>OX038880.1:19447731-24247731 GCA_943789525.1 Agriphila geniculea
AGTAGATATACAGGGTCACTGGAAATATGACGTATTCCTGCTAAGGGGTTATAGATGAGGTCAAAACAAATATTTTTTGCCATATAACTTTTTCTCAAAAAATTAATAGTTTTTGAGTTAATTGAAATTAAGTATTTTTTTACCAAAAGTACGTTTTCAGACACAAAAATTTAAAATAAAAGTTAACTACTCATTCGATTCCGGTTTTTTCATTATTTTGGGATAGAAAACAATTTAAGTGTTGATAATGAATAAAAAAAATTACAAAAAAAGTACAGGTGTTTATAAAAAAAAATCAATCCTTAAATGCATTTATTTTTTTATTTTTTTCAGATTTTTTAGAAATAGCATCAAATATCTTTAAAAAAATCCTAGTAACTAAGCGTGCATAATATTTTAAAAATATCACCATCTATTCAGCTTTCAGTTGAGGTATAAAACTTAATAACAACTTACATAAAGAATGAGAAATTAAGACTTAACTAAATAGCAGTCCCATTTTATGTAGCAAAAATTTCCTACTTCAAGCGCTTCGAAGGTGGCCGTATTATCCTACTTATTCCATAAATGTGAAAGCTTGCTTGTTTGGATGATTGTTAATCAATCACGCAAAACTGCTGAACGGATTTGGATGAAATTTGGCACACAGACAGTTTATAAACAGGATTTAGGATTTAGGAGGATACTATTACCTTGGTTAAAGGTTCCCTAGGGATTTTCTCGAATGTAATTGCGGACAAAGTCGCCGGCGGAAGCTAGTTTGCCATAAATGATCGTGCTTACTAAAAATACTTTCGTCCGAGTGAGTTTGAAACAGAATTATTTTCTGCCGATGAGTCAAAATTTTATACAGACAGCATCAAAAATAACCATGCATATCAGCCATTTTTAATGACCCGCTGCTGAGGAACAGGCCTTCCTTTCCTTTTGGGATAAAGCGGACGGGCCATAACCCACCACGTGGACCCAATGCGGATTGGTCGGTGTTAACTCAATGTACCTTACATTGAGCCCTTGGTTCTGGCTGCATTTACAGTCGTTAACACTGACCAACCCACATTGGGTCCACGTGGTGGGTATGGCCCGTCCGCTTTATCCATCCACAAGCCAAAAGGTAGGCCAGTTCCCCAGCAGCGGGGCATTAAAAATAGCTGATATGCATGGTTATTTCTGACACAGTTTGTTTAAAATTTTGACTCATCGGCGGAAAATAATCCTGTCTCAAACTCACTCGGACGAAAGTATTTTTAGTAAGTACGACCATTTATGGCAAACTAGTTTCCGCCTGCGACTGCATTCGCGTTTACATTCGATAAAATCCCTAGGGAACCCTTAACCAAGATAATAGTATCCTCATATGTTTTAATCGGGCTTATAAACTATCTGTGTACCAAATTTCATCCAAATCCGTTCAGCCGTTTTGCGTGATTGATTAACAATCATACAAACAAGCAATCTTTCACATTTATGGAATAAGTAGGATAATACGGCCACCTCCGAAGCGCTTGAAGTAGGAAATTTTTGCTACATGAAATGGGACTGCAATTTAGTTAAGTCTTAATTTCTCATTTTTTATTTAAGTTATTATTAAGTTTTATACCTCAACTGAAAGCTGAATAGATGATGATGTTTTTAAAATATTACGCACGCTTAGTTACTAGGATTTTTTTAAAGATATTTGATACTATTTCTAAAAAGTCTGAAAACAATTCAAAAATAAATACATTTAAGGATTGACTTTTTATAAACACCTGTATTTTATGAATTTTTTTTTACTTATTATCAACACTCAGATTGTTTTTTGTCCCAAAATAGTAAAAAATCCGGAATCGAATAAGTAGTTATTTTTTATTTTAAATTTTTGTGTCTGAAAACGTACTTTTGGTAAAAATGTACTTAATTTCAATTAACTCAAAAACTATAAATTTTTTGAGAAAAAGTTATATGAAAAAAAATATTTGTATTGACCTCATCTATAAACTCTTAGCAGGAATACGTCATATTTCCAGTGACCCTGTATAAATAGGCTGATCCATGATGGATATGTAGGTCTTTTAGCTGTCTTCTTCAGTAGGTACCTTAAACCAAAATATTGGTATACTTTCACGAGTTACCGGCATTACCGAAAATTGGATTCTCGACTATTGGCATGAGGCTAATATTTGGAAAGCTTATAGAAATAGGGTTTCAGCTTTACGATCATACAGTTGTTTAACGAACGTACTTGCGCAGAGCAACGGAGGGGAAAATACAGTGGCCGTAAAAATACATGTAGGTAAATACCGAGTTTAGATAAGTCACTCAATCACGTAAAAATTACTGAACGGATTTGGTTGGAATTTGGCACACAGATAGTAGATAGTCTAGATTAAAAAATAGGATACTTTTTATCCCGATATTCCCACGGGATCGGGAACCACATGGGTGAAACCGCGGGCGGCCGCTAATTATAGCATAAAGGTCTCTACCCACTACACTGTGCCATACCATGACCGTGCTAGGAACGTATCAGGCAGGATCAACACGATACGCTCTACTATGCCCACTGAAACGGATCGAACCCGCCCGTATGCCCGTATGAAACCCGTATGGTGCCCGTATACAACCCATATGGTGCCCGTATGAAACCCGTATGGTGCCCGTATACAACCCGTATGGTGCCCGTATACAACCCGTATGAAACCCGTAAGGTGCCCGTATACAACCCGTATGGTGCCCGTAGGTGCCGGTATGAAACCCGTATGGTGCCCGTATACAACCCGTATGGTGTCCGTATGAAACCCGTATGGTGCCCGTATGAAACCCGTATGGTGCCCGTATACAACCCGTATGGTGCCCGTATACAACCCGTATGGTGCCCGTATACAACCCGTATGGTGCCCGTATACAACCCGTATGGTGCCCGTATGAAACCCGTATGGTGCACGTATGAAACCCGTATGGTGCCCGTATACAACCCGTATGATGCCCGTATGAAACCCGTATGGTGCCCGTATACAACCCATATGGTGCCCGTATACAACCCGTATGGTGCCCGTATGAAACCCGTATGGTGCCCGTATACAACCCGTATGGTGCTCCTATACAACCCGTATGGTGCCCGTATACAACCCGTATGGTGCCCGTATGAAACCCGTATGGTGCCCGTATACAACCCGTATGGTGCCCGTATACAACCCGTATGGTGCCCGTATACAACCCGTATGATGCCCTTATGAAACCCGTATGGTGCCCGTATACAACCCGTATGGTGCCGGTATGAAACCCGTATGGTGCCCGTATACAACCCGTATGGTGCCCGTAATCCGTATACAACCCGTATGGTGTCCGTATGAAACCCGTATGGTGCCCGTATGAAACCCGTATGGTGCCCGTATACAACCCGTATGGTGCCCGTATACAACCCGTATGATGCCCTTATGAAACCCGTATGGTGCCCGTATACAACCCGTATGGTGCCGGTATGAAACCCGTATGGTGCCCGTATACAACCCGTATGGTGTCCGTATGAAACCCGTATGGTGCCCGTATACAACCCGTATGGTGCCCGTATGAAACCCGTATGGTGCCCGTATACAACCCGTATGGTGCCCGTAATCCGTATACAACCAGTATGGTGCCCGTATGAAACCCGTATGGTGCCCGTATGAAACCCGTATGGTGCCCGTATACAACCCATATGGTGCCCGTATACAACCCGTATGGTGCCCGTATGAAACCCGTATGGTGCCCGTATACAACCCGTATGGTGCCCGTATGAAACCCGTATGGTGCCCATATACAACCCGTATGGTGCCCGTATGAAACCCGTATGGTGCCCGTATACAACCCATATGGTGCCCGTATACAACATTCATTTTGATTTTCGGTCATCATACGCGGTTACAACCCGTATAGCATAGTAGAACCAAATAAGTAGGCCAACTCGAGCCTCGAGCGAGCGACACAGCTTAAACACGAAGGGCTGTCACATCGCTAGTTTATTCGGTCGTCAAAAAATGCATAGTCAATCTCTATACAAAATGTTTTTTCCTTGTAGGGTTAGCATCAGGGATCTATAATACAAAGTTTTTTTTTTAATATTTTTTTGTAGGTAGACCAGCGCGTCTATCGATCGACTAAAATAATGAAGTTAATGTTAATTGTAATTTGACTGATGTATGTTGGCACTTTGTTTTGACACCAATAAAAACTTACTAACGAAAAGTAGCAATGTATCACATATCACATCTATCTGTCAAATTACAGTTTACATTAACCTAACTGTTTTCAGGAATTGACTACAATTTTTCATTGCGTACGTCATGTTATGTGATTTGAAAACTTATGGTCGAAATAGGTTTTATTTAAAACGTGGTGCCATTTAAAACGTACTAAAAATAATGTATTTATTCAAATAAAAAATATATTATAAAAAACAAAAATCAAACCAAATACCAACTAAATACCAAAGTACATTCAATAAAACGCTAGTATCCGTAAAAAAGTGTTTTATTTCATATTATTAAAAAATATTTTTTACACCATTAACTGTTTTTTTCTTTTTTATTTACCTACACTTCTCAAAATAATAATCTTTAAATTCTAAAATTGAATACTTTCCATAACCTTTAATAATAGGCATTAAAAGTACCTTTTCCTGTAGGAATTTGTGATTTTTTTAACAAAATTACACACAATTGTGTAATTTTGTTAAAAAAATCACAAATTCCTACAGGAAAAGGTACTTTTTTTTTATGTCAATACATAAAAAAAAAATTCGTCTGTTTCGACAAGTACGAAATGCCTTATAATTTAAAGTTAATGTAAAATATATCCTCATAAGAATAGGGATATATTTGTAAGAACAAATCTTTTTTGCAATAATATCTTTGGAAAGCATGGTAATTGGTATGTACTGTAGGTAGGTAAACGTTCAAATTATTACGAGCGGCAGCACAGCGGCGTGAAGCGTGCGTGAGCGCGGGCGGGATTACGTACGGCGCAGCCGCGACTGGCGCACCTTTACAGTTTTGTGGTGCAGAGAAATTGACGAGAACACCAGAATTTCCAGTTTGATGTTCTACAAATTCATCGCCCACGAATTCATCATGACAGAGTAGGTATTTAATTTACTAAAAATACCTATTTGCATTTAACGACTCGTATATTATAACAATTTCGACTCAGGAATTGTAAAAGTTGTAAGACCTTTTGGTATTGAGTCGGATAAGCAGCCGGTTGTCAGCCGCTGTCTATACGATATTATCGGCTGCTTTAGATAACTATCCGATAACAACCGCTGTTTTACAATTATAATCCTGTTACGGAATTCCGAACGCAACAAGCAAATCCATACAAAAATCTATGGACATCTGTTGGATGGTTTATGCCCGTGATGTGGAGGGGTCAACGTCACTACTTATCTAAACTCGGTATTTACCTACATGTATTTTTACGGCCACTGTATTTTCCCCTCCGTTGCTCTGCGCAAGTACGTTCGTTAAACAACTGTATGATCGTAAAGCTGAAACCCTATTTCTATAAGCTTTCCAAATATTAGCCTCATGCCAATAGTCGAGAATCCAATTTTCGGTAATGCCGGTAACTCGTGAAAGTATACCAATATTTTGGTTTAAGGTACCTACTGAAGAAGACAGCTAAAAGACCTACATATCCATCATGGATCAGCCTATTTATATATCTACTGAGAATATGAATAGCGGGGTGCCTACTATCGCACTTATATTTTTGGAAAAGTACCAGGACCACATAAATCTAGAGAAGGATTAACTTATATAAATATTTTCAATTTCAATGAAGATTATGTCAAATACCTCCTTTGTAACTACGTGTCCTGTGGTACTTTTAGTGGTTTAGCTTTATTATTATAACAAGAAAAATAAATAACATACGCACTCCAACCCTCTATATACAATAATAATATTTCCATTTGAATACTGAGAAATCCATTCCATCCGATATTAAATGAGGTGGTAAATGTGCCAATGCTACATTGAGCACTATTAAAGTAGGCATAGTGCGTAGGCACCCCGCTATAAAATTGATTTTGATTCCTATCTATTGATATTAGGCATGGTCAATAACTGGCGCAGTACGGGCCAATAAATTGGCTATGGTTCTATTTTTATAAAAACGAGTGTGATAGCTTAAAACGACTGAAAATACTGGAAAAAACCTCTCCCGTCGAAGACTTAATTCACCTGACGAAATTCCATTCGGAATTCTGAATCGGGATTCCGTCTGTATCAGTCGGCCACATGCAGACGGAATCCCGATTCGGAATCGCGAACGAAATATCGATAATGTACGAAAATTCCGTACGGAAAAATCCGGCATGTGTGTGGTAGGACCATAGATTTTTGTATGGATTTGCTTGTTGCGTTCGGAATTCCGTAACAGGATTCAGTCTGTCTGTATGTGGCCAGGCTAAATGGTGCATCAGTTGCAATTTTTTAGCCCAGTCCACTCGGTTACACTTCCATAGATATTAGTTCGCTGGTACCAAGAACCTTATATATGACCCTGGACATTGCGTCACCTTTTGGGGCTTGAAGAACGAAAAAATAACCTTGAATGACGTCAACGATATTTTCCATCTCTTTCATTAGGGTGACAACAATGTTGTCCATTCGTAGGACAGTCACTACAAATAGGTACTTACTACAGACTATCAACTTATGCCTACGGCGTAAGTTTTTTGGACGACCAATCCAAACATTCAAAAGTGTTTAGATTCTAAACATTTGAATGTTTAGAATAGTTTAGATGTTAGTTAGTGCCAAAGTTTGTATGTTTGGGTATCTCTAAACGTACAAACATTCGCATTTAGAATATTACTGCATTTATAGTTTTATTACTACTCTTGACCAACCATATTATAACCTTTCTATATATTCATTCAAACACCCCTTTTGGCCAGCGGCGGCGCGCAACACAAAATATTTACTTAATGATTATTTTCGGTTGGCTCCTCTCCGGATGGACGATACTATTTTGGAATGGTGGTCACACTGGGGGTCAAGTCTGCTATTGTTAACATCATATAATCGTGTTTCAATGGTGTTTGAACGGTAATGCTTTTTAACACAGTTCTTGATTCTTAAACCCAAAACTGAAACACAGTGTCTAACGGGTTTGGATTTTTAGGAAAAACAATGTGTTTCAATTTTGGGTTTACAAAAACCAGAATTGTGTCAAAAAGCATTACCATCCAAACACCATTGAAACACGATTACGGCGTTAGTCACGATAATAGCAAACTTGACCCCTTGGTCCTGTACGGTCCGGCTGGTTAAAAGTCAAAACTTGGAGATACGTGGTGAGGTTTAAGACTTAGGTACAGATGCCGGCATATATATTGGCAAGAAAATGAAAGAGACAAAAGATGCGCAGTAGCCATAAACTTAGTGTTTATGGCTACTGCGCATCTTTTGTCCCTTTCTTTCTCTTGCCAATATACAGTGCCTTTGGTCTTGAACTAGCGATAATTTAAAGGCGTGTAATACACCTAATTTTATCGACAAAAACACCCACATGTTGGGGTCTATCCCCACTCCTGTTGGAATGGCCACCATTTTAAATTTGACTTTTTATTTTAGATGACCCTGCAGAAAAATATTATTTTTTTCCGGATTTAGAAGTCCTACAGTTATAACAAAAATATTTTTTGAAAGCTTATAATATTACCTAGTAATTTAAACAATAAAATGTGTAATTTATTTTGTTTAAATACGTCATAAAAAATTACTGAAATAAAATTTTATACGAAATTTGTGCAATTTTTTTGAGTTTTTATTACATTTCTCAAAAACTAGGACATTAATGTACACTTTTTTTACATTATTCAAATACACAGGAATATTATCTACAAAGCGATTTTTGAACTTATTGCTCTATGTTGCATATTTCGAGAGTTATTTTTGTTTGAACTATGACCCTTACGTAACCAAAAAATGATTATTTTCGAAAATGGACATAATTACAAGCATTTTGAACATATTTTAAATTAGGTTGATAGTATTATCTGAATACCAATTACATCAAATGATAAAATCTAGTTTTTAGGAATTTTGATTTTTTTTATTTTCGAAAATAACCATTTAGTACTAGTCAGGGTCATATTCAAACGACAATAGCTCTCGAAATATGCAACATAGAACAATACATTTTTAAATCGTTCTGTAGATAATATCCCTGTGTATTTGAATAATGCAAAAAAAGTGAACATTAATGTCCTAGTTTTTGAGAAATGTAATAAAAAGTCAAAAAAATCTCACAAATTTCGTATAAAATTTTATTTCAGTAATTTTTTATGACGTATTTAAATCAAAAATTAAAACATTTTATTTTTTAAATTGATAGGTGATATTATTAGCTTTTGAACAGTATTTTTGTTATAACTGTAGGATTTCTAAATCCGGAGAAATTAATATTTTTCTGCAGGGTCATCTAAAATAAAAAGTCAAATTTAAAATGGCGGCCATTCCAACAGGAGTGGGGATAGACCCCAACATGTGGGTGTTTTTATCGATAAAATTAGGTGTATTACACGACTTTAAATTATTGCTAGTTCAAGACCAAAGGCACTGTATATGCCGGGCAGTTTTTTTTTTTATACACACCTGCCCTTCCACCCTAAAGTCACGTGTATTTTTATTTTGTACAATGAGGAATGTCCAAAAAAACAAATTGGCTGAATATTTTTATAGGCAGGAATAAGCGCCCTTAGTAATAGAAAAAAGTTTTAGAATTTTCGGTTGTGTGAAAAACAACCCAAACAAAACAAAAACAAAACAAGACAAAACAACCCAAACTCAAAAAAACTAAGTCTCATTATTAGTCATTGTATTAAAAAAAGTTGCAATATAAAATGCATTATTTTGGCCGTTGAAAATAATTTCCCTCTAACGGTAGTTGGGATATACTATAAATGTTTCTTTTTCTCATCGTTTCGGAATCTGAAAAATAAAATAAGATTAATTTTTATTTTGTTACTACGAATAAACAATGGGTGTCAAAGACCATAATAACTAGTATAGTAGTAAGGTAGTAAGTTAGGTAGGTCCGATTCTTAGCTGAAACTGATCTAAATTGTTTAACTCAACTACGTAAGATAATATTTTAGTTTACATTACATTTTTTCTCTCTGTTAAGAATACAAAATAATTCCGCTCTCTAAGTTAAATGTGGCATCCTTACTAATATTATAAATGCGAAAGTCCGTTTGTTTGTTTGTTTGTTTGTTTGTTACGCCTTCACGTCCTAACTACTGAACCGATCATCATGAAATTTTGCATACACGTTGTTAGGGGTACAGAGAAGGACATAGGGTACCTTTCATCCCGAAAAAATGTATTGTTCCCGAGGGATAGCAAAAAACCTTTCCACGCAGACGAAGTCGCGGGCGGCCGCTAGTAAAAACATAAAATGTAATGTTAGGTAGGATAAACGTAAATTTTTCATCCAAATCTTTCTTTCTTATTCAAAAGTTCTGCTGTGATTATGGTCACCCTGCGATATGCAGATAATATTTCTAAAGCTTCTTATGTGTCGAAAATGAATACAGATTTGTACATATTATATTTATTATATTGAAATAAAAAATACGTAATTAAGGTGGAATTATAATTAACTTCTATAATATTTCCGAATTAGATCGGAAACAATCTTTGAAATCTGCTAAAATTCAGATTTCTGAGAAGGAAAAATTGAATGCTGAAAATACTTTAAAAAACACTTACTTGTGAAATATAATGTTAGAATTTGGTTTTGAAACACTTTTGCAATTTTGCACAATGCAACACATGCTTTGTAACGCGAATTTTATTTAAATAATTTTATATTTTTGTACATAAACGTGAGATGCGGTGGAAAATCATTGACATTAGTGACATGTCAAATCAAAGACAATTCCATCAGTGATGCCACCTTATTTTTATTTGGTAACTTATGAAATATGGAGAAATTACTGTTAAACGTAAAATATCGTAATAACAAAATGGACTCATCTGTCCTCTAAATAATTACTTTGGCATGTACTAATAAATTTTAACATCATGTAACTAATTTAAAGTGTGCCGATATTTACATTTATTTAGAAAATCTAATTAATTGTTGTACATGACTGGGTAAATTGACTATGGATTGGGATATTTTGTACTTAGCATGGCAATTTCAGTCACAGTGTGAGAGGGATAAAAGAAATCTGCAAAGGTGAATGACCTCATCCCCAACCATCCTTCAGTAGTAGAATGTCCAGTGTCATAGAATATGAATATAAGGTTCTTGGCTGGTACCGACAGTGAAGTTGCATAGAGAATGGGTGCATTCCAGCAGGCATAGGTACGCCGAGTCATCGATAACCTTTTGCTCACATTTTATTTAACCATGGAAAATAAAAAAAATAACAATATAAACAAATGAGGGCTTTTCACAATGACAAAAAACTGTAAGCTCGATAGATGGCGTTGATAAAAATACGTGTCAATGTGTTTAAGGTTCCGTACCCAAAGGGTAAATACGGAACCCTATTACTAAGACTCCGCTGTCTATCTGTCTGTCTGTCTGTCGCCAGGCTGTATATCATGAACCGTGATAGCTAGACAGTTGAAATTTTCACAGATGATGTATTTATGTTGCCGCTATATCAACAAATACTAAAAACAGAATAAAATTATTATTTAAGGGGGCTCCCATACAACAAACGAGATTTTTTGCCGTTTTTTGCTCGACATTAATAACGACAACAGGTAGACAGTTGAAATTTTCACAGATGATGTATTTTTATTGCCCGTATAACGACAAATACTAAAAACAATAATAAAATATATTTTAGGGGGGCTCCCATACAACAAACTTGATTTTTTTGCCGTTTTTTTGGTACGGAACCCTTCGTGTGCGAGTCCGACTCGCACTTGGCCAGTTTTTTTACTAAGATTCGAAGAGTACTCAGGTAGGCAGACAGATTTCTCTTTGGGCAGGTGTCAGCCAACGAGCGCTTACTTGCCTCTTTGGTACAGGCCGTTTATTTTTAAAAGCCAATTTTGACACACCTCTTTCCATCAACGCTATCTAGTGCGGCAAATATTTACTATTTTTATTTTTAAAATGTCACTTTGAAAACCCCTCATTACTTCCCATGGTTAAAATGTATACTGTGGTGATCGACGACTTAGCGATTGGTCTGCTGGAATGCACCTAATAGCACAGTTTATACTCATACTGCTGTTCGATCGATGGCTGCGGTCCCCATAGCGATAATATCGATATTATCGCGAATCCGTATAAATGCAGTAGGTACAAAAATCCTATTATGTGTAATAATTGAGACTACTTAATTTGGTCGGATTAGCGCTAAAATCGGTTTCATCGACATGCGAACCGTAGCCTCTGTGGACCCACCTTGGCCCCCGATAACCGATAACGATCAATTGCTCGATCCGATGAGATGTTAAACAACTCTGTGGACCCACTTTGGCCCCCGATAACGATCAATTGCTATTGTCAATGCAATTGTACAATCGCTTGAATTGCACATGTAAACGATCAATTTTTGCGTCAATGAGCGTTAATTACGTAAAATTGACAATCGCAAACGATCCTAATTTCTCATTAGTTCTACGGTAGAACTGCACCGTAGAACAAGTGGGAAAAAAACCACTTTCACGTTCATCTTGCGTTTTCGTCCAACGCATATCTCAAAGGCACATCAAAAATTTGTAGGTATTGCACTGCAAACGCTTGACGCGATGAATTGAAAGTTAAAGACGCAAGATGAAGTTGAAAGCAGTAGTGTCTGGACGTAGCATACAGACAGATACCGTCACAAAGACAAAGATGAGAAAAGATGCACAGCAACTAGAAACGCAACTCTGCGCATCTTTTGTCTCATCTTGGACTTGCCAAGTTATTTGCCGGCACCTATACCAGTGTAGTGACGGTGTAGTTATCGTTGCAGTGTGAAAACTGCCAATAACGACATTTACCAGGCGAGCTATTTATAATATTAATAGGCCAATAACCTTTAACAGACCGAAAACAAGTATAACCCAAACATACAGAGCCTATTGATATTTAAATAAAGCGCCTTTACCAAGCGAGTCCTTCCCTGAAATATACTTACTCAACACAACATACCATTAGTTCATAGCGGCTACCAACCAGAACAATTCTTCAGACTAACCTTTGACACAAGAACATAGGTACCGTTACCATACCATCATTACCGAATGAACTTTACCATTTTACCAAATAACTTTAACTTTTACCTTTACCTTTGAACCTTTTCACATTATAAACCTCAAGGTAATGCTACATAGAATGTAATCTAACGTAGCGTTACCTTTATTTTATACCCTGGAACAGGCAAGTAAATTTTACTAATAAACGAATCTAATCGCTACACTACTTAACTAACTTACAAACTTCATTGCTACAACTAATTACGCAAATGATCAGAGAGCAGACTAATTATAAATAAAAAAGAAACACTGATCATGTGCGTGTACAAACATGAGACCGTTTCATCATGAGCTTGGTTTGTAATTACCATGATGAAACGATCTTGCGAAAAGATTTGCAAACCTACCTTGTGCATCACCTACAGCCCCTCCTTCTCCACTTGCTGATATATTGCCATCACCAGTTGCCGAACCATCAAAACCTGGAAAAATATAAGGGGGGTACAGATACATTATCGAATAAACTGTCCTAGAACGCATCCAGCTTCGATGAATCTATACATACCAGTCATTTCCATATTCGAGTCATCTTCGCCGAAATTAGTTTCATCGTTGTTTGCACCCTCTTCGTCATCATCCCACATACTTTCATTGACAAATTCGGGTTCCATTTTCGGTGCCACAGCGTTATTTTCATCTTCGTCCGGTATCGTTACGAATTCCTCTTTTGCTGATCCAGAGGGTCCGGCTTCTAATGGGTCCACACATTTTCGTTTCGCAGGTCCACTTTGTGAAGATGACGAATTATTTGATGCTATTGATGGCCTATTTGGTCGCTTAATTGCTACTGGAGTTGAGGAGGGCTTAGAATCTAAATCAGTCTCTAACTTAGTCATTACAGATTGCCTTTGTTGTGACGACCTCGGGCCTGGCCTCGACGTCGGCTTTGGTTTGGATGGCGTGGAACTTTCTTCATTTTGATTACCGGTTAGACCTTTCACTTGAAGCTGTTCCGCGGTACTAATAAACGACGCTAATTCTTCTTGCTTAACATTAACCTCACCTTGGTACATAAACTGTAATAAGTCTCTTAACGCTGAATGACTAACATCTTTTAAAAATACTGAAACAAAACAATTCTCATTAGTACACAATAAAAAGAAACTCGAAAATCGAATTGAAAGTCTGCGAAAGCCAAAATACATACCTATGGGATGTTGAGTTGGGTTCATTTTGAACATTTCTTGAAAATAAGGAGAACATACTGATAAAACTAGTTTGTGTGCCTGTAATAATCTGCCTTCGGCAGCCAACGTTACATCTACTAGATCTCCACGCGACAGCAGGCCGTGAAAGCCTGCTGACATGTTTGCGTGGAAATTGTTCCAACATAATGAAAATTGTTCGTCTGACGCCATGATGGCGGCGCCTCTACGAGGAACCTGCAAAAAATAAAATACACGGTTAAGAAAATCCACACACACCACACACACACAAGATAACAAATAAAATTACACAAGTAGAACAAAACGACGAAACGTAAAAATAATATTACCTATCCTAATAACTTTGTACTTTATAATTTCGATATTAGAAACATTTGAAAAAATATAGAATGTTTCTAATTAAGCACTGCACACTTTCATTCCACGTCCGTCGTCCTCCCCGTTTGAGCGCTGTTCACGATTTGATGACGCAAACGCGACGTATGCAGTGGCGTCACTAGTGCCAGATACAATGAGCAAAGTGCACAAAATGAATTTAATTCAAAAACACCTAATAAAAGCTATTCCCTTTATTGGTAATCGCCTAAATAGGTATTTTTTATCACATCTTTACGACACCCACTGTTGGGTTAGGTGTAGATAGGCCTCCCTAATGGAACTCCAAAACGATCCAGCCGCCATTGCCAGCGGCTTCTATCGAGACAGCCACCAGTAGGCTTATCTTATTATAAGTTTTCTTACCTAGGGACTTTACTCGATGGCATAATAAATTGCATACAAAATTGCTTACAGTACGAGACAAACATCTTGAAATCGGGTGGGGATTGCGCGGAACGCGTATTTTGGACATGCGTAGCGGTGCCGGGAGGTAGGCGGGCGACGCGGCGGGAGAGAGGCGCGTGCTTTTGTTCTGTGCGCGTGCTATTGTTCGCTCACAAGAGCACATGCGCGAACTTATCCCCACTCCGACTAAAAAAAATTCAGGATATATACTTCGTACTGTACTCACGCTATTATCGAGTAAAGTAAACGTAACTGTGGAAGCTAATAAAAGTGCGAGTTGGCAGCTGACCGCACGCGATATGAACCCCGAAGCGGCGATATGATTTCGATCACGGTAATTTTTTTAGCAAATTCAACATGTTGTCGCTCCAAATAGGCACTGCTGATGTGTGTTCGGGCGATACGTCGTCGCGGTTTTGAGACCATCTAGTGTGATGTGGTCGGGTTTTTCCCTGAGAATCTCATTCCTTGAGAATCATGTCCCGGAGGATCTCGAATGTGCATTGATTAAGTTCATGAAGATAAAAACAATTTGAGATCCTCCGGGACATGATCCTCGGGGAATGAGATCCTCAGGGAATAACCCGCCTGGACACGGGAGGAATTTCATAGAAATACATAGAAAGCAGTAGATAGAGGTATAGTGTCACGGCGACACGTCGCCGCTTCATGTCGCGTCCGGTCGGCTGCCAACTTTCATTCACCTCACAGGCACTGATCGTGGCAGCCGATCTGACCTAAGGCATCCATTACACGGTAGGTTTTGCTGGTAGTTTAAGCACAGTCACGATTAACCTACCGTGTAATGTAGTGACTGATGGTTGCATGAAGTTGATTTCTTCTTTCCATCAGTCAGTCAGTCAAACGTAATTCATGACTGATGGAATTTGACTAACGCTTGCATGAGCGTGTTATAACTTATAGCTGCCTAACTATAGACCCATCGTCATCTCCAGCACGTCTATATATTTTTTGTGTATGTGATAAAATCGAATTTCTTCCCAGTCGACCACGGGAGATTTTTAGATCTATGCAATATGCACCTCATTTATATTGGAGGAATTGAGAAACACCAAAGTATCTATGGACATTAGTGACCATCTAGTCTAGATCCTTTGAACTGGATTTGCAACCTGACCTATATATAAATAGTATATAACAACAAAATCGCAACCCGATAGCACACCGATAGTTAGGGAGAAAAAGGGGTTTCCTCCCTTAAAGTAAGACGGTATTTTACCCCGGGACAGCCAACTCTACACCAAGCTCAGGTGCGATCGTGTATGGAGTACTGCTCTCGCCTTTGGGTGGCTTTGGGATGGATTTGCTAAATACCAGTTGGCAGCCCTGGATTCTGTCGAGGATCGAGCAAAGAAGCTGATTGACTGATGATGAGGTCAGTCGATCTGTTATAGCCTATCTAAGCTTTCTGAACCGATTTAGGAACTTTCTTCCCATTCGCACAAAAATCACTCTAGTAAATTCCTTAATTCTTCCACTTATTGATTATGCTGATGTCTGCTACCCTGACTTGAATGAGGATCTTCTTAATAAGTTGGACCGGCTTATTAATAATGCCATTCGTTTCATATTTTGCATTCGTAAATTTGATCATGTTTCTTCGTACCGGTCTCAGCTTAAATGGCTCCCTATCCGTCACGCAGACAGAAGGCTCACTCTATTCCATCCTCAACAATCCTCATTCTCCAGAATACTTGAAATGCAAATTTCAGTATCTCTGTGATACTCACGATCGTCCCCTTCGCTCTGCCAATTCTCTTGCTCTCTCCACTCCTCTCTTTCATTCTGGCTATATAAGGTCCTTCTTAAATAGTGCACATAATTTTAAGGGGTCAATGTACTCGTGCATACAAACAACTTTTACTATGGGACCAACATTGATATCGCGAAAAAAAAATCAGCTGTTCCATAGAAAATTTAAAATCGAATAGATCAAAATGTATGGAACAGCTGTTTTTTTTTCGCGATTTACGCTGCAAGCTACCCCTCTCTGGAATAATCTCCCTGAAACTATCAGGAGATCTCCTAGCAAATTCTCATTTAAAAGAAACGCTCATGCTTTTCTTTTGGAAATGTGAATGATCATTTTATTTTTATATATACGAGTATTAAGTATCTTTGTATTATTTTGATATTTTTTAAGGTTCTGTAACTCCTTTGCATATGTACCGCAAATTCATGAATGTCTTTTTATTGATGGTTGACTAGTATAGAATGATCTTAGCATTAAGTCCGCCTTTGTACCTTACTTTGTGTATTGTTGTGCAATAAAGATTAATAATTAAATAAATAAATGAGCTGTTCCATGGAATTATACTATAATATATCAAGTCAAATACATACACAGTACGTTTTATTTACTACAAAAAATAGATACATTATTGTAATGTTTTTCAATCATACACGTAATTAAAATTAATAAATTTGTAATTTTTTCGTAGTGCATAATAAATTTTGTGATCAGTTACGTGCCCAAAATATTGTGTCGCGTGCCATTAGTGGCACGCGTGCCATTGGTTCGCCATCCCTGCACTAGGCAATGTACATTTAACCCATTCAGACCTAAATTATTTTTATTTCTCAGATTGGTTTGGTAATTTTTTTTAGGTTTCCGTACCCAAAGTGTAAAAACGGAACCCTATTACTAAGACTCCGCTGTCCGTCTGTCTGTCTGTCGGTCAGCAGGCTGTATCTCATGAACCGTGATAGCTACACAGTTGAAATTATATTTGAGTGAGTCCTACTCCTATTCTATTACAACAAACGTGATTTTTTCCCGTTTTTTGGTACGGAACCCTTCGTGCGCGAGTCCGACTCGCACTTGGCCGGTTTTTTAGCTTAAATAGGCTACAGATATGTACTATGGGAAAAATACCAAAAAAAATATTTTATATCGCCTTCCTGACAAAATTGCGTTTTTCTTTGTGTGTACAAACCACCGTCTTAAATGATAGAATAATGTATGTGGTCACCACATTGTGGTGATATTTATAGAAACAAAAATCCTATAGTTAATCAATATTTTTATTTAGTAAATAATAAGAATAACATATAATCAGAAAGCTAAGAAACAATTTTTATCTTTTGTTAGGCACAAATGAACTTTGGTCACAGAATACATAATAGTACAAGTACAGAAGATCCACTCCTGAAAGTCATTTAAATAAATAGCGACTCTACTCTAGACACAATAAAGTGCAATTCAGGTCGCACACCGCCTTACCCTTCGCTACAGTTATATTCACCTAGAAGTTACCTCTCTTTCTATCGCGTAGCTCTTATCTCTTCTAACAACTTTAGGGTTTCTTCTTTTAAATAATAATGAAATAATAGCTTACAATACTTTATTACAAGTTATGTGTTTGTGAAATAAAATGTGTACTCAAATACAGTCAACGCCACATCAGACTATACATACTGATTTAAGGTAATTTGCTTTCTTACAAAATCAAATTGTCATTAATAATTAAGTTAATTTCGAAAGTAGATAAGTAAGTACCTACCTAAATAAGACGTAAGTAGGTACCTAAGAATAAACGAATACTAAATACTAACTAGGTAGTAGATAAGCACGATGTCGTTTGGAACTTTTGGAAGGGTGAAAAACATGAGGTTCGGATCCTTTTTATTACTATTAAGGGGCTGGCTGCCTTACCTTGCGATGCAATATGCCTTCATTTTGGTTAAATATCATAAATGTGCGAACGAACGACGCGACAATACGCGAATGCGGTGCGTGAGTGAGTATCGAAATCGAATTGCTAACGTGCGTCCCAGCCGGCACGCGGCAGCCCTCTGAAATTAGTCCGTCCGGACGGACCCGCCGGCTACTTGTAGCTTCCGTACCTAGAGCGCGGAGTGCACCTAGCCTGCTTTGGTCTTAATGCAGTTTACACATGTTTTCCCCTTGCAACCTTTTATTTACAACGTATTCCAGCCCCATCATCGTGTGCTGGAAATAGGGTTGCCAACTTTTTGCATCAAGTATAGTAGTTTCAAGATTGTCACGTGTAAAAATATAGTAGATGGCGAAAGAGTCCAAAAAGTATAATAGTTTATCGTTTAGTATGGCGGATTTTAATGCAGTTTCATTTTTCATTCTTACATTTTCATAATTTAATCAACAACCATAAACACAAGTGTTTAAACAAGTAGTTAAGAGGCATATTACGTTTCGACTGTGATTTTTGCGTAAAATGGCCAATTTTGGGGTTCTCGATCTCAGAAACAAAAATATATTAACAGTTTTGACTTATTGAATAGTGTAGAATAGCTATTGGAATAGATCATAGCGGCCTCCCTTTTATGACAATTTGCTTAACTTTATAATTAAACCCGAAATTTCAGAGAAAGATTTTCATAAAATGCGCGAAGGCACTATTTTGGGGTCATGGATTGAACTACTGTGCTTAACAAATGAAATAAAAAAAATTGAATATTATCTCTTATATAGTCGAATAGTTCATAGCGGCCTCGGAATTTTGAAATTATGTATGGAATATGTGAAAAAAAATCCCAATCAAAAACCATAAAACTACTAAAAATGCTCAGAATTAACTGTGAATTTCTCCTAGATACATAATTATTATTAAGTAAAATTTATATCAGAATAATCTTTACTTCACAAGAAAATCAAATTTCATACTTTTATTTGTTCTTTATACTTGTTTTTCTTTCTGTGTATGTTCAAAGTTGACTCTAAGAAATCGTTCACCAACTTTAATTTTCCTTTCTAACCCTTTAACTTTCCAGTGTATCATCATATTACTTTTTGTCGCGAACACATATAAATGTATTTAGTAGACCCAAAGGATTCTCTAAGTTGTAGCGCTAAAATCCGTCAAAATCGAAATTTCGACGCAAAAATGTGATAGGGCCCTTAATCACAAAAAATACTATGCAATTACTATGTGCATAGGTATAAGTCTTTATTTGGTGCTTTAGTTTAATTTTTCACTTGAAAAAATATAGTAGTTTTGCCTACTATATATTTTTTCAAAAATATAGTAGGCGAGCCCTCAATATAGTAGGATACTATCCTTACTAATATTATGAATGCGAAAGTCCGTTTGTTTGTTTGTTACGCCTTTACGTCTTAGCTACTGAACCGATCATCATGAAATTTTGCATACACGTTGTCAGGGGTACAGAAAAGGACATAGGGTACCTTTCATCCCGAAAAAAGGTACTGTTCCCGAGGGATAGTGAAATAACTGTTCACGCAGACGAAGTCGCGGGCGGTCGCTAGTATTATATAGTAGGGTTGGCAACCCTAGCTGGAAAGTGTCCTACACCATCACGAGCTATCTATTCCACTTCCAGGGCGAACTTCTCCTGGTTTTCTAAGAATGATTTGCGGAGTCGGGTTACTATTTGGACGGCTTCTTATAGTAATTGATATTTTATTTCGAAGAAATACCTAAACTGCCAGCTAGTCGGCGGTGGAAGTGAAGCAAAGTACCTAAGCTGCTTGTTTTAGGAACGCCAAGAAATTCGCTATCTACTAGTACTTTCGGAAAGTCTGGACAACTGTTAGATTTGATGCGTGATTAATCACCCGAAGAGTCCATTTAAGGAATAAAGTTCTTGTGAGTCGATTGGCATTTTAAAAATAACTTGAGATTGTGCGGATATGCCATTATGACGTCATCATCGGATTCCGGTGGGAAGGTTTCCCTTTGGTTTTGACGTAAGTAGATATTGCGTCTGGTCTGCACCGACTCGAACAGATTGTGGCTCTAGCTAAATCAAGACTTCTCCTATTCTGGTCAGCATCATAGGAAGTAAAATCAATGTCTGAAAGATATCCTTCCTGGATTGCCTTCAACGCGTCTCGTGAGAACATTATTTATTAGATTTTATCCAAAAGGTATAAATTATATCTCATCTAATAGTTAGGTAGGGTGGATATGCCTAACTCCAGCCCCCCCCCCCCTAATACCAGCCCCCCCCCCCCCCCCCCTAATACCAGCCCCCAAAAGGTTTTGCTTTGCTTTAATTAAAAGACAGTAAAAATCGGAAACTGTTTAATGGAACCACACCCCTAGTTAATCCTCTACGTTGGAAAATCACTATTACCCCGTCACGTCACCTACAATTCACACAACGAGCAATAATGTTCACCGAGACCGAGTAGAGGTGACTATGTTTGAAAAACAGTATAAAAGAACGATCCATGCGGAATTTGGGAAGTGTGTTTACGAAGACATGATGCTATTTTTTATGCATTTAAGCTTTGATACTAGCAATAGATTAAATATAACGTTTTTAGATTACTAGTTATGTTGCGAAGATGGGCGCTATTTGTGGTCATCTTTCGTGATTCGCATTAACCACAATTCATCACTATGATATGAACTATTTTACCAAAGCAAAATTATCTTACTAAATGCAACATGTTTGTAGTATTTACCCGTTGCAGTGGCCCAATGTTTCGGCGCTTTTTAATTGAGATTACTTTATTTCCCTTTCGATAAAATGGTGTTGGTTGAGCCTATTCAATCATAGCAACCGGACTGATGCGAATTATATTACCACGATTTTTAGATGCGTAATTACCTATATAATATAATTTGTTTTGTAATGCAATCAAGAATTTACATTACAATGATAAAATTGCGATTCCAACGAAGATGTCGACATGATGTTGCTGCTGGCTGTTACAAGATGGCGCTACTTGTAGTTTGAGATGGATGTACAAGAAGATAACATACAAGAAATAGTCAATTACCTGACGATTGGAAGTCAGTTAATTTTATTAATACACAATTATATGTCTCACTAATTAACGATAAGATGAATTTATAGAATTTTAACTTATAGAATGATTATTAAAAAAAGTACCTAGAGATTGTTTTTTTTAATGATGAAGTCTGTTAAAATCAGAAACAAAATGACATTAAGTAGGTTTTAAAGTTTAGTTAGGTATTATCTGTACCTATTTTCACTAGATAATACAGTAAAATAATGAAACTTTATTATCTAAAGTAGGTACCTATCATTAGATAGAGTTAACAGCGCCATCTATTTTCGCTTTTAGAAAATATCTTGCTATCACGAATCATGAATATTTTTTTGTAAGATATGTAGATAAATATAAACCCATTATTTATATTAATAATGGTTTGTAGGGGAAATAAATTATTATCTCATAATTATACTTATTACTAAATAGTTAATTGGATCACAGGCAGAAAAGTAATTGCGTGATACGGAACACAAATCCGTTATTTGTGGTCGTCCGTCCGTCTTCACGCCGAGAGATCTATGGTTGTAATTGTGTCAGTCAAGGATTGTTTACTATTTTGAGAATTAAACCTGAGTTTTAATGTAATTCAAACATGTGGTGATATAGTTTCGATTATAATAACATTATTGGCCGCTTGACTGACAATTTAGTGTTTAGTGGAACGAATTTTTCGCGATTGTGTCGTTTCAGCGATGAACGTGTTTACGTCAAATGTTTTAGATGTATTTTGTGTTTGTTATGTGTACCAAAATAAGTGATTGTGAATTCAGAAAGTGTTATTTATAGTAAAGTGGATGTCCTTTGCAAAACGTTCATTTTATAATGAACGAAAGTTGGGGAAAGTATAACACGACATGACTCTACCATTGCAGGTTGTCATCGAGAGATTCAGGTACATACTTTATATCTGATGATTTTATGCTAAAACCCTATTATTTTCACATTTACACCACTATCAATATATAATATTATTATATTATCCATATGGACGTGGTTCTAATTTAACATTTTGGCAGCTTGTAAACATAACCTAAAATTGTACAAATTATGGAGTTTCTTATTCACTTTCAAAACTGTGAAAATCTTATTTTCTAAAGTTCACCCATTGGTTTACATCTAAAAATAACTGTGAAACTTTATGTTAAATTAAATAATTAATTGATGATGCAAAGAAAAAACAACCAATGTCATGTTATCTCATGAGAAGGGGAGCATGTTGGTTTTCTGATTGGAAAAGTTTAGTTAAAATGGAATTTTCTGATAATTATCAGGGTAAGTAATCACATATAAGAAAATAAATCAATAGACTCATAAAATTGAACTTTAAATCATTTTCACATAATTTGTTACCCCTATTTTTTGTTTTTGCTTGTAAATTGTCTCCATATTCTCTTAGAGGAACTTTGTCCAAATAATATTGCTATCTCTCAACATTTCAGTGTTAAATTTTTATGAAAATCCAGTTAAAAGTTAATTAATTCATCAATGCCCAAATAGCCACATGTGGCCGGACAACAATAGAAAATCTATTGTGTCTAATTTTCAAGCCAGCAAAGTGTTGATATTATGATAACACTACCTCCTCCTTTCACATACCCCACAAGAGAGGCCTATGTCATGCAGTGGACTACTATGGGCTGTTAAGATAATGACGAACAAGGGTAAAAAAAACAGATTTTAGAGAATGATGCTAATTTTACTATACAAGCTAAGCCATGATGCGCTTTGATGAAATTACCGATGTAATATAGTAATTGTGATTATGTGCGAAGAATATCATTAAAATATAATGCAGGTGATAAGATAATTCTCAATCTCAAGGAGCAATTTTGAAGATATAATTGTTTGACATTTTTGTATTATATGGCATTTTGTTATCTACCCCCAAGAAGCTTATACCTCCAATGGATATTACACGGCCAGTGTCATAGTGAAGATTGAAAAAAGGTCCTTAAGTGACGTGACGGCTTATTGCTACCTCTTTCTTTAGTGTTACAATACATTTTCGTTTCTCACGAACGAACGAACGAACTACGAACAACGAACACGTATTGTAACACTAAAGAAAGAGGTAGCAATAAGCCGTCACGTCACTTAAGGACCTTTTTTCAATCTTCACTATGACACTGGCCGTGCAATCTCCATTGGGGGTATAAGCTTCTTGTCTACCCCCTTTGACATGACATTAGTTTGACACAGAATAATTATTTGATTAAATCAGGCGTCACTTGGCGGAAGTCCCAAACCATTTTGAAAAAAGAAATAATGTAGCTTACTTCCGCAAACAAATGCACATGCACACCACAAAATATCAGTGCACAATATCTGCATTTAGCCAGACAGCAACACACCTTGCACCTTCATCAATTAGACCATTTGTTCGGTTAACGACAGATTCGGTTTAGGACAGATTAGGTTTACGACAGATTCTGTTTAGGACAGATTCGCTCTAAGACAGAAATACAATCTAGTACGAAATTCATACCCAAAGTTAAGGACAGATTCGGTTTAGGACAGATTAGGTCTACGACAGATTCTGTTGAAGACAGATTCGCTTTAAGACAGGAATACAATTATTGAGTACAAAAATCATAGTCTGACTGATGCTGACTGTGAGTGTGTGATGGCGGCCGACTTTTTTGTTTGTTTGTATTTTTTGTTTTTCGATATAATCCGGTTTCGGGTACTATATTTAAAAGAAAACAGCAACGCAAAGTTAAATATAACAAAAGTCCAAGATGGCGACTTCCTTATTTGTTTTTCCTTTTTTTCAACCGAGTTACATTAAAATAAACCCAAAAACAATGTTCACCGCCCTCTCGACCTTTCATTCGTCATTTCTAACTTTGCATTGCTGTTTTCTTGTCAAAATAGTGCCCCAAACCGAGTTTCATTGTAATCGGCCCACAAACAAAAAGTTGGACACCATCTTTAATTTTTGATATTTTTAACATTGCGTTTACTTTTAAACTGTTTTCTTTTAAAAATAGTACCCGAAACTGAATTTTATCAAAATCGGCTCACAAACAAAAAAGATGGCCGCCATCTTGTTTTTTTTTAAATATTTATTAGTTCGGTTAACCGGACTAACAACCGAACTACTGCAACTAAAGGAAATAAAACATTTCAATACCTTTTTTAAAAAACCTTTAATTAAAAATATGCCATCCCTAAATAATTATTCTAATATTGTTAGTTTTCATTTAAATTCAGCTTTAAGACTAAATAATTTAATTACAAATTACCTACGAGACAAATTACCTACCTACGAGATAAAGTTTTCAACCTTCTGCGAGTTTATAATTTCGCAATACTAATATGTACCAGCTGGGGTCGTTAAAGACATTCCTTCCTTCCAAATTTTAAAAGGCATGTAACGTTTTAAATTAAATGGAAATTACTTTTTTTAACATAAAAATATAAATAAAGTAATAGGCCGACTATAATTTATAATTTATTCCACAAACAACATACATTGTATCGGAAATTATAAATCGTATTAAATGAATACAAGTAATAAATAAAACATAAACAACAAAAATCAAATACACTTTTTTCTATCATTTAAATATTCATCAGTAGAATAGTAATATTTTTTCAATAAGAAAGACTTAAGAATCTGTCGTAAACCTAATCTGTCCTAAACAGAATCTATTCATAGGACGTTGGCATTAAAAACATTTTTTCGCTTGCCAGTACAAAATCCGTCTTAAAGCGAATCTGTCCTAAACAGAATCTGTCGTAAACCTAATCTGACCTAAACCGAATCTGTCCTTAACCGAACAAAGGAATTAGACTACTCCACATGTGTTTCACCCCAACCTGGAGCATCCTCAGGAGTTAGATTGTGCGTAACGGATCAATTAGTTAGTAGTTGGTAAATAATTTCAACGTTCATGATGTCAAAAAGCAAAGAGAGAGAAAACTAATTTCAAAGCAACAACGGCTTCTGACCAAAGATTAAAATTGCTTCTGTCTGTCTGACCACAGCTCAGAAGAATAAGCACAGATTAGGACACAGACTAATAATCTATATCTGATCAAAGAGTGAGATAGTACTGTCAAGTGAGTGAGTATCGTAGACATAGAGTACTTTTGTATATACCAGAAAATCGTAGACATCGAGACATAGACCGAATATTGACAAAATATTTTATATTGAGAAACTATTTTCTTTATAACTTTTTAACGCAACAAATGTTTTAATAATTTCTTGTTTATTATGAAACCATTTTATATTTTCTTTTTTTTGAGGTATGTATGGTTAAGACGCATCATCATGGCCCAAAAATCCGGCATGATCCTTTGAGGTTTACATGCACAATGCTATTTTTATACAATACTAAATAATATACTAGAAAAAAATCGACTCACACCAGGTCATATTCTTGGACGGAAATCTGTGACCTTTGGAAATCCGGTCCCATTCTCTTACCACTGAGCTACAGAGTCAGTACTGGCATCGTCAAATTTCTTCTAGTAAATCCACTCTTACACTGTAAGCCAGCCTTATTTCATCAATTGAAAGTCAAAAAGTTAAAAAAGTCTGGAACGGGTGGTAGGAAAATATAGACGATTAGAAAAAAGTAATTTTTGACTTGACTTTGACTTCAATCTGAGGAATTAACTCGGCATTCCATTGTAATATCTTTATTATAATTATTTGGTTGAATTTTTTCTAGTATATTATTTAGTATTGTATAAAAACAGATTTTTATAATTAAAATAACAAAACAGATTTTTTATATATAATCCAATCAATATCCGCTATTATATCCAATTATAATTCTTTTATTTGTGTGCAGAAACAACTATATAGTAGCCTTTTATTACTTATAGTTTTTTTTGTTATTATTAATTTAGTAATTTCTTTTGTGTAAGGAGGTAAGTAAGCTGGTAAATAAAAGATATTTTAATAAAAATAAACAATTGTTATTTATATTTTTTCAATAAACATTTAAGGAAAAGGCTTACAGAATCACATCACAGCTTTATAATTGATGAACGATGTATCCACTCAATATAAATTATGATTTATTGAGAGCACTATGATTTTTTATTCTTTTCATTAAAATATGGGAAAAACTAAATAATAAGTAATAAATAATGCACTTTTAAGGCAAAGAGATCTAGCCTATTCAGGCATTGTCTTAATAAAATAGGTCAGTTCTCTGCTATTAATAAAATGGATATTATCAATGATTTTTATGAAAAAAAAAACATTTATTTATTTATTTACACAGGCATACACAACAGGTAATAATCAATAAGCTAAGCATTATAAGATATATAGGCATTGATATAATATAATAATATTCTCAATTCTCATACCCTGAGATGAGTCATTCATTATACTTTGGAAAACCAGTCTTTGACCATAATTTTGTCTTCATGGAGTTTTGGAAATAAAAGTTAGCTTTTGTTATTCTCCAAGAAACCATGTCTCTCCAATTCTCCATACCAAAATTAATAAAAGAGACTGACAGTGTTATTTTTTCTGTATATGGATAGTAGTAGAACGGAAAACTTAAGCGATGACTATCTGTATTTCTAATTGTTATATATTAAAATAAAAAATATAGCTGCCTTTTTTACAGTTTGGACCACAACAATACATTCTTTAAAATTAATTTATTTTTCGATTTCATTCATCAAGTTATTCCATTTAATGATAAAATTAATAACTTACTATTTGATATCAAGAGTCTGCTGCAATAATATAGCTTGGTTGGCTGAAATTAATTGAAAACTGACAGATTATGGTTAATATTTGTGATGAGGCTATGTTGCCTTCTTTCATTTTCAATTTCCATCCAGTTATTAGTTTTAACCAAACATCTAAACTTGAACCTTATTAGGTAATCTCTGTAGTTTTGAACTTTGACTTTGTTTTTGTGTGCCAAATGTTCCATTCAATGATTTTTTGAGTGTTTGAAATGTTTGAATGCTGTTTTTATAAATCAAAACTGAAATATTCAACAGAAAAAGAAAACATAATGGAAACTAAAAAAAATAAATAAACAATAAGACAGAGAGTAGTGCACAGACATCATGGAGGACAGAGAATATTGAGAGATGAGACCGTTGGATAGGTACTACACTTTTGAAGCAGTTACTAACTATACCTGCTGTCACTTAGTTCAGAAAGTTAGCGGTATCGAAATAGGGTACATAGTTTCAAAGTGATTTTTTTAATAAAAGTAACTAATAATACGCACTTAACCATACTTACAATTTAAAATTGAAACCGCTCGAAATAGTGGAGCTGGAAATCGCATATTTTCATTAAAATTGTGCACATTCTGTTGAAAGCGTGATTCTTTTACCATAGTACAGTCCCTAAGAAAATAAGGTCAAAATTTTTCACTTCAATGTCAAGTACATACGAAAAACAAGAAAGTTTTTACCCCGGCGGCGTGCCTGTTACACTGTCGGTGAGATGTCACGCACACATCACCGCGCTATGTATGAGTGAAGCTAGAGCGGACCGTTTGTAGGCAGCTTGGACTCTGTTCAGTTTACGTTTTTTTACTCATGTGGTGTGTGTGTAAAATGTGTATCCCCCCCCTCTTTAACTTTTGAAATAAGAGAGTGAAAAATCTAAAATATATACTGTAGATCTTAATAAACACTTTCAACGAAAATTAGTTTGAACGAGATATAGTAATTAGTTTTCGAGATATAGCACATTTTCCAAAACCGCAAATATAACTTTGTCATTTATACCAACACTGTGAAAAACAAAGTTATTTTTGCAGACGAAAAATGATAGGTGGTATTAAATATGGTATGGTATAAGGTAACTACGGAACCCTACGGCGCGTGGCCCGACACGCACTTGGCCGGTTTTTTTTTGTTTGTAAAGGTACTTGAAAATTATATTTTTTAAAATTTGCATTAAATGGAGTTTATCAACATATTTTTGTTTGCACTTAAATGATCAGTTTAATATTTACGGTAATTTAAAATTAAATTAAAAATGGGGAGTTTTTTTAGATTGAATTTCCATATAATTTAATGTATTTTCGTAACTGTACTACTCAGCCTATATTTTGTATTATAAAATTATAGAACACTTAATTCCCTTTAATCTGACACCCCATACATGTATATAGGATTCATAGAATCATAATTATCAGTATTTTTCAAAATACGTCGGCCGTCATTTTGATGACGTCATATCTCCGGAACGAGATTATAATTTAACACTTTACAGGTAGTCTCCTAACGGTTTTTAAGAGAAAATAAAATGTTGAACAACATACAAAAATTTGGTGCTGGTATCACAGATATAACTGTACCGGCCTTTAACAGAACACATTTTTAAGTTTTTTTTTTATGTAATTGCCGCGCTGTGTATAATATATTTTTAACGAGTTTTTTATGAAACTGTTCCAATTAATTTTATATTTTTTAAATCTGTATTAATGTTACTTTCTAATCATATTTTTTTAAGCCGATATTTTTGTACTTTTTTCTTTCAGCAACCAGTAATCAGTACTATTCAGTACTCAGTTGAATATCTCTCAAAAGTAAAAAATTACTTCTGCTGCCAAAACTACTAAACCGATTTTGATGAATGAGATGTCATTGGAAAGGGGTGATGTCATTGTGTAGATGTGTTTTCATATGTCAATTTCTTAAAATACCTTTCTTATTTGGCTTCATAAAAAGACATAAAACGGAATAACGTCCTCGATATCGAATTTGACCTCTAAAATACGTTAGGGGTCAAATCCAGACGGCCTCCACATCTTAAAATAATCACAGTGGTGTCCTCTAAGCATGGTAAAAATTTTACGCTTTCATCACAAAGCGCACAATATTTTCGATTTCCAGGCCCACTAAAAGGGTTCGTAACGAAACTGATAATGGATTAATGAGGAATGAATACTTTCCCTGTTAAGGCTGCGCAGTATGCACACTAGCGCCGCCATTAGAAAAAAAATCATAGTGCTTAAACAAACAGTAAATTATCTCTCTGGAGTGCACTCCGAACAAGCTTTGTTATATGGACTTTTATTGCGAAAAGTGGCCACTTTTAACAATAAAAGCCCATTAAACTAAACGACAGGCTAGAAAATATTGTTTAAGGGATAAAAAGTACCGCAAAGCTTGTTCGCAGTGCACTCCAGAGAGATAATTCATAATTTCTTTTTTATTTAAACACTATGATTTTGATGTGCAGACTGCACGCTCTTTTGGTTAAAATTGATTAACGTGGCTGTTGACTGACACCATACCTAATTATAATTACCTACCCCGCATATATTAGAGTTGTGTCAGGTTGTTGTTTAATTTTGAGGTGAGTCTGTGGTGACTTGATAAATTTTATTAATCACCTTACTGTATCCGGAAGGCGAAGATCCGTGGGCGACACCAATGAGACGTCCCATTAAGGTGCTAGATCGCAGCGAGCTGTCAACTGCAACTGCCGACAGCACGTGTTTTTTTTTCTATGAAGCGCGGCTGCACGTGCCGCGGCCAAGCGTGATCGCTATGAAGCGATTTTTTTCCATGAGTAAAAAAACCACGTTGCAGTCGGCAGTTGCAGTTGGCAGCTCGCTGCGAACTAGCACCTTAAGATACATTTTGTAAACACGCGCCCGGATTAGCTTAGCCAGCAGCCAGCAGCCCAGGCTCCCGGCTCTCCAATGACCACCAGCTATCGTACCGTTCTATTAATCATCGATTGGCTTATCAATTTTATCTACCTGTAACTATTCGTTGATTTGCTAAGCAGCTATCAATCGAATCTGTTGTATAGGTATATGTTATAGGCAAACGCCGGCGCTCCTAGTTTTGACATGTAGTAGTATAATTGTGCCCCCCTCCCCCCCCAGAAAAAGTAAAACCTCCGATAAAGTGGGCCAGAAATATTTGCTAGCCAAAAGTTGCTGACCAACTAACCATTTTGGCTGACCGATTACGAATACGAATATTTTACATACTTACTATTTAAACTAAACTTTGAACTGTCGTAACGTAAATGGACGCGGTAAGTATTGTCTATAATGTTATAGACTAACGCCGAAGCTCCCGCGCTCCTAGGTTTGACAAGAAAGCTTAGTCAAAGTCCAAAACCAATATCGTGTTTTGGCCTTTGACTAGCGAATTTATGTCCAAACCTAGGAGAGACCAACTTAACAGTCAAACGCCGAAACCCAATACGATCAAATCGGGGTTTGATCAGTCAGTCTTAAATTAAGTATTTAGTTACAGAATTTGATATTTTGCATGTAATAGAATGAAAAACACATTCTTTAGAGTGAAAATTTAAGGGTGCATCTTGCGTCCACTAGCGCCGCCAATCAAGAAAAAATCATTACAACGAAATTACTATGTTAAGGGGATATATCTAAAAATTTACACTTTTTGATGGTGATTATAGGTCGCGAAGAGATCCTAGAGATCTGAAATCAAATATGTATTTCTTCATATCTTTCTCCAAAAACATTAGAACCAGAAACACGATTCAGTGATTTTGGCTCGATACATTTTAATTTCAAAATACTTATTAAAAATTCTTAAAATCAAAACTATTTAGAAACAACATTAGTTATGCAAGTCGAAATTGCTTTAAATAATTGGGATCATTGATAATCAGAATCGTAATAATAATCAGATCAGAAGCATTTCTCTTTAATCGCTTTAGTTATTTACTATGAACTGGTAGTGATTTTTGCGCCAAATCTGCCGAATCGGTCTCTCCCGCGCGCGGCGATTTCTCATTGCTATCTCGCTTTACGTTTATTTTTGATGAATCACCTTAAATAAAATTCTGAAAAATATAAAAACTAGTACATATTAGCTATCAACTATTTTTGTATGCGTTTATTCTAAATTCATGTAGTTAACCACACGAACACTCCATTAATTATTTAAGAGAATTTATTAATTGGGTGACTGGAAATAATTAAAGGCGACTGTTAATGGGATACTTAAATACTAAACCTGGCAGTGGTTTAGTTTTTGGGCAACAAAATAACTAAACGGGCGACTAACTGTGGATTACAAAAATACGTAAAACGGGCGACTGCATGTGGGAGATAACGGGAATTTTCCAAAACCCTTTCTTAGTGCTCAGCTACACCATCAAAGGTATCTAATCTACCCTCCAAAAATGGAGTCTCTACCTTCAGCCCTATACAAATTGAAACACCCTGTAGCACCCTGCAGCGCCGTTTGTTTTTTCTATAGATAGGCAAGAATACAATATTAGTGAATGAACCTCACTAACAATCGCGCTGCGCGGCCGTTTTTTTACTATAGACAGGCAAGAGTACAAGATTAAGCTTTTTTAGATTTTATGCATACACAATGCTATTTTTATATTAAGATTATTAATAAAATTGAAAGATATTAGAAAAAATCTCACCCGTAGCAGCTCAGACGGGACGGTTCCGTCTGAGCTGCTACGGGTGAGATTTTTTCTCATATTTTTCAATTATATTAATAATCTTAGTACAAGATTACTTGATAAAACTGACTAAAAATCGCGGCCCGTTTTATTACCACAAACAGGCAAGAAATACAAGATTTGTGCATAAAATTGACTAAAAATCGCGCTAAGCAGCCGTTTATTACAAAAGGCAGGCAAGATTACAAGATTAATAAATGAAACTGACAAAAAATTTTGGTCTAGGGTTGCCACTATTCAGTATATTCATCATAAAGAAAAAAACTTTTTTTTCAAAATACTGGCGATTTTCTTGTGTTATAATAATTATCCGGGGTTGTGTGTTGTATGCATGGTACCTCACCTCACATATTCGGCTTTATAAGGCTATTTATTGCCTGTGAGTACCATTAAATGGCAGGTCGATTTTTTCTAGTACTTTAGAATCATATACTTACATATAAAAATAACATTGTAAATGTTAAAATCTCAATAAATAATTGTTAACTCTGTCAAACTCTGTCTTTGAAACCCCTCTTTTTACCGACTTCAAAAGGAGGGAGGTACTCAATTCGACCCGTTTTTTTTTGTTTTTTTTTTTGTTTTTTGTATGTACACCGATTACTCGAAGACGGCTGGACCGATTGAAATGATTCAAACGTTATTACATTAGGTAAACTCCCAAGTTGGTCCCATTTTTTAAAATTTTGAAATCGGTTCAGTACTTTTTAAGTAATCTTGAAAAAAAGCACGAAAATAGTATGATTTTGTGTGAACTACCTCGATGATCAGTCGTATAACTTCTTTGTTTATGAACTGAATAAGATAATTATTTTTTTGTTGGAAAAGGGATATCTTAAGTGTAGTTCTTTAACCGACTTAAAAAAGGAGGTTCTCAGTTTGACCCGCATGTATGTATGTTTCTCCGCGATTAACTCACGTTTGGCTTTGCCGATTTTAATTTCTACCTAAATAATATACCTACACTATCTAATACAAAAAGTACCTACACTAAAAATAAAAAAATAAAAAATTGTTTAAAAGAACAAAAAACCGACTTCAAAAAACCTACCTCTAAAAAGCAACAAATAATATTCGTAATAATAAAACACGTCTATTGAAGTCGGGTGGGGCTTTTAGAATAAAAAAAAGGGATTTGTACTCCAGCCCCACCCGACTTCAATAGACGTGTTTTATTATTACGAATATTATTTGTTGCTTTTTAGAGGTAGGTTTTTTGAAGTCGGTTTTTTGTTCTTTTAAACAATTTTTTGAGTCTTACAGTCAGTAAAATCAGTATTTTTGACACTGCAACCAGTTTCGACCCCTGAAAACACCCTATAGCACCCTGTATTACGGGAATTTTCCAAAACCCTTTCTTAGTGCTCACCTACACTACGAAAGGTATCTACCCTCCAAAAATGGTATATCTACCTTCAGCCCTTTACGTATCTCCATACAAACTGAAACACCCTGTAGCATTATAACGGGAATTTTCCTAAACCCTTTCGTAGTGCTCACATACATTATAAAAGGAATCTACCCTCCAAAAATGGTGAACCTATCTTCAGCCCTATACAAATGTCCATACATTATTTAAATATACTGTATCGGGATTTTCACCATGTACCTTTTTACCTTAAAATCCCGATACAGTATATTTAAATAATGTTAATAACCATGGAAATTTAAAACAATATAAAATGTCCATACAAACTGGAACATCCTGTAGCACCATGTATAACGGAAATTTTACAAAACTCTTTCTTAGTGCTCACCTACACCATGAATGGTATCTACCCTCCAAATATGGTGTCTCTACATGGCTCTACGCCTATCCCAACAATGAATCAGTGAATGAAACAATCAATTTAGAGTTTTGTATGTATATGTTACCGGCAATGCGTATAATCCGGCATTGTATACAATGCCTGAACCGATCAGGCAATGTCGCACCTTTGCGACGATAACGTGACATTCCTGAAACCGCAATCTTCCAGAAGGCTTTCTCCAAATAATAAAGAAGAACGCTTTTAGTGAGATGTTACGTTGTCATCGCAAAGAAGCCACGTCTTTTTGCGATGACAACGTGACATCTCTTTGAAAACGTTTTTTCACGATTTGGAAGTAGCCTTTTGGAAGGTTGCGGTTTCAAAAATGTCACGTTGTCGTCGCAAAGGCGCGATGTATGAAATGTTATACATTTTATACTTTGCCTAGGCATTGTATACAATATCTGCTGGTCCACCGGCAATGTGTAAAATAAAAAGATTTTGATCTTAGTTGGTTGGTTTGTATAGAATTACAATGCCTAGGTAATGTATGAAATAGACGATAATATTCATTCTATTTCATACATTGCCTAAAAGGGCTAGGCATTGTATACAATGCCTGCATTTCATACATTGCCGGTGACATATAGATATGTACTATATAATTTGGGCAACATTATCCATTTTGGCCCAACCGCGAATTGGACCAACTGCGAATTGGACTAACTGCGGATTGGACAAACTGCGAATTGGACTTACTGCGAATTGGGTAAACTGCTACTTGACCAAATGCGAATTGGACTAACTGGGAATTAGACTAAGTGCGAATCGGAATTTTTTTTCAGAATTTTATCAAACATAGTTATTTTGTTGCAATGATTTTTTCTTGAGAGGAGGCGCTAGTGGAGGCTCGGTGCACCCTTAACTAAATTAACAATCTTCCTATGACCCAAAGTTGTCTGTTGAAAAATATAACCACGAAATGTAAGATGTTTTTCATACTTCTTGAGATTAAGTTAAGCTGCCCGATTGTCTTAAATTTCGTGGTTATTTTTTTAACAGTAACAGAAATCTTTGGCTCACAGGAAGATTGTTAATTTATATAAATTAACATACAACATAACACATTCTGAACCTAATTTAAGACTGGTCAAACTCCGATTTGATCGCATAAGTTTCAGCGTATGACTGTTAAGTTGGTCTCTCCTAGGTTTGGACATAAATTCGTTAGTCAAAGGCCGAAACACGATATTGGTTTTGGATTTTGTCTAAGCCTTTGCGTTTGACTATAACATAATAATACTTACTGCGTCCATTTACATTACGACAGGTCATGGTCGATGATGGGTGTAGTTTAAATGCTTAGCAAAACATTTTGGTGAGCATAAAAATATATTCGGTCAGCCGAAATGGTTAGTTGGTCAACAAATTTTGGCTAGTAAATATTTCTTGCCCCTTGTATTACAACCTCTTAAAACTTGCCAGTTTTCTAAATGGCTGTCAATGCGTCTATCTGGCCATGGTTATCTCCGAGGAACAAGGGTCTTTTATTTGCTATACAGCGAGAAAGTGATGTAACTATAGCAATTCATAAACCTGGCAAGTTTTAAGAGGTTGTAATATCCCCCCTGGTTTCTGAGCTAATTTATCGGAGAGGTCCACATTATCTGGTTTTGAGTAGTAAAATTTACTTTAGAACCGCCTCTGCTGTGGTCTAGTGGTTCGCCCACCCGTGTGAGATGCAGGGGTCCCGGGTTCGATTCCCAGGGGTGTGGTACAATTTGTACTCGGTTTGGTTGGTGGTTGGGCTTATTTCAAGTCCGCCTGGCTAGCTACCTACCACTATCTTACCTAAGTCTGACGCCATAGCAACAATTTTTTTTTTGTGTTCCGGCAGTAGAGGAAAGATGGCCAAGATGATGAAGAAGATAGCCAGTTCCTCAGTGACGAGGTCAGTGATGAGGATTCCGGGTGTAGTGCGCTTCCGCCTTATCGTCACTTAACATCAGTGAGGTGGAGGCCAAGCACTACCACTTGTGCATAAAAAAATGTGTGGGGCCCTCCAATAAAGTAAAACCACGGATAAATACCTCAGGAACTGAAGTAAAAAATTGTGTGGGGTCCTCCAATAAAGTAAAACCACGGATAAATACCTCAGGAACTGAAGTAAAAAATTGTGTGGGGCCCTCCAATAAAGTAAAACCACGGATAAATACCTCAGGAACTGAAGTAAAAAAATTGTGTGGGGCCCTCCAATAAAGTAAAACCACGGATAAATACCTCAGGAACTGAAGTAAATCAATTGGCAATGGGGAATGTCCCTTATTAATGTAAAAAAAACAGAAGTTTTGGTTGCGTGGATAAATTTTAAAAATTAAAATTACTTTGATTTCGCAAAACGTATACAAGTAACAACCGAATGGAAAATATTCCACAGCTATTTCCTAATTTTCCAGCTATTTTCTAAGAAGGAGGTCGAACGGCCACGTTACAAGTGTTCTAACTTAACATAACCTAATGTAGGCCAGTAAAATTCTGTATGAAAAACGCGATGTAAAGCTGCATTTTTGGTATGTTATTTGGACCCCTTAGGGGAGTGTAAAACGTTTTGCAAGCAAAAAAAAGTTGTGCGCTACCTGCGTAATACGAGAAAAACTACGAAAAAATTCAGTTTTAGCAGTTCAATTAAAAAACTATGGACTTTTGACATTAGTTGCTTGCTACTATTATTTTGAAAGTATATTAAATTTGAAACTATTAAAACCAAACCACAGCTACGTATGTCTAATAGTTTTTGAGATATGATGTTTGAAAAATTTACACTTACTGGCACTATATACACACATCAACTTTGTCTAGGGATACCAGGTGCTATTTTCATATAAACGAGGTAACTTTGAAGCCTTGGTTTCCTGCCAGGGATGTACTGTGCTGTGATCTGATGACGGCTATCCAGGGAGTGAATGGAGGGGATTCAGATCGCTAAACACACCCAAATGATCTGACCAGCATTCTAAAAACGTAATGAATGTTTAAAAAAAACCGCGAAAATAGCATAAAAATGTATGGAAATCCTCAAACCGAGAACTCTAACCCATTAATCTTTTAGAATGCTGCTCAGATCAGTTGGGTGTGTATAGCGATCTGAATCTACTCCATTCAGTCCCTGGATAGCCGTCATCAGATCACAGCACAGTACATCCCTGGCAGGAAACCAAGGCTTCAAAGTTACCTCGTTTGTATGAAAATAGCACCTGGTATCCCTAGACAAAGTTGATGTGTATATTCATTTAATTTAAAAATATTAAAAGAAAGAAAAGAAATATTCCAAGAAATATTAAAAAAAACATTAGTAGCTAAACCCATGTAAACTAGGCATAATAGATGTAGTGCATCCCCCTGCTAGTCGTACGTAAAAAAACCGAATATCGATGGTTTTCGTTTTTTTTTGCGTACGACATTTCGGTCGGTCAAAATATTTTTTTTGAGCGTTCTTAAAAAACATATTCCCTTAAGAGAGAAGTTATGGTATATTTTTATTTTATGGGAAAAAAATGTTTTAAAACCTATCGTATGTGGTATCGAATAAAAGGGCTTTCTGAGCCGGTTCCAATAATATATCACATCATAACATTTAAGCCACTTGTTTTAAATTAAACCAAAAAACTTTTTCAAAACATACCAAGTTTCAAACGATATATAACATCCTCAGCAATTTTGAAAATATTTACATTTTTGTTATTATTTTTGCCAAAAAATTTTTGTATTGTATTTTTTGAAAATATTTTTTGTTTAATTTAAAACAAATGCTGAAATGTAATTGAACATACATTTTTTTATCATACGTAATCACTTTGTACTAAGTATCCCATAATTTTAACCTCAAAAACGAAAAACAATTGTGAAATGTTTATATACCTAGACCCTATCTTATTGAAAATAATAGTCCAATAATTAATATATTGGATTATCTATTAGAATTTTTTGTTTCATGTCATTTTTAGTTGCGGATCACGTCAACGTGGATGTTAATGTGACAAGGTTCCAGCGCATTACCAATTGACGGGGATAGTAAAAACATTGCAATAATGAAAAAAAAACGAAATGTCAATATTTTCAAAATTCCTTTCTTGAAGATAGATATGAGAATATTAATTACGAATCATTTGAGATATATTTTATGAAAAATTTATTCAACAGTATCGTATTTGTAATTTTGGAGGAGCCCAAACTTGGTATGTTTTAAAAATGTTTTTTGGTTTAGTTTAAAACTAAAATGTAATGATGTGATATATTTTTAATGTATATCATACTTTTGGAAATAAATAACAATTTAATTTAATAATTTAATTTAGAACCGGCTCAGAAAGCTCTTCAATTGGATACCACAGACGATAATGTACTTGGAACAAATAAAATATTTCCTATAGAAAAAAGATGACACCGTAACTCCTCTCATAAGGGAGATTTTTTTAAGAACTGCGGCTCAAAAATAAATGCTTTGACCTCAAGTCAAGTATACGTGTGCCAAACGGCACATCTTGTACACCGATTTGCAGTTTTCCATCGATTTTGAGCTCGTACGCCGAACACTACTACATTAATTCATTGTAGAGATGAAGATGACCTGGAGGTCAAGTCTGCTAATGTTTTCATCAAAATCGTAGTTCAATGGTGTTCTAATGGTAATGCTTTTTGACATAGTTCTTGTTTCTTAAACCCAAAATCAAGGCACAATATGTTTCCCTTTTGGGTTTAGAAATACAATGTGTTTCAGTTTTGGGTTCAAGAAACAAGAACTGTGTCAAAAAGCATTACCATTCAAACACCATTGAACTACGATTTTGACGAAAACATTAGCAGACTTGACCCCCTATAGTTGCTTAGATATGAAATCGATATGAACGGTTTTTTGTAGCTTTATAGCTGAAGTTATTACCCGACTGCAAGAGGGTTATGTTTTTCGCGCGTATCTTGTATGTAAGTTTGTATGTAATATTCTTTATTACCTCATATCTTTCAAACGGCTGAACAGATTGCCATGATTAACCTATCGTTAGATTTGTCTCGTCAGCCCAAGTGTTCTTAAGAAGGTGGCGTTACAAAAAAAAAACCAACATGGCGGCTGTACGGTGCTTATTATAAGTAGTGGAAAAAAAAATTTTTTTTAGAATACTGCAATATGGGTGTCAAATTAAAGGGCTTATTATAAGGATTTCAAAAAGGTATATCATATGAATAATAACTAAAAATAAATAAATAAAAAAATAAATTTAAAAAATTAAAAACCCGCCTGCCTAAAAAGACAAGTCAACTGAAGAGATGGAAACAAGTTTAAATATTAAAGGCAACATTATAACATGCAGTCGGAGGCATATAACTCAAATCATTCATAATGTCACTTTCTTTATGCATGCCTCCGACTGCATGTTATAATGTTGCCTTTAATATTTAAACTTGTTTCCATCTTTTCAGTTGACTTGTCTTTTTATTTAGAGAGGGTTCCGGTGCGTGATGTAGCGTGGGAGAAATTAACATTGGTGTAGGTCACATTATAGTCTAGGCGACTGGGACTTTGTAAATAACTTGTTTTCGTTTTGATTATACTAGCAGCCATCCGCGTGCGTGGACAGTTATTTTTCTATCCCTCGGGATCTATCCATTTTTTCTGGATGAAAGACACCATATGTCCTTTTCTGTACCTCTGAAAACGTGTATACAAAATTGCAGAATGTTTGATTGAGTAGTTAAGACGTGAAGGCGTAACAAACAAACAGACTGACTTTCCCATTTATATATTACTAGCGGCCGCCCGCGACTTCGTCTGCGTGGACAGTTTTTTTGCTATCCCTCGGGAACTGTACGTTTTTTCTGGATTAAAAGTATCCTATGTCCTTTTCTATATCCCTGACAACATGTATGCAAAATTTCATGATTATCGGTTCAGTAGTTAAGACGTGAAGGCGTAACAAACAAACAAACGGACTTTCGCATTTATAATATTAGTAAGGATTTTTACAGTTGGTTTATTTTACTTTTCCAGACGCCACAGCATAAAAATCCTGTAATAGTATAAAATATTGATTTATCTAGCCAATTGTAACAACTTTTTAACTTTGCAGAAAACCAAAGTTCAGTAACAGAGTTACAAATCAATACAAATAGGCAATCTAAAGTTTTTGAAGTTGTCTATCCTCGCAAGCCAAATGTATCATCAAATTATTCAAAAATGCACCCGGAACTATATATTTTTTTAAATTTCGGTAATTTATAATGCAACACTTTCCGTAGCTATTTTAGGTATAATTTCTTGGTGATTAATGGTGATAGCAGCAGACAAAAGATCTCATGAGATGTGAAGAAGATTTCTACGTTCTAATTACAAAATAAAACGTTAATAATAAAATATTTCATAAAATTAACTTTGTTTCATTTTATTAATTTGTAGCCAAAGCAGACGTTAGCAAATAAGTTATTTTATCGCAATTGCGACGTAGACGTGCCACTCACAATACCTTTGTTTCGTCAGTTGTAGGTCCGATTAACAGCAACATCAAGGGGGAACTTCATTTCATACAGACCAAAAGCGGTCACCTGCAGTTGATCCACGAGCCGTATATATTTGTGACGGACAGCGTCCGCAGCGGACGGACTTTTTGGCGGTGTATGGAGTACGGGAAAAGATGTCGGGCTAGAATTACGTCTAAAAATAATGTCTTGCGCATAACCAATCCCGTGCATAATCATTTAGAAAACCATATGCAGAAAATCACTCGGAAATATCAGGAAGGGGAGGTCGTCACATGCCCGTTTGTGTAACGGAACTAATTTGGGACTGTTGTCACAGATGATATACATAATAGTACTCGTCTGTTGTTTATATTTTCTTAATATTTGTGTGTGTGTTTTTAAGTTTGCAAACTTGATAAGGAACAGCGACTTTTTTGTTTCTGATTCCAGTTTTTAGTTAGGTAATTTCCAAACTTTCGTGTAAATAAAGCTATCATCTTAAAACTTTTAAAATTTGAAAGTCTGTAGTGTGTACGTACGTGTCTTTGTGAATTTCTGTCTTATTTGAATCGATATGAATTAAGTATAATAATTATTTTAGTACATAGTCAATCATCGTTTCGAACTTTAATGTATTGTAAAACAATGTGATCGAGTATTAATAAGAAAAAATAAATACCTGTGTAAGGCTTCAATAAAAAAATAGATGAATAAACGGGAATTTTTAATTTGTATGTTAAGATTAATGTAGTTTATTGCGGTGATTGTATGGTGGTACAGGGCGCGCGTCGTCGCGGATGTGGTACTCGGTGACGCGGCGCGGCGCGCCGGCATTGCTGGTGGATGGGTTCGTGTTCGTGGCGCGCAAGCGGCGTGGCGCGCGCGTCTACTGGACGTGCCGCAGCCGCGCCCACGGCTGTCCGGCGCGCGCGCTCACGCTGCACGGCCGCCTGCTACCGAATACCACCGCCGCCGTCGGCCGACACACGCACGCGCCACACGCGCCTTTACACGACGAGCATACCCGTATTGAAAGTCTCATCGAAACTATACCAATAAATTAAGACCAATAAAATAATTTTATTATTACCCGATCTCAATCTCATGCATGTTTTTGACTAAAACACTAATAATTGGCATGCGATGTATGTAACCGGTGGTGGTCGGCGACCGATAGTGATGGGCGTGATGTTTTACAGTTGAGTTCGTGATATCGAACCGGGGCCGGCGTCATATGCGACTCGGCGGTTTCTCATTTTATGCGGAGAAGGTGTTTCCGGAGAAAAATAAAGTGCGGTGGCGGTGTACGCGGCGGACTTGCAGGGCGTACGCGCACACGTTGCACGACCGAATATTCGCGTTGAGTAACGTGCACTCGCACGAGCCGCCCGTGCTGCCGCCGCAGACGCTGGTCGCCGCCGCAGCCAGCGCCGCCTCCGCCGCCGCCGCCGCCGCCCACCGCGCCTTCACGCAAGCCGCCCTCGCCGCTCAAGCGAAAGCTTTACTCGACGAATGATCACCTAACCCATTTGCACATTAATCGGGTCGTAAAGTGTCGGGCTTGCTGACTGCGTTTTGTACCTGTGCTTCATTATCTTCAATGGTACGCAGGCACGTCAAATAAGTTTTGATGGGCTGCTTAAAATTTAAATTGTTGGATTTTTTTATTGCTACACGGATATATCTCTTGTAGCTATTATAATAACTATATCAACTATATTATAGGAATCATTTGAGGTGGGTTTTGAAGTCTAATAACTAATAGAAAATAGAAATAAAAGTACCTATTATAATATGGCTGAATGAGCGATCACTCGTTTTTTTGGTGTTGAACTGATCTAGTCAATGTTTAAATTTCTTGTAACATAAATTATTATTAAAAAAATATTTAGCAAGATGTAAGTAAGTACTTAGCACAAAGTACGCGTAATATTACTATGTTAGATGCTAGTATCGTGCTTAGTCGGAATTCTCAACATACCTTGCTTGACATGATCTCATATTTCCGATTCCATATGTAGGTATATTATGTAGGACATTATGTAGGTAGTACTTTTACATTTTAGCAATAATTTTATATTTATTTTTATATTGCGTCAGAATGAGTGAGTTAATTATCGATAGCAGTAATGATAACGATATTCAAAGTTGTCTAGTCAAATAATAGTATAACTAGTGTAATATGTTTAATGCCTGTCGTATTTAATTAATTACCTAATATTATAGTAATTAATTGATTTCTAAATAAACTGCAAATTTTATCTTGGGTTGCAAATATATGTGTATTGTACCTATAGCAAACAATAAATCAGTTTTGTCAATACATTAATCATTTATGAGGGTGGATCGGGTGACTAACAATTTTAACAAAAAAATGCATGTCAAAGAGCTTTAATGACGGTAAACTTGAACGAGTTGTGTGTGTGTGTATTTTAGAAAAGAACGTGCGTTTGTGCGTCGGTCCGGGCGGGCGTCCGCGGCTGTGGGTGCGCGGGCGCAGCTTCTACGCGGCGCACACGATGCGGTCGGGCGTGGTCCGCTGGCGCTGCACGATGGGCGGCTGCGGCTGCAAGGCGTACACCCAGAAGGGGACGCTGCACAAGCTCGTCGGCGAGCACAACCACGCGGGCCGCTGCGGCCGCCGCGCCAAGCCGCACGCGCCGCCCTCCATACCCACCCCCCTCCTCCTACCCAGATTACCAAGACTAGATTTCGACAATTTCGACCCTAATGCTTGGATGGTTCGATATTAGTTTGTCACAGTTCAAAAGGAGTGGATTGAGATACTATTTTCGATAAAATATTCCTGAAAATGCCCCTTGTCCGTTTTAAATTCAGATGTCCTTGAAGTAATAAGGATAAACATTAACTTGTACCTATATTTCTTATCAACAACATTTTATTGAAGTTACAACTTTACCCACCTTGTTACTTATAACTTACTAAAGTTTGATGTATCTTGCTGGATACGCCAAGGATACGCGCGTTTAATTCTTTTATATAGGATAGGTTTAAAACAATGAAAAAAGCCATTGAAATATAAGTTTGCATTCCATGAAATGCAGAATTAAAAAATAATAATTTCGGGAAATGCACCAAAAGTTTATTGCAATAATGTTTTCTTTTGAACTATTGCATATCAATTTTATCCTTAGAAAATTTACAAACATTGCAAATAATGCTATGTATTGTGCTCAGATCAAACTTTTTTATTTGGTCTGAGGTGCTTGTGCCAAACCTAAAATTGAAATCTTTCTATGTAAGCAACGAGTGTAACTACTCTCATGTGTAGGATGACATTCTCGTTTCGATCGTGCCATTGACGATCAAGCTAGTCACAAATTAAAGTTAAGTTAATGTTTTAATTATAGGAAATATTGATTAATAAGCCAAGCCAAATAGATTCTTAGCTAAGATCTCATTATATCAATACTATAGGTATAGGTAGGTAAGTGCCAAAGTTGAAATTGATTATTGTGCGTTGTGTCTTCAATTAGAATAGAAATCTTGTTGTACATATATCTGAGATTATTCCTTGAAACAAATTAAGATAACATTTTTAGTAGAATTCATGGAAAGTTTTATGTGTCATATTCGTCTTCCTATTATTTTATGGGACACATGTCACTTTTAATACTTTTATAGTTAAATATTTTTAAGATTAACGCTAAATACTTTATTTATTGTAAAGTGCCAAAGAATTAATTGCTCATTTCGTCTCATGGACACTAAAAAATCTAATGAGATCCTCGGATGTAATTTTGAATAAGTATTGAAAAAAAATCATGAGTTGTGTATGTGTAATTTTGTGCTAAATAAATAGCTAGAAAGTACAGTGGGTTTCATTGCAATAAAAATATACGATAATGATATTATGTTTTAATTATCCTTTCCATAATACCTGCCTATCCTCTTAATTCTATTGCAAATAGACGCTTAAATTATTCAAATAGACAAATCGAAAAGTTTAAATTAATTTAGTTAGATGTTAGTAGCATAAGGAAATACTCTTATCAAGAATATTTATTAATTAGTACTTTTTTTAGCTCGCTTCATCCGTGCTGGCAAGGGTCGTTTGCTACTTCACCGCGGCTACACATTTCGCCTGAAGAATAACTTGGCACACGGGCGCAAGCAGTGGTATTGTTCGTCACGGCTGACCTCCCGCTGCCTCGCTGACGTGAACACGGAGGGCCCCGAGGGACACGAGCGCATCGTACGCTCCCGGTATGCGCATAATCACGCGCCGCCGAACGTCCGTCGATTCGCAGACGGGAGATACGTGGTGCGCACGCCGCACCAGAGCGGGCACCGCGCCCCGGCGCCGCTGGACCCCCACCACCAGCTGCTGCAGCTGCAGCACGCGCTCGCCCTGTATGCCGCCACGGCGCACGCCACCGCCACCGCCAACGCCACCGCCGCAGTCACCAACACGGGCACCGCCACGCAGCCCTCGCCCAACTCCCTGCCGCCGCCGGTCACGCACGCCCCATCCTCCAAACCGCTCCTCGTCGACACTCCTTGCAATGAGGAGGATTAATTTGAAATGACGATTTTACCTGTTCACGATTACTACGATGACTTTAACGATGCATAATATCGAGCATTTCTAATTATTATGTAAGCCTATTGGCACACGTGTTTTAGCATAAATTATTTAGGGTAATAACACTACTTAAGTTATAAGGGGATAAGGTGTCGTTTATGATTCGGGACGGCTATTGTTGGGTTTTTATGTCTGTAATGTGAATGTATGTTAACCATTAAGTGGATGTTGTGAAGTAATGGATGTCGCACCGACCAGTAAAGGGAACAGAGAGTACCAGTAAATACCAGTGGATACGTTGTGCGTACGTACGTAGGTTAAGAAATATCTTGGAGATAATACATTATCCTTATAGGTGTGGGTAATTTATGGAATCGAATAAGAATGTTAAATGTGTAAGAACTTTCTGTTGTACAATGATGTCATCTTGTATCGATATCAAGTAAATAATGTCTAATAAGCTATTGTTCGGGGAGGCGCACGGATTCTTCAACCACCGGAATGAGGATAACAGCAAAGACGATTAAAACTACCAATCGTCGTATTGATTCTTGAATAACGCAAAATGATGACTTGAATCTTGGTGGTTTCCCAGACATTTTCAAAGAATGTCGGCAAGTTGGGGCGCTAGAAATAACAATAATTTATTAGACAAGCTGTTTAGATAGATGGTTATTATCCGGATTTTGGCCGATTTTAGCGTTTGATTTAATGTTGGCTCCGTCGATCCGTGCAGCATCATCGCATTGTCGCGCTGAGGAGGCTGAGGCAGGTACTAGCGAGCTGGTCAATAGGTCAGGTCTGGTCGGGAACTAGGGAACGTACTAAAGTCAGCAGACGATGAGAGTTATTATGAAAGGCCGGCGACTGCAGCTGCGGCCGTCGGCGACGCGTCGGTGACTGAATACGGCTACTCGGTTTCGTAAAAAGCAATATGGGTGCCCAGACTGCTACTTAGAAATACTTAATTTATTTTGAGAGTTGTAACTTTACAAGGTCAGATATTGCTACTTAGACGATTAGATATCCGCCTCCTAATCTATAAGAATTTGCATTAGCTATTGGTAATGTTGAATTGTTGGAAGTACTTACCTTTGGTGGTGCACGCTCTGCCTTTGCCGAGGCGTGAGCGATAGCGCGCGCGCACTCTTTAGTCGATGTTGTTGTGCTCTTTAGGATTGATTTTAAGTACTTAAGCTCAATGAACTACCTCTTCACTTTTTATACGGGTTTTACAGATTAGTTTAATTATACAATTTTATATACATGATGAAATACTCAGAAGCTTTACTCGAGTAAGGTGACTTAGGTGTAAGCGTAGGTTAGGCATAGACTAGGCTAGCGGGCGCGGCGGGGCGGGGAGCCGCGCAGGGTCCGCCGCGCCCTTCTCTACTACCTCAAACTTGACTACCTCTTTACTTAGTTTTAACTTGTATTCGATCGTTCGCTGTTGACGACTTTGATATAAATAATTAAATAGGCACTTTTGAGACTGTTGTCTTAATATATTTTATTAATTGTTTTTTTTAATACTTAATTTGTTGTTCGTCGATTTAATCATATTCACTAAGATTGTGGTTCTGCTTTTATCTACCACTCTGATTTAAGTACAAATTTTTACTAATTTTAATTGTTATTTAGATGTCTTACTTAAATACTTATGGGTCTTGTGTGTTTAATGGCGTAATATTGAAAGATGTTCTCGTATAGATGTTTGATAGATGTGCGAGCTGTGCGTGCCGCGTGCCAGCAGGGCTATACACTAGCGATAGCGAGCAACAAGTGGTTTTAGGTGGACCTGCTTCAGATATTCTATTAAAAAGGAAGGAATATATTTAGATTTTGTATACTGAAGCTGATTCACCTGAAAGCATCGCACTATCCATTATATTTGTAATATCTATTTGCACGAAATACTTGTTCCTCTACTTTGTCAATCTAGTTTACACTGACATCGCGTACCTGATCAATACTTAAGCCAAATATTACAATCGGAAGGCGTCCAAAACCGTGGCGACAGCTATTTCGAATATACTTAATCCCATAAAATTAATTATATTAAGTAAGTTTAATTGTATATTATTATAATTAGAGCAATGACAATATAAGTCAATTATTTAAGATACGATTTATTATTTGATTGAAGCATAATAATTAGGATTTCGTCATCACCTTTGTGTAAATAATATTGTTTCATATTGAGCACGATACCGTGTCCGGTATCAAGGTTTACGACTATGAATTTTGTATAATCGAATGTTTCGGTCTGAAAATTAATCCTGATATGTGATTTTATGTAATTGCTCATATTGTTAACTTATTGCGAATCTCTAGGTAGTGCAAGGTACGGTGTGTGTTAGTGTAGGCGCTACCGCCACGGCTTTGGCCTCACTCAGACCCGCTACCGCTCACGATATTTTAGTAACTATCTACCTCATTCACTGTTAACTACTCTTATAGGGCTCTCCACATCTTCTGTTTTGATCCGACCACCCCATCCTAATTCAGTCGGATGAAATCGGATAAGTAGAAGCAGCAGTCAGACTAACGATTTCTTAATAATTAGGATCGGTAGGAAGGAAGTCAGATTGTCCTACATATTACCGATTTCATCCGAGAAAATTAGGATGGTCGGATCGGAAGATGTGGAGAGCCCCTATACAAGTTTTAGCGATAAATAATACCACTTGAATTTAATCATAAGATATTTGGTTCATCTTCGGGGTACGTTTTGTGAAATCATATTAAATTGTACTTATAAATAACCGCTCGTTTCATTTATAAATCCCATCAAAACTACCCCAAAAATAAATGATCCATTAGAAGCTGGTGTTTTATTTGCTTCTGTTATTATTTTGGTTGCGGTAAAATACAGGTAATTATTTCTAACTGTAATCTAATAAATTTGGTTTCCTGCAGGTATAAAGTTTCTCAAGTCACGCCGCGGAAAAATAATAATGATGGTGAACACATTTCCTTTCTGCGAAGAGTCAAAGTTGAGAGATAAGGTTATATGGCGGTGTACATCCAAGAAGACTAATTGTAAGGCTCGGATACACATGCTGGGGTCGAGCGTGGTGGCGGTGAAGGGCATGCACAACCACCCGCCGCGCGCGCTGTGCCTGCCCACGCGCCGGGCCAGCGCGCGCAAGCAGCTGGACGCCTCCCCAGCGCCCCAGGTGATGCCATTCACTCCAAACGTCTTGGATGCACTTGCGATGCAGTCATCAGAAATAAAGTGATACTATCAAGAATTAGCTATCGATAGGTATTACTTATGATAACACGACAATATCTTAGATAGTTAGCGTTTATAATGTTAACCTGATATTAAGCTAAAATATTATTTTGTTTCTGATTTCCATTCCATAAACAAACAATTACAATAATCAAACCTATCGTGGATTTACAAATTCTATTATTAAATAACATGGGGAAAAATATCACGAAAATGTATTGAAGACTTAATTATGAACTTTTGTATGGCCCCATTTGAAATTCAGTACTTAGTCGTTTTAATATGAACTATAACGACATTTCTCATTGCAACATTTAATAATGTGCTTTAATTTTATTAATTTTTATCATAAGAATTTTAAGTCTGTATTTTTCTGATAAATACCACAACGGAACATATGAGACGCGTGTCGGACACGCCGCCGGCGGATTGGCGTCAACTGGTGCTTACGTCAGAGGTTGATCTTTTTTGATATTTTATGTAAATTTTAAGATGGTTGTCATTGATACTTTTAAAAAGTGCGAGTGAACCTTAATTGCTCAGAATCTACATATACACAGTTAATTATACATTCTTCTAATTAAAACAAACAATGTACTTTTACTAAAAGCAACATGAAGTTGTGATAAGTTGCGATATTTAGCTAGAATTATTAGTATACCTTGTTAATTAGAATTACTCGTTATAGTTAGTTTTTATACAGTACTTATGATATTAATGTTATAAACTCGATTAATTATAGATCAAGTGTAAAGTGCCTTGTATGTGATTAAGGGACCATTGTCAATTACAGTAATTGATGTAACTAAAACATTCCTTATTTAAATTTTCTCAAATTATTTAGCCGGGCTTTATTATTTTAACTAATGTATGTATTTTTCCAATTTGATAACTTTATATCGATTTAATTAAAAGACGTTAAATTTGTCAAGAGTATTAGTATATAAGATTGAAATTATATAAGTAAGTTTATGAACATTTCTTGGCTTTTATTTGTTCACTTTATTTGGTACCTATGTATTTTAAAACAATGTTTACAGACATTATCCAATTCCATAAAAATATAATTTAAAATAACCTCCTTAAAAAGTAGTAACACCTAATATAACATTGGTTCTTATTTCTATATAATCTTTAACTTATAAAGATAAGAGCTACATTTTCGTATTGACAAATTTTTTATTTGACTGTTGGGAATAATAGTGGCGCCAGCTTTTTCTAGTAAGTGTGTGTTTAAAAACTTTTAACGTGAAGTAGCAAAATGCTTCTAAAGAAAATTAAAAATAAAAATTTTGGACAACAAAATTATTGACATTCCGATATTCCATAGCCCTGTCCAAGGTTAAACAAGTTCCATTTGAACCAATTATTTCCGTCCTCCACCAACAGTTCGTTCATCGCCGGTAGTTAGTGTATTTTTTTTCAAGTTGTCCCGATTACCGTCACTTGTGGTCAGACTCGGCGGCACCGCTTTTTAAGTTGTTCTCGTTGAACAATTTGGACATGGATACAACTTAGATATGTGTCACTATTGGCCGACGAACTGGCAGAGGGGGATGGCAATATTAGCTTTTGAGTATCGAGGGCGATGTTATTTTAACGAGCAGGTTGTGTGTAGGTCGTCCCCAGGCTAATGGGATGGCGTTCCGGTTCGACAGTGCGCCCAGCCAGCAGGAACCCATCATCTGCTGCGGCGCCTACTCCTTCCTCAAGGACCGCGTCTTCCCCAACGGACGGACCCGCTGGAAGTGCGCACATGCCAGTGGCAAGTGCCCGGCCAACATTTACACTGTTGACTCTGACGTTGTTCTCTTCTATGACAAGCATTCACATGAATGAAGTTGTTCTTAAATGTTGTCTCATAAGTATAAATTGATTTAATTGAAGTGTTTGAAGAAAAAATATTTGAATCGCAAAGCGTGCCATTGATTGATTGTTATTATGTTAAGTATTCTTGTTTCTTTATTTTCTTCGTAGCATTATGAAGGTCTAATTAATTACTGATCAAGATGATCGTTGCGATGAGGTTGCGTCTTCCTAAATATGAAACTAAAATAAATAAACGCATAATTATTTCCCGTGCAACATGTTTTTTTAATCCTAGGTTAACTAAAACGAAGTGTTACAGGCATAAATAAAATCTATATCAATTGTTTATACATTGATAATTATATAATTTTATTGAGCGTATGTCGTATCATATCAGTTTCTTACAAGTAAAATGATTTTGTTTTCTCTAGATCTTCTGAAGGCAGCTTACATACCCACGGGAAGAGGTAAATTCGGTTTAGTGTTGGACGGATACTCATATATAGAGACAGCAGGGGGTGGGTACTGGGTTTGTTCACGCAAGAAGAACATAGGCTGTCCGGCCACCGCGCGCACGAACCGCCGCCGCGAGGTGGTCGCCACCAACTACCAGCACAACCACCCACGCCCGCGCTTCTATCAGAAAACCACTCAAAAGCTGATACAGTTATAATATTCTTATTTTTTTTTAAATTGTTTTTCCAGCCACTTTTTGAGCAAAAGTAAATTGATTAAAGTATGAGCGCATGTTTCAATGACAACTCCAACCTTTTCACTCATAAGTTTACCCACGGGAATTGTTTTACATATCTTAGATAAATTGCACAGAAATATTAACCTGGTTGTTTATATTTCAGCATTCTTCTTGCCATCTAGAGCTGGAAAGTCAGTGCTAATATTTCGGTACAACAAGTTTTGGGTGAACAACCAGTATCGCAATAAACTTAACTGGGCTTGTCGGGACAAGGACACGAAAGGTTGTTTATGCAGAGTGCAGACTACCATGGAGGGTCGCTTCATCCGAGTCAGGGGAGGTCATAATCACGAGCCTAACTTCACGCCGGACAATTTCGATGCACCTGCTCCCCCAGACAAACCTTTCAATGACATAACCCCACAAAAAACCAATTACAACACAAAACTTAAATTCCAAGAGACGAAAAACATTAAAAGTGAAAACATGATGATATCATCAGTAAGATCCCAATTATAACAAACGGTTTTCGTACTCATTGCAACAATGGCTGTGATAAAATTACTCATACATTCTACTGACAGGTCAATTTGTCACAACTCACACATTCCTCATTATTTCAATTTGGTCTGTCTTGATCGCATGCCTTTGTGTTGTAAGTTTGTCTTTATTGAGCTAGGTATATGAACTTTGATTTCTTTTAATATGTACTTATAAATAATGGTCTCAGATGTTACAAATTCTGAACTCAATGTAAATTGCTTTAATTATTTTGTGTCATATTTTGTTTGGTATACAAAACGACTGATTTTGTGTAAATTTTGAAAATATCGTGTAATTTATTTAGTCCATAACATTTTTGATCTTATATAATTATGCATAAATGTACCTTTTCGTTTTGAGTTTGCGGAATCGATACTACAATATTCGTTTTAATTTTGGATTTGCTCTCTTTGGTGGTTCTAATTTACCTGATTTGAACTACGGGCCAATAAGTCGTGTGTGAATGAAAACACTAATAATATTTTCTTTACTAATAAAGCGTATTTTTGTACAAAGTCTTGTTTTTCGTAAAATGTACCTAGTTTATCGGCCTTCTTTCCTATTCGCTGTTTGATTCCTTTACAGCTCCGATAAAGCTGCTCCTAAGTTTATTTTGTTCAAGTACCTAGCAATAGAGAGAGTGTTTTGCAGTGTATTGGAGCATGTCACGCTATGGGAATCCCGTGCTGGTGATCGACGGTCACCGATATCGCAGGCTCGGAGGGTTTTACAAGAAAAAAGTGAGAAGAATCGATGAGCCCCATCGTATCACCTGGAAGTGCATCAAATCAGACAGCGGCTGCAACAGCTACGCTGTCACTATGCTCAACAGAGTGATCGCCATCGGCCACACGCATGAACATAACAAAATTAAACGATTCCGTAAACCAAAAAGGCGCTCCACGGTCACACTTCCTGCTCTATACAGCAATGGAAATACATCGTTAGAGTCATTGTTCAATACAATATTCTGCTAGTTTCTGACGTCAAATAAGGGCTACCTAGAATAACTTTTAATAAATGTTTAAATAAATCTTGATTATTCTTTACATTGTTTTCACAGGATGTTTTGATTTGAAATTTTAAATTGACTCTCGTAGCTAGTACATAAATGAATGAAAAATTCGAAAGATGATAATTTATATTTGTTCTGAAAGTGTTTGGCCTTCTAGTCTTATTATATTTTTATATATTACACATTACCATTTCTGTTTTATTGTTCTCTTTCACATATTTCCGAATGCCGAATATTTGTTTAGCTGGTATAGATACGTTCCATTTTGTTTACTTGGCGGTTACTAACTATGTTAGTTTTAGTTGCAGGGAGTGGGAGTCCAGCCGAGGCGCCTCCGACACTAGGCCTTCCATTTCCATTCCCGTGCTTCCCGGGGCAGTTCCGCTACTGCCTGAGCAAGCGCGGCAAGCCAGCCATCGAGGTGGGCGCGCACCGCTTCTGTTTCAACGGGCGCGCGGCCAGCGGCAAGGTTTGGTGGCGCTGCTCCAGGAATCCCCGGTGCCGCGCCGCCGTTCACACCTTCGGCCTCCGCGTCGTACAAATGAACAGCGCGCATACCTGTGGAGTACGCGCCACCCCACTCAGGCCCATGTTCTAACTCTGATTATCTCTTTATTCAGCTGACTTAGAAACTTTTCTTGATCCGAAATCTTAAAATTAATACTTATAACACAACATGTGCTTATGCTGAAAAATATTCCACGTGTAGAGATGTTTGAATATTGTGTCAGTTACCCACGTCACTTTTCAGCGGATAACAAAACATTCATCGTTATTCTCGAAACATAGTTGATATTTTACAAGGTCGCCGTCACTAAAACTGAGAAACGAAAAGTTCTTAGGTCTATGCTGGAATATGGAATTAGCCCTGAGGCATAAAATTTCATTAGCACGACGGAATTTAAGAAAAGTCAAATTAAATACTTTTGAAATCTGGTCATTTATAAAGCATAATATAGAAATTAGGTATTGGTTAGAAAGTGCATTTACCGTACTTAATGAGTTTTTCGTCACTGAATACTAATTGTTGGCGTGAAGTCAATTTTATGATCGCTGTGGTCACCGGCGGGCGAATGTTGCCGGATTTGGCACAGATATTGATCTCAACCTGTTGTTGGAACTTGGAAGTGTATCGTTTTAGCTGGATTTAACTTTGTTCTTTTAAATGGAATGAGAAATCTTGCTTTTGTGCCTTCCCGCCGGTGTGGACGGACAGGATAAACTCCAACAACTTGAATACGCTTTCGAATATTTCAACTAAACTTACTATATACTCAATTATATTATTGCAAACCTTAGTTTGCACATTATTTCATAATGTATGATATTCTCCAAAGAGATTATTATAATGTAAACCTACAGTAGACATTTGCGCTGTGTAAAGTATACGATTATTTTATAGGCTTTAGATTTATCGGCCGCTTGCGTATTTCCTTCAGAGACGATTTAATATCGGACAAGAAATAAATCTTGATACTTCGATTACTAAAGATAAGTATTTTAATATTTTCAAGTTGATTGAAAATTTACTTTCTTGAAGCCGACAGGCAGAAATACCGTAATCGAAAATAGTCTGAATCAAGTTAATATTGTATTTAATCCAGTGCCTGAAACTTGTTCAGTTGTTTGTGATAAATGAAACATGTTATTATGAGGGCTCTACCGCCTAACTTTGACAGATGGCACATGACACATAACTATTTTTCATTGAAAAGTTTTAATTTGTGCAAAAAAAGAAGCAATGTGTCACATCCATAATGTCTAATGAAAGCGATTGCGATATTTGCGATAGCAATTGAAGTTAGGCGGTAGGGCCGGCTTGTAAAAGATTATGTTAGTGGGCAAGGCAGAACACAACAACAAGCGACTGACTTAAATGTTAGTGATCGATTTAAGATCTATCTAAACTCAGCATGAAACTATCATTATAGTGGTAGTTATAAATCTGAACCTTCAATCGAAGTAATGGTAAGATTTGAAAACATAGCTTTTGCTTTTATCTTTGGAGACAGCGTACCTAAATACTATGAATGAAACACAAAATTCAGGAAGCCTATTACTGAGCTTGTTACTGAGAGATAATAATAAAAAAAAAATACGTAATATACTGCTACTTATTTTAGTTGAGTGAGGTCAGGATTAAATACTGAAGCAGGCTGATGCCCGGTTTCTGAGATACTTATCTGTGTTTCATGGGAGGTTTAATTTTATCGGAGGAGTCCACAAAATATCTGGTTTAAAGTAAATTTTATTACTTTTAACCTGATAATGTGGACACCTCCGATAAAGTTAAACCTCCGATAATATACCTGCCCGGTTTCTGAGGTACTTATCGGTGGTTTATCGGAGGGGTCCACGTTATCTGGTTTAAACTTAATTTTATTACTTAAACCAGATAACGTGGACCACGATAAAGTAGGTAAGTACCACAGAAACCGGGTGTGAATGAATCAGTCAAGATTGTTGCAGTCCGAATATTGTCTCAACACAGATCTTCCGCACGCAGCGGCCTTAGTTGTAGTTTGTTGTACAAAGTGATAGTTCTCTTATGATATCCAAGTATTTTTATACATTATTTTTATATTATTTTTTTAACGATTTTATTCGTGGATTTGTACATAAAGATAATGATTGTTGAAATGGAGCTGTGGTTCTCGGATGGTTGGTTTCGTTTGCAAACACAAGAATGCTACGGTTATGCTGTTAGTTAGCCTTCAAGTTAAGGAGAAGTCATGTCATGTATACGATATTAGGATGTAATGTAACGACTTGTTAAAGTAGACACGTGCATTTATGGAACAATCGACTTAATTATAATACTCATTGTATACGTTGTAGTTATAAGTACTTTATTTAGTGAGAACTTAGTTTCTAAATATATTATCAAATTTTTTAATAATTCTCTCAGAATTATTTTATGAATTATGTACTTAAACTTTTTATTTTTGTAATAGATTATATTTTAGACTGGGCTGTACTTAAACCAAGAATGTTAATACAATGTTTACTGTCACGATAAACCACGTGATGCAAACCAGGGGGTCAAGTCTGCTAATGTTTTCGTCAAAATCGTAATTCAATGGTGTTCTAATGGTAATGCTTTTTGACACAGTTCTTGTTACTTAAACCCAAAATCAAGACACAATATATGTTTCCGTTTTGGGTTTAAGAAACACAATGTGTTTCAGTTTTGGGTTTAAGAAACAAGAACTGTGAAAAAACATTACCATTCAAACATCATTGAACTACGATTTTGACGAAAACATTAGCAGACTTGACCCCTAGTTGTTCAATTACCAATTACCATGTATACGACCTTATTTTTATGTTAACCTTCTGAGTATTACTTCAAAGTATTATTTTTACATTGTGATAACAATAAGATATTTTATTTGATTTAGAAAGAAAGTATTATGGAGTAAAGGTAGCTATAAGCGGCAGATGTCGATCGAGAATGTTTATGCTGTGTAGTGAATATGATAGCTGGAGACAAGTTCTCCTGTGTATAGGTACAAAGAACGATTATATTGCGCTGATGTAATTGGTGTTTTACTTATTGATATCCCCTTTCCTTCAATTTGATAAAAATCGAGTTTTTTTTTAAATACAATTTTCTAATGAGTTTGTATATTCTAAGGAAGAGATGTAATTAGGTAGGTATTATATTTTTCCGTGACTAGAATAAAATAAAGAGGTTTTTATGTGTAAATTCAAAGCCATAGCCAAGCCGTAGCAACTAATTTCTAGAATCAAAGCCATCTGGATTAAAAATAACGTAAAGCACACTTCAAATGCTAGAAAAATTGGCTCAGCGTAGGAAAATAAGTTTTGCAGAAACAAAAAGGATATAATTTATTTTCAGGTAAATATATCTTTTTCGTTACAAAATATTAGTTTTCAGTTTTTGCAAGCTAGAATATTCTGTTTGTATGTAGTAGAATTTATTGAAGAGGTGTCAGATCTAACGGTAGTGGTATTTCAGGATGGTTCTACATCCGGTCGGCACGCGGTGGCTTGCACCTGGTCGCCGATGGGCATATATTCTACGAGGACGGCGGTTCCCATCCGCGGCGGGTCACCTGGAGATGCGCCAGGTCTTACCAAAAGGCGGAGCGCTGCCAAGTAGCGCTGTGCCTGAGAGACGGCCGGCTTGTTTACTTCCGAGGTTCGCACAACCACCCGTCTACGTACAATCCGGCGAAACACGACTCGAGGAAGTTCCAGGTAGATCCGATGGGGAAGTACAAGATCGTAGCTAGCGCGGCTCCCCGGAGGGTTCCCATGGTGCCCGTGTCCCCCGCGCCCCCCGCGCCGCACGCCGCCCTCCTGCTCTAGGCCTGGCGCGACCTCCTAGTCCGCGGCCTCCTGGATGGGAGCCATTGACCGCGGTGGGAGTGTCGCTAAATGCTACCAAATAACTTTGAATTAAGTATTATAGTTATCTCCGATAAACAACATTATGTCTTTGACACGCCACGCTTCGATTTAGTTCAACAAAATACAAAATATTGTCACTCGACTTTAATCTGTAAACAGGGTGTTTGGAAATAGCCTTATAAATCCGAGTATGGTAGATAGGGTCATGCATACCTACGACGACCCTGGAAAATTATTATAAACTCTGAAAATCACCACTTTGTTTTAAAAAAAAAAATGTTTTTCTTTCTTACATTGCATAGTGGCTGGCAACCGCCTACTGAAAATGTATTTTGCTTTTGCTTATGACTTACTTAACAAAAGTCTTATTTGCGGTGTCACTTAGCAGTTTTCCATACAATTAAAAAAAAGAAATTTCTCAGCCATATGGTCGTTTTCAGGGCTTATACAAATTTTCCGAGGTGAATGTGAAAGTCCGTTTGTTTGTTTGTTACGCCTTCACGTCCTTAACTACTGAATCGATCATCATGAAATTTTACACACACGTTGACAGGGGTACAGAGAAGGACATAGAGTACCTTTCATCCCGAAAAAAGATTGTTCCCGAGGGATAGCAGAAAAACTTTCCACGCAGACGAAGTCGCGGGCGGCCGCTAGTTTAACATATTCGGCTTTTTAAGGCAATTTTCAAACACCTCGTATGAATCAATCGCGTCATAGGCACGAATGTGTTTTATCGGAAAGTTTAAGTATTCCTCAAAGAAACAAAACTTGCTTTATTTCCTCCGTTTAGCGAAGGGAAACTTGCCTAGCGTTTATATTATTTACGTTTCTTTTGACTCGTACATTAGCCAGGGTGTAATCGTTATGTGTAGCTATCATTTGATATGAATTATTATTTTATTTTTGAATGGCTTTAGATAAGACTCTGTCAAATCAAATGGGAACTAAAGCAGAGTTTTGTATATTATATATAGTATATATTATTAATGTTGTTATTATGATTCCTACGAAATGACCAAATGATTCCAATTATTTTTATTTATTTATTATTGATCTAATTTACCAAAGACTTTTGAGATTGTTAATTATTTTTATGGTTTTAGTTTTAATTATTTTTGGGAATTGCAATTTGACAGTGACATTGTAATTTTACGAGTCACTGTTTGTAGTAATTGTTTCGGTAGAGTGAATGTAGTTGGCCACGGCGCGGCCACAACACGACCATGCCACGTTATACAGTGGTGGCCAGATAAATAACGACACCAGTCGATTTTTATACAAACGAGGTAACTTTGAGGCCTTGGTTCCCCGTCAAGTATTGACTTAGCTGTTATCTGATGGCCATCCAGGGAGTGAATGGAAGAGAGTCAGATAATCGTTATACACACCCAACTGATCTGATCAGCTTTCTAAGAGATATAAAGATAAGAGTTTTCAGTTTCAAACATTATGCTAATTTAGCTGTTTTTAAAAAAATCCTTTATCTCTTAGAATGTTGATCAGTACCTTGATTACGTAAGTCTGTTGATAACAATTCTCGATTGAAATCGATTGAAAGCGCAGTTACATTGCCGCTTTTAGTAAGATAGTTCTCACTTTGGTTCTTAATAGAGCAGCAATGTTACTGCGATTTCTGTCAGAGTTGATTGCAACAAAGTTAAGTAATTAGGGGGCAGGTCAGTTGGATGTGAAGTACAGCGATCTGAATCTCTTCTATTTACTTCGTGAGATTACAGCTAGGTCAATCCTTGGCAGAGAACCAAGGCTTCAAAGTTACCTTATCTGTATAAAAAATCAACTGGTGTCTTTAATTATCTGGCCACCACTATAGCTGATGGCACGATGCCGCAGTAACATAACGGTGTTCGTTGTGATCAAATGGGAATACATATTATTATTATGACGGGGGTCTAAAGACGCTTTATGGTCGCCTTGCACCAAATGCCTTAGCGGCTGATCTTTACGTGATGATTTTATAATGACTAAAATATTGATCATTGTATGTTCTGGATGTGCAATATTCTCTTACCAAATGTTTAGAAATTATGTATACAAACTGTATAGCTTTAATTATAGTGTAGCCGTCTTGTTGATGCTTTTTTATGAAATTCTATTTATTGTCCGCGTTGTAGTTTGCGGACCGACTGATAGACGATGTTACGAAATACTCCAATATTTACGATCTGTATTTAGCTGTAGACGTAGTATACGTACGTAGGTATAATATGGTGTACCAGCTTATGAATAAAATAATACGAGCGATAGTTTTTATAATAGAGCATATAATTACGACGATATCGTAGAAGCCCATTATTTCTATAGTACCGTAGAGCTAATGAGAAATAGGTCATAACCTGGTTGGTAGTACCCTGTCTTGTAGCGTTCGTGTGTGTTAAATCACAGTCGCTACGAAATGAGGGACTGTTTCTTTTTTTTTAACTTAGGAAATACTATCTGGGCCCTATTTAAAACGTGACAATTTGTCACCTGTCATGACAATTTCATATCCATTGCGTCAACCAATTAGAAAAGAGAACAAACTACTTCGCATTGTAAACCAGATTGTTATGGCAATGGACAAATTATCACGTTATTAAATAAATAGGGCCCTGATATATTTAGTGATACTCTGGTCACACTAAAAATTACGGATTATTTTTGATCCAATAGGGACGATGAAGCTGTCTCTGTTTTCAATTTGAATATTTAAGGTAGGTAATTGAATCAGGGTTTGTCATAAGTTCAGTACATTTTCTCCGTACATTGTGTGAAGTAGATCTGTACCAAATATTAAGAAGCAATTTATGTATTTCCAGATCGTATACAGTAATTAGTTTTGTAATATTGTCAAACTATTTAATTTCCTTCATATATTCATAAAATACACCTTAATGATCGATGAAAGCTGTTGTTTTCTATGAAGTTCCTTCGGAATGAACTCTAAGGTCTTCGGAGAATAAGCATGGTATAGAATAGAACAGCAGACAAATGCCTATTGGCTCGTTCTCATTACAGTCTACTGCAGCGGTTCCCGAATTCTTTTGGCTACGAAACCCTTTTTGGTTCACCGTTTTTGGGCGGAACCTTAGCTCAAGTAAAAAGAAAACTAACTGTAACATTTGGTTTTTTACGTGAAATCACACCATACTGGGGCTTTTAGGCTTGGTGTTCGCATATTGTAAGTATAGTATGACTTTAAAATAAGGACTTTTGAAGATAAAAATATTTATTTAGTTAAAACTAAAAGATATTTACTTAACTCTTGAATTATTGCGGAACCCCTGAGAGCCTCTTACGGAACCCAAGGGTTCCGCGGAACACAATTCTGGAACCGCTGGTCTACTGTGTAGTTTACTATAGTTTGGTTCTTCAGTGTTAGGTGCGGAGCCAGGTGAAGGGCCTTTGCTGAAGATGGGTGGTTTCTGGTACCGACTGGAAGGCTGCTACCGCTCGAAGAGGAGATGGGTGTGCGCGCGCGGGTGCGGCGCTCGCATCCACACCACCGGCAAGAAGGTCGTCTTCTTCCTTGCCAGGCATCGGTGCAAGCATAATAGTAACACCATCTGATTTATAAGATGTCTCTATATCTATTCTCATTCCTATTTCTACTGTCGGGACTAGAGATGGGCAAAAGACCCGGTTTAAACCCGACCACTGGGTTTAAACCCAAAAAAACCTACATTGTATGTTATATAAACTTTTTACAGTTCTTTTATTTCTATTGATATGTCAAATATGACGTTGCTATGAAAACAATGTCTTGTGAAATCAATACAGAAAAATATTCAAAGGACGAAACATCTCTTATTCCTAAAGATTTTATTTAGTTTGACAAAATTGTCTATGGGCGTTAACTGGGTTTAAACCCAGCAGTCGGGTCAAAATCGGGTCCTTTGCCCATCTCTAGGCGGGACTATGAAGTACGAACGCACCAATCATAAATACATAGGACCTAATACTATGTTAATCTTGTAAAATTATGTGGTTTTTTTAAACTGTCAAATTATAATGTGCGTGCGTGCATACTGATAGACTAACGCAATTTTATGGAATTTAAAAAATACTTGGATTGGAAAGAAACAGATGGATTAGTGCCTTATTTGTGATAGTGAGAAACCAGTACCTACCTATAAAACATAAGAGTCATTGATTGCATGATGATTTTATGTAGCAGCATTTTCAAAACAAGTATTTTATGTGAATTGATGCTGATGTTTAGGGTAAACCCGTGCCGAATGATAAGGGAAATATTAGGAAAAATAAACCACGCCTCAAATGTACAGTCAACGTTATTCAAAAGTAAAATAATAGGTTACTCTAATAATATTTGAGATTTTTTAAAACTAAATCGGTGTTATTACAAAAGAGTTTTAAACACCTGTTTAACTTAGACACTGTTCAAATGTGATGCTGTCACTTTTTCACAATATTGTTTGAAAGTGACAGCATCACATTTAAACAGTGTCTAAGCTTAATAGGTGTTTAAAACCCATCGCAGCGAAAATTTTTCTATGTCTATGGTAATAACACCGATTATTTTTACAGCGTTTTTGACAGATTAATGTCATTTCGTTTTGAGTTTGTTTTACATTTTAATTATATTTGGCACCTGTTGTTACTTATTACATGTTGTTCTCTCTCGCCTCTTTTTAAAATGATCTGCGTTTTTTATTTAATTGTAATTTATTTTATACTAGCGCATTTCAATTTTAGATCTAATCCCACCGTTTTTATACAAACTGTGTAGTTATTAAAATCATTAAATATAACTTTTACTTTTAAGTCTTTTTTTAGTTCTTTGTAACACTTTCGCCAAGGGTGTTTTTATTAATGCTCTTCAGCCAGGGGGGTAACTATCTAACTTTGTTGCAATCAACTCTGACAGAAATCGCAATTACATTGCTGCTTTGGATAAGAACCAATGTGACAACTATCTTTACTTAAAGCAGCAATGTAACTGCGCTTTCAATTGATTTCAATCGATAATCTTTGGATAAGAACCAATGTGACAACTATCTTTACTTAAAGCAGCAATGTAACTGCGCTTTCAATTGATTTCAATCGATAATTGTTAGCAACAGACTTACGTAATCAACTAGCTGGTACCTATATTGAATAATATTATAACTATTATTCTTCTGTATGGACTTCAAGTTTTATGTTCTTAAGGAAGGAAGGGGTGGGATGGTAAGGATATACGCAATATAATTTAATTTTTTTCCCTACATTTTATACTTTAACTTTACTTAGCAAAAAACAATAGTTTATATCGGGTCATTTTGAACATACCATCCAAATTTTGAGGATGTGTTCAGTCTATGAAACTGAACAACTTTCTCTAAGGAATACATGGTCAAATATGTAAAATAAAAATCGATTTTCCATACAAATCCAAGAGATCACGAGATCAATTTAGTATGGAATGATCAAAATTTTGTGGCGAAATTTGACACATGTTTCTTACAGAAAGTTTTTTGGTTTCATGGACTGGACACATCCTTAAAATTTGGATGGTAAGTTCAAAATGACCCTGTATAATACGAGGGAGCTGATTACGTAACTCTTTTGCTAACAATTTTCCATTGAAATTGCTTGAAACCGCAGTTACATGTTACATGCTATTTTAAGTAAGATAGTTGTCACATTGGTTCTTACTAGAGCAGCAATGTTACTGTGATTTCTGTCAGAATTGATTAGTTTACAAATCAAAAATTATCGTCTTTCGGTGTTCATGCGACGAGGGCAGAAATCATTGCGATGTAAATCACTTCTGAAAATTGGAACATTTTCATACAACATTCTTGAACTTTCCAACATGAAGTATTTAAGGTGTTAAACGGGATAATAGGAATTCTAAAGAACCAAAGAGTCTTTTCAGTTTATATCACAGAAGAAATAGTCCAATCAACGGGGCTTATGCAACCCGAATAATTCTTCCGTCTATGAAATTTGGCATGTGATGAAGTTAGGTAACACAGATTACAGATGAACAATAATCCAATAAATTTTGTTACGAGAAGTTAGGTATTTTTACCTAAACATGAAAATCGCTTATATCTCTCTGTGAATATTTCCTCGGGCTAAAATACTTTCTGTATACGTACTTGTGTATTAGTTAGAATAAGTATGTAAAAGAATCCAATATTTTTTCGATTTCGGAGATACTTCAAATTTAAATTTTAATATTTTTCAATATATATTTTCTTGATAAAAATATCTGCTGATTATTATTTTTAATATGTTTTTATATCTTTAAATATATAGCTTTGTTCAGTAAGTCAATTAATTTTCTTCTTTAATCATATTTTTTTTATTTTTTGGTCTTAAGAGGTAATGTGAAAAATAGTCGGTTCATTTTCATACATTTATGTATAAATATGATTAAAGAAGAAAATTTGTTGGCCTACTGAACAAATCTATATATTAAGGGTATAAAAACATATTAAAAAATAATAATCAGCAGATATTTTTATCAAGAAAAGATATATTGAAAAATATTAAAATTTAAATTTGGAGTATCTCCGAAATCGAAAAAATATTGGATTCTTTTACATACTTATTCTAACTAATACACAAGTACGTATACAGAAAGTATTTTAGCCCGAGGAAATATTCACAGAGAGATATAAGCGATTTTCATGTTTAGGTAAAAATACCTAACTTCTCGTAACAAATTTTATTGGCTTATTGTTCATCTGTAATCTGTGTTACCTAACTTCATCACATGCCAAATTTTATAGACGGGAGAATTTTTCGGAAGTCTCCATACAACAAATATGCTCATTGATTGGACTAAAATACAAAACTGCGTCTGTAAGACAAAAACAAAGTGTATACAATACAACATTTTCTTTAGACGAGCTCAGTACTGCACAGCCTACCCGCGGCGAAAGTGTATTAACTATGTGTTAAGGTATGTAGTGTTCCTCACGATCTATTTTGCGACATCGATCATAATGTTCGTGGCTAACACATTCTGAATATTTCAGTGCAAGTGATATATAGTCAAACGGGTTACCCGAAGTTGATGTTAAACGGTTACATATACCGTCCACACAACGCGTATCGGAACCAGCCAAAGGTGTTATGGTATTGCGCGGCGAGGAATAAGTTCCAATGTAACGCGACCCTGCGTACTTACAATAGAGAAGTGGTGGCGGTGGCAGGGTCGCACAACCACGCGCACTGACCAGCGCGTGCGCGCGCGCCGCCCAGGCGAGACGCGCGCCCTATAGATGTCCTGCAGCTGCGAGAGATCTTCAGACTTTACGGAGAACGGTTGGGGCTGAGGACTGGTGCGCCAGAAAACTTACAACATTCCTAGAATATACTTGCAATCCGATATCTAGTGCAGAATAATGAAACAGTTGTGCTTCAAAGAATATCTAAACGCTCTTTCATGAGGGATTGATAGTATTTTTGAGGAAAAATATTTGCTAGGAAAATTATTGATGCCAAGTAATTTAAAAAAAAATAGATCATTGCAAAAATTCTTTTAAATGATCTCTAAATGTGCCACATTTAAATGTGAAAGTGTAACTTTAAGTACGTATTTGGACAAATATTTGAATCACGTGTACATGAAAACTTAAAACGTTATACTTTTCATAATAATATCGAGTTCCTATACGCATCATGTTGTTTTTATAAATTCTTAAGTAATTACTCGTATATAGTCATAGTACTTGTACATAATAGAAGTTATACTGTACGTATACATACATAGAGATCAAGAAATGTTACAAATAATTATTTCCTTTATTTTGATTCAGCGCAAATTTGTTCGCGAATTCGCTCTCTATGTTCATTAATTTATTGTCTAAAATAAAATTGTAATTATTGTAAATATTTTGTCATATGTGTATAAAAGTATTTATGATCTTCATCTAGAATTTTAATTTGGTTAGTTAACTCAGTGAGTAGACCATAGATTTCGGTTGAGAAATATCCACTTGATGGCGTTTCCACTCAATCGCTGAGGATTACCCAGCACGATTGTGTGGAGGACATGGTCGTCTGTAGTCGGCGATTATAGTCTCAATCGTCCATGCCCACAATTACTGCTGAATGCGCTCATGAGGAGAGAATGAGCTCCGTTCGGTTGTTGTGAACGTTCACACGATGATCGTTAGACGGTCACACCGACGAAGATCATCGGCGATCGTGTGGGAGCGCCATTAAATAGTCGAACGGTAGTGTTTCGGTTTCAATGGTGGTTTTGCGCAGTGCGGGCGGTGTACGTGCCGTCACGGACGGGCAAGTCGCTGCTGCTGCACGACGGGTACACGTTCTACCTGAAGAACTTGCAGGCGCACGGGCGCAGGCAGTGGTACTGCTCGTCGCGCGACATGGCCGGCTGCCGCGCTGACGTCATCACCGCCCCAGCCGCTTCCGGTTCCGGCGACGTCCTCTTCTTGGTCCGCGGACGCCACATCCACGGCCCCCCCAACTACTACTTCACCCCCGATGGTAAATATGTTCGAAGGAAAGACGTTTACCACAGGTATAGGTAGCGGTGCCGCACTCACGATCATGTCAATATTTGTATTATTTTTTTTACAGTTTTTTGTGCCATTTTTTTGGGTGAATATGATGATTATGTATTTTTTATTCTTTTTTTATTAAGTATTGTGTTTATTAGAATTTTTTTTATATAAAAGATTATATACATTTTAACGAATCGGAATTATATCGAATGTTTTATTATCTCGAAATGTTCCTCATTGACTGAAAATGATTATAAATTAGTGTTATAATTAATGCTGTAGCTAGCCTAACAAAATGTTGTTAGTTCTCTTAGATTTTGATGTGATACGATTTTAGCTGATAGCTGATGGGTGATGTTTGATTTAGCAAAAAAATGTGTTCTTGGTTACTTAAATGTTATTGTTTCTGGGAGCATTTATCCCGAATGACAAAAATGAATTTTAAATCTAGCTTACCGAAATTGTTTTAAGTTAATTTGCATAATAAAAGGTGGCAATTTTATTGTTTAAACAAGTGTGTACAATGTTAACTAGTTCATTGATTCTTACGTTTTGTAAAACATCTATTTTAAGTTTCATTTATTGTAAGTGAATTGAATACGCTGTATTAGGCAACCGGGAGTTTTATTAAAGGATTCAAACATTGTGCGTGTTTTCTTCAAGACCTTCAAGTTCACGTGGCGTGGGCCAGCCGTACGCTACGTGACGTAGTAGGCATCGCCTCCATTGATGGAGTTACTACACTTGAATCTATATTGTAACCTGAGGTATTATAGTCGGTTTTCCTGTGAGATTGTGGAAAATGTAGGGGCGGCCGCGTGGGTAGTACTACAACTGCTACTACGTCTAACTTGGTGCGCGGGAATATTGTATAATGTTATGTAACTAGGGTTTGTTGTTTTGTGAAAGTACAAGAAGTGTAGTACCTTACAGTTATATTATTGATTGCCTTTTATGACACTATCAAAACATTTTTTTTTGCGTAGAGAGAAGTAGGCAACTTAGTTCAATTAGGTTTTGTTGACATTAGAATTTATTTAAATTTACTAGATTTTGGCAACTTTATTGCTTATAAAATGTTTTATTATGACCTACTTATATATATTTATTAAATTTGTAACTATTTTTATTGTACAATACAGAACGGTAAAAGAAGCGAACTTAATGCTAGTAGCTTTCTCTACCAGTCAAACTAAACGATAAACTGGGATAAACGATATTCACTAATGCGTTACAGAATATATAAAAAAATATCTATATATTATAAACGTACAATATTACACTAAAGAAAAGGAGTAAACCGCTATTACATGACTTTTCACACTATGAGCTTAATCATATTATGTTCTACATTTAGAAACAAATCGAAGCCAAACATGGTGGTGGGTGCCACATAATAACAGGAGAAACGTAGCAAGATGTCGTTAACCAAATAAAAAATATGACTGTTTCCAGTCCCGTTATTTATTTAGGCATTCAGTTTCCTCAATATCGCATTGCAACATCAGATGTATTCGGAAGGACATGAATTGCGCAGTTGAGACGGATCAATACAACCTACAAAGTTATGAAAGAAGAAAGTTCGGCAGGGCACGGGATCGCATGGGCGCGGCGTGCCATCTCCGCTCAGCCTAGTTACGCCCTGTATGCCCTAATTTTGACGTACTACGCGTCGCGCGCGTGCTGGTGTGCGTGCCGCCGCCCGCCGCCGCCGCGCGCCGACCGCCGGCATCCCGCGATCGGCGTGACGCGACGCGATACAAATTACTTCTACTCACGTGCGTCGGGATTCGGGAACTTTAAAAATCAATGGATGTAGGCTCCCTCCTATGTTACTGGTAATATGCGTTGTGTGCATATCTTTATGTCCTATACACGAGAGCGTACGTGAAGAAGCGATCTAATTTTATAGCAATGTCGTGGGAGATTTTGAATGTCATTTACTGTTGCGCAAGTAACTAGAGCTCATTTTACAGTTTTGTTTATTATTGTTATACTTTTGGCTTGACTACGTGTTAGTGTAGGATATAGACTGAGTTTTATAAACTAAAAACTTAAAAATTTTCATGCCAATAGTTAGTATTCTTTGACACCACGCTAAAATTATTATTGAAAATTTTGTAAAAAATACAAAATACGCTACCTAGTTGTATTATTAAAATAAGGCTTAAAAATAGCTTTGTCAAATTGTCAGTATGACGCCAAAACGTTTTAGCTCCGACTTATTCCGATTTCTTTCCTAGACAACTCATACAGACAATAATAATTCGAACATCGAGAAACCAAAATACATAAAACGACGTTTAGAATAAGAGCGGCAGCTGTCCCTACTAGATTAACACCACTCTAGATTACTAGCGGGTGGAATTGCATCGGCATCCGGCACCAACGCCGCACACAAGCACATAAGCCCCACCGCGCTAATTTTCAACGATAAAACAAAACTAAATATCTGTACCGTTTCAGTTTTATTTGAAGAAAAATAGTCGCTTTGGTTTTGTTCAAATTGTGAAAGCCTAGGAAGATAATTTAAATGAGAATATTAAAGCTAAAACCATTTTTTTGGTAAGTAAATGCATCCTTAAAGCCAACGTAGCGGTTTTGGATTTATCCTTAAAAATTAGAGCGATAGTGCCCCAGGTCTCGTGGGAAGGCGCCCCACCGCCACACATGCGCGCCTGGTGATGGGACTCCCAATCGATATTACCCCAGAATCTCACTCCAGCCCCTCCGCTCCTCTCCCGATGCCCTAACTCACCATAACCGACAAAATATAACATCCCATTTCGGTAATAAAGTCGTTTTTACATTACAGCTTCCTCAAATACATTTCCAGGGCGCTTAATGGCAGCCATAAAGGAACTTTAACGTAGCCATTGTTTTGTTGTTTTTTGGGAAAGAGCGTAGGCTCTTAAAAGTGTAATGTGACAGATTTATTTGGTAACTTCTTCATATCAAAACTTGACCATCAAAATGAAGGTCTTTTTAAACGACACCAGCGATAAGAGATTTTAATTAAATTGTTACATTGACAACATCGTAATTTTTTTAACAAACAGTTTTACCATTCTGTCTAATCACCTCATCAATCATTATCATTTTCATCACTACATAACAGACCATATCTGGAATGGGTGTTGGTGATTATAGCGGCATCCTGGGAGTTGGGGAGGCAGATGCAGGCTTGCGACTTGGTGTGGAGGACCGTGCAAGTGTCTCTGGTTCACGCTCCGACCTGCTGCATCGGCGTCTACATCGGCGAATGCTGCAACTGTCTACTACGAACGCGACTGCGCCACAAATAGATTAATATACTACACACAGCGCGTCTGTAGTCGCTAACATTGTACAAATAGATGACATGACATTACCCGTTCAACATTGCAGTAACTTCATTCGCCTAAAAAGAAGCTAAAAAGAGGTTGAATTAAGTGAACGGAATATACCAGCTTGTTTACATTTTGAATGCCAATTGAGACTGCGTGCGACCAACGATGGGATAGCACTTTCTCCAAGATACCGTCCATGTTTAAAAAATAAAGCAGCTACAAAGTAGTCACATTATTGAAATAGGTAGCAATCAAATTTACCTAATGGAAATACATATTTGCACTTATCACTTTAGTAAAATCTATTTACTTGTCGTAGACAAGATTTTCCTAGCATAGTCGTTGTTGTATTGAGTTTCAAATAAAATACTGAGTTCCTTTTAATTTCACATCTACTGAAATTCGAAACGAGTTTACTAAACAGTTCATTTTGTAGCTATTTCACCTGCTTGTAGGAAGCTATTTTATAGTTTCAAATTTGCTTGACTGGAACGTAAAGTTTCTTTTCAATGCGTATAAATGATAATGCACCGTAAAATAAGTTGAATGTTTTCATGTCTATCCTGCAAGCAGTATTAATAAATTTTCACAACTTACGAAACTTTTATTAAACAATTTTCCTTGCTCTATTGTTAATCTTACAGAATGGTCAAGTTTTAGGCGCAAAGCCGCAAAACATAATAATTTAGTGTGAGAGTAAAGTGAAAGCATCTAACCTTAGTTTGGAGATTGTTATGACCGCGGGGACCGGTCTTTGAACCTAGAATTAAGGTATGTTTAACCACAGATTCCAAACCCGTAGTTACCGTTTTTTAACCTGTTTTCGTCTAGGCATGTTATCAATTCTCATAGGTACCTATAATTTGAAATTGTATTAAAAGTAATGTGGTAAATCGTTTTGTAATATAGATATCCTTCCTTGATACCTTTTGAATTCTAAATCAGTATCACCAAATTCGTTTTCTTATTTAATGTCGTTGGGATCGTTACTCAGATTTTACCTGCTCACTCTGGGAGTGAAAAAAAAGAATGTCTAGACATCCTGCCTCAAAGCATTTCTATTAAAAGTTTTTTATAAAGCGCTTGTGAAGGTCTAGGACCAGAGCAGGTAGGCGCGATGGCTTTGTTCACTCCTTGCCTTACTGTCTGGAATTAAGATACCTTTTTATTTAAACCCTCAAATCCATAGAAAGCTATAAGTGTGTTCCATGTTTTTTCTAGCTTAGCCGGTGCGTACAATTGGAGCTACAGGTAGAAGTTTTATAAGTAGAATTACAATTTGAAACTAATGGCATTTTTTTACATCTACCTAGGTAGGTACGTACTTTTTGTACAAATGTTAAAATTATTGGTTTTTGATCCTTGTTAAGAGGACAGCTGCTATTTTACTCGATTTTTTTTATCGTATTCTATTATTAAGAAAAAGAAAATTATTAAGTGGGTAAGTATATCGAACTCTACAAATCAGTTTTTCGGTTTCGTAACATACTTCAAACTGACTGTTTAAGTAGTATAAGTAGTAATTCTTGTGAATCATCTCTAGAGTACATTCTATTTGTTATTTTTAAAGTAAATTAACCAAAAAAATCTGGTACTAATAAACTTTCAAGGTCGATAGGATTATAGGCAACGTACGAGAGAAGCGGCGCGCGCGCAGTGACCCTGCGTACGTAACGTAGTACGTAGTACAGTCAGCCTCAGATATAGCCGATCGCTTCAGTACTTTGTCATTCTAATAACAACTCTTGTTTTGTACGTTACATTCCTACTTAAGAACGGAACGGAAAGTGTTAAGATACTTCTAAGGCCGACCGTACTATCAGGCACCTGCTGGCACTACGCAGGCATTCGCGTCGCGTACCGTTACGGTGAACAAACTGCTCTAATCATCGTTCCACTACTAGACAACGATGTTAGAATACTTACAACTGCCTGCCTACTTACAACTAAGTACTTAAATTGTTTTTATGTTTTGACATTTACCAAGTTTTTCTCAACAGCGCCTACGCGGAAAGAGTTCTTTGCATCTATTGTCCGAACAAACCCAGTTATAAGGTTTTATAATATTGTTTTGTTATTTTCTTTAGGCCTGGAAAATTTTGTTCTTATTGTAACGAAAGTAGAACTTTTTATATTTCACAATTATTAACATTGCTGCCTTTCATGATCAATTCATGACTGTTTAAGCATTGCAAAATTGCATTCAAATTAACTAGGTATATGAATGAATTATAATTCAACTGAAATTCTTTTAAACTAATTAGAGGATAAGAGGTAAGTGTCTTGTTATGTAAGTTTCTGTAAGTGCTGTGATTGTGGGTTCGACTCCTAACCGTGCTGTGATCTGATGATGGCTATCCAGGGAGTGAATGGAGGAGATTCAGATTGCAATACCCACCCAACTGTTTTGATCAGCATTTTGAAAGATAAAAGGACATGTTTAAAAAACCGTGAAAATAGCATTAAAAAATATGGAAATCCTGAAACTGAAAACTGACCCTTTTATCTTTTAGAATGCTGATCAAATTAGTTGGGTGTTTATAGCGATCTGAATCTCCTCCATTCACTCCCTGGATATCCATCATCAGATCACAGCACGGTACATCCCTGGCAAGAAACCAAAACGCTTCAAAGTTATCTCGATTGTATGAAAAAAATACCTTGATCCCTACACTAAGTTGATGAGTATAGTTTAGAACCAAATCATACCAACGGGAAAATCTGATCTAAAGAATATTTCAGACCAATAGGTCTAAAATAATGGTAGCAGATTAATTTTCAGGAGATTTTACTATGAATGTCTTTTGAAACCGGTATATACTTACCCGACTGCAAGAGGGTTATGTTTTTCGCGCGTATCTTGTAAGTTTGTATGTAATATTCTTTATTACTTCATATCTTTTAAACGGCTGAACGGATTTCCATGATTAACATATCGTTAGATTTGTCTTGCCAGCCCAAGTGTTCTTAAGAAAGTGGCGTTATAAAAAAACCAACATGGCGGCTGCACGGTTCTATTATACGTAGTGGAAAAAAATTTTTTTTTTAGAATACTGCAATATGGGTGTCAAATTAAAGGTCTCATTAAAAGGATTTCAAAAAGGTATATCATGATTGTAATAAATAATAACTAAAAAGAAATAAATAAAAAAATAAATTTAGAAAAATTAAAAACCCTCCTGCATAAAAAGACAAGTCAACTGAAAATATGGAAACAAGATTAAATATTAAAGGCAACATTATAACATGCAGTCGGAGGCATATAACTCAAATCATTCATAATGTCACTTTCTTTATGCATGCCTCCGACTGCATGTTATAATGTTGCCTTTAATATTTAATCTTGTTTCCATCTTTTCAGTTGACTTGTCTTTTTATGCAGGAGGGTTTTTAACTTTTTTATCAGTCGTGATTATTTTCTGAGACTTGGTTTCGTTTTCAGAGCATGTTCCGATTTCTAAGTACCTTCTTATGGTATCATTCAGTCAAGGTTCTTATTAATACTAAAATGAGATGTTGTTTTTCAGGTGAGTGAGACGCAGTAGACTTAGGTTGTTGATATCTATCTATTAACGTTCGGTCTAACCGTATCGATTAATCTGTTCAAATGTAAGCGAAACTCAATAAATGGAACTGTTCATCAATTAGTTTGCCCTTTACTGTTAAATTTAACTCGACGATCGAACTGCGCATTTAACGCTGGGCGTGCCTAACGTTCAAAAGAAAGATCCCTTAGTACCAATGTTTAATTCAAAACTTAATAAAAAACGGTACCTATCGGTAAATTTAATGAGGTAACGTATCTTAGTATTTGCTGTATTTCGAAGTAAGTATGGCTCTCTGTTGTTAGCACTGAAATAGATTATCGTGACAGGACAGGAAAGTTAGTTATAATGAATTTTAGTGTAATGTTCATTCTATTGTGTTCTATTATCATATGGTCTCATTAAAAGTCAAGTCTCGGTCGATTGCTCTGCTCGGCACAATCGTTGATAATGAAATGGACTCTGCATAAAATCATGTTGACAGACTTTAAGCATCCGTTATCTGTCTATTTATAGAGGTTCAAGATGTGGAATTTTTTCTTCATAAAAAAAATGTGCTGCTCATTATTTGTTAGTTACCTGCTCAGAATAAAGAATAAACCAGAACCCGCGTATGGCCCTAAAAGTGAGACAAGTTTTACTTGTATGAAACAACTCTATTTAGATTTTCGGAATAGTTTTGACGTGTTGGTCCTTAATCTAGCATGCAGGTGGTTTTCTTTTGTGGATAAACTAGCTGTAGTTCTGTCTAACTTGCCTACCTCAAAAAGTTTTAAAATCCTACCTGAATTGCAATATTACAGCAAAGAGAAAGAAGACATGTGCAGGGGTTTTGGACACAGCGCGCAGCATACTACTCTCACTGTATGCGTGTTCTGGTTTTTTATGTATTCTGAGGTTGCCTTCCTACCTACGCAAATATTAGATTTCCCTGTTATGTTTCTAGTAGAAAAATAGAAGAAACCTCATGCAAAGCAGCCGAGATGTGTGTATCGTTCCGTGAGAATGCCGCTGGGCTATTATAGTCTGCGTTCACATCGCAATCCGTTAGTCAGGCTTAATTCTGGGCCAGTACTTGCTACTAATGTTGTCGACTCTCACAGCCTTCGTTTGGTAAAATGGATTACACTTCCATGAATTACGCTCCGATATGCAGATTTTAGAATTTACAAAAATCACGCACTTACATGCTTTGTTGATGTGTTACTCAAAGCGTTCTTTCTATCATAAAAATTATATGAATTGACACTTAATCTGTCACGCATGATGCAGCGTGGCGGCGTGATGCATGTATGTATCTACCTACGTGGCATTGTGAGATCCGTTTAACTGTATTTGTTACGGCTAATACCCGAAGTGTGGCTAAACCTAGTTGTAGCCGGCTAAAACTAGGTGTAGCCGATAGCAATTAAGTAGTTAAAACTAGGTGTAACCGATCTGCTTTACTCCTGTAGGTCCCGAATATAGGCTAGAAAATTAAAATTAGGTGGTTTTTTTAACAGACAACAGAAATAACTTTCTTAATACCGTACCCGTAGAAGCACAAAGAAGGCTAGACCTAGTTTCGATCGGCTACACCTAGCATTAGCCGCGAGCAAATCGGCTACACCTAGGTTTAATCAACAGCTACCTGCTACACCTAGTTTTAGCCGGCTAAAACTCGGTGTTTGAGTTTTAGCCGTAATATTATTCATGTAGATGTAGACAAAGTAAGCACTAACAACGCGACGGTCATTTAGCTTTAAAACGTAAAAACTAAAATATGTTTAACATAACACTATCTTCAAATTTTTATCATATCAGATTATAATTAAACTCTTTATACTTACATCCATGATATTTTTATGGCAGAAAGTTACTTATTTCTTTTTAATCATGGATATGATTGATAGACATACAATACTATTAAATTACTCATACAAACGAGCTTATCATAGATCACCACAACGCAAGTCAAACATCGATTAGATTAGTATCCAAAGCGATAAACAAGGAAGTTTCCTGTTATCCTAACCACCAAGAGATCGAAGTTACTATAGCAACGCAGAACAGTTTCAATAATACAGTAGTAGATCTCTAGTATCAAAACGACGCAATATTTACGTGAATCGTGACGTAAACGGTCTGTACAACATGAATGGAGCAATAGCAGCGCCACTAGTAGCGAGAGACGTAAACATATTTCATATAACCTATCAAACTAAGTACACGAGCAGATATCACGAGATTTTGATCACAGCCGGTAGATGGCGTTACGGGTATTTTAAAATGAACTCTGCGCAAAATAAGTGCATGTTTTTGTTACTTAAATGAAATTTTAATTGCTTTTGAAATTTAATATCAGTAATTTAATTGTATTTAAGAATTCCCTAGCGGCTAGCCAGTTGTTTATTTTAATTTTAAATGTCTTGAATATGGTCAAAACATGTTTTTTTGGATTTCAATACGTTTTTGTTTAAATAGAAATTGTAACATTTGCATTGCTCTCTGAAGGAGTCCTCAAATCATTACTGACATTGTAAGCTTTTTAGTCCTCAAATCATCTACATATTGAAATTGTAGGCTTTTAATAGTGTTCAGAGATGGCAGCACAAGTAATTCACAAGCGCCGCACCGCTGACTGTTTCCATTGCAGGATTTTCTGTTTGTTTTTTTTTTAGTTCTTACTACATTCCGTTTTTTCAGAGGCCTTGTTTGTAACGTCTCGTCGAGGGAATCCTATGCTCATTTATGAAGGTACCAACTTCATAAGGGAACGGAAATTGGCATCAGAGCGAGTGAGATGGGTTTGCGGGAGGAAAAGACGCCTAAAGTGCATAGCTACAGTGACTACAACAGACTATGGTGTCGTTGTGAAAACATTTGGCTATCACAACCATAGCTAGCTAACATTTCACCAATATGGCCTTAATACTGGCACTTATCGAAAGCCAGATGCAAATCGTTGTGGGCCACTCCATAGTGACTGGTGGGACATTTTACTCCAGAATTTGATCAACTCTAAGTTATAAGTAATTAAGTTATAAGTAACAGTGAAATTTATCTTATAACATATCTAAAGAATAATTTTCCTTATACCCTTTAAAGACTAGTGGAGTCTGTCTAGAGCCACTAGTCTTTAAAGGGACTGTATTAGACCTCACGTTTGTGAACATTTTTCAAAATGGCTGTAATAATAGGTATTTTCCATTTGAAAATTTTCGAAAGACTGTAGAATCGTCAAAAAAGCCTATATAATTATAGAACCTGCTCACAAAATTTCACGAGAATCGGTTGAGAATTGCGACCTGTAGAGTAGAACAAACGGACAGCAGCGGGCAGAAATACGAAAGCATTTCTGCCAAAGCCGAAGCAGAGACGCTTCGCCCGCGCTTCGCAGTCGTTCGGTCAAAAAGTCCAACTGTCAATATTTAAAATGTTAAACAATTGTACTATTATGTATTTTGTGGTTAAACTATTGTTTGAATGATTGTGCTGGTGGGACAAAAATGGCCGATCCTTTTTTACCTTTGCTCGTTCAATGTCTTTTAAGCAAACTACTAATAACTGATGTATTTTTCTTTGTTGTAATTAAATAGTGATACCTAAGTGATAAAAATAAGTGCAAATTTATTTTTCTTCTAAAGAAAAATATATCATTTTAAATTTGTGGTACAGAATTACTTAATTACTGCACTCACCATTATATCAGCCGCACGACACTCACTGCTGGGTATAGGCCTCCCCTAAGGATCTCCACGACGATCGGTCCTGCGCTGCCCGCATCCAGCTGCTTCCCGCATCCAGCTGCTTCCCGCGACCTTTCACCAGATCGTCTCGGTCCACCTTGTCAGGGCCCTACCCCACGGAGCGTCGTCCGATGCGCGGTCGCCATTCGAGAACCTTTCCGATGAGAGTCAATATGGCGGGTGTATCATGTCGAATCGAACTATCTCAAATACAAAAAAAATGTACCTAAAATGTACTATTTAGTACCTGGAATCAAAAAATTTGTACCTAAATAGGAAAAAAGTTATAATGAAATCAAAGGTACACCCGCCATATTGACGTCAATATGGCGGGTGTTCTTTAATAAATCAATGTTGAACCATTACACATAAAATATAACTACATCAAAAAAATGTACCTAAAATGTACCTCAAGGCAAAAAAAAACAAATGCTCGATTACTTAAGTAGTTTCTGAGAAATCAAACAACAGTTTTTTTTTGTAATCAACAAGATCGCGGGATCCCTTATGGTTTTAAAGTATATCACGGCTAGATTTTACCATTCATTAGTGCCATTCATACTTTGGTATCTACTATTTAGTACTATTCGTTTGGAACTATTTGGTACTATTCATTAAGTAATATTTAGTACTAATAATTTAGTACCATTCATTTGTCACTATTTAGTACAAATTATCTGTTGCCATAAAGTACAATTTATTTGGTATCATATAGTACCATTCGTTTGTTACTATTAAGTACCATTCATTAGGTACTATTAAATAAAAATTATTTGGTACCATATGGTTTCATTCGTTTGTTACTAAATGAATGGTACTATTTAGTACAGTACAAATTATTTGGTACCATATAGTACCATTCATTTGTGACTATTAATTAAGTACCATCCATTAGGTACTATTTAGTACAAATAATTTAGTACCATATAGTACCATTCATTTCTTTCTATTTAGTGCCATTCATTAGGTATTATTAGGTACAAATTATTTGGTACCATATAGTATCATTCGTTACTATTAAGTATCATTCATTAGGTACTATTTAGTACAAATAATTTAGTACCATATAGTACCATTCATTTGTTTCTATTTAGTGTCATTCATTAGGTACTATTTAGTTCAATTTATTTGGTACTATATAGTAACATTCGTTTGTTACTATTTAGTAACATTCATTAGATACTATTAGGTACAAATTATTTTTCTACCATATAGTACCATTCTTTGTTTCTATTTAGTACCATTCATTAGGTACTTTTAGGTACAAATTTGTACACTTACTTTGTTACCTAAGTACCATTTATTTACTACTATTTAGTACCATTAATTAGGTACTATTAAGTACAAATTATTTGGTGCCATATACTACAAATTATTTGGTACCATATTGAACCATTCGTTTGTTACTATTTAGTACCATCCATTAGGTACTACTTAGTACACATTATTTAGTGCCATATAGTACAATTTATTTGGTACCATATCGTACCATTCGTTTGCTACAATATGAATGGTACTATTTAGTACAAATTATTCGGTACCATATAGTACCATTATTTTGTTACTATTTAGCGCAATTCATTAGGTATTATTAGGTACAAATTATTTGGTACCATATAGTATCATTCGTTACTATTAAGTATCATTCATTAGGTACTATTTAGTACAAATAATTTAGTACCATATAGTACCATTCATTTGTTTCTATTTAGTGTCATTCATTAGGTACTATTTAGTACAATTTATTTGGTACCATATAGTACCATTCGTTTGTTACTATTAAGTACTATTCATTAGGTACTACCTACTACCTACCTAATGAATGATACTAACTAGAAACAAATGATTGGTACTAAATTATTTGTACTAAATTGTATCTAATGAATGGTACTAAATAGTAACAAAGTAATAGTGCAATATAGTACCAAATAATTTGTACCTAATAGTACCTAATGAATGGTGCTAAATAGTAACAAACTAATGACACTATATGGTACCGAATAATTTGTACTAAATAGTACCATTCATATAGTTACAAAAGAATGGTACAATATGGTACCAAATAAATTGTACTATATGGCACGAAATAATTAGTACTAAATAGTATCTAATGAATGGTACTAATAAGTAACAAACGAATGGTACAAAATGGTACTAAATTATTTGTACTAAATAGTACTTAATGAATGGTACTCAAAGTAACAAACAAATGGTACAATATGGTACCAAATAATTTGTAGTATATGGCACCAAATAATTTGTACTTAATAGTACATAATTAATGGTACTAAATAGTACCTAATTAATGGTACTAAATAGTAGTAAATAAATGGTACTTAAGTAACAAAGTGTACAAATTTGTACCTAAAAGTACCTAATGAATGGTACTAAATAGAAACAAACTAATGGTACAATATGTTACCAAATAATTTGTACCTAATAGTACCCAATGAATTGTGCTAAATAGTAACAAACTAATGGTAATATAAGGTACCAAATAATTTGTACTATATGGCAACAAATAATTTGTACTAAATAGTGACAAATGAATGGTACTAAATTATTTGTACTAATTACTCCCTAATGAATGGTACCAAATAGTTCCAAACGAATAGTACTAAATAGTAGTTACCAAAATATGAATGGCACTAATGAATGGTAAAATCTAGCCGTGATATACTTTAAAACCATAAGGGATCCCGCGATCTTGTTGATCACAAAAAAAAACTGTTGTTTGATTTCTCAGAAACTACTTAAGTAATCGAGCATGTGTTTTTTTGCCTTGAGGTACATTTTAGTTACATTTTTTTGATGTAGTTATATTTTATGTATAATGGTTCAACATTGATTTATTAAAGAACACCCGCCATATTGACGTCAATATGGCGGGTGTACCTTTGATTTCAAACTATTTTCCTATTTAGGTACAAATTTTTTGATTCCAGGTACTAAATAGTACATTTTAGGTACATTTTTTTGGTATTTGCGACAGTTCGATTCGCCATGATACACCCGCCATATTGACTCTCATCCTTTCCGCCCCAACGGCCATCGGTTCTTCTCGCTGTGTCTAGCCCACTGCCACTTTAGCTGAGCAATCCTTCGAATGATGTCGGTTACTTTAGTTCGCCTGCGGAACTCCTCATTTCTGATTCGATCACGCAGGGCATGGCTCTCTCCATTGCACGCTGGGTGACCTTGAGCCTCCTTATGAGACCAATAGTTAGCAACCACGTTTCACTGCCGTAAGTATTACTGCACTATAGTGATAAAATTGTAAATTTCATAAAGTATTAATTTATTTATATTTCCTTAAATTGAGTGATTTATAAACTTTAACTGCATGTCGTATTTAAAATAGAGACAATTAAAGAAATCCAAAATTAATAGCTATTTCCAGTTTCACGTGAAAAGTCCCGCCAGTGGATCGATATTTAGATAAAAGTTTCTGAATTTCGAGGTAACCGAAGTTGAAACATGAAAACCCGATGATAATATCATCTTAAAAGTACCTAGGTACGTTGAGTATCTTATTTTTAGAGATTCCATTAAAAAAGTCTATACTAAGTACCCAAAATTGGCAGTTGATAGAATATAGATTTTATAAAAAATTTGGTACTTTCCTCATATTTAGTACATAGGTACCTAACCTAATGGATTCTCAGGAAATATATTCTTTAGATTAAAATTTTCTGAAGTTATTTTTTCGGGTCATAAAAAAACTTCACTAACTTATTAAATTTACGAAAAGCTTCGATAAATAAATATCATTCGGATTAATAACATTCCATTGTTAGTAGGTAAATAAGTTGAACTTGTTTCGCTAGCTATTATAATAATAAAGTACTTAAGTACCTACTAGTAGCACTGAACTCATTACATTTCATAAACTTTCATCATTAATTTCCAGTATCTAAATAGTATGTTAAGTGTTTCTGCTAATATACTTATCATTTTGAATTTGTGTAATCAAAATGATTACACAAATTGGCCACTGACTGGCCTTAATATCTAGAAATTGTTCTAAATTCTATGTTTAAACGTTAAAATGAGTTAGTATTTCTGTGGTCATAGTATTATTAAGTATTGATCTACGTTGTATTGTAGATCAATATTTGCTGCCCAGCACCGTCTCGTAGAGTCTACGAGAATCTGGGAATAAATAGTTCTAGTTTTGAGTATTTCTAAAAATCTTACAGTGGTTATTTATTAGAGATTTACGAGTAAGTAATAACAAGTAGGTAAGTAACTTTTGCAAAGACGATAGCAGTACTGCTATCGTCTTTGCAAACTGTTACCGTCTTCGGTGGTCGATATACAGATATCACGACCACCGAAACGCGACATGATATACCTAGGTAGCGATTTATTACGTTAAACTGTCAAAAGACTATGGATTTTGGCAGCAGTGTCGATAAAACGCTATACCGGGTGTAACAAGACACTCAACGAAGCCGAAGTCTACGAATTCTGCCCATCATCAGGACCATTTCTGTTCAAAATTATTGCAGGGAAACGATTTTAATTTTTAGCGTTAAAAAAGCATTCCATACATTACCACGCAATGTAACTAGGGCTTCCACTCTCGGACCTATTTCACAATCTCGGGATCGAGACGAGACTATATGGCTGACTCTCGGGACTCTCGAAATTTCGAGACTCTCGAAATGATGATGTGACGCGTTTTTGTATGATAGATAGGCAAGCGCTTACAATGGAACGCGCTTGTCTAAAAGATACCTAATCACGCGACTTGAAGGCCTCCAGATTGTACCTGTCGGAAAACACAAGACTTAGGCAAAGAGTTCCACTCTCTGGCGATACGGATGACAAAATTTGAAACAAAATGCTGAATCGTACCTCTGGTTGTTCGATGGAAGAAAGGAGATGCGGAATTCACACTCGCCGAAATGTACCCGATAAAAAACATTGCGACCTTGCGTCTATGCTCGAGAATTCTGAGCTTATTACAGAAAAGATTATCGTTACTGATGAGCTTCCTGGCCCTCCGCTCAAAGGATTCAAGCGCCTGGAGCTCGTATTTGGCGGAACCATCCCAAAGATGAGAGCAGTACTCCATGCACGATAGAACTTTCGCTAGGTATAGAATGAGCAGCTGTTCCGGTGTGAAGTAAAGTACTTTCTCAACTTTGCCAAAATGCTAAGCATTTTAGATGCCAATTGTATTTTATTCTCGATGAAAGAGCCAAAATTGAGTGTTAGAGTCAATGATATGCCGAGAAGGTCTAGCCGTTCAGTAATCGGCACGGTTACACCTCGGAAAGTGACTCAGGTCGAAACTACTCCCTTTGGCAGAGAACAGACACACCTGGATTTTTGATGGATTGAATCTGCCTTTTTTTTTTTTTTTTTTTTTTTTTTTTTTTTTTTTTTTTTTTGTTGTTACGAGAGGAGAATGCAATCTTTACGCATACCAAACGGCATGTTGGACTTGGTCATGCCCGTAGCATGTCCCTCGCCACACCCAGCCCTCCCACCAAGCCTAATAGGCTTCGCGTCAGGGCCGGGCGGTTCTCACCCCTGCCCCACCCCCCAACGATCTCGAAAGATCGAGAGGGGGCCGGACAGAGGGAGGGAGCCTCCTCCCCATCCCCCCATAAGGCTACCCACTTGTGTGGGCAGGCCAGATGGGGGGAATGGGAAAAGGCACCACTACCAACTAAACTCCTCTCGAAGACCTGCGCCTCTCCTTTCCCAGGTCCGTGGGTACGCGTTGGCACGCTCCACTTGTCCCCGGGAGAGCGGCCCGTTAGGGCTCCACCCTATGGGGGGCAGAGGGCCTTACTGCGCCCCCCCTTGCGACTAGGGGAGAAAGAGACGCGCACGTTGGCGTCTCGCTCTCCCCCGCCGCGCACGTCGGAGTTGGCTCGCTGCGACGTCCGCCTCGCGAACCCTCTCCGCAGCCTCCTTCTGCGAGATAACGTCCTCGCAGAAGGAGACCACAGCCTGCCATGCCCCCTCGCTTCGCAGCATCGCAACAGTGATATTGGGAAGCGAGAGGTCCGGCCCAACCGCAGCAACCAACTCCTGGCGCTGCACCGCCCACGCCGAACACTCCTCAAGTGTGTGGCGTGCAGTGTCTTGCAGTGCGCCACAATGGTGGCACACCTGGGACTCCTCCCTCTGTATCTGACACAGGTACCTCCCGAAACACCCGTGACCGGAAAGCACCTGTGTCAGACGATATGTTAGAGCCCCATGGGCTCGTTCTTTCCATTCCTTGAGGACTGGGCGGATTGCTTCCACCGTTTTATGGCCAGCGATTGGATTCACCAGTTGCCGCTCCCAGTCCTCAAGACATTGCGCCTCTGCCGCACACATGATCCTGGCAAACTCCTGTGGAGCAAGGCGACTATCCACCGCCCTTAGCTCCTTCTTACGCCTGTACGCCTCCGCAAGGACCTGGGCTTCCAGTTCCCAGGGAGGCGTCCCGGCCAAAACACATGCCGCCGTCCACGACACGGTGCGGTACCCTCGCACCATGCGGGAGGCCACTACCCTCTGGGGCCGTCTTAAAGCGGCTTTATTGGCGTCATTCAGAGCATCCGCCCACACAGGGGCTCCGTACATAGCCATGCTACGGATGACCCCCGCGTACAATTTTCGACAGGTAGGGTTCGGCCCACCTACGTTGGGCAACAGTCGCCCGAGTGCAGCTGCTGCGCCCACCAGTCTGGGAGCCAGCTGCTGGAAATGGGCTTCAAATTTCCAGCGCCCGTCCAGTACAAGCCCCAGATACTTCATTGTGGGGCGCAGTTTAACCACAACCCCGTCAATGAGAATGTCTGCCCCTGGCGGAGGCCCCTGCCTAGGCCCGTGAAAAAGAATGGCCTGTGTCTTAGATACCGCAACTTCAAGGCCCAAAGCCCGGATACGGCCTATGATATATTCAGCCCCAACTCTTGCAAGGCGCCTTGCTTCTGCAAAGTCTTCCCCTCGGGCGGTGATAAGCGTGTCATCTGCATAGCAGATGACATCCATCCGAGGGGGGAGAGTGCCGCGCAACGCCCAGTCATACCCAAGGTTCCACAGGAGCGGCCCGAGAACGGACCCCTGCGGAACCCCACATTCCATTCGGCGGAATTTTAACTGCCCGTCTGGGGCGAGAAACACGATTTCCCTCTCCTCCATGTAATTGTCAATCAGACGGGCCAGATAATGGGGAACCCCGTGATATCGTAGCGCGTCTCGTACAGCGCTGTACGGCAGAGAGTTGAACGCGTTCTTTATGTCCAAAGATACCGCGACAACCCTCTGCCCCCGACCCACTGCCGCCTGCGTCATCTCCTTTAGGGCGAGCAGAGCATCAATGGTGGACCTCTGCCTTCTGAAGCCGAACTGGCGATCCGACAGATTCGGCCCCACTGAATCTAGATGCTGGACGATCCGATCGGCAATGATGCGTTCAAGCATCTTGCCGAGTTCGTCTAGGAGGACGATGGGCCGGTACGACGACGGAGAGTCCGGCGGTCGGTTGTCCTTTCTAAGGAGGCAGAGTCGTCCCCTTTTCCACGCTGTTGGAAATTGCCCCGTTTGGAGGCAGGCAGTAAACAGAGCCTTGATATGCTCGCCCAGATGTTTGAGAGCGCCAGGCAGTATTTTGCCAGGGATGCCATCCGGTCCTGGCGCCTTTTTCTTGGATCGAAGACGCTCTGTGACATATTTAAGCTCATCCTCCGTTACGGGGGAAAAGCCGCTCGCCGGATCGGCTTCGTCAGGCGTTGGACCCACAACTGGGGGCACCAACGGAGGCGACGCAGGAAAGAGACCCTCCACTACCCGCATTAAAAGTTCCTGCTCCATGGACTCAGTGGGGGGCGCCTGGTTCCGGAGCTTACTCCTCACCATTCTGTACGGGCGCCCCCACGGGTCTCTGTCTAGGTCCTCGAGGAATTCCTCCCAGTGGGCGGACTTTGACCTGCATATGGCCTCTGTGAGGGCCTGTTTCACATCCATGAAAGTGCGACGGAGATGGGACTCTTCCTCAGCATCCTGCCTTACCCTTCGCCGCGAGCGTTGGTAAGCCCTTCTTGCTGCCAAGCATTCTTCTCTGAGGGAGGAAATCTCCTGCGTCCACCAATACACACTTTGTTTGTGGGGGAGGCCCTTTACTCTCGGCATGGCCGCGTCGCAGACCGCCGTTAGGGAGGCAGACAGCCGCCTGGCATAATCGTCTACCCCCTCTTCTTCGACGTGGCTCCCCTCAAGGTTCCATGCCTCAACTAACGCTGCCTCTTCTGCGAGCTCCCGGTCCAGCTTAGAAATTGCCCAGCGAGGAAAATGGCGTTGCGACTCCCCAGGGCGAAGTAGGCGGTTCCCGTCTGTGGTGGTCACGATCTTAAAATAAATGTGATCGTGGTCCGAGAGGGTGAGCACATCTTTAAGGACGTGCCAGTCCTGCACCCTTGTCGCCAGCGCTGGGGTGGCGAACGTCAGATCGACAATGGACCCGCCGTCCCCCCTGACGCAGGTGAATTGCCGACCCTGGTTGCAGAGCACAAGTCCCGCTGCAACCGCCCACTCGAAGACCTCAACACCCTTTGGGGTGTCTCTGCGTTCGCCCCAGGCCGTGTGCCAGGCGTTGAAATCGCCCAAGACCAGTAACTGTGCCGAGGTGTGGCGCCCCACCACACCACTCAGCATGTTGAGCCACTGCACCAGCTCTTGAATGCCCCGGTTGGGGGAGAAGTACACACCAATGAGTGTCAACTCTCCCCAAGTGGCCGCCACATAGCCCGGTCCCCTCTCTTTTACTGAGAGGGGAGGAGAGTAGGCAGCAGAATATGGGGCCATAATGGCGACAGAATTGTCGACGGCGCCTGCCCAGTTAGAGCGCTGGGGAATCGAGTACGGCTCCGCCACTACCGCAATATTGGTGCCCGACTCTGCCACGTGCTGCAGGAAGAGATCCTGCGCAGCAGCACAGTGGTTTAAATTTCCCTGAAGGAGGTTAAGGTGTCTAGACATTACGAAGACATATGTTCAACCCCCTCAACCTCTTTCTGGGCTGTTGAGCCCGTCATCTCCCGCACCGGAGCTGGTGTTGGTGTAGGGAGGATCCTCGCTTTCACTGCAGGGGGACGGCATTTGCTTCCCCCCATTATGTGATTGGCTGGCAATTTGGCCGCCTTGCAAACGGCACAGTTTGGCTCAGCATGACAATCAAAGGATTTGTGCCCCTTTTTGCCGCACCGATAACAGGTGTCACCCTGGTCCGTCTCACACCGGCACAGTGTTCTAGTATGCCCTGGAATCATACACCTGAAGCATCGGAGCGGAAGAACCTCCAGTGCCTTTATCGATGCAGACACCCAGCCGACCATTAGACGCCCTGACTCGGACAGAACCTTCGCTGCCGCAATGGGGCACTTAACTAGTGCCGAACCAAGGCCTCCTGGACCTGTCCTAATAGGGCCAACACGAAGATGTTCGGTGGGGCATCCTCCCGCTTCAGCGACAGCCAGACGAAGCTCCTCTGCGGTCACGGAGTCGTCAAGCCCGGAGACACGCATGTCCGCGGTCTTTACGGGCCTTGTGACCTTGGCTGAATCTCCCAAAGTCTCCCTGAGCTTGGCAGCCAGGAGATCTGCCTTGTCCCCACTCGACGCCCCAGGAATCTCAAACACGCGGGACCCCGTTGCCGAGACTTTAACTTTCATCCCTTGGATGCCCATCTCCACTATATTAACCGCCTTCTTAGCCTTGGCTATAGTATCGGCGTATGTTACCCCCTTTTCCGCCTGTTCGGGGGAGATTGACAGGATTACTGCTGTCGTCTTTGGCGTCGTCAGCTTTGGTTTCTTAGATCCTGCCGGCTTTGCAGACTGCGGCTTTGCCGGCTTGGAAGGCAGCGGCTTTGCCGTTTCAGGAACCTTCGAGGAATTAGTGGTTGAGACAGATGACCCGGCCACAGTATTCGACTTTATGGGGCGACCATTTTTCCCCACTGGGGTCCAGGGGTTTTCCGTCGCTGCAGCCGCCGCAAAAGAGGGGTGATTTTGGCAATTGCCTGAAGCCGTGCTCGGCTGCGACGCTGGGTTTATCTGTCGCGCAGCAGTAGCCGCTGCCTTCTTTTGGTCTGCTGCAAGTGGAGGGCGCAGTACAGGTGCCGGCGGCAGGCGCATCTCAAGACCTGCGATTTTTGCATTGAGCATATTCGCAAATCTGGTCATGAGTGACCTCTCAAGAACCGCCATCCACTCCGGGACGTCCGGGTTGGCGGGAGGCGGTATTTAGAGCAAGGGGTTGATGTCCTGCTCGACCTCTGCGATTGGGGTGTTAGGAGTCACTCGTTTGCGCTGCGCCTCTTGTACACACTTTTCCTCGAACGCCCGTTTGAGCGCAAGCAACTCAGATTGGAGGATGCTCATTCTTTCCTCCAGCCTTTTATTTTCGGCGTTTAGTCGACGGGTTTCCTCGGTGGACGACATACCAATTAATTCGGCGACTACCGATTTTATTCCTGTCGCCACCTCCTTAACATCATTTTTAAATTCTCTTTTAAGATTCCCCGACTGGGAAACAACATTCAGGAGCTTTTGGGTGAATCGCTCCACTTCCTGCTGTATACGCATGGAGGACCTACCCGATACATTAGAAGGAGCTGACCCCACTGGAGACTCATCTCTGCTCTGAGAGGTACCCGGAGACTGGGGGTGGTCAGAACTCTGATCCTTGTCGCTTCCTTTTCCTTTTCCTTTATTTTTCTTCTTTCTCTTTCCAACTTCTAATCCGGCAGCATCCTCTGCCCTTTTCCTTTCTTCCTCTCTAGCCTTTTCTTTAGAGTATTCTCTTTCAACTTCCTCTAGCTCATCCTGTTCGCGGCCTTCCTGCGTGAGGCGTTTACGCATGGCTGCGTGGCCAGCAAACTTCCCGGCTCCGTGAGCTTTGCCCCTCCTCCCGGTGTTGCGCAGGCCAACCTTGCTATTCGCCGAATAAGGTACGTCATTTTCGTCAGACCCACCAGACTCAGCGAAAGAACCTTCCATAGGACGTTTTCTAGACGCCGGCAAGGCCTCTTCCCTATTGTGTTCCACCGCGTCAGTATCCTGCCAAATCTCAGGAGAAACCACTCTTGAATCTCTGTCAGAGTATACTGCTTCATCTTCAAACGTCGCAGAAGCTATGTCTGCAACATATGGTGGTACAAAATTACCCAACAGCTCCTTTTCTGGTACAAAATTACCCAACAGCTCCTTTTCCCCGCCTGAGCTAGGCCCCACTATTTGCTCGCTTCCGCCTGAGCTAGGCCCACCATTTACATCATATGATAAAGTTAAAGATTTTGATTTTTCCATTTTTATTCCCACGAGTAAAAAAAGACATGGTTTAACCACCCGGGCAGAGGCCTATACCCGGGCAGGCCGGGGTTCTCGAAGCAGGGGTCGGCATATTCGCTGCTCCGTTGTCGTGTATCGACTAGACTCCCTCTAGCCATTCACCCCCTCGCCATCGACTCGACAAAAAACTTGGGGTTGGGGTTTTTTATAGAGGTTTTCTCCTCGCGGGGACACCCAATTAAGGGCAGCCCCACCGGCCCTAAGACGTGACTAGGTCACCGGTTTTGCCGACGGTTGGCAACGAATGCCCGTCCGCCGATCACGTTTTACCGCAACCGGACGAACCCGCCGCCCACGCTCGCACCGCCGCTACTCGGAATCTCCAGGACGCCGGCCGAGCCCGAACCGTGTCGCCGCTACCCAGAATACGTCTGGGACGCCGACTCGGAGCCCACACTATCCGCCGAAGCGGACAGGACCGTGAGGTCCCCATCCGTAATTTTTTAGAGAGGTTTTCTTCCTCGCAGCCCCCATCCGATGGGATGGCGGCCCTCGCTCCCGCACCACGTACGGGGTTACGAGCGGATGACGCCAGGACGGAACCGGCGCCATCTCCGACTGCCAGACCATTAGCCATCACCGTATCAAAAACGGTGACGCCCAGGGTGCACCGCGAGGAGGTTGTCTGACATGGCACCCCGGATTGAATCTGCCTGACCTGACTGGCATCGCCCTATTCGAAGACTGCCTGCAGTGACAGGTTCGTGTTTATGTGTCTGACCATCGCCTTCCTAAGACACTGGGTTTGCTTTGCACTGGCTCGAGCATCAGATATGTAGCTCTTTGCAACGGTGCTGTCATCTGCGTATACCAAAATACTGGATATTAGCAGGTCATTAATATGCACCAGGTGTTCCTGTTCAGTCCACCCCTGAGAGACCAATCCCTCGGGGACTCCGGCATTGATAGCCAACTGGTTGGACGAGCAGCCATCAATGACAACTTGAATCGACCGATCCCTCTCGAAGTCCGATATCCAGACACATAAACCGGTGGGAAGTCCGTATGAAGAAAGCTTGCAATAAGGCTATCATGCCACACCCTGTCGAAAGCCTTCGAGATGTCAAGAGTAACGGCGAGCGCCTCTCCATTCCTCTCGATGGCTACGCTCCATTTGCAAATGGTGTAAGTATGCTAGAAGATCTCCAGTGGACCGGTTTCGGCGAAGGCGACTGAGGAGGTCGTTTGCTTCTGAATACGACAGGAGCTTATGGTTCAGTACACTTCCTTTATCTTTCATGAAAATATCTCAGAATAGGATTAAACTGAAAGACGATGAAAACAAAAATTGAGATCTTAGATGAAAGATCGTATTGTGCTTGTTTGTTTGTTGTTTATTTTAAAATTGTCACGTTCGTTTATTCTGTTTGTATTTTAATTGACACGTTATAATGTGTACTATTAGTTATTCTGTGATAATGTTACTACATACTTATTAACACGCGCAACACGCAACTTTATATGAAATGTATGTAATTTACCTAGCGTTTGAATTAGTCTCGAAAATCTCGAAAATCCCGAGACTGGAAACTAAAACTCTCGGGACCAAATATCCTTCGAGACTCTCGAGAAATCGAGACTCTTGAATCCCGGGATGGAAGCCCTATGTAACGCGTACAAAAGACCGCGCCTGCGAGTGAATGCTGAATGCTACACAGTTGCGTGCGGCTGAGTTGAAAGGCAACGTTATGTGCGTGCTTATGAAATTGAGTGACGTTTTGAAGTCATTATTTGTCACGAAATACTTACATAAAATTTTGATAATGTTTCTGTAGACAAAAATTAGGAAATAACCAATAAAATAAGATTTCATAATTTTTTTTTTTCATTTTACTTTGACCTTTAAGTAATAACTTCGTAGCTATTAGTTTCCCAGGTATAGTCTAAAAGACAAAAATGACCCTGATGATGGGCGGAATGCGTGGACTTCGGCTTCGTTGAGTGTCTTGTAAAGCCCGCCGGTAACGATCAATTGCGATTGTCAATTTTTCCGTCAATTCCATTGTTGGAGCAATTGACAATCGTTTCAATTGCACGCGTAAACGATCAATTTTTCCGTCAATGGGCGTCAATTGCGGAAAAATTGACAATCGGAATTGATCGTTACCGGTGGGCTACACCCGTTATAACGTTTTATATACCTACGTAACGTGTTTCAGTGGTCATGCTAGGGGGGTAGTTTGGAGTTCCATGGCGCTTTCTGATCATCCTACCATGTGCAAGGTTTGTACCAGGCAGGGATAGGTACCTAGTTGATAGTTACGACGCTATTTTTTTCCTTCAATTTATGGTCAGTGACCTGACATTACACACCTAGACATGCTTGTTGGGTCCATTAATTATTATCGTAACTTCTAATCTTTTAACTACGGGATAATTATACGTTTTTATTATAATACAACGTTTTGTCTGGACTCTGTTGCAATTGCAATGCTTCACTGATTATGATGCTAGATAATTTTTAATGCTTTGTTACCTTTTAGAATAATAACACCTAGAAGCGGAGACCTTGTATGTAAAGTGAGGCAAAAAAAAAACTGGCCAAAAGGACCAAAAATGGCTCAGTTTTTAGATTTATATCCTTCATACGTTACCTTATCGTAACTAAAATTCAATAAAGTGACTATCTTCTAAAGGATCCTCTAAAGGTAGGGAAATTACAATTGAAACTTTTTCGTTCTTATTAGGTACGATTAGGTAACGATGGAGTATGTAAGATAAAAATCTGAAACTGAGCTATTTTGGCTCAGTTTTTTTCCCTCACTTTTGACAGTTCGCTCTCTGATCTAGAACTATCGTTCTAGGTTGTTTTTATTCCAAGTTTGTAACTCAATATTAATAAAACAGAGATGAAATTTGGCGATACAGATTAAAAAAATAATAGATTGAGAAATATATCAGAGAAAACATTATTATTATGTTGGTACTGTTAATAGTAGGTACGAGTTGTGTACTTACATCTATTAAATACATTACTTTATTAAATATTTAGATAGATAACAATTGGTAATCGCAAAATGCAAATAATTTATATTAGGTATTAATATAATGAAGCCAATTTTAATGAGTAACCTACGTATCGAAATAATAAAATAATTAAGTATTGTCCAGTTTTTTTAACATTACCTAATTAATATTTTTTAAGAAGAACTTCAATAATTTCATCTTTGTACCTATAAGTTAAATGCAATGATGAAATTATTGAAGTTCTTATCTTTCCAAAGCACAATAAATATTAACTAAATTGCATACTCGTATCTGTAAAGTTTATAATACCTAAGTATACCTACTTACCAATTTAAATTTTTGTTAGTGATATTGCAAAAATATTTAGGTAGGTATTTGTCATATTACAAATCAGTCTGTCGCTTGTATTGAAATACCTAGTTATCGAATTATACACGGTTAATTTTTAAGTACATCTAAAAATGAAATGAGTGTCTCTTCCCTATTCTAATAGAGTATGTACAGTTAAAAGTTTAATAAAAACAAATTTAATAATTTGTCAAGATATTGAGGTTATTTTATGTCCCAAAATTTTACTGATTTCTGGATTTAGCGTCCCCGCTGACGGGCGATTAATCGCTGAGCTATTTTTTGTCGCTGAGAATAGAACATACGGAGTTCTATACGTAAACGCCCACGAGCTACTTTTTGTAGCCGCGATTATCGCAGCTACAAAAAGTCGCCCGTGAGAGGTTACGCTTAGAGCTCATTCATAGAATTACACGCGCGTAATCAAAAGAGACTATACTTATGTAAATAATGAAAAGAATGACTTAATACTACGCATGCGTCTTGCTATTTTCGTGAGTTTGCCGATTAATCGAGATTTTTTCCGATATTTTCAAACTATTAATTTTTAACTGCACGTTCATATTCAGAAACGTTGTCTGATATCCCCATTTCATTTTTAGATATCCTTAAAAATTAACGGTGTAGTTATTTGACACTAGGTAGATTGATTTATTTTGCAATTTCGTCGGTCTTTTTTTGGGTTTTTCTCCGAAAATCAGAATCAAGTTAGAACCGTCGAAGAGATTGGCAAATGAACGTTATATACTTATACTATTATGTATTCTGTGGTTATATTGAGTATTCTTTTATAAAATATGCTAGGTGATTGCGTAAAGTCAATCGTATTCATTTGACAGTTCATATTGTATCATATTAAATGTCATCCCATACAAATTGCAGCCGATGGAATACGAAATGAACTGTCAAATGAATACGATTACCTTACTTACGCAATCGCACCCCTGGTTATAAAACTTCTAGCACCTTAATATTATTGAGAAAGTGATCAATAAATAAATGATTTTGGTGGATATCTATGGTGCTGAGACGCTTTTTTATATTAAGACGTTGATTCGTGTTAATCGAGTTACTTAGAAATATAATATTAATATTTCTGATACTGTCGCTCGATATACAAAAAAAATGTAAATGAAAATACATAATTGTGTTTTGAAGTAGTAATGCTGAGGCCACAATATCGTTTCGTTGTAGTGTGGTCAAGGAATTAAAGTTTATTTTCACTAATCCCTTTTATTTATTTTTTTAAGCGAAATTTAACTCTAACTCCTTGACTCTAAGTTTCTAATTGTACAACACGACAACGAAAAGCTTCGCGACAGAGCGCGATATAACGTGGCCTCAGCATTACCGATTGGGGTTTAAGTATGAAATTGCCGTTTTGTATGGAGAATTTTAAAGAATTCGCATTTTCCATACCAACATTGTCTTAATTTATTTGACTACCATGAACGCCAATGTTTGAAAACTTTTATGCACAAATGTTTAAACACTCAGCTCAGCTAACTAATGCCATATGTGTCTTGTGAACAAAAATAAGTACCGATCGGCTAAGTTAAAGTCCGTTCGCTCAGATAGTGTCGCCCTTTTATCGCGCCGCCTTTGCACGTGCCGCTTCTTGTCAAAGGATGCCGCCGCATAAACAAAGGATACCGCGTGCGGCGTACACCCGCAAGTCAATTTGGATTTTGGCAGTTTACATAGAAATGCCGTAGTGAAAGGTTGTGTTTGTTACCGGTATTCCTGTCTCTGAACACAAGTGCTTGCGGGTGTACCGACACTATCTAAACGAATGGACTTTATAAACGAATTAAGTGGTCATTTCTGCTAACAAAAAAAGGAGTAACTTTTAAGATACTTTTTTTTTAACTTTCAGAAATATTTTTATGACTGTTAGTGGGCCGTCATGCTCATAATTCGAAATTATTATCATAGAACATATGAAAGCCTCTGTATGTAAGAAAAAATCGGCAATTTCATACTTAAACCCCCTATCATTATTTCGGAATGTAAGAACGAAAGACAATGTTGATCAAGTACTTATAGAAGGTACTAATTATTTATCATAAAGTGTAAAATATGTTGATGTATTTCAATTTTATAATCGGTTACACATTTGTTTAATTATTGCTATTAAAGAGGAATTTTAAATTTTATTACTTATAATATAGTTTAATTTCCTTTCTCAATTACTGTTTGTAAAGCCTCATTTTATTTAGGAAATCAAGGGTTTTATTTTATCTGCAGAGTTGCGGAAAATTGCTGCAAAATTGTAAGTAGTTACAGTGTAACTTTTCACTATAATGCAATTTTGCGTATGTACAGTTAAAACTCTTTTGGAACTTCCAAAACTTACAAATTACCGAAAAACATACAAAGCAAGCATTTAAAAAAACAATGGGGAAGAAAAATGCAAAAAACATATTCTTGTATTGCAGATTTGGGGCATATAAAGGTGTTTCTGAAAAGCAACGGGAGGGCTTATTCGTTCTACGACCTCGAGATGGCGCTTCATCACTGCTCTAATGATTAATCATTCTTAACTATCTGGGTCCTATTTAATAAACGTGACAATTGTAAATTAGAATGACCGTCTGAGGTGCTATATACACGGGTGAGTCCTTTTTTCCAAGTATTTTTTTCTGGTATATTATTATCTTATTAATATGACAATTTGGTATAAGTGCATTGCAGTCTCTGTATGCAGTTTTATCCTACTAATATTATAAATGTGAAAGTTTGTGGTTTTGGATGTTTGTTCCTCAATCACGCAAAAACTACTGAACGGATTTGGTTGAAATTTGGCACACAGTAGATAGCCTAGATTAAAACATAGGATAATTTTTATCCCGATATTCCCACGGGAGCGGGAACCACGCGGGTGAAACAGCGGGCAGTCGCTACTAAGTATATATTTTCTAATTTCAAAATGTGTGACATTAATGGTTACCAAAATGTCTTGGTACTTAATTAACAATTGTCACGTTTGTTGAATCGGGCCTTGGCCTTTTAAATTGTCCAGTATCCAGCGCTTTTTTTTCTCGATAGCTGTTCGTGTTAGGGGTACAGCAATCTTATACATTTCTTTTTTTACTGGTTACAGGTCCAAGATCAAACTCCTTTCTCTAAAGGTGCATTAAGCTCAGTACTAGAAAAATGATGGCTGTCTTAGCCAAATCTAGAATTATAAAATCAGCTGTCGTATATCCATAACGTAATCTAGAGCTGCCCCCTTCTCAAAAGGCCAACTTTCTATTCGTTTGAACGCTACGCTTACTTTTAAAGCTTAAATATGAGCAATAGATGATTAAATCACATGTCACAAACTTATATAAATCTCAGACTTCGATGTATTGTATTGAATTGTCAAGCTTAAGGCTGGTTTACATTATCTTAGTATTTAGTAGAGTGCTTAGTAGTGTGCGAGTAGATTCGAATGCGAGTGCTTTAGTAGTTTTGGTGCCTTTCCAGTGACCGTTTACACGCTTCCAGTAGAGTGTCATGAAATTTTATAGTTTACTGCTTATTTTAAAATTTTAATAGTAAGCGTAGCGTTCAAACGAATATAATGTTGGCCATTTGAGTAGGGAGGCAGGGCTGCTAAAACTTTTAGCTTCACCAACCCCTTTTCAATTTATCAAACGACTGCAAACCACTTTCTTGCCCTAACAGATAGGTATATAAAATTGTTTATAAATAACTAACTTTGTTTTGCCCAACTTCATAATTAAGCAAATTATGAGTTTATCTATTTACAATGAAATAGGTAAATAAGTGAAAGTAATTTAATCAAGAGTGCTTGTTAATTGGCTGTAAATGTAACATAACGAAAGACAATAATGATGTGCTTCAATCTAAGTCTAAAATCTAAGTCAATAATGTCAAAATACTTGGGATAAGTTGTGATGTGATACTGGTGATATTTCAACATTTAAGGATAGCAATACTAGATAAGGTTACAGCACTTAAGTAGTGTGTGTTGGGTCGGCATTAAATCCAAGCCAAAGCTTGGTGTAAAGTTGATTAAAAAGTTTGTGACGTTTTTGCCGATATGATGTGGAGAGTAGCCAAGCTTTATTATCACTAACACAATCGTGTTGTGTACAACACGATTGTGTTGTGTACAACACGATTGTGTTAGTGCCATGGTGCGTCAGAAAAAACAAGCCATATATCATATAGATAATTTAAAACTAATATGTTTAATTAATTATCTTTGAGTGTATCTTCACCGAGTCGCTTTTCCGTTCCCTTTCCCCTTCGCTTTCGTCTTCACTTTCGATTCGTCTTGCATCAAACGCCATGCCATACAAAGTTTGAAGTTTTTTTTGAGATGATAGGGCATGCGCTGAGGCCTGAGGCCTAGGACATGCATCTGTTGAAAGCGTTATAGAAACGTAAAAGCAAGTTTATGAAGGCACACCTTTTGGACCACACGTTGTGTAGTGCGTAGAAAGTTGGGGCTTTAAGTAAGAATGTTTGGGGGCTATGCCTCAAGATTCTGGAACAAATAACTTTGTTGTACTTATCACTCTTACCAAAATGTTATTGATGGTGGTCTGCCGTGCTATTCCAAAATGAAACTCAAGTTGCAACTCACTTTGAAAGTCACCTCACTTGGCGCGAATTTGATATTAAAAATAAGATAATAATAGACTACTTAATTTATTAATTGCAAGAGACTGACTTTGTAGCTATTTATTTTTTATTTTATTAAGTAACCAACATCTAATTTCCAATATCATACTCATGCGTAGTGAGGGGACTTTCGAAGTGCATGCAATTAAAGCTTTAAAATAAGCAGTAAACTATAAAATTACGTGCCGTAAGCTCGTCACTTCCATACAATACATCAAAGTCTGTGATTTACATAAGTTTGTGACATGTAAGTGTAGCGTTCAAACGAATAGAATGTTGGCCATTTGGGTAGGAGGGTTGGTAAGTAAGTATAATTTTCCAGAATATAATAAAACCAGTTTTGTTTTTTATATTTTGCAAAATAGGAGATTATCTTATCATGATATCACCTTAGTAATTTTACAATTATGGCGTAATGGTTGTACTTGTTTGTACCTAATAGAAAAATTCAAACGTAAATTCTATTTGCATTATTAAAAAACTTACCTACCCAGAGAAAAATACTACGAATTTTTTCCCTGACCCAATATTTGTTAATCAAAACCAAAGGATACATTTCACGCTAATGTTTTGTAAAATGCCATATTTAAATTTGCCATAAATTGTATTTTAAGAATAATGAAACTACATTCCGAATTTCTTTCATGTAAAATCGTTTAAAACAATAGGTATAGTGTATTCTATGTATTTTTTGATATCATATTATGTTAATAGAAGAAAGTTATTGGTAACATGTGCTTTTATAATTTACAAAGCATTTACACTGTCTCAATGATATTTAAAAAAGTTAGCACTATCTTTAAAACACTATGTACCTATTATAATAGCTACTTAAGTTATTTTTAGTACTTAAATCAGGTTTGTGTTGTTGTCATTGCTTTAATTAAATATTGAGATTCCAGTTATATGTTCCTGTAGAAGTTATTGTTGTTATATTTTACTTACCAATAAAAATATTAAATAAAATGTTGTATTTTTTTGTAATACCCATCTTTTATGAATTAGAAGTTACTTTATTAGATGAAAACAGAGTGAAATTCTTAAACAGAATGTTTATAAAAATAAATGCGTGATATTTGTTATGTTCACTTTCATTGAATAAAATGGCCTGTTAGCAAGTATGATAAAGAGACCCTAGCACAGAATAGATAGGTATTAGTAATGTTCATGGGTTCCCACCCAGTGGGGCGTTGGGGGGGGGGGAGGGGAGGGGAGGGGGACGACGACGTAAAGCTATCCAAAGGGGCGCGTAAAAATTTTGGTGTACACCGTTTTAAAACGAATGTGATTCATTACTTTCAGATGAAGATACATCAAAAATTCGACCTTATGAAGGCATTATGATACCGACAAAAAGCGGCAAGAAGTTTCTACTGATGTTGAAAAATTACACGTTCTCGCAGATTAACTATTCGTCGTACTGGGTGTGCTCGTCGAAAGCGCAGGGCTGTAAGGCGCGCCTGCGCAGGACCTCCGACGGGCAAATAACGCTCATACATCACGAGCACTCGCACCCGCCACCTAAGTACATTTTCAGAGGAGGCACATATTTCAAACTTTGAATAGCGTAGGTAGGTACGTTGAAAGAAGAACCAGCCGTCGCCTAGCATGACCACCGAAACATGATAATGATAACGATTTATCACATTTAAGAATCGAAAGACATTGGATTTTGACAATTTTGAACGAACAATTTTGCCTAGGTGAGGCAGGTCCCCGACGGGCAAATATCTCTTCAAAATTTTTAGAAGAGATGCAAATTTCAAACTTTAAAAAGGGTCGAAAAAGCTTTTCTACGAAAAAAACTTGATGAATGTACCTAGTTTATTTTTGGCGCACCAACAAGTATGCACTTAACATTTACCCTAGAACATTAAAATAGTTGCTATTTCGGTAATTTTTAATACATTAAATTATTGGAAAATAACAATACTTAGATTGCTTGTATTGACATTCGCCTTCAATTTCAAAGTTTATCGTTCATTAATTATTACATCCTTATATGATAATTTCAGGTGATTTTTTCAAAATTTTAATTTAAATAATTAACTGTAATAAATTATCTCAGAGTTCACTTAGTTTATAGATTTACAAAGATATAGTGTGTATACTAATACTAATATTATTATTTATAAGTGGAATTACATTGTAGTAAGTACTACATAATGAACATTACATGCACATTGTTTTTATTTTTAATATTTAAATAAATTTAATTTAACCGTTTGTGTCCCGGCAGTTAGAGGTAAGATAGCCAGTTGCTCTTCTGTGTGTAGTGCGCTTCCACCTTCGGCCTTATCATAACTTAGCATCAGTTGAGGTATAGGCCAAGCAAGCACACCGTTGTGCATAAAATACTCTTTCTTTTATGAATATACCAAGAATTTTTAAAAGCAATTGAATTGAAGAACTACTCTTGTGCACAGAATAAATAAAGCTGTACTATGTCTTGGGTCATTTGACGTTTAAGTTTAAAAAAACCGGCTAAAAAAATCTCAATACGCGGATAGCCTTTTAAAATAAATGTAAATATTTATTACTTTCAGATGTAGATACTAAGATTTCATCAGATGAAGGCATTATGATTCCGATAAAAAGCGGCAAGAAGTTTCTGCTAAAAGTGAACGGTTACACGTTCTCTCAGATGAACTGTTCTGCGTACTGGGTGTGGGTGTGCTCGTCAAGAGCCCAGGGCTGCAGGGCGCGCCTGCGCCGGACCGTCGACGGGAAGATTACGCTCATACAAGACGAGCACACGCACCCACCACCTAAGTACATTTTTAGAGGAGGCACATATATCAGAATTTAAACAGCTTAGTTACGTTTGAAGATGCGTTTAGACGCCGTTGTACACGTTCTCTCAGATGAACTGTTCTGCGTACTGGGTGTGGGTGTGCTCATCGAAAGCCCAGGGCTGCAGGGCGCGCCTCAGGACCGTCGACGGGAAGATTACGCTCATACAAGACGAGCACACGCACCCACCACCTAAGTACATTTTCAGAGGAGGCACATCTTAGGTGCAAACACAGTGATATTATCAAAATACAATGTTTAATACCCGTATTTATAAAACGCTCCCAACGTTGAGAGCTTTCTTGAGATCATTCTTGAGATGCTCTTCTTATAGAAACAGCATCTCAGGTATGATCTCAAGGTAGCTCTCAACGTTGAAAGCGGTTTATAAATACGGGCCTAAAAAAATTGATGCGTGATTATTGTTATATTCACTTTTATTGAATAAAATGGCGTGTTAGCAAGGATGAAAAACCGGCCAAGTGCGTGTCGGGCCACGCGCCATAGGGTTCCGTAGTTACCTTATACCATACCATATTTTATACAACCTATCATTTTTCGTCTGTAAAAATAACTTTGTTTTTCACAGTGTTGGTATGAATGACAAAGTTATATTTGCGGTTTTGGAAAATGTGCTATATCTCAAAAACTAATTAATATATCTCGTTCAAACCAATTTTGGTTGAAAGTGTTAATTAAGATCTACAGCATATATTTTTTTTAGATTTTTCACTCTCTTATTTCAAAAGTTAAAGGGGGGGGACACACATTTTACCACTTTGGCGGTGAATATCTTTCAAACGGTTGACTTTGAGAAAAAGTTGTCTTAGGAACCTCAATATTATTTTTAAAGACCTATCTATAGACACGCAACACGTGTTGGTTTGAAGAAAAAAAAATTTTTCAGTTTCAGTTCCATGTATGGAGAGCCCCCCCTTAATCTTTTATTTTTCTTATTTTTGTATTAAATTCGTTAAGTGGTTAACAGAATACATATACCTATCAAGTTTCAACTGTGTAGTCTTAATACTTTCGGAATAAAGTGGCTGTGACATACGGACAGACAGACAGACAGACAGACAGACAGACAGACAGACATGACGAATCTATAAGGGTTCCGTTTTTTGCCATTTAGGCTACGGAACCCTAAAAAGATACACTAGTTCAAGAAGCTGACAGTGAAAAATTACTCTTGTGTTCAAGTGTTTTTAAATTAAATTTTAAACTAAACGGAAATTAAAAACACGACTGCCCTGCCTAAAACGAACTAAATAGTTAAACAATAAATGTCATTGCAGTCGGGGGACCATATTATGGAACAATTTTTGATCAAAGAGGTCCCCCGACTGCAATGACACTTGTTGTTTAACTATTTAGTTCGTTTTTGGCAGGGCAGTCGTGTTTTTAAAAAAAGAAATAATTTATTTATTTTTATTTCACACATTTTAGTGACAAATTATATAGTTTTGGAATGAGCTCATCAAGACCTTTCATTTAATGCCCATATTGTAATAATAGAAGATAATATAGCCAGTGTCACTCGGGATGCTGTAAGGATTCTAACGATACCCCATTTATCCAAATCAGTTCAGGCATTTAGAAGTTATGGTGGAATAAACTCACATACCCACAAACATACATGAACCCTGAACACATATACACTCTTTTTGCTTTGGGCAGTCGTGTAAAAAGTCGCGGACAGCTGCGTTTTAAGATGAATGTGAATATTGTAGAATTAAACGGGAAAATTACGCTCATACAGGTTGAGTACTGTGCACACAAATCCGCCACTTAAATACATTTTCAGAGGAGGCGCATATTTCATAAGTTTAATTAAACTATAGGACGCTATAGTACTATTATTTATTATGTGCTATAGGTAGTACGTTTGAAGATGCGTTTAGCCGCCTTAATACGTACGCTCTTTCCTGGCCCAGTGGCTGAAAACAACTTACCATAGACAATCACGACATTTTGAAATGTCAATTTCATACACAAGCTATTTTTCGTTCTCTCGTTCGGAAAAAAAAACGCATCGGGTAACAGTGTGACTCGATGCGAATTTTCATTCTCATCCAGTAACACTGGTACAGTAAAAAGCGTGCGTTCAACTCTAACTTGAAGCTATATTGAGAAAAGAGAGATTTATATTAGACGACAATGACAGCCTTCATACATACAGCTTCTAATGAGCACAGATTATATCAATTAACTTTTAATGTTTTAAACACGCTCCGAAGAACGCGCGAACTGTGTATAAGTTTTAAAGTCGCTATTGATTTCAAAGTTTATCATTAATGTGAACATAATTGTACTATTTGTACTACATAACTCAAAGTTCACTGTTTATTTTAAGTACAAATGATTGTGACTTTTATACTACTTAATTATTTTTGATTAATGAAATTACTTTGATTGTAAGTAGTAAGTAATTGATAATAAAAGGTGTAATTTTGATTATGTTTATGACAACTTAAATGACTGAAAAATACCTATCAGTGATAGGCTATCACTCTCATAATTTTAAATCAGTAAATAAATAATAATAATGTTCGGGTTATTCACCAACTGGAATCGAGAGACTGGACACACGTGTGTCCAGTTGGTGAAATTTAAAATTAGTATCACTTTTTAGTTCGTCATCTAGAGACGCCAAGATTTTGACGCGTGTCCACATAGTGAAACTTAAATTAATCACTTTTATGTTTTCGCCAACTGGACACGTTCGCATTTTGCCCGAATTCATGACAAAGTACAGTCACGCAGATAAATATTTTGTGTCACTATCATAATCGGCCACTAAATTGGCCACTGTAATCGCAAAGGTGCTTGATAGTCTGCTTAACACTTAGCTAGATTAATTAACCTTCATATACTCGATAACCAGTTTAGTTTTAAGTCAGGTCACTCCACACAGAAACGGTCATATTGTGTTGTGTATAAAGCAGACTATCAAGTACTATACTGACAGAAGTACCCCAGTCTTTGCCTGTTTCCTCGACCTGTCGAAGGCGTTCGATCTGGTTAGCTATGGTTAGATTTTCTCTGGCGAAAACTACAATGCCGAAGGAGCTATTAAATAATTTTAATTTAAATATTGGTATCAGAATCAGATCAATGTTATTCGATGGTCGGGGTCCTATTCTGGTCCGTACAGGTTGCGCCTCTGTAGGCGGTCTGGTGACATTGCTTGACATATGTGACAGGTACGCTGACGATCACGGCTTGGTTTATAACGTGAAAAAAGTGAATGCATGATCTTTCAGGCCCGGGGAAATCGTCTGGATAATATACCAGCCATTAAACTAAAAGAATGTTCTCTGAAAAGAGTTGATACGTTTAAATACCTTGGGCATATACTAACCCCGGACCTGAAAGACGATGCAGACATAGAGAGGGAGCGTAGGGCGCTGTCTGTTCGTGCGAATATGATAGCCCAAAGATTAGCTCGTTGTTCAAGTGGCGTCAAAATCGCTCTTTTTAGGGAATTTTGTACGCCCTTTAACGCAAGCAGTCTGTGGGTGAGTTATACGCAAAAACAGTATAGCGCATTACGTGTCCAATATAATAATGCGTTTAGGATGCTTTTGGAGCTGCCCCGCTTCTGAAGCGCATCGGGGATGTTCGCCGAGGCTCGTGTAGACTGCTTTTATGCGACCATGCGCAAGCGGTGTCCCTGGTGCGCCGGCCGGGTGCGGGTCAGCCGCAATGCCATTGCGTAGGATGCCATTGCATCCTAAGCGCATTTGCAGAAAGATTTGACTGCCTGTACTTGAATCACTGCAGTATGGTTCATGCATTGACTAATGTTAAAATATTATTCTAAAATTTGAAAATGTAAAATTCAATTTAATTTAATTAATTTTGTAACTTCTATGTACAGGGTTATTTTTAAAACACCAACAACCTCACAGGAGTACATTACCAACATCATAAACAACAACTTTTGTTCTACGACTTTTATCATAACTCAATACATTCACCAAAAATGAATTTTCGAGTTTGTATTGTACTGTTCGACACTTTTTACGTCTATGGATGGCGGTGGGGAGGCGGGCGGGTCGCGCGCACCAGGCGCTCGCGCGCCGCGCGTTATGAACATACGAACGGTACCTACATTAAAATGATATTTTTTTTGTATGAAAGTAAAATCTAACGAATTATCAAAAGTCGTAGAACAAATGTTGTTGTTTATGGTGTTGGTAATCTACTCCTGCGAGGTTGTTGGTGTTTTACTAATAACCCTGTATTGTTTTAAATTTCCATGGTTATTAACGTTATTAGAATTTTAATTGTAAATTTTAATTTAATAATTTTATTAATTTTGTATGACCCTGTGTTTGTTGGATAAATAAAATGTTATTTTTATAATAAACGTCCCACTGCTGGGCACGGGTATTTTTGTATATCATTATAAAATTATTCACCATTTGTTAATTTATTAAGAATATATTTTTGACACCACAAAATAGAGAAGTTAAGCTTAGCACTACGTACGCACTGTCAAGGAACGCTCACACAGATTGACACTCTTACAGATAAGTACTCAGATAGTTTTAGCTTCAACATCGTATTTTTTAACCGACTTCAAAAAAGGAAGAGGTTCTTTGTTCGTCTGTATGTTTGTTTTTTTGTGTATGTCCACCGATTAGTCGAAAACGGCTGGACCGATTGAAATTATTTAAACGTTACTTCATCAGGTTTGTTCCCAAGTTGGTCCCGTTTTTCGAAAATTTGAAAACGGTTCAGTTAGTTTTCGAGTACCTAATCCTGAAAATATTGGTAAATATTGCTTGAGTTTTTACGGATCTATTGACATAACTTCTTTATTTATGAACCGGACTTCCAAAGGTCGCGGGTTTGATTTCTGCCTGAGAATATGATCATATTCTCGGGCAGAAATCAAACCCGCGACCTGGTGCGAGTCGAATTTTTCTACTATATTATTTAGTAGGTATTATGAAAAAATAGTTATGTGAGTGCTAAATCTCAAATTTAAATATTTTACAAAGTTGCTTCTACTTATTCAATTGTCAAAATATCTTCTGACATACCTATCACAAAAAAGTTAAAAATAAAAACTTTAAAATTATCTCTATAAAGCAAGAAATAATATTCAAATCATAAGATACGAGATACGCATATCAATTTTAAGAAAACACGTCTAATGAAGCCTGTTTGGGCTTTTAGCACAAAAAAAATTGTTCCTCTAGCTAGCCCCACCCGACTTCAATAGAGGTGTTTTATTAAAATTGATATGAGTATCTCGTATCTTATGATTTGAATATTATTCTTGCTTTTTAGAGACAATTTTGATCCCATCAAAAACATTTTCTTCATCAATTAGGCTACTCTACACGTGTTTCGCCCCAACCCGGAGCATCCTCAGGAGTTAGAGCGTGCGTAAACCAACACCGAATCATTCGGTGTTGGTTTACACTGATATTTTGTGGTGTGCATGTGCATTTTTTTGCGGGCGGGCGGGCGGTGCATCTTTCATATATTGTTTGCGGAAGTAAGCTACATATATTTCTTTTTTCAAAATGGTTTGGGACTTTCGCCAAGTGACGCCTGATTCAATCAAATACTTAATAATTACTAAATATTTAAAGATTTTTCAGATACATATGTCTCATTTTTTCAGACCTCTAGCATCAAAATTTGCGGAAGTCTCATACAAACTTCCATCCCCTAGTTTAACTTTTACCCCCCCTTGGTGGTAAAAGTCCAAGTTTTAAATTTTTTTTGTTGTTTGTGTACTAAAACTAGCTTACATAGCAAACTCAGCTTTCTAGGACTTCAGCAAGTACCCTAAGAATTTTGATTATCAATAAGTTTTGACGAAATCGGGGTTTTTTAGATCTCAATAAAATCCAAAGTTTAAGAGCTATGCAAATTGAAACTTTGTATGTTTAATAAATTTACTACTGACATCATATTCCGAAAATTTGTTTTTTCTGGTGTAATCCAAACCCAAGTTATAAGGGTTAAGCGGTTGGAGGGTTAGAGTCCAATTTTATATTTTTTTGTTGTGTGTGTCCTAATACTAGCTTACATACCAAATTTCAGCTTTCTAATAAGACTTCAGGAAGTACTTTATCAATTTTGATGATCATGAGTGAGTCAGTGACGAAATCGGGATTTTTTAGATATCAATGAAATCTATATTATCAAAGCTATACAATTGAAACTTTATATATTTAATAAGTCCACTACTGACTTCATAAATCTACTACTGACATCACATTCCGAGAATTTTGTCTAGTATACTATATATTATCAAGTATACTCCAAACCCAAGATATGAGGTTTCACAAAAACGACGAAGCGCTTCGCGAAAAGGTAGGTAGATGCCCTTGCGCTTCGCTTCCTCGTCTTGGCGGGAGCACTACCGTGCTCCCAGATGCGGTTTTTGTTTTTGTTTTAAGGTTATTTTGAAGGAGGTTTTCTTTTTTTTTAATTAAGTTATTTTATCATAAAATCTTGTTTATTGTTTCATGTAAAGACAAGTATGTCTTAGAAGTCGCAGACCCATCATTGGCTAACAGAAATACATTTTCATTCATCAATTCTCAAAGAAATCATAAAATGTTATTAAAAGACGGATATAAATATATACACCTAAGGAAAAATAAAGATGGATCTTCAATGTGGCGTTGCTCGAAAAAGTTAACTTGTCGAGCTATGATCAAATTAAATATCAATTACACCGCTATATTAAAAGCAACTGATCACAATCATGTGGGCGATTTCATGAATGAGGAGATTGTAATGAATTTAAATGATTGCGAGGATCAAGTAAAAAATGAACAAAAATATAACTGATACCTACTCTATTACCAAAGTGTCAAATATTGCTGTTAAAGAGTAATATAGAATGATTATTGTTTGTAAAATTACTCATTTTAGTATTGTTATGTCATAATCATAAGTATGCTCTATTGATGATTATTTTGATATTTTATTTTATGCCACCTATAGCTACTCAAAGTTGAACGTGTCAACTCCACTCTCGTACAAACTTTACTTCAACGAGATTTAAATTTAGCAAGCAAGCAGGCTTTGGAAGTTTGTAGTGGAGTGTATCTTTCAAAGCTAAAAACGTCATTGCATTTAACCTTGAAAAATACAAAAAACATTTTGTTAATTTCAATTATTAATGCCTTTATTTGATACCTACTCTATTACCAAAGTGTCAAATATTGCTGTTAAAGAGTAATATATAATGATTATTGTTTGTAAAATTACTCATTTTAGTATTGTTATGTCATAATCATAAGTATGCTCTATTGATGATTATTTTGATATTTTATTTTATGCCACCTATAGCTACTCAAAGTTGAACGTGTCAACTCCACTCTCGTACAAACTTTACTTCAACGAGATTTAAATTTAGCAAGCAAGCAGGCTTTGGAAGTTTGTAGTGGAGTGTATCTTTCAAAGCTAAAAACGTCATTGCATTTAACCTTGAAAAATACAAAAAACATTTTGTTAATTTCAGTTATGAATGCCTTTATTTGATTTTTCTGTGATACTTGAAGTGATGATTTTAAATTATTAGGTATTTTTAGATTATATTGAATATTTTCACGCTATTGTAATAAAAGTACCTATAATATAATAATAAAAAAGTAACAATAGCTAAGTACACTTGTCTTCATATTAATAAATCATCATAATTATATTTTTTTTTACATATTTGTTTTATTTCAAAATTTGAAGCTGATAAGGTTTTTCAAGCAAAAAAGTGAGGCAGCTACTTTTTCATGAAATCGCTTTTCGACTAATTTTCGTTCGACATATGACTCGATAAAACATGATAATATAATGGTTTATCATTACATTATGACGTTTAACTGTCAAAAGACAATGGATTTTGACAGTTAAGTATCGATAAAGCGCTATCATGCGATACATATCGTGATATCGTGATTGGTTGGTCATGCTAGGCCTGCTAGGGTAGGGGGGGTTGAATGCTTTTAAGTAATTCTACTATGCTATAACCATTTATTGATGTGATTTTATCGTAGCAAAGTTATGTAAATTTTATAAACGTTCATTATCTACCTGAGTTACAAAAAAATATCTTACTGGACTCTGCAATTAATGGATATAATTATACTTATTGTGTTCATCTATATATATAAAAATGAATCCAATTTCATGGTCAAGCCATCACGCTTGAACGGCTGGACCGATGATGATTGATTTTGGTAAATGTCAATAAGGTCGAAAATCGCTTGCATTCATTTTTTTAACTAGTGACCACTAGACAATGTTTTCTAGTTAAAAAAACAGGTGCAAGCGATTTTCGACCTTATTGATCTTTGAAATTCGGTTGTTTTTACCATATTTCTCGTTCAACTAACTTTGCTTAGCTAAATAGTTTTTACATAATACGAAGTAATTGACTAGTTGTGTCATAAAAGTCCTAATCGAACTAACACAATAGAAGGTCGCGCGCGATATTATACTCGTACCTAGCGTGTTGCGGGAGAAACGCGCGTAACGCGTCCGGTAGCAAAAGCGCGCACGCGATATTTTTTAACTATAACGAATGCCCGCGCTCCCGTCCGGCCAACGAAGACGCTACTTGTTGCCACGCGCGATATTAATAGCGCCATAGCGTCTACTTACATAGCACGCTATGTGCGCTATGTAAAGATAGCGCGCTATAATATGGCGCTAGATGCTATATTAACCACCTCTAGTTCAGAGCCATCACGCAGGGTGCTACAGCGTGTTCCAGTTTGTATGGAGATTTGGATAGGGCTGAAGGTAGAGACACCATTTTTGGAGGGTAGTTACCTTTCATGGTGTAGGTGAGCACTAAGAAAAGGTTTTGGAAAATTCCCGTTATACAGGGTGCTACAGGGTGTTCCCGTTTGTATGGGAATTTGTATAGGGTTGAAGATAGAGACACCATGTTTGGAGGGAGATACCTTTCATGGTGTAGGTGAGCACTAAGAAAGCATTTTGGAAAATTCCCGTTATACAGGGTGCTACAGGATGTTCCAGTTTGTATTGGGATTTGTATAGGGCTGGAGATAGAGACACCATTTTTGGAGGGTAGATAGATACCTTTCATGGTGTAGGTGAGCACTAAGAAAGGGTTTTGGAAAATCCCTATATACAGGGTGCTACAGAGTGTTCCAGTTTGTGCATATTTTTTATGGGAAAATTTTAATGTGTGAAATTAGGTCTACTGATAAATACCTAGGTATATTGGTAATCCGTGACTTTCAAAATAAATGCACATCTACCTTAATCACGCGAACGAAGTTGCGGGCAAAATATAATACTTATATAAGTAACAAAACATTATCGAGCAATATCTTTATCATTGATTTCAGCTTAAAAAATATTTAATTTATTTTTAAAAATATTCAATACTTCGACATCTTTAATATTTTTCGATAAACTGTTGTATATAGAAATTTGCATTTCAAATACACTTTTTCTCAATAGAAAAGTCTTACATGATCTTGCCTTTAATCGCTTATTATGCCGCTTGCTATTGTTTGTTTCATATTTTCCGATATTCTTTTTTACAAGTGAAGAGGCTTCTAGGATATTGCGAAGGGAGAGTCAATATATTTAGTTTCCTAAAGTGTGGCTTACATGTATCTGTCTGCTTCAAATTGCGCGCTCTAATGCATTTTTTTTTGTGCCTTAAAGACTTTTTCCTTATCGGTAGCATTTTCCCAGAATAAGACGCCATATTTAAGAGTTGGACCCGCATATGCATGATAGGCAGTCAATAGTGCTTCAATATTAGGAACTTTTCATAACATGTATAGTGCATAGGAGCATTTATTTAGTTTAGCAAAAACATGGTCTATGTGTGTTTTCCATGATAGTTTTGAATCAATTAGAGTTCCTAAAACTTTTGTTGAAGAATTTTTTTAATTTTTTTTTTGTCAAAATAGTCTTTTGGCGTATTGCTTAAAGGAGGTTTTATTTTGCTTAGTGGAAGAGTGCCTATATTTCCACAGAAGATCATGTTTTCGTTTGGTACAACGTCTTCTACCTTGACTAAGCCATGCCGGTCTTTTTCTAACTGGTATTTTAGCTTTATAAACTGGAAAGCAAAGGTCGTAGAATAGTTTAAATTTGTCAATAAAATTACTATATGCAATATTAGGGTCTTCTGTATCATATACTTCCTTGAAAGAAAAGCACTTCTGGACTGGATAAACTTTTTGATATTCTCTTCGCAAAAATCTCTTTTCATTACAAAGAAATGTTTAATACAATTTTTTTTCTGTACGGGATACTTCAAAATTTGGGCCGTATGATCTGATAGTGCACGCACATCCATTATGTATGACGAAAATAATGATGTTTGCAACTTTTCTTTGTGCTTTGTAATCTGGTGCCAACGCGATGGTAAATTATGACAACTCTGTTCTCTGCGCATGTTGCCATTTGAACAGCTTGGCTACATTAGATTTGCATCGTTGATCTTGTTCATTAAGGCAGTTGTATGACTGAAAGTGGCGCCGCGGTGAATCACATACAGTATGTATGACGAAAATAATGATGTTTGCAACTTTTCTTTGTGCTTTGTAATCTGGTGCCAACGCGATGGTAAATTATGACAACTCTGTTCTCTGCGCATGTTGCCATTTGAACAGCTTGGCTACATTAGATTTGCATCGTTGATCTTGTTCATTAAGGCAGTTGTATGACTGAAAGTGGCGCCGGGGTGAATCACATACATTATGTATGACGAAAATAATGATGTTTGCAACTTTTCTTTGTGCTTTTTAATCTGCTCCCAACTCGATGGTAAATAATGACAACACTGTTCCCTGCGCATGTTGCCATTTGAACAGCTTGGCTACCTGGTTGATCTTGTACCTTAAGGCGGTTGTATGACTGAAAGTGGCGCCGCGGTGAATTTTATTTAACACGTTGAATGCCAAAAATTTCGAGGAGGCGAATTCAGTTCCCACCGTACAGTGTAAAAAAATGCGATTTTTTTAAAATGTGGGTATATGTTACGGTTAATACCAGAAGTGCGACTAAACCTAGTTTTTCCGGCTAAAACTAGATGTAGCCGATAGCTGTTGGCTAAAACTAGGTGTGACCGATCTGCTTTACTCCTGTAGGTCCCGAATATAGGTAAGAAATTTAGGGCGAGCGGGAGGCGCAGCTGAGCGTGTGCTTTAAATTACGTGGTTATTTTTTTTACAGACAACAGAAATGACTTTATAAATGGGGTATACCTCATAAATTACTCCCCCTTATTAGAAGCCCAAAGAAGGCTAGACCTAGTTTTAATCGGCTACACTAGTATTAGCCGCGAGCAATTCGGATACACCTAGTTTTATGGTTTTAGAACTTTATTTTCTCTCAAAGAATTACATTAATTCACTAACTGAGAAAATATTTATTACTTTACTTTAAATAAAACATAATGAGCGTACACAATATAACTTGAAAAACCGGTCAAGTGCGAGTCGGACTCGCGCACGAAGGGTTCCGTACCAAAAACGGCAAAAAAATTACGTTGTATGGGAGCCCCACTTAAGTATTAATTTTATTCCGTTTTTAGGGTTCCGTACCCAAAGGGTAAAAACGGAACCCTATTACTAAGACTCCGCTGTCCATCTGTCTGTCTGTCACCAAGCTGTATCTCATGAACCGTGATAGCTAGAAAGTTGAAATTTTCACAGATGATGTATTTCTGTTGCCGCTATAACAACAAATACTAAAAACAAAATAAAATTAATATTTAAGGGGGGCTCCCATACAACAAACGTAATTTTTTTGCCGTTTTTTGGTACGGAACCCTTCGTGCGTGTGTCCGACTCGCACTTGGCCGGTTTTTAGTATTTGTTGTTATAGCGGCAACAGAAATACATCATATGTGAAAATTTCAACTTTCTAGCTATCACGGTTCATGAGATACAGCCTGGTGATAGACAGACAGACAGACAGACGGACAGCGGAGTCTTAGTAATAGGGTCCCGTTTTTACTCTTTGGGTACGGAACCCTAAAAAAGATAAAAGATTATGGTATATCACGAAACTGTCGTCACTGTCGACGTGAATTGTATTCCTCAACAAGCAACCACGGATTTAAGATGCTCGAGCGTCCTCATATAGCCGGGTAAAACTAGGTGTAGTCGCACTTCGCCTATTAACCGTAACATATACATTCAAGACGCCTACAGAATGTTTCAACATCCCCAATCCAAAATGCGATTGCTAAAATTCAGAGAAGAAATCATAAAGTATCGGTCCTCTCAATGATGTACCTCAATCCACAGCAAGGCCAACTACTCAAGAGTTTCACTATTTAGTTCTCATTCCTGCCACAGAAAAAAAGAAATCACCTACCAAACCTTGTCGTGTATGTACAAAGGATAAAAAGCGCAGGGAATCAAGATATGTGTGCGCAGTTTGTCCTGAAAGACCTGCTTTATGTGTGACGCCGTGTTTTCAAACATACCACGCAGCTAATCAAGCAGGGTAAACTTATTTTTATTTTTCTATGATTATTGTAATGTAGCTTGACATTTGTAGTATGCCAGTTCCTAAATACTTTACTAATCAGCCTTTCTATTGTCTAACTTTAAAATCTATCGCAATCGCTTTCAGGATGTAATCCATTGAAGTTTCTCTTTGGCACAAATAAAAACTTACCAAAAAAATACAGCAATGTGTCACATCCAGCTGTCAAACGAAAGCGATTGCGATAGATTTTTAAAATTAGACAATTAGCCCCCTGAATTAAAACTAATTTTAGTACAACCAACAAAAAGAGACTGCCTTACTAATATTATAATATATAAGGAATTAAATTCCTATGAAAATTATTTTCTAATAAATAATCTTACTTTGTCTTAATATCTCGTTTTATTTGAGATGCCATCTGCCAATGCTCACATTTCAGCGTCCGTATGGTGCCAGAATAAACGATTTACTTAGAGACATGGCCCTACAAGTCCTACGATATATCTTGTATCTGGCATCTGAGAAGAAATCCGCTACGAGATATCTCTTAGCTGGCGTTCAACGTGTTAATATTGTAATTCTAATATACAATTTTAATAAAACTTAATGTGGAATTTTACGTATGGTTGCGGTGTGGTGGCGATTCGATTTTACCAACGGTTGTCGATAGAAAGCGTTAATTGACAAAAGTCGCTTGCCAGGTGGCCTGCCATGTACATACCTCATAAGGGTGCTACAGCGCTGCTCTCCGCGACTCCACATATTCAAAAGAAGACCTTTTTTTCGTAGATGAGTACGTGATGATACCGTCTCGGTACGGCAAGAAGAAGTTGCTGCTGTTAGACGGCTACACGTTCCACCAAATAAACTATTCAACACTGGGTGTGCTCATCGGCGGCTTCGCTCAAGTGCCCCGCACGCGTGCGAACCGACTGCGGGATGATTACTCGGCAGAACGAGCATTCGCATGCCCCCCCTGAGCTGTGTTGCTTTCAAGTACTATAGGCTGGGGGGATTTGCATCCCCGGAGAAAATGTGTAGGTAGGGCAATCAAACGCGAAGTCGTGTCGGGGGGCTCATTCCGCTCCCCCGAACCAATTAACGGGGAACGAAACCTAATGTACGCTTTTATAATTCTGCACAGCAACGGCACATCACGGTATTACCGTGGACGTCAGTATTACCACCCACTGATTTCGATTTCCAAATTAAGGCAATTCACTTTTCAAAATGTTTCCCTTATGGCGGGTCCATAGCGCGTGTTTTGCCCTACACAATCAACAAAAACATCTCAACATTCAACAAAATCGTCTACACAAAACATTGTTTCGCGAAACATTTTTATGTAGAGAAACAATGTTTTTGCTTTCCATGCCCGGTGAAAAACACGTATACAAAACATTTTGCGCGGGTCGAGACGCAGGGTAATGTCATAATCATCTTGCTTTTTGTGCGCCAAATTTGAATGAAAGTAATTCTTATGGTAATTTTTCGAAATTTCATTAGAAGCAGCGAATAATTTTCCTGTACTAAATCGATCTTCTCGTAACATTGTTTGATATTTAGACTTAATATGGAAGGACGTTTTCCTGCCTGGGTCGATTTAAGATCTAAATTTTTGACGCCACGTCGCGTTGGTGTTTTGTGACCTGCTGATTTTGAGATCAAGTCTGTCTAATATTTTCTATAGTCGTTATGACTTCCTCAAGAAGATCTGAGTATGCATCAGACCGTAAGATAGTTGAGAGAGACTATAAGACCGAAAGAACATAAGCGACAACGAAGTACCAAAGTTAAGTTTGAAAAAACCAACTTATAGTTGCAATTGGAAACACTTGGGAACTCCGTCGCATACGATGTTTGATTTTTTTCAGTTGGATATTACACAATAACTGTATACACAATAAAGTATAATTTTTTTAAAAGCTTAATAAATTTACTTTATGGTACTATTTTTTTCTTTTGCACAAAATTAGAATTTTCAAAGATACTAACTGTTGAAGGAAAAAAATTGCAAATCGATTTTTGATACTTTCCTCAATATATATTTTTTTCTAAGAAATTGTACATCAAATGTCTCAAAAATGAAATCGTCATGCTTGACATAAAGTTAAGTTTGCATTCCATTCATTTTGTATGAATAAAAACAACTTATACTTGCAATTGTTAGTGTTGGGAAACACCGTCACATACCATGTTAGATTTTTTAACAGATAGACATTGTACAATAACTATATAAAACGAATATATTTTTTTAAAGCTTAATAAGTGTCCTTTAAGGTAGTATTTTTTTTATTTGCATAACATTAGTATTTTCACAGATATTGACAGTTAAATAAAAAAAATAGCAAACTGATTTTGATACTATCGTCAATATTTTACCTTTTAAACACGTTTTTTTTCTATGAAATTGTATATTGAAAGTTTCAGAAATAAATCCCTCATTCCTGTTTTATCATAAAATGATACCACACTTGAAGTGGTGGGTATATTGAAGGAGATATGATTTTTTATCTGAATCGCGGCGGCGCGAAACTTTGAATGCCACCCCCGCCTACCTGCTAAGGGGGGGCGGATGGCTACCGAGCTAAATCAGCTCAGTTTTACCTAAGTAACATCTGTACCAAGTGAATTCATCTAATGAAAAATTTTGACCTTATTTTCTTAGTGACTGTACTATTTTAGTAGATGCTTGTTTTCAGCTTTGCATAAAAGCCATAGAATATAGTCCTTACAACTATAAAATAAATACACAGAAATCAAGTATCTGCTTGTGTTTAAGTTAGAAACGGGAAATATACTTTGTTTTAGCGTAGATTTTGCAAACAGAAAAATATTCTTGAAACAAATTATTGGCTATATTTCCCGAATTAAACCGAATTTTAATTAAATAAAAAAATGCTTTGCTTAAACAGAAAATGATTTTTTTTATGTTAACCTTACCGCTACCTTATTGAATTTTAGGGGTAGCGATTCGATTTTACAATCAATTGTCGATAAAAAGCGCTAATCTACAAAATTCGCCTGCCAGTTGCCTTATAAATAGACTCGAATACCACATAAGACTAAAACAAATTGAAGTAAATTTATACGTATTAGTATTATTATATTATTTACTTTTTACTTTTAATGTTTCCTTCAGTTCAGTAGACTTAATTCACACATTTGCAGGTGAATTAAGTATACTATTAGGTATACTTAATGCACCCAGGTGATATCATTCAGGTGAATTAAGTCTACTGAAGGAAAAGGCCCCGCTGGTCTCATCCAATGTCTGGTCTGAGTTCTTAGTGTAAGTCTGGTGGGTAGAGACGCGCCTTGTTTGGATGACCGATATCTAATACTTAGGGCAGCCATTACATGGTCATGCAAGCGTCAGTCAAATTCCATCGGTCATGAATTACGTTTGACTGTTGGTGACTGATGGAATTATATCGCCATTACACGGTCATTCTGACTGATCGTCAGTCATACGCAAAAATTCACAAAGAGTACACGTGTTCATGCATAAATTATGGATATTCATTATAGAAAGACCTGTATTTGAATTTTGATTGCGATTTTGAATAAGATACGGGTAAAAAGAAAGCGTTGGGCAAAAGTTCTAAACCCATATAAACTTGTTGGCCGTTGAATAGAATTATTCAAAAGAGGATAAAGATTATGCGAATTATTTTTGCATGAAAGATGCGTTTTTTTATAACCTTTTGGTCTTAGTGACAGACACCATACCTAAAAAACCGGCCAAGTGCGAGTCGGACTCTCGCACGTAGGGTTCCGTAACAAAAAACAGTAAAAAATCACGTTTGTTGTATGGGAGCCCCACTCAAATATTTATTTCATTCTGTTTTTAGTATTTGTTGTTACAGCGGCAACAGAAATACATCATCTGTGAAAATTTCAACTTTCTAGCTATCACGGTTCATGAGATACAGCCTGGTGACAGACAGAAAGTCAGACAGCGGAGTCTTAGTAATAGAGTCCCGTTTTTACCCTATGGGTACGGAACCCTAAAAACAAGTTACCATAATGCGAAAAGCTATAGGTGACTAAAAATAAAGATTGTTGTTGGAAATGGCTCCTTTGCTCTGGACCACTAATTACAAGATACCTACCCTGTAATTTTTACCCTGTAATTTTATGAAATACTTATGACTTACTTATACGTTTCCACCAACAATCGCGGAACCCTGGGATTCCGTAAGAGGCTCTCAGGGGTTCCGCAAAAATTCAAGAGTTTATATATTCAGGATAGGGTATATATTATTATCTTTTTGTGCTAACCATGTTCTAACTACATAAATATTGCATATCTTAAAAGTCCTTCTTTTAAAGTCAAACTAACTTACAAGATGTGAACACCAAGCCAAAAAGCCTCAGTACAATGTTACAGTTAGTTTAGTTTACTTTTTACTTGAGCTACGGTTCCGTCCAAAAACAGTAAAACAAAAAGGGTTTCGTAGCCGAAAGAATTCGGGAAGCACTGGCCTACAGTACATAGTCAATTTGTCATAAGTATCTATCTATTTAAAAATCAATAAAATTATTACAGATAGGTAGCAGTTTACCAAGTCTTATACATATTATTAATTGCATTATTTATGCCAGAAAAGTGTCCTACTCCATCGCTGCCCGCGCGCTGACTGATGCTTGACTGACGAAATCTCATTACACGTTCATTCAAAAGTCATGACTGATGGTTGCATGACGAATATCCAAATTTTCATCAGTCAACTTCATGCAACCATCAGTCACCCCATTACACGGTAGGTTAATCGTCAGTCACAGCCGTGACTGTGGTTAAACTGACAGCAAAACCTACCGTGTAATGGGTGCCTTACTTAAATAATTGTAAAAACTTACTGGATTACCTATGCAGGAATGCTATCAAATAATAAAGTTTGTCTGTAAGAAGTGTAAATAAATGATTGTTTAAATAGCAGTTGATTTTTTTTTCATATGACACATTTAAAAAAAGAAGTGCAATGCAAGCTCCATAGTAAGCAGCAATATTTTTGTCTAGGGCATGTTTTTATAAAAGGTATCGGGTCAAGATTTTCTTCTTCATTTAATACGGTTTTCACAACTCGACGACTATTGCGGTTATTTTGCATCTGGAGGGTGTTCGGAAGGTATCGAGATGGAACTTCGGCATTACATTCATAATTTAGAAACTAGAAAATATCTTGATAACATTTATTTAATAGGTAAATATTTTAAACATCAATAATTAAATCAACTCACAAGTAGTATTAACACCGTATAAGTTTCTGACTGTCACCCAAATTCCAGACGTACAGTTCATCCCGACGGAGAAGGGGAAATACATATTGGTGCTAAAAGGCTATACATATTCGCAAGTGGGAGGCAGGTTCTTCTACTGCTCATCGAAGCATACAGGGTGCAGGGCGCGGGTGCGGCTGATGTCGGGGCAGTTAGTGGCGTCGGGAGATGCTCATAACCACGCACCGCCGTCGCACGCGCGCTGCGGGAACGGCGCCTTCGTTCAGCTGCGTCCGCGCAGCCAAGTCCTCTCCCCCACCCCCACCATCCTCCCCTCGCCCCTCACTTCCCCAAGCGCAGCCGTGCTCGCTCTGCACGCTCTCAGCTTCCCCAGACTCCAACCCAAAACAGATCTGTGGCTTCGAACGCCCAATCCTGAAGAGAAGAAAGACCTATAATGTAAATTGTATTTTTAATAATAATTTTAATTGACAACATTTCAAAAAAATATCTACATAATCCTCCTCGAGGGAACCATTGTGGGAGGCTTATACCCAGCAGTGGGTGTCGGGCGGCTGATATGATGATGATCTATTCTATATACTCAATGGCGTAGGAAGGGGGAGAGGATTACCTACAAAAAAGACCACTTGAGGCCAGGCCAGGCCCTCCTGGATAATATCTATAAATACGTCTATATATACATACTTTATATTAATTTTCGTGAAATCACAATTATATTTTTAGAAGTTCCTAAGAAAATTTTATCATCACAAGATCACATTATTAATATTATTCCAGCAGTTTGTATGTAAACGTTAATTTATTACGTGTTATCTTTTGTCAATAATCAGTATTCCCGTCCTCAAAATAATATGGAATAATGATAATGATGAAAATTCTATTTATTTAAGAGTCTTATGTATTTGGTAAACTAATATGTCTCCACGAGATTAATAGACAATTATTGTTGTGTAACGAGAGTAAAATGCTCAAATAAATGGATGAAATCGACCGATAACTCCAAACTTCATAATGTTACGATTACGAACGAGTCGATTTGTTTGTTTACAAAATAAGACTATCTTAAATAAATGAACTCTATGTTAAAATCGGATCTGTTGTCAATTAAATCCCAAGCAATTTATGATCTTAAAATTGTACTGTTGATAGTAAGTTAAAATAGGCTTTCGAATAGCTTACCTACCTGTTGATCTCTTTGAAATCTTTGTATATTTCGACAACTATGCTAATTCCTAAAGCTTTGCCTGTGGTGGTATAAGAACGCTATACGTAATATGGTGATATTTTACAATTATTATTATGAGCCTTATTGTGTAATGTTAACATTAAGGACATCTACTTATATTATTATTATGTTTGTAAATAAAATATTATTTTGTATTAAAAATACTCCATTATGAATTAAATTATGCTTGATTTTTATATTGCCTTTTAATTTTAGTAAAAGTGCATTAAAAATATATATTTATGTAAGTATACTCGATTAATGAAATAATGAGCATAGAGAAGAGAAATAAATGAATATAGAAGCTTGTTTTTTAGTTAATTAATTATTCTGAACCTTACATTTATTTTCAGAGCCTGCAGAATTCGTTATGACACCTAAAGGCAATTATATGGTAAAATTCAATGGTTACACATACCACAGGAACTATGTTGGACGTGGCGACACAATATCCTGGACATGTAGAAAAAGGCACTGCAGGAGTAGAATCAAGACGAAAGGTTCTGACGTTGTGGCTTACTGTCTCAATCATAACCATTGACGATTGCGATCGAGAACTTGGACAATACAATCGTATCAAGCGCTTTACGTTATGTGTGAACAAAGAAAAATAAAGTCCATTTCAGTCACAATAGCAAGGCAAGGCATTTTATTTATTCTTTTTACCTGCATAAATTATAGGTACTTTGGACAACGTGGACCCTTTGCGATATCAGACAACGTGTTTGTTAGAGGTGGACCATAGAAAACATGAAAGCGACTTAGAGAAATTCAGAATGATAGTGTGATAGCTGACGATTAATCAATGAAATAAATGAACATAGAGGAGAGAAATTAATGAACACATGAACACAGAAGCTTAAATGTAAGTTTATTAATTATTCTGAACCTTACATTTATTTTCAGGGCCCGTAGAATTTGTAATGTCAGGTGACATAAATAATTATATGGTAATAAAGGTAATTATATGGTAAAATTCAATTCAACATACCATAAGAACTACGTTGGACGTGACGATACAATATCCTGGGCATGTAAAAAAAAAGCAGTGCAGGAGTAGAGTCAAGACGAAAGGTTCTATCGTTGTGGCTTACAGTCATAATTATAACCATTGAAGATAGCGATCGAGAACTTGGACAATACAATCGTATCCATCGTTTTACGTTATGTGCGAACAAAGAAAAATAAAGTCCATTTTAGTGGCAATAGCAGGGCAAAGCAATTTATTTATTGTACTTACCTAAATAATATTGTACCTTACCAACCTTACTTATACTGCTGGTTGGACAAAGTGGACCCTTTGCAATTGCAATATCAGACAACGCGTTTGATGGAGGTGGACCATAGAAAACATGAAAACGACCGTTTTGAAGAAATTTCAATGTATACAACGTCAATCCGGTATCTTTCAAAATTATTATTTACAAATTGGTTATGGTAAGTTTCCCGGTCACCACGGAAATATTTTAACAATGTCATAAGACGACAAGCTGTCTTCTATTTGATTGCGTTTCTATTTTTCGGTTGCATCCGCCTGTATCCTATAATATTGAAAGGTAATCTGTAAAATTAAAGTGCGCTCGTTGTTAGTCGACTTTCTGAAAAATATTTAAATATATTTTCAGGGGCGGTAAAATTTATAACCACGACTAAAGGCAAAATGGCGGTTATATTCAACGGGTTCACATACCATAAGAACTACGTTGGTTTGGACGACAGAATATCATGGAAATGTAGTAATAGACAGTGTAAGACTCGAATCAAGACGAAAGGTTATGACGTTGTGGCTTACAGTCGCAATCATAACCATTGACGATAGCGATCAAGAACTTGGACAATACAATTGTATCAAAAGCTTTGCGTTACCTATATGTGAACAAAGAAAAATAAAGTTTATTTTAATCGCAAAAGCATGGCATGGCAAGTTATTAATATACAGTATAGTTGATGAACAACGTGGACAAGGGTTGCCAGATTTGTTTTGATCTCGTTAGGCAAAAATACGGGTTTTTTTTTCACGGGACAAATAAAAAACATGTATTTTAGGTTTCTATTTTTAGGTGTTTTAATTTCTAGTTATATTTTAAAGAAGATCGTGTTGGTTTTAGGCACATCTTTGTTTGATTTCATATAGGTATTTGTAAAATTCAATGCAGTTATGTTATAATCAGAGTTGAAAACGGACATTAATTAACTCATTATTAAATTCGGGGTACATTTGTTACAACTAGGGATGCTGAGGCGAAGATGTAATTAGAAAAATATTAGGCATTTCATTCCAACGATAATTTACATAGAATAGGCAATTCAGAAATTTGAGAATAGTTTCCCGCTCGTACTCCTAGTTTAACAATTTCATAAGACGATAATATTTAATTGCGTTTCTATTTTTTCGGTTGCATCCGTCTCTATCCTATAACATTGAAAGTATAATATTTTCAGGGCTTGCAGAATTTACAATCACAAATAAAGGCAAAGTGGGTGTAATATTCAAAGGGTTCACCTACCAAAAGAACTACGTTGGCTTGGAAGACACAGTATCCTGGACATGTATAAAAAGGCAGTGCAGGAGTAGAATCAAGACGAAAGGTTCTGACGTTGTGGCTTACAGTCGCAATCATAACTATTGACGATACTTTACGATAATTTACATTGAAAATCGGCAATTCAGAAATTAAAGAATAGTCTCCCGCTCGTACGTGTTTTAACAATTTCATAATAAGCTGTCTTCTATGTTTGCGTTTCTATTTTTTCAGTTGCATTTGACTATATCTTATAATATTGAAAGGTACCTAATCTGTAAAATCACAGTGCGCTCGTATTGTTGTTAGTTGACTAATTACTCTGAACATTAATTAATTATATTTTCAGGGTCGGTAGAATTTACAGTCACAAATAAAGGCAAAGTGGCGCTAATATTCAACGGGTTCACATACCATAAGAACTATGTTGGTTTGGACGACACAGTATCCTGGACATGCAGTAATAGGCAGTGTAGGACTAGAATTAAAACGCAAGGATCTCTCGTTGTGGCTCAAAGCACCAAAAGTCATAACCATTGTAAAAGAAGCTTAATTTGTATGATTTAAAAAAAACTCCAATGTCGCAGCGCAGTAGCTGACTAGCCCCCCTAGTATGATCACCGAAAAGCTATATGATATAGCGATTTATTACGTTGAACTGTCAAAAGACAATGGATTTTGACAGTCGAGTGTCGATAAAACGCTATATCACGCGATATACAGGATAATTTTTGGACCCCTTTACAAAATTTGTCAGATCATTATATAACAGCAGTACAATCAATTTATGAAGAAAAAACTTTTTTTTTTGCATTTTGAATCCCAAAGTAAATTGAAATCGTTGTCACTGATGGCGCATCGTACAGGTCGACCCTGCGCGCCTAGATTTTTAGAAAAAGTGGCTGAAAAACTTTGAATTTAAAAAGAAATTATCTCCTCAAATATTTTTTTTAATTCCTTGAATATCTATTTGATTTTGTAAAGAGGTTGCAAAATTACCCTGAATATCGTGTTTGGTCGGTCAAGGGGACCAGGCAGTTTATTTATTTTTACATAATAAGTATACCGTTGTTCGTCACAGTGTATTTTATTATTCTATTTGTTTCCTTTTATTGGCCATCTACTGCTAATACGAACCTATTATTTATTATTATTCGCAATGATTGAAGTCGTATTACTCGTTGCTGTTGGACTTCCTAGAAATAAATAAATAAAAACAAAACTTGTCACCTTAGTCAGACCTATCTCATGACAGCAGCTTACAATATGATAATATACAACGTGTTACAAAATAACCCCTAATGCCGAATATGGTAGATAGGGACCATCAAACTGAACAACTTTTACTATGGGACCAACTCTGAAAATGCGAAAAAAAACTGCTGTTTCATACATTTTGATATTTCCCTTATTTTTTTTTGTATGGAACAGCTGTTTTTTTTTTTTATTTCAGAGTTGATCCCATAGTGAAAGTTGTTCTTTACGAGCACACAGTCTAAGAAATAAATAATAAATTTAAAAAATATTCAAAACACGACTGCCCTGCTAAAAACGAACTAAATAGTTAAATAAAGGTATGATTCCGATGTCAGCAGCACTGCTGCGCGACACTGCTGCGCGACACTGCTGCGCGACAGTGCTGCGCAGCACTGCTGCCGAGCTTGGAATGTAGTCTCATATAAACCTATAGAGAATGTATGGGGACCAGTGGTGTTGCGGCAGCAGTGCCGCGCAGCAGTGTTGCGCAGCAGTGTCGCGTCGCTTCTCCGCTCACATCAAATTGAGCCTTTCAAACGTAACATTAGGGTTCAATTTGGAGTGCACTGCTGCGGCAACACTGCTGCTGCTGCCGAGATCGGAATCATACCTTAACAAGTGTCATTGCAGTCGGGGGACTGTTTTGTGGAACAATTTTTTATCAAAGATTTCCCCCGACTGCAATGACACTTGTTATTTAACTTTTTAGTTCGTTTTTGGCAGGGCAGTCGTGTTTTTAATACTTTTTTAATTTATTATTTTTATTTCACACATTTCAGTGACAAATTGTATAGTTTTTAAATGTGCTCATTAGGGCCTTTCATTGTAATAATGTATATTACAATTATTACAATGTATAATTATATTGTATAATTGAAAAAAAATATTTTTTTTTACTTTTAAAAGTGGCGCCGTACAGTCGCCATATTGACATTTCTCAAAAGAATTATACCCAGTACGGAACGATATGTAAGGATTCTAACGATACCCCATACATCCAAATCCGTTAAGCCATTTAGAAGTTGGTGGAATAAAGAAACTCACATACCCACATACATGAACCCTGAACACATACACTCCTTTTCCTTTTGGGCAGTCGTGTAAAAATGGGTAACAATTCGTCCATATGAATAAACTTTCTGAAGATATCTATCTATCTATAGAATATCACAGACCAACATTTAAGATTAAGATCATTTTACAAATCATAATTTTATCGTAAATATAAGTATAAGTAAGTTTCTAACTCATTTGTTTTATGATTTCTCAGTGGATGTGCAGTTTATGGATACGGGTAAAGGGACGAAGATGCTTTTCCACAAAGGATTCAGGTTCCATAAGAACTACCAGAACAGGGACAGGATATCATGGAAATGCAACAAGGGTGGTTGTAACGCGCGCATATCGACTATGGGCACAGAAGTAGTGATATCTTTTTTAAATAGTCATAATCATTGATTTTCGAAATTAAAATCAAACTCAATAATAAGTAAAGTAGTATGATTACTGATTAAGTTCTTGTACTCATTAGTTGTACTATATGTAGTGTATTAAGAACATTTATCAACACCCATGCTTTAAATCCTCTGTAAGAGGTTCTGAAACAGTTATTACAATATCCGGATCGAGAACTGGTCCTGCAGCGCCGCGCGCCCACGCGCGAGCGTTGCATTATGAAATTCAGTACAACATTATAACACTCTTGCGGAAGACATAATGACGAGGAGGGAGAGGAAAGTCAAAGTCAAAGACAAAGTCAAAACCTTTATAGAGGATACATATTATGGGTTTAGATAAATATCATGGGTGTTTTTAATCCATATGTATTAATATATTGTTTGTTTCCCTAATAAAAATAAGAAAAAATAATAAAATGGGTGTAGATAAAGTCTTGTATGCAACTGTACATAATTAGGTATTAAAACTCTCATGTGATACTATTATCACACGAGGCAAATAATACCCCTCGTTATAGTACAGTTGCATAAATAACTATTAAAACTCTTGTAATAGTAATTCAATGTTTATTGTGAGTGTAAACTTTTGACAAACGAAATAACTCAGTATAAGCTATTATCACAGAATATATAATAGAGCGATTCCTTTGTAATTTATTGGGTGGTTTGTTTCCAAATAAACGATAAAAAATCATGCTGCATCAAATTTTGAGGCATGATCAACATGATTCGAATTTAGCCTAAAATACTAGCTAGTAAATATCTAAGTGTCATAATGTGTTGTGATTATAATATAATATAGTGTTAATTATAATCACTTGATTATACAGGGTGTTTGGTAATAGGGTAATAAAGTCGAATATGATAGATAGGGTATTATGCATGTGCATTCAACCCTGGAAAGTTATTAAAAACTTTGAAAATCACCACTTTTTCGAAATAAATTAAAAAAAAAACTGCATTGTGTCAAGGCAACCTTAGACCGAAATTGTGTTTTGCTTTTGCCCATTAATAAGATTGATTTTCGAAAACTATAGTCTATTTGCGTCTGGGGTTGTCACTTAGCAGTTTTTCATACAAATAACAAAAATGTTCAGCCATGTGGTAGTTTTCACTGTTTAAATAATAATTTTTCGGGGTTGTATGCATACCCTATCTATTAATTTATCTTTATAACATTGTTATGCAGAATGCGCGGCAGCAGTCACAGCGTCCTTAGAGAGATAGCCAACAGTGAGGAGTGTCCCCTGATTGGTTTTATGATTCATAAAATAACGTCATTTCTAAAAATAGAATACTGACATAGTTTTAGTCTTTTACTAACACAATGGATTTAAGTTTTCCGAAATAAATCGTTTTTATTTTTATTTATTTATTTTATTTATTTATAACCCTACTACCAAACACCCTGTATACATTTATTAATAATATGTATTCCGAAATGAAAAGGTTTCATTTGCATGCTATTGTATTATGTATGAATTAAGTTATATCAACATTTATATGTAGGCGGAGGAGGCCCATAGTACAAATCCTTACTTTAATATTATAAATGCGAAAGTCCGTTTGTTTGTTTGTTTGTTACGCCTTCACGTCTTAACTACTGAACCGATCATCATGAAATTTTGCATACACGTTCTCAGGGGCACAGAGAAGGACATAGGGTACCTTTCATCCCGAAAAAAGTTATGTTCCCGAGGGAGAGCAAAAAATCTTTCCACGCAGACGAAGTCGCGGGCGGCAGCTAGTGGCAAATAAAGTTCATAGTTAATTGTATTTATGTTACCTAGCTGTACCAATTCCAACCATTAGACATGTAATTAATAGAAATTTCTTAGTAAGTATATAAATAAGTTGGTTTAAGTATTTTATCCCATTTTCTTACCACCAGGCTATAAAAAAAATAAAAAAATATTTCCTAACCCGTTATGCAAAAGTGAGTGAAATCTTGTTTTTCGTAGTTGGTTATCATTATGAATTTAGTTATGAAAATGTACCAAAGATTTATAATATAACAGTCCTGGTATTTTAGTAAGACGCCTAACGACACAGACAATTTGATTAAGATAAGAGATATTTATAATTATTATTAAAAAAAACTAAATAAAAGCTTGTAAAAAGAATTAGACGCTTATTGTATGTTATGTAAATCAGCAGAAACAGGTACCTAAGCCAATGTTTCCTAGTCGTAAAGAAAATACCTTTCTTTTTGACTAGTATTAATTGTTTATATTTAATAGAGATGTTACGAATGTCAAATTTTAAACATTTTTAGAATATTTAGGTTGCGAATGTGCGAATGCGAATGCGAATGTTAAGACGTCAAGTATTAAAAAAACCATATCGACGGCGAAGTACCAACACCCTGACATTTTTTTAAGCAATTAATTTTCTTAAAGTTTTGTATGCGAATGGTGCCTTTAAATTCAAAACCTAAAGAAAATTAATTGCTCGTTAAAATGTCAGTTAGGAGGTATTGGTACTTCGCCGTCGACATTAATTAATAAATCAATCAATTTTATTACTAAAACGGGAAATACATTATACAAAATGATAAAAATACATATAATTTATGACATCCACTCGTAAAATAAATTTGTAAAAATTTGCATGCTTCTTTAATGCACATGTGCATTTAATATAATTGTAATAGTCAAACTTCAATAAAATACATTAAAAAATCGTCATATGTCACTTTTCTTTCCCGGTAGCATAAAGAAAATCTGTCTAATCATCACAAAATAGGTACTTTAAAACACAATAAATTATTTGTTTACCAAAAGAGGAATTACAGCAGACTGGCAACTAAAACAAAACAATCAACAAACCAAGCAACAGAGTGACCACATCAACAAGCAATCACAATCTACCTGCGTGAAATAAACACTTCCTATTGGTCGAATTAATGAAGTTATGCACAAATTCGCTTTCGCATAACATTCGCATTGATTGATGCGAATGCGAATGTCGATGCGAATGTTTAAAACGATGCAAACCATTCGCACATGCGAATGCGAATATTCGTAACATCTCTAATATTCAATTTACTATCTAACTAATTATAAGAGGAGCTCGGTGGCGCAGTGGTATAGCGCCGGCATAGTAGAACCAAATTCTACTATGGCGCCGGCCTAGCGACTGCGGAGGTTAAGCAACTTTCGCAAGGTTCGGCCATGGGATGGGTGACCAAAAATGTATTATCTCGAGCTCCTCCGTGCTTCGGAACTATTCGGAAGGCATGTTAAGCCGTTGGTCCCGGCTGCATTTGCTGTCGTTAACACCTTCCAATCTGCATTGGGCCTGCGTGGTGGGTTATGGCCCGGCTTCCTTATCCACCCATAAGGAAGGCCTATGCTCCAGCAGTGGGGACATTAAATATGGCTGATGGTCAATTTATTATCTGTAATATAACAATAAACGTGTTATAGTATTTCCCTTTCTATCGGTCTTTCTCTTTTTAAAGATGGGTGGTCGGATGTATGGATGGTTAGTCAAAGTCAAAGTCAAAATTAGCTTTATTCAAATAAACTTAATTATTAAGTACTTTTGAATCGTCTATATTTTCCTACCACCCGTAAAAAGAAAGTTACACGTAAAAAGAAGCACACCTTCGAGACCAAAGCAAATAAAAGAAGGATCTGTGTGGGTTGTTATAGTAAGTTTCGTAAAACGTTGAATAGCCGAGAAGCCACAAAAAAGACGAAAAAAATTAAATCTTATTGCCTTGGGTGTTGTGATGGTCCCTTACACAACCCCCCCAGATTCTGTTACTAAAATTTTCAATAACGTAACAGAATCTGGGGGGGTTGTGTAAGGGACAATTATTTAATAAAAGGGTTTAATTTAGAGGTTTTGATTATTTTTGAAATCATCTGATTATTATGAATCATTAATAGTATATATTATATAAATAAGTCTTTAATTTGAAATTGTTAGATTATTTGATCAATTTAAAAATAATGCTTTAATTATTTGAACAACTTATAAAATGACTCTTAAGAAAAACTGTTGGTTAATTTGATCAATTTCTCGCGCTAGAAAGAAATTGACCCCTCGCTTTAATTCTAAAGCAAATGAATATGGAAAAATAAAGCGAGATAAAAAAAAAACCATATTCGCTATTTAATTCCTTATTCTAAACAACACACATGAATAACAAAGAGTGAAATATAACATAGCGTTGTTGATTTTATTACTTGATCAATGGTGCAAAAACTAATCTATGACATTTGTTATTAAAACTCTGTGGTATCTAATCTTTGGTAGTTCAGATTTGTTCTTTTTACTAGTCTGTGGAAAGCGCCATCTTGTGTGTGTTGATTAGGAACAGTGGTATACCATTCTGGCTAAAGAAAGAAAAAGGATATTAAATAAGAAATGAAATCCTTAAATAAGAGTTTAATTTAAAGACCCATTATTTCCAATAGGTTATGGGCCCAGTGACGCGATCACAGCGTACATCGTTGTCAGCGTTGCCGTTTTGCGTGTAATCAAAGATTCATGTGTGTGGGATTTGACCGAGAGGCAGTGGCAACACTGATCGTTGTATAATATACGCAGTTATATATTTTGTTCGGTGACTTTTTGAAAACCAAATAACGGACGTCAAAAAAATGGAAAGCCTAAAGAAACGTAATATAAAACCGTTTGATGGAGAAAGATATAGCGTATGGAAGTTCAGAATACGTTCGTTGCTGTCTGAATTAAATGTGATTGGAGTCATAGACCAAGATCCAATAACACGATGCAGTACGTGGGAGACAAACAACCGAATTGCTAAAAGTGTGATAGTAGAGTATTTGTCTGATTCCTATTTGGGTTTTGCGAAAGAAGATGCTACAGCGAAAGAAATATTGGCAAGTCTTGATTCACTTTATGAGCGTAAAAGTATTGCAACGCAATTAGCTTTGAGAAAAAAATTATTATCATTGAAATTACAAAGTGACATTCCTTTAGTTAAACACTTTGCTACGTTTGATGATTTAATCACAGAGCTTCATGCAGCTGGAGCAAAGTTAGAAGAAACCGATAAGGTGGCACATTTATTGCTCACATTACCGACAAATTACGATGGGGTGATCACTGCAATCGAAACTCTAACTGAAAATAATTTGACCCTAGCATTTGTAAAGACCCGATTGTTGGACCATGAAGTAAAGTTGAGAAATGAATCTAATGATACAAGTGCAAAAGTACTGCATGTTGAAAATAGAAATGATACAGCGTGGAAGAAAAGAAAGTTTAATTATTCACATACAACAGACAATCTAAAGAAAAGTAACTGGAAAGACAAATCTAAGAAGAAAACATTCCTATTAAAATGCCATCACTGCGGTCGAAAAGGGCATAAAAAGAATGACTGTTATTACTACAAGAAAATGAATCCGACTCAACATCAGCGGCCAGCGGAGAGAACAGAGAGAACAAGAACAGTTCAAGCGGTGGAAATTAGTCAACCCAATACTTCTAATGATTTCTCTGGATTTGCTTTTATGACTGGAGAATATGAAGAGCAAAGTCAAGAAAATAAAATTACATTTTTATTAGACTCAGGCGCATCAGACCACATAATTAACAGGGAAGACCTATTCGTAACGCAAACTAAATTACTAACACCACTTAAAATTTCAGTTGCTAAAAATGGCGAATTTATTACAGCGACCAAGAAGGGAACTCTCCAGGTCACCACCAACTTGGGAATAAATGGAGTACTGGAGGATGTGCTATTCTGTAGTGAGATTCCATACAACTTGCTATCCGTGTCCAAGTTGCAGCGAGCTGGATACACTGTTATTTTTGGACAACAAGGTGCCGAGATAGTCAAAGACAGTAAGACCATAATGCAAGGTAAGACCGTGAACAATTTAATTACTGTGGATTTAGTGTCATTTGCCAATGGTTGCTGCCCTGTTTCCCAAATATGCAGTAGTGACAAAAATAGTTATAAATTATGGCATCAACGACTCGGTCATATGAACAAGAAGAAATTTTTAGAAATTAAGAATAATAATTTGGTCGAGGATTTCGATCAAATTGGTACAGTTGAACCGAACGATGAATTATGTGAACCATGCATAAATGGGAAGCAGAGTCGCTTACCATTTAATAATTCTAAAAATAAAAATCATATAAAGCGACCATTATTTGTAATACATTCCGATGTATGTGGCCCAATTACTCCTCCAACCGTAGATAATAAAAACTATTTTGTGTTATTTGTCGATGAGTATACCCATTACTGTGTGACATACCTGCTCACTCATAAATCAGATGTGTTTTCTGCTTTCAAAGATTTTGTTGCAAAAAGTGAGGCCAAGTTTAACTTAAAAGTGGTAAACTTATATAGTGATAATGGTGGAGAATATTTATCTACCGATATGAAAAATTATTGTATTGAAAAGGGAATAACATATCATTTGACAGTTCCTAGAACTCCACAGCAAAATGGTGTTTCTGAACGGATGGTGAGGACAATAACAGAAAAGGCTCGTTGTTTAATAAATGGTGCTCAATTAAACAAAATATTTTGGGGTCATGCAGTGTTAACTGCAGTTTATTTGATAAACTTAACACCTACAAAAGCCTTAAAAGTCTCACAGACACCATTTGAATTGTGGCATGGTAAAAAACCACAAATTAAATATTTGAAAGTTTTTGGTTCTACAGTGTATGTCCATAATAAAATGTCAAAAACTAAATTTGACAATAAATCATGGAAAGGGATTCTTTTAGGATACGAACCAAATGGTTATAAAGTTTGGGACCCTGTAAGTGAAAAATGTATAGTAGTCAGAGATGTAATTGTAGACGAGACTAATTTTCTGCAATCCAGGCCTGCGCTTAAGCCTGAAGAGAATAAGATAAATTCTCATAACAAAACTGATATAAGTTCTAAATCAGTGTTAAATAAGTCTCGGAACTCTGACAGTTTAAAATCAGATACTTTGAAATCTGATGATAATATGTGTTCGAATAAAATTCACAAAATTAACCATGATGTAGAACCAACACCAGAATGTAGTAATAATAGGGATATACAACAAAACACAGAAAATAATTCTGAACTTAGGAGGAGTGATAGGGTCAAAGGTCGTCCCCCTGTATCTTACAAAGATGGTGATGATGAATATGATTATTTAATGTGTGCTCAATCAATAATGTGTAAAGTACCTAGTTCATTTGATGAAATTAAGAATAGCATTGACCGATGTCAATGGGAGAATGCAATAAGGGATGAGTTAAATTCTCACTCAGTAAATCAAACATGGACTCTGGTACCACGACCACAAGGCAAAAATATTGTTGACTGCAAGTGGATTTTCACCATTAAAAATGATGAGTTCGGCAAACCACTCCGCTATAAAGCACGATTAGTAGCAAAAGGTTTTAGTCAAGAATACCTTACAGATTACAATGAAACCTTTGCACCTGTCGCTAGGATTGCTAGTTTCAGGTTTTTGATTAGTTTCGCAAATCAACATAGTTTACTAGTTCATCATATGGATGTTAAGACAGCATTTTTGAACGGTGAGTTAAAAGAGGAAATTTACATGAAAATTCCTGAAGGTGTAATTAATAATGATAACGATAATTATGTATGTAAATTAAATAAAGCATTATACGGACTAAAACAAGCAGCTAGATGCTGGTTTGAAGTATTTGAGCGTTCTTTAAAAGAGGAGGGTTTTCAGAACTCATCAGTAGATAGGTGTATATATATATTAAATAATGGTGATGTCTCTAAAAATATCTATGTGGTCCTATATGTTGATGATGTGGTGATAGCATGCATGGAAAGTGAAAGAATTAATAATTTTAAAAAATATTTGATGAGTAAATTTAGGATGACTGACCTAAATGATATTAAATTATTCTTAGGAATTAAAATCACCAGAAATGAAAATACAATATCTTTAGATCAAAGTTCTTATATTAAATCTGTTTTAAATAAATTCAATATGCAGGATTGCAAACCTGTAAACACACCTTTAGAAAATAAATTGAATTATATGGCCCTAAATTCAGAACAAAAATATGATGCTCCATGCCGAAATGTCATTGGATGTCTGATGTATATAATGTTATGTACACGTCCCGATTTAAGCACAAGTGTAAATATACTGAGTAGATATACTAAAAATAATAATATAGAACTTTGGCAGTGCCTGAAAAGAGTACTAAGGTACTTGAAAGGTACAACTGATTTAAAACTGAGTTATAAAAAGTGTGAGTACAGTAATATTTTATGTGGCTATGTAGATTCGGATTGGGGCGGAAATGATACAAAAGACAGAAAGAGTACAACCGGGTTTTTATTTAAACTATTTGATCAATGTACTATAACCTGGAGTACAAAGAAACAATCGTCAGTAGCAGCATCCTCAACAGAAGCTGAGTATATGGCATTATACGAAGCAGTCAGAGAGGCACTATGGTTGAAATCATTAGCTGTCAGTATTAACTTAAACATTGATAAACCTATTGTTCTTTTTGAAGACAATAACGGCTGTATAAATATAGCAAATAATCCTACTAACCATAAGAGAACAAAACATATTGATATCAAGTATCATTTCTCTAGGGAACAAGTAGAGAAAAATGTAATAACAATTAATTACATTCCAACAGGTCAACAGCTGGCGGACATGTTAACTAAGCCGTTACCTGGAGTGACATTCCAGAGGCTAAGAAGCAAACTAGGTTTAGGATAAGTTTAAAAATAATTTTATTGAATGTTAAATTGAAATTGTTATTGATTTAATGTTGATTTGATTTACTGGAGAAGTTATGGAAATTATTTTCTTAAATTGAAATTGTTATTGATTAATGTTGATTTGATTAACCTAAGAAGAAATCATGAAAATTTTTTTTATTGAAACTTGATGAATGATTCAATGTTGATTTATAATCCTGAGGCGACGTTATGAAAATTATTTTCTTAAATTAAAATTGATTCAATGATGATTAATTAAATTAGGAAGAAGTTATTTTTTTTATAATATATAAATGGTCTGGTTAGGTTTTCTGGGTTTCCCTAACCCTAGCAACAAATGTTGGGCCATAATGTATCCCAGTGAAAGCATAGAAGGTATACTATCTGTTTAGTTAATATAAATTTATTTATGATTGTATAATTAAATTGATAATTAATTTTTGAGGGGGCGTGTTGATTTTATTACTTGATCAATGGTGCAAAAACTAATCTATGACATTTGTTATTAAAACTCTGTGGTATCTAATCTTTGGTAGTTCAGATTTGTTCTTTTTACTAGTCTGTGGAAAGCGCCATCTTGTGTGTGTTGATTAGGAACAGTGGTATACCATTCTGGCTAAAGAAAGAAAAAGGATATTAAATAAGAAATGAAATCCTTAAATAAGAGTTTAATTTAAAGACCCATTATTTCCAATAAGCGTATCTATTTTAGACTTTTAGTTATGTGTGATCGATGCACATCAATTAAATAATTTATTTACTTAACAGTCAAATCACTAAATCAAAATCAATAATTTTCTTGAACAAAACAAATAATCAAACAAATACCAAAACCAAACATTGCCAATAATAAATGACTCTAAACAATTATTCTGTATTCATATTTATTTTCCCAATTATAGGCACCCCCTTTTTTTCACTGAAGAATTATTTGCAATAACTATTTTCCAGAGATAGAGTTTAATACCTTTTGTAGATATCATTAAATGAATATACTAGTGTCGTCTTCGATGATTGATACTTTTATTTTGTCTGTTGGGTAATGGACAAAATTAGATTCCTTACTTTGAATTTGATTTACAGTGTTATGACACTTGTAGAATACTTGGTACATGTTTATAGATAGAGTAAAAGCTATCACAGTTCTTTCGAACAGAACTTAGAATTTTATTGGTTTTAAATTGATAGCCCTGTTAAGTGATACCAAATTCAGCTTTGATAAGACTCTCATTTAGAGCACAATCTAGATGAAATGCCATTCATTCAATACGAATAATTATGACGTTGTCATAAATCTTTGTCCTTGTAAAAGAATTAAGCTAGAGGCAGTGATTCATTAAATAATAGTTAATATTCATTTGATTTTATTCTAAATCAGAAACACGCTGTTTGGATTTAACTTGAGGTTATATGAGGTAACATTCCTTCTTGTGTCCAACGTAGAATTAGCATAGGATATATATTGAAAGCGCTATAAGCTGATCTGACCCTAAAGGATGGCCATCGATTATAAAGAAGGAGAGAAAATTTTTCCCTCCCATAAAATTAATAATAAAAAAGGGTTAATAAGACAGCGATAAATTGACACACGTCTAACGATGATGTCAAAACTAAATTAGGGAATTCAGGGATCACATAGAGGGGTTCCCACATATCAAGATTGAATCCAAACGTGTATTAAAATCATTGTAATCTTTTATTAATCGAAAAATTATTATTACACCTCAAGCTTATTATCTAAAGGCATACAACATTAACATTCTCAGACGAGATTGTTAAAAGGTACACTTGGTTTAAGCTGAGTTATATTTTGGGATATTATAATCATATAAATCACTAGACGATCAAAACAGATACAGTAAGTATCACATACGGATTGGTCATTAGCAGCAGACAAGCGACACGCAGCCGCGGGGACCATCACAGTGTAATAAAGGATATTGCACTAAGTGTTTTTATGAAAACCATAAAATGATTTCCGGTAGAAATATATTCTGCGGTAGAAGTAGGAGATAAGAATAAATAAATACGATAAGACACTCAAGTATATAAGGGAAATCTATGAAAATAAATATAAAATTGATTTTTATTATTTAGATCTAGTTTATGATTTTATTTCTCATTCCTAAAATTATCCTACTTGAACCATCAACCAACATGGTCCAAAGATCTTATGTTTTTTTCCCAGTATTCTTGAAAAGCCATCGGAGCAATTTGCGACTCTATAACAGTATAAGTCCTCTTTTTTAATTGCCTAGTACAATATTATTTTGGTTATCTAAAGTATTGGCGTAGTTATAAAAGTTTTAAGCTACCATTACCTTACAAGGTCTTTTGACCCATAAACCCACTGGTGGAAAGTTTAGATCAAGGCTTATTCACCTTTTACGAGTATGTAACGCACAGGATGATTGAAATATTTGACGCAGCGAACGTGTTAAGTGATAATTATTTATTTAGTCATTGGTATAAATCTGAAAACTTTTATTATTATCAAAAGGTTACTGTGAATACATAGGCATAACCGCAGATTGCGATAGCTGTTTTAATGAAAAGTTTTACTTATATCTTTCCAAAGATTAAATTTTCTACAATCCGAGCTATTTACGTACCTAGACTACGTTTCGAAATTATGATCCCGATAACTGCTTTAAACCATTATTTGCTAAGTAGTACGGCTCATTTCAACCTATATTATACCTAGGTTATGGTCCCATCCGGCAGAAAGTATGAAACTTGGCATGTATGTAGCTTTTACGTATACAATAAAATTATAGAAGTAGAAACAAGTCGTAAAGTGATTTTATCCCCCCCTGGGGGGGCGTTTTGTGTCCCCAATTGCAGTTTTTATTTTTTTTATAAAAAAACGGTGAAAGCTACATCAAAACTGTCTAAGAACAATATATTTGACATCAAATTCTCTATTAACCATTTTTTGAATGAAGGTGATAGCACTTATAGTTTTCAAATTATATTTGAGTTTCTTCCGATATTTTTTTATAAAATCACCCTGTGGAAAACGTATAGGACAACACCGATATTTTTTGCACAAAAATCACTTTACGACTTGTTTCTACTTCTATATTTTATTGTATACGTAAAAGCTACATGCATGCCAAGTTTCATGCTTTCTGCCGGATGGGACCGTGTTTGGTTGAAAAGAGCCGTACTAAAGCGGAAATGTGGGAAGAAAGGTTCTTAGATTATTTATATGTCAAGATAGACAGTCGAAGCTACGACAGCGTCGAAAAAAATATCACCCAACAGTTGGGTGACCAAAACACGCACACATTGTCAGTAGTGTGAGCCGGCCATAGTTTTTATTACAATACTCTTTGGACGCGATGATGCTAAAAATGCACACCACCTTAAAAAAGTTGGCCTGTTTTGTTTAATACGTCAAAAGCCTAAGATTCTATCTAGACATATAAATAATCTAAGGAAAGGTTCTGATATGACCTTACGGCATGTTGTATGCTAGACAGATTGAGGCAGTTTTTTTTTTGGAGCAAAACGTAAATTAGATAAAAGCGTTATAGAACTAACGAAATATGACGTTTGTTGAGTTTTGTCTAATGAAGATGTTACCTATACAATTTCTCATTTCTGTTTATCAGGGGACATACATTTTGTGTCGACGATTAAAGGAACCACGATGCTGGTTTACAACGGGTGCCGGTTCTCGAGGAACTACCAGAACGGCGACAAGGTGTCGTGGAAGTGCAACAAGGTCGGCTGCATCGCCCGCATTATCACCCTCGGGACCAAAGTGGGCGCCCAATTACTCGCTTTCAAGAACAAACACTGTCATCGCCTATCTATGGACTGAGCTTTTCATCAACTGTGTACCCTTAGTACAAAAAGTTATCGAATGACAATCGAATTCGTATATAGCACAAAACTCATCGTATTGGAAATCTTAGTTCCTTTTACGGGATAGGTGGCGCTGTTTAAATTACTGCAATGCAAAACAATACATTAGTGCTCGTTACTAAAGTCCTTTGATACGGACTTTTCACCGTTGTTCTACTATTTGTTATACAAATAGAACTGATTGGAAATAAACAAGGGTATCCGTTCTACTACGTAAGACAAGAAATCGTCACATTACGCACTCGATAGTTTTTTGTGCTAAGAATATAGTTGCCTTTCCTCAGTTTTATCGCATTAAGATTATGCAATTGTTTTTCTTTATAGTTTGTGAGCTTCGATCATAGATGATCGAAGTTTGTGAGTGTGAATTATCGATCTCATTCAATAGACGTTGTAGTTGGTAATTTTGCATCAGATGAATAATTTCTGGGAAGTCAATTTATGATAGTTTTTGGAATAAAATTATGTAAATAATTGTCTTAGGTAGTTGTTTAGTATGTAGTAGTACCTAGTACCTTTGAATGGTATTTTTTATTATGAGACTATTCACAATATCAAAACTTAATTTAAGTGGCATTTATAGTTTAGCTAGGTAGTATATTATAGTAAATTCCAATTTCCTGTGAATGTATTTTAGGTACCTAACCTATATAATTTGATTTGTTTTTCAATTATTAATTCTTGACCTAATGTTACCATCAGTAATTTAGTAAACTGTCTTGTAGTTATAGATTATTTAATCTTTGGTTGAATTAGGTAATTAGTTTTATATGTAGGTAGACACGAAACTTTTGGTATAGACAATGAGCGTTTTTGCGATCACGTTTAACAACTAAACGTAGCAAAGACCGTCATACAAATGTGTACAAGGCACGGGCAGCATCCATTTGCTACAATCCTTACTAATATTATAAATGCGAAAGTCCGTTTGTTTGTTTGTTTATTTGTTTGTTTGTTTGTTACGCCTTCACGTCCTAACTACTGAACCGATCATCATGAAATTTTGCATACACGTTGTCAAAGGTACAGAGAAGGACATAGGGTACCTTTCATCCCGAAAAAATGAATTGTTCCTGAGGGATAGCAAAAAACCTTTACACGCAGACGAAGTCGCGGGCGGCCGCTAGTTAGTTATGAAAAACGAACAGGTCATAATCATTATGTTTAGGAGGAATGCACTAATATAAAATGATTTGAGGTTGACTGATAAGCTACTTCGAATATCTATATTATATTTGCAAGTATTAAGTTTTCTGAAATGTAACGGAAATAAGTATAATCTAAATTGCTTGAGAATATCAATAAATAAATTATGTATTGCCTCGAAGATTTGTTTTTTTTTCACTGTGTTGTTGCTATAGATTTAAAAAATTGCAAAAGATGTTCTATCTGTTCTTTAACTGATTGTCAATAAATAACAAACTGAATTCTATTTGTGTTGAGAGTGAAAAAAAATGATGATTGTTAGAGAAATAAGAAGCACACACATAATGGAAATTAGCTTGATCTTGATACGAAGAACTACTATTTTATGCCATTTTAATGTTCCAGATACTGATTCACTAGAGTATTACTTCGATACTAGTAAATTCGGGAAAAAACCAGTGCTAGTGATGGGCAACCAGCGGTATAAGTTCATGAAGGCGCAAGGCTCGTTAAGGCGCTGGATTTGCATCAAAACTAAATTTAAATGCAGTGCCTTTGTAGTCACACAAAACGACGATATCCTGAGGATGAGTGATTCTCATAAGCACTGATGTTAAGTAACAGACTAGTTATTATTGGCGTAACTTGCAGGTACAGAAAATAACTTTATTTGACCCCTGCTTTTAGATTTGTGATCACAATGTTGACGCTTAACTTATAATCTACGGTCCAGATTTGTACATATTGAAATTTGTTAATGGATTAAATGTATCAAATTTTACGAAGCCTAATAGTAATTCTAATTTTCAATTAAGATAATAGGCTAATCACTGTTATTTCTGGTAAACGATAAAGAATTATATTTATTTGATGACTTTGTTCACAGTGTCAGCCACAAACAAAATTCAGTTTCAAATGACGAGGTTCGGGAACCCAATAATAATATGGGGTAACCACCGGTTCATCAAGAAGCTGTCGAGGCGCGTGAAGACCTGGTGGGAGTGCACGGGCAGGAAGCGGTTCGGCTGCCGGTGCGTCGTAGTCACCGTCAACGACAGACTCATCAAGATGAATGGATGGCACAACCATTAGAAACACAGCTGGATTCGGAGAAGGCTTAGGAGTTCGTTGAGAAGTTCTCAACAGATTAGAAGGTTCAATGGGGCTTTATAACAGACAGAGGTATATTGTGACCAATGAAGAACCCACAGTACTTGGTAAATAATGCCCTGTGCTTGTATTTAATAGTAATCTCAATGTAAAGATCGGTAAAGAACCAAATTGTAATAGTAGAAGAAAATGAAAGTCTTTTTCGTGCTTTGGCTGCAAACTGTATGTGTGAAAAGGGCAAGGTTATGATGGAAATTATTATGCTTGAACATGAGGATGTTGTTGGTGGGAGTATGTATGCTGCTTGAAATAGTTTGATTTCTAGCACAATTAGAGTACTGATGCTGGCTGATGCATTGGTAGACACTTTAATGATGAGATGTAGAGGATTAGCTATTCTGTGGTAGAGGTATGTAATTCTTTGTGGTTATAATGTAAATTAACGAATTGTTCATACTTATATGTTTAGGTTTTCGAATGTAAATAGATCTGCATTTCGAAAGGGCTACTTTAACATATGTATTTATAATATCATGTTGTTTGTTGTATAATAATGTTTTTCCTAAGATTATAAATTGTATAAAGGATTATTTTATATTTTTTATCGATTGTAAATAAAATTAAATAAGATTTTTTAGGCTAAGAGATAAAACTTTACATTATAATTATGTGTTGCAATGTGATTAAAATAATTATAGAAAATAGAGATAGCCATTAAAGTGTTGAACAAAACTTTTGGTAGGACAACGACATTGCATTTGACAGTGAATTTGTCAATTGACAATTAAAAGGCAGAAAATATACACCATTAAATAATTTCTAAGTAGGTAATATAAAAAAAAGAAATGGGAATATCAGACCACTTTACTGAATATGTATGTGCAGTTAAAAGCAAGGACCGGAACCGCTTACCGTTAAAGGGGTTTTTGGTTGGGTATTTCCTAGACTCGTTTTCAAAAACCCTATCAATACGGTAACCCTATTGAAAGGGTAACCCAAGTAAGCACTTGTCCATCAGCCATTTCTGATGTCCCCACTGCTGGGGCACAGGCCTTCCTTATGGGTGGATAAGGAGGAAGGGCCATAACCCACCACGCGTGCCCAATGCGGATTGGTGGGTATTAACGACTGCAAATGCAGCCGGGACCTACGGCTTAACGTGCCTTCCGAAGCACGGAGGAGTTCGCGATAGTAAATTTTTGGTCACCCATCCCATGACCAACCCTTGCGAACGTTGCTTAACTTACGCAATCGCTGGGCCAGGCGCTAAACCACTGCGCCACCGAGCTCCTCAGTAAGCACTTACCGAATACGAAAATCCTAGCGGGGAAACCCTATGAAGGCTTTATGAAGGGGTTTTAAAACGTGTTCAAGCAATTTATACCTAGTTCCACCTGGGCCGAAGGACCGGAACCGCTTACCGTTAAAGGGGTTTTGATTGGGTATTTCATGAACCGCTTATCGTTAAAAGGGTTTTTGATTGGGTATTTCATAGACTTGTTTTCCAGAACCCTATCAATACGGTAAGCATGACCTCGACTAACCTTATCGAAAGGGAAACCCTATCATTTGGTATGCTTTTAAATAGGGTTTCCCTATCAATTGGGTTAACCAAAAAAAAAATAGTAAAATAAAAAAGGTAATAAGTATAAAATCAATAGTCTGAAAATATCGAAACAATCTTGATTATTCGGCAAACTCACAAAGATAGCAAAATGGGTGCGTAGACGCAATCATTCTTATTTTATTTATTTAATGATTTCTTCCATGATTATTCTTTCTATGATTTACGTAAACAAGACACTCTCATCCACAAATCAGTAAATAGTCCAATCAACGGGGCTTATGCAACCCGAATAATTCTTCCGTCTATGAAATTTGGCATGTGATGAAGTTAGGTAATACAGATTACAGATGAACGATAATCCAATAAATTTTGTTACGAGAAGTTAGGTATTTTTACCTAAACATGAAAATCGCTTATATCTCTCTGTGAATATTTCTTCGGGCTAAAATACTTTCTGTATACGTACTTGTGTATTAGTTAGAATAAGTATGTAAAAGAATCCAATATTTTTTCGATTTCGGAGATACTCCAAATTTAAATTTTAATATTTTTCAATATATATTTTCTTGATAAAAATATCTGCTGATTATTATTTTTAATATGTTTTTATATCCTTAAATATATAGCTTTGTTCAGTAAGTCAATTAATTTTCTTCTTTAATCATATTTTTTTATTTTTTGATCTTAAGAGGTAATGTGAAAAATAGTCGGTCCATTTTCATACATTTATGTATAAATATGATTAAAGAAGAAAATTTGTTGGCCTACTGAACAAATCTATATATTAAGGGTATAAAAACATATTAAAAAATAATAATCAGCAGATATTTATATCAAGAAAAGATATATTGAAAAATATTAAAATTTAAGTTTGGAGTATCTCCGAAATCGAAAAAATATTGGATTCTTTTACATACTTATTCTAACTAATACACAAATACGTATACAGAAAGTATTTTAGCCCGAGGAAATATTCACAGAGAGATATAAGCGATTTTCATGTTTAGGTAAAAATACCTAACTTCTCGTAACAAATTTTATTGGCTTATTGTTCATCTGTAATCTGTGTTACCTAACTTCATCACATGCCAAATTTTATAGACGGGAGAATTTTTCGGAAGTCTCCATACAACAAATATGCTCATTGATTGGACTAAAAATTTTGGGACACAAACTAACCTCAATATCTGTACTAATTATGAAATGTTGGATTTTTTTTACTGCACGTACTTGTTTAGTAAAGGGTAGAGATACACCCATTTCTTTTGATCGCTTAGAATCTATCTCAAAATGTTTTGTGTGATAATTTACAGAAGTTATAAGTGTAACCTACCGAATTAATCAAAAGAATTTTATCATTTTTACTTAATGTGAGGTTTTATTATTTTCATATATGGTTCATAATTCGCTTTTGCCAATTTTGTATTTTTTATTAGACACGGTACTTACGTGCAATTAAGTTGTCGTTGTCTGTCACTGATATAACTAATGTAATTAAAATACATTTATTACCAATAAATTTTAATCCTAAAAGAGCTTATATTCTTTCTTCAATTAGACTTCAATTATATTTTATAGTGAAGATTATTAGATCTCGAGCACACGTTTTAGACAAATAACATAAAAGATAATAAATTACGAATATCTCCTCTTAACAGTGGCGTGCCTAGGCCTACAGAGTATAGCAAGCCCGAGCCCTAAAATCAAGCAAATTTTTTTCATCATCATCATCATCATATCAGCCGCACGACACCCACTGCTGGGTATAGGCCTCCCCTAAGGATCTCCACGACGATCGGTCCTGCGCTGCCCGCATCCAGTGGCTTCCCGCGACCTTCACCCTCACGTCGGTCCACCTTGTCGGGGGCCTACCCACGGAGCGTCGTCCGGTGCGCGGTCGCCATTCCAGAACCTTTCCAATTCCTTTCAAATTTTTTTACCAGCTCAATATAAGCAAGAAAAACAATGCATCTCACAGTTTCTCTTTACTAATTTAAGATTTTTTTCATACCAAAATATCGATGCGACACCGCCCAGCGCCATCTAGACTAATTAATAGATAAGTCGCAAAAAAGCACCAAAAGCACAACCCTTAAGCATACATAATTATTCATAAATTAGTTCGACACAAAATGTTAGATGGCGTGACTTTATCGAATTTAATTATTGTGTAATCAAAACTAAATTTCTCGTTTAAAATGTGTAACTCATAATAAATATTTAAATTATTTCACAAAATAATAGCGTTCCTGAGTTTTTACTAGACAATTCCAATCCTATCCCCTTGTCGTTCAAATGAAAGACGCAAAACTAACCTTACTTATTTATTTTTATAAGAAGAACCAACAATGTAAACGAGTCCACGACGAAATTAGGTACGTACGATCAAAGATAATATAATACTATACGTACGATACATTGAAGAATTGTATTTCTTTGAAAATACTGAAATGAAGAGGTATTATTACCGGACTGCAAGTGCTAGGCAAGGGTCATTTTTTGTATTTCTCTTGGATCGATTCAACTCGTGGACACTTTCACAGATCACTCAGTGAATAAACATTTTAATCCATCACGAAAAAACATTATCAATCATTAGACTGAAATTTAGACATATTTTTAACACAAAAACACTAATAAAGGCAAAACACTTGTTGTTTCAAAACAGCTGTCGTCAGGTCGTCACAGATTATTGGCGTTGGCGTTATGTTGGTACCCCGTAAATTTATTCTTATTGCGATGGAATAAGGTTCAAAATTGAATAAATTTCCGGGGTACCAACATAACGCCATGGGTAAAATAGCCGCACTCTACGCGGCGGCCTCGTATTGTGGCCATTTGTGGCTAACTTCAATAGCAAGCATGCTTTGGCTCGGATTGAACATTTTTCATAGAATCTATACATACCTACAGTAGTATTTATGTAGTGGGGTACCAGTTTCGCTAACGTTAGAAGAGTGCGTATGTATGGATTTGCGAAGCCCGGTTGCAAGCCAACGAGTGCGAGAGAGATGCAGTGTATTGTTCGATTAATGCCTATATTATGCAGTTTAACGACTTGACTATCGATCAGTTGTTTGAAAAATTGAATCTTTGGTTGATTTTGATTGAAAATTTACGTTCGTGAATAATATTTTGCTGTTGTCATTAATTGAGTTTCATTAGTAGTGTAAATAAGATTCTGTTAGGGCAAGCCGGGCTTTTGGGCTTCTATGGAGGTACCGCCACTGCCTCTTAAGAACCTTGTATGCTATATTAGCTTGCTTCAGACTTAGGTGTCTTAAACAGAATATTGACTGTTATTATATGTTTCAGAACCAAAGTTTGAATTGTCGCAAAGAGGCAACTTGGTTGTCCAAATTGGCGAGTGGCGCTTCAACAAGCACGCCTGTTGGGGGTCCAAGGTTCGCTGGACATGCATCAAAAAGAAGACCGGTTGCACCGCTGCCATCACCACTGTTGACAATGTCATCGTCAAGACTCTTGGCAAACATAATCATTAGTAAGTTAGAACTAGCTTAGCTTGGGCTAATTAAAGTAGCATTGAACCTCTATTTTGGAACTAGTAATCTATGAATTTGCACTCAAATTTGGAAATTGGTTGGCGTTTTTTTCACTGCTGTTCTGTTGATCTGAAATCAACAAATGATAACTGCTTCACCCACCAATTTGTATTAGACCCGCATGATGGATATGGCCCGTCCTTCTTATCCATCCAACTTGGACGAATTACCATAAGGACGGCCCGTGTCCCAGAAGTGGGGACGTCAACTTGTAAAATTTGAATGACCTGTTCAATATTAAAGTGTTATTTACATTTAATTAACTGAAATGAACTTTATATACCTAGCTGGGAACAACATTATTATACCTTACTCAGTCAGCAGTTTTAGTACTGCATAGAGGTGCAGTTGCAACAAATGATCTTCGTTTAGTTAATGTCATCGAAATATTATAGTGATAATATTTCAATGGGTAATGTATGTGTTTTTTAATTGTTTGTATTTGTCTGAATTTAAACTTATTTTAAGTATGTTTGATGAAATTTTACTAACATTGTATGACAAAATATAATTTAAGTCTTTAAGTAAGCCTCAGTTTCGATATTAGCGATTAGGATTTATTTGAAGAATTACAACATTTTCTTTTTTTTGCTAGCTAAACTTGATAGTAAAATTATTTCTTTTTTTATTGTAACCTTTAAGTATGTAGGCAATAAGTAAATATTGAGGTCTACCCAATAAAGGGTGAACTACAAATAAAATAATTAAGGTAATAATTTAAGTGTATTGTAGCTTTAGATAATTTGGCAAATTAGTAAAAAATCTTGAGTGTATGACTACGTTCGGTTTATATTGAACAGATTAATTATGTATGTCATTTACACGTTGAATGAGTACATATAGTAATGCTTTATGAAATCTCAAATTACAATCTATTAATGTATGTAGGAAGTACCTATTTTGACTCTATACGTAGTGGTTTTTCTCCCGTAGTAATCGTTAGAATGATAATTATGTTAAAAACAATTATAAAATGTAATCAGTCTGTTGAAATAAATTCATTCATATAATTTCTAACAGAATATTCCGTATACGTGTTTGATTTTGTAACATTTATCATCGCAAAGGTAATTGTTACAAGACTGCTAAAAAACAAAAACAGAGAGTGTAATGTGTTCAGGGTTCAAGTATGTTTGTGGGTATGTGAGTTTCTTTATTTTGAATATTTCATTTGAAAGACCCGGGCACTAATTTCATTTTTTTCATTGGACAGATGGATGGGACATTTTGCTACATTTCTTTGGTACTTACGTCTTTATTTGTGCCAAAAAGAAGTATCAATGTGTCACATCCATCTGTCAAATGAAAGTGATTTTGAAATTAGACCCGTCAAACGTCTAATGCACTTTGTTAGTTCGAATCTGTTAATGTCAATGAGCCCCTTCTTTTCGTGTTCCTTTCAGTTCTGTGTAATGTGAATGCATATTAATTTGTTTTCTTTCCATTTCAGACCTTAACCCGGTGTTCGCTCAGTCTCAGAGAGGAAACCCAGTGATCATGATCGGGCAGTATCGATTTAATCGCGTCAATAAGTATGGCAGCAGGACGAGATGGGTGTGCGTGAAGGCGAAGGCGGGTTGTCGTGCGTCTTTGCACACGATGGACAACGCCATCGTCCGTGTTTGGGGCTTCCACGACCCTTTAGCTCACACCAGCGCCAATCGATTCTGAACAAAATTCAATGTTATCATAATCCAAACATCTTCAACAGACACTTAAAACCAGCGAACTAAAATCTATGGAAGTGTAATTGCAAACAAATATTGCTTAAAAATGGCACCACAGGGCTAAAAAGTGACAATTCGCACAACATTTAGTCGGGCCCGCCACGGGCCGGGTGCGGTGACAGCTGTTAACGTTCTTTATAATAAACAAAAGAGAGAAAGAGAGAGTCTATTAAATATGACGTCTTGTGCCAGTCAAAAGGCATAAAAGACGCAAAGAAGGCAGTAAAAAGATGCTTAAATAACGTATCATATTTTTTCGTTTAAGTATAGAAAATGTCTATGAGTATACAAATTATTTTCGTTATTATGCAACTAGTGTTTAGTCGCTTTGTGCTGCATAATAATAATTATTATGCCAGCATTTTAAGGTCCTGTGGTGCAATTTTTTGAGCCGAATGCCTGTTCCATAGATTTTAGTTCGCTGCTCCAGACCATAATAAATTTTCATCTTCTCTGTCTATGTCTCTGTCTGTCTGTCTGTGAATCAATGTCGTACATGACTCATTTCTATTACTTAGTGTACATATTTTGTTAGTTTTGCATTTACGAAATCTTTAGATGATTTGAAGACTTCTGTTTACGAATTTTTGTGATAGTATGATTTATATTTTGTTATTGCAAATGTTTCAAATGAACTCCGACTAGAAATATTTTCTCAATGAAATAACAAAATCGTGGTAGGTATTTATTAAATATTGTTTATAAATTATTCAAGGTTCCTCGGATGTTTAATGCCTTCAATCAGATGCGGTATAATAAAAAGGTGCTTTTTACACACCTCCCAAAAAGGAGTGTATTGTTTCCAATGACGTTGCAGCATGCAATGGTCTTTACTATCCCTTCGAGGCTTAAAGTTTATATCATGGATAAACATAAGGCTAGAAACGTCAGATTGATTAATAGTTGTGTAAGGCGTATTTCTAATGGTGTTAGGGACGTTAACAGTAAGTGTTACAATCTAGTTTATAAGTTTACTGTAGTGACTAATCTTTCATCAATTATTATTAATATTAATGCACATACAAAGTAACTGACTTAAATATTACTTAGGTTTTGGTGGTGGATAAAATAGTGAATGCTTTTATTCAGTATTTAATCATGAGTAATGTTTATCTTAACTCCATATTTTGAAACTGCATCAAAGATAAAACCGTATTTATGATTTCTATATTTTTTTGTTTTATTTCATTTAAATCCTGACGTTGCTTGTGTGCCATTTAATTCATCAAACTAACAGCCGATTTCAATAATCTATCTTCAGTATGAGATAGGCTTACTATGGATCTGTTACTAGGCAACTGTTGTTATTTCCTGTCATTCAATCAGCCTTAAGCCTTAATCGGCCTTAAGGCGGTTGTATGACCGAAAGTGGCGCCCTCAGAGGTTTTTATTTAATAAGTTATTAATAGAAAAAGATTTTAATAATGTTCATCGTGGAGATTTTAGGGCCCATAGTGTAGTATTTTTAGAAGGTATCACGACATGCCCTCGTTGTCATTCGTAGAAGTAGATAGCAAATGTGTCAAAAACGGCCACTTTTAGCAGTTTTTCTATCTACTTCTAGCAGCGACTACTAGGGAATGTAACGATACCGTCTAAAAATACGAGACTGTGGGCCCTAAAATCTCCACGATAAACATTATTAAAATTGTGTATTAGAATTATAATATTAAATAAAATTCATCGCGGCGCCACTTTCACTCAGGGTACCACCTTAAGAGGATAAGGGCCATCTCACCATGGTTGCATCACAAGCGGGTGTATCGCTTGTCGCTTCCAAATTGGTTGCCCAACCCAGCGGACACCTGTCCCCCTTTTTATACGGCACTTGCCCACTCGCCACCGGTTGGTCATACAAGGGTCATGGGTGGTAATCACCCCACTGACCCGGTGGCTCGCCCGGCAACCCGGGCCTCCTCGCGGTTGGGAGATGGCCGGGCAAGTATGGCCATCTCCCCAGACGGCCGGGGACCGTGCAATGCAGGCGATGGGTCACCCCCCATCACCCGCGTAGTCCCCGTTAGAGCGGTATGAGGTGCGCGTAGCGCCTTCTCCTAGCGCCCATCCGCCTGAGTCGGAGCCGGTTCGCATGAGCCTCCTCTTCGCGAACCCTCTTCGATGCCTCCTTCTGCCGGAGAACTTCCTCGCAGAAGGAGACTACCGCCTCCCAGGATTTCTCGGTGGCCAGCATGGCCCGTACCACACTGGGCAGCGAGAGATCCCTCCCAATCACAGCTGTCAGAACGCTGCGCTGCGGAGCCCAGACAGAACACACCTCAAGGGTGTGCTGTGCACTGTCCTCCGCATCGCCGCACTCGTAACACTGTGCGGACGCTTCCTTACCAATCCGACACAGATACTTACCGAAGCACCCGTGCCTAGTAAGTATCTGCGTCAGCCTATAAGTCAGCGCTCCGTGCTTTCTGGAGCACTACTCTTCAAGCAATGGGCGGATCGCCTCTACGGTCCTCACCCCATAGGGTTCCGTTTCAAGGTTATCCCGCCAGACCTCCAGCCGCACCTCCTCCGCCAGTTGCCGGATAGCCGCCACCTCCTCAGGGGCAGGACGCTCCCCTCTCTCAAGCGCACTCCACACCTGCCCCCCTAACATGACCACTAAAACACTTGATACCATATGATATCGAGTGATTTAGTATTTTATCGACACTACTGTCAAAATCCATTCTCTTTTGACAGTTAAATGTAAAGAATCGCTATGTCGCGTTTCGGTGGTCATGCTAAGGGGGCAGGTGAGTGAGCCTCCATACATCTGTATACCTCTACTCTACATTTTGTTGTGAGCGCGCGCGTCTGGTTGTGCATTAAAGCTTTTTGATTTAAAGTGTTTTCATTAAAGCTAAGGTTTTTTCAGTTATTCAAGTTTGGACGAAAAGAGGTACTATGATGCTCGAGGCGGGAGGCATAAGATTCACTCAAGATAGGACAAAGAATGAAAAAGCGAGATGGCGTTGCACCACCCGATCTCGGACTAAATGTAAAGCTTTTATTCTGACGTCAAACGGCGCCGTCGTAAAGACGAAGCTTATTCACAATCATCCTCCTCTATCTGTCAACAAGTAATTTTTTTATTGTCGATTGAGTTACTGTAAAGAAATATCATATTAATATGGAGCTACTAAAAGAAACATCGTAACTGGTGCAGCAGTTTTTATCATCCTTAAAGTCGAGAAGTTTGGTGAAAATTACCCGTAAATATGTTAGTATTCTAACACGGGAAATGTATTTTTATGGAATGCAAAGGCTGTCGGGAGCTACTTAACTATCACAAAATGGTTCAATCAAACAAAAGAAACAGCGATTTTTTAAATACGTCTTGCATTAATTATATAATCATGAGTTATGTTTATTTTGATTCCATATTTTATTTTAAAACTGCATCAAATATAAAACTATTTATCATTCCATTATTCGTTGTTTTATTTGTTTGCCGTCCGTCACCATTGAACAAAGTTAAACTAAGAGAATGTTTTCACCATTAAATTAATGTATTTTTTTTTGCAGTTATTCAGGTTTGGACAAAAAGAGGTACAATGATGCTCGAGGCGGGAGGTGTCAGATTCACTCAAGACAGGACACAGAATAAAAAAACAAGATGGCGGTGCTCCACCCGATCTCGGACTAAATGCAAAGCATTTATTATGACGTTAAACGGCGCCGTCGTAAAGACGAAGTTAATTCACAATCATCCTCGTCGCGTCGATGTATTTCTAGCTAGGTAATGTTTCGTCCCTGTTGATTACAAAGGAGAAAGGATATGGAAATATGGAACTTCTAAAAGAAACTTACGGAACTAGTGCAGAGGTTTTATTATCTACAAAGTTAAGGAGAAGGTAGGTTTGACTAAAACAACACTTGATCGAGAGAGAAACATTAAAGTCTGGATAATTTCACCTACTTTTAGAAGGGATATTAATAAGACAGCTTACTCACTGACGTCAATCAATTTTAATTCTTCGTATGATCGAAGCTTCAAAGTTATTAAATAATTTGTTTAACTAAAAAAAAAGGAACAGCGAAGCTGTCATAAATAAATTAAACACTTGAGAGCAATGAAATCAACTCGGCTAAGTTCCTTTCAATCTTTTTCACAGAATCAATTGATGTAAATAAAAAATTGAAATCGGTATGATTGAGCTTTGAAACGTAAGTATCAATTTAATTGAACTATCTTAACTGTTTCTATGTCGGAAAGAACTTAAGAGAAACTTAGCTAAGTCGATTTCTTACTAACTACATAGAATATAAGCACTACCGTACTTACTAAGCGATTTTTTTTTACTTTTAAAATTCGTTTAAAAAACAGTGTCCATCACGGATCCCATGGGGATCCCATGTTTGTCGCAAGATGTACCTGTCTGCGAGTATTGTGTATTTCACTTTTTTTATTACGTAAAGAAAAGAATTATTAATTTTCAATGCAAATATATAATTATTATTAATAATATTATAATAATATTTTTTTATTAACTGTTGAAAGTACATTATTACATGAGTTACCGCTAAATCATTCATAACATCACTAAAAATCCATAACACTGTAACTTTAGGATAAACAAACAGTTTACACTAATCTAAATAGGTAATTTTTTAATTTTATTTAATTTTATATCTTTACTGTACAACAATAAAATAATGTACAAGAGGCAGACTTAATGCTAAAAGCGTTCACTGTTTAAAAAAATAAATTAACAGTCCAGAGTGTGTGTGTAATAAGCAAATAAAAATATGACGTTGTAGATTTTTATAGTGTCAATGGTTATCCATTAGTTACTACGTTACTAGAGCAATCAAAAATTATTCATAAAATATTGGTTTTTAAGGAAAATTATAGAAGCTTCTTTCTTGTCGGTTCGGTTATTTGGTAGGTTACTACAAATAACGTATGCCTGGTATATTTTCTACGGGGTCAATAACATGGCAGTACAGTAACCCAGTCCAGCGCTGACTTGCTACTGGGCTAGTTTAAACTTTCTGACATAGACATAAACTAGCTTAAATTTTCTGACACTAGTTTCAACCCAGTTCAGCCATTACAATGACTGTCAAAAGTAATATCGAAGGATGTTATGATTGAGATGGCACTATACGCGATGTATAGCTTTGTCTCTATCAAAACATCACTTTGATGTTGCTATAAGAAGTACGGCCTCAGTGCTGACAGTCCAGCTGATTAGCCACCGGTTCTATTTTCGGGCACAGTACGACTTACTGCCGATCCTGTCTACATGTACCGAGTTACTGGGTCCGAAATTCTGAGTCACTGACCTCGTATAAATCAGCCCTTAGGTATATTGGAAATGGCAGCTAATTTAGTCACTGCACTGCCATTGTTATCAAGTATATTATCTTTCAGTGTCAATGTACCGAACAGCTAAGGGCTCGCTTGCACTGTTCTCGGGGGGCTACCGGTACAATCGGCAGAACATCCGTGGCGGCAAAACGCGCTGGCAGTGCTCCAAGAAGACACGCACCAAATGTAAGGCCTTCATCACAACCGTCGACGGATACGTCATCAGGAACAACCCAGACCATAATCATTAAGCCGTCCGGTTTTTAGAGTATTTTAACGACCTGGCCACAGCACAAAACGACTAGAAAGACTACTAGCAAATTTGCTGTCTTCATTGTCCTGACGAAACGCTCACCGCACAGTGGTTAATATGGCATCACATGCAACATGTCTAATAAGAGCTGTTCCGATCGCACTGTTGTATGGCCATGTCGTAACCGTAACCTGAGGAAAGTAAGCCAAGCTTACAAAAGCCTTATAAACTTTTTTGTATGAAACGTTATTTTTTATTTATTTTTTGGCTTGTCGATATTGGCTAATAAACTGTTTAGCATTTGGCGAAGTAAAACCCCAAATCGTGGTCTTATACAAGAGTAAATATAATATAACATTGACTTTAATTAACTAAAATAACTTGTACAATTGTTATAATTATAATAATATTATATTTTTATGAATTTCACTTTGGCTTTGTTTTCTTTCTATCATTGATGTTTTCAGTCTACAAAAAATGAAATCTACAATTTACTTACTGACGAATTGTGTTTTTACTGTGAAATATAAGTTACCAGTGTTTCTATTAGCAAAGTTTTCTATTTGATACATATGTATGAAAAAATAATCGAATAAAAATGAGCTTAAGATGCAAAAATAACAACACGACTGTAGCACAGTTTAACAAATTCCTGTAGTGTGGATAAATATTGTTTTCTTCAGCTATGAAATAAATACCTGATTCTATTAAATATAATGTGTGTTATTTTCCAGTGACTCAATGGCTCACTCCTCGAGGTACGGAGATGCTGGCCTGTGGGGGGCACAAGTTCTCCAAGGTTTACGCAAATGGTGGAAGAGTGAGGTGGCAGTGCACCACCAGATCTCGGACCAAATGTAGAGCGTCCTTGGTCACTATCGGTAATACTGTCCTCAGAAGCAACCTTTGCCACAACCACGACAATGCGGACCAACATGAAGAGGCAACATCAAGTGTTATTTCTTCTTCCCTTCGTTTTTTCTCAGGCGTATCACAATAATTACGAATATATTTTTAGATCTGCTCTTTTGATTGGATTTGTATTCGAATAGGATTTTAGCATTTCATTATGTTAGGTATTTATTTTACACTTTCTTTTATATAGGATAACACAATAATTGGGAGTAATACTGCTCCTTTGAGTAGTATAGTGAAATAGTGAATAATGAAAACGTTTCATGTAGTGAAAATTATTTATTTTAATAACTAAATAGCATTTTCTTGTTTATAACGTTTGAACCACTTTTTTAATGTTTTAATCATTTCAAAACTGGAAGATATAATTTGTGTTATCTTCCAGTGACCCAATGGCTCACCCCTCGGGGTACGGAGATGCTGACCTGTGAGGGGCACAAGTTTTCCAAGGCTTACGCAAATGGCGAAAGAGTGAGGTGGCAGTGCACCACCAGATCTCGGACCAAATGTAGAGCGTTTCTGCTGACATTGAGTGATAATGTCATCAGAAGCAATCTTTGTCACAATCACCATCCATTAGACGCTGCGGACCTACATGAAGTTTTGGCTAAATCACGTGTAACTTTTTCTTGCCTTCGTTTTTTGTCAGGCGTATCGAAACATGATACAAATTAAATATTTCGTTCTTTTGTTTGATTTGGATTAGTATTCGAAAAGGATTTTAGCATTTCATTGTGTTACTTATTTTACACTATTTATACAGGATTACAAAGAAAGGTGTACTATTGCTTCTTTCATTACAGTAGTAAAAGTGAGATATTTTAAGAATTAAATTGCATCATTATTTGTTTATAGAAGTGTACTCGTGTTGAGGATTAAATAATGTTTTACCAGAATTATTTAAAGTTGTATTCAATTTAAAAAAGTTATTGCGAAATATTGTTGTCTTCCGCTAGATAATACCTGATTCTAATAAATATAATGAGTGTTACCTTCCAGTGACCCAATGGCTCACCCCTCGGGGTACAGAGATTATGACCTGTGGTGGGCACAAGTTCTCCAAGGATTATGCACATGGCAAAAGAGTCAGGTGGCAGTGCAGCACCAGACATCGGACCAAATGCCGAGCGTCCCTAATCACAAGTAATAGTACTGTCTATAGAAGCAATCTTTGCCACAATCACAATCCAATAGTCTCTACGGACCTCCTAACACTAGCAAATGAAGCTACATCACGTGTTACTTTTTCTTTCGTTTAATGCATAGACTTATTATATTACTAGCGTAGTTTAATGTCAATTAAGCGTATCGAAATAATAAGATAACAAAATGTTTGTTTTGTTTATTTTATTTATACCTAAGTATTTGTATTCGAAAAGGATTTTAGCATATCATTATTTTACTTATTTTACACTTTTTAGGTACACAGGATAATAAAAAAGAAGATAATAGGAATACTAGCGTTACATTACATAGCGCTACATTTTTAGCATGACATGCCAAATGTAACGTTCTATGTTATAATATGGTCAATAAATAAATGAAATGAAATGAAATACTATTGCTTCATTGAGTTTAATGAATAATGTGATCGTTTCATTAGTAAAGAGATGGGTATGTTTTAAAAATTAAATAGCATAATTACTTGTTGACAAGGCGTGTACTCGTATTTAGGATTTAATAATGCTTGGACCGAATTCTTTATTAACGTTGTAACAATTTTAACACGGGGAGAATAAAACACCAACGTGGATGATATTGTTAAATAATCGTATTGTTGATTACTTACTTGATTCTAATAAATATAATGTTTGTTAGCTTCCAGTGACCCAATGGCTCGACCGTCAGGGTACAGAGATGCTGACCTATGGGGGGCACAAGTTCTCCAAGGCTTACGCAAATGGCGAAAGAGTCAGGTGGCAGTGCAGCACCAGACATCGGACCAAATGCCGAGCGTCCCTGATCACGATTAATTATACTGTTTTTAGAAGCAACCTTTGTCACAATCACAATCCATCAGACTCTGTCCTCTTAAGGCTACTGTTCCACCTGCGTTAACGTTAACGTTGAAGTATTACCATGGACATTAGTCCAACTACGCTTTAACTAAGGCGTTATGTAAATTTAGCTCTGTTGTTTGTAAATTAACACGTTAAAGGCTTGGCCACATCTACGTAACGCCTAGATTAACGCTTTAAGCTATGCGTTAAGAAGCAGGTGGAGCCGTAGCATAACACTAGTAAATGAAGCTACATCACGTGTTACTTTTCTTTCCCTTTGTTTAATGTCAAGTAGGCGTATCGAAATAATAAGAGTGGCCAAATACAGACGGAGTTCCGTTTCGGAAGTCCGTACATACGCAATTCCGAGCGCAGCTAATCCATACAAATCTATGGACCTACCACAAACATGGGGAATTTTTTCGTACGGATTTCCATACGGAATTCGTTTGTATGTGGCCACTCTTAGTGTGAGTTGCACCAAAACGCTGTCAAAGGTAAAGTTATCGTCAAATGATAATGCTACCTATTTGTCACGTCAAACTTGTAAAAGGACACCATGCTGACTGGCAACCTCTTTTTTTAACTGATGCTTGTTATTGGTAAAGTAAGATGGTGCAACTCAGCCTTAGATAACAAAATATTTATTTTGTTTGATTTATGTGTGTGATTTAAGTGTTTGTATTCGAAAAGGATTTTAGCATTTCATTATGTTACTTATTTAATTTTACACTATAAGTTACTTTTGCTTCTTTGAGTTTAGTGACTTAATGCAATCGTTTCATTAGTGAAGAGTTATTTTTTTATATTTCAATAGGATTTACTTGTTTATACATATAGGTATTTAGGATTGAATAATGTTTGAACGTTATACAGGGTGTCACAAAAAACCTGCCATCATACTAAAACAACTTTTACTATGGGACCAACTCTGAAATCGCGAAAAACATCATCTGTTTCTTACAAAAAATAATAATGAAGATATCAAAATGTATGAAACAGCTGGTTTTTTTTCGCGATTTCAGAGTTGGTCCCATAGTAAAAGTTGTTCAATTTGATGGTCCCTATACCTTATTCGGCATTAGGAGTATTTTTTTAACACGTTCTATATTTTGTTAAGTGGTAATTCAAGCCCTTTGATTTAGTAGGTACCCAACACGGTATCATTAAAAAATATTTTTTAGTCCATTACTAAACCTACCTCATATTTTCTATATTTTAGATATTTTTTTTTGTTTATAAATAAATACTTAGGTACTAGAGCTTAAAATAATTATCATTATATTAAAATAAATGATTTTGTATGCATTACTGTGACTTTTTTTCTTAATATGTAAAAATGAATTATTGTTAATTATTCTTTATTTTGGCTAAAACTCAAAAACGGCTTGACCGATTGGATTTCTTTTGTTTTGTTCGCTATATTTGTATTATAAAATATAGAAAAACCCAACAGGACAGCTAATAATAAAAAAATAATAACATTGCTAATTTTGTATGGGAATTTTGAGTTTTGACAGCTACTTTTTGACCCCCGACGTAGCGGAAAGAGGGGTGTTATAAGTTTGAAGCCTATGTCTGTCTATGTACCATGGGCAACAGCGTCGCTTAACCACTGCTAAGGTTAAAATCGCTTGCACGCCGCGCCCGCTGTCACATACGTTTAGTTCGTGCAGAGGCGATATGCGCGCACACGAATATTGTTGCAAACTGGTTAAGCGACGCTGTTGCCCATAGTACGTACGTACGTAGTGCCTAATCGGATCAAGCGATTTCAATGCAGTTTTTTAAATTGAATATAATATAGCCACCATCAGGTCACAGCACAGTACATCCCTTGCAGAAAACAAGGCTTTAAAGTTACCTCGTTTGTATGAAAAAAAAAACACCTGTATCCTTATACAAAGTTGATGAGTATACTTACCTGATTCTAATTAATATAACGTGTGTTATCTTTCAGTGACCCAATGGCTCACCCCTCGGGGCGCAGAGTTGCTTATCTATGGTGGGTACAAGTACCACAAGTGTTACGCATATGGCGAAAGAGTCAGGTGGAAATGCAGTGCACATAATAGTCGCAAATGCCGAGCGTCCCTGATCACAATGAACCGTACTGTCTATAGCAGCAATCTTTGCCACAATCACAGTCCATTAGGTTCTGCGGACCTACTGACAGTAGCAAATCAATTAGCTACATCACGTGTTACTATTTCTTTCCCTTTTTCCGCTAATAAGATAACTAAGTAATCTTTTTTTTGATTCAGATTAAAATTTGTAGTAAAAAAAAGAATTTTAGCATTTCATTATTTCATTTATTTTACACTATTTATAAAGGACTAGCGTCCTGCCCTAGCTTCGCTTCGATGTAAACTATAGATTTTGTACTTAAAATATCTACATCTCGAAATGATTTTTGTTCTTACCTTTAAAAAACCGATACTCTTATACAAAGTTCCCCCTCCCATTCCTTCAAAAAATTATAATATCAAAAAACCTGAAACGCGTCATTATTCATTTATGCTTATAGTAGCTATAATTTATATTTTTATGTTTCCAACTGCATATATCATAATACAAAAATCTTGGATAGTAACTTGAGTTGGGGTTCGCAGCTACAAGCTGTCAGCCGCACACCAGGGACGGATACCGTTATCTAAATTTTACTGGTAAAATACCAAAAAAAAATTTCGAACACGTTACGTTACTTACGAAATACCGCTATTACGGCTATTAATACGTTATTTTTAACGTAAATTTAGCGACCTGGCTTGCGCTGGTCTCCGTACCGCTACCGCACGACCCCCCCCCCCCCTCCCAATTTATCAATACCGATAACGATATCTTTAAACGTTATCAGTAACGTTATTTGTATAACGTTACTTGATTACGCCGATCCAAGATTGCAATAGTGCACAATTACACACATATTCCTATTACACACGGATTACACTTCTTGAGTTGAGAGGCCTTGATTACACGCAAAATGTGTAATTACACAAAACGGCAACGCTGATCTACATCTTTCGGAGGACCCTAAACAAAGTTAAGTGACTTCAAAACTTCTATATCTGGGGCCTATTGCATAACAAATTACAAGCTAATATTAGGTCTTTACCTATGAAATTGCTGATATTTTGTCACATACAGAGAAAATAATAACTTCTATAATTTAAAATTTTAACAAAATCGTGAATATTACATCGAATTATGATCATGATAGTTAACTATCAGTAAAAATAAAGTCCATATTTTAGCTTTCGTGACATTAAAAAAAAGATCTTGAAAGTGACTCTTTTTTTGTGAGCAAAAAAAAGGGTGACCGAAGGGGTTGTAACTTAACCAAAACTTATTTTTTCGCTTATCTTAAATGGAAATAAGTTAGCATAGTGTTCAAACATTAGTACATAAAAGTTTTGTTATATGAGTGTTCATGGTTGTTAAATGAACAAAGAAAATGCTATTATGAAAAATGCAACTTCTTGAAAAATCTCCATACAAATCGGCAATTTCATAGGTAAAGACCTATTATTATTAGTGAATTTGTATGGAAAATCGCTAATACTATTAGCTTGTAATTTGTGTTATGCAATAGCCCCCTGATTTATATTTGGCTTACGCAAATATGATCATGTTTTTAACACGTTTTTATTAAGTTACTTTCTCGTTTGTGTTCGTTTCTCCGCAAAGTTTGTGAACGATTTTGTACTATCTTCCCGATGAGCTAGAAACTTGAAACTTTGAACATAGGTCAGAACTGGTAGGCAATGCAATATTATGGTGTCATTGCGCTGATTTGATGATGGATCCGGAAGAAGGCTACAGGATCTCTATGATAAAACCATACAATCCATCGTGTTTGAGTTCGTTACAATAGTCTTGACGAGTACTCTAATGGGAGATGAGAATCGAGATCCAGGGTCTGATGATGAACCTGAAAGGCCATGCCATAGGAACTCAATATTGAAACAGTGCAACCCCATCAAATTTGGGCTTGTTTGAATTGTCTTGACGAGTTCTTGTTTGGGAAATAGTTTCGTTAGTTTAGTTAGAAAAAGAAGGACACAGGAACTCTTTAATAAAACCACCTTTTCCCATCGAGATTGGGCTCGTTTGAATCGTCATGACGAGTACTTTGTTGGGAAATAGTGTCCAGGGTCTAATGATGGAGCCCGAAGAAAGCCATTGGAACTCGGTAATAAAACCAAGCAACCCCATCGAGTTCGGGCTCGTTTGAATCATCTTGACGAGTACTTTAATGGGAAATAGTGTCCGAGGATCTGATGATGGAGCCGGAGGAAGGCCATAGGAACTCTATAATAAAACCATACAACCCCATCGAGTTTGGGCTCGCTCGTTTGAATCGTCTTGACGAGTACTTTGTTGGGAAATAGATTTCAGGATCTGATGATGGAGCCGGAAGAAGGACACAGGAACTCTTTAATAAAACGATGTTACCCCATCGAGTTTGGACTCATTTGAATTGTCTTGACGAGTACTTTGTTGGGAAATAGTTTCCAGGGTCTGATGATGGAACCGGAAGAAGGCCACTGGGACTCTGTAATGAAACCATGCAACCCCATCGAGTTTGGGCCCGTTTGAATCGTCTTGACGAGTGCAAGTGCGAGAGTAGGAGATGGTATATTTTTAGTCTTAGCTCATTAACTAAAAAGCAGAAAGTAATATATTTCTGAAAAAAAAAACTTTTTTAAAAACACGTTTTTAAAACGGACTGAATTATTAGAAAAAAAAATCGGACTAAAAACATTAAAATGGACTGGTAAAAACAGACTAAAAAGTAAAAAAGAAATTCTTCTGTAAATATTTATAATCCTATAGGTACCAACAGAAATTTTAAACCTAAAAACGTGCGGCGCATTTTGTAAAATTTATCATCCATATTGTCTTTAGCACGCCCCACGTTTTTAGGTTTAAAATTTCTGTAGGTATAGGGTTATAAATATTTACAGAAGAAATTATTTATTACTTTTTAGTCTGTTTTTTTCGTCGTAAGCTCAAGTGGCTACTCATATTTTGTCCATCCTATGCAATATTTTGTTCATTCCTTCTTACCCGCGCTATCTCAAGGGACGATTTAGTTACCTTTGTTCGACTTCACAATTCTCTTTGGTCTTCAAAGAGCCACTCTACGTATATCCACAGGACAACCTTCTATCAGGGTTCTTTTACTGTTCTGGCAGTAATGCTCTGGAAATCCTTGTCTGTGTCCATAAGGCGTGCTTTGAACACTTTCAAGAACTAAGTCAAACAGCATTACCAATCACTATTATTTTAGTCTTTTTGTAATTTAAATGATTACTTCCCCTATTAATACTGCAAATAATTTGTTAATGTGTTTTTCTTCGTAATATTATTATTGTAATTTTAAGTGTTATGATTATGTAAGTTTATCATTAAAATGATTTTATGTATGTATTTCAAGGCCCGGAAAATGAGACACATTAGATTTTCTATTGTTGTCCGGCCGCATGCGGCCGCGCAGGCATTGGATAATTAAGTACTTCCTAGCCATTTTACACCTCCTTTTCCATCTCTTGTTAATCTCTCCATACCTCCAGTTGTCTGGAAGAAATTGCTTTTAGCGATAAGACCGCCATGTTTAACACTGTAAGTTTTATTGTTAATTCTTTTATGTATGTTTCTTGGTGTTAAAATAAAGTATTATCTAATCTTATCCTTTCTTAGCAGATGCTAAGGTACATTTTAATAAGTAACCCGTACTATATTCCATATTTCAGCATCCTAGACTTATTAGATTTGCCTGAGCTTTTCTTAGAATACATGATTCTAATCAATATAATGTTTGTTATCTTCTAGTGACCCAATGGCTCACCCCTCGGGGTAAAGAGATGCTGATCTGTGGGGGCCACAAGTTTACCAAGTCTTACGCACAACGTGGCAAACAAGTCCATTGGCAGTGCAGCACCAGACATCGGAACAAATGCCCTGCGTTCCTGGTCATAAGTAAAAATACTGTCGTGAGAAGCAACCTTTGCCACAATCACAACCCATTAGATTCTGCGGAACTACTGACAGTAGCAAATGAATTAGCTACATCACGTGTTACTTTTTCTTTCTCTTTTTCAGTTAAAAAGAAAACAAAATAATTTTTTTGCTCTTTTGTTTGACATAGATTTGTATTCCGAAAGGATTTTAGCATTTCATTATGTCACTTATATGTTATGAACATCACGTGTTACTTTTTCTTTCCCTTTTTCCGTTAAAAAGAAAACATTTTGTTTTTGTTTTTTGTTTGACATAGATTTGTATTCCGAAAGGATTTTGGTATTTCAGTATGTTACTTATAGTAGCAAATGAATTAACTACATCACATGTTACTTTTTCTTTCCCTTTTTCCGTTAAAAAGAAAACAACATTTTTGCTCTTTTGTTTGACATAGATTTGTATTCCGAAAGGATTTTGGCATTTCAGTATGTTACTTATAGTAGCAAATGAATTAGCTACATCACGTGTTACTTTTTCTTTCCCTTTTTACGTTAATTTTTTGTTTTTTTATTTGTCATAGATTGTATTCCGAAAGGATTTTGACATTTCATTGTCACTTCTTTTACTTTTTTCATAAAGGACTAGCGACCTGCCTTCGTTTCGCTCGATGTTAATTATAGATTTTGTACTTAAGTATTAAAGATGCATCTTGAAATTGTTTTTTTACCTTTATAAAACCGATACCCTCATTAAAATTCCCTTTCCCCTTTCTTCACAAAATTTGAATTTCAAAAAACCCGTAAAGTGTCATCTATGCTTAACTGCTTCAATTTATATTTTCATGTTAAAAGACTTTCATACAAAATTTTTACATTTCTCCTACGAAACCCTTTTTTCGCGGATGCTCAAGGTACATTATAATCAAAGTGAACTTAAATTCCACATTTCAGCATCCTAAACTTATTAGATTTGACTGAGCTTTTTTTATATGAGTTTAGAATTTCTATAAAAACGATTACAACCGCCTCAGTGGTCTAGTGGTTCGCCCACCCGTGTAAGACGCAGTGGTCCCGGGTTCGATTTCCAAGGGGGGTACAATTTGTACTATATTATAGCCTCGCGGACTTTTTCATGGGTACCACGAGAACTATAAACGTACCTACATACAGTACCTTATTTTTAAGTATCATCAATCGTTATCATTAGTATCGCACGCCAAATAATTACTTTAGGAAAATTTAAAAATACAACTAATATACCCTGATATTTTTTTTTTTTATAAAAATAGTTTAGTTGTTTTTGAGTTTATCAATTACAAACAAACAAACAAACATACAAATCTTTCGTCTTTATAATTTTAGTAGGGGTATTTTTAATTGGGTGACTGAAAATAACAAAGGTGACTGTTAATGGGATACCTAAATACTAAACCGGGCAGCGGTTTATTTTGTTGGCGACAAAAACCACAACGGGCGACAAACTTTGGAAAACAAATAAATACGTAAAACCAGCAACTACATGTGGGAGATAAATAATTTAAGTTAATAGTGAAAATTCTAAATGTGTGACAAAAATACTGAGTGATGGGCAACTATTATACCAAGTAAGTATTATAGTTACGGGGAGCAATCAAATGAATGATATTTGTCCACCGTAAGTATATAATAGGAGAACCAAGGATAAAGAAAAGATTCTATTCAACAATCACAGTCAGCTCCTCTTGCACACATATCACTACTTATAACAATTTTTAACATATCATTTTCTAAACAGGACGTTTCCTTATAGGAATTTTTGCAGGACTGACGTGCCAAGAGTAAAAAACGTCTAAAGACAGCGAGTACATCACATTTGAATTATATTTTTCCAGAACAGAATAAAAATTTTACATAGTTTCGAATTTCCCCAAAAATAAGTTTTTACTCTCTGAGAAGGAGGTTAGCACGGCCACGTTACAATATAACTGATTTAATTTGCCCAGCATGCTATTTTTGTCATTTCGATTAGGTTAAAAGGTTGTCACCTTTGTTAGTTTAAATGTTTTCTGTGTCCTAAGGTTGTCGCCCAAATAGAAATTTGGTCGCCCGTTCTGAATAGTTACTCAATTTATATTTTAAAGTCACCCATTTTCAATATTTGTAGTAGCTCTTAGTCCGTCCGTCGCCCACTTAGGTTAGTATTACAGTATGCTATATTGAATATTCAGTATTTTTGATACCCAAAATGGGAATTTATTGTTACCCGATTAAATACTACCCATATTAGTATAGTTAACAATAAAAATTGTAGTACTATAAAGACGCAAGTAGATGTTTTTTTATGGAATTTCACAATTTTATCGCGTCTAACTGACGAGTGACGCGTGTGTTTCCGTGTTGCGAGACTGTGCCTGACTAATTGAAAGTCGGGCAATTACCTGACTTTCGTTTTGCCATTTTGGAGTGCTGGTAACGTATCTATACTTTTTTAATATCATTGGTGTTATCTTCCAGTGACCCAATGGCTCACCCTTCGGGGTACAGAGATGCTGACCTGTGGGGGGCACAAGTTCACCAAGTGTTACACAATCGGCGCAAGAGTGAGGTGGCAGTGCACCACAAAAAATCGGACTAAATGCAAAGCGTTTCTGCTCACAGCCGATGAAACTGTCCTCAGAAGCAACCTTTGCCACAATCACAGCCCACTATACATCGCGGAATCACGTGTTACTGTGTCTTCTCTTCGTTTTGTTTCAGACGAATAATAATTTACCAAAATAATTATTTTGCTCTTTTGATTTGGATTTGTAATCAAAAAGGATTTTAGCATTTCATTATGTCACTTATTTTACACTATTTATAAAAATGGAAGTACTTAAAAGGAAACACCACGGCCGAAAGAATTGAAAAATTCCTATAGAAAGTTGACAAAATCAACGTTTCGTAGTCCCCTGTTTCCTCCTCCAAAACTAGACCGATTTAAATATTTTTTTCATTAAAATTTAAAGAAATGATTTAGCTGTGTTCCTATGCTTTCCTTTTTTTCATAAATTATTAATAAATAATCTTCAAAAACTTGAAAAAATTGTCATTATTTAGACATTCAGGATTCAAAGCAAAACATAGGAACACCGCCAAAGCTATTCTTTATTTTTTGATGAAAAAACAATTTAAATCGATTAAATTTTGGAGACGGAAACAGGGGACTACGAAACGTTGATTTTGTCAACTTTCTATAGGAATTTTTCAAATCGCTCGACCTTGGTGTTTCCTCTTAAATAACTACTATTGCTTCTTTGAGTATCTTTTCCAAGCTGGAAGGACAAACATTGAGTTTAAATTTTGGTCATTACTTTCTTACAAAATACTTAACTTACACATTTCTAGTTTTTGTACTCTCAACCAGAACGGTTCGGTGCAACCTTTCCGGGTACGGGGGGGAAGGAGACGGAAATCCTCATTGGATACCACATAGCCGGGCTATGATGGTTATGTTCAGACTCGTACTGATTAAAACCGCATTGAGGTTGGTTTCGACCCCCTTGAAACCTTTTAGTATATTTACTTATAGCCTATAAATCTAGAAGTTTTTTTTATCTTACCTGGAGTTTTTATTTCAGTGCCACAGTTTACGACGACTAGACACGGTAGTTTAGTGTTGCAGCTCGGCACACATCGCTTCAATCATGATAAAAGCACTAGGGGCGTCAAGAAACGGTGGACTTGCATCAAGAAACCCAAAAGTTGCCGCGTCGTCATCTACACTATCGATAATAATGTTGTGAGTCAGTCCAATGAACATAATCATTAAAGAATTATTGAGATTGGTTATTTCTGAAAAATAAAACGTACTATTATTGACAGAGTCGCGACATGTTTATCTGAGAGTACCTAGGTACCAAACTTTTAGTTAGTAAATTTACCTGTTCAACGTCTTACAAGAAAAAAGAAAAACCTCCTTCAAAAACCTTAAAAAAACAGATTTGAAAATAAACAGCTCTAAAAAGCAAGAAATAATATTCAAATCTACTATTTAAGTACTTACTTACGCATAACTGATATTAAAAAATCTTTTGAAGTCGGGTGAGACCTAATGATATTTTAATTTGTTTATTTATATAAACTTTTGACGTAATTTCGCATTCTCAATTTTATTTATTAATATTATTATCCCCATCCGACTTCGTAAGACGGTGATCGGTTTTTTAATATCAGACATGTGTAGGTAGGTACTTAAATAGTATTTTTGCAGATTTGAATATTATTTCCTGCTTTTAGAGCTGTTTATTATCAAATCTGTTTTTGGAGCTGTTTTTTAAGGTTTTTGAAGGAGGTTTTTCTTTTTAAAAAGCTTTTTTATTTTTATTTTGTGGGTGTGGGTGTGTAATGTATATGTAAATTTAAGCGATGATATTATAATTTTATTTTAATATTTCACACTTTTCAATGGTATAACCCCTAATAACTCAATTCCTATTTTTCGCGCTGTCTTCGAGTACAAAACGTCCTTGACCATAGTTAGGTACGTAACTTGTTTAAGACTGTCATAATCCTAGCAATATTTTAATCATTATACAGTTCCTATTTGATTTTGAGGAGTTCCCTTGTGTATCTTAAAAATCCAAGGTCCAATGCCAATTAAAAAAGTATCATTCTTAGAGTACTCTCTTTCAAACAAAGAAATAATCATCTAAATCGGTCCATAAATAAAGAAGTTATCGTTGATTTGATTATAATCCGTACAGTATTATTTCCTGAAAACTACTGAACCGATTTCAAAATTTCAAAAAAAATTGACCAATTTGGGAACAGACCTGGGTATTTATTATCTAATTTAAAAATCTATCGCAATCGTTTTCTGGGTGTGATAAATGGATACTTCTTATTGGCACAAATAAAAACGTAACAAAGAAATGTAGCGATGTGTCATATCCATCTGTAAAATGAAAGCGATTGCAATAGATTTCACAAATTAAGGTATGATTCCGATGTCGGCAGCACTGCTGCGCAGCAGCGCTGTGTGCTCCAAATTGAACCCTATAGGTATGATTCCGATCTCGGCAGCAGCAGCAGTGTTGCCGCAGCAGTGCACTCCAAATTGAACCCTAATGTTACGTTTGAAAGGCTCAATTGGATGTGAGCAAAGAAGCGACGCGACACTGCTGCGCAGCAGTGCTGCGCGGCACTGCTGCCGCAACACCACTGGTCCCCATACATTCTCTATAGGTTTATATGAGACTACATTTCGAGCTCGGCAGCAGTGCTGCGCAGCACTGTCGCGCAGCAGTGTCGCGCAGCAGTGCTGCTGACATCGGAATCATACCTTAATGTTACGTTTGAAAGGCTCAATTTGATGTGAGCGGTGAAGCGTCGCGACACTGCTGCGCAACACTGCTGCACGACACTGCTGCGCAGCAGTGCTGCGCGGCACTGCTGCCGCAACACCACTGGTCCCCATATATTCTCTATAGGTTTATATGAGACTACATTCCGAGCTCGGCAGCAGTGCTGCGCAGCACTGTTGCGCAACATTGTTGCGCAGCAGTGTCGCGCAGCAGTGTCGCGCTGCAGTGCTGCAGACATCGGAATCATACCTTTAGTCAATAAGTACCCTGGGGCCGTACCGGCTAACAAATCGAACTTCGGAAAATTAGCCGAGTTTCAAATTAAAAAAGATAAATTGAAGCAAGGAATTTCGTATTGTACTATTTGTTGAAGTTATTTGGAAGATATGGATGTTTGTGTGACCTCATGAATTAGGGTTCGCCATTTTGGCCCAATTGGGGCTCGATTTATCTGTTTTAATTTGAAACCCGGCAGACTTTTCAAAGTTCGATTCGGTAGCCGGTACGGCCCCTGATGTAATAACGTTTAAATCATCATTTTAATTGGGTCAGCCGTCTTCGAGTAGTCGGTGGACATACATAAAAAAACAATGAAACAACAACGAAACATATACCGGGTGTAACAAGACCTTCAACGAAGCCGAGGTCTACGTATTCTGCCCATCATCAGTACCATTTCTGTTCAAAATTATTGCTGGGAAACGATTTTGGTTTTTGGTGTTAAAAGAGCATTGCATACTTTACCACGCAATGTAACGCGTATAACAGACCGCATCTGCGAGTGCTATGCTACACAGCTGCGTGCGGCCGAGTTGAAGGCAGCGTTTATGTGTTACTCATGAGATACATCGAGTGACGACGTTTTGAAGCCATTGTTTGTAACGAAATACTTAAAATTTAGATAATGTTTCATTGGACAAAAAGTAGGAAATAACGAATTAAATAAGATTTCATGAAAAGTTTGAAAAAATTTTTTTGATTTTGACCTTCAATAACTTCGTAGCTATTGGTTTCCCAGGTATAGTCTAAAAGACAAAAATGATCTTGATGATGGGCGGAATGCGTGGACTTCGGCTTCGTCGAAGGTCTTGTTACACCCGTTAGATAAACGAACAGAAAACCTCCTCCTTTTTTGAAGCCGGTAAAAAACACTAAAACCGAGTTCGGTAGATAGGGACCATCAAACTGAACAACTTTTACTATGGGACCATCTCTGAGACCGCGAAAAAAAAATCTGCTGTTTTTCTTTATTATTTTTTGTACGAAACAGCTGATTTCGCGATTTCAGAGTTGGTCCCACCAATAGTTAAAGTTATTCGGTTTGATGATCCCTATCTACACTATTCGGCTTTAGGGGTTTTTTGTAACACGTTGTATATCCGATGAATGTAGAAGATTTTAAATAATTTTGTTAATTCTTACTCGGGTTTTTATTTCAGTGCCACAGTTTACGACGACTAGGTTCGGTAGTTTAGTGTTGCAGCTCGGCACACATCGCTTCAACCATGTGAAACGCACTAGCGGCGTCAAGAAGCGATGGACTTGCATCAAGAAACCTAAAGGTTGCCGCGTCGTCATCTTTACTGTCGATGATTTTATTGTTAATCAAACCAATGAACATAATCATTAATGAATTATTGTGATAGTTGATTTCTGAGAAATAAAAAATAAAACCTAGCTATATGTTTAAGGTACCAGTATAGTGAAATTAAAGATGAAAGCGATTTTTAACCTCAGTAGGTTGCTAGTTAAATTACTTGATAATTTAAGCACTAACAAATTTAATAAACTTTTATTAAGTAAAAGTTTGTCAAATGTTTCAAGAACCTGTGATCTCAGCTTTTAGTAGAAAGCAACGAATGGTCATTATTGGTCATGTCATATATATCATAAATGTATATCATATACCTAGTCATAAACAATGAAATGACAGAAAAAATAAGTACTTAAGTAGGTATATATTTAGGCAGTACTCAAAAATTTACTTAAATGAAAAAATAAATGAAAATAGAGATTTTTAATACAAGGCCTCTATTTTTTACAAGGGCTTGAAAATTATTCGGGAATTACATTGACTTAGGTATATTATTAGGTACAGTCAGCGTCAAATTGATATGAGCATCTAGACTAGTCAAAAGGAGCGTCTAGACTAGTCAAAAGAACAGAAAATCAATTTGATCTACGCAGTTAGAATCATTATATTGTTCAAAATATCTAACTACTCATTGTTTCATATTTATATATAAGCAGTCTGAGTGTTTAAAATTATCTTAGCAAACAAAGCTTTCATAGTTATCTGTGCATAAAGCATTATTACATTGTAGACAGATAACTAAGTAAACAAAGCTCTTAAAGTTATCTGTGCATAATGCATTATAACATTGTGCACAGATAACTTTGAGAGCTTTGTTTGCTAGGATAATTTTAAACACTCTGACTGCTCATATAAATATGAAACAATGAGTAGTAGGATATTTTGAACACCTTGTGTGCTTACAACAATGTGATGATTCTAACTGCGTAGATCAAATTGATTTTTTGTTTTTCAGATAATTTTGACTACTCTCGACGCTCATATCAATTTGACGCTGACTGTACGAGGGGAATTACTTTTAATTTGGTGACCACTATTATTTAACAGAATACTATTTGAAAAAGACGAAATTAAATTGTGTTTTAAATTACAGTGCCGATGTTCTTCAAAACGAAATCTGGCAACCCTGTGATCCAGCTGGGCGGGTACCGGTATAACCGGGTGACCAAATGCAAGGGACCCGCGCTGCGATGGACCTGCGTCAAGTATTCGGTCGGGTGCCGTGTCAGTCTCACCACAGTAGAAGGAGTTGTTGTCAAAACTTTAAATCAACATAACCATTAACGTTTTATATGGCCTATTAGCGATGTGCTGGGTCGATACCGGTTGAAACCTGCAATTGACAACATTTTCCTTTGAGAAAGTGCTAATAATTAGAAAACCATTCGACATTTTTTAATCCTAAATTGCCATAGGCGCTACACATTTAATTTCTTGATAACGAACTTACGCTCTTTTAGAATGACTAAGATTTCAAACAGTGGTTTATTATATAGAAATAGATTAAATTCTTTAATAAAAAATACCTACGTGTCCCCCATTACAAACTTTTTACATACTTTTTACATTATACAAAGTACACAAAAAAAATTTTTTCTTGTCAGTGACAAAGTAAAATCGACATTATTATATTTTAGAAAGGTTGTCAATTTGCAATATTTACTCGTTGGGTTTAGCGCTAGCATCACGATCATACTAGATGGTAGCATTGTTAAAACTTTTAACTATTGTTATTTTGTGTATCCTACTTGACGGCGATTAACACAATACGATTTTTGTTGTAACGTTCAGACACACGTTACGGTATGTACTTACGGATTTTTCTTGGTTCGTAGCATTTCTACTTTATTCATAATCTGTTCTCTATTTTATGATAGTAATTTACATAAAATAGAGACTCTTTTTTAAATATGTTTTGGTTTTTACTTCTTTGTTTATGCACCCAGCCAGCTGCGAATGCTTGTGCTTTATCTTTCTATGCCTTAATTTTAAGTTTCTGTTTGAAATCGGTTTAATTTAGTAAACAAGGTCAATTGTTAATTAATCTTACTACATTAGTTTTATTACATCCACACCAAACCCCACATATACAACGGTTTTTTTATTAAATTGGTCAAAGTATTTAGTCAAGGATTGAAAAATATTATGTTAGCAAAATATTTTTTTTAGGACCAGTATTTGCAAATACCAGGTCTGGCAATGTTGTGGTGCAGTTAGGCTCGTACCGATTCTACCGGGCCTCCAAAAAGGGCAAAGAAGGCTCGAAACATAACAACGTATACTGGAAATGCATCAAGTACAAATTCGGTTGCCGAGCGTCTCTCACAACGACGAACGACATCATCGTTAAGACCCTAAACGAGCATAGCCACTGAAACTTCAACAAAAGTAACGTCTTCTCTTCTCACAACTTTAAGGGCCCTATATACCCCAAAGTGCCACGCCACCCTTATGTTAATAAAATATATATACAGGGTCATTTTGTATTCACCAACCAAATTTTGAGGATGTGTTCAGTCCATGAAACTGAACAAGTTTCTCTAAGGAACACATGGCCAAATATGTAAAAAAAAAATCGACTATTCATACAAATCAAAGAAATCACGTGATCACTTTAGTATGGGATGACCAAAATTTTGTGGCGAAATTCGTAACATGTATTAGAGAAAGTTGTTTAGTTTCATGGACTAAACACATCCACAGAATACATAATAGTACACACATCTTTGAAATTTGGATGGTAAGTTCAGAATGACCTGATATAATATAATGTATCGAAAATTTACATGTACAGATTGAAGCTCTATCTTGTTTATTTACATACTTCTATTATTTATTTACATACATAACATAACCTAGCAAAATATAGTTCGTTGTAGTAGTAGTTGTAGTACTATAGAACCTTAACTTCGATCTGTCTGTACTGTAAATGTGAATTTTCGATACATTATGTACTTATCGAGCAAATAATTAGGATTAGGTTATAATAGGGCCCTTAACAAAATCTAAAAGAGAGAGGTTTATTATTTTGTTCACAGAAAGATGTAGCAAAGACTGCTAATATATTAATATTTTATTTTCAAATTGTTCTATTGTCGTTATAAAGGATTTATGTTTGTTATGTTATGACTTATTTAGTATACGAGTACTTATGTGTTAGTTCTAAAAAAAAAATAATTATAGTGCCAAGATTTATTCGGCATGCAGTGCTTTACCATTTGTCGTGCTAATTCTATTGTCGTTATAAAGGATTTATGTTTGTTATGTTATGACTTATTTAGTATACGAGTACTTATGTGTTAGTTCTAAAAAATAATAATAATTATAGTGCCAAGATTTATTCGGCATGCAGTGCTTTATCATTTGTCGTGCTAATGGGGTATTTACACGGAGCGACTTGGCAGGCAACTTGGCAATCGACTTTAGTCAATTAGCGCTTTTTATCGACAATCGCTTGTAATATCTAATCGCAAACCTAATTTCAATGAGGTGGCGATTAGATTTTACAAGTGATTGTCGATAAAAAGCGCTAAATTGACTAAAGTCGCTTGCCAAGTTTGCTGCCAAGTTGCTCCATTTCATTACTGACGTATCATGGACGATTACAGATTTTTAAGTGTTTTAGTTAATTGCCAAGTTTTGATAGTAATCACCCATGGTGTAATAAGCCATCACGTGATTGCCAATCCGAATTATGAATATTGTGATGCGTGGCAATAAAGATCCGTCCATAATGTGCAGATATAAAATGACGGTTGTGTAGTTACTTGTGTTGTTATTATTGTTTTAAAACCATGTCAAGATAGACAGTCGAAGCAACGAAAGCGTCTAAAAAAATATCACCCAACAGTTGGGTGACCAAAACACGCACACATTGTCAGTAGTGTGACCCGGCCATAGTTTTTATTACAATACTCTTTGGGCGCAATGATGCTAAAAATGCACACCAACCTCAAAAAGTTGGCCTGTTTTGTTTAGTACGTCAAAAGCGTAAGACTCTATCTGGACATATCAAGAAGCCTAAATACCTCCAATGGAGATTGCACGGCCAGTGTCATAGCGAAGATTGAAAAAAGGTCCTTAAGTGACGTGACTTATTGCTACCTCTTTCTTTAGTTTTACAATACGTTTTCGTTTCTGACGAACGAACGAACACGTATTGTAACACTAAAGAAAGAGGAAGCAATAAGCCGTCACGTCACTTAAGGACCTTTTTTCAATCTTCACAATGACACTGGCCGTGCAATCTCCATTGGGGGTATAAGCTTCTTGGGACGGGATCCCTTGTTTTCGCATAATTGTTTTATACCTAATTTGATTTGGCATAACGGATTTGGCATAATCTTTTTTGTCATAATAATACTTTCGCATAATTGTTTTTTGGCATACTATTTATATTAGCATAATTATCATTTAGACTAATTTGTTTTCGCATAATGTTATTAGGCATATTGTCTATTCGCCTAATATTATTTAGACATAAAAATCAAAAACAATAAAAATAAATATTTTACACACTCATTTATTTTCATGCAAAAGGGGTAGGTATTGTAATAAAATGCCAAAAACTCATAACACATACGACCTAAATATCGACTCATAAAACACCTATTTTTAAAATACCGAAAATCCTTAATGTCGATATCCAATAGACCGAAACTTGAAAGATCGATCATTAAATGACTGATGATAGTTCGAAACCCTGAAAGTTAAAATGCCGATAGTTAAAAATCCCGAAAATCAGTTTAGGTCTATAAGGCCGGCCACACACAGACGTAATCACGTAACGGAATTCCGAACGTAATTTCGACAATGTATGAAGATTCCGTACGGAAAAAACACGCTTGTGTGTGGCAGCCCATAGATTTTGTATGCAGCTGCTGCGTTCGGAATCACGTACGTACGGAATTCCGTTACGTGATTCCGTCTGTGTGTGGCCGGCCTTAGGTGCGACGACGAGCGAGCGTAGCGAGCGAGGAGGAGGTAAGGTTCCATTGCGACCAACAACGCACGAGCCGAGCGAGCGAAGCGAGCGTGCCGCGGCAGCGGCCGGCGAAGTGCCAGAACCCACCTGCTGGCATGTAACCCTCAATTAACCTTCGGTTTTTTAAGCTTCGGGATTTTGTATTTTAGGTAAAATGTTCTTTCGTGATTTTAAACGTCGTGATTTTTTTGTTTATAAAAATATGCGTAAATAACATTATGCGTGTTTAAATTTATGCTAAATAATATTATGCTTAAACATGATTATGCTTAAAGTAGTTATGCTTAAAAAATTATGCATAAGCTGTTATAGCTAAATAATATTATGCGTAAACATCATTCGGCGAAATCATATTATGCTATGACATATTATGCCTTAAAATTTTATGCAAATACATAGGGAACCTCTTGGGACATATAAATAATCTAAGTTAAAACATCAGAATAAAAAGTAATAAGTACCTAATAGTTAATAGTTAGTTATTACTTACTGTAAACGTCATTATAAATAAATATACGTGTCAGATTTTAAGTAATACCCTTTGTTTCTCGAAACTAAAACTAAGCTTTTTCTTGTATCCTCTTTATTCTCTCTTTATCCTCTTTATTCTTGTATCTCCAATCCATTAGATTTAAACTTCTAATGATTAACCTGTGATGCCTCAGTTGCAGGGCCAATTTTTGGCACGACGAGAGCTGGCAACCCCGTGATCCAAGTGGGCCCGTACCGATTCAATCGCGTGAATAGATGCAAGGGTCCCAAAGTGCGTTGGACCTGTATCAAAACCCCGTCTGGATGTCGAGCTTCCTTGACCACCCTGGAAGACATCATCATTAAAACTCAAAATGATCATAATCATTAGTTGGATGAAGTGAATTAATCTCAGTGTAGTAGGTTTTAGGCAGCTGTAGGTTTAGAGTGGACATTTTGGGCCATTTTTAGGATAGCGATCTTATTTTTAAAGTAGGAACGGGTGGCAATCATTATTATGTCCCCTCATAGTAGCAAAGTTGGTAGTCTTCATTGTATCTATGACAATAGCGATATATTCGCGACTAATGTTACGTCTATTTACCTACCGTTGCTTACAGTATCGTAAGATTATACAGAGTTATTGTGAAACACCAACATCCTCGCAGGAGTAGATTACTAACACTATAAACAACAACATTTTTTTCTACGACTTTTCCGAAAACAGCTAAAAAGTCGACTTATCATACAGAATAAAACTCTATCAGCCTTAGAATAATAACACCTAGAACCATAGAAATAGAATGTCAAAGAACAACAATGTCAATAAACAGGTGATCCGAAAACAAATGCATACATTTTATATGAGATACGTAAAAAATTACTTAGATTCATAAAATATGACGTTATATGGCAAAGGAAATTAATGAACTATGTTCCATACTGTTTTCTTCGTCGATAAATGAATAAATGTAGAGAAATTTGGTTTTAGAGAAATTTGTGGCAATATCTTATTTACCTGTGAAAAGTGTGATTACTTGGATTGTTTCTTTTTGTCACATCACAATTACTTCGAGCACAAGACACCTTGGCTCTACGATACCTTTATTTTAAATTCTTATTAACATTAACAAATATTTAAAACAAAATGTGATTGCTCATTTGTTAGGCGGGACGCTAGGGGCTCTTACTGTGAAAAATGTTGGCACATGTCACTTGATCCTTTGTCTCTTTTTTATATAGACCGTGTCCGTATGATGTTAACTTCTCTTTTCCACGCTTTGTTGGTCTTCTTGAGCGCAGCGAAAATTTTTCTATGTCTATGCCTAGAACGATAGTTCTCTACAAAGCGCACTGTCAAAAGTGAGGCAACTAAAACAGCCAAAATGGCTCCGTTTTCAGATTGTTATTCTACATTATTACCTAATTATACTGATTAAGTACAAAACAGTTTTAATTCTCCTACATTTATAAGACTAATTACTATATTATTGGGTTTCAGTTACGATTAGTTAACGTATGAAGGATATAAATTTGAAAACTAAGCCATTCTGGCTTGGTATAAGTTGCCTCACTTTTCATACGCGGACACGCCTTCTAGGTGTTATTATTCTAAGCTATCAGCTTAGTTCGGACATTTGTACGGAAAGTAATGTTTTGTATGTTTTTGAAAAAGTAGTAGAACAAACGTTGTTGTTTATGATGTTATGTTAGTAATCTACTCCTGCGATGCGAGGTTGTTTGTGTTTTACAAATAACCCTGTATATACCGTAACGTAATGCCGAATATGGAAGTTAGGGACCATCAAATTTAACAAATTTTACTATGGAATTGGGACCAACTCTGACCTCATGAAAAAAAAACAGCTGTTTCATACATTTTGAATATTTTGATATTTAATTAGTTATCAATTTTTGTATGAAAGAGCAGTTCTTTTCGCGATTTCAGAATTGGTCCCATAGTAAAAGTTGTTCAGTCTGATGGTCCCTATCATATTTGGCATTTCTGGTTTTTTTGTAATACGTTGTATAACTAGATTTCTCAGGTAGTTTCCTCAAATATCTCTTTTCTGTAACTCGCACGATACTTTTACCCGACTTCTGCTAAGAAGCGGTTAAATGTTTCACGCGTATCTTTGTGTGTCTGTGTTGTATATGTACTTAGATTAAAAGTTTTACATGCCTATACATTTGAATGCCTTGTGATAAGTAATAGTAGTCAGTGTTCAATAAGTATTATAACTTTAAAGTAGGTGTTAGTATAAGTTAACCGTCGAAGTGCGCGTTGGGCCACGCGTAGTAGGGTTCCGTAGTTACCTTATACTAACATTGTGGCTATAAACTACCTAACTACGAAATATAATTTCTATCTCCGAAAACTTTTCCAATTTTATAAGTTGATCGATTATTTCTCATAAACTTGTAAAGACTACCTAGCGCTAATAGTTTTCTTTTTAACTTCATTATATATGCACTACTATATGCACATCCTTACTATCCTTACTAATATTATAAATGCGAAAGTCCGTTTGTTTGTTTGTTTGTTACGCCTTCACGTCCTAACTACTGAACCGATTATCATGAAACTTTTCATACACGTTGTCAGGGGTCCAGAAAAGGACATAGGGTACCTTTCATCCAGAAAAAACGTATAGTTCCCGAGGGATAGCGAAAAAACTGTCCACGCAGACGAAGTCGCGGGCGGCTGCTAGTTATATATATTTGTGTGTAAGTAACCAAATAAAGTTTTGTTCATTCATTCATTCATTCATTCACTGACCTATCCAACGACACCCTTACAATATTGACGAGAAATCATTTTTTGATCCCCACTTAACATGTAGGGAAAATCTTAAAAAAAACCATCAATTTTTCTACCATTTTTTTGGAGTGAATAATATAAACTTAAAATTATAGCTTCCTAGTACTAAGGGCCACTGAGCCGCGGCGGACGGACAGACGGACATGACAAAACTTTAAGGATTCCCTGTTGACTCGACTACGGAACCCTAAAGAAATATTCTTATATTTTTATTTAAAATGAATTCCAATTAAGTAAGTACTCTTTTTTCCTGAGCATCACTGTTTTCTTAAATTTATTATTAGGTACATTATGAATTTGTTTATAAGTACCAATGAATGTGAATTTGGAATTTATTGAATGAATAATAAATGAATCTGTATTAAAAACAAATCAATTTAGATTTATGGTAAGATTACTAAATTTCCTATTGGCAAGTAGGTATGTGTTCGTACAAAATATTTTAATTTTAATGAACTCAAATACAATTCATTGTACTTATTTTTTTATTATTTTATAAATAAACCATTCCATATTCTTTAGACCTCTTGTTTATATTATTGTCTGCGTTCTATAAACGATAAACGATGACATGTACGAACATACACGTCTCGTCTCGTCTCAGATTGAACATAATATAACTAGTCTGGCTCATGCGCCATCGACGTCAGTCATTTTTCTTTTTTTAAATAGCATGGGCCATGGAAACTGATAAAAGAGCTCGTCACTATCTTCTTCTTAGTACCAGTTCAGAACAGTTGGTGGCATACAACTCCGCAAGATAAATATCTTGCGGAGTTGTATGCCACCAACTGTTATAAACTAAAATTAGTTGCTACCCTGAACCTGATCTGCCGAGAGTCAAACATCCCGTTCTTTTATTTTCATTACATCGAACGATCTTTCTACATTCGTGACATGCGTGACGTGCCAGGAAATCGCGCTGATTTTATTTATTTCTCCTAAGACCGGTGTGGTCAAGTATTCCTTGCTTTTCGTCTCGTATCACAGTGTCCTTAGACAGTAATCATTATAATCCAGGGGTGGCGGTATTTAGCGAGACCCGAGGCAGATCGGTGGTGGACGTCGGGCCTTATCGGTTCATACGACAGGCGGTGTCGCGTGATGGTCGGCGTCGGCGTTGGCGGTGTACCAAGGCCGCCGGTGGCTGTCGCGCCGCCATCATCACTCTCGATGACGTCATCGTGCAGACCTGCAACGAGCACCAACATTAATCGCGGCCTGTTAATCTGTGAATGCAGCAGATGTGGCTGCGAGACGCTTCCTCTGCAGAGTTTAGCAGCTTTTCACTTGCAAATATAATTTATACTGCTTGATAGTTAAACCCTTTGACTGCACAAAGATTATAGTGCTGCAAATTATTTGACCTGCCTATGATTCAAAACTAATATTCGTAGAACTACACCGTAATATAATTATTGCGAGCATTGTAAAGCTGTTATTTTGGAATTGGGATGTGCATTAAATTGACTGTGCTTCTTTTCGGTGGATAGAAAAAGAATCTTAAATTAATTTACTGACACACACACACACACCTATACCACTATATTCTACATAGTGCATACAATTGTGCATGTGATTAAGCAATATTCCTAATGTATGTGACTAGTCCAATTGCATGTGTAGTCTACTAATAAAATACTTATAAACCAAGAAAGTTATACACGAATATCCCTAGAGTTCAAAAGCTGTTTTGTAACTTTCTTTGTTTCTGTAAGCTGTAAATTAATGCTAGAAATTGTTGTGTGCACGATTATTCATAAATTATGTTGCTTTTTTCTTTTTTTTGTTGCATTGTCCATTGCAAGTTTATGTGCCTTCCAGTGCCGGTGTTCGGTAGCAGTCCGGACGGCAAGCCAATGATATTGGTCGGCAACTACAAGTTTTGTCTCGGAAGAGAAGGCCGCTTAAGTAAGTTATGGACTTGATGCCTTCTTTTTCGGTTGATAGAAAAATAATCTAATTCAATTTACTTACACACACACACCACACACCTATCCCACTTTTTTCTACATACAATTGTGCATGTGAATAATCAATATTCTTAATGTATATGTGACTAGCCCAATTGCATGAGTAGTCTACTAATAAAATAAAAGATTGTCTTATTCATACGTAACCAAGAAAGTTATGCAATATCCCTAGAGTTCAAAAGCTGTTTTGTAACTTTCTTTGTTGCTGTAAGCTGTAAATAGCCGCTAGAAATTGTTGTGTGCACGATTATTCATAAATTATGTTTTTCAATATTTTCCTTTTTTTAACACGTTTTTATTAGGTTGCTTTCTTGTTTGTGTGTTCGTTTTTTTCGTTGCATTGTCCATTGCACGTTTATGTGCCTTCCAGTGCCGGTGTTCGGTAGCAGTTCGGAGGGTAAGCCGATGATTTTGGTCGGTAATTACAAGTTTTGTCTCGGAAGAGAAGGCCGCTTAAGTAAGCGATGGGATTGCTGCAATATTAAATGTAAAGCTGCAATATACACCAAAAACGACATTATATTTAACACTTATGATGAACACAATCACTAACTGCTTATTGTAAAAGGTTTGCTAACCATTAAAGCCTCGAATACATAGGATACATGTTGCGGAACGGAACATGTCCCTTAAAAATTACGTAGAATGTCCTGGGACAATGTTTCCCTTACACATGACATGTCACGTAAATGCGTCGCAAAATGTTGCAAAATCTTGCAATGTTGCCACGTCACGTAAATTGAGTATTACGGGTCATAATTTCATAATGTATTCGAGGCTTTAAAAGTTAGTTTAGCACAACTATACTACTTAAACATTTTATTCATATTTTGGGTCATGGATATTTTTTTTTATTGTGCAAACGATTTTCTCATTTCCTTTAGGAGTAGAGTAAGGCTGATAATAAAGGTTGTTTATTTTTTGTAAAAGTTAACTGAAATTCCATATTTTTATATTAGGTCTATATTTAGCATAGAAATAAGTAATTAAAATAAACAAGGTGTTACCTACTTGTATTTACTACATATAGTTTAGCAGTAAGTACCTATTCAACAATGTTAACTATGTCTACATGGGTTGTCGAGATTGTGCCATTTATTATGCCAGTTACCGTTAAATGATTATTTGCCAGAGATATAATTGTTATCCATTTACTTTATTAGGGTAAGACGTGGTTTCAATTGTTTTGTTTATTGATGTCAGTTGATTTAGATAAAAGTTACATTCTAATTATTGATACAAATTTAGAATTATTGATACAAATTTAATTAAGTTTAGAATTGTAAGGTCTCTCGTGCTCAAGTTGAGCAATCACTGGTAATGTGAGTGCATGCGGGTTTGAGTTTGTGCATTTTTACCACCGTGTGCACTGTACAATCCGCTTCTACGGCTCCCCACCAATTTTTGCATTCTAAATAGTTCCTTACTTGGAATTTCCAATTGGCGAAATCATTTCAGCTTTCAGCTTTCTGATCCTGAATGCGGATCCTGTCGATGAGTTTTCTTCATCTGTCATTTTAGTTTTTGTTGTGCTCTCACTTTTTTCACTTTTCGAATTAATTTACGTAGTATTCAGGTATGGAATTTATATCCCCATAACCTGTTGTAAATTCAACTACTAGCAAAGCTGCACTTCATCTATAATAAATACTGTATTAATTATTATAAACACAACAACGATCGAACATATTTTATTTTATTAGCTTCCTTCTCAAACTGACAATGTGGCAGATTACTATACTTTCATGTCACTAGCGACACCACATGAGTAACGAAAAGGACCAGAGACAAAGCTTCTTAAGAACGTACAAAATTGTTACATATTTGAGCAGGGTTGTCACAGTAGGTTATTACAAATTAAACAAAACATAAGTTCAATAGTTTTTTTCGCGTATGCGACAAGCGGCCAGTGGACACGCACACATGCCCCGCGTGCTTGTAGTAGTGCAACCGATTCGCGCGGTTCTATGAAGCTTTGTCTATGGTCCTTTTCGTTACTCATGTGGCGACACTTGCCAGCCAGTTGCTAGCTCGCCAGCCAGTCCAACAGAACGCACTGTAGGTAGGATAGCCTCTACCACAGACAGAATAAATATGTGTCATAAAATAATGTGTCGAATTAATAACTCTAACTTTAACGTTCAGTTCCACATTGACTGAAGTGTATTGAACGAGTTTATTCTTTAAGAAGATTGTTTTAATTTCGTTTTGTTTCTTTTGAAAGTAGGCGTTTCGAATGTGTAAATGTTTAAATGTTCCTTCGAAATGTATCTTAATTACTCTTATTTCATTTTCATAAGTTTTCTTGCCATAATTTTGGTTCACGTTTAATGTTGCGTTAGCGCATTTCTATTCACATAAACCTTTTTAGTAATGTTTGGAAAAGTGTTTTATTTATGAAGCACAGTAAAAAAACGTGTTAAATACACTCGCGAGCAAAAGTATGGAATCTCAGGCCTATTTTCATACAAACGAGGTAACTTTGAAGCCTTGGTTCTCCGCCAGGGATTGACCTAGCTGTGATCTGATGACGGCTATCTAGGGAGTTAATGGAGGAGATTCAGATCACTATACACACCCAACTGATCTGATCAGCATTCTAAGAGATAAAGATCAGAGTTCTCAGTTTCAGGATTTTCATACATTTTTATGCTGATTTCGCGGTTTTATTAAACATATCCTAATATCTCACAGCACGCTGATCACATCAATTGGGTGTGTATAGCGATCTGTATCTCCTCTATTCACTCCTTAGATAACCATCATCCGATCACAGCTAGGTCAATCCTTAGCGGAGAACCAAGGCTTCAAAGTTACCTCGTTTGTATGAAAATAGGCCTGTGATTCCATACTTTTGCTCGCGAGTGTAGATAGAATGCATACTTAAATTAATTCAAAGTGGTAATCAGCTGATTCTGTCTCTGTTTCTCAGCGGTCCCAGTGGGAGATAAAAGTTTAGTGTACGAAAACCGTAAGTTTTACCTGCACCACAGAGGTCATCGCAAGTTGAGTTGGAGATGCTCGGTCAGGAAGACCAGCTGCCGGGCAACTGTATACACCATCGATGGAGTCGTTGTTTGCTTTAAAAACGAACATAATCATTGATTATTAAAGACTTGATCAGGGGGCTGATTTTGTATCTTTGTGGCAATCAACTATGAAAGAAATCGCAGTTACATTGCTGCTTTAGTAAGAACCAATTTGATAACTATCTTATTTAAAGCAGCAATGTAACTGCGGTTTCAATCGATTTCAATCGAGAATTGATAGCAACAGAGTTACGTAATCGGGGGCTGGGGAGATGTTTTTGGCTGCGTTCAGACGATAACACACGACACGAGCTCAACCCGAACTCAACTCAAAATCAACTCAACCCCAACCCACTCTTTGAAATGCATCGCATACAATTTGGAATCTTATAATTATGACACATTATATGTGCTTCTAAAACGCACAGCGTGGTGAAGAAGCGTCCTGATTCTGCATAAGAAAATATCATACTTACTGAGAAGATCCTGTTTACTTTCTGTCTTTACTCACCACCAAGGCTGCATGCTCGTAATTCCTTTACCTGCCGCACGCAGCTTCTGGCGCAAATGTCACTGTCAACTTCATAGCGTTTTTTGATTTTGCCGATTCCGCGTGCAAAATGTTTTGTATTAAACGAAAATAGTTAAAAGTGCGGTTTTTTCTTGAATCTGAGAGTGAATTCAAGGATCCTAACTACAAAACTGAGCGTTTCATAAGTTTTTGTTGCATTTCTTTTAATGAGATGGTGGGATAACTGGTGTTCGAAGTAGGGACAGATACAGCGCTACTTCGGACGAAGAGCAAGCAGTAATCTGTCGGTCGGAGATGTTTCATCAGCGGATGATGGTCACTGACTCCAAACTATCTCTCTCTTAACAGAGAAAGCAGTGCCGAACGAACCGATTGCCCACACATCATCATCGCACGGGCGCGTGCGATGTTTTCATGAGTCAAGTTTTTCAGAAAGTTAAATAAAATTGTGTATAATCAATTTGATTAACTATTCGGTTGTTTCGACCGTTTCGACTGGGCTCACATGGCTAAAACAGCGCCCGGCTGCCATATAAGTCTGAACTTGACAAAATTTTTAATAAAGGAAACTTTGTAATTGGACTACTTGTTATGAAATGTTAATCTGCTACACCAGTCCGAGTTGAACTGTCTCTGTTCAATAAATTTAAATAGTATTTAGCATGACTAGTCTCACAGTGTAAGTGTGTAGTACCGAAACCTCCTGAGATACATATTAATCACTCGGAACTTCTCGCATTGGGCTGCAACTCAGCCAAGTAAGTATTGTAAACTATTCTTACTTATATAACAAGTTGACTATCACTGTGTCCTGTCTTACTATTGCAGGACTGCTATTATAAGATTATCAACAGAGAAGAATAAGTGAGTGTATTAGAAATAAGTAAGTTGAAAACTCAGTAGATACATACCTAAAGAATTTCTCTTGGCATTGAGTATCTATCTTTTCAATAAAAAAGTTGTTGCATATTGGGATACAGTATCTTTGTGATTCCCAGACTTAGGCACACGGGTTATTTAAGACCCATGTCACATACTTACTTAAGAGTTAAGTAGAGTTAGATAGACAGGATCTGATATAAAAAACTTTGGAAAATTACAGTGTAAGCTATAATGTTAAAAAGTAAGCTTTCACCATGTTAGTGAATAGAAGGAAATAAATTTTTCCTTAATGATGTTTCCAGACATTGTCTTCAGTTTTGGAACTACACAATGAGCCGCTTCCAACATGCAAAATTATTTAAAGAAACTATCAGTTCAGGTTCGAAACTACTTGATTAGCTGTCTCCAGCATGCAAAATTATGTTCAAAACAGTAATATGATTACAATGCATTATTAAACATTGGTATACATTACAGACTGGCTATTGGCTACATTACTTGTAAAGTAGTAAATAGATGGCCTTAGATTTTTTTTTTAAACAACGTTGCAGGTTTAGAATCATAGAGTATTACAAATACCTACTTTTTATCCCAAAGATAAAGTAAATAAAGAGAAAAGAATTCTTATGTTATGAATTAGTAGTAAGTCATTGGGATGACAAATAATTCTTTGTTAGTATGTTATACAGTACCTATGTTACGTTTTAAATGTGTTAATCCCATTTGGGCTAATAAATTAATGATTGAATTATGTGTGTAAGCATATTAGTGAATTAAAAATAGCAAGGGCTTTTATTAATTTGAATAACTAATATTAGAATGTGTCGCTATATAGTCTGACTGAATTTTGGTGGTAAATACCAGAATTAAAATAAATCCTGAAATAAAGAAATATAAAATAATTTATAAGTAATAGCTTATCCAAGGAGAGAACTCCTTTGAGTTTAGCAAGGAAACTAGACAAAGGAATACAGTTAATTTTAGATTTAAATGGGTCTGACGGTAAAAGTAGAAACCAAATTCTTCCAACAATCCTATATTTAGCCTCCATACTTTTATAACTGTCTAACAAAGTCAGATATTCTTTCTGTGTACCGGAGAAATAAAACTTCTAATCTACCTTGAGAACTATTTGCTGGTAGATAGATCAATATTGAGATTGGTTAACTAGTCAAACTCCAAGAGTGTTAGTGATTCTTAAAAGTAGGGTTTACTAATAAATTTACAGGAGTCAATCCTAGAACAAAGATACGGTAGTTATCTGTGTATCTTGCAGAACAGTCAAGGAACTTTACTATGCCACTAAGTACCAAAACATAGAAAAAGATTAGTGCACTATACTATCAGAAGTTCTCAAAGTGAGTGCATCCTTTTGCGAGATGTTAAGTGTGTGGGGCTATTAAACTATTGACAAGCCCAAAAAAGTATTTACACTATCGATTTAGGCACAATATTTTCGATTGCTTCTGACAGAATCTTACTTCGCAAAGTCCCTTTGAGCTCCCTTTGAGCTAGTTTGTTGGATTCAAATCATACAACACATTCCCCAGACCTCGGAAGCTTTACTCTAAAATGGGGTCGTACCACAAACAGGGACTTGGTAGCCTTGGACATAGGCGTTGGTTAAGGTTGACAGTCCTTAATTTATTTTATTTTTATTTTTGTGGTACCTGCATACATTATTATTACATAACTGTTTTGGTGGTTAAGGTGATTACGTCTCAGCAGTAGCTAATCTATAGAAATATAGACACCACAAGAGACATTGGCACTATTGACACTCAGATACCCTAAGTGCAGATGTCTGCAGTATGCGCCAGTTTATCCTTAAGGTGCCTATAAGAGCAGGGAGCGGATCCCGGTCTCAGAGTATGTACATACGTCCAGTAGGACATCATAATCTTGTTGATGCACCTTAGGAATTATATAATAGTAAATTATAATATGACCTAGTCGGCCGGTTGGACAACAGAACTTTGATTGAAACATATCCGCTACCATTGCTGTAGGTAAGCATTTGATTGATACACCTCCACTACCAGGGCTGTACCCTGTTATTTGGGTGAAATGGTCCCGACCAGGGTGACTGATCACCCGTCTGGCTTCTAAATATTAATACAAGTGTATGCCTTTGCTCGATACACTTCCGCTACCAGAGTGGTAAGGAGCGAGCAATTACTTTACTCGAATGGACGGTAGGGCTGCAAGATAGCCGAGTGATTTACCATCACGCTTTCGGCGGCGTACCTCTCGGGGGGGTACAACGGCTTTGCCGACCGCCAAGTTTGAGACGACGGTGCTAGAGTGGCCTCGTACTCGTTGCCCCAGGCCTCGGCGGCTTTACACCTGAATGGGGTGTCCCAAGTGGTGACTTGGTAACCTTGGATAAGGTACTTCACCTGGGACTCAAAGCATGGCTATGCAATACTTGCCAACCCTTTATCCATGCCGTCCTTGGCAGTTCAGATGTTGTCTGTGTTTGCACAATAGTGCGAGCCCAAGATTCTGAGACTTCTAAATTCATCTCATCATGTAACCCTGGTTCCTAATTTTTCTGGCTTGAGGACCTCCAGGCATGAACCTTTGCAGAACCTTAAGTATAAAAAGACTTACATATCAAATAGTTTGATTTCACATTGGGTATGAAAAGAAAAGAAGCTCTTATATATAAAAATGTACCATCCTCTGTACCCACATTATGGTTGCAAATAAAGTTTTGAGTATTGAACCCACCTCAAATGGATAATCTAACTAGAACCCTTATATAGTTACAAGATTGGGGGAGGGCAGATCAGTTAGCTCACACTGGTTCCTGCTAAGAGCTAGGTTAGTATAAGCTAACGTTGTTCAACATTAACTAATAATAATAAAACTCATTGAGTAGAGTGGTTCACACTTAGAGTAAATGTAGAGTAACATCTACGAGTATTGAGATAAAGATATTCTTGCAATAAATATTACAGAATAATTTGGCAAATCATACTAGTCTTATACCTAGCTACCTACATAAAATTTGACTACAAAGACATCTTATCTAACTGGTAAAATATATTTCCTCAGAGATTAGTGTCAAAGTTCATGTCTTTGGCAAGACCACACCCTGTTAAATCACAAATTTGGGTCAGAAAAGTACTCTTTACCGTATCAGAACAGAACACACATGTCTCAGAGATACTGTAAGAAATTTATAACAACGATTCTAATTTGATTTTTGACCGGTGATGGCTGGCTAGGTATTTACATTACTTGAATTACCTACCATAGATAGGTAGTGACAAAATACTGTTGTGATCTAAATTTTTGACTAATAAAAATAGGCAACTTTCAGGGTACTAGGGTTAATAATCTTTATTTGAATTAAATAACCCTTGATGTTCAACATGTACATTTCTGTATAATATAGCAATATTGTGCAGAATAGCTATAATATGTATGTCTCAATTTAGATAACTCAAACAGTTATATTCTCTTAATTGATTGGCGCCAGCCACAACAATAGAATCTAAAGAAACTAGAGTCAAATTGTAAGTAGTAAGAAAATGCTACTTTTTATGAATCCAGTGCAGGAGTGTGCAAAAAAAAGATAAATGTAGATGGTAAATAAGTACCTCTATGGATTAATTTAATTGGTATTTTATGTCAAGATGATTTCATTGATCTCAAGTGTCTGAATTTCAATAGAATTATATTACCTACATCAATTGTTTGAGAAATATTACAGAGTTTATTCATTTGCAGATAATTTTAAATATTAAAACAATATTTAATATTACCTGCTATCTTATTATTTATTACAATAGAAATAATTTTAGATTGTTGAATAATTGAGAATTCACATAGCGTTTGTCTTTCCTTCACCAGCAGATATCAAACAGGTCTTCACCACGCTGTGCGTTTTAGAAGCACATATAATATAACTGTTTTGCATTCCAACAAAACAGATATTATGTGTGTGAGAAAACGCACAGCGTTGCGTAAGTGCTTGCAGGTGAAGACTACTATGAAGTTGACAGTGACATTTGCGCCAGAAGCTGCGTGCGGCAGGTAAAGGAATTACGAGCATGCAGCCTTGGTGGTGAGTAAAGACAGAAAGTAAACAGGATCTTCTCAGTAAGTATGATATTTTCTTATGCAGAATCAGGACGCTTCTTCACCACGCTGTGCGTTTTCTCACACACATAATATCTGTTTTGTTGGAATGCAAAACAGTTATATTAATAAGGCGCGGGCGGCGTTTGATTTGAGTTTGAGGTGAGTTGGGGTTGGTTCGTAGGTAGGTGCTCGCTTAGTTATAAAGACCAGGGGGGTATTACAACCTCTTAAAATGTCAGTTTTCTGAATAGCTATCAATGGGTCTTTTATATTTGATATACATAGAGAATCAACGTATTGATAGTTATTCAGAAAATTGACAAGTTTTAAGAGGTTGTAATATACTCCCAAGTGCCGCCAGGCAACTGTTTACAACGATTTAATAGCGGGGCACCATTAATGGAGTTGTTGTTCGCTTCAAGAACGAACATAATCATTGATTATTATAATAGACTTCATCAGAGGAGGTCAAACTATCTGTGGTTTTGTAAAATAAAGTTGTTATTTTTGAAAAATGATATTTGATAGTTTACGAAAAAATATTACTATAGGTAGGTAACTAAGTAATAATTTATCAACGAGCCCTAATATTAAAAAAGAAAAATAGGTCATGGTGCAAATAAATGCATGATTTTATAATCGTTTTTTGAAGTAAGGTAAAAACTAACGCCTATATTTTATGGTTATTGGTAATTATGATGACTACAATACGCAGTCATTATTATAACTTAGAATTTTGGCACTTTACTTACACAGCCGTGTATCTACTTCATTAGGGTGTGTGTGTGGTATACCGCCCGGCACGTAACTTGGCAAGATAAAAACGAGACAAAAGATGCGCAGTAGCTACAAACACTAAACTCGGCGCATGTTTTGTCTCATCTTTGTCTTGCCAAGTTATATGCCGGCACCTATATGTTATTTAAATATTATTGTCCATCGTACGTAAAGGATGTCTGTTCGTACATGAAAAGTTGTTTGGCAGAAGTATAGTACATGAAAAGCACTTTGGGAGAAGTCTAAATTAAGGTGATCTAAACAAGATTTTAAATCACAGAATTGATTGATCGTGACAATTTCTTCCAGGAATTATCTTCGCAAAGAAGTCGAATGGCAGTACGTTATTGTATATTGATCGTTATCGATTCAACAAGCACAGTGCCTCAAGGTGGCCCATGGAGAGGTGGATCCGCATAGGCAAGAATAAAGGCTGCCGAGCTACCGTGATCAGCTTCAAACACGAGATCATCAAGAGACTTAACACTCATAACCATTAACGATCATCATCATCATAGCACGCACAACGATGCCATAGACCTCCCCTAAGGATCCCCACGAACGTTCGTTTCTGCGCTGCTGGAAGTATTCTATTTAGAGCAACTTTTAAATATTTTCACCAGTTTCTCTACTAAAAGGAACAATAAAAATTCTCTAAAGGTTAGGTTAGGTACATAATATAAGTATTATAAGCCCATATTTCACAGAGTATGTAATTAAATATTTAGTTAATTTTGATAGTTGTGTCTTTCTTTCCACTTTATACACCTATTTTCTTGATTTTATTTATTTAAGACATGTGATGGAAATCTGTTAAAATGAATTCAATATTTTATAGGTCATTCCATACAAGTAGCCAGCATTGATTTGCATCTTCACAAATTCCATATGGGGGAGGAAACGAGAATGTGTGTCAATTGTTATAAAAAGTTGCAGAAGACGTTGGGAAATGAAGAGGCTCTGAAGAAAGTTGAGAAGACGATGACTATGTGCGTACAGTGCAACCAGAACATGTGTGCGAAATGTTTCTATGAAAAACATACTTTATAGTAGACAATTACAGCGTTATAATATTCAGTGTAGTAGTGTATTTTAGTTTTATAATTTTATTTTTTTGTGGTTTGTATCAGTAATTAATCCTTAATAAAGATCTTAATAAAAAATACCAGTTCTTATTAATTTTCGTGTGGTAGTTACCCCTTGTATTTAAATATGCTTAAGGTATGACTTTCTAGTCAATATCCTTATTCAAAGTCAAAGTCAAAAATTGCTTTATTCAAATTAACTTAATTATTAAGTAGGTACCTACTTTTGAATCGTCCATATTTCCTACCACCCGTTCAAGACTTTTTTAACTGACAAGAAGAACGGGCGCAAGAAACTTATCAGCTTTAACAGCAATAAAGAACGATATTTAGAAACTTAAATATATCGTTACCAGATAATTACAACAGGGTGACAGGATTATTGGCAACAAAGTACTTATAGTTAGTAAGTTATGTGTTACGTGTAAAAAATCTTCAAATATGTCCGGCAGTTACGACTAGACGCTATAAATAACTATTCAAAATATCACCAATTCTGTATTTTGATTGATACAGAATTGATTGATGAAATTAGTGGTGACTTATATTTAGTTTTTATTACCTAAGGTGCATATTTCGTGTACACCGGGCGCGGTGCAAAGGCGTTGTGCAGCGGCAAACACCGCTACAACGATTACATATTAGAAAATCAAAACGTTGTCGAGCAAATTTTTAAAGAACAACGAACAAAACGACAAAGTTTAAAATAACAATGGTCATTTAACCAAAAGTTCAACTGACCAAAGTCTGGAATATCAATGTTTAAATTATTTATTACACTATTGACCAAATCGTTCTAAGGTCGAAAGGATTATTGGATAAATTATTAATTATCAAATGGATTAACTGAAAAAGGTAAAAATAATATTAATATTAGCGATTTTTTTTCTGGCGCTTCGCCGGCTGCTGCCGCGTCACGCTCGCTTCGCTCGCTCGGCTCGCGCGCTGGGTTCATGTCAACCTAACATGCTCGTCGCTACGCTCCTCGCACCTATCTCGTGACCAACGGTCTACGGTTTCTAAGTCCCAGTAGATTAGACTCATTTCCTGCTGCTAAATTTGCTATAAAGCATTTTGAGCGAAGCCCAAAGACACCTCCACAGATTCATTTGTAATTATGTAATTAGATTAGTAATGATTTGCTATTTTAAAATTACATCTAGCAACTTTTGGTCAGTCGTTCATTTGATGTCACATACATTGGGATTATATTTTTTTCTAAATAAAATATTTGGTCTATTCAAATTTGTTGTTTTGTTCGTTGTTCTTTAAAAATTTGCTCGACAAAGTTTTGATTTTCTAATATGCAACCGCTACAACAGGCACAGCGCGAGCCGTGGATCCAAGACCCGCTGGATTTGCGTGAAAGTTCGTTGCATAGCCACGATCTGGTGGGCAACGTTGTTGTTAAGACAATTAATGATCACAACCATCAATGACTTTAATGCGTGACTTTGGTGCGTCTAATAAAAGATTATGTGAGTCCAGAAGTTGTATTAATTTAATCGTTTAATTGCGATTTCTATTTTATATTTGAATATCATTTGACAACTATACTGTTTCTGTCAAGGTGCATTTTTCGTGGACACAGGACGGGGCACGCAAGCGCTATGCTTTGGCCCATATCGATACAACCGTCACAGCTCCAGCCGTGGACCCAAAAGCCGGTGGAACTGCGTCAGGGCCAAGTTTGGATGCAAGTCCACTATCGTAATGATTGACGACGTCATTTTGAAGACGATGCATTCCCACAATCATTAGTGTAGGTAGTCGATACTGTTTCTGACCAATAATGGGCATAACGTGGAAGTGACGAAACAGGATTGTGTTGTGTTGACTGATTTAATTATTAAGATTTTATGTCATCTAATCCAGTAGTAATTAAATTTGAAAATTCGAAAGTTTTCTTTAAAACATTAGCCTTAGACAGTAAACTAATGCAATTTTTTCTCTGAGAAAATTGTAAGTATTAATTTTGTTATTTTAGTGGCATTCTTTTCCACGACCCGGTTCGGGAATCCCGTGATCACAGTTGGGAAGTATCGTTATAACAAGTGGAGTGGCAGCCGAGGCCCTCAAATTAGGTGGACGTGCGTAAAGAACCAGCAGGGCTGCCGGGCCACTATCACCACGCTTGACAACGTTATCGTCAAATCCAAGAACCAACATATACACTCATAATATGCTTGATTGCAATTTACTAAAATTGTTGAGCTTTGAAGACATGGATATTGCACCATAGTGGATATTGATATATTAACGGATTTTGATCATTTCGTTTCGGATATTTATGGAACACCAGTTCTTTTTCATTTATTATTATTTTTATCGGATCCTTTGTTACCCTTACCACGTACAAGTTTAGCTTTGTCTTCAAGCTGGCAATTGTTTTATAGTCCTCAATATTGGTAAATTACTTTTAGGTTTTAAATACGAAAATAAGTAAAGGATAACGTTACGCATGTTGTACTTTTTATATTTCCATAGATCTGGTTCTTGTTAGTTATAATAAAATTATATAGAGTTAAACACTATTTTAACTATTATATATAGAGTTAACTACCATTTTATTAGAGACTATTTTATTTTTATCAGTGTTAATTTTCTAACAAGGCTAAATTTCATTGTGCACCATAGCGTTTTATATCGAACCATCAAAAGAATGGAATGTTCTTATGTAGAACTTAGTAAAATATGAGTTTTACCAAAGCTTACCTCACGGATTTGAGATTTAAATCCAGTTGTTGATGAAGATTTTTAGTTTGTTAATGTCGACTGTGTAAATATATTTATTATCAACAACATAGATGATCATCTGATAAGTGATCTTCGCGTGGCAACAAATAAATGAATCGAGATATTTTAAGCATAGGTACAGTACCTACTGTAAATTTACAACAATTCAAAACTAAATTTATATCAGTTTTCTATTTGTACATAAATATGTAGGTATTATAAGAAGATAATATAGATATACTTACATAGTTTTCCGTTCCCCCCCGTGTATAGTATAAATGAAAGAATTATTAGGAATTATTACAGAAGCAGTTCGTAAGTAGGTAGGTACCGGTAATAAAACTTACACTTGTCCAATCTAAACTCTTCCAAAGTTAATTTTTTTTGTTTGTTTTGTTCTAATCCTAGCCTTTTTAGGGTTCCGTAGCCTAAATGGCAAAAAACGGAACCCTTAAAGATTCGTCATGTCTGTCTGTCTGTCTGTCTGTCTGTCTGTCCGTATGTCACAGCCACTTTATTCCGAAAGTATTAAGACTACACAGTTGAAACTTGGTAGGTAGATGTATTCTGTTAACCGCTTAACGAATTTAATACAAAAATAAGAAAAATAAAAGATTAAGGGGGGGCTCCCCATACATGGAACTGAAACTGAAAAAAATTTTTTTCTTCAAATCAACACGTGTTGGGTGTCTATAGATAGGTCTTTAAAAATTACATTGAGGTTTCTAAGACAACTTTTTCTCAAAGTCAACCGTTTGAAAGATATTCACCGCCAAAGTGGTAAAATGTGTGTCCCCCCCCCTTTAACTTTTGAAATAAGAGAGTGAAAAATCTAAAAAAAATATATGCTGTAGATCTTAATAAACACTTTCAACCAAAATTGGTTTGAACGAGATATAGTAATTAGTTTTTGAGATATAGCACATTTTCCAAAACCGCAAATATAACTTTGTCATTCATACCAACACTGTGAAAAACAAAGTTATTTTTGCAGACGAAAAATGATAGGTGGTATTAAATATGGTATGGTATAAGGTAACTACGTAACCCTATGGCGCGTGGCCCGACACGCACTTGGCCGTTTTTTTTAATCTATTTTAATAGCTATGTCAGCATCATCATCTATCCGAACTAATGTTTAATTACAAATCTCTGCTTATCAGTATTAAATTGCTTTAAATAAATTGGTAACTTAGTTGCACCAGATATAATTATTATATTTTCTGCGTCGGATATACGATGATATAAGAGTAGGTGCCAGCTTAACGCCTTTATCGTTTCTAGTGTCTACGTATTATTCATAATTTGTCTACCTAGGTATTATAAGGAAATCATTAATAGATATATGATAATATTTATCTGTTTTTATTTCATTTGTATGCAGTGCAGAGACTGAAAGAAAGTGTTTGTTCAACCTGTAATTGATGGATGATCTATCTATAAATTCATGAAAATGTTTTATTTTGTTTTAATTATTTAACTATCACTATAATTAAACTGGATTAGCCAATAAGACCTATTGAATTTGTTTTATAGCTGGTTAACGATGTCATTGCGAAAATGGAATAAAACATAAAATTTTATGGTGACAAAGGAACATTTTAATAAGAACTATTGTATGAAAGTTTTTGTTTTTATTTATCTTTTTTTTGCCAGTACTGCAACATGACGGGGGTGGTGTGATCAACGCTGTATTTACAACATCGCGATATGGTAAACCAGTGATCCAGATCGGAAGGTACCGGTTTAACAAATGGTCAGGCAGCAAGGGTCCGCGCGCGAGATGGGTATGCGCGAAGACATGCTACGGCTGTCGCGCAAAGATCATCACTGTCAATGACGAGATAGTGCAGCTCCACGACAACCATAATCACTTGTAGAATAGCACATTTTTGAGCTTATGACATGTACTCATTATGTCTTATTGTAATTGCATGTCCGGTTCATGTAACTTTAAAGTGCAATCCTCTAAGACGCATTGCTTTATTCGATTTCAGTGCAGTGCATGTCACGTCACAACATCCCGTTATTGTTCTCTGTAGAGACATCTCCCGAAAATGTTGTCATAGTCTTCACGCTTACGTGTCGTACGCGATACGACACTCATATGGTCGATTAATTTTATTAATTTGATATTGTCGATATTATAATTTTCTTTTAGAACTATTAACAGCAGTAATTTAGCTAATAGCAAAAACTTTCATAATGAGGTATAGTACATTGTGATAATCGAGCTTGCTGCTCTGTGTACATACCTAGTTTAAATTTAATTGGTTTTGGTATTATCGTCATAGTATAGTATTTAAGATCTTTTTAATTGGTTTTTAATTTCATAAAGAGTTAATTATGTATATATATTTTTGACTTCATAGCATGTATTTTTTTCTATTAAATGATTGAAATAAATATTTGTGTACTAATTTTGAACCTTTGAAATTTAAGCAAAAGTTACTGGTAAGTATTTTGCAAGGGAAAGGGTGCGTTTATAAAGTCTAAAAGAAAATGTGCAATTGATTTAACGATTAGACACAGTGGTTGTCGGTTAAGAAAAAAAAAATACTGACCGTCCCACCAGGTGGAGAGAGTGGTTTGTCGGTTAGTAATAGACGTTGTTACCTAGATAAAAAGCGTTACAAAGACAATCTAGCTACTTTTTTTTCCATTTTAGTTGGGTTGTCTTAACTTTATAAAATTAATAAATTGTCTTGTTTTTCCAGAACCTATTTATACATTATCAGCTCGAGGGAACCCCGTTATTCAGATAGGGCAGTACAGATTTAACAAATGGAGTAAAAGTAAGGGGCGCAGGGTTCGATGGATCTGCATCAAAGACCATAGAGGGTGTCGCGCGACAGTGATCACTGTCGACCTAGTTATAGTCAAATACATCAACGAGCATAATCATTGAACGTCAGCTGACTTGCGTAGGCACATCCTAATCTTGAGGTTTGTGTAGGTATATTATTAATATTGCATGACTGTTTGCTGCCAAAAAATAAATTATATAATAAATATTTTTTTTTGTGTCAACTGACTGCGTATTTGAAATATACACGTGTAACAGAATTAATAGCTGAATGGTAGATAGGGACCATTAAACTGAACAACTTTTATTAGGGGACCAACTCTGAAATTCCGAAAAAATATGTGCTGTTTCATACAAAAATTAATAACGGAAATATGATAAATTGATAATGTATGAAACAGCTGATTTTTTTCGCGATTTCAGAGTTGGTCCCATAGTAAAAGTTGTTGATTTTGATGGTCTCTATCTACCATTTTCTGGTTTAGTTATTAATTTTGTTACACGTTGTATATCTAAGGTGGAAATTGTGACAATAAAATATAGGGATGTAGTGCATTCATATGTTTAGTTTTGGTTGCCGGATCGTCTGAGCTCTGTAATTTGGGAAAATAGTATGTCACACCCAATGTGGCTCTCATAGATTTTCTTGTCTTTTTCCAGAACCTATGTTCACATTATCGTTTCGTGGGAATCCCGTTCTTCAGATAGGGCATTACAGGTACGGCAAATGGAGTGGTAGTAAAGGAAAGAACAAGACTCGATGGACTTGCATCAAAAACAACAGCGGGTGTCGTGCGGCAGTGATCACTATCGACAAGGACATAATTAGATACGTCAACGAACATAATCATTGAGTGACTTTCCAGAATCTATTTTTACATTGTCGATTCGTGAGAATACCGTTCTGCAGATACGGGATTACAGGTTCAGTGAATGGAGTGGAAGAAAAGGGATGAACAAGATTCGATGGACTCGCATCAAAATAACAGCGGGTGTCGCGCGGCTGTGATGCCTGTGATCACTATCAACAAGGCCATAATTAGATACGTCAACGAACATGATCAGCTGACTTCTGTACGGTCTGCCTTTTTTTGCACGCACGGGCTGTGCGTGCAAAAAAAGGCAGACCGTACAGATACCGTACTCTTGACGTATTTGTACATTTATTCTGGGAGTCGTTTTTCTTTTACCAATTTTATTTATTTATTGTGCGATTATAGGATCAGTCGTCAGATTTAGTATTTTGGAGACAGATCTATTAATTTCGTTTGATATTGTTTGGTGATTCGTAGGATACAGATCATATTTATTAGGTCGTTAAATGTGCATGTATTTGAAGATAGCTAAGATCATACCTATTTATTTTTGTTTAAATAGTTTAAATATTTGTTTTTGGCAATTTACTGTTTTATTACTAGATTATGAAAACCTTATTTAGGCGAACATTGTAATAAAGTAGGGATTTAGTGCCTTCATAATGGTTTATTCCGTTTCAGTGGTAGGGTCGTCTGTTATCTTTAATTTAGGAAAATATTTTAAGTCACACTGAATGTAGCTCTGATAGATTTTCTTGTTTTTTTCCAGAACCTTTTTTTACATTATCGTTTCGTGGAAATCCTGTTCTTCAGATAGGGCATTACAGGTTCAGCACACTGAGAAAAAGTAAAGGGAAGAACAAAATTCGATGGTCTTGCATCAAAAACAACAGCGGGTGTCGCGCAGCAGTGATCACTATCGACAAGGACGTAATTCGACACGTCAATGAACATAATCATTGAGTGACAGTTCACTCTTCTGTACGGTCTGCCTGCACACACATCCTATTGATATTAAATTAATTATTGACGTATTTGTATTGTACATTTTTTCCTGAATTAATATTTAACTATTTTTCTTGACATTATTTATCACTAAAAAATTTGGAAATCCTAAGTTAGGAAATATATTTAAGGAGAAAATAGCCTTCATAATGGTTTGTTCCCGTTTTTTTTACAGGGCCGTCTGAGCTCTTTAATTACACGATTGTCCAAAAAATAAGTGTGTAATGTGTTCAGGGTTCACGTATGTTTGTATGTATATGAATTTGTTTTGCACCATAACTTCCAAATGCCTGAACAAAGATGTGTGAGATGTCGTCAGAATCCTTACATCACTTCAAATTGCACTGGCTATACATATTTTGAAAACGTCAAAATGTCGGATCAATGACGCCATTTTGTAATGTGAAATTAATTTTGTTTTTCTTTAATTATTGCAATATGCACATACCAATGCCAATGCCCCGACTGCAATGACACTTCTTTAACTTTTTAGTTCGTTTTCGGCAAGGCAGTCGTCTATTTTTTTATATTATTTTTGTAAAATAGTTTAAGTCACATACAAAATGCTCTGATAGATTTTATTGTTTTTTCCAGAACCTATTTTCACATTATCGTTGCGTGGGAATCCCGTTATTCAGATAGGGCATTACAGGTTCAGCAAATGGACAGGAAGTAAAGGGAAGAATAAGGTTCGCTGGACTTGCATAAAAAACCACAGCGGGTGTCGCGCGGCAGTGATTACTATCGACAAGGACATAATCAGATACGTTAACGAACATAATCATTGATTAACAGCTGACTCATGTACCAGTTTTTACAGTCAACGGGACGTTAGACTATAAGTACAATGTTAACCTTGAGACCGTCTCTATGCAGTACGTAATAAAAGCTGTAGTTCAACTGTTAAGATAAGACCCAATACGCACTGTCGCCTGGTCGCCGCCGGGTGACCAGTTGATGGCGACGGTTCCTGTTTTTCCTAATTAGTATCAATACTATTGCAACTTCTTTGCTCGAATGTACAAGAAACGCTACCCATAATCAAATCGCTCGCTTGGTCGCCCAGTCGCCTGGCGTCCGCGACCGGTCGACAGAGCGTATTGGATCTAAACCTACCGTGCTGCCGTGTGTACATCTTAATTTATGAAACATATCATTTTTCTTGCCAACTTTGCTTTTTATTACTCAATGAGGAATTAGTTAGATATGAAATATTTAAAGTGATATTTATAATTTCCATTTAATGTAGGTATTACTATTTAGTAATCTGTGGTAGTATATACGTCTGAGCTCTATAATTTGAAAAAATAGTCAACCTATTACCGAAAATGTCGTTGATAGATTTATTTATTTATTTCAGAACCTATTTTCACGTTATCCTGTCGTGGGAATCCTATTATTCAGATAGGATATTACAGGTTTACCAAACGGAGTACAGGCGTATTGAAGAACAAGATTCGCTGGACCTGCATCAAAAACAACAGCGGATGTCGCGCGGCACTGGTCACTGTCGACAAAGCAATAGTCAAATGCATCAACGAACATAATCATTGAATATCAAAAAAGACTCTATGCTGGACGCCAAGAATTATGGACCGAGATCCATTCCTTCCTTAGTGAGAAGCTTATTAAAGTTAGATTAGTCGCTTATCTAAGTAAATTCGGAATTCTTCATTAAGGATCAATTTGTTTATCGGAACATGGTTGGCATTGGCACGCAAAATACAATAACCAAGTACCTTAATGATGTTTCAGACTAAATAAATGCAAAATTGACAGTATCTACGGTTTTCCTAGACTTGAGCTCAGCATTTGATACAATCAATCATTAATTGCTCTTAAAGAAGCTTTATTATTATTAAAGAGTTTAAAACTATAATTGAAAGTACGAGTGAAACTGTGACAACTGTTCAAATTGGTTGACATTAAACTAAGTGTGCCACAAGGTTCCATATTGGGACATATACTATTTATAATCTTTATAAATGACTTGATTATTTATATGCTTAAGTTGCAGATGTCACTAACGCAGTGATTAGTTAGTATAGATAGTGTAAATGGTTTATCGGACCAGCCTAAAAGCTATGTCATTTTATTTATTTTAATATATTAGTTATTTATTGTAATATAAATCAAAAATAATGACTTGGTAAATTTACAACGTTTAGGGCCTGTTTCGAAGTCAAAAAGTTAGTTCTGAGTAGCTTACTTGACAGATGATATGCCAGTTGCGGTGTGAACATTTTTTCAAATTATATGTCAAGTAAGCTACTATGCCCCCTCGCCTCGCATGACTATTGACTACCGAAACACGGTATTAGGTATATCGCGTGATATGGCGTTTTATCGACCTTCATCTGTCAAAATCCATGGTCTTTTGACAGTTACAAGTGATGAATCGCTATATCAATTATATCGTGTTTCGGTGTCATGCTAAGTGGGCATAACTTACTTTTTGATTGTAAAACAGACCCTTAGGAGTTAAATCTGATGATCAGATGATCGGGGGCCCAAGTCTGCTATTGTTAACGTCATAACGTGTTTCAATCGTGTTTTAGTCGTAATGCTTTTTGAAAGACCAAAATCGTAACTAAATTGAAACACGATTATGACGTTAACAATAGCAGTCTTGGGCCTCAGCTGAGTTAGAATGATGAACTGGAAGTATTCTTGACTAGTCAAATTTGTACACTTAGGTAATCTTAATTAAATAATTAAATTAAATGTGATTTCTTGACAACTTATTACTTTTTACTAATCAAGAAAAAAATTGGTACTTATGTAGTGCTTTCTACACCACTTTTTGCCAAAAAGAAGTGTATTGTGTTCAGGGTTCATGTACATATTTTGTATGTTTGTATGTATGTGACTTTCATTATTGTATCGTATCTTCATAATATCTAAACAGATTTGGATGTGTGGGGTTTTAAGAATCTTAATAATATCATCCTAAGTGACTAGCTACTACGGATGAAAACAAAATGGCGGCTGCATGACGCCATTTTGTGTTTTTTTTCAATTATCACTGTATGGGTATTAAATGAAAGGCCTCGATGAGCACATTCGTATGTATATGAACGTATTCGTTGTGAGGGGCATACTGTTCTGTAGGAACACTTCTTAATCTAAGAGGTCCTCCGACTGCAATAACACTTGTTTTTATTTTTATTTTTAGTACGTATTTCGGCAAGGCGGTTTTTAATATTTTAATATATTTATTAAATTATTTATTGCTTATAACATTTTGTTTCCGTTTTAGTTATGTCGTCCGAACTTTTGGGAAAATAGTCAACCTCGCGCCCCGCACCTAAAGTGGCTCTTATGGATTTTCTTGTTTTTTCCAGCACCAATTTACACATCATCGTCTCGTGGAAATCCCATTATTCAGATAGGGAATTACAGGTTTAGAAAATGGACTGGAAGTAGAGGCTACAAGACTCGATGGATCTGCATCAAAAACAACAGCGGCTGTCGCGCAGCAGTTATCACTGCAGATGAAGTTTTTCTCAAACACGTCAATAAACATAATCATTGAATGGCTGGCAGACTCTTGTACTGTCTGCACACAGACTTCGTATACTTTTACATTTTTATTCTTATCTGATTAATTATAATAATATTAATAATAGTAATTCTTTATTTATTTCTTCAAATAGTAGTACCAAGCAACAGTAAATATAAACAATATCAGTTCTATATTACTAGTTGTGAAGACTGGTGCTTGAAATGGGTTGGGTTGCAATCTGTAGTACAAGACACCAGGTCCTTACTTCCCAATATTTCTTGCAACTTACTTGTTTCTATATTACCTTACCTACATTATATCGGAAAAAGTTAGGTATAATACAGGGTAGCAGGTATGTAATGCCTTTTAAAATGTTTTGTTTCCAATTTAATTATGTCTTGAACTCTTTAATTTATCTTTAAACCGCGCACCGATGAGGCACTCGTCACAGTGGATCTGATGGATATTCTTGACTTTTTCCAGAACCTGTTTTCACATTATCGACTCGTGGTAATCCCGTTATTCAGATCGGGAATTACAGATATAATAAATGGAGTGGAAGTAAAGGGTGTAAGATTCGATGGACATGCATCAAAAACCACAATGGATGTCGCGCGGCAGTGACCACTATCGACAAAGTAATAATCAAGTACGTCAACGTACATAATCATTGAGTCTCAATTAAATACGCAATTTAAAATTTAACGCTTCCTTCATGCCAATTGTCCGGTGTAAAAACATTTAGTTATGAAGTAAGTTCATGTAAAAGTTATTGTCTGAATGCATTATGTCACTTTTGCTTTTAATAAATTATTTTCAAACCTTTATCGATTGATCTACTTTTAAACTTTCGCGTCGCATTTTATTACATTAATTTATTACATTAATCTTTATCGATTTGCCTTTCAAACTATATTTATGATGCGTTTCTTTGATTTGATACATAAAGATTTGGTTTTATTTAATGTTAATAAAAAATGATTTCTAGAGCTTGTGTTTGACAGCGTGAAAGGAAAAGAGATGATCACCATTAACCGTTTCACGTTCTACAAGACTTCTTCTTCTGAAGATCTTTACGTACGTTGGCGTTGCACGGAAGACGTCGCGAGCAGCTGCCGAGCTGAAATCGTCACCGTCAATGAATATGTGGTCCATGAAAACAGAAGACACACGCATTGAGGTGAAGCACTCACCACGTAACAAAGTCACGGTAATGATTGATATCATTACCTGGACTGTCTGGTTGTAATTAATGTTTGCTACAAGTTAGTATTTTGATAAACATAACCAATGCCTCTTTGGTAACCAACTTGTCCATTTGATAGTGATGTTTCTAATGGTGAGAAACCCAAGTGCCTATGTTTTACATTATCAAACGCCATTTCATAATCGATGAAACACAAGATGACATCTAATGGACACATAGCGAGAAGAACCTATGGCCGTTGGGGCGGAAAGGTTCTGGAATAGCGACCGCGCACCGGACGACACTCCGTGGGTAGGCCCCTGACAAGGTGGACCGACGATCTGGTGAAGGTCGCGGGAAGCCGCTGGATGCGGGCAGCGCAGGACTGATCGTCGTGGAGATCCTTGGGAGGTCTATACCCAGCAGTGGGTGTCGTGCGGCTGATGATGATGATGATGTCTAGCCCGCCCCTGTGCCCGCTCACGGAAATTCGCGATAGCGCGCCCGGACGTTAAATAAAAGGCTGTGGCTGTGGCTGCCAGACGCTTAAATGGATCACGTATCTCGCCTGTTCATATGCCACTTTTTAAACCTGAATACAATGGTGCGCGACTCTGCAGAGCGCTCCGCACCGCGCCGCAGCACTATGGGACCAAACACTGAGTTCCATCTCAAAAATGGTTCGGATAAAATCGTGTTACTGAAACCGTTTTGATTATTTTATATTTTGAGAAAAAAAAACAGTTATCAGTTTTAAAATTTAATAATAACTGTTATTTAAGTTTTACTTCAGTTATTTTTTAAGATTTTTAAGGAAATATATAAGTGTTTTACATTTTTGGATTGCTTAGGACTTCTAGTTTAGTAGTTTATGTTAGTATGAGAAAAATTTTTTTTATTTAATTTTTAATAGCCATAAGGAAATTTTCTGTCTTTTTAATTTTCAAGTTGAGGTTTCCTTGTTGCTGATAGTTGCCGATGTCGAGTTAATGACATTTTTCGTGAAGGCGTAACAAATACATTTTTATATTCTTTAACTATTCAGCAATACAATAAAATAAAAAAATCACAGACCTCGTGCTCTACACGACTTGATAGAGCATTGAATATGAATCTACCTATTATAGATTATTGAATGTATTGAATTTTATAAAAATATATTCCTTTGATTGAATTAGTATTTACAATACTTTGAAATCACAGCAAAGCCATGAACAATTTTGGATCTACTTTTCTGTGATTCGTGTGTATCAAATTCATATAAAAATATTTCATTGTTACTACCTAAAAATATAAAATTTTCTAAGATTTGTTTACTACGTCAAACCAAACCTCCATAGCAACTCAGCGACGCGACGCGCATCTAAGGAGCACTCTTCCCGAAATTACGCGCACATTATCTTGAAACCCTTCGATTTCAATTTTCAGTAAGAACGCGTCATTTTCGGTCGAACAGTAAATTTTTTTTTCAATACCAAATTTTTTTTTTCAAAACCAACTTTTACAAAATATTTTTACATCATCTTAAAGCCCTTCGAATTCCGCGTCTTTTGAGCTCTCATACGTTCTCGTGGCCGCACGCGAGCCGCCCGCAGCATGATATCGCACCTCGCGCCGCGCAAAACTCGCGGCTAAGGGCACCTCTACCGTCACCAATATCGAAAAAAGTGTAATGACCTAAAATGTTCCTTGGTTCAATGCCGAGGTGCTTTTTTATATTTTTTAAATTCGGCCGTTCTCGAAATATCAGAAATTTTCTGGAAAACTTTTTTGAAAATCGTTTTTTTTTTCGATTTCCAAAAAAGTTTTTGCATCCTCTTAAAGCCCTTTAAATTCCGCGTCTTTTGAGCCCTCATTCGTCCTCGTGGCCCTAAACCTCAGGGTATCATGGGCGTATCTCACTTTCAGCGAAAATGGGGGCCTACTGGAGCGAACGAAAAAACATTTTCAATGTTAAAAACATAGTTATATTTGTTATTTTCACATGTAATTTTTTTGCTATGATCATTTTCATTATAAGTATGTTTTTTAAATTAACTTAAACCAATTAAATTTTTGTTAAATATTAATTTCTGAACGTCTTAAAAAATAATACCAAAGTTCTTTCAATAAAACCGCGCAAGTATCCGTAAAAATTGTTTTATTTCATGTCTAGTGAGCGCGTAAGCTTGAGAAGTGAATAAGTATGTTTTTGTAATGTAACTGCGTACCTACTTATTAACTCAAATAATGTTAATTACAAATAGATAAATCTTCTTCTTAATTTTTTATTTTAATTTGTTTTAAATTTAATTTTTGTATGAAAATTATGGAATTTTTTTATTTGACATTTTTTTACTACATAAATATTGTATTTAAAGTGCCAGTGTTTTAATTGTCTATTAGTACAAGTATTCAGATATACGAATAAATTTTAAATCCAAAGGTCAAGAAACAAAAGAGTTATAGATTTTTTAGTTGGAACGCACCGTATGGTTCCGTGCGCAGCACCGAACCAGACCGTGGCTGGGAACGGCCTGTGTGCGTGATCGTGCGCGCTGTTCCATCTGTCTGGTTGTGCAGCGGCGCGGTGGGTCTGCAGAATCGTGCATCATTGGATTCCACCTTTAGAAGTCTTAATTTGTGTTGTTATTTAAAATAGGTGTTGTATTGACGTTTTGTTTTTATATGTAGACAAAGCATGTTTGATGTGGTTTTGATATTTAAATGATCTGTCGCTGTACATTAACAGGTGACGAGACTCCGGTGTTCGAAGTTTCCCGGTACGGTCAGCCGGTGATGAAGATAGGTGCGTTCCGGTTCAATAAAAGGTATTATGTCGAGAGCACACGGAGGGCGCAGTGGCGCTGCGTGAAGGGACCCACCAAAGGGTGCCGCGCCAAAGTGATTACTGTTGACAATCAAATTGTATTCTACTTTAGTGAACACAATCATGCCCCCCCTCTCCAATTACTCGCAAATCTAACAATGTTCTAAGATTTAGGTATGTAGTAAATTAAATATTGTTATTATCTTATTATTCTTAAGACTTACAATAACTGCTACTACTACCAATTATAAAAGATAATGCAGATGTTGAATCGTCCACTCGAAATAATAAATTTTGATGTACCATCATGTATATTATCTGTATTACACTAATTTATTTAGTTATTTTGTTTGAAAACACTACTTATATCCTTTTTTATTAACATGGCGAATAAACAGGAGAACTGGAAAAATATTATTTTAATCTCACACCTAACTAATTTCCCGACGTTTCGACGTGCGTTGTCGGGAAATTAGATAGTGAGAAAATACCTATCATTAGTAACGCTAACGTCCAGAAAACATTACCATTCGAACACCATTGAACCACGATTTGGACGTTAACATTAGCAGACTTGACCTCCTGTTATGTCGTAGTTGATATAGCATGTAGATTCTAATGCTCTTTACTCAAGTTTTCGCTATTCAGAGTTTGGTAAAAATAAAAATAAAAATGTTTCAGAGCCTTTATTCACGTTGTCTCGATACGGCAGACCAGTAATACAAATTGGGAATTATCGATACAATAAAAAGGTGAGCTCCCAAGGGCCAAAAGTGAGATGGATGTGCGTCAAAGAACGTAGCGCAGAGTGCCGGGCCAAAGTCATCACCGTCGACAACTATGTCGTGTTTCATGACAATTGTCATAATCATTGACAGGGCGGAGAAACATTCCATGATAATATCAAAGTTCTATCAGAAAGTTCAGGCTAACAGCCCACGGCAACAAATAGGCATCTTCCAACGGAGGACGTTGCCATCATGTCCAAGTTTTATCCAAGTATCAAGGTTGAAGATCGCAGTATTATGGTCAACAATAACACCAAAGCACAGAATACATAATAGTACAAAAGCTTATAAACCACAGGACAACGTTTTAATAGTATAGGTATATAGCTGTACTTAGTGTGGTTGGGCCCCTGGCATTATTTAAAAGATCAGATATTTCGTTATTGACTTTGTAAATTATTAGAACTTGTTACAAATAAAAAAATGTATTAGGTATATTATGGTAGCTTAATCGACTGCCTATCATTATGTCAATTATTTTTAATTGTATGTTATGGAATCTTAGTCGCGTTGGAATTTTATTAAGTTTTTAACCCTAAAATCATTTTTATTGCTGTTAATGGTTATTTATATAAATAGAAGTTTTGTACTAACATAATGTAACGCAGTAGTTAGAATAAAATGAGTAGTTTTATGTATGCCATAAATGTGTTTTTTTAGCATCACTGTTTTCGGCACCAGCCACGTACCCCTTAGGGGGCCGTGGCATGTGTATCAGGGGTCAGCAGTTACCTGTAAATAAACTACCAATAAACGTGATCATTTAACAGCTGGCTTGTTTTTTTTCCTAATATATTTACTGACAGGGGTCAGTATTTTTTTTTAATTCTGAAAGTGGTCCGTGACCCAATTTTGCAAAAAGTGTAAGAAATACTTAGCTAGTTCGTTTATTGTTTGTGCATTTATTATACATAGTAATACCCAGACCCGTCACAGAAATTTAAATTCATCATTTCAATTTCTGCCCAGCCGGGAATCGGACCCGGGACCTCTGCGTGGTAGGCCGCCATGTTGACCACTGCACCACTCAGGTCGTCATATTATTATCAGGCTCCAACTGGTTGGTGATGTCGTTGTCGTTAATACCGTACAATAGTAATAGCCTTTGACGTATTTAGTAACTATCTGTCTTATTACCACCTCACCAACAGTTTTAAGGTTTATCTTTTCTCATGTAGCATGTTTTTGCACTTTTTATTGATTGCCTGACTTATAATAATTACTTTCTCGTCTCATTTGCTTACTTCTTACAGTACCGGTATTTTCGCAGTCCCGGAATGGTCGACCGGTCATCCAGATAGGTCACTATCGCTTCAACAAGTGGTCTGGGAGCCAGGGCTCCCGCGCCAGGTGGATTTGCGTCAAAGTCCACTCGGGTTGCCCAGCCACCATCGTCACCTTTGACAACGTCATAGTCAAGCAGAAACCACACAATCATTGAATTACTTATTATTAGTGAATAATGATATTTGACATAATCAAATTTGATTTTTATGGAAGAATTTAATCAGAATATCGATTTTTCGGTATTACTAATTAATAAAATTGTGATGAATAGTAATGTGCAAGTTTACTCCTAAGTTACAGCCCATTTTTGTTTTGTAAATCCGTGAAAATAACCGAAAAAACAATTATTGTCGAATTATTTATCTACCACTTTTCAGAACAGGGGCCGTACCGGCTAACGAATCGATTATCGAAAAGTCTGCTGGGTTTCAAATTAAAACAGATAAATCGAGCCCCAATTGGGCAAAAATGGCGAACCCCAATTCATTATGTCATACGAACATCGTTATCTTCCAAATTACGTCAACAGAAAGTACAAGACGAAATCCCTTACTTTGATTTTTCTGTTTTAAATTGAAACCCAGCAGACTTTTCGATAATCGATTCGTTAGCCGGTACGGCCCCAGGTTGTATATGTTGTGGGCTAATCGTTGAACTGGGCCAATCGAGATTTGCCTGGTCAGATCACGATGTGCTGGCATTTCATGATCTGGCAAATAATTTCATGATGTGCCCAATCAAAAAATAGGCAGATCGATAAAATTTTAAGCAACCTATTCGTCGATTTGCCCTACTAGTACTTAGCCACATCGAGATATGGTTGGGCGCATCGTAATATATTTCCGTTTTGCGACGCTTGTGGCGCTGTAACGCTGTTTGCGCTTTGTCAGCTGGGTTGTGTTCAGAACCTACGCTCCGAGTGCAACCCAACGCTCTAACGGCGTTCCAAACATTAGAGAGTGACGTTAGGTTGATACAACTTTTCCGTTCCAAACGTCAGAGCGTTGCGACTTTTTACCATCAAAATCGGTGGTTGAAAAACGCTCTGACATTTGTCAATAGAAAAAAATGTCAATTGACATTATTTTGCATTTTGATATTTTTGTGTCTAAGTTTCAAATGGTACATGGTAGCTTTAAAAAAAACAGGTTTTATTTAATTTAGAATAAAGGAAAGTTTAAATTATTCGTATTCCAAATGAAAAACGAAGACTTTGTACTATTCATGACATTTAAAGTTCTTGGTCGTTCCGAACCTTAGAGTGATTTAAAAGAACCAAACAACCGCACTCTAAGCCTGTGAACGCAACCCTGTATGTTTACGTGCGAGCAAGATGGCGGCGTCATAAGAAATCGAAAATTGTGATAATAAAATCGATAATAGTGAGTTAGTTGAAGAAAAAAGTGCTTACCGAGTGAATTACGAGCGTCAGTTAAATGATTTTTATGCGAGTCATGCAAAATCAACGCATAATGTGAAAAAACCATGGACTTGACCGTATATGGCTGGTTATATCTTTATTATTTAGTAGAATAATTATTATCTAAACTTCATTTTATTTGCTTGTACTTTGGCCACCCTACAGAATCGATTTGTCCAAGCATGGCCGGGCAAATCGTCAAACCATATGTTGAGTTAAACCTATAAACTTGCATTAAACCAGTCGCCAATAAACAGCCGAAGGAGATACACGTTGTGTTATTTAAAGTTCACCCACAAAATCAAAGTCGACCTAATTGCAAAATTGTAGGGATCATAGTGGCCTATCGAGCCGGATGGCAGCGGCCGAGCCCGACTGATAAGAGAACAATAGGGACCGGCCGGCCGGGCGAAGGACGAGCTGCATTCCTTTGTGAATCAAGTGCATAATTATAAACAACACGTAAAGTGATCGGACTCGTTCATTATTTTCGATATTTTGGACAGTTTTTCGTGGGAATTTCGTTAACTAATTACTAACTATTGTTGCTGGAAGTGTTAGCTACACAGTGAATATATTTTTACGCGTAAGGATTCATAAACAATCATGGAAATCGTGGATCAATTATTGAGTGAATTAGAAGACATTTTTAAAGTTATTACAAGGGCGCACGATAACTATAAGAAATGCCCGAAGTCACGGTTGACGCGTGGTTATATATCAGTGAGAATGAAAACTATAGACGATTATTGGAATCAGTTTCGTACCGCGCACACCACGTTGTTAAAAAGTGTGACTAAAGACCAACGTAAGTTATTACCGTATTTCGTAAATGAACAATACCATGTGTGTGAAGATATTGTGATGCAAATCAAAACAGAAATGGAGGACATTTTATATACAAGTGAGTCAAAACCTACACCTTCCACTGATAGAATGAACACATCAGACACCCAGCAAACAACAGTTCCAGCAGTGAAATTACCGAGAATAGAATTACCAAAATTTTCTGGCAGTTATGAAGAATGGACTACATTCCAAGACTTGTTTATTTCTCTTGTACACAATAATTCTACAATCAGCAACGTGCAGAAATTACATTATTTAAAGTCAAGTGTTACCGGCGAAGCAGAATTATTATTACGTCATGTTCAAGTGAGTGAAACAAATTATTATCATGCATGGGAATCTCTTAGAAAGCGATATAGTAACAAACGACTTATAGTGACTTCTCTATTGAAACGGATGTTTAATCAGAGAAAATTAATTAACCAAAATTCAAATCACATCAAACTACTTTTAGATACAACATCCGAATGTATGAACAGCTTAAAAAACATGCAAATTAATATTGAAAATTGGGATCCCTTGATAATTTTTCTAGTAGTACAAAAATTAGATACTGAAACGCACAAAGAATGGGAAGAACATGTCAGCAAACAACATAATGAGGAAATGCCTACATTTGAACATTTAAAAATTTTTTTGGAATCGAAATTCAGAACACTTGAACTTATACAACAACCGACTTCGTCGAGAGAAAGAGTATTGCGAACTCACTTTGTCTCTTCTGCTGCTACAGATCGAAACTGTCCATTATGTAAAGAGAAACACACACTTTGTCATTGCAAATCCTTCGGTAAAATGGAACCAGAAGAAAGAAGCAACTTTGTCAAGTCGAATTACATCTGTTACAACTGTCTGGTTCCTGGTCATGGAGTTAGAGCTTGTCGACTACCAATCTCGTGTCGATTGTGCCACAAACGTCACCACACTCTTCTACACACAACAAAGACAACCGCTACCTCTGGTCAAACTGAGAAGAATATTGAACAACCAAAGGTTTTACACTCCAATGTAGAAGATGATGTAACAACAATAGAGGAAGAAAACAATTTAACAGTGATGACGTCACAAACATTAACAGCTCACAGTACAGCTATCGCCTTACTAGCGACAGCCCTGGTGGAATGTAAGAGTGAAGAAGGACACACCACAGTTCTGCGAGCCCTCATAGATCCTGGGTCACAAGGATGTTTTATTAGTGAACGAGCAACACAAAACCTTAGAGCGCGACGGTATCCAGTCAAAGGAACTATTTGTGGAGTAGGTGAAGTCAAATCGAAGATTAGTCATGCAACTTACATTAACATCGCATCGAGAAGCGAACAATTTAGTATGAAAGTAAAGGCATATGTTATTTCAAAACAACTCACCACTCAGCTACCGGCGCAAACAATAAAATTAGATAACTGGAAGCATTTAGAAGGTCTTCATCTAGCAGATCCTAGTTTCAACCAGTGTGGAAACATTGACTTGCTTCTTGGCGTTAATGAATACGCACAAATAATTCAAAATGATATAATCAAAGGTCCGCTGGGGTCACCATGTGCACAAAAGACAACCCTGGGATGGATTTTATTTGGAAAAATAAACGAACGTTCACAATCAGAAGCGCCAATGACAGTAATGCATCACCATATAGAAATTAATGATATGCTTAAAACACTATGGGAGATAGATACAGACACTGGTAGAAAATTTACAAAAGATGAAGAAACATGTGAAAGAATTTACAAGGAAACCTATACAAGAAACAAAGAAGGTAGATACATTGTCAGATTGCCCTTTAACACAAACGATATAAAATCAGTAAACGGAAATACACAAGAAATAGCGATGAAAAGATTAGAAATGCTTGAAAGAAAATTTGAACGTCAACCAGAGTTAAAACAAAACTATAAAGAAGTTATAGAAGAGTATATTACAATGAATCACATGGAAGAAGTACCACAAGAAGAAATTAACAAAAAATCTGTCTACTTACCACACCATGCCGTCGTGAGATCTGAAAAGGAAACAACCAAAACCCGCGTTGTCTTCGACGCTTCTTGCAAGGGATCAAACGGCGTATCGCTAAATGATGAATTGTTAACCGGACCTGTCCTTCAAGAAGACCTTAGAAGTATCATCATGAGGTGGAGAATGCACAACATCTGTTTCGTAAGCGACATAGAGAAAATGTACAGAATGATTCTAGTAAACAATGAAGACACTGACTTCCAGAGAGTATTGTGGAGACAAAATACTTCAAGTTCTGATGAGGTCAAACATTACCGTCTACTGAGAGTTACTTTTGGCACTGCGTCAGCTCCATATCTCGCCGTAAAAACTCTTATGCAGCTAGCAGATGATGAAGGTGGAGACTATCCTGTGGCTGCAAGAATAATACGCGAAGACACATTTGTTGATGACGTCATGTCAGGTTGTGACACGGTCTCGGAAGCCATAGACGCAAGTAAACAACTACAAACTGTACTCAACAAAGGTAAATTTAGATTACAGAAATGGTGTTCCAACAACTCAGAGTTCCTAAAATCCATAGACGAGAAAGACAGATCAATCAAGGCACGCATAGATGTGAAACTAGATGGCACAGTCAAAGCTCTTGGCGTGTCATGGGATTTAAGAGAAGACGAATTTAAATACAATCTTAGCTTGTTATCAATGCCAGCTCAGATAACAAAGAGAGATGTTTTATCAGATTTACAAAAACTTTTCGATCCGTTGGGTTGGATTGCTCCAGCGATAGTCTTGGCAAAGATTTTTGTGCAAAAATTATGGCTACAAGGCGTTGCTTGGGACGACGTGATAAATGATGAGCTACAAACTGAATGGAAAGCAATAAGAAATGATTTAGCAAACGTTAATGACATAAGAATTCCACGATGGTTAAACACTTTTAACTATTTGAAAGAAAACATATCATTACATGGTTATAGTGATGCCTCTATGCACGCTATGGCAGCTGTTGTATATTGCAGAGTAGTTGAACCAGACGGTGCAATCAAAACAAATATAGTCGCAGCCAGAACCAAGGTTGCTCCCATAAAATCAATTTCGATGCCCCGACTTGAACTCTGTGCTGCGTTACTCTTGTCAAAACTTTTACGTCAAACAGCTGAAGCAATGAGAATCAAATCTGAAAGAGTATTTGCTTACACTGACTCCTCAGTAGTATTGTCCTGGTTAGTTGGAGAACCCACCCGCTGGAAACAGTTCGTGGCGAATCGCGTGGTTGAGATCCTAGAAAACGTTCCCAACAGTCAATGGCATCATATTCAGTCAGAACACAATCCAGCAGACGTGGCATCACGAGGTGCAAAAATTGTCGATCTGAAAGAGTTCAAACTTTGGTGGTTTGGTCCTCAGCATCTTTTAGAAGAAACAATTACATTTTCAAAATTGAACATAGCACCAACAGATCTGGAAAAAAGACAAAGGGATAAGAAAAATATAGTCGTGAATGTTATGATAAATGAAGACGAACAACTAGAAAATAAAGTACTTAATTTTGAAGAATATGAAAGTTTAGAAGAACTACAAAAAGTAATAGTATACTTGAAAAGATTTTTAAATTTTAAAAAGACTGATACTAATCAAAAGGCTTTAACTACAAACGAACTAGAAGCAGCTTTGAAAATATGCATAAGCAAGGCACAGAAAGATGATTTTAATGAAGAAATTGAAGATATAAGAAAATACCAGCGAGTTAAGGGAAATAGTAGAATAAAATCACTGAACGCTTACCTGGACAAAGAAAATATCCTCAGGGTGGGCGGCAGGCTGCGGCATGCTAATCTGGAAGAAAATGCAAAACATCCAATTATCATGAGCAACAAAAATCCACTTACCTTGCTAATCGTTGCTCACGCGCACCAGAAGACCATTCACGGGGGACTGCAGCTAATGTTGTCTTACCTTCGCACGAAGTTCTGGATCCTGAAAGCAAAAAGCATTATTAAAAGGTACATACACAGATGCATTATATGTGCTAAGGCTAATGCCAAAGCAAGAAACCAAATCATGGGTGACTTACCTGATATGAGAGTGAATAGATCTCGCGCATTCCTGTACAGCGGTGTTGATTTTGCAGGACCGTTCACCGTTCTCATGTCAAGAGGTAGAGGCGCAAAAACAAACAAGGCCTACATTGCCATTTTTGTTTGCATGTGTACAAAAGCCATGCATTTAGAACTTGTTGGAGATCTTACCTCTGCTGCATTCATCGGAGCGTTCCGTCGTTTTGTCGCTCGAAGAGGCCGATGCGCGCACATGTGGAGCGACCAAGGACGCAATTTCATAGGTGCAAATAAAGAGTTGGTTGAGGCATGGAAAACTGCACAGCTAGAATTCAAGGAAGACATAGCACAATCTTTAGCCCTTGACGGCACTCAATGGCATTTCATCCCTCCCTACAGCCCGAACTTCGGCGGCCTATGGGAAGCCGGCGTGAAATCGGTGAAGTCACATCTAAAGAAAGTCCTCACAACAAATCTGACCTTTGAGGAAATGACAACTTTATTGTGCCAAATAGAATCCTGCCTAAATTCTAGACCCTTGAGCGCCATCGATGACACGGATGTGACCAATTTGAACCCACTTACACCAGCACACTTTTTAATAGGAGAGCCAGCTGCGTTAGTACCAACTCCTGATTTGACAAAATTTAACCCAAATTATTTAGAAAGATGGCAATATACACAAAAATTACTACAAAACTTTTGGAAAAATTGGCAAATGGAATATTTGACACGATTACAAGAGCGACCCAAATGGTTAAGAAAACAACCAGAATTCAATGTCAATGATATCGTGTTGATAAAGCATGAAAGCCTTCCACCAGGCAAATGGTTCCTGGGACGCATCATGGCAAAGCACCCTGGACCTGACGGTGCCACCCGTGTGTATAGTGTGAAATCTGGTGATAGTGTTACTAAAAGATGTGTGTCAAAATTATGTCCTTTAATCAATTCTAAAGACATTTGAAATTAAAGTTAAAGTGTTAAATTCAGTGCAAATTATTTCTGTAAAAAAGTGTTAATGATTGAACTCTTGAAATATTTAAGTTGATTTTTTACTTAGTATTTTCTTGATTTGTAAATGGCAAAGCCCTTTAGGTGGGCGGTATGTTGAGTTAAACCTATAAACTTGCATTAAACCAGTCGCCAATAAACAGCCGAAGGAGATACACGTTGTGTTATTTAAAGTTCACCCACAAAATCAAAGTCGACCTAATTGCAAAATTGTAGGGATCATAGTGCAAACATTCACCAAAATGGTTCAATGTAAAAAATGCAAATTGTTCCTTTCGACTACGAAAGATGAAATTGTCAAGTGCAAAGGATCGTGTGAAACAATGTATCATAAAAAGTGTGCGCCTAAAAAACAGGAGCTATGTGACGAGTGCAAAAATAAGTCGTCTTCGAGCGCAATAGATATTGATATAAGTAAAGCGACGGTAGAAAGTCTACTAACAGAAATGAATAAGAAGCTCGAAATAATTTTTAAAATGGAAAAAAAGCTTGAAGAATTGACGGAGACCGTTGATTTTTATTCTGAACAATATCAAAAAATGACAGAATTCAAAGAAACTGCAGAAAACAAAATTAAGGTACTCGAACAAAAAAATATATATTTGGAAAAATATAATAAATCACTGGAAGAAAGAGTTTTAGAGGTGGAGCAGAAGCAAAGAGAGAAAAATGTAGAAGTGATTGGCCTGGAGAAGCTACCAAACGAAGATATAAAACAAGTTGTCATCAAAATGTCCGAAAAACTTAATCTGGACACAAGTGAAATTGAAGACGTTATGAGGGTAGGCCGCGAGAAGCAAGACGAGAAACGGCCACAACCAGTGGTTATTGCGCTACGCTCAAAATCTGCAAGAGATAAGTGGATCCAGCTCAAACTGAAACTCGATAATAACTATGTATATGGTAACAATAGCAATAGATCCATCTTCATAAACGAGAACTTGTCCGCTTATAAAAAACAACTACTATGGTCTGCGAGAAATCAGCTAAAACCCACTTACAAATATGTTTGGGTAAGAGACTCGTGTATACTAGTAAGGAAGTCTGATGACGATAGAAAGGTCCATCAGATAAGATCGGAGAGTGATATAGAACGACTGCTGCAAGCAACTAAAAAATAAAAGCCACTTAGGCTGTGTGCACACCATAATGGTTTATTTTATTATAAAAATTCGATAACTTAAATAGTGAAACGGATATACACTTTGAGAAATTGAATAATACAACAGAATTGGATATTTATATGCAGTCTGCAAAGGATAAATTAAATATAATGCACTATAATATTAGATCATTACGAAAGCACTTCAATAAATTTCAAGTAACTATAGAAAACTGTATAAATGAAATACATATAATAATATTGAGTGAAATAAATATTAAAAAAGAAGAAATATCATTGTACACTATCAAAGGTTATAATACATTTGCCAACACGAGACAGAATAAAAGAGGAGGAGGATTAATAATATACGTGAAAGATAATTTAAACTTTGAAGCTGAAGCACATAACACTCTGAGCCTGGAGAACTTACATGGAAAACTGAAAATTGAAAACAAATACATAAATATTTTAGCCATATACAGACCGCCTAGTACAAACAGAATTACTTTTTTAGACGAGTTAAATATGTTAATAAGGAAAATAAATGCAAAAGAGGATCTTATATTAATAGGAGATACTAATATTGATGTGTACGTAGAAAATGATCGCTCAAATAACTCGACTACAGAAAGCTATAAAAGCATGTTGTGTGAACGCGGCCTACAAAGCGGAATTCCCAACACAGAAGTGACCCGCACGGCGATAGTAAACGGGCGGGTAGAATCGTCGAACATCGATCATGTGTGGCTGCGAGCGGCCCATCAACACAATACGTGCGCCTACTTGTTTACAAGTACGATTTCCGACCATTACGTTATAGGGACGAGCGTGTCTTATTTTTGTTCTTCGAGTGCGAATGACGGTCCGGAATCGCGAGTTTTGTTAGACAATAGACTTGTTAAGCAAAAACTTGAGTTAATTAAGTGGTCAGATTTGTTAAAGATTGATTGTCCGTTAAAGCTTTATTCAGAAATACTTAATATTTTTAGTGTTATTTACGAGGAATGTAAAGTGAGTAAAAAATGTTCTAGTACCAGAGTTAGCCAGCCATGGATAACAAAAGAATTGTGTAATAAGTTAAATCGTAAGGATGAGTTATTTAGGGAGTGGAAAGCATGTCCGAAAAGTATGAGTAAAAGGCTTGCTTATACACGGTATAGGAACTTGGTGAATAAATTAGTGAATAGTGCTAGAAACCGCTATAGACAAAAAGAGATTTTACAGTGTAAAGGTGATTTTCGTAAAATATGGTTATTAATTAATATGTGGATGGGAAAAACAAAAAACAATGTGGATGAGGTAATATTGAAATACTTAGGTAAGACTGATTCTATTACTAATATATGTACAAATTTTGCAAAAACGTTTACTCAAGAAATTGAGAAAATTAAACATAAATGTAATGTTAATTTTCTAGACAGGTTAAAGTATGTGCGCGAGGCCAACGTCTCTTTTAGATTTAGAAAAGTAAACTCGGACGATGTCAGAAAAATTATCAACTTATTATCATGTGAAAAGTCTCCTGGTAGCGATAATATTAGAGTGATTGACTTAAAGTATATAAGAGACTTTATTTGCCCAGTTATAGCAAAGTTTATAAATATGTGTATTGAACAAGGTGTTTATCCTAATGAGTTAAAAAAATCTATTATTAGGCCAATTTATAAACAAGGTAGTCACTATGAATATACAAACTACAGACCTATTGCTATCTTATCAGTGATAAATAAAATAATGGAAAAAGTTGTAATAGGGCAGATAAGTTCATTTCTCGAGAGCAATAATATAATATCTGAATCGCAACACGGCTTCAGAAGAGGCCGTAGTACGGCAACTGCTTTACGGGAATTCACAGAATTTGTAAATAATAGTTTGGGGAAGGGTCATCAGGTTTTAGCATTATTTATAGACTTTAAAAAGGCCTTCGACACGTTGGATCATGAAGTGCTACTACAGGCTATGAAGGAATGTGGTATCAGGGGGCCTGTGAGCGAGTGGCTTCTCCAGTACCTAAGGCATCGCCAGATGCAGGCGCGAGTTGCCGGAGAGGAGGGAGAAACCGCTAACGTAACTCTAGGTGTTCCGACTGGCTCCGTGTATGGCCCAGTAGGGTACATAATGCACGTGAACAGCGTGACCAATGTGCTTGAACACAGTCAATTAGTTATGTATGCCGACGACATGTGCCTACTGTACTCGTCAGATGATATAAAAAATATACATGATCGAATACAGTCGGATTTTGATAATGTGACTAAGTGGGCGCATGATAATGGCATTTTACTTAACATAGATAAGACCAAATGTCTACATATATTTTCACCATACAACTCTATAGCAAAAAATGTTAATTTCACATCTCTAGGCATAATAGGTCACTCGTATTCCTGCCTACATCAGAATAAATTAAACTGCTCTTGTCCGAAGATAGAATATGTACAAGATTTTAAGTACTTAGGGGTTTACATAGATCAGCATATGAATTGGAAAAAACAAATAGAAACGGTGTGTTCTCGATTAAGACCTGTACTTGGAAAGTTCTATCATCTTAAACGCTCTCTAAACAAAAGAACATTATTTGTTATTTATTACGCACTTGTTGATTCTATTATAAGCTATGGACTTGCATCTTATGGACTTACATTTAAGACCTATTTAGAGAAAATTAAAAAAATACAATTTAGATTTTTAAAGCATTTTGTTAATAGAAAGAAGAGGAAAAAACTTAACAATAGTTATGATCTATTTAAATTTTGTAAAATAATGCCTATTGATGTTAAAGTAAATTATATGATAGCTTTAGAACAATTTGAGTCAGACATGAATAAAGAGATAAGATTATATATGTATAATACCAGACAATCAAAAAAAATTAAGTACAAAGAGCCAAATACAGGTAATTATTATAAACAACGGACAAGATCTTATGTTACACCCAGAATATTCAATAAACTTGGTTTAACCAGCAATAATTTAAAGTCCAAGTATTCTATAAAAAAATATTTGAAGAAAGCTTTCTCAGATATGTATTAATAAGTAGCTAATGTATATTGCACTCTGTTAATGATTCTAAGGCCTGTTTCACAAAGTCCGATTTAGTTCAGTACTTAACAAGTAATTTCATATAAATTGTTTCATCTTAAAATAGATCAGAAGTTAGTGCCATAACATAGATTGTGAAACAGGCACCAAATGTAAAATTATTTAAATTAACTTCAACACCTATATTGAATTATGTCTTTTGTTAAGAACTAGAGCATAGTTTTTGTACATTTCGCCGACAAACTGTTATGCAGTTTGGCGAAAGTTAAATTTGTAATTTTTTTGTATCTTTTACAGTGATAAATAAATAAAAAAAAAAAACGTTATGCTTTGAACGATATGGCGGGTTTCGAAAAGTCAAATCAAGAAATGCCGGCGTATCGTGATCTACCCAGGCAGATCTCGATCGGCCCAGTTCAACGATTGGCCCACGACATATACATAATGCTGTAGTAGCTTTTGCATGTAGAAGTAATAGGTAATGAAATCATGTGATTTTGAATTATTATGCCGTGTTTCGAAATCACTGGACTGCTCGTTTAATGATCCCATTAAGCTGTATCAACAATCACGCTGATAAGCGTGGCAAACGCGTGTCTACTTTGCGAAGGTGCCTCGTCAAACATTGGCTCGAGATCAGCCTCGAAATGTGGATGGACGGCATAATATTGATGATTTCCTTATCTTGTTTGTAGTTCCAGTGATGACCACCTCCCGGTTTGGCAGACCGGTAATTTTGGTGGGAGGGTACCGCTTCAACAAGTATCACCGGAGCAAAGGACCAGTCGCCATCTGGAATTGTTCCAAGTCTCCCTCGTGCAAGGCCACTCTGAAGACGGTGGAAGATGAGATCGTGAAGATCAGCAATCAACATACCCATTGATTTAATACAATAAATATATCTGCTTAAAGGTATTACATTTACTTTAAGCTTTTTAACTTTTAAATCCCTTTCAATCCACCTATATGGATAGACTGTGCCTCTGTTACAGGTTGTATAGTAGTCTGTAATTTGTAGACATTTATTTCCTTATGCTTAGGGCGGCGCGATTCTATTGCCAGATATAAGACATATTTGCCTAATTAGCTTCTAGCCATGATGATGGTCATATTGGTCACAGACATTGGCGAGCTACAAGATATACATAAAACCGGCCAAGTGCGTGTCGGGCCACGCGCCATAGGGTTCCGTAGTTACCTTTTACCATACCATATTTAATACCACCTATAATTTTTCGTCTGTAAAAATAACTTTGTTTTTCACAGTGTTGGTATGAATGACAAAGTTATATTTGCGGTTTTGGAAAATGAGCTATATCTCAAAAACTAATTACTATATCTCGTTCAAACCAATTTTGGTTGAAAGTTTTTATTAAGATCTACAACATATATTTTTTTTAGATTTTTCACTCTCTTATTTCAAAAGTTAAAGGGGGGGGGGGGACACACATTTTACCACTTTGGCGGTGAATATTTTTCAAACGGTTGACTTTGAGAAAAAGTTGTCTTAGAAACCTTAATGTCATTTTAAAAGACCTATCTATAGACACCCAACACGTGTTGGTTTGAAGAAAAAAATCTTTTTTAGTTTCAGTGCCATGTATGGGGAGCCCCCCCTTAATCTTTTATTTTTCTTATTTTTATATTAAATTCGTTAAGCGGTTAACAGAATACATCTACCTACCAAGTTTCAATTGTGTAGTCTTAATACTTTCGGAATAAAGTGGCTGTGACATACGGACAGACAGACAGACAGACAGACAGACAGACATGACGAATCTATAAGGGTTCCGTTTTTTGCCATTTAGGCTACGGAACCCTAAAAAGTGAGCTAGAGCGGTCACGATAGTAAGGAATGTTTTGCAAATTACCTCTTGATTCGTGCTACGCGCTCGATCCCTAAAGTCTTGTTTATAGTTCCAGTGCTGACCACCTCCCGGTTTGGCAGGCCGGTAATCTTGGTGGGAGGGTACCGCTTCAACAAGTACTACCGGAGCAAAGGACCCGTCGGCTTCTGGAGTTGCTCCAAGTATCCCTCGTGCAAGGCCACTCTGAAGACGGTGGAAGATCAGATCGTGAAGATCAGCAATCAACATACTCATTGATTTAATGGAATAAATATTTCTGTTTCCTTAAGCATTTAATATCTTTGCCTTTTTAATGGATTTAGATTGAGTGACAAGTTTATTTAATGAATTTTTGTCCTAAACGCAGTAAAGATTTTAACTATAAAAATAATTTAAATTTCCTCTACAATAGCTATAAGTTATTGGGAAAGTTCTTCTGGTTTCTGTTCAATTGTGTGTTTGTGTAGCGTATTTCAATTTTAATGTATCTTTATCTAATTGACATATTATTATTATTATCAGTCGAAATGTTTTTTATACTCTTTTTCTATTTCAGACGAAACGATAAAAACAGCCCGTGTCGAGCCGTGCGTAAACTGTAAACTGAAATGTTCCATGCAATTCAAAGAATCGACACTAAACCGAATTTACGAACAATTCAGACAGTTGAACAAGAAACAAAGATGGGAATACATTAATAAATATAGTGAAAGAACTATAAAACAGAGTGTAACGACTACAGAGGCCGTATTACAAGCTCTTAAAACCTGCCAGGTTTATAAATTGCTGTATTGACATCTCTTTCTCGCTGTATAGCAAATAAAAGAGATAGATTGATAGCCAGTCAGAAAACTGACTGGAAATAAGAGGTCATAATACAGCCCCTGGTCCTTCTAGGAGAAAATACACAAATAAATATTATTTGCCACTGTTTCCAAATGACCGTTACTCGGTATTACAGCCAGTATGTCAGAGAATGTTTCTTAGCTCTCTATCTATATCATATAGATATATCAGTAAAGCACATAATAAATTAGCTTCTGGGTCTATTGGCTATCTGGGTCAGTAGACCAGGGTCCCTATAGCCTAACTCAAAGCTTTAGTCAGAGCGATAGCAATGCTATGTCCGTCCTTGTCATATCATAACACGATGACAAGGATGGACAGTGCACTGTCGTCATAAACCAAAGCCAGAGTCAAAGCGATAGGGTTAGGCGGCAGACCCGCAGGAGAAAATGAAAAATTGGGAAAAACTAATTCGATAGGTAATTCTAAACATAATTTTGACAATATTTGATTTAAGTGAACATAATAAATAATGGGAAGAACTTACTAGACAGTCGTTTCCTTTTTACTTAAATTTGAATGATCATTAGAGATTAAAAGTTAAAATTGAGAATTCCTTAAAAGTTCGGTCTTGGAGAAGACATAACTCTGTAAATGTTTTAAATACATAATAACATAAAATAACAATAACATAAAACAAAAACAGTATACAACCGAATTTACAACCTTCTCTTTTTTGAGGTGTCGGTTGAAAATCGGTTTTAGTCTTCGTTCTTTTTCAAATACGACGGTGTTCAATTATTGTTAATCGGTGCTTACGTATAATTTTGTTTAAATGCTTAATTTTCTCAACATTGAGTTTCGGCAGGCCAGTGATAATGATGGGTGAGTGCAAGTTCAACTCGACAAATTGTTCAAGAGTTCAGGCACAGAGTTAACGAAAATCTTCCGAGAAAAAGCTCTATAGCGCGTTTTAAAGACTTGAAATTGAAAAATAAAAGCTCAAGAAACGGACGCTTTTCGTTTGTTCTAAGGCCGTATACAGAGAGAACGCTGGTTGCCGACCGGCGCTTGTCGGCGCTGGTCCGCGCCGGTAACCGTTAACATAAAGCAAGCAGGTTGAAGCAGGATTTGGTACTAAACGTAGCCAGCGCTGACCGGCGCGTGTCGGCGCTTGTCAGCGCTTATCAGCGCTTGTTCATTCAAATGCCTTCGCGGACCAGCGCCGATAAGCGCCGGTTGGCAACCAGCGTTCTTTCTGTATACAGCCTAAGATTGTTTATTATTGTTGTGGTTTAAGACTTGCGAACAGGTCAGGAACAGGTTACTGCAGCCGCGTTCTGATGCGTCGAGCCTCTCTGAAAACCATAGCCACAGTGTGCCATAGCATAAAGTCCAATACATAAATATAGTGTTACAAACACACACACCCCCCCCCCTTCTCCCTAAAGCCAAAAATAGGAGATAGCGGGAGCATTAAACTGAACAACTTTTACTATTGGACCAACTCTGTAATTCCGAAAAAAAAGCTGTTTCATACATTTTGGTATTTACGCTATTAAGTTCCGTAATTCGTGGACAGTTATTAACTTATGCTTAGGGCGCGGTCCCATTACCATCTATATGTTACCGTTAAAGTGCGGAAATCAGTTAGAGTGCACATTAATCAGTTAAAGTGCGAAAAATTAAAAAATTAAATTAATTACATAATTCGAATTAAGATTATTATAATATATGTTTGTAATTCCAGTGCGGACTACCTCCCGGTTTGGCAGGCCAGTAATCTTGGTGGAAGGGCACCTTTTCCATAAGTACCGCCGGAGCAAAGGACTCGTCGCCTTTTGGAGATGCTCCAAATATCCAACGTGCAAAGCCAATCTGAAATCGGTAAAAGATGAGATCGTGAAAATTAGCAATGAACATTCTCATTGATTTAATGGAATAAAAATATGTCTGCTTACATTAGCATTAAAATATAATATACTTTGCCTTTTTGGTGCTTTTAGATTGTGTGAAAAGCTTATTTCATGAACTTTAATTTAAGGTACACCATAACTTTTTTCTCGTTACTCCTTAAAGCTTAAGTTATTGGTAAGGTTATTTTACAAGTAAGTATCTGTACAAATGTGTGTGTGTGTGGAGCGCATTTCAATTTTATTTATAATTTACACATTATCGGTCGAAATGATTTTTCAAACTAATTTTCTATTTCGGACGAAACGCTAAAAATGTTGTGAGTTACAAACCGAATTAAGCTTATTAACTACTAGTCCGCGCTCTCGCACGACCGTGAAATATATTCTGTTTGTAGTTCCAGTGCGGACTACCTCCCGGTTTGGCAGGCCAGTAATCTTGTTGGGAGGGCACCGTTTCAACAAGTACAGCCGGAGCAAAGGAGTCGTCGCTTTTTGGAGATGCTCCAAGTATCCAACTTGCAAAGCCAATATGAAAACGGTGGAAGATGAGATTGTGCAAATTAGCAATCAACATTCTCATTGATTTAATGAAATAAATATTTCTGCTTTCATGAGTATTCAAATATAACATACAAACTATAAAAAAGTGAGCAAATCTGTCTTGATAGCAAGAAATGAACAACTACCTTTTAGAAATAAAAGATTTTTACGGATTACGGCGCGTATATTGATTAATTCAGATGTTATTATACTTCATGATTCTTCCTCAATATTAGTACTATTAACACATGTAGTATCGCTTGCATGTATCACCAATTCACCACTTAGCACGTTATTTTAGAGTAATAACCTAAAAAACCTAAAAAGAGAAGGTATTTGATTTAGAATTGACAGATATTTTGACATTTCCGGCTCGAATTCTCACCGTTATTTACGCGCCAACCACTTCATTCGCTTTTCGTGCTTCGCCACGGACGCACGCATACAATCTCAAAGTGAGAATTCTTCAGAATTATATTTTATACAGAAAAAAATAATTATACTAAGTTAAAATACTTCGTGCAGAAAGGAAAAAAGTTTTCAAGACGGAAGAGGACAAGAAGAAGAATACAAGATGGAGAAACACTGTTAAATGCGAAACTGCCATTTTGGGCTTTTACCGTTTACTTGGCTTGAACGCGTAACTGCCAGACTGGGCTTTTACCGTTTACTTGGCTTAACTGCATAATTGTTTGCTTACCTTTATGAATGCGTAACTGCCATACTGGGCTTTTACCATATATATTTATTTTACTTTAATGTACATGAGTACAAAAAGAGCGGACTTAATGCTAATAGCATTCCCTCCCAGACAACATTGTTTGCTGAGATTTAAAAATGCGTAACTGCTACACTGGGCTTTTATCATTTAATTATTTAATTTTGTCTGACACGAACTTACCATACTGGGTACTTTCTGTCATAAGGCATGTGTCTAATAAGGCATGAACCAAATATCTATTGCACTCGAAATATTCACACTGGACTATTTCACAGCATAGATAGGTCAGACAACGCAACTGCAACAAGTGCAGCAACTCAAAGTGCCCCTGATGACGCGACAGTGTAAAAAGCAAGCTGCCCTCAAAGGTTACCATGTTGGAACCGTTGCCGAGCACCAATCGGGTGACTCCGCCGTCCGCCGAATTCGCCGCCATCCGCCTTCCAGCCAGGCGGCTGCTCTGCTGGAGCTGCAACAGCAGCCCTGACAACAGCTTAGTTCATCAGGTATGAATTTTGATATCATAGATATCCTTGGTGTTGCGTTGATCCCAACGGAATAATAGAGTACCATCGGCACTGAGATAAATTTCTGGCTTGAAAAATTTATATAATATAATTATGTATGTTCACTTCTCAAGCTTACGCGCTCACTAGTCATGAAATAAAACACACATTCATTAAATTGTGGTAGTTTCAGTAGATTCTCTCTCTTTTTAGTATTAAATAATTCATAAAATTAAATTATAAATCAACATAAAATAATTAAAAATTTTGTTAAATTTTAATTTCTGAACGTCAAAAAAAAATTCATCGCTTGAGGGTAGGCTCACGGGTAGCTTCAGTCCCCCGTGACCACGGCAGCTGCAAAGGTGCCGAAACGTCGGGAAAACCAAAAATCAAACCAAATACCAACTAAATACCAAAGTACATTCAATAAAACCGCGCTAGTATCCATTAAAAAGTGTTTTATTTCATAATTATGTATGATTTTATCATACACATTGTTACAACTGTAACGAAAAACTGCCAGTATAACGTTCATAAGCAGAGCTATAAATAAATGCTAAAATTTATCTACTTCATGGAACCAGATAATAAGTTATACAGCAACTAGCTGATACCTGATATTTCACAATTTTTATGTGAAATAGCTTCTATTAATATAGGTACGCCTAACATGGGCCTGCTGATAGAAATTTCAATAAGAAATTGAATAATAGAATCCATACATTTTGTTATCCATAAATGCAGTAAGTGTTTATTACTGTGTACCACAGTTTTAATAAGTAAAAACTTTAAACATTTGCCTTAACTAGGAGAACCTATGTTTCAGGCTTATTATTTATGTTTAATCACTAACTAATTAGTATGTTTATTTCTAAGCTATGCCCTTGTAAAAAAAATGTAAAAATTACCTGTCTATTAATTTTCAAATTGAATTTGTGTGTGTAAAACATAAATTGATTGATGTTAATGATAATGATTCTGATGTGCAGAAATTATTAGCCAAGTAGATATATTATAGTAATAATGAAGCTTAAGGAGCAGCTTTCCAATATAGAACACCTTTTTTATGACAGTAATTTAAGACAGTGTTTTGCACTTTATAAATTATACAATGGGGCATTGCAACATTCATTTGTTGTGCACAACATACATTTTATTATAAACAGAAGGTATATGGTCAACTCAAGTGTAATTGATGCTGTCCACTTAAAAGGCCACCAACAGTTGAGTCGAATATGAATGATACATTGGCCACAGGCCTGAGGTTAACGATATTGATCAACGAAAAAACTGTAAGTAAACCGGGCGCAGTACTTAAATAAAACATAAATTTTAAAACTGATTTATATATTTATTTGCTGGTACATTTTGTTTTAAAACAATTTAAACTTGAAAACAACAAACGAAACATGCAGCCAGGTATACCATATGCTTAATTCCGACGGCAAACGAATATCGAGACGCGGCGACGAAGCCCCATCAACGATTTCTTTCATCGATAGCAGCAGACCCGCAGGCGGCCGTTACGGTCCATCGAAACAGTTGCCGAGGATACATTCGTCAACATTCACATTCGATCATCGTACGCGGGGTAAGGATACTCGTAAGGATCTGGTGCAGCATTTATCTGTATTCAGCGAATACAGGCAGTGGTCGCCAACTATAGGCACATAGGCGTCCACATAGTTGTTTGGTCTAAATTCGACATGTGTGAAAAGACTATTTTCACTGCGCTAGGAGGGCACCAAGATTATTATTATTATTTTCTTTTATACTCACTCGTACTCACTTGTGCCATCTCCAGAGATATATATTAAATTCTAACATTAATTTGACTAAAATTCGGGCGAAATATATAACAGCCACATCATACGTATGTATTTTAGTGACAGACAATAATTTGTCAACTACACATTAAGTTGAAGGTTCAACATCTCTGTTCGAGAAAAAATGTTTTATCAGGTTGTCATATCAGGTTTAGTAAAAATCTAACAGAAGTCATAATTATTATAAACTGTAAAAACGTTATCCTATAATAACAATAAAAATGCTTATTGTTTATAACAAAACACATTCTAGAAATCCCAGAAGTCGCATTATTATAAACAGTATAAAAATTAACCTATATTGAAAATAAAAAATGGTTATTGTTTGTAAGAAAACAAGAATACAACATAGAAGTCTTTGCATTTTAGAAATCCCACCAACTTTATGGTTTTAATATTGGAAAAGTAATAGAAATATACGAATTTAAATTCTTAACTTTTGGGTATTGTAGTGCCCATATTTTTACAAAATTACTGCCGCCGGCTACGACATCTTAGACAGCATTATCTCCCTGTTATATTGGACATAATATTTACTCTAACAATGTGTCTCAGAACATTTTTTAAAGAATTGAGATACACAATGAATTTAAACACAATTTTTTTATACAGCTACCTTCACAACTTTCCATTACGGTCTTTTGCAAGAAAAACATTCACAAAACTGCAAAATAAATTATGTCTATTTTATGAATGGATTAAACCTGTAGATACCGGTATAATATTATATTTTACTTTATATAGTTGAATGTCATCGATACTTACACCGAATTAGAGAAGACATAGTTGTGGAATATTTTTCTCTGGTACCTCTCAACAACGGGGTAGACTGGGGGACACTTGTGGCCAGGAATCAAAACATTGAAAAATAATTGCATATAAATTATCTAGCTAGAACATGTAGCTTATTATATTTTCATTGCCTTTTTTATCATTGTATTCGGTGTAAAGTATTCTAGTCGTTATTATTTGATTCACTTATTCAAAAAATTATTACCAGTTTTGGTATTTTCGGATTGAAATTGAGTAAATTCGAATGCAAGTCGAATTAGGTAGTAGAAATAAAATATAGTAGAAATATTTTTCTTGATTCCTAGCATTTGGATCCCAAAGACGATTATTTTTTTTTAATTTTAGATTTTAGCATTCACAACGCTATTTTTGTTTAGTGCCTATTTTATTTACAAAGACAATTCTGTCACTATCAATCGGACAAGCTACTATTTTTATTCTTTTGTACCAGTTTCTTAGTGTTACAATTCTGCCATCATGATCGTCACAATTTTAAGCCTTGATACCCATTGTTTACATGTAATATAGTGTCTATTAAAGTACTAACATCCTATAACTTCCAATTCCAGGGACGTAAATTCATCGCACAAATCGACTGGTTTGTACAACATTATCAAGGTGATATTATTTTACAGGTATATTACTATGTTATTTAAGCTTGTATGTTTGCTGATACTATCAGAAAGTACAGAGCTTGGTTATAAAAATGGTTTGATTATTCACCAAATAACAATATAGACATAATAAACACAGAAGTGTGTAACACAATTATTAGTATTATTTAATATTGGATTCATTATTGATTGCACAATATGAGCTAATCTCAAGGTTTGGTATCGAATTTAACTACGCCTTGGCGTAGACTTTTATTGCTCAAATACAATGGATATCTCAGATTTCTTATTACTATTTATTAAATATTTTCCAATTAGTTTTTTTTACAACTTTTCTAACTTAAAAAAAGAAGTTTCACATTGAGGTACCTTGCCTATTGCACATAGAATGAAAACAATATAATCAATTATTTATTTGTTTAGTTCAAGTATGAAACATGAATTCTTCTTACTTTGACACAAACCATTCTATAATTACCTTCTTTTTCGAGAATGCTACATATTATTATTATAATAAACATTTCATAATCACTTCTTTTTATTTATAAATATAAAATAAAAATAGTAATTCATATTAAAAAAAATTATATGTAGAATAGATAATGGATTACTGAAATGTAAAATTCAATGATAGTGGAGTAGACTCAAGTCCATGGTAAACAGTTTTAGCACTCGACGTACGCCGATACCTATATAGGTATTAGGTATGTTATGGCTATATAGCCATAACATTTATTTTTTATTATAGAAATTCCACGTAACATGGCGGAATGGTAGATGATTTCACTATCTTTGCAAGATATCATCGATTAATGATAATTAAACTGAACAAGATTCGTTTTCCTAACGAATCTTGCTTATTTATTTTTTGGTACCAACCATCTGTAGGTACCATCTTTGCTTCCAAAACTTTAAGAATTATGTTAAATGTGACTTATTTTCTTTTTTAAATTTAAAAGACTAATTACACAAGTGATGATATTTCCATTTTCTTATATAATGCTTTAAACATCTACATGTGTTAATAGTACTAATATTGAGGAAGAATCATGAAGTATAATTAATGGTTAAACGAACTTACCTGTAAGTGAAGTTCTATCATAATTATACGAAGGATTCTTCCGAAGATATTAGTATAGAGTCCCACCCTCCCTACTGCTTATTGTTAATTACAATAAGTGTTCACCCACTGAAGAAAATGAGGAAATATCATACGATTTGGACTTTAAACTAAATGAAGTGGTTGGCGCGTAAATAACGGCGAGGAGAATTCGAGCCGGAAATGTCAAAATATCTGTCAATTCTAAATCAAATACCTTCTCTTTTTAGGTTTTTTAGGTTATTACTCTGAAATAACGTGCTAAGTGGTGATACATGCAAGCGATACTACGTGTGTTAATAGTACTAATATCTTCGGAAGAATCCTTCGTATAATTATGATAGAACTTCACTTACAGGTAAGTTCGTTTAACCATTAATTTTTGAATTATTTAGTTTTGGTTTTGTGGTTTTTGGGTTTCCCGACATTTCGACACCTTTCCAGTGGCGGTGGTCACGAGACGAACTACCTCTTAATTTAAATTAAGATTACTAACAGTAGTCCACGCTCTCGCACGGCCCTGAAATCTTGTTTGTAGTTCCAGTGTGGACTACCTCACGGTTTGGCAAACCAGTAATCTTGGTGGGAGGGTACCGTTTCAACAAGTATTGCCGGAGCAAAGGATTCGTTGCCTTTTGGAGATGCTCCAAATATCCAACGTGCAAAGCCAATCTGAAAACGGTGGAAGATGTGATAGTGAAAAGCAGCAATCAACATTGTCATTGATTTAATGGTATAAACATTACTGCTTGCATAAGTATTAAAAATTAATATACTTTGTCTTCTTGGTGGTTTAAAATGGAATGAAAAGCTTGTTACATGAACTTTTATCCTAAACGCCGTTAAAATTTTAACTTTTAGGTATAAAATAGTAGATTGTTATATAAGGGTCCAATTGATGACGTTTACCCGTGTTTAACACTCTACTTTTCATTTCGAATATAAGGAAAGTAACAAAGTCTTAGATTTTCCAAAATATTTATTAATAAAAACATGTACTTAGTAACTACATAGTAAGGTAGACCTTATATTTATTAATACTAACTTACCTACATTACCCATTTAAATTTAATTACAATATTAGAACAATTTGTGTAAAGTTAAATTCTTGCATGGAATATTTACAGTTTGATATATTATGATGACGGATATGACTTTGTTGGATGCCTGTTAAAGTTGGAGATATTCTTTGGTCTTTGATTAGACGGTGAAGTCCATGGCAGAGACTCTCCAAGTAGTTGTTTGAGTTGAATTAGAGCGTAGGTTTAATATTTCTTTTATTTAGTTTGAACTTTTTGTTTTATTTTTAAATTCATTTTTAGTACATACAAAATCAACACAAACGGCACACACTTGGCACACACAGCTCAAAGTCAGAGTTGGCAAAGAGAATGTAAATCACTACGTTTTAAGAGTTGGGTTAGGTTTCGCGCTAATTTGGCGCTAATATTAATTTATAGTTTTTCTTAATTTAAATTTGGAACACGCTGCGCCCAATATTTTTAATTTTGCACTGGCTGTATATACCATGTTTCATTGTTGTTCGTGAATGCGCCCTACCTATTTTTTTTAAATCATTACCGATGAAGTAACTCTATGGTTGACTATGTAACCAAATTCAGTTCGGTTTTTAAATTTCTTTTACACCCTAGGGTGGAACAAAGAGTTTTGGACCCGCTGCTCACTTTAAATATACATCACTTTCCGACTTTTTTTCTTTCTTTTCACTCCTTAAAGCTTAAGATATTGGTAATGTTCTTCTACTAGTTTGGAGTGTATTTCAATTTTATTTATCTCTACCTAATTGACTCAATATCAGCCCCAAGGTTTTTTTTTTCTCATACTTATTTTTATTTCGAAGGCGAAACAAAAATAATGCATTGTCCTTTAATCTGTAAAGACATTCATTCTGTGCATATGAAAGTTTTTATTGAATATGTACTATTTTGGTTGCAGGTGCAATATTCTCAACATCGAGGTTTGGCAGGCCAGTGATAATGATTGGAAAGTACAGGTTCAACAAGAAGACCAAGATTTCAGGGCGAGGCGGTTACTGGTACTGCAGCCGCGCCCCCATGTGTCGAGCCTCCCTGAAGACAATGGGGTCCAAGATTATCAAAATGGTTAACAAACATTCACACTGAGAAATTAAAAATAGTCTTATACAGAAGTTTGGTAATTCTATAATTCGTGCACTAATGTATAACTATAATAATATACAGGGTCACTGGAAATATGACGTATTCCTGCTTAGTGGATTAAAGATGAGGTCAAAACAAATATTTTTTGTTAAGTATATAACTTTTTCTCAAAAAGTTAATAGTTTTTGAGGTAATTGAAATAAATTATTTTTTTAACAAAAGTACGTTTTCAGACACAAAATTTTAAAATAAAAGATAACCACTCATTCGATTCCGGTTTTTTTACTATTTTGGGATAGAAAACACTCTAAGTGTTAATAATGAATAAAAAAAAATACATGTGATTCCGGTTTTTATTATTATTTTGGGATAGAAAACACTTTGTGTTGATAACAGCTTGCTCTGTGTTTCTTAGCTATTATAATTCTTTCTGCGGGAGGAGGCTGGCGACCTGTGGTACAGGTTTCTGCGAAACCTATTTCGGGCACCAGTCCTTCACAAATTTAGGTTACAAATGCTGTTATAATTTATTTACACATGTACCATGAAACAAGTTTGTGAAGTGACCAATAAATACATTTTATTATTATGTATCTTGGCTTGGGTTTCGGGTTTATTATTATTATTATTATAATGAATTAAAAAATACAAAAAGTGTTTTTAAAAAATTCAATCCTTAAATGCATTTATTTTTTAAGATTTTAAGAAATAGCAGCAAATATCTTTCAAAAAATCCTATTAACTAAGCGTGCAAAATATTTTAAAAACATCACCATCTATTCAGCTTTCGAATGAGTTATAAAACTTATTGATAACTTAAATAAAAAATGAGAAATTAAGATTTAACTATAGTAATCCCATTTCATATAGTAAAAAAATCCTTATTCGAGCGCTTCGGAGGTGGCCGTTTTATCCTACTTATATCATAAATGAAAACGTTTGCTTGTTTGGATAATTGTTAATCAATCACGCAAAACGGCTGAACGGATTTGGACGAAATTTGGCACACAGATAGTTTATAAGCCGGATTAAAACATAGGATGATACTTTATCTTGGTTAAAGGTTCCCTAGGGATTTTCTCGAATGTAAACGTGGATGAAGTCGTGGGCGGAAGCTAGTTTGCCATAAATGGTCGTGCTTACTAAAAATACTTTCGTCCGAGAAGTCATCATCTTTAACTCCTTAGCAGGAAATACGTCATATTTCCAGTGATCCTGTATAATTATATTCTTATATTGAGGGTGCAGTCCCATTATAGCTGGTTATTTGAGTTATTTTAAACAGGGTTATTATTAGTCACCATCGAAGTCCATGAAATGAAACTTAACAACTTTCTCAATAAACAGGCCAAAATGTAAGTAAATAAAATTGACTATCCCATCAAAGAGATAAAGTGATCAGTTAAGTTAGGGATGATCAAAATTTTGTGGCGTATTTTAACACCTGTTCTGTGGAGAAAATTGATCAGTTTCATGGACTGAACACAACCTTAAAATTTGGATGGTGACTTAAAACTCGTAAGAATATAGTGAGGTATTAACATAATTTGCTAACTAGCCAAAAGATTATCATATCCATTAGCGAGCTACAAACCATTATGATAGTTAGCTGTCGCGGTTATATTGGCAAGCTATGAACTGAACAACTAGGCTAGCTGCTAGCTCAAACGATTTGTTCCGGATTCGTCATGTTCCTGACTCGCCGTATTCCAGATTCGCCGAATTCCAGATTCGCCGATTTCCTGATTCGTCGTAATACGTACAATCGATAACACTGGCGCTTTACCATTTTAAGTTTAAAATTGCTTGCAAGCCTCGCCATCACGTTGCGCATGTCAGAAAAGGTCTCACAATAAAATAAACTATTGAAATGGACAAATTATCAGTAAAATAAGTGGGAATTTTGTATTTGTTTGTTTTTTTTAACATGCTTCAGATTAACTCATTTATAAACTAAAATGCAATTTATGTTATGCTGTTTTTGTATCTTATAATTAAATAAATAATTGAATAAATGAATAAAAAAATATGTCATTGACTGTATTCCGACGAATCTGGAATACGTCGAATCTGGAACTCGGCGAATCTGGAATACGACGAATCAGGAACATGACGAATCCGGAACAAATCGCTCAAACAACCTAAGAACTATCTAGTAGTCCGCGTCCTCGCTTGTATTATAGTCTCGCAGTACAGTCTTAGTAGCCGAGTTGGAGTTTTGGTAGCTCACAATGTGACCTGAAGACACTAGTCTTCGAATTATAGGATTCTTCGGAGTCTTTCTCGATCTACGATAAAACGCGCTTGCCTAGAAGTAAACTATTCACTCGCTATTTAAAGGCCCCCAGATTGTACCTGTCACAGACAATCACAGACTAGGCAAGTAGTTCCACTCTAAAAAAATAATGTAGAAAGTATTTAATAGTAACTCAGTTATGTGATTGACAGAATCATAGCTAAAACTTTTCTCGATGGAAATAAATCAAGAGAATGTTTGTTTGGAAAATGAAATTTCTTTAAATTTTTCCATACAAAACCCCAATTTCATACTTAAACTTCTAATATATCGGTGTAATATACATTAATATACTGATGTTGATTATTTACTATAATATGTTTTATTTTAAACTTCTCAGCTTACTGGACGAATTCAATACTGTTTTTGTCAACAGTTTTCATATTGATAACTATATTACCAAAATGTATTTTTTTTGTTAATCACGCGTTAGCTATAGACATAATCGATACGTTTTTGGGAGATATCCTTTCATACAAATAAGTGCACAAAACCGTGTTGATTTGTTTACTGATGGAGCTGAAATCGCCACTTACGCGGCATATTTTGATTTCCAAAAACGTATTGAATTTGTCGCGAGGAGGCGCCCAAAGTGGCCACTTTTTGCTCTTTTTCGAACTACTACTACAACGAACTATATTTTACAGAGGTTATTGTTTGTAAAAAAACTAAAAAACCTTAACTTCAATCTGTACATGTGAATTTTCGATACATTATGTACTTAGCGAGCAATAAATTTAATTAAGATGAGGGCGCCACTTAAGGCTTTAACATGCCTCAATCCGAGCGGGTCGATCCGTGATGGTGTGAAATCGAACGTAACTCTACTCACTTTGGGTTCAAATCAGTGCGCGTTCCAACGCGGCGGTTGCGTTGAGAACTAGCACCGAATTCTCAATTTTTACATGTTTTTATAAAATTTCTTCGCTTTCAAGTTAGTTAAAAAAAATCTGTTCAATTAAGATTGAAGGTATTAACATCGCCGATTTTTATGTATTGGTTTTAACATAAACGAATGTTCTGTTTCCGAGAAATTTACATCAAAGACTACACACACACGGAATATTTTTTTACATCAAAGGTGATAACATTTTTACAAATGCTTTCAATTAAATCTATTGAGTATTATTTTTTTATTTTTTATTTATATATACATAATTATACGGGATAGACCCAATTACATAATTATGTGGTAGGTACTACAAACATAACTCAAGTTGGTTAACAAGAGATTTCGAATTGTCCACAAATACATCAAAGTCAGGGTAGGTAACCAGGAGCGCGTTGAGTGCCTCATGCATGCGACACAGCGGCGACTGCCTACGCGCCACCGTGCGACATGGTGGACGCGCAAACAGTCGATGCCTACGACTGGAGCGAATGCGTAAATAATTCTCAGGCACATATAGCCGAAATAATTGTTCCACGCATTCAGGCGAGTCCATACTCCCACGCAAAATCGCTATAGCGGTTGAAATCTCCAATCGAGCTCGCCTGACTTCCAAAGAGTTCATCCCCAGCATTCCCAGCAAGAACTTAGTAGGGTACATAAAAGGATAATAACCATATATCCGCTTATAGTAGTAGCGTAGAAAAGCCTTTTGAACCTTTTCCAACATAAGTCGTAACTTGGCCATTATTCCAAATACATTATATATTTTTTCTTTAATTTGAATTGAATATTCGGATTTGACCCTTCTTAGCGCCTTAAGGGTGATAGGGGCCTTAAGGAAATACGGTTAAGGAAATACGTTTACCGGAGCGATTAGCTGAATTAGATGTCCGCGCTCTCGCACGACCGTAAAATATATCCTGTTTGTAGTTCCAGTGCGGAGTACCTCCCGATTTGGCAGGCCAGTAATCTTGTTGGGAGGGTACCGTTTCAACAAGTACTGCCGGAGCAAAGGACTCGTCGCCTTGTGGACATGCTCCAAGTATCCAACGTGCAAAGCCAATCTGAGGACGGTGGAAGATGTGATAGTGAAAAGCAGCAATGAACATTGTCATTGATTTAATGGTATAAATATTTCTGCTTTCATAATTATTATAATATACTTTGCCTTTTTGGTGGTTTACGATTGAGTGATTCTAGATTATTTCATAAACTTTTATCCTAAAAATAACAACTTTTAGTTAAAAAATAACTTGTTTTTCTCTTCACTACTTAAAACTTAAGTTATTGGTAAAGTTCTTCTACAGGGAGCGTATTTAAAGCTTTATCTTTACCTAATTGACACATTATCAGCCGAAATATTTGTTCAAACTTATTTAATAATTCTGACGAAACGATAATAATGTAGGGTCTTTTAACCTGTAAAGACATTCATTCTGTGAATTTATAAATTTTTTTCTTCAATGCCCGCGCGGCCCCATGCGGCCGGACGACAATAGTATATCTCAATTTGTGGGCGTTGAATTGTTTGAACATGTAAAATTTTGGTTTCAGGCGTAATATTCTCAACATCGAGGTTTGGCAGGCCAGTGATAATGATTGGAAAGTACAGGTTCAACAAGTCGGCCAGGAGTTCAGGACTCGTCGGTAACTGGTATTGCAGCCGCGCTCCTATGTGTCGAGCCTCCCTGAAGACCATGGAGTCCAAGATAATCAAAATGTCGAACAAACATTCACACTGAGAAATTTAAAATAGTCGTATACAGAAGATTGCTAATTCTGTAATTCATGCACATTATATATTCTATGTTTAGGTTGCAGTCCCATTACCAGCTAGAAGATAGAGAGTTATTTACATAATTAGTTAATGACTATCCAAATGATGATCATATCCATTGGTAAGCTACAAACCATAATGATAGTGGGCTAACGCGGTTGTATTGGCAAGTTATAAACTGTTCAACTAGCAGCTAGCTCATACATCCTAAGAGCTATATAGTAGTCCGCGTCCTCGCTCGTATTATAGTCTCGCAGCAGTACAGTCTTAGTAGCTAAGTTTGGTAGCTCATAATTTAACCTAAAGACTTATACTTAGGACACACTGAAAGTTTTGCACTTCTTGCAACACACAAATATTTGAATATAGAATGTTATATTTTTTTAAACTTTAGAACTCATTCATGAAATTAAATTAAAAATTGACCGGAAGTTGCGAGTCATTTGTTTTTTTTATCACAATGCGAAGTTCGTCGCCCGTAGCAAAAATGAAATTAACGCAAAAAGATTTCAGGGTGACATTTTTTTATGATTTTGAAACTTCGCTTTCTCTGCAAGTTTGCTGCTTCACTTCTAAATGTTTTTAGAAAAAAAAGCACCTTATTTGAGTTTCGTAAAGCATTGGTATGCAGAATGTAATCGTATTCTTGTCTCTCCTATAATGAAATTGGAGGTCGGCATTCAAATGCGATCTCTGTGCAAAAGATGACTATTGTCACTTTATTAATTAAAGAAATCTGGCATATTACCTGTTGGGTAATTTAATGATACTTGGGGGATAATATGACATAAAATTTAAAAAAATATTCATCAGGATTCAAAAGTTAGGAAACTTTGTTGCCACTGGATTCTTAATAAACTCACCGTGTAAAAAACGGGATCGAATTGATTGATGTAAAAAATATGTTGTTAAAGTGCAAACACGGTCCTTCAAATGCTGTGTGTGATATTGTTATGGAAGATAAAATATGAATATATTGTTCCGGAATCAAAAAGATAGCAAAATTCTTTTATATGGATGTTCGAAGTCGACAGTAAACCGATAAAATTAGACTGGCGAAAATCGTGGGCAAGGATTTGGCTACATTATTTTTCTCCCAGACGGGTCCTATCTAAAATAACCTACTTCAGGAACAAAACACAGTTAATGGTGAGTAGATCACTACCATTTGTCGTTAAAAAAGCTAAGGAAAAACGACCAACAAGTGACATCCTATTGCACGATGTCATTTTTTCACAATGAGGATGAGGACAAAGTCATATTCGTTTCTGAAAAGTCGGAGTTCATGATCCATTCTGCATTTATTTTAGACCTTACATCTTGAAATTTCTTTAGTATCCTAGAATTTAAAGATACGATGAGAAATTTCATATTTGAGGGGCCAGAGGAAGCCGTGAAAGCGTATGAAAAACATACAGACAAATAATGCTTATGTTTTAAATAATGGTTTGAATTAATCAAAAACGTTTTAAAATATAATGGAGAATACTGTGACACGCAATAAATATAAAAAAATACATATATATTGTTTTATTTATGAGTTGTGCAAAACTTTCAGTGTGGCCATCGTATATACTATATTATAGTCATCGTATTCTTCGGAGTCTTTCTCGATCTATGATGAAACGCGCTTGCATAGAAGTAAACTATTCACTTGCGACTTAAATGCCCACAGATTGTACCATGGGCAACAGCGTCGCTTAACCACTGCTAAGGTTAAAATCCCTTGCACGCCGCGCCCGCTGTCACATACGTTTATTTCGTGCAGGGGCGATACGCGCGCACACCAATTTTGTTGCTAACTGGTTAAGCGACGCTGTTGCCCATAGTACCTATCAGGAAATACAAACTAGGCAAGTAGCTCCACTCTTTAGCGGTACGGATAATATAATTTTAAGAAAAACGAATATAGCTCGAACTTAGCTCCGGACTACTAGCTTTCAATGGAACCACGCCCTTATGAAGTGTGAAGCACAACGCATTAAAGGATTTAATAAATGATCAATTAATATAAAGTTTATGAGTATCCTTAATTTACTATTTTTTTCTCAAAAAACTAAAAGAATCGTAGTTTATGAATGTATAAACTACGATATGCAGCATATTACCATCTCATCGTTAGTTTCATAGCCCTAGCTAGATGTTTCAATTATGCATCACCTCTACTTCAAATAACTAATTTATTTTTATAGTCGACAAACCTACGTTCACTACGACTTCGTACGGCAATCCGGTCATGGAGTGGGGCGATTACAGGTTCAATAAGTACCACCGTAGCAAAGGACAAAAGACGAGATGGGTGTGCACCAGGACTCGACAGGGCTGCAGAGTGTTCGTCATTACCATTGATAGACATATAGTGAAGGTCGGTGGTAGGCATACACACTAAATAAAGACTTTTTGATTGGTTAATTAAGGGGCCGTAGATACACATATAAATGTCAAATACACATTTTTGAGTAACATTTTAAAACAGGAATGAAATGAAATGAAATAAAATTCTTTATTCACTGAAAACAGAGTAAGCACATATATTCAGCACATTAAGCACATATAGTCAGGGTCACGTGACCCTGACCGAAAATTCGTAAGACGGATGTAGCGTAGACAGCCGGCGGCGGAAGTATCCCCCTCTCTTTCTACGGGGCGCGGCGAAAATGGCGGCGCGTCATTTTTGCGTTCGGCGGGTTGATTTTTCTGAGAGATAAACTTTTTAATGTAATATAAATTGCCATGTTTGTGTACGATAGCGCAATAAATAAATATTGTATTCTACCTCATAAATGATAGTACTTTCATACTGATAATTAAAGCAATTCGTGCAAAATTATTCCCTAACCATTCCAAAATATCAAATATGCACAACGTTAATATTCAAGTTTTCACTTCTGCCGGCACTCCCGGAATGCAACCCGATTTTTTTATAAAGTTTTTCTGTCTTGCCAACATCGGGCATGTGAATATCACAAAGCTGTTATAACATTTCAATTTATTATTATCATTATTATTTACAAGTATCATATTATTGACAGGACTGCTTGATTTATCGGGCCCAAAAAATAATGTAGAAAGTAGATTATAGGACTCAGTTATGTTTCTTTATAGAAAAAATCGCAAAATGTCCTTCAATTTTGTTGTTTTTCAATGCTGTGCCAACCAATAATAAACCTATAATCTTGAAACTATAAAAAAACCTTAGCTAACTCTCTAATTTTTATTAGAAACTTTTCTAAAATAAAAAATAGTTTTAATAAACTATTTTTTATTTAATAAGTTCCTAATGGTACTAATTAAAAAGGATAATGTTGGCTATAATTTCGACAATTTTTATTATGATTTTTTTTCAGCGTTGTACCCCTTTTAATGTTACGAAAATTTTCTGTGTCCAGTCCGTGAAAAAAATGAGAAACTTTTTAAAACTATTCATACAAATCAGAGTATAAAGTATTTCGAACTATGCTTTATTTATAAAGAAAATTTAAAATAACCATGTAGTAGTAGATGGGTGTGAGAATCCAATAATTTATTGTGAATTTAATTTCAACTCGATTTGTTCAAATTGATTAAATATGCATTTTCTCTTGAAAGGACTCTTATTTAATGATTACACAACGCATATGGGAGTAAAACTCGATTGTGAGCTATTGCTTTCTTTACATATCGATGAAATAACAAGTAAAGCGTATAAAATGTTGGGGTTTATTTTCCGCCAAAGTGTTGATTTCAAGGATGCTAAAACTCTGATTCTGTTATACAATTGTTTTGTCAGATCCCACCTTGAATATGCTTCTACTGTGTGGAACTGTCAATATGATGTGCATATTAATGCAATCCAAAGAATTCAAAACAAATTTGTTAAACGTCTAAAATATAAGTTTAAAAATTATAATACTGATGATATTTTTACTCCTTTAAGTTTAAGAAGAGAACACAGAGATATAACCATGCTGTACAAAATTTTAAATAATAACGTAGACTCACCTTACCTTTTAAGTAAAGTTTCATTTAAATGCTCAAGATCACTGCGTTCTTGTGATACGTTCTCTGTACCTTGGTGTCGTACAAAGTATGCAAAAAATCGATTTATTCCAAGAACTTTACATAACTATAATAAGAAGTATGGTCGCATTGATATTTTCAACCTTAAATTTTCAAAATTTAAATCTGAAATTTTAAATATTATTTAGTGTAATCTCTTAAATGTAGTAATTAATTCTTGTACTCATTATTTGTTTTTCAATAGTGTAAATCATATAAGTAGTAACTGTTTAGTACTTACTTAACGAATCCAATGTAAATTATTATAAATGGAAACTTTTTTGGCAAATGAGTTAGCATAAATTAAGTTATTACTATGAAATGTATAATGCTGTTTGTTTCCCAATAAAAGATAAATAAATAAAATAAATAAAATATTAAGCGATCATGAAGATTACTTAGAATAAAGATTACGATGTCATCTTCACGATAGCTTATTCTGTGTTGTGTTTATCCGACCGAAAGCTAATCGAAATTCGACAGGAGCCGTAACGGAGCCGAGCCGGATTTCAAGCGGAGCTCGACCGAAGCAAAACCGAGTCACCACGCTAATATAAGGTGGTTTCGTTGCCAAAGTAACAAACAGTGTCCTACTATGAGTTGTTGCAAACTGTTTTCGCTGCCGTAAACTATCGTTTTCTCTCTTTCACTCGCATTGACTGTGAGCAGTATATCCGATAGTTTACGGTAGCGAAAACAGTTTGCATCAACTCATGGTATAGCTACAAGTGTGGAAAAATATGAGACGGGCTCCGGTGAACTCCTTCCCGGCTTCGGTCCGACTTCAGTCGTGTTTCGGTTAGCCTCCGGTCGAACATCGCCACCTCTAAAAATCGCTTAATCTAGTCTCTATCGTAATACCTTATATTATACTAATATACTAAAATATTTTTTATCATTATTTCAAATTCATCAAAAAATATGCCTTTTTCAGATATGTATTTAATGCCGATATTTACCCAGACAGTTCACGGCAACCCTGTCATGCATCTTGGTGCGCATCGATTCAACAAGTACCACCGCAGTAAGGAACCTAGGGCGAGATGGGTATGCACTAGGAAGAAGTCTGGCTGTAAAATCGGCATTACGACTTTTAATGGCGTTATAGTTAAGGTGACCAACCAACATAATCATGTCTAAGATTTTTTGTTGAGTAGGTATTTATGCATTCCATGATAAATCGATTAAAATCAATGTCGTCTTAATACACTTTTTGAAATAGGTAGTGAATATCTTTACGTATGTGTTGAAGCAATTAAAAAATGTTTTAGTGTTTAGTGTGTCATGTAATCTCCTAGGTGTTGTTTGAAGAATAAATTATTTGCACAAGAATTTTGCGTTATTTCAAATATAGTTACATACTTGTTATATTTTTTTCTATTATGTAGCGCAGCTAAGCTTAAATTAGCACTTTACTGCGAATCATAAAAAAAACTATTACGTTTGTACATTTTTGCGCTATTTTTTCTTCTAGGATATTGTGACAGCCGCGTTTTTTTAAGACTAAGGCAAGATCTGTTTAGTAAAATTTTGACCGAAGAAGATAACAGGATTCGCCGTAATGAACAACAAAGGATGTATAACCAAATAAGGAGACAGCAAATGACCGAAACTGAATTAGAAGAAACACGCAGAAAAAGAAAAGAATACTACCAAATGAACAAAGACCTGAAAATGAAAGTGAAAATGCAAATGCAAATGAGAAAGTCTTTAATAAGAAATAAAAACATATTAAAAACACGACTGCCAAAACCGAACTAAATAGTTGAATAACTACTGTCATTGCAGTCGAGTATATACCTATACACACACACAGTATATGTATTAGTTTTTAGGGTTCCGTAACCAAAGGGTAAAAACGGGACCCCTAGGACTCCGCTGTCTGTCTGTCTGTCGCTCTGTCACGGCCGTATCAAATGAACTGATAGATGATAGCTAGACAGTTGAAATTTTCACAGTTGTATTTCTGTTGCCGCTATAACAACAAATACTAAAAACAGAATAAAATAAATATTTAAGGGGAACTCCCATACAATAATCTTTTTGCTGCCGTTTTTTGCTCGATATTAATAACGACAACAGGTACAGGACGCTTGAAATATTAACAGAATATTTAGTTGTAGGTATATTCGCTTTAAAAATAAATAACTAAATTAAAATAAAATAAATATTTAAGGGGAGCTCCCATACAACAAACATGATTTTTTACGGAACCTTTCGTGCGCGAGTCCAACTCGCACTCGCACTTGGCCGGTTTTTTTATATACTGTGGTTTTGTGGAATAATTTTTAATCGAAGAGGTCCCCTGTTAGTTATTCTGTGCCCCGACAGCAATGACACCTTGTTATTTACAATTAAACACGTATTGAGTGAGGCATTTGTATAGTACATTAAAATTTAAAAATAAGGTTGTTCAGTTTTTATATACAGGGTGGAATTTTTTAATGCCACCTGGAGGGAAAGTACTCTAAATAATAGAGATAGCAAATTTCTTTCAAAGGAAACATTCCTTTATTTTTGAATACAAAACAAACTGCATTCAAAGATTTTTAAACATATGCATAGATAGCGAACAACTAATTAGTTATGCTTTTTTCTCGTTCAATTAAAATAAGTTTAGATTTAATGATTTTCCTTTCATTTAATATACCATGTTTGTTACAGAGATTTGATCCTTATGTTTGACCCTAACGATTGATATCATAAAAGTACAGGGTATTGTTTTTTTGAATTTTAGCCGGTTCGATTCCTGGGCGTGGGAAGCGTATTTTTAAAAAACTTTGAATGCAGTTTTGTTTCTTTTTAAAAATAAAGGAATGTTTCCTTTGAGTGAAATTAGCTATCTCCATTGTTTAGAGTACTTTCCCTCCAGGTGGCATTAAGAAATTCCACCCTGTATATTGCTGTGTTTCAGACAGTCTGTGTATTCTTTTATCTATCAAATAGTGCGTTTGTGTTGTTATTGGAACGCTGTCCCTGTTATTACTGGAGACGGGCGTTAGTGCTGCGACACAGTTTTATAACTTTTGTAGTCATTAACGTTTAATACTAAGTGAAACAATTGTTTAGTGGTTCCAAATAAACTATTATTATTATTATTTAGCTTTTTTGGCACGGCAGTCGTGTCTTTAATATTTTTTTTATTTTTTTTTATTTCAAACTCTTTAGTGACAAATTATATAGATTTGGAATGTGCTCATCAAGACCTTTTATATAATGCCCATATTGTAATAATTAAAGAAAAAAAAAGTTTTTCACATTTGAAAGTGGTGTCGTACATATTGATTTATAAAGACAGTGTCACTTGAAAATGATGTAAGGATTCTAACGATACCCCATAGAAGTAATGGTGGAAAGACTCACATGCCTTGCCCTTACACTTTACACTATACATACACTCTCTGTTTTTTGGGCAGTCATGTAATAAATTTTACTGTAATAAATTTACAAATTAAGTGCTTTTGAGTTGTCTATATTTTCCTTCCGCCCATTCAAGACTTTATAGCTGACAAGAAGAATAGGCACAAGAAACTTATCAGCTTTATCAGAAATCAGAAATAAATAACGATATTTACAAAGACATTCAATATATATCGTTAAATAATCTTGTACTTTGTGATGACCTTTGCTCATGAGCGTCATTTTAACATGTAAATTAAATAAATGCAAAAGCAGTTCAATTACATTTTGTGAAACTTAAAAAAAAGCAATCCATTTCTCTATAACCAAGCCTTTAGTTTTTGCAAGTCTCAAACTTCGAACGGCAAGTTTATATTTATTTCTTGTATTAAAATAGTGGACATCACTTAATGCTAAAAGCATTCTTTACCAGTCAACCAACAACACGAAATTAAACAGTTAAATATAGATTATACCAGTGAAACAAGTTATGAGGATTCTAATAAAACATTATTCATTTTAGGGTGTGATTTGTCATTCACCACGTCGCGCTACGGCAAACCTGTGTTACAACTCGGAATGTTTAGATTCAACAAGGTTCACAAATGCACCGGTCCCAATGTCAGATGGGTGTGCTCCAAGGCCTCTCTTGGGTGTAAAGCCTCAGTGAGAACCTATGACAACAGTCCTTACATCATCAATAATCAACACAATCATTTGTGATGGTCCAGATTTGCAATCATGCTACATAAAGAAGATTTTAAAATTAGCCACATGTTAAGACTTGCAAGCAAATTAAGAAAACCGTGGTATTTACTAAGCTTTGGGCTTCCGAACCTTTAATAAAGTGTGTGAATAATGCGAATGTAATAACTATAGGTAATATTAAATAAAATTTATATTTATGTTCAATGACAAACATCAATATTTTTTACGTTCCATGGAAAACTTCTAAAATCAAGGGTATTTAGAAAGGTCATTTTCAAATTAAACGCTCACATAATGATACCACGAATAATAAGCGAAATTACCCAAAAAAATAAATCAAAGAAAAATCCGAATCGACACCAGTATAGGTAAAGTATACTGGTATCGATTAGGCAAGCAATGACTTAACTAAATTGACAAGACTAAACTAAATTTAGTTTTCCATCCTTTTCTATCTGTATCGAAAAGACAACAACGGGATGCTAAAATTATGTTTAGTCCTGTAAATTCAGTTAAGTCGGCACCAGTATACCTATATAATAAAGAGGATATTGTAAGGATTTTACTTTATTCCATTTTATTGTTGATAATTAATAATATTTTCCATGAGTAGTAAATAATAAAAGGTAACTAAATTAACCATTACTTGTGGTTTTTTTCATTAAAAGTGCAGGTTTCAATAAAATTTCATGTTTTTTTCAGGCAACTCGTTTACACTTACGAAGTCCAGATACGGCCACCCGGTTTTGCAATACGGCAAGTTTAGATACAACAAGATATCTAAGTTCAAGGACGACGGGAGAGCGAGATGGGTGTGCACTAGAATCAGCCTAGGCTGCAAGGCCACTGTGTTCACCTTTGACAACGAAGTGGTCCGTCATAACGATGCTCACAATCACAACTGATCTGATGCTTCATTAAATTTTGTTACATTAAATATAAAAAAAATATGGACATACATTGCAAGCATTTGTAAGAAGAAAATCAGAGACTATGGTGCCAACCCATACACGCACCTATCTGAGACAATAATAATTATATTATGGCAAAGTTCGTTTCTTTTGTTTTTTTTTTTCGCAAATATTACATGTGATTTGATTACGCCAGGATTACGCTGATAAGTCTCTTGCGCTTGCGCCCGTTCTTCATTTCAGCTAAGAAGTCCGGAATCTTCAAAAATAGTATGTCAATTTGATAGATATTATTATATTTTATACTCAAAGGACAATGGGCATTTTGTTCGAACGTTTGACCTATGGCGTACACAAACGAAATAGGGCAAGATATGTAGATATATCTGCTACTCAGTGATATGGGTCGCATTCTTGCAGGCCATGTTTCATTTTTTATCATTATATCATATCATTTCAATAATAAATAAAGACAATACAAACGTTTATTATACTTGTACTACACATTTTCACAGTGCTGAAACTACAAACTTCTGTTTTATTAACAAAAGTTAAATAACATCATACATATACTCGCACACATACTGTAAAACTTTTTTCTGCTGGTCGGTACATAAAAAAATAATACATATTTTGAAAAGTGGGACTGAATTCTTCAATTTAAAACTGGTTTCGTTTCTGTGCGCGAACTTTCATCAAGCAGGTCAAATATGCCCAATGACCTTTTGATCAAAGTTTTTATAAATTTGAGATTTTAGCATTCACAATGCTATTTAAAAAAAATATACAAAATTTTTATAGCTGTCTCCTCTTAATCAATTGTCAAAATATCTGGAAAGATATATCAATTTCCTCGACATTCAGTCAAGGAAATTCCTGACATTGATAAAATAACGCTGGCTTGCATCGTTACCTAAAGTTTTTAATTTTATTTTTGCCTTCGAGACCCGAGACTAACAACCACATGAGTAAAAAAAAAATCGGCCAAGTGCGTGTCGGGCCACGCGCCGTAGGGTACCGTAGTTACCTTATACCATACCTTATTTAATACCACCTATCAATTTTCGTCTGCAAAAATAACTTTGTTTTTCACAGTGTTGGTATGAATGACAAAGTTATATTTGCGGTTTTGGAAAATGTGCTATAACTCAAAAACTAATTACTACATCTCGCTCAAACTAATTTTCGTTGAAAGTTTTTATTAAAATCTACAGCATATATTTTTTTAGATTTTTCACTCTCTTATTTCAAAAGTTAGAGGGGGGACACACATTTTACCACTTTGGCAGTGTAACGGTTGACTTTGAGAAAAAAATGTCTTAAGAACCTCAATATCATTTTCAAAGACCTATCTATACTCGCACGTATAGGTTTGAATAGTAATTTTTTTTCAGTTTCAGTTCCAAGTATGGGGGCCCCCCTTAATCTATTTATTTCTTTTTTTTGTGTTAAAATCGTTAAGCGGTTAACAGAGAACATCTACCTACTAAGTTTCAACTGTGTAATCCTAATACTTTCGGAATAAAGTGGCTGTGACATATGGACGGACAGACAGACAGACATGACGAATCTGTAAGGGTTCCGTTTTTTGCTATTTAGGCTACGGAACCCTAATAATGGTTCTTGCAGATTTCAGATCCGGATTTGCTGATCCGTTATTATGCGAGTATTTTCCTCCTAGTACTAGTAGTAGGTATGAACCTCTATACAAAAAAAAGTTGGGAGTTACAAGTCGTGATAAAGTTTGGCCACATGATAGAAACTGATCTGTAGGCTGTTTCTAACTAATATTGAGCTGGGCCAAACTATCCTTACATACAGTTCCATACGGCGGCGGGTTGAATAGCGCACTTTTCCCGGCTCCATTCTAAAAACTATAACAATTCAGGTGTAGCTAATAGGTCAAATATGGTATCATTTTCGGATAAATCAATAACGTAGAACTTATTTCTGATATAAAAAAATGCAATTTATTAAGCAGTTTCTGAAAAATTACACAATAACCAACATTTTTAAACTTCATTTTTTTAGTTTAGGTATTGGCACTTGTTTCAGTATTTTGAAGTAGTTTTTCAGGTTAATTGAAGTAGTTTTTCAGGTTAATTTGTAATATGCTTTTTTATGTTAACTATATTTTATACAATTTGAGCCTAACCCAAGTAGTTAAAGTCCATTGTTTGCGGACATACAGCTAATCAAAAATATGCATTTTTTCACGAAATAAAAAAGGTTTCCGTTTCGTTCAAAAACATTTTTCTGGTTATTTGTTTATATTTCTGTAAAGTTAATTAAATTTACTACAATTTGAGCTTAATTTGAGTAGTCTAGGTCTATTGGTTGCAGAGACATAGCTGGTTAAAAATGGGCTTTTTATTGAAATTAATTGAAAAAATCTTATCTTTGATTAGCTGTGTCTTTGCAACTAGTAAACCTAGACTACTCAAGTTAGGCTCAAATTATAGAAAATTTAATTAACTTTACAGAAATGTAAACAAATAACGGAAACGGAAACCCCTTTTATTTCGTGAAAAAATGCATATTTTTGACTAGCTGTGTCTCCGCAAACAATGGACCTCAACTACTTGGGTTAGGCGCAAATTGTATAAAATATAGTTAACATAAAAAAGCATATTACAAATTAACCTGAAAAACGCTTCTTTAAAGTAGTTTTTTTTGAAAATACTGAAACAAGTGCCAATACCTAAACTAAAAAAATGAAGTTTAAAAATGTTGGTTATTGTGTAATTTTTCAGAAACTGCTTAATAAATTGATTTTTTTTATATCAGAAATAAGTTCTACGTTATTGATTTATCCGAAAATGATACCACATTTGACCTATTAGTTAAACCTGATTTTTTTTTTTATATACACAACGGGATAGTTCTTGGCCTTCATCTCACCTGATGTTAAATGACGATAAGGCCGAAGGTGGAAGCCCACTACACCCGGAATACTGGCTATCTTACCTCTAACTGCCGGAACACAACAATTTTTAAATTGTTATTATGGCGTCAGACTTAGGTAAGATGGTGGTAGCTAGCCAGGCGGACTTGAAATAAGCCCTACCACCAACCAAACCGAGTATAAATTGTGCCCCCCCTGGAAATCGAACCCGGGACCTCTGCGTGTTACACGGGTGGACGAACCACTAGACCACAGAGGCGGTTAAAATTTATTGTATTGTTATAGTTTTTAGAATGAAGCCGGGAAAAGTGCGCTATTCAACCCGCCGCCGTATGGAACTGTATGTAAGGATAGCTTGGCCCAGCTCAATATTAGTTAGAAACAGCCTACAGATCAGTTTCTATCATGTGGCCAAACTTTATCACGACTTGTAACTCCCAACTTTTTTTAGTATAGAGGTTCATACCTACTATAGAGGTCTGCCAAGTACTAGCACCATGACTGAAAAACCATCTCTTAAAATGCGGAAAGGGAAACCGTGTCAGGTATTACCTCCACATAGGTCAGATTAGTCAAGGTAGATCATAACCTGGTCAGAACTGACACACGTGCCCGATGTATGTTGCCCTCATGTAAATTACAGAGCACTGTAAAATGTAGTAAATGTAATGTCCATTTATGTTCGAAAAAATCAAAAGACTGTTTTAATTTTTTACCGACTTCAAAAGGAGGGAGGTACTCAATACGACCCGTTTTTTTTTTTTTTTTTTTTTTTTTTGTTTTTTGTATGTACACCGATTACTCGAAGACGGCTGAACCGATTGAAATGATTCAAACGTTATTACATTAGGTAAACTTTCAAGTTGGTCCCATTTTTTGAAATTTTGAAATCGGTTTGGTACTTTTCAAGTAATCTTGAAAAAAGTACGAAAATAGTATGATTTTGTGTGAACTACCTCGATGATCAGTCGTATAACTTCTTTGTTTATGAACTGAATAAGATAATTATTTTTTTGTTGGAAACGGGATATCTTAAGTGTAGTTCTTTAACCGACTTAAAAAAAGGAGGTTCTCAGTTTGACCCGCATGTATGTATGTTTTTCCGCGATTAACTCACGTTTGGCTGAGCCGAATTTTCTACCTAAATAATATACCTACACTACCTAATACAAAAGGTGCCTACACTAAAAATAAAAAAATAAAAAATTGTTTAAAAAAACATAAAACCGACTTCAAAAAAAGCAAGAAATAATATTCGTAATAATAAAAACACGTCTATTGAAGTCGGGTGGGGCTTTAAGAATAAAAAAAGGAATCTGTAGGTATTCCAGCCCCACCCGACTTCAATAGACGTGTTTTTATTATTACGAATATTATTTCTTGCTTTTTTTGAAGTCGGTTTTATGTTTTTTTAAACAATTTTTTTCATTGTAATTCTGAAATTTAGTAAGCTTATGTGATAAAGGTACTTGCATTATTATTTGTTGATGTAGTGCATGATGTAACGAAATGATGCTGGGTATTTTCCAAATAAAATATGTATGAAAGTTATTAAAGTTTAAATAATAGGGTTAATTTACAGACTATCATAATTTTTGAGACATAAAACGTCATAATACTATAAGGGAAAAGAATGATACATCACATACACAGGTCACAGAATTTTTGTTAACAATGAAAACTAATTAAAATTCTGAAAAAAGTGTTGTGTGTGTACTCGCCTTAATAAGTATGTACCTTCCACACACGATAAACAAGCTGTGCTAATTATAAAACTTTAGAGTATTTATATGTATATATACAGGGTTATTTGTAAAACACCAACAATCTCACAGGAGTAGATTACTAACATCATAAACAACAATATTTGTTCTACAACTTTTACGAAATCCAACAAAAAAAAAATCGACTCTCCATACAAATGTCCCGAACAGCTGATCGAGTTTTGTATGAAAAGTCGATATTTTTTTGTCTGTTTTCGGGAAAGTCGTAGAACAAATGTTGTTGTTGTTGACAGTAATCTACTTCTGCGAGGTTGTTGGTGTTTTACAAATAACCCTGTATATATAGGTACAATGCTATTTTTATAATAGGTAAGTATACTCACCCATAGATTCTCAGACCCAACCGAGAAGCTACGTGTAATACGATTTTTTTTTATATACAGGGTGTTACATAACAACCCGCAATGCCGAATATGGTAGATTAGATAGGGACCATCAAACTGAACAACTTTTACGGAAGGACCAATTCTGAAAACGCGAAAAAGAGCAACTGTTTCATACATTTTAATATTTTATTAATATTTGTATAAATCAGCTGATTTGATTTCGCGATTTCAGAGTTGGTCTTATAGTAAAAGTTGTTCAGTTTGTTCAAACCTGAGGGTCAAGTCTGCTAATGTTTTCGTCAAAATCGTAGTTCAATGGTGTTCTAATGGTAATGCTTTTTGACACAGTTCTTGTTTCTTAAGCCCAAAATGAAGACGCAATATGTTTCTGTTTTAGCTTTAGGAAACACAATGTATTTCAGTTTTGGGTTTAAGAAACAAGAACTGTGTCAAAAAGCATTACCATTCAAACACCATTGAACTACGATTTTGACGAAAACATTAGCAGACTTGACCCCCTGTGTACTTGTAATATTATTTAATAAGCTATGCCATTATGCTAAGCTAATATTTTATTTATTATGTGGCTAAGCTTCTTATGGTTTATCGTTTCGTGTGATGATGATAATTAAAAAACTTATTGTATTGTTACAGAATATAACGAAATATTTTTCAGTACATCCAGATTTGGTAACCCAATTTTGCATGTGGGAAAATTTAAATTTAATAGATGTTCCCGTTACTTTGGGAACAGAGTGAGATGGGTGTGCACTATGAAATCAAAGGCGTGTAAAGCCACAATGATAACTATGAACAATCAACTTGTCCACACTGCTAGCTTCAATGTCCATAATCATAGCAGTAAATGCCGTAATCCAGATACTGTCCCCGTAAATTGGTAATGAACCTGGCGGCCATGTTTTTTACCTCAAAAACGAACAAAAATTTAAATAATTTATAAACCTAGATCCTGTCTTATTGAAAATGATTAAGCAATAATTAATATATTCAATTACTTATAGTACAATTTTATAGTAACATCACAGAATACATAATAGGTAACATGACATTTTTAGTTGCGGATGGCATCAACGTATGTGACAAATAATTCCACCGTATTACCAATTTGCAGGGGCAGTATTTAAATAAATTTTAACCTCGATCCCAATTTTAGATTATTTTTTTTTAAGTATTTTTATAAATTTGTTTTTTAGTGCAATATATTTTACGATTGTGAATTTTTTTTTGGATTATTAAGTTTATTTGGCAAAAATATTTAACTAAACTTATTATCTTACGTCATATGACATTATACTAAAATTAAGTATTTTGTAGAAAATGGAAGAGGCCAGACACAAAAAGTTGTACTTTCTTATGTGTATGTATGTATTGTTCAAGTATATAGTTTATTTCTTTCTTAAATATAAATAAAGAGGAATTTTTATGTGTGCTTTGTTATGTAAAAATATAATAATTGATATTGTGTGTTGGTAGATCCTTAAGTTTACCATTTGTATTAATTTATTTTGTATCTGTATAATCTGTAATGGTGCCATAATTTATTTCTTTAACACTCTTACCGGCTGATTGAAAAAAAATTGCCTTGAGGCATTTAAGCCTTCCATTTGCTTTGTTTTTTATACAAAAATAAAGTAATTAAAGAGTCACTGTTTTATTCTTAACTAACGAACGTCCGTGACTTCGTCTGCGTTGTCAGTTATCGGCTCGGGAACAGCCCCCCTACAATGACTGTCAAAAGTAATATCGAAGCGATCTTGTGATTGAGATAGCGCTATACGCGATGTATAGCTCTGTCTCTATAACAACATCACTTTGATGTTAGAGTACGGTCCCTGTACTTTTTTTCGGGATAAAAGGTACTCTATGTCCTTCTCTGTATCCCCTTACAACGTCTACTTATGCAAGCTTTTTACGATGATTGCTTGAGTAGTTAAGACGTGAAGGCGTAACAAACAAACTTACTTTCTGATTTATAATATTACATAGTAAGGATATTTTGAAAACTGTAATTACCTTCCAATGCTTTGAATGATTTCATATTTTCTTTACAGATGAACTCGAGCCGATTTATTTATCTTCCCGATACGGTAACCCTGTGATGCTGTACGGTAATCACAAGTATAACCAGCAGGCTAGCTACAAAGGCAAGGACAAGTCCAGATGGACGTGCACCCAAAAATATCGTGGATGCAGAGCAGCTGTCAAAACTGTTGGTGATAAAGTGATTGCAGTTTTTGGTGACCACACTCATAAATAAAAATGTAACTAATTAATACATAAATTTTCCGTTTATACCCACTAGTTTTTATGTTTATATTTGTAATTTTTCTTTAAATGTGTGAGCAATAAAGTTTTTTATCTGTCTATCTAATTTGGTCTTAGTTAAATTGTGTGACTACTATCCAGATATACCAATTTCTATAAACAAAATGTTACTAATGTTACTATCAAGATTTTGACTTAAATTTTAATTGTTTAAGAGGACAACGAAGTTTCTTTCACGAAATCTCGCTATGGTCAACCCGTATTAAATTACGGCAAGTTTAGATTCAACAGACAGAGTGGGTACGGTAGCGTTTCGGCGAGATGGGTGTGCACCAAGAAGAGCAGTGGCTGCAAAGCTGCTATCAAGACAGTATTAGATAAGATAGTTTCAGAGACAAATATTCATAGCCATTATTAATTAATCCTACCTATTTGTAAAACACCAACAACCTCGCAGGAGTGATTTTACTAAGATCATAAAAACAAACGGCTTTCCATACAAAAGTCCTAACAGCTGATCGAGTTTTGTATGAAAAGTAGTTTTGTTTGTCTTTTTCGAAAAGTCTTAAGAGCCCCGTAAACATTCAAACACGTGTTTGTAGTGTTCCTTGACCTAAGAATATTTTCCCCTAAATTTTACCCGACTGTAAGGATAAACAAAACAAAAATGACGAACAGTAATCGTTAAATGGACTTTATGCTACAATTTATTTCACAACTAAGATATTTACCGCAATTAAGGAAAATAAAATCCAGAGATTATATGGATAGAAGAAGTGTATCTGAAAAAAAATCTCTTAAATGTAAAGGGAAATCCCCTTAAAAGTTTTTCAAATAGTTTGAACGTTTACCGGGTCCTTTAAAACAAACGTTGTTGTTTATTATGTTAGTAATCCACTCCTGCAAGGTCCTTGATGTTTTACAGATAACCCTGTATAAGATGGAAGAATTAAGTAAAAGAATATGACGAGAAAACAATCAATAGTCAACGTGAGTACTTTGCTCGTAAGTTTTATAATAAAGAGAGTTTTATTTGCCAAATAACAATAATAATTTATTTATTTCGGATCAATCCATATGATGTACATTCATAAAATAATAATAAATAAAATCAAATACAATCTAAACAATTAGAATAAAATTCATAAAAATCGGGTTTAAAGGTTTTGCGTTAAAGGTTAAGCTTTTGATATTAGTATATTCAGAGTAACGACAACAACGTAATTTGGTAGGTAGTAAAGAGTTATAATCTTCAAGAATATAAAGTAATGACTCCAATAATACTCATATTTATTCTTTCTAGGACATGGACAGCGCATGTTACCTATCAAAATGATGAACGGATCAGGTCAGTTAGCGGACTCCGGGCTGATGCTGACCACGTCTCGATACGGCAACCCGGTGCTCCAGTACGATACCTTCAGATTCAACAAGAAGTATACGCCTGGTGCGCGTGCGCGCTGGGTCTGCACCAAAGTGTCGTCAGGGTGCAGAGCTGTGGTCATCACTGTTGACGATAATGTCGTCCAATTCAATAACGACCACAACCACACGTGAAGTGACTCTGAGATTAATAAATAATATTGATTTTCTTCTAGTCTCTACCAAGGTTCTGCTTAGTTTGGTTGTGACATTGTGCCGAACTGTCCATAGGTACTAAAAATGATTCAGAAGTACGATTAGGAATGTACGGACAGTTCGTCTTAAACATTTCGATTCTGATGAAAGAAATAACTCCAGTCTGGAATAGATAGATCACTCTTATCGTGTCAACTCATAAATTAAAAAATTCTGTCTGGATATGTATTTATGTAACTATTTTAATTTTAATGGAGAATAAAACCTGGTATCTAGTAATGTAATCATTGTAGTTTGTTATTTAGCCAAAATTATTGAAAATCATGACGTCAAAGTGGGATATGGGGAGAATATGGAAGAAATAAAGCGTGGGACGCGACGTAATTTTTGAGGATGAATATGTGATATAAATATTAAAAGAATGGAAAAAATCCAGTCAGTATTTACGAGTGAAATATAACGTTTTTAACACGTTTTTATTAGGTTGCTTTCTCGTTTGTTTGTTTGTCCACAAAGTTTGCGAACGATTTTATACTAGCTTCCCGATGAGCTAGAGACTTGAAACTTTGAACATAGTCAGAACTGAAATACAATGCAATATTATGGTGCCATTGAGCTGATCTGATGATGGAGTTGGAAGAAGTCCATAGGAAACAGGAAACAGGTCTATGATGAAACCATACAACCCCATCTTGTTTGGGCTTGTTAGAATTGTCTTGACGAGTTCTCTAATGGGAGACAAGGTCCAGGGTCTGATGATGAAGCTGGTAGGCCATGCCATAGAAACTCAAAATTGGAACAGTGCAACCCCATCGAGTTTGGATCGTTTGAATCGTCTTGACGAGTACTTTGTTACGAAATAGTTTTCAAAGTCTGGTGATGGAGCCGGAAGAAGGACACAGGAACTCTTTAATAAAACCACGCTACACCATCGAGTTTGGGCTCGTTTGAATCGTCTTGAAGAGTACTTTGTTAAGAAATAGTTTTCAGGGTCTGATGATGGAGTCGCAAGAAGGCCACTGGACAGACAGACAGACAGACGACATGTCGAATCTATAAGGGTTCCGTTTTTTGCCATTTAGGCTACGGAACCCTAAAAATAAGTTTTTATTTCTATTCAATATTTGAAGTAAAAGTTTAACGCTTATATTTTTTCAGATCGGCAAATAATCTTCACTACGACGCGATTTGGAACGCCGGTACTTTGTTTAGGTAGACATAGATACAATAAGCACAGTCAATACAAAGGCGCCAGAGTGAGATGGGTGTGCACCAGAATAGCCAGGGGGTGTAAGGCCAACATTACTACGATCTGTGATAAAATTATTCATGTCAACGAATTTCATACGCATTATTGACACGATAAGCATTTATGAAAAATAAATTTATATTAATGACTGTGCTCGTATAATTTTATTCGTATAAGAAAGTATTAAAATAGTACATTATGTGACAAGTTAGCTTAGGTTGCTCATTGCACACAAGGCTGTGGGTTGCAGCCCGAGCCACAGGCGAGGGCGTAACTCAGCAGAGTGTGCAAAGAGCAAATGCTCACGAGTTTCATACGACGTTTTTCAACACATTTGTAAGGAAAATTCAAAGTAATTTACCACACAGCAACAAATACGACACAAACAAAATATGACAATTATGGGAAAAGGCGCGTAGGTGTTTTTTGTTTTTTTCACACGCCAAATGCAAGAATATTTTGCGAACAAAGGGGTAAGTGAGCATACAGCCTACTTCAAAATTATAATTTTAAGTGATAAAATGCAAATATTTTAATATTTTATAACAAAATATTGTGAATAATGAATTATTTGATAAAAATAAATATTTGTTTGACTTAATTGAGGACTTAAACATTATTTATTTCAAAAATGAATATGAATTTTAAGCGGCATAAAACCTCGTTGTTACAAAAAAAAATAACTGTATTACCCGGTTAAATTGGGAATGCTCTGTTTACTCGCATAGAACTTGCAGTAAGGTACTAATTTAACTTTGTAGGGATAATTCTATAACAACCTAGTGTTTTATATATTATTGCACGCGTTTGTTCTAGCTCGGTTTATGGCCCTAAAAGCGATGTATTAGGGCTCACTTTACGAGCAAGTGTGTTGAAAATTATGTTAGTACCTACATATTTTACAATTGTAAAAGTAAATGTAGGTATGTATTTGATTCACGTCGATGTGTATTAATGCATGCATATATTAAGTTATATTAATGCATATAGTTAAAATATTGGGTACCTACTAAGATCACAAAAAAGGCGAAAGCAGCACCGGCGGCGGACAGCAGCAGCGGGCAGACTAAAAGGGTTAATCAAAGCTTTAATTTTTAAATTCTATTACTTTCAACACTATTATGAAATTTCATGAAACAGATGTTTTTCTCTTCTATTTAATATGGGAAGTACGAGTACGCTTATATTTTTGCAGATCGTCAGATGATTTTCACAACGACGAGGTATGGAACGCCGGTACTTTGTTTAGGTCAGCATAGGTACAACAAGCACACTCAATACAAAGGCGCCAGAGCGAGATGGGTGTGCACCAAAAGAGCCAGGGGGTGTAAGGCCAGCATTACTACGATGTATGATGAAATTATTCATGCCAACGAATCTCATACCCATTCCTAACACGATAAGAATTTATGAAAAAAAAAAACAATATTTTAGACTGTGATCGTATAATTTTACTCGTATAATAATACTAATGTAAATGACATGTTTTTTTTCAACCGTATTAAATTATGTTTTGTACAGAAATACAGAAATTTTATTGACGTTGATATTTAATATTATTTTACATGTAATATATAATTGTATGCATAATATTCAGGTATATTAATACATATAGTTGTAATACCACAGAATTAATAAAAGTACTGAAGTAGTACTATAAATCACAAGAAGTGGCGAAAAACCGCACTGGAGCGCAAGCTAAAAGGGTTAATTGAAGCGGTAATTATTTTGCTATGTTTCAAATTATAACTTTAAAAATCACTTAAGAATGTAAATTTTGAAGTACGCTTATATTTTTTCAGATCGTCAAATAACTTTCAAAACGACGCGGTTTGGAACGCTGGCACTTTGTTTAGGTCGGCATAGGTACAATAGGCACAATAAATACAAAGGCGCCAGAGCGAGATGGGTGTGCACAAAGAAAAACAAGGGATGTAAGGCTAGAATTGTTACGATATTAGATAAAATTATTTATATCGACAATCATCATTCACATTCTTGACTCGCTTCGCTAATAAGCACTTATGAAAAATAATTTATGCCAATAATTGTGCTCGTTTAAGTTTACTCGTATAATAAATAATACGAATGTAAATGATGTGTTCTTTTCAACCGTACTAAATTGTTTTGTACAGACGTACAGAATTTTTATTGACGTCGATATTTGATATATATTTTACATAATATTATTTTGCATGCATAATATTAAGGTATATTAATACATATTATAGTTGTCATCCCACAGAATTAATAATAGTTCTGACGTAGTACCTAATACTATAAATCACAAGAAATGGCGAAAAACCCCCACTGAAGCGCAAGCTAAAAGGGTTTAAAGCGTTAATTCAATTGCTGTGTTTCAAATTACGAAATATCTTAAGAAATCACCTAAGAATGTAATATTTAAAGTACGCTTATATTTTTTCAGATCGTCAAATAACTTACAAAAAGACGCGGTTTGGAACGCCGGTACTTTGTTTAGGTCGGCATAGGTACAATAAGCACAGTAAATACAAAGGCGCCAGAATGAGATGGGTGTGCACCAAAAGAGCCAGGGGGTGTAAGGCCAACATTACTACGATGTATGATGAAATTATTCATGCCGACGAATCTCATACCCATTCCTAACACGATAAGCATTTATGAAAAAAAAAAAAATTAGACTGTGAATACTGTGATCGTATAATTTTACTCGTATAATAATAGGAATGTAAATTATGTGTTTTTTTCAACCGTATTAAATTATGTTTTGTACAGAAATTTTATTGATGACGATATTTGATATATCTGTTACCGGCAATGTGTATAATCCGGCATTGTATACAATGCCTAGGCATTGTATACAATGCCTAAAACGATCAGGCAATGTATGAAATATAATTCATTTTATACTTTGCCTAGGCATTGTATACAATGCCTGCTGGTCTACCGGCAATGTGTAAAATAAGTATATAAGGTGGTACCGTTTTAACTGTGAAAACTTTAAGGTGTTGTCAGGTGACGTGTTTAGAACACAAAAAAAATAATAAAAAAAACAGAAAATTATTTTGTTTTTTTTTTAATTTTTAATTATTTTTTTATTATAATTATTATCGTAGTCGATTTCTTCGATATTGAAACTAAACAATCACAAAATAATAAATAAATACAACAAAATAACAGATTACTATGGTATTCCCTTGTTTTACTCACGCATTATACCATCCATACCCGGCCGGGGCGCGTGGCCGACAAACAGCTGACGATGTTGTTCCACTGTACCTCACTAGTCACTACGCTACGCACACCAGGGTGACCATCTCAAAAATGGCGAATCTGCCCGACCCTGGCAAAAAATCTGCCAAAATCTGCCAAACCCGTCTCAAAAATATGCCACATACAAAAAATCGCTTTAAACTGTCAAATGACAATGGATTTTGATTGCTGAGTGTCGATAAAACGCTATAACATGCGATATTATATTGTGTTTAGATGGGCTGATAGTTTATTTTTAATGCGAAATAATAAAAAAGCCTTGAAATCCAACACCTTTTCCAGATTTTATAATTATTTTTTTTAGATATGTTTGATTTGAGCCTGGTTTCACATTCTTTGTTTGTGCACTATATGACTGAGCACATTGTAATATTGAACCTCGATCAGTTACAAAGATACTAATCTATACAAGTGTATTTAAAAAATAACAAATTTTCCTTGAAATCTGCCAAATCGTCAGATTAGTCTGCCACAGCTAAAATTTAGGCTTCAAATCTGCCCAAATGGCAGAAATCTGCCACAAATGGTCACCCTGACGCACACGTACCTACAACTGGCTTTCCTACAACAAATGTTGTTGCCTACGCTTTTTAAGGTATCACTAAGTTCGATTACCTTTTTTAAACTCGAATTTATAATTAATTTTAAAAAACGCGAGTTATTAAGTACCTAATAATCTCTGTTACTTTAAATTGGTAAGTGTACCTACATGACCCATGATACAGGTTGATTTTGTTTACACTGCACACTACACAAGAAGGTGATACGACTGATAAGCTTCCCATCACACTTGACAGGCTTTGGACTTTCAAACTAATGTACTTAATAAAAACAGTCAATCTTTTACATAAAATAACTACAATAGGTTAGGTATCTACTATGGTATTATTTTATTATTACATTAATTTGGCGCGTTTAAAAGTTCATCACCTATTAACAAGTTGTTTTCACAAGTCCTATTTACACTTTTATAAAATTATCTACAGAACTGCTGCACCCGATCACCACCTCTGTCCTCTCTCAATGCACAAGTACGCAGTAGGTAGGTACTCTTGATTTGTATATCGAGCCATAGCTAACACTCTACGCAAACACAACACGACAAGAGAACACACGGAAACAGACTGCAGAAAAAATAAGAAGTGCGTGCGGTACAACCAAGAGAAAGAGAGAGGGAGACTGCAGGCGGGCGGGGGAGGGTTTTGTTTTAGTTTAAAGGTAGATCTACACACTATGACTACACGGACGGAATCTCAACTCCTAAAAATAGTTTGTGGACTTCCTTTCGCATACCTACATTACTTAAGCGAATTTTAAATTATTATACTTTACTATCATCGCCATGAAACTACAAAATCGAGTCATCAAAACCGTCTTTTAATCACAAAAAAGGCAGCAGGTGTGGTTGTGAACTTTAATCATACCTAATCGAATGATTCTTTACATTGTTAATAGTCACTAAAAAGTAAAAGTGAAATGGGAGATAGATAGTGACAGATAATAACACATTCTATGTGATTCATAATTGTTTTTTTCTTTTGTGAACAGTTTTATAACTTAAAAAATCCTAACATCAATAAAAAAGATGCCCTAGGTAAGTACTTATCTTAATAAAATAAATTAACGAGCACGAAGCTAACGAAATTAATTAAACAATTTACTTACTCATCAAAAATGAATATCCAATATGGAAACGTCTGTAGAACCCTTTATCGGTCGGCGCTTTCTTTGTAGATGCGCCGACGACGCGGACGCGGCACGGGCTGCGGGCAGCAAAGTACGCCGCCGCCGCCGCCCGCCTTGCCACTCTCCGCCCCGCCGCAGATTTTGATTTGAGTTGGTTGAGTGAGTTGTGTCGTCGTGCGTGACCGCGTGACCTGTCGCACACGCCGGTCGTTTTGTCGTGAACTTTCACGCATTTTGCCGATTTTTTAATGTCATGTCACAGAATAACGTGACGTGACATTAAACGTACGTAATCACGTGTATACACAAAATCATGGACACGAAGTCACGAAGTCTATGAAATGTCGTAAACACATAACGTGATATTGTGATGCGTGTGAGTGTATTGTACCTACCTACATTAGAAATTAGTGTGATAATTTACGAGCTACGAGTAGGTATTTAGTCTTACTGTGTGATTATCTTGCATCGATTCTTTAGTAGACAAGTAAAAGGATTTCCAGTAGGTACAGGTATACTGACTGGTCATGTATAATGGACGAAAGTTCATTGATACTTTAAAGTTTGAGTGCATTGTGATGTGATGTGATAGTGAAAAGTATCGGATACAATGTGTGAAGCGAAACCAATGAGTCTCGTTTTAATTCTGCTCATAGGTAAGTACCTATAAGTAATTTACTAAACACGTCATAGGATAAACACCTTAAATTGATGTTATCAAGGGTCATTGAACTTACTTGTTAGACTAGAAATGTAATGAAAAGTGGGATCATGTAATTACAAATACTAATTTAAAGCGACCGTTCATTATAACTAACATTACACTTACTTTAATAAAGTTGAGTTTATCAAAGGTCATCGAACTTACTGGGTACCTTAAATAATAGCGTAGGTAACATTTGCTAGGAAAGCCATGTAGGTATTAAGTAGTAGAATCATTAGCATATTTCGAAAATTCTATGGCGTACGTACGATACGCGTGAGTATAATCGTCTCAGCTGTTGCTGGGTCGATGACCGCCGCGTGCGGCCCGCGCGTACCCCTAGTGGATAGCATGATGCGTAGTAAAACAAGATATACCATAGTTATTAGATTATTGTTGTATTTATGATTATTTTGTGGTTGTTTAGGTTTAATAACGGAAGAATCGACTACGATAATAATTATAATGAAAAAAATTGATAAAAAATAAAAAAAAAGAAATAATTTTCTGATTTTTTTTATTATTTTTATTGTGTTCTAAACACATCACCTGACCACCCCTTTAAGTTTTCACAGTTAAAACGGTACCACCTTATATTTCTGTTGTCTGTTATAAAAAAATAACCTCGAAATTTAAGGCTCACGCTCCGCTGCGCTTCGCGCTCGCCTTAAATTTCTAACCTATACGCGGGACCTACAGGAGTAAAACAGGTTCGATTCCAAAGAGCCCCCCTCGAGCCCCCTCGAGCCCCCCTCGAGCCCCCCTCGAGCCCCCTCGAGCCCCCCTCGAGCCCCCCTCGAGCCCCCCATCGATGCCTAGGCATTGTATACAATGCCTGCATTTCATACATTGCCGGTAACATATCCATACATATGATATATTGCATGCATAATATTAAGGTATTATACATATAATAGTTGAAATACCACAGAATTTATAATAGTACTGACGTAGTAATACTATAAATCACAAGAAATGGCAAAAAACCTTACTGGAGCGCAAGCTTAAAGGGTTAATTAAAGCGTTAATTCAATTGCTATGTTTCAAATTACGAAATAACAAAAAATCACCTAGGAATGTCATATTTGTAATACGCTTACATTTTTCAGATCGTCAAATAACTTTCCAAACTACGCGGTTTGGAACGCCGGTACTTTGTTTAGGTCGGCATAGGTACAATAGGCACAGTAAATACAAAGGCGCCAAAGCGAGATGGGTGTGCACAAAAAAAAACAAGGGATGTAAGGCTATAATTATTAAGATATTAGATAAAATTATTCACATCGACGAATCGCATTCCCATTGACTCGCTTGGTTAATAATTTATGTAAAATAACTGTCAATTACTGTGCTCGTATAATTTTACTCATATAATAAAGATATATAAGTGTAATTATGTGTAGTATTTTTCAATAGTAAAAATGCTATTGGTCAACAAGACAAACCCCAGCACGCGCATGCGCATAAAAATTTCTAGATGTTTGACGGGATAGTAGCACAAAAACGGTTTTGAGGTTGCGTTTAATTTTATCTTATCTTTATCAATGTTTAAGGTCACCATTTGTTCTTCTCGAAGTCGCGTTTTGGAATGCCAGTGCTTAATCTAGGCCATCATAGATATAACAAGCACAGCAATTACAAAGGACCGAAAACAAGATGGGTGTGCACTAAAGTTTCCAATGGTTGTAGGGCTATCGTTACTACTTTGTTTAATCAAGTACTTGATATCAAAGGCTCTCATTGCCATTCGTAACCCTATTAATGAATGTCAATATAAATCATGTATTTTTTTTTATTAAATCGATTCTTTGTATTAGTTTTTAGATTTTTCAACCTTTACCTTCTACATAATAAAGTGTCAAATTATGATTAGCAGAAAAATAGACGATAAAATAAGATGCTTATTGCATTGTCTTTTGAAACAAATACTATACTTGGACAAATTATCAGATATAATGTAATTTCTCTTGGAAAACTCCCATTATTTTTATTGTGAGATAAAATCAAACTAAAAATACACATAGGTACATTATATTAGGTCTTTACCTATAAAATTGCCGATATTTTGTCACATACAGAGAAAATAATAACTTCTATAATTTAAAATTTTAACAAAATCGTGAATATTACATCGAATTATGATCATGATAGTTAACTATCAGTAAAAATAAGGTCCATATTTTAGCTTTCGTGACATTAAAAAAAAGATCTTGAAAGTGACTCTTTTTTTGTGAGCAAAAAAAGGGTGACCGAAGGGGTTGTAACTTAACCAAAACTTATTTTTTCGCTTATCTTAAATGGAAATAAGTTAGCATAGTGTTCAAACATTAGTACATAAAAGTTTTGTTACATGAGTGTTCATGGTTGTTAAATAAACAAAGAAAATGCTATTATGAAAAATGCAACTTCTTGAAAAATCTCCATACAAATCGGCAATTTCATAGGTAAAGACCTATTATACATAACATACGCAATTTCAGACTCAAAAAGTAAGCTTTTAAATATAGACTAATGATAGCGAACACAATCCCTTTTGCATAATTATTTCTTATTTTTCTTATTTACCCTGGTTGTGCACCCTACCACACAAAGTCTCCACATCACCCTAAGGTTGACTGGCAGAGAATGCCTAAGGCATTAAGTCCGCCATTGTACAATTGTGCATTAAGAATTAAATAAATAAATAAATAATTAAAAAATAATGATGATAAATAGTAAATGAGTAACTTTTCATCGAGGAAAACTTCTCGCGTGGGTAAGCAAATTCTTCGTTTCGATGACTACAACTTCAGTGAGAATGGTGTCTCGAACAACTGTCGAAGTCGTTGGCTGTGCACCAGATGGAACTCTGGATGCAGAGCCTACATCGTCACCTACGATGACGTTATCATCAAGTACATAAGAGTACACAAGAATAGGGACCGACAACGGAGACACAAATAACAAAACATACATGGAATTTATCGTTTTAACGACATAAAGTTTTTTATTAACAGTCTCACGACGCCAACGGCTCTCCGATTTCGGCAACAAGCAGCAGTGCTGACGAGATCGGAATCATACCCAATAACACCAAGTAATAGTTTAATTATATTGAACTAGCGGCCGCCCGCGACTTCGTCTGCGTGGAAAGGTTTTTTGCTATCCCTCGGGGACTGTACTTTTTTTCGGGATGAAAGGTACCCTATGTCCTTCTCTGTACCTCTGACAACGTGTATGCAAAATTTCATGATGATCGGTTCAGTAGTTAGGATGTGAAGGCGTAACAAACAAACAAAAAAACACTTTTGCATTTATAATATTAGTAAGGATAAGGAAGTAAGGATATAAAAAACGAGGTTTTAATATTTTATTTGATTGATTATAAATATTGATTAAAAATTGCAAAGAGATTGTTTGATTTTCAATAAATATGTTTGAACTTTGTTTCAGGTAAACCTATATTTCTAATATCAAACCAAGGTAATGTGATGCTTCGTTTAGGTGACAACAACTATAGCCTTAGGTATAGAAATTCGTCGAATCCCATAAAAAGATGGGTGTGCACCAAATGGGCCAGGGGTTGTAGAGCTTTCCTAAAAACCGTTAACGAAGAAATTATCACATCTAGTACTGCTCACAAGCACGGAAATTGACGATTCTTTGGAATTCATAACGAAATGGCTAACTTTAGTTAAAAGTATTTTGTGTACAATTAGTACTTCAGGTTTTACAATATAATGAAAATAAATAACTAATAATAAAATAAAATAATTTTAAGATTCACCTTTAATTTATTTAATAAACTGTCTTACATATACAAATTAATTTGTTACTTTTTATTGAGATGTCTTTTAAGGCGTGAATAGCATATTATTGCATTAGACGTAGGTTTGCTTAACCAATTGTGTTGTAATTTCCAGAGTCGCCTCAATTCATTACATCGAGCCGAGGGAATCGGATGATTAGTATGGGCAGGTACCACTTCACTCTGCACAGGTGGTCGACAAGAGGTCCAAGGAGCAGATGGATTTGCACTAAAACTGCCACTTGCTGCCGAGCCACCCTCATCACTTTCAATGACGTCATCATCAAGGAAGTTAATATGCATAATCATTAAAAAAAACTAAGAGATTTGTTAACAATAGCAGTGTCGATTACTGTATCTAAATAAAAAAATGTGTTTTAAAAACTATGTCGTAACTCACTTCGTAGTACGCTACGACGTGACGTTACGGCGTAGTGAAGATGCTCCAAAATTAAGAAAACAAAATGCGTAAGCTAATTTATTGTTATGTTACCGCTAAAGTGCGGAATACTAACCTAACCTAACCGAATGAACTTTTTAAGACTTTTCCATTCTAAGGCTTTTGTGTCTAAAGTACCCCATTTTATGTGATTACACTATTTTTTCAATTAAAGAACCTGTTTTCGCACTTTAACTGATCTTTGGTCGTTAATCTGCAGATTATGATCTGCTACTTAGTTAAAGTACGAAATGAAACTATTTTTCGCACTTAAACCGATTCGACCAGTGAATCTGCAGATTAACTAGTTAATGTGCACTCTAATTTATTTCCGCACTTTAACGGTGACAGTTGCCTAAAAAAATGTAAACAGGAATTAAGTTTAGTAATTTTTTTGTGAAATAAGAAATTCAGGTTTTACCATAAAATTTCAATGAAAATGAACAAATAAACGAATGAAATAAAAAAACATATTATGATTCACCTTTACATGTCTTATGCAAAGGTGATTTTAGGCGTGAATAACATTTTAGCATTAACCGTAGTTTTGCTTAACTACTTTAATGTGAACTTGTAATTTCCAGAGTCGCCTCGATTTATTACATCGAACCAAGGGAATCGGATGATTAGTATGGGCAGGTACCACTTCAGTCTGCATAGATGGTCGGTAAGGGGTTCAAAGAGCAGATGGGTCTGCAGTAACAGCCGCACCTCCTGCCGAGCCTCCGTCACCACCTTCGATGACGTTATCATCAAGAAAGTCAATACCCATAATCATTAAAAAAAAATGATAAGAGATTTGTTAACAAAAGCATTGTTCGACTACTGTATCTCAATAAAAAAAAAGGTTTTAAAAACTACGTGGTTACTCACTTCGTTGTACACTTCGTTTGAAGCGCTCATGGCGGAACTTGACAGACCGATCGTACTCGATCACGTTTGTTAAGCAAAACTCGGCCCGGTCAGGTGTCGGATGGGTGACCGTTAAATTGGCATTACGACTGAGCGCTTTCGTGCTTCGTAGGGTACGTTAAACCGTCGGTCCCGGCTTTTGTCACCTGATAACAGTCGTTAAGCCAAGCTAGAGGCCTCACAGGCGGCTTGATAAACTCTAACACCGAGGTGGCCACTTATTCTCACTCGATAAGAAAGAAAGAACTTCGTTGTACGCTACGACGAGATGTTACAGCGTAGTGAAGATGTTTCAGAATTCGTAGGCTAAATTATTGTTATATTACCGCTAAAGTGCGGAATCCGTTAATGTGTGAATTAACTAGTTAATCTGCATATTAACTATCGAATCAGTTAAAGTGCGAATTTTTCTAAAAGTAGCAGATTTCCGCACTTTAACTCGTTAACCTGCACATTAACGGATGCTACACCATTAAAGTGCGGAAAACAGTGAGTAAAATAGCTAAGGCTTCAGGAAATTTAAGATAAAGACCTAATCATCATCATCATCATCATCATATCAGCCGCACGACACCCACTGCTAGGTGTAGGCCTCCCCTAAGGATCTCCACGATGATCGGTTCTGCACTTCCCACATCCAGTGGCTTCCGGCAACCTTCACCAGATCGTCCGTCCACCTTGTGGGTGTCGAGGGCCTACTCACGGAACGTCGTCCGGTGCGCGGTTGCCATTCTAGAACCTTTCCGCCCCAACGGCCATCAGTTCTTCTCGCTATGTGTCCTGCCCATTGCCACTTCTGCTGAGCAATCCTTCGAGTGATGTCGGTTACTTTTGTTCTCCTACGGATCTCCTCGTTTCTGATTCGATCACGCAGGGAAATGCCGAGCATGGCTCTCTCCATTGCACGCTGGGTGACCTTGAGCCTCCTTATAAGACCCATAGTTAGCGACCACGTTTCACTGTCGTAAGTCATCACTGGCAACACACACTGTTCATTGACTTTAGTCTTGAGACACTGAGGTAAGTCGGACGCGAAGATTTTTCGAAGCTTCCCGAACGCTGCCCACCCGAGTTGGATTTGACGAGAGATCTCTTTCTCGAAGCTGGACTTACCTAACTGGATTGCCTGTCCAAGGTATACGTAATGGTCAACAACTTCAAGTGTAGTGTTCCCAACATGAACTGGAGAGGGTACAACATGGCCATTTGACATAATTTTCGTCTTATCCATGTTCATCCTGAGACTCACTCTTTGGGAAACATTACGGAGATCTTCGAGCATTGCAAGATGAGTTAGGTACTGGCCATTAATGTTGATGCCGAGTCTTTTCCAGTCCAAGAGCTTAAAGATGTCCTCCAACGCAGCTGTAAACAGTTTCGGAGAAATAACATCTCCCTGTCTCACACCACGCTGTAGTTGGATAGGATTTGTGCTCTGGTTCTGTACTCGGATCATGGCATTTTTGTATAAGTACCTCAACACCTCGATATACCTATAGTTCACTTGGCACCTTTGGAGAGACTGCAGCACCGCCCAGGTTATAATCGAATCAAAGGCTTTATCATAGTCCACGAACGCCAAGCAAAGAGGCAGATTATACTCCTCGGTCTTTTGTATAACCTGCCGCAGCGTATGGATGTGGTCTATGGTGCTAAAGCCTTTTCAAAACCCGGCTTGTTCGGGAGGTTGGAAGTCGTCGAACTTGCGAGCGAGACGATTCGTAAGGACTCTCGAAAACAACTTATAGACATGGCTCAGAAGTGAGATTGGTTTGTAGTTCTTTAAGAGGGACTTGTCACCTTAAAGAACAAAATCACCCCACTTATGTTCCATGCCTTCAGCGTTCTGCCCTTGACGATGATGGAATTGAAGAGCTTCTGAAGGACTTTGAGTATCGGCTTACCGCCCGCTCTCAAAAGTTCTGTAGTGATTCCATCGTCACCCGCCGCCTTGTTGTTTTTCAGCTGTTTGAGAGCCATACTAATCTCGTATAGGCTGACGTCCCATCATATGCCAAGGTACTATACCCAAGATATCCCATCTTGGGTATAGTACCGGGTAAGCTTGGCTCTGGGGTCTTTGGCCTTGGTTTCAACAGGTGTCTGCGTGGAATATAACTGCCCATAGAAACGCTCAATCTCCCTCAGGATTTTAGGCTTCGATGAAATGATGCGACTATTGTCAGTTTTTAGCTCCGTCATCTGGCTTTGCCCAATAGACAGATCTCTCGCGAACACTTTAGAGCCTTTATTCCGCTCGATAGCCTCTTTAATACGATTCGTATTAAATTGGCGAAGGTCGCTCGTCAGAGACTTAGATATCAGTCTATTGAGCTGCCGATAACGATGAGCATCCGCTGAACTCTGGAGCCTCATTTCACGTCTTTGATCCATGAGTAGGAGTGTGTGGCTGGAGAGTTTCTTTATCTTGGGACGGCGGGTCTTAAAGAATTTGGACCCTACCGTACGGACAGTATCCACCACCATGTTGTTTAGATCGTTCTTTATTCCAGCATAGCTTCTAAATGAGTATGGTCTAAGTGAGATGGTAACGATATATTCAAGTTTGTAAATATCGTTACTTATGGCTGTTACAGCTGATAAGTTTCTTGCGCCCGTTCTTCTTGTCAGCTGAAAAAGTCTGGAACGGGTGGTAGGAAAATATAGACGATTCAAAAGTACTTAATAATTAAGTTTATTTGATTGAAGCTTATTTGACTTTGACTTTGAATGGCTCAACGGATTTGGATGTATAGGATATCGTTAGAATCTTTACATCATTCCAAGTGACACTGGCTATATTTAAAAAAAAAAGTCAATATAGCGACTATACGATGCAATTTTCAATTGTGAAAAAAAAAATCCGTTAATTATTACAATATGAGCATCAAATGAAAGGCCTTAACGAGCACATTTAAAAACTATATAATTTGTCTAAAATATGTGAAATAAAAATAAAAAAATAAAAAAAAATATTAAAAACACGCCTGCCTTGCCAAAAAACAAACTAAAATGTTAAATAACAAGTTGTCAGATCATTGCAGTCAGGGGACCTCTTTGATTAAAATTCTTCCACAAAACGGTCCCACGATTGCAATGACCTGACACTTGTTATTTAACATTTTAGTTCGTTTTTGGCAAGGCAGTCGTGTTACTAATATTTTTTAAACTTATAAATTTTTTGGTCGCAATACTAACCTAACTTAATGAACTCTTGCATTTCCAGAGTCGCCTCGATTCATAACATCGAGCCGAGGGAATCGGATGATTAGTATGGGCAGGTATCACTTCAGTCTGCACAGATGGTCGGTAAAGGGTCCAAGGAGTAGATGGGTCTGCAGTAACAGCGCCACCTCCTGCCGAGCCGCCCTCATCACCTTCAATGACGTCATCATCAAGAAAGTTAATACTCATAATCATTAAAAAATGACAATTATAATAGATTTGTTAACAATAGTAGTGTCGAGTACTGTAACTAAGTAAAAAAATGTGTTTAAAACTACGTCGTAACGCTCTCGTAGTATGCTACGACGAGTCGTTACGGGCGGCGCGCAGTAAAGATGCTTCAAAATGTGTACGATAATAATATACAAAATTATTGTTAAATTGTGCCTTTGGTCGAGAACTAGCGATAATTTAAAGGCGTGAAATACACCTAATTTTATCTACAAAACACCCACATGTTGGGGTCTATCCCCACTCCTGTTGGAATGGCCGCCATTTTAAATTTGACTTTTTATTTTAGATGACCCTGCTGAAAAGTATTAATTTCTCCAGATTTAGAAGTCCTACAGTTATAACAAAAATACTGTTCGAAAGCTAATAATACCACCTATCAAATTAAAAAAAAGTGTAAACCTTCAACTTAAATAGGTCATAAAAAATTACTGAAGTAAAATTTTACAAGAAATTTGTAGGCTTTTTTTAAATTTTTTTTCTTTCTTTTTTCAGTCTTTAAATTATCGCTAGTTTAAGACCAAAGACACAGCAGTTTTTATTTAGTTGTGTTTTTTGTATTCCACAAAATCTGTGTTTTTAATAAGATAACAAAATATTTAATGTACCTACTAAACTACATTCAATCCGATTTGAATGGTCTTGTTAGTTTCGATGTGATTAAAACTTGAAAAATTGTAACATGAATAATTAATAGTTATTATGATACTATTTAAAAGTATGTAATAAAATTAAATAATTAACTATCATAATCATTGCGTTAGTTAAAAGTCAATATTTTTTTAATTAACGTGATAACAAGTGTATTAAATATAACACGTTATTTAGGTAGGTTAAGTATTATTAGGTAGTTATTAGGTAGTCGTTATTAGGTAGGGTAAGTACTAACGGATAAATTAATTAACCTAAACCTAAAGATGACATTATTTCTTTATTGTTACTCATATCTTTATGCTTTTAATAAAATAAGTATTGAATTTGTAGGCTTTAATAGCACTCACTATAAACCACAGCGGTTTGCGTAGTGCTTTTTAAATTTGTATTTTATCTGTATTTATGTTTATACCGATAAATAAAAAAAATAAAAAAATGTACCTACTCTGTTTGGTTGATGGCCGCCTGGCTAGCTACCACCATCTGGCATCTTATCTAAATCTAATGCCATAATAACATTATTGTGTTCTGGATTTAGCGGTAAAGGTCAGTTCAAAGAGAACAGAAAAATACCCGAAAATATTTCTGGCATCATTGAAAAAGGACCGTATTACTATAACCGTAACAGTGGTCGATAATGTCGATATTCGTACAATTTTTTGCTTTAGATTATGTAACGTTGCATTTTTTTAACGTTACAGTTCTTTAAAAATAGTTATTCATTTTTCTACAGACTCGTTAGTTGAAATGAGTTAGTGCTTAGATCTTGCAAGAGATGGCGCTAGCTGTATTTGAAATTGCAATAAAACACAGATTTCTCTCTGGTTACAATGATTTTGTTTTAAAAAGTAAAATGTCGACTGACGTTGACGGCTGTCAGTGCGGACAAGAGAAATGTCATTTTGACTTCAGATTTTGGCTTGCGAAGGTTGAGAGGAGGTGGAAATTAATTGTGAGAGATGAGGAAGCTAAAAGTATTTTAAATCAAGGAGCATCAGCTTATCGCTCGGGGAATTATGTAGTAATACGTTTTATAATTTAATTTTGGTAAGTAAACCATCTGCCCACACGATGTATTTTTGAGAAAACCAAAATACTGATCGTGGTTTCGACATGTGCTTTTCAGGGTGGAGGGAATGTCCCGGAGACAGTCATGCTGGCATTCTTCACTTTATAAGAAATATTAATAAAGAAGATGCCGTTTCCGTGGTATGTACTTTGATATTTAAATTTGTCGAAATTTGGTATAGACACAATGTTCTTGATTCTAACCAAGGCAATATTCTTTTCAGATTGGGTCATCATTTTTTCTTTCTTTTTTTACTCTTTTTCGATGATTATTTAGTTGGGATATAGTTTAACTTCAGGTTAGTTTCTTTACCTACTAACCTTCTGCGATGGATCACATGCTGAGATGATAACGCAAGTAAAACTATAATGGGTTACCCAAAAGAAGGAAGGTACCCGTGTTGAAAGATTGTTGGTATGAAGCCGTTACCGAGTTTCCACCAAGGATTCCTGAAGGTCAGTTCACCACTTCATCCAGTCGACAGACGCTGGGACCGTCTTATAGAATGATTCTCTCCCAGCCGCTGCCGCCTGGGAGCTCTTGGTAGGCTGACAGTCGTTTTCTAAATTTAGAGTCATTTATTAAGTAACTTACCTTTTGTGAATTGGGATGATTTTAATCATGATCGCGAACCAACATTAAAGCGACCCAGCCGGTCTTATACGTCTGCAATGCTTAGATTGAAATAGTGATATATTCTCCACTAGGGTTTTCTTTCTTAAATACCTACATCTCATAGTACTTGATTTGTATTTGGTTAGTACCTTAAATTTAAAGAAGAAAGGATGTTGTAAAACTAATTAAGTACCTACCATCATAATCGGATAGAGGGAAATCCTTGTGTACTTTGTATCATCAAAAGCAAATAAAACATAGGCCTTGAGACAATGCACATCTTTCATTTCTGTCCCAAGTCAGTCTAAGTCACACAGCGTATAGTCTTCAAATACTTAACAATTAAGTAAAAGTATAGTTTTCAATACCTAGTCAAATAACAAGTTTTCAATGGCGCCCCTTATTGTGATTAAATAAATCCCAATTCAATTAATTTTAGTGAATAATTTGGTATTAAAATAGTCAATTTTGAACGTAAACTTGAAATTTGTATTATTTTTTTGTTCAGTAAACTCAGCAAGGCATGGTTTGTGGACATTTGTTATTGGTTTTGATTGGTACCTATCATTTGTTTTGTTTTATTAAATTGGTACCGACCTAATAACAAAAACTTAATTTTGTAGAATTTGTAATGCGACAAACCTAAAACCAGTTTTTGTAGGTTTTGTCTTATTTGTTCACAAACTATAACAGTGTGTAGTAATTTCAAGTCAACAAAATGTTGTGTTATTTTTGATTAATAGAATTAACCATTCTATTTTTAGAATCTAAAAGGTGATTGTTTCTGTACCTTTTATATGGATAAATTTTACGGTTCTTAGTAACAACGTCGACTAACATTGTACTGGCAGTAACGCATTTTGTTAAAAGTTTTGTTAAAAAAGTATTGAATGTTAACTTTAAGTAAGGAATTTAACATGTTAATGCATACATTTTAACAATAATTAAGTATTTAGTGTTAACATAACAGTTTAAGGATATTTTCTTTATTGGTCACAAAGACTGGTAAAAATAATTTTTTGTTCATGAAGTAGGGTGACCATCAGTTTATAAAAAATTTTTAGGACAATTTTTTTTTGTTTTGTTCAACTTTAGTGGAGAATTTAATAACGATTAATAATTTTAAAATAATATAACTAAACTATATTTGTTTTAAACTTAGGTTTTTTTTGGTATTTTTGAAAAAAAATTTTTTTTTCTTCGAAATGGAATTGAACACAGTGCACCTTTATTCTCTGCATCGCGACGAGCTGATTTACGAGGTTTCTATTCGTGGCGAAACACCTGAGGACACAGTCCACAAATTAAGAAAACAGTTGAAAGATTTAATAAAAGACTTTAAGCCTGAAGATATTTTAGGTGACGACGATGCGCTTCCAGCGAAAGAGTTGCCGATCATCTGCGACAAATTAAAAGACCTTCGGAAACGCATCGGCGATTTTGAGTCCTCAGGTGAACGAAGTCTGCTGGCTAGGGCTAAGGCTTTGTTCTGTCATTTGTGGTTTAGGTTGGATAGGGTGAATGCGGAAGCAGAAGCTGACAGCACGGTGAAATCCAGTATCAAGGATGCCCTCAAACAATTGCGTCAGCGTCTGGATTCGCATGAATCTGGTTCATCGTCCTCATCTTCATCACCACCAGCAAATGACAAGGCGATCGATCCTCAGGTGCCTGTGTCATCTCCAACCACTTGCTCGGCGGACTCCAACGTCGCCAAGTGGAAAATACAGTTCGACGGCACGGGAAATCCCCGTAGTTTTTTAGAGTCTGTTGCTGAACATGCAATTGCGTACAATGTTTCGCAAGAAAAATTATTTAGGTCTGCTTTCTCGCTATTTTCAAATCAGGGTCTGATCTGGTACCGAGGCGTCAAAGACCAAATCTCCTCTTGGCAAGACCTCAGTTCTTTGCTTTTGGAGGAATTTGACATCGTCGACTACGATTATCGACTGATGGGGGAGATTCGGTCTAGGACCCAAGGTCAAGATGAACTGATTCATATTTATTTCTCAGTTATGAGTTGCTTATTTTCGCGACTCAAGAAACCTTTGTCCGAAGAAGAGAAAGTGGAAATTTTGTTACACAATGTTAGGCCGACTTTTACAGAACAGCTGGCGTTACACAACTTTGAATCAGTGACTGATTTAAAAACGGTATGCCGTAGGTTAGAGGCAGCACGGCAAAAAACAAGTTTGTTTACTGAGCCACCCAAGGCCTCAAGTTTGAATCCCGAGTTAGTTTATAAGGGTAAAGGTAAGACTCCGGTCAGTGTCGTAGGGAATAAACCTACACAGAATAATAGACAACTGAACAAGAACAACTTTGTTAAGCCTCCGGAAAATAAACCTAGGACTTATGATTCAAACAAAAAGGTTTGGGGTTGCGACCGATGCAAGGTAAACACTCATACCAGAGCACAGTGTCCGGCTGAGGATAAAAGGGTTAAGTGTTTTATTTGTGGTGAGCTCGGTTACACCGTGAGGTCGTGTCCGAAGTGTAATGCCAAGCCAAAAAACTAAACCGCTTAAACCGTGGCGGAACCACTTCAGGGAAGGCCGACCCTGAAGATTGGAAATACTGGCAAGAGTTAGTGGTGAATTATTTTAAATCACATAACGTCGCCCCGGTTTTGTTTGAACCACATTCAAGTGATGTACGGCCATATTTAAATGTAAATTTATTGGATTTGACAATTTGTGGTCTGTTAGATTCGGGCGCAGCTGTTTCCATTATTGGTAACGGAGCTCACACACGATTGGTGAATGCGGGTTATCCGGTGGAATCTTCCACGGACTCCAGAGTAACCGTCGCTGATGGATCAGAGTGTAATACTATCGGTTTCATGACATTGCCCATTACTTTTAATAACGTTACCAAGATAATTAAGTTTCATGTAATACCATCTATCGTCTCAAATATAATATTAGGCGTAGATTTCTGGAAAGCTTTTAATTTAATGCCGGAAATATTTAAGAGCATTGCGTACGTTAACTCACCTCCTGATTTTTTAGTGAATCTTTCAAATTTGAATGGTCCGGTAACTTCTGTCCAATCTTTTCAGGATCTGTCCTTACACCAGAGGGAAGTGGCGGATTCCATGATAGAAAGTTTTAAGGACATCTCTTTCGAACGTAAGGGGTTGGGTCGGACTAATTTGATTCAGCACACGATTGACACCGGTGATTCTCCTCCCATAAAGTGTCGACCATATCCAATGTCCCAGGAAAAGTTAGGTCAACTCCACAAGGAGTTAGACAAGATGTTGGAATTGGATGTGGTCACCAAAAGTGAGAGCCCGTGGAACAATCCTGTGCTGATGGTTCCGAAATCCGACGGTTCCTGGCGTTTTTGTCTGGACTGCCGTAAGCTGAACGCTATTACCAAAGGTGACGCTTACGCCATTCCATACATTCCGCAGATCCTGGACAGCCTGAAAAACGCTAAGTTTATCAGCAGCGTTGATTTTAAAGCTAGTTTTTGGCAAATTCCTTTGGAAGAAACGGCACAGGAAAAAACTAGTTTCACTGTTCCCGGACGAGGTCTATTCAAATTTAAAGTTATGCCTTTTGGACTTTGTGGCGCTCCCGCTAGACAGCAGAGACTGATGGATATGCTCTTCGGTCATCCATTTTGTAGCGACGTCACAAAGGGCATGATTTTCTGTTATGTTGATGACATAATCGTTGTGAGTGAGGATTACGAGACGCATCTTCTGTTGCTAAATAGGTTACATGATCGGATTAAAAGTACGTCTTTAACCATCAATTTTGAGAAGAGTAAGTTTTTTAGGAGCTCTCTCAAATATCTGGGCTATGTCGTGGATGAGTGCGGCTTAAGAACGGATCCGGATAAAGTGAGCGCGATACTGAATTTTCCAGTACCATCGAACTCTAAAGAGGTAAAAATGTTTTTAGGGACGTGTTCGTGGTACCGTAGATTTATTAGGAATTTTTCAACTATCGCTGCTCCTTTAAATGCGTTAACGAGCGCCAAGGTCAAGTTTAATTGGAGCTCGGAGGCAGACTCCGCTTTCAACGAACTCAAAAACGCTCTTGTTTCTGCTCCAGTTTTGGCCTGTCCCGATTTTGACCAACCTTTTACTGTGCACTGTGACGCTTCAAGTTATGGAATAGGCGCTATGTTAACACAGGTACAGAACGGGGAGGAGCACCCAATTGCATATATCAGTAGGTCTCTTAATAAAAGCGAGCGAAACTACGGTGCGACGGAACGCGAAGCGTTAGCAGTGATTTACGCGGTCGAAAAGTTTGAACCCTATTTGGGGACTCGCGAGTTCACTGTCGTAACGGATCATGCGTCGTTGCAGTGGTTCCTTCGTCTCGAAAACCCTACTGGTCGTTTGGCACGATGGGGATGCCGGTTATCACAATACAACTTTAAGGTCGTGCATAGGAAGGGTAAGGACAACGTCGTACCAGACGCGTTATCACGTCTCCTACCAGTCGAAGCGGTTGATGGCGTTGACAGTAGTGACGACTGGTACGACCGAATTTTTAAAGGTTGTCAAAATAATCCGCAAAACTTTCCGAACTATCGAGTGGATAATGGCACGCTGTATCGGTTTAGTAAATCTAAGTACAGTTTGACTCAGGAGTTCGATTGGAAGGTGGTTGTGCCCAAAGGACAGCGAGCAAAAGTGATTGCTGATCACCACGAACCACCCACGTTCGGACATTTCGGCGTGTTTAAAACTCACAGGAAACTTTCCCTGCAGTTTTACTGGCCAGGAATGTACCGTGACGTGGTGGAATTCGTGAAAAACTGCAATACTTGCGCCGCATATAAGCACTCCACCCGACTAACTCCAGGTCTCATGGGTCAACCGAAACAGTGCTATAGGCCGTGGCAAGTCCTCTCGTGCGATTTGGTGGGTCCCTTGCCAAAGTCACGCTCGGGTTTTGTACACCTTCTAGTGGTAACCTGCTGTTTCTCCAAGTATACTATGCTTTTTCCTTTGCGTCGTGCGACTAGCGCTTTAGTGGCTAAGGCATTTGAACATTTTGTCCTTTTAACTCATGGGGTTCCTGAAACCGTAATTACCGATAATGGGGTTCAATTTACGGGATCGGAATTTCGTGGGTTACTAGAACGTTATAACATCCCCAGGGTCCATTATGGCCCAAGATACACGCCACAAGTCAACCTAGTCGAACGCTACAATAAAACGGTTATGACAGCAGTTTCGTCTTATGTCAAGGATGATCATAGGACTTGGGACGTGAATCTGTACAAGATACAGTTCGCGCTAAATAGCGCTGTAAATGAATGCACAGGGTTTTCGCCATTCTTTTTAGTGCATGGTAGGGAGCCGATTATAAATGGTTCATTTTATAAAAAGTCGCAAGAGGGCGACTATGAAGTAACAATGCCTAGAGAGGAATATGCGGGCGAGTTCGGTATTTTAAAAGAGGTCTTTGAGAAGGTCAGAGAAAGGATACTTAAAGCGCATCAGACAAATGCGAAGTATTATAACACCCGCAGACGACCTTTGACCTTGAGGGTTGGTCAGGAAGTGTGGAAGCAGACATTTGTCCAGAGCGATGCTGTGAAATACAAAGCCTCCAAACTCGCGCCGAAGTTTGAAAAGTGCATAGTGGCCAAAGTCCTTTCTCCTCTTGTTTATGAGTTGGTGTCACTAGATGGAAAACCACTAGGTGCTTGGCATATTTCGAAGATAAAGGTGCGTTACTAACCTACCATGCCGCAGGCCACTTCTAGTGTGTCGGTGTCTCGCACGGGACCCGGCGATGCCAAGGCGAACCCTAGGTTTAAGTTAGTTGTAGGTTTTTATGCGTGCTCAAGCGCACTAGAGCGTTTAACCTCTAGTTTTAGTTTTTTTTTGTATTTAAATGGGTACTTAGATAAATAAAACGTTGAGTAAGTTTATTTGTAAGTCTGTGTTTAACAACCCGAAGGTTCTCCTGAAGACGGTTGCTTTTGTTACCAACCCGAGCTGATAGTGCGTTGACGGTTGTGTAATTTTTTTTCCCAACTCGAGCGGTTCACCCCGCGAAGACGGTTGCCTTTGTTACCGACCCGAGCTGACATTGCGTTGACGGTCGAGTAATTGTTTTTACAACTCGAGCGGATTACTCCGCGAAGACGGTTGCTTTTATTTACCAACTCGAGCTAACATTGCGTTGACGGTTGCGTAAAAACATTTTTTTTTTTCACAACTCGAGGGTTTACCCCGAAGACGGTTGATGAGTTTAATTAATATTGGTAATCCAATAATTTTTTTTTTTAGGGAAAAAAACTTTTTGTTTTGTCCTACATTTTCAGAAAGTATGGAGTTACGAGTATCTCCTATAAAAAACTTTGGGGTTATTGCAAGGGGTGGCGAAAGTAAACAAACTTGTTGCTACGTTAGGTTAGATGATGGATATTAGATAAGATTTGATAGGAGCTCGGTAGGTGATGGAAGAAAGTTAGATGAATGAAAGGAGTATGTGAGTGAATCAGTGTTGTGTTCCGGACAGAAGGTGTTATACTATAGTCCTGAAGTTGGCAGGGTGGGGGTTTTGATTATCAAAGATTGGACTAACGTCAAAGCTGTTGGAAATATTTTGTTGTTTTGTAAGTCAAGGTAGTTTTGCTTTGGTTTATGTGGTCTCCTTTTGTAGTGATGGTGTCTAAATGGTACCTAAGTCGTATCAACCATTGCCGTAGGCCACGGAATGTGTGTCGGTGTCTCGCATGAGCTCCGACGATGCCAAGGCAAACCCCTAGGTTAAGTTTTTTCATATTTTGTCTCAAACTTTAAAAACTTTTTTGCATGCTTGTGTTTAGCCAGCGATCTTACACTCCTGGTGTAAACAAATGTTCTTGATATTATTGATCAAGCTTTTATTGCATGTGTTTTTTTCAAATAAAATTTTGCATTTGTGTTTTTAGACAGCGACGTATCGTAACACTCGCTAGTGATGTAGGGATCTGTTGATAGGTTTGTTTCTTAGGTGGAGGTTTCGCTTAAGGCCACTAGTGTGGTGATTGTTTTTTTTGGTTTATGGCTATGGTGATTTTAGCTGGTAAGTTGTTCGTTTACCCGCCGTGCCGTAGGCCACTTCTGTGTGTCGGTGTCTCTTTGGAGTCCTGGCGATGCCAAGGCAAATTTTTAGGTTAAGTTTTTTTGTCTCATCGCCACAGGTTTTGATTTTTGCATGTTTTCATTAAATGGTTGCACTCTCCTCCGGTAGGATTTTAATTACTGACGCTGAGGGCAGCTTAGTTTCTCACTACGTTCGAAACTTTCATTGGAGGGGGTGTATTGTAACGTTGCATTTTTTTAACGTTACAGTTCTTTAAAAATAGTTATTCATTTTTCTACAGACTCGTTAGTTGAAATGAGTTAGTGCTTAGATCTTGCAAGAGATGGCGCTAGCTGTATTTGAAATTGCAATAAAACACAGATTTCTCTCTGGTTACAATGATTTTGTTTTAAAAAGTAAAATGTCGACTGACGTTGACGGCTGTCAGTGCGGACAAGAGAAATGTCATTTTGACTTCAGATTTTGGCTTGCGAAGGTTGAGAGGAGGTGGAAATTAATTGTGAGAGATGAGGAAGCTAAAAGTATTTTAAATCAAGGAGCATCAGCTTATCGCTCGGGGAATTATGTAGTAATACGTTTTATAATTTAATTTTGGTAAGTAAACCATCTGCCCACACGATGTATTTTTGAGAAAACCAAAATACTGATCGTGGTTTCGACATGTGCTTTTCAGGGTGGAGGGAATGTCCCGGAGACAGTCATGCTGGCATTCTTCACTTTATAAGAAATATTAATAAAGAAGATGCCGTTTCCGTGGTATGTACTTTGATATTTAAATTTGTCGAAATTTGGTATAGACACAATGTTCTTGATTCTAACCAAGGCAATATTCTTTTCAGATTGGGTCATCATTTTTTCTTTCTTTTTTTACTCTTTTTCGATGATTATTTAGTTGGGATATAGTTTAACTTCAGGTTAGTTTCTTTACCTACTAACCTTCTGCGATGGATCACATGCTGAGATGATAACGCAAGTAAAACTATAATGGGTTACCCAAAAGAAGGAAGGTACCCGTGTTGAAAGATTGTTGGTATGAAGCCGTTACCGAGTTTCCACCAAGGATTCCTGAAGGTCAGTTCACCACTTCATCCAGTCGACAGACGCTGGGACCGTCTTATAGAATGATTCTCTCCCAGCCGCTGCCGCCTGGGAGCTCTTGGTAGGCTGACAGTCGTTTTCTAAATTTAGAGTCATTTATTAAGTAACTTACCTTTTGTGAATTGGGATGATTTTAATCATGATCGCGAACCAACATTAAAGCGACCCAGCCGGTCTTATACGTCTGCAATGCTTAGATTGAAATAGTGATATATTCTCCACTAGGGTTTTCTTTCTTAAATACCTACATCTCATAGTACTTGATTTGTATTTGGTTAGTACCTTAAATTTAAAGAAGAAAGGATGTTGTAAAACTAATTAAGTACCTACCATCATAATCGGATAGAGGGAAATCCTTGTGTACTTTGTATCATCAAAAGCAAATAAAACATAGGCCTTGAGACAATGCACATCTTTCATTTCTGTCCCAAGTCAGTCTAAGTCACACAGCGTATAGTCTTCAAATACTTAACAATTAAGTAAAAGTATAGTTTTCAATACCTAGTCAAATAACAAGTTTTCAATTATTATAAACGGTCCTATTTTCAATAAAGCCAGAAAATTGCTCGAACATTTTTCCATTCTGTCTAAACTGACTATAAGGTAAAAATCCGTACTTATTAAGTTGATTCAACTTGTATAATTTTAAGATTCTTCTTCAAATTGCATATTCATTAACTTCGCAATTATTGTCTACTATCAACAAATTTTAATATAAGGTTGAATGGTTAGTAGCCAAGCCAGTTTATGTTTGTCAATTCCTCAGTGGTTGATAATTCCGGGTACTTATAGTGTGCTACCTTCGGCCTTATCGTCTCTCTCGTAAAAATAAGTATTTAACTACATAGAACTTGCATTTACGAACTAAGTGAATTACAGGAATTTTCTCGTTTGTGGAATCACAGCGTGGGCGCGTCATGATCACATGCGGTGGTTACCGGTACAGTTTAAAGATAGAAAACACTAACACTGGAAGGAGGGTATGGAGATGCATCAAATGGCACATGGGATGCAGATCGGCCTTGACTACATCGTACAATGAAATCAAGTTGTTTAATGCCACTCACAATCATGAATAGATAGGAGCGTTTTCAAAATGAAGTGTACCCCCACGTTTGGGATATCCCCCGTCTTTCAAGTACAATAATTAGTAGGTATGAACCTCTATACTAAAAAAAGTTGGGAGTTACAAGTCGTGATAAAGTTTGGCCACATGATAGAAACTGATCTGTAGGCTGTTTCTAACTAATATTGAGCTGGGCCAAGCTATCCTTACATACAGTTCCATACGGCGGCGGGTTGAATAGCGCACTTTTCCCGGCTTCATTCTAAAAACTATAACAAGCAGGTTTAGCTAATAGGTCAAATGTGGTATCATTTTCGGATAAATCAATAACGTAGAACTTATTTCTGATATAAAAAAACAATTTAATAAGCAGTTTCTGAAAAATTACACAATAACCAACATTTTTAAACTTTATTTTTTTTAGTTTAGGTATTGGCACTTGTTTCAGTATTTTCAAAAAAACTACTTTAAAGAAGCGTTTTCAGGTTAATTTGTTATATGCTTTTGTTATGTTAACTATATTTTATACAATTTGTGCCTAACCCAAGTAGTTGAGGTCCATTGTTTGCGGAGACACAGCTAGTCAAAAATATGCATTTTTTCACGAAATAAAACGGGGTTTCCGTTTCGTTCGGAAGCATTTCTCAGTTTTTTTGTTTATATTTTTGTAAAGTTAATTAAATTTTCTACAATTTGAGCCTAGCTTGAGTAGTCTGACTCATGTTGACCATTGTTGCTGACATTTTCATGGAGGATTTTGAGGAGAAAGCACTAGCCACAGCACCTGTGACTCCCCGGTTCTACAAACGGTACGTAGATGACACTTTCACAATACTACCTAGAGACAGTGTCCCTGCATTTCTCAACCATCTTAACTCCATAAACCCCAACATACAATTTACTATGGAGTTAGAAGCAGATAGTAAACTAGCTTTCCTAGACATTCTCATTATCAGGAATCCGAACCAAACCTTGAGCCATACAGTGTATCGTAAAGCAACCCATACAGACAGATACCTTAATGGTGACTCTCACCATCATCCTATACAGTTAGCTACCGTAGGGAAATCTTTGTTTCAGAGAGCCCGCGGCATCTGTGATAAACAACACCTGACTGCTGAGCTTCAGCATGTCAAACGAGTACTGCGTAACAACAAATTGCAAGTACCACGCCTTCATCACAAAAAACGCGCCAAACCAGCCACAGTAGAGCGTCAACCTGCCGTCCTACCATACGTAAAGGGTGTCACTGACAAGATTGGAAACATTCTGAAGCGAGCGTCAATCAAAACTTACTTCAAGCCGCCGAAGAAGATCAACCAATTCTTACGACCTGTCAAGTGTAATATCCCCCTTCAAGCCGCAGGCGTCTACAAACTAGATTGTGACTGTGGGCTCTCCTATATCGGGCAAACAAAGAGAAGCATAGGGACCCGCGTCAAAGAGCATATAGCTGACATGAAACATAGGCGCGATAACAAGTCTGCAGTGAGTGAACACGCCTTTGAGGGGCCCAACCATTATATTAGATTTGACAAACCCCAAATCCTTGCTAGGGAACGTAGATTTATTCCTAGAATGCTCCGCGAGGCTATCGAAATAAATAAATACCCTAATTTCAATAGAGATGATGGAAAATTCCACCAGCTTGGGACCCCATCATTCACAAGCTTAAGCCCCTCACACACACTGTAAGATCTAATGATACAGTTAGTTCCTTTTGCAAATAAATAAATTAATATAAAAGACGGAGGTCGGTTTTCCTCTCCAAGTTTTCTTTCGCCATTTCTTTCTTGGAGGGGCCTCCCAATTTTATGAAATGGTGGTAGCTTCAGTAGATTCTCTCTCTTTTTAGCACTAAATAATTCATAAAATTAAATTATAAATCAACATAAAACATTTAAAAATTTTGTTAAAATTTTAATTTCTGAACGTCTAAAAAAATTCATCGCTTGAGGGTAGACTCACGGGTAGCTTCAGTCCCCCGTGACCACGGCAGCTGCAAAGGGGATCCCTTGTTTTCGCATAATAGTTTTATACCTAATTTGATTTGGCATAACGGATTTGGCATATTTTTTTTTGTCATAATAGTACTTTGGCATAATTAATTTTTGGCATACTATTTATTTAAGCATAATAATCATTTAGACTAATTTGTTTTCGCATAATGTTATTAGGCATATTGTCTATTCGCCTAATATTATTTAGACATAAAAAACAATAAGAATAAAAAAAAATACGTACTTATTTTCTTGCAAAAGGGGTATGTATTAAAATGCCGAAAATTCACACATAACACATACGACCGAAATATCGACGTATAAAACAACTATTTTCAGAATACCGAAAATCCTAAATATCAATATCCGATAGACTGTAACTTAAAATATCGACTACTAAATGACCGATACTTAGAAAACCCGTAATTTAAAATGCCGATAGTTCAAAATCCCGAAAGTCTGTTAAGGTGTATTAGGTGCGACGACGAGCGAGCGTAGCGAGCGAGGAGGAGGTTAAGTTTCATTGCGACCTACAACGCACGAGCCGAGCGAGCGAAGCGAGCGTGCCGCGGCAGCAGCCGGCGAAGTGCCAGAACCGACCTGCTGGCATGTAACCCTCAATTAGCCTTCAGTTTTTTAAGCTTCGGGATTTAGTATTTTAGTTAAAATGTCCTTTCATGATTTTAAACGTACGTAACGTAGCCATGCATGTGACAAGCAATATTTATATTTACTTCAAGTGTAAATTTTTAGCAATAGCTTTTAAATGTGCAATTATCGAAGTGTGTTCTTTTTTTATAAAAATATGCGTTAGTAACATTATGCGTGTTTATATTTATGCTAAAGAATATTATGCTAAAACATGATTATGCTTAAATTAGTTATGCCTAAAAAAAATATGCATAAGCTGTTATGACTAAGTAATATTATGCGTAAACATCATTCGGCGAAATCATATTATGCTATGACATATTATGCCTAAAAATTTTATGCAAATACATAGGGAACCGCTGCAAAGTTGCCGAAACGTCGGGAAAACCAAAAATCAAACCAAATACCAACTAATTACCAAAGTGCTTTCAATAAAACCGCGCTAGTATCCGTTAAAAATTGTTTTATTTCATGTCTAGTGAGCGCGTAAGCTTGAGAAGTGAATATGGACTTAAACTACTTGGGTTAAGCTCAAATTGTATAAAATATAGTCAGCATAACAAAAGCATATTAAAAATTAACCTGAAAAACGCTTCTTTCAAGTAGTTTTTTTTTGAAAATACTGAAACAAGTGCCAATACCTAAACTAAAAAAATGAACTTTAAAAATGTTGGTTATTGTGTATTTTTTCAGAAACTGCTTAATAAATTGTTTTTTTTTATATCAGAAATTAGTTCTACGTTATTGATTTATCCGAAAATGATACCACATTTGACCTATTAGCTAAATTTGAATTGTTATAGTTTTTAGAATGGAGCTGGGAAAAGTGCGCTATTCAACCCGCCGCCGTATGGAACTGTATGTAAGGATAGTTTGGCCCAGCTCAATATTAGTTAGAAACAGCCTACAGATCAGTTTCTATCATGTGGCCAAACTTTATCACGACTTGTAACTCCCAACTCTTTTTTGTATAGAGGTTCATACCTACTAAATAAGTAAAAATGATATCTGGCTCAAGCTAAGTCAAACAATATATTTTTGAATAATTTGCGTAATATTTAAATAAATAAAATAATAAATAAATAAATACTTGGACAATTTCACACAGCGTCATCTAGCTCCAAACTAAGCAAAGCTTGTAATATGGGTGCTAGATAACTGATATACTACTTATATACTTTTTAAATCTATACTTATTATACATAGTAACACCCAGACCCGTCACAGAAATTAAAATTCAACATTTCAATTTCTGCCCGGCCGGGAATCGAACCCAGGACCTCTTGCGTGGTAAGCGGCATGTTGACCACTGCACCACGCAGGTCGTCGATAATAATTACCATTTTTAAACACCAAAATGTTAGTTTTGAAATGCTGTTTTCAGAGTTTAAACAATATCCTCATGTAACTTTTTTAATATTTGCTAACAAACGTTGGTGAATGTTTTCGTCAGAATGTATTTTTTTTTGTATGAAATGGGAAGAGAAATCAGGTCGGTTTTGCGACTTTTTTTAGGTTTTCTCGAAAAATAAATTAATCTGTAAGAAATTAAATATCATTTCATAAACTATCATTTATCCTATAAAATGAAATTAATATATAATAAAATAAATCATTATAAATTTAATATTTAAAAAGTAGACAAAAATTCTGAGACGGTACACTTTATTTTGAAAACGCTCACAGACCAATGTTTAATTTATGATCGCATATTGTTAAAAGTATACATGTCTTAAATACTCGTATGTATTGTATTTACCGATTGTTCCGGTACTTTTTAAAACTTTGTCATGATTGTGCAGATGATATCCAGAAAAAAACTTTTATTGTAAAATAGTTTTGTAAATATACCTATATTTTCTTACCGCATTGTGCGTGTTAGTTCATTGTTTTATTTTCAAATATTTCCCCTTTGAACATTTTAACTGCCCACACAACTTGTCGTTGACTGTAATTGTTTATTTGTATGTAACTAAAACAGTTTTTATAGAGAATGTCGTATCTGAAAAACTTGAATTACTCCCGCAGTATAATTGATGTCGTTACGTCGAGGGAATTTAATTTAGTATAATTTATTTACCACTTACACCAGACACAGACAGAACAGACACTGGGTGCAAGTGGTTGCACCCAGTATTAAACATAGACAGTACTCGTACAAGTTTTCTCTGAACTCGCAGAATGGTCCCAAGACGTAGTAGCGATGTATCAGGTGGTCTGAAGGGTCTGGATCCTTCAGACCACCTGTCGTAACGCTCTCGTTCCCTAGACTCTGGAGTCTACCACATGCTTTTTTCAGAAGAGCTTCCCTACACTGGTGGTGTTTCTTAAACTTTTTGCAGTCATGGACCACTTTCAGAATTTAAAAAATTCCACGGACCCTTGAACTAACCCATCATATTTATGACCTTCCTATCCTACACGTGGAATCTTACGAACTAGATTTAATGTTGAAGTTGGAACGTACAATTTTATTTTTCTTTTCCATGTTGATAGGTCTGAGTCTGAGTTACTCTACGTCAATTCGTGGTAAACCGCTCGTGATTTTCGGCGGAGAGCGGTACAGTTTGAAGAACACTAACGGATACAAAAAAACATGGAGGTGTACTAAATGGTCTAGAGGTTGCAGAGCCTCGATCATCATGTTAGAAGACGAGATTTATAATTATAGCGTCACACATAGTCATTACTGAAATATTTCAATAGCATAACATTTTACTACGAGTACCTTTTTCAACAAATCTGTAGTAAACAACGTTATATTTTGTTTGTCGCTTTACTGTGCTTTTTTATTAATTTAATTGAAGAAAACAAAATGTGCACGGAATGAAATTATAATAATCTAAATAAAAATTATAGAAAACACAATGTTACAAAGTTTCATTTTTGAGGCAATACTTCGATCTCAAATATTACTCGGCGAGTACGTAAGTCCACAAATATGCTCTATGTACGAGTATGTGGGCACTATAATACGTATTCACTGTATGAATTTTATGAATGATCTAAATGTAAATGTAATATGTATGTGTATGTGTATATGTAATAATATTACACAAAAACTACTTTACCGTAGATCGGTTTTATGATAAATGTCGTATAGACAAGACTCCTAGAATAATATTCTTTTCTTAGTGGTTCTTCTAGTTTTAATGAGTTATCTGCGATCTATAAAAATACTCATTGTGAGGTTTCTCAATTTTAGTCTTTATTTTATTGTTGTTTTTATCAGCATGTTAATTTAAATAAATCTTACTAAGTAGGTATTTTCTTATTTTTCAGATGTAGCGTCGATGCGGCCGGCTTTTATAATGTCTAAAAGAGGGAAGACGAATATTGCAGTTGGTAAATACAGGTTTTACCTGAACAGGTCACAAGGAATTAGAGGATTTTGGATGTGCGTCAAGTGGGGACTTGGGTGCAGGTGCAACATGGTGACTGAAAATAATGTGGTCATCATGCTGAAGAATAGACATAACCATTAATCTTCACAACTATGATTGTGCCATTGCGAACTCAAGTTAAGCATAGTTACTCGTAGTAGTAAAAAGCAGTGTCTCTTTGCACGCTGGGCAATAAAAAATGTGAGTAGGTACAGTGAATGAACAAACAAAACACGTTTTATGACTTTATTGCCCGTTTATCGTGTGTTTATATTGCCCCGCGTGATTTGAGCGAGATTTTGCGTCTAATTTTAATTAAGTGATGACGTGGCGCTCTGGCGTGTAAGTGACTGACCTTGGGGGCGTATCCTCGATAGTACAATGAAGCTTTATGTTGGTTATGAAATTAGCCGCTGTTCGACAACCAATGATATTTATTATATCATTGCCGACAACACCTAAATTGTGTATTGCTGTGGTATTGCAAAGCCACTAGCGACTAACTTCACGGCCACAGTAAAATGCATTGCATTGCATTGTACTCGTAGTGTAGTGTAGTGTATGTCTATTTTATAAAATATTTGATTCTATTATATAAGTGGCGTGTGCTGGGTCGAAAATACGCGTTTGGCGATCGAGGGATATCCTTTCGCAGGGTGAACCTTCTGAACCCTTAGATCATTTTAAGCAGGAGAGCCATCTTGGACTTTTGTATGGCAGGGAGTTAAAAGTTAGGAATTTATTTGGAACCATCTAAGAAACCCTTTCATTTGATATCCCATACGATGGCTTTTATTATAAAGTCCATACAAAAAGACACTATAAAAACTCCCTCCCATATAAAAATCAAAGATAGCCTTTTTAAATAGATCTAAGGGTTCAAAAGGTACACCCCGCCAAAGGATATCCCTTGAACAACAAACGCCGTATACAGGGTTATTTGTAAATCACCAACAACCTCGCAGGAGTAAATTACTATCATCATAAACAACAACATTTGTTCTACGACTTTTGCTAAAACAGAGAAAAAAAATCGTCTCTCCATACAAAATGTCCGAACAGCTGATCGAGTTTTGTATGAAAAATCGTTTTTTTTGTCTGTTTTTGGAAAAGTCGTAGAACAAATGTTGTTGTTTACGGTGTTACTAATCTACTTCACCAAGGTTGTTGGTGTTTTACAAATAACCCTGTATAGCAAGTTGAGTGAGCAGACGCTACAAAGTAATGTTAGGTTTTTAGACAGACAGCACCACAAGAATAATGAACTATAAAATGTTTTTTACCCTGTGGCAGCACTCTAATTAGTTATTAGTGATTGTTTTATGTAGTTTGAACATCGTATTTTATTATGTGTAAACGTGAAGTGAAAAATAAATATACTTACTCTTACCTATTGATGAAAATTTGAGTTATTATTTATAATTGATGACTTGCAGGCAAATGAAAAGTGGAGACTAATCCTACTCCTAAGTGTAAAGTTCTTTGTTCTTGGCCAATTATTTCCCTAGAGCTAGACCCTGTCCAGAGCTACGCCGTACGCGTTAATAAGACGCGTCTCTCTACTTATACAATGCTCGCTTAGGACTAGCGACATCAGCAACATGTTCAATATTAACAGCAGCGTAACCAAAATCGCGGCGAAGTCATCCTTTCTGGACAAGGTCAAAACATGATTTTTATCTTGTTGAAGTCATCATGAAGTAACTAACTATTTTTTCACCCATATAGTAGTAGTAAGTAGTTGAATTGGTGTCCTTTAATCGCCTCAAGATAGACAGATGTGTTTTACTTTTCCTATACTTTATTTAACAAAGTCAAAGCTACCTTCATATATTCTCAGGACCAACATACACTACATCCAGATTCGGGAAGCCTGTCCTTCTCATCTCTGGACACAGATATAATCTTAAGTATACCAACAAGGACCAAACCTCAGTATGGCGTTGCGTCAAGTGGGCCACGGGATGCCGCAGCAGCATCGTCACTCTTGACGATACTATAATCAAGATCTCAACAGAACACACCTACCACCTCCCAAGTAGCACACTAGCTAATTTAGTATCGAACTATACACCTACATAAGGTTAAAAGTGTGAGGTTTTGGTAGCTTCTTAATGCTGATTGTTGTATTTAAATAAGTTACTTGTTCAATAATCTGAAAAAGGCTCTCCAGAAATACTTAATTAAGCCATGGGCTGGTGTACGAGTTTATTAAAATCATTCTGTAATGTTTTTTTTGCCGTTGAATGGTCTTAAATTAATATTTTCTAACACCAACTGATTAACGGTAGGTACGACTGACAAGTATTTTTACGTTTGAAGTTGTGCATTGATCTTGAAGGCATCTTTTATTATGCTTTTGAGCTAAATGTGGTGTAATTCAGTGTTTGCTAAAATTTAAAGTAAGTTTGATAATCATTATTAGCTTTCTCATTTCATTCCCAGTGCCAGTATTCACTAAATCCAGGCGGGGAGGGCCTGTCCTTCTCATCTCTGGACACAGGTACAACCAAAAGTACACCAACAAGGATCAAACATCGGTATGGCGCTGCGTCAAGTGGGCCACGGGATGCCGCAGCAGCATCGTCACTCTTGACGATACTATAATCAAGATTTCAACTGAACACACCTACCACAAATAAACTGTCACGATTTAATTTAACTAGGTCCGACAATCAGTTGGTATTTTGTTGGAGTTGCGTCAAGTGGGCCTGTGGGCCACTAGATGCCGCAGCAACATCGTCACTCTTGACTATACTTTAATCAAGATTTCAACTGAACACAGCTATCCCAAATAAACGTCACAATTTAATTTAACTAGGTCCGAAAATCTGTTGGTATTTTGTTGGTGTTGCGTCAAGTGAGCCTGTAGGTCACTAGATGCCGCGGCAACATCGTCACACTTGACGATACTGTAATCAAGATTTCAACTAAACACATTTATCACTAATAAACTATCACGATTTCATTTTAAATACATAGAGAAGATATTTTTTTCCTGTAAATTATAAATGTTTTTGTTAAATAATAAATTAATTGTCATATTATTATTTATTGTACTAGTTTATTTTTAAATTGAAGAGTTAATTCTTTTCTGTATTATGTATGTCAGAATTCTAAGTCCTGGCAAATGACGCTGGTTTCTGCAATTACAACTTACAATGACAATTCACATTTGCAAACTGAAAAATGCTACAAGTTAATAGTTTACAATGATACAGAATGTACATCTAATATTACTAAACAATGGTGTCGATTCGGTTGGCACAACTTAACTAAATTGACAGGACTAAACTTAATTTAAGCGTCCCATTTTTGTCTTTTCGATGCAGAAAGAAAAGGATGTAAAACTAAATTTAGTTTAGTCCTGCCAATTTAGTTAGTCGTTGCCAGCCGAATCGACACCAATGTCTAAATTCAGCAGTCATTTACAATGACTGCTGAATTTAGACATTGGTCGGGGGGTATTACAACCTCTTAAAACTTGCCAGGTTTATGAATTGCTATACTTACATCTCTTTCTCGCTGTATAGCAATTAAAAGAGATAGATTGATAGCCAGTCAGAAAACTGCCAGGAAATAAGAGGTTATAATACGGCCCGATACTATTCACCAGCTGTGTACACACCTAGCTCCGCACGCACGGTGAAGGAGGGGGCGGGACAATGGTTTAACTTTTGTTAGTTTGTACTATTATGTATTCTGTGGTTAGATTCTCAGATTTTATACATTATCTACTGTATCAGCTACCTACTGGTATTCCTTCTTATTATACAGTATCAAATTATTCACTTTCGTATTCCATTTCCAGTGCCAGTATTTACTAAATCCAGACAAGGAGGACCGGCCCTTCTCTTCGCCGGATACAGGTACAATAAGTATAGCGACAAGAACGGAAAAACAGTATGGCGCTGCGTCAAGTGGCGCAATGGATGCCGCAGCAGCATCGTCACCTTTGATCATACCATCATTAAAATCTCAAATGAACACTCTTTCCACAAATAAATTGTTACAATTTAATTTGAACACACCGTTAAATGTGTTTATTGGACCTAAATTGCCAATGTTTTTTTAAACATAATTTAAACACAAGCTTATTATGTCTCCGGCTGCAATTGTCAGATGTCTAAATAAGACAGCCGTGTGATTATATTCAATGGCCATGTGAGTATAAACTGAACGGTGAAAGCTTGGAATATGGGCAAGGCAAGTAAATAAGTATCACTGTTGTTGAAGACGTCACCAGCACTAGTCGTCATCTTGACTTGACCATATTATCATTGCAATGTCGATGCTAAGATTAGTGAAATCGTAATTAGGTAGGTACTTTTTAAGATTTACAGATCTACATATAGTTATCCTATACAGTACTGTATAAATTGTATTTTGTTCCCAGAACCAGTATACACTATGTCCAGATTCGGAAGGCCGGTCCTTCTTATTGCTGGGCACAGGTACAATCAGTATAGCAACATGAACAGAAAAGCAGTATGGCGCTGCGTCAGGTGGCCATATGGATGCCGCAACAGTATCATCACCGTTGATGCTTCCATCGTTAAAATCTCAAATCAACACACTTTCCACCCAGATAAATTGTAACGATTTTACTTTTAGTACATGATTAAATGTGTTTGTCGGACCTGAATTGTCGAATGTTTTTTTTCAACATAATAATGCTACAAGCTCATTATATCCCCGATTGCAATTTTTACTATATTTAAATTCAGCAGCCGTGTGATTATATTCAATAGCCATGTGAGTGTAAACTGAACGGTGAAAGCATGGGACACGGGGAAGGCAAGTCAATAGTATCACTGTAATTGTTGAAGACGTCATGTTGACCATAATTATCTTTGCGATGTCAATGCTAAGATAAGTGAAATCGTAATTAGGTAGGTACTTTTTAAGATTCGCAGATATTAGGTATCTCTCATACAGCACTGTATAAACTTCCTCTTAAACTTGTATTCTGTTTCTAGAACCAGTATACACTATGTCCAGATGCGGAAGGCCGGTGCTTCTTATTGCTGGGCACAGGTACAATCAATATAGCGACAAGAACGGAAAAGCAGCATGGCGCTGCGTCAGGTGGCCATATGGATGCCGCAACAGTATCATCACCGTTGATGCTTCCATCGTTAAAATCTCAAATCAACACACTTTTCACCTATATAAATTGTAACGATTTTACTTTTAATACATGATTAAATGTGTTTGTCGGACCTGAATTGTCGAATGTTTTTTTTCAACATAATAATGCTACAAGCTCATTATATCCCCGACTGCAATTTTTACTATATTTAAATTCAGCAGCCGTGTGATTATATTCAATTTCCATGTGAGTGTAAACTGAACGGTGAAAGCATGGGACACGGGGAAGGCAAGTCAATAGTATCACTGTAATTGTTGAAGACGTCCTGTTGACCATAATTATCTATGCGTTGTCAATGCTAAGTAAAATCGTCATTAGGTAGGTACTTTTTAAGATTCGCAGATATTAGGTATCTCTCATACAGCACTGTATAAGACTTCCTCTTAAACTTGTATTCTGTTTCTAGAACCAGTATACACTATGTCCAGATGCGGAAGGCCGGTGCTTCTTATTGCTGGGCACAGGTACAATCAATATAGCGACAAGAACGGAAAAGCAGCATGGCGCTGCTTCAAATGGCGCAATGGATGCCGCAATAGCATCGTCACCTTAGATGATTGCATCGTTAAAATCTCAAATAATAAACACACTTTTCACTAAAAAATTTTCACACTTTAATTTTATACACACCATTAATTTACCTATGTTTTGTCTTGGACCTAAATTATTTTTTATAACATAACATTTTACAAGTTTATTATGCTCCCGGCTGCAATTTTCACTATATCTTAATTTAACATCCCTGTGATTAGATTCAATAGCCATGTGAGTATAAACTGAACGGTGAAAGCATGGGACTTGTATGGGCAAGGCAAGTCAATAGTATCACGGTTGTTGAAGACGTCATGTTGACCATAATTATCTTTGCGATGTAAAGGCTAAGATTAGTCGAATCGACATTAGGTAGGTACTCTTTAAGATTAGCAGATATGTGTATCTACTATACAGCACTGTATAAATTAATTATTGTATTTTATTCCCAGAACCAGTATACACTATGTCCAGATTCGGAAGGCCGGTCCTTCTTATTGCTGGGCACAGGTTCAATCAGCTTAACGACAAGAACGGAAGAGCAGTATGGCGCTGCGTCAAATGGCCCAATGGATGCCGCAGCAGCATCGTCACCTTTGATGATTGCATCATTAAAATCTCAAATGAACACACTTTCCACTGATAAATTGTCACAATTTAATTTTATACACAATATCAAAATATATGTTTGTCTTGGACCATATTTACTTAAATAATAATGAAATCATAATTAATTTTAATTATACTTACTACGAGTAGTTTTGTAATAAAAAAAATAACAGATATATAATTTTGCTTTTGACGGTAGTTTCCTGCCTTAAATTACCTACATTGAATAATATTGCAATTTCAGCAGTCGTATGAGTTTAAATTGAAAATGAAAATGAAAAATGAAAATGAAAAAATATTTATTTCATAAAAACAAGTGGGTAATACAGGGTATGGTTGATTCCTCCTTTTAAGTGTAAAAACACCTGTACCAGGAGAAAATCGCTCTCTCATAACAACATCAGTTTTTCGTGTTTTTAAAGAAATAAAATTAAAAAATTAAATATAAATAAAGTTATAACAAAAATATTAACTCTACAACTCTAAAATGTGCTTTTGTGTGTGTGTGTGTGTGTGTGTGTGTGTGTGTGTGTGTGTGTGTGTGTGTGTGTGTGGTGTGTGGTATGAGTATGTATATGTGCGTATGCGTGTATGACTTTGTGAATTTGTATGTGAAATTATTATATAAATAATAAAATAAAAGTAAAATGCAAAGTATAACATCTTAGGAGATAACTCAGCTAAGTAGTACTAATATGAACTATCACTTCTTCTGTTTCCTCATAGTTCAGTTTTTTAACCCATTCTGTTACCAGCTGCTTGCACACGTGGTTGGTTTTTGTATAAATTTTAAGAATTTTATTAACATGGTTATATATATGAGATGATTGGTAAATGTACTGGTGTTTGGCAAAGTAAGTATTACAGGTACTTGTTTTAGCTACAATGTCATTACGTCTTTTTGCTAAAATACTGGAGTCAATTGGTAGTGATTTGTGTTTTAATGAAATAGTGTGCAAGATATACATTTGTCGAATAGTCATTACGTCTGTTATTGAATAAAGAGTGTGTGTTGAGAATCTGTGTTTTTTAAAGAACATTACTTTCAAAAGTATCCTTTGTGCACGTTCTGCCTCCAGAAACTTTACTTTAGACGCCCCTCCCCAGACTGGAATACAATAGATTATAATCGATTGTGCCAAGGCAACATATATTTTTTTAAGTAGTTCTTTACTAGCAGAATACCTCAAAATCCTGAAAATCCAAATCAGCTTCCTAATTCTGCTTGCAATAAGATCAATTTGAGCATGCCAGGAGAGCCTTTCGTCGATCATGATTCCGAGGTATTTTGTAGTGGCTACCTTATTTATACCAGGGCAGTTGCAGGCAGTGTTGCTTAATTTGTTGCAGCTATGTATTTTAAGACTATAATCAGGATGTGGTTGGGTTCTGCTATTTATTGTGAAGCACATGAAATTAGTTTTGGCAGTGTTTAATGTAAGTAAGTTGTGTCTGAGCCAGAGAGCAATTGTAGCAAGTGCAGATTCCGCATCTTTTTTTATTGAGTCCCATGAATTACCGGTAATTACCAGGGCAGTGTCGTCAGCATAGGAGAAGATCCTGGTGTTGCTTAAGTTCATCTTGCAAAGGTCATTGATATATATTAAAAATAAGGTTGGTCCCAGGACTGAACCCTGGGGCACCCCGAAGGTCAGGCTTGCATCTTGGCTCACATATCGTCCCACCTTTACACTCTGTGTCCTTCCACTCAGGTAGTCTCTGAATAAATTCAGTGGACCGCCTCTCACACCAATTTTTTCTAATTTTTGCACAAGGATGGGAACAGCGACGGTGTCAAACGCCTTTTTCAGATCCAAGAATACCGTTAGGCATTTACCTCCATTGTCCAATTGTTGAGTAATTAAAGAAGATAGAGCCATTACCGCATCTTGAGTTGATTTGCCTGCTTGAAAACCATATTGTGAATCAGACAAGATTTTAAACTTCTTAAGAAATTTTAGAAGTCTGTTATTTAAAAGTTTTTCTAATACTTTGGACAATGAAGGCAAGACAGATATTGGTCTATAGTTATTGACGTCCTCTCTGTCCCCACCCTTATGCACCGGGGTAACAACAGCTTGTTTGAGAATGGTCGGAAAAACACCTTTTCTAAAACAAGTGTTTGCCAGGTGAGATATGACGGGGATTAGGACGAACTTAGCTAGTTTGAGAAAGCTAACTGGTATGCGATCCAATCCAGCAGCACTGTTGGTTTTTAAGCTCATAAGAACATCATGTATCTCTTGTGGATCGGTTTCCAGTAGAACAAAGGACGAAGACAGAGAGTGATCCAGATGCTGGGAGACAGACAATTTCTCAGTGGAGCTGAGGGGTATAATACCATTTGCAAGATCCTTTCCTATGCCCACGAAAAAGTTGTTTACGTGGTCAACAGATATATTGGGGGTACATTTTACGTTTAGGAGTTTTTCATTGTCGGAGTTATTCTGTTTAATGTGAGTAATGGTCTTAATATTTTTCCAAAGGCACTTTGCATCTTTCGTTGAATTTTCAAGAATTTTCTTTTCATAATTACGTTTAAGTTTCTTTATTAGTTTATTACAAAAATTGCGATAGCGTCTGTAGGTGACAGCCAGAACTTCATCATGTGGATTTAAGCGGAGTTTTTTTTGCATTCTATTTCTATTTCTAATGCAACGTAATATTCCTTGTGTTATCCAAGGTTTGATAATCCGTCGGCTTTTCGGGATGCTTTTCTCATATGTACTTTCATTTAGTGATTCGGTGATTTTGGACACTAGGTCATTGCATATGGTCTCTGGGTCATCTGAGAGAAGCAAGTTGGCCATATTTTTACAAAGAAGACTATCTAATGCTTTGTCATAGTCAGTTACCCTTTGTACTTTGCGAGTTTTTGATTCATTATTTACGTTAGAAAGTTGTAAGAAAGCCATAGAATGGTCTGTTATTGATGTGTTAAGTACTACAACTCGAGCACACATTCTACCTTTGTCAATTTTAAGCATTATGTGGTCTAAACACCTAATATCCCGAGTTGGAAGACAGTGACCGGCCATTATTCCATGAATACTTAACATATTAATATAATTCAGTCTATTTTTTCGCATGTAACTTTGATCATTTGGGTCATCAATGAGATTTATATTTATATCGCCAACTATTATTATACATTTTTGTGACTTAACGGATTCAAGATGAGAATTCAAAGAGCTGATAAATCTATCCGCGTTTGTATTTACAGGTGATCGGTAGATAGCCAAAATATTATAGTTAATGGATTCAATTTGTAGACATGAGGCATCATCTATTATTATTTCTCTCACGTTCACTGAAATATCGTTTCTAATGTATGCTATAACCCCGTCGCTTTGATTAAAATAGCGGGTACTACAATACGATACATAATTAGGCAAATCTGGTATAGGTTTATTCTTATTGGTCCAGCATTCAGTCAAAATCACTAGATCAGGATTAAACTTCAAATCAGCAAGTGAAACAAGCAAGTCATCGAAATTGTGGTAAACACTTCTAATGTTCTGCGAGATCAAAGTAATGTCATTTTCTTTTATTTCAATAGTTTTGGATAAGTTGTCAATGTCACCAAAAGATGCACCAGCAATTTCCGCAGAATCCAAATCATTTAGTGTGTTTAGGGCGTTATCCATTAGCAAAAGTATTAATTATTTGATAAAAGATATCTTTCAGGTGATATGTGTAAGTTACAATTTGGAGTATTTTTATTATTTGGAAAAGCAATACGTATTTTTTACTATTAAATAACTTTCGGTGATTTATGAAACTGTAGTTAGAATTTAAGCAAAATCCGCTGGCTGTACATACAATTTGCACGTTTGTTAAACAGTTATAAGTTTGTGGTGTATAAATGTGGAAATATGCGTGGGAGTTGAAAAGAAATGCGTGTGTGTGTGTGAAGTATAATGTGTCGGTATAAAGTTTGCGTGAATGTAAGTGTGTTTTGACAATAGTAATTAAATTCTGAATAAATGTTAGCACTTTTAAATAACTATATGTAAACGAAAATTCATAATACAAATCTAGTCACTTATTCATAGATAATAAGAGTTCTTGTATTTGAGATTCATTATTAATCAATAAAATTGGGGATTGCTCATCCTTTCGTAAATAAATCTTTCCGTAGGCCGTCCAACAGAATTTGTATGATTTTGCCTTCACAAGGTCACGTGCCAGGAAAAATAATCGAGAAGCCTTGGCAGTTAGATGTTCTGAGATGAAGACAGGAGTTTCTTCAGATGATCGTAGTCCCAGGTGCTTTGCACATAATTTTGACTTATGTTTAATGTTAAAAGCTTTACACATCTTCAAAATGTCATTTTTTAATAAAGTAGATGATGTCTCCACAATTATTGGGGTATTTTTTAAGTTCTCCTTTTTTCCACGGATTCTGTAGATATCTCTGATGTCAGTCTTGTTAATGTGGCAGCCAATAGTAGTTCCCAGAGATATTACCATATCTGTCAGATCTTCCTTAGTTTCGCCGTTCTTTTTGGGTGCATTTTTTATTTCAAAGTTGGTTTTTCGGCAGTCTTTTTGCATGTCTTCAATTTTGTTTTCAAGCATAATAATATATTTTTTATCTTCCTTTCTTTTCTCCTCTAATTGATCAATTTTCTTTCTAAATTCATCATTTTGTGCCGACAAATATTCAACCGATTTTTCTATGGTGTGATTAGAATGCTGTATTTCTTTAAGAGTGGCAGCGTTTTTCTTAAACTCCTTTTCTTGAGTAGTTAATACACCCAGTATCATTTCCTTCATTTCCTCTTTAAACTTATTAAATTCGACAGTGAAATCATCCTCTCGCTTTCTTTTGTTGCGTGTCGAGATAAACCTTGGCGGCGCTGTTTTGGCAGAACACTGAGTTTCTGAGTCCGAAAGCGATTTATCATGCGCACAATCAGCCATTTTATTGGTAAAACGTCTGTATCGTATGCGTAATAGTTACAGAGTTGTTATTTCAATGATAAGTTTGCGATACCTTTGAATAATGTCGTAGTCTGTAGCTGAGAACACCTGTCGTAGCGTGTCGTAGCACTCGTAGCTCGTAGCGCGACGTCAGACAGAGTCGAAAAATAGCAGCTGCTTGGCTCACACGTGAGGTGGGCGCGGGGAAGGACACAGCGAACACGGTAGTAAACTGCAGCAACTGGATACTAATTTCGTTGCACCGAGTTATCGCGTCGCTAGCCGAATGCGCAGTGCAACAGACTTCAAACTCACTGAGCACAAGATCAAATCCCGGGTGCAAACTATTTTTTCACTTTATTTATTTTAAAAATATTTAAAATTAATATGGACTGACTTGCACACGACCACTCACAGCGGCATCCGAGAGGGGAGAGGAATTGAACGGTTAAAGCATGGGTGGGACGTTTATGTATAGGCAAGTCAATTAAATCACTGATGTAGAGGACGTCATTATCAGTAGTCATCACTTGACCCGGGCATGCGGAACCGACTAGACCAGAGAGATTTTGGTTCAATTTGAAAAGGTTATGTTGACTACATTTTCTTTGTGATGTCAATGCATATATTATTGAAATCGTCTTCAGTTTCTTTTTAGGCTTCGCAGATATGTGTTGATATCTCTTTTTTGTATTTTATTCCCAGAATCGGTAATACCGCTATATACTACTTCCAAACGCGGAAGGCCTTTACTTCTCCTTGCTGGACACAGGTACAATTATCAGTGTAGCAACAACAACCAAAAAGCAAAATGGCGATGCGTCAAGTGGACCTATGGATGCCGCAGCAACATCGTCACTTTTGAGCACTCCATCGTCAAAATCTCAAATGAACACACGTTCCATTAAAATACACTTTATCTGAATTTGTAGTTCTGAACAGAATCTAATGTTAAAAATCTAATATTGCTGATCGATTAAGTGGTTTTAAAGAGAATCAAAAGGTAATGTGTTCTATTTTAAAAACATTGAAAGAATATGTAAAATATGCAACAAGGACTTCATTTATTAGATTAACTAAGAATACTTTTTTTCGGGATAAAAGGTATCTTTTGTCCTTCTCTGTACCCCTGACAACGTGTATGCAAAATTTCATGATGATCGGTTCAGTAATTGAGACGTGAAGGCGTAACAAACAAACAAACAAACGGACTTTCGCATTTATAATATTAGTAAGGATAACGGGTGTAACAATACACTCAACGAAGCCGAAGTCCACGCAATCCGCCTATCATCAGGATCATATTTGTCTTTTAGGCTATACTTGGGAAACCAATATCTTCGAAGTTATTGAAGGTCAAAGTAAAAAAATTTTTTACAAAATTTTTATGAAATCTTATTTTATTCGTTATTAAATAATTTTTGTCTACAGAAACATTATTAACATTTTATGTAATTTCGTAACAAACAATGGCTTCAAAACGTCATCAATCAATGTATTTCATGAGCACGCACATAAACGTTGTCTTTCAACTCGACCGCACGCAGCTGTGTAGCATACACTCGCAGGCGCGGTCTTTTGTACGCGTTACATTGCGTAGTAATGTATGCGATGCTTTTTTAACACAAAAAATGAAAATCGTTTCCCAGCAATAATTTTGAACAAAAATGGTCCTAATGATGGGCAGAATACGTAGACCTCGGCTTCGTTGACTGTCTTGTTACACCCGGTATAACTAAGGTCGCAGATTCCTGTTCCAGACAGTTAATAATAAAGAAATCATGATTTTGTTTTTGTCATGTGCAATAAAGCTATTTTATTATTATTAATAAAGTGATAATTATTGATTACTCCTAATTTTTGGTTGTGTTTAGTTTTATTTGCTTATGTTACAAAAATATGGATATTTTAAAGTCTATAATTTTTGTTTCAGTAATGCTGATTGAGACAAGGCAAGGGAAGCCAATGCTGCAGGTCGATGGGTTCCGTTATTACCAGCATAGTAGCTACAGGGAAGGACACCCCAAGTGCCTGTGGGTGTGCATCAAGTGGAGCAATGGGTGCAGAGCATCCATCACCACCATCGACTCCGACATAGTTAAGATGAACGACAAACACACCCACAAGTGATTCCGTTTTTAATACACACATATGATGTAAAGCACCTCTTATCACATTCAAATTGATCACGGATTTTTGAAAAACCGGCCAAGAGCGAGTCGGACTCGCGCACCGAGGGTTCCGTACAATCATAAATATATTTGGATATGTTACTTTAGTACAGTCTTTAAAAAAGTAGGATAAACGGCGGACAGGTGGAAGGGCGAACAGGTGGACAGTTAATTTACAAATCTTAACCACAGCTGCTTATAATGACTGATAAACGTTTCAGCCACTCCACATTGCAAACTGTTTCTAAGTAGTAACTTATTCTTCGTATATATATTCGTACAGCAAATAGTAGGTATTATATTAGAACCAGCCACCAATTATTATTGTAGTGTTAGGTCAGCGCCATCTCTTGACCGATAGTGGAACTATTTTTTTTGGGTCAGCATTCTTAGGTCAGCGCCATCTGTTGACTAGTAGTGGAACTAAAGAATTTTTGTTTGTTTTTTGAATTTCCAAAAAAGTGTGTTATATTGAGACATCGTTTTATTTACAAACTACTATCACATAGAATTATTTCAGATTTTTCTCTTTGCAAACTTCTGAGATAAGGGGGGGGGGGGGGGAACGGTATTTTTTTTTACATTTTTTTTATTTTTTATTACATGCCCTAGTCACCCCACTTTAAATTTTTAAGACCCCTTTTCAGTCCCTGTTGTAAAAAATATATTACATTTTTTTATTTCTTTCTTAATTGCAAAATAGTTGGGCAAATGTTATCTTAAACTATTCCAAATTTCAAGTTGATACCATTAGTAGTCTTCGAGATATCCACCTGTGACAGACAGACAGACAGACTGAGTCACACCATAAGGGTTCCTTTTTACCATTTTGGTACGGAACCCTAAAAAGAAATAAATGAACGACCTGAGTGGTACAGTGGTCGACCAGGCCAGAGATCCCGGAATCAATTCCCGGTTAGGCAGAAATTGAAATGATGAATTTTAATTTCTGTGATGGGCCTGGGTGTATAAGAATATATTTAAAAAGTACATAATATAAGTAGTATACAAGTTATCGAGCGCCCATATTACAAGATTTGCTTAGTTTGGGGCTAACTAGTTTGGCTCTGTGTAAAATTATCCAAGAATTTAATATTTTTATTATTATTAATGGTGCTTTGAGGATCTTTATACCAAATAAACTCATGTTTATTTCTAATTTTTTTTTAAATACGACAAAGAAAATTAATCTGACCAGACTGATGTCACGTCAGGTCAGAGGGTATGTACATTGGTACCTATTTGTTTTGTTTCACTGTCTACATTTATCGTTAGTTAGTTTTTAGTTGTCCATCGGCCATTTTTAATGTCCCCACTGCTGGGGCACAGGCCTTCCTTATGGGTGGATAAGGAGGTCGGGCCATAACCCACAATGCGGATTGGTGGGTGTTAACGACTGCAAATGCAGCCGGGACCAACGGCTTAACGTGCCTTCCGAAGCACGGAGGAGCTAGAGATAATAAATTTGGTCACCCATCCCATGACCGACCCTTGCGAACGTGGCTTAACCTCCGCAATCGCTGGGCCAGGCGCTTAACCACTGCGCCACCGAGCTCCTCAGTTTTTAGTTAGTTAGGTCTTATATAGACAACCGTATCGTAGCTGCAAAGCAAAAACTGTTCCCTATTTCCAAGAATAACGATAGAATTATACCATTTCATAAGCCGTGGTCATGGACATCCTTGTTGGCGAGACAAGAAAAGGCAAACCTGTCCTAGGAATAGGGAGCCACAGGTACTATCAGCACAGCAGTTATAAAGAAGGCAATCCGAAATGCTTCTGGGTGTGCGTGAAGTGGGGCAGGGGCTGTCGAGGCTCCATCACCACCTACTACGACGAAATCATCAAAATTAACGACCAGCACACCCACAAATGATTTTATTAAAATTAACTTGTGCCTCGCGCGCAGTAGGAATTTTTTTATAACAAATTACTATCCCCGTCAATTGGTAATGCGCCTGGCGGCCATGATTTTAACCTCAAAAACGAAAAACAATTGTAAATTTTTTATATACCTAGACTAGACCCTATCTTATGGAAAATAATAATTCAATAATTAATATATTAGATTACCTATTAGAATTTTCTTGTTTCATGACATTTTTAGGTGCGGATCACGTCAAAGTCAAAGTTAATGTAACAAGGTTCCAGCGCATTACAAATTGACGGGGATAATACTATTGCGTGAAAAAAATGATTAGTTAACACTAACCAAAATTTGGTTACTAGTAGGCCCTAATCTACGGACTTGCGAACTACTGGTTATCAGTAACAAAATTAGGTTTGTTTAACTGGGTTATGTAACCTGTAGTCTAACTTTTTTCATTTAAAATAACCTAACAATTTGACTTTTTTTAATCTAACTATTAGTCTAGAAATTACAATGCTGTTTGTAAAAAAGTAGTCAAAGGATTTTGCTGTAACTAACTAAAGTGTTTAGTTATCGATATCTGTACTATTTGCTGGCTGGCAACCAAACTGTTAGGTTAATTTTACTTTACTGTTTGCTTACAGGTTACAGCTTCGGTTTGTCAATATATAACAAAACCGTTTTGTTATTAGTAACCATTCTCAGTTAAGTAATTAGTAACAAAATACAAGGTGTAAGTAATGGCTTGGCAAAAACTTAACAGACGCGATTAGGCCATGAAACTGAACTACTTTCCCCAAGGTGTTCCTTGGAGACAGTAGTATAAGGTTTTATAAGTTGTTCAGTTTCATGGCCTAATTACGTTTGTAAAGTTTTTGTCAAGCCATTTCTCACACTCTGTATTATACTGTCTATAGAGGGTGTAACGGAAATGCGAACAATAAAGAACATGGAAAAATATGCATTACGGTTTTATTAACGATTTATAAAGGCTTCCAAAATGTTTAATAAATTAGTGGATACCTAGAAACCGCAAGTTTTTATCTGGGGTGCCTTTGCGTAGCTTTATCATATCAACCGCACGACACCCACTCCTGTGTATAGGCCTCCCCCAATGATCTCCACGACGATCGGTCCTGCTTGGCCCGCATCCAGGAGTGCACCGCGAACTTCACCAAATCGTCGGTCCACCTTGTCGGGGGCCTACCCACGGAGCATCGTCCGGTGCGCGATCGGATCGCCTCCAGAACCGTTCCGCCCCAACGGCCATTGGGTCTCTTCGCCATGTGTCTAGCCCACTGCCACTTCAGCTGAGCATTCCTTCGAGCGTAGCTTAGGAGAACACTATTTTTTAGTCTCTCACGATGGTTGCCAATTCCCGTCAACCAGGTCTTCAAAATTGTCTGCCTCACACCCTGTACTCCCGGAAGGGACTGATGAAGGGAACTGATAAAAATACCGGCGCAGGAATTAACTTATTTTGCTTTGCTTTGCCACACATATCACAACCACACGCCTTCCCCCGCACCGCATGAGGTTTGGTAACATATAAACAATCTGTTTTTGTTGGCGGCAGCAAAAAAATGATTATATACTTTAAAAGTCATTACGTTATTTAAAGAAAATTTAGTTAATTTAGCAAAACTGTTTGCATAGTCCTTTTTAGGGTTCCGTAGCCAAAATGGCAAAAAACGGAACCCTTATAGATTCGTCATGTCTGTCTGTCTGTCTGTCTGTCTGTCTGTCTGTCTGTCTGTCTGTCTGTCTGTCTGTCCGTCCGTATGTCACAGCCACTTTATTCCAAAAGTATTAGGACTACATAGTTGAAACTTGGTAGGTAGGTGTATTCTGTGAACCGCTTTACGATTTTTACACAAAAATAAAAAAAATTAAAGATTAAGGGGGGGCTCCCCATACATGGAACTGAAACTGAAAATATTTTTTTTCATCAAACCAATACTTGTGGGGTGTCTATAGATAGGTCTTTGAAAATGACATTGAGGTTCCGAAGACTATTTTTTTTCAAAGTCAACCGTTTGAAAGATATTTGCCGCCAAAGTGGTAAAATGTGTGTCCCCCCTATAGATGTGAAGGCGGTTGTTATCTTAGTCAGCCAGCCGCTGACCAGCCGCTTTTTTCGCTGACTACGGTGATCACCCATAAACCGCGGCTGGCTACAATTGAAACATGTCTATGTTTTATTAAAGCCGTTTTATGTCCTAAGTGATTATTTTTGTCTATCTACATACTACCTACTTACTATAAACGTTACAGTAACCAGTAAACAGTTTTGTGGTGCAGAGAAATTGACGAGAACACCAGAATTTCCAGTTTGATGTTCTACAAATTCATCGCCCACGAATTCATCATGACAGAGTAGGTATTTAATTTACTAAAAATACCTATTTGCATTTAACGACTCGTATATTATAACAATTTCGACTCAGGAATTGTAAAAGTTGTAAGACCTTTTGGTATTGAGTCGGATAAGCAGCCGGTTGTCAGCCGCTGTCTATACGATATTATCGGCTGCTTTAGATAACTATCCGATAACAACCGCTGTTTTACAACTATAGTCCCCCCCCCTTTAACTTTTAAAGTAAGAGGGTGAAAAATCTAAAAAAAATATTAGCTATAGATCTTGATAAACACTTTCAACGAAAATTGGTTTGAACGAGATATAGTAATTAGTTTTCAAGATATAGTACATTTTCCAAAACCGCAAATATAACTTTGTCATTCATACAAACACTGTGAAAAACAAAGTTATTTTTTCAGACGAAAAATGATAGCGATATTAAAATATGGTTTGGTATAATGTACCAACGGAACCCTACTGCGCGTGGCCCGACACGCACTTGGCCGGTTTTTGCTTAACTTGTGGGCAATTACGAACAAAACTATTGTTATTAATAGATAAAATCAATTAGGTGTTGTGAACAAAACTGTTTATTGAATATTTAATATAAGTTTTGTACTTGATACCTACGTGTTGTACAATTAAATTAACAAATTTGTTAAAAATAATCACACACTTTGATTGATATTAAGCACAATGTTTAGTTAAATGTAGAAACTGGTTTTGTTGCTGCAACTGCGCTAGTTAGTCTATGTAAAATCAGTAAACAGTAACAAAAAAATTAGTTACCACATACCGAATATAAATCTACAGAACTAGTTGTGGACTTATAACTGAAAAGTTTGTTGAAATGTAACTAAAGTTTATTTCCGTTTAACAAAACTTACAAATAACACAACTAGTTTGGTTAATCATTTTTTTCAGTGTTTTACTCTACATTTGCCGAGCGGTCATAATCTACGCGAGAGATGTACCGATGACCGGTTTCAAAGTTTTTTAATACGTTTTGAGATATCAAATCGAAAGATACTTTCATATTATATTTATATATATATTTATATTTATATATCATTTTTAAATTAAGCCTGATAATTCGTGCTGCCAGCTGCCACACAGGCCAAGCTTGTAGCGTGTGTGTGTACCTGTGATTTTATTCTGATATATGGTATCTTAGCATTTAAGCTGTTAAAATAAAAAAATATGTGTACGTATATATGTTACGGCTAATACCCGAAGTGCGGCTAAAACTAGGTGTAGCCGATAGCTGTTGACTAAAACTAGGTGTAGCCAATTTTCTCGCGGCTAATACTAAGGTGTAGCCGGCGAAAACTAGGTGTAGCATGGGGTATTAAGAAAGTTAATTCTGTTGTCTGTTAAAAAAAAATTCGCTCGAAAATTAAGGCTAACGCTACGCTGCGCTTCGCGCTCGCCTTAAATTGCTAACCTATATTCGGGACCTACAGAAGTAAAGCAGATCGGTTCACCTAGTTTTAGCCAACAGCAATCAGTTTCACCTAGTTTTAGCCGGCTAAAACTAGGTTTAGCCGCACTTCGGGTATTAGCCGTAACATACAGGGTCACTGGAAATATGACGTATTCCTGTTAAGGGGTTATAGATGAGGTCAAAACAAATATTTTTTGTCATATAACTTTTTCTCAAAAAATAAATATTTTTTGAGTTAATTGAAATTAAGTATTTTTTTACCAAAAGTACGTTTTCAGACACAAAAATTTAAAATAAAAGATAACTACTCATTCGATTCCGGATTTTTTATTATTTTGGGATAGAAAAGAATCTGAGTGTTGATAATAAATAAAATTTTTTTCATAAAATACAGGTGTTTATAAAAAAATCAATCCTTAAATGCATTTTTTATTTTTATTTTTTCAGATTTTTTAGAAATAGCTTCAAATATCTCTAAAAAAATCCTAGTAACTAAGCGTGCATAATATTTTAAAAACATCACCATCTATTCAGCTTTCAGTTGAGGTATAAAACTTAATTATAGCTTAAATAAAAAATGAGAAATTAAGACTTAACTAAATAGCAGTCCCATTTCATGTAGCAAAAATTTACTACTTCAAGCGCTTCGGAGGTGGCCGTATTATCCTACTTATTCCATAAATGTGAAAGTTTTCTTGTTTGGATGATTGTTAATCAATCACGCAAAACGGCTGAACGGATTTGGATGAAATTTGGCACACAGATAGTTTATAAGCCGGATTAAAACATAGGAGGATACTATTATCTTGATTAAAGGTTCCCTAGGGATTTTCTCAAATGTAAATGAGAATGAAGTCGCGGGCGGAAGCTAGTTTGCTATAAATGATCGTGCTTACTAAAAATACTTTCATCCGAGTGAGTTTGAAACAGGATTATTTTCCGCCGATGAGTCAAAATTTGATACAGACAGCATCAAAAATAACCATGCATATCAGTCATTTTCAATGCCTCGCTGCTGGGGAACTGGCCTTCCTTTTGGCTTGTGGATGGATAAAGCGGACGGGCCATATCCACCACGTGGGCCCAATGTGGATTGGTCAGTGTTAACGACTGTAAATGCAGCCAGAACCAAGGGCTCAATGTAAGGTACATTGAGTTAACACCGACCAATCCACATTGGGCCCACGTGGTGGGTTATGGCCCGTCCGCTTTATCCCAAAAGGAAAGGAAGGCCTGTTCCCCAGCAGCGAGTCATTAAAAATGGCTGATATGCATGGTTATTTTTGATGCTGTCTCTATAAATTTTTACTCATCGGCGGAAAATAATCCTGTTTCAAACTCACTCGGACGAAAGTATTTTTAGTAAGCACGACCATTTATGGCAAACTAGCTTCCGCCCGCGACTTTATTCGCATTTACATTTGAGAAAATCCCTAGGGAACCTTTAATCAAGATAATAGTATCCTCCTATGTTTTAATCTGTGTGCCAAATTTCATCCAAATCCGTTCAGCCGTTTTGCGTGATTGATTAACAATCATCCAAACAAGAAAACTTTCACATTTATGGAATAAGTAGGATAATACGGCCACCTCCGAAGCGCTTGAAGTAGTAAATTTTTGCTACATGAAATGGGACTGCTATTTAGTTAAGTCTTAATTTCTCATTTTTTATTTAAGCTATAATTAAGTTTTATACCTCAACTGAAAGCTGAATAGATGGTGATGTTTTTAAAATATTATGCACGCTTAGTTACTAGGATTTTTTTAGAGATATTTGAAGCTATTTCTAAAAAATCTGAAAAAATAAAAATAAAAAATGCATTTAAGGATTGATTTTTTTATAAACACCTGTATTTTATGAAAAAAAAATTATTTATTATCAACACTCAGATTCTTTTCTATCCCAAAATAATAAAAAATCCGGAATCGAATGAGTAGTTATCTTTTATTTTAAATTTTTGTGTCTGAAAACGTACTTTTGGTAAAAAAATACTTAATTTCAATTAACTCAAAAAATATTTATTTTTTGAGAAAAAGTTATATGACAAAAAATATTTGTTTTGACCTCATCTATAACCCCTTAACAGGAATACGTCATATTTCCAGTGACCCTGTATATACCCTTTCTATATACCAAAAAGGCGTACGTTAAATAGATGTGATATCGATCGAGAGAGTATATAATGTTTATTCTTACAGTTAATTTTGTTTGTACTTTTTATATTTTTCTGAACCTTTAACTTTTATTGTGATGTGAATTATTAGCACATAAGTAGCTTTTGTAAATAAATATATAAAAAAATTACCGAAAGCAGTACTTTAGTTATACAACACAATTCAACACATGCCAATCAAGAGAACAATTTTTGCACAACCCTAATAATTATCCGTCCCTATCTCTATAAATTAAGCCTGCTCTAAGATTACGTAACTCTGTTGCTAACGATTCTTGATTGAAATCGATTGAAAGCGCAGTTACATTGCTGCTTTAAGTAAAATAGTTCTCATATTGGTCCTTACTAAAGCAGCAATGTAACTGTGATTTCACCCCCCGGTACTCACTCTCTAGTGAACTGTAACTGTCTAAAATCAATGTGAGTACGTGGCTCGCAAATTGAATCAGGCTGTAATAAGGTCATCAATTTGAGTAAAATATATTAGTTTGATAGGTTAGTTGTTTATAATTAATAATGTAGGCTAATGGATATAGTATTAAAATATATTTTTTACAACTCAACCCAAAGCTAAGGCTAAACTACTCGAGATATTGCAGGCTGAGTTAGACGAGATGAGACCATCTTTAACAGCTTTGCAAAAGCAGCAACAGGCTGATACCAATAAAATACTGATAATGTTGGCTAAAAATTCAAAGGAGCTTAAAATGGTAGACCAAGACTAGAAGAACCGTCTGAATATGTTCCAGACTATGATATCCTAACAAAATATAAACTACCGGTAAATGACCTAACTACCTTGAAAGAAATAGAAAAAGAAATAAGCAATGGAGAATACTTTTTAGCCATGGTAGGTGAAATTTTAGATAATTTATAAACATTCATTTACACTGTTGATACCAGAATTACCAGAATGTTTTTGGCCAAGAATTCTGAGTCGAATTATGTAAAATAAGTACTTTTTATAGAAAATGCAGATGACTCTTTGTTCTTTGCTACCGTCGGTCAACGCACAAAGTCCAATAAAAATGGCTTCTTAGCTTGTGTAGTAGCACAGAATAATTTATTAATAGTACCTACCTACTAATGTGGGTTCATCAATTGTATCATAGTGTATATTAGGTAATGACTTTTATGTATTTATAAACCTTATATGTAAATTATATTTTAAGGTTAACCATTTCAGTAGTTTTGTTGGGACTGAAGGTAAAGGAAGGGGAGAAATTGACAACATTTCATTTTGAGGAAGTACTAAAATTAGAAAACCATTTCGTACCAATACAAAGTAAAATATACATATTATATTTTTGAAAGGTTGTACATTCTTGGAAGAAAGATGGCGGAACAAATTATAACCAGACGATTAATGACAAAAATGTCTTGGACCGGAGTTTCGAGAACGGCTGGGCTTGAAAAGAAGTTTGCGTTCCAAACTTTAGAAAACCTGGTGAGGCTGTTGTTTTATGAAGTGTTGCGTAAAGCGGACTCTAGATGGTCCGTTGTCAAAAATGAAAAGTTTATTGGCGGTACTTTATTGAAACTAACGAAAGAGGAAATTGAAAATAGAAAAAGTCAAGGTCAGCTAAATTTGCCCTTGACGCGAGGTAACCTTGGCTCCGTTCCAGCGCAAATGTCAGTAGTCCAAACTTCACCGCAAGTCCGCAAGTGAATTCAAAAACTGAAATAGTAACACGGAAATAGTACAATGAGTTTGGAGCAGATTAAACTAAAACTAAAGGAGAATTCAATGTAAATAATAATGGATGAAGATTATTATTCGTTAGAATTTATATTTTAAGCTGAAGAATAAGAGGACAGTTCTTATACCCGAGACCCGACTGCAAAGAGAGTTATGTTTTTGCGCGTTATCTTGCATTTTTAATGGGAATTTATAATAATAATTCTTCATTACCTCGTAGCGTTACATACACAACTCCAAGTTATTGTTAAACAACTCTGTCAAAGTCACTTTGTATAACTTGGAAATAAAACTTCTATTTTACCGAAACATCAAGCATTAAATATTTAAAATGTAAGCCAATGTTGAATTTTGTTTTAAGCTTTAGCTTTAGGTCTTGGGTATATGAGCAAAACGTTTGTAGAATTAGGAGTAGAAGTTAGTTTATTAGTACTTTATAAGTAAAGTAACTTTAGTTCACCTAATGTTCTTCAAAAACTACAATATACCTACTTTTAAATAGGTAATTTGTCACCTTTCAGCCACTCTATCAGTAATTTTTATTCTGTAAGTTATTATTACTTATAGTGTTTGAGGTATCTTCCTGTAAATCAATCAAAATAATCTTATTCCAATATACTTAATAAACGTTAACTTAATATTTTTGAACTCTCCGAACCTTACTTACCTTACCATTTTATTTTTTCGTATTCATAAGAAAGAAAATAATTTTATTTAGCACACACAAATAATCACAACATACTATTTTAATACTTATTTAATATACATGTGCTAAAATGGCACCCACTCAGCATTATGTCACGGCACCCTAGAGGAGCCTGCACCATGCCGCTGATTTTCAGTGGTCACCAATCTCATCTTTACATCTTTACAGATCCCTCATTATTTATAAACTATCACATTTTTCGAAGAGGACAAAGAAGAAGGAGTTGTTATTGGTGTTACCGAAAGCTCCGAAAATCTTTAACAAGTCGCGAAGCTGACAAGAAAGTGAAGAAAGTATTAACCGAATGTTTAAAATGCACTAAACCTTTATGTTTGAAATGCTTCAACGAAATACACATTGTATTATAATAATGAGATTAAAAAATTAAAAAGTACTTATTTCATTTATGTCCATCAAAAATCTAGTAATATTTTATACAGGGTTATTTGTAAAACACCAACCACCTCGCAGGAGTAGATTACTAACATCATAAATAACAAAATTTGTTCTACAACTTTTCCAAAAACAGACAAAAAAAACGACTTTTCATACAAAACTCAATCAGCTGTTCGGACATTTCTATGGAAAGTCGATTTTTTTGTCTGCTTTCGGAAAAGTCGTAGAACAAATGTTGTTGTTTATGATGTTAGTAATCTACTCCTGCGAGGTTGTTGGTGTTTGACAAATAACCCTGTATTTTTATACTTTTCTTAGCGAATATTCAAGTCACCACAACAATCTGTACGCCAGGTTTCATTTGACCCGTCAAGTGGTTTGAGCTGGGTTGACAAGTCATCTTGTTAAAAATAAAAAAATATATGCTTGTCTTCTATAGGTACCTAAATCATAGATTCAATTGTGACTTCATGCTGTCACGATCTTTAGTCATGAATCCGCATGACTGAGGGTCGCGAAAGCATTAAGTCTCGATGTATGAGGTATGTATGAAGAACATGAGGCTGCGATGCACGAGGAAGAAGAAAAATATTTTTAAATTATTTATAAATCTCTTTTCAGCGAAGCTCTTTTATTAAACACCTAATTTTTTTTCTTAAATCCGAAAAGGTTAAATGGTTAAGGGCAAGTGTATCTTTAAGCTGACAGGAACAAATAATTACTTTCCTAACATTTTTATTTTATTTATTATCTTTACAGAACCCGCACTATACTTAAAACAGCACCTTTTACAAAGAGGAAAAAAAAGAAGGAATTGTTCTGGGTGTTACCAAAAGCTCAGAAAAACTTTAACAAGTCGCGAAGCTGCCAGAAAAGTGAAGAAAATAATTACCGAATGCGAAAAATGTACTAAAAGTTTTTGTTTCAAATGCTTCAAAGAAAACCACAGCTTACCTGCATTAATGTTAAATAAAAACTTAAAATAAGTATTTTTTTTTCCAAATTAGACCCCATATTATAGGATATCATATTAGCGGATGAGTGGTAGGGTAAAACAAAAAATTGACAATTCAAAAGTACAACAAAAGTACTACTATCACTACGTATTATTTATTCTGTGACTAGTGTGACTACCTTGTTGGTATACTCGTAGATGAAACAAATGATTTATATTAATTCTATTCCTTTCTTTGCGGATAGCGGTATACAAGTCATAATAACAATCTGTCGGCCCGTTTCTGCCCGATTCGTCGAGCTGTACGATACGATATATCGAGTGATATAGCGTATTATCGACACTTAAGCTCAACTGTGAAAATCCATTGTCTTTTGACAGTTAAACCATCAATCATATCGCGTTTCGGTGGTTTGGTTTTCGGTCGCGTTCATGCTAGGGGGGCAGATACAGCTAGCATTTTATACTTATAGATAGGCTTAAGGGTCCATAATAGGATAACATGGTTTGCGCGGGCCACATTTTTATATAGGAAACGTAAAGTTGTAGGCACAAAAAAAACATACGACAAGCTAAAGAGATTATCTAGTTGCTACAAGTATGAATTTGCGTATAAACCTCATAGATGATTGTAAAAAAATATCATTAAAAGCGCTTGTCGCGGGCCATATTTTTGGCGTAAATAATAGCGGAAACGTATTATTGAATTCTACATCAAAATATACTCTAACGTACTGTGCAGTTGCTCCAATACTTTTTTTTTCAAGAAAGATAATTGTGCAAAATATAATGATGAAAAAACAACCAAAAACATCGAAAAAGTGCAGAAGTGAGGTTATTTTCCATACTCTTTACACGTAAAGAAAAAGACAGAGACAAACGAAATATCGAAATATTTGAGATTCGATAAAAATTCTTAGGTTATGTATTATTTTATTAAAGTATTATTTTCTTAGTTTTTTTAATTTGTACATTTTGCACTTCAATTTACCTATTTTCGTCTTTTAGGGAGGGCTGTCATTTGTATTATTTATTCTAAGAAATTCTAAGAATAAATTGTAAAAAATTACATAATGTCTGATGTCAGTCTGAATGATCGTGTAATCCTTCTCTTACAGACATACAGTTTATAGAGTCAGCATTTGGAAAGCCGATACTATTAATGAACGGGTACCGGTACTACTGTCGTTCTCGGAAGGCCAAGGGTCCGAAGGTGCAGTACCTTTGTAGCAGTTCTTCGAGCCGTGGCTGCCGAGCCTCCATCACCATGGTGGGCCGGGACATTGTCAAGACCAAGAATGAACATAACCACTGAAGGCATAACAGTCATACCATAGCGAAAATAGGCATGACGAATATTTTTTTTTATTTTATGTTACATATTACATTTTCAAAAAAAAAAATTGGTAAAAGAATTATCTCGCTTACGTGAAAACTGTCCGAGATATCACAGTTTGAAATGCACACAAATTGGACTCACCCAAAAACGCTCCATACTAACGGTTACCTAGTTATGACGTCACGCCTAGGTAGTTTGTATGTGTTACCAGCAATGTGCGAAATGCAGGCATTGTATACAATCCCTAGGTATATTATATATTGTGTTTATCAAAATGGTTTCTTAGACTTTGCAATACCTTTAATATCTTTAGCACAAATTATCAATACACAATTATCAATATTCTTGAAAAAAGTTATTGGAGCAACTTCAAACTTCAAACACGTTAAAGTGTTTTATGATGTAGAATTCAATACGTTTCCGCTATTATTTACGTTAAAAATATGACCCGCGACAAGCGCTTTTGATGATATTCTGTTTTTTTTTTTACAATCATCTGTAAGGTTTATACGAAATTTAATACTTGTAGCTACTAGATAATCTCTTTAGCTAGTCATATGTTTTTTTTATTGCTACAACTTTACGTTTTCTATATAAAAATATGGCCCGTGCAAACCATGTTTTCCTATCATGGACCCTTAAGGAAGTTAATTTTTCGAATAAGTGTCAGTACCTTCTAGGTATTGATACTTTGCCGTCGATCTGTCTGCATTTGTGTAAAGACAAGGGATATTATGAAAATATCCTTTGTCTTTACTAGTAGAATAGTGTAATAGAATAGAAGATTTGTTTAATACGTTTTTTACCCTACCACCCATGGCAGACGTCTAGGCTTATTAGCTTTATTTATCAGCAGGACGATTCTGCTAACGTTAAAGGTGTTGACGAAAACGGCATTCCATACAAACTTTCAAGACCTTGGGTGCGATTGCGAAAGGTAATCGTATTCATTTGACAATTCATATCGTATTCCACCGGCTGCAATTTGTATGGGATGACATATATTATGATCCATTATGAACTGTCAAATGAATAAGATTGACTTTACGCAATCTTCTAGCTTATTTTTCGAAATGAATGAACGGATTTTAATGAAACTTCATACGCATATTATAAGCAGGATACATACATAGGTCTAAAACCTGTGGTGTTTTAATATTATTGTTCTAAGTGTTGTAGTAACAATAACTGTATCAAAAAGCAATACTTGGGTACTTTTGAAACACAATTGAACCGCAATGTTTCATTATTGGTAGAATCGAGGTTCCCAAATTACGAACATGTAAATTACATTGTAATATCAGATACACACGATGGCACGTCAGATGTACCTAACAGTTGTACTGTAAATACAAATTTTATCACCAAGAACTTAAAGGTGTTCTCAAGGTCAACATGTGACGTCTGATGTGCTGTCGTCTGTACCTATTTATTTACAACTGGAATTATGAGAAATTAATAAGTAGAATTGTGGTTAAACCACAGAATATAAATAGTTAAGTATAAGTCTTATTTTTGTAAAAGTTACGTGAATATGTTTATATTATCCTCACTCAATAAATAAGTTGTGTTAAAATAAGATATTACGATTATTATTTTTTTGTTTTATTGGGTGATGAACTTTTCTATTTTCTTTGAAGTGTAAAATGGCTAAAATTCTTTCACGTGATAAAAGGTTAAGAGCCCGTAGCGATTTTGCCGCTGACTGCAGCTCTCTCGCTCGCACATTTCATGTTTTCTCAAGATTTCTAAAAACTAAGTGCGTAATTGAAACACTCGGTCACATTTCGCAATATAAGATTTCAGACATTTTAAAATATATTTCAGTTTTTAGTTGCTGAAGTACAAAAAGTTATCGTATTTGCCAGTTCTAATAACTGTTAGAAACGATAACTTTTTGTACTTTTGCAACAAAAGACTGAAATATATTTTAAAATGTCGGTAATCTTAAATTGCGAAAAGTGGCCGAGACACATTTTTCAATTACGCACTCAGTTTTTAAAAATCTTGAGAAAACATGAAATGTGCGAGCGAGAGAGCTGTAGTCAGCGGCAAAATCGCTACGGGCTTTTAACACCCGTTTGCACTAAACTTAAGAATTTCTTACCGCCTCTAGTGGTCTAGTGGTTCACCCACCACAATGTAAATGAACAAGTCAATGGACTAAAGATACACTTTCCTTCTCATAAGTCCAAGAACATCTTACCTTTTTTAACCGACTTCAAAAAAAGGAGGTTTTTAAATTTGAGATTTAAAATTGAGAGAGAAAATAGCATTCACAATGCTATTTTCAAACAATACTAAATAATATACTAAAAGAAATCTGATGGGAGTCGTATTTTTTACCCGACTACGGCAAAGCCAAAACGGAGGGTATATGATTTTGACCTGTATGGTATGTATGTATATATGTATGTAATGTTCATCTGTTACATAGTATCTTCTAAACTACTTATCATAATTTGACAAATAAGGTATCGTTAGAAGCGTCTTAATTATCCACTGGTTATAGGCTATGTGACGTCATATTAAATTGAATATGGCGCCCTCTAGAGGAGTTAAAGACATGAACGATAAAAAAATATGTTTTAATAATACCGTGTTGGGTACCAAATCAAAGGGCTTAATGAGCACTTTTCAAATATACATATATTTCTAGTATATTATTATTGTATTAAGGATTGAGGTTTTCAAGTCGACAGTTTTTTATGTATGTTTTACCATAACTTCGCCAGTTAACCGATTTTAATCATTCTTTTTTTATCTGAAAGAACATAGTTCAGGGGGTCTATTACGAAAAGTTTAATTCGACACACGCAGCTGCGTCCGTGCTTCGTTTTGATTGTTTCCTATTACAAATCACTTTCGTATGCGATATTGTGAAGTGATTGCGTGAGTTTGACAGTTTCTCTCTAGCGTGTCCGACATCGTTCGTTCAGTAGTCTATGGGCTACGATAGCCAACTTTAAAATGTTTGTTATAACTACAACCAACGAACTGCGGAAGACTATCGTGGCCAAGTGACTGCGTTACGCAATTGCGTACGTTATTTTTGTAGTAGACCCCCAGGTGTGATCCCATAGAATTTTTAGAAGTTAATTTGTTTCTTGATGATATCACTAGTTGGACAAAACGTTGTCTTATTTCAGATGTCCATTTTGTAAACTACGATGTCTTATTTCAGAGCCCTTGCTAACAACGTCTAGGAAAGGCAATCAGATGATCCTGATCGGTAAATACCGGTACAGTCGCAGGAACCACCTTAAGGGACCAAAAGTTCAGTGGATGTGTACCGCTTGGAGCAAACTTGGTTGCAGAGCATCCATCTACACTCTTAACGGAGAAATAATCTTTACAAGGAACGATCATAATCATTAAGATTAAAGTAATGTCACACAAAAAACTATGTATCTATTTAATAAAACTGTTCGATTTTTAATTACTCACAATAAATTAAAATTTCAGGCATTCAGAATGCTATTTTAATTTTATATTTATATTCAACTATTGATAATTAATACAATGATTTAATTTTTTAGATAGACTTTTTTTTAAATGTTCCTTTGTTTTCAGTACCATTATTTTTGAAAACAAGACATGGTACACCAGTGATCCAAATCGGCAAATATAGGTTCAATCGACGAAACTGCTATAAGGGGCCAAACGTGAAATGGGTGTGCGGTCGCTGGACTGCCGGCTGCCGTTCTTTTGTGACCACATTCAATGACGAAGTAGTGGTTTACCGAGAAGTTCATAACCATTAAAATTGAAAGCACAACTTAATCTTGATTTTTTTTTATTTTGTTTATGCACAACGGGATAGTGCATGGCCTTTACCTCACCTGATGATAAGTGACGATAAGGCCAAAGGTGGTAGCGCACTACACCCGGAATCGTCTTCACTGAGGAACTGGCTATCTTACCTCTAACTGCCGGAACACAACAATTTTTAAATTGTTGTTATGGTGTCAGATTTAGGAAGACTTAAATACTCTTACACTTTTATACTAGGCTAGACCATAAGAATAAATAAAACTTTATTCTTATGGCTAGACTTAGGTTCTCTTTCTTCCACCCTATATAAAATCCCATGGAAGGTTTTATCTCTGCTTCTTCATTTCGAGCTGTCCTCGATATCATTGTCGTACCATTTGTCTCGATATTGGTATTTTTTATTTCTTTGATATTGTACTCGTAATTAAATTGTATTTTAGACGTTTTATGAACTTTCATTTTTTCCTTTCCTCAGTTTTAACAAAATATTTATCAGCTTTTAAGCTTTCGCCCGCGACTTCGTCCACGTGGACATTCGAAAAATCTCTAGCGGGAACCTTCTTGTGGTATATTCGCATGATTCCGATTAAGACAGTATTTGTCTAGGGTTCCTTTAAACAAAAAAACCAAAATACCATCCCAATTCTAAATAAATGTCAATTAATTTTTTTCATACAAAACTGTAAATAGCATTAATTTTTATTTGGTTTCGTATTTTTGATTTTTGATTTAATAGAGCCCTAGACAAATACTTTTTTAATCCGAACATCACAAGAAGAGTTAATTATGCTCAAATTACAAATCATTTTTGTATTACGTTTGTATAAGAAGTTCACTGTTTGCCGGTCTCTTGCTTTTTAGGGTTCCGTAGCAAAATAGTAAAAAAGGAACCCTTATTGTGTGACTCAGCCTGTCTGTCTGTCTGTCTGTCACAGCTGGATATCTCGAGAACTACTAATGGTATCAACTTGAAATTTGGAATAGTTTAAGATGACATTTGCCCAACTATTTTACAAATAAGAAATAAATAAAAAAATAAATACCTTTTTTACAGCAGGGCCTGAAAAGGGGTCTTAAAATTTTGAAGTGGGGCTACTAGGGCATGTGGGGTATCATATAAAAGAGCGCCGTTTGCACGTTTTTAATATTTTTTTTTTTTTCTAGACTACATAGTTTTCGACTTATGATGAAAAATGTAAAAAAAAATACCGTTCCCCCCCCCCTTATCTCCGAAGTTTGCAAAGAGAAAAATCTGAAATAATTCTATGTGATAGCAGTTTATATAAAGATTACAGGAAAAATAAAACAATGTCTCAATATAGCACACTTTTTTAGAAATTATCAAATTTCTAAAAAGTTAACATTAGTTCCATTATCGGTCAAGAGATGGCGCTGACCTAAAACTGCAATACTAATTTTATTATTTTACTCTGCAGTATGGTTTAATGGTGCAATTATGATGGTACGGAACCCTCGGTGCGCGAGTCCGACCGGTTTTTTAATGATAAATTATGCCTCGTGCAGTTTAGCCACTGCACTAATTTGATTCTCATTTTGTTCCTGAAAGTTGTAAAAAATAATAACAATTCGAAAAGGTGTCGGAATATTCTGAGGAGGAAAGAAGACAGCAAAAAAGATTATTAGAGGCGTCTGTAGGGTGAAAAATACGGCGTTTCTAAACCTTTCCTTTGGTTGGATAGGTCTTTGGGACCCTAGGATAGATATAAGAAGTGGAGCCACCACGATTTTTGTAGTAAATTTTTGAAGTTTTGGCCTTCAGCCCAATCTTGATAGAGGTTAAGTTACATGCCCAGTTTGATATCATATTCGTATGAATTTAAGGTTTCGAATACATTTTTGGATTCATATTTGTACGATTCAAATGTTGAATTATTAAAAAAAAATTAAAAACAAAAATAAAGTACCCGCTTGATTAAAGAAAAAAAAACCATTAAGTAAATACATAAATTGGAATATTTGAAAAAGAAAAATACCCCGTAAGAGCTCTATTATCCTTTTATTTTTAAAATAATAATAAAAGAAAATATTCTTATTTGGCTAATTAATAAAAATAACTTCGTTACCGAAACTTGTTTGTGATAGGCTCAAATTGTAGCAAATTTAGTTAGCTTTACAAAAGTATAGAGTAGAGATACCTTAGAAACGCTTCCTTAGGGCAGTTTTTTCGAATATACTAAAACAAGTGCCATGTTTTTCCAGCAGTAAAGGGTTTCCAAGGGTTAAAACTTGGGTAAAACTACTCTCAAGCTACCTAACAATATCTGAAAAAATCGTAGCTACATGCGCGCTTGTGATTTTTGCCTTTTTTGTGTCGACTGGCATTTTTTGTTTACTACTTATTTACTAATATTTTTTACTTCTGCGTTATACTGGAATTATATATTTGGAATTGGCTATTTATTACCTTTCATTTGATACCCATTTTGTTATAATAAAAAATAATATATTTCCATAGGTGTAAAAGAAATTGACGGCACGCGACAATTATACACTACAATTATATACGACAGTTATATTTTTTCAAATCTTCATTCTATAAGCTTTGTTAACTTATTTTTTTCTTTGCAAATTAGAACATCAGTTTATGACTTAAAGTAAAAAAAAATATAGTTGAAAATATTGGTTATTGTTTAATTTTTAAGAAACTTCTAATAAACTGCATTTTTTATACCAGAAATGAATTCTACGTCATTGATTTATCCGAAAGTGATACCAAACTTGGCTTAGTATCTAAACTTAAGCAGTTATTAAACTAAATTCCCCCCTCCCCCCCACCTGCTTGAAAAATCCAGGTGGCTCCACTTCGTAAACCCATCTTAGGAACACAAGAATCAATCCTACCGAAGGAAATTTTTGGTTCAGGGATAGCCGTATTCTTCGTTTTTCGGCCTTCTACAGATGGGGCTATATCTATGCAAATAACTAAGAAAATCTTCTGAAATCAGCGAAGGAAGGAACGAGCTTAAAATTAAAATAAAAATATTTTAAGATCTTATTTATATCTACGTATTTTCGGGGACGTTTCGGTATCTTCTTTGCACATATCGTAGTCACGAAATTCTTAGGCCTTCACCAACCTTTAAACAACCTGTTTTTGACATTTTCTGTATACTTGCATCAAAAACAGACGTTTAAACTTAATCACTGGAGGATATCAGTAAATAAAGTATGGGGGATGTCGGGAAGAAAAGTATGGAAAAAAACTTTTTTCGCGATATCCTCCAGTGGGGGACAAAATTGGGTACAACGGAAACAGGCCCAATAAACCTTTAATTAAATCACAATGTACCCTTACAAGTCTTTTTGTTTACAATTTTGAAAAGCATAGGTAAGGTAATAATAGCATAGACATTTTTTAAATTTGAATAAGTACCAAATACAAATGCCGAAATCACAGTTTAATATATAGTTAATGCCTCATGTCACATTAAATATCACGCTTTCAACTTATTCAAAAGATACTTATATTTATGTTTAGTAATATAACAACGTATAGGATATTTCCTTTTGACTTTTATTATTATTTTATTTTATACGATTGACTTTGTTCAAAACGTACATAATTCTTATTTTTTTATTGCTATAGCAGGTAACATTAAACACCGTAAAAAGTGTCCGAAGGAGACAAGGAGACAGCGAAACAGATTATATAAGCAGAGATTAAGAGCACGAATCAAGAATGACCCCGTGGCTTTAGCAGAAGAATTCAGGAAATCTCATGAAAGATATATCAGAAGTAAGGAAAAGGGATTAATAAAGCTTATTTCTGAACTGAGCCAAGAGGAACAAGAAGCTAGGAGAAAATATTGGAGAGATAATTCGAGAGAGTATAGGAAGAGACAAAAAAAATTAAAAATGGCTAACAATATTACTGCTAAACGTAGCAAGAAATCTACACAGATTATCGAGAGTGAGTCTGATTCGGAATAACTCAATTATATTTTACTAGCTTCCGCCCGCGACTTCGTCTGCGTGGAAAGTTTTTTTCTATCCCTCGGGAACATAACTTTTTTTCGGGATGAAAGGTACCCTATGTCCTTCTCTGTACCCCTAACAACGTGTATGTAAAATTTCATGATGATCGGTTCAGTAGTTAAGACGTGAAGGCGTAACAAACAAACAAACAAACAAACAAACGGACTTTCGCATTTATAATATTAGTAAGGATAGGACGCCATTAGCATTTCATAAACTAAGTCTCTATGTATTTATATTTTTTAATGTTTTAATCTTATCATTAAAATTATTCAAATGACTTGTCATTAAAATTCTGATTCTGTAAGGAAATTTTCTTTTCTCTCTTTGGTTTTAGTGATCAAAATGTTCGTGCTTAGCTGTTACGTTTATGTGCATATGACAACAGCTGTTGAAATGCGGAAACGGGTATTATAACGTACCTATAGGGTATAAAGACGGTCTCAAGGTCAAGATGTGGAATCTGATAAGCCGTCATCTGTACCTAAACAATAAAAAATTGCATGTGTAATAAAAAAAGATTAAATAACATTACAGGACCGTCATTCACATTATCAAATCGAGGTAATCCCGTCCTGCTGATGGGTTACCATAGGTATTTACGTGACTCGCGAACCGCTGGCAAGGTGAAGGTTTCCTGGCGCTGCAGCTTCCGGCAGCTCACCCGCTGCAAAGCTATGATCATCACACTTGAAAACAAAATCATTGCGATGGCTGATACGCACAACCATTAACGTTGCTGTTTAGTATTATATGGATAAGGCCACGGTCGACATACGGAGAAAGGCAGACAATTTATTGATACTCGTGTATCTTAGATTATTTTATGTCTAGATAGAGCGCTAACGTTTTAGGCTGGTGTGCGTTATTAGCATCATCGCATTAAAGAGTATTGTAGTATAAACTATGACCACGTCACACTACTTCCCGAGTATATTTATCACTCAATCTGTGGAGTGATTTTTTTGCCGACGCATTCGTCAGGCTGATTATCTAAATAGAAACTATTTAGCGTCCGGTTTCATTTGATATACATTGATACTTTTCTTTGGTATGTTTTTTTTTTACCCCAAAAAGAAGTAGCAATGTATCACATTCATCTGTCAAATGAGACCGGTCGCTAGGTGGTTTCTAATTAGATAATCAGCCCGCGTAGCTTCGACTGTCTATCATGGAATGTGATGACGCTGTAGATTTCTCGCGAATTTTTATGTTTTAGATAAAGCTGTATATTTTTGAAGTGAAAACTTCTTTAGCGGCGTTGTACACTTTTTTTGTAATAGGGAAAAAATGTTAAACTCGCGTCAGTCAGGGTCACGTGACCCTGATCGAAAATTCGTAAGATGGATGTAGCGTAGACAGCCGGCGGCGGAAGTATCCCCCTCTCTTTCTACGGAGCGCGGCGAAAATGGCGGCGCGTCATTTCAAGACGTAAACACTTGTATGACCATAGCAATGCGCTAATTTTTTAATTCAATGTCAAAACTCTAGATTTTCTGTCAAGCTATGGATAAGACCTTCTTACAATACTGTTCTGTATTCGTAAATTTAAATGCAGAGTAAATTCGTAAGACGGCAATTCGTGCAAAATTATTCCGTAACCATTCCAAAATATCAAAAATGCACAACGTTAATATTGAAGTTTTCACTTCTGCCGGCACTCCCGGAGTGCAGCCCGAATTTTTTTATTCATGCAAAGGTTAAGTATTTAATCTTAATTTAATTTAATGTAGTCGATGTTAATGATGTAAATCCAGATTGTAACTACACAAACATAAATATACCAGAAAAAAAAACACATACAGAAATAGTTCATAACTAACTTACTAGTTCTTGTATATTTTATTTTGATATATTTTAAGAATTTTATTAAACATACTTATTTCGTTATAATAATGATTTTTCTTGATTGGTGGTGTTAGTGGACTCACGATGCACCCGTAATAAAATCACGTTAGTGTTACACTTTTCAATGTCATCTCTTATCTATCTCTTATACATGTATAAAAGTGAAAGGGTGACTGACATATCAACGCCCAGCCCAAACCAATGGACCTAGATACTTGAAATTTTTCACCTAGATACTTTATACAGTGTAAACACCCATTAAGAAAGGAATTTCGGAAATTCCACCCCTAAAGGGGTGAAATGAGGGTTCAAACTTTGCATGGGAAAAAAATTCAATTGAAATTTTGACGTAAAACTTTGTAAGAGTACTCCTTAAAACAGATAAGTAAACACGTGTTTCGTGGTATTCCGAAAATCAACCCCTGAGGGGGGGGTAAATGGGGTAAAAAGGCCAAAATCGGTATGGATGTCGTTATAGAGGTTTTATGAGATGTTGATTGCGAAAATTGCATTTATTTTTAAGTCCAACATGGCAGACATTATTCAACCTCTAAAGGGGTAAAATGGGGTTCAAACTTTGTATGGGAAAAATACAAAATAGACATTACGAGTTGAAACTTCGTAATAGTACTTCTATAAACAAATAAGAAAACAAGTATTTCGTGAATTTCGGAAAATCAACTCTTTATTATAAGTGTGAATGTTTGAATGTTTAGAATTTTGGATATTCCCTAGGGATTTTCTGAATGTCCACGCAGACGAAGTCGCGGGCAAAAGCTAGTATTAAATATCACCATATTCAAAAGATACGACCATTTATGTCCAATAATATAGCAGGCCGAAAATTACATTTTGTAGTTAAATCTCGAAAACGTGCGGAACACCCTAATTTAATTTGAAACAATTTATATTTGGACCTTTTTTAAAAACGTATGTAACTCTTATTTTTTTTTAATGTTAAGGTAACATGAAACACCGTAAAAAGTGTTCGAAGGAGGAAAGAAGACGGCGAAACAGATTATATATGCAGAGAGCAAGAGCACGATTGAAGAATGACCCCGTGGCTTTAGCAGAGGAACTCAGGAAAGCTCGTGAAAGATATACCAGAAGGAAGGAAAAGGGATTAATAAAGACCAGTTCTGAATTAAGCCCAAAGGAACAAAAAGTTATGAGAAAAATTTGGAGACATAAATCAAGAGAGTATAGGAAAAGATAGAAAATGTTAAGCATCGCCAAAAATATTACTGATAAAGATAGCAAGAAATCTACACAGATTATCGAGAGAGATTCTGATTCAGAATGAGTGAAGAGGGTCAGAATCGTCATTTTTAGGGTTCCGTACCCTAAGGGTAAAAACGGGACCCTATTACTAACACTCCGCTGTCCGTCTGTCTGTCTGTCTGTCACCAGGCTGTATCTCATGAACCATGATAGCTAGATAGTTGAAATTTTATAACAACAATACTAAAAACAGAATAAAATAAATATATAAGTAGGGCTCCCATACAACAAATGTGATTGTTTTGCCGTTTTTTGCTCGATATTAATAACGACAACAGGAAGACAGTCGAAATTTTCAGAGATGATGTATTTCTGTTGCCGCTATAACAACAAATACTAAAAACGATATAAAATAAATACTTAAGGGGCTCCCATACAACAAACGTGATCTTTTTTGCCGTTTTTTGGTACGGAACCCATCGTGAGTGAGTCCGACTCGGCCGGTTTTTTTAAAATTTCATCTCAAAAGAGGTCTCGTGTAAGTTGTTTAACTGAGCGTTACATTTAATAAAACTATACTCAGTTAAATCAGCAAGATAAAAATATAAATTTGTGCAGGCCCTGTGTACATGAGGTCCCATAGAGTAGGTCGGCCAGTGATCCAGATGGGCAGATTGGGCAGTTATCGGTTCTTCCGAAAATTGCAAGATATAACTGAAAAGATGACTCGATATCGACGGTTAAGCAAGACCTCCTATCTACACTTGTGAAGGTATTTAATTTAAAGAGTTAAGTATAAGAAAAAATAATATTATTAAATAAAAATAGTTTTTTTCGCCGCCAGTAGAATCGTCTTTTTGTAAATAGGAGATTTTGGTTATTAACCGTCGATAAAAGAAAGACGATTTCAACCCAAGACATTTTTTTATGACAAAAGCCTAGCTTCATATTAAATTTACTGATGTACTTAGGTAGACCCAACAGACAGTTGAAGAGAGGGTTACTTGGTTACATCTATCTACTACAGAACTCTATCTTAATATCAGCTTTTATAACTCCAATTATTCTTCTTCTTCTTATTTTTAGTTTGGCAATCTGGAGAGTAGATTGCCAAACTAAAAAACTCTTCAAGGGAGTAATTTTTGCCAGTGTCAAGTGTTGAATAGATCAGTGGTAGCTGTATTGTTTCAGTTTACATTAGAATGCGGGTGCATCGCATTCCAATGCTGCTTGGAGCATTTGGCAACAAGTGTATCAAGACAGTTTACTCGGTAGGATCTGCCGAGGTAGCCACCACCTCACTAAAAGTCTCAGCTTCACACAACCAAGATCGCGCCTATTTCAATTATCCCACATATTGTTCAGTTGCGTAGACACTTGTACTACAAAACTGCACCAATTTTAAGACACAATATCCGCTATGAATCAATTTGCAAATAATTAAAATAGTCACCGAGTCGAACTCGACAAAATGGCACCAAAAACTCCAACTCCAATTCTTGATCAGATGATGATTTGGTTGAGTCTGTGAATATTTTTTGTTTCACAGATGCTGTGTTTATGACATCACGATCAGGTAGACCTATAATCCAGATGGAAGGCCATCGATACTATCAGCATATCCGCTATAATCGAAAGGCCATCAGCAAAAAAATCCATTGGCCTTGCATTAAGTGGAGTTCTTGTGGGTGCAGAGCTTCTGTGTATACTATCGGCAATGAATTAATTAGACCAATTAAGTCTCATAACCATATTTAAAACTTTTGTGACCAATTAATTTTGTTCTAATTTGACACAATTATTTTAATGAATTCTAAATATTTAACTACTTTGTTATTTATTGAGTGACCCGGGGGCTAATTGTTTAATTTCAATATATCGCAATCGCTTTTATTTGACAGATGGATGTGAAACATTGCTGCATTTCTTTGGTAAGTTTTTATTTGTGCCAAAAAGAAGTATCAATATTCTGCCGAATGAAAGCGATTGCGATAGATTTTAAAATTAGACAATTTTATTTAATTAATTAATTCATTTAATAAATAAGTCAATTAGGCAGATCTGAATGTGCAGGTGTTGCTTCGAAACTGTAATGAATAAATATAAAAATATATAAAAAAATCTGTAAAGCCTTTTGTAAATTGTGTCTGTCAATAGCTACCTAAAGCCCATAACGTCCAGTAGTGTGAACTGCATGCTATATTGACGTGCTATTTATGCGATAATTTTTTGGTATATAATCTCAATGATCACACAGATTAAGTGTGGTTTTCAACTTCAGTTCGGCACATGCCTGTTCTGAACGTCGGAGGCCATCTCTACCACTCGCGTACCCGCGAGGGTACGAAGGTGCATTGGACATGTCAAAGGTTGACCACGTATGGGTGTCGAGCAACAGTCACGACCTTAAAAGGAGAAGTTGCAGAATTCAACAACATACATAACTATTCACTACCATCAAAGTTTGGCGTAGTCAACTACTTTTTGTAATCATGATTCTAACTACGACTACAAAATAGTTAACTACAGGTAGTTATGACTACATGAAACCTAACTACAAATAATCAGATTAACTACATTAATCGCAAATGTGATTACTACAATCAAGTAGTTTCAATAAAACAGACCTTTAGGGTTACTTTTAATAAAACTTGTTTCAATATCCTTAGTTTTAATTTCTACAAACTGCTTGGATGTGTCTCAAAGTGACGAAATGTACTTCCTATCCTTAGTTTTAATTTCATTTCTACAAACGTTTTGTTACTTGAATGTGTTTAAAAATGTCGAAATGGACTTCCTGTGAGTTACTTTTAAACATTTTTTTAATCCAAACAATTCAGATCCCGATGTATACGTACGGTGAAATTTTATTCTGAAATCTAGAAAACAACATCTACTTTTGCTTTTAACTGTTTAAGGGTGCTTGATTTAAAGGTTTCTGTTGCAGATGAAGCCTGGCTCACAACCTCAAAGCACAATAACCAAGTTTTAAACCATTCAGGGTATCGATTCTACGTGCAAAGTAGAGTAGGGTTCAAAACAAGATGGGTTTGCAACCGCTGGAACTCTCACAAATGCAGAGCTTCCGTCATTACTATAATGTCCGTGATTGTCAAAGTTATCAATCGACATAACCATTAAACTACTTTTTTAAATTGCTGAAGTTTTGATATATTGTCATATTCTGTGATATTGTAAATCAAACCTTAGAATCGGACTAAATGGGGATGTTTTGACAACTCGTAACTCTCCTGGGTCATTGTACCGAAACACAAAAAAAATGTTTGCTTCAAATATGTCGGAGCTTTGAAAGTATTTAAAACATTTTTTATTTATTTAGTACACACACAATTTTTACATGAAAAATAATAGACAAAGAGTAGTACAAGGGCACAGCTTTAAATACTTTCAAAGGATAAATATTAGACTTCATGATCTTAATTTGCTAAAATTATCGACACCAATCACTTTTTTCCACAGAGGTGAACAATAGAGTTATTATAGTTTTATTAGTTTTAGGTATGGCGGGTAGAAAACGATCGGAAAAAGAGAAAAAGGATCGACTAAGAGAAAAAAGAAGGCGTGGGTACGAAAAAAGAGAGAAAAAATGACTGAAAATGAACTGGAAGAAAGACGTCGAAAAGATAGGCAGAGGTACAAAAGAAAGAAAGTAGCTGGGCAAATAAAATCAATTAAAGACTACACACAAAGAGCGCAAGAAACGATAAGAAAAGGAGACATCGCACACAAACACATCAAAATAAATTAAATCGATTAAAAGCAACAGAATAAAAAATAATGGAAGATAAAACCTCCTTCTTAACGTTCAACATTATCAGTCTTTTCTAGAGCTTCTATAAGCAAAAAGCTTATGAGAATAGAAATAGATGTAAACATATCTCTATCAGAAGCATCTAGGCAGATAATTTAGGAGTTTTAAAAACAGAAATGCTCAAAAGAAACTCAAATCTCTGCTTGAGTACAGTTAGAAAGGGATGGCGTTACATGCGATGAATAGTACCATCCCTTACTGTACTCAAGTAGAGATTTGAGTTTGATTCTATAATACGAGCCTTAGAAACAGCAAACAAACTGGGCGATAAATGCTATTCCTATTTCTAGAATTGTTGCTATCGTCTAACTAGCTACGGTCACTGCTCACCATGCGGCAGAACTTACTTCTTGAAACAAAACACTTTTAAACTTACTGTTCAATGTATTTAAGATCTTAAAAGTTTATAATCATTACAATAATGAAACATAACAATTCATGTTTTTGAGGAGCTCGAAGATGCTGTGGCAAGCCCGCGATTTACAAATATGACTAAAAAAATATAATGCTCCTTGTTTCGGTAGGCGCAGTGCCTACTACTCTCTCCTGGCTGCGTTTGGATGTCGTCGTTTACATAGGTTATAGAGTTAGTCCAGAAACTCATGAAACGGAAGTAATATTATTTTTACTAAAAACACGTGCTTGTTGCATATAGTCTGTCAAGAAAGTCACAAAATTACTTTGTCATAATAGTTATTGTAACAACACATAACTACTTTTGCAATGCAACAACCACGTGTTTTTTTAGTAAAAATATTTTTTTTCACGTCTCAAGTTTACGCGCTCACTAGACATGAAATAAAACACTTTTTAACGGATACTAGCGCGGTTTTATTGAAAGTACTTTGGTATTTAGTTGGTATTTGGTTTGTTTTTAGTTTCAGTCTCCCGTGACCACGGCAGTTGCAAAGGTGCCGAAACGTCGGGAAAATAAAAAATAATTTTACTTCAGTTTCATGAGTTTCTGGACTACCTCTTTGTCTAACTTTACCATCCATACGCAAGACTCGTGCCTGAGTATAAGGATATTAAAAGGCTGACAATAGTGATGATGATGGTTTTTTGTTCTAGTTCAAGCATGGTACACGTTGTCGAACCGCAACACACGTGTGCTAAACCTGCCCGGATATCGCTTCTATGCCCGCAGTGGATCCAAGGGTCCGAAGATACAATGGCTCTGTCAACACTGGACTAAGCTCAGATGCAGAGCCTCCGTTACCACGCTCGAATTTGATATCATCAAAGTTAGAAATGATCATAATCATAGTCCCACTTAGGTTTCTTTGTCATCTGAGAAGCTAGAATTTGTAAGAAATGGAATAAGTATAAAAAGAAATTCTGATAACATAATACCTAATGTTATCAGCATTTCTTTGAATATTTATGTTAATTAGAAGTATTTCTTACAGTCCATATGGACTGTATAAGAAATATACCTCGGACCCATTTCATAGATTCCGGTCAAGTTCCAACTAACTTACCTTACACAAAATTAATAGAAATTCTGTTCAATTTTAATCTAAACAGAAGTCAGTGTTTTTATTAAATTGTTTCTATTTACTCATTTAATCAAAAATCTATTATTTCTATTATCTCAGTTATTTTATGTGATAAGATTAGTGTAAAAATCATAGCAGTTATAAAAAAGTGTATATTTTTTGGTGTCTGAATTTTTTAACAAATGAACGTTAATAACTATACATTAGTCAAAGACTGTTTCGCAGTTATTAGCGCCCACCTCGAACTTATATAAGGTCCTTCTTAAATAGTGCACAAAATTTTAAGGGGTCAATGTACTCATGCATACAAACAACGTTTACTATGGTACCAACATTGAAATCGTGATAAAAATCAGCTGTTCCATACATTTTGATCTATTCGATTTTAAATTTTCTATGGAACAGCTGATTTTTTTTCTTGATTTCAATGTTGGTACCATAGTTAAAGTTGTTTGTATGCGTGAGTACATTGACCCCTTAAAATTTTGTGCACTATATAAGAAGGACTTTATATAATTGTTAAAGTTAAACACCAAATAAATTTACTGAATCTAAAAGGATATTATGTAAAACAAAGTTTCTTATAAATGTAAATTTAAATATGTTTTATTGTTTTGTCTTTATTTAAAAAAAATATTTACGTTTATTTGTTGAATTAATTTCTTAAAAATATCGACTGCCACGATAGAGAATTCATTTTAGTGATTTTGCCAACTGAAGGCTATTATAAAACATGAAAATCACAAAGCACTATTTTTGTGTTTATTTAATAAATTAGCTCTACTCACAAAAGATTTGGGCTCTGGTCGTGGCTACAGATTGTTTTTTTTTTAAAATATTTTTTTGAAAAAGGTTCGGTTTAATGTGCACATTTTTTATTAGCGTTTTAAGATTAACATAACGAGTAATTTGGTTTGTGTGTCCTAGATTTGATCCCAACTCAAATTTACCTTTATATTTATCTTGTTTTTTGTATCCGTCTTTCAAAATCAGTAGATTAAACGATTTATGTGCGATATCGACATTTAATTAATCTCTGTTTTTTTTCTAGAGCCACAGTTCATCCGGTCAGCGAGAGGCAATCCCATTCTCCAGATCGGTAAGTATAGGTACAGTAGGAACAGAACCAGAGCAGACAAGATCCTCTGGACCTGCACTAAATGGCGTTCCTCCAACTGCCGAGCTATGGTCACTACCATCGAAAACACCATCGTCAAGCTTAAGAATGAACACAACCATTGAACCATGCGAGGCACCTTCGACAAAAATATCCCGAATTCCTTTTGGTATTTCTTGACTCATGTAACTTCATGTATTCCCGTATGTCGACTTGTCTCTCAGTCTCTGTTAGTCTCTACAAATGCAAACGTCTACAAATGCGGTAGCGCTGGATAAGATGAAATTTCGAAATAAACAAAGTACATAATTTAAAACTTTCATGTAGAGTATTAAATAGCGTAGTTTAATTCCAAAAGATTTTTATTCTAACTGATATCAAGGCCTCTCAGTCCTTGATGAACTGCTATATCTTCTTATTCTTCAAGCTTTGTTAAAAGTATGTATTTTTATATCTACTAACTTGTTTATTAAAGTATACTTTTTCGAACTCTTCATAGTCTTCATACTGTTTTTATCTTTCAGAATTGTTTCACCGGAAGACTATAAAACTCATGTCGGCCCAAACATAAACGAAAGAAAACTGCAAAATCTTATGGATCGCCATAAAAAGTGAAAACTTTCCATTGGATTCAAACATCGCATCGGCCACGACCTTCAGCACTTATTATTAAATCGGATCGAAAGCTTTCAATTAAAGCTTTCGCTACAATGTGTTCAACCAATTTATAAGAATCTAATAAAAGAAGGAATAGTTTGTAAGTTTTTTTATGTTCAATATTTTGTTTTTTATTTTTTTCAAATAATTTTGACAAAACCAAACAGTTCAATGTAATGAGCACTACCATTTACTCGTAGGCAAATGGCTTTTCTGTATATAATGTCAGATTCAGAATCAACATAAACTAATTTACGTACTTACTTACTTACTTTAATTATGGAATGTAAGTCTATGAAAAAAGCAGCAAAGCCTCTTGCCTAAAGAAGTGAGGCGACTGGCAAGTTCATGCTTCTAACAGTGGTCTTTTCTTTCAGGTCTGGTCTTCAGCGTATCCCGACAAGGAAATCCCGTTATCCAGATAGGTATTCATAGGTTCAGCAAGCACTCTTGCTATCACGGTAAAACTTTTTGGGTCTGCTCTAAATGGACTTCTGGCAAGTGTAGAGCTTCAGTCACAACTTGGGGCAAATGTATTTTAAAGTACAGAAATGATCATAATCATTGAATTAAAAAATGAAAATGAAATTAAATATAAGGAAATGTGATTTCGGTAATATTTCTTATAAGGGTTAATTGGTGTGTAGATTGACAAAATTTTGTAATGAATAGTTGCATAAAATAAAAAAATAAAAAAAGGTAAAGTAAAGCAGTTCAATTTTATTGTAATGAGCACTACCATTTACTCGTAGGCAAGTTGGCTTTTCTGTATAATAACGTCATATTTGGAACCACCATAAACTAATTTAGGTACTTACCTTACTTATGGAATGTCAATGAAGAAAGCAGAAAAGCCTATTGCTTAAGGAAGTGAGGCGACTGGCAAGTTTATGCTTCCTACACTGGTCTTTTCCTTCAGGTCTGGTCTTCGGCGTGTCCCGACAAGGAAATCCCGTTATCCAGATAGGTATTCATAGGTACAGCAAGAACTCTTGCTATCGCCATAAGACTTTTTGGGTCTGCTCTAAATGGAGTTCTGGCAAGTGTAGAGCTTCAGTCACAACTTGGGCCAAATATATTTTAAAGTACAAAAATGATCATAATAAGAAAGACAAAATAATGTAATGAACAGTTGCATAAAATAAACAAAAAACGAAAAATATAGTATAACAGTTCAATTTTATTGTAATGACACTACCATTTACTCGTAGGCAAGTAAGTGGCTTTTCTGTATATAACGTCATATTTGGAACCACCATAAACTAATTTACGTATGTACTTACTTTACATTATGAAATGTCTATGAAGAAAGCAGGAAAGTCTCTTGCTTAAGAAAGTGAGGCGACTGGCAAATTTATGCTTCTTACAGTGGTCTTTTCTTTCAGGTCTGGTCTTCGGCGTGTCCCGACAAGGAAATCCCATTATCCATATAGGTATTTATAGGTACCACAAGCACTCTTGCAATCACGGTAAGACTTTTTGGGTCTGCTCTAAACGGACTACTGACAAGTGTAGAGCTTCAGTCACAACTCTGGGCAAATGTATTTTAAAGTACAGAAATGATCATAATCATTGATTTAAAAATTAAAATGAAATGAAAAATTTGGTAATATGATTTCGGTAATATTTCTTATTATGGTTAATTGGTGTGTAGAATGGCAAAACTGTGTAATGAATAGATGCATAAAATAAATAAAAAATAAAAAGTAACGTATAAATATTATTCACTATTATTATATTTTGACATAATTTCTTAACTCTGCATGTGAATACATCAACGTAAGCTTAGGAACAAGGATTAACACTCCATCTCATATGTGGTATAAAGTTGAAAGTTTTACAGTGCAACCTTGTAGACGTGCTGTGTGTAGCGCAGGGAATGATAATAACGTTATTTTTAAATGTAACATTATTTTATTAATTTTAACATTAACGTTATGTCAATAAATAACGTTACTCTAGATAACGTTACATTGAAATTGACGTTATTTTAGTAAATAACGTTAATTTTAATGTTAATTTTAACGTTATTTCTTACTTTTTTTACCGTTACTTTAAAATTAACTTTATTACTATTAATAACGTTACTTTTTACCGATAATTTTACCGGTACTATTGTACCGGTAAAGATTAACGCTATATTTAACGGTAATTTTACCGGTGCAATATTTTAACGTTATTTTTACTGGTAAATTTACCGATAAAATGTTTTAACGGTATTTTTAACGTTATTTTTTGTATCGTTATTTTTTTTACCGATATTTCAATTTCTGGTGTAGCGTCATTAGTACTAATAAGGCCAGGTAATAGTCAGCTTGGTGTTCCAGCTCCCGTGTTCACGTCTTCGCGTTTCGGCAAACCAGTAATAGAGTTGGGAATCCATCGATACAACCTGTACTGTGGGTCGGACCCCGGTGCACGTGTGTGGAGATGCGTGAAGTGGTCAAGTGCTAGCTGCCGCGCTTCCATCGTCACTGTTGGAGAATCTATAATCACCTATAGAAATTCTCATAATCATACCAAAAATAATTATTACCTTTATCCGCCACAGCAAATAACAAAGTATGATGGTTATCAGGACAAATAAAATAATTGCTAATGTTCCGGCGAGGAGCTCGGTGGCTCAGTGGTTTAACGCCTGGCCTTGCGATTGTGGAGGTTAAGCAACTTTCGCAAGGGTCGGTCTTGGGATGGGTGACCAAAAATATATTATCATGAGTTCCTTTAAGCTTCAGAAGGGCACTTTCAGCCAATGGTCCCGGCTGCATTTGCAGTCGTTAACATCCACAAATCCGCATTGGGCCTGTCTGGTGGGTTATGGCCCATCCTTCTTCTCCACCTGCAAGGAAGGCCTGTACTCCAGCAGTGGGGACATTAAAAATACTTGAATTGTTTCGGTACTTCCGGTGGTGGATGTGAAAAATGAAGCCACAAAGCACAGTGTATTTCCTTAAGTAAATTAAAGACATTATAATTTGTTTGTCATAATCTTGATATGAAATTTTGGCGATGCATAAAAAATAATTGTCTTTGTTTATAAATACTTGTGAGTGTTTGTTGATGTGAAAGTTGATGTCAATGTAACCGTATCGATATATTAAACTTAATGATCGAAGATTCATGAATACAATTGTACTTTGTCTTTTACTGTTACTGTGTTATTCAGAGATGTTTCACAAAACTGGGGTGCAAGACTGTTCTAACAAAACCTGGTTTAATTCTTGTTAACCAATCACAATGCACCTTTTAATCCTTAAACGGTGGGACTAAACGTTAAACTGTCACTCTGAATACGATTTGCGCTAAAATGGCGTTAGTCCGCAGTCTAACGCCATGTTAACTTTGGCCCTAGTTTAACGAACGCTCTCTGAATAACACAGTTTATGACTAATACCTAAAGCAGTTGATATGATGATCATCATTCTTAATACTACTATTTCAGAAGATGGCGATCAAGTTACTCTCTTGAAGCATCATCTTGAAGGGTTACATTATCTTGAGTATTTACCGGCTACAAAGTATAGGGCTAGGGGAAGTAGAAAATGTCGTCAGTGCTGGAAACAGCATAGGAGAAGAAGAGAGACAATATACTGCTGTGCTGTGTGCCCTGAGAAACCAAGCCTGTGTGTCGTCGACTGTTTTCAAACATATCACTTACCCCTAATATCTTAATAAAGATAAAAAAAAGAATTGTTTTAAATTTAGATCTTTTTTAATTCAGTCATGTTTTATACGTGCGTTTCGGAGTAAAACAAATAGATAAAGAACAGAAACTATATTTTCTCCGCATACAACTCTATATTTTTAGGGTTCCGTACCCAAAGGGTAAAAACGGGACCCTATTACTAAGACTCCGCTGTCCGTCTGTCTGTCTGTCTGTCTGTCTGTCCGTATGTCTGTCTGTCTGTCTGTCTGTCTGTCTGTCTGTCTGTCTGTCTGTCTGTCTGTCTCACCAGGCTGTATCTCATGAACCGTAATAGCTACAAAGTTGAAATTTTCACAGATGATGCATTTTTGTCGCCGCTATAACAACAAATACTAAAAACAGAATAAAATTAATGTTTAAGGGGCGCTCCCATACAACAAACGTGACTTTTTTTGCCGTTTTTTTACCATTACCTCTCGAATAAGTGCATTTAATTCATCGTTAAAAGTGATTTTATTCACTGAGTGAATCAAAATATTTTGAATTTGAAATTTAGGAATTGAATTTGAAATTTGAATTTGCGTGCTGAAGGACCTACTGGCTGATAAGGAGCTATTCCATAGAGCCAAAATATCCTGCAAATTTTAGGTAGATTCTTTTTAAAGGGAGATTACAAGTTCAGTCTTGCATCAGTGCATTCCATCAGTCTGGTACGATCATCAGTCAAGAAAAAAAAAAATTTGAATTTGGAACAAACGCGTATCATATGAATTATGTAAAAAAACGTGCTGAAGTCATCAGTCAAGGAAAAGTCTATCTATACAGAACAGACTAATGGAATGGACGCATACCAGACTGATCATGTAATCTCACTCTAATCGTGGTTGTTTTATATCATTGGAAAACTTCTAATTTCACTATTTTCTTATGTTTAAATATTACCGACTACCTTAATAATAAAATGTAATAACTATAAATACTATCTGCCTTACTAATAAACCGTTATTAGTAAAACAGTAAAGGTGTAAGTACCGCTATTTGTTTTCTCGCAGTCAATGCACGGTAAAAAGTAGAGTACACAAATCATGATAACAAAATCATCTCGGTCCTTTTCCCTCGCTTCGCTCAGCATTCCATTTTAGAATCCTTCTTCGCTGCTCCCGGGTCGGGATCCAACTTAGTCCCTCGAATTAAAATCCCTTTTTAGGGTTCCGTAGCCTAAATGGCAAAAAACGGAACCCTTATAGATTCGTCATGTCTGTCTATCTGTCTGTCTGTCCTATTGTCACAGCCACTTTATTCCGAAAGTATTAAGACTACACAGTTGAAACTTGGTAGGTAGGTGTATTCTGTTAACCGCTTACCGAATTTAATACAAAAATAAGAAAAATAAAAGATTAAGGGGGGGCTCCCCATACATGGAACTGAAACTGAAAAAAAATTTTTTCTTCAAACCAACACGTGTTGGGTGTCTATAGATAGGTCTTTAAAAATGACATTGAGGTTTCTAAGACAACTTTTTCTCAAAGTCAACCGTTTGAAAGATATACACCGCCAAAGTGGTAAAATGTGTGTCCCCCCCCTTTAACTTTTGAAATAAGAGAGTGAAAAATCTAAAAAAAATATATGCTGTAGATCTTAATAAACACTTTCAACCAAAATTGGTTTGAACGAGATATAGTAATTAGTTTTTGAGATATAGCACATTTTCCAAAACCGCAAATATAACTTTGTCATTCATACCAACACTGTGAAAAACAAAGTTATTTTTGCATACGAAAAATGATAGGTGGTATTAAATATGGTATGGTATAAGGTAACTACGGAACCCTATGGCGCGTGGCCCGACACGCACTTGGCCGGTTTTTTTTTCACTTGTTGTATAATCTACTATTATTTCAGCTAGACGTAGATCGTCGGTCGTCCAAATAAAAATAAATATTTGATTGTAGAACCGGTATTTTTAACGTCGTGTCGTGGTAAGCCGATGATGCAGCTCGGGTTGCACAGGTTCAACATGAACAACCGCAGCCACGGCAGCAGGGTCTGGTGGAAATGCAGGTATTGCAGCAAGGGCTGCAAGGCTAGCGTCACCACTTATGAAGGCGTCATCATCAAAATGAAAGACATGCACAACCACTAAAGTTTCTAAATTATTTTCTAGTAAAGCCCAGAAATGCTTCGTATCTTTAGTGAACTTGAACCAAAAATAATCATATTTTCGAATGGCTTACGTTTGAATGATCACCATACTAAGCCAACCTAACTCCAAATTAGTAAATGCCTTTGGTGAGCATTAAAGTATTAAATTCCCTTTTCTAATGTTACAAAATGTTTATTCTTAGAGGTAAATAATAGGTAATGTAAATCACAACTGTTCTTTTATTCTAGAGCCGTTGTTTCTTAAATCGCGCTTCGGTAAGTCCGTGATGCTGCTCGGGCTGCACAGGTTCAACATCAACAACCGTAGCCGCGGCAGCAAGGCTTGGTGGAACTGCACCAAGGCCCGTAGTAAAGGCTGCAAGGCTAACATCACTACTCATGACAATGTCATCATCAAAATGAACCACAGTCATAACCATTGAAACATCAAGTTCTTAAAAGGATTGTCAAGCAAACAGTCTCCATACAAACGGCGATAACGTTTCCCACCCTCTAAACCTTAGCCTACAGCAATGAATTTTAGGTATGTGTTTGAAATGCCTAAAAACAAAGGCACGTACGTTTTGATTTTTTAAATATCTACAACGTGCTAATGAATTAACGCAATATGAGAAAACCGTTTCTTTGGACCATCAAACTGAACAACTTTTACTATGGGACCAACTCTGAAATCGCGAAAAAAATCAGCTGTTTGCCTGTTTCATACAAAAATTAATAACGAAAATTTAATAATGTATGAAGCAGCATAATTTTTTTTCGCGATTTCAGAGTTGGTCCCATATTGATGGTCCGAAGAAACGGTTTTCTCATTTTGCGTTAATTCATTAATGTATAATAGATTTTGAAATATTTGCATTATAGTAATTTCATATAAAACAAAAAAGGGCCAATATTTTCAAATCTACAATGAATATTCAAAAAATCAAGCCCTTGTTTTTGGCATTTCAAAAACATACTAAAAATTCAGTGCTGTAGGTTAAAGGTTTAAGGTGCCTTCCCACGGTGCGTGCTACCACGCACCGCACCGAGCCGCACGAGGGCGAGCACGGGCGCACCGTGGGAAACGCTGGCACGGGCCGTGCGTCGTTCGGCCATGTTCGGCGCACAGCCCGCTGTACTGTTCCCACGGTGCGCCCGCGTCCGTGCAACGACGCACGAGTGATGATGGCACAGTACAAATAGTCGAAAAGCGAGCCATACCTACGCGCCTCAAGTTTAGTAACGAACGAAAAATTTACGTAGGTACTATTTATTTATTGATTGAAATACCTGTACTTACTATGGTAAAGTGCAGATATTGCTGTTTTTATTATATTTATGTAGGTAACCAATTAATTCAGAGATAAAAAATCCGAAAGCTCCGAAATATAAGATTAAATATAAGTAAGTACTTTAAATACTGTATTACCTACTAACTATGGCCAAAAGGATTTGTAACGAATTTTTTATACAGGCTGTTTGGTAATAGCTTTATAAAGCCGAATAATTATGGTAGGTAAGGACCATCAAACTGAATAAGTTTTACTATGGGACCAACTCTGAAATCGCGAAAAAAATCTGCTATTCTATACATTTTGATATTTTCGTTATTAATTTTTGTATGAAACAGCTGATATTTTTCGCATTTCAGATTTGGTCCCTTAGTAAAAGTTGTTCAGTTTGATGGTCCCTATCTACCATATTCGGCTTTATTAGGCTAACTGAAAATCCTATGTAGGTTTTACGCAATTTTTTGTTTTTTGTTTTCACTATTAGTTTTGTAATTTGCTAACCTAGGTATTTTATTGCTTAGAAAGTATTTCGCATTGAAGGTAGACCCTATATAATATTGATCCTAAATTATTATTATTAATAATAATAATAAAAACACTTAATTGCACACTAAGACAGGACATATACAAAGAAAAACAGCAAAGCACACAAAAAAGCGGCCTTATTGCTAAAAAGCAATTTACGTAATACGTACAATCACAAAACTAGAAAGATACGAAAGTACTTAGATGAAATTAAAATACTGTAGGTAATTATTTAAAGGTCAGGGCCGATTGACTACTGATAGATATCATACTATGACGCGCGGCATATTGACAAAGGCGACGAGCCGCCACGAACGCGGACGCACAGCGCTACGCACCGCCACGCACCGATCCTTTGAAGTTACCGACGCTCGATGGATCGTACGCACGACGACGCACCGCGGCGCACGGTCGTTTCCCACGGTGTGTCGGTTCGGTTTGATGCGCTCTCGTGCGTCTCAAGACGCACCGGTGGGAAGGCAACTTTAGAGAGTGCGAAACGTTTTATCGCCGTTTGTATGGAGCCCGCTTGCTTGACAATCCTCTTAATGCTATGTGTATGTTATGCCATTTGCTACCTAGTCATTGCTTAAAAGGTATATTTTTGTATTTCCGAAAGTTACCTGTGTATGCCTGTATTTTTAATCGTTTTTCTCATTGATTAGGGAATTGGTTTAGAGAAATAATTATGCTAAAACTATACCTAACCACAGAATTTGTTTGGTGTGTTAATATGAATGATTAATTATAAACTTTTTCTTTAGATCATTATTTATTTAATGAGTTTGTCTATTGTCCTAGTTATTTTAGTAGATTGTTTGTTTTTATGTCAAAGATTGTAATCAAAAAGGATGACAAAATGATCTATGGTTTTTAGAGGAAGATGATGTTTATCTATTGAAGTTTGGCCTCAAACACAAACATTTTAGTTTTATTTCCAAATCATGAATTGATTTAGAATTTATTTTAATATTTTTAGAACAAAAGGTTGAAGAAAAGTAATAATAATAATAATATAAAAAATATAACTCAATGAAATTATAAGTAAGTATATTTTTTTTCTTCAAAATAATGCTGACTTTAATTTAATCTCACTAAATAGTATGTAATATAACTATATAATGTAATTTTAACAGTATTATATTACTATCGACAGTAATATTCACAACAACCCCTCGTGGCAAACCGGCGTTGCTGCTTAACTCATACCTGTACCACAAGAACAACCGGAGCAGTGGTCCCAAGGCAGCCTGGTTCTGCAGCAGGAGGCGGGTAGGCTGCCGTGCCTCCATCACCGTCTACGACACCACCATCACCGGCTACAGAAACAGTCACAACCATTTGCCGTAACAATGAGAATTGTCCCACTTTACCGCACTGCTATTAGATTACTCATATTTGTCCACTTTGATATTTCAGAGCTGTGTAATTATATGTTTAACCGTATTATTTTTTATTATCGACAGCAATATTCACAACAACCCGTCGTGGCAAACCGTTGTTACTGCTTAATTCATACCGGTACCTCAGGAACAATCGTAGCAGTGGCCTAAAGGCAACCTGGTTTTGCAGTAGGAGGTGGCTGGGCTGCCATGCATCCGTCACCATCTACGATACCACCATCCTCGGCTACAGAAACAGTCACAACCATCTGCCGTAACAATAAGAATATTCCCGCTTTACCGCTCGGCTGTTAAATTCTTTGTCTACTTTGATGTTTCAGAGCTGTATAATTATGTAGTCAACTGTATTATTTTTTACTATCGACAGCAATATTCTCCACAAGCCGTCGTGGTAAACCGTTGTTGCTGCTTAATTCATACCGGTATCACAGGAACAACCGTAGCAGTGGTCTTAAGGCAACCTGGTTTTGCAGCAGGAGCGCGCTGGGCTGCCGTGCCTCCGTCACCATCTACGATACCACCATCCTCGGCTTCAGAAACAGACACAACCATCTGCCGAAACAATAAGAATGTTCCCACTTTACCACACTGCTATTAGATTACTCGTATTTGTCCACTTTGATGTTTCAGAGCCGTGTAATTAAATATTTTTCTCAAAAATGCTTGTAATATGGTCATTATTTTGACAACCTTCTTTGAGAAAAGGCACGACAGCCTAGCCAGACTGCCGTGCCTTCGTCTACTTTATTTACATGTGAGGCTTTTAGAGGGTCGAAAAAAAATTTTTTATTTGATCCAACGCACCGTTTCTGAGATATTTGCATTTTTGTAATTTGTTTTCACCCTTCATCATCGCTACCAGCAACGCAGTCATTATAGACTGCGGCAGTAATGTACTAATTATCTGTATTATTTTTTACTATCGACAGCTTTATTCACAACAACCCATCGCTCGTAGCAAACCGTTTTTGCTGCTTAATTCATATCGGTACCTCAGCAGCAACCGGAGCAGTGGTCATAAAGCAACCTGGTTTTGCAGTAGGAGTGGGTTGGGCTGCCGTGCCTCCATCACCATCTACGATACCATAAGAATAAATAAAACTGACTAGAACGGAATCTTCTTTATCCGAGTCCCAAATGCCGCTTTTTATATAACTACTTCCCCCTTCACGTCGCTACGCTCCGCTGTCGTCCAAGCGTGTTGCCAGGGTTGCTTACTGTTAAATATTGCTTACGTTTAAAGATAATTTTTCTTTAGTTTTAAATCATTATTTTATTCTAGTTAGGAGATACGAAAATAAAATAATTATTTTTTTCTGGCTAAGTAAGTACTTACCTACTCCTGAGTTTGTATAAATAAAGTAAATATAGTTCGTATCACGAAAGATGACCACAAATGGCGCCCATCTTTCCATCATAACTCACGAAGAAAAGACTTAAGACAATATAATATTTCATATCCTATATTATATATATATATATATATATATATATATATATATATATATATATATATATATATTTACGTTATATTTAAATATATGAAATATTATTTTGTCTTAAGTCTTTTCTTCATGAGTAATGATGCGAAAATGGGCGCCATTTGTGGTCATCTTTCGTGATTCGTACTACCTACACATTTAGTATGGAAATTAAATTAAATTTTGAACAAAAATGTACTTCTAAAACATTTCTAGGTTTTAATCCGCTTACTGTTTTGTTGTGTTTAATCACGCAACGAAATCACAGAATAGATACGAAATAGTATTGTATAAAGCTGGGTATGGGGCTGGCTGGGCAAACGCGCGTGCGGCGACGCCGGCCGTAATGGTGTGTCCCCACTTAGGTTCGCGAACCTCCGCGCTCCGCGAACCTAGAACAGTGATCCATAGCAAAAACAAATATTTTTACTTTGGCTACAGTGTGTGCCTGTGCGAACCAGCTTCGCATACGAGTTCCCTCACGTACACACCTCGGCGCCCTGTTTCAGCAGAGGATAAACGATATTTTCGGTGCAGGTTCGCGGAGCGCGGAGGTTCGCGAACCTAAGTGGGTACCCACCCTTACAGCTCGACTGAGTTTCTCGTTTAACAAGTAGGCTAATATCGTGACTTTGAGTCCGTTCGGGGCGGGAGTGTCCGTTCTAGTAAATTTTATTTATTCTTATGATGATACCACCATCTCCTCGGCTACAGAAACAGTCACAACCATCTGCCTTAACAATAAGAATATTCCCGCTTTACCGCTCTGCTATAAGATTCTCTGGCCACTTTAATGTTTCAAAGCTAACATAAGAACTGTATTGTGTATTATTGAATCTGTGTCATTTTTTCCATTGACAGCAATATTCTCAACAACCCGTCTTGGCAAACCGGTGCTGCTGATCAATTCGTATCGGTTCTACAAGAATAACCGGAGCAGAGGTCTCAAGGCAGCCTGGTTTTGTAGCAGGAGCGGGCTGGGCTGCCGTGCCTCCATCACCGTCTACGACACCACCATCCTCGGCTACAGAAACAGTCACAACCATTTACCGTAACAATAAGAATGTTCTCACTTTACCACACTGCTATAAGATTATTTGTCCACTTTGATGTTTCATAGCTGTGTAATTATATATTTAACTGTATTTTTTTTTAATATCGACAATAATATTCACAACAACCCGTCGTGGTAAACCGTATACTATACTGCTTAATTCATACCGGTACCTCAGGAACAACCATAGCAGTGGTCTTAAAGCAACCAGGGGCCGTATCGGCTAACGCATCGATTATCGAAAAGTCTGCCGAGTTTCAACTTAAAACAGAAAAATCAAAGTAAGGAATTTCGTCTTGTACTTTCTGTTGACGTACTTTGGAAGATATCGATGTTCGTGTGACATCATGAATTGGGGTTCGCCATTTTGGCCCAATTGGGGCTCGATTTATCTGTTTTAATTTGAAACCCGACAGACTTTTCGATAATCGATTCGTTAGCCGGTACGGCCCCAGGGGCCATACTGGCTAACTTACGTGGCTATCGTAATCGCTTTCATTTGACAGATCGATGTGAAACATTGCTACTTCTTTTTGGCACAAATTAAACCTTACCAAAGAAAAGTAGCAATGTATCACATCCATCTGTCAAATGAAAGCGATAACGATAGCCATGTAAGTTTGCCGGTATGGCCCCTGGTGTTGCAGCAGAAGGTGGCTGGGCTGCCGTGCCTCCGTCGTCCGTTATAGTAACGATAAAAATCTGACAATTGAACAACATAAAACTGAAAACTTTGACATTAAAAATAAAATGGCTTCAAAATAATAATTTAAAAATAATTTTATCAAAAACGAGTATAATGAATTTTAACAATTTGGAAAAATCCTGGAAAATACAAAAAGTGCCATATTTTTGGGTCTTTTAATAGATACAAAATTATCATGAAAGGGACAAATAGATAAAGTTTGCGGCAAAATTAATAGGTTTGTATTTGCGTTATAGAAACTATCTAAAGTAGCAAGTGTAAATGCAGCCATTACTGTTTATTTTGCGTATATAGAATCTGTATTAAGATATTGTTTGATGGTATTGGGAAACGGCACTGATATTAAACAGCAATTTATTGCGCAAAAGCGGTGCGTAAGAGCTATTTGTAACATAGCTCCAGATATATCATGTAAGCCCTATTTTAAATCTTTAAAAAAACTGTCCTTACCGAACCTCTACATTCTTGAAGTGTGTAGTTGTAAAGCAAAATATGGATAAGTTTACAATGGCGAAAGTCATAACCCAAGGTCGAGACATAACCCTTACAGACTGGTTCTAATGACGGTCCCAAAAACTCAACGATTCCATAAAAATTGTCATGCTATGTCTCAAAAAATTTAATAAAAGTATTATTAAATATTTATCTGTATCATTTTTTCCATCGACAGTAATATTCTCAACAACCCGTCTTGGTAAACCAGTGTTGCTGATAAATTCGTACCGGTTTTACAAGAACAATCGGAGCAGTGGTCCCAAGGCAGCTTGGTTCTGCGGCAGGAGGCGGGTTGGCTGCCGTGCCTCCGTCACCGTCTACGACACCACTATACTCGGCTACAGAAACAATCACAACCATCTGCCGCAACTATAAGGCTGCGAACTCACCGGTTGGTGCCTATATATATCCAGGTTACTTGCTATTATACACGGTGACCGTACTAGAAGGTGAATCGCTAGGACAGTCGCCTTGATCTCATTGTCTTTGGTTGTATGGCTCGCGCTATACATTCTAGTCTAGGCAGTCTCCTGTATGTATCGAGGCGCCTAGCGCGCAGTGCGGCCGGTTGCGGTCATTTTTACTTGGATACATATCTAGGCACCTGTCGATGCGTACCTGAGAATCCCACACTTTACCTCAATGCTTTTAGGATTCTTTGACCTCACTTCTACCTCTCTTCTGCTTTGAGATACGTTTTTGCCATATTCATCATATCTCGACTGTTGATTTTAAGTCTCCTTCGGATGATAAGTATGTGTTGTTTTAATATTGGCAATAAGCTGTTTCAGAACCTTTTAAAAGGATTCATATCATGAATGTAAATAAAAAATTGTACCTATGCAACGTTACATAATTAGGTATTAAAACAATTATGTGATTTTCGTGTTTTAATACCCCTACAGTAGCATAAATAATGTGTTATTGTTGTATTGTATTTTTAAGAAACTAATTAAGAATTTACGGCTTGAATTGATAAATAAAATGTTATTAATTAAAACCTTTTTCAGTTGATGATGAGGCATGTAAAACCACGCCTTGGCTGTTTACATACACAGTATAAGCACACACATGTAACGAAACTACGCCTTGGCTTTCGTTCGTCATTGGGCGTTCCATATCGAACCCTGCCGCCCGGCCCCCGCCCGCCCCCCAGTACGCCCCCCAGTTACGCACACATACGTACCATCAAAAACAGGCCTCACTTCGTTGTTCGACAAAATGCTTTGTTTTATGCTGGCTGGTAAATCAGTGGTATGTTTAAATAAGTGGTTAATTAATATAATAAATGAAATATAATATAATTAATATAATAAGTGGTTAGTTGTATTTTTTTATATTGATGTTAAAAGTAGAATGGCAATTGTTTCCATTCAGTGTCTGAATTTTTTTGAAGAAAAAACATGTTTGAGAAAGAAAGAGAGAGACAAAGAAATATATATATTTATTAACACAAAAGACCACACAAAAAGTTACAATTACAAACAACAAAAGATATATAGCCCTCCAGTAAAGATCGTTTGCGATTGTAAATTTTTACGTAATTTGACGCTCATTGACGCTAAAATTTATCGTTTACGCGTGCAATCGAAGCGATTTTCAAATGCTCTATCAATGGCATTGACGAGAAAATTGACAATCTCAATTGATCGTTGCCGGGGGCCTTAACAAAACGAGACAATATGTGTGAATCATATAAACAGAGAGTACCTCTCCGCACGAAACACACAATAAGGTCACTAAGGTCCCGGTCTCAGCTTGTGTTGTGATGACACAGATGTGTCCCGGAAGCATGAAGGAAAATGTAACTTCTGAGTTTCGATAGTGATCTCTGATTGGTCAAAAAACTCGGTACCTAGTTCGGAGATTGTAGGCAAAATCAAACTACCGAATTTTTTGCACAACCAGTCTTTGAGTTCTTTTGTGTCCTTGAGGTAGGTAGGTACTAATTATATTGAAGCGTGAACTCACTAGAGTTTTTTACTGGCAGGCCCTGCTGGTGCGCGATTTGCACGGGCACGTTAAAACAAAGAAAAATACCTAATAATATAAATAATTAAAAGCTACACATAAAAACTTGAAGAAAAAAGACAATTAAGACATAAATAAAAACTTGTAACCTATGGACGATTCATGACAAGTCTGTCAAAGAAATTTTTTATAAAGAATTTACAAACTAGTAAATATAATATAAAACATTAGAAATATTACAATAAACATTGTGCTAGTGCGAAACATTGTTATTTATGAGTCAGGGCCATTGACAGCGTAAAGTGCAGTGCCGTGAGCAGAGCTTTATTACACGCACGACTGTCCATTAGCGTTCCCGCTGACGGGCGATTAATCGCTGAGCTATTTTTTGTCGCTGAGAATAGAACGTATGGAGCTCTATACGTAAACTCTCACGAGCTACTTTTTGTAGCTGCGATAAACGCGGCGTTAATCGCGGCGATAATCGCGGCGCTTTTTTGTCGCTGGCTAAGTAAAACCTTTGTCGTGTCATTTCGCGGGCGATTATCGCCACGATTAACGCCGCGATTATCACAGCTACAAAAAGACGCTCGTGAGCGGTTACGCTTACACTGTCCAAAAAACAGAGAGTATAATTTGATTGTTTAAGATGATTTTACTAACATTCACTAATATTTCAGAGGCCAGATTTACCACTACCAGATACGGCAAGCCGGCAATCCAACAAGGCAAATACCGGTTCAACAAGAACAATCGCAGTACCGGACCGAAGGTCTTGTGGGTGTGTTGCCGGACGAGTTCCGGTTGTCGAGCGAACATCACTACTTACAACGATATCATACTGAAGAAAAACACTGTGCATAACCATTGACGCAATCGAGTTACTACTCGATTGCATCAATGGGCTAGTGATGAACTCTTATGAAATGGTTATTCATAACGGAGTGCTGGTACCGACACTGATGTATGGAAGTGAATCTTGGGTATGGCAGAAGAAGAATGAAAGCAGAATAAATGCGGTAGAGATGCGATCGTTGAGGAAAATGTGTGGAGTAAAATTGAGTGATAGAGTGAGCAATGATGTGATTCGTAAAAGGTGTGGTCTGAAAGATGATATAGTGACAAGAATTGAGAAAGGAATGCTTCGGTGGTTTGGTCACTTAGAGAGGATGAATGAAAGGCGAATCACGAAAGAGATATATTGTGCGAATGTAGAAGGAACGATTGCGCAAGGGCGTCCCAGAAAAACCTACGTGGACCAATTAGAGGTTATTATAAAAAAGGCTGGTGTACGCAGTGACAAAAACCGCAGGGCATGTATTAAAAGATGTGAATGAAGCGAAAGAAGTGTGCAAGGATCGTAGCAGGTGGCGATCCATAGTCTCTGCCTACCCCATGGGAAACAGGCGTGACTATATGTATGTATGTATGTATGAAATGGTACTCCATTTCATAAGAGTTCATCACTAGCCCCAATGATAAAATAAGGTTTATTTTAATTTAAACAAATGTTGCCAATCTCTGAAAAAAGAATCACGCTATAAATTTTATAGAAAATGCCATTCTACAAAATTTTGAGACCAATTTTGCCATGGGTCTTCCAAACTTTTTAGTTGTCTCCAAACTTTTGTAAATCTCCAAACTCCTCCACGAAGTCCCAAGGGCCAGGATGTAGCTAGCTCATCGTGCCAGTAAATTACAATATTGTTGGTACGATCCGCCGCTTTCGCGGGCCGGATTGTTGGTGCTCGCGGGCCGGAGTTGGCCCGCGAGCCGTTGTTTGGAGACCCCTGATTAAGCCGATGAAAAATGAATCTAAGTCGATAAATTACGAGTATACTTAAGCCAAAGGTTTTCGTGGGATTAATTATCTTTTTGGCGTCAAATAAATCTTTAAGTTTGTTTTATGTTGTTACTAATGTTTATTTCATATAAAATAGTAACTTAGTTGATATTTAGATGCGATAAATACAGTTAGTGGTACCTATATTAAAACTTGTTTCTTTATTAATTGCATAATTAGGAATACTGTACGATTCAAACCAACCGGTCCGCATCGCATCGCAACGCATTTTACCTCTGCCAGAGGAAAATAAAGCGTGTATACAGTAGTTAAATTTCATATTGCGGGCGGCGCTGACCGGCTGCCGCGGCATGCGGACGGAGCCGAGACCGGCTGCCGCGGCATGCGGACGGAGCCGAGACCGGCTGCCGCGGTTTCATGCAAATATGGAATTAACTACATGTAGAGACGTTTTATTTTCCTCTGGCAAAGGTAAAATGCGTTCCGACTCTGGCCGGTCTGTTTGAATTGTACATAAGAGTCTAATCAGTGTGACAGGATTTTTGTTTTCAACACACCTAGGGGCCGATTCTCACGCACTGCGACATTTCTCGAATTTGAGATTATCTCAAATCACAGATCTCTATTAAAAATGTTACTTAAATCTTTATTGGAGCCAAAAAAAGTTATCTTTTTCGAGATATCTCGAGTTTGACACATGTCACACGCCCGAGAATCACCTCCCTAAAGTCTGTCCATCCTTACTTGTCTTATATGGTAAACAATCTTCACCCAACTCTTTATTGAAATAATCATTTATAAAATAAAACAAATGGTTTTCCACACATAGATTACGAAAAACATTGTTAATAAATTAACTATAATTTCATAAACTTACTAACATATTTTTAGATAACGATTTAAGTTTAAAAGACGTATGACAACTGTCAAAAACTGTTTACTAAATAAGACAAGTAAGGATAAACAGATTTTAGATCAATACTTATACGACCCTTGCCTATGCAAACGCACTGCGTTGAAATAGAACTCTGTGATTGGTTAGTTTGTTTTACGTATTACGCGTGATTGGTAGTTGGGACGCTGTACGATGAGACCTCATAGTTAACGTATTTGTGAATACGAGAGTAAAAGAGTATCTTTTTTTTATGTTGTAATATACATCGTTTTTCAGAACCCGTATTTACAGTATCCCGTTATGGCAGACCTGTGATTCTACTAGGTCACTACCGATTTAACAGGTGGAGCAGAAGTAAGGATCCCAAAGTGACCTGGATGTGTGTGAAGAACAGGTCCAAAGGATGCAAGGCTACTCTTACCACGATGTTCAATGTCATTGTAAAGATCAATGACACTCATAGCCACGATTGATGACAATGACGTCATAAAAATAGAGAATAGGTAATTGGATTTTACAAAAGGTCCTAGTAGATTGCAACCGAAGTTTGATTGATGTTGAGATTTGATATAAGTACTTGTGTCAATTTTGTATAGTTTGAGTCATCAGTGAAACTGCTGTAATACAGTGGAGTGAATTTTTTTTTCGAGAGAGACGAGTACATATGGTTGTGACTGTAAGTCCACTGGTATTGTGTGAAAGCTTATTCAATTCACGTATTATAAAGTCACCAAAAAATTTGAAGATCCGTTTGATTGGTGATACTACTGAAAATATTGTCAATATTTATTAAGCATTTGAATTGTGTGAAAGTAATAAAATTATTATTATTTGGAGATCAAATATTTTTTCACATTCTTTCTTATCTTACCGTTCGTTAAATCACTTGTTTTCCAAAACCCTTTTGCAATATCGTGTAAATTGTTCTAGTTCCAATGATACTGCAGACGCGGAAAGGGAAGCCTTTGCTCCAAATTAATGAACATAGGTACAACTGCAAGCGGTCGACGGGACCCAAGACCTACTGGGTGTGCAACAAGGCGCCCCAAGGATGCAGGGTTAGCATCATCACCTATGATGACACCATCGTCAACATCAAACACGAACATAATCATAATTAGCTCTAACATAAAAATAATTAAGTGTTATTGTAAATAAATGGGTATAGGTACAGCTGTAATAACGGCTACACACGCACGAAATGATATATTTCATCAGTTTATCTGATCAGTCCTTTTGCACAGTTTTATCAAACGTGTGTATGTCACCGATCGACTGTTCAAACGAAAAAATCTACAACTATTTGTGATACACACGTTCGATGACAAAAATGCAACGATGAATCGTTGTGGTGTGTAGCGCTAGCGGGAGTTGGCGGTCGATGGGACCCAAGACCTACTGGGTGTGCAACAAGGCGCCCCAAGTATGCAGGGTTAGCATCATCGCTTACAATGACACCATCGTCAACATCAAACAGCAAATACGAACACAACCATAATCAAGTTTTCTTGTCAATTGTTAAAATATGTGTGTGGTTTTATCTTCATAATGTTATTTTGTAATATCATGTTAATATAACTTTAAGAAAGTAATGTAAATAGTAATTTTACAATTATGATATATGGTTTTAACAAAATGTAATGTAAGGATCAATAATGTAGAGGTATTTGAATGTGAAAAATCTGAAATTCAAATAGTAAATTAAATTAAGTTTATGCCTGAAAAAGTATTTTAATTTATAGATATTTTTTTATTGTTGTTTTGTTATACTATAATGAATACTTTTGTGTTTTCAACAGCTTAATATGGGAAACCCGTGCTGATATTAAATGAGTTTTAAATTAAGTTTATGCCTGAAACAGCGTTTTAATTTTAAAAGTATGTTTTTTTCTGATTGTTGTTTTATTATACTAAAGTGATTACTTTTTTACAGAAGCAGTATTTTCAATAACTAAATATGGGAAACCCGTGCTGATATTCAATGAGTCCAGATTCAATTTGATCCATGTTTCCGGTATAAAACGTCACTGGGCATGCAACAAATCGGCAAGAGGTTGCAAAATGAAAATATGCACTATCGAGGATACCATAGCGGTGATAAAAAATGAACATAATCATCTTTAAAGAAAAACCCTGCTGCCCTGCCGAAAAATGTACTAGAAATAAAATGAAAACAAGTGTCATTGCAGTTCTGTGGAACAATTTTTAATCTAAGTAGGTCCCCCGACTGCAATGAAATTTGACTTTATTTCATACATATTGGTAAATATTTTCAGAATGTGCTCATCAATATCTCTAAATTGTTAATGTAATAATAGAAAAAAAAAACTTTTTTTTTCACATTACAAAATGGCGTTTTGCAGGTGCCGCCATATCGATTTTTTTCCATGTATAGCCAGTGTCACTCGCGGTAGTGTGAGTTATAATAATATTTTAATAGTCTTTAAGATAAAGATAGTCCTAGTTAAGTCAATAGTAGGTATAGTAGTTTATAGCAGTGTCATTTCATTTCTCTGTTTTGAAAATTGTTAAATTCTAAGTTTAGTCGTACTAAAATATATAAAGAAGAATTAACTTACTCATGATAATCATTTATACATGCGTGGAAGTAAAAGCAAATTTATAGAAAAGAAACATTAAGCAACTTATTCCACTTAGAGCAACTGAGCGAATAGCAACTGAAGCATTCCGCTAAGAGCATCTTTCACTGAAGCCGAACAGACGGTGAAACGCAAAAATGACGAAACGGCCACTCTTAGTTGCTTTTTTACATAAGTTACTTTTAAGTTTCATTTGAGTTTATGTCATATGAAATGAAATGAAATGAAATGAAAAAATCTTTATTCAAATAAGCTCACATAATGAGCGTTTTTAAATCGTCAAATAATTTTTTTTTTGCCCTACCACCCATTATGACGTCTTTTAGCTGACAAGAAAAACGGGCGCAAAAAACTTACCAGCTTTATCAAATGGAACGATATTTACAAATATGTATATCGTTTCCAGACTTTAACAAAGATTAACAAATAAATAAAATTATAATTAGATCATTACTTAATGAATTACAAATTTTCTTAATCAATTTACAGGGTTCAAGCTAAATTCAAAGTTTGAAGTTATTATTCAGTCTAGGCTGTTACAAGAGAGAAAAAAAAAAAACTATACAATTCTATATGCGTTAAGATAGGTAGTCAGAAGCAGACCCATTCCCACTGGCAGCACCCGTTCACGAGCATGACGCATGAACCAGCCATCGCTTCGCTCAACCATATTTGAGGGAACGTAACGACCCGCCTCACGCGACACCACCGCAGAAATGATTAAAGAGAGCATGACATACTAAGGCTACCCATGTTAAGGCACCGAATTGAAAACTAATATCCAAAAGCTTTTCATAGGCAATATTTATGTATTTTATATTTTACTTTCCATAGTCAGCATCTATGTATTCTATAATACACAAATACTGACCATAGAAAGCAAAAATATTGCAATTAAATAAATCAAAACAAGGTAAGTTATTATGATATATACGTTTCGAGTAAGAAGTGCCATACATACAGACAATATAAAACAGATTTTTTATATACGACGCCCTTAATACAAGCAGACAGAAGCAGACCCACTCCCACTGGCAGCACCCGTTCACGAGCATGACGCATGAACCAGCCATCGTTTCGCTCCTTCCGTTCTGTTTGGAACTAATCTCTAAATACCTATTGCTTAATACAACCTAATATCTAAAAGAACTTTGCTCATAAGGGATGAAACCCGAATGGACTTGCTACCAAAAGGAGCGGTTCTCAATATATACTATTGTCAATAAGACTCAATTTCAAATGAACCGAGTCTCATTTAAACTTATTCCCAAAACGTCTCATTCCCAAAATACACTAAAATATTTAAACATGAAAATATCATAACACACGATTCTCCTAATGACAAATTTTCAAAATGTTTTAGGCCCGAAATACACTAAATGTTTGTTTCGGCTGTTTTTAGTTTTTAATCCCCCGATGCAAAAAGAGATGTGTTAATGTTGCGTTAGTCTCTGTCTGCGACACCGTAACTTCCATAATCTTTTCGCTGCGCTCAAGAAGACATAGAGAGTGGAAAAGAGAAGTTATCATTATACGGTCACGGCCTATGAAAAAAAAAACCGGACAAGAGCGAGTCGGACTCGCACACCGAGGGTTTCTGTACCTTACCGAGGGTTGCTTTTTAGAGGTAGAGTAGGCTTTGGAATTGTATATAATGCCGGATTGTACACATTGCCGGTAACATATATACATAACTAGCTTTTGCACGTGAGAGTCACGGATTACCCATACATATATACACATCAACTTTGTCTAGGGATACAGGTCAGGATTTCATACAAACGAGGTAACTTTCAGGCTTGGTTTTTTGCGAGGGATGTACCGTGCTATAATCTGATGATGGCCATCCAGGGAGTGAATGGAGTAGATTCAGATCGCTATACACACCCAACTGATCTGATCAGCATTCTAAAAGATTAATGGGTCAGAGTTCTCAGTTTGACGATTTCCATACATTTTCATGCTATTTTCGCGGTTTTTTTAAACATGTCCATTACGTTTTTAGAATGCTTGTCAGATCAGTTGGGTGTGTATAGCGATCTGAATCTCCTCCATTCACTTCCTGGATAGCCGTCATCAGATCACAGCACAGTACATCCCTGTCAGGAAACCAAGGCTTCAAAGTTACCTCGTTTGTATGAAAATAGCACCTTTATCCCTAGACAAAGTTGATGTGTGTACCTAGGTATTTATCAATAGACCTCATTTCACACATCACAAAACTGGAACACTCTTTAGCACCCTGTATAATGGGAATTTTCCAAAACCCTTTCTTAGTGCTCACCAACACCATGAAAGGAATCTACCCTCCAAAAATGGTGTATCTATCTTCAGCCCTATACAAATTCCCATACAAACTGGAACAGCCTGTAGCATCCTGTATAACGGAATTTTTTACAATTTCAACTTTATTTCAATGAAATATCCATTTCTAAGGCAAAAATACGAAGCTAGCTGATGATGCCCAATCCGACGGAATTGAGTGTGTTTAGGGACTAGGACGTTTTGAAAATCAGTTTTTATGATAATCGAGTACTTTGATACTAAAATTTAGTGTATTTTGGGAATGAGACGTTTTGGGAATAAGTTTAAATGAGACTCGGTTCATTTGAAATTGAGTCTTATTGACAATAGTATATATTGAGAACCGCTCCTTTTGGTAGCAATTCCATTCGGGTTTCATCCCTTATGAGCAAAGTTCTTTTAGTTATTAGGTTGTATTAAGCAATGGGTATTTCGAGATTAGTTCCAAACAGCACGGAAGGGTTTCGCTCAACCATATTTGAGGGAACGTAACGACCCGCCTCACACGACACCACCGCAGAAATATTTAAAGTGAGCATGACATACTAAAGCTACCCGTATTAAGTCGTCGAGTCAAGAAGCCAGTAGTACGTTTTTAAGTAGGTAGGACACTTCTCACAATTCATAGTTAAAAGAGAAAATCAACGTTTTTAATTACTTGGAGTTTTAAAGAACTATTTATCTAGACCTATGAAAGAACCACGGACTTTTCTAATCTATACTGAGGCATTAGAGTAATAATTAACAAATACAAAAGCTATGCCCATGCGTTATTATCCTTCAAATAATCGTCAACAGTGTAATAGCCTTTACTCATAAGATTGGATTTAACAGTATTTTTAAATTTTTCCAAGGGCAGTTCTGTGACTTTTGTGGAATCTTGTTATAGAAGGTAAGGTAATACATCTACACAAAAAAGAGCTTCCGGTTTTATGCAATCTGCGTCTTGGAACAGCAAGTTTGTCCTTGTTTCTTGTATTGAATTCATGAATATTACTATTTTTTACAAAGCTATCTAAGTTTTTCTTTACATGCATAATATTTTCATAGATGAATTGGGAAGCAACCGTTAATATTTTAATTTCTTTAAATAGGTCACGAAGGGTATCTCTAGACCGTAAGTTGTATATAGCGCGCACTGCCCTTTTTTGTAAGATGAATATGTTATTAATATTAGCAGCTGAGCCCCACAACAACAAACCGTAGATCATAATACTATGAAAATAACTAAAGTAAACCAATCTTGCTGTTTCAATGTCGGTCAGAAGCCTTATTTTCTTAACGGCAAAGGCAGCGGAACTAAGTCTGCTTGACAGGGCATCGATATGAGGGTCCCATTGCAACCGCGAGTCTATCGTAATACCTAAAAATTTTGTTGAGTCAACCAATTCGACTGCTTCGCCATTTACATTTATTGTGGTATGAACCTGCCTCACATTAGGAAGTGAAAATTTGACACATTTAGTTTTACTAGAGTTAAGCTTCAGATTATTAATAGTAAACCAATGCATCACCTTGGAAAGAGTGCTGTTTACATCGTCACTGCAGTCACATCCTCTATCAACTTTAAAAATTAAAGAAGTATCATCAGCAAACAGTACTATTTCACACAAGTTTTTGGTATAGTAAGGAAGGTCATTAATATATATAAGAAAAAGTAATGGACCCAATATCGATCCCTGCGGCACGCCCATGGTAATGGGTGCTTCATAAGATTCTGTTTTATTTACAACAACTTTTTGGGTTCTCGCCGAAAGATACGATTGCATAAGGCTTACTGCATTTTTTGATACACCATAATGTTCCAATTTATTTAATAAAGTACTGTGACTGACACAATCAAATGCTTTAGAGAGATCACAAAATATACCAATTGCATCTTGTTTACCCTCCCATGCCTCAAAGACGTGTTTGAGAAGTGCAATTCCAGCATCAGTTGTGCATCTACCACGAGTAAAACCAAATTGTTTCTCGTGAAGTAGTTTGTTGATAAGAAAATGTGCTAATAATTGATCATAAATGATCTTTTCAAAAATTTTGCTTAGTGCTGGCAAAATGGAAATGGGTCTAAAGTTAGCGGGATCGTTTTTGTCCCCAGATTTAAAAAGAGGGATAATTTTACTATATTTCATTAAGTCTGGAAATATCCCTTCATCAACACACTTATTGAAAATAAAAGCAAGATGGGGAGCAATGGTAGTTATTATAGATTTAATTACGTGAGTTGAAATGCCCCAGAGATCTTCAGTCTTTTTTATATTTATTGAATTAAATGTTTTAAGAATGGTATCACCATAAATATGTCTAAATTTAAATAGATTCAGAAATCAGAAATCAGAATATTTATTTGCACAATATTGTGTACATTACATTGAGATCGATGACAATGTTCCTAATAAAATTTCAACAATATTCTGCCTTAAATCTGTAGGCATGCAAATGTTAGTAAGTGTAAGTGTGTAAGCTATATATAATGAATATTATTACTACTAAGTATTACTGATGTCAATTATAATTACAAAATTGTCAATAGAAATCTCATATTCAAAATTAAATGTCAGCTATGCAAAATTATCCTTAATACTATGTCAGATTGAGTAGAGATGTCATTTATTTTCCAAATATTCTTTGATCGAGTAGAAACTGTGCTGTAGGAGCCAATTAAATAATTTATTCTTGAAAATATTTTTCTCTATTGGTTGATTAATAATGTCCAGCGGTAGCTTATTAAATATTTTGATAGCCATACAATATACATTCTTTCGAAATATAGCTAGATTGGATTTAGGTATTGCTAGTTTATTCTTTCTCGATGCTCGTAAATTATCGTTTTTTTCACTACATTTTAAAAAGTATTCGGGGTGCTTTTTAACCAACAAGCATAGTTCTAATATATATATACATGGTAGAGGTAATATTCTATGTTTTTGAAATAGGGGCTTACATGATTCTCTTTGTTTTATCTCGCATAAGGCACGAATGCACTTCTTTTGTGCTCTAAAAACTCTGTCTACATCTACACTGTTGCCCCATATTATTATGCCGTAACGCAGTAGAGAAGAGACGTATCCGTGGTACGCCTGTAAGGCTACTTGAAAAGACGTTATATTTTTGATTCTATTTAGTGCAAATACAAATTTATTTAGTTTAGTGCAGAGACCGTCTATATGTTTTTTCCAACTGCAATGTTTATCTAGATTTATACCTAAAAATACTGTGCTATCTACGATGTCAATTTTATTGTTATTATAGTGTATGTCAATGTTAAGTTTTTTCGCTTTATATGTATGGAATTGAATTGCTTTCGTTTTCGATATATTAATTTTAAGGTCATTTTTATTCATCCAATTAATTATGTCAAATAGAGTATCATTAATGTCATGTTCAAGTTCGTCAATATTTTTATTTTGAAATAGAAGTGTACAGTCATCTGCAAATAAGAAACAATTATTGGTAGTTATATCGGGAAGATCGTTTATGTACACTATAAAGAGTAAAGGTCCCAAGATACTGCCTTGAGGTACGCCGTTACTTATTAGGCGATATTTTGATCTGACATTTACTTTTGTTGGAATCTGACAACTTGGCGACTCGGACGGAAGCGTTCGCGTTGTTTCGGTACATTGTTGACGATTTGCCAAGTAACTAGCGAACCATTTGTGGGCGATTCCCCTTACACCATAGTCATGAAGCTTCAGTAACAGTATTTCGTGATTTACGTGGTCAAAAGCTTTTGACATGTCAAGAAATACTGCTACGGTTGGTACTTTTTCATTAATAACTTCTATAATTTTTTTTATTAAAGAAAAGCAGGCTAGTGCAGTTGATTTTCCTTCCTGAAAACCGTACTGTTGTTTGTTAATAATTTTATGCTTGGTGATAAAAGAGTAGAGACGTATAGCCATCACTTTTTCAAATATTTTTGATATTACAGGTATAAGTTTGATGGGCCTGTAATTTCCCATATCACTATCGTCTCCCTTTTTAAATAGAGGCTTAACTACGGATAATTTAAGCTTATCTGGAAAAATGCCGCTCTCCATAGAAAGATTTATTATATGTGCCAAAGGCACGCATATTTTCGGCGCACACATTTTAAGAATATCAGTGCTTATTTCGTCATAACCTACTGATTTAGTGTTTTTCAAGCCCATAATGATTTTTTGTACCTCAGTTTCAGATGTAGGGTACAAAAATATACTGTTATTTAATTTATTTTTATTTGTATTTGATAGCGTATTACCTGTGTTTTTAGCTATATCTATAAAATAATCATTAAATAATTCCGAAATGTCATTTATATTATTAATTATGTCATTTTTATGTTTAATCGATTTTATTTCATTTTTATTAAGATTTTTATTTATATTATTATTTATTATTTTCCAGGATGCCTTACATTTATTTTTTGCATTTAGTATGTATTTCGAATTATTAATCTTTTGTGCAGCGTTCATACATTTGTGTAGTAATTTTGTGTAGTTTTGATATTTTATTTTATTGTTTTCCCTATTCTTATTGTCTCCATATATATAGTTGTAGTAAAGTTTTCGTTTTTTTACACAGCTTTTTTTTGTTCCTTTTGTTACCCACTTTAGTTTCTTAAAATTATGCTTTTTTTTAATTTTTTTAATAGGGAAGCAAAGATAATAGAGAAGAGAAAAAATATCATGAAATTCGTTGTAGGCTTCATTTGCATCTGTATGCTCTACTACATTATTAAATGTCAAAGAGTTAATGTGTTCTAAGAACTGTTTTTTGTTTTCCCTGCTTAGATCTCTTTGTAGCTCATACCAGTATAGTTTTTTATTATAGTTTTCTATGTAGCTTGATAGAATTTGGCATGTAGTATGGTCAGACAATGAGGATTCGTTTGTATATCCTACTGCACCTTGTAAATTGCTAGCTATCAGATCTAGGCAGGCCTTTTTCCTGGTAGGTGTGTTTATATGTAAATGCAGGTTATGATTTTGCATGATACTGTTTAATGTCTGGGTATTTTTGTTATTTTTTAGGACATCAATGTTCCAGTCCCCACAAATTATAATTTTTTTTTGAGTTTTGTACTTATCAACACATGATTCCAAGAGGGAGACAGAGATGTTTGGAGAAGAATTCAAATTACTGGTAGTTGCAAGAGGTATTTTAGAAAAGAAATATTGAAAAATTGTTGCCACACCCTCATCTGACTTAATAATTTTATTGTCTGATACTAATGAGAATTTACGGTCATTACTTTTAGTTTTCCCAGTCTCTTTGTTTATAATATTCCAAGTGGCTATATAGTCCTATAGGAAACCACACACGACGCAACTAGTGAATGCGTTTTAAATGAATTTCAAACTAGTTGTTGGTTTCCTATAGGACTATATGACATTAAACTCAAATGAAACTGAGTTGCAGTTTCGTCTGGAGGAAATAGGTCTTAGTGGGTATTGGAAAACTATTTGTTGCTCTTCGCCCAGTTGGTGGTATTCTCTTAATTACTTCAAGTGAAGTAATTCATTTAAGCAGATAGCTCATAAATCGCTACGAACAAACTAGGCCAATCGATTGTCCAGGGGGTCAAGTCTGGTAATGTTAAAGTTAAAATAGTGTTGCATGGATGTGCTTTTTGACACAGTTCTTGTTTCTGAAACCCAAAACCGTGTGTCAATGGTGTTTGAATGGTAATCCATTCAAACACCATTGAAACACGACACACCCCCAGATCGTATGGGCAGGGTTGTCTCGTTCGTTCTAAGCAGCGAACTAAAATTCGCTGGTTCTAAGCAATCGGTTGGCATACAGTTTTGTTCGTTTCGATTTTTGCATATTTGTTTCATACGAGTACATTATCACGTACGTACATCACGTGAAAATAACAATGTTTCTTTCTCCAGCTGAGTTCTCGACTACTAAACACGGGAAGCCATTGCTGATAATTAATGAGTGCAGATTCAACCTGATTAAGACCTCTGGTATGAAGCATTATTGGGCCTGCAATCAAGCACCGAAGGGTTGCAAAATGAAGGTTTGGACTGTAGATAACGTTATCGCTCGAATAACAAATGAACATAATCATACTACTTGTTAGCAAAGCAGCCTCCTTTATGATTATCAGGGTCGCGATTCTGTTAATGTCAACGTTAAAATAGTGTCTAAATTGTGTTTCAATGGTATTGTTTTTTGATGTGGAATTCACACGGGTGACTAAAGCCGCACGACTTGCCACGGCGACATTCGACTGTGTAAATGGCAATTCGGTCTACATACCTTATTTTCATAATTTATTTGTAAAAAATAACTATCACTTATGTTACTAATTACTTACCTACTGTAGATAGCGTACAAAAAATGTTTTGAATAAGTATATTTTAACTATGTTTTAGCAGGCCTACCTATTAAGCCTATTAATAGGTATGTACCACCAACTATAATGCTCTTTGTTTTGTCCAGGGTTGCCACCTTTAGGAACATAAAAGTCGGGACAAGGGAGCGGGGGGGGGGGGGGGTGGGGGGTGTGTGGATTAGGAATACAAAGCAAAATAAGTCATTTAACTTGCTGTCCTTTATGATTTTAAATATTTTAATCAACACTGATTTTGATTGCGTGTTCTCATCGAAAATCGGGACAAAACTGATGGATCGTCGGGACGCGGGACAATTTCATCGAAATCGGGACGGGTGGCAACCCTGGTTTTGTCTTAATATGATTACAATTTCAAAATTTTTGTACCTAGTACAAATAAATGAAGCGTCACAATCAAATATTTTAGGACTATGAAAACCCGGTTTTAAATTGAAAAATGTACGTAAAAGAAAATAAGGATTGCCGCAAGTCCTAATTAACTGTCAATTAATCGTTCATAATAGATAAAGATACTCCTTGTTAAGTCAGTAGTAGTAGGTTTAAGCAGTGTCATTTCATTTCTGTATCTATCTTGTTCAAGCCTATGTCTAGTCTAACTAAAATATACAAAGAAGAATTAACTTACTCATGATAATCATTTATACATGCATGTATGTAGAAGAAGCAGTTTTATTGGAAAATTACATACTAAGAGCAGAAGAAATACTTAGGTATAAGTAGGTATTGAAAAATATGTGTTGCTCTTCGCCTAGTCGGTATTCGCTCAATTGCTTCAAGTGGAATAATTCATTTAAGCAAATAGAATCAAATCTATTGTTTAAACCGAATCGGCAGTATTGTTTTGTTCGTTCTAATCAATCGATTGGCATACAGTTTTGTTCGTGTCGATTTTTAGATTTTTGTATCACACAATATCACGTACATCACATGAAAATAACCGTGTTTCTTTGTCCAGCTGAATTCTCGATCACTAAACACGGGAAGCCATTGCTGATAATTAATGAGTGCAGATTCAACCTAAGAAACGTCTCTGGTATGAAGTATTACTGGGCCTGCAATAAAGCACCGAAGGGTTGCAAGATGAAGGTTTGCACTATAGATAACCATATCGCTCGAATAACAAATGAACATAATCATAACCAGCCTGGCGCAACTCTCTCAGTAAAAAACGATCTATGAAACGAAAGCGAATTTTTAACCCGTCTAAGTTTGAAAGAACGTTGACAATCCACAAAGCAGTAGATAATTGACAACATTCGAATTTAGGCGTATTATACTTCGCCCCATCAAAGAGTATTCTTCATCTTTGACCGTCTTACCGCCAATGCCGTTTAACGTTTCTCTTTTGTTTGTTTTCGTTGAATTCGCTTCCGTTTCATACTCACGCTTTTTGTATGACAGTCCCGTCTCTTATAACGCTAGTTATTTTTACATTCTCTTTGATCATAACATTGGTTCTATCTATTAATCAATCTATTAATAAGTAATAGTTTTAGAATAATAAAATGTTTTATACCCTTCCTGTAGTGTTTTAATTTACGTGCATTTATTTTAATTTTCTATTGGTTAATATTTATAAACTACTACCAACTAAAATGCACTCGGTTTTGTGCTAATATGATTTCAATTTCAAAGTTTTCGTACCTATGTAAGTAAATGAGGGGTCACAATCAGATATTGTAGGTCTACGAAAACCCGGGCTTAAATTGAAAAATATACGTAAAAGAAAATGAGTATGAGAATATACAATTAATCGTTCATAATAGATAAAGATACTCCTATATAGTAGGTTTTAGCAGTGTCATTTCATTTCTGTATCTAGAAACTTGTTTAATCCTATATCTAGTCTAACTAAAATTTATAAAGAAGAATTAATTTACTTATGATAATAATTTATACCGTGCATGTATGTAGAAAAAGCAGTTTTATTGAGAAAAATACATACTAAGAGCAACTTGTACTAAAAGCAAATAAGTCTAAGTAGGTATTGAAAAATATTTGTTGCCCTTCGCCTATATAGTCGGTATTTGGAATAATTAATTCATTTAAGCAAATATCACAGAAATCAATACGAACAAATCGATTTTTAAACCGAATCGGCAGGGTTGTCTCGTTCGTTCTAAGCAATCAATTGGCATACAGTTTTGTTCATATCGATTTTTGGATTTTTGTTTCATAGATATCACGTACATCAGGTGAAAATAACAGTGTTTCTTTGTCCAGCTGAATTCTCGACCACTAAACACGGGAAGCCATTGCTGATAATTAATGAGTGCAGATTCAATCTTATAAACATCTCTGGTATGAAGCATTATTGGGCCTGCAATAAAGCACCGAGGGGTTGCAAAATGAAGGTTTGCACTATATATAACCTTATCGCACGAATAACAAACGAACATAATCATAAAATTGGTTAGCAACCTCCTTTATGATTACCAGGGTCACAATTCTGCTAATAAATAAAATAGTGTCCTAATGTTGTTCCAGTGGTATTGCTTTTTGACACAGTTCCTATTGTTACTTACAAAAACCAATACTACTCAAACACCATTGAGACACGATTATTACCTTATCAGCAGAATCGAGGCCCCGTAGTGATTTTTTTGTCTATACATAATACTCCGAGGAAATTGTCATCTATTAATAAGTAATAATTAAGAATAATAAAATGTTTTATACCCTTTCAGTAGTGTGTTAATTTGTACATTCATTTTAATACCTACGTCTAAGGGCTGAGCCAAATTATTATTTAAGTTGGATTATCATCCGTATCTTATTTTCATAATTTAATTGTAAAAATGAACTAACACTTAGGTTATACTACTGTAACGTTGTCGGTGCAACCAACTTCTTATATAATATAACCTTCTTTATGAAAATACGAAACTATTTGTCAGATTTCTATGTTTGTTCTGAAAAGCAATAATTACGTTTGCTGTCATTAAAATATACTATTCGCTCTGAAGAGTCAGTCCATCAAAAATATTTGACGAAATACGTAATATTTAAACAAATCAAATGAAAAGTATTGAAGTAGTTATAATATAAATAATATGTGAAGTATTTATATAGAATAAATAAAGTAAACCTGTATCTATCTACTGTAAACCTGTAGCATTAATCATGGTTGTACATACGGACTGTTAGATTCTAACTAATGTATTCTTTCCTTAAGGTTTTTTTAAATTTACTTTAAAATTTTGAAAATGTTGTTTTATATTGGCTGACTGTGGATTTTGTGGCTTTACTTCACATCCCAGTCTCATGGCGCCCGAACAGGGACCACTACTTTAGTTTACTGTCACACTACTTTAGTTTATGGTAAAAAAAATAATATAAGATTACATCTTTGAATATCTTTAAATAATCTATGCGAACAGCTAAGGAGTTGATCAGGCTGCCTGCCGATGTGTTTCGATGCTAGAGTGAATAGGCTATATCTAAGTGAGCATGCTCCATCGTAGTCCGTATCCTCACTTAACACCAGGTGTGATTGTGGACAAATGCTCACTTATTTTCAATTAAAAAAATCGCAGCAACTATGCTTTAGTAGGCCTATGATGATTCATGATAGTTACAATTTTTTTTTTGTAAATATCTTCGTTTCGGTTACAGATAATTTTAGAAACAAACATTTGTATCACGAAGGCTACAAGTTCTCGCGGACGAGAATCAACAAGTGCAAAATTTGGTGGACTTGCAGCGTCCGGAAGAGCCAGAACTGCAAGGCTTCGCTCACGACCCTCGCCAACGGAGTGATCATCAAGACGTTCAATCAGCATAGCCACCCATCAACCCTCGCTGATTACAAAAATAAACTACTAGCTCAGATAATTATATAGATCGGACTAACTTACCTAGTGACGTCCGATCCCCAATTATGTGAAGTAATCTCGTCCTCATAATTTGTAAATATGTAGACTGTATCTGGTACTACTATGCTATCCACAATCTTCAAAGCCGTAAAAAAAAGAAAACAATCTATGGTATACTCTATGGTTCTCATTTGCCGCGCTCTGCCTGTCACCACCTGTCAATGTCATTATTTCAAAGCATTATAAACATTTAAACACAACTTTCAATCCAAGGGTATACTGATGAATTTAAAAAACCGGCCAAGTGCGAGTCGGACTCGCGCACGAAGGGTTCCGTACCAAAAAACGACAAAAAAAAATACTTTATATGGGAGCCCCCCTTAAATATTAATTTTATTCTGTTTTTAGTATTTGTTGTTATAGCGGCAACAAAAATACATCATCTGTGAAAATTTCAACTGTCTACCTGTTGTTGTTATTAATATCGAGCAAAAAACAGCAAGAAAATCACGTTTGTTGTATGGGAGCCCCCCTTAAATATGAATTTTATTCTGTTTTTAGTATTTGTTGTTATAGCGGCAACAGAAATACATCATCTGTGAAAATTTCAACTTTCTAGCTATCACGGTTCATGAGATACAGCCTAGTGACAGACAGACAGACAGACAGACGGACAGCGGAGTCTTAGTAATAGGGTCCCGTTTTTACCCTTTGGGTACGGAACCCTAAAAAAGAATCATGGGTAGGGCTGGGACTAGTATGAGGACGGGATTACTTCACATAATTGGGGATCGGACGTCACTAGGTAAGTTAGTCCGATCTATATAATTATGTTCCGTAATCTCGTCCTCATAATTTGTGAATATGTAGATGTTCAAAGAAGAAAGTTGTGTTCATGAACAATCATTTATTATTACATAATTAATATACATATATTCATTTTTATATTTATAACAAATATAGAAAAAATATATTTATATTTATCAAAGTTTATGTGCAAATTTCTTCATAGTTATATGAAATCATATTAATCATTATTAGTTACAGAGCACACAGCTTGGGCAAAAACATTGGGATCGGTAACAATAGGTCTTTTATAAAAGCGGGCAAACATGGAGGAGTTTGTTGTCCAACCTGCTGCCTTTCTTATGACCTCAATGTTTACACCACCTTCAGCAGCTTTTGAAGTTGATGCATGCCTTGTGCTATGTGCTGTGAACTTGTTAACATTTATACCACTATTAGACATTATTTCCTTAATCCATCTACTCATAGTTGAGCTGGATGCAGCATGGTGAGGTTTCCTTGAAGTTAAAATTAATCGCTAGCACCCTTATCTCATCAAATCAGTCTTATCCAAGTAAAACACCAGAGTTGTTTTAACATTTTCTCTAAAAAATGGTGATATCAAGTTTGGTTGAGCCCTACCAGGGGCTGAAGTTTTTATTGTGGCTGGAATTCTAATGTTAATATTATCATCATTAATACAAAAATCAGTAACACATATAAGAGACAATGTTTGGACCCTGTGTGCGGTGACAAGAGCTAAAAGGGTTACAACTTTTTAGTTAAAATATCTAGGCTAAGATTATCATTAAGATATAAATTGGATAAATAATTTAAAACAATGTTTGGGTCCAATACCTCTTCGTACTTAGGAGCCTTAGGTCTCAATTTAAATATACCCTTAAAGAATCTTACTACTCTCACGTCTGTTCCTAATTGGGGTCCTAGGATTAGAGAAATCGCTGATCTAATAGAATTAAGTGAGCTGTATGACAAACCTTCTTGAAATTTCTGTGTTAAAAACGATATTACTATGGGTACTGAGCCTGAGAGGGGGTCTACCTCATGGTCTTTGCAGAATAGGATCCACTGGTTAAGAGCATACTGGTACTGTTTCTTTGTGCCAGTAGATAGTGAAGCAAGCATTATATCCATTGAGGAAGATGGTATGCCTTTTCTTATAAATGCTTCCCTGATAATTTGGCTGCAATCAAGGAGAGACTCTTGTGTAGGGGTGTGGATGCCTGGAAGGAGACAAAAGTAAGTCATAGCGGGGTTCAAGAATTATCTTTTCAGATACGACCATGGAGTTGAAAAGTGGGTACCAAGGTTGTGCAGGCCACATTGGCACAACTACAATGCCCTCTGCTTTCTCTTTCTTAATCTTTTGTAAAACTTGGGGTATGAGTACAAAGGGGGGAAAGGCGTAAAAGAATATTTCATTCCATTTAAGAGTAAAAGCATCTAGAGTATGCATCAGGGTCTGGTAGCCAAGTAACATAGTTTTCACACTTAGCATTAAATCTACTAGGAAAAATGTCAATGTCAGGAATGCCAAAGCTATTAGTTATAGTATTGAAGGCTGTGTCACACAACTCCCCTTCAATTTCAGACTTTGAACGCCTAGATTCTTCATCTGCGATACAATTATCTTTAGAACTTATGTAAGATGCGAATACCCATAGGTGTCTATCTTCACACCACTGCCATAGTTCTTTTGCTAAGTAATTCAAGTGTGGAAACCTTGTGCCACCCATCCGGTTAATGTAGGCAATGGCAGTTGTGTTATCTATTCTTAACAAAATTTCACAGTGTTCTAAATCAGATCAAAAGTTTTGAGACCTATAAATGCAGCTAAAAGCTCTAGGTAATTAATATGAAAATGTTTTTCATTCTCTGTCCAGTGTCCATGGCTTCTAATATCATTACAAACAAGACCCCAAACTGTGCGCGACGCGTCAGAAAAAAATTGTAAATGAAAGTCATATGATTTTATTTTACTGAAACTAGTTTTAATATTAGAAAGCCACCAATCTAAATCAAGTGTAATTTCCTTTGTTAAATGAAGAGAGCCTTCATAGCTATCATTATTATTTCTCAGAGCTAATGTTTTTTGTCTTTCCATAGCTTTAGTATAAAGCCAGTTATATTCTAAGGCTGGGCATGCAGCTACTAGTTGACCTAAAATTTGAGCAAAGTATTGATTTTACAACTTGTTTTATTATGAAGTTTTTGGATGGATTTAATAATAGATACTTTCTTTTTCTCAGGAAGTGAAATAGAGAACTGGACAGAGTCTAATTCAAACTTTAGATATTGACACAGTTGTTTGGGTGTGACGTAACTTTTATCTGTATTTATTAAAAACCCTAAACTTTCTAGAAACTGCTTAGTAAAAGTCACATTTCGTGAGCAATCTTGGTATGAATCAGCTAGACATAATACATCATCTAAGTATATTACAGACAACAAACCTAATGACCGTAAGTGAAAAATGACTGGTTTCATGATCTTAGTAAAAACATAAGGTGCCGTACAAAGTCCAAAAGGAAGGCATGTGAATTCATAAAAAACACCTTGAAATAGGAATCGGAGATACGTGGGCTGTTTCAAAAGTTTTTAGCTGCATGGGAAATATAATATATATTTTTCTGTAATTATTTTTATTTGGCGGGTAATTTCAATAAAAGTACCCTCGGTGAAAATCAATGCCCAACTTTGCGTGTTTTTTTTTTAAATATTTTTTAAGTTAATCTGTTGCTCTTCTTTTTTTGCAACAATGGTCGTCATGCGGGAAGCTTTTCGTGCGATGATTTGGCTTTTTGACAACTTCGGGGGTACAATTATTGTCCTTTACTGCCTACAGTCTTATTTGCCCTTCCTCATCACGCTGCCTAGCTCCATGCGGTAAAAAAAAATTAGAAAAATGGTCCATGGACGAAAATTAAACACCACAAAAGAGACTGTCGAAAAATTAAGAGGGCTATTTTTCAATCTTCCGTAAAATGTGTTTTTTTTAATATTTTGAAAGCTGGTTAACCTGAATGTATATGCGCAATGATTTAGGAGAGGAAAGCTCTAAAAAGTTGTAAATAATGATTTTTAATATTCTTGTTATTTTTTGTTTCACTATAAACTTTTGGAACAGCCTATGTATTTCCTGTCAGATTGTCTTACTGAAAGTAAATAATAGGCATTTTTGAAGTCATTTGTCGCCATGAAACATCCTGGTGTCATTAGTTTTGTTGCTGTTCTTATGTCCTCACGTTTAAAATGAACTGTGTCAATGAATTTATTAAGTTTTTTAAGATCTAGTGTAAATCTCCAAGTGCCGTCTGGCTTGGGATGTAAAAATATACTAGACAGGAACTGTCCCTCTACAGGTGAGCATGACTGTATGGCACCAAGTTGCAATAATTTGGTAATCTCAGAGGATATGAGGTTACTTTCTCTCTGATTAAAAGTGTCATTACTAGGAAAGCTAGACTGTATTGGCACTTGAGCAAAAGGTATTGAATATCCATTAATCCACCTATGTATAGTTTGATTGGTAGTGATGGTATCCCAGTGTTGGGAAAAAAGTTTTAATCTGCCGGTTTGTACCTGGTCTAACGGCGGCGGTGGTTCTGTCGACGAGGTGGATGCGCCTTTGGTGGGGAACACCTGGAACGACTCGCTGTGGACCCCTTCTGTGTGGAATTGTGTTGCCTCTGTTTCGGAACTGGCCCACTCCGACGTGGTACCTGCATTCGAGGTGGGCCCCGGAAGTTTAAATTGTTATTAACCGGTTTGGTTGTTTGTTTCGGTTTGGTATTTTTCATTTCTTGGGCTGATTTCTTAACGGCCTTACAGGCACTGACTTGTTCTTGACTTCTACATTCAGAATAGGTGGGACCAATTGTCCACAGTTCTTTGGTACGTCATGTTTTTTCATTATGTCCAACTTTGTTTCGTTATTAAGGCCATTTTGCAATATTGCTAGCCAACGCTTAGCCAAGCTATTATGTAAATCCACAGCATTACTAACACCGGGGGTCCCTTCTTGCCCTAAGAGTCCTTCAATCTCTGCCGGTATCTCAGTCATCGGGGTTTTTGATGGTTGTTCGTCTGTATTCTGCCCCCCCGTTTTTTCTTGTATTGGTAGCGAAGGCTGTGGCAAAGACTGGGTCGAAGGGACGTTTTCGAGCTGCTGCGTAAGTGAATGTAAAGGCTGTGGCGTCGGCGAACGTGAACGCTGCGGCGTAGGTGAATGAACAGATTGTAACTCAGGTGAACGCGAAGACCATCGTGTGGATGAACGTGAAGAGCGTGGGGTCCGTGAGTGCGAGGATGTTGTTGGTCGGGATCGCCTTCGGTGTGGGGAGCGACTTTTGGTTTTCGGCCGGCTCCGACCCTTACGTCTCGCATAGTAGTCATCTACAAAGTAATAACTTAATTAGGATCTTGAGATTAGGTACACTGACTTACAATCCGTGGCTAACCTCTCGTGAAAGCTCTAGGAATGCAGGTATATTGAGCTCCACGCCATGACGACAGCAAAAATTACTGCATACCCGCGTATGTACCACCGGCTAACCTCTCGTGAAAGCTCTTTATATGGTTTGCGATTAAGGACACTATAATCTTCTCATTGGTTAACCTCTCGTGAAAACTCTAGAGACATAAGTGTGTACGAACTTAGAATCTGTAAAAAGTCATATTTTAGATAAAAAATCTTACCGGCGTCACCGGCGTGGTCGTGACGATTTCCTTTGGAAAATCGTTTTTCCAACTTGCGTAACCGTTCTTTTAACAATCTGTAATCTTCCTTGTGTTTCCTATACCCATTTTTCTTGCATAAATATACAACAATACAGCTTTTTCCAAAAAAAATCCAAAATACGATGTGAACAGCGCAAAGCACAAAAAGACACAATGACATTGACAGGTGGTGACAGGCAGACCGCGGTAAATGAGAACCATAGAGTATACCATAGATTGTTTTTTTTTTTTTTCACGGCTTTGAAGATTGTGGATAAGATACAGACTACATATTTACAAATTATGAGGACGAGATTACGGAACATAATTAATACTCTCCTATACAATGATTGTGTTTACTTATTTCCTCATAATAATTCTTAGATAATTTGATGAAAGTAAAAAAATATTTTTATTTATGCAACATCGTTATAAGTACGGCGGTCTAAAAAAACATTAAATGAGTTATGAGACTTATTTTTCGAAATAAAATCTCAATAAGTAATCTGTTTTGTTGTTTAGTATCTTTTTGCAATAACTTTAATGTAAACGTTTGTGGTTTTTACGCATTCGGTTTGCGAGTTTAGGTTTATGTGTTGAGGGTCGGTCGACACATTTAATTTTTATGATTGACTAGCTGGACTAATGTCGGTGACCAGAAAAAAGAAAAGAAGCTGGAAAGCGGTCGTTGATTGTTTAAATAATAATGCAAAGATGTCATAAAAAGCCTAGCAGATCCAGTTTTTTAACCGACTTCCAAAAAGGAGGAGGTTCTCTGTTCGTCTGTATATTTGTTTTTTTTTTGTGTATGTCCACCGATTACTCGAAAATAGACCTATTGAAATGATTTAAAGGTTATTTACATTAGGTAAACTCCCAAGTTGGTCCCATTTTTTAAATTTGGAAATCGGTTCAGTACTTTTCAAGTAATCTTGAAAAAAGCACGATAATAGTATGATTTTGTGTGAATTATACCTCGATGATGATGGTCGTATTACACTATTATGTATTCTGTGGTATTACTTCTTTGTTTATGAACTGAATAAGATATTTTTTTTTGGAAGAGGGATATGTGTGTAGTTCTTTAACCGACTTAAAAAAGAAGGTTTTCAGTTTGACCCGTATGTAAGTATGTTTCTTCGCGATTATCTCACGTTTGGCTGAGCCGATTTTACTACCTAAATAATTTACCTACAAGGTACCTACACTAAAAAGAAAAAAAATAAAAAATTGTTAAAAAAAAACAAAAAACCGACTTTAAAAAACCTACCTCTAAAAAGCAAGAAATAATATTCGTAATAATAAAAACACGTCTATTGAAGTCGGGTGGGGCTTTTAGAATAAAAAAAGGAATCTGTAGGTACTCCAGCCCCACCCGACTTCAATAGACGTGTTTTTATTATTACGAATATTATTTCTTGCTATTTAGAGGTAGGTTTTTGAAGTCGGTTTTTTGTTTTTTTTTAAACAAATTTTCATTATAGTGTTTCGCGATTAAAACTTTTAAATATCGCCGATGGCCCTTAAAAGAATAATTTTACGTGTTATTTAATACAAACTTCCGAAAAATCGAGTATCTTGATGTTTAATTGTAACTTTTTGACTTCGTCATCATTCAGCCGTTTTTAATGTTACATATTTTTTTTTTTTTTATACACATCGGGATAGTGCTTGGCCTTCATCGCACCTGATGTTAAATGACGATAAGGCCGAAGGTGGAAGCGCACTACACCCGGAATACTGGCTATCTTACCTCTAACTGCCGGAACACAACAATTTTTAAATTGTTGTTATGGCGTCAGACTTAGGTAAGATGGTGGTAGCTAGCCAGGCGGACTTGAAATAAGCCCTACCACCAACCAAACCGAGTACAAATTGTACCCCTCCTGGGAATCGAACCCGGGACCTCTGCGTCTTACACGGGTGGGCGAACCACTAGACCACAGAGGCGGTTAAATCACCAACTCCTAAGTTATAAGATTCGTTTTAGTTTAGGAGTTAGAGTTATTCTGTTTTCATTGTGAAAAATCTTTGTAAATGTTGTAAAGTAAATGTAATGTTATTGTTTTTGAGTAAATTATTATTGTTATAATGTCCCTACTTCGTTCTGAAATCCCTACTGTTGGGACACATGGTTTGGACGTACAGTCACAAGCAATAATATTATTATATCTTATGACTCGATTAATTTCTTTGATTGTCATGATATTTGTCATCTATGTAATTTAATATTGTATTTTTTATTATAGTCATAGACATTATGGTCACTTTTTGGCCTAAAGCTGCATTTTGTGATGGAAGCAAGCCGCTTTGCACAGTGATAGTGGGGACCAAACTAAGCGATTTCATCCGAGGATAAACGAGATTCACCCCTTAGGAACAGAGATGGCGCCACTTGTTTAAAACAATCTTTAAAAATTTCTAAAACCTAAACGGATGATCCGATTTTGATGATTTAGGTGTCTATCGACAGACAATCAGTTGTTTTACTATTTAAAAAATAATAAGGTAGCAGAAAATAATAATGAATACCAAAAAACCTTCATTATTGAAGAAAAAAAAATTTTTTTTCAGTCTTTTTTTAATTTTATAAAAATAATGTATGAATATGGTCCTCTTTTATTAATTCGTATTATTACCCATTTAGTTGCACGTTTAATAAAAAATACCGCATATCAATATCTTGTATATTTCCAAAGTTATTGAAGAAAACACTACATGGTGCCGGTATATCCCTTAATTCGCTGAACAAAAAAAATCCCAAAATTGATATTTTTTTCTTTACACATGCTTTATTTATGATCTCTATGTATACAGAAAAATAAAATAAAAAATCTATAATATACCAATTTCGAGAAATTATATGTATAATTCGACGAGTGATCTTTATTCTTGAGTTTCGAAGGTGCTGGTTACCCTGAAAATAAAATAGCAATGAAAAATATCATAATAATAAAGTAATAATAAAAGACGCTAAATAACATTTGAACTAAATCTTTATTTTACTTACGTTTTATTTTCGCATTCGCCTTTGCAGGTTTTGCACTGTAAAGTGGAAGGTAGGCCAACGCCTCGGCAGCCACAACGCATTGTGTCACAGTTCAATTTACATCCACAATGGTCAAGGAGGCTTAATTCTGGCCAAATTGCAGTAACCTTCGACCATCGTGGAGTCCATCTATCTTTGACATCTTTCCATCCCCAAGAAGATGGACTTTGGATTGATTTATCCATAAGGCATTTCCCCATGCACACAGATCATGTTGTTCAAGGGCAGCTGAAGTAGGCGTAAGACTTGTCACTAGCCTGCTTTTAGTCGAAAACAAATCTTTCCGAACCGCCATAACAGTAATGTTCTCTGTTTGTGCATCGTACAGCTGGCAAGTGCATCTGGAAGCAAGATTAGCTTTATTTGAGAACGAAAGAAATAATTATGTTAACTTACACTTTATACAATAAAACAATGGGTACAAACCTTTCCAAATGAGCCAATATTTCTTCAGAGGAATTTCTATAGGATAGGACTCGACATACTTGCAAAAGCAGTAGTTACTTCAGGGTGTGAAACCCATGTTTTAAAACAAGTGTTTTACCTTTTTTATTCAAATAACACCCTGTGAAAGCATGAAAGCCTCGAAGCGCAGTTGACATTTCATCACCTAAAGTGTAAAGCTATTTTTTGCACTACTGCTACGTAACGGCGTTTGTTAGCTGTCCCCGTCAACATCGACATTACCTGCAGACCTTCATCTTTTAAAATTTCGTACTTAGTACGAAATAAACAGAACCAACACATTTGTGTCCGAAGATCGCATTAACATATGGGTTGCTCCTTGCCTATGCCCAGCGATCTCTATCAATTATAATCATCGACTAAAAGCAGGCTGGTGACAAGTCTTCCGCCTACTTCAGCCGCCCTTGAACAACATGATCTGCGTGCAGCGTCTAAGAGGGCGACATATATTATGGGGAAATGCCTTATGGATAAATCAATCCAAAGTCCATCTTCTTGGGGATGGAAAGATGTCAAAGATAGATGGACTCCACGATGGTCGAAGGTTACTGCAATTTGGCCAGAATTAAGCCTCCTTGACCATTGTGGATGTAAATTGAACTGTGACTCAATGCGTTGTGGCTGCCGAGGCGTTGGCCTACCTTCCACTTTACAGTGCAAAACCTGCAAAGGCGAATGCGAAAATAAAATGTAAGTAAAATAAAGGTTTAGTTCAAATGTTATTTAGCGTCTTTTATTATTATGATATTTTTCATTGCTATTTTATTTTCAGGGTAACCAGCACCTTCGTAACTCAAGAATAAAGATCACTCGCCGAATTATACATATAATTTCTCAAAATTGGTATATAATAGATTTTTTATTTTATTTTTCTGTATACATAGAGATCATAAATAAAGCATATGTAAAGAAAAAAATATCACTTTTGAGATTTTTTTGTTCAGCGAATTAAGGGATATACCGGCACCATGTAGTGTTTTCTTCAATAACTTTGGAACTATACAAGATATTGATATGCGGTATTTTTTATTAAACGTGCAACTAAATGGGTAATAATACGAATTAATAAAAGAGGACCATATTCATACATTATTTTTATAAAATTAAATAAAGACTGAAAAAAAAAAATTTTTTTCTTCAATAATGAAGGTTTTTTGGTATTCATTATTATTTTCTGCTACCTTATTATTTTTTTAAATAGTAAAACAACTGATTGTCTGTCGATAGACACCTAAATCATCAAAATCGGATCATCCGTTTAGGTTTTAGAAATTTTTAAAGATTGTTTTAAACAAGTGGCGCCATCTCTGTTCCTAAGGGGTGAATCTCGTTTATCCTCGGATGAAATCGCTTAGTTTGGCCCCCACTATCACTGTGCAAAGTGGCTTGCTTCCATCACAAAATGCAGTTTCCTTTTCATAATTACTATGACTATTACGAAAAGATTTACATGGCGACTACATTTATTTTAGTGCTCGTGCTTAAAAAGATAAGTAATTTGACATTCTATGTCATTACTATTTGTAAATGTCATAATTATTTATCTTGCAAACGTAACTACGACCTAAGAGTATGATTATTTCTTTCAAACAAAATACACAAATGTCTAGAACTATTGTAGAGTCTAATTATACGTATTTATAATAAGTAAGTATTATTTGCAAAAATGAAAGTTTCTGTTTACTTTCATTTCCCTGCTTAAATGTTATAAGATTTTCGCGATTCAGCGTTCGCATTTGCTCTCTGTTTATTACGTTGTATCACTTTACTATCCTTGCCAATTGGTGATGCGCCTGGCGGTCATTTTTAACCTCAAAAAGAAAAAAATGTAAAAATATTATACACTTAAACACTATCATAATGGTAAAAATAATTCAATAAATAATATATTATTTTAACTATCAGAATTTCTTGTTACATGTCATTTTAGTTGCAGATGACGTTAACGTGGATGTTAATGTGATAAGGTTCCTGCGCATTAGCAATTAGCGGGAATACTATAACACATTCCTACACGGACACGGCATTCGAAATAAAAACGCGAAAAACCCGAATGCGTAACCGCTTTTTGTCTCATCAAAGCCATAATCATATAGCAATAACTTTTGTCATTTTTTTTGTAATCTTTATTTGTCATCTTTTTAGGGTTCCGTACCCAATGGGTAAAAACGGGACCCTATTACTAAGACTCCGCTGTCTGTCTGTCTGTCACCAGGCTGTATTTCTGAACCGTGATAGCTAGACAGTTGAAATTTTCACAGATGATGACGTATTTTTGTTGCCGCTATAACAACAAATACTAAAAACAGAATAAAATAAATATTTAAGGGGGGCTCACATACAACAAACGTGTTTTTTTGCCGTTTATTGGTACGGAACTCTTAGTGCGCGAGTCCGACTCGCACTTGGCCGGTTTTTTTGTAATCTTTTTGGAAATTTAAGGTTGCTGTATACGTATACACTCGTCACGTGACGGGAAAAAAACCCCGGACGGGACGGGAACGGGGCAGAAACGGAACAAGCTTCTGACAAAGAGTTATGCATATGCACCGTGACAGTCGAGAAAGTGACTCTAAACTAACGTGATGCTAACGTGTTAGGGCTGTGAACAAGCAAAGTTGAAAAAAACTTATATTATTTCTCTTATTTATATTACTTTTTGTTCAGTTACAGATTGCTCAATTAATGAAACAAGCCTTTTCTTACAAATCGAAGAAATTAAGAGTGAGAATTCGCCACCTGAAATTCAAGAAGATGCAAGAGATGTTATAGAAAACAAGATACCTCCAAAATCAAAAGAAAGATACATAAAAACTTATGAGAATTTTATGCAATGGAGGAAAGAAAGGAAATCGAAATCTTTATCGGAGACTGTTTTTCTTACGTATTTCAACGAGCTCTCACAGGTTGTTAAACCAACAACACTGTGGGCAATTTATTCAATGCTGAAATGCACAGTTTTAATGAATCATAATGTGAATTTAAAGCAGTATGTAAACCTAACTGCAATGATCAAAAGCCATTCACACGGGTATAAATGTAAAAAATCTAAAGTTTTCACTACATCAGAGGTGGAAATGTTTTTGTCGGAAGCACCAGACATTGTGTACCTGGATCTTAAAGTAAGTTTTCGTATTGAAAGGTACTTTTTAATTTGTTTTAGTTAAATTAAAAAAAGCTAACATCACAAATTTACATCTGCTCTATTTTTGTTGCAGGTTATTCTTATTTTTGGCATTTTCGGTGGCTGTCGAAGTAACGAAATAACAAATATTTCTGTACAAGACGTGGAAAATCGAGACGGTGTGATTATTGTGAATCTACGTGATACAACAAACCAGATTGATCGTACATTTGTAATCCGCGATGAACTAGTTGATATCGTACAAAAGTACATGGCACTGCGTCCCAAAAGTGTAAACACAGATCGATTTTTTTTAAACTACAGAAATAATAAATGCACAAACCAGGCGATTGGAAGAAATAAAATCGCATCAGTGCCAAAGACAATTGCTACCTATTTGAATTTGCCAAATCCGGAAGATTACACGGGGCATTGCTTTCGTGCTACAGCGAATTCTGAGATACTTCTACGAAGAAAATTCGGTCGAAAGTAAAAGCAATAATACCGGTAAATCAATAAAAGTATTCGGCTTCGTCCACTCAGACTTTGAAATAAAAAACAAAAATGAAATTAGAGTCTGGTCACATAGAGAGCATTCACGCAGTCGGGCGTTAAGCGTTTGCATTCGTTCTCTGGGTTTGTTGCGTTGTATTGTACCACTTTATAACACGTTCCCACACAGCATTCGAAACACAAACGTGGAACGCCCGAACGCATAACTGATTTCTATCTGTCCAAAGCCTTAATCCAGTGTAACAATAAATTTAGTCATCTTTTTATTGTAATAAATAGCTAAGCAGCAACGGGTTTTTATTGGTGAAATTAAAATTTTCGGATTGACTGTTTCTCTCCCCAACTCACCACACACTATCCCTTTCGCTCTCTTACAGCAAATATCACTAATACTATGTACACTTACACAGACAACATAGCCTATGTAAAAAAAGACATGAAATCCTGGCTCTTGACCTAATCAAAAACTACACTGTGATATAGAGAACTAAATCAAAAATTCTATTTTACATTATTTACACCCTCTAAACCTTTGCCGCTTGCAAGTTGGAACAAAACTGCCAGAATTTGGTGTCTTATAGTGTACCTATATTTTATGGTTCGTGACTCGATTAGTAATTCGGTAGAATATAGGTGGTCGGAGCGTGGTTGATAGAATAACAGTTGAAATAAGATATCATTATTTCATTTATTTAAATGACTTTGTTCTGTTACAGACCGCTCAATGAATGACACAGAGTTTTTTTTGGAAATAGAAGAAGTGAAGAGTGAGATTTTGACGCCACCCGAAATTAAAAAAGAGGCAGGAGAAGTTATCGAAAACAAGTTACCTCAGAGATCAAAAGAAGCGTACATGAAAGTCTATGAGAGTTTTATGCAATGGAAGAAAGAAAGAAAATCTAAATCTTTATCGGAATCGGTTTTTCTCGCCTATTTTAACGAACTCTCCCAGACTTCTAAACCAACATCACTGTGGGTTTATTATTCAATGCTTAAAAGCACAGTTTTACTGAAACATAATGTGAACTTAAAACATTATAAAAAATTAATTGCTATGCTAAAAGAATATGCAGATGGGCATAAACGTAAGCAGTCGAAAGTTTTCACTACATCAAACGTGCAAATGTTCTTGTCAGAAGCACCAGACATTGTGTACTTGGATGTTAAAGTAAGTTTTCGTATTATGAGGTCCTTCCTTCTGTTTTCATTTTGTTTTAGTTAAATAAGGTAACATCACAACTTAGCACCTTCTTTATTTTGTTGCAGGTTATTCTTATTTTCGGAATTCTCGGTGGATGTCGATGTAAAGAACTAATAAATATTACTGTGCAAGACGTGGATAATCGAGGCGATATGATTATTGTGACTATACGTAATACAAAAAAACAGATTGATCGTACATTTGTTATTCGAGATGAATCAGTTGATATCGTACAAAAGTACATGGCACTGCGTCCCAAAAATGTAAAATCAGATCGGTTTTTCTTAAACTACAAAAATAATAAATGCACAGTTCATGTGATTGGAATAAATAAAATGATCACAGTGCCAAAGACAATTGCTACCTATTTGAACTTGCCAAGTCCGGAAGATTACACGGGCCTTTGCTTTCGTGCTACAGCCAATTCTCAGATACTTCTAAGTAGAAGAATCGGTCGAAGATAAAAGAAGTAATATCGGCAAATCAATGAAAGTATCCAGTCTCGTATACCCAGCATCAAACCTTGTAATAGAGAACAACAATGAAATTAGAGTTTGGTCACACAGAGATCGTTCACGTGGTCGGGCATTCAGCGTTTGCATTTGCTCTATGAGTTTGTTGCGTTGTATCACTTTATAACACATTCCCACAAAGCATTTGAAACACTAACGCGAAACGTCCGAACGCATGACCGATTTCTGTGTGTCCAAAGCCTTAATCCAGTGTAACAATAAATTTAGTCATATTTTTATTGTAATAAATAGCTAAGCAGCAACGGGTTTTTATTGGTGAAATTAAATTTTTCGAACCCACCTCACCACACACTATCCCCTTCGCTCTCTTAAGGTATGATTCCGATGTCTGCAGCACTGCTGCGCGACACTGCTGCGCAATAGTGCTGCGCAGCACTGCTGCCGAGCTCGGAATATAGTCTCATATAAACCTATAGAGAATGTATGGGGACCAGTGGTGTTGCGGCAGCAGTGTCGTGCAGCAGTGTTGTGCAGCAGTGTCGCGACGCTTCTCCACTCACATCAAATTAGGCCTTTCAGACGTAACATTAAGGTTCAATTTGGAGCACACAGCACTGTTGCGCAGCAGTGCTGCCGACATCGGAATCATACCTTTACAGCAAATATCACTAATACTATGTACACTTACACAGATAACATAGCCTATGTAAGAAAGACATGAAATCCTGGCTCTTGACCTAATCAAAAACTACACTGTGATATAGAGAACTAAATCAAATTCTATTTTACATTATTTACACCCTCTAAACCTTTGCCGCTTGCAAGTTGACACAAAACTGCCAGAATTAGGTGCCTTATAGTGTACCTATATTTTATGGTTCGTGACTCGATTAGTAATTCGGTAGAATAAAGGTGGTCGGAGCGTGGTTGATAGAATAACAGTTGAAATAAGATATCATTATTTCATTTATTTAAATGACTTTTTGTTCTGTTACAGACCGCTCAATGAATGACACAGAGTTTTTTTTGGAAATAGAAGCAGTGAAGAGTGAGATTTTGACGCCACCCGAAATTAAAAAAGAGGCAGGAGATATTATCGAAAACAAGTTACCTCAGAGATCAAAAGAAGCGTACATGAAGGTCTATGAGAGTTTTATGCAATGGAAGAAAGAAAGAAAATCTAAATCGTTATCGGAATCGGTTTTTCTCGCGTATTTTAACGAACTCTCCCAGACTTCTAAACCAACATCACTGTGGGTTTATTATTCAATGCTCAAAAGCACAGTTTTACTGAAACATAATGTGAACTTAAAACATTATAAAAAATTAATTGCTATGCTAAAAGAATATGCAGATGGGCATAAACGTAAGCAGTCGAAAGTTTTCACTACATCAAACGTTCAAATGTTCTTGTCAGAAGCACCAGACATTGTGTACTTGGATGTTAAAGTAAGTTTTTGTATTATTAGGTCCTTCCTTCTGTTTTCATTTTGTTTTAGTTAAATAAGCTAACATCACAACTTAGCACCTTCTTTATTTTGTTGCAGGTTATTCTTATTTTCGGAATTCTCGGTGGATGTCGATGTAAAGAACTAATAAATATTACTGTGCAAGACGTGGATAATCGAGGCGATATGATTATTGTGACTATACGTAATACAAAAAAACAGATTGATCGTACATTTGTTATTCGAGATGAGTCAGTTGATATCGTACAAAAGTACATGGCACTGCGTCCCAAAAATGTAAAATCGGATCGGTTTTTCTTAAACTACAAAAATAATAAATGCACAGTTCATGTGATTGGAATAAATAAAATGATCACAGTGCCAAAGACAATTGCTACCTATTTGAACTTGCCAAGTCCGGAAGATTACACGGGCCTTTGCTTTCGTGCTACAGCTAATTCTCAGATACTTCTAAGTAGAAGAATCGATCGAAGATAAAAGAAGTAATATCGGCAAATCAATGAAAGTATCCAGTCTCGTATACCCAGCATCAAACCTTGTAATAGAGAACAACAATGAAATTAGAGTTTGGTCACACAGAGATCGTTCACGCGGTCGGGTATTCAGTGTTTGCATTTGCTCTATGAGTTTGTTGCGTTGTATCACTTTATAACACATTCCCACAAAGCATTTGAAACACTACCGCGAAACGTCCGAACGCATGACCGATTTCTGTATGCCCAAAGCCTTAATCCGGTTTAAGAATACGTTAACAATAATAATGACACCTTTTTTGTAATCTTTGTGTAATAAATACCTTAACAGCAAGGGTTTTATTCGTGAAATCAGATTTTCCGGATTTATTGTTTCTCTAAACACCTTACCACACACTATCTCCTTCGCTAACTCACAGCACATATCCCTACTAGTTTGTACACACACACACACACAGGCCAGGCAATATAGTTTATGTTTAATAACTCGCGAAAACCTGACTCTTTTACCTAATCAAAGAAACTACCCTGTGATACAGAGAAGTCAATCAAATTTAATTTTAAATTATTTACAGCCTCTAATCTTTGCCGCTTGCAAGTTGGAACAAAACTGCCAGAATTTGGTGCCTTATAGTAAACCTATATTTATGATTTGTGAATTGATTACTGATTCGGTAGAATAGAGGTAGTTGGAGCGTGGTCAATAGAATTATAGTTGAAATAAGATAACATTATTTCATTTATTTAAGTGTTTTTTGCTCTGTTACAGATCGCTCATTCAACGACACAGAGTTTTTTCTGGAAATCGAAGAAGTGGAGAGTGGGATATTGACTCCACCCGAAATTCAAAAAATGGCAAGAGATGTTATAGAAAACAAGTTACCTTCAAAATCAAGAGAAATATACATGAAAGCCTATGAGAGTTTTATGCAATGGAAGAAAGAAAGAAAATCGAAATCTTTATCGGAAACGGTTTTCCTAGCTTATTTCAACGAACTCTCCCAGACTGTTAAACCAACAACACTGTGGGCTTATTATTCCATGCTAAAATGCACAGTTCTAATGAAACATAACGTGAATTTAAAGCAGTATGTAAACCTAACTGCAATGATTAAAAGACATTCACACGGCTATAAATGTAAAAAATCTAAAGTTTTCACTACATCAGACGTGGCAATGTTCTTGTCGGAAGCGCCAGATATTGTGTACCTGGATCTTAAAGTAAGTTTGCGTATTGATAGGTCCTTCTTTTTTTACTTTGTTTTAGTTAAATAAGCTAACATCACAACTTTACCTCTTTTCTATTTTTGTTGCAGGTTATTCTTATTTTCGGCATATACGGTGGCTGTCGAAGTAATGAAATAACAAATATTTCGGTACAAGACGTGGAGAATCGAGACGGTGTGATTATTGTGAATCTACGTGATACAACAGACCAGATTGATCGTACATTTGTAATTCAAAATGAATTAATTGATATCGTACTAAAGTACATGGCACTGCGTCCCAAAAATGTAAAAACAGATCGTTTTTTCTTAAATTACAGAAATAATAAATGCACAAACCAAGCGATTGGAAGAAATAAAATCGCCTCAGTGCCAAAGACAATTGCTACCTATTTGAACTTGCCAAATCCGGAAGATTACACGGGTCATTGCTTTCGTGCTTCAGCGAATTCTCAGATACTTCTACGTAGAAAAATCGGTCGAAAGTAAAAGCAGTAATACCGGTAAATCAATGAAAGTATCCAGGCCTCGTCCACCCAGCATTAATCCTTGAAGTAGAAAACAACTATGAAACGGGTTTGGTCACAACGAGAGCGTTCAGCGTTTGCATTCGTTCTCTGGATTTTTGCGTTGTATTGTATGACTTTATAACACGTTCCCACGGAGCATTCGAAACACCAACGCCGATCGCCCGAAAGCATAACCGTTTTCTATCTGTCCAAAGCCTCAATCAAGTTTAGCAATAAATTTAGTCACTTTTTTTGTAATAAATAGGTAAACAGCAACGGGTTTTCATTGGTGAAATTATTTTTTTCGGATTTACTATTTCTCACCCCACCTCACCACACACTATTCGCTCACTAAAGCAACAGACAACATAGGCTAATTAAAAAACGAAATCCTGGCTATCTTCCCAATCAAAGATAGTACACTGTGATATAGAGAACTCAATAATATTCAATTTTACATTATTTACACCTTCTAACATTTGCCGCTTGCAAGTTGGAACAAAACTGTCAGAATTTGGTGCCTTGTAGTGTACCGATATTTCATGGTTTGTGACTAGATTATTAATTCGGTAGAATATAGGTGGTCGGAGCGTGGTTGATAGAATAACAGTTGAAAGAAGATATCATTATTTCATTTATTTAAATGACTTTTTGTTCTGTTACAGACTGCTCAATGAATGACACAGAGTTGTTTTTGGAAATAAAAGAAGTGCAGAGTGAAATTTTGCCGCCACCTGAAATTAAAACAGAGGCAGGAGATGTTATCGAAAACAAGTTACCTCAGAGATCAAAAGAAGCGTACATGAAAGCCTATGAGAGTTTTATGCAATGGAAGAAAGAAAGAAAATCTAAATCGTTATCGGAATCGGTTTTTCTCGCCTATTTTAACGAACTCTCCCAGACTTCTAAACCAACATCACTGTGGGTTTATTATTCAATGCTCAAAAGCACAGTTTTACTGAAACATAATGTGAACTTAAAACATTATAAAAAATTAATTGCTATGCTAAAAGAATATGCAGATGGGCATAAACGTAAACAGTCGAAAGTTTTCACTACATCAAACGTGCAAATGTTCTTGTCAGAAGCACCAGACGTTGTGTACTTGGATGTTAAAGTAAGTTTTCGTATTATGAGGTCCTTCCTTCTGTTTTCATTTTGTTTTAGTTAAATAAGCTAACATCACAACTTAGCACCTTCTTTATTCTGTTGCAGGTTATTCTTATTTTCGGAATTCTCGGTGGATGTCGTTGTAAAGAACTAATAAATATTACTGTGCAAGACGTGGATAATCGAGGCGATATAATTATTGTGACTATACGTAATACAAAAAAACAGATTGATCGTACATTTGTTATTCAAAATGAATTAATTGATATCGTACTAGAGTACATGGCACTGCGTCCCAAAAATGTAACAACAGATCGTTTTTTCTTAAACTTCAGAAATAATAAATGCACAAACCAAGCGATTGGAAGAAATAAAATCGGCTCAGTGCCAAAGACAATTGCTACCTATTTAAACTTGCCAAGTCCGGAAGATTACACGGGCCTTAGCTTTCGTGCTACAGCCAATTCTCAGATACTTCTAAGTAGAAGAATCGGTCGAAAATAAAAGAAGTAATACCGGTAAATAAATGAAAGTATCCAGTCTCGTATACCCAGCATCAAACCTTGTAATAGAAAAAACAATGAAGTTAGGTATTTGGTCACACAGAGAGCGTTCACGCGGTGGGCCTTCAGCATTTGCATTCGCTCTCTGCGTTTGTTGCTTTGTATCACTTTATAACGCGATCCTACCAAGCATTTGAAACACAAATGTGGAACGCCGGAACGAATGACCGCTTTCGTCCAAACTATCTAGTTAAGCAATAAATTGAGTTATCTTTTTTTGTTATCTTTGTCTAATAAATAGCTTATCAGTAAGAGATTTTTATTGGTGAAATTAAGTTTTTCGGATTCACTCTTTCTTTCCCCACCTGACCCACCTCACCATACACTAGCCCCTTCGTTCACTCTTATCTTAGCACATGTCTCTACTACTATGTACCTACACCTAGAACGGACACTCCAGCCCCGAACGGGCACAAAGTCACGATATTAGCCTACTTGTTAAAAACTTGTCGGGCTGTTACGGCCGTTGTCGCCGCACGCGCGTTTGCCTGTTTGTGCGTTCCGTACGATCTTGGAAACGAATAACAATGGCGTCAAGTTATTGTGGTGTGTTTGGTCATACAACCGCCTTAAAGTATAATAGAATAGAATAGAGTAGAATAGAATAGAATATAATAGAATAGAATAGAATATGATAGGATAAGATAGGATAGGATAGGATAGGATAGGATAGGATAGGATAGGATAGGATAGGATAGGATAGGATAGGATAGGATAGGATAGGATAGGATAGGATAGGATAGGATAGGATAGGATAGGATAGGATAGGATAGGATAGGATAGGATAGGATAGGATAGGATAGGATAGGATAGGATAGGATAGGATAGGATAGGATAGGATAGGATAGGATAGGATAGGATAGGATAGGATAGGATAGGATAGGATAGGATAGGATAGGATAGGATAGGATAGGATAGGATAGAATAGAATAGAATAATTATTTATTTTCAATAAGTGCACATAGATATTTAGAATGTACGGTATTTTGAAAATAGGTGTTTTATTTTATGTGTCGATATTTCGGTCGTATGTATTATGAATTGTCGGCATTGTTATGCATACCCGGTACCAACATTGAAATCACGAAAAATAATCAGCTGTTCCATAGAAAATTTAAAATCGAATAGATCAAAATGTATGGAACTGCTGATTTTTTTTTCGCGATATCAATGTTGGTACCATAGTAAAAATTGTTTGTATGCATTAGTACATTGACCCCTTAAAATGTGCACTATTTAAGAAGGACCTTATATAAGGATATGAAATATTATATTGTCTTAAGACTTTTCTTCATGAGTTATGATGGAAAGATGGGCGCTATTTGTGGTCATCTTCCGTGATACGAACTATATTTACTTTATTTATACAAACTCAGGAGTAGGTAAGTACCTACTTACTTACCCAGAAAAAATGATTATTTTATTTTTGTATCTACTAACTAGAATAAAATAATGATTTCAAACTAAAGTAAAACTCATATTTTAGCGATATTATCTTTAAACGTAAGCAATATTTAACAGTAAGCAACCCTGGCAACAGGCTTGTACGACAGCGGGGCGTAGCGACGTGAAGGGGGAAGTAGTTATATAAATGGCGGCATTTGGGACTCGGATAAAGAAGAGTCCGTTCTAGTAAGTTTTATTTATTCTTATGCCTACACATACACAGACAATATAGCCAATGTAAATAAAACGGGTCAAGAGCGAGTCGGACTCGCGCACCGAGGGTTCCGTACCATCATAATTGCACCATCAAACCACACTGCAGAGTAGAATAGTAAAATTAGTTTTGCAGTTTAGGTCAGCGCCATCTCTTGACCGATAGTGGAACTAATGTTAACTTTTTAGAAATTTGATAATTTCTAAAAAAGTGTGCTATATTGAGACATCGTTTTATTTTTCCTGTAATCTTTATATAAACTGCTATCACGTAGAATTATTTCAGATTTTTTTCTTTGCAAACTTCGGAGATAAGGGGGGGAACGGTATTTTTTTTACATTTTTCATCATAAGTCGAAAACCATGCGGCCTAAAACAAAAAGAAAAAAAGATTGAAAACGTCCAAACGGCGCTCTTTCATATGATACCCCACATGCCCTAGTAGCCCCACTTCAATTTTTTAAGACTCCTTTTGAGTCCCTGTTGTAAAAAAGATATTCTATTTTTATTTATTTCATATTTGCAAAATAGTTGGACGAATTTCATCTTAAACTATTCCAAATTTCAAGTTGATACCATTAGTAGTTCTCGAGATATCCAGCTGTGACAGACAGACAGACAGACTGAGTCACACCATAGGGGATCCTTTTTTACCATTTTGGTACGGAACCCTAAAAACACACGAAAACCTGGCCCTGTACCCAATCAAAGATTCTACCCCATGAACAGAGAAGTCAAATGCAACTATTACAGCGGTTAAGCAACTTTCGTAAGGGTCAGTCATGGAATAGGTGACTAAAAATTAAATTATCTCGAGTTCCTCCGTAATTCGGTAGGCAAGTTAAACCATTGGTCCGGCTGCATTTGCAGTCGTTAACACCCACCAATCCGCATTGGGCCCGCGTGGTGGGTAATAGCTCATCCTCCTTATCTAGGGCTGCCATCTCTAAAACCTGCCGCCCCGGACCGGAAGCGCAAAAACCCCGGACTTTGGAGCCTTGACCCCGGATATTTGTTTTTCTTTGTATTAACTTTTAGCTTGGTTAAAAAAATACTTTTTCCACTATTTGACTGAAAAAAAATATGATGTGGAGCCGGGGTGTCCAACACAATTTTGTGGAGGGCCAGGTTCCAGGATTAGTAATTTTGCAACCGTAGTGGGCCAAAATAAATGCCCAAACAGCCAGGGGCGGCCCATAAAAAAAATGGCAACGCATCGCAATTTTTTGTTAGTTTCATTCACTAAACTTGTAATCTTGCTTATTTATAGAAAAAAAAATGGGCTACCCAGCGCGATTTTTGCGGGGTGCGCGGTGCTTGTTTATAATAAAATAAAATGGGCCGCGCAGCGCGATTTTTTGCGGGATGCGCGGTACTTGTTTATAGTAAAAAAAAATGGGCCGCGCAGCGCGATTTTAGAGGAGTGCGCGGTGCGTCACGCGTAGTGAAGTGAGGCGCCCAGTAGCGCGTGCGCTGAATATATATATATAGTACCTATTTTTTTGAGCATGCCCTCCAAACTAGGACAAATCCGGGGAAACCCGGACGGATGGCAGCCCTATCCTTATCTAACCATAAGAAAGGCCTGTGCCCCAGCAGTGGGGACATAAAAAATGGCTGATGTCGATGTCGACACCTAGAGGGAGTTGGCATCGACATCAGCTACCAACACCTAACACCAACCTTTGCCGTCTGGAAGTTGGAACAAAACTGCCAGAATTTGGTGGCTTTTAGTTTTTAATGTACCTATGTGGTTTGTGCCTTGATTAGTAATTTGGTAGAATAGAGGTGGTTGGATCGTGGTTGATAAAATAACAGTGGAAAGAAGATGATATTATTTTGTTACGGTGTGTAATAAAGGACTGTATTTCATAGTGTACTAATTGTTGTAATTTCCAAAATTAAGTACCTGCGAGGGTTTTTTGTTACAAGGTTTTACCAAAAGCTTATACTTTGCTGCTTGCGATTTGATTATTATTTAACATAGTTACATCGAAGTCTCACTGAACAGAACTATGTATTTATACTGCTGATTTATAAGTATCTTAAATAAATTGATCACAATTTATTTCAAACATGCTCGATCGACGGCTCTTTTTTCTGGACTAACTTACAAAGAGTAAACCAAGTCCTCTGGCAGATTTTTCGGTACAAAATATTTTGTTAACATAGTTTCGAATTTAAAATTGAGAAATAAGCTTTTACTCTGGAGAGACAGGGGGCTAATTGTCTAACTTAAAAAATCTATTGCAATCGCTTTCGTTTGACAGATGGATGTGACACATTGCTGCATTTCTTTGGTAAGTTTTTATTTGTGCCAAAAATAAACTTCAATGGATTACATCCTGAAAGTGATTGCGATAGATTTTAAAGTTAGACATGGAAAGGCTGGTCGCACGGCCACGTTACAATTTCATTTATTTAAACGTCTTTTTGTTCTGTTACAGATCGCTCAATGATCGACACAGGGTTTTTGTTTCAAATCGAAGAATTGAAAAATGACATTTTGACGCCACCCGAAATTCAAAAACAGGCAATAGATGTTATGGAAAACAAGTTACCACCAAAATCAAGAGACATATACATGAGAGCCTATGAGAGTTTTATTCAATGGAAGAAAGAAAGAAAATCGAAATCTTTATCGGAAACGGTTTTTCTCACGTATTTCAACGAACTCTCCCAGACTGTTAAACCAACTACACTGTGGGCTTATTATTCAATGCTGAAATGCACAGTTTTGATGAAACATAATGTGAACTTAAAACAATATAAAAACTTAACTGTAATGCTCAAAAAATATGCACATGGTTATAAATGTAAGAAATCTAAAGTTTTTACTACATCAAACATGAAAATGTTCTTGTCGGAGGCACCAGACAGTGTCTACCTGGATCTTAAAGTTAGTTTTCGTATTAATATGTCCTACTTATTTCACTTTGTTTTATTTTTAAAAACTAACATCACAACTTCACACTTTTTTTATTTTTGTTGCAGGTTATTCTTATTTTCGGCATTTACGGTGGATGTCGCTGTAAAGAATTAATAAATATTACTGTGCAAGACGTGGATAATCGAAACGATGTCATTATTGTGACTATACGTGATACAAAAAACCAAATTGATCGTACATTTGTCATCCGAGATGAATCAGTTGATATCGTACAAAAGTACATGGCACTGCGTCCCAAAAATATAAAATCAGATCGATTTTTCTTATACTACAAAAATAATAAATGCACACTTCAAGTGATTGGAAAAAATAAAATCGCCACAGCGCCAAAGGCTATTGCTACCTATTTGAACTTGTCAAATCCGGAAGATTTCACAGGCTATTGCTTTCGTGCTTCAGCGAGTTTTCAGAATCTTCACACGTAGAAAACCGGGCGAAAATAAAAGTAGTATTTAATGAGGTCGAGGCACGAAGACTATCAATTAAAGATTACGTCTTCTTGTGATGATATATTTCAGCAACTAACTTACATTCATTTGTTTATATAAAATGACACCGAAATTTAGAATTTCGAAGGTAGACCAACCAAATCTCTTCCGTAGGGTTGCTGGTCGGTCGAACGCGTGACCACTGTCTGTCTGACCAAACCATTAATTCTTATAATCCAGTCAATAAAGGAGTCCTAAAGTGTGCGAGCGGGTGCCAAAGCGATTTCTTTAGAAACTTGTGTGAACATACTTAAACTCCTCTTGCATAAGAGTTGAGCGGAAGTGGAAGGAGAAGGAGGGGGTTTTGTTTTAAGTTCCCACTTTTAGGTTTTTCGCCAATATCGCCAAAACGGTGCGTCATAGAGAAAAATTTTTAGTTATCAAATAAAATCTTATAACATTGTCTACAACTTTTATTTTATACACTTTGTTCGAATCCCCAAACTTTTGAACTACTTGCTCAAAAAACGTATGAATTTGGATGATGGACAAGATCCAAGGCAGTTGGTCCTACGAGTGATATACTTAGGAAGTCTTTTTAGCCAAAAATATTTGCTGCAGACATACTTTATACATACAATTGCTAGAATTTAGGAGTTCTAAGTAGGTATACATATAACAAAGTCCGTTTATTCACATCATTTATTATTAAAAAACGACTGATCAGATTTAAATGAAATTTGGCATACAGATAGTTTATAACTTGGATTAAAATAGAATACTTTTTATTCCGATCAAAGGTTCTCTAGGGTCCACGTGAATGAAACTGCGGGCTTGCGGGCGAAATGACTTTAATCATGTTCACACCTTAAGCACCCTTAACAAGTTTCTGGAGAAATCACTTAGGTAACCGCTCACACATTCTTTAGTTACTCTCTTTTGAGCCACTCGTTGACTGGACTATTAGTACAACAATAAACTTTGTCATCGTTTTTTGTGTAATAGATAGCTTAACAGCAATGGGTCTTAATTGGTGTTTTTTTTCTCTCTGATTGTTGCTCATTCTCCCCACTTCACTACACACAGTTCCCTTCGCTCACCCACGGGATATATCCCTACTACTACGTAGGTACACATTGACTTTGTGAAACGAACACGAAAACCTGGCTCTTTACCAAATGTTAAGAAACTACTACGTGCGTGATATAAGAAGTCAATCTAATTAAATTTTTCATTATTTACACCCTCTAACCTTTGCTGCTTGCCAGATGAAACAAAACTGGCAGAATTTGCTGTCTTTTAGAGTATGTGGTTAGTGCCTTTATTAGTGATTCGGTAGAATAGAGTTGCTCGGGTCGTGGTTGATAGAATAACAGTTGAAAAAAAAATATTTATCTTATTTATACGGCTTTTTGTTCTATTACAGATTGGAATGAAACAAGGCATTGGTTGCAAATCGAAGAAATTAAGAGTGAAGTTTCGACGTCACTTGAAATTCCAGAAGAAGCAAGAGATGTTATGGAAAACAATATACCTCCAAAATCAAAAGAAAAATACTTAAAAGCCTACGAGAGTTTTATGCAATGGAAGAAAGAAAGAAAATCTAAATCTTTATCGGAAACGGTTTTTCTTGCTTACTTCAAGGAACTCTCCCAGACTTTTAAACCAACATCACTGTGGAACATTTATTCAATGCTGAAATGCACAGTTTTATTGAAGCATAATGTGAACTTAAAACAATATGAAAACTTAACTGCTTTGCTCAAAAAACATTCGCATGGGTATAAATCTAGGAAAACTAAAGTTTTCACTGCATCAAACGTGGAAATGTTCTTGTCGGAAGCACCAGACAGTGTGTACCTGGATCTTAAAGTAAGTTTACGTGTTGATAAGTACTACTTTTTTCACTTTATTCTATTTATATAAGCTAACATAACAACTTCATACCTTCTTTGTTTTTGTTGCAGGTTATTCTTATTTTCGGTATTTTAGGTGGATGTCAACTTAACGAAATAACAAATATTTCTGTGTATGACGTGGACAATCGAGACGACGTAATTATTGTGGCTATTCGTAATACAGAAAACCAGATTGATCGTACATTTGTTATCCGAGATGAATTAGTTGATATTGTACAAAAGTACATGGCACTGCGTCCCAAAAACGTAAAATCAGATCGATTTTTCTTAAACTATCAAAAAAATAAATGCACAATACAAGCAATTGGAAAAAATAAAATTGGTACAGTTCCAAAAACAGTTGCGACCTATTTGAATTTGGAAAATCCGGAAGATTACACAGGTCATTGCTTTCGTGCTTCAGCACTTTCTCAGATACTTCTACGTAAAAGAATTGGTCGAATATAAAAGCAGTACTATATTATTCACACAAAACAGAGTGCATTCTAAGTGGAATTCATCACAGTTTTTGTCTTCCGTTTAGCGAAACAACCGGCATGTGAAATCTCAGTTTAAATTAAGTCATAAGTAAATAATTGCATTTAATAATATGAAATTAAATTATTGTATGTGATGATAAATAATCAATTTTATGCCAAAATTTGACATTGTAAATATTGTAACATTAACACAATTTAAAATTCTCAATTGTCTTATAACTACATTTTATATTTGTAATTACTAGATGTCATACCCTTCTGCAATATAATGTTGTGAAAATGCTTTTATTCAATAAGTACTATTATTATTTAATTTTTTATCATGTTTCACATAGAGAGCGGTCACGTTCTTTTTTCTGACTTATCCCTTAATCCTGTACAACAATAAACTTCATCAGCTGTTTTAGTATCTTTGTGAAATAAATAGCCTAACAGCAACGGGTTTTTATAATATTCTGTCTATTCTGTGGTAGACAATGTATTGGAGTTTTTGTAGTAAAAAAAATTAATTTTTATCAATATTTTTGCGAAACATATATATTACAAAAACAAAAAAGTTTTTTCTTTATGAAATAAAATTTCCAAAAAAAATTTAATTTGAAGTTTGGTACTTATTTCTCTGTAATAATCTCCACTCAATTGACTAAATAATAAATAATAGTTATATTATCGTACCTATTAGCTCTACAGAAAATCAGAAAAAGAAATTAATCATCATTTCTCGCAATACTATACATCAAATTATACAAAACCGTCAAAAATTTGCAATTTATTTTGAAACTTAACGTCTTCGCATTTTGGTATAAAATATATTGAGTTTGATTACTCTATCGTGGTAACTAGTCCAGCGTGTCGTTGAAGACTTATTTAAATAAGTCAGTAAGTAGTTACTGTTACATTATCATTTGTCTATGGTCAATGCAATATAATCTGCGGATCTATATTCAAAAAGCGATGGTCATGTAAAATGGAGTCTTAATATAGCAATGAAATTAATTAATATTTTTTCTTTAATACCGATCATGAATGAGCTGGAATAAGAATATGAGAGGTACTTGAATAAAAATACACAGATTTGCACTTTAAAACAATTTCGTTAATAATACGAAATTAGCCTGATCTAATTTACATTGCATGTAGGTAGGTATACCTACAATTCTCAAGTAAATTATACTATCTATTACTTACATAACTAAGTGTTAATTACATTGTTGTTACTAGATTTGCCTATTTCTTATCACAATCACAATAATTATACAAAATAAAGAAGTAGACAAGGGAAGCTATATACGCGGCTCGGTTGGCGACATCGTTTCGCATGGCGCGTCAATTGCCGTCAATGTTTCGATCATTTGGTTGTTAAATTGACAATTGTTTCATTTGTTCGTGTAAACGATCAATTTTCGCAACAATGAGCATTATATGCGAAAAAATTTACAATAGCAATCGATCGTTACCGGCGGCCTATAGAATAACTGTTGTAAGAAGATAGATAATATTATTTTACTTGCTTAAATGACTTTTTGTACTGTTACAGGTCTCTCAATGAAGAACACAAGAATTTGGTTGCAAATCGACGGAATTAAAAGTGAGTGTTTAACGCCACCTGGAATTCAAGAACAGGCAAGAGATGTTATGGAAAACAATATACCTCCAAAATCAAAAGAAAGATACATGAAAACCTATGAGAGTTTTATGCAATGGAAGAAAGAAAGAAAATCTAAATCTTTATCGGAAATGGTTTTTATTTCGTATTTCAAGGAACTCTCCCAGACTTTTAAACCAACATCACTGTGGGCCATTTATTCAATGCTGAAATGCATAGTTTTATTGAAGCATAATGTGAACTTAAAACAATATGAAAACTTAATTGCTTTGCTCAAAAAACATTCACATGGGTATAAATCTAGGAAAACGAAAGTTTTCACTGCTTCAAACGTGGAAATGTTCTTGTCGGAAGCACCAGACAGTGTGTACCTGGATCTTAAAGTAAGTTCACGTAGTGATAAGTACTACTTTTTTCACTGTATTTTATGTATATAAGCTAACATAACAACTTCATACCTTCTTTGTTTTTGTTGCAGGTTATTCTTATTTTCGGCATTTTAGGTGGATGTCAACTTAACGAAATAACAAATATTTCTATGCAAGACGTGGACAATCGAGACGATGTAATTATTGTGACTATTCGTAATACAGAAAACCAGATTGATCGTACATTTGTTATCAGAGATGAATTAGTTGATATTGTACAAAAGTACATGGCACTGCGTCCCAAAAATGTAAAATCAGATCGATTTTTTTTAAATTATCAAAAAAATAAATGCACATTACAAGCGATTGGAAAAAATAAAATTGGTACAGTGCCAAAGACAGTTGCTACTTATTTGAATCTGGAAAATCCGGAATATTACACTGGTCATTGCTTTCGTGCTTCAGCACTTTCTCAGATACTTCTACGTAAAAGAATAGGTTGAATATAAAAGCAGTACTATTATTCACACAAAACAGAGTGCATTCTAAGTGGTATTAATCACAATTTTTGTCTTCGGTTAAGCGAAACAAACGGCATATGAAATGTCAGTTTAAATTAAGTCATAAGTAAATATAAATATTATGAAATTTATTTATTGTTTGTAATTGTAAATAATTGATTTTATGTCAAAATTTTAATTTAAAAATTCTTCAAATAAAAAAAAAACATTTTTTTTGTATGTGTTGTATTAACATGTATACGTACTGGCCCTAGAATCTTCCTCCAGATCTTTCTCTCCGCCACCAAAAACTAAGTCTCTTCTTTGAGTGTCAGTGTTCAGGCCTCACATCCGTACTTCAATATAGGTCTTATTACGGACTTGTATATGCCGATTTTTGTGGTGCGTTTACTAAGAAGCCTGGACACTAACACACTATGCAAGGCTGCACTACAACGGAGTGCGTTCTGTATTTTGGTGTCTATTTCCTCTTTCCTGGTGTTAGTATCCGTTATGGTATAATAAATACTACTATTATTTAATTTTTTATCATGTTTCACACAGAGAGCGGTCACGCGCTTTCTTTCTGACTTAATCCTGTACAACAATAAACTTCATCAGCTGTTTTTGTATTTTTTCTTTGTGTAATAAATAGCCTAACAGCAACGGGTTTTTATAAGTAAAATTATCTTTCTCGGATAAACGCCATAAAACATATCGAAGAACCATCGCCGATAACCTACAAATCCATAACAGAAAACCGCATCGAAATCAGTTTAATAGTTTTAGAAAACGTTTCAAGTGCAACTTGTCTGGTTACTGCAGCGCCCCCTAGTGGTTTCCATGAAACATGTCTAAGAACCTGCTCTGAAATGAAATCTTTTGAATGCAAAAAACCACATCGAAATCGGCCCTGTAGTTTCCGAGAAAAATGGTAACAGACTAAGATACAAACACATAAACAACCTCTAACCCCAAACGCATATACCGCTTCCGTTCAGTTCCATAGAAGGAGTCTAGTCGTGGTTGATAAACGCCGCGGTAAAGATCATTTGCGATTGTAAATTTTTCGTACTTGATGGTTTCAAATGATGGGCAAATGATGCTCCGATTGAAAGTGTATCATTTGCCCGTCAATGCCCGTCATTCGCGCATGGCTCAGGGTCGCGTAAATACAAACGTGGATGCGACACAGATAGCCAATGTCAGCGCTTCATTATCTTGCGCTTATTCTGTGGTGTAAGACAATGAATTGGAGTTTTTGTAGTACATTCATAAATAAAATTCATTTTTTATCAATATTTTGCGAAACTTATATATTACAAAATGACAAAAAAGTATTTTCTTTATGAAATAAAACTAAAAAATTAACGTTGAAGTTTGGTACATGTTCCGGCCGCCTGCGTCGCATCACTACACAACGCGAGCAACACTACGCTTACGTCACGTCCCGCCGACTGACGAACCACTTTTGCCTCGCTCGGCCGTCCTGAATGTCACGATATTTTTGTGTTCCTATATTTTAATTACCTATATCTTTGTGGAAACCGCAGTAAAAGTTTATTCAGAAGATTCCCAGTTTTTCATTTGTTCGGATCCTGAACAGTACAGTCACACGTAACAACAACAAGTCAAGTCAACAGTCAGCAGTACGTCAAGTTATACAAAACTGTCAAAAATCTGCAATTTGATTTGAAATTTAACGTCTTGGTATTAATATATAAAATTGATTGAGTTTGATTAACCTGTCGTAACTAAATCAGCGTGACGTTGAAGTCTAACGTTATTTAAGTAAGTCCTTAAGTAGGTACTTAAATAAAAAATACAGATTTTTCACTTTTAAACAATTTTGTTAATAAAACGAAATTAGACTGATCTAATTTACATTGCATGTATTATAGGTAGATATATCTACATATTCTCATGAAAATTAGACTATCTATCACTTACATAACTAAGTGTAAATTACCTAGGTAATTTGCCCATTTCTTATCACAATCACAATAATTATAAAAAATGAAGAAGTAGACAAGGGAAGTTATATTCGCGGCTCGGTCGACGGCATCGCGTCGCATGGTGCGTCAATGGGGATCTCCACGCAAAGCTTAAGCTAGATGGCGCTAGCGGCGAAGCGACCGCTAGCAATGGATTTAATTGGTTAAAATACGTCAGAAATGACACTTGATATTTGAAACAGCCAATCAAACGATTTTAGGACAAACGCTTGTGGCGCCATTAGTTCCTCAGTATGCATCCCCATTGCCGTCAATGTTTCGATCATTTGGTAGAAAAATTGACAATCGCTTCCGTTGCTTGTGTAAACGATCAATTTTCGCATCAATGAGCATCATTTGCGAAAAAGTTTTCAATCGTAATTGATCGTTCCCCGGGGCCTATAGAATAAGAATTGAAAGAAGATAGATAATATTTATTTTACTTGTTTCAATGACTTTTTGTACTGTTACAGGTCTCTCAATAAAGGACACAAGAATTTGGTTGCAAATCGAAGGAATTAAAAGTGAGTGTTTAACACCACCTGGAATTCAAGAAGAGGCAAGAGATGTTATGGAAAACAATATACCTCCAAAATCAAAAGAAAAATACTTAAAAGCCTACGAGAGTTTTATGCAGTGGAAGAAAGAAAGAAAATCTAAATCTTTATCGGAAACGGTTTTCATTTCGTATTTCAAGGATCTCTCCCAGACTTTTAAACCAACATCACTGTGGGCCATTTATTCAATGCTGAAATGCACAGTTTTATTGAAGCATAATGTGAACTTAAAACAATATGAAAACTTAACTGCTTTGCTCAAAAAATATTCACATGGGTATAAATCTAAGAAAACTAAAGTTTTCACTGCATCAAACGTGGAAATGTTTTTGTCGGAAGCACCAGACAGTGTGTACCTGGATCTTAAAGTAAGTTTACGTATTGATAAGTACTACCTTTTTCACTTTTATTTATATAAGCTCATTACAACTTCATACCTTTTTTGTTTTTGTTGCAGGTTATTCTTATTTTCGGCATTTTAGGTGGATGTCAACTTAACGAAATAACAAATATTTCTGTGCAAGACGTAGACAATCGAGACGATTTAATTATTGTGACTATACGTAATTTAGAAAACCAGATTGATCGTACATTTGTTATCCGAGATGAATTAGTAGATATTGTACAAAAGTACATGGCACTGCGTCCCAAAAATGTAAAATCAGATCGATTTTTTTTAAACTATCAAAAAAATAAATGCACAATACAAGTGATTGGAAGAAATAAAATTGCTACAGTGCCAAAAACAGTTGCTACTTATTTGAATTTGGAAAATCCAGAAGATTATACAGGTCATTGCTTTCGTGCTTCAGCGCTTTCTCAGATACTTCTACGTAAAAGAATTGGTCGAATATAAATGCAGTACTATTATTCACACAAAACAGAGTGCATTCTAAGTGGTATTAATTACAATTTTTGTCTTCGGTTAAGCGAAACAAACGGCATATGAAATGTCAGTTTAAATTAAGTCATAAGTAAATATAAATATTATGAAATTTATTTATTGTTTGTAATTGTAAATAATTGATTTTATGTCAAAATTTTAATTTAAGAATTCTTCAAATAAAAAAATAACATTTTTTTTTTACAATTTTTCACATAGAGAGCGGTGAGGCTTCTTTCTGACTTAACTCCCAATTCTGTACAACAATAAACTTCATTTTCTTTTTTGGTATCTTTGTGTTATAAATAGCTTAACATGAACGGGTTTTTATTACTGCAATTTTGTTAATCGGATTGAATTTTTTCTTCTCACCAATGCCCACTGTCCACGGTGGCGGCTTAGCTTCATAGACGCGTATCCGTCATTATACGCTGGTTACTTGAAGCTTACATTCAAAACTATGTAACTCTGTCGATGGAGCGGTATGCGGTAACGTCGCGCTCGCGTCGCTGTATGCATGCTTCATGACGCCTGCCGTACCGCATGTCATACGCCGGAGCGTACATGCGTGTTTATTTTTGTATAAAGGGTGACAACGGTCGTGAATTTGTTGAAATATTCTGATAAGTAGTTTTACTCGTTCTATAGAATGAGTGGAATACACTATCATCTTTCAATAATTCTCTTGCCGCTACAATTAATCTACAGTTGATTTTTTTTTCTATATATGGATGCGCCCAATATAACCTCGTAGTCTTCGGCGACTTCGAGTAAGCCAAAATAACGTTTTCGTCGTCTAACGGCATTGTATAAATCATTGAAAACGTACGCGTGTAAAACGCCGCGTGGACAGTGGGAACCGCACATAATCTCCTTCGATCAATCACAGCACATATCCCTACTATTACATACAAACACAACATAGCCTATGTCAAACGCACATGAAAACCTAGCTCTTTACCCGATCAAAGAAACTATCCTGTGATACTAAGAAGAACTAATGATACTAAGAACAGAATTAAAAAAATTTAAAAAACATGACTTTTAAAATAGATACTCTAAATTGTAAAAGAGTAAAATATTTTTTACGAAAATAAGTTACAAACGCAAGAAAAATCCGTCAGTGGCTGCCATTACTTGCCCCAAAATTAACTAATATTGTTTTATATTAGTAGTTGCTTCCTTAATATTTATTGAAATAGACCATGAGATGGCAATCGCAGTCACCGCCGGATCTTTATTGCGTTTGTAATTTATGAATAGGTGGATAAATATGTATAGTACCTACATCACTTTTAGTCGGGGGATTTTCTTAAAAAAATATTTTACTCTTTTTTAATTAAGAGTACTTTTTTAAAAGTCGTAGGTTTTTATTTTTTTTAATTTTATTCACTTCTCAAGTTTACGCGCTCACTAGACAAGAAATAAAACAAAAAATCAAACCAAATACCAACTAATTACCAAAGTACTTTCAATAAAACCGCGCTATCACTAATTTTGTTTTTTATTTTAAACTTTTCTTACTATATCTCCTCTAAAAACCGCAACTTAATCGGTCAAACTGTTCTAGATATAAATGGGAAAATGATAACTGCCGTGCCCTCTAGCGGCTAAATACCATAAAACATACTGGGTCCCGAAGTAAATCTTGGCCTCCGACAATAGAGTATGCCATTCTTTCCTCTTAGTGCCCAGCTCTGAACAAACTGTGGCTTCTAACCTACAAATCCATAAGAGAAAACCGCATTGAAACCTCATGAATAGTTTTAGAGAAAGTTTCAAGTGTGACTTGCCTGGTTGCTGTAGTGCCCCCTAGTGGTCTACCACCATGAAACATGTCTAAGAACCTTCTCTAAAATAAAACCTTTTGAATGCATAAAACCGCATCGAAATCGACCCAGTAGATTCCGAGGCAAATGATAATAGACAAACACACAAACAAACAGACAACCTCTTACCGCCGCATATACCGCCGCATATACCGCCTCCGTTCCGTTCCGCTCGTCATGGGTAAAAATACAGAGAAGTCGATCGAATTAAATGTTTAACATTATTCACACATCTAACCTTTGCCGCTTGCAAGTAGGAACAAAAGTTACAACAAAACTGTTACAATTTGGTGTCATTTAGTATGGGTTATGGTTGGTGTCTTTATATAGAAAGAGTCGAGTCGTTGTTGGCAGAATAACAGTTGAAAGAAGATAAATATTTTTTTTTTCATTTACTTAAATGACTTTTTTTTATTGTTACAGGTCTCTCAATGAAGGAAACAAGGATTTGGTTGCAAGTCGAAGAAATTGATAGTGAGTCTTTAACGCCACCTGGAATTCAAGAAGAGGCAAGAAATGTTTTAGAAAACAAGTTACCTCCAAAATCAAAAGAAAAATACATAAAAGCCTATGACAGTTTTATGCAATGGAAGAAAGAAAAAAAATTTAAATCTTTATCGGAAACGGTTTTTCTTGCGTATTTCAAGGAACTCTTCCAGACTGTCAAACCATCAACACTGTGGGCAAATTATTCAATGCTGAAATGCACAATTTTAATGAAACATAATTTGAACATAAAGCAGTATAAAAACTTAACTGCAATGCTAAAAAAACATTCATATGGGTATAAATGTAAGAAATCTAAAGTTTTTACTGCAACAAACGTGCAAATGTTCTTATCGGAAGCACCAGACAGTGTGTACCTGGATCTTAAAGTAAGTTTCCGTGTTGATAAGTACTACTTTTTCACTTTGTTTTATTTATATAAGCTAACATGCAACTTTACACCTTTTTTGTTTTTGTTGCAGGTTATTCTTATTTTCGGCATCTTGGGTGGATGTCGATGCAGTGAAATAGTAAATATTTCTGTGCAAGACGTGGAAAACCGAGACGATGTAATTATTGTTACTATGCGTAATATAAAAAACCAGATTGATCGTACATTTGTTATCCGAGATGAATCAGTTGATATTGTCCAGAAGTACATGGCACTGCGTCCCAAAAATGTAAAATCAGATCGATTTTTTTTAAACTATCAAAAAAATAAATGCACAATGCAAGTGATTGGAAAAAATAAAATTGCCACAGCGCCAAAGACAATTGCTACTTTTTTGAATTTGCCAAATCCGGAAGATTACAAGGGTCGTTGCTTTCGTGCTTCAGCAAACCTTCAGACACTTCTACGTAGAAGAATTGGTCGAAAATAAAACGGTACTATTACAGTACTATTATTATTATTCACACAAAACAGAGTTAATTATAATTGGTAATAATAAAAATGTTTATCCTCCGTTTTGCCAAACGACTGACATTTGAAATGTCAGTTTGAATTAAGACATAGGTAAATGAAATTAAATAACATTGTATGTGATTGATTACCTACTGATTACAAATAATTCATTTATGTCAATATTTGAATTTAGAAATTATTTGATTGAATAGAAAATTTTCTTCTTGAAATTGTATTTATTTTATGTCAATTTTTCAATTAAACATTTTTAATTTAATAAAAATCATTACAGCGAAGTCCTTCAAATTCAATTTTACTTTATTTACATCCTCAACCCTTTGCTGCTTGCAAGTTGGATGGAACAAAACTATCTATGTGGTTTGTGCCTTCATTAGTAATTTGGTAAAATAGCGGTTGTCAAGTCGTGGTTGATAGAATAACCGTTGAACTTATTTCAATTACTAGTTTTTGTACTGTTACAGATCGCTCAGTGAACGACACAGGGCTTTTGTTTCAAATTGAAGAAATTAAGAGTGAGATTTTGTCGCCATCTGAAATTCAAGAAGAGGCAAAAGATGTTAAACAAATTAGTTTAAAATCAAAAGAAAAATACATAAAAGCCTATGAAAGTTTCATGCAATGGAAGAAAGAAAGAAAATCAAAATCTCTATCGGAAACGGTTTTTCTTGCGTATTTCAAGGAACTCTCCCAGACTGTTAAACCAACAACATTGTGGGTAATTTATTCAATGCTGAAATGTACAGTTTTAATGAAACATAATGTTAACTTAAAACAATATAAAAACTTGATTGATATGCTCAAAAAAATTTCACATGGGTATAAATGTAAGAAAACTAAAGTTTTTACTGCATCAAACGTGGAAATGTTCTTGTCGGAAGCACCAGACAGTGTGTACCTGGATCTTAAAGTAAGTTTACGTGTTGATAAGTACTTACTACTCTTTTTCACTTTGTTTTAGTTTAATAAGCTAACATCACAACTTTACACCTTCTTTATTTTTGTTGCAGGTTATTCTTATTTTCGGTATTTTCGGTGGATGTCGGTGTAACGAAATAAAAAATATTAATGTAAAAGATGTGAATGTTCGTGACGGTGTGATTATTGTGTCTCTAAGTGATCGTACATTTTTTGTCCAAGATGAAGCAGCTGATATTGTACAGAAGTACATGGCACTGCGTCCCAAAAATTTAAATTCAGATCGATTTTTTTTAAACTACAATAATAGTAGATGTACAAAGCAAGTTATTGGAAGACACAGAATCGGCGCAATGCCAAAGTCAATTGCTACTTATTTGAACTTGCCAAATCCGGAAGATTACACAGGTCATTGCTTTCGTGCTTCATCGAATCTTCAGACACTTCGAGGCAAAAGAATCGTTTAAAAAATTAAGCAGTATTACACTTTAAATCAATGAAAGTATCATCAGGCTTCGTCCATCCTGCATCAAACCTTTGAAATGTAAGACTTATAACTGCATTGCCCAAGGTACTTAACTTAATGAGGATCAGTCATGTGGTAGGATCCTATAGTTTTATTGATACAGTGTGAACTGAACACATTTTCATAGCTATGAAACCCATTAAAGGAATTATTGAAATCCATTTTGAAATGCCTAAGTTTATACTCTATACGTAAAGTTCACCGGGTGTATAATGTCTTCATAATTCACCCCAAAATAACAGTGTTCATCCATACAGATTCTCAAGTTTTAGATATACGGTGAAAATTTCTTCACAGTTATTCATCTGATATCATAGGCTATTGGAAAATATCTAAACAAAGTAGTGACTGATGCTTATGAGCCCGTCATTGCTTTCGTACTTAATACGCGGCTATTTTTGAAATACATGTCGGGTGGAAGTCCGGATGGCTAGAAGCTTCGTAGAAGAAGAGATTGAAAATAAATAATAAATAAACAAAAAAAATCAGTATTACCTACACGTAAACGTTGCCCTGTCAACACGGCTGAGTCAGTCTACAGTAAAGCAGTCAAATAGTATCGTAGCCATTTTAATAGATCACATCCGACACATGTCAATCCATAGTGTAATTTGTCAAAGTAAATCGTAAATTTGCTTTCATTCGTGATTATTACAATGAATTTATATTATTAACTGAAAAATTTTTTTTTTCAAAAAATATAGTAGGCCAGCCCCCAGTATAGTAGGATACTATATTATATAGTAGGGTTGGCAACCCTACGTTAGAAGTTTACGTTGTTGAGTTTTGATGAAGTGTTAAATGTGATCTAAGTATTAAAGTAGTCCTTCTTTTAGTTCAACGAGACGAGCAGATCTAAAGTCTGTTTTTTTTATTCGAGAGTTTCACATTTTACGTAATTGCCCAAACAAACGTAAGTTTGTTTGCAAATTATACTTATGAAAATTACATTATTATTTAGGTGTACTTACCTAATATAATATAAATTGATTGATTATAAGATACTACGCATAGGCGGAGCTCACAAAGAACTAAGTCAAAATTGACAGTTCTGGGGCCGTACCGGCTAACGAATCGAGCTTCGAAAAGTCTGCCGGGTTTCAAATTAAAACAGATAAATCGAGCTCCAATTGGGCCAAAATGGCGAACTTCAACAAATAGTACAATACGAAATTCCTTACTTCAATTTATCTTTTTTAATTTGAAACTCGGCAAATTTTCCGAAACTCGATTCGTTAGCCGGTACGGCCCCAGGTATGATTCCGATGTCGGCAGCACTGCTGCGCAGCAGTGCTGCGTAGCAGTGCTGTGTGCTCCAAATTGAACCCTAATGTTACGTTCGAAAGGCTTAATTTGATGTGAGCGGAGAAGCGTCGCGACACTGCTGCGCAACACTGATGCGCGACACTGCTGCGCAGCAGTGCTGCGCGGCACTGCTGCCGCAACACCACTGGTCCCCATACATTCTCTATAGATTTATATGAGACTACATTCCGAGCTCGGCAGCAGTGCTGCGCAGCACTGTTGCGCAGCAGTGTCGCGCAGCAGTGCTGGAGACATCGGAATCATACCTTTCCGCGTTTCGTGCATTTCAGACGTTTCTAGTATTTTAATCAAAATAAAATAGATTATTTATTTAGTAAAAATACTATTTATTAATATTACTTATTAGTTATTTACTTTACTTTTTAGTTATTTGTAAGACAAAATAAAACTTGCATTTATGTGGACTTTCAGTGCAATTTTTTACTATTTAGAATAGATAAAAATAATAAAAAAAAATTATTTATTTTACATTACAGAGTTTTATTACTTATTTGTGTTTTTAGTTTTCAAAATACATTTCATTGTTATACATAACTACACAGTATGAACAGATTTTAGAAAGGTGGAATAAAAGCGCTATACTAGCTCGATTCAGGAAACAGGTATAGTGTAGTTTAGACAGTTTAATAGTAATTATTACGCTATCTATGCTATTTTATAACCCTATGCTAGTAAGCCTTCTTTATTTAATGAGGTATAAAAGTATTAATACTTTATTATACCTTTAACTATAAACAATTTTTAAGAGAGTATCTGATACCTACTCTCGTAAACAGTGGTCAATTTATTTACTTAATTTAAACCCTCGTACCTTATACACTTAACACCAGACCTCAGTGTAACATAAGAACATAGTGATGATTTTCTGTTGATAGGGTTTTTCACAATAATTCAAGTTTTTGATAAATAATAATAATGTAAACGTGTTTTATTACAGGTAAGATTTGTTATTACTCGGTAAACGGCAAGAGGTGGAAGTATATTCGTCGGATAAAAAAGAAACAAATTAAAAGGGGTCGAAAAGCGATTGTTGATTTGGATACGCAGAAGAAATTAATGCAAAGCTACTCCGACATTATAACAAGTCCAAATCTCGGTTGTGGAAATCCAGTTTTTAAAATGATGTCTGAGGAATTACAACGTAAAATGACACCAAAGGCATTATACATGTCTTATAAAAAATACTATCATGATTTCTTTAAAACAACTCAACAAGATTTCTAGTATATTTGATGCGCGCCCAAAACTAAAGTCCCACCAGTAATAGGTAACCACCGGATTCGTAAAACAGAATTGATCAGGTTATAAGTTATATTATAACTGAGACCAGCAATAAAAGGAAATTGCGTGCAAGTTTAGACTGAGCGCGTTAGGTACCTAATACATAACTCATATAATTTTATATTTTATGTTTCGTTACCACACAAGCAAAAATATGTTAAACACTATTTGGATCATGTGAAATTGACAATCTACTATCACTATGTTTTGTGATAAATTGATAATAATCATTATGTGATGGTTACTTTAATTAATAAGATTTTTTTGTAGTTTTGAAACTCAAAAAGTATGTACTTTCCAATCTTAAATCAATAGAAAATGTTTGTGAATTAATATAACTTTATTTTTGTGATATATCTTTTTTTTAATGGATTTCATTAACATCAAGTTCTTTTCTTATTTCTATTGGCAACTTGTTTAGAGGAATAAGCATATTACGTAATACGTACCTAATACATACAAATACATCAATTATATGTTACCGGAATTTGTACATGAATATACAATTTATGTAAGTAAATGAAGTGGAAGAAAAATATTGATGCCTTATTAAATAAATGTCAAATTATTTAATAAATCGATCCATCTATCTAAATACGAATCTATGCGGGTGATATGGTGTTAAGTAGAATAAAAAATAGGTGAGAATTATCTACAAGCTGTTTTACATTTAGTGGTGATTTTTTTTATTTTAATTAGTGAAACCCGCATAGCTCCCTTATCCGCAGTCAAACATTCTTCTTATCGAATGAGGATTAGTGGCCACCTCTGGCGTTAGAGTTTATCAAGCCGCCTGTAACTTGGCTTAACGACTGTTATCAGGTGACAACAGCCGGGACCGACGGTTTAACGTGCCCTGCGAAGCTCAGTTGTAATGCCACTTTAACGGTCACCCATCCGACACCTGACCGGACCGAGCGTTACTTAACAAACGTGATCGAGTACGATCAGTCTGTCAAGTTCCACCATGAGCGCTTCGTCAAATCAAGTCAAACATTCGGAAACTTCTTTTAGTAATGTTTTCTGTTTATAAATCACTTGCTAAATGAAGAATTTTATACCTGCGATACTAAAAAAAGGTGTTCAGATCAAACTTAAGGAATCATAACAAAGCAATATTTTGGTTATTCTAAGTTCTTTAGTAAGGAAGGCAGATAAAGTTTTACAGGCTTTTGACGTATTAAACAAAACAGGCCAACTTTTTTAAGGTGGTGTGCATTTTTAGCATCATCGCGTCCAAAGAGTATTGTAATAAAAACTATTGGCCGGGTCACACTACTGACAATGTGTGCGTGTTTTGGTCACCCAACTGTTGGGTGATATTTTTTTCGACGCTGTCGTAGCATCGACTGTCTATCTAGACATATAAATAATCTAAGGGTTTTACCTTATATTAGGGTTATAAAATGATAATGTCTGCATGTTCTTTGTTACAGGTCAGGTGTTGTATTACTCGGTAAACGGCACGAGATGTCGCTATTTTCGTCGACCAAAAAAACAACAAAGGCTGGGATCAAAATCATTTGTTGATCATGACACGCAGAAGCAATTAATGCTAAAATATGCCGATATTTTAACTGCGCCCGATATTAGATGTTCACATCCAATTTTTCAAAAAATGTCTGTCGAATTACAACATAAAATGTCGCGAAATGCGATATATTTGTCTTTTAAACGTAAATTTCTTGATTTCTTAAAGACTAACCAAACGAACAGCACTTAGAATAATAACACTAAATGGCTTTGAACCTCTTAGTATGAGAGGCTGGCATAGTGGCTGTTATTAGTGGTAACCACAATTTTTGATTTTTGATGGGGATTTCGAAAATATAGTTTCGCACGATGAAAACTGTGTACGATGTACACGATAAGTTTGTGTTCTATAGATAGCGCATCTATAGAACACAAAAAAAAATACTTATGAACTCCTAAAGCGCAACGTTTTTGAGATAATCCGGGGAATAAGTTTGGATTTTTATCCATAAAGGATCTCTCATGGATTATCTCAGAAACGTTGCGCTTAATGATTTGCGACATGTGATTTAATCGTCTATTGCTTATATTTAAGCTTTAATAGTAAGAATAGCGTTCAAAATAGAATGTTGGCCTGCTCTGCTGGCTCTGCTCTGTATACATCGCTTGCGTCTGAACATAGGCTTATATTTCACTGATCGTTTGTTTATAATAATATGTTATTAGATAATTGTCTCCAATCAATGAGAAACTTTTATTATACTTATCAAATGTATAGTATAGATAGAGATATAGTTTCACAGCATGTTAAAATTTTACAGGCAAACTATTTAAAAAAATAGTTTAATTAAATACCTGTAAGAATAGGCTAGTAGTCCTGCAGATTTTGGGTCGTACCGTGTTTTCGCGTCCGCATAAGATTTTTTTTTATTTTCATGATATTTCGACATTACTGAACAAGGTAAGAATGGGTATCGTGCCGACACCCTTGAGCATTTCGTAAAAAACGTTTAATAATCCAAGAAGCTACCGCCATTATATAAACCTCTAATTTAAAGATTTTATGAACCCTATATACAAGTGTGGGGTGTCTAATGAAAGGGAATTAAGTGTTCTATAATTTTATAATACACAACATTAGAAGAGTAGTACAGTTCCGAAGATAATTCAAATTTTATGAAAATTCAATCTATAGAAACCCTGAATTTTTTGTTTTAAGTTAGCGTAATTCTTAAACTGATGCTTTTTTTCTCAGATAAAAAATACGTTAACAAAACCCATTTAACACAGATTTAATAAAATGTAATTTTCAAGTACCTTAACGAATAATAATAAGCGAAAAAAAAATTTTGAATTTCGCGTGCCGTAAATTTCTTCTATTTACGTTTCTATTCTTAAGTTTCTGTCAAACCAGTAGAATAAAAGTATCATAATGTATATATATTTGAAATTGGCTTTCTATTAGCTTTCACCTGATGCCCATATTGCTATATCTAAAAATCATTTTTTTATTCCACTTATAGAAGAAATCTACGGCACGCGACGTTTAAAAAATTTTTTTTTGCTGTTTTTTGTTTGTAAAGGTACTTGAAAGTTACTTTTTTAAATCTGCGTTAAATAGGCTTTGTTAATATGTTTTTTATTGAGAAAAGAAGTACCAGCTTAAGAATTACGTTTACTTAAAAAAAAAAATGGGTTTCTATAGATATAATTTTCATAAAATTTAAAATATTTTCTGAACTGTACTACTCAGACGATGTTGTGTATTATAACATTATAGAACATTTAATTCTCTTTCATTAGACACCTAACACTTGTATATAGGGTTTATAAAATCTTTAAATTAGAGGTTTATCTAATGGCGGTAGCTTCTTGGCATAATTATGCGTTTTTTACGAAACGCTCAAGGGTGTCAGCGCGACACCCTTTCTCATCTTGTTCAGTAGGGTCAAAATATTATGAAAATAGAAAAAAAAACTTATGCGGACGCGAAAACACGCTTCGGCCTCATTTGTTCTGAGCCTCGCTCGGACTATAGGTAAAATGCTGAAAAAGTAGATTAAATCCAGAGGTCATAGTATCTAGCAAATGGTCCTTTAAAAAATCTGTCTCCCATCATTGTTTTTTTATGCAATAAAGATTAGGAATAATTAGTTCTTGGTAAATGGCACGAGATATCGGTATATTCGACGGCTAAAAAAAAAACATAATACCCTTGGATTATGTCTTGGATATGATATACGTTGGAAACCCGTTATTGATCATGATGACACACAGAAAAAGTTAATGCAAAAATATACCGACATTTTAACAGATCCCAATCTTAGTTCTACAAATACAGTTTTTCGATTGTCTAACGATTTACAACATAAAATGTCGCTAATTGCATTATATTGCATTATATCTATCTTATCAACGTAACTATAGTGATTTCATTAAAAAAAGTTGAATGATGTATGTTTTTAGCGGTTCTTAACGAGCCAGCCCCTGTATTTAGTTGAATGGTTTAATACATTAAATGTAAAGTACCTATTCTAAGCATAAACTTATTTTTTCTTTAGTAAAGTAGTTATAATTTTTCATAATATTCAAATTATGATAAATATTAATAACGCATGTTTTATTACAGGTCAAGTCTTTTATTACTCGGTGAATGGCACGAAATGTCGATATATCCGTCGGCCAAAAAAAAAACATAATCCAAGGGGTCGGAAACCGATTATTGATCATGACACACAGAAGAAGTTAATGCAAAAATATATCAACATTTTATTAGACCCCAATCTTCGTTTTTCGAATCCAGTTTTTCAAATAATGTCTAACGATTTACAACATAAAATGTCGCCAAAGGCATTACATAAATCTTATCAACGTCACTATCATGATTTCATCAAAACAAGTTGAATGTTTTTAGCGGTTCTAAACGAGCCAGCCCCTGAATATAGTTGAATAATGGTTTAAGACATGTAAAGTACCTATTCTAAGCATAACTTACTTTTTCTTTAGTTTACTAACTACTTTAGTACTTAAAATTTTTAATAATTTAAAAATTATGATAAATAATAATGTCGTCTGTTTTATAACAGGTCAGTTCTTTTATTTCTCGGTGAATGGTACGAGATGTCGGTATATTCGACGGCTAAAAAAGAAACATAATCCAAGAGGTCGGAAACCGATTATCACAGAAGAAGTTAATGCAAAAATATACCGACATTTTAACAGGTCCCAATCTAAGTTCTACAAATACAGTTTTCGAATGTCTAACGATTTACAACATAAAATGTCGCTAATGGCATTATATCTATCTTATCAACGTAACTTTAGTAATTTCATTAAAAAAAGTTGAATGATGTATGTTTTTAGCGGTTCTTAACGAGCCAGCCCCTGTATTTAGTTGAATGGTTTAATACATTAAATGTAAAGTACCTATTCTAAGCATAAACTTGTTTTTTCTTTAGTAAAGTAGTTTTAATTTTTCATAATGTTCAAATTATGATAAATATTAATATCACTTGTTTTATTACAGGTCAGGTCTTTTATTACTCGGTGAATGGCACGAAATGTCGATATATCCGTCGGCCAAAAAAGAAACATAATCCAAGGGGTCGGAAACCAATTATTGATCTTGACACACAGAAGAAGTTAATGCAAAAATATGTCAACATTTTAATAGACCCCAATCTTCGTTATTCGAATCCAGTTTTTCAAATAATGTCTAACGATTTACAACATAAAATGTCGCCAAAGGCATTACATATATCTTATCAACGTCACTATCATGATTTCATCAAAACAAGTTGAATGTTGAATGTTTTTAGCGGTTCTAAACGAGCCAGCCCCTGAACTGAGTTGAATAATGGTTTAAGACATGTAAAGTACCTATTCAAAGCATAACTTACTTTTTCTTTAGTTTACTAACTACTTTAGTACTTAAATTTTTTAATAATTTAAAAATTATGATAAATAATAATGTCGTCTGTTTTATAACAGGTCAGTTCTTTTATTTCTCGGTGAATGGTACGAGTTGTCGGTATATTCGACGGCTAAAAAAGAAACATAATCCAAGAGGTCGGAAACCGATTATTGATCATGACACACAGAAGAAGTTAATGCAAAAATATACCGACGTTTTAACAGATCCCAATCTTAGTTCTACAAATCCAGTTTTTCGAATAATGTCTAAAGATTTACAACATAAAATGTCGCCAATGGCATTATATACATCTTATAAAAGAAATTATCATGTTTTCATTAAACCAAATTGAATGATAAGTATTTTAGTGGTTCGTAACGGGGAATTTATACAGGTATATTTTCCAGGCGTCTTGCTAGGCGACTTTAGTCAAATAGGGCTTTATATCGAAAATCGCTTGTAAAATCGAAACGCCACGTCATTTAAATAAGGTTTGTGATTCGATTTTACAAGCGATTGTCGATAAAAAGCCCTATTCCACTAAAGTCGCTTAGAAGGTCGCCTGGAAAACCGTCGACCCGTGTAATTGCCCTGTAGCGATCCAGCCCCTGTAACATGACCACCAAAACATGATCTATAGTGGTGGCCACATAATTAAGGACGCCAGTCGATTTTCATACAAACTAGGTCGATAGTTCGAGCTGAGATCTAATGATGGCCATCCAGGGATAGAATAGAGGAGATCCAGACAGCTATACACACCCAACTGATCTGATCAGCATTCTTAGAGATGTAAGGATCAGAGCTATTAACGCGGTTTTTTTTAAACATATCCTTACATAATTCTTAGAATGTTTATTATATCAGTTGGGTGTGTATAGCCATCTGGATTTTCTCTATTCACTCCCTGGATGGCCATCATTAGATCACAGCTAGATCAATCCCTGGCGGAGAACAAAGGCTTCAAATTACCTTGTTTGTATGAAAATCGACTGGCGATGGCGTCCTTATTGTGTGGCCATGCACCACTCCGTCGCGTGATATTAACGATTTATCGAGACTTAACTATTAAAATCTATTGTCTTTTGGCGATGGTCACGTTAGGGCCTAGGGGGTCATATGATATTGAGTGATATAGCGATTTATCGACAATCGATTGTCAAAATCAATTGTCTTTTGACAGTTAAAAGCGACAAATCTCTATATCATATCGCGTTTTGGTGGTCATGCTAGGGAAGCAGGACTATTATTGATAAATTAAAAGCTTTAGCTATTCATACAGGATTCATCACAAATTAAAAAAAATATCTTTTCACCTTTTACTAAAGACAAAATTTTGTCGTCGTCTTGTTTCTATTTAAAACTATACTACTAATTACCAAGATCAAATGTCGACAGTAAGTAATGGTTATATTTTTTTGCTTTTAGGACATTAAAATTTTTAAATTAATTATCTGTATATTTTTCTCAACATAGGGCAATTTTATTGTATTAAACAGCTACGCGTCTTGATTGGGTGAATTTTGTTGCTTGTATCGAGTTTTTATTTCTACCTCCATGTTATATCACAATTTCTTGAAAATTATTTGACGCGAACTTTCCGCACCACCGTTTGTGTTAGATACTAAATTTTGTTCATATTAATAAATATGTTAAAAGTGTTAGCATATTTCTATTAATGAAGTCGACTTTACCTACCCCTACTTTGTAGAACATCGCAACAAAATAACATTACCGATCGATACCTGGTTTCTTTTTTTGGTATTTCGTATGGTCAAAGGTTATATCAATTAATTATGTCTTTGTTTCATTTAAGGTCAGTCGGTGAGCGACACAAGTTGCCCGTTTGATAGTTGGCCAAAACAGAAAGTGATACAAAAGGGAGGTGTTGATTTGGAATTACAAAAAATATTAATGCGTAAATATAGCCACATTTTAAAGGATCCCAATGTTAAACATACACATCCAGTTTTTAATATAATATCTCGCGAATTAGATTATAAAATATCAAGACAGACATTATATTTGTCTTTGAAACGTAACTACCACATGTTTTTCTAATAATGATATCTCGCTTTTATTATTAAAAAAAATGTATATATGTTCAGCTTTTAAGATAAACAATTAAATTTAAAGTTATCTTAATGAATTTAAATTGATTTGAACCCGTACTTACAGAAGTGAGTAAGGTAAGTACCCGTACTTACTTTACAACTGGGTTACGTTCTTACCTACCAAGTTACTATTTGCATGTCTCTTTATTGTTTCGATTACATTGCAGCCCCCCTAGCTTGACCACTGACACGCGATATGTTATAGCGATTTATCATCATGTTTAACTATCAAAAGACAATGTATTTTGATAGTTGAGTGTCGTTAAAACGCTTTATCACGCGATATATATATCGTGTTCAGGTGGTCATGCCAGGGGGGCTAGTGGCCATGCTAGGGGGGCAAGTCAGGTTATGACAAATAACAATGTATTTACAGATGAGTGTGTGACTGACATAAGCTGCCGGCTGCTTTGTCGACTACAACAGAAAAAAAGAAGATCCATATAGTACGTCCCATTTTAAATGGAAATCACTTTGTTGATAACGGCTAGAGGTGAAAACTTCCGCGAAAGTTTCCATTTTTAAGGAAAGTTTCCTGAAAACTTCCAAAACTTCCGTAACTTTGGAAGTTTTAAAAAATATTTTTCTGCTTACAGTTCGTTATATTTATTTCATTACATTGAGATAAATAATACTTTATATGATATACAAAGTGTAACAAAAATACGGGTAATGCCAAATATGCCATATTAGCCCACCGAACGAAGGAAAAGTAGGGGAAATAATTCGTGTATAAGCGATTTTGGCATAGTTGTAGGGAACGGTGTCTAAAACAACATACTCAAAGTACCTACTGATGGATGGGGGTAGGTAGAGTTAACGGGAGGAGGGGGTATAAATTACCCTTTTTAGTTTTTCGTAAATAGCTCGTAAACGGTGGCCTATAAATGTTCTATTATTGATAACAGACAAATTTTATTATTGTCCGTCTTCTTCCCTCCATATCTCATTAGATATTGATCCCATCGAAAAATTTATGGTATCTTTTTTGTACACATTTTTGTGTGGATTACGTAATAGTAAGAACATTTTTTGCTATGGGCCACCGTTTACGAGAGGTTTACAAGTTATTTACGAAAAACTAAAAAAGGGACCTTACACCCCATCCCTCCGTTAGCTCCACCCCCATACTACAGTATGTTGTTGTAGACACCATTCCCTACAACTTTTACCAGAGGTACAAGACCGACTCTGAAATGAAAAAAAAAACAGCTGTTTCATATATTTTAATATTTTAGATACCTATTAATTTTTGTATGATTGTGTAAAAGAGCTGTTTTTTTCGCGATTTCAGAGTTGGTAAAAGTTGTTCAGTTTTAATGGTTTTTATAATATGTAAGCCATATTCGGCATTACATTACCCGTAGTTTTGTAACACGTTGTATGTAGGCACTTGAAAACACGACGATTAAAGGCCGATTTACACATCCATAAGTAGGTAAGTAAGTTCAACTGTCCTTCTACTTACTTACTTAATTAGAAAATGGCAAGTTGCCTCCAAACGGTGAATTAACTTCGGCAAGTAAGTAAGTTCATAAGTCGACCACGCGCGTCGGATGACGACGACATTGCTACCCTGTAAATAATTTTCTCTTGGGATAATCAGAGATGTTAATTAAAAACAAAAATACTCCATAGGCCACAGATAATTTTTCGGACCCATACACGATCAATGTATACGATTGCGCATTTTGTTTAGCCTGTGGTTAATGAAATGTCTGTGAGACAACTACTTAAATATCTAGAAAAAAATGAAACTCCTTTTTTACATATTTTTAAGTATTCAATGTTTTTTGGGGGAGCTTTAATTACGTAATTAGCGATTAATTCACGAATTGTTGACAGATAACGGCCATTTGTTGCGAGATCTATTCCTTCTTAATACCAAAAACTAATACTTACCAAAAAATAATACCTATACTTTACATAATATTATCTATGTTCAAAGTGTTTAGAAATAGCCTTATAAAGCCGAATATGGTAGATAGGGATCATGAATTGAACTGAACAACTTTCACTACAAAATCAACTGTTTCATACATTTTGATATTCTCATCATTGTTTTTTGTATGAAACAGCAGATTTTTTTTTCGCGGTTTCAGATTTGGTCTCGTAGTAAAAGTTGTTCAGTTTGATATTCACTGTCTACCATATTCACAAACCGCTCATTACCTTTATATTGGTCTAGTTCGTGGGACACAAACTTACAAAACATAAAATTATTTAATCTTGTGTTCTCGTCGACTTCAGTACCCGGAAAATATGGTGTTGTTGTATTTACACCCACATCACAAAATGTTTTTTTAAGTGACGGACTTGGTTCTTGGGGATAGTCACACAAATCTTGAGACCAACGTTGAGCGTATTGAGACTGCGGAGAGAACTCCCTTTCTTGGATGGGCGAATCACATTTTGTCGAATGATCAGACTCATCATTGACAGAAGTCTTAGGTTTTTTATGAGGAATTACAACGACCTCTGTAAATAAAACCTCTGATTGGTTCAGGATTTGGATGCTATAGGCGTTATTAATTTCTGGTGTCATTTTTAGATTGAAGTATAGAAATATCTGAAAAAGAAAGATCATCGTAACAACCAGTAGGTACCTTACCTACCTAATAGTTGTATTCAGTACGAAAGCATGTCATTTTGCAGTGTACCCTTTACAAAATCAATATAAGAGTATTTAACTTACTTTTTGTTACTACTGTCACAGTTTAAAACTTGGTATCACTTCACTGGTTTGTTCTTGAATTTACCAAATTAACTAAACAGACCACCATCTGCGACTAAGTTAAAAAGCAAAGTGAGTCTGTCTGAGTGAGTAGTATTTACTGAATACGTCGCGTGCGTGCAGGGCGAGTGGCGGGGTGGCACCGTTGCCAGTGGCGGCCAGCGCTTTTAACTAGGTACCTTACCTACTCTTACCTAGCAACGTCGTGTCATCGTGTCGAACATAGGGGTATTAGATCAAAAAAGTCGATAAAAATTAATAATTATTATAATTATAATTAGGTAATATTTATTTATTGTAATTAAAGTGCAATCATATAATAATATGTTTAATTAATATTTTGAACTATTTTTTGAAGCGGGAATTTGAAATAAGTGTAAAAGGGATTTGTCACCTTGTCACCATCAATTGCAATATTTCTCATATAAATTTACAAATATTCATTAAAAACTTCTTAAAGTAATAAAATCACTTATAACCTCTTTTTCATATGAATCATTTACGCTTTCTTCTGTTCTGCATATCCTTCATCCTTATCAACTTCATAGGACATTAACATTTCTCTTCGTTTCTAGTTTTGTCAAATATGGGTCCGTAATTATTGCCTCTGCTTCAGCTTGGGCAACAATTCTTTCGTATGTCTGTCCGTTTGTTCTCCTCTACAGGTCGCATTTCTCAACCGATTCTCGTGAAATTTTGTGAGCAGGTTCGAAAATTATATAAATGGGTTGGAATATCCTAGTATGGAGGGTGGCATAATTTCCGACATTTTGATTTTTTTTCCAAATTGCGGACACGTATGAAACATATGTAAATCGATAGCTAGTACCAATACGAACAAGAATCATTAATGACATAATCGCCTAAAACGTCACGTTTTCGAGCTGTAAGCTATTAAAGTTAAACTGGTGGCAACACAACAGGGTAGATTTGAAGCTAAAATAAAACATATATATGGTCTTTGAAATATTGTTTTACGGCCATCCAAGTCTGGAATACTCAGGGTTAAGTGTCAAGGTTTATATTATCACAAGACTGAGTTGAACCGGTAACACAAATTAAAAAATCTTTTAATACCTATTACCCAACTAGCAAAAAGATCGTTTAAGCAATTACTCTCACGACTATGGATCGTAAAACACTCGTATGAAAGATCCTATCATTTCAAAAAGCAGCATAAAAGCAGCTTTCTAGATCTTTCAGCATTCAATGCTTTTTGGCTCTATAAATATGTCTAGTAAACGTGGACTCGACGAATTCATATCGCATTTACTCAACAATTGTATAAAGATATCTCTCAATCGCATTCACACAACCTTTAGTGTTATGACAGGTCTTTAAAAGCAACCAAATTGCTAATTTGTCGTAAAACTAGCTTTTATAGCACCATCTTTCGTCACCTAATTTTTACAGCAATATTGTGGAGTAAAAGCTGTTCATTCAACAAAATAGCTTCTCAGTTACTATTACAGCATCTAATGTCATATCACAGCTTTTGGCAAGGCTTTAATTCGACTTTACTATTAAAGTTGAGAAAACGCTATCAAATGATCTACTACAGGTCCAAAGGTGCACTAAGATAATTTTGGAAGCCATCATGCAGCATAATAGTGGTATGAAAGTTAAATGAAATCTTTTACAGCAGTGTGGAAAATGGACAATAATCGGTGGAAAAAAACTTAAAAGAAGTGAGGGTTCCGACGGAAAGTTAATAAGATGTTGAAACAATTGGCTTTGGTTAAAAAATAAAAGGTATTTTTTTTATATTTTTTTACTACAGATTAGGCCAATTTAAGAAACTAATTTGAATATTTTAACATTTGGTCCCGTATTTATTTTTTTATAAATATATTTGTCGAGCGGATATGGTCAACCGGAATGACGTCATTAGTGGCATGAAAGTTTAAGAAGAAAACCTTTGCCATCTACTTATAGAAAAAGAAAGGCCAAGTGTCATTAACTGTCATAATGACTATGGTTGTTTGTAAACAAATAAGTTATAGTTAATATTTCTTCTATTTTATTCATTTAATCCAGTTGTGACGGTTCTAGCCTACCTTCTTAATTTGCCGCAATAATTTTTGAGGTGGTAAAATTATAATAAAAATGCTTACCAGTGGAAACTCTGCTGAAAAACTTTGTAAAAACTGACACGCCCAATCTACCCAAATTGCGAAATGTATTGTATGTATTGTGTCTATTTTGGATGTAGGCTACATGGATGAAATTGTAACGATTGCTTGTGGACTGATAAATTTGCAGGATAACATAATAAACATTGTGAAAATATGTGCATACTTTATTTCTATTTACAAATATTTAATAGTAGGGATGTGGAAAAAATTACGAGATAAGTTCATCGATATTTTTCGGGCGATATTAAATACTCTGATATATCGATAGATGTTTTTACAATAATTTTTCCAAAACATTTTTTTAGTTTACGTATGGATTCTAATAGTCGACACTATTTTGTCACTGGAGCATTTTGATTTTTTCCAACTTTGAGTCTTAAAAATCATCGTAAAATTCGTCAAATCGAGCCAAAATTTCGCGTAGGGGTTTATTTTGCTATTTTTTATGTTTTACAATACCTTAAAATTAGAATCCATTACTTAGTCATCGTCCCATTACTATATCGATATTTTTTCACTTCCACCTTCCACCATCCCTAATGCCAAGTTCATTGTCAAAATTGTCTTTGCACTTTTTTCTTTTTTTTATTATGGCTGGGAGATCTGTATGTGATGACGTCATATGAAGGTCATTTGAAGGTTAAAGCTTTTTATTGAATATTATAAATATCTTTAAAAATATAGACTTATTTTTAAATTTAATTAGTAGACACTGTACCGAAAGCTTATTCCTCGAAATGGTTTTGAGATTTCCAGTCATGTTCAAAAAGTTATCAAAGCCAATTGAAACAATCAACATCAACCAACAGATGAAGAACAAATACTTAATATTAGTGCGGATTCAGTAGGAAATATTACGCTACTACAGATTGTTTGTAAACCGTATGATAGATTGACGATTTAACATTGCGCTAAGGAACCCTAAACTAACTGCAATGGCGCTCTTAGAAGTCGTAAAAAGGAAACCTCTTGTCTATTTCTCGGCTAAGAGCTGAGTGAATGCTTTGTGATGATAATTGAAATGCTATTAATGGCGAATTTATTTTATCTATTATATTAATATTATTTGCGATCCATTATTTACTAGAAATCTTGTGGCCCATGAAAATATTAAATACAAATGTAAGGATTATAGACGAAAAAATTAATTCCGCATATGAAAGTAAGACTTATGAGCTAACTTTAATAGCTTACCTTTATTGTCATTATGGCTGTAAAATCGTAAAGGTATACTTAGCATGGCCATAATATTGCAACATTCATTTATTTTTATTTCCTTCGTTTATGCGAACACAACAGTGACAACACGCACTGTCTATGAGTGCTGCTTGGTTGCATTCACACGATCAAAGTGTCGAGTGATTGTAACCGCACTCCTATTATTACAACTAATAAGTCGAATGAAAGAGGTTCTACTGACTATTATAGCACCAGTAGCACTTGAGTTGCGATTACTCTACATTCTTTCAATTAAAACGCAATTCAGACGATAATCTTACGATATTTACAGCATTTAAAGCAGAGAGAAGTGCGCCCAAATCGCGTTGAGAGAACGTTCACAGATCGTTTACTCAACATTTTGTAAATCCATCTCACTACTAATAGCTGAAATAGAAACGTGCTGCTGATTTTTTTACGACATATTTTGCTAGTTGGGTAAAACCTATTAAAATGTCATTTTTTTCAAACTGGTAACCCTTTCCCTACCACTTGTTGACTTTTACTCTAGTCTAGACCTAGATGATTGTAAAACAATATTTTAGAGCCCATGCATACGTTTTATTTTAGCTTCAAATGTACCCAGTGGTGTCGCCACCAGTTCAACTTTAATAGCTTACAACTCGAAAACGTGACGTTTTAGGCGATTATCTCGTTAACAATTCTTGTTCGTATTGCTACTAGCTATTGATTTACACAGGTTTCATGCGTGTCCGCTATTTGGAAAATAAATTAAAATGGCGGACAGTAGGTATGCCAAAATATTCAGACCCCTTTGTCGGGCCAGTTTTTCGAAATATTGGATATAAAGTTTCGAAAAACTGGTCCTAAAAAATATAATTCACAAATTTTGAAAATTAAAAAATAATAGAAGCACCATCTAGCTGCGAATATACCAAATACTTAATACCAATAGGACGAACCCTACTATATGCTTGAAAACCTCATGGCGAGAAGGCGACATCTTTATTTTTGCTTAAAACTTACTTTTTACCCGACTGGAAGAGGGTTATGTTTTTCGCGCGTATCTTGTAAGTAAGTATGTAAGTTTGTATGTAATATTCTTTATTACCTCATATCTTTCAAACGGCTGAACGGATTTCCATGATTTACATATCGTTAGATTTGTCTCGTCAGCCCAAGTGTTCTTAAGAAGGTGGCGTTATAAAAAAACCAACATGGCGGCTGTACGGTGCTATTATACGTAGTGGGGAAAAAAATTTTTTTTTAGAATAATGCAATATGGGTGTCAAATTAAAGGGCTTATTATAAGGATTTCAAAAAGGTATATCATATAAATAATAACTAAAAAGAAATAAATAAAAAATTAAATTAAAAAAAATTAAAAACCCGCCTGCATAAAAAGACAAGTCAACTGAAAAGATGGAAACAAGATTAAATATTATAGGCAACATTATAACATGCAGTCGGAGGCATATAACTCAAATCATTCATAATGTCACTTTCTTTATGCATGCCTCCGACTGCATGTTATAATGTTGCCTATAATATTTAATCTTGTTTCCATCTTTTCAGTTGACTTGTCTTTTTATGCAGGCGGGTTTTTTGAGTTATTTTTTAACGCGAAGTCTACAGCTCACGGAGCCACTAGTAATAATCTATTTAAGAAGTCCATATTACAACCTATTTAACAGCCTCTGTGGCTATATTTTGAAAACTTCCAAAGTTGCCGTAATTTTGGAAGTTATTTGGAAAGTTTCCTGAAGTTTACCTGAAACATTCCAAAGTTTCGGAAACTTTCCGTAATTTTCGCCTCTAATAACGGCTGATCTAAATACTGTTTGTGTCTGGTGCAGAAAATGCCGCACGAAATACATTTGTAAGCAGTGCGGCGTAACGCCATAGAATACATAATAGTGGTATCGCTATGTTTTCAAACTTGTTTTGAAGAATCCTGACACATAAACAATCACACACGCAAATGCACACGCTCTCTGTCTCATACACACCAGGGCACTGAGTCGGAAAACCTACCTACTTATTGACAACAATAAAAATGTTCTAGCATTACTTCTTTTTTAATTATCGAAATCCTTGCAAGTTATTTATTTAGTAAGTACGACTATTTAGATTTATGCGTTAATGGTGTATGAATTTTTCTGCATTGACAGTTTTTGTTTTTAGTGATGTTCGGCATGTCGCAAAAAGGGAACCCCGTGGTGATGGTGAATGGTCAAAGGTTCAAGAGGACCTCGTACTACGGGTTCAAGTCATGGTGGCACTGCATCAAGCGCAGCTCTACGGGATGCACAGCCAGCATCAGACTCACCCACGACCGGGTGGAGAGACTAAACCTCCATCATAACCATTAAAGTTCCTATGGCCAATATTTTTAGGTTCTCTATCGAGAATAAATAACGTAGGATCGTCCTAATAGAACGCAACCACGCGATCATCGCAAGTTCGCGCGAATTTTAGTCGAATGAATCCGCGATCAAACATACAGGGGCCCTATTTTTGAATCGCTCGAAGCCAGTCGAGCGCTCGTTTCTACTGATTTTCGTTCGACATCTCATTGTTTTGAGTCATATGTCGAACGAAAATCAGTAGAAACGAGCGCTCGACTGGAGTCGAACGATTCAAAAATAGGGCCCCTGATGTCGAATAGGTGTTCTCATTGACATTGACATTCGCGCGATATTCGCGTAGCTTCTTTGGTATGTTATGGTCGCGTCGTCATTGACGCGATGATCGTTCGCGTTCCAGCGGGCCATAGATTTTTTGTCATCGCGCGAACACGCGATGGTCGCGTCGCTTACTCGCACTCTCGCGCAATGATCGCCTGTCGCTTTCTATTCGGACGATCCCTATGGGAAATCTCAATCCGCACCACAATCATTCACCACAGCTCAGTAACGTCGCAGTCACGTCAACAACGGTCAGTCAATACAAGTTTTGACAGTCACGTGACGCGTCTGTCACTGCCAAGTCAAAACTTATATTGAAAACTTGACTGACAGTTGACGTGTTTAAGCTGTGTGAATGATACTTTACGGCGATAGACGGCGCTGCGCTGTATGAACTTCTCATAGAGATTTTTACACCGGTTTTTTTTAAAAGATGCTCGTTTGAAGGGTACTGCCAGGACTTTATGGCAACACATATACATTTAATTTTAATTACCTTTAAATAGGATAAAAAAAAACCACATTGAATTTTTCTTCATATACTTTTTGATTAATTTTACACTTTATTCTGTTTCGCTCTTTTTAATTTTAAAATGGGCTTACAACGAAAATTGGCTTAAATACTACGAATGGAAGAGAACAGAAGTGTTTTCAATAATAAACGAACACGCATTTTAATAATTTTAAAAATTAACCGTTTATAGGTTATGTTTATAACATAATCTATAGGTATTTTATAATAATTTAGGGATTAGAATGGGATTTCATGGTACGCTTCTGAGAGCATGATCCATTATCTACGTCAGTGGTTCCCAATTAGTTTTTTGTACGTGTATATGTTACGGCTAATACCCGAAGTGCGGTTAAACCTAGTTTTAGCCGGCTAAAACTAGGTGCAGCCGATAGCTGTTGGCTAAAACTAGGTGAACCGATCTGCTTTACCCCTGTAGGTCCCGAATATAGGTTACAAATTCAAGGGGGGCGCGAAGCGCAGCGTAGCGTGAGCCTTAAATTTCGAGGTTATTTTTTTTTAACAGACAACAGTAATAAGTTTTTTTATACCCCATGCTATACCTAGTTTTAGCCGGCTACACCTAGTATTAGCCGCGAGTAAATCGGCTACACCTAGTTTTAGCCAACAGCTATCGGTTACACCTAGTTTTAGCCGGCTAAAACTAGATTTAGCCGCACTTCGGGTATTAGCCGTAACATATACAATATGTTTGGTTAGCGATCTCGGAGCTTTCAAAGGCAGATAATATGATCAATTTTATCGACCAAAAACTGCCCACATGTCTATCTCGTCTTATCACGGTTATAATCAAACAACAATAACTCTCGAAATACCTATGCAACTCAGAGCAATAATTTTGATTTCGTTTTGTAAATTATAATATTCCTGTGTATTACAAAACTGCAAAAAATGCACATTAATGTCCTAATTTTTGAGATCTGCAGGAAAAACTAAAAAAAGCACACTAATTCGGATTAAAATTTACTTTAGTATTTTTTTATACATTAAAGTTAAAATTTCATAATTATTAGTGTCCGACCGAAACTGGAATTTCAGCCGAAACCGAAACCGTACTTTCGGAATTGGTTTCAGTTTCGGCCGAAACCGAAACCGTAACTTTTTTCGAATATTAATTTGACGATGCATGAGTTATAAAAAGATGTTTTTCACAATGAAAATCAATAAAATAACTGAAGGTATACACATTAAGCCACGTAACCTCAATTCAACACGATCGCGCCGATTCACGCCTGCTGCCAAACTCCGAATCTACCCGATTCACGCGCGATAATGGGGTATGTACGAAGAAAATCAAATTGGCTGAATATTTTTTTTATAGGTAGGAATAAGCTCTATTAGTAATAGAAAAAAGATTCAGAATTTTCGGTTGCATAAAACTTTTTAAAAAAATTAAAACTCTTCGACTTCACAAATGTACGAAAGTAACAGCAGAATGGAAATTATACCGTTGCCACCACTTGTCACAACCACAACATAGTTTTAAAAAAAGTTTCAATACAAAATGTCAATTTTTAGGGTTCCATAGCCTAAATGGCAAAAAACGGAACCCTTATAGATTCGTCATGTCTGTCTGTCTGTCTGTCCGTATGTCACAGCCACTTTATTCCAAAAGTATTAAGACTACACAGTTGAAACTTGGTAAGTAGATGTATTCTGTTAACCGCTTAACGAATTTAATACAAAAATAAGAAAAATAAAAGATTAAGGGAATAATAATAATAAAATATTCCCCATACATGGAACGGAAACTAAAAAAAATATTTTTCTTCAAACCAACACGTGTTGGGTGTCTATACATAGGTCTTTAAAAATGACATTGTGGTTTCTAAGACAACTTTTCTCAAAGTCAACCGTTTGAAAGATATACAGATTAACTTTTGAAATAAGAGAGTGAAAAATCTAAGAAAAATATATGCTGTAGATCTTAATAAACACTATCAACCAAAATTGGTTTGAACGAGATATAGTAATTAGTTTTCGAGATATAGCACATTTTCCAAAACCTTAAATATAACTTTGTCATTAATACCAACACTGTGAAAAACAAAGTTATTTTTGCAGACGAAAAATGATAGGTGGTTTTAAATATGGTATAGTATAAGGTAACAACGGAACCCTACGGCGCGTGGCCCGACACGCACTTGGCCGGTTTTTTTATTAATGCTATGTTGTGGTTGTGGCAGGTGGTGGCAAAGGTATAATTTCCATTCTGCTGTTACTTTCGTACATTTGTGAAGGCGAAGAAACTTTAATTTTTAAAAAAGTTTAACGCAACCGAAAATTCCGATTTTTTTTTCTATTACTAAGGGAGCTTATACCTATAAAAAAATTCAGCCAATTTTATTTTTTTCGGACATTCCCTATTCACGAAAACCGAGTTTCGGCCGAGCCGAAAGGATAGGCCAATATTTTACCGAAACCGAAACTGTGGCCGAAACTTGTTTTTTGGCCGAAACTGGCCGAAACCGAAACTTTGGTCGGTCACTAATATTTTTTTTACTTGATAGGTGATATGATTATCTTTCGAAAAGTTTTTTTTTAAACTGTAGTTAGAACTTAAATCCGGAGATATTAATATTTTCGGCAGGGCCATCTAAAATAAAAAGAAAATTTAAAATGCCCGTCATTCCAACAGGAGAGGGGATAGACCCGAATATGTGGGGGATTTGTCGATAAAATTGATCATATTTTATGCCTTTAAAAGCTCCGACATCGCTCACCAAACATTTTGTATTATTATATTCTAAAATCAACTCTCTCTGATAATTTTATCATTATATTAGTCCTATAAGTCTGCGGGCACAGGGGACCTATTTTTGAATCGGTCGGCTGGCGTCGAGCGCTTGTTCCTACTGATTTTCGTTCAACAAATCAACTCAAATATATTGAGATTGAGCCAAATGTCGAACGAAAATCAGTAGAAACGAGCGCTCGACTGGCTTCGAGCGATTCAAAAATAGGGCCCCTGATTCGACTATGTTACTTGCAAAATTACCCTACGTCTTCCCTTTTGGTATTTTGTTGTGTACCTGTGTACCTACCTATCATTATATTAGATGTATAACTTAAATATTATACTTACGAATAATTATACTCATACTGAGAAGAGGCAGTGTTCAAAAATTAGTTTCGGGCCGTTGTTGTGTTTGGAATTATACTTACCTACGTTTTTTTTTTTGCGTTTTTTTTATAAATTGTGAGTTTTGCTATGACAGAAACTGTAAACTATTTGTAGTAGATCAAAACGACGACCTGAATGGCGCAGTGGTCAACATGTCGGTCTACCACGAAAAACAAAAGGTCCCAGGTTCGATTCCCGGCCGGGCAGATATTGAAATGATGAATTTTAATTTTTGTAACTGGTCTGGGTGTTACTATGTATAATAACTATAATATTTAAAAAGTATGTAAGTAGTATATCAGTTGTCTAGCATCCATATTACAAGCATTGCTTAGTTTGGGGCTAGATGGCGCTGTGTGGAGTGGTCCAAGCATTTACTAACTTTTTTACAACGTGTCACAAAATAACCCCTAATGCCGAATATGGGATCATCAAACTGAACAGCCCTATTTTTGGGCCCTATTTTTGGGCCCTATTTTTGAATCGCTCGACTGGATTCGAGCTATTCAAAAATAGGGCCCTTGGTCCCATTCCCATAGTTAAAGTTGTTTAGTTTGATGGTCCCTCCCTATCTACCATATTCGGCATTAGAAGTTATTTTGTAGGACGTTCTATAGAAACAAACCTGAAATAACAGAAAAAAATCCAGCTATTTCATTTAATATTTTATTCAAATTCTGGCAAAATTGTATAAAACAGGTGAACATTTTTTCGCGATATCAATGTTGTTTCCATTCATAAAGCTGTTGAAAATTATTAACTCTACAAAAGTAAACGTTTTTCAGGTTATGTGTAAAGAAAAAATTACGTTTTATTAGTTGGAATTGATTATGAGTGGGCCGAGCTAGTTGGATGTATTATTATTATTATAGTATTAATATACTTTTAATTGAGCTAACAGTATATCATAATTAATGAGTCTTGAGCTATGAATGTTGTTATATAGGCGTGCACATGCACATTGTTTTAGTGTGCGTCTGCACGCTTTCGTATTATGCACACTGAAACAATGTGCATGTGCACGCCTCACACATTTATAGCCGAAGTGCATTCGTGAGATGCAACTACTATAGATTAGTCTAAGATAACCTAATTTTAAATTAAGATTAAGTAACTTTTAGGCATTTTTTTTCTCTTTTACATATTTGCTGATATGATCAAAATATTTTACTGACAAATAGTTTATTTCATATTCGTATGAAATGTTATGTAGGTATTCGAATTATATTTCTGAGAATAATTTGTATAGGTAGGTGTTTAATTTTATTAGAACTCGAATATATCAATATTTAGTGCCTTAATTTAACCAATGTCCAACATTTTTGTGAAATAGGTATTAGTTTTAAGTTTAATTTTTAAAATCATTTGTCTTTTATTAGTAAGAAATAAATATACTTACCTAATTAACATATTACGGATTTCTGTTGTTGTCCTTTACTGTCCTATATTAATAACTATTTTCAAAAAATAACAGATCCGTTTGTGTTCTAGATACATAACAAAAATCATCTAACCCTGCTTTCAGCGTGCACAGTTAACAATGTTTGGTAGTTGACAGTAATAATGCACCTATTTTATCTAATTATACGTTTGTTTTTTCAGTACCAAGAATTAAAAAAAGAACTAGGAAAAATATGGGTGCTCGTCGATACAGGAACTACACAGCTGAAACGCTTGAAATAGCCGTCAAATCGGTAGCAAACAAGGAACTGTCACGAAGGGATGCGGAGAAACTGTTTGGTATCCCGCGAACTACAATATTTAATAAAATTCATAAACGACATATGGGTGCCGTCGGGGGTGCAGGGCATCAAAAAGAAAAAAGAAATAAATATCCTTAACATACTTAATACGGATTTTTTTTGCCGTCGGATACATTTAACATTTCACTAACTATGCAGTCTATTTACTACTACAAATTTAATGCAGAGCCTCGGTGTACTAGATAAGATACATAACCAAAATTATCTAATTTTGCTTTCGGTGTTTACAGATAGCAATTTTATCTGTACATATAAGTAATTAAACATTAATAATGTAAACTAATTAGGATTTTTTTTATATCAATTTTATCTAATTACACGTTTAAATTTGTTTTTTTGTTCAGTACCAAGAATAAAAAAAGGAACAAGCAGAAGAAAATTGGGTGCTCGTCCATACAGGAACTATTCAGCTGAAATGCTTGAAACAGCCGTCAAATCGGTAGCAAACAAAGAACTGTCCCTAGGGGATCCGGAGAAACTGTTTGGTATTCCGCGAACCACAATATTTAATAAAATTCATAAACGACATATGGGTGCCGTCGGGGGTGCGGGGCACCAAAAAGAAAGAAAGAAATAAATATCATTAACATACTTAATACTGGTTTCTTTTGGCGTCAGATACAATTAACATTTCACTAACTATGCAGTCTTTTTATTACTACAAATTTAATGCAACGCTTCGGTGTACTACATAAGATACATAACCAAAATTATCTAATTTTGCTTTCGGTGTGCACAGACAGCAATTTTATCCGTACATATAAGTAATTAAACATTAATAATGCAAACTAATTAGGAAGTTTTTTTATATCAATTTTTTCTAATTACACGTTTTAATTTGTTTTTTATTCAGTACCAAGAATAAAAAAAATAAGAAGCAGAAGAAAATTGGGTGCTCGTCCATACAGGAACTATTCAGCTGAAATGCTTGAACTGGCCGTCAAATTGGTAGCAAACAAAGAAATATCAGCAGGGAAAGCGGAGAAACGATTTGGTATTCCGCGACGCACAATATTAAATAAAATTTATAAACGACATATGCGTGCTGTCGGGGGTGCGGGGCACCAAAAAGAAAGAAGAAATAAATATCCTTAACATACTAAATACGGATTTCTTTTGCCGTCGGATACATTTCACATTTCACTAACTATGCTGGCCCTAAAGCTATTTGTTTATAAATTTTAAAAATAGCAGTGCTTCGGTGTACTAGATAAGATACATAACCAAAACTATCTAACTCTACTTTCGGCGTTCACAGATAACATTTTTATTTTTTTTAAGTAATTAAACATTAATAATGTAAACTAGTCAGAAAGTTTTTATTTCCATACCTATTTTATTTACTTACACGTTAAAAATATGTTTTTTTAGTATCAAGAATAAAAAAAATCAGTACCAAGAATTAAAAAAGAAAAGGCACAAAAGCAAAAAAGTTAACCGATTCTTTCTAGTATTTTTTCTATTAAATAAATTATCTTAAAAAATAGCATTGTGAATGCCTAAAGAATTTCAGCAGAAACAAATAGGGTACTAGTCCATACAAGAACTATTTAGCTGAAATGCTTGAAGACGCCGTTAAATCGGTAGCAAACAAAAAAATATTATCAAGGGACGCGAAGAAAAACGCTTTGGTATTCCGCGACGCACAATATTTAATCCTTACTATCCTTACTAATATTATAAATGCGAAAGTCCGTTTGTTTGTTTGTTTGTTACGCCTTCACGTCTCAACTACTGAACCGATCGTCATGAAATTTTGCATACACGTTGTCAGGGGTACAGAGAAGGACATAGGGTACCATTCATCCCGAAAAAAAGTATTGTTCCCGAGGGATAGCAAAAAACTTTCCACGCAGATGAAGTCGCGGGCGGCAGCTAGTCCGTACTAATCCTTACTAATATTATAAATGCGAAAGTCCGTTTGTTTGTTTGTTTGTTACGCCTTCACGTCCTAACTACTGAACCGATCATCATGAAATTTTGCATACACGTTGTTAGGGGTACAGAAAAGGACACAGGGTAACTTTCATCCCGAAAAAAAGTATAGTTCCCGAGGGATAGCAAAAAAAACCTTTCCACGCAGACGAAGTCGCGGGCGGCCGCTTGTAAAATTTATAAACGACACCTGGGTGCCGTCGGGGCACCAAAAAGATTATCTAACTCCTAAATAGGTACAAAATCTTTTTGTAGCCGCTAATAATAGTCAATAATAGCCGCTGGCGACTTCGGAAACACCCTGATAAGATGTCGTCCGCTTGTATGTTGTTTTTAACCATTTATCTTTCTTTAGTAAGAAATAAATACCTATCCTTAACATAATATGGATTTATTTTGCCGTCGGATACAATTTCAATAACTATGTAGTACAGTCGGCGTCAAATAGAAATGAACTTCTAGAGTAGTCAAAATGACTTGAAAAACATAAAAGCAATTTGATATACCCAGTTCGAATCATCATATTGTGGTAACACTAGGTGTTCAAAATATCTTACTACTTATTGTTTCATATTTATACCGGGTGTAACAAGACCCTCAACGAAGCCGATAGTCAGGGTGTTCAAAATTATCTTAGCAGTCAAAGTTATCTGTGTATAATGCATTAATATTACATTGTGCATGTCAAATTGCAATTGCAATCTTGCTTTGCAAAGATAATTTTGAACACCTTGACTATCCATCTAACCTTGATTTCGGTGTGCACAGATATCAATTTTATTTGATTGTCCATCAGCCATTTTAATGTCCCCATTCAGCAGTGAGGACATTAAAATGATTGATGGACAATAAGGCTGATGGACATAAGGAAGGCCTGTGCCCCAGCGGGCACAGGCCTTCCTTATGGGTGGATAAGGAGGACGGGCCATAACCCACCACGCGGGCCCAATGCGGATTGGTGGGTGTTAACGACTGCAAATGCACCCGGGACCAACGGCTTAACGTGCCTTCCGAAGCACGGAGGAGCTTGAGATAATAAATTTTTGGTCACCCATCCCATGATCGACCCTTGCGAAAGTTGCCTAACCTCCGCAATCGCTGGGCCAGGCGCTAAACCACTGCGCCACTGAGCTCCGCAATTTTATTTGATTAATTAAAGATTATTAATGCAATCTATTCAAAAAATAAAGTTATTATTTCTCTACATATCTAATAACATGTTACAATTTGTTATTCTTTCAGTATCAAGAATAAAAAAAAGAAAAAAGAAAAGAAAATTGGGGGCTCGTCCATACAAGAACTATTCAGCTGAAATGCTGGGAATAGCAGTTAAAGCGGTAGCAAACAAAGAACTAACAACGAGGGAAGCGCAGAAACGATTTGGTATTCCGCGAGCCACAATACAAAATAAAATTTTTAAACGACATATGCGTGCCGTTGGGGCTGCGGGCCACCAAAAAGAAAGAAGAGAGAAGAAGTAGAAATTAGTAAGAAATAAATATCCTAGTCCATAATACAGATTTCTTTTACCGTCGGTCTCATATCACTTACTATGTGGTACTACTATTTATTACTACTAATTTCAAAAAATAGCAGACCCGTCGGTGTAAAATCATCTAAAGCTTTTTCTAGACTAGTCTATTTTGGCGTATCAGATCACCGTATCTTTTACATACATTGCTATTTTGGTTGGGCGTGCGTTGAAGTAATATCAACGCACGCCCAACCAAATTAGCGATGTATGGTAAAGATACGAAGATCTGGTACGCCAAAATGATACAAGTCTGGACAAAGATTAACCCTGCTTTCGGCGTGCACAGATTAAAATTTTTATTTCTTTTAGTAATTTAACATTTATAATGCAAAGTAGTCAGAAAGTTTTTGAGATTGGTTCGGTAGTTAAAAAGTGAAGTCGTAACAAACAAACAAACGGACTTTCGCATTTATAATATTAGCAAGGATTGTATAAAATTTTTATAAAGATTGAATAAAGATTGTAAAAAAATTCATTGTGAATGCTAAATTCACATTTATAAAATTTTTATACAATCCTTACTAATATTATAAATGTGAAAGTCCGTTTGTTTGTTTGTTACGACTTCACTTTTTAACTACCGAACCAATCATACTGAACCGATCATCATGAAATTTTGCATACTTGTTGTCATGGGTACAGAGAAGAACATAGGGTACCTTTCATCCTGAAAAAAAGTATTGTTCCCGAGGGATAACAAAAATCTTTCCTCGCAGACGAAGTCGCGGGCGGCCGCTAGTACTTAATAATATAGGTACTAGAAAAAATCGACATGTCACCAGAATTATCTCAGCCGGGTATCGAACCCGCGAACTTTGGAAGTCCGGTCCAATGCTTGTATGCAACGCAATGCTAGCAACATCATCATCATCATCATATCAGCCGCACGACTTCCACTGCTGGGTATAGGCCTCCCCTAAGGATCTCCACGACGATCGGTCCTGCGCTGCCCGCATCCAGTGGCTTCCCGCGACCTTCACCAGATCGTCGGTCCACCTTGTCGGAGGCCTACCCACGGAGCGTCGTCCGGTGCGCGGTCGCCATTCCAGAACCTTTCCGCCCCAACGGCCATCAGTTCTTCTCGCTATGTGTCCTGCCCACTGCCACTTCAGCTGAACAATCCTTCGAGCGATGTGGGTTACTTTAGTTCTCCTGCGGATCTCCTCGTTTCTGATTCGATCATGCAGGGATGCTTGCATGCATGCCTGTAATTGGTAAGATCAAACTGATCTACCGAGTCACTAGTGGCAATGTCGAAATTTTTCTAGTATATCCCACTCTCGCTGCAATGCAAGCCATCGTTATTTTATCAATATGCATGAGGAATGGGGAATGTCCGAAGAAAATCAAATTATATGAATATTTTTTATAGGTAGGAATAAGCTCCCTTAGTAATAGAAAAAAAAACAGTATTTTCGGTTGCCTGAAAAAATTTAAAAAGTTCGACTTCACATAAATGTACAAAAGTAACAACAGAATGAAGATTATACCTTTGCCACCACCTGCCACAACCACAACATGGTATTAAAAAAAAGTTTCAACACAAAATGTCAAAACTTATTTTACAGCATAACTGTTACTTTTGTACATTTGTGAAGTTGAAGAGACTTTATTTTTTAATTTTTTTTCACACAACCGAAACTTTTGAAACTTTTTTCCATTACTAAGGGAGCTTATTCCTATAAAAAGATATTCAGCCAATTTGATTTTATTCGGACATTCTCAACATTCAGTCAGAAACAGTTGAGAGTTTACCTATATATTTCTATACCTATTTTATTTTACACGTTAAAATTTCTTATTTTTTTCAGTACCAAGAATGAAAAAAAGAAGGCACAGAAAAAAATTGGGTGCTCGTCCATACAGGAACTATTCAGCTGAAATGCTTGAAGTAGCTGTTGAAACAGTAGCAAACAAAGAACTATCATCGCGGCAAGCGGAGAAACTATTTGGTATTCCACGACGCACTATACTTAGATATAATAATATGCGTGCCGTCGTCGGGGCACCAAACATATTTACTGTATCTGCATATAAAAAACCGGCCGAGTGAGAATCAGACGAACGCACAAAGGGTTCCGTACCAAAAAAGGGCAAAAAAAATCACGTTTGTTGTATAGGAACCCCCTTTAATATTTATTTTATTCTGTTTTTAGTATATGTTGTTAGAGCGGCAACAGAAATACATTCTCTGTGAAAATTTCAACTGTGTAGCTATCACGGTTCATGAGATACAGCTTGGTGACGGATAGACAGACAGACAGACGGACAGCGGAGACTAAGTAAAGTCGCATTACTAATTTCCCAGCAAAAATGTAAACAAAGGTGTTTGCCTGAAGAAAACAACACAACAGAAAATAGTATATTGCTAAGTCAAGAAATAAACACACTTACATGTTTTTTCATCACAAACCTAATAAAAATAGATTAGATAAATATTCTGAATCATGAGTTTTGCGGCAAAAACAGTAATTTAATTTGATATTTCATAAGAACAGTTTTATAGTAGAAAACATTTTTATGATGCTGTGCACACATCAACTGCAAACCGGACCCATAAACCTTTGGTTCATTTATAAAATTTCATAAAAAAATTGTATTACAAGTAGTAACTGTAGTAGTAACATTTGTCTTTTGGTATTGGGGGGAACAGGCGAAGATGCTATGTATTTTTGATAGTTTACACTTTATATACATTCAATATCTAAGTAAAGTTTTCTTATCAGTTCGTTTCAAGAACTTTTAACATCAAAAATTATGACAGGTTTATAAAAATAAAATTTCTTATTACCATCCTACTTTAAAATTACCCTGGATGACATTATATTTATTATGACTTATAATATAATAAACAAATTAAAAAGTTATAAAAGTGACCAAAGGTTTTCAATATCTGAAAATGTCACTATCAGGGTCAGTTTGTCAATTTGACAGTGACGTTTCTTTGTTTACATTTTTGCTGGGAAATTAGTAATGCGACTTTAATAGGGTCCCGTTTTTACCCTTTGGGCACGGAACCCTAAAAAGGAAACAAATACCAAAATAATTAATTTATTATAACCGCTGGAGACTTCAGAAACCCCTGAGAAGATCCTTGAAAAAATAATGGACGTGAAAATATTTTTATTAGTAAATTGCGAAGGGAAATATGGCTTCTAAACTTTTCTAAAAAGTTGAAAGAAGTTTTTAGATGGTTGTGATTGCCTTATTTGCTACGCAATTATAGTTGAGTTCGATAATATGTACGCACCTTTAACATTTAGTCGACCTTTATGCCTTTGTAATAAAAGTCAACATCATGTCAAAAGTGCCAATATTTTAAAGAACTCGACTGTACTCGTACCTGTGAAAGAGGCAATGTTTATGTTCAAATTAATAAAAATACTTCAGTTCTTAAAATGTTTTTTTATTAGTTAAGAAGAAAGTGACATCCCTATGAATAAGGGTTTTTGGGTTTCTATGAAAATGTTCATCAATAATGGTACTGCAAAATTGCCTAACTAAAACGAAAACACGGTAGTATTTAACTTACTTTTTTTTGGGCAAAATTGGTCACATTGCCAGGTATCTTTGCCCACTTCTTCATCAAGAAAAATTTACTGTTATCGACTGAGAGAATGCCTGAAGTTTTAGTAATAACACACACACACGCACACGCACACACACACTTCTCCACCCAAAAAAAAAATATATTTGCATGCGTAATCTCTTACTGTCTAATTTTCATCTTATTCAATAATTTATTTCTTTTACATACTTTATTAACTTCATTAGCAGCAACATAAACTTCGTACTTGTATTAAAAGCTCAATCCGAAAAGTGAGGACGGGGGTCAAGTCTGCAAATGTTTTCGTCAAAATCGTAGTTCAATGGTGTTTGAATGATAATGCTTTTTGACACAGATCTTGTTTTTTAAACCTAAAACTGAAACACATTGTGTTTCTTAAACTCAAATCGGAAACATATTGTGTATTTTATTTTGGGTTCAAGAAACAAGAACTGTGTCAAATAGCATTACCATTAGAACACCATTGAACTACGATTTTGACAAAAAACATTAGCAGACTTGACCCCGTGTCTTGTATTACAGATTGAAACCCAACCCATTTCAAGCACCAGTCTTCACAACTAGTAATCTAAGACTGTTAATGTTTTTATTTACTGTTACTTTTTACTACTATTTGTGAAGAAATAAATAAAGATTTATTATTATTATTAATAAAGTCAAAATTTTTAAGGTTACCACCATATTTTGTATTCCGTTTGATTGGTTGTAGGGCTTATTTAAAGCTCGCCTAACCTTACCTAAGTCTGATGCCATAACAAACAAATATTTTTGTGTTCCGCCAGTAGAGGTAAGATAGCCAGTTCTTCAGTAGTTGAGGATTCCAGGTGCAATGCTCTTGCGTCCTTCCTTCGGCCTAATTTTCACTTAAGGCGACTATATCCCTTAAGTGGCGTCTTCATCTTAATTAAATTTATTGCTCGCTAAGTACTTAATGTAACGAAAATTCACATGCACAAACTGAATCTCAGATTCTATAGTTTATTTACAAACAGTAACCTCAGTAAAATATAGTTCGTTGTGTTAGTAGTAGGCAGAAGTGCTTTAAGTGGCCACTTTTTGTTCTTTTGCTTATAGTACAGTAGCCCGTAGAACATTTAAATCACCAAAAAGGTTACCGTTTGCCGTTGTGATATAGTTATTTATTACAAAACTAGCTGCCGCCCGCGACTTCGTCTGCGTGGAAATTTTTTTTGCTGTCCCTCGGGAACAATACTTTTTTTCGGGATGAATGGTACCCTATGTCCTTCTCTGTACCCCTGACAACGTGTATGCAAAATTTCATGACGATCGGTTCAGTAGTTGAGACGTGAAGGCGTAACAAACAAACAAACAAACAAACAAACGGACTTTCGCATTTATAATATTAGTAAGGAGTATAGATACTTTAACCAAGTTTTACAGATCGCAACCCGCCGTAACCTATATTTGTATGTCTCCAAAAATGATATTTTTTTTATTTTTCAAGGTTTGCCACATGGTTTAGCTATTGTCGTGTTCTACAGATTTGTTTGATTGCCACTGATAATAGTAAGACTATGGAAAGTGATCATACACAGATTTAAGACCAGATAAAATCCAACCATTTTCATCAGGTCTTAAATCTGTGTATGGCTACTTTTTATAGTCTTACTTTTATCTGTGGCAATCAAACCAAGCTGTAGAACACGACAATAGCTAAACTATGTGTGGTAAACCTCGAAAAATAAAAAAATATCAATTTTGGAGATATACAAATATAGGTTACGGCGGGTTGCGATCTGTTAAACTTGGGTTAAAGTATCTATAATTTCGTAATAATTAACTATATCACAACGGCAAATGGTAACCTTTTTGGTGATTTAAATGTTCTACGGGCTACTGTACTATTACTTTTACTACAATTAACTATAGTTTACAGAGGTTATCGTTTGTAAAATAAACTATAGAACCTTAGCTTCAATCTGTACATGTAAATTTTCGATACATTATGTACTTAGCGAGCAATAAATTTAATTAAGATGAGGCGCCACTTGAGGGATATAGGGGCCTTAACATCAAGTGAGATAAAGGCCAAGGATTGCATTTCAAAAAATATAACACCTTACCTAAAAATATACTAGAAAAAATTCGACTATTCACCAGAATAGTCTCAGGCGGGAATTGAGCCACTGAGCTCGATTTCCGCCTGAGACTATTCAGAGCATTGGACCTGACGTCCAAAGGTCGCGGGTTCGATTCCCGCTTGAGACAATTCTGATGATGAGTCGAATTTTTCTAGAATATTACTTTGTATTGTATAAAAATAGTATGGTGAATGCTAAAATCTCAAATTTAAAAACGCTAATACCTATTATTCATTCGGTTACAGAAGGTGTAATTGTAGAATCAAAACCAGGTACACTGGTCCTAATGGCAGGACACCACAAGTACCATTTCAAGCGTCAGAACGCTAACAGTAAGTATTGGGCCTGCAGTCATGCCAGGTTTGGGTGTCGCGCCACCGTCACCACCGTAGGTGACATCATCGTCAAACAGAAGAATGAACATTCACATATGAACGTTTAACCCATGAAGAACGAGCAATTTCAAAAGACTTTATTTTAGCTTCGGTTATCTTAGTACTATGTTGTAATTGTTTATAATTGTTATTAATTAAATAATTAGGTATTACTTCTGGATTTTACTTTACCTAAAAAGGGAAAGACTACTTAGAAATGTATGCACATAGGTGGATAACATAATATACACGCTGAAATTTTAATCATTTTGTTCCCGCAAGCGCAATACAATACAATACCACCCGGTATTACGCTTTTGTATGGAATAGATGATTTTTATTTTACGATATTATTATCAGAGTTGGCCCCATTGTAAAGGTTGCTTGTAATCATAAGTGGTACATCCCCACAGCGGGAACCAAATGATTAAAATTTCACGCTGTAGAATAATATGGATGCTAAATTAGTATCCATATTATTCGACAGTTCTAATACGTGGACTTATTTTAAATCTGGTTTAAAATTGATCATCATTTTCACAGCCTATAGCACAGAATAGAAAGTACTACCGTACAAGAAGGAAACTCTCCGCCCCGCCCCACAATCAATTACCTCACCATACCGGCGCGGGCGCCCACCGCGCGAGTGCCGTGTGCCGATCCGTGTGCTCATTCAATAGCTCGCACACAGTTGCGCGTGTGCAAAAACGTCACTGTGTAGCATCTGTGTAATAGGTAGTTGAAAGTGTTGAAACGCGACGCTTGTATGGAGTGCCCGGGGTGTGCCTATAGCATAGTAGAACCAAATAAGTAGGCCAACTCGAGCCTCGAGCGAGCGATACGGCTTAAACACGAAGGGTTGCCACATTTCTAGTTTATTCAGTCGTATAAAAATGCATAGTCAATCTCTATAAAGTGGTACCAAATGATCGGATGATACTTAAACAGGTGATAGTGTTGCTTAAACTGAACAACTTCCTCCAAAGAACATAGGTCGAAATACGAATATTTTTTTTTACATAGTAAGTCGGTTAGCTGACCAACACATTTTGTACGGGAGTATGAAAATTTTTTTTCGTTTGTGACCTATGTTCCTTGGAGAAAGTTGTTCAGTTTAAGCAACACTATCACTTGTTTAAGTATCATCAGATCATTTGGAACCACCTTATATACAAAATATTTTTTTCCTTGTAGGGTTAGCATCAGGGATCAATAATACAAGTTATTTTATAATATTTTTTGTGGGTAGACCAGCGCGTCTATCTACTAAAATAATGAAGTTAATGTTAATTGTAGTTTGACTGATGTATGTGATACATTGACAGTATTGGCACTTTAGTTTTGACACCAATAAAAACTTACTAAAGAAAAGTAGCAATGTATCACATCTATCTGTCAAATTACAGTTAACATTAACCTGTTTTCAGGAATTGACTACAATGTTTTCATTGCGTATGTGATTTGAAAACTTACGGTCGAAATAGGATTAATTAAAACGTATCTTTACTAAATAATGTATTTATTCAAATAAAAAAAAAATTATTTTTTCATTTACCTACACTTTTCAAAATAATAATCTTTCAATTCTGAATTGAATACTTTCCATAACCTTAAATAATAGGCACTAAAAGTACCTTTTCCTGTAGGAATTTGTGATTTTTTAACGAAATTACACAATTGATATAAAAAAAATTTCGTGTGTTTCGACAAGTACGAAATGCCTTATTATTTAAAGTTGATGTAAAATATATCCTCATTATTACAAATCTTTTCTGCAATGATATCTTTGGAAAGCATGGTATGTACTGTAGGTACACGTTCAAATTATTACGAGCGGCAGCACAGCGGCGTGAAGCGTGCGTGAGCGCGGGCGGGATTACGTACGGCGCAGCCACGACTGTTGCACCTTTATCACCTTTAAATTTTGTCAGTGTGTGCGTGCGACGACGCATACGTACGGGCGCGCTCACATACAAACCGCGTTCGTGCGTATAATGAGTAAGATGACTTACTTATTTGGTTCTACTATGCCTATAGTCCGCTGTCGGACAGTGGCGCAGTGGTTTAGCGCCTAGCCTTGTGATTGCGGAGCTTAAGCAACTTTCGTAAGGGTCAGTCATGTGATGGGTGACCAAAAACTTATTATTATTTTTATATAACATATATCCGTTACGGGGGTCATGCTAGTGGGGCATGATTACTTCAAGTTAGTCCGATATTGTTTATTTGGTGGTGTAACACATGAAATCTGACTCTAGCTATTTTCTTTTAAAGTGGCTGTAATTAACAATACTAAAAACTAAACGAAGAGGCTATTAATAACTCGTTTGATATCTTATTTCCAGATGTAATATTTCTCAAGACTAAGAAAGGTTTGCCAATTCTTCAAGCTGGTGGTTACAGATACAACCTGAAGCAGCACAACCGCGCTGGGACCACTTATTGGGCCTGTAATCGCACTCACAAGGGCTGTAAGGCTACTGCCATCACTCACAACAACGTTATCGTCAAGAGAAAACATATCCACAATCACCCTGCGATGCTTCTTGATCGGTTAAAACTTTATTAACAATTTATTTTGAATATTTAAAGTGAAAATAAAAAACTATTGTGGTCAATAACAGTTTGAAATTTGACACCCTTTTTATGACATGAGGTTGTCGTAACTTTCGTTGTCACTATCGAAAGAGCTAAAATTGATTGTTTTGATATGCCAAGTCACTCCCAAGTTTTGAGTTACGGCCTGGCCAAACGAAGAAGCGAACGGCGGGCGGCGTGTCACAACCTTATCGGGGTGACTTATTCCACTTTACCCCAAAAATCGTTCCACTTCAACCCCAAGACGTTTTTTTTGGAAGGATTAAATCATCTTTTATTTTATAGTATAGTGTATTAAATTTTATTGAATTTCTATATAGTCGTTGTTTTATACTAATTATTATACATGTGTTAGATGCCACTAATCCTCAAGTGTTTTATTTATTCATCCTGCAATTTTGTTGTTAATTGTACCAAAACTATTTTAGGGTTCAAGTGGAACTGAAGTATGGAAATATTTCTTTATTTATTTTTGGTACGTGTAAGTATTATTGACATTATTACATTCATCATCATCATTCATTATCACTTTCATTCCATTATAAACTTGGGGTTTATAGTGGAATGAATGTTTGAAACTGTACAGTCAACAACAACGTTACTGCCTAAAAACACTGATGAAATATAAATTACTAAACTTCTTATATCTTTCAGAGTTGCGTTTTCTAAATTCTAATCGACGCTTCAAATCGGACTCTAAGGTCCTTCACATCGGTGGATACAGGTACCATCGCAAGCACAGCACTGTCTCCGGGTCCACGTACTGGTCCTGTAACCGTGCGCCCAAAGGGTGTAAGGCCACTGTTGTCACGTTTGGAAATCAAGTTGTCAAGTGGAAGAACTCGCACATCCATCCCGCTAATCTGCTGCCCTATAGTTAGGGCCGATTTTTCTATCCTCGGACAGTTTAATAATTAAACAAATAAAATAAAAGACATAAAAAAAATTGACAGACAAATGTATGACAAAAAATTTCAATTTAGCGGTATAATACGCTTTAAAAAATCTGCCCTTGATGGCAAAGGCGGGCGACACCCTCTGCCAAAGTACGTTGGCATTTGCGTAAAACTATTTCAGTAAGGTCGGCCAAGCGAGTTGCCTCATTAAATCTACGAGAACATGATGTTTCCTAACATGCCGTAATTATGGTAATTGTGGTTGTATTTAAGTACTATCTCGAAATAAAATAAAAGCCATTACGACAAGTTAACGACAGAAAATACAGTAGTAGGGAGGCAGCTGTCACACAGTACAGTACCACAGAATAGTACAAGTACAGTACATTACGACCTTTTTTGTATTGTGCTGTTACGTGTTTACCTCCCCTCCCGCTAAAAGTGTCAGAAAAAATTGTTTGGTGTAGTACGGCCTTGCCGTCTCCATTGGTTGAATGCTTTGATATGAAAGTATTGTCGAACTTTGTTTATTATACTTACCATAAGTTTATTGACGGCGAATTAGTTTGTGGTAGAGATGATTTATTTTTATATTAATTATACTTACGACGCCGTAAATAACTTGTCATTGTACTGATAGTAATAGTACTATGCGAGGCCTTTAATTGAAATAAAATTTTCTTATATAAAATTTAAAATTTTAATTGGTTCGTGTGGCCATGTGCAACAACCATAGTCATACAAGCCAGCCACACCTATAGTTTAATAAGAGTAACGCTGGCTGATGCGTTCTACTATTGAGGTACATAGGTACTTGTTCGGGAAATAATATAAATTCTTTCCCCGCACTAAATTTAAATTTAGAACGTGATAAACCAGACCACCACGGAAATGTAGAACGTCTCAGAGCATTGAGAAAAAAATATTTCTTTCTTTTGTTTGATATTCCAAAAGATCAGTCAGTCGGTGCCAGTGGGGCGGAGCGGTGCGCCGCCGGTGGCGAGGCAACTGAATTCTCTTTTCATTGCGTGGTCTAAACATTGACTACACAACAGTTAGTTGGCATCACACGCCATGCATTAAGCCCACCGGTAACGATCAATTGCGATTGTCAATTTTTCCGCAATTGACGCCCATTGATGAAAAAATTGATCGTTTACGCGTGCAATTGAAGCGATTGTCTATTGCTCCAACAATGGCATTGACGGAAAAATTGACAATCGCAATTGATCGTTACCGGCGGCCTTTACTTTGCTAGCCACGCCGCCGCCGCGCCGCTGCCGCCGCGGTGGGCGGGCGGTGGCGCTGCAAGCGAATTCAATATTCACTGCGCGCTTTCACGATGTCGGCTACTCAGCTTCAGGTGTTGTTTTAGAAATATTTAGTTCGACTTATTGGTTTTTTGATTTCCGGGGACGTTTCGACACCAATAAATCCAGACTGAATATTCTTTAACAACTCCTGAATTAATAATAGTTTATTTTTTAATTTTAATAATACATACTTTATTTATTTTTGTCTCTAAAATTTAATTACAGTGATTGTTTGTTTCATCTGCAGGCTTGATATTTGAAAACAGTGGGAAACGTAACCACCTCTGGCATCAGGGTTATATGTACACTAGGAATCTTCAGTCCGGAGAAAAGATATGGTGGAATTGCAGTCGGCGAAGAGCCATGAAGTGTCCTGGTGCTATCACCACTTTTGCCGGAAAATTCTATAAGATTACGAGAACACATACGCATCCAAACAATTGATTTATTAATATTGTAAATTTTTCATCTTAGCTTTGTTTAATAAATATGTTCATGCATTACTTCCAGTTGGATTAATTTTAAGGGTTAGGGGCAATAACCTTCTCCAAATGGAAGAGGCCGATACTGGAGAGAGCTGGCCCTTCAAAAGCCCTTTATCTCCATATTAACATAATTTTTAAGTCTGACGCCATAACACCAATTGAAAAAATTGTTGTATCCCGGCAGTTACATGTCAGAGAGCCAGTTCCTCAGTGATGAGGACTCCGGGTGATGTGCGCTTCCACCTTCAGCCTTATCGTCACTTAACATCAGTATCACGATATGTTCCTAGCACGGTCATGGTATGGCACGGTGCAGTGGTAGACCTTTATTAGTTTTTTGGATTTTCGACACCTTATCGGTGTCGTAACGTCGGGAAATCCAAAAAATCCAGACTAAATAATTCTTTTACAACACCTGAACTAATAATACCTATACCTATATTTTATTTTTATTTTAACAATACTTTTTTGTATAATTAAATGAAATTGATTGTTTGTTTCATCTGCAGGCTTGATATTTGAAAACAGTGGGAAACATATCCACCTTTGGCATCAAGGTTATATGTACTCTAAGAAACTTCAGACCAGAGAAAAGATATGGTGGATTTGCAGTCGGCGGAGAGCCATGAAGTGCCCTGGTGCTGTCACTACTTTTGCCGGAAAATTCCTTAAGATGACGAGAACACATACGCATCCAAACAATTGATTTAAAAATATCATTAATTTTCAACTTTGCTTTGTTTAATAAATATGTTCCTGCATTACTTCCAGTTGGAATAATCTTAAACTCGTTGCTTCTAACCCTCTCCTTATAGAAGAGGCCGATACTGGAGAGAGCCGACCCTTCAGAAGTCTATCTACATCGCCATATTAACATGATTTTTAACTGTTCAGGGCTGGTCTACGGTACTGTTGGAGAATGTACCTACGTTTGGTACCGTGGATATAAGTTCAGCAGGTCGTCTACGTCTGGAGTCAGGGTGTGGTGGAGATGCAGCCGTTATTGGTCTAAGAAGTGCAAGGCTTCGTTGACCACATATGCTGGGGAACTGGTCACGACTCGAGGGTCCCATACGCATTGAATGATACTGCTGCATACGGACACAAAATTAAACACACCAGTCGCTTTTCAAACAAACGAGGTAACTTTAAAGCCTTGGTTCTCCGCCAGGGATTGATCAAGCTGTGTGGTGTGTGATCTGATGATGGCCATCCAGGGATTGAATAGAGGAGATTCTGATTGCTATTCACACCCTACTGATCTGCTCAGCATTCTAAGAGATATAAGGATCAGAGTTTTCAGTTTCAGGATTTCCATACATTTTATGCTAATTTCTCGGTTTTTTTAAACATATCCAGATCTCTTGGAATGTTGATTAGATCAGTTGGGTATGTATAGCGATTTGAATCTCCTCCATTCACTCCCTGGATAGCCATAATCATATAACAGCTAGGCCAATCCTTGGAAACAAAGGCTTCAAAGTAAACTCGTTTGTATGAAAATCGACTGGTGTCTTTAATTATGTGACCGCCACTGTATACGTGTAAACTTACCTAGTTTACAAAAAATCAAATAACACAAAATTTTGCCAAAAGTTTGACGGGATCTGTACAATAGTAGGTTCTTTTGATTATTTCATTGCTTTTTCATATTTCCAAATGACAAAATCAAGCTGGATCGGTGCATGTTTCTTGGTGAATTATTTTTTATTATATTTTTCTTAAATCTATAATGTAGGTACCTAATACTTATTTAGAAATACTTTCATTTCTAAGCCTGTTAATATACAGGGTCATATTGTATTCACCATCCAAATTTTGAGGATGTGTTCAGTCCATGAAACTGAACAACTTTCTCTTAGGAACACATGGTCAAATATGTAAAATAAAAATCGACTTTCCATACAAATCAAAGAGATCACGTGATCAATTTAGTATGGGCTGACCAAAATTTTTTGGCGAAATTTGACACATGTTTCTTAAAGAAAGTTGTATAGTTTCATGGACTGGACACATCTTTAAAATTTGGATGGTAAGTTCAAAATGACCCGATATATCTTTAATGTAAAAAATCCATGTCTCTACATTGTTGATATTCCAGAAAAATCTTTGAGTACTGGGTACTGGATACGTAATCATGCACAAAAATATATTTTTTTTTATCTTTGTTTATCTGTCTGTCTGTTTGTGCGCACATCACGCAAAAACCACTCAACGGATTGCTTTGATTTGATTGGACAAACGGACGGTCCAACTTAAAATCGAAGCCATGTTTTATCTAATTTGGGTCGGTAAAGTCAGGGAAACAGCTTGAACCCTCCGTAGTACTAGATTTTAGACACTAAGGAGGTCATTTAAACTGGTTGCTTTAGTAAGTTGCGGGTAAGAGTGATTGTTCTTCATAGATCTTATAATAATTAATTCAATATCATATTTTTAATATCCTATCAACATTCTTTTAGTTTGAATTAAAATTAAATGAAATTTGTTTAAATTCAAATTGCTTTATTTGCAATAAATATGGTAAAACATGAATGTGGTGTTATTATAAAACTAGGAGAAAAGAGTTTTATGCCTATTTAGCCTACATTCATTTGCCTTAATTGTTGTTACATACAAAATGTTTCTGTTGTTTCTGTAGATCCGTTGGAATAGTTACACTACATCAACAGTCATTTGATTACAGTACATTACCAAACATTACATTACATACCTGCTTAGTTACTAGTTTACATAACAAACAGCTTACTAACATTTCTTGACTAGAGGCACATTAATACATTACATAGTATTGAAGTTTTTAATTTTATATGATTGTACGTAGATGTGACGTTTGAAACAAAAGGGAGCTGCTCATATCTATATCATCGTGGGTACAAGTATACCAAGAATAAGGAGTCTGGAGAAAAGATGTGGTGGACGTGCAGTCGGAGGAAGGCCACCAGATGTGCGGCCTCTGTGGTCACGTTGGCCGGACTTCTCATCAGGATCTCGAGAACACACACACATCGGACTATTTACTAATCACAGTAGTCGGGGAAAATTGCGGCCTTTTTTTAGCGAGGAACATCTTTATCAACAAAATTACAAGCCCCCTACAATGACTGTCAAAAATGATATTGAAGCGATGTTGTAATTGAGATGGTGCTATACGCGATCTCTGTAACAACATCATTTTGAGGTTGCTATAAGAGCTCAGAGTACGTTCTCTGAATCTGCTGAACCATTTTTTGCAGTAGTATTCGATAAAGCATCTCCATAAACATTACAAATCTTTCTTTGAACACTAGCAGCATTAACTTTTTTTCGTTAAGGGTCTGACTGAACCCTTGTCAAAATAAAAATACAAAACGTATCTAATAAAAACATACCAAAAATATAAAAAAGCAAGACAATTATCAATTTGTTTTAAATTTACCGCTATTATCAGAAAGTCAGCTGTACAACACGCAAAATTAATGCTTTAAAAAGGCCGTGAACTTTTCAGACTATAAATATACCCCTAAGGGGGTATTAGTAAGCTAATAAAGATTTTATAGCAGATGTATTGTTACACAATGGTTACTCTCTGTCAAACTATTTAAATTTGACATTAAAAAGAAAGGAACAAAACACTGTGTAACTACACATCTGTTATACAATCTTTATTAGTAAGGGGGATAATATATACCTATTACAAAGACCGTGTTCTAGAGCCCCATACACAACATCGGTCGTTACGATCCATCGTGACGATCAATCGATCGGAACAAATACGGTTCGTCGTTACGTTCTATCCAAGGCCCCTATTACATTCGAAAAGAAAAAGAACCCAGATAAATGGATGATTTTAGTTCTAATCAGTGACATTAAACTCATGCTAAAAGTTCAAAAATATCAAGTAAATCGATCAACGAACATCGACCGATTATCGCTATTCTTTTTTGTTTCGCATGTAGTAGTGGTTAATTCATCCAAGAGTAGGGGCTTTAGTTGAGCTTAGCACTTGCGCGCTCGAACAACGCACACATAGACATCTCTCACCGACACTGTATAACTGCAATCTCAAACCACTCTCAAAACAGTTCGAGTAGGTACGTGACGCAGTGGCGAGAGCTGTCTTTGTGTGTGTGCGATGCTCGAGCGCCCGTAGTACTAAGCTAAACTTCTGTTAGTCTCTCTATTTTGTGCTTTGTGCTCGATCGCTGCTGCTCGCGAGGCTGCTCATCAAATGCTCACTGCTCATCAATTGAGCGATATGCTGCGAAGTATCCACGTTGGCAGTTGGCAGACAGAAGCTAATTTACAGAAGCGCCGTTGTATTCGTTGCTGCTACAACGCTGTCTGCTAGGTGTCAAGTACCCATTACTGATAAAATCTCTGAAGTATATAGTATTTTGCCTGTTATTGCCACAAGATAGTCACGGGCTTGGCCTCGTGTTTGTTTTTCAGTTACGTAAAAGGACGCGACATAAAATCAAAATATACTTAAATTCAGTCAATGAAGATCAAGAGACACATTTTTGAGATTTGTTGAAATTATTTAATAAAAATAAAAACATATCATTTACAATATCTAAATGTATTCAAATGATTCACCTAACTATTTCTGTGATTTTTTTTCATAACTAGGTATGTGATCTTGATACGAATTGATACCACTTGCTGATTTTAACAAAAAAATGTGTGGATATTTCGTCGTTAATTCTTTAGGTACCATGAGCAACAGCGTCGCTTAACCACTGCTAAGGTTAAAATCGCTTGCACGCCGCGTCCGCTGTCACATACGTTTAGTTCGTGCAGGGGCGATACGCGCGCACACGAATTTTGTTGCAAACTGGTTAAGCGACGCTGTTGCCCATATTACCTATGTGTTTTGTTATAAAATATTTGCATGAATAATATTACAACTAAATTACATGTTAATATAAAACGGTTCTATGTATACTAAAGAGATGTTTACAGAGTTTATTGATGTTGAAAATTTTTATGTGTGGTCGCTATTAAAGATGTTTACGGAAACACAATCTTTTTATTTCGTGTATTGAAGCATTTACAAATTATTCAAAGACTGATATTAAGTACTTTTAAGTCATAATATATCGTTTTATGAAACAGAGCCAGTTTTTGCTGTAACGGAACGAGGAGCGACGGTGATCATCGATGGAAAGTATACGTTTTATAAGCACCGGATGACAGAAGGCAAAATACGGTGGTTCTGCGCCAAGAGCCGCCGTTCGAAGTGCAATGCTTCCATTATGACTTTAGCATATGACAATACAATCCTGAAACGATTTGGGTCCCACAATCATTTGTAACTTAGAGTCTAGTAAATCTCATAACGGGAAACCTTTTGTTCTCTCAATATTGATGGCTGTATAGTTAATATTGTGTCTTTACCTATGAAATTGGCGATTTTTTCTTAAAAATCGAGAACCTCTTCACTTCCATGATTTACGAGTATATTATCGAATAACCTCGTCACTTCTATGACCATCAACACCATAGACAACTATCAATAGCAAAAAAACCTTATGATAGTTTTCTAAAAAAATACCTTAAAATGACTCCTCTTTTTGTTAGCAGAAATGACTACTTTATTTGTTTTAACTTAGCCAAAACTTATTTTTTTCGCTTAACCTAAGTGGCATTGGTGTTTAAAAATTAGTGCACAGAAGTTTTAAAATATTTAGCGTTTATAGTTGTTAAATAAGTTAAGAAAATGTTAGTATGGAAAATGCAACTTCTTTAAAATTCTCCATATAAAACGCCAATTTCATAGGAACCCAAACATTATATTTTTAGATGTATTGTATTTCTTTTTATCCGGTTATAGATACAACTGTTTTCAATTTATTTTAGTGTTCTAAAATCGTAGTAATCTATTTTCAGAACCTAGTGTACCTAAGTCTTTATGGTAACTTGTTTAATATTGTGAATTTTTATTAGTATTTTTTAAGATATATCGTACGAGTGCCCTCGAATCAGTGTATACTCGTTCTCTCATGCAGGTTATTTTTGATAAATAAGATGTACTGTGTTATCTTAGAGTGCTGTAGAATAACTCTAGTAATGTGCTTGCTTATTAAATAAAACATTTTGCCATGTGAAAATAGTCTATGTACCTACCTACCTATTCAACGGCCTTGCTAAGCGAAGGAGCGACCGTCACGGCGGGCGGCACGACATGATGTTTTTTTTAATTCATCGGTTAAATGGTCATCGCACATTGATCAATTGCTATTACCTACACGCTAAAAATAGTGGAAATAAAAACTAGGAAAATGGAAAAAACAAAATGGACAGTCTTATGTCTGCGCCTACCTTAACGTCGAACGAAACACACATGACAGCAAGAAAGGGGCCCGCTCTATGATTTTCACTTCTCTATGGCTACGCGACGCAACCGCAACCTAAAACTTTTGTCAAAACGAAATTTTGTATTTTTATTTGGAAAATCAGTAAATTTCCACTGCATCCATCAAGTATTTTCATTTATAAATGTTCCCGGCGTGGACACTTAAAAGAACTTTATACCGAAAACAGAATCACCAAGGTCTAATTAAAAAGTCAAAGTTATAGAAATAGCAGCAGATATAATTATAGCATAAAAAATATAACAATAGTAGTGACAGACAATTCATTAATCTAAATAAAAAATCCACCTACGTCAGTCGGTCATACAAAAGACATCAACGCGCACCGCCTTTTTTTAAAGAAAATATGGAAAAAATATATCTTGGAAAGTATTCGAGGATATCTTGTCAGGTAAAAAAAAATGGGAGTTGGTCAAAATCTGGGAGGTAGTGCTGAAAATATTTATGAGGTTGCGTTGGATTTTTTGCTCGCCGCTCTAAGTAGCCCTTTTGCATGATCAATCATGCTTATTCCGAACTATAAAACCAAAAGTGTTACGTTGACATTTGGGTTATATTTAAAAAAGCCTTTGGTTTTAGCTTTAGAATCTGAATAGATCACTTCTAGGCAAAGGCGTTTCATCTTTGATCGCATGTAATCGCTTACCACCAGGCGTGATAGCGGTCAAGCGCTTGCCTATCTCTCATAAAAATAATAATTCTCATCCCTTATTCTCTACAATTCGTTACGGCAACCCTTCAATGAAGATCGACTGCTCAGTTACAACAAAAAGAGCAATAGCTGGGGTCCTCTGACAAAGTGGGTGTGTATCAAGAACCGCAAAGCCGAGTCACCACCACGCTGTCCCGTCGTGCTTGAAGATCTTGCGGCTGAAAAATGACCATAAACATTGAGTATCAAAGTCCGTCTCAAACCGTCTAACTAAATCATGGATTGCCAAACTTTTTAGCCTAACGGCCAGACTACTCCTCCACGAAGTTCCAAGGGCCAAAACGTAGCTAGCTCAACGTACCAACATACTGTAAATTATAGTTTGTTAAATATGTAGCCAAACAATTTAAAATATGGAACAAGTTTTTGCTACTACTTACACAGCCTCATACTATATTAGTAAATCCTAGTTACCGAGCAGTATGATGTAAAATTCATAAAAACGCACTTTATTTGTAATGTATCACATAGTTTCGTTGCCATTAAATAATGTATGAATCAAACTGAAAATAGGTATTTAATTACAGTAAAATAAGTACTTCACCAAGAAAAAATTAGTAAATATAAAAACTGTGTAATATACAGCGATAAGTAAGGATATGCGAATTAGTTTACTGAAATAATTGATTAAAAAAGTTATAGTACATAAGTTGTTACATTATTTTATCCTGCCTTTTTTGTTTGACACCCAAAACTGCATCATAGTTTAATGCTAAAGGTAGCATTCATATATAGGTGACCGCGACCCGCGACTGCAATCTGTATCCCGTGACCGCAACCCGCGACCGCGACGTACTGTTTAGTATGTATTGGGCGCGGATAGCTTTCGCTTGCGTTGTTGTGTTCCATTCCATACAAATTCATACAAAACAGGGTCCTGTGGTTACCTACATAGGAATGCCACCTTAATTTCTAGAAAACATAGTTTCATCGCTTTCAGGGTCGAAAGTGAAAACTTTTCAACTTTCTATTCTAAATACGATTTTCAATTTCCCAAAAGTTACCCAGAGTAAATAATATTAACCATTTTTGTACCTACTAACATTTTTTAAATTTTCAGAGCTGAAGCCGACTTTCAGCAAGTCCATATTTGGTAAGCCAGTGATCATGCTGGGTGGCCACCGGTACAATAAGCGGTCGGACAGAAACGGCCACAGGGTGACGTGGCGTTGTGTGAAGAGACGGCGGTGGTCCTGCAATGCCACGTTGGTGACCGTGAACGATGATGTAGTGGAAATCAGGAATTGTCATAACCACTCTTAGGGCATATGATTTTAGGGACTGTTTTTTGTTACCAATGGTGTTACGATTGATGGACATATTTAATATTGGGACGTTACTTATGAAATTTCCGATTTTTTTCTCATAAATAGATCAATAGGTAGGTATATCAAAATATTCATCAATAATTGCTCGATTTTATATCGAATAATGACCATCAATAGTAAAAAATCCCTATTATAGTTTTCTAAATATACAAAAATACCTTAAAAAGACTTCTCTTTTGTTAACAGAAATGACCACTTTAGTTGTTTTATATTCAGTTGCGATGGAGCAAATCGTCCCACTTCTGATATGTTTTGCTGAACTTGGTTCTAACCTAATCGCCATATAGGTAGTAATGCAAACTATTGCACCAGATCCTCACTTATAATATTACTAGCTTTCCGCACGCAGCTTCGTCCGCGTGGACTACAGGTTATATCGTGGGGGCGGAGACCCGTGCCCAACAGTGGGATAAAAAGTAGCCTATATCCTTCCCCAAGGTCACAGAAATTTAATTAAAATCGATTCAGTAGCTTAGGCGTGAAAGCATAGCAGACAAATAGAGTTACTTTCGCATTATAATATTAGTAGGGATAAATGTGAAAGTAAGTTTGTTAGTTTGTTACGGCTTCACGTCTTCACTACTCAAGCGATCATCATGAAATTTTTTGGACTCGTTGTCAGGGGTACAGAGAAGGACATAGAGTATCTTTTATCCCGAAAAACTTCTGTGCCTGAGGGATAGAGAAATAACTGATCACGCAGACGAAACCACAGACGGTCGCTAGTATTTACTAAAACAAAATTTGTAACTTAAGTGTTGAACCAATGATTACAAAAAAATATCGGGAAGGTTTAATTTCATTTTTTGTACTCTCATATTGTTTGTTATGGGAGCAGGGGCCTAATCGTGCTTATTCTGAACGATAAAACTAGAAACCGTTACGTTGTTCTTTATGTTATATTTACCTAAAAATAATTAATTTAGCTTTAGAATTCTCATCATTTTGTCCGAAATCGGTAGTCTAGGCACTCTAGGCTTAGCTTTCAATACTTTTAACAAAACTAAAGTGAGTATTTTTCTGTAAACGAAACAGAAACGGTAAAGATTTCGTTTTAATTTTATTTTTGAAAATTATCGTGGTTGGACCCCTGGCCTGATCATTAGCTTAGGTATGTGTTAGCCGTGTAATGGAGGAATTTGGGCTTAAAAATTATTAAAAGAGCATTATTTGATTGAATCAGGTATCACTTGGCTGAAGTCCCAAACCATTTTGAAAAAAGAAATATATGTAGCTTACTTCCGCAAACAATATAATGCAAGATGCACCGCCCGCCCGCACGCAAAAATATGCACATGCACACCACAAAATATCAGTGCACAATACCTGCATTTAGCCAGACAGCAACACACCTTGCACTTTCATCTTCGGTGCGCGGGTTTCGGTACATATATTTATTTTTTCAAAATAAAAGAGCATTTTAAACCACTGCTTTGTATGTTTGTGTTTATCATAATAATTAAGTACGATTGAAATGCTAGTGTAAAAAATAATTAGTTACAAAATAAATTGTCATTATCAGGAAAAATGTAAAATGTATTTGGGAATTAATTTAAAAGTGCCTCTAAGGCCAAATTTTTTTAATTAAGATCTCATTTATATTACACAAAAATGAGAATTTACTAGATAAAATATAAAATACAAGTGCATTTTAAAGCAGTCCAAACATACTTACAGAGAAATCTATCAAAAAGTATTTATTTTATCTGTAAAAATGATTGTTTATAATTATAATTAAAAGTAAGGAACATAAGTTGTCGGTATTGTGTAAAAGTTGCGACTATTTATTTAAGTGCATAAGAAAAGATGTAAATACATGATTTGGATCTCATAAAATTGTTGTTCGAAATTGGGTTTTTACTTAAAAAAGTTTTTTTCGGAAATATTTTATTTTGTTTTATTATTCATTTATTTAATTTGACCACCAATGAAAATTACTTAACACGAATTCTAAAATCTATAGAAAACAATGAAAAAAATCTAGACAACAATAAATTATTCATTCAAAAGTAAATAGGTAACAATTTACTTGCAGATGCTGTAATCATACCAACATCTCGAGGCAGCATGCAACTCCATTTCGATAACAACATCTTCTTTAAGAATAAGACCTGGGCAGACGGCAAGAACACTCATTGGACGTGCACCATGAGGAAGTATGGATGCATGGTCACCGCCCTCACCAACGACAAAGTTGTCGTTAAAGTTAAGGGGACTCATACACATGACCCTTCTGCATGTTACAGGAGAAAACAGAAAAATCCGAATATAACTTTTATATCTGAAGAAACTTCCTAATAAATCTAATTAAAAGTGAAGATGGGAATAACAATAAAGTGATGTTGGCTTTGTCTTTTGAAAAACAGGAATGTAATAAAAAACTACTAAAGTGTAGTTTACATTCCATCAGACGGAAGTTGGGAACACAGTTATGTATTTATTAATCGTTAAATCTTATATAAGGCTACAGGTTTCACTATAGTTTCCCCTTTACTGTAAGGTATCGTGAATTTAGAAAAATCTGTTTATTAAATTGAATTAAATTAAATATTTTTTAATTCAGACCCTTAAGTGTTAGTACGTGTTTATGCTTGATGTGATGTGAAAAATTAATAAGAGCGATTCAATAACAAAACTAATTGTAACTGAATACATAAACTTTATATTTGCAGAGGCTTTGATTGTTCCCACGTCGCGAGGAAGCTTACAACTCCATTTTGAGAACCATGTCTTCTTTAGGAATAAGACATGGAGGGACGGTAAGAGCATTCACTGGAATTGTAGCATGAAGAAGACTGGCTGCATGGTTACCGCCCTCACCAACGACAAAACTGTCGTTAAAATAAAGGGGACTCATACACATGACCCTCTCGTGACCATTACTGATGATTCTGATTAATTTCAGCAGAAAAAAGCCGAATATAATTTTTGAGTCTGAATTTCTTAGTGAAGTTGGGAATAACAATGAACTGGTAATTGATGTTGGTTTTTGAAAAAAAAAAAAAAAACATGCTATTATACTAAAGTGTAGTTTTATTACATTTTTATCAGACTGAAGTTGGTATTAAGTATTTCTTAAGGGCGTCCGCTGCGTTGAGCGGGATCCAGGCGCGAGCGTCCGCTCCGGGTGGCTGTTTCCTGTATATTCATAGAGCAGCGCTGCGTCTGGCGGGTAGTCCGTCGCACTACGTTCTATGAAATAGCACCCGGAGCGGACGCCCGCGCCGGGATCCCGCTCAACGCAGCGGATGCCCTAATTGTTAAATCTAATTAAAGATTACGATTTTCATTGATGGTTTCTTCTTTAATGCAAGTTATCATGATTGTAGATAAATCTGTTGATGTATAAATATTATGTAATAACGAAAATGGACATATAAAATACAAAATTTACTGAATATCTCAATTTTATCAACTTTATATTTACAGAAGCTGTGCTTACTTCCACATCGCGAGGTAGCTCGCAACTCCACTTCGAAAACAATATCTTCTATAAGAACAGAACCTATGCGGATGGCAAAAGTATCCATTGGAACTGTAGCATGAAGAAGCAAGGCTGCATGGTGACTGCCTTCACCGACGACAAAGCTGTTGCTAAAATTAAGGGGACACATAACCACAAACCTAGAGGATCGAAAAACAAGCTAATTAAAACCCAGGTTTTTCGCATGCGTGATTTTAAAACTCGCAACGAAATCGCTCGATCTGCGAAATCTTCTGTACGCCTCTAAAAATGTGGTTTGTTTACTATAAGCATATCTACTTACTAGTAGTAACTTCTTCTTCTTCTTATGGTGCCTCTCTAACTAGTGAAGGTTGGAGTCAGTTCCGCATACTTGGTCTTGTCCTTGGCAAGGCAGAGTTCGGCGGCACTTGTTATTCCCGTCCGCTCCCGAATGTTGCACAACTAAGACTTTCTTCTGCGACCAGTGGCCCTACCATGAGTTGATGCAAACTGTTTACGTTACAGTAAACTGTCGGATATACTGCTCACAGTCAATACGAGTGAAGGAGAGAAAAAGATAGTTTACTGTAACGTAAACAGTTTGCAACAACTCATGGTAGGGCCACAGGTCTTCTTTTCCTGCAACTTTTCCCATCATAATTAGTTGCGAGAGCTCGTATCTATCGTGTCTAAGCACGTGCCTCAGTTATGCAAATTTTCTCTGTTTGACAGTTTGCAAAGTTTGTTTGAAGGTGATATCTTTTTTATAGTTTTCGAGATATCCGCTCCTGAATGTCTGTCAACATGCTTAAGGTGAAGCTTGAGGACAATGGAATGGCGCATTTTTTCCTGTGCCAAATGGTATTAAAAGGTCAAATTCGGCTTCAGATCGGTTAACAGCATTATAGTTTGTGCACGGCAGATTGTCCTCAAGCTTCACCTTAAGCATGTTGACAAATATTCAGGAGCGGATATCTCGAAAACTATACATAATATCGAAAAACTTTATTAAATAAAACTTTCAATGCTATTATATACTTGTATTTTGTTTATATACTTGTAGCAAATTTAATCAGCTTTTATTTTGTAGAAAGTTTTATGTCTCTAGAACGCATAGTTTCCGAGAAATATGTGAAAATCTGAAAAATGGGACCTTCAAACCCCCCCTCCCCGCGACATAGACTTTTGATATGTTCACCTCCTAACTGGTCCAAACAAAGTTACGAAGTCAAAAATTGTGTTCCAAGCATTTCCCTCTATACCTTTTTTGAGCTTTCTTTTCCTGAACTGCATTTTGGATACTTTCACGCAGGGACCGGATTATTTTTGTTAAAAATCTAAAGTAATAACTTTCGATTTTGATCTACGTCAATATCTAGTATTGTCTTGGTGCTATGAGAATACGAAATATCACTTTTTGCTGCGAGCGAAGATTCAAATCACAGTTTTTCCTCAAGCTCGCAGCAAAAAGTGTATTTGCTGCGAATTTTCTCGCTGGTAGAGGTGAAAAGATGTATGTTTCACCTCTATCAGCGATTTTTAAATTCACATCTAGACTCTTCGCAGTTTGTGATTTAAAGTCAGCACTCGCAGCAAATAATAACTTTGTTCACTTGCTGAAAAAATAACTATGATCATTCTTTATTATTATCTACATTAAGTACCCTACAATCTTTAAAGATTTACATAAATAAATAAAAATGAATAAAAATCTATTTGAGTTTGGTCGCAAGCCCATATTACTTGAGAACGGCTGAACAGTTTGTCATGAAAAGTAAGCAGGGAAAAAATATATGGAGAATCAATGATATTAAAAAAGTATAGATACGTCATACGCCAACATCATTGGAATTTAAAACAGCCCAAAGGTACTGTTAGATATACACAAAAATCTAAAGTAATAACTATAGATTTTATTATTATTTTAATGTAAAAGGACCAAGCGATTTCTTGTTCCATTCCACTTTACCTATTTGATAAAATTAAATGGATAAATTAGAAACTTATGTTAGGGGACGCCTGGATATTTTAATAGGTGTATAACAAATAACAAGTTACAAATTCTTATTAATGTTTAATCATATTGATTTCTTTGTTTTAAACCTGTTTTTTATACTTGATATTATAATGATTTGTTTGTAAATTAAGTCGTTTCATATTTGTTAAGAACCAACAAATCTAAACCAGAAAGTGTTTAAGTACTTTACCTTTATTAAAACTCCAATATACTCGCCCCCTGCCTATAGCCTATTTCCAACTCGGATGCTAGCGAGTAAGTATGCAATGAAAATGCCGATTATTTACAGTGTACGATTTATTACAGAATTTGAATTATAAATCGGAATTTGGAGTTAGCCTGTTGATTTGGCAACGGGTGCCCTTCGCATCGCATAATTTCGATTGTCCTAAAGTCACTTGGCATAACTCGATTGGCATAATAATCACAAAGCATACTATTTAATTAGCATAAATTTCGATACGCATAACCATCGGATTGCATAACTTTTAAAAAGCATAATATTTCAAAGCATAATAGTTACAATTCCTAATTTCAATTGGCATATTGTCAGTAAGCATATTTTGAAAGGCATAATTTTGTTATGTCTAATATACATAACTACTAATGTTTTATAGCATAATATAAAAGGAAACATAACTAATTTGAATACTAATTTATAAAAAAAACCTTAATTGTGACCACCATTGGTGGGTTAGGTTAGGTCAGTGTTTAGAGTTTAGACCACTCTAAGCTAAACAGGTGGAGCTCAATTATGCTTGCATGCATCTTGCACGCTGCATGCTGCTTGCATGCTGTGTGCTTCCTTGCATGCATGCATGCTTGCTTGCATTGTGGATGCTTGCTTGCAAAATGCTTGCCGGGGGGTGCAGGGGGGCTGGCCCCCCTGCTCGGGGGGGTCGGGGGGCCTGAGGCCCCCCGCTATAAAGAAAAACTTTTTGTGTACTAGGTAGGTTAGGTTAGGTTAGTGTTTTGACCACTTGCAGTGGAGCGAGCGAAGCGAGCGGAGCTCTATAGTGCTTGCATGCATGCCGCATGCTTGCCTGCACGCTTGCCTGCACGCTGCATGCTTGTCTGCACGCTGCATGCTTGCCTGCACGCTGCATGCTTGCCTGCATGCTTGCCTGCAATCTGCATGCTTGCCTGCATGCTTGCCTGCATGTTTGCCTGCATATTGCCTGCTTGTCTGCATGCTTGCTTGCGTGTTGGGTGCTTGCTCGCACGGATGCTGCAGGCTGGGTTTTTGCTTGCAAAGTGCTAACCGGGAGGTGCAGGGAGCAGAAGAAGTGATCATATTTTTAATGATTACTTATTCATAAAATAATTATGAGTTTTAAAAAATATGCCTTAAGAAATTAGGTCTCTTATTACAATGCATTATAAGATTATATCTTTTGATGATTATGCTTTTTAGACAATATGCCAATTAAAAAATATGCGTTTTGACATTTATGCTTTTTGAAAATATGCCATTGAATATTTATGCTTAACAAAATTAAGCCTTATGATATTATGCGTTTTGAAATTGTGCTATAAAATATTATGCTAAATGATGATTATGCCATTTAACAGTATGCGTTTCATGTTTAGGACAAATAAAGTTATGCGTTCCATTAGGTAATCTTTGGCAACTCTAGCGTGCTCGCACAACGCATTTTGTAGGACCGATTTATCGGATCGTGCCGCATACTATAAGTGGGTGGTATAATATGCGGCACGATCCGATCGGTAATGTACTATAAGTCATTTGACTTCAACATTTTTTTTTCCTCTGACGTAATAGTTGGCGTAATTGTGAAAGTATTGACCGCAGATCTTCCGCAGACCAATCCTTAGGTACAGTCAGCATTGAAAGTCGCTTTAGTACTTTGTCATAGCAACTTTTTTGATTAATGTTTCAAACTGCGAGACATTCTGTTAAAAAGGTGCTATGACAAAGTACTAAAGTATTAAGCTACTTTTGTTGCTGGCTGTTCTGAATAATATTTTTATTGTTTTTCTCAGCTAGTTAAATCATGTGTTTTTTGTAGCTGGATTCTTGGGTACAGCTGTAGTGACGCCTGCCGTTTCTCGTAGAGGTGGTCAAAGGCTATATTTTCAAAATGGAGTCTTCAGGAAGAGCAAAACTTGGGCGGATGGTAAACGAGCCCACTGGATATGCTTGAAGAAGCTGGAAGGCTGCAAAATGACCCTTATGACATACGACGGATTCGTCATAAAAGTTTCAGGAGGTGAACATACCTGCTCGCTTAGAAATTTGTCTCCTCCGTAAAACTGAACATGATCGTCGAAATATGGACACAGATTTACTAAAAAATTGAACATGATCGAAAAATATGGACAAATATGGTACACATTACAAAATGGTGAAATTCAACCCGATATGTATTGACTTTCTTCAAAAAACTTATCGCTGGTGTCACTCCGGGTTATGTAAGGCGTGAAATACACAGAAGAAATGCGGCGGAGATAAGGCGCAGATACGGCGGCGATGCCGGCGACGATGCCGGCGACACGTGTATTTGATTGGCCGAAAGCATCCGAAAGTCTCACATCTGCACCGTATCGCTGCTGTATCCGCGCCGCGTCGCTTCTGTGTATGTCGCGCCTTAGGATTCTAGCGATATTTCACACAACCAAATCTGGGGGCTAATTGTCTAATTTCAAAATCTATCGCAATCGCTTTCATTTGACAGATGGATGTGATACATTGCTACATTTCATTGGTAAGTTTTTATTTGTGCCAAAAAGAAGTATGGATGTATCACATCCTGAAAGCGATTGCGATAGTTTTTGAAATTAGACAATCGATAGGCGGTTCAGGCATTTAAAGTTTAGTGGAATAAAGAAATTTACATACACATACATGAACCCTGAACACAAAACACACTTCTTTTGGACAGTCGTGTAATAAAACAAGTGTCTTTGCAGTTGGGGAACTGTTCTACAGAACCCGCTGACTGCAAGGACACTTTTTTTTTTTATTTACTTTTTAGTTATTCGTTTTTTTGCTGGGCAATCGTCGTTTTAATATTTTTTAAATTGTTAATTTCTAAATATGAGATTTTTGCATTCAAAATGCTATTTTTATACAGTACTAAATAGGGTACGTATCAGAATGTCTAAAGTTAGAATGTCTAAACTTAAAATGGCAAAGTTCAAAATGTCAAAAATTTGAATGTCTAACGATTAAAATGTAAAACGTTCAAAATGTCAAAAACGAAAATGTCAAACGGTCAGATAGTCCTAAATTGAAATGTCTAAGTTCAAATGATCAAAACTTAAAATGTCTAATATTCAAATTACCAATTCATAATAAATTCCAATTACATTTTTTCATACAAAACTGTAAATTGCAATAATTTTTGTTTGGTTTGGTATTTTGGATTTTTTATTTAGTTAAATATTACTAGATAAATAAAGTCTTTCTTTATCCAATTAATGACATCACAAAAAAGTTAATTATGGTTAAATTGCGAATCATTTTGATGTTATGTTAATACTTTGTATGGGAAGCTCACGGTTCGCCGGAGTAACGGATACTAGCGCAGTTTTCTTGCGGTTTTATTAAAAGTAGTTTGATAATTAGTTAGTATTTGGTTTGATTTTGGATTTTCTTGACGTTTCAGCATAGCCATAGTCTAGGGGGACTTTGAAAATTGTTGTGTTCCGGCAGTAAAAGGTAAGCCAGTACCTCAGTGGTGAGTATTAAATATGTTCCAATCGCAAATCATTTTGGTATTACCTACCACAGATAATTATGTATTACGTTTGTATGGAAAGCTCACTGTTTGCCGGAGTGTTTTTTCATGGAGGGGATCGCTTATTCTCCTGCTTCAATGTTTGGTGATAAATGTAGCAGTCTACCAAAATTGAAGTTGAGAAAAGTGTGATTTGAATAAGTTAAGAAATAATAACAACTTGATTACGACAACGTCAGCGCGTGCACAACACGGGCGCGGTGCATTGGTCGAGCGGCGTGCGCTCCGCTTCTCGTGGTAGCTTAGTCTTGACTGGTGATCTCGGCGAGTGCATCCAATTGATATATTGCAATGAATCAAAAAAATACACACAAAAAACTGGAGGACAAAAGGCGCACGTTAAGGTGGGTACTCACTTAGGTTCGCGAACCTGCAGCAAAAAAAATATTATCGTGTGCTGAAAATAGTTTGCCATAGTGTGTACGTATGCGAACTTGATTCGCACAGGTACATACTATAGCAAAAGTGAAAATAAAAGGGAACAAAATTTTCTGTCACCTAAGTTTAGATATGTCACTAATCTACAATACCCTAATAATAATATCTTTCTCCAAGAAATATATTAGTTATCATATTTACCAAAACTGTCTCCAAAGTATAAATCATCGAATTAATGTAAATAGTTTGATCACTTTTTTCTATAGCCTGAATATACCTAAGATCTATGCTCTACAAAGTAAGTTACGGGCAGGAATAATACACCTACCTAAAATAATAAACCTGTCACTATAAATCTAATCATCTAACTATTAGCATCGATTGATTCGTTCAATTATCGAAATTATAGATCTGTTACCAAATTAATAGAAAAATTCCTAATAAGGGCGGAGTTTTTATAACAGAGTTTTTAAAACTATTTTGATATTGTTTGGTGATTCAATTTCAGTGACACTTTTATTATTTTGATAATTTATATTATTTACAAGTAATTTTTATTTAATATGTAGGTAATCGTTTTAACATTATTTGGTGATTCGATTTAGGTGAGAGTCTACTATTTTAGGAACAAATATTATTAACTAGGACACTGAAAACGCATTTATTAGGTAATTGATAAAATCATGCCCTTAAAATAATAGAAAATAAATATGATAAAGAGGTAAGAAAATTATCATTTATATTTACATCATAATATAAAAGCTTTACATCTAAGTACCTAAATAATCACAGTAAGTATATTATAATAGTATAAAAACCTTTTTTTTACACAATAGTGTAATAATGTTACATCTTAGGTAAATAATCACAAATTTCGAAAATGTAAGTATACCCTCCTCCATGTTACAATTTAAAAACTGTAACGCAATTACTAGAAACTAAATAGAATTGCTCACAAAATTTTGCAAGGCGATAAATGAAAAAAAAGGCGAATTGTTGTTTTCAAATCATTGTAAACCTTTGACTTATGGACCATTGATATTTTAACTAGTTTGATGTTTGAACCGTTTGACATTTTGAATTTTGCTATTATGAATTTATACATAATGATTTTTGACATTTTAAACCATTTGCATTTTGATTTTTGACATTTTGAACTTTGCCATTTTAACTTTAGACATTTTAACTTTAGACATTCTGATACGTACCCACTAAATAATATACTTAAAAAGATACCACTCGCACCAGATCAATTCTCGGACGGGAATCGAACCCGCGAATTGAACCGCGATGTCCGGTCCAAATGCTTTGACCGCTGAGCTATCGAGTCACTAGTGGCATCGCCGAATCTGGTGCGAGCCTAATTTTTCTAGTACCTATATTATTTAATATTATTTATTTCATTTTAGACATTTTTGTATATAAAAAATATTTTAAGGTGTTCATCAAGGCTTTTTATTTTGTAACGTTCGACCGTTCGTCTTTTATCTAAGGGTTGAGGAATTCAAAAGAAATAATAAAATACAATTTAGTATTTGCTTCACAAGCATGTACACAGCAGGTGCTAGCGCCAGTAACATTGACTTGTCACTGTCACTGTCACTTCGCCCATAGTCTGCATCACTGACCTGCATATACTTACACTGGACAGGCTTACGTCAAACTGTTTTTGTGCCTATTTGATTTCCGCCATTTTGGCGCTGTAGGACGTAGCGTGAGCATAGCGTGCGTACATGGTACTAAAGTTTGACGTGTGGAGTCTGGATTTTCATATTGTACGTCAAAATTAGTTCTTTAGACGCACGCTAGTGGCGTTTCAAATAGGCACAAAAACTTAGCTGTCAAATCATACAGACAGCCAGTCCAGTTAAATAAAAAATTTTTTTTCATGTCAGTGGTCTGCATTCACGTCTATGATATTTATTGGATACATTACACATTTGATAACCATATTGTAATAATTGAAGAAAAACATTTAATTTTCATATAACAAAAAGTCGTCAAGTAGCTGCCATTTTTTTTTTTAATCTATAACCAGTGTCACTCGGGATGGTGTAAGAATTCTAACGATACCCCACAACATATAAACTATAAGTTCCCACAATAAATCTGTTCAGGTGATTGGTAGAGTTACAGTGGAATAAAGAAATATACATGAACTCTGACACACACTCCTTTTTCGGGCAGTCATGTAAAAATTTATGACTTAAGTACCTTAAGGTCGTACCTGTCTTTATGGCACTTCTGTGCTGACACTAGACACTTGACACTGTTGAATGTTTGCTCAAATTAATATTCACCTGTTTTATGTAGGTATAATTAAATCAGGAGAATATTTTATTGTATCATCTTACGGTCTCATATTCATCCAGGGTTATCTTCCTGGTTTCTAAGGTATTTAACCGGAGGTTATAGGAGGTTTAACTTTATCGGAGAGGTCTACAGTATCTGGTTTAAGGTTAATTTTATTACATAAAACCAGATAATGTTGACCCCTCAGATTAAGTTAAACATCGGATAAAATACCTCAGAAACCGGGGGATAGTCATAGAGATTGCGGTTAAATATCAAGATGGGATTATGACTGTGTGGAGGTTATTCTTTTAATTTTGCTGTTGTGTGTATTGGTAAGTATTATTTACACGAATTTGTATAATAAAATGATGAAATAATGAAACAGGGTTGGAGGAGGCTTTTACCTTCTATTATAGATTGTTATTCTCATTCATTAATACTAAAATAATATTTGCCTGTAATAAAATTAATATTAGGTCTTTACCTATGAAATTGCCGATATTTTGTCACATACAGAGAAAATAATAACTTCTATAATTTAAAATTTTAACAAAATCGTGAATATTACATCGAATTATGATCATGATAGTTAACTATCAGTAAAAATAAAGTCCATATTTTAGCTTTCGTGACATTAAAAAAAAGATCTTGAAAGTGACTCTTTTTTTGTGAGCAAAAAAAAGGGTGACCGAAGGGGTTGTAACTTAACCAAAACTTACTTTTTCGCTTATCTTAAATGGAAATAAGTTAGCATAGTGTTCAAACATTAGTACATAAAAGTTTTGTTACATGAGTGTTCATGGTTGTTAAATGAACAAAGAAAATGCTATTATGAAAAATGCAACTTCTTGAAAAATCTCCATACAAATCGGCAATTTCATAGGTAAAGACCTATTATAAATAATGGAAATGAAATGATTTAGTAAAAATGATATTATTTACATGGAAGTCATAAAAGGCTTTGTTTTTTAATTTTAACTATTTTTATAATAAAATCAGTATTCATTTTGCAGTGAACAGTGCCCGACTATTGTCGACATGGACAAACAACGGACCATTACCAATAGTTAACCATGACCATGACCACTTTCCCGTGCGATCCAACTTTAAAAGAGCTCGTTGTTGGATGTGCACACGACGAAAAAGGGATACGAGGACTATCTGGAAGTGCATTAAGTGTGAAGTTAGTCTATGTGTTGAGTACTGTTTCGGAGAGTTCCACGAAACGTTTGCGTCCTGAACGAACTAGCAAGACTGCCTGTAGCACACCTCCGCCCGCGGAATACCGCAGTAGGTTTTAAGTTCGACAAGCGAAACAAATGCGTACAGCCTGGAGCTCAAATCTGCTATCGTTAACTAACGTCATAATCGTGTTTCAATGGTGTTTGAATGGTAATTCTTTTTAACACTGTTCTTGTTTCTTAAACCCAAAACCGAAACACATTGTGTTTATTAAACCCAAACCCGTAACACATTGTGTTTCGGTTTTGGGTTTAAGAAACAAGTACTACCTATGTTAAAAAGCATTACCATTCAAACACCGTTGAAACACGATTTTGATGTTAACAATAGCCGACTTGACCCCCTGTTCTAATGCACAGATTTTTCACCCGCGATTACACCCGCACCCTGATTATCTAAAAAGAAACTATTTAGCGACCGGTTTCATTCGACATACATTGCTACTTTTCTTTGGTATGTTTTTTTTTTCACCCCAAAAAAAAGTAGCAATGTATCACATTCATCTGTCAAAAGAGACCGGTCGCTAGGTGGTTTCTAATTAGATAATCAGCCCGCCGATCGACTGCGACCGTTGACACACGCGAAAGCAACGCGCTACGTAGAAACGATCCTCATCGTCGTCGATAGAAAACAACCACATAGCGGAACTATGGCGGAACTACCGCGGTGCCGCTGTTACGGTTTCGCGGCGGAGGTGTGCTACAGGTGTAACGGAGATGGCGCCTGGCTGTGGCTATGTCGAGCTATGTCGATATTTTAATTTTACTAAAAAGTGCGAGCTATGTCGATATTTTAAATTTTTGTAAAAAGTGTGCTTTGTTTGGTTGACCTTCAGTTATAAACAATCAAAATTCAATCGGTGATTTCTCAGATATGCATGGATTAATAAACATTACGGATTACTAATGTATGGGCAAAAAACGTTTCCCAAAATATCACATCGCAAACTATTTTACGCAAATTTTCATTTGGCAAAAAAACATTTGGCAAAACAACTTATCGCAAATTTTCAGTTAGCAAAACTCTTTTTGGCAAATTATTGTTTAGCAAATAAATATTTGGTCAAAGTTTCATTTTACCAAGTATCATTTAGTCAAATATATCGTTTGGCAAAACATACTCTTCCCAAAATATTGCATGGCATACAATTTACATAACAATTTGAGTAGTGCATAAGATACAAATCGACGAGGAAGTACCAATACCTCTTTACCTTAGCTTTTAGCTACTTTTAGTTTTTATGCCAATCGACATAAAATACAATTTCGCATGTACGGGCAAAATCTCGTAACGCATTATTGTATTATTTAATCCATACCAATTTTGCTGCGAATATACTCTAACTTTATAGGGAATAACTTCTATGTAATTATCTAAAAAGAAATTTGTTCGAAAACCTCCTATCTACTCCAAAAAATTTACAAAAACATTGCCAAAAAATGTGAAAATGTTTTTTAACTTTATTTACTGAAAATAAAGTTATTTAATCAGCCTTGAATTTTACACTATTTCATAATTATTAATACCTGCTATACCTAATCCTCCTAATTTTCCAAAATATTATTCACACGTTAAATATCTAATGTGTACTGCAACTAATTTAAAAAAAATAAGTTTATAAAATAATAACATATTCGGAGGTAACCGATCACATGTCCGAAATTTACTTGTCCTAATTTCATTTGACCGAAAACTGTTGACCGACGTCTTTGTTGCTATATGTTTTGTTTGCCATATTTTTAAATCATCGAAATATCATTTGGCATATGTCTCATTTTACCGAACTACGTTTCACCGATTTTTAAAATAACTTTTTACTATTGGCCGAAGTCTATTTTAGCTATTTTTTCATTTGCCAGATAACTTATTTGCCATACTTTCACTTCACCAGAACAACATTTTACCGAATATCATTTGGCCGCAAGTTTATTTGAATAAAGATATTTTTAACTTTTACTTTACCTTTGACTTTGACATTGGTGGGTTCGGTTAGGTCAGTGTTTTGACCACTTGTAGCAGAGCGAGCAAAGCGGGTGGAGCTTAATATTGCTTGAATGCATGTTCCGTGCTTGCTTGTTTGCTTGCTCGCTTTGATGCATGCTTGCACGCATGCTTGCACGCATGCTTGCTTGTTTTTTGCATGTTGGGTGCTTGCTTGCAAAATGCTTGCCGGGGGGTGCAGGGGGGCTGGCCCCCCTGCTCGGGGTGTCGGGGGGCCTGTGGCCCCCCGCTATAAAGAAAAACTTTTAATGCACCTACCAGTAGGTTAGGTTAGGTTAGTGTTTTGACCACTCGCAGCGGAGCGAGCGGAGCTCCAAAATGCTTTCATGCATGCTGCATGCTTGCTTGCATGCTGCATGCCTGTTTACATGCTGCATGCTTGCTTGCATGCTGCATGCCTGTTTGCAGGCTGCATGCCTGCTTGCATTCTGCATGCCTGCTGTATGCCTGCTTGCATGCTGCATGCCTGCTTGCATGTTGCATGCGTATAAAATTTGGGAAAATATAAGTTAATCTAGAATCGAGTGCTGGTAGTTATTTTGCATGCATATTTATTGAGTCAAACAGAAAATAATTTAAATTAATAAATAATAAACTTTCAGAACATCAAGAAAATATTATATCCGATTCCAGTTTAAAATGATTTTGGAAATCAACTAATAACATTAGAATATTAAATATTATACTAAAAAAATACGACTCGCTACGAAGATTAGGAATCGGAAATAGTGTGCTAACTAATTTTTTAAGGCATTTGGTGAACTGAAATTATGGCAAATGAATCAGTGGAATAATGAATATTCAGGCATATAATACTTCGACGAAACGTTGTTTCGACCGAGCATTACCTCGGTAAAAAGGTTTTCGGCCAAATGAGACGTCGGAGTAACGAAAAAAATCAAATTAATATTAGGGCAACTGATACAGTGGGAAACTTGATTTCGACGAAGTAAAAAATGCGAAACGAAAATAGTCGAAAAGTTGTCGGTAAAATGAAATTCGACCAACACAAAATTCGATCTTAAGATAGGTAACCATATTCGGATTTTAAACAAAAACCACAGTAAATCGTTTTTAGTTTCTTAATTTTTAAAATAAATATAATTTTACCATCATCCTGTTATAATTTATCAATAACTAGCGACCCGCCCTCGCTTCGCTTCGGTGTAGTAATACATATAAACCTTCCTCTTGAATCACTCTAACTATTAAAAAAAAACGCATCAAAATCCGTTGCGTAGTTTTAAAGATTTAAGCATACATAGGGATATTAGGGACAGAGAAAGCGACTTTGTTTTATTCTATGTAGTGATATGTATTTCTGCCATTTATTCCTCTTATACTTGGAATTCCTGTATATAATATATGTATTTAATGTCCTGTATTCCTGTTTCAGTAAAAAAAAATATCATTTGCCAATGTTACGCTAGAAATAAGTGAAGTGACAATTTGACCAAAAATTTTTTTGTAATATTTGCCAAAATTAAACATGTGCTTAATAAACATTTGACTTCATAAATCTTGACAAAGTAAAAATATGCCAAATGATAATTTGACCAAGTGAATAAAATGCGAAATGTAAATTTGCTGAAGATTTATTTGGGAAATGAAACTAGTGCGATACGTTTTTTGGGAAGTGAAATTTGACCAAAAATAATTTGGCCAAACGGCAGAACCCCAAACATTACACATACTTATATACTTACGCACACACGTGCATACACACTCGTGAAATATTTATAAGTTATATTAAAATATAAATAATGTGTGTAATTATTACAATCACCGAAGCATTTTATTAAATGATTTTAAATTATTATACTACAATTTTATTTAAATATACCTTTATTTTAGTCTTGTTTTTCAACCTAGTTGTTTTAATTTGTACATATTTTTTTTGTGTTTCCATAAGTATTTTTAAATTTGATACTTTTTCATGAAAAGGTGTCCAAAGCACCCGGACTAGAATAGATCTCAGGACGTTTTAGTGGCATTATTTTTAGAAAAAATGTTGATTGTTGTTCCTCAAATAGTTTATTTATTTTTACAGCTGGACCATTCGGTACAGCTATAGTGATACCTACGACTAGAGGTGGTCATAAGCTAATTTTTCAAGATAGAATCTTCACAAAGAACAGGAGTTGGGCGAATGGTAAACGAGCCCACTGGGTGTGCTCCAAAAAAAGGGCAGGCTGTAAAATGACCCTCATGACATACGAAGAAGTCATTGTAAAATCATCAGGAGAACATTCTTGTTAGAATAGAATCTCCTTGACGCCTGTAGCACGACCCCGCCGCGAAACACCGTTGTAGGTTCCGCCATGAGTTTAACAAGCGAAACAAATGCGAACAGCCTGGAGGTCAAGTCTCAATGTTAACGTCAAAACCGTGGTTCAATGGTGTTTGAATGGTAATGCTTTTTGACACGGTTCTTGTTCTTAAACCCAAAGTCGAGACACAATGTGTTTCCGTTTTGCGTTTAAGAAACACAATGTGTTTCGGTTTTGGGTTTAAGAAACAAGAACTGTGTTAAAAAGCATTACCATTCAAACACCATTGAACTACGATTTTGATGTTAACATTAGCAGACTTGACCTCCCGTTTTAATGCATAGATTTTTCACGCGCGATTCCACCAGATCGTCTCCGACTGTTGACACACGCGAAAGGAATGTCGCGAAACCGCTACGTAGATGTGATCCTCATATATCGTCGTCGATAGAAGACAACTCATAGCGGAACTATGGCGGAACTTCCGCCGTGCCGCTAGTACGGTTTCGCAGCGGAACGTGCTACAGGCATCACGGAGGGAGTTTTGAAACTAACCACGATTAAAAATGGAGACCTTCTGTGAAACTACTCTTTGAAGTTAGACTGCTAAACCGTTTTAACAAAAAAAATTTACTAACTGGGCAATTTGTCATACCGGATAAGTATTCCCATTGGACTCGAGATAAAGATTTTTTTGTGGTCAAACAAAGACTACCGAACCCACTAGTAAAGTAGACTAGACTGTTTTTTTATGGTAAGGTACAATACATTTCGTTTTTGTTTTTAGTGAATATTTTGTTTATCAATATTGTTAAAAAAGTGACAAAATTTTAGTCATCTTGTTTTTAAAATAAGTTATATAACGGAATTTATTTTAAAAGCCGTTACGTTTTCCATTCCATTTTATATGAATTAATTAAAGGTTAATATTCAAAAATATTTAAAAGTTTTACATAGGTTTAATGCCTTAACCTCAGAAGAGAAGTTACAGTGAATAATATTAATAGTTTTGCGATTAATAATAAACATTTATTAGAACATTAATTCATTTTTTGTAACAGTTTTCTATGGTGCTTTTGTAGAACGTATTTGGGCTCTCTGTTAGTATTAACCGTAGACACACTTTAGGTAGGTCTGCACTTCTATTGGTCTATAAGGTTGATTGATTTATCATCTGAAATAGTTCATAATTATTTTACAGCTGGATTGTTAGGTACCGCTGTATTCATACCTACGGGTAGAGGTGGTCAAAAGCTAATTTTTCAAGATAGAATCTTTACAAAGCATAGGACCTGGGCGGATGGTAAACGTGTCCACTGGATGTGTCGCAAAAGAAACAGAGGGTGTAAAGCGACCGTCACGACAAACGGAGGGTTCGTCGAAAAAATATCAGGGGGAGAACATACTTGTGAAATACCTTCTCCACCTTCTTTCCACCTTGGTTGCTTGTGAGTATGAATAAAAATGCAGTGTCGACCGACACAAGTTAACGAAACACCCAAAAAAAAATCTGAGTTGCTCGTGACTGAAACAAGAATAGTTATAGAAAATAAGGCTTTCTTATTTCTTAACAGTTTGTGAACGTACGTGACAGTACGTGAATATTGGAAACAAATAAACAAAGAATAAAATAAAACAGATTTTCGGAAATAACGCTCGTTGGTTATTTTTTTTACCTACATATTTGTAGCGCAGTTTAATACAAGTGCCCAAACGTCCGTACATAGTTCCTTTGTAGAACGTAGTTGGCGTATCTCTGTAAGAATTAACTATTAACCGTAGACAAAACTTTAGGTACTTTAACTGGTTTATAAGGTTGATTGATTTTTTATCAAATAATTGTTCTTTTACAGCTGGATCGTTAGGTAAAGTTGTAATGATACCTACGAGTAGAGGTGGTCAAAGGCTAATTTTTCAAGATAGAGTCTTCAAAAAGCATAAGACTTGGGCCAAGGGTAAATGTGTCCACTGGGTTTGTTGCAAAAGAAACAGCGGGTGTAAAATGACCGTCATGACACGCGAAGGGTTCGTCGTAAAAATGTCATGGGGAGAACACACTTGTTGAATACTTTCTCCAACTTATTTGTAAATAAAATTGGTAAAGACATTAATTTTTAGTGGTTAGACTTCCAAAACAATTTCACAAAATTTTAAAATAACTCTAAATAAATAATAAATAAACGGTTGCTAGCGAGTTTGAATTGAAAATGCCGAATCGAGCGACACTCATTAGCGAAGCATCCGAAAAGGAGAAAAATCTGGACTAAGTTGAGTTTGTTCGTGACTGAAACAAAAATAATGAAAAGAAATTAATAAGAAAATAAGTCCTTTTTATTTTTTCATAGTTTGTAAAACAAGCCTGTTAAAGGACGTGAACATTGAGGACAACGAAATAAATTAATCCGTTTTCGGTATTAATGCTGTTTGATTAATTTATATACCTTTATGTAACGCAGTTTAATACCAAACTTCCATACATAGTTCCTATGTAACTTAAATAAATATGAAACAATGAGTGCTAAGATATTTTGAACACCTTGTGTGCTTACAATAATATGATGATTCTAACTGCGTAAATCAAATTGATTTTTTGTTTTTCAGATCATTTTGACTACTCTAGACGCTCATATCAATTTGACGCTGACTGTACAGTCTTCCTTATTATATTTATTGAATTCTTGGAAATTCTGAATGCTTGAAAATTTATGTTACGTTATAATTAAAGGCCGCATATGATTTGCCGCTCTCTCGCCCGCACATTTCATGTTTTCACACGATTTCTTGAATCTGAATACGTAATTAAAAAAATGTGTTCTGGCTCAGTTGTCGTTTCTGACAGTTCGAATACAGAAACGACAACCTTTTGTACTTCAGCAACGCGATAATGAAATATATATGTTAAAAATGTTCGTAATCTTATATTGCAAAAAGTAGCCGAAACTATTTTTTTTAATTACGCACTCAGATTTAGGAAATCTTGAGAAAACATGAAATGTGCGGACGAGATAGCGGCAATACGAACACCAAAGAATACAAAATAGTACAAGTTGTAAACGGCCTCTTAAGTGATATTAAAATAATTTAAAATGTTTTGTAAGAACTTTTTGTGTCTCTTAATTTAAGCATTTTTATATTTCTCACTGAAAATATTATTATTAGTGAGAAATAAATGCCCCTTAGGCATGTAGCATTTAATAAGATGCTAGTCTCTCTCCAAATCGTACAAAATATGGGGGTCAGCCGGCTCGAGGGTAGCGAGTCCTCTCCATAGAGATATCGCAGGTGTTTGACGTCAGACATCGTTCTGTAAGATAAAAACGACTTTCAGCCGAGTAAATCAGTAGAAATATGCAAATAAATAAATAAATGTAAAAATCAAGTAAGAATACCGAGTCGACACTCGCTAAAGTGTCTACTTAATTCTAGTTTAAGCATACAAATTTTTTATTATAATATATTTTTTAGCTGTCCAGGCTGGCTCACCATGCTTTTGAGCCGTAAAGCCCCTGTTGGACCACACAATTTTCAGTGCGATATCCAGACTGTCGACTAATATCTTACTATAATATTGTAAATGTGAAAGTTTGGATTTTGATAACATCTAACTTCATAATTACGTAATTGCCTAAAACAGTTTTATTAATTAATCTTCTTGGATTTATGGAACTGTAATTACATCGTGTCAGCATGTACGAGATTAGTATGGCTCTCAAACAGCTGAAAAACAACAAGGCGGCGGGTGACGACGGAATCACTACAGAACTTCTGAGAGCGGGCGGTAAGCCGATACTTAAAGTCCTCCAGAAGCTTTTCAATTCCGTCATCGTCGAGGGCAGAACGCCGAAGACGTGGAACATAAGTGAGGTGATTTTGTTCTTTAAAAAGGGTGACAAGTCCCTCTTAAAGAACTATAGACCCATCTCGCTTCTGAGTCATGTCTATAAGCTGTTTTCGAGAGTCCTTACGAACCGTCTCGCTCGCAAGTTCGACGACTTCCAACCTCCCGAACAAACCGGGTTCCGAAAAGGCTTTAGCACCATAGACCACATCCATACGCTGCGGCAGGTCATACAGAAGACCGAGGAGTATAATCTGCCACTTTGCTTGGCGTTCGTGGATTATGAGAAAGCCTTTGATTCGATTGAAACCTGGGCGGTGCTGCAGTCCCTCCAAAGGTGCCAAGTGGACTACAGGTATATCGAGGTGTTGAGGTATTTATACAAAAATGCCACCATGTCGGTCCGAGTACAGAACCAGAGAACAAATCCTATCCAACTGCAGCGAGGTGTGAGACAGGGAGATGTTATCTCTCCGAAACTGTTCACAGCTGCGTTGGAGGATATCTTTAAACTCTTAGACTGGAAAGGGCTCGGCATCAACATTAATGGCCAGTACCTAACACACCTTCGTTTTGCCGATGATATAGTTCTTATGGCTGAGACCTTGGAGGACCTGAACACAATGCTCGAAGACCTCCGTAGTGCTTCCCAAAGAGTGGGTCTTAAAATGAACATGGATAAGACGAAAATCATGTCGAATGCCCATGTTGTGCCCGCTCCAGTTCATGTTGGGAACACTACACTTGAAGTTGTTGACTATTATGTATACCTAGGACAGGCAGTCCAGTTAGGTAGGTCCAACTTTGAGAAGGAGATCTCTCGTCGAATCCAACTCGGATGGGCAGCATTCGGGAAGCTCCGAAAAATCTTCGTGTCCGATTTACCGCAGTGTCTCAAGACGAAAGTCTATGACCAGTGTGTGTTGCCAGTGATGACTTACGGCAGTGAAACGTGGTCGCTAACTATGGGTCTCATAAGGAGGCTCAAGGTCACCCAGCGTGCAATGGAGAGAGCCATGCTCGGCGTTTCCCTGCGTGATCGAATCAGAAATGAGGAGATCCGCAGGCGAACTAAAGTAACCGACATCGCTCGAAGGATTGCCCAGCTAAAGTGGCAGTGGGCTGGACACATAGCGAGAAGAACCGATGGCCGTTGGGGCGGAAAGGTTCTTGAATGGCGACCGCGCACCGGACGACGCTCCGTGGGTAGGCCCCCGACAAGGTGGACCGACGATCTGGTGAAGGTTGCCGGAAGCCACTGGATGTGGGAAGCGCAGGACCGATCGTCGTGGAAATCCTTGGGGGAGGCCTATACCCAGCAGTGGGTGTCGTGCGGCTGATATGATGAATTACATCGTATGCTGTTTTGTTCAAGCTTTCTTCGGGTATACGGTTTCCGGTAAAAAGTGCTTGGATATGGGCAACCATCGGTATACTGTTCACCAAAATGAGGGAATTAAGGTACGCTGGCGCTGCGTCAAGAAGACTCTGGGCTGCCCTGCCTTCGTCACTACTATAGACAACGTTATCATCAGGATTAGAGAAAAACATAACCATCTTGGGGTAATTTAATTCACGTAATCATAATTGCGGAGTCATGTGTTTTCATACGATCGCTTTCCCGTTCCCTTTCACTTTTATCTGACGCTTGCCTCAAGGCATTAAATAGCGGACGCTGACCGTGCGCTTTCGCTTTCCTTTTGCGTTTTCAACAGAGGCATGCCTCAGGGCATGCAATGGCGCATACCTATGATAGTGTGAGTGAGGGACTGTATAACTGGTTAGCAAAGCAATTAAAAGGCTACGTAATGGAAGGGATTTTACTATAGCGAAAATAAAGGTAAATTTTTAACACTTGACAAATAAGCAAAAAACACAAAGCAAACGCCGACGTCAATGTCACATTAATAGACAATTATTATTACCAATAAAAAAAGGTGCGTTATGCACAGATAGGTATAGCAGAAAGTTCAACGTAAAAGCGCACGGTTTGGAGGCAATTAATATTGCATGCGTTTGACGCTAGTTGACATAAAAAACAACAATCGACCAAATTAAGACCCAGCAGCGCAACAGATTGCCATGCTACTGAACTGTTGAATGATGAATACCTAGTTAGTTATTCTGTGACCTAGTTCAAAACCTGGCAAAATTCACATATTTGTTTATGCTGTTTTATGTTTCGATTTATTCTTATTTCATCAATATTTTTGTTATAAAGCCAGATATTGTTTCGTTCTACTTTCTGGTCGACGGTGATGCAACTATAGCCGACAACATCGCAAGCACAATTAAATAAACTAATTCTGTCGTAAAGTTACATTTTGTCTGCTATAAAAAAGTTCAATTTAATGTGGTGTCTCAAACAATCAAAGAATATTAATGTGACCGCCACTGTACTATGAGCAACAGCGTCGCTTAACCAGTTTGCAACAAAATTCGTATGCGCGCGTATCGCCCCCGCACGAACTAAAAGTATGTGACAGCGGGCGCGGCGTGCAAGCGATTTTAACCTTAGCAGTGGTTAAGCGACGCTGTTGCCCATGGTACGTGTGAATAGGCCCTAAATGCATAAAATGTAGGTAGATAAGGTAGGTAATGCAAAATTTGTAGATATTTGTAACTTAAGTAAATACACTATTTATTAATAATTGCATATAAAATATATAAAAAATAGATAACAGGTACTGAAATACTGTATTTAATGTAATTAAGTAATTTTTCTGTGTAATTGGGTGAACTGAATACCTACTGAAATTATTAATGTAGGAAGTAAAACAAATGAGCTAAAAGTGTTTATCTACACCCATGCTTTAAATCCTCTGTAAGGGGTTCTGAAACAGTTAGCTTATTGCCTTCATTACAATATCCGAGCGAGAGCTGGGGCCCAATCGCACTAATTCTGAACGATAAAACCAAAACCGTTACGTTGTCATTGAGGTTATATTTACCTAAAAATCTTTGGTTAAGCTTAAGAATTTTCATTTAAATTGTCCGAGATTGTCATTCTAGGCTCCTTAGGCACAGCTTTGTACAATTTTAACATAATTAAAGCGAGTATTTTTCTGTAAACAAAACTCAAGCGGTAACGATTTGGTTTTGGTTTTATCGTTGTAAATTAGCGCGATTGGGCCGCTGGTCCTGCAGCGCCGCGCGCCCACGCGAGAGCGTTGCATTATGAAATTCAGTACTACATTATAACACTCTTGCGGAAGACATAATGACGAGGAGGGATAGGAAAGTCAAAGACAAAGTCAAAGTCAAAACCTTTATAGAGGATACATATCATGGGTTTAGATAAATACCATGGGTGTTTTTAATCCATATGTATTAAAATATTGTCTGTTTCCCTAATAAAAACAAGAAAAAATAAGAAAATGGGTGTAGATAAAGTCTTGTATGCAACTGTACATAATTAGGTATTAAAACACTCATGTGATACTATTTTCGTGTTTTAATACCCCTTGTTATAGTACAGTTGCATAAATAACTATTAAATCACAGAACAAAGAAAAAATTGTGGTTTAAATACATTTCATTATTTCTAGAGTCTAATGTAACATGCGAGTCACAAGACATAATAAAAATTGTAAAAACAATATCATAAACTTCTTAATGCATAATGCATATTTACACATCTTATTCAAATTACATTACACTTTGCAATGTAAATAAAAAATATTGGAATATGTCAGTATTCCAATTATTAATAAAAACTATTCGTTTTTTTATTATTAAAAACTGATAATTATGTGTAATTTTTATTCATTGAATATCCAAGATTTTTTTTAATAAATGTTTATTTTTTCAGAAGAGCCACGTTTTGAACAAACGATTCGTGGACAAAAACTAGTATGTGGAAGCCATGTGTTCTATAAAAAAAGAGAAAGAGGCCTCAAAGTAGAATGGGCATGTAGCAAACGAAAAACTAAAAAGTGTAGATCCACCATAACCACCATAGATAATATGATAGTTATGACCAAACAGTATCATAATCACTTTTGAGAAATAAATATTGTATAAGTTGTATTATTTTAATTAGTCTTATTTTTTAAACTACCGACTTGACCTATTCCTTTCTAATACCAAAAACGAATACCAATTTGTTAATTACCGTAATTTTTCTATTCCTAACTCATTGGTTAGGAATAGAAAAAATATAAATAACTAGCGGCCGCCCGCGGTTTCACCTGCGTGGTTCCCGTTCCCGAAGGAATATCGGGATAAAAAGTATTCTATGTTTTAATCTAGGCTATCTACTATCTGTGTACCAAATTCCACCCAATTCCATTCAGTAGTTTTTGCGTGATTGAGGAACAAACATCCAAACATCTAAACCCACAAACTTTCACATTTATAATATTAGTAGGATAAATATAAAAGAATAAATATAAAATTTGGCATTCCAAATTTTAAATATTTAAATAAAGTTCAAAATCTATTCCTAACAAATACCAGTACACAACAGTTGGTACTGGTAAAAATATTCTGCTTTACTACTGATTGTACCTCATAGCATTAACTTGTTTTGGGATTCGTTTATTAATAAAATGAGTATTCGTTTGGAAATAGAAAATTAATTACGGTAATAAACAAATACCATTGGTATTCGTTTTTGGTATTAGAATGGAATAGAACATCGTTTCGATCTATTCGTATTAAACTATTGAACTATACAATTCACCTATCTGAGTATATCACTTTCTTAATTTTTAGTTACACACTATTTTATTGTCCTTGATTCTTACGACGAGACGCCATTTTGTTTACAATATAAGACTCAAAATAAATAGACTTTAAATGGTTTTTTGGATAATTTGTGTTAATTTCAGTCTCTAAAATTGATTACATGTCGCAATCCCAATTTCACAATTTTATCACTTCACAATCAATCTGATTCATTACATTTGTTAATTTTAAATTAAAATGCTTCATATTGAATTTAAATAATAATACTGAAAATGATTTATTGAATAAAATAATAACACTGAAAATGAGGTATTCTAATCATGTTCATTTTTCTAAATTTCAATACAAATGATTGAAATAGCTCTGCTCGGGCCACGAACTTTGATTACTCTTATATTATTAAATACTTACCCTCATATCTATAGACGAGTAAGTAAATAATAATTAGAGTAAAACTATAAAAAGAATTTTCAAATGCTTTTTATTAATATACTCGCATATAATTTACACAGGGTCATTTTGTATTCACCATCCAAATTTTGAGGATGTATTCAGTCCATGAAACTGAACAACTTTCTCTAAGGAAACATGGTCAAATATGTAAAAAAAATGTACTTTCCATACAAATTAAAGAGTTTACGTGATCAATTTAGTATGGGCTGACCAAAATTTTGTGGCGAAATTCGACACATGTTTCTTAGAAAAAGTTGTTTAGTTTCATGGACGGTATATGTGGACGGACATCCTTGTTTGGATGGTAAGTTCAGAATGACCCGATAGATTGAATATTAATCCTTACTAATATTATAAATGCGAAAGACCGTTTGTTTGTTAGTTACGCCTTCACGTCTGAAGTACTGAAACGATCATCATTAAATTTTGCATACACGTTGTCATGGGTACAGAAAAGGACATAGGCTACATTTTGTCCCGAAAAAAAGTATTGTTCCTAAGGGATAGCAAAAAAAGTTTCCACGCAGACGAAGTCGCGGGCGGCCGCTAGTTTATACTATAAACTAGCTGCCGCCCGCGACTTCGTCTGCGTGGAAAGTTTTTTTGCTATCCCTCGGGAACAATCCTTTTTCCGGGATGAAAGATACCCTATGTCCTTTTCTGTACCCCTGCAAACGTGTATGCAAAATTTCATGATGATCGGTTCAGTAGCTAAGACGTGAAGGCGTAACAAACAAACAAACAAACAAACGGACTTTCGCATTTATAATATTAACTAGCTGCCGCCCGCGACTTCGTCTGCGTGGAAAGTTTTTTTGCTATCCCTCGGGAACAATCCTTTTTCCGGGATGAAAGATACCCTATGTCCTTCTCTGTACCCCTGACAACGTGTATGCAAAATTTCATGATGATCGGTTCAGTAGTTAAGATGAAGGCGTAACAAACAAACAAACAAACAAACGGACTTTCGCATTTATAATATTAGTAAGGATTGCATGTGAATATAATATTAAAAAGGAGGAGTGAAAAGCTCGGTGGTGGAGCCTGGCCCTGCATTTGCGAAGGTTAAGAGGTTAAGAAACCAACCTTGGGATGTGTGACCAAAAACGTATTATATTTAGTTTCTCCGTTCTTCGGAAGGCATGTTAAGCCGTTGGTCCCGGCTGTATTTGCAGCCGTTAACACCCACTAATCCGCATTGGGCCTGCGTGGTATGGCCCATCCTCTTTATCCACTCATAATAAGAAAGGCCTGTGCCCAAGCAGAGAGGATATTAAAAATGGCTGATGTCAAAAATTTTAGAAGCATTACAAAATTGAAAGTTTTACTCAAGTCATTATACTTACCTACTTTTCTATAGATATTATGGTTAGATTTAATAGGAATAGTAAAGACTTACTTAGTTTTTCCAATTTTACCTACCTATTGTCATACAAGGGAATTTTACTTTTAGTAAATATTTGCTATGCCAGATTTGTTTTTTTTTTCAGATCAGCCATTTTTCGTTGAGGGCGCTCGTGGTCGAAAGTTGCTTATTGGTGCACACGTTTTTTACAAGGAAAGAATAAGAGGATTCAAGGAAGAGTGGCGTTGTCGGAAGCGGAATATTACTAAATGCAAAGCTTTTGCATTCACAGTTGAAGACGTTATAATCAAGAGTAATTATAATCATAATCACATTTGAGGATGATCATCATCATTATATCAGTCGCAGGACACCCACTGCTGAGAATAGGCCTTCCTCAAGGAATTAAGGATGATACTCATGTTATTTAAGTGTTTGATTTTTTATGAATAATACGGTTTTTATTTACGACAGTTTTATTTTATAAACCAATGATTCGACCTGTTCATACTATTGATCTATTTAATTTACTTAAGTATATCACTTTCTTAATTTTATGTTGTTACATCCTTGTTGTATATAGTCTGTGGTTGTTACACAATATATATATATATATATATATATATATATATATATATATATATATATATATATATATATATATATATTATATATTATTATTATTATATTATTATTAATATATTATTGTCCTTGATTTTCACAACGCCGTTTTCATTTACAAAATAAGACTTAGCAAATAGACTTTAAATGGTTAATTTGATTAATGTGTTCAAACACTACAATTTATTAACCTGTTGCGTGTCTCAATCACGATCATTCTGATTTATTACATTTCTGTTAACCCGGCGTCATTGATGCAGGGTCAACATGACCCTGCATGTTTTGCATATGAAAAAATGCTTAGAAATATTTGCCACACACAACTGTCTGTCTCAGTAGCTGCAGCTAAGGATCACCCCTCCCCGCCACGTACTTCACTTCATTCGTCCATCACCCGCGCAAGGAGCAAAACGTGTGTAAACCTGCGACAGGGTAATTATGACCCAGCTCAACGGTGACGTTGCTGTTTTGGTGCCATATACTTTTTTATATATTTTATATAAAGATTATGTTAGTGTTCGTAATCTTCTAATGATAGAGAGGTTAGGTAGTATAAATTTGATTTAAGTATCATTTTTGTTAGAAACGATATTGTTTTTTGTTGATAAAAGAAAATTAAGAAAAGAGTTACAGTTTTGTTGTATAATTAACAGTCTATAGGAAAAATTAAAAATAAAAATTATTTCACTCATTACCAATGTGTTTTATTGCTGCTACTGATTATAAATACAGTATTTATAATAAATATAAAATGTTTAAAATAAAAAATTATTTTATACTATGCCAAATTTTAACAATTGTAACCAGGGTCATAATGACCCCCCTCAACGTTAGTGTAACTTTTTTCCGCCACAATGACGCCGGGTTAATATTACATTATTATTTTAAGACTTTATATTTACCGGGTGTAACAAGATACTCAACGAAGCCGAGGTCTACGTATTCTGCCCATCATGAGGACCATTTCTGTTCAAAATTATTAATTTTTGTTACTACTCTTAGTTATGCAATATTTGCTTTTTTTCAGATCAGCCATTTTTCTTCAACGAAGCTCGTGGTCGAAGTATGCTTATTGGTGGACACGTTTTTTATAAGGAAAAAACAAGAGGGGTCGAGGAAGAGTGGCGTTGTCGGATGCGGAATATTATTAAATGCACAGCTGTTGTATTCACAGTGGAAGACATTATAGTCAAGAGTAATCATATTCATAATCACTTTTGACGATAATACTAGTATGTAATTTGAGTGTTTGAATTTTTCATGAATAACAAGGTTTTTATTTAAGAGAGTCTTATTTTTTAAACTAACGATTCAACCTGTTCATACTATTGATGTATTTACATTCATTGTCTGTGTATACCACTTTCTTAATTTTTGTTACACAATATTTTATTGTCCTTGATTTTTACGACGTCATTTTCGTTTAGAAAATAAGACTCTTAACAAATGGACTTTAAATGGTTAATTTGATTGATGTGTTCAAACACATTTTTTTTTACCTATTACATGACTCAATCACGGTCATTCTGATTTATTATATTTCTGTTAATATTGCATTTAGGATAGGATAATATTGCAAAGGACTTTATATTGAATAAATATTTTATTATTTTAATTTTAATTTTTCATTGAATTAAACAATGCTTTATGTTCAATAAAATAATAACTGAAAATGATTAAAGCTCTTTTTCTGAATAAGTAAATAATTTTCTTAGTTTTTCCATACCTATCATCGTACTAAGGAATTTTTTTTTTACTTTTCTGTGCTGCAGTACTGGTTTTTTTTTCAGATCAGCCATTTTTCGTCGATGGAGCTCGTGGTCGAAAGTTGCTTATTGGTAAACACGTTTTTAACAAGGAAAGAGAAAACGGGGCCAAAGAAGAGTGGCGTTGCCGGAAACGGAAAATTACTAAATGCAAGGCATTCGTATTCACAGTGGAAGACATTATAATCAAGAGCAATTATAATCATAATCACATTTAAGGAACATTTTGTGATCTCGCAATGTTTCGCATCACACTGCATAAGGCTAGGCGTATGCAGAGGTACGCAAATGACGCGCAGGACAGAACAGAAGCCTACCGCCTTCACCATCGGCTTCATTTGACAGATGGGTGAGATACATTGCTTCTTCTTTTTGGCACAACTAAAAACTTACCAAAGAAAATTAGCAATGTACATCCATCTGTCAAATGAAGCCGACGGCAAAGTCGATGACACTTGCGCGGTAGATCCACAAATCTGCGCGGGGCGATGCAGACACATTATTAGTCATGTGGGTTGTCTACGATATCATATGATATGACATCAGCCATTTTTAATATCCCCACCCTACTGTACGGGCACAGGCCTTCCTTATGGATTGATAAGGGTGATGGCCCAATATCCTACCATGCAGGCTCAATACGGATTGATGGGTGTTAACGACTGCAAATTCCGGAACCAACGCGCACTTGCCTTCCGAAGCAGGGAGGACCTCGAGATAATACATTTTTGGTCACCCATCCAATGACCGACCCTTGCAAAAGTTTCTTAACCTCCGCAATCGCAGGTGCCAAGTGCTAAGCCACTGCGCCACTGAGCACCTCCGGTCGTCTTTGAATAGATTTCACATTTCTGTGACGCATGTGTTTGCGCCGTAACGTACGCACTACTTAACTCTCGGCACGTTGTTGCATTTCAAAATCTGCTCTGCCCTTCGCTTCGTGGACTGCGTCGCCTGCTTCTCAGCATACGCCTAGCCTCATGCGTGGTGACTGCAGTTTTGCTGTTTAAATATTAGACATACAACATGTCTGTTATGTCATGTGTTACGCATCTCGTTTGTCATTCGCATTATGGAGCGTGATGCGTGGCGTGGTAGTGTGTGATTATATGAAAATGAGAGAGGTCATTAAAATTGGGGTATAATGTATAATACAAGTATAGTAATAGTAATCGTTTAATATAATTAAAAAATATATTAATATATAACAGTGTCATCATCATCATCATCATCATATCAGCCGCACGACACACACTGCTGGGTATAGGCCTCCCCTAAGGATCTCCACGACGATCGGTCCTGCGCTGTCCGCATCCAGTGGCTAACAGTGTTATAATGGTAAAATATAATTAAAAATCGATAGTAAAACAAATAAATACATGGTTGTACCTTTTAGAATTTGTCGTTTAAACTTTGATTTTCAATGAAAAATTTTAAACATTTTACACATCTTGACACTTTTTCGACGGAGTGGGGATCAGTTCACGCATGTGGACTTGCGAGCGACCAATAGTGCGCGCCCCTCTCCCGCCGACGCCGCCCGCGTACTTCACCGCTACGCGCACCCAAAATACGCGTTCCGCGTAATCCCCACCCGATTTCAAGATGTTTGCCTCGTACTCGTACTGTATAACATCGTATTTATACCACAAATGCTCTGAAGTGGCCGATTACCACCGTCATTGTCAAATTAATTGTATTATTGTAGCATTTCGATTCGGACGAGAAATATGTACATAAGTAATCTTTTTGTTTCAGAAGTACAGATAGTCACCTCACAAAAGGGCAACCCTGTATTAATCATCGACAGTGATTATTGTATTTATCGTTTTAACATGGTTAGGAAAGAACCATCCGCTTTACACATCTCCAGTGTAAATTGTAAACCTTATAGAGTTTACTGGAGATGTGTAAAGCGGAACCACGGATGTAAAGTCAGTGTTGTGACAATGGACGGGAGGGTTGTCAAACAAAACCATTCTCACAACCATGAGTGAATTAGCCCTAAGCTTAGATTATTACTCATCTATTACGAGTGAGCTGTAGATCTCGCATTCATAACAATTTGGAACATTCCAAAGGCAGATTTTTTATTCTGTAATGACGAGTCGAATATTTTAAAAAATAAATTTAAAAAAATGTTTAAAATCTATTTTCACATTCCTTAATGCTAAACAAAAAAGGAACTGAAACATCTCAGAAAAATATACTGTAGTGTTTAGTAATGTATTTTTTTTAATCAGAACTATTTTTTAATCTACCGTTTGTCAAATTTTATCTTCTATAAGTATTGAAATAACAGCCCCTTATAATTATTTAATAAATTATAATTATCAATTGTGGTTAAAGAAATATAATAAATTATAATTATCATTAGTGGTTAAAGAAATATAAATAGAATTAAAACAAATGTAAAAAAAAAACTTAGTAAATATTTTTAAGTGAGTATACGTTTATTAAAAATTGTAGCTATTTGTATTGTATTTTCTGTAATTATAGAAACTGTTGGTTCTATATTAAATAGTTTATTTTTATTTGTCGATAGATTTTTTTTGCTAGTCTCTTTCACAAAATCATTGCACGGCATAAAGAGGCGAGCTTTAGTGATGAACGGTCAACGATATAATAAAAGCAGTGTAAATAACGGCAAGACATCATGGCGCTGTGTCAAGGGAAATGGTGGCTGCAGGTCATACGTTGTTACAATCAAGAAAGTACAATCAAGTATATTAAAAGTCACTAAACATTAATTTATAATTATCATTTGTGGCTGAATAAATGTAAAAAACTTAGTCAATAATTATAAGTGAGTAAATGACTATTAATAATATTGTAGCCAATTAGTCCTTTATTAAATAAATATTTTTGACATTGAAAATGTTTTTTCGATCGCTTCTGTATATATAGCTTCTGAATTTCACTGAGACTGCGACATCACTCTGGTGTCATGAGTTTTAGGGCTACGTGAATTGTTAAGGTCTCAAAAGATGTATCTCGGCAAGGGCTTCAAGGTGGTGAAAAAAATTGAAAAACTCCAAAACTTTTTTCGTAAATTGCAAAAATGACGAAAAATGACTTAGGTGACAAATCTAAGTAACAACTAAGTTTAATAAAACGATTAATATTATAACCATTCAAAGAACACGTTATCATTAATCTATGATTTTAATAACATTACGTTTCTTTATGCAAGTCGAGAACTTGCCTTGCACGACACGTGGGCATCGAAAAAAAATATTTCTGCGCATCTGATTCTATTGTTTTGGATATTTTTATTTACAAATAAGTTATATTTTGTTTTATTCGTTAAATTCATTTTCAATGTACCAGAAGGTCGTAAAAGGCAAGAGATCTGTGATTTTTTTTATTTGATGATATTATTTAATTATTCTGTTTTTTTTAGTGTTTTTCACAAAATCATTGCGTAGCAAAGAGAGGCTAGCCTTAGTGGTGAATGGTCAACGATATAATAAAAGCAGTGAACATTACGGAAAGTCATCATGGCGCTGTGTCAAGAGAAATGGCGGCTGCAGGTCACACGTTGTTACAATCGAGAACAAGATATTGAAAATCACTGAACACAACCATTAATTTATAATTATTACTAGCTTCCGCCCGCGAGCGAGGATCGAGCAGCCTCGTGCGAGGCCCGCCACACGTGGCAAACGTCTTGCCTCGCGAGGCAGCCGCTTGGTGGGGACCCGCCTAATTGCGTAAAAACGCCTGGTCGGATCCTGGTTGAAGGTTCCCTAAGGATTTTCTCTAATATCCACGCGGACAAAGTCGCGGGCGGAAGCTTCTGTAATAAGTACTTGACTTAATTAGGTAGTTATTCATGAATTTTAGTATTAGAGGTAGTGTAGTATTTATATTTTACTAGCGGCCGCCCGCGACTTCGTCTGCGTGGAAAGGTTTTTGCTATCCCTCGGGAACAATACTTTTTTTCGGGATGAAAGGTACCCTATGTCCTTCTCTATACCCCTGAAAACGTGTATGCAAAATTTCATGATGATCGGTTCAGTAGTTAGGACGTGAAGGCGTAACAAACAAACAAACGGACTTTCGCATTTATTTTTATTTTCGCAGTAAGGATTTGTGGTTAAATAAATATAAATATTAATAGAAATAATTAATGTAAAAACCTTGGTAAATATAAGTGAGTAAATGACTATTAACAGTACTGTAGCCAATTTATTGTATTTCTGTAAGTCCTTTATTAATTACTAGCTGCCGCCCGCGACTTCGTCTGCGTGGAAAGTTTTTTTGCTATCCCTCGGGAACAATAGTTTTTTTCGGGATGAATGGTACCCTATGTCCTTCTCTGTACCCCTGACAACGTGTATGCAAAATTTCATGATGATCGGTTCAGTAGTTAAGACGTGAAGGCGTAACAAACAAACAAACAAACAAACAAACGGACTTTCGCATTTATAATATTAGTAAGGATTTGATTGATGTTATAATTTAATCATTCTGTTTTTTTTCTAGTGTTTTTCACAAAATCATTGCGCGGCAAAGAGAGGCAAGCTTTAGTGGTGAATGGTCAACGATATAATAAAAGCAGTGTAAATCACGGCACGATATCATGGCGCTGTGTCAAGAGAAATGGCGGTTGTAGGTCACACGTTGTTACAGTCGACAACAAGATATTGAAAATCACTGAACACAACCATTAATTCATAATTATTGTTTTAAATGGGATTTAATACTTTGGCATACCAAAAAAAACATTTTGTTCTCCAAAATAGTAAATGCTCAACAAATCTTAAACCCAAGAAGAAGATTTAGTGAGCATTTACTAATTCTGGGTTAGGTTAGGTTAGTATGGTTTCAAACATAAGCAATTATATATTCTGTGACATAAGCCATTTTAAATTACACAACCAATAATTTAATAACCGACAATATTAACCATTATTTTATTGTAACATTGTTTGTATTTAAATTGTTTTTTCTCTGACGTTTAATTTCTAAAATAAAAGTATAGGAATAAAATTATCTGGATTATTTGAAACTGACAAATCGAAAGCTGACAGAGAAAGAGCATGGTTTGAAGGCGGTTTGCTGACATACGTCTGACGCAAGTGAATTCAAAGTTGACCTTTAGGGTGCTTCTACACGGTGCAGTAGCCCGCGCAAGTTAAGCACTTGCGCAGGTTACATTCTCCGTGTAAACACGTAAAGCGGGTCCAGCTCCATAGCATTGTACACCTGCGCAAGTAACCCGGGCGCGTGCGCAAGCTACATCCACCGTGTAGAAGCACACTTAGAAAAGTTCTCGTGTTCTTTTGCAATGAATTGAGATTTATTCATTGCAAAAGAACATACATTTTCTGAATTATTATACTTTGCCCCACCAAGTGTCCCCACTGGTGAATAGTATCAATAAAAAGTAAAAATATAGAAGTAACATTCGACTTAAAACGAATCTGTCTTAAAGAAGCGAACAAGGGCACTAGTGGGGAGTTGGGGACGCTTGGTAGGGCCAAGAGGAAAATCCCATTTTCTTTGGTCAACTTTCAATCAACTTGCATCAGACGCATGCAATTACTACTAACTGAACTATTTATGGTTTTAGCTTGTTACGTGATGACTAAAGATGGCAATAAGACTTTGTTGCTCGGCGGTGAAAGATTCAACAAGCAAGGAGGCACGGGGCCGAAAGTTTATTGGAGATGCGCCAAGAGGAATTCCGGATGTAATGCTAGAGTGTGGACTGTAGATGACACTATTGTAAAGTGTAGGAACGAACATACACACACGAAAATCAGGCGAGTAACTGGTCCATGCCAGTACGAGTACATTTATAATAGTTAAATGTGGTTTAATAATTATTTTTCTGATATATATTGTTAAAATTTAATAGAACGACTACTTTACCTATTCTGCCGTGTCAGGTACATCTCTTCTATCTTGAAAAACAGCATTTTGAGTCCTTAAAGTTTTTGACAAAATAATAGCTATATTTTCTTTATTAACTGTATTATATAACTTTTTTGTTTTTAATATAATTATAAAAGTTGATGATCAACTCGTACACATTCTCTGAGTATACACCGATGTACTGGTATTGTACAAAAAAGAAATTGGGTTGAACGGCGAAAGCTCGCACGAATGCGCAAGGCCAGCTGACATCTTTCGTTGAGAACTATAATCATGATCCACCAGTCTATCATGTAACTACGGATGCCTAAATATTATAACTTGAGTTGGAAGAGTTAGGCATGATTAAACAACTAAAAATTTAAGTTGAACAACTTGTTCAATTGTATTTTCTCCAGTCAGTTGAAGCTACGTAAGTTAATTTTTAGAAGCTGACAATAGGCTGTCAGGAACAAAGAGCAGTGGAGTAGCAACAAGCTACTAATTTTTGATTTTTTCTATCTATTTTTTTTTGTTTTTTTAGAGGTGATGTTACCCGTATATAAAGTTGTTGCCGCCGCTGTTTGTTCTTTTAGTTTAATAGTCGAGCGGTAAAACAAGGTTTGAAGTTAGTTTTCGCACAAGTCATCATGGAATATGAAAATGTATTATCGATGCATTCAGTGATTTTTATGATTTGCTATAGAGCACTTCGGCATGTTTACTGTTTGACAAATCACGCGATACTAAATGACAAGTCGTGAGTAATGGGGGACTTGCAGCGTTTTGGGGGAGTTTGAGGTGTGCCACAAAATCCTTTGTCATGCAATATCCTCAGGTAGATGATCGAAGATTCCAAAATATCAAAAATGCACAACGTTAATATTCAAGTTTTCACTTCTGCCGGCACTCCCAAAGTGCAACCCGATTTTTTTACTTTTTGGTTAATAAAATGTTTAAATTCATTGTAGAAAATTCTATCAAGCATTGTTTTGTCTTTATTTTTCTAGCCAAATAAAAATACATTTTATATAACACTTATTTAATTAGCTTTTTATATAAATTTTAACCCTTATACAACGGTTTGGTCCCGTCCCGATGTGCTTAATGCTCATGAGAGCTGGGCCCTATTGTCACCTGTCATAACAGTTTTATACCCATAGTATTTGATTGAATAAGGCGTCACTTGGCGGAAGTTCCAAACCATTATGAAAAATATGAAATTTATATAATACAAGAAGTACAGAAGTAAGCTACATATATTTCTTTTTCAAAATAATTGTATATCCATTGTGTCAAACGATTTGAAAATAGAACAAATTGCTCATAGCTATACCGTAATGTAAACAAAATTGTCATGACAATTGACAAATTATCACGTTATTAAATAGGACCCTGGTATTAAAACATACCTTTGCATAATCTTAGGTAATTTAATTGGTAATAAGGTAAACTTGACGAATATTAAAACACTCATTCGTTCATTAGTTGAATAGACCAGTCCATAGATAAGTTTTTTTTTTATAATGTATTTTCTATTCTTTACAGTGGTTCTTATTCCAAGTCGATACCGGAAGGGCAAAAAAAGCATGTTGATGATCAACTCGTACACATTCTCTGAGTATACACCGATGTACTGGTATTGTACAAAAAAGAAATTGGGTTGTACGGCGAAAGCTCGCACGAATGCGCAAGGTCAGCTGACATCTTTCGTTGAGAACCATAATCATGATCCACCGGTCTATCATGTAACTACGGATGGACAGTATGTTAAATTAAATTGAGCTGTTAAAAATATCTAAGCCAACTTTGAAGAACATCGACTGTCAATAATAATTATTGAAATTATTATTGTTTATAATGATTCTTTTAATGCAGTAATGTATCTGTTTAGAATACCAAATGCTATCTTGTTCAACGAAGCCGAGGTCTACGTATTCTGCCCATCATCATCTGTAGACAAAAAATAGGAAAAAACTAATAAAATAAGATTTCATAAAAAAATTAAAAAAAACATTTTTGATTTTGACCTTCAATAACTTCGTAGCTATTGGTTTCCCAGGTATAGTGTAAAAGACAAAAATGATCCTGATGATGGGCGGAATGCGTGGACTTCGGATTGGATTCGAATGTCAATAAAGATTGAGTGTCTTGTTACACCAGTTATAGTACATCTATCAGTTACTGAAAAATGTATAATAAGTTTTTCTATATTGTTATATAGATACTAAAATTTCATAAAATATAGATATTTGATGAACCATAAGCAAATAGGTAACTCTTGTTTTATTTATAGTTCTTAAAAACCAAACGTTTATCCTTTATTTTTATTTAATTAGGGACTATAATAATAAAGGATGTAAATTAAAAGTTGTTGAGGTATATCTTCAGTGTTTACGTTTCCTAATTTCAGATATCGTCACTGCTATTCTCCGTGCACGCTTCGCCCGCGAGTCCACTAACATCTACATTGGTGGGCACAAGTACTTCAGACACTCTCGATCCCTCATCGGAGATAGGATCAGATGGACTTGCTCCAAAAAGCACAAGCACAAGTGCAAAGCATCTGCTGTCACCATAGATGGAGTTGTTGTATCTACTTCGGGACTTCACTCACATACATAGGGTTGAGACATATTGAAAATCCGTATTTTCCATGGCTTTGTCTTCGCCGTTCGGGAAACATCGTTTGTTCGAGAATACCACACAGCGATGACGGGTTAACCGAATACCGATGAGCTAGTTTTCTCGCTCTTGTTAACGTTATTTTTGTGCGTCGAAAAGGGATAGAGCTAAGAAAAATTTATATAGTTTTATTTTATTTAGGATTATGCTGTAAGTACGTTGGACTTTTGGGATGGGAAGCCACGCCAAATGATGAAAAAATGTAGTGTGACCAGATATGATCTGAACCAATCTGTCAAACTTCAAAACCTATTTTAGAATATTTGACATTGAGTATTTCAGTTAAAATGGTATTGTCGGTGTAACATCTGAAATATTATTTTGGTCAACATTTTGTTACATTGCTTATTAAATTGCTTTTTTTTAAATCGATTAGATTGTCTTATAACTTAATATTATAGTTTGTTATATTATAAGAATCATCATTTTTTGCTTCGTTTGATTTCTATTCTTATTTTTATTGTTACATTTTACCAGGCTGGCCCTGATTTTTTAAAATGTTTACATTATGTCATTCTATTTAATATATTTTTTATCAAATTTAGAAATTTATTCAAAATATCGTTGACTAAAAAAAATGTTTTCAAATAATTAAGGAAAAAGTATTAAAACGGTTAGTTATATATATGTTGAGTTAAGTTTTACTATTAAAATAAATAAAATGGTACCTTCGTATAAAAGTTTAATATATTTTTATACTATAATATATTGAAATATGTTTATAAGTATTAAGACATTCCAAATAATGACGCATATAATGTTGAACCTTTGGAGGCCCAACGTGTTATTTTTTGTTATTTTTTAAATTAAAACATGATGTTAAATTACGGTAAATATTATAATGTTATCTACCAAAGGAAGTTTGTTCTTGTAATTTTACTATAAAACATAATTTTAAGGTGATTTGGAAACAATTTTGGAACGAAATGTGATCAAAATTTTAAATATTGCTAGTAAAGATAAATAATATAAATAAATAGTTCGTAAGTATTATTGATAATATTAAAAATGTTTTCAACTACGTAATAATATGCCTTTTCACAAATTTTGAACACTTTACACTGGTAATGGATAACTTTAGTGAAAACCAAATTATAATTATTTTTAACATTAATTAAAACTTTCAGAAATTATGATGTGCATATTAATTTTTCCATCACTGCCATATTATCATCAACATTTTGATGTTATTTTATTTTAAAATGTGATGATGAAAGATGGCTTATATAATTTTATTACCTGCATTAGTTGAAAGATGAGCCAATAGAAGTATACTACACACAGCTTCATGAGCCGTCAAAATAATATTAATTATAGGTACGATCGGTAACTCTAATACTATTTTTATATCCCGGGATCCCGTCTAAGCTGCTACGGGTAGTGATGGGGAAAATGCCAGGCATTTTGGGCGGATTGGGAATATTCCTGATAAGCGCCCATAAATTCCCGCCTACTGGGCATTTATCCGGCCATTTATTTTGTACAACATAATATATGTACAAAATATATTTTACTTTAAAAGTTAATTTATTTAGATAAATTAGTCAGAATTCATTGATCAAAGCTTAAATAATATGTTCCAACCGTGCCGATAGCATACTTCACGACAAAATTTTTAATTAGTAAAATATCGATGGAGTAGGTTTACCATTTATGTAAGGGAAGACGCCTAGGATGCACAAGATGCCTGATTTTTTAGAAAAATGCCTGTATATAGTGTGTATAGTAGAAAAACGGCCGCGCAGAGCGCTTTTTAGTCAGTTTCATCCACTAATGTTGCAATCTGAGGTCAGTCCATGACTTCATCTACGTAAACATTTATAGGTATTGCTATCCTTTAGGTGTTAAAAAAAGTACTTTTTCCTGGATAAAAACACCTCTGACAACGTGTGTGCAAAATTTCTTTACTCAGCTTTACGAACAAACAAACAAATTCGCTCTCGCATTTATGAGTTAGCTATGACTTTGTTGAATGATTTTTGTACGGTCTTAACTAAACTTAAATCAGAAAAAAATATCAAAAAGTCAAATTTTAATGAATATTTGTGAAATCACTAATATTTTGTTTTATTTCTATAATAATTTTTCATTGAAGCCGTTGAACAATGATTTTTTTCTGCTCTCGGATTGGGCATTTATTGGGCACTTATGGGTTTATTACCAAAGCGCCTGGGTTTTTTCCCAATTTTCCCGCCCGGGTAGAAACACTTTCTCATCTATAGCTACGGGTGAGTCGATTTTTTCTAGTATTTTTTCTAATATATTAATGACCTTAATAAAAAAGATTTTTCACCTTTTATAAAGTTACTCTTAATTTTTTTCAAATAGAGAAATTCTCTGAAACGTTTATCTCACAAAATTATGTTATTCCAGATTGTCAACTACTCAAAATGGGCAATGGAGGGGAAATCCTCCTGTGGAAAAATCATTCTTACAACCGGAAGCGGGCCACCCGCAATAACCAGATACGTTGGTACTGTAGTAGATACCACAGGGGCTGTAAGGTCACTCTCGTCACCACCAAGAGTCTGCTCCCTGTAGAAGCAAACGGAAACCATGATCATGCACCCATTAAGTACATTAAGGGATCTCATGGTTATTTTAGAGCGCCAGAGTCATATCAGCTGTGTTGATAGGGCGACTTGGTGAGGCAGGGTGTTGTCCCCCACCACTACCATGCATGCGAGCCGTACCTAACTTTTCCCTACTGAAAAAGCGATACGTTATCGTTATTAGAACTAGTTATTATTGTTCTGCATTCGCCTAAAACAATAGTACATTACTGCCGCGGTCAATAATGACTGCGTTGCTGGCAGCGATGATGATGGCCGAGAGCGGAGCTTAGCGCAGGTCCAGGCCGTCACAGCGTGGTCAGCATTGCAGCACTTGATGGACAAGCTAGAATAAATAGCTTTATAGCGCGGACAGCAAGGGCTGCAATGATGACCAAGCTTGAAGGCCGAGAGCGTAGTTAAGCTTAGCTCGAGGCCATCATAACGTGGCCAGCAGTGCAGTCATTGTGGACCAAGGCTTGTATATTACTTTACTCAAAAAATGCGAATACTGCCTACTATACCTACTACAGTAGGTACTTATAACCTAATTTCGTAAAAATACAAAAATGCAAATATCTCAGAAACGGTGCGTCGGAGCTAAAAAATAAGGTTTTTTTTGATCCCCTTTGTAACCTCAGAAGTAAATAAGGGGTATTGAATGAAAGGTCAAAATACGGTCAAGTGCGAGTTTTTTATATTTTTCCATACTAATTTTATATAAAAGTACAAAAACATCATCTAGGTACAACAATACAACACCCGCACAGATATAGAATGGGATTCAAAATGGCGGCTCACCGCGCTTACCACAACGAGTGTGACTGAGAGAGCGATATAGTGAATATGAACGACGCCATTTCTAATCCCATTCTTTATCCGCGCGGGTTGTACAGTGTATTTTTCACCTAACTATGTTTGAAAGAAAACTCGACAATAATGGATTCTCAAAGGAAATTGCTGGTGGCTAAAACTCGACAATAATGAAATCCCATATAACTTTGTTGCGTCACTATCGGAGGACACCGGCAAGCTCGACTTTGTTCAAAGAAGGTTGTCAAAATAATGACCATATTGCAAACTTTTTTGAGTAAAAGAATTTATTCACTATACGAAAAGATAATATTGTAATACTATGTTCAAACTGTGCTATATGCTGCAAAACTTATTAAATAATTGATAATAAAAATAAAACTACCGTCATATGACCTGTTTTTGAAGAAATAAAAATAACACGCTCACTGCGATAGGGGTCAAAAAGACGGGGGTGTCCACATTCGCCAACTTCCTTTTTCGCCAATTCCTGATTCGCCAATTCCTGATTCGCCAACTCCAGATTCGCCGATTCCTGATTCGCCAACTCCTGATTCGCCAATTCCTTATTGAGAATCTGTTATTTAGTCGCTCGAGCGTTGTTGTCGTGGGCTTTCACTTTATAGTCCTCGTCTTTTTGTTATAAAAAAATTCACAGATCTTGTGCCCTTTACGACCTTCTGGTACATCGATTAAATATACATTGAAAATGAATTTAATTAATTTTATAAATAGGAGATCTGTTGTTTTATCTTAAAAAATAATAATTTTACTAATCCTAGTAAATATTTAAACACATTGGCAATAAAATGTTTGGGTTTGGCTGTAGGCCAGTAAGAAATTTGAGAATCAGGAGTTGGCGAATCGGGAATTGGCGAAAAAGGAAGTTGGCGAATGTGGAAACAGGGAAAAAGACCATCCACGAGTCATTCTGTTGGTGCGGGAAGAAAAAGCGCGAACTTCCGCAACGTGCGAAGAATGTAGCCATTGCATTTCTGTGAGTAAAACACAGACAAATATATTTTTGGGTTCTTGTAAAGACAGGACTTCATGCTGTTGTTTATATATGGGGCTCTTCCACCGCACTGAACTGAAAAATGATTTTAGAGAGACAATGTTTGATTTGAATTTGTTAGTACATTATTTCAGTGACTATTTCCGGGATTATTTTATAGTCTTTTGTAATTGACATACATCTTTTGAATTGTTTTACAGATTACAAACTAATCAAAATGTACAACGGCGCCGAGCTTTTTTTGTGGAATAGTTACTGTTATAACCGCAAGACCGGAACCAGACAATTTCGCTGGTACTGCACTAGATACCACAGGGGATGTAAGGCCTCCGTCGTCACCACAAAAAACTTTGTTTTCCTATCAGCCAGTGGGGATCATGACCATCAGCCTTATATATACCATAAGATGGATAACGGGACTTATTGCAGAACTTAGTCACAGACTATGACTTAGTTTAAGAATATGCGTTATACTAAAAAGAGTCGTGAAGATTTCGGTTGACCTTGACTTTTTAAAATAGGTTAATTTTTTTATTGATTAACATTTTTTTACTATAGTAGGTAGTTCAATTAGTATCAATAGTAGAAATAAACAAAAGTATCACGTTGTATGAAAAAAATTATGCGAAATATAGTTGCACGCAACAGAAAAATAATGATATTCGAAGACGGCTGTTTCATTAGCATCATAATGCAATACTCAAAATGCTTTACAATTGTAAAAAAAATATTTCAATTGTTATGAATTTATACCAAAAAATATGAAGTTCATCAATTTCTGTTCTTTTGCGTACATAGTTTAATCGCTAAGCTTTTGTCTGGAAAAGTTACAAAGATGAATAACGGGACTTATCGCGGAACTTAGTCACAGACTCTAATACGTTAGAACATTATATCAGTAACTATATCAAGGATTTTTTATAGTCTTTTGTAATTGACATACATCTTCTTATGAATTGTTTTACAGATTACAAACTAATCAAAATGTATAACGGCGCCGAGATTTTTATCTGGAAAAGTTACTGCTATAATCGCAAGGCCGGAGTCAACAAATATCACTGGTACTGCACTAGATACCACAGGGGATGTAAGGCCTCTGTCGTCACCACAAAAAACTTTATTTTTCTATCAGCCAGTGGAGATCATGACCATCAGCCTTATACATACCATAAGATGTCTAACGGGACTTATTGCAGAGCTTAGTCACAGACTATGACTTAGTTTAAGAAGATGCGTTACTAAAAACAGTCTTGAAGATTTCGGTTGACCTTGATTTTTTTTAAAAATAGGTTGAGTTTTTTATTGATTAGCAACTTTAACATAATAGGTAGTTAAATTAGTATTGTTAGTAGAGAAAAACAAAAGTAACACGTCGTATGAAAGCTTTATGCGAAATATAATTACACGCAACACAATAATAAAATAATCGAAGACGACTGTTTCATTAGCATCATAATTCAATACATGAAATGCTTTACATTGTAAAATTGTTATGAATTTATAATAAAAAATTAAGTTGATGAACTTTATATTTCTATTATTTTGCGTAATTTTAATTGTACTTATATCTATTGTTGGTTTATCTGCATATGTTTCCTTGAAGGTGAGATTGTAAAATCAGCCAGAGGCGGCACTGCATTGAGAGTAAAAGGTTATACCTACAACAGGCGTCAACCAGGCAAGAACAACAGTTGGAGGTGGCACTGCTCATTATACCACAGGGGGTGCAAAGCTGTAGTGGTCACTACTAAGGACTATGACGTCATCGAGTTTCTACTACAACATATCCATCCTCCAAACGTAGTTCAAAGAGTTTATGCGAAATCAGACGCATGTTATGTTGGGAAAACTGTTTAATTAATATGTGCTAAACTTTAGATTCATTGTTTTACTTAAACTATGAGTTATTAAATGAGTCGTGGTAGCAGTTGAACTCATACTATCATGTCATTCCCGTCGGCGGTTTTGGTTGCTACACTTCCTAAGTTTATGTCTCGTTCTTATAATGTACTTCTATAAATTGCCATGTCATCATCAAAGTGTTTAATAAAATATTTTACATATTTAGTTTCCTAATTTCATTACATATTAAGAAAAAATCGAGTGGATAGTTGAGGAAACAAAATATATATAACTATAATTTGGGTTGTATCATTATAATATCTTTCAGGAGCTGTTTTTATAAATACGAAACGAGGGAGAGTTCTACAAATGGACGGATTCACATTTGCGAAAGATTATACCTGCGGCCCAAAAATAAGATGGCGTTGCAGTAAAAAGAACAAGTTTTGCCGTGCTGCCGTCGTCAGTATTGACGATATCGTAGTCAAAACTTCTGGCCTACACAACCACGAATGATTTTTTTTCGACATTTCTCTTAATTTTAATATATTTTTTTTGGATTATCAATATATCTATAGTAGAATATAAATCTACGTACCTATTAAATTTAACTATTTTTGCTAAATTACTTCAAATACTGTCTGTGTATAATGAAAATCAAATCGTATCTAGTTCCAGTACTATCATAAATGTCATTCACGTGGGCGGTTTTGGTTGTTGCACTTCCTAAGTTTACGTCGTTCTTTATAGTGTTCTTCTCAGTTTTTTTTATCAATTGCCATATCATCATCAAAATGTTTAATAAAATATTTTATTTACTTCCCTAATTTCATTACATATTAAGAAAAAATCGACTGGATAGTTGAGGAAACAAAATATCGATAACTATGATTTGGGTTGTATCATTATATTTATATCTTTCAGGAGCTGTTTTTATACATACGCAACGAGGGAGAGTTCTGCAAAGGGACGGATTCAGATTTGCGAAAGATTATACCTACGGCCCAAAAACAAGATGGCGTTGCATAAAAAAGAACAAGTTTTGCCGCGCTGTTGTCGTCACCGTCGACAATATTGTAGTCAAGACTTCTGGCCTACACAACCACGAATGATTTTATTTCGATATTTCTCTTAAATTCATTATATTTTTCCCGGATTGTCAATAGTAAAATATATAAATCTACGTATGACATTTTATTATATTTGCATTATTACTTGAAATATCTGTCTGCGTGTATATAAAAATCATCGATATCTCGTTCCAGTACTATCATAAATGTCATTCACGTCGGCGGTTTCTTTATTATGTACTTCTCAGTTTTTTAATAAATTAATAAAATATTTTTTTTCAATTTCATTACATAGAAAAATTACTGTGGAAAGAGTAAACAAAATATTGATAACTATGATTTGGGTTGTATCATTATAATTTATCTTTCAGGGGCTGTTTTTATACATACGAAACGAGGGAGAGTTCTGCAAATGAACGGATTTAGATTTATGAAAGATTATACCCTCGGCCCAAAACAAAGATGGCGTTGCATAAAAAAGAACAAGTTTTGTCGCGCTGTCGTCGTCAGTGTCGGCGATGTTGTAGTCAAGACTTCTGGCTTACACAACCACGAATGATTTAATTTTGATATTTATTTTAGTTTCATCATATTTTTTTTCGCATTATCAACAGTAGAATGAACAAATCTACGTAAAACATTTAATTAATTTTGCATAATTACTTCAAATACTTATGTCTATGCTATAATAAAAATCACGGATATCTAGTACCAGCATTTTTTTATTTCACTAATTGTATTGAGTCTGACAGGATCTAAAGAGCCAACGTTGTAGGTATACAAGTATACAAATATAAGCTGTTAAAAGACCCATTTTGTCGAAGCGTTCTATGTGGGGAATGTTTTATTTTAATATGATAGGTACTTAACTTTAGGTTCCTTATTTTACATAAACATCTAATCAATATCATTTTATTTCAGGAGCTGTTTTTATTCAAACGAAACGAGGGAGAGCTATCGAAATGGATGGATTCCGATACTGTAAAGACAGAATCTGCGGTCCGAAAACAACATGGCGTTGCACAAAAAAGAACAAGTTTTGTCGCGCTTACATCGTCAGTGTCGACGATATTGTAGTCAAAACTTGTGGCTCACATAACCATGAATGATTTTATTTTGATCATTATTTTATTATATTTTCCGGATTATCAATAGCAGAATGTATTAATTATTTACTTTTGCATAACTACTTCAAATACTTTTATGTCTATGTATAATAAAAATCACCAATATCCGGTACCAGCCTTTTTTTCTTTCACTAATTGTATTGACTATGGTTGACTTGAATTAGGTAGGTTTAGGTATGTTATCTAGTTCCATCATTTTTATCTCACTAATTGTATTGATTGTGACAGGACCTAATGAGCCAGCATTGTAGGTAATGAAGTATACAAATAAGTTAAAAGACCCATTTTATCGTACCGTTTTATTAAGGGAAGCTGTTTAATTTTGATATGATAGGTACTTAACTTTTGATTCCTTATTTTACATAAACTGCTAATCATTATCATTATATTTCAGCTGTTTTTATTCAAACGAAACGAGGGAGAGCTATCGAAATGAATGGATACCGCTATATTAAACACAGAATCTCCGGTCCGAAAACAACATGGCGCTGCATAAAAAAGAACAAGTATTGTCACGCTGTCGTCGTCAGTGTTGACGATATTGTAATCAGAACTTCTGGCTTACACAACCATGTATGATTTTATTTAGATATTTCTCTTAATTTGATTATATTTTTTCCCAGATTATGAATAGTACCTATAGAATTATGAATCTACTTAATACATTTATTTGTTATTGCATTTACTTCAAAATTCTTATGTCTCTGTTATTCTAATAAAAATCAGCGATACCTGATTCCAGCCTCTTTTCTTTTACTAATTGTTTTGATGGTGCAATCACTATCGAAGTCAATTAAGTAAGTAATTTAAGTCAATACTTAATGCACCAACATTAGGTATTATACTTATAAGGATCTAACTGTTTTCTTTTTGTTTTTTGTCAATACGATTTTTGTGTTAAATGAACAAATTAGGTGTTCTGCATGAGGGAAATATTGCTTTTTCAGCCTTTCTACGCTGAATACAGTCGATTTAAAAATTCAAAGCAGATGCGACCTTATACCTAAGTCGTTTTAACAAAAAAATCTGTTAGTTCTTTAATGCTTAACACCGTCTTGGACAGATTTTGTTGTGACGTTTTATGCCAGGAAATCTATTAATACTAGCGGCTGCCCGCGACTTCGGCTGCGTGGAAATTTTTTGCTATCCCTCGGGAACAATACTATTTTTCGGGAAGAAAGGTACCCTATGTCCTTCTCTGTACCCCTAACAACGTGTTTGTAAAATTTCATGATGATCGGTTCAGTAGTTAAGACGTGAAGGCGTAACAATCGAACAAACAAACGGACTTTTTTACATATCTTCTTAATATATAAAATCGTAAACTGAATGACTGACTGATCTATCAACGCACAGCCCAAACCGCTGGACCTAGAGACTTGAAATTTTGCACACAGCTACCTCATACAGTGTAGGCATCCACTAAGGAAGGATTTTTGAAAATTCTATCCCTAAAGGGGTGAAATAAGGGATGAAAGTTTGTATGAAAGTCCCTCAGTTTTGTAGCTAGGATCTTTAAATTTTGTATTTAGGCTGATGATTGAAAATTAATAAACACGGGTCTCAGCGTTTTTCAAAATTCTACCCCCGAAGGGGTGAAAAGGGGTATGAAGTTGTGTATAGAAAAAATCCTTCATTTTCGAAGTAAAAATCACTTAATTTATAGTAAAGGCTTATGGAAGAAAATCTAACGCAACGTTTATTGATATTGTTAGTACTTTAACCCCTATGGTGATGAAATAGGGGTGAAATGTGTAAATAAACCTAAAAATAGAGATGGATGTCGTTATTCGGGTTTTCTGGTATGACGATTGCGAAAATGACATTTATTTTGAAGTCCAACACGGTGGATGATTTAACCCCCTAAAGGGGTGAAAATGGGTTTCAAATTTTGTATGGAAAAAGAATATAAAATAGACATTACAACTTTAAACTTCGTAAAAGCACGTCTAAAAATGAATTGGCAAACACATATTTGGTAATTTTGAAAATCAACCCCTTAGAGGGTAAATGGGGTATGTAAACATAAAAATCGATATGGATATCGTTCTTGAGGTTTATGGGATGGTGATTGCGAAAATGACATTTATTTTAAAGTCCAACACAATGTACGTGATTTAACCACTAAAAGGGTGAAAATGGGGTTCAAATTTTGTATGGAAAAAGAATATAAAATAGACATTACAACTTTAAACTTCGTACTAGGAGTACGTCTAAAAATAAATAGTCAAACATATATTTTGTGGTTTTGAAAATCAACCCCTTAGGGGGTAAATGGGGTAAGTAATCATAAAATACTATATATGGATGACGTTCTTGAGGTTTTATGGGATGGTGATTGCGAAAATGACATTCATTTTGAAGTCCAACTCGGTGGACATGCATGATTCAGCCCCAGGGGACGGGGAGAAACGGAACGGGAACTGGACGGAGCGGAAGAGAACGGGAAAGGGAATGGGACGGAACGGGAACGGGAGCGGGACGGGAACGGAAACCGGAGGGGACGGGGACGGAAATGGGAACGGGAACGCGGACGGGACGGGAACGGGACGGCAACGGGAGCGAGAACGAGAGCGGGAACGGAACGGGATGGGATGAGATGGGACGGGAATGGAATGAGAGCGGGGACGAGAACGAAACGGAATGGGACGGAACGGGATGGGACGGGGATGGGAACGGGAATGGGAACGGGACGGGTCGGGATGGGAACGGGACGGGACGGGACGGCAACGGGATGGGACGGCAACGGAACGGGACGGTAACGGGAACGAGAACGGGAGCGGGACGAAACGGAAACGGGAATGGGAACGACCAGTCCTTTTTACGCGATTAGGCGGGTCCCCACCGAGCGAGCGAGCCTCGTGCGACAAACGCCTTGCGTCTTGCGTCTTGGCAAACGTCTTGCCTCGCGAGGCAGTGCGCTTGGTGGTGACCCGCCTAATCGCGTAAAAACGGCTGGTCGGATCTTGGTTGAAGGTTCCCTAAAGATTTTCTCTAATATCCACGCGGACGAAGTCGCGGGCGGAAGCTAGTATAGTATAAGTAAGGATGATAGTTACAAACTTAACTTTAGATTCCTAAATACCTTTCAGAACCTGTTTTTATACAGACGAAACGGGGGAGAGCTATCGAAATCGGTGGATTCCGATATTTGAAAGACAGAACCCACGGTTCGAAAACAAGATGGCGTTGCGGAAAAAAGAACAATCATTGTCGCGCTTTCGTCGTCAGTATCGACGATGTTGTAGTCAAATCTTCGGGTCCACACAACCATCGAAAAACAAAACAAATCAAAACCATCAATAAATAAACAATATTTCAATATGTATCCTTAATTTAATTGTTTTTTTCCGAATTGTCAATAAATATTTTTTTGTAATAACATTTATCTTCAAATATGTCTGTGTTTATATTAAAAGGGTCGAAATTAGCTTTCATGACTTAGGATCTATTGCACATTGACGTTGTTCCGTGTGGTGGCCTATTCCCAGTAAAGGCAGTAATCGCTCGTAATTTACGATGGTGACGATTAAAATTAGTTATTTTTCAATTTCAGTGGAATTCGTGTACACTGAGAGAGGTAAACGCATTGCTATTTGTGAGGGGTATACCTTCTACTACTGGAGCAGGCTCCGCGCCGACGAGGCCGGAATGTGGCGATGTACCAATGGCTATCCATGCAAAGCAAGGTTCAAGGCTACCAAGTTCGGAAAAGTCGCCAGGATCACCACCTTGGATCATACGCATGATCCACCAGCCATTGGGTTCAAAGACGGCTATTTAGTAAGGATGCCAAAAAAGACAAATATGTAGAGGAGACGAAAGGAGACCCGGCCTTTTATGCTGAAGTTGAATACTTTTTTATTTTTTGAATCTGTGATTAATAATAAAATAAATACATTCATAATAAAAGCACAGCAGGTACTTTTTCACTTATTAGTCTATGAAGCAGCCACGATTTTACATTTCATAGTGACTTTTTTACCTTTGAAAAATTTAATGTGTATAATCTGATGATTGGTTGTTTCCTTATTGTTTCCATATCAAAAAATATTCAAATTTAAATAACTTTGTTTTACATGCGCTAAACATAAGACAGAATTTAATCAATGTAGCAAATATTATTGGCTTTATTTTAAGACCAAATTCAATCGTATGCAAGTTAAACATTTTTATGCCGAGTACCGGTTCTCATTGTTTGCCTGAAGATAGATTCTGATTCACTGGATAATTGAATATGCGTTTTTTGATGAGCAATATTTGCTCATTGACGGTAGCAGTCTGGACTTGGAGTCACAATCTTAAAGCTTTCTGAACAATTAAATGTATTATTAATTTATTGATCTCGATATAAGTATAACGCTTAAAATCTGATCACAATATAGATGATCAGTTATTTTTACAGGAACTACACGAATAAATGCAATTCGATTAGTTAATAAACTGTAGATTAACCAATAGCTTCTAAGAATCTCACAATGTATGGATTTTTCAAACATGATTGGCATTAAATCTCAGAATATTAACAATTTGTAATTCTTTATTTATAAATTCCTTCAAAACACACAAAATTCTTTTGTATGTTAATTTTTATATTGAAGTTTTAATTGTTCCGATACATAGTACGTAGCAACAGTTTTCTTGACGAATTAACCATATGCGTTTTCTTTGATTTTTCATAGTGATGTTTGTGCGAAACCAATCCGGAAAACCGCTGGCATTGGTCGATGGGTATTCATTCTACTGTGGTATCAAAGGCTCTCGAAAAAATATTTGGAGGTGCACCAGATGGGGCCATTGCAAAGCTCGGTTCATCATGACTGTTGTAGGGGAGATGGTGACAGGAAACTTTGAACATACGCACGCGTCTTCCAGGTTTCTCATAAGTAACGGTATTTATATGAAATTATAAATGTAAATTTACAATAATAAAAATTAAATGTAACTAGTAGTTTAGGTTTTTTTTTATTAATATTTAATTGCTCCTCGTGAATGCAAACCTTAATCATTTGGATTTTGAGTTCAAAGGTGATTGCAGCATGCAGAGGTAACGTTCTTCAGTATGCATGAATTCAAAACTGCAAAATATTAAGTATTCTAAAATACATGGTAAGTAATTTCAGAAGTCAGACATTAAATTTTTTTTTTTCAGTATTTTTCTTGAAGTACGGGTATAATCAAGGGTAGCATTTTGCGATCATGAATGGGTATACATCGTGTTAATGAGTTAACGCAAAATGAGAACACCGTTTCTTCGGACCATCAAACTGAACAACTTTTACTATGAGACCAACTCTGAGATCGCGAAAAAAAATCAGCTGTTTCGTACAAAAATTCATAATGAAAATATAAAGCAGCTGTTTTTTTTTTCGCGATTTCAGAGTTAGTCCATAGTAAATGTTGTTCAGTTTGATGGTCCGAAGAAACGGTTTTCTCATTTTGCGTTAATTCATTAACACGTTTTATACCTTCTACTTGGACAATAGAAGGAAAACCGTTAATGTATGGCAGTGCACCATGGCTGGCAAATGCTCCTCCCAGTTTACTACTACAAAGGGAGGCGTGATACGTTACAGGTCTGAACACAACCACGCACCGCCTCAGACTTTGGTTCATGCTGGAATAATGTATTGTGTTTGTGTAGGAAATTGATAAGACCTTCTGTCTTATTAATTTGTTTGTCTGATTAATTTCCTTCACGGTTCTTTTATAAATCATGTCAACTACTTAGGATCTATTGCACGAATATTGGTGTAAATGGAACGATTGTCGTAAAGATTCATAAGTAAAGGGAGTTTAATGTCTGGTAATGTGACTACGACCAATTAAAATGTGATATTTTTCAATTTCAGTGGCATTTGTGTACACTATAAAAGGTAAACGCCTTGCTCTTTTTGAGGGGTATACCTACTACCACTCTAGCAAGACCCTCACCAACGAGTTTGGAATGTGGCGGTGTACCAGTGGCTATCCATGCAAAGCAAGGTTTAAGGCAACCAAGTTCGGAGAACTCGTCAGGATCACCACCTTGGATCATACGCATGACCCACCAGCCATTGGGTTCAAAGACGGCTATTTAGTAAGGATGTCAAAAAAAGACTTAAGTTAGACGAAAGCAGAGATTTTATGCAGAAATTGTATACTTTTTTTAATCTGTGATTCATGATCTGTCTGTGGTATCTGTCAACCAAACAAATGACAGATCAATGCCAAACCGGAATCAATTTGACATTCGTTTTCTTAATTTCGATAACAGGAAAAGAATTATGGTATGTTATGGTTTATGCAGCCACGTTTCTACATTTAATAGTGACTTTTTTGCCCTTTGAAAATTGAATGTGTATCACGGAACGTTTTTAAATGACTCGTGACTATGGAAACATAGTGTTTTCATATCAAAAGTAATAAAAATTATAAAATCTATCAATTAAGGTACATACCGTGTACCGATCCGGTATGCGGTTCTGGTTTCGACAAGCTGCGGTAAAGCTATACAAAATACCGGTCGGGTCGGGATATCGGTCGGGTATACCGCTACCGACGGCGGTAGTGGATACCGGTCCGGTTTGAGTAGGCCTTTAAGTATTTTTATATGGCAAGTGCCAGTTCTCTTTTGCCATTGTTTACCTGAAGGTAGATTGAGATTCATTGGAGAATTAAATATGCGATTTTCGATTAGCAATATTTGCTAATTGACAGTAGCACTCTGGACTTGGAGTCATCAGCTTTAAGCTTTCTGGACAATTAAATGTTGTATTACATTATTGATCTCGATACAAGTACGCTAAATATCTGATTGCAATCTAGATGATCTTTTTTTTTTATTGTTAGAGATGTTGGAACTACACCAATAAATGCAATTCGATTAGTTAAAAAAACTGTAGATTAATCGATAGTTCCTAAGAATCTCACAACTCACAATGAATTGCTTTTTCAAACATGAGAATATAAAATAATTGTAATTCTTTATATATAAATTCCTTCGAAAATAAAAAAATATTTTGTTTGTAAATTTTTATATTGAAGTTTTAATTACTTCGATACATAGTATCTACGTAGCAACAGTTTACTTGACAACATACCCATGTGGGTCTTCTTTGATTCTACATCCGGAAAACGTTGCGGTATCATAGACTCTTGAAAAAATATCTGGAGGTGCACCATCATATGGGGATAGTAAAATTACATGGTAATTTCAGAAGTCTAACGATTAAATTCAATATTTTTTTAATATTTCTTTACGAAGAAGCGTCTCCGCTGACGGGCAATTAATCGCTGAGCGATTTTTTGTCGCTGAGAATAGAACATACGGAGTTCTAGACGTAAACGCCCACGGGCGACTTTTTGTAGCTGCGATAAACGCGGCGTTAATCGTGGCGATAATCGCGGCGCTTTTTTGTCGTTGGCTAAGTAAAACCTTTGTCGTGTCATTTCGTGGGCGATTATCGCAGCTACAAAAAGTCGCCCGTGAGCGGTTACGTTAAGGAAGGCAAAGATGTTGCGATTGCGAATGGATATACTTTCTACTTGGACATTAGGAGAAAAACCGTCAATGTATGGCAGTGCACCATGGCTAGCAAATGCTCATCCCGGTTCACCACCACAAAGGTGGGAGGCGTGCGTCACAGGTCTGAACAAAAACCACGCTACGCCTCGGATTTTGGTTCATGCAGGAATATTATATAGAAGGAAACTGGACTGATTAATTTCCTTCACAGTTCTTTTAAAGATCGAATTAAATGTCAACGTATTTTGTAATTAAAAGAAGAACATAATGGCACTGGTTTTGTTTAGAAACTGTTTATTTAACCTTTCATTCAACGATGTCTCTGATAGCTCTCGGTAAGGTTTTCTTAATTAAAAACAAATTGGAAGATCGCACCTCGATTCTATGATAGTTTTTATTCATTTGGACTTCCACTTTCAGTGCAATGGGCATTTAACGTGAAAGGCAAAGAAATTGCAATAATTAACGGGTTCAGCTTCTACTGTCAAAAGAAATGTCTCAAATCAAGCCATTGGTACTGTACTACTGGTAGCCCCTGCAAATCCCACGTTGTCATCGATAGGAAGAGACAGGTCATCAGGTCCTATATACATCACTGTCATCGACCCAAAAAATTCGTAATACATAACTCTGTTTTGCACAAACTGTAAATTAAAATCTGAAAATAAATATCTTTTACTGAGAAGTTGACGTTATTTTAATAATAGCTATGCTTTATCAATTAAGTTGTAAAAGGCGGTACAGTAAAGACTTTTCGATATTTGTCACTTAGGGATGTCGTGAAAAGAGACATGATTTAGGAGTAGGTACCTACATTTGACATCTCAGGATCAGAAATGGACAACATTTTCGGATGAAAACAATTCCTAAAGAAGAGACCTACCTAGCCCTAAATGGTTTTTAATTTGTTACGGCGGCAACTTCTTATTTAAACTTAAACTTTCAGTGCAATGGGCAGTTAACGTGAAAGGCAAAGAAATTGTAATAATTAATGGCTATAGTTTCTATTGTCAAAGGAAATATCTCAAATCAAGCCAATGGTACTGTACCTCTGGTACCCCCTGCAAAGCCCACGTTGTTATCGAAGGAAAGAGACGAATCATCAAGTCCTATTTAGATCACTGTCATCAACCCAAAAAATTCGTAATACGTAACTCTGTTTTCTACAGATTGTAAATAAAAACTGAAAATAAATATCTTTACTGAGAAGTTGACGTCATTTTAATAAAAGCCATGCTTTGTTGTGGGGTGTGTTTGTAAAGGCGGGAGAATAAGACTTTTCGAAATTTCGCACTTAAGTATGTTGTGAAAAGAGACATGATTTAGGGAGTACGCACTCAAGCTGCGGACAAACCAACGCGTTCATCTTGCGTCCGCGTCCGCGTGCGCGGTGACGACCAGGGGCCCTATTTTTGAATCGCTCGATTGGCGTCGAACGCTCTTTTCGACTGATCTTCGTTCGACATATGACTCAAAACAATGAGATGTCGAACGAAAATCAGTAGAAACGAGCGCTCGACTGGAGTCGAGCGATTCAAAAATAGGGCCCCTGTTTTGAGTCACATGTCGAACGAAAATCAGTCGAAAAGAGCGCTCGACGCCTGCCGAGCGATTTAAAAATAGGGTCCCAGATACTGCAGTAGCGTTTGTAGTGACATGTTCAAATCGGTGCGTCCGGCCGCTCGAAATGCAGCGTTTGCCCGCGCGATCGTTCGGCGGTGGCGTCCAGAATGTCCAGATGTCGACACAATCTGAACGCTGCACGCAACTAATTTGAAGGTAGTCAACGATGTCCGTGACGGAAAAAATATTGCAAAGTGCAAAAAATAATAACTAGAATATTATTGTCATACTTAATCGATTTTTTTCTACTTTTATATAAAGTAGGTACATGACTACCTACATCATAAAAAGCGATACATAAAAACCCGCGTCAGTATTCATTACCGGATTGATTTGAAATTTATTTATTTCAAATGAGCTGCTACCTACTTCTTTTGGCTTTCTTCGTCTTCAACAAGCGCTGCTAATAAAATAATTTCCTCTTCGATGTCATTTTCACTGTCTTCCATTATAAATATCACAAAATAAAAGAATTAGGAGGTTCCGAAGGTGGACGCAGACTGGACTGAACGCATACTGAACGCATAGATCGCGTGTTTGGTGTGAACGGCGGGCTGATTATCTAATTAGAAACCACCTAGCGACCGGTTGCAGTTCATAGATGATAGTGATCCATTGCTACTTCTTTTTGGATTAAAAAAAACATACCAAAGAAAAGTAGCAATGTATGTGGAATGAAACCGGTCGCTAAATAGTTTCTTTTTAGATAATCAGGGGGCCGGTTTGCACGCGAGAAGATCGCCACCGAGCACGCCACCGCGAACGCAAGCTGAACGCGTTGGTTTGTCCGCAGCTTTACATTTGATACCTAAGAATCAGCAATGGACAGCATTTTTGGTTGAAAATAAGTACTAAAGGAAAACCTAGCCCTAAAGTTCTGGTCTTAAATTACTTTTAATTTTGTGACTGCAACTTCTTATTTTAAACTTAAACTTTCAGTGCAGTGGGCAGTTAACGTGAAAGGCAAAGAAATTGTAATAATTAACGGGTACAGCTTCTACTGTCAAAGGAAATATCTCAAATCAAGCCATTGGTACTGTACCTCTGGTACCCCCTGCAAAGCCCACGTTGTTATTGAAGGAAACGGACGAATCATCAGGTCCTATTTAGATCACTGCCATCAACCCAAAAAATTCGTAATACGTAACTCTGTTTTCCACAGATTGTAAATTAGAAACTGAAAATAAATATCTTTACTGAGAAGTTAACATCATTTTAATCATAGCTTTGCTTTATCAATTAAGTTGTAAAAGGCGGTAGAGTAAGACTTTTCGAAATTTCGTACTTAGAAATGTCGTGAAAAGAGACATGATTTAGGAGTATGTACCTACATTTGATACCTCAGGATCAGAAATGGACAACATTTTTGGATTAAACAGTTCTAAAGAAGATACCTAACCCATACGTTTTGGTTTTTAATGGCTTTTAATTTTGTGACTGCGACTTCTTATTTTAAACTTAAACTTTCAGTGCAATGGGCAGTTAACGTAAAAGGCAAAGAAATTGTAATAATTAATGGATACAGCTTCTTCTTTAAAAGGAAATTTCTCAAATCAAGCCAATGGTACTGTACCTTTGGTGCGCCCTGCAAAGCCCACGTTATTATTGAAAGAAACAGACGAATCATCAGATCCTGTTTAGATCACTGTCATCAACCCAAAAAATTCGTAATACGTAACTCTATTTTTCACAGATTGTAAATTAGAAACTGAAAATAAATATCTTTTACTGAGAAAATGACGTTATTTTGCTTTATCAATTAAGTTGTGACCTAGTCCTAACCTTCTGGTCTTTAATGACTTTTAATTTTGTGACTGCGACTTCTTATATTAAACTTAAACTTTCAGTGCAGTGGGCAGTTAACGTGAGAGGCAAAGAAATTGTAATAATTAATGGGTACAGCTTCTACTGTAAAACGAAATATCTAAGTCAAGCCATTGGTACTGTACCTCTGGTACCCCCTGCAAAGCCCACGTTGTTACGGAAGGGAATAGAAGAATCATCAAGACCTATTTACATCACTGTCATCAACCCAAAAAATTCATAATACGTAACTCTGTTTTCCACAGATTGTAAATTAGAAACTGAAAATAAATTTTATCTTTTCATTTAATGAAGGCCATGGTGTATCAATTAATTTGTAAAAGCCGGTAGAGTAAAACACTTTGCGCTTTTGAGGTCGTGAAGACAGACTTAAAAGTACTTACATCTAACATCTCATGATCAGCAGACGGGCAGCATTTTCAGATGAAAATGGTTCTAACGGAGTGACCTAACCCTAACGTCAACCTTGCAGTCTTTAATGGGTTTTTACTATGAATAATGGTTGAAGAATCAAATTGTGACCTTTAACACAGTAAGTCAGACAAAGCAAAGAAACTATTGATTGACTAATATTGTGTTGTTTTGCTGAACGGAGATTCATATGATTTTTAATTTTAGTCTGGGTTAACACTGTTCCATGAATTAGCCCATTTATTAATCTTTTGGCATGTTGATCGTGTGTTAAACATGTAGGTATCGCAAGTTTCTGTTAAATTCTTAACCTCTGTCTATATTTTATTTCTGAGCTTAACTAACAAAATTAATTCAACAAGAGTATCCTTAAGAGAATCGATGCTGGGTTCTAAATATGACTTCTTATTTAAACCTTTTTTGCTTTCAGTGCAGTGGGTATTCAATGTAAATGGTCAACAAATTCTTATAGTAAATGGGTATACCTTCAACTGTCGGAGGAAAAATATTAAGTCACGACATTGGTACTGTTCTTCGAGGGCTACCTGCAACGCCAATGTTACGATAACTGAATGCGGATACATCACTAAGGCCTATTTAGAACATTGTCATCCACCTAGAAGATTCATAATACGTAACTCTGTTTTATATAGAATCTAAAAGTATCATATCATTTAATTTTTCATTTACCGATCTCTCATACTGTTGCATACCTGAATATGGCCTCCTTTTGATACATATTTATGGTTTTTTACCTTTGAATTATTGTTCCTTTTTTATACTATGACACTGTTTTTTTTGTTAGACGGCGTCGATTTTACTTGTCATTGCTGGTTGTATGTGAAAAAATATAATTAAAATACTATTCAAAGCCTCGCTCACTCATTTCAGAATATTTACACGGGAAATATCCTCACAAACAGTTTTGCTTTATCGATGTTTAATTTTGGTTTAAAGACTGGACTTCTTGATACTTTTTTTCTTTCAGTGCAGTGGGTATTCAATCAGAAAGGTAAAGAAGTTGTAATGATTAATGGATATAGCTTCTACTGTCGAAACCAATATCGCAAGTCCCGCCACTGGTTTTGTACTGCGAGTAATCCCTGCAAAGCTAACGTGGTCATTACTGATGACAGGCAGATCACCAAGTTCAATTTAGAACATTGTCATCCACCTAGAAGATGTATAATACGTAACTCTATTTTATACCGAATGTAAATCTCTGTTTATCTATTTTACTGTTTCATTTTCCGTTCCCTTTGTACTTGTTTTATGATTTTTGAGATAAACTAGCATAGAGCAGGGCAGCGATTGTGGTATTCGTTTACAGTCATTTAATAATTACTCAATATTACTACTAAATTTACAAACAGGTCCGAGATATTTAACGACCTACTATATTTATTTAGTAGATAGTAGTAAGTAGTCTTAAAATATAGAGTATTGATTTAAAGAATCCTTTGGGGATTTTCCAGTTTAGTTTTAGGAAAGTAGACATTCTCTTAAAAATCTTATTTATTTTTTTATAGTACAGTGGGCCGTTACTGAAAAAGGTAAAGATATACTACTGATCAATGAGTATAGCTTCTACTGTCGGTATAAGTATATTACATCAAGCCACTGGTACTGTACTGCGTCTCCTCCCTGCAAAGCCAAAGTGGTCATCACTGAAGACAGGCAGATCACCAAGTTCAATTTAGAACATTTTCACCCACCTAGAAGATGTATAATACGTAACTCTATTTTATACCGAATGTAAATCTCTGTTTATACATCTTATTGTTTCATTATCCATTCCTTTAGTACCTACTTGTTTTATGATTAGGTTTTTGTGTAGACTAGCATCGAGCATAGCGTGATAGTTATATTCGTTTACTTACAGTAATTTAATTAGTATTCAATATTACTACCAAATATTGACAATATTGACTATTAATTTATAGAATCGATGAGGATTTTTGAGTTTTGTTTTGGGAAAGTAGACAGTCTCTTATATATTTTTTTCTTACAGTACAGTGGGCCGTTACTGAAAAAGGGAAGGATATTTTAATGATCAATGAGTATAGCTTCTACTGTCGTAGAAAGTATCTCAACGCGTCAAGCCAATGGTACTGTACTTCGTCTCCTCCCTGCAAAGCCAACGCGGTCATCACTGAAGACAGGCAGATCACCAAGTTCAATTTAGAACATTGTCACCCACCTAGAAGATATATAATACGTAACTCTATTTTATATCGAATCTAAATCTCTATTTATCCATTTTATTGTTTCATTTTCTGTTCCCTTAGTACTTGTTTTATGATTTAGGTTTTTGGGATAAACTAGCATGGGGCAAGGCAGGTGGTGGTAGTGTTCATTCCCAGTAATTTAATAAGTATTCAATATTACTACCAAAACTGGACCCTATCAGAGACATTCAACTACAGTTTTTCCAATTAATTAATTTAGTCGTAGTAGTAAAAAGTCTTACAAAAGGGTAATTATTGTTATCTTATAAAGTTAATTCGTCATCAGAAAAACGACAAAATATATAAACTCGCCACGGGAAGCATTTAATAATATTTATTTCTTTTAATTATTTTTCTTTATTATAAACTCGCCACTGGTGGTTTCGCAAGGTGTTTGTTTGATTTAAGGAATCGATAAGGATTTTCACGTTTTGTTTCGAGAAAGTAGACAGGCTCTTTTATTTTTTTATTATTTTTTTATTTTTACAGTACAGTGGGCCGTTTCTGAAAAAGGTAAAGAAATTCTACTGATCAATGAGTTTAGCTTCTACTGTCGGCATAAGTATCTCAAGTCAAGCAGCTGGTACTGTACTTCGTCTCCTCCCTGCAAAGCCAATGCGGTCATCACTGAAGACAGGCAGATCATCAAGTTCAATTTAGAACATTGTCACCCACCTAGAAGATATATAATACGTAACTCTATTTTATACCGAATCTAAATCTGTTTAACCATTATAATGTTAAACATTCTGTTACCTTAGTTGCTTTATGATTTAGGTTTCTGGGATAAACTAGCATGGGGTAAGGCAGTTGTTAATGGTATTCATTCCCAATAATTTAATAAGTGTTCAATATTACTCCCAAAACTAGCCCTTATCAGAGATATTTTCAACTACAGCTTTACTAATTAATTAATTTAATAGTAGTAGTAGTAGTAAGTAGTCGTACAAATCGATGGGGATTTTCAAGATTGTTTTTGGAAAGGAGACAGTCTGTTATTTATAACTTAATCTTTCTTCTTTTAATAGAGTGGACTGTTAATGTGAAAGGTTAATAAATTGTAGTGATTGTTTTATTTTGTCCTACTTAACTCTTACTTTTTTTTAAATTTTGTATGAGGAGGGTTTCCCAGCATGTTTTCAAAGGCTGTGCTCAATAATAAAATCGTCCTTGTAATTTGCTTGGCAACTTTCAATAGTTCTGAAAATATCAAATCAATGTAATTAAACGATCATAATGTCGGTAAGGAGTTTTGAGTCTTTTTACACTACAAATGAAGCAAATTACTTCTAAATCATCTTAACCTTGTACTGGAAACACTATCCAATACAGCCTCTATTGACACAGTAATTGAAATTCTTTATCATTGCCTCATAGAAGTATGTCGATACGACGGGAAATCAAAAAAATAACTCCTGAATTTATCAAAAATATTAGCTGAATTGTTAATAAACGCGCTGTAATCCGAAAAGTGTTTTATTTCTACTAAAGTATTTTGTACATTGTCTTATACCTTTCTACAAACACTTCTTTCCATTTTCTACAATCCTTACGTATTTCTATCATCTATCGGTCTGTCCTATCACTGCCCTCATACAGGATCATTCTAATCTTACCATCTAAAATTCAAGGATGTGTCCAGTCCATGAAACTGAACAACTTCCTCCAAGAAACATGTGTCGAATTTCGCCACAAAATTTTGTTCATCCCATACTAAATTTGATCACGTGATCTCTTTGATTAAATTTGTATGGATAGTCGATTTTTTTTACATATTTGTCCCTGTGTTCCTTAAAGAAAGTTGTTCAGTTTCATGGACTGAACACATCCTTGAAATTTGGATGGTAAATTTAGAATGACCCTGTATATGACCACATGTTTGAAAGTAAACCTCTTTCCTTGATAGCTAGCTACCTATACTAATCTTTAAGAATTCGTGTAATGTCATGTCAGTCAAATAAAAACAAAAGTAACTCAGCAAAACCAGAGTTAATTTACATTTACAGAGATAACTTACATTTAGTTTAATAATAATCATTTCTGGTCCTTCGAGCCGGATTTGAATCAGAGACCTGTGGATTGGATATACAGTCCTTAATTGAGTTTAAGTTCATGTAATGGTAAGGACTCCTGTAGTCGTCCTTGGGGAGCGGTAATGTTTACTGTGAACCGCTCTCATTGATAGTACCTATACTAATCTTTAAGGCTTAATGTATGTCATATCAGTCAAATAAAACGTCATTCAGCAAAACCAGAATTTCTTTAATTTACATTTAGTTTAATTATAATCACCACATATTACCTTATTTTCATTTATTTACTATGATTTCCAGTAACATGGGTCCACAACGTCCAAGGCAAGGAACTGTTAATTGTCAATGGGTTCACATTCTATTGCCAACACCAACTAATCAAAACGAGCAATTGGAGCTGCACCAGAAACACTTCGTGCAAAGCTCGCGTCATCACCAGTAAGGACGGATGTATCTTACGTGGAGTTTTTGAACACAACCATGTACCGAACAAATATACTATTATGAATGGAGTTTATTACAAAATAGCGTGACTTTAAGTAGGTTAGGTTGGTATATTTTTATATTTGATCTATTATATTTAGTTTTAAAAGAAAAATAAATTATTATTATTATTGTCAAACTTTTTCTTGCACCAAAACACAGTTACAATGGAGATGATTACAATTTGTGAGCGAAGATGGTCTTACGTATCACTAAGAGAGATCTCTTAGAGATTTCGTACGAGTAAGTTAGCAGGTAATACAAAATTTCATATGAACTCGACTCAAAAGCAAAGACACAGACAAAATGTACTATTTAAATATTAAGTTGTTCTAGTTCTTTTATTCTAGAAAGACAGTTCTATACTATTTTGACTGTAATGTCTGTGGTTTGTTTGAAATGCTCACTATTAAAATTCTGATATTATTATATTATTTTTGTTGATTTTTTTATACACAACGGGATAGTGCTTGACCTTCTTCTCACCTGATGTAAGATAACGATAAGGCCGAAGGTGGAAGCGCACTACACCCGGAATACTGGCTATCTTACCTCTAACTGCCGGAACACAACAATTTTTAAATTGTTATTATGGCGTCAGACTTAGGTAAGATGGTGGTAGCTAGCCAGGCGGACTTGAAATAAGACCAAACCGAGTACAAATTGTACCCCCCCTGAGAATCGAACCCGGGATCTCTGCGTCTTACACGGGTGGGCGAACCACTAGACCACAGAGGCGGTTAAATTGTAATGAAGTGCATATAAAGTGCTTTATGCCTTAAACGTCCATTGTTATACAAATAGAACATAAATATAGGTTTTAAATAAATAAAGTATATTATTATTGTTTCAACATTTTTGTTGTGATTTTCTCGTTTCATAATGGTTTACTCATTGCAGTGTAAGTATTCGATTTAGTTTGCCTTAACTTATATATTTATCTTTGTTTATATCTTTATTAAGTAATTCGAAATGAAGATGAATAGTTTTTTTTTGTTTTGACAAAACTATTGAGAGCTAAAAATTTAATTTATATTTACCACCATGCTTTCCAGTAACATGGGTCCACAACGTCCATGGCAAGAAACTATTAATTGTCAATGGGTTCACATTCAATTGCCAACACAATCTATTCAAAACTAACAATTTGCAGTATTTAGTGGCATCATTTGTATGGGGACCTTGCAAATCGTCAACAAAGGAAGCCGCTTGGCACAGGCATACTTTGTGGTTATCTGAGCTGATTTAGCCCTGTACCCACGTGGTACCACCGTGGTGGTAGCCAGGGGTGGGGGGAAGAGGTGCCTTCTACCACGCTGCACTTTTACATCCATATCTCCATAAGTTTAGCAAATAGGCCGTGTTTGGTATCGTTTTCATATAGTTCAAGGACGAGGAATTCATTTCTGGAACAACTTTTACACTCGTTCATATAAAAAATAAAAGTTCTGCGCAAAAACAGAAAAATAAGAAAACAAAAATCTTACAAAATCTATGCCTACAAATAAACAACGAGATTGTGCTTTATAAAAAAAATATGATTAAACAGCCCTGTTTATATAAAATATATAAACATCAACTTTTTCATACAAATTATATTTATAAATGTGTCAAAAAAAATATTTGCGCCGCGCGGCGGTATTTGGGCGCAGTATATTTGGATAGGATTTATCACTTATTGTTTAATAATGACACAAATTGGTCGTGTTTGGTATCGTTTCCGTATAATTCAAGGACGGGGAATTCATTTCTACTACAAAATTATTGCTCGTTCATAGAAAAAAATTAAGTTCAGTGCAAAAAAAGAAAAATAAGAAAAAAAAACTTACTAAATCTACGTCTACAATTAAACCACGAGATTATACTTTATAAAAAAATATGTTTAAGCAGCCTTATTTATCTTAAATATATAGGTATACACATAAAACTTTTCTATAGAAATTATATTTATAAATGTGTCTAAAAATTCAGTTGCGACGCGCGGCGGTATTTTGGTGAAGTATTTTTTGATTTGGATTTATCACTTATTGTTTAATTAGTAGTCCAATAATTTTACTTTCAAAGAGAGTTAAAGTTATAATTATTTTATTTACCTAGTTTAGTAATAACAAATTTTACTGGCAGTTTCCGTTGCATCCACATAGTTCAGTGCACTTTATTTATATTTTTAAACAATTGCACCTTCCTGCGCATTTTTGCTTACACATACACCTTATTTAATCCATGCAAGCTGTGGCTGCTGGTAGAAGGGTGGTCCACATAGGCTCCCATAAGCTATTATTTTTGGCCTGGCCCCAATCTGCAGGCCATGGCAGGTTTTGGATTGGTTTTATAAGTTGATCCCAAATATTCCTCCCTGATAAATCGCTCGCAAAATTTGGTTGCACAGCAGGTCTCTGGTTAGTGGAGATTCTCCAGCTGCCTGTCCTTTTTCGTGAAGCACTTTTCTGCATTGATTAATATCAAGGAGATGCGTTCCAACATTTCCAACAATAACAATCACAAAAGCCAATCACCACGTAACTTACTTGTCAAACAAAGCAATAAAATTTTTTTCTAAACTTATTGGCAAAGCCTGCTCCACATTTCCTTTTAAGCGTATTTAAATACTTCCGTTGCAATTGGATAACCGCCCCAAGCTTCAAAACTGCTTTTTTCCCTTTACCAGCAAAAGTCGATACGGTATCCACACCCGGAAAAGGAGTGGTACGGGGCCTTACAGGGCAATACTCCTGCTTTTTCCGGCCCTAAAAGAAAATAAACTGTATTAATTGCTTGAGGAATTGTAGGTTCATATTGGCACGGGTAAAAATCGTCAGTTCCTGCCTTGCCATGCAATTGCAGTGCAGCTTCATTAGGTAACTCAAATAAGTATAGTTTTTCACACTTTAAAGCTAAAAATAATTCAGCTATAATTATCTTTTAGGACCGGAAAAAGCAGAAGTATTGCCACTGTTCCACGCCTTTTCCGGGTGTGATACCGTATCGTCTTTTGCTGGTGAAGGGGAAAAAGCACTTTCGAAGCTTGGGGCGCTTATCCAATTACAACGGAAGGATTTAAATACCCTAAAGAAGGAAATGTGGAACAGGCTTTGCCAATAAGTATTAGAAACAATCGTCATTGCTTTGTATGACAAGTAAGTTACTGGTGATTGACTTTGTGATTTAAGTTATTGTTGGAAATGTTGGAATGCATCTCCTTGATATTAATCAATGCAGAAAAGTGCTATTCACGAAAAAGGACAGACAGCTGGAGAATCTCCACTAACCAGAGACGCCCTGTGCAACCAAAATTTTGCGAGCGATTATCAGAGAGGAATGTATGGGGTCAACTTTTAAAACCAATCCAAAACCTGCCATGTTCTACAGACTGGGGTTGGGCTAAAAATAATGGCTTATGGGAGATTACCTAATGGAACGCATAACTTTATTTGTCCTAAACATGAAACGCATACTGTTAAATAGCATAATCATCATTTAGCATAATATTTTAAAGCACAATTTCAAAACGCATAATATCATAAAGCTTAATTTTGTTAAGCATAAATATTTAATGGCATATTTTCAAAAAGCATAAATGTCAAAACGCATATTTTTTAATTGGCATATTGTCTAAAAAGCATAATCATCAAAAGACATAATCTTATTACGCATTGTAATAAGAGACCTAATTTCTTAAGGCATATTTTTTAAAACTCATTATTATTTTATGAATAAGTAATCATTAAAAACTTCTGCTCCCTGCACCTCCCGGCTAGCACTTTGCAACCAAAAACCCAGCCTGCAGCATCCGTGCGAGCAAGCACCCAACACGCAAGCAAGCATGCAGTCAAGCATGCAGCATGCAAGCAAGCATGCAGCGTGCAGGCAAGCATGCAGCGTGCAGGCAAGCATGCAGCGTGCAGGCAAGCATGCAGCGTGCAGGCAAGCATGCAGCGTGCAGGCAAGCATGCAGCGTGCAGGCAAGCATGCAGCATGCAGGAAAGCATGCAAAATGCAGCATGCATGCAAGCACTATAGAGCTCCGCTCGCTTCGCTCGCTCCGCTGCAAGTGGTCAAAACACTAACCTAACCTAACCTACCTAGTACACAAAAAGTTTTTCTTTATAGCGGGGGGCCTCAGGCCCCCCGAACCCCCAAGCAGGGGGGCCAGCCCCCCTGCACCCCCCGGCAAGCATTTTGCAAGCAAGCATCCACAATGCAAGCAAGCATGCATGCATGCAAGGAAGCACAGCATACAAGCAAGCATGCAGCGTGCATTATGCATACAAGCATTATTAAGCTCCACCTGCTTAGCTAAGAGTGGTCTAAACTCTAAACACTGACCTAACCTAACCCACCAATGATGGTCACAATTAAAGTTTTTTTTTTATAAATTAGTATTCAAATTAGTTATGTTTCCTTTTATATTATGCTGTAAAACATTAGTAGTTATGTATATTAGACATAACAAAATTATGCCTTTCAAAATATGCTTACTGACAATATGCCAATTGAAATTAGGAATTGTAACTATTATGCTTTGAAATATTATGCTTTTTAAAAGTTATGTAATTCGATGGTTATGCGTATCGAAATTTATGCTAAATAAATAGTATGCTTTGTGATTATTGTGCCAATCGAGTTATGCCAAGTGACTTTAGGACAATCGAAATTATGCTATGCGAAGGGCACCCCTTATGGGAGCCTATGTAGACCGCCCTATCGCCAGCAGCCACAGCTTGCATGGAGTAAATAAGGTGTAAGTGTAAGCAAAAATTCGCAAGAAGGTGCAATTGTATAAAAAGATAAATAAAGTGCACCAAACTATGTGCACAGATGTGGATGCAGCGGAAACTGCCAATAAAATTTGTTAAAAATAGGTAAAAAAAAATTTTTTTCTTAAATATTATGACAACTCTCTTTTAAAGTAAAATTATGGGACTACCAATACTAATCCTTGTTATTATTAAACAATAAGTGATAATTCCAAATAAAAAAATACTGCACCAAAATACCGCAGCGCGGCGCTACTGATTTTTTTTACACATTTATAAATATAATTTCCATAGAAAAGTTTGTGTATATGTTACGGCTAATACCCGAAGTGCGGCTAAACCTAGTTTTAGCAGGCTAAAACTAGGTGTAGCCGATAGCTGTTGGCTAAAACTAGGTGTAGCATGAGGTATTAAGAAAGTTATTTCTGTTGTCTGTTAAAAAAAATTAACCTCGAAATTTAAATTTCTAACCTATATTCGGGACCTACAGGAGTAAAGCAGATCGGTTCACCTAGTTTTAGCCAACAGCTATCGGCTACACCTAGTTTTGCCCGGCTTTGGGGATTAGAAGGCGCCTTTGGTGAGATGGCGCTGATCTTCAGCGGAAACGTAGAAAGTATTAGAAAAATTCGCCAAGTCCATTAGTGGCTCGGTAGCATAACTGGTAGTGCATTGGGCCGGAATCCTAAGGGTGCGGGTTCGAGTCCCGTCTGAGTTGCTACGGGTGAGCCGATTTTTTCTAATATTTTCATTATATTAATCATCTTAATATAAAAATAGCATTGTGAATGCAAAAAATCTAAAAAGTTAAAATATACAGGGTTATTTGTAAAACACCCAACAACCTCGCAGGAGTAGATTACTAACATCATAAACAACAACATTTGTTCTACGACTTTTCCGGAAACAGACAAAAAAAATACGACTTTGAATAGATCAAAATGTATGGAACAGCAGATTTTTTTTTCGCGATTTCAATGTTGGTACCATAGTAAAAGTTGTTTGTATGCATGAGTACATTGACCCCTTAAAATTATGTGCACTATTTAAGAAGGACTTTATATTTAAGATAAATAAGGCTGCTTAAACAATTTTTTTTATAAAGCATAATCTCGTGGTTTAATTGTAGACATAGATTTTGTAAGTTTTTTTTTTTCTTATTTTTCTTTTTTTGCACTGAACTTAATTTTTTTCTATGAACGAGTAATAATTTTGTAGTAGAAATGGATTCCCCGTCCTTGAATTATACGGAAACGATACCAAACACGACCAATTTGTGTCATTATTAAACAATAAATGATAAATCCTATCCAAATATACTGCGCCAAAATACCGCCGCGGGGCGCAAATATTTTTTTTGACACATTTATAAATATAATTTGTATGAAAAAGTTGATGTTTATATATTTTATATAAACAGGGCTGTTTAATCATATTTTTTTTATAAAGCACAATCTCGTTGTTTATTTGTAGGCATAGATTTTGTAAGATTTTTGTTTTCTTATTTTTCTGTTTTTGCGCAGAACTTTTATTTTTTATATGAACGAGTGTAAAAGAAAACGATACCAAACACGACCTATTTGCTAAACTTATGGAGATATGGATGTAAAAGTGCAGCGTGGTAGAAGGCACCTCTCCCCCCACCCCTGGCTACCACCATGGTGGTACCACGTGGGTACAGGGCTAAATCAGCTCAGATGACCACAAAGTACGCCTGTGCCAAGCGGCTTCCTTTGTTGACGATCTGCAAGGTTGATGCCACTAAATACTGCACTATCACCAATAAGGACGGATGTATCTTACGTGGAGTTTTTGAACACAACCATGTACCTAACAAATATACTATCATGAAAGGAGTTTATTACAAAATATAATGTAGACAAGATAGCGTAAGTAGGTTAGGTAGGTATATTTTTATATTTGATCTATTATAGTTAGTTTTAAAAGAAAAACAAATTATGATTATTATTGTTATACTTTTTATTGCACTAAAACACAGTTACATTGGAGATGATTACAAAAAACCGCGCCATCATCATCGGCCACTCAAAACTGGCCACGGCGGAACTTCAGAGAACTTCTTGTTTATCGGTTTTTTATAGCATACACTTTGGAGAGTGTGCGAGGGAACTGCATGACCTTGTACCTCCAACCCCTTTTCACCATCGGGGTACAATACGCAGGATAGCATATCATCCTTACATAGTAGATACTCCAAGGGTCCGTATCAAGCGCTTTGCCAATACATTTCTTATGCGTACTGCTAAAGAATGGAATGCGCTGCCTGCTCATGTGTTTCCCGATAGTTACAACCTAGGTCTCTTCAAGGCAAGAGTGAATAGGCATTTCCTGGGCAAGCATGCTACACATTAGACCTCATCCTGTTTACGAAACAAGATGGTGGAGGTACGTATAGGTTTAACGAAAAAAAAAAATCTGTTTAAGTTCCATGTATAGGAAGCCCCCCTTTATCTTTTACTTTTTTATTATTTTTGTGTAAAAATCGTAAAGCGGTTTAAAGAATACATCTAGCCAAGTTTCAACTGTGTCATCTATAAGGGTTACGTTTTTGCCTTTGTTTAGAGTTCCGGAGCCTAAAGGGAAAAAAACGGAACCCTTATAGATTCGTCATTTATCTCTGTCTGTCTGTCTGTCCGTCCGTCCGTATGTCACAGTTACAGTCACTTTATTCCGAATCTATAAGGTTTACACAGTTGAAACTTGGTAGGTAGATGTATTGTAGATGTGAACGACTTTACGATTTTTACAAAAAAAAAAAAAAATAAGATAAAGGGGGGCTCATATATGGAACTGTAACAAAAAAAAATTTCATCAAACGTATACGTTCAGGGTGAAAAACCTAAAACCTTAAGAGATCTGGTGCGTGTCGTATTTTTTCTAGTATTTTATTTAGTACTAGCTGACCCGATAGACGTTGTCCTGTCTTAGTAATGAATATTGAATTCTAATTGGTATAATCAATAAAAAGTTGGGTTCAGAGATATTAATAGGTCGTGTTCCCGTTCCCATTCCCGTTCCCCTTTCCTGTCCCGTTCCCGTTTCCGTTTCTATTCCCGTTTACTTTGTAACCCAACAGCTTTATAACCAAGTTTATATCACTTGTTATGTTAGTAACGTGTATGCTAACGTGTGTGATGACTCTGAACTAACCGTGATGAGCACTAAGAAATTCAGTTTTCTTAGATATTTTTTGTAAGAAATATTAAATTAATTATTTTACATGTATTTCCTCAATAAAATAACTCCGACCGAAGCATCTGTTTTATTCATAGAAATAGAATGTCAAAGAACAACAAAGTCAATGAACAGGTGATCCGAAAACGAATCAATACATTTTATATGGGATACGTAAAATATGACTTAGATTCATAAAATATGACTATATTATGGCAAAGGAAGTTAATACACTATGTTCTATACTGTTTTCTTTGTCGATAAACGAATAAATGTAGCGAAATTTGGTTTTAGAGAAATGTGTGGCAATATCTTATTTACCTTTGAAAAGTGTGATTACTTGGATTGTTTCTTTTTGTCACATCACAATTACTTAGAGCAGAAGACACCATAGCTCCACGATACCTTTATTTTAAATTATAATTAAGATTAACAAATATTTTAAACAAACTGTGATTGCTCATTTGCTAGGCGGGACGCTAGGGGCTCTTACTCTAAAAAATGTTGGCACATGTCACTTGATCCTTTGTCTCTTTTTTACATAGACCGTGTCCGTATGATGTTAACTTCTCTTTTCCACGCTTTGTTGGTCTTCTTGAGCGCAGCGAAATTTTTTCTATGTCTATGGTTTTATTAAATCCTCTTTGACGATATTTGCAGCACGCATGTCAAACGTCATAAGGTTACATTAAAAAAGTTTATATTGTCCAAATATTTATTCTTGTTTTTAAATTTTTTAAAGGCATCCTTATGATTATTAAAAAAGTTTTTATGTCCAAAATAATTTTATATGGTGGTTAAGTATTCTTAAATTTTCTAATTTTCCGCGCAATTTTCTTAATTTTTCATAACAACCATCTCCTGATAATAACAAACACAACAAAAAAGAATTAGCGAAATCGGTCCAGCCGTTCACGCGTGATGGCTTGACCACGCGAAATTGGATTCATTTTTATATATATAGATTGTATAAAAATAGCATTGTGAATGCAAAAATGTCCAACTTATAAATTATATAGCTATTTCATCTTTATCAGTTGTCAAAATAGCTGAAAAGTTATTTCAATTGAATGTCGAGATAATTCCTCACATAGGAGTAGGGTGTAGTCTTCAGTCGCAATCACGTTAGCGGCAGTAACAAACTGTCGCGATCGTTTTATGCGCAATTTTGACAATCGCAGTCATGAAATACACGCAAGATGGTGGTCAAATGCCTGCCCAGTTTCTAATAAAGAGAAAAGTTTAAATTAGTTGTTTTAGTTCTTCAAATTGTTCTATACTATTTTACTACACAGTTTTATACTATCTTGATTGCAATGTCATTGTGGTTTCTTTGAGGAATGCTCACTTATAAAATTCTGTTATTATTATTTTTTAGATTGTAGTGTAGTGTATTGCAAAATGCTTTATGCTTTAAAACGTCCATTGTTATAAAACTTAGAGCATAAATATAGGTTTTAAATAAATATAATATATTTTTTCAAATTTTTTGTTGTGATTTTTCTTTCCATAATCGTTTACTTAGATCAGTGTAAGTATTCGATTTAGTTTGCCTTAACTTATTTATATATCTTTGTTTTTATCTTGATTAAGTAATTCGAGATGATGATGATGATGAGATGATTAATAGTTTTTTTTGTTTGACAAAAAATATTAAGAGCTAATAATTTAATTTATATTTACCACTATGTGTTTCAGTAACATGGGTCCACAACATCCAAGGCAAGAAACTATTAATTGTCAATGGGTTCACATTCTATTGCCAACATAATCTATTCAAAACTAACAATTGGAGATGCACCAAACAGAATACTTTGTGCAAAGCCCGCGTCATCACCGATAAGGACGGATGTATCTTACGTGGAGTTTTTGAACACAATCATGTAGCGAAGAAATATACTATCATGGATGGAGTTTATTACAAAATATAATATAATGTAGACAAGATAGCGTGAGTTAAGTAGGTTCAGGTAAGTTCACGATTAGTATATTTTAATATTTGATCTATTACTATGAATGTTTCTTTAAAAACAAAGGCTAAGTAGTACTTTTTAGGGTTCCGTACCCAATGGGTGAAAACGGGACCCTATTACTGACTGACTCCGCTATCTGTCTGTCTGTCTGTCTGTCACCAGGCATCTCATGAAACGTGATAGCTAGCCAGTTGATTTTTTCACAGATGATGTTTTTCTATTGCCGCTATAGTAACAAATACTAAAAATAAAATAAAAATAATATTTAAGGGGGGCTCCCATACAACAAACGCGTTTTTTTTACCGTTTTTTACTCGATATTAATAATGACAACAGTTGAAATTTTCACAGATGATGTATTTCTGTTGCCACTATAACAACAAATACTAAAAAGAGAATCAAATAAATATTCAAGGGGGCCTCCCTTACAACAGACGTTTTTTTTTTTTTTTTTGCCAATTTTTGGTACGGAACCCTTCGTGTGCGAGTCCGATTCGCACTTGGCCGGTTTTTATATCTTAAGTTCAAATATGTTGTAGTTTGTAGTACTTTATAATATTCTAGAAATTGTAGAAACCCAGTCTTACACTATTTTAACTGTAATGTTAATGTTATTTGTTTTAAATGCTTCACTCATAAAATTCTGATAATATTATTTTTGTTGATTGTAGTGTAGTGTATTACAAAATGCATTATGTATATTGTTATAATATAAAGAGCATAAATATAGGTTTTAAATATATTGTTTCAAATTTCTTTGTTGTGGTTTATTTTCTCTTTCTTTAACGTTTATTTCAGTGTACTTAGTTTGCCTAAGAGTTATTAATGATGAAGTTGATAATGATTTAGTATTTTAACACGTTTTTATTAGGTTGCTTTCTCGTTTGTTTGTTTTTATAATTTACGTTTTAGTGAAATGGGTTCAAAATCAAAGGGGAAATCTAATAATAGCCATCTGCGTTTTACCGGCGCAGGGTTTACAAGGGAACCACCTACTATAGCTGCATGACGTCGAACATTTGCCCGGCAAAGTTTACGGTTGAAGAACCTACCACCAACAACATTACCCACATCCATATTCAGCATTCTCACCAACCGGAAAGATATTTTATTACCAGTGGAATCTATTTTAAAATCTAAAAACTTGTCTACGTCTGATAACCAACTAAGTAGCACTTGGGGTGGTGGTAAACGGTGTATTTTGTTTTGTAGGTAATGTGGTAGGGTGGTATGGAGAGAGGTATCCACTAGTAGGAAGGCCAAAGTGGAAGATCTTCCTCGGGGCTGGGTGGTATTAGCCCGGGGACCGCGGTCCAACCGATGATGGTTGGAAGTTGTATATATAGTTCAGTGGCTAAGAAAACTCCGATAGCAAGATGTAGGTTTCTCCATACTACGAGGTGCTATTCCTTACTAATCTTTGTGTTTATTCGACACTAGCGCCATCTAGTAACACCGGTTATGCATCTTATTGCAACCGTGTGTTGGTATGTGCGGCGACGTAGGTAGATGCCGCTACAGTAAACGGTGTATTTTAAATTGTGCGCAGGGCACTAATGATTAAAACTTTATTGGTGCGCATCATAAATTCTCGGGTGAAGTTGCCGAGGACCACCATCATTGGAATTATAAATTTAATGTGTATGACGACATTATTGTGATCATAGTGATGGCCACATTATTAAGGATGCCAGTCAATTTTTGTACAAGCGAGCTTACTTTGAAGAACTGGTTCGCCGCCAAGGATTGACTGAGCTCAAGCGCGGTCCGAGGGGGGGGGGGGGGTCACAGGGGACATGACCCCCCCCAAAATCGTACACGTCACATAGAAAAAGCTTCTAAAAATTTACAGAAAAGCAATTATTATTATTAGTGACCCCCCCCAAAATTTCAATCTGCGACCGCGCCTGACTGAGCTGTGATCTGATAATGGCCATTCAGAAAATGACTGGGAGAGAACGAGACCGGAGAACTGATCTGATCAACATTCTTAAAGATGTAAGGATATGACTTTAAAAAACCGTGAAAATAGCGTTAAAATATTTGGAATTTCTGATACTGAGAACTCTGATCTCTTAGAATGCTGATCAGATCAGTTGGGTGAATAGCGATCTGGATCAAAATTCTGCTGCCTTGTTTTTATATTTTTATTTAATTTAATTTTGAAGCTTTTGTTGTTATTTTTAGATTTTTAAAGAGGTTTTTCTTTTTTAAGCTTTTTTAATATAACAGAACGTATTATTTGGGAAAACCGCTTACCTTAAATAAAAGACAATAATATTTACTAATAGTTTCTACTTCTTATTGTTAATCGAGCACATAAGGGATATTGTGATATTTTTTTGATAAAATGGTGGTAACTGGTAGTGGTAGCTAACTCAGTGGAAAAAAGCAAATCTTGCCAAAATAAACAAAACAGTATATTATTGTGTTCTAACAAATAGCAATAGCAATCTTCCTGTTTATGCGCTCACCAATCTGAGTAAGTCGCACTTCAATTTTAAGCTAGTATAGTGGTCTATGTTCTCTGTTACAGACATGCCCCCCAGAGTGAAAAGGGGCAGAAAACGGAGAGTCCTTACACCACCATTTGGATTTAGACGGCGCAATGCAAGTCATATGCCTGAATTAGCTCAGAAAGATAGCAGGTGCAAAGTTTGTCGGAAAAAGACTTGATGATTTGTACAAGTTGCCAGGTGCCCTTATGTATTGTTAGATACAGAAACTGTTTTAAAAACTTTCATAGTTAAGAGTTTACTTGTTATTTGATTTTTCACTATCCTTGGTTTTATGAATCGACAGTTATTAAATAATTCAACGTTTTTGTTGTGGTTTTTTTTTATGTAAGCAAAACAAGACAATGCAATATATGTGTCATTGAGCTGATCTGATGATGGAGCCGGAAGAAGGCCACACGAACTTTGTAACAAAACCATTCAAATTGTCGAGTTTGGGATCGTTATTTACCGACAAAAATCTAAAAATGAACTAAAAATTATAAAAATTGAATTAAAAACATAAAAAACGGACTAAAAAGTATAAAGTATTTTCTTCCATAAAGATATATCGGGTCATTTTGAACTTACCATCCAAATTTTAAGGATGTGTCCAGTCCATGTAACTAAACAACTTTCTCTAAGAAACATGTGTCAAATTTCGCCACAAAATTTTGGTCATCCCATACTAAATTAATCACGTGATCTCTTTGATTTGTATGGAAAGGCGCTTTTTATTTTACATATTTGACCATGTGTTCCTTAGAGAAAGTTGTTCAGTTTCTTGGACTGAACACATCCTCAAAATTTGGATGGTGAATACAAAATGACCTTGTATAACCTTAAACAAAAGTTTTAATCCTAAAATCGTGGGGCGCATGCATAGATTTTTTTTATTCCAAAAGCCCCACCTGACTTCATTAGACGTTTTTTTATTAAAATTGATATGCGAGTCTAATTATTTGAATATTATTTCTTGCTTGTTAGAGCTTTTTTAATTTTGAACCTATTTTTATTTTTATTTCAGGTTCTTGGAGGAGGTTTTTCTAATATCCTTTCATATTTCTATCATTAACTCCTATCACTGTCCTCAGATACATGACCACTCATTACCTTATTTTGTATGATTTCCAGTAACATGGGTCCACAACACCCAAGGCAAGGAACTGTTAATTATCAATGGGTTCACATTCTATTGCCAACACCAACTAATCAAAACTATCAACTGGAGATGCACCAGAAACACTACGTGCAAAGCTCGCTTCATCACCAATAAGGACCGATGTATCTTACGTGGAGTTTTTGAACACAACCATGTACCAAACAAATATACTATCATGAATGGAGTTTATTACAAAATATAATATGATGTAGAGCATGAGTTCAAGTTCGATTAGTATATTTTAATATTTCAATTATAATTAATCTTTCTTTAAAAATAAAGGCTAAGCAGTATTGTTGCAGTTCTTTATAATATTCTAGAAACACAGTTATACACTATTTCGACTGTAATGTCATAGTGATTTGTTTGAAATGCTTCACCTTTAAAATTCTGATAATGTTTTTGTTGAGTATAGTGTAATGCATTACGGAACGCTTTATGCATATGTTACGGCTAATACCCAAAGTGCGGCTAAACCTAGTTTTAGCTGGCTAAAACTAGATGTAGCCGATAGCTGTTGGCTAAAACTAGGTGTAGCTGATTTGCTCGCGGCTAATACTAGGTTTAGCCGGCTATAAACTAGGTGTAGCATGGGGTATTAAAAAAGTTATTTCTGTTGTCTGTTAAAAAAAAATAACCTCGAAATTTAAGGCTCACGCTACGCTTTGCTTTGCGCTCGCCTTAAATATCGAACCTACATTCGGGACCTACAGGGGTAAAGCAGATCGGTTCACCTAGTTTTAGCCAACAACTATCGGCTACACCTATTTTTAGCCGGCTAAAACTAGGTTTAGCCGCACTTCGGGTATTAGCCGTAACACATACATAACGTCTATGGTCATAAAATATAAAACATAAATATAGGTTTTAAATATATTGCTTCATTTTTTGTTGTGAATTATTTTCTCCTTTCATATATTATGTTTATTTCAGTATTTTCAGTGTATTTGATTTAGTCTGCCTTAACTTATTTATGATAGAGATTTTTTTCAAACAAATCTGTTGTGTGCTAATGATTCAGAATTTTATAATTTACGTTTTAGTAAAATGGGTTCAGAATCAGAAGGGAAAATTAATGGCCATCATAAATAACTATGCGTTTTACCGACGCAGGATTTACAAGGGAACCACCTACTATAGCTGCATGAAGTCGAACATTTGCCCGGCAAAGTTTACCGCTGAAGAAGGAACCAACAACATTACCCACATCAATCTCCAACATTCTCACCAACCGGAAAGATATATTATTACTAGTGGAATCTATCTTAAAATTTAAAAACTTTTCTGTTCATAGTATTAATCTGACAATTTAATACGAAAACCAACTTAATAGCTCTTGTGGTGGTGGTAGAGTTGTTCTATCTCGTGAAGACCGTTTTGCTATTAATGTTGTTAGGCATACATACACATTGTTTAAGTGTGCGTCTGCACGCTCTCGTATTACGCACACTAAAATAATAATATGTGCACACCTTACAACATTGAAAGCAAAACGGACTTCGTGAGATATGTAGAAGTACCAATACGGTGTATTTTTACACGACTGCCCAAAGCAAAAAGACATGACTGCCCAAAGCAAAAAGAGTGTATTTATGTGTTCAGGGGGTTCATGTATGTTTGTGGGTATGTGAGTTTCTTTATTCCACCATAACTTCTAAATGTCTGAACTGATTTGGATAAATTGGTATCGTTAGAATCCTTACAGCATCCCGAGTGACATTGTACGACGCTGTACGAGGCGACTGTACGACGCCATTTTAAAACGTGAAAAAAAAAATTTTTTTTCTTCTATTATTACAGTATGGGCATCAAATGAAAGGCCTTGATGAGCACATTCCAAAACTATATAATATGTTACTAAAATGTGTGAAATAAAAATAAATAAATTAAAAAAAATATTACAAACACGACTGCCCTGTCAAAAACGAACTAAAAAGTTAAACAACAAGTGTCATTGCAGTCGGGGGACCTCTGATCAAAAATCGTTCCATAAATAGGTCCCCCGACTGCAATGACACTTAATGTTTAACTTTTTAGTTCGTTTTGGACAGGGCAGTCGTGTTTTTAGTATTTTTTTAATTTATTTTAATCTGTGCGCACCAAATATGTATGGCTGCGCACCTTTTATTATATTACATTCTCGGGTGAAGTTTCCGAAGACCACAGACCTTTGCATTGTAAATTTAGTGCGTTATGTATGACGCTATTATTATATATCCCTTAAGTTATTTTGTCCTGTTGGTGTGTATGACTTAGGTTACATTATAGAATTTTAGGAAAATCTTATTTTTAATTTATTATGTAACTCATTAGTGATTTCTTGTCAGAATTATCTTTTTATTTTAAGTGCTCTATTTACAGCAAGAAATAGAAACTATTAGTAAATATTACTGTTTTTTATTTAAGTTAAGTATTTTTAAGAAGTTTTCCCAAATAAAACATTCTGTGTTAAAATCTAATTTAAGCTTTAACGTGGATAATTTCTCAATGGTGTAAACCATTAAGAAATAGTGTCATTTTTGGGTAAAATGATGGTAGGTAATCAAATGGAAAAGAAATCTGGCCACTAACAAAAAAAATGTCCTCGGTATGTATTCTACCAATACGAGTATTTATTGCAGAGAAACACTTAGTTTTCATTTATTATTGCAAAATGCACACATTCTAATATTACTATTTTCTTTCCGAGTGAAAACTTTTATAATATTTTTTGTAAATACTAAATTTCATTGTGAATGCTAATATCTATTTTTTTTATTGCTAATTTTTGCAACTAACAAAATATGTAGGTAGTATGGTCTGTCATTTCCCTGTTATTAGGGCTCTTATTCACGAACATCCGAAACTATCCGTATCAGACCCCGAATTACGTAAGTCTGTTACTAAAGGCGTGTCTCCTGCGCTTAATTTTCAACAAAACATGTTGAAAAAACATTGTTTTCAAAACCACACGTCCGCTGCGCCTAGGTTTTGTTTTGAAAACATGTTTTGTTAGAAAATTTTCGACCAATCACGGCTCAGTTTCGAAAATGAGTTCCGACGAAGAAGACGTCGTCAGTCACAGCCCGTAAAACCTACCGTGTAATGGCTACCTTATACTTTGCCACCGTAACATCCCAAAGTAGCGGTCTTTCTCTGAGTAACTCAAATAAAAATAAAGTACTCTCCTTATTCCACTCCATCACTACAATTACACGAATCACACAGTGGCACACGAACGCAGGCGAGACGTCTGCATCTAGTGAGCGCTAACACAAAATGAGTTACTTCCCCTCCCCGCAGGCGAGAGCGGGGGATGTTTTTCGTTCGTCGCGGCAAACATGTTTTGTGTTTTTGCAAAACAAAACTCATAGGCCACGCCCCAAACATGTTGAGAAAACATTGTTTTGATGTTTGAAAACACAAAAACACGGCGCAGGAGACCCGGCCTAAAGGCGTGTCTCCTGCGCTTAATTTTCAACAAAACATGTTGAAAAAACATTGTTTTCAAAACATTGTTTTCAAAACCGCACGTCCGCTGCGCCTAGGTTTTGTTTTGAAAACATGTTTTGTTAGAAAATTTTCGGCCAATCACGGCTCAGTCTCGAAAATGAGTTCCGACGAAGAAGACGTCGTCAGTCACAGCCCGTAAAACCTACCGTGTAATGGCTACCTTATACTTTGCCACCGTAACATCCCAAAGTAGCGGTCTTTCTCTGAGTAACTCAAATAAAAATAAAGTACTCTCCTTATTCCACTCCATCACTACAATTACACGAATCACACAGTGGCACATGAACGCAGGCGAGACGTCTGCATCTAGTGAGCGCTAACACAAAATGAGTTACTTCCCCTCCCCGCAGGCGAGAGCGGGGGATGTTTTCCGTTCGTCGCGGCAAACATGTTTTGTGTTTTTGCAAAACAAAACTCATAGGCCACGCCCCAAACATGTTGAGAAAACATTGTTTTGATGTTTGAAAACACAAAAACACGGCGCAGGAGACCCGGCCTAACAATTCTCGATTGAAATCGACTGAAAGCGCAGTTACATTTCTGCTTTAAGTAAGATAGTTGTCACATTGGTTCTTACTAAAGCAGCAATGTCACTGCGATTTCTGTCAAAGTTGATTGCAACAAAGTTAGACAATCAGCCTACTGATGCTATGCTTTGGTTTCAATAACTTTTGATATTCATTTGCGACAGTTATTGGTATCGGAAGAGTTAATATCAATCGGGAAGAAAATTGACATTTCGAATACGGAAACCAAAGAGTAAATTTATGGAAAGCATAGCATCGTTTACAGAAAATTTCAGACGATTGTGGACCACTGGAACACAATATACAAGGTGCCCCAAAACTTTGCCACACGGAAGGAAAGTACCTTAAATATGGAAGACAGAAAATTTTACAGAAAGAAGACTTCATTTTGATTTTTAAAATAATTGGAATTGCATTCAAAGATTTTCGAAAAATCGCATGCCTTTACCAGGGATCAAACTCGCCAAATTAGAAAAAGAAACAATCTTATATTTTTACGATACCAATCGAAAGGGTTACTCATTAGGATTATTTTTTGTTAAGTAACATACCATCTTAAATAAAAGGAAGACCATGAAATTGAATTAATTTTAATTATTACGTATTGTATCAATTTGTATAGGAATGAATGCGATATTTAAAAAAATCTTTGAAAGCAGTTCGATTTTTTTAAATTAATTGAAGTATTCTTTCAGTAAAATTTCCTATTCAATATTTAAGGTCCTTTCCCTCCATGTAGCAAAGTTTTGGCACATCCTGTATATTGCGTTATATATCGTTTTATCGACACTTAAGACTCAACTGTTAAATTTCATTGTCTTTTGACAGTTACACATGATAAATTGCTATATCATATCGCGTTTCGGTGGTCATGCTAGGCCTGGTAGGATTTAAACATTTTCAATATCAATCAATATCATTTCTGTAGATTCAAGACGTCTAATAATAGAGTTTATTTTACATAACGTAAAATTACATTTCAGTGACTTTTGCTTACAATAAGCAAGGCAAGGAAGTGATGATAGTCGATCAGTACACCTTCCGCCTTCAGCGGGCTCACATCGCCACGGAGCACTGGCGGTGTTCCAACACCAGGACCTGTAAAGCCAGAATCATCACTGCAAAAGACAGGACCATACTGAAGTCCTACTTGAACCATACACACCAACCTGCCAAGTTTGTCATCAAAAACGGCGTTATGTATAAATCAAAAAGTTGCGGTCTTTAGGAATTACATGTGGCACCATTTTTTTAGTTTGGGTTTATGTAAAATTAATTGAATAATGATCTCAACCTTGTTGTATTAATACGATGCACTTAGGAAATAAGATTTTGTATTGCATTGGAAAGTGTAAATACTCGATTCATTATTATTTTGTCTTTCAATTATCATAAATTTTTCCTTACAATCTTGCTGCGATTCAATTATGCTTACAAAATTTTGTAATTATAATTGCATAGCTGATCTATTTCGTATTTTTTATTTTTTTTATTTTATTTTATTTGGGACAAAAAACAGTTATACAATGTGTCTTAGTCATAAAATTGTGCGTTACAGGTGACATCTTATATTATTGTACAACCAACTTCATTATCCACTAGTTACTGTACTTGTACTAGTTAGTTTTATAAAAATCTAAAGAAGTTTTATTATGTCCTACTAATATTCATACAAAATACAACATTTTTTTTTTAAATTTTAATTAGATATTTTTGTTAAAACGAAATAATACAGAAACCGTGATGTCAATAAGCAATTTTTTTTCAGTTTTATTCGCTCTCAGGATCAATGGCCATGATTTAATTATTTTTAACGGTTACACCTTCTTCTGTGTCGTAAAAGGTGATAACCACGACTACTGGTGCTGCACTTTGAAGACCACGAATGAATGCACAGCTACCATAACTACAGATAAGCATAGAAATTTCGTTAATGTTATAAATGATCACACGCACAGTGCTGCCCCGTACCGTATTCACAAGGGTTATTATCATAAATACTAAAGTTTTACTATCTGCCCATAGATTTATAATAGTACAGTAGCCCGTAGAACATTTAAATCACCAAAAAGGTTACCGTTTGCCGTTGTGATATAGTAATTTATTACGAAATTATAGATACTTTAACCCAAGTTTTACAGATCGCAACCCGCCGTAACCTATATTTGTATATCTCCAAAATTGATATTTTTTTATTTCTCGAGGTTTACCACATAGTTGAGCTATTGTCGTGTTCTACAGCTTGGTTTGATTGCCACAGATAAAAGTAAGACAGTAAAAAGTAGCCATACAAATCCTTGTAAGACCTGATGAAAATGGTTGGACTTTATCTGGTCTTAAATCTCACTGATCACTCACTGATCACTTTCCAAAGTCTTACTATTATTAGTGGCAATCAAACAACGCTGTAGAACACGACAATAGCTAAACCATGTGGTAAACCTCGAAAAATAAAAAATATCATTTTTGGAGATATACAAATATAGGTTACGGCAGGTTGCGATCTGTAAAACATGGGTTAAAGTATCTATAATTTCGTAATAAATAACTATATCACAATGGCAAACGATAACCTTTTTGGTGATTTAAATGTTCTACGGGCTACTGTACTATAAGACACGGCATAATAGGTAGGTACACTAGTTTTGATTCCATTAATATGATATTTGAGGAAAACATTTTGAAAATTTTGCGATGTCAGAAAAGAATATTTAAAATTTTACATAAACTCATTTTATGTTAAGATAATATACTAGATCCGAGAAAATCCGACGAACTGAGAACCTCCTCCTTTTTTGAAGTCGGTTAAAAAGCACTGGAAAAAGTCGACTCACCCATTACATCTCAGACGGGACGGTATCTCGAATGCCTTTTTCTAGTATTTTTAATAATAGCATTGTGAATGCCTAAAACCAAAAAAATCAATGATTATATTATTTTATGTTATAAAATGTTCAAATAGGTCATAAATACTAATAGTTATAGACAATATGTTTCGCTCAAGAAAGCGTGAGCGAATCACGCTTGCTTAAAAACACGCGATCACTCGCTGCCGTTGTGCGCTACGCACCGAGAAATTAGCAAACGCTAGCGCAGTCTTGCGCGAGCCGCCATCTTGCTCTGAGCGAAGCGAGCGATATTGGCGTGTGAAAAATAGGTGTGTTATTATCATCACAGTTACAGTATGTATTAAGTTCTAAAAAATCTATGCAAACAATTACGTTTTGTAATTGTGCATTGTTGTAAAGAAAAAAAAGAAAAAGTTAATAAAGTGGTTGTGATTTAACGGTTTTTGTTTAACTACCCACGTTTCTTTGACAAAAAGGTGTCAGTGTGTGTTTATTCTAAATATAAAGTTTGATAAGTAATTGTCATTATAAGTGTGTGTGTGAGCTCAAAATGTGGAAATGTGAACAAGGAATTTCGAAAAAGTTGCAGAGTTCCGGTTGGTGAGTCTTTGTGTGTCGTGTGTTTTTATTTCTTCCTTTTAACCTATAGGTATTTGAAAAATAATTCTAAGTTTTGTTTTCAACCATATTATTATGAAACCGTTATAACCGCTCCTTTCTCGCCAACATCATTTGACTAAATAACTGGTACTGGTAGGTACACATACACAACAACTGCCGCATGCCGTCGACTGGCCAAAAAAATCACCCCTCCGTGTAATATCATCTACCTTTTACTGCAATATAACCCGTAATGTACTTTGTGTAAGGTTCATTTTTAAATGTATTTTTTTAGCTTTGAAGAAGGTGCAAGGTAAGGTCGGCAGGTAAGTCGAAATGGACAGATGTGATAACATTTTTGTTTAGGGTTGTTTTGGAACTTATATTGTTGTACTATTTTTTATGAATGTAATAAGATCGTCTTATGCACTTTGTTAGTATTTGTAACTGATGTTATTTTGTGTTTTAAGAAACTGAGATAATTTTTTTTTAAAAGCGGTTAGATTTTTTTTAGGACAACAAACCAGGAGTGGAGAAAATATTAAATGTACAAATTACTAGAGGTTTGTAACTAACTGATGTTATAATGTATTTTAAGAAACTGAGATATTTTTTTAACAAGCGGTTATAATAGGTATTTCTTTTTTATTATTATTATCTGTAACTGATGTTATTTTGTGTTTTAGGAAACCGAGATATGTTTTTTATAAGCGATTAGATTATTTCTTTTTTTATAGGAAAACTAACCAGGAGTGAAGAAAACATTTAATTGCAAAAATAATACGGATAAAGAGCACTGTCGGTAACAGTCCTATCCCCGCAAATTGGTAATTCGATAAAAACCTTCTCACATTAACATCTAAGTTGAAGTCATCCGTAACTAAAAATGACATGTAACAATAAAAATCTAATAGGTAATTTAATATATTAATTGTTGAATTATTATTTTCAATAAGATTAAGGTCTAAGAATCACTATTGTTTTTCGTTTATTAGCTCAATAAATATGGCCGCCAGGTTTAGCGATTTGCAGGGATAGCACAGTCAGCGTCAAATTGATATGAGCGTCCAGATCCAGAGTAGTCAAAAAGATCTGAAAAATAAAAAAAATAATTTGATTTAATACGCAGTTAGAATCATCATATTGTTGTAAGCATACAAGGTGTTCGAAATATCTTACTACTCATCCTTACTAATATTATAAATGGGAAAGTCCGTTTGTTTGTTTGTTTGTTACGCCTTCACGTCTTAACTACTGAACCGATCATCATGAAATTTTGCATACACGTTGTCAAAGGTACAGAGAAGGAAATAGGCTTTCATCCCGAAAAAAAAATATTGTTCGAGGGATAGCAAAAAAACTTTCCACCCAGACGAAGTCGCGGGCGGCCGCTAGTTGTTTCATATTTATATGAGCAGTCAGAGTGTTTAAAATTATCTTAGCAAACAAAGCTGTCAAATTTATCTGTGCATAATGCATATCATTACATTGTGCACAGATAACTTTAACAGCTTTGTTGGCTAAGATAATTTTGAACACTGACTGCTCATATAAATATGAAACAATGTAGTAAGATATTTTGAACACCTTGTGTGATTACAACAATATGACGATTCTAACTGCTTAGATCAAATTGTTTTTTAGGGTTCCGTACCCAAAGGGTAAAAACGGGACCCTATTACTAAGACTCCGCTGTCCGCCTGTCTGTCTGTCACCAGGCTGTATCTCATGAACCGTGATAGCTAGACACTTGAAATTTCACAGATTATGTATTTCTGTTGCCGCTATAACAACAAATACTAAAAATAATAATAAAATAAATATTTAAGGGGGGCTCCCATACAACAAACGTGATTTTTTGCCGTTTTTTGCTCGATATTAATAACGACAACAGGTAGACAGTTGAAATTTTCACAGATGATGTATTTTTGTTGCCGCTATGACAACAGATACTAAAAACAGAATAAAATAAATATTTAAGGGGGGCTCCCATACAAGAAACGTGATTTTTTCCCGTTTGGCGGGTTTTTTTGTTTTTCAGATCATTTTGACTACTCTAGATGCTCATATCAATTTGACGCTGACTATATATTTGACATATTTGTGTAAAATATTACTAACATATCTGACAATTTCAGTTCAATTGTTGAAGAATCGTAACGGCCGTTTAATAATCGTAGCTGAAGGGTACACTTTCTACCGCCTCCGGCAGCACTTGGCCTCCGACTACTGGAAATGCACCGCTGGCACTAGCTGCAAGGCCCGCATCAGCACAGACAAAAATGGGACGATAGTCCGCGCTTTACTACTCCATAATCACAAGCCTCCGGCTTTTGTTGTTAGGAATGGGATATGTTTAAAGTAGATCTTGGTCCATGGCTCTTTGATTAATGTTGCAACTATTGCCTTGACTGACCAGTAAAATATCAACTTTAGTACTATTATAATATTCTGTGCCGTTACTTATGTGGTGATGTACCGCCGAGATCGGTTACAAGGCCCGCATTAATACTATCAAGGATATACTGTTCTTCTTTTTGCTAGTCCATAATTATAAGCCTCCGACTTTTGTTGTTAGGAATAGGATATGTTTAAAGTAGAAGATCATGGGCCATAGCTCTTTGCTTAATATGGAAACTATTGCCTTGGCTGACCAGTAAAATATCACTGTTACCTATAATGGTGATGTACCGGCGAGATCGGTCACAAGGCCCGCATCATCACTGTCAAGGATATACTGGTCCTAATCTTTACTGGTCGATAATCATAAGCCTCCTACTTTTGTTGTTAGGAATTTGGTATGTTTAAAGTAGAAGATCATGGGCCATGGCCCTTTGCTTAATGTTGCAACTATTGCCTTGGCTGACCAATAAAATGTCACCGTTACCCTATAACGGTGATGTACCGCCGGGATCGGTTACAAGGCCGTCATCAGCACCAACAAGGAAATACCGGTCCGCTCTTTGCTGGTCAATAATAATCAATCATAAGCTCTTTCTTAAGAGTTTCTCTTTCATTATGTATAAAGTAGAAGATCATGGTCTATTGCTTGATGTTGCAGCTATACATTGGATAACTAAACTAGCAAACTAATCTCACCCTCAATTGTACTACTCTCATCACAACCAAAGTGATTGGGTCCTGCCTGTTCTTTGAACATCAAAGAACAGCAGCTTCAATCATTTAAGCCGCTGTCACTATTTGCTACGCTGCCTGGTCCTAGACAAGTGTCAATATATTAGGTATATGCAAATATGCGCAAAAAATGGGTGGGGTGGGGGGCCATTTATCGACAAAACATTAACTTTTTTATACGACTGCCAAAAAAGAGTGAGCTGCGTTCAGGGTTCATGAATGTTTGTGAGTTTCTTTTTACATTTTCTGCTTTTATCTTGTGCCTCATTTTGAATTATTTTTGCTTGTTGTAATTGTTTTTTGAATGAAATAATTAAAGAAGAAAATTCATAATTCATATTTTTATCAATATTTTGATCGTAATTAAAAGATATTAACTTGACATTTGTTTTTACTAAAACTTTTTTATTGAATTTTATAGATTATGTTATGAACCTGTTTTTTTACTCTTCCTAACAGTGAAATGGGTGCACAATACTGCTGGGAAACTGCTTGCATTAGTCAACGGTTACACTTTTTATTGTAACAATAACAACGATGCTCCTTGTAGGAAGAAGTATTGGCGGTGCACTAGGGGTGCGTCCTGCAAGGCTAGTTTAGCGACCAGCCCTGACAATACGGTCACTATTTTGAATTTGTACCATGATCACCATCCACCTAATTATATTATACGCAATGGTGTCTACACTAAGATTTGAGGATTTTAATAATAATCAGTGAAGATACAAAAAAAATGTATACAGTGTGGATTTTTGAGACGGTACATTAAAGGCAGGTACCTTAACCGTTATAGTTACAGGAAAACGTTCCTAGAAGACCATCCATAACTGTTTAAGATATTCTGAACTGCATTCACAGATTTTGGAAAAAGTTTATAGCCCTTAATATACCGTCTCAAAATCCACCAATACAACTGAAATAATAATATCAGAGTTGGTTCCATTGTAAAAGTTCAGTTTGATGGTCCCTATCTACTGATCTACCATATTCTACGCGTCGAATTGTTATAGCTGCCTCTCCTTTATTGAAATCGGTTAAAAATGAAATACATTCTTTCCCATCCATTACTATTAAACATGGTTTTGTACGTTTTGATGCAGTTTTTTCTTAACACCTTCAGGTTCTTCCAAGAAAAGTATTGGCGGTGCACTAAGGGTGGATTTTGCCAGACTAGTTTGGTGACCAGCCAATCAACAATACGGTCACTATTTCAAACCACCAATGTGGTCACAATTCGCCAAGTTATATTTTAAGAAGTGACGGCGTCACGTAGTAGACTAAAATAAGTATTTTTTTTAATTAAATAATTCTGTGGTGTTTTTTCCAGATCTGCAATGGGTGTATAACTCTGCCGGGAGAAAGTTGGCTCTAATCAACGATTATACTTACTATCACAATATTATTAGGAAAGACTCAAAAAGGCAATATTGGCGTTGCACCAAAGGCAAAACGTGCAGAGCTAGGTTCTACGTTTCACAGGACAACGAGATCCAAATTTCGGAGCTTAATCACGATCACGAACCCTTGAAATTTATTATACGAAATGGAATTTTGTATAAGATTTGAAAATATAATTGCTTGTAAAGTACTTTTTGATCTTTATTTGCACTATTTTAATTATAAGTAAAAAATGAAAGGTTTAAATAAGGTTGTTTTATTTCTTCATGAAATATGGTGGTTTTTTTCAGAAGTTCAATGGGTGCACAATTCTTCCGGGAGAAGGCTGGCTATAATCAACAATTACACTTACTATCACAATATTAGAAAAGGTAACTCAAAAAGGCAATTCTGGCGTTGTACCAAAGGCAGAACGTGCAGGGCTAGGTTCTACGTTTCACAGGATAACGAGATCGAAATTTCGGAACTTAATCACGATCACGAGCCCTTGAAATTTATCATACAAGATGGAATTTTCTTTAAGATTTGAAAATAAAAATGTTTTTAATACTTTTTGCTCCACACTTGTATTATTTTAATGATAAGTAAATAAGGAAAGGTTTGAGTAAGGTTGTTTTGTTTTATTTTCATGAAATGTGGTGTTTTTTCCAGTAGTTCAATGGGTGCACAATTCTTCCGGGAGAAGGCTGGCTATAATCAACAATTACACTTACTATCACAATATTAGGAAAGGTAACTCAAAAAGGCAATATTGGCGTTGTACCAAAGGCGGGACGTGCAGAGCTAGGTTCTACGTTTCACAGGACAACGAGATCGAAATTTCGGAACTTAATCACGACCACGAATCCTCGAAATTTATCATACGAGATGGAATTGTTATTAAGATTTGAAAATAAAAATGTAAACTTTTTGATCTTCACTTGTATTATTTTAATGATAAGTAAATAAGGAAAGGTTTAAGTAAGGTTGTTTTGTTTCTTCATGAAATATGGTGTTTTTTTTTCAGAAGTTCAATGGGTGCACAATTCTTCCGGGAGAAGGCTGGCTATAATCAACAATTACACTTACTATCACAATATTAGAAAAGGTAACTCAAAAAGGCAATTCTGGCGTTGTACCAAAGGCGGAACGTGCAGGGCTAGGTTCTACATTTCACAGGACAACGAGATCGAAATTTCGGAACATAATCACGATCACGAATCCTCGAAATTTATCATACGTGACGGAATTTTTATTAAGATTTGAAAATAAAATTACTAGGAATTGTTTCTTGATTTTCTCTGTATTATTTAAGAATAAGTAAATAGGAAAGGTTTGAATAAGGTTGTTTTATTTTACGCAGTGACTTCTTTACTTAGATATTGCTTAAGTTCCTGCAGTTCACGAAATCTACTCTTTCACTATCTCTTCGGAATATTGCTGATTATTGCATAGCTTTGATTGTCGCTTCGCCAGAAATTTAGTAGATTTAAATTGATTTCTAGTATACTGGATTATATATCAAAATCCACCTAGCTATTGTGTTGGATCCCTAAAAAATTTTACATTTTTGTATTAAAAAAATCATATCTCTGTCGTTGACAATTATGAAATCTGACGATTGGAAGTTTATTTTTATAAGTTTTTTTGGTGATATATTTTTTTTACATTGTTATCAAGCCATTTTTCAATATTCTTTTCGGTTATTGTGTTGCTTTGTTTCTTTTTCAGTCTTCAGTAGTTTTTCTGTAGTAGAATTCTTCATAATTTTTTGACACTGGAAGCTCAAAAATCAATTTCGTCGGATCGTGAACCGGCCTCGCCTTAAGTAAATTGGTAAAAAACAGTGTATATTTTCTTAAATACAGTAGAAATAGAAAAAATATTATTTCAAATAAGCTCACATATTAAGTGAGCTTATTTGAAAAAAGCGAAATTATTTTACTGTAGACTAAAAAAGAAACAAAGCTACGCAATAAACCGAACAGAATATTGAAAAATGGCTGAGTTAAAATGTAAAAAAATCCAAAATATCACCATAAACACTTATTAAAATAAACTTCCAATAAGTAATTGTCAACGACAGAGAGATGATATTTAATACAAAAATGATAGATTTTTTAGTGATTTAACACATTACAGAATAACAAGCAGTATAACAGTACCTATTTAATGTTTGTTTTTTTTAATGAAGTACTACAAATGTTTTTTCCAGAAGTGCACTGGGTGCACAACTCTTCCGGAAGAAGTCTGGCTATAATCAACAATTACACTTACTATAAAAATACTAAGAAAGGTGTCAAGAAAAGGCAATATTGGCGTTGCACCAAAGGCGGAACTTGTAAAGCTAGGTTCTACGTTTCACAGGACAACAAGTTCGAAAATTCGGAACTCGGTCATGATCACGAACCCTCGAAATTTATCATACGAGACGGAATTTTCATTAAGGTTTGAAAATAAAAATCTGTGGTGTTTGGGAGAAACCTGCTAACTCCAATTTGGTCGTTTTTCTGTTGGGTAATACAATGTTACTATTTTTTTTACATTTTTTAGGGTTCCGTACCCAAAGGGTAAAAATGGGACCCTATTACTAAGCCTCCGCTCCGCTGTCTGTCTGTCTGTCACCAGGCTGTATCTCATGAACCGTGATAGGTAGACAGCTGAAATTTTCACAGATGATGTATTTCTGTAACTAAAAACAGAATAAAATAAATATTTAAGGGGGGCTCCCATACAACAAACGTGATTTTTTTGCCGTTTTTTGGTACGGAACCCTTCGTGCGCGAGTCCGACTCGCACTTGGCCGGTTTTTTTTATCTATTACTGATTAGTGCACCTTATATAGAAGTGATAGTACTAAGCTGGTAAACTAAACGGATGAGATTCAGGATTCGACCATTTCGTTTTTTGTCCCTTTTGGACTTAACGGTTTTCTCCCAAACACCACAAAAATACTTGGAATTACTTTTTGATCTTCACTGTATTATTTTAGTATAAATGGGAAAGGTTTGAATAAGGCTGTTTTATTTCATTCTTTTTTTTATTTATTAAGGTTAAAAAGCAGTGTACTTTTACCCCCTTACTAATAAAGAATTTATAGCAGATGTATTGTTACACAATGGTTACTCTCTGTCATACTATTTAAATTTGACATTAAAAAGAAAGGAACAAAACACTGTGTAACTACACATCTGTTATACAATCTTTATTAGTAAGGGGGCTAATGTGCAGTGCCGGCAGAAAACAAAGAGCCCGTACACATTTTGCCGCTGACTGCTGTTCTCTCGCTCGCACATGTCATGTTTTCTCAAGATTTCTTAATCTAAGTGCGCAATTGAAAAATGTGTCTCGTCTCGGCCACTTTTCGCAATATAGTCATTTTAAAATATATTTCAGTTTTTTGTTGCTAAAGTACAAAAAGTTGTCATTTCTAAGAGTTATTTGAACTGGCAAAAATGATAACGTTAAAAAAAATATTTTAAAATATTTTAAAAATAGAACAAACTACTCATAGCTACATTTTAATATAAACCAAATTGTCATGACAATCGACGAATTGTCACGTTATTAAATAGGGCCCAGTTGTAATGTACGGTTAAAAAAGACGATGTCATACAACGGCACTATGTATAATGACCTCTACATTAATAGAGGGTACAGTTAGTGGTGTTTTCTGTCTCCTCTGGCCCTTGAGGCCAAAATAGTTTGCGCCATCATTGTAGTAATTTCGGTACACCGAAAATCATATTACCAAGCATGCGAAAACCGTGCAATGCATTTTGTTTGCAAAGTGGCAAACCGCCAACATCCATTGCGCCTGCTAGCAGCATCACGTCTCTGTATGACCAGATCTTTATAGGTACTCGTACTTCGTCCTGAAGAATAAATGATTATTACAATGTGATATAAGTACTACTACTGAATTTTAAAAGGGTGCCTCTCAGTAGCGAGGGTTCTTTTTTCAATTTTATTTGTTTCTTTTTGGTTGAAATTATGGCGAAGGTAAGGTGTTCTACAAAAATGTTGTGATCTGCACAGTGGATCGCTGGGGTGAGATTTCTAAAAGGTAAGCCGATGAGAATCGGCTTATATGGTCTGGACAATGGTGCCGCCTATTATGTTGACTATAAATGATTATTACAATGTGATATTAGTAGTACTTATTACAATGTGATATTAGGTAGTACTATTGAATTTTTAAATATTATGTTGACTTTACAATTTGCCAATTATGATAAACCAAATAAAAATATAGGCCTTTAATGCCTCTATTTCAAGGGTGTTTTTATTTACAAAAAATAACGGTGGATTAAATATTCATTGTTTGCTAAGTAATATATGCTAAATGTTTGCTAAAAGAAAACAAGTGTTTCTATTCTAAAGTCGTTTTCATTGTGTATTCTGAATACACATGGTATATTATATATTGTATGTCAGTATTTATTACTTTGAGTACACCGGATAAAAAGTTGATAATTACAGTTTGTATTATTGTAACGCTGTTCCGGAATTACGATTAAATAAAAATTATTTTTATCTTTCACATTTTTGTAAATTAAATTACGAAAAAGTTTTCTGAAGCTGGATTTTACTTTGTTGTTAATCTAAAACCAGTACCTAGATGAATGTACAAAACAGTTAGAGCTAAAATTATCTGTCATTCAAACTTACCAAAATAGAGCCTCAGACAACAAATGAAAGTGCACCTTAATGTTTTGAGTTAAGATTGATTTTTGGCAATTAATTACCTACCTATTTTGCGAGATTTTAATGCTTAAATCATTTTGGCACTGACTGTACCTAATCTGGGTATATTTTTATTTACTATCCAAATTTTAAGGATGTGTCCAGTCCATGAAACAGAACAACTTTATCTAAGAAACAGGACCAAATAATTATGTAAAAAAATAACTATCCATACAAATCAAAGTGATCAGTTTATCAGAGATGACCAACACTTGTGGCGTATTTCGACACGTTTCTTGGAAACATTTCTTCAGTTCCGTGGACTGAACACATCCTTAAAATTTGGAGAGCGAATAATAATACAGCCTGTATAAATAAGGATATTTTGTTATTAATCAGTTTTGTGTTGTAGATGTGAATGTGCATATTGTGCATGCTGTTTTATTTTCCCAAATTCCGTACAAACAGAAGAATTCATAAGTTCAATTTTTCAGTGACATGGGTCCAACACCGAAGTGGCAAGTGGGCGCTCATAGTCAACGGATTCACCTACTACTGCAACAAGCAAGGTCAAAAGACAGACATATGGCGGTGCACAAACGGATCTAATTGTAGAGCAAGATTGACCATGTCCAAAGTTGATTTTAAGATAATTAGGGGACGTCTACAGCACGACCACAAGCCGCCGAACTTCGTTGTGCAAGATGGCGTTTATTTTAAAATTTAAATTTTGGACCGTCTTGTCGGAAAGAGGTGGCGTGCGTGATTTATTTTTAAATTGAAAACAGATGTTTAATGGTTTTTTAAATCATTTTTTTTAATAATATACAATTAAAATTACGAAAAAACAATAAATATACCAACCAAGAAATAAAGCTGTGATTTAACTATTACAATGATTGTGGACATTAACAGGGGGGGTATTACAACCTCTTAAAACTTGCCAGCTTTATGAATTGCTATAGTTACATCTCTTTCTCGCTGTATAGCAATTAAGGCGATTAGTCTCCTCACAGTGGCGCCCTCACCTTAATTGAAATTATTGCTCGCTAAGTACAGTCAACCAAGTTGAATCATGACCCACCTTAAGGTAATTTTCAGTCATTCAAATACAATTAGGTTGAAATTAGCTTGAACATTTATTATCTTGGTAACGAACCTGTTATCATTTTATTAGCCACTGACAGTGCTGACAGTCGCTGGATAAGCTATGGTAAATAGATCGGACTGACTCGACTATACTCGTTCGTAACAACAACAAAGAAATCCTACTACTGTCTCTGTCATTCATAATATATTTTCTCATGACTGACTACTACTTGACATCTGACACAATGTCATAATGTCTTCTTCTTCTTCTTATTTTTGGTTTGGCAATCTGTATAGTGCCAAGTAGTAGTAGGTAAAAAAGCAAAAAGTGGCCACTTTTGACACTTTTGCCTACTACTACTACAAGGAACTATATTTTACAGAAGTTATTGTTTGTAAATAAACTATAGAACCTTAGCTTCAATTCCAACGTTTGAATTTTCAATACATTACGTACTTAGCGAGCAATAAATTTAATTAAGATGAGGGCGCCACTTGAGGAGGTTAATCTCCTTAAAAGAGACGCACCGATAGCCATTCAGAAAACTGGCAAGTTTTAAGAGGTTGTGATACGGGGGCAGGGGCCGTATTATGACCTTTTATTTCCTGGCAGTTTTCTGACTGTTTATCAATCTATCTCTTTTATTTGCTATACCGTGAGAAAGAGATGTAACTATAGCAATTCATAAACCTGGCAAGTTTTAAGAGGTTGTATTACCCCCCCAGGTTCCGCTTGGCACTATACAGGGTTATTTGTAAAATACCAACAAGCTCGCAGGAGTAGATTACTAACATCATAAACAACAACATTTGTTCTACAACTTTTCCAAAAAACGGACAAATAAATTCCGACTTTTCATACAAAACTCGATCAGCGGTTCGGACATTTGTATGGAAAGTCGAATTTTTTTGTCTGTTTTCGGAAAAGTCGTAGAACAAATGTTGTTGTTTATGATGTTAGTAATCTACTTCTGCGATGTTGTTGGTGTTTTACAAATAATCCTATATAAAAACAAAACAGAATGTGTTTACACTGACATGAAATTTTTTTTTTATTTAACTGGACTGGCTGTCTGTCTGATTTGACAGCTAAGTTTTTGTGCCTATTTGAAACGCCACTAGCGTGCGTCTAAAGAACTAATTTTGACGTACAATATGAAAATGGTTGCCGTGATGGTCTCTCCACACTTCAAACTTTAGTACCATGTACGCACGCTATGCTCACGCTACGTCCTACAGCGCCAAAATGGCGGAAATCAAATAGGCACAAAAACAGTTTGACATAAGCCTGTCCAGTGTAAATATATGCAGGTCAGTGATGTGTTTAGCATTCTATGGAGGATTTACTGTAAATATGGAGTTAACGCAGAACCTACGAGTTAATATAAATTATTTTCTAGTCAGTCCACAGATTAACGTTTACCCGATAACTACATAATTATGTATGGAAATTCGAATTGTGAGCTTAATAATCATACCACAGAATTCTGTGGTATGATTATTAAGCTCACAATTCGAATTTCGTCTGAAATTCGTATCCCACCAACAGTATATTTTAAGTACTTACAAATTGACTCGATGTTTGTGAACTTAGATCGCGTTAGTAACTAAGCATTAGTACTCGTAATAATTATTTTATAAGTACACAATAATATTAAATCAATAAACTCGATATTTACGTAATTAAAGACATTGAAAAAAATAATTCTGGTCTTGAAATCTGTGTTATTTTTTTCGTTAGTTACCTGATTAAGAATCAATTAGGCTGTAAAAATGAACTTGATTGTAAGTTTTATTTCAGTCATAAATTATGATAAACAGTGATCTCTGGTCTATTTAATATTATGTAATGATGTTAATACAAAATAAAGTATTTGTGTCATACTAGGGTTTCTTCTTCACCAAGTAATACTTACTAGTAAAATCATTTATGTCATTATTTTACACTACAGTAAAGATAAGAATATTACTACAAAAAGCTTCACTCACTGCTAAGAGCCAAGCAACTTGTAGTTACTTTCCCAGAGAACAGTCTGAAGTCTGCACTGTAACGGGGAATGTCTGAAAAAAATTAAATTGGCTGAATTTTGTTAATAGGTAGGAATAAGCTCCCCTACTAATAGGAAAAAGTTTTAAGAATTTTTGGTTGCTTTTTTTAATACGTATTGTGGTTGTGGCCAAGGAATAATCTCCATTCTGCTGTTAATCCCGTTCGTCTGCGAAGATTAAATAATATTTTTTTAGAATTTGTTCACGCTACCAAAAAAATTTGGAAACATTTTCCTATTATTAAAGTAGCATATTTCTGAAGTAAAACACTTTTTAACGGATACTAGCGCGGTTTTATTGAAAGTACTTTTGTAATAAGTTGGTATTTGGTTTGATTTTTTAATTTTTGATAAGAAAATTTCAGCCAGTTTTTTTAGACATTCCCCATTTTTGCATACTTTTGCAGTTGACACTGTAAGCACAGTAAAAAAAGTTTTTTTTACCCATGTTCTGTAAACGACGCGTCTAAGTCTTGGTAGTCACAAACCGAGTAACTTGGCTCTAAGGGCCTATCTCCACGAGCGAGAAAATCGCTGACGATGTCATCGTCGTGCCACGTATTTCTATACACTCTCTGCATGTCTGATACGTAACAGCGTCGCGATTCTCTCGCTCGCTCGTGGAGACAGCCCCTTAAGGCCAGTATATTCGAAATTATTGAATTTGGCCTATTTTTGATTCAACAATAAACAATCAAATATTCTTTATTTTGAGCAGATAAAAATATATGTTGAAGTTTCATTAACGATCTTGATTAATTTACGGTTAAAAATTCGATTTTTGTTTCTTCACTCGACTAAAAAAATTTGCAAAGACTAAGAAAATTTTCATTAATTTTATATTTTTTGGATAATACTTAAAGTCTATTAATCCCTTATTCTTGAAAAATATATAGAAAAATAGGTAATGACATATAAAAGAATATTCAACGGTTACTTTTCAAAAAGTGACTTTATGCTCAAAATATCTACAAAAACATTGAAAAAATGAAAAAGTGAGGTTATTTTCATTACTCTTCTCACGTAAAGAAAAAGACAGAGACAGAGTTTTTGGAATATACTGGCCTTAACTATAAGCGAGTTTCTTCATAATAGCATTAACGAGATCTACTTGCAAATTAATGTCTTGTATGTATTTATTTGAAATTCCATTCATACAATTAAAGGTTGTATTTTTCAGTTATTTGGATAGAAAAGAAAAACGGCAAAATTAACGGGCTACTCAATGGCTTTATGTTCTATAAGCACGAGACGAGTCGTTCGACTGAAATATGGCGGTGTAGCAGAGGCAAGACATGTAAGGCTCGTTTCACGATCAACACGGATGGCGACATCACACGGAAAAATCTTAATCATACTCATGAACCTCCTGATGGCTTTATTTTTAACTAATTTGGTTAGAAAAGAAAAACGGCAAAAAGAACGGGTAACTCAATGGCTATATCATAGCTTTACAATCAGTTAAACTGTGGCTACATGACGAGAAGTGTCGTTCGACTGAAATATGGCGGTGTAGCAAAGGCAAGACATGTAAACCGCGTTTTACGATCAACACGGATAGCGATATCATACAAAAAAAACTTTATCATACCCATGAAGCTCCTGAGGGCTTTATTTTTAAGTAATTGGGTTAGAAAAGAATAACGGCAAAAAAAGAACGGGTTACTAAATGTCTATATCACAGCTTTACTCATCATTTATTAGATAAAACACTTTAACTATGACTAAGTTTATATAACTTACAGAATTATTTAAATGTAGAATATTAACATAAGCGATTTTTAGGGTTCCGTACCTCAAAAGGAAAAAACGGAACCCTTATAGGATCACTTTGTTGTCCGTCTGTCTGTCTGTCCGTCCGTCCGTCTGTCTGTCTGTCAAGACCCTTTATCTCGGAAACGCGTGGAGGTATCGAATTGAAATTTAAACCATATACTAAGGTCTACGGGCCTTCATCAATCATCAAACTTCTAAATTAACGTAAAAAAAAGATACTGCCGTTTAGGGCGCAATAAACGCATTTTCGATACTCTCAAAGGAATCAAAATTCATAGGGTACTTACCGTTGACCTAGAACTATGAAATTTGGCAGGTAATAGCGTCTTATACTACACTTACAGGAATAAATCTGAAAACTGTATATTTGTAATTAAATCATAATAAAATATGGTCATTAAAATACGTAATTAATCATCTTGGTGAAACAACGGTATGCGCGGCATTGCGGGGTCATAGTTTAACTTCTAATTACTTTTGGATTAATCGCGCCACTAATTCTTTTAAAAATATCAATATTTATTATTATTAATTATTCAGATCCTTTCAAATATTGTTATAGTTAATTACTTTTAAAAATAAAATTAAAAAGTAATAAATTTGGCTCTAAATATTTTCGCAACATGGCGGTGTGTCACGCTGTATGACAGGGGGTCTTCTTCTTCTTATTTTTGTTTTGGCAATCTACTTTCTTCTTGGAAGTAATTTTTGCCAGTGTCAAGTGTTGAATAGTTCAGTGGTAGATTGTTTTAGTTTACATTAAAATGCGGGTGCATCGCATTCCAATGTTGCTTGGAGCATTTGGCACCAAGTATAATCAAGACAGTTTACTCGGTAAGGTCAGCCGAGGTAGCCACCACTACAATAAAAGTCTCGGCTTCACACAACCAAAGGGTCCTGTTGGAATACACCTATTTTCTCTAATAACATTGCGATAGATAAAACCATTTCACAGAACATTATACAGTGTACTATCGATATACAGCGCCATCTGTTGACAATCAACAGTACTTGTATTTTATACAGGTGCGGTGGGTTTGTAATTATTTTATTTTTTCTCAAAAATGCTTGGAAATTCGAACATTATTTTGACAACCTTCTTCGTGCTTAATCAGAGTTTACGGACAGACCTAAACCGCGCCGTCAATATTTGTATGAGAATCCATTACTAACGTGTTATAATGGATTTTCATACAAAATTGCCGGCGTCTGTCCAGCAATGTTTCTATTAAAACTCATTACACACGTGTAATTCAGAAATGGAGCGAACTTTTCAATGAAACACAAATATAGGTATCAAATCTCGCCTTGATGAGCGAGCACATTCCAAAATATTTTTTTTAATATTCGGTATACTGGTATCACGTGAAAGGCCTTGATGAGCACATTCCAAAAAATTGAAAAAATAAAATAAAAACGAAAAAAAACTGTTTTGGTGCAATATGGGTATCAAATGAAAGGCCTTGATGAGCGCATTCCAAAAAGATAAAAAAAATTAAAAACCTATGGGTATCAAATTAAAGTTTTTTGAAAAGTTTTTTGGAATATGCTCATCAAGGAGCATATTCCAAAAAACTAAAAAAAAAATTTAAAAGAAAGGTTTTTTTTTTGCAATATGGGTATCAAATGAAAGGCCTTGATGAGCACATTGCAAAAAAACTGAAAAAAAACAAAAAAAAATTTTTTTTGCAATATGGGTATCAAATGAAAGGCCTTGATGAGCACTTTCCAAAAAACTGGAAAAAAAAAAATGAAAAACTGGAAATAAATAAAAAAAACCGGTTTTTTTTTTCAATATGTGTATCAAATGAAAGGCCTTTATGTGCACATTCCACTTTCCATTTTCTTTTTTCAATTACTGTAAGTAATTTAAAATTAAAATAAAAAGCTTAAAACTTTTAAAACTAAAAAGTTAAAAGTTTAAAAGTACTACACAAGCCTTGGCCGCAACTAGGCATTGATGGACTAACGTATGTTCTTCAATGCCTGTCTTGAGTGCCGCTGCAGTAATGTACTATTCCATTTCAAACTTCGCCCGTGGTCAATTCTTTGTCGTAATCCCTGGAAGGGTTATTTTCTACGTGGCGACAAAGGATTTCAAATGGTTATCTATATATAGCAGTCTGCTGAACGGATTTTGATGATATTTTTTTACAGTTTGGTTACTAAGCAATTTTTCACATAATTCCGGTAGGGTAGGGACCTGGGATAAAGCTTGAACTCTCCGTAGTACAGTTTTCATATAAAAAACTAATAACTACCAACCACTTTTTTTCAAAATATTTCCTTAGTACAGACACAACTTTTCTATAACTTTATTTTATGTATAGATGTAGGTCTGTACGGAACCCTCGGTGGGCGAGCCCGACTCGCACTTGTCCGGTTTTTTTTTAATTTGAGAGACTCAATCCCACACAAAATATTCTAAATAGCTGTTTCAGTAATACAACTCAGCAGTTTTTTTACTGAGATAGGACCTTTTAGCAGCAAAGTTTTTTACCCTTTTTATCTCTCTGTTCTTCATTGTGCAATATTGTTTTCTATGCTTAATTCTTCTCAGTGTTGATAAATGCTTTTCTATTCTATTCTTTCTAAATACTTAGTTTTGAGACAGTCAGTCTAATGTTCTGTCCATTCCTTTTCTGTTTAAAATTGTGTGTACAGAACTAATAAATATATATTATAATGTTATATTATTTGTTTAATATTAATAAAACACTTATTTTTGATAAGCTTTGATGGGTTTTACTACTTTATCGGAGGTGTCCACATTATCTGGTTTAAAGATAATTTTATTAGGTACTTTGAACCAGATAATGTGGACAACTCCGTGGACCATAAAGTCATTCAGAAACTCAGAAACCGAGGGTAAGTAAAGTAGAGATATAAATACAATAATAAGAATATTTAAACAACCGTGACTCGGAAACAAATGGTTGAGTGTCTTGTTGGTTCTACCGTTAATTTTTTTATTTTTTTATTTTTTAGTCATTTGGCTACAAAAGAAAAGCGGCAAATGGAACGCATTAATTAATGGCTACCTGTTCTATAGAAAAAAGAGTTATCGGACGACAGAATCATGGAATTGTAGCAAAGGCTGTAAAGCTCGTTTTACGCTCAACATGGACGGCGAAATTACCAAGAAAGACCTTAATCATACCCACGAAGCACAAGCCAGCAGGATTTGGGATCGCTATGTACATGTTACTGTAAATTCCGAACTTTCCCAGTAAAACAAAAGATTTACCAACTCTTAATGGTAAAAAATAATAAAAAAATGTGTTTATTGACAGATATGTGTTAGAATTTTAACTAAGTAATCTAATGGCCCCACAATAGGCTAAGCCTGTACTGTGGGTGCAAAAAGTTCGAACTGTTCTGTGATATAAACGTTCATTTCGAACTATTGCCACGATTCACTCGGTAAATCTTTGGTTTTACTTCAAAAACACGGTAAATGCTGTAAAAGGTATATTTTGAAGGTGTTTTAAAATTTTATTTTACCTCTAACAAATAATAATAATTGTAACTATTTAAGGTATTTTATACGGGCTTTGACAGTAACATATATGTCTATCGTAGTTGTAGATCACTGATAGAATAAATGAATGTATAAAAATAAGGGGTTTTGTTAAACCACCAATAATTTAGTCCCTAAACATTCGTGCCTCGGGAACAAAATGCTTAAGTATGTGTTTTACCATACCAATCAAAATTTATCTCGTTTTATATCATATCGTTTTTATAAATTAATAGCCATTTGGCTTAAAAAAAGCGGTAAAAGAACGGGTGCCTTAATAGCAACTTGTTCTATATGCATAAGTATACAACTTGTTCAACAACTTGTTCTATATAGAGTCCCACTGTCTGTCTACCTGTCTACATTCATAATAGAAGAAGCTTACGCCTCGCATCAGTACCATAAAGGGTTGTTCTGTACACGACGGGCACGAACCCGTCTCGTAGACACAGGGGTATGCATTACAATGCCGAAGTAGAAAATACCGAATTTTACAAGACCTATGGACGAAAGACCGAAAATCAAAAGGTCGAATAGTTGTTTGGCCGTACGTTTAAAATCACGAAAGGAAATTTTACCGAAAATACTAAATCCCGAAGCTTAAAAAACCGAAGGTTAAAATATCTAAGTTCTATACCCCGAACTACTTAATACCGAATTGGCTGTGGAAGTGTCTTTGGGCTAAGCCTGAAATGATTTATAGCAAATTTAGCTGCCGGAAATGAGTCTAGAAACTAGTCTACTGGGACTTAGAAACCGTAGACAGGTCACGAGATAGGTGCGAGGAACGTAGTGACGATTATGTTAGGTTGACATGAACCCAGCGCGCGAGCTGAGCGAGCGAAGCGAGCGTGCCGCGGCTTAAAAAAACTATTTCAAACTCAATTGGTGGATTTTGTCAAAATAATGACCATTTTACAAGCATTTTTGAGTAAAACAAATTAACCGCAACGCCTACTTTCATAAATGGATGTGTTTGTGTAGGTAGAGTAAGTTATAATTATCGACATTTTAGCTTTCGGGGTTTTAAACTTTCGGGATTTCGAACTTTCGGGATTTCGAACTTTCGGTCATTTGATAATCGGTCTTTCAAGTTTCGGTCTATCGGATTTCGACATTTAGTTTGTTCGGTATTTTGAAAATAGGTGTTTTATGCGTCGATATTTCGGTCGTATGTATTATGAATTTTCGACATTGTAAGACACAGCTATCGAGAAAAAAAAACGCGCGTAAAAGTACTCGATTGACTATTCTCTATGGGAAATTTCATTTTGCTTTACGACGATAGATGGCGCTGTACAAATTTCTCATACAAAATTACTCTATCGAATGTTTTTACGCGCGTTATTTTTTTCGACAACTGTTCGTGCTAAGGGTGCTGATGATGGTGGCGTACTTATTGATTGCTCAACAGAAGATAGGGGCCACATGGCTTTCCATACACACGAGCTAATTTCTGAAAGGTTTTTTTAATACAAATTCAATCTATTTTATTTGAATTTGATATTGTTTGAAAGTTGTAATGTTCAACTTGCGGACTTTCCAATTCACTGTTAGTTTCTCCTCTTTGCCGTGTGCCACTTAGAATTGAAAAATATTTTTCGGTTATATTTGTATGAAACTCCAATTTCTTTCTAACGAACAAATATAAAAGTGAAATATATCAGATTGAATTTATATAAAAAAAAAACTTTCAGAAATTAGCATTTAGTTGCCGCTATTCTCTTTAAAATCGAGAAGCTCGGTGGCGCAGTGTTTTAGCGTCTGGCCCAGCGATTGCGGAGGTTAAGCAACTTTCGCAAGGGTCGATTATGGGATGGGTGACCAAAAATTTATTATCTCGAGCTCCTCCGTGCTTCGGAAGGCACGTTAAGCCGTTGGTCCCGGCTGAATTTGCAGTCGTTAACAAATACCAATCCGCCGCACTGGGCCCGCGTGGTGGGTTGCAGCCCGTCCTTATCCACCCATAAGGAAGGCCTGTGCCCCAGCATCGGGGACATTAAAATGGCTGATGGACATTCTCTTTAAAGAAGTATATTAACAGTGTTTTTTTTTTATTGTTTTAAGTAACCTGGGTCACGAACCAGAATGGCAAGAAAATGGCTTTGGTCCATGGCTATCTCTTCGTCATGCACAAACGGCACAAACGACACAACTTCAGCCAGGGTTGGCGCTGCAGCAGCCACTCCCTCCGCCAACGCCCGTGCAAGGCTCGCTTCGCCGTAGAAAGTAATTCCTCTCAAATCTTCAAAGCTAATTGGAAGCATTCACATGGTCCGCCGCAGTTTGAGGTCCGCAAAGGGGTTTTGTTTAAGCATAACATAAAAAAAATTAGACGAGTTTCGATGGGCAATAACCCCTAATATAAACAGTGCTCTTTTATTATTTTAAGTAACCTGGGTCACGAATCAGAGCGGCAAGAAAATGGCTTTGGTCCATGGCTACCTCTTCGTTACGCATAAGCAGTACAAGTTCAGCCAGGGTTGGCGATGCAGCAGCCACTCGCTCCGCCACCGCCCCTGCAAGGCTCGCTTCACCATAGAAACTGATTCCTCCCATATCTTCAAAGGGAATTGGGAGCACACTCATGGTCCACCGCAGTTTCAGGTCCGCGACGGTGTTTTGTTTAATCATAGCATAAAAAAAATGTAGACGAGTTTCAATCGGGCATGGTAGGTATTGGAGAGTGTAAAATTTTGTAGGTAGGAATCTAGTTTTGTAACTTTTACCCCGCCACGGTGGCGGCGGGCTGTGCTGCAAGCGAATTCGGTAATCACTACGCGGTCGTGACGACGACCTGAGAGGCCGCCATCGAGATAGCGCGCAGTGATAATTGAATTCGCTTGCCGCGCCGCCTGTGGCCAGGCCGTTAATCGTTGTTACTGAAATGTTCAAAAAGCTGCGACTTTTACATTGCTTTAATGAAAGTGAAGTGTGATCTATATAAGGTGGGACAAAACTATGTAACATTACTGACACATGTGATATTGTTGCTTAAACTGAACAACTTTCTCCAAGGAACATAGTTCGATAAGATATTTTGTTTCGCCTTTCCATACAAAGTCTATCAGTTGTTTGTTGGTGGTAGTGGTAGGGCTTATTTCAAGGCTAGCTTCCGCCACCTTATCTAAGTCTGACGCCATAACAACTCTTTAAAAATTGTTGTGTTCCGGCAGTTAGAGTTAAGATAGCCAGTTCCTCACTGATTAGGATTCCGGGTGTAGTGCGCTTCCACCTTCGCCTTATCGTCACTTAACATCAGGTGAGGTGAAGGCCAAGCACTATCCTGTGGTAAAAAAATTTGACCTATATATTTTGTATGGGAGTATGATTTTTTTTTCGTTTTTCGACCTATATTCCTTGGAGAAAATTGTACAGTAAGTAACACTATCATTTTTTCAGTATTGTTACATTATTTTGTTCCACGTTAATATTGCTCTATTATTTAAAAAACAATATGCTTTATTTTTTATCAAATAAAAAGATATTAAATTTATTTATTGGGCATTGTTATTTCCTAAAACCTTGTATATAGCTTTCATCTTATCTCTAAGACCTAAATAAAAGTTATTGTAAAAAATCTAAACAATATAATAAGTAAGTATGTCGTTTTGTCATTATTTTTCAGTAACTATTGTGAAAACACAGACAGGCAAGCCTCTCGCATTGCTCAATGGGTACTCCTTTAACAGACATAACTTGAAGAAATATTTAGGTGCATGGCGCTGTAGCATTCACAGCACTAGCGGGTGTAAAGCACGCTTTAGAATGGCTGATAAAAATGGCCCAATCATCAAAGCACAACTTAAACATACGCACGAACCTCGACCTTATGCAATAAGTGATGGGGTTTATGTTAGATTGTATAGATAAAGGCTGTATGCCCTCATTAATAAACGCTAACATATTAATGAACTCGACTGAACAAGACAAAGGTGTCTTCTCTTATTTTAAATAGAGTTTTTGTGTTGTTATTCGAGGAAAATTGATGACAGAAAATTGTTGATGAGCAAAACATTTAGGGATTATTCACATAAGTAGCGCAGTCACGTCAAGCAATGGTCAGTCAAATTTCAATACAAGTTGACGTTCACGTGACTGTTTTAGAAAATGACTGACATTTAGGGAAATGTAATGTATTTGTAGTGCAATTATTTTTTCATTCGATCCTTTTCAAGGGTTGGTTGCACAGACCATACAACAAGTACTTAGTTGGTTGTCACATGAAAACATCAGAATATTAACAATCATTGAAAAGGAAACAAATAAATAAGATTAACTTCAGTAATAATAAGGCGTGTACACACGAGCGAACAACCATGAAAAAGGAATTGTACAACAAATTTATTTAAAGCCGTGTATTTTTTTATAATGATTGATAAATTCCTAAGAAATATTTTGATCATCTATAACTTTTCTTCAAATAACAACAAACACAAAAACTCTACTGAAAAAACACATGGAAGTAGAGTTCATTAATATGTTAGGTAGTACTTTCGACAGGATGTTGAGTTAAATACAATATTATTGAAATCGACCGTATAGTACAGAAGCCCGTAGAACATTTAAATCACCAAAAAGGTTACCGTTTGCCGTTGTGATACAGTTATTTATTACGAAATTATAGATACTTATTTAACTCAAGTTTTACAGACTCAAGTTTTACAGATCGCAACCCGCCGTAACCTATATTTGTATATCTCCAAAAATGATATTTTTTAATTTTTCAATGATTTAGCTATTGTCGTGTTCTACAGCTTTGTTTGATTGCCACTGATAATAGTACTTGTACTATTATGTATTCTGTGATAATAGTAAGACTATCGAAAGTGATCATACACAGATTTAAGACCAGATAAAGTCCAACCATTTTCATCAGGTCTTAAATCTGTGTATGGCTACTTTTTATAGTCTTTCTTTTATCTGTGGCAATCAAACCAAGCTGTAGAACACGGCAATAGCTAAACTATGTGGTAAACCTTGAAAAATAAAAAAATATCATTTTTGGAGATATACAAATATAGGTTACGGCGGGTTTCGATCTCTAAAACTTGGGTTAAAGTATTTATAATTTCGTAATAAATAACTATATAACAACGGCAAAAGGTAATCTTTTTGGTGATTTAAATGTTCTACGGGCTACGCTACTGTACTAGTACAAGCAATGATAATGTGATAATAAAATGGAGGCGTGAAATGTATCACATAGATAGATGGACAAACGGAGTTTTTTTTCACTTTTATAATTTTACTTACGGCCGACTGCGACTTCGTTTGTGTGAAAAATTTTCTGCTTCCCGTCGGGCAGTTGGGAATAGTACTTTTTCTGAATGATCCTATCATTTTCTGTACCCCTGAAAACATGTATGTACCATGTTAAAAGGTGTGTAAGGGAGCAAGGTTTCCCTTTACATGAATTGGAAAGGGTAGAACTATCCTACTTGACAACCCTAGTGCCCTACGGCCCTAGCGCCCTAACAGCCCTAGCCCTAACCATAAGTTAATAAATACACATATAAATAAATAAGGATGCTTGTACCAGTCGACCTAAGGTGACAAGCGGAGAGTGGAAGGAATAAGGTATAAGGATGGATTTTCTCACTGCCAGTCAAGCAGGCTCACAAGACTGATCAGATATCTGACGGCTAAAGGTGTCTTGGCCGCAGTGAGAGGATTCGTAGATGATGGGTCGATCTGTCTGCCGACAGAGTAACAACGTCTGAAGTCCAGTTGGTGAATGTCACATTTATTTTCTTTTGCTATGCTAATTTATACAAAATTATTTACATATGTGTATATTAATTTATTTACAAAGATGTGTGAGTAAGAAAATTCAGATGCTGTATTTGTTTTGACAATGCAGCAACATTATTCTAGGTCAATTCCGTGTTCCGTGTTGTGCTGTGAAATGCATGTTTACGGCACGTAAACATTTTGGCGCCTCTCAGGAACGGAGTCCAGTTGATAGAGTTCCAGTGCAGGCCCCGGTGATGGTTTGCGAGGAAACGGCCGCGCGTAGATCGGCGGCGTCCGAGTCTGACTTTGAGGTGCCGACTGGGTGTTGGACTGTTGCTCTTCAGATGGGCTGCTGTTGGGTGATGCTTCCACCCGTCGTGTTGTCACCAGATTTTGTACTTTTTGTCTTATCTGTGGACCGAAACAATATATCACCAAAACTATAAAAGAAAATATTAATAACGTTGATAAGCTGGCTACGTATGTCTGAATAGTTATGCTACTCCACACGGTGTTGTCTAGGGTTGTCTGTAACGTTTCTTCTTCGTTTGCTAAATTATTAAAAATATCTTTAGAACTATCTATTACTTGCTCCTTCTTAATATTATTATACTTATTTAATACAGTAATGTTAGTACTTAGTTTAAATTCTGATTTTTTTACTATACGATGCTATTACATTTTCGGCAATAACTCTTTTCGCAACTAACATAGTAGTGATTGTCTTTATAATACAATTTTCTGATATTTGTATGATCCCAACGTCATGAATAGAAACCTCTTCTCTTTGTCCGTCACATACAATAGATATAGTTTCTTTTTGTTTTGTCACATATATCCACGTATTTGTCATTTGTACTTGTTTCCATATAATTTCATTTGTAACGTTGTAAGTTCGAGTCGAGCAGTCCGTCTTAGTTTCATTTTTAGTAATAAATTCAACAATGCAATTTCTATTTAATTGCATGTTCTTCACCGCCACAGGAAAACAAATGTAATCACTGAATCTATGTAAGCAATCTTTAAATTCTTCATGGGTAAGTTCAAAATATCTTTCATTGTTGTAGTCTATTCCTATAACTGACTGTTGAATATCCAAGCTCTGATAAATCCCATCTCGGTATTTCATTGGTATTGGAGTCACATGTAATAAAGTATATTTGGCTTTTTCTGTAATAGGGAAATATGCTAATACCGTAATGTGAGTTTCATTTTCTGATAATCTTGTATCAAGTAATTGATTTTGAATGATGTTAAGATTTGATGGTAACTTGCTGTTGGCTGCTTTTATAATGTCTGCGATGTTCTTTGGTGTAAGTACACTGTACACTGTTGCTTTTGATAAGTAAATGTCCATAATACCAGCGTAGTAAGATATTATTTCAGCTATATAGTTATAAGCTATTTGGTATGAATGTAACATATGTATTTGAATCTTATTACTATCTACCGATTGATACCATCCGTTATTGTTATCTATGTAAGATATTACTTGATTTAGTTTTGTTTGATAACTATTTAATTTTTCCTGTATTCTGGTTTCTGTTTGGTTAACTGTTGCTATGGTTTTTAACATAAATTTTGTTTGATGATTCGCTGCATCAATAAGTTTTTGCTGGTTTTTATCCAATGAATCAATATCTCTGTAAACTTCGTCATTGACACCGAATAAATAAGTCATCATTTGTCCCAATAAACCTCTCTTTTTTCTAGTCTGATTTAACTCATTTAAATATTCGTTTATTTTTTCAACCTTTTCTGCCTCCTCTTGTAAATGAATATGGTACTGTATACAATGAGTATCACGATATAGCGTTTTGGCATAGTAACAAAGCGATTTAAATTGATCTACTATTCCTTTTGTAGCTTATCCGGCTCGAAGGACCAAAATGTAAGGGAGCAAGGTTTCCCTTTACATGAATTGGAAAGGGTAGAACTATCCTACTTGACAACCCTAGTGCCCTACGGCCCTAGCGCCCTAACAGCCCTAGCCCTAACCATAAGTTAATAAATACACATATAAATAAATAAGGATGCTTGTACCAGTCGACCTAAGGTGACAAGCGGAGAGTGGAAGGAATAAGGTATAAGGATGGATTTTCTCACTGCCAGTCAAGCAGGCTCACAAGACTGATCAGATATCTGACGGCTAAAGGTGTCTTGGCCGCAGTGAGAGGATTCGTAGATGATGGGTCGATCTGTCTGCCGACAGAGTAACAACGTCTGAAGTCCAGTTGGTGAATGTCACATTTATTTTCTTTTGCTATGCTAATTTATACAAAATTATTTACATATGTGTATATTAATTTATTTACAAAGATGTGTGAGTAAGAAAATTCAGATGCTGTATTTGTTTTGACAATGCAGCAACATTATTCTAGGTCAATTCCGTGTTCCGTGTTGTGCTGTGAAATGCATGTTTACGGCACGTAAACAAGGTGCAATAAATGATTATGATCATGATAACGATTACCATTATGATTATTATTAAATAAAATGTTCAGGCCTTTATATATTTTTAAATCACGTTCATTATGATAATTAATAAACATAGCTGTAAGTAAGTGATTTTATTTAACTATTTGTAAATTTTAATAAATTTTCATTATGTACACACTTGTATAATAAAATAGTAAGCCACGTTTTTGAAGTATACCCCAAACTTTATTTTTTCATTAATAAACTAGAAAAAATCTAGACAAATTTGACTCACCCATAGCATCTCAGATGATTGAAGCTATTAGGCCGATTTTTTATACTTTTTCCAGTACTTATATTAATTATTTTCAAATAAAAACAGCAAAATCAATATCACGTTTATATTATTTCAGTTTCCTGGGTCACTTCTACATCAGGCTGCCAACTAGCTTTGGTCAATGGCTTTACATTCTATAAGATGAGAATCGGTTCGATGACGGAAGAGTGGCGGTGCAGCAACGCTTCCAAACGTGTGCAACCGTGCAAAGCGCGTTTGTTCATCGACAACAAAAGTCGACGCATCACAAAGTCTAACCTGGAGCACATACATGAACCGCCACGTTATGTCATAAAAAATGGCATATATAAACGATTGTAATTGTGATTAGCGGATGAAACCTTTTTTTTTCAATTTAAATTAAATAGTAAAACATGAAAGAACCTGTGCACCATCTGCCGCAAGCAAAGTATTATTCTTATTGAAATGGTATAACGTTTGTTTCAATAAACAAATTCGTAAAAGTTTATTAGATATTTAGTTGTTATTTATCCCCGATTGTGGAAATTATGTTTCTGTTTGTAATTGTAACTAAGCATTCTGTAAGTTGTCATTTTGATATTTTTATCGCAATATCATGTATTTGATCGATGCATCTAATACTTACGTTATCGCAATTACACAGTAGAAACGTCTGAGAACGAGCCAATAGAATATATGTATAATATTGAGCCAATAGAATATATAAAAATGCCATTACGGACGTATCGTCCGTCCGTAATGCCATTTTTGTTCGTTCGTGGCCACGTCTCACTAGAACACAAAATAAGCTAAGTACTCTTTATTTTGTGTTAGAACTTTTGTTTTGTGTAAAGGTAACTCACAGACTTCTTTACCGATATTCCCCTCTCCCTCCCTTACCTTACTCAACTAGAGCCTTCTCCTTTACCTTACCCAACTTTAAAGATGCCTCACAAACTTTTGTATATGAAAGTATTAATTTCAAATTGATTTAATTAACACTTTCGCGGCCAATCGTCACCCTAATTGGGCACTGTTTTTTGTTATGTATAAATAAGGGTCACCGCTCACGGGCGACTTTTTGTAGCTGCGATAAACGCGGCATTAATCGCGGCGATAATAGCCCACGAAATGACACGACAATGGTTTTACTTAGCAGGGACAAAAAAGCACCGCGATTATCGCCGCGTTTATCGCAGCTACAACAAGTAGCTCGTAGGCGTTTACGTATGGAAATCCGTATGTTCTATTCTCATCGACAAAAAATCGCTCAGCGATTAATCGCCCGTCTGCGGGGACGCTAATATCAAGATCGCTTATCAAAGTGACAGCGGATGCTCTTATGGCGTTTGATAAAGCATGCACGTCATATTGTAAACTTCGTATGTAATTGACTTGTGACAGCAAATGCTATTAGAAATTCCATGGCATCTGCGTTACTATAAACTACGGTAAAATATATGCTAGCTTTAAGTAATGCACGATCAAAGCAGAGATGTAAGCGGAGACGAGAGATGTGAGTGGCGTGCGTGCGACGAATATCACTTAAAAAGACATTATTTTTAAAAGAATTATTTATCTAGTACTTATATTGATTATCTTTAATTAAAAATAGCATTGTGAATGCCTAAATTAAATAAAATCAATATCACGTTTATGTTATTCCAGTTTCCTGGGTCACTTCTACATCAGGCTGCCTACTAGCCTTGGTCAATGGCTTTACATTCTATAGGTCGAGAATCGGTGCGTTGACCGAAGAGTGGCGGTGCAGCAACGCCTCCAAACGTCAGCAACCGTGCAAAGCGCGTTTGTTCATCGACAACAAAAGTCGACACATCACAAAGTCTAACTTGGAGCATACACATGAAACCCCACGTTATGTCATAAACAATGGCCTATATATACGTTTGTAAATTGTGATTAATTGGTGAAATATTTTTTTTCAATGTAAATTACTTCCAAATTATTAGATAGATAAACATGAAATAACCTGTGCACCATCCGCCGCAAACAAAGTTTTGTTCTTATTGAAATGGTTTAACGTTTGTTACATTAAAAAAAGTCATTATCATTAAATACCTATTTAGTTGTCATTTAACCCCTATTAAAAGTGAAATTACCATTAACTGCAAGGTTCCTAACTTGCCTGTCAGTCTTATCATTTCAGTCAGATGTCAGATTTCATCGCATTATCGTTTTGATCGTTGCGCCTAGCGCCTAGTGGCTTACACCTATGCCTCGCGCCTACGATACACGCTAGAAGACTAGCGAGGCGCCAAGCGAGTAGTGCGGCCGGTTGCGAACATTCGTGAACGTTTTATTTCGCTACACGCTGGGCTTAGGCCCTAGGCTCTAAGCATGCCGCGCCACCTGGCAGTGCGTTACGTACGTGGCCTTACTATTTTGCGTTCTTTTGGCAAGTTTTAACTTTTTGGGTGTATGTGGAACAGGCTACTGCGATACTCTTCTAATAATCTTTGTAGAAATAATTAATTAATTCATTAATGACGCCCCAATTCCGTCGATTTCCAGTCTTTTGGGTACATACAGCGGCAGGCAAAAAGCTCGGTTTGATCAACGGATTTCATTTTGCCATGCACAGCAAGATTGCGCGCAAGGAAGTCTGGAGGTGCAGCAACGTCAACAATCGCAAGAACCCTTGCAAGGCTCGCTTCACCATCAAGTCTGGCAAGATTGACAGCGAATTCCTGCAACATTCACACTACCCTACTCCGTATCTCGTCCGTAATGGCATTTTTGTTCGGTCGAGGCCACGTCTCACTAGAACCATAAAATAAGAACTCTTTATTTTGTGTTAGAGCTTTTGTGTATGGTAAAGGTAACTCATAGACTTCTTAAGCCATACCTTACCCAACTATAAAGATGTCTCATAACCTTTTATAAATGGAAGTAAGTATTAGTTTCACATTGATTCAATTACCACGATCAAAGCAGAGATGTGAGCTACCTCACAGAGCTGCGAGCGGAGCGGCGCGAAGCGGTGACGAGACAAGAGGAGATTTGAGTGGCGTGCGACGAATATCACTTAAAATAGACAGGCTTTTAAAATAAGTACAATGTACAATATCACTCTTTAAATGTTAAGAAAGTATGTTTTTTCTTAGACTAGAAGTTCCGCCATTACAGATGTAATAAGATCCGTTCCGCTACGCACAGCTTCGGTGGGGTGGGGACACCGGGATCCCTTGTTTTCGTATAATTGTTTTATACCTAATTTGATTTGGCATAACGGATTTGGCATAATCTTTTTTGTCATAATAATACTTTCGCATAATTGTTTTTTGGCATACTATTTATATTAGCATAATTATCATTTAGACTAATTTGTTTTCGCATAATATTATTAGGCATATTGTCTATTCGCCTAATATTATTTAGACATAAAAATCAAAAACAATAAGAATAAATATTTTTACGCACTTACCTATTTATTTTCATGCAAAAGGGGTAGGTATTGTATTAAAATGCCAAAAACTCATAACACATACTACCTAAATATCGACTCATAAAACACCTATTTTTAAAATACCGAAAATCCTTAATGTCAATATCCAATAGACCGAAACTTAAAAGATCGATTATTAAATGACTGATGATAGTTCGAAACCCTGAAAGTTAAAATGCCGATGGTTAAAAATTCTGAAAGTCGGTCTATTAGGTGCGACGACGAGCGAGCGTAGCGAGCGAGGAGGAGGTAAGGTTCCATTGCGACCAACAACGCACGAGCCGAGCGAGCGTGCCGCGGCAGCGGCCGGCGAAGTGCCAGAACCGATCTCCTGGCATGTAACCTTCAATTAACCTTCGGTTTTTTAAGCTTCGGGATTTTGTATTTTAGGTAAAATGTTCTTTCGTGATTTTAAACGTCGTGATTTTTTTGTTTATAAAAATATGCGTAAATAACATTATGCGTGTTTAAATTTATGCTAAAGAATATTATGCTAAAACATGATTATGCTTAAAGTAGTTATGCTTAAAAAAATTATGCATAAGCTGTTATGACTAAATAATATTATGCGTAAACATCATTCGGCGAAATCATATTATGCTGTGACATATTATGCCTTAAAATTTTATGCGAATACATAGGGAACCGGGGACACCCTAGCTGAAAAACATCTTTCCTCTCCGCTACGCACATCTCCGCTTTGTTGGAGTCAGACCCTAAGGGTGCCTGTCCATTGACGCGGAGCTAGGCGGCAGAGCAAAGAAACGTGGAAATAATTATTAACCAATAGAATTGCCGTGCGGATATTTTATGCAATCCTATTGGTTAATATTTCCTCGTTTCTCCGTCCCGCCGCCTAGCTCCGCGTCAATGGACAGGCACCCTAAGAATATTACTTACATATTATAAATATTTATACGTGTAGAAAAAAAAATGCAACCGAAACATATTTTTTATTACCTATATCCTGCCTGACCTGATTGACTTACTCATCGTTGTTGAGTTCAAATCACTGAACAGATCGGGCTGAAAGAACAAAATAGATAGTTATCATGACGTAGGCATAACATAAAAAAAATACATTTTAGCACTCACAACTTATTACTTTATTGTATAAATAAATAAATAAAACTAAGGATAAAGTACCTGGGGTCTCATCAGAACTTTATATCCTAAGTACTTTAAGCAGCAACCAAAATATTAATTTTTTTAACAATAGAAAAATGGAATTTCATTAGAATATTGAAAATGTTAGTTTATTGTTTTTTTTTTCAGTAACTTGGGTAACATCTACCAACGGTTCAAGACTGGCGATGATCGACGGGTTCACATTCTCCAGAATTAATATAAAACATAATACTGAGTATTGGCGGTGTAGTGCTCGCTTACGTCAGTGTAAGTGTAAAGCTTGCATCTTCGTCGCCGTTGATAGTGGTCGGGTGTTCCGAACCAATCTGAGGCATACTCATGAAGCACCACGCTTTGTTGTACACAATGGTGTTTATATGAAAGTGTAACACTAAGACTAATGATTTAACTTTTATGCTTCATTAAAATCAATATGTATAGGTTATTTCTTTATGGGACGTTTTTAGGGTTCCGTCCGTACCTCAAAAAGAAAAAACGGAACCCTTATCATCAATAGGAAAAAAGGATCTCTTTGTTTTCCATGTGTCTGTCTGTCTATCAAGACCCTTTATCTCAGGAACGCGCAGAGGTATTGAGTTGAAATTAAAACCATGTCTTCAATCTATGGTCTAAGTCTATGGTCCGAAGCTGTGAAAAAATCAAACTTCTAAGTTTACATAAAAAGATACGGCCGTTTATGCCGCAAAAATGCATATTTCGACACTCTCAAGGGAATCAAAATGTCCATAGGTTCCCGTTAACCTAGGGCTACAATTATGAAGTATTTAAAATTTATTATTTAAAATTATGAACTAGTGGCAAGTAATATCGTCTTATACTACTATACCTACAGGTATAAATCTGAAAACTATGTATTTGTAATTAAATCATAAAAAATATATTCTTTATTTAAGAACCAACAGTATACAGCACCCTCGGTGGGCAAGTCCGACTCGCACTTGTCCGGTGTTTTCAGAAAAAATGTAAATATGGATGTTCCAGACTTTGAGTATTTTCTTATATTTTTTTAGCACTTTAAATAATAAAGTTGCGTGTTTATATAATAAATAAATAAACATTTTTAGTTACAAAATTTACTTTTCTATGCGACCCCAAGTGTATCGAATTTAAATAATCATTTGGTTCCCGTAGAGGGGTGGTTCGTCATGTTAACAAGCAATTTTCACTATGGGGCCGATTCTGATATCACGAAAAAAAGCAGATGTTCCATACAAAAGCGCATTACCTAGTCAACCTTAATGTAGGAACAGACAGCAGATTTTTTTTCGCGTATCAAAGTTGGAGTGGAGAGGAGTGGAACCACCTACTGCGGAAACAAATCAATAGAATTGCGGTGCGGATATTTTATGCAATCCTATTGGTTAATATTTCCTCGTTTCTCCGCTCCGCCGCTTAGCTCCGCGTCAATGGACAGGCACCCTAAGAATATTACTTATTCTTACTTAATATTATAAATGCGAAAGTCCGTTTGTTTGTTTGTTTGTTACGCCTTCACGTCTCAACTACTAAACCGATCGTCATGAAATTTTGCATACACGTTGTCAGGGAACAGAGAAGGACATAGGGTACCATTCATCCCGAAAAAAAGTATTGTTCCCGAGGGATAGCAAAAACCTTTCCACGCAGACGAAGTCGCGGGCGGCCGCTAGTATATTATAAATATTTATTCGTATAGTAAAAAAAAGTAACAGATATATGTTTTTTATTACCTATATCCTGACTTGATGGACTGATTCATCATCATCGTTGAGTTCAAATCACTGAACAGATCGGGCTGAAAGTAACAAGATAGATAGTTATCATGACGTAGGCAATGTTGGACGTAGCCATAACATAAAAAAAACTGAAAAAAACTTTATTGTATAAATGAATACATAAAACAAAAGATAAAGTAGCGGGTGGAAGCTTTTCCTGGAGTCTAATTAGAACTTAATTTCTTAGGTAGGTATTATACTTTCAGTATCAACCAAAATTTTTTTTAGCAATCGAAGGATAGAATGAGAATGTTGAAATTATTCGTTTATTATAAAACCCAATTTTTCCACATTTTTTTCAGTAACTTATACCGAAACGTTAACGTAATATCCGATTATAAGTTACTTTATTATTAATTTCTTGTTGTTTTTTTTTTCAGTTATTTGGGTAACATCACCCACTGGTACGAAACTGGCGATGATCGACGGGTTCACATTCTCCAGAAGCAATAGAAATTATAAAACTCAGTATTGGCGGTGCAGCAGTTACTCACGTCATTGTAAAGCTCACCTTGTCATCGACACTGCTAACGGTCGGGTGTTAAGATCCCGATCTAGTTTGAGGCATAATCATGAACCATCACGCTTTGTTATACACAATGGTGTTTATATGAAAGTGTAACACTAAGGCTCTGTACTCATTTAGCGGTACAGTAAGCGGTACGATATCGCATCTCCATAGTAACTCACCTCGTTACCCATGGCAAACACGCCTGTATACTATGGCAAGACCATAGACATATATCTGAAAGCGGATTAAAGATCGAGAAGAAGAAGAGAAAAAAAATAAAAGAAAACAATGGAGGGAGGAAAAGAGGAAACAAAAATTAAAGATGAAAAAATAAAACGAAGATGAAATAGCCAGTAATTCCCCAAGCTCGACGAAGTGTTAGGCTCGTATAATATATATGAATATGAATAGCACCATTCCTTTCTAACTGTACTAAATCAGGGATTTGAGTTTGAGTTTAGTTCTATAATACGAGCCTTGAAAATTCGTAATAGAGTTACCGCCTTATTCATAAAAAAACCCTTAAAATAGAGTTAAGTCAACATTAGTTAAAATGCTGTTACTCATAATATTTTAAGAAAATGTTCGCATTGGGGTATTTGTTCTCGTTCTGACAGATCCATAGCACAGACAAAACAAAGCAAATCCACTGGCTGACATCCAAATCTTCCGAAAAAATCAAGAACCTTATATTCATATTCTATGACACTGGACATTCTACTACTGAAGGATGGTTGGGGATGAGGTCATTCACCTTTGCAGATTTCTTTTATCCCTCTCAGACTGTGACTGAAATTGCCATGCTAAGTACAAAATATCCCAATCCATAGTCAATTTACCCAGGTCATGTACAAAAATTAATTAGATTTTCTAAATAAATGTAAATATCGGCACACTTTAAATTAGTTACATGATGTTAAAATTTATTAGTACATGCCAAAGTAATTATTTAGAGGACAGATGAGTCCATTTTGTTATTACAATATTTTACGTTTAACAGTAATTTCTCCATATTTCATAAGTTACCAAATAAAAATAAGGTGGCATCACTGATGGAATTGTCTTTGATTTGACATGTCACTAATGTCAATGATTTTCCACCGCATCTCACGTTTATGTACAAAAATATAAAATTATTTAAATAAAATTCGCGTTACAAAGCATGTGTTGCATTGTGCAAAATTGCAAAAGTGTTTCAAAACCAAATTCTAACATTATATTTCACAAGCATTGACTTTGTTCACAAGTAAGTGTTTTTTAAAGTATTTTCAGCATTCAATTTTTCCTTCTCAGAAATCTGAATTTTAGCAGATTTCAAAGATTGTTTCCGATCTAATTCGGAAATATTATAGAAGTTAATTATAATTCCACCTTAATTACGTATTTTTTATTTCGATATAATAAATATAATATGTACAAATCTGTATTCATTTTCGACACATAAGAAGCTTTAGAAATATTATCTGCATATCGCAGGGTGACCATAATCACAGCAGAACTTTTGAATAAGAAAGAAAGATTTGGATGAAAAATTTACGTTTACATTTAACATTACATTTTATGTTTTTATGCCACATTTAACTTTGAGAGCGGAATTATTTTGTATTCTTAACAGAGAGAAAAAATGTAATGTAAACTAAAATATTATCTTACGAAGTTGAGTTAAACAATTTAGATCAGTTTCAGCTAAGAATCGGACCTACCTAACTTACTACCTTACTACTATACTAGTTACTATGGTCTTTGACACCCATTGTTTATTCGTGGTAACAAAATAAAAATTAATCTTATTTTATTTTTCAGATTCCGAAACGATGAGGAAAAGAAACATTTATAGTATATCCCAATTACCGTTAAAGGGAAATTATTTTCAACGGCCAAAATAATGCAGTTTTGACATTTTATATTGCAACTTTTTTTAATACAATGACTAATAATGAGACTTAATTTTTTTTTTCACACAACCGAAAATTCTAAAACTTTTTTCTATTACTAAGGGCGCTTATTCCTGCCTATAAAAATATTCAGCCAATTTGTTTTTTTGGACATTCCTCATTGTACAAAATAAAAATACACGTGACTTTAGGGTGGAAGGGCAGGTGTGTATAAAAAAAAACTGCCCGGCATATATATTGGCAAGAGAAAGAAAGGGACAAAAGATGCGCAGTAGCCATAAACACTAAGTTTATGGCTACTGCGCATCTTTTGTCTCTTTCATTTTCTTGCCAATATATATGCCGGCATCTGTACCTAAGTCTTAAACCTCACCACGTATCTCCAAGTTTTGACTTTTAACCAGCCGGACCGTACAGGACCAAGGGGTCAAGTTTGCTATTATCGTGACTAACGCCGTAATCGTGTTTCAATGGTGTTTGGATGGTAATGTTTGGATGGTGTTTGGATGATAATTTTGACACAATTCTTGTTTTTATAAACCCAAAATTGAAAGACATTGTTTTTCCTAAAAATCCAAACCCGTTAGACACTGTGTCTCAGTTTTGGGTTTAAGAATCAAGAACTGTGTTAAAAAGCATTACCGTTCAAACACCATTGAAACACGATTATATGATGTTAACAATAGCAGACTTGACCCCCAGTGTGACCACCATTCCAAAACAGTATCGTCCATCCGGAGAGGAGCCAACCGAAAATAATAATTAAGTAAATATTTTGTGTTGCGCGCCGCCGCTGGCCAAAAGGGGGGTTTGAATGAATATATAGAAAGGTTATAATATGGTTGGTCAAGAGTAGTAATAATCCTATAAATGCAGTAATATTCTAAATGCGAATGTTTGTACGTTTAGAGATACCCAAACATACAAACTTTGGCACTAACTAACATCTAAACTATTCTAAACATTCAAATGTTTAGAATCTAAACACTTTTGAATGTTTGGATTGGTCGTCCAAAAAACTTACGCCGTAGGCATAAGTTGATAGTCTGTAGTAAGTACCTATTTGTAGTGACTGTCCTACGAATGGACAACATTGTTGTCACCCTAATGAAAGAGATGGAAAATATCGTTGACGTCATTCAAGGTTATTTTTTCGTTCTTCAAGGCCCAAAAGGTGACGCCATGTCCAGAGTCATATATAAGGTTCTTGGAAAAAATAAAACAATTATCTGACATTACATGTCAATTATGTTGTAATATACACTGACATGAAAAAAAATTTTTTTTATAATGCATGTCGATGGTAATAGTAGTTTGTTACACAAGGGATGTAAGTGAGCTATTACAGAACAAGATCCAATTTGGCGCCCGTGCGAGCGCAGCTCGCAAAGGGCGCTAATGGATCGAGTGCACCCGAGATATTTAGACGCCCGAGCGAGCATAGCGAGCGAGGGCGAATATAGTTCGAGGGTGTAATAGCTACTTACAACCGAGGTAAGCATACTATTTTACATCATTCATGCGAGGTAAATTTAATAAAAATAAAAATAAAAATAAAAATAAAAATAAAAATAAAAATAAAAATAAAAATAAAAATAAAAATAAAAATAAAAATAAAAATAAAAATAAAAATAAAAATAAAAATAAAAATAAAAATAAAAATAAAAATAAAAATAAAAATAAAAATAAAAATAAAAATAAAAATAAAAATAAAAATAAAAATAAAAATAAAAATAAAAATAAAAATAAAAATAAAAATAAAAATAAAAATAAAAATAAAAATAAAAATAAAAATAAAAATAAAAATAAAAATAAAAATAAAAATAAAAATAAAAATAAAAATAAAAATAAAAATAAAAATAAAAATAAAAATAAAAATAAAAATAAAAATAAAAATAAAAATAAAAATAAAAATAAAAATAAAAATAAAAATAAAAATAAAAATAAAAATAAAAATAAAAATAAAAATAAAAATAAAAATAAAAATAAAAATAAAAATAAAAATAAAAATAAAAATAAAAATAAAAATAAAAATAAAAATAAAAATAAAAATAAAAATAAAAATAAAAATAAAAATAAAAATAAAAATAAAAATAAAAATAAAAATAAAAATAAAAATAAAAATAAAAATAAAAAGGGTTATTTCATTGAAAACTCGTGGGGTTGATCAGACCATTAAACTGAACAACTTTCATTATGGGACCAACCTCGAAATCACGAAAAAAAAAATCAGCTGTTTTTGCATTGCAGAATTTTGCATTTTGCAGCTTGAACTGAAATTAAATGCCGCCATTTTCATTGTTTTTTTTTTCCGCCAAAAGTTTCGTCAGTTTATAATAAAAGAAAAGAGATTGGGTCACTAAGGAGTTTTAAATGCTTGAACTGTAAAGTAACTTTACAGTTAAAGCATTCACCATCCTTGAATTGTAAAGTGATTTGAAAATGGAACGTTCTATTTAAGGCGGCTCTTGGTGAAGTGACAGCTAAGGATTTGACTCCCCTCACCCTGCCACCCTCTACATTACTTCGCGAGTCATTTATTAGCGACATCTATTAAAAAAATTGAAAAACTAAGATGTAATTTAGTACCGACATCTATTAAAATTTTTGAAAACCAATGTGTAACCTACATTACGCTTGGCCAAAATTCACGGACCATAGAAAGTTGGAGACACGGCAGTATGGCATTGTTAAAATATTAAATTTTAATTTTATGTAGGTAAATTGAAGGTAAATTGTTTTATAAAAAAACAAGAAATCAGCAATGTTCAATCAATCAGCCGCAATTTATATTAAAATTAAATTATGTATGAAGTCAAGTCTGTTTCATGTTTTAGTTATTTTACTGTTTTTTTTTTTGAAGTGAAAACTTCTTTAGCGGTGTTGTACGCTTTTTGTAATGGGGAAAAAATGCTAAACTCGCGTCAGTAAGAATCACGTGGCTGATAGAAAATGCGTAAGACGGATGTGACGGATGGAGAGTAGACAGCTGGCGGCGGAAGTATCCCCTACTTTCAAGTGTAATCTCTTTCTACGGGGCGCGTTGAAAATGGCGGCGCATCATTTTAAGACGTAAACACTTGTGTCACCAGCAACGCACTAATTTTGAAAATGGAACTAATAGCAGCGATCTCTTCGATGATGAAAAGTCTATACTTATTTATACTCTGTGACTATAAGTTTAAATCGTAGAATGCGTGCATGTAGAAATTAAAAAGGCCACTGGCGCAAAATCTTTAGAATTTTTCTCTAATTACAAACTGATTGAATTGTGTGACTGTATAGTAACAGGAAAGAAATAATTTTAATCCTTTGCCGCTAATTTCAAAATATCAAAAATGCACAATGTTAATATTCAAGTTTCCACTTCTGCCGGCACTCCCGGAGTGCCAACCGATTTTTTCACATTTTGCATAGTACTTATACTCGTAACTAGGTACGTCTTATGGTCATGCTCACTTTAAACATTTCTGCGGTGGTGTCGTGTGAGGCGGGTCGTTACGTTCCCTCAAATATGGTTGAGCGAAACGATGGCTGGTTCATGCGTCATGCTCGTGAACGGATGCTGCCAGTGGGAATGGGTCTGCTTCTGAGTACCGATCTTAACGCATATTGAATTGTAAGAATTGCGTTTTTTTCATTATTATTTTTTATATCTTGTATCAAGTGTTTTTTGGTAAATATTGCCTACTTAGGAGTAGCAGACAAAGTGATTTCCCAACTAGTTGAAAGTTATTTACTCTCACAATTACCTATCCATTACATAGTAGGTAATTAACTTCAACCTACCTATTGCGTGTAAACTTTTGTTAATTATTGTGTAAATGACCTCACTTTAAATGTTGAGGTCATTTTTAAATGTTGACGACTGTATGAAATATACAGGGAGAAAAAAGCAGCCCTTGACGAGTTTCTTGCCGGTTCTTCTCGTTACAAGGTCTCCCGCTTAGGGTTTGCGAACCGATGGCGTAGCTTCTATGACATTCACAAGTGCTTGTAACAGCCTAGACTGAATGCATGATTTTTTGAATTTTAAATTTTTTGAATTTATTTCAAAGGTTTTTTTTTATAGTGATCGCGTCGCGCGCAGACTATTGTATGGCATCATTGAAATGATGGTGTTAGTTCCTTTTCCAAATAATTTTAAAAGATCGTTTTTTTCGGAAAGGAAGTATTTTGATTATCTACTTACTACATTTTTCGTGTTTTTTTCAATTCAATTCAAATGCATTTACCTATTTACTAATTTTGTTGACAACTACATTATGTTTATTGATGGTGTAGTATTTGTTGGTAAAATAGGTATACGCAATTATAAACATTATCACCAGAGGAGATTAATATTTCTGGTAAGTATAGTAGGTACTTTATAATCTAACCACTACGAAAAAAATATCATAGAATCTAAAACCTATATTGATTGACGAAGTTTGAGGCCTGAAATCACGACCGTTTAAAAGATTTCAATAATATAAAACATTTTTTATAAATTATGAAGTTGGATAAACAACAGTAATATGAAAAAGCTTTCGACGTAAGTAGGTACTAAACAAAACAGGCTAACTTTTTTAAGTTGGTGTGCGTTCACTGCGTCTAAATAGTAATAAAAATTAAAAATTAGAGAAAATAATTAATATATCTCATTCAAACCAATTTTAGTTGAAAGTGTTTATTAAGATCTACAGCATACATTTTTTTTGATTTTTCACTCCCTTTTTTTAAAAGTTAGAGGGGTAAACACACATTTTACCACTTTAGCAGTGTATATCTTTCAAACGGTTGACTTTGAGAAAAATAGTCTTAGAAACCTCAATGTCATTTTTAAAGACCTATCTTTAGACAATAGACACCCCGCACGCATAGACGAAAAATTTTTTTTCAGTTTCAGTTCCATGTATGGGGATAATAATCTTAATAAAATAAAGGGATTTATATATTTAAGATAATAATCTTAAAAATATAAATCCCTTATCTTTTATTTTTGTGTAAACATCGTAATGCGGTTCACAGAATACATGTACCTACCAAGTTTTAACTGTGTAATTCTAATAGTTTTGGAATAAAATGGCTTCTGACATACGAACGGACAGACAGACAGACAGACATGACGAATCTATAAGGGTTCCGTTTTTTGCTTTTAGGCTACGGAACCCTAAAAACGTGCTGATAATCCAGAGCCTGTAGCCAAATGTCACATTAAAATTTTCGCTATCACTTCACTCCGAAAAATGTATGAATCAAGACTATAATCCTTACATTTTTCGTTTGATTCTTAAATTCGATTACTTACTTACATTAACATATGATTTTAAAATTAGATTGTTAACGAAACCTTAAGGTGGTTGTATGACCGAAAGTGGCGCCCTCAGAGGATTTTATTTAATAAGTTATTAATAGAAAAAGATTGTAATAATGTTTATCGTGGAGATTTTAAGGCCCATGGTCTAGTATTTTTAGAAGGTATCACTACATGCCCTCGTAGTCATTCGTAGAAGTAGATAGCAAATGTGTCAAAAACGGCCACTTTTAGCAGTTTTTCTATCTACTTCTAGTAGTGACTACTAGGGAATGTTACGATACCGTCTAAAAATACTAGACTGTAGGCCCTAAGATCTCCACGATAAACATTATTAAAATTGTGTATTAGAATTATAATATTAAATAAAATTCACCGCGGCGCCACTTTCGCTCAGGGTACCACCTTAAGAGCAGGTTCACATGACAAGCGCTTAATGCGAGTTTTGATAAAGTGCACGTTGAACGCTGCGCTAGCGCTCGACTGTTGTCAGCGCGCGTCAATGCGCGCTTATATTATCGAATCCAAATTCGAATCCATCGAATTATACCAAATTATTGAATCTGAAAAAAATTACCGCGCGTTGAGCGCTTGTCATCTGAACGTACCCTATGTCATTTCCATACAGTTTCAAAAGCGAAGCGATAACGGTTTGCAAATATTACTTTGACTAGGGGGTCTGATGAGAAACCCTATCGATTGGTATCGTAAAAATATATTTGGTGGGTTCGATTCCTGGATGAGGCAAAGTGATTTATTACCTACAAATGTTTGATTTGAAGACTCATATATATAGTATTCAATAGGTAGGTATTTTATACTAACCGTCCTTACGCGTAATTTTTATATCTATAGCAAAATAATGCATCAGAGGGCCTATTACAAAACAAAAAAGAAACCGATAGTCGGACGCAATTCATCGTTCAATTTACTTGATATTGAACCTTATTGGTGAGGAAATAGTGCCACGGTGTTGGACGAATATCGTACGCTTATCGCGATGCTTTTTTGTAATAGTCCTTCAGTTCGAAATGAATTTTCAAAACATAATTGTAACATTCTGACAGTGCTAAAGCAAGGCTAAAACAAACGAGCGAGACATAGAGAACTGTGTAGCTGTCAGTGGGAGCATGAGCGATACGTGTTCCCCGTCCGAGCGCCGGTGGCGGTCTGCCGCCCGCTCCCCTCGAGGGCACCCTCTATCAAAAATGTATCTGAATTTTTGAAAAATTGTCGCGAAAATCCCATAAATGGTCTTTTCGAAAATGTCTTTCGTGGAATTTGTAGCATTTTTTCTCCTCTATCGATTGGTGGTAACGAGATTTCCATAGGACTCGTAGTTACGGAGGAGATGCACAGAAACAAAAGTGTTAGTCGATTTTATTTATGATATTTTTGGCATAATGTAAAATATTTTTAACAAATGTTAATCGTGGAATCGATAGGCAAAATGTTGAAGATTCTTATGGTATATTTACTTTGTTTTAATATTCATTAAATAAAGAGGAGATAGAGAATGAAAACCTACTAAAAACCACGTTTTGCTAGTACAACGGCCTTAAACAATGCACTGTGTTGCACATGCCAACTTACACAGCCTCATACTATATAAGTAAATCCTAGTTACCGAGCAAGTATGATGTAAAATAATTTTAGTCACTAGGGAAGTTCCTTAGATTATTTATATGTCAAGATAGACAGCCGAAGCAACGAAAGCGTCTAAAAAAATATCACCCAACAGTTGGGTGACCAAAACACGCACACATTGTCAGTAGTGTGACCCGGCCATAGTTTTTATTACAATACTCTTTGGGCGCAATGATGCTAAAAATGCACACCAACCTCAAAAAGTTGGCCTGTTTTTTTAGTACGTCAAAAGCGTAAGACTCTATCTGGACATATAAATAATCTAAGGGAAGTTCCTATACTTACTCAAAAGATTTGCTATTAGCTGATTATCATACAAGCCAAAGACTTCTGTTTTTATTCACAAGCAATATAGTTTTAGGGGTTTGCTAGTGAACATTCTAAAACAATCTTAAAAAAACTAATTTGACAACTCTATGCGATGGTAGTTTAAAAAACATTTCCAGCAATTGTACACCCTTCATGTAGAATTAGAAATTATTAAAAGTCATAGGTAGGTAATAATTTTATATACCCATGATCTAAGCGTTGTTGGCCAACAAAACAACAGTAACTTACGAAATTTTGTTTCACCTCATCAAGAGTCAAACTTGTCGGTTTAATCTCAAAACAAAACTTGACTTCGAGAAGTCTGTTAAGTTGGCACGGCAGTCAAAAATATTTTCCCTGAAACAAGCATCAACGATGCTTGTTTCAGGGAAACTGCTGCTGCTGTTTCTTCCATGTCTAACGAAATTGGTGGCGGAATGTTGACAAAATAGCACAAACAAAATCTGCACTGTTTAGAAAACAGAGGTGTATTATTTTGGCACATTTACAGTAGTTTGGCACAACATGCAGTTGAGAATGGTTGGTTGTACAATGTCCAATTATATTATATTCTTGTTGTTTTTTTTTCAGTTACTTGGGTAACATCACACACTGGTACAAAACTGGCGATGATCGACGGGTTTACATTCTCCAGAAACAATATGAGTCGTAATACTGAGTCTTGGCGGTGCAGTGCTTACTTGCGTCAGTGTAAATGTAAAGCTCGGATCTTCATCGCTGTTGATAGTGGTCGGGTGTTCCGATCCAATCTGAGGCATACTCATGAAGCACCACGCTTTGTTGTACGTAATGGTGTTTATATAAAATTGTAACATAAGGTTGTTTGGATTCAATAATTAATCATAAATAAAATATTATAAAATGTGATAGTTTGGATGTTCATTACTCAATCACGCAAAAGCGGCTAAATTATTTTGGATTAAATTTGGCACAATAATAGTTTAAGTTTTATTGTTATCGTGGTTAATCAAATGTTCCCTAGGACCTTTAGGGTTCCACACCGGAAAGGAAAAAACGAAACCCTTATAGGATCACTTTGTTGTCCATCTGTCTGCCCGTCTCCGTTTTCTTAATTTCGAAAAAAGGAAAAGAATTTTGGTTTATACAGTCATGCTTTTCTATGTCATAGTGACTTTTCCGCCCTTAGAAAATTGAATGTGGACAACGGAATGTTTTTTCAACGCCTCGTTGTTTCTGTAGTATTTCTATATCAAAAAAATCGTAATTAAATATCTTTTTTCTACACGCGCTAAAAATAAGACGGAACTTGATCACTGTAGCAAATATTTAGCTTTATTTTAAGACCAAGATCAATCATATACTACAAGTTTAGCATTTTAGTTAGTTCAGATAAAAGCCTACTTAAGAGAATCATTCATTTCTTGTTGTATTATTTCAGTTACTTGGGTAAGATCAGCTACTGGTACGCAACTGGCGATTATCGACGGTTTTACATTTTCCAGAAATAAAACAAATCGTAATTCTGAGTGTTGGCGGTGTAGTGCTCGCTTACGTCAGTGTAAGTGTAAAGCTTGCATCTTTATCGCCGTTGATAGTGGTCGGGTGTTCCGATCCCATCTGAGGCATACTCATGATGCACCACGCTTTGTTATACGTAATGGTGTTTATATAAAATTGTAACTTTAAGGTAGTTTGGATTCAATAATCATTCATTAATAAAATATTTTAAAATGTGAAATATTTGGGTGTTCATTTTATCAATCACGCAAAAGAGGCTTAACTGTTTTGGATAAAATTTCTTACAAAAATAGTTTTATTTTTATTGTGGTCCAGGTCAATAGAATGTTCCCTAAGATTTTTAGGTTCCGTACCTCAAAAGTAAATAATGGAACCCTTATAGAATCACTTTGTTAGTCCTTAGGGAATTAAACTCTACAGGGTACTTTCCGTTGACCTAGAACTGTGAAATTTGGCAAGTAATACTGTATTTTACTACAAGTACAGGAAAAAATCTGAAAACTATACATTTGTAACGAAATCATAAAAATATAGTCTTTATTTAAGTACCTACAAATCTGTACGGAACACTTGTCTGGTTTTATTGATTATCAACGCAGATGAGGTTGCAGGTGGAACCTAGTCCTTAATAACATAGAAGCCTACTAAAGAGAAACATTAATTTCTTGTTGTATTGTTTTTTCAGTTACTTGGGTAAGATTAGCCACTGGTACAAAACTGGCGATAGTCGACGGATTTACATTCTCCAGAAACTATAGAAATCTCAATACTGAGTCTTGGCGGTGTAGTGCTCGCTTACGTCAGTGTAAGTGTAAAGCTTGCATCTTCATCGCCGTTGATAGTGGTCGGGTGTTGCGATCCCTTCTGATGCATACTCATGAAGCACCACGCTTTGTTATACGTAATGGTGTTTATATAAAATTGTAATGTTAAGGTGGTTTGGATTCAATAATTATTCATTAATAAAGTATTATGAAATATGAAAATTTTAATGTTTGGATGTTCATTACTCAGTCACGCAAAAGCGGCTGAACTGATATGGATAAAATACGGCACAACCAAGATTTTTCCCTATTCGGCTTCTAATAACCTTTTTGCAGGACTTAACGTTAAAATATTTCTTCTTTTCACGTGTATTCGAGCTTTACTGGATCGAGCATTAATCCAGACAAGATATGCCTCGTGTTTCGACGCTACTGCATCTCTACATTTGACACTATACGACGGATGAGCTTTGCTAGACAGAGGCATGTCATAGAAAGGGATGAAATACTCCATACCCTGACGAAGCACATCGGTCGCAGCAAAGCGCAAGCTGTAGGATCGCTAGGAGAAAAGCATACCTACCGCCATGTATAAGGCGCAAAAAAAACAGCATTTCGTCCCAATCTGCTGACTTATAACGCCATATCTGCCGAGAGCCTTTTGGGCTTGTGTCGGCCGGAGAATACACCGACACTGATTCCACCATACAATGGTCCGTACTTCCAAAGGGTGGTGAAACCGGCACCAAGTAACGGCCTGGGCCTGTTGTTAACAGAAGGTCCAAGCAAAAGGAGTGTATCCGTCAATGTCCGGTGTTCTATTGGCTCACGGACCAGCTGGGAGAGGTCTAGCGTCAAGGCTAGCTTACGAGTTTCACAACCAGGGTGGTCGGTTTTCTCAAATGGAAACAGCCAGATTCGTGATGGGCATTGGAAACCCCCAGATCTGCTAGTTAAGCGGATGGGTACCGCTGTAGGGCAACGTCTGCCTTCTCAATGAATTAGTTGATTAGCCTGGATAGTCTCGGCGTCTCGCTGTGCGACCGGAAAACACAAGCGTAGAAAATGTTCACGGCGTCTCGCTGTGCGACCGGAAGACACAAGCGTAGAAAATGTTCTCTAAGCTAGTGTTCACTAAAACCTAGATTATGGGATGGGTGGGGTCTTCAAGATCACAGAGACGCAGATAACAAATGTCATCGCGTGCATACATGCAGGCACCCGCATGGGCCCTAAAACAATGTTCCAGGACGTAACCCGGTTACGCAAGGTATGTTGCGTCAGATGGACGTTTTAGTAGGGATCCCTTGTTTTCGCATAATGGTTTTATACCTAATTTGATTTGGCATAACGGATTTGGCATAATTTTTTTTTTCATAATAATACTTTGGCATAATTGTTTTTTGGCATACTATTTATATAAGCATAATAATCATTTAGACTAATTTGTTTTCGCATAATGTTATTAGGCATATTGTCTATTTGCCTAATATTATTTAGACATAAAAATCAAAAATAAAAAAAAATTAAATGACCGATAGTTCGAAATCCCGAAAGTTAAAATAGCGATAGTTCAAAATCCCGAAAGTCTGTTAGTTAGGTGCGACGACGAGCGAGCGCAGCGAGCAAGGAGGAGGTTATGTTTCATTGCGACCTACAACGCACGAGCCGAGCGAGCGAAGCGAGTGTGCCGCGGCAGCGGACGGCGAAGTGCCAGAACCGACCTGCTGGCATGTAACCCTCAATTAACTTTCAGTTTTTTAAGCTTCGGGATTTAATATTTTAGTTAAAATGTCCTTTCGTGATTTTAAACGTACGGCCAAACAACCGTTCGACCATTTGATTTTCGGTGTTTCGTCCATGGGTCTTGTAAAATTCAGTCTTTTCAACTTCGGCATTGTAAATACATACCCCTAGCCTGGCCATGCATGTGACAAACAATATTAATATTTATTTCAATTGTAAAATTTTAGCAATAGCTTTTAAATGTTCAAGTTTCGAAGTGTATTCATTATTTTTTGTTAATATGCGTTAATAACATTATGCGTGTTTAAATTTATGCTAAAGAATATTATGCTTAAACATGATTATGCTTAAAGTAGTTATGCCTAAAACAATTATGCATAAGCTGTTATGACTAAGTAATATTATGCGTAAACATCATTCGGCGAAATCATATTATGCTATGACATATTATGCCTTAAATTTTTATGCAAATACATAGGGAACCGTTTTAGTAACTTACGACAATTTGTTTCGCTTATCAAGAGTCAAATTTTCCCTGAAACAAGCAAGCAAGTTTATGGCGGAAAGCTGCCAAATAACAAAATTTGCACTGTTTATGAAACATATAAAAAGGAGTATTGTTTTGGCACATTTGCCCAAAGAAGTTATTGAAAGTTGTACGTTATGTCTCAATGTCTTATTATAAGTTGTTTTTAAATTATTCATTTCTTGTTTTTTTTCAGTTACTTGGGTAAGATCGGCCACTGGTACAAAACTGGCGATAATCGACGGGTTCACATTCTCCAGAAATAATACAAATCGTAATACAGAGTCTTGGCGGTGTAGTGCTTACTCGCGTCCGTGTAAAGCTCGCATTTTCATCGCCGTTGATAGTGGTCAGGTATACCGATCCCATCTGAGGCATACTCATGAAGCACCACGCTTTGTCATACGTAATGGTATTTATATAAGATTAAATAGTAACGTTTAGGTAGTATGGATTCAATAATTTATCATCATTAATAAAATATTTAAAAATATGAAAGTTTGTATATTTGGATGTTCATTACTCAATCACGCAAAAGAGGCTAAACTGTTTTGGATAAAATTTGGCACAACAATAGTTTAATTTTTATTGTTGTCCAGGTCAATCAAATGTTCCCTAAGATTTTTAGGATTGTGTACCTCTAAAGGAAATAACGGAACCCTTATAGGATCACTTTGTTGTCCGTCTGTCTGCCTGTCCGTCCGTCTGTCTGTCAAGTTTATTTATCTTGGAAACGCGCTTATTGAGTTGAAAACAAAACCATATACTCAAGTGTATAGTCCCATGAAGCTGTAAAAATCAAAATTCTAAGTTAACGTAAAAAAAGAGACGGCCGTGTATGCCGCATAAAACGCATATTTCGACACAAGGGAATGAAAATTTAGAGGGTACTTTCCGTTGACCTAGAACTGTGAAACGGCAAGTAATATCGTCTGTCATGTACAGGGAAAAATCAGAAAACTATACATTTGTAACTAAATCATGAAATTATAGTATTTATTTAAGTACCAACAAATTTGTACGGAACCCTTGGTAGGCGAGTCCGACTTGCACTTGTCCGGTTTTATTGATTTATCAACGCGGACGAGGGTGCAGGTGGAAGCTAGTCCTTAATTAAATAAAAGCCTACTAAAGAGAAACATTAATTTCTTGTCGGTTTTTTTTTCAGTATCTTGGGTAAGGGCCTACAAACACAACCACGTTGAGGCGCCGCAACGGCAAAATCTTTCACACCGCCTGCCGCAACGCAGAAATTTAAAGTGTGCGACGCACCGCTCATTCTAGCGTTATGACTTATAATTAATTGTTGAGTTCCATCTAAAAAGTAATAAACAAACTCCAATAAATTAACAAGTACTTACCGTTCTGTAGAACACTGAGCTGTCCCGCAATTGCAATGCCACATTGTTTATTTACGTGTTCGGATTTTTTGGCAAGGCTGTCGTATTTTTACCAGTTTTTAGGGTTCCGTAGCCTTATGGAAAAAACGGAACCCTTTTAGATCCGTCATGTCTGTCTATCCGTCTGTCTGTCTGTCTGTCCCTCCGTATGTCAACCTCTTTATTCCGAAACTATGAAGATTACACAGTTGATACTTGGTAAGTAGAAATATTCTGTAAACCGCTTTACGATGATAAATTTATACAAAAAATAATAATTAATGAGCACCCCCTTAATTTTTCCCCCATACATGGAACTGAAACTGAAAAAAAACCTATACGTGCAGGATATTTTATATCTTATTCTTATTTTTTCAGTTACTTGGGTAAGATCAACCACTGGTACAAAACTGGCGATGATCGACGGGTTCACATTATCTAGACAAACATGTAAAATTTTAATACCGAGTATTGGCGGTGCAGTAGTTACTTGCATCATCATTGTAAAGCGCGCATTTTTATCGCCGTCACTGGTCAGGTGTTGCGATAATATCTGAGGCATACTCATGAACTCATGATGCACCACGCTTTGTTATACGTAAAGTAGAAACCGCGTGTGGACACCGTCCGGCAAGTAAGTAAGTAAGTAGCAACTTGCCGCAGGATAGGATCGGGTTCTATTTTTTGGACAGGCAAGTAGCGCGCACCCCCCTCCCGCTTCGTCTCCCGCTCCCCGCCAACTTACTTGCCGCCGTGTAAACGGCACTGTCCGCAGGCAAGTAAGTTCATAAGTTTTGATTTTTTTATATAATCTCGTCAATTTTGATTGCTGGATGTCTAAACAATGGCAATTTTTTAGGTTTTTTGAAGATTAATATCTCTTATAATAAAATTAATTTATGAAAAAAAGAAAAACATACGAACACAGCCAAACCCTTTCTTTAAATTTGAAGGAAAAAAATTTAAATCGGTCTGGTTTTGGAGGAGAAAACAGGGGACAACGAAACGTTGATTTTGTCAACTTTGTATAGGAATTTTTCAATTCTCTCGACCGTGGTGTTTCCTCTAAAGCTTGCTTAGACTATAATTCTAGCTTAGAAATACCTGAATTAAAGATAATATTGTTAATGTTTGTGCAGTAAGTACTTGAAATTTTTTTCTGTATGTTTTAGTGTAAGTATAACGTCTTATTTGTTTTATAAGCTTGTATCGCTTTTTGTAGATCAGCCTGTTATATATGTGCGAGGACCTGTAAATGAATTTGTTTTCTACTATTTGTTTGTTACTAGTTGTTGGTCTTCCTTAAGATTAATAAATAATAATTAAAAATTTGGTATTAGTTAGGAATAGAAAATTTATTACGACAATAAACAAATTTACTACCATTGGTATAAGTTTTTGTTTTGGTATAAAGGAATAGATCTTGAAACAAATGGCCGTCATCTGTTAACAATTCGCGATCTTATAAAGTAATTATAGCTCTCCCCAAAAAAACATTAAGTACCTACCTACTTAAAAATATGTAAAAAGACCATTATTATGAGTGACATACCTTGAAATCGTCTTTAAATAACCTAAAAATTCATACATCCAATCCATGGTTGGCCGCAATGTAAACAAAATTATTTAAAGAGGGTAGCAATGTCGTCGTCATCCGACGCGCGCGGTCGACTTATGAACTTACTTACTTGCCGAAGTCAATGCACCGTTTGGACGCAACTGTCCATTTTCCGATTAAGTAGTTAAGTAGAAGGACAGTTGAACTTACTTACTTATGGATGTGTAAATCGGGCTTTATGTAGTTTGGCTTCAATAATTAACCATTAATAAAAATATTATAAAGAGTGTTTTTTTATTTTATTTTTGGATGTTCCTTATCAATCACGTAAAATTAAACGATTGAACTGATTTAAATAAAATTTGGCACAATGATGGTTTCATTTTTATTTTGTATCCTGGTCAGTCTCATGTTTCCTAGGATTTTTTTGGATGTCAATGTGGACGAGCCGCGCATTGTTACTGTAATAATAAACAAGTTCTAACTAAGTAAATTAAACAAGTACCATTTTGTAAATCATATTTTAATCTGAGACTGTTTTTGAAATTACGCATCTCTTGTTTTTATTTTTTCAGTTACTTGGGTAAAATCAATCTCTGGTACAAAACTGGCAATGATCGACGGGTTTACATTCTCCAAAATCAATAGAAATAATAATACTGAGTATTGGCGGTGCAGTAGTTACTCACGTCACTGTAAAGCTCATCTCGTCATCGATATTGCCAGCGGTCAAGTATTACGATCCCGATCCAGTTTGAGGCATAATCATGAAGTACTACGTTTTGTTATACGTAATGGTGTTTATATTAAATTGTAAGGTTAAGGTTATTTAATGCACAAGGGGATAGTGCTTGGCGTTCACCTTGTAAGTGCAGTGGCCTACTGAAATGAGAAACCTCGAAGACTTGTGAAGTAGTTTATTAACACATGACTAACTTAAACACTTGCTTAACAACTTCTACATGACGACCTATCTGCATAACGGTGAAAACTGAAGTGCGTCAATACAATGACATTCCTGTCGCACATTAAGCAGATTGTCAAAACTTAAACTTCTAACGTAGCATATATCACAAACTACGGAGGCCGATAGGCTTCCTCAACACACCTAACCTGATGTTAAGTGACGATAAAGCCGAAGGTGGAAGCGCACTACACACGGAATCCTCATCATTGAGGAACTTATGAAAATGAATTGTACTCCCCTTGGGAATTAAACCCGGGACCTCTGGGTTTAACACGGGTGGACGAACCACTAGACCACAGAGGTGGTAGTTGGAATTCAATAATTAATCATTGATAAAATATTATAAAATATCAAAGTTTGGTTGTTCATTTTTCAAACACGCAAAATTAAACGACTGAACTAATTTGGATAAAATTTGAAACGATGATAGTTTAATTTTATTTTTTATCCTGGTCAGCCATGTTCCCTAGGATTTTCTTTAAATGTCAATGCGGTCGAGGTTGCAGTTGAAAGCTATTCCTTAATAAGATAAAGCCTACTAAAGCTGATAGGTACTAAACTAAGATTGTCCAATCTCTTAAAGGCAATGGTTCAAGGTCCAAGTTTAGACGGATAATAAGGAGAAATGTCCACGGAAAATACTTTAATTTCTTACATATTAAAACTGTGTGCAAATTGATACACTTTGTTATAAGGTACTAAATATAAAGTGCTGAGGAGTAACTACGCGGTTTTATTGTTCCTTTAACAATTAACAATATTTTTTTGTATGCCTCAATAATATTTTTTGTGCAATATTATAACTAAAAAGTAAATAAACATGTACCGTTCTGTAGAACACATTTTAATTTGAGCCTCATGAGTAGAATACGTTTTTCTACTCATGTGTTTGAGCTGTCCACCGAGCCCCCGACTTCAATGCCACTTTTTTATTTACTTTTAATACAGTTTTTTGGCCGGGTAGTCGTGTTTTTATCAGTTTTTTTTAATGATTTATATATTGTTCTTATTTTTTCAGTTAATTGGGTAAGATCGGCCTCTGGTACAAAACTGGCTATGATTGACGGGTTCACTTTCTCCAGAATCAATAGAAATAATAATACTGAGTATTGGCGGTGCAGTAGTTACTCACGTCATTGTAAAGCTCACTTTGTCATCGACATTGCCAGCGGTCGGGTGTTGCGATCCCGATCCAGTTTGAGGCATAATCATGAAGCACCACGTTTAGTTATACGGAATGGTGTTTATATTAAATTGTAGCGTTTAGTTTTGGATTCAATAATTAATCATTAATAAAATGTTATAAAATGTGACAGTTTGGATATTCATTACTAAATCACTCAAAATTAAAGGACTGAACTGATTTGGATATTTGGTACAATGATGGTATAATTTTTATTTTTTATCCTGGTTGGTCAAATGTACCCTAGGATTTTTTATTGTCAATGCGGACGAGGTCGCTGTCAAAAGCATACTAAAGCTTAGGTATACTAAACTTAGATTCTCCAATCTCTTAAAGGCAGTGGTTCAAGGTTCAAGTATAGACTAATAATAATGAGAAATGCCCACGGAAGGAAAAAGGATTTTATTTATTACACAATAAGGCTGTGTGTAAATTGATACATTTTTATTGCGGACAAACTTTTTTTGTATGTTGCAATTTTTTTTGTAGTTATATTCTAACTTAAAAATGTATAAATAATTTAGTTAGAAAATTAAAAAGTAATAAACGAGTCGGTTCCGTTCTGTGGAACATTTTTTTAAATCTAAGAGGTCCCCCAACTGCAGTGATACCTTGTTTATTTACTTTTTAGGTAATTTTTTGGCAGGTCAGTCGTGTTCTATTAGATTTTGAAATTATTTATATCTTGTTGATATTTTTTCAGTTACATGGGTAAGATCAATGGCTGGTAAAAAACTGGCGATGATCGACGGGTTCACATTCTCCAGACACATTTCAAATTCTAATGAGACTAAAACCGAATATTGGCGGTGCAGTAGTTACTCGCGTCATCAATGTAAAGCTCGCATCTTCATCGCCGTTGATAGTCGTCGGGTGTTTCGATACAATCTGAGGCATACTCATGAAGCACCACGCTTTGTTATACGTAATGGTGTTTATATAAAATTTTAAGGTGTAATACCTGCAATATTAAAATTATTCATCTCAATAAATATGATAAAGTGTTATGGTTTTGATGTTGATTATTCAATAAATTATGCAAGAATGGCTGAACTGATTTATTTCATAATAAAATTGTATGATAATTAATTATTATGACCAAAACTAATAAAAAAAATATAAAAACCTCAAATATCCTGCCAAAAACGTACTAAACAGTAAAAAACCAAGTATTATTGCAGTCAGGGACTTCTTAGATTAAAAAATGTTCCATAGAAATAACCGCCTACTGCAATTAGTCTTTTTTCTTTTTCCCCGACTGTAATTAGTCTTGTTTTTCATCTATAGCTAGTGTCACTAGGAATGATGTAAGGATTCTAATGATATCCCATTTATCCAAATCGGTTCAGGCATTTGGAAGTTACTGTGGAATAAGTACAAGACACGACACTACTACACTATTTAGGCAGTCGAGTAAAAATAAAGTGCTGAGGCGTAACAACGCGGTATTATTGTTTCTTTTGTGATTAACAAATGTATTTTTTTGTATTCTACAATATTTTTTATTGTAAGAATCTAAGTATAAAATAGTGAAAAATAAATTAGGAAGAAGGTACCGTCCTGCAGAAAACGTTTTAAACTGAGAGGTTGCCCGACTGCAATGACACTTGTTTATTTACTTTTTAGCTCCTTTTTTGACAGGGAAAGTCGTGTTTTGATAAGTTTTAAGGTTATATTTTTTTTCAGTTACTTGGGTACGATCAGCCGCTGGTTCAAAACTGGCAATGATAGACGGGTTCACATTCTCCAGGAACAATACAAATCGTAATACGGAGTCTTGGCGGTGCAGTAGTTACTTACGTCATTGTAAAGCTCAATTCGTCATCGACATTGCTAGCGGTTGCGTGTTTCGATCCAGTCTGGGGCATAATCATGAACCATCACGCTTTGTTATACGTAATGGTGTTTATATAAAATTGTAACACATAGGCATTTTGGATTAAATAATCGATGTTGGAACTGACGCCACTTTATGCCGCTTGAACGTGTGTGATCCAGTTATACCACTGGATATCAAGCCACTGGATCAAGTGAAAATGCATGATCATGAGTGGTCACCAACATCTGATAACCTGTGTGCTAATTAATACTCTTTTTATTAATATTATAAGTTAATGTCTAAAAATAAAGTGCTGAGGAGTAACTACGCGGTTTTTATTTTTTTTATGATGCTATATGTTTTGTTAAAAGTAAATAAACAAGTACAATTCTGTAGAATACTTTATGAGTTGTCCCCCGAGCCCCCGACTGCAATTCCCCCTTGTTTATTTGCTTTTTAAAGTAATTTTTGACTCGGCAGTCGTGTTTTTTAATTATTTAATATCTTGTTATTATTATTTCAGTTACTTGGGTAAGATCGGTCACTGGTACAAAACTAGCGATGATTGACGGGTTCACATTCTCCAGAAATAATACAAATCGTAATACAGAGTCTTGGCGGTGTAGTGCTTACTTGCGTCAGTGTAAATGTAAAGCTCGCATCTTTATCGCCGTTGATAGTGGTCAGGTGTTCCGATCCAATCTGAGGCATACTCATGAAGCATCACGCTTTGTTATACGTAATGGTGTTTACATAAAGTTGTAATGTTTAAATACCTAGTTTGGATGCCATAATTAATTGCATTGATAAAGATAGTGATAAAATGTGAAAGTATTCATGTTGATTACAAAATTACGCAAAAACAGCTGAACTGATTTATTACATAATAAAATTGTGTGAAAATTAATAGCTACGCTTTTTTACAACCAATAGTAATAAAAAATAAATAAAAATACCTCGACTGTCGTGCCAATACGTACTAAAAAGTGTAATTGCAGTCACCTCTTAGATTAAAAAGTGTTCCATAGAACTGTCCTCTGACTGCAATTAGTCTTGTTTTTTTCTTTTCCCCCGACTGATATTAGTCTTTTCATCTAAATTCAGTGTTACTCTGAATGATGTAAGGATTCTAATGATACCCCATTAATCAAAATCGGTTCAGGCATTAGGAGGTAACGGTGGATTAAGAAGAAGACACAACACTACAATTTTTTAAAGGCAGCAATCGTGTAAAAATTACAAAGAAAGTGCTGAGGAGTAACAACGCGGTATTATAGTTTCTTTTGTGATTAATAAATGTTTTTTGAATGCTATTCTAACTATTAAATAATAAATAAGGTCCAACTAAAAAAAAAGTAAAAAAAAAAATCAACAAGTTACCTGTGGAACACGTTTCAAACTGAGAGGTCCCCGACTGCAGTGACACGTGTTTATTTTCTTTTTAGCTCCTTTTTTGACAGGGAAAGTCGTGTTTTTATCAGTTATTAAGTTCTTTTTTTTTCAGTTACTTGGGTACAAACAGTCGGTGGTTCAAAACTGGCAATGATAGACGGGTTCACATTCTCCAGAAACAATACAAATCGTAATACTGAGTCTTGGCGGTGCAGTAGTTACTTACGTCAATGTAAAGCTCACTTCGTCATCGACATTGCTAGCGGTCGCGTGTTCCGATCCAGTCTGGGGCATAATCATAGACCAACACGCTTTGTTATACATAATGGTGTTTATATAAAATTGTAGCACATAGGCAATTTGGATTTGATAGGCAGTTTGTATACATGATCATGAGTGATCCGATAAACTGTGTGCTAAGTTAATACTTTTTTTATTAATATTATAAGTTAATGTCGAAAATAAAGTGCTGAAGAGTAACTACGCGGTTTTATTGATTTTTTAAACAATTAACATTTTATTTGAATCCTACGATAATTTTGTTGTGCAATATTCTAAAAAGTAAATAAACAAGTTCCATTCTGTAGAACACTTTTTAATTTCAGCTGTCCCCAGAGCTCCCGACTGCAATGCCACCTTGCAATGCCACCTTGTTTATTTCCTTTTTAGGTATTTTTTTTGGCTGGGCAGTCGTGTTTTTATCATTTTTTTTTATTATTTAAATGTTGTTGTTACTTTTCAGTTACTTGGGTAAGATCAACCTCTGGTTCAAAACTGGCATTGATGTCCGGGTTTACATTCTCTAGAAACCATACAAATCGTAATACCGAGTCTTGGCGGTGCAGTAGTTACTTACGTCAATGTAAAGCTCACTTTGTCATCGACATTGCTAGCGGTCGCGTGTTCCGATCCAGTCTGGGGCATAATCATGGACCATCACGCTTTGTTATACATAATGGTGTTTATATAAAATTGTAACACATTAGCAGTTTGGATTCAATAATCGGTGTTTGAACTGACGCCACTTCATTCCGATTGAACGTGTGTGGCATGATCATGAGTGGCCACCAATATCCGATAAACTGTGTGCTAGTAGATACACTTTTTTACTATTGTAATAGCGACCCGCCCTCGCTTCGCTTCGGTGTAGTGTGGAATTTGAGACGATGTATACATATTATTATAAACCTTCCTCTTAAATCACTCTATCTATTAAAGAAAACCGTCCGCATCAAAATCCGTCCTTGGATAAGATCGGCCACTGGTATAAAACTGGCGATGATCAACGGGTTCACATTCTCCAGACACAATACAAATCGTAAAGCCCACCGGTAACGATCAATTGCGATTGTCAATTTTTCCGCAATTGACGCCCATTGACGGAAAAATTTATCGTTTACGCGTGCAATTGAAGCGATTGTCAATTGCTTTAACAATGGAATTGACGGAAAAATTGACAATCGCAATTGATCGTTACCGGCGGGCTTAATACCGAGTCTTGGCGGTACAGTAGTAATTTTCGTCAATGTATAGCTCACTTCGTCATCGATATTGCTAGCGGTCGCGTGTTCCGATCCAGTCTGGGGCATAATCATGGACAATCCCGCTTTGTTATACATAATTGTGTTTATATAAAATTGTAACACATTAGCAGTTTGGATTCAATAATCGATGTTTGAATGGACGCCACTTCATGCCACTTGAACGTGTGTGGCATGATCATGAGTGGCCACCAATATCCGATAAACTGTGAGCTAATAGATACACTTTTTTATTATTGTACTAGCGACCCGCCCTCGCTTCGCTTCGGTGTAGAGTGGAATTTGACACCATGTATATCAGTTTTTAAATTATTGTTATTTTGATATTTTTTTTCAGTTACTTGGGTACAAACAGTCGGTGGTTCAAAACTGGCAATGATAGACGGGTTCACATTCTCTAGAAACCATACGAATCGTAATACCGAGTATTGGCGGTGCAGTAGTTATTTACGTCAATGTAAAGCTCAATTCGACATCGACATTGCTAGTGGTCGCGTGTTCCGATCCAGTCTGGGGCATAATCATGGACCATCACGCTTTGTTATACATAATGGTGTTTATATAAAATTGTAACACATAGGCAGTTTGGATTCAATAATCGATGTTTGAACTGACGCCACTTTATGCCGCTTGAACGTGTGTGCTCATGTTATTCCACTGGATATTAAGCCACTGGATCAAGTGGCATGATCATGAGTGGCCACCAACATCCAATAAACTGTGTTCTATAATTGACACACTTTTTTTTTAATAAAATAATGACAAAAATAGATTGCTGAGGAGTAACAAAGCGCTTTTTTTGTTTCTTTTGCAATTAAAAATATTTTGTTGTTTACTGCATTTTTTGTTAATAAACAAGTACCGTTCTCTGGAAATATTTTTCAATCTAAGAGGACCGACTGAAATGGCACTTCAAGTTTTATTTCAGTTGGGGACAGAATAAGCTAAAAAGAAAATATGCTAGTGACCCACTAGTTTATTTACTTTTTAGTTAATTTTATTGGCAGGGATTGACGTCGTGTTTTTATAATACTTTGTTTTTTTTCAGTTACTTGGATAAGATCGGCCACTGGTATAAAACTGGCGATGATCAACGGGTTCACATTCTCCAGACACAATACAAATCGTAATACCGAGTCTTGGCGGTGCAGTAGTTACTTACGTCAATGTAAAGCTCAATTCGTCATCGACATTGCTAGCGGTTGCGTGTTTCGATCCAGTCTGGGGCATAATCATCAACCATCACGCTTTGTTATACGTAATGGTGTTTATGTAAAATTGTAACACATAGGCAGTTTGGATTCAATAATCGATGTTTGAACTGACGCCACTTTATGCCGCTTGAACGTGTGTGCTCATGTTATGCCACTGGATATTAAGCCACTGGATCAAGTGGCATGATCATGAGTGGCCACCAACATCCAATAAACTGTGTGCTATAATTGACACACTTTTTTATCATACAATAATGACAAAAAATAGATTGTTGAGTAGTAACAAAGCGCTTTTTTTGTTTCTTTTGCAATTAAAAATTTTTTGTTGTAAGATCTAGCTAAAAAGTTAATATACAAGTACCGTTTTGTAGAACTCTTTTTCAATCTGAGAACCCCCCGACTGAAATGCCCTTAAAAACAAAATATGCTAAAAAGTAAATAAACACGTGATATTTTTTTTGCTTATTTTATTGGCAGGTATTTTCGTCGTTTTTTTTATAATTCTTTGATTATTATTTTTTCAGTTACTTGGATAAGATCGGCCACTGGTATAAAACTGGCGATGATCGACGGGTATACATTCTCCAGACACAATACTAATCGTGATACTGAGTCTTGGCGGTGCAGTGGGCACTCACGACAGTGTAAAGCTCGCATTTTCATCGCAGTCGATAGTGGCCGCTTGGTCCGATCCAATCTGAGGCATAATCATGAAGCACCACACTATGTTGTTCGTAATGGTGTTTATATAAAAGTGTAACTGTAGAATCCAGTGGTAGAATCCGCAATCGCGGTATCAACTTATGCTTTTAAGTAAAACATGGCCCTGACACGAAGCCTAGCAGGCTTGGTGGGAGGGTCGGGTGCGGCGAGGGACATACTCGGGTTCCCAGAGTATGACCGAGTCCAACACGCCGTTTGGTGTGCGTAAAGATTGCATTCTCCTCTTGATACAACAAAAAAAAAAAGGTAAAACATGCCGAAGTTGCTCGCGGTAGCACCTCGATGGCGATGCTCGCTGTTTTACATAGATGGCGGTGCAATGTATTTTTTATTTTCACGAAAGCATTCATCTCTCAGTCAAGACAAAGGCAAAATTAATGGAGGTCACTCACGATCATGCCACTTCATCCAGTGGCAAGACAGAGAGCACACAATATGATCAAGCGGAATGAAGCGACTGCGTCAGTTACGCGAACAAACGGAAAGTCGATCTTTCCGCCAAGTGGCATGTCCTTCGAAAATTTCTCTCCACGCACTATCAAAATGCCTTGATCTAGTCTATTTGATCATGCCACTAGATCAAGCGGCATGATCGTGAGTGGTCTTCATTAGGTACATATTATTATCAATATACATACATGCTACAGTAATGTTTATGTAGTTAGTTTGGACTGTTTGAATTCCATAAAAGACAAAAAAGACTAAAAGCTTAGATTATAATAATATACGTGTTAATGAATAAACACAAAACCTCTTAGGTGGTGATTGTGCTCATGAATATGAACAACTTTTACCATGGGGCCAACTCTTCAATTCAACAAAAAAAAACAGCTGTTTCACACATTCTGGTCGAGAATATTGACAACTTGCGCTGCAGAGTTGGCCCCATAGTAAAAGTTGTTCATATTCATGAGCACAATCACCACCTAAGAGGTTGTGCGTTTATTTAATAACGCGTTGTATAATTAATTATTAGAAACTAAGCTCTTACAGACAACGGTTCAGGGACTAGCCAGTGTAGGCTGATAATAATAAGAAACGGTCGCGGAAATGAATAAAAATAAGAAGGTAAATGAAACTACGTGCAAATTGTTTTTTCCTCTCAATATTGTACTAGGTATTAATTAAGTTTATAGTAAATTAAAAGACAAACAGCTGAAGAGTAACTAAGCGGTTTTATTGTTTCTCTTGCGGCCTTTTTTCTAAGCTTTAATGTTTCAATGCTAAAGTTGTAACTTAAGGCTCGGTTATGCAAAATCATTTGTCTCCGTCTTTTTCTTTACGTGTAAAGGTATGTTTCCGATGTCTGCAGCACTGCTGCGCGACACTGCTGCGCAGCACTGCTGCCGAGCTCGGAATGTAGTCTCATATAAACCTATAGAGAATGTATGGGGACCAGTGATGTTGCGGCAGCAGTGCCGCGCAGCACTGCTGCGCAGCAGTGTCGCGACTCTTCTCCGCTCACTTCAAATTGAGCCTTTAAATACATTACGATTCAATTTGGAGCACACAGCACTGCTGCGCTGCGCAGCAGTGCTGCCGACATCGGAATCATACCTTAAAGAGTATGGAAAACAACCTCACTTCTGCACTTTTTCGATGTTTTTCGTTGTTTTTTCATCATTATCTTTAGCACAATTATCTTTCTTGAAAAAAAATATTGGAGCAACTGCACAGTACGTATATTTTGATGTAGAATTTAATCCGTTTCTGCTATTATTTACGCCAAGAATATGGCCCGCGACAAGCGTTTTGATGATATTCAGATTTTTTTTACAATCATCTGCGAGGTTTATACGCAAATTAATAGTTGTAGCAACTAGATAATCTTTTTAGCTTGTCGTATGTTTTTTTTTGTGCCTACAACTTTACGTTTTCTATATAAAAATATGGCCCGCGCAAACCATGTTATCCTATTATGGACCCTTAAACTACTCTTTCAACGTTCTTATTCTACGTTCCCAACTATGATTATATTCAATATATCATAGCAATAATGTACAGCTTATTGAAGATAAACACAATATTGCCGCCTTTTTTATGCTAGTTTATAAGTCACCCTATATTTACTAAATTAGTGTATTTTGTCCAGAAAATATGTTTTTTATTCTATTTTTCAGTATTTTGGGTCACAACCGAAAGTGGAAAGAGGATTGGTTTGCTCAACGGTTTTGCCTTTCACTACCATACCAAGAGTTACACGAGTGAGTGTTGGCGATGCAACAGCCACACGTACAAGCCACGGCCCTGCAAGGCCCGCTTCACAATCTCATATGACCAGGGAAAAATCATCAGGTTCCATCCAGAGCATACACACGACCCACCTAAGTTCATCGTCAGAGATGGGATCTTTATAAGATTGAATTAAACTACGGGTCAATCAGGTACCCTCTAACAAGAACACGTAATCAAGAACTTAAGAATAAGATCTCCAGTCTGGAGAGTTAGCACCACAAGTTTGGAGAGATACACTGGAGACTTCAGTACAACTCTCTGCAAACTTATTAATCTACATAGCATTAAAATCGACGTACCATGGGCAACAGCGTCGCTTAACCACTCCTAAGGTTAAAATCGCTTGGACGCCTCCGCGCCCCATTACAACCATTCGTTTAGTTCGTGCAGAAGCGATACGCACACGAATATTGTTGCTAACTGGTTAAGCGACACTATTGCCCATCACAGTAACATTTTAATCAATCAAGTTATAAGTATTTATTATTCCTAATTTATTGGTGTGTTTTTAGCAATTTAGATTGCCGTTAGTTTTTTTTCCTAGTGCATGCATACGGCATTAACCTGTGTTTGATGCATTTAGAGATTAAAATCGTAGCATTAAGGTTGATATATTTATCAATATTTTAATTTTAATATTTTAAATAATTAAAAATACTGTAGCAACCGTTAATATTTAGCGCTGTAACAGCTACACGCCCAACATGTAGCCCTGAAAATCTCGTTTCACAATTTCAAGTGGCAACGGCAAAATTGACATGATCCACCTATTGTAGAATTTATGTATCGTCCGTCAAGAACGGCGTTTTTATGAGATTGTGACAAACTTTTATAATTTGAAATGAATAAAGTTAAGAACTACATTTTTTTGGTTTCTTTTCAATCTTAAATGTTAAATATTTATGTGTACGCAGTAGACGTGTGCGCCGATCGGCGTGGCGCACGCCGCCGGTCATTTTGGCCACGCCGCCGCCGCCGGATTTTTCATCGGCGTCATCGGCGTCAAAATCCAAATGTAAAATGTGAAAGAACCAAGTACAAAAGCTAAAATAACTTACGTCTTGCTCTTAAAATTTTATTGCTTTTCTCTCTTTTTGCACGAGTTTGATTGTTGCCATCATAGAGGTTATTTTGGTATTGAAATTTTGATTCTATAATTGCACCTATTAAGTCACCATTATCATATCAGCTGTACGACACCCACTGCTGAGTATAGGCCTCCCCCAATCCAAGGATCTCCACAACTATCGGTCCTGCGCTGCCCGCATTCAACGACTTTCCACGACCTTCACCCTCATGTCGGTCTACCTTGTCGGGGTCTACCCACGGAGCCGATTCCGGTGCGTGGTCAACATTCTAAAACCTTTTCACCCCAAAGGCCATCGGTTCTTCACGCTATGTGTCCCGCCCACTGCCATTTCAGCCGAGCAATCCTTCGAGCAATATCGGTTACTTTAGTTCTCCTAAGGATCTCTCTCATTTCTGATTCGAATACGCAGGGAAATGCCAAGCATGGCTCTCTCCATTGCACGCTGGATGAACCACTTTATAAGACCCATAGTTAGCGACCACGTTTCACTGCCTTAATTAATCACTAGCAACACATACTTGGTCATAGATTTTTTTCTTGAGACACTGAGGTAAATTGGACGCGAAGATTTGGCGAAGATTCCTGAATGCTGCTCACCCGAGCTGGATTCAACGAGAGATCTCTTTCTCGAAGTTGGACTTACCTAACTGGACTACCTGTCCTCCTAGGTATACGTAATGGTCAACAACTCCGAGTGTAGTATTCCTCTTTCTCGAAGTTGGACTTACCTAACTGGACTATCTGTCCTCCTAGGTATACGTAATGGTCAACAACTCCGAGTGTAGTATTCCCAACATGAGCTAGAGTGGGTACAGTATAGGCTTCGACATGATTTTCGTTTTAAACATGTTGATTCTAAAATCCACTCTTTGGGAGGCACTACGGAGATCTTTGAGCATTGTGTTCAGGTCTTCTAAGGTCTCAGCCATAAGAACTATATCATCGGAAAAACGAAGGTGTGTTAGGCACTGGTCATTAATGTTGCTACCGAGCCCTTTGCCGTTCAAGAGCTTAAAAATGTCCTCCAATGCAGCGGGAACAGTTTCGGAAAAATAATGTCTACCTATCTCACATCTCGCTGCAGTTGGATGGAATTTATGCTCTGATTCTGTACTAGCTCGGATCGTCATGATGGCATTTTCGTATAACTCAATACCTCGATATACCTGTAGTCCAATTGGCACACCTGAAGAGACTGCAGCACTTTCCAGGTCTAAACTTTTAAGAACAGAATCACCTCACTTATGTTCCATGTCTTCGGCGTTCTGCCCTCGACGATGACGGATTGAAAAGCTTATTCGAGGACTTTAAGTATCGGCTTACCGCCCGCTCTTAAAAGTTCTGTAGTGATTCCGTCGTCCCCGCCGCCCTACTATTTTTCAGCTGTTTTAGAGCCATATTAATTTCGTAGTCGTACAGGCTGACGTCGGGGATATCTTCGGTATAGTGTCGGACTGTCGGGTAAACTTGGCTCTGAGGTAGCCTTGCTTTTAATTTTAACAGGTGTAGAATATATCTGCGTATAGAAACTCTCGATCTTCCTCAGGATCAAGCTTCGAAGAAATGATGCGGCCGTCATCAGCTTTTGTTTATTATAGACAAATAATAGTTGTCATAATATAAAATCGGGCGGCAACAAATGATTTCTTTCCTGTATTCCCGTTGTTCCCATTGACCGTGTCTACATTAACGGGGACAGAGGGAATTCAATAAAATAATTAAAATTACTTCCAGTTGTCCCATAAGCTGTCCCCATTATTTTATTGCCCCCATGCCGTGTATGTGCCGGCCTATGCCGTGTATGTGCCGGCCTAGAATAGCACTACCCCCTATCATCCCGTGGGTGTCGTAAAAGGCGACTAAGTGAGCATAGCCTTCAAGAGACGGGCAGCAGCGTCTCCAAAAAAACCTTGGCCTACTGCGATCACCAACCCGCCTGCCAAGCGTGGCGATTATGGCAAACCCCCCCTCATGGGCCGTTGGGGTGGAAAGGTTCTGGAATGGCGACCGCGCACCGGACGACGCTCCGTGGGTAGGCCCCCGACAAGGTGGACCGACGATCTGGTGAAGGTCGCGGGAAGCCATTGGATGCTGACAGCGCAGGACCGATCGTCGTGGAGATCCTTAGGGGAGGCCTATACCCAGCAGTGGGTGTCGTGCGGCTGATATGATAATGATGATGATGATTATTTTATTGTAATTTTTTGATCTCTAATAAGCATGGCATATAGTGTTGGTTATAATAAATAAATAAAAAGTGTAATATAGATTGAGATGTCTTTTATTCTACTTATTTTGACCATCCACGCCGATCACGCCGATGACGCCGCCGCCGCCGGCAATTTAGACGCCAGACGCCGCCGCCGGTCAAATGACCATCGGCGCACATGTCTAGTACGCAGTTGGTATAGATATATGTAATGTACGCAGATGGTATAGTTATGTGGTCGAGTCAGCAAAGTCGAGGAAAGCAAAGCCAACGGAACTTGTGTCAACATCATGTTTTTGCTACCAGACACTGACGTCTATTATACAAACGTCAGTGCTACCAGATGTTATTTATATGTGTGTGTGTGTGTGTGTGAGTGTGTGTATATGTGTGTTATATGTGTGTAAATGTGTGTGAATTACCGGTTTTCACGAAAATAATACAAGCTTGCTGACTGCTACGGCAAGATCGGCTTGGCTCGCGAAAATTAATATCTTACACGATTTAAATCTTTGCGTATGCATTAAGGTGATACCTTAGAATAATAACACCTAGAACGATAGTTCTCTACAAAGCGCACTGTCAAAAGAGAGGCAACTAAAACAGCTAAAATGGCTCCGTTTTCAGATTGTTATTCTACATTATTACCTAATTATACCGATTAAGTACAAAACAGTTTAAATTTTCCCACATTTATAAGACTAGTTACTATATTATTGGGTTTCAGTTACGATTAGTTAACGTATGAAGGATATAAATTTGAAAACTAAGCCATTCTGGCTTAGTATAAGTTGCCTCACTTTGCATACGCGGACACGGCTTCTAGGTGTTATTATTCTAAGGGTGAAACTATGATCATTTCGATTTTTCGTTAGTAATGAAATGAGGGTTTGACGACGAAATTTCATTTTTTAAGGCGGATTCACACTTATAACATTTTGGCGTGTCAGAACACCGTGTCTTTATCCATCACTAGTTTGGTTGGACGTGCGCTGTGTTAATACTGTATCAAAAAGGCGATGTATGATAAAGACACGGTGTTCATACACTCAAAAATGTTACAGGTGTGGATCCACCTTTATATTTTTAAACTGATAGTTACTTATATATTTTCAGTTATTTGGACATTGACACAAGCTGGCAACCCCATCGCACTGATCAATGGATATTGTTTCTCCAAGCACAAGACAGGTCGTTCCACGGAATCTTGGAGGTGTAAAGTTAATCGGTCGAGAGAGGATCGTTGTAAAGCTAGATTTTTTACTCATATCCATTCAGGCCAAATCTTTCGAGCAAACCTGACACATACGCACGAACCACGACATGTATTCCTCGAAAGCGTAGGTATCATTTAAATCGTGAGATCGTACTCCTTCATTACAGTCATGGGTTCATAAGCCCTGCCCCCCGAATCTGTAGCATGTAGCTTGACCACAGAAACGCGATATGATAAAGCGATTTAGCTTTTAACTGACAAACGACAATGGATTTTGACAGTTGAGTGTCGATTAATCGCTGTGTCACGTAATTTATTATCATGTTTCTGTGGTCTTGCTACGGGAGCCGGTTTAATAGCACCATACAGTACGAGGCATGTATCTTGAAATTTTTTCGACGGAGTGTGGATAAACTCGCGCATGTGCTCGCCAAATAGACCAATAGCGCACGTCCCTCACCGCTACACATGCCCAAAATAGGTACGCATTCCGCGCAATCCCCACCCGATTTCAAGTTGTATGCCTCGTACTGTAGTAAGCGTGTGTAAAATTTGCAAAAAACACATTTACAAGAATTCTGATGGATGTAGGTACTTGAACGTCTTGCACATTTTGGAAATGAATAAATGAAGTGTGAAATAAATACTTGTATTCATCAAAGTTTTTGATACCTGACGAAGACTCTCAAATAAACTTGTTTTATTGGTGAATAAGATGTGTTTCGATCGATTGGTATTTTAATGATACCTTTTAATTTTAGTTATTTGGATGACGACGGATGCTGGCAAGAATATCGCTTTGGTTAACGGGTACTCTTTCTACAATGCCACAAAGAGTGTCAACACCGAGGGATGGCGGTGTAGCAGTCATACACATCGACAGCGGCCTTGTAAAGCTCGCTTTAGTGTTACTAGCGACCACGCGACAATTTATGTCTCACATTTGGAACACACGCATGAACCACCGCATTACGTGATTCGTAATGGCCTCTTCTATAGATTGTGAGCCTTTAGTAATTGTTTAAAAAAAAACATCCAACATCCCAACCAAAAGTTCCACCGAGAAAAATTACGGTGTACTATCGACTACACTTCCGCTTTACCACTCCTAAGGTTAAAATTGCTTGCACGCCGCGCCGTCACTAATACCGCGTACACATAGCTGCAACGTAACATGTAATGTATCATGCATTGAAAGGATTTGATGTCCTAGCTCCTGCAATTTATTATGTAATGTAACACACCTTGTATCAAATTCACTTGGTGTGGACGTCTTCCGCGCACGAACAGAGCATTACAAGCGCACGCTACGAGCATTACAATGCAGGCGCGGAGCGATCCGTGATTTGTCAGTTTTTGGGACGAACACAAAGGGGCTCGCAGTGTGCTCGTTTCATCAGCGTGGAGGGCCGTTTTACGAGGCGCGAACGAACACGAACGGAACATGGAGGGGCAAGTACAAGCTGACGATGTGTAGAGTGAAGATTTCATTGCATGTTCGTTCCACAGACGGCAACAGATGCTTGAAGGAGGTTTGTAGTGAGTGGTAAGTTAGGGCGCGCGATGCGTCCACGCTTGCAACGAGCATGCAATGAAAGGCAAAGCGTTACATTGCATGTTACATTGCAGCTATGTGTACATTGTGTACGCGGCATAACATACCTAAGTTTAGTTCGTGCAGCAGGGGCGTTCTGCAAAGTGCTGCCATTGTCTGTTGCCCATGGTACGTGAGTTGCTGATCGTACCAGTCACGTACTCAGGTTTTGAAATAGATCTCACATGTAGAATTATGTCAGTGTCGATGGAAAAAATTATATCTAATTATAAAGGCACGTGCCCCCGAAATGTTTTGACAACATTCCAATATTTTTAGATTAGGTACCTATTAGTATTAAGTTCTGAAAGGGGCATCATTATCGAAGTAGACATTTCTTCTTGCTGGCTGCTAATAATATTAAACCACTATGTATAAGTATGTATAGTAAAAAGTTAGATTAAGACACAAAGCAATCATCAATAATCTTCTTTGTTTTTTGGATTGGTGTAGCACACAAATTACGTATTAATTTTTTAAGGATTCTAGACTAGTATGTCTAATAGGGACTACATCTTGATCGAAAGGACTAAGTACACAATATACATAGGCTGTTCCAAAAGTTTTTAGTGAAACAAAAAATAGCAAGAATATAAAAAAAACCTTATTTACAACTTTTTAGAGCTTTTCTCTCTTAACTCATTGCGCATAAAAATATATTAAGGTTAACCAGCATTTAAAATATTTTACAATATTAATTTATACGTATTTTTGCTGATTCCTGAGTTAATGAGGTATCCGTCTAGAGGCAACCTTCCAGATTTTAAGTTATTCATGCCAGATAGTGGAAACTGTCCGTGATTCAATATTTAGTTCAGCTCGAATCTCTCGATATATAATTTGCCCGCGTTCCTTTAAAAGCCACTCTACCCTGATGAAGTTTTCATAAGTTACTGCAGTCCATGGTCGTCCGGGTCTCGAAACATCGGTAAAGTTCTTTCAACCACGTTTATTCAAAAAAATTGTTGCAAACGAAGGAGAAGACTTACAAAAAGCAGTTTCGTAAGATTCCTTAAAGGTTAGCCTATGTTTTGAGTATGGTAAATTATTGCACGAAAAGCTGCTCGCAAGACGACCATTGTTGCAAAGAAAAGGAGAGCGACAGATTAACTAAAAAAATATATTTAAAAAAACCACGCAGAGTTGGGCATTGATTTTCACCGAGGGTATTTTTATTGAAATTACCTGCAAAATAAAAATAATTACAGAAAAATATATATTATATTTCCCATGTGGCTAAAAACTTTTGGAACAGCCCACGTTCCTATTTGTTAAAACCAAAGGTCTAACGAATAAAACTATTTTACGTATGCTAACTTGATTTTATTAAAGTGTTTTTTTCGTTGTTTTTTTACTAGATTAAGTTTACGTTTGATTGCGTTTAATTTTTTTTTAACTTATCTATTTCTAATTTTTTTTTAGTAACATGGGTACAATCAGCTGCAGGCAAACCGATGGCCATAATCGATGGCTATGCTTTTTCCAGGCACTCTAAGAATGCCACAAGTGAAATATGGCGGTGTCTTAGCCAAACCAACCGCAGATGCAAAACCCGTTTCTACGTGAACATGTACAACCGCAGCATAGCCTATACAGCAATGGAACATACCCACGATAAACCTAAGTTTATCATCCGCAATGGTGTTTATATTAGACTTAGACATTAACTCCCAAATAGGTACAAAACTGACGGCTCGTAGATATTGCACTCTTTATAACAGTAAGCGCTATCGCACACGTGCAACTTTTGTCTCCGCAACTTTTTTGTCTCTCACGTGATTTGTATGAAAAGTTGCAGACGACCGTGTCGCTTCGTGTGCGCGCTCCCATATAAACCCGTGGACTTGATGTAGAGACAAAACAGTTGCTGGGAGACTAAGTTGCCTGTGTGCGATAGCGCTAAGGGAGAACGCACACGGGCAAGTTAGTCGCCCAGCAACTGTTTTGTCTCTCACATCAAGTCCACGGGTTTATATGGAAGCGCGCACACGGGGCGACGCGACGCGGTCGTCGGCAGCTTTTCATACAAATCATGTGAGAGACAAAAAAGTTGCGGAGACAAAAGTTGTCCGTGTGCGATAGCGCTAACAAACAATGTCGAATCGACATTACTGTGCCATGTACGGATGTCAAAATCAAAAACCAATAAACAATTGTCGTTTTTAACGTTATGTATGATATGATATATGCTACGCAGTTCATTTAAAAGAAGACAACCCTAACGTTGCGTCATTAAAAAAGGTGAGAGCACGCGATAGAGAGGCAACTACTAGGTGAACTGCGCGACCTGAATTGTACTTTATTGTGTCGGAGCAAAAGTTGCTATTTATTTAAATGACTTTGCCGAGTGCTGCTTCTGTACTTGTACTATTAGTTATTCTGTGGCTTAGGTGGTAGGTGGCACGCCTAAATTCACGCGCTAGTGCCAGTTTACCTATGTAGTAATTTTAAAATTGTTAGGGTGGGTACCCACTTAGGTTCGCAAACCTCCGCGCTCCGCGAACCTGCACCGAAAATATCGTTTATCCTCTGCTGAAACAGGGCGCCGAGGTGTGTACGTGAGGGAACTCGTATGCGAAGCTGGTTCGCACAGGCACACACTGTAGCCAAAGTAAAAATATTTGTTTTTGCTATGGATCACTGTTCTAGGTTCGCGGAGCGCGGAGGTTCGCGAACCTAAGTGAGTACCCACCCTTAGGTAGGTAGTGGTGAACTGGGCGGCACTGATGTAAGTAGCTATACGAGTATACACAGTTAATTTTTAAGTATATCTAAAAAAAAAATCAGCTGTTCCATATATATTATAGTTGAGTCGATATTGTACTTTTCTATGGAACATCTGATTTTTTTTCAAGATTCCGTGGTTGGCCCCTTAGTAAAAGTTGTTTATTCACGTGGTCTGAAATCCCCATTTCATTTTTAAATTTACTTAAAAATTAACGGTGTATAGATGATAACATTTACATATAAAAATATGTTTTATGTAATGACAACAAACAACAAACAAAATGAAAACAATACAATAATAACATCTAAAAAAATTACGTAATCATTAAAATGAAAATGGTTTCAGGGGCACTATTTTTGAATCGCTCTACTCCAGTCGAGCGCTCGTTTCTACTGATTTTCGTTCGACATCTCTTTCATTTGAGTCAAATGTCGAACGAAAATCAGTAGAAAAGAGCGCTCGACGTCTAGTCGAGCGATTCAACAAAAATAGGGCCCCTGAAATAAGTCTAAAATTTTAAATAGATACCTAACATTAAAATAATAATGATTTTTAGTACCTACTATAATTATAACGCCTTGAAATAATTTTAATGTAAAAAATTACATGTTAAACTTAGAATAATAACACCTAGAATGATAGTTCTCTACAAAGCGCACTGTCAAAAGTGAGGCAACTAAAACAGCCAAAATGGCTTCGTTTTCAGATTGTTATTCTACATTATTACCTAATTATACCGTTTAAGTACAAAACAGTTTCAGTTTTTCCACATTTATAAGACTAATTACTATATTATTGGGTTTCAGTTACGATTAGTTAACGTATGAAGGATATACATTTCAAAACTAAGCCATTCTGGCTTGGTATAAGTTGCCTCACTTTGCATACGCGGACACGGCTTCTAGGTGTTATTATTCTAAGATGTTAAAGAAAAAAAGTATGTAAGTAAAAATATTTTATTGTTTTCATTATAATTAGTATTTGTGCGACATTTTTCATTGCTATCTATCAATAAAAAACGCCAGTAGATATAGATGAATCACAAATTTCTAATTAATTATCTAGTATAGGATTTTATAAATTGTTATACTTTATAAATGTTACCGGCGATGATTATAAAGCCGGCCATACACGCTAGGTTATGCATGATGGCTGTAAGGTCAAAACCGTCATGCATAACCTAGCGTGTATGGGACAAAACTGTGCAGTTATCCATGCCTGTTCATGCAACCTTGCCACTCGGTTAATGCCTGTGGTCAAAACCGTCATGCATAACCTAGCGTGTGTGTCCTCTATTTAACTCTGTTTTGCATGAAGGTTTTGCAGCTCGGTGAAAACCGTCATGCATAACCTAGCGTGTATGGCCTGCTTAGGGTCCCCCCAGACCTACCGGTTTCGTTTCTTTGCTTTGCTGTTCTACTTGCTGTTTATTAAACCGCCGGCCAACCAGGGTCATTTTCAATCTATCGCATATTTGGACCAGACCAAATTGGCAAGATAGCCATTAGCTTGGTGTTATCAAATATCATCATCTGGGTTGCGAAGTAGGAAGCTTCTGGGAGAAATGCCACCCTGAACATGGTCTCTGATTGCTAAAAATAAATCGATCGCATACTTATATCAATTGTGAACAGGGTTGTGGGCGTCATCATTACCTATCTGCACTATTTTTTTGTGTTTTCAAAACGATCGTTTAAGGCGGCTCTTGGTGAAGTGACAGCTAAGGATTTGACTCCCCTCACCCTGCCACCCTCTACATTACTTCGCGAGTCATTTATTAGCGACATCTATTAAAAAATTTGAAAAACTAAGATGTAATTTAGTACCGACATCTATTAAAATTTTTGAAAACCAATGTGTAACCTCACAATGCTTGGCCAAAATTGACGGACCATAGAAAGTTGGAGACACGGCAGAATGGCATTGTTAAAATATTAAATTTTAATTTTATGTAGGTAAATTTAAAAAAGTGTTTTATAAAAAAAACAAGAAATCAGCAATGTTCAATCAATCAGTCGCAATTTATATTAAAATTAAATTATGTATGAAGTCAAGTTTGTTTCATGTTTTAGTTATTTATTGTTTTTTTTTTGAAGTGAAAACTTCTTTAGCGGCGTTGTACGCTTTTTGTAATGGGGTAAAAATGCTAAACTCGCGTCAGTAAGAATCACGTAGCTGATAGAAAATGCGTAAGATGGATGTGACGGATGGAGAGTAGACAGCTGGCGGCGGAAGTATCCCCTACTTTCAAGTGTAATCTCTTTCTACAGGGCGCGTTGAAAATGGCGGCGCGTCATTTTAAGACGTAAACACTTGTGTCACCAGCAACGCGCTAATTTTGAAAATAGAACTAACAGCAGCAATCTCTTCGGTGAAATCATAGATTTATTTATACTCTGTGACTATAAGTTTAAATAGTAGAATGCGTGCATGTAGAAATTAAATGGGCCACTGGCGCGAAATCTTTAGAATTTTTCTCTAATTAGAAACTAATTGAATTGTGTGACTATAGGTATAGTAACAGGAAAGAACTCATTTTAATCCTTTGCCGCTAATTTCAAAATATCAAAAATGCACAACGTTAATATTCAAGTTTTCACTTCTGCCGGCACTCCCGGAGTGCCAACCGATTTTTTTACATTTTGCATAGTACTTATACTCGTAACTAGGTACGTCTTATGTCATGCTCACTTTAAACATTTCTGCGGTGGTGTCGTGTGAGGCGGGACGTTACGTTCCCTCAAATATGGTTGAGCGAAACGATGGCTGGTTCATGCGTCATGCTCGTGAACGGGTGCTGCTAGTGGGAATGGGTCTGCTTCTGAGTACCTATCTTAACGCATATTGAATTGTAAGAATTGCGTTTCTTCTTTATTATTTTTTATATCTTGTATCAAGTGTTTTTTGGTAAATATTGCCTAATTAGTAGTAGCAGACAAAGTGATTTCTCAACTAGTTGAACTACATTTTTCGTGATTTTTCAATTCAATTCAAATGCATTTATTCAGACAACAGAGATTTTACTGAAATTAATTACTAATTTCATAGAATCTAAAGCCTATATCGATTCATGAAGTTTGAGGCCTGAAATCACGACCGTTTAAAAGATTTCAATAATATAAAATATTTTTTATAAATTATGAAGTTGGATAAACAACAGTAATATGAAAACGTTTTTGACGTAAGTAGGTAGGTACTAAACAAAACAGGCCAACTTTTTTAGGTTGGTGTGCGTTCACTGCGTCTAAAATTGAAGATTTTTCACTCTCTTATTTTAATAGTTAGAGGGGTAAACACACATTTTACCACTTTGGCAGTGTATATCTTTCAAACGGTTGACTTCGAGAAAAATAGTCTTAAAAACCTCAATGTCATTTTTAAAGACCTATCTATAGACAGTAGACACCCCGCACGCATAGATATGATGAAAAAAATTTTTTTTCATTTTCAGCCCATGTATGGGGATAATAATCTTAATAAAATAAAGGGATTTATATATTTAAGATAATAATCTTAAAAATATAAATCCTTTTATCTTTTATTTTTGTGTAAACATCGTAATGCGGTTCACAGAATACATGTACCTACCAAGTTTTAACTATGTAATCCTAATAGTTTTGGAATAAAGTGGCTGTGACATACATACGGATGGACGGACAGACAGACAGACATGACGAATCTATAAGGGTTCCGTTTTTTGCCTTTAGGTTACGGAACCCTAAAAACGTGCTAATAATCCAGAGCCTGTAGCCAAATGTCACATTAAAATTTTCGCTATCACTTCGCTCCGAAAAATGTATGAATTAAGACTATAATCCATAAATTTTTCGTTTGATTCTTAAATTCGATAAGTGCACGTTGAACGCTGCGCTCGCGCTCGACTGTTGTCAGCGCGCGTCAATGCGCGCTTTGAGATCATTAGTTTTCTACATTACCGTTCAGAATTCAGATGAGCGCGCGCTTTTGACGCAGATAGACGTATTTTAGCGTACACTCAGTTCATCCAAAAATCGTCCGAAATGGAAACGGAAGCTGTTAATACCGAATTATCAAATCTGAAAAAATTAACGCGCATTGAGCGCTTGTCATCTGAACGTACCCTATGTCAATCCCATACAGTTTCAAAAGCGAAGCGATAACGATTTGCAAATATTACTTTGACTAGGGGGTCTGATGAGAAACCCTATCGATTGGTATCGTAAAAATATATTTGGTGGGTTCGATTCCTGGATAAGGCAAAGTATTGGGACAGCCTATAGATCGCGTGATGCGTTTTATCGACACTTGACTGTCAAAACCCTTGTCCTTAAAAGTAATAAATCGATATTATTATGGCGTTTCAGTGGTCACTGGTCATGCTAGGGGGGGCAGGATGGTATAAATATTCTTACCTATACCCTACCTGCATGCATCCAAATCTGTTCAGTTCAGGCATTTAAAAAGTTATAGTGGAATAAATTAACTCACAGTCGTGTGATTTATTACCTACAAATGTTTGATTTGAAGACTCATATATAGTATTCAAAATTTATAGGTAGGTATTTTATACTAACCGTCCTTACGCGTAATTTTTATATCTATGGCAAAATAATGCATCAGAGGGCCTATTACAAAACAAAAAAGAAACCGATAGTCGGACGCAATTCGTCGTTCAATTTACTTGATATTGAACCTTATTGGTAAGGTAATAGTGCCACGGTGTTGGACGAATATCGTACGCTTATCACGATGCTTTTTTGTAATAGTCCTTCAGTTCGAAATGAATTTTCAAAACATAATTGTAACATTCTGACAGTGCTAAAGCAAGGCTAAAACAAATGAGCGAGACATAGAGAACTGTGTAGCTGTCAATGGGAGCATGAGCGATACGTGTTCCCCGTCCGAGCGCCGGTGGCGGTCTGCCACCCGCTCCCCTCGAGGGCACCCTCTGTCAAAAATGTATCTGAATTTTTGAAAAATTGTCGCGAAAATCCCATAAATGGTCTTTTCGAAAATGTCTTTCGTGGAATTTGTAGCATTTTTTCTCCTCTATCGATTGGTGGTAACGAGATTTCCATAGGACTCGTAGTTACGGAGGAGATGCACAGAAACAAAAGTGTTAGTCGATTTTATTTATGATATTTTTGGCATTATGTAAAATATTTATAACAAATGTTAATCGTGGAATCGATAGGCAAAATGTTGAAGATTCTTATGGTATATTTACTTTGTATTGAATATTCATTAAATAAAGAGGAGATAGAGAATGAAAACCTACTAAACACCACGTTTTGCTAGTACAACGGCCTTAAGGAACAAAGCTCACAAGAACATTCTTATATGTGAAATGTACTTAGATTGAAAATATGCGATTGATTGAAAATGAGCCTCTTGGCCGGCGGTCCAATGCCGAACAGCAAAGCAAAGAACGGAAACCGGTAGGTCTGGGGGGATCCTTAATCCAGTACTGTAGATATACAATACCTAGGCAATGTCTAAAATAAGTACCTAACACGTTCAAATTATGTATGACATATTATTTATTTTATACTTTGCCCAGGTATTGTACCTATACAAACTTAATGAGCATCCGGAAATATTTCCGGAAACACATGTAAAAGACGAGAGCAAATGTCGCTGTTATTTTATTGCTTTTGTATTAAAAACTTCAAAAGTTCTAGTGAATAAATCACTTGTAAGGATGATGACGCGTTTTAATTCTTCAAGCCCCAGAAAATGAGACACAATAGATTTTTTATTGTTGTGCATCTCCATCGGGCCGCTGCTCGGGCGTTGACTAAATTATTCAAAGTTGTCTTGTTTATTTGTTTTTTTACTAGAGTTTTGCATTTCCTAACGTCTCATTTCATTTTCAGTTACATGGGTACAAACAACTGCAGGCAAACCGATGGCCTTGATTGATGGATTTCCTTTCTTCATGCACTCCAAGAATGCTAAAAGAGAAATATGGCGATGTCTAAGTCAAACCACCCGTCGATGCAAAACCCGTTTCTACGTCGACGCGGACAGCCGCAGCATTAACTATACAGCAACGGAACATACCCACGATAAACCTAAGTTTTTCATCCGCAATGGTGTTTATATAAGACTGTAAGAAGTGATACGGAACGGACTACAACGCGGATATTACACATCACGATGTACTAAAAGTCCTGTCGTAAAAGTTGACACTTTAAGTAGAATTTTTGAATTCATTTAAGCATGATGTTATAGCTAAATGCGTAGCAGTGTGCGATCCACTTCAAAGCCCGCTTTACACTGGCGAAAAATCGAAGCGCATATATTGACACAAAAGTTTTGAATGATTTTTTCGCTGATATACGGTATACAGTGCAGTGGAAATTTATAGCAGTTTGTTTAGTTTGTAAACATCGTTTAGACTCTACTTTGGGATCGAGGTCGACTACCTAAAAATGTGATGGTTGACTGACGTCCCGCTGTAATTGTTTAAAAACACCTAAAACGAATAAAACAATTTTCCTGATGCTAACGCGTTTTTTTTTAAGTTTTTATTTGGTTTTTATTAGATTCATTTATATCATTAGATCTATAATTTCGAACTTACCTCTTATTAATATTCCAGTTACATGGGTACAATCAGCTGCAGGCAAACCGATGGCCGTGTTCAATGGCTTTCCTTTCTCCATGTACTCCAAGGGTGTCAAAAGAGAAATATGGTGGTGTCTCCAGGGTAGCCGCCAATGTAAAGCCCGCTTCTATGTCAGCCCGGGCACCCGCAGGATCAACTATATTAAAACGATCCATACCCACGATAAACCTAAGTTTATCATCAGCTGTGGTATTTATAAGGCTGTAAGAAGTTAAAGGACTACAACATACATACACACCTTTCAGTACAATTAAGTTGTACTTCAAGGTTAAACAGTAGCACTAGACTTGCAATCATTGGTCATTAGATGGCGCTGATTTAGACATAACATCGCCAAATACTACAAACACATTGCATTTAATGAGATTTTTGCTTCCATAACATAGTTCATAGTGAACAATTGTCGTTAGTTGTTGGGACATGCTAAAATATGTAGTATAAAAGCTAAAAATCCTGGGAAACCACGTTATGTTTTAATCGGCTCCATCTATTGGCCTATAATAGCGAATTCAGTGCTACTGTTTAACCTTGAGTTGAATTTGCGTGACTTTTTTCACTGATTCACTGTGTATTGCATCAGTGAAAAAGACAAATCAACTCGAGAATGTTAGGTAAATATTTTTATAACATATTTGCTCGTAAAGGGTCTCTTATTACACCAATTTCAATATCGTATTGTATCTCATTACGAACTTGTGCGGTAATGTAAAGTAAAACGCACGGTTTCCTTGATAAGCCGTGCGTTTTACTTTACATTACCGCACGGTTTATCAAGATACTTCGTCTAAAACGAACGGTACTTTTTTAAATCTTAGCAAAGAGTTTTTATGTCAGAAAAGAGGTCAACATTTTATGGATAAAATTGACTTTGGGAGATAAAATATAATAAATAAACATTTAATTATTCAATTTAATTAATGTTGACAATAAATTACAACCATTTATCTGTAACAAAAACACAAAAATATTAATTTACTTTATTAGTAATACTGGCTGTTTTTATGCCTTTGCCTTAAAAAAAACGCTGATGCGCGCGCATTGCTAATTTAATTTTTTTTTTGCTGTATTGTTTTTATTTGAAAATGTCGTCAAGTACTGATGAATTTATTAATTCAACACCGCCAGAAGTCTCAGAGGCAGCGAAAAAGGCTACTCTAAGCCTCTTGCCCGAAAAATTGACCGATAAGATACTTACAAGCGTATCAAAATTTAATCATATGGAAAACAAGCAAAGGTGCAAAGTCCGAGTTTTATTTATTTCCTCGCAAATATGTTATAAAACGTCGTATGACATACGTGCGCTTTGATAATTACAGCCTCTGCTTTCTTGTAGCCCTCGCCTACGGCTCGGGCTAGCAATATCGCCTCGGCTGTAATTTTCAACGTACCGCACTTATATCATAATGTACTATTATAGATTTTGATATAATTTGTAAAAATTAAAATGTCGTTTTCATAGTGAGGATTGAGGACCTTAAATATGGCAAATGACTAACTCTCGCTTAAGTTTTTTGGTATTTTCAACAAAAGGTGTACTAAAATAATAATTTTAACAGAGGCTAAAGCGTTTTATTCGAAGTTTTTGATACGTTTTTTTTTGCATTTTCGATTAGTTGTTGAATTCAAATAGGTAAGAGACGCTCGAATCTCGATACCGCGTATTTTTACAGATTGTATACATATAGTCTTTTGTATCGAATGTTTTCATTAGCTATCCATCGCTATCCCTTAAACTGTTGTGCAAATACCTATGCAATTTAATTGCTTGCCCCGAGGAACCTTGGGACTGGCGTTTGTTCAATTGTAATGAAAATACCATTTTCTTTTTCAGTAAAATTTGTTCACACTGCTACAGGTAAACCACTGGCTCTGTTAGATGACTTTAGATTCTTCATGCATTCCAAGACTCCCAAAAGAGAAATATGGCGATGCTCCAGCCAAGGTAACCGCGGGTGTAAAAGCCGCTTCTACGTCAACACGGACAGCCACAGCAATACCTACGAATATATCGCTACGGAACATACCCACGATAAACCTAAGTTTTTAATCCGCAATGGTGTTTATATAAGACTGAAATAAGTGATACGAAACCAGCGAACTAAAATCTATGGAAGTGTAATTGCAAACAAATATTGCTTAAAAATTGCACCACGGGCCCGAAAAAGTACAACCCGCTCAGCTTTAGTCGGGCCAGACACGCACCCGGTGACTGGCGTTAGTGTTCTTTTCAATAAATTGCAGTTTGTATTGTAGAGAAAAAGGAGAGAGTTTATTAGAAATGACGTCCTTTATAGTCAAATGGTGTAAAAGATGTAAAGAAGGCAGTAAAAAGATGCAGAAAAAACGTATCTTATTTTTCGGTTTAAGTATAGAAAATATCTATAAGTATACAAATTATTGTCGCTAATAAGCAACAAGTGTTCAGACGCTTTGTGCTGCATAATTAAATGCCAACATTTTTAGCTCTACTTAGTTGTACTTTTCGTATGGTGCCATTTTTTGAGTAGAATGCTTATTCTATAGATTTTAGTTCGCTGTACGAAACGTACTACAAGATGGACACGTCGTCACGCTGTGTCGTGCATAGTGGTAAAAGTAATGGCATAAAACTTGGTACTTTAAGAACAACTAGCTATTGATTAACCTACAGTTCTGTTTCTTTCTATTATTAACTACTTTGTGGACATTTTAAATTTAGTTTTGACTCTTAAGGTATGATTCCGATGTCGGCAGCACTGCTGCGCAGCAGTGTTGTGTGCTCCAAATTGAACCGTAATGTTACGTTTGAAAGGCTCAATTTGAAGTGAGCGAAGAAGCGTCGCAACACTGCTGCGCAACACTGCTGCGCGACACTGCTGCGCAGCAGTGCTGCGCGGCACTGCTGCCGCGACACCACTGGTCCCCATAAATTCTCTATAGGTTTATATGAGACTACATTCCGAGTTTAGCAGCAGTGCTGCGCAGCAGTATCGCGCAGTAGTGTCGCGCAACAGTGTCGCGCAGCAGTGCTGCAGACATCGGAATCATACCTTTAGTGGGGATCGAGAATCGACCCCCTAAAAAATTGTTTTAAAAAACAAAAAACCGACTTCAAAAAACCTGCCTCTAAAAAGCAAGAAATAATATTCAATTCATTAGATACGCATTATCATTGTTATAATAACAAGACGTCTATTGAAGTCGGGTGGGGCTGGAGTACAACTTCCTTTTGTTATTCTAAAAGCCCTACCCGACTTCAATAGACGTCTTGTTATTATAACAATGATAATGCGTATCTAATGAATTGAATATTATTTCTTGCTTTTTAGAGGCAGGTTTTTTGAAGTCGGTTTTATGTTTTTTAAAACAATTTTTTATTTTTTCATTTTTAGTGTAAGTAACTTCTCTATTAAGTAGTGTAGGTATATTATTTCGTATAAAAATTGGCTCAGTCAAACGTGAGATATTTGCGGAGAAACATACATTCATACAGGTCAAACTGAAAGAGAACCCTCTTTTTTTGAAGTCGGTCAAAAAGACTACACTAAAAGTACCCTTTCCCAACAAAAAGAAACATCTAATTCGATTTATTAATAACAAAGTCGTCAAGGTAGTTGATGCAAAATCATAGTGTTTTCAGGATTTCTTGAAAACTACTAAACCGATTGAAATAAAAATTAAATGGGACCATCTCGCAAGAAAACTCAATCGAACAAAAAAAGAATCATCAAAATCGGTCCATAAATGTCGAAGATACGCGCGAACAACGATAAAAAAAAAAAGTATACAATCGAATTGAGAACCTCCTCCTTTTTGTGAAGTCGGTTAAAAATGGCAAGTAACTAACGTTGCGCTGTACCTAATTGTTTTGTATTTTAAGCAATAATTCTTAATTATATGAATATAACACTTGTACTGAGGATAACGCGTTTTATTCGAGGTTTTTCTCATGTTTATTTTGTTTTTAATTAGATTTTTGTATTTTCCAACGTTTCATTTGAATTTCATTTTCAGTTACATGGGTGCACACAGCTGCGGGCAAACCGATGGCCCTCATCGGTGGCTTTCCTTTCTTCATGCACTCCAAGAATGCTAAAAGAGAAATATGGCGATGTACTAACCAAGCTAACCGTGCGTGCAAAAGCCGATTCTTTGTTGACACGGACAGTCGCAGCATTACCTATATGGCTACGGAACATACCCACGATAAACCTAAGTTTTTCATCCGCAATGGTGTTTATATAAGACTGTAAGAAATGATACGGAACCTACGAGTACTACAAGATGGACACGTCACGCTGTGTCATGCATAGTAGTAAAACTCATGGCGTAAAACTTGGTACTTTAAGAACAACTAGCTATTGATTAACCTACAGTTCTGTTTCTTTCTATTATTTACTACTTTGTGGACTTTTTAAAATGTGTTTTGACCTTAGTGGGGGTCGAGAATCGACCCCTTAAAAATGGCAAGTGACGGTCGTCGCGCTGTACCTTTTTTTTATTTTTGCAGGGGTACTCTTTTATTGACTTCCGGACTGGCGGGAATCAGTCCGGCGAGTTCAGGACTGTCATTTGCACAGGCCCGACAAGCCAATATGCCAAGAGCTTCACATTCATCTCCCGTTGTGGAATATGAATGTAAAACTCCCGGTCAAAGCCCGTCGGATCTATGCAAAAGCATAAATTGTTTTGTATTTTAAGCAATAGTTCTTATTAATATGAATATAACACGTGTACTGATGATAACGCGTTTTACTCGAGGTTTTTCTCACGTTTATTTAGTTTTTTATTAGATTTTTGGATTTTCCAGCGTTTCATTAAAATTTCATTTTCAGTTACATGGGTACACACAGCTGCAGGCAAACCGATGGCCCTCATCAATGACTTTCCTTTCTTCATGCACTCCAAGAATGCTAAAAGAGAAATATGGCGATGTACTAACCAAGCTCACCGTGCGTGCAAAAGCCGATTCTTTGTCAACACGGACAGCGGCCGCAGCATTACCTATATGGTAGCGGAACATACCCACGATAAACCTAAGTCTATCATCCGCAATGGTGTTTATATAAGAGTGTAAGAAGTGATACGGAACGTACGAGTACTACAAGATTGACACGTCACGCTGTGTCATGCATAGGTAGTAGTAAAAGTAATGGCGTAAAACTTGGTACTTTAAGTACAACTATAAAATTCACTTGCACGATACAGCGCGATGTGTGCACATTGTGACAACCCTCTTCGCAAAGTCCAATCTGACGTAATTTGCAGTGGAATCATTAAATAACTCCCAGGCGCATTCTGACACGTGTATTGGAGTTTGCGCGATAGTTTTTATCGCTACCTCTTGATGAAAAGCTGGAAGCCTGGAAGCTATCGGTTTAAATACAGTTCTGTTTCTTTCTATTATTATCTAGGTACTTTGTAAACATTTTAAATTTTGTTTTGACTCTTCGTGGGGATCGAGGATCGACCGCCTAAAATATGCTAAGTGACTGACGTCTCGCTGTACCTAATTGTTTTGTATTTTAAGCAATAGTTCTTATTAATATGAATAGAACACTGGTACTGATAACGCGTTTTATTCGAGGTTTTTCGCATGTTTATATAGTTTTAGATTTTTTGCATTTCCCAACGTTTCATTAAAATTTCATTTTTAGTTACATGGGTACACACAGCTGCAGGCAAACCGATGGCCCTCATCGGTGGCTTTCCTTTCTTCATGCACTCCAAGAATGCCAAAAGAGAAATATGGCGATGTACTAGCCGAGCTAACCGCGCGTGTAAAACCCGCTTTTACGTCAACACGGACAGTCGCAGCATAGCCTATACAGCAACGGAACATACCCACGATAAACCTAAGTTTCTCATCCGCAATGGTGTTTATATAAGATTGTAAGAAGTGATACAAAATGGACTTTAAGATGGACACGTTACGCTGCGTCATGCACAGTAGTAAAAGTACTGGCGTTAAGCATGGCACTTTAAGAACAATTTAATTGTACTTTAAGTTGAATTCGGGTGACTTTTTTCATGGACACGTTACGCTGCGTCATGCACAGTAGTAAAAGTACTGGCGTAAAGCATGGCACTTTAAGAACAATTTAATTGTACTTTAAGTTGAATTCCGGGTGACTTTTTTCACTGATATGCACTGTTGTATTAGTGAAAAATGTCACGAGAATAGAGAAATGCGAAGCAGAGTGCGGTCAGCTTCACGCTGCCGAACATTCGATGTTAGAATACTTTTAGTTACTGATACACAGTGCAATGGAGATTATTAGAAGTTGGTATACTTTGTAAACATTTAAATATCGTCTTGACTCTTCTTTGCGATCGAGGTCCACTACCTAAAATTGTAAGTGACTGACGTCTCGCTGTTTTTATTTAGTATTTGAAAGGAAAGGTTTACCGAATAAAACTATGCTACGGATTTTAACGCGATTTTATTACAGGTTTTTTTATTTTATTTTTTAAGATTTGCGTTCGATTAACATACCTTTTTTATTCATTTTCCAGTTACATGGGTAAAATCAACTGCAGATAGACCGATGGCCCTAGTCGATGGCTATGCTTTTACCATGCACACCAAGACTGCCAAAACAGAAATATGGCGTTGTACCAGCCGAGTTCACCACCGGTGCAAAAGCCGTTTCCACGTCAGCACCGACAGCTACAGCCGCAGGATTACCTACATGATAATGGATCACACCCATGTTAAATCTCAGTTTATCATCCGCAATGGTGTTTATGTAAGACTGTAACACCTTTTGTCTACCGCAGCCGTCGTTTGGTTCCCATTTGTTCTACTCTTCGATCATTCGAAGATTCTACTGATCAGTTCTACCGTAGAAATTATGATACTTTTTCTTATTAGTGCTATGATTTAGTACTTTGTGGTAGTACTACTAAGAAAAAAGTCTAATTAGTTTTACAGTAGAACTGCCCAGTAGAACAAATGGGAACATGTTTGTTTTATTCTGTGTCGGAATAATAATAATAAGTAATAAAAAATAGGATAATAATAATAATAATCATCATCATTTAATTCTCACCATAATCCTTACAATTTCACAAAAATAAACTTAAACAAATTTAGCAGTAGGATTTGACAGATTATGGTGGACTGATACCTGAACTAGGTAGGACCTGTATCTCAGGTTATCAGCCCCCATCTCGTAAGAAGTATTACTAAAGTGCTAAGTGAACACTAAAAAGAGATTTAAAAAGAGAATTAAAAACTTGTAATTTATACCTACGTGGGAATTAAAGTTTTATCATGACATTAAGATGAGGGACGGATTTTCGGTGTCATGGTAAATGTATGTAATTGTGTATCACTATCCCTATACGGAGGTGCCGTCATAACGGTGGTGGGCGTAAAGAGTGTAATGGAATGGAATGCAACATGGACACGTTACACTACGTCATGCATTGTATAAAATCACTAGCGTAAAAACTTGTTATTTTAATGTCTACTTAATGAAGTACAATTAAAAAAATCATTTACGCATGATGAAACGAAATGTGTAGCAGTGAGTGCTCCGACTTAAGGTATTTTCTTCGCTTCACAGTACCTAATGCACATTCGAAGCTCATATTGACCCAAATCACAAACATTCGTGAGCTTCGGAAAATCTTTGCGTATAAGTTACCTCAGTGTCTCAAATCACACACATTCGGGAAGCTCTGGAAAATTTTCCCGAATGTGTGTGAAACTTAGTGTCCCAAGGCAAAAGTCTTTGACTAGTTGAGTGTGTGTTGCCAGTGGTCAGAATCGTGGTCGCTACTATGGGTCTCATAAGATGGCAAACGCCTCGTATTCACTAGGGGACATTTGTCACGAAATCTACGTGTCGGGCGACGTCGCGGGAGACATCGCCCGACATCGCCGGCGATATCTACGTGTCGCGGGACATATCGCGTGTCGACGCTCGGCGAGCGTCGACCTTGCGCGACTTGGTGTCGTGTCCCTGGACAGTCGCCCGACGGCATTTCCGTAGTGAAGACGCGTGTCGCTCTGTGTTCCTCGACATCCGCGACTTTGGAAGTTGAGTACTTACATCGTGACCACAAATTCAGTATGTGGATAAACAAAATGTCGGCGGACATTGTCGCCGGACGGTCTCACGATGTCCCGCGACTGCTCGCGACATATCGAGCGACTTTGTCCCCTAGTGAATACGTAGCTTCAAGGTTACACAGCGTGCAATGGAGAGAGAGAGAGCCATGCTCGGTGTTTCCTAGCGTGATCGAATCAGAAATGTACATTTGTTAAATGAAATGAAAAATGATGTCATTTCAACTACTCGCAGGGATTTACGAAAAATATTTCAGGTGACTATGATGTCTTGCTGTAATTGTTTCAGTAATCTTAAATGAATAAAAGGTGTTACGAATAAAAAAATCACTTTTACGAATGCTAACGCATTTCGTTCGATGTTTTAGATGTATATTTTGTTTGATTTTCTATTTAGCAATTCCTTTTCATTACACTGTAAAGGCCATTTTAATTTCAAACATGTTTTAATTTTTTTTAGTCAAATGGGTACACACTGCTGCAGGTAGACTGATGGCTCGAATTAACGGCTTTTCTTTTATCAAGATCTCCGAGAGTGTTAAAAGAGAAATATGGCGGTGTGTCAGCCGATCTAGTCGCCGATGTAAAGCCCGCTTTTTCGTCAGCACTGCCAGTCGCAGGATTGACTATATTGAAATGAATCATACTCATGATAAACCAACGAACCAATTATACACGTTGATACACTTTGTAAACATTTAAATGCCTGCCGTTTTGACTTTTGATTGGGAATGAGGATTGTCAGCCTAAAAATGTAGGTGACTGACGCGACATCTTGTGCAATTGTTAAGTACTTATTTAAAACAAAAGGTCTAACAAATTAAACATGTTAAGGTTATTGACACGTTTTATTTGAGGTTTTAGGACAAGGATGGCCAACCTTTTCGACACTTGGGCCAAAATTCGGAAGTAAAATTTTACCCCGGGCCGCACTACCAAATTTTATGTATAGTGCGCGCCAGATAAGTCTGACTTTAAAAAATGTGCTTGGCTCCGCATGTGGCCCGCGGGCCGCGGCGGGTTGGCCACTCTTGTTTTAGGACATGTTTACTTGGTTTTTTATGATTTTTTTGCATTTCGTGACGTTTCATTTAATGGTCAAAGGGTCTTAAATAAACTTTATGACCCTGTGGTTAAATATCTAGCAATACACCTGTTTTTTCTCCCTGTTGTTATATTATAAGGGTTTGAAAGAAATGCCAAGCGTACTGAAACATATGCATTCATTTAAAGTTCATCATAACGCGAGTAAAAATAACAGTTTTCTAGACCATATAACTTACTGTCATACGAGATATCGCGAAAATTACTTCCCAGTTCTTGTGGTACAATAATCTATTCGATAAGTCACTAAACAAAAATAGATGGCCAGACTCATTGATTGGAGATATCATATTTTTCCAGTAACATGGGTACATACTGCTGCAGGTAGACTGATAGCCCTGATTAATGGATTTCCTTTTATCATGCTCTCCGAGGGTGTCAAAAAAGAAATATGGCGGTGTGTCAGCCAATCTAGTCGCCGATGTAAAGCTCGCTTCTTCGTCAGCACTGACAGTCGCACGATTGACTATATTGAAATGAATCATACCCACGATAAACCAAAATATTTTATTCGAAATGGTGTTTACTTCACGCTGCGTCGTGTGCAGTAGAAAAATATACTGGCCTTTGGCGAAAATATTGTCACTTAAAACACAATTTTAATATTAATTTGTGAATGATGCACGATTTAGGTGAGATAATTGGCAATGTGTGTGGTCCACCTTAACATCCGATTCACACTGGCGTGCATTCGAAGTGGATAGTGACGCAAAAGTATTTGAGTTCGCTCGCACTACTTTTTTCATTGATACACAGTGCAGTGGAGATTTATACACGTTGGTATACTTTTTAATCATTTAAATGCCGTTTTGACTCTTCGTTGGGAACAAGGATTGTCTGTCTAAAAAAGTGGCAGGTGACTGACGCAATATTCTTGCTGTAATTGTTTAGTATTTAAAACAAAAGGTCTAACAAATAAATATTTTACGGTTACTGACATGTTTTATTTGAGGTTTTATGACATGTTTATTTGGTTTTTAATCAAGCTAGTAGTTATTAAGTTATAAGGGTCTGAAAGAAATGCTAAGCGTAAGTACAGTTAGCGTCAAATAGAGCAGTCAAAATGATCAAAAAAAAAAGCAATTTGATCATAATTATTATAGTAAGCACACAAGGTGTTCAAAATATCTTACTACTCTTTGTTTCATATTTATATGAGCAGTCAGTGTTCAAAATTATCTTAGCAAACAAAGCTTTCAAAGTTATCTATGCATAATGCATTACTACATTGTGCACAGATAACTTTAAGAGGTTTGTATGCTAAGATAATTTTTGTCAACTCTAGACGCTCATATCAATTTGACGCTTACTGTACCGTAAGGTATTGGATAAGTCACTAAACAAAAGTAGATGGCCAGACTGATTGCAAATATCATATTTTCCAGTAACATGGGTACACACTGCTGCAGGTAGACCGATAGCCCTGATTAATGGATTTCCTTTTATCATGCTCTCCGAGGGTGTCAAAAAAGAAATATGGCGGTGTGTCAGCCAATCTAGTCGCCGATGTAAAGCCCGCTTCTTCGTCAACACTAACAGTCGCAGTATTGAATATATTGAAATGGATCATACCCACGATAAACCAATGTATTGTATTCGTGATGGTGTTTATATAAAAGTGTAAAGAATGAACGGAGTACATCATGCACACGTCACGCTGCGTCATGAGTAGGAGAAAAATGTACTGGCCCATGGCGTATAAATTGGCACAGGTACAATTTTGAAATTAATGAATTCATGAGATGAGGCGAGACAAGTGGCAGTGTATCCGCCTTAAGGGGGCGTACAACGCTGAAAGAAATGTACATACTTACTAAAACTTATCGATATTATTAAAAACATTATCGTTTTTAATTGATTACAAATAAACTATTTCTTATTTTGGCTATGAATTGTAAAACTGTAGTACAGCATCGCAAAACTATAAAATTGGAGATTGCTTTACGTTTTTTTTTCTATTGAGAAAAAAATTAGCTACCATATTTCTGTAAGTCAAATAACTAAGTAATTTATTATCTACATTATGCTTAATACCGATAAATCAAGTAATACCTACTGTGTGAAATCGTTGCGTAATTATGTGTGTACTTGACATTGTACTGTTCGCCCTTTTTACGTCACTCTGCTTTATACTACGCATACTGACTCAAAAGCATTCGAATTCGTGCTACTTTTTTCATTGACACACGTATTATAGATTTATACACATTGATATACTTTGCAATCATTTAAATGCTGTTTTGAATCTTCTTTGGGATTGAGGATTGTCAGCCCTAAAATGTGGCAGGTGCCTGACGCGATGTCTGCCTTCTTGTTTGAAACAAAAGTTCTTACGAATAAAACTTTTTTACGGTTATTGACATGTTTTATAAGTTTTTGACATGTTTATTTGGATTTCAATTATTGTTTTGCATTTCCTGACGTTTCATTTAATTGAAATTATCATATTTTTTTAGTAATATTGGTTATGGTACACTCACCTGGAGGTAAACAGCTAGCTCTGTTAGATGGGTTTCCTTTTTTCATGCACTCCAGAAATAACAAAAAAGAAATATGGCGGTGTGTCAGTCAATCTAGAAACCGATTTAAAGCTCGCTTTTACATCAGCATTGAGGACCACGGAATTACCTGTATTGAAACGGATCATAGCCACGATAAACCAAAGTATAAAATCCGCGATGGTATTTATATAAGACTTTAGGGACTGAAACGAAGCGGTCTATATGTTATAGGCAAACCCCGAAGTCCAGGCGCTCTTAGGTTTGCCTAGTCAAACAAGAAGGCTTAGTCAAAGTCCAAAACTAAAGCGTGTTTCGGGCTTTGACTAACAAATTTATGGCCAAACCTAGCAGAGACCAACTTGAATAGTCAAACCCCGAAACTCAATACGATCAAATCGGGGTTTGACCAGTCAGAGTTAAATTAGGGACAGAATGTGTAAATGTTGAAAAAATACATTCTTTAGAATGAAAATGTAACTAAATCAACAATCTTCCTGTGAAACAAAGATTTCTGTTGTCTGTTAAAAAGAATATAATTTTTTTTATAAATAATTTCTAACTTGTGACGTGAGCTACAGGAGTAAGGCAGCTTTAAACCTAAATATGTATGAAAAACAGCATTCATTTCCAATGTTAGATTTAGTCAAAGCTGCCTTACTCCTGTAGGTCACGTGATAGGTTAGAAATTTAAGACGATCGCGAAGCGCAGCGGAGCGATCGTCTTAAATTTTGAATTGAATTATTGAATTTGAATTTATTGATTTGATTTGAAATTTTTGAATTTGATATTAAATTTATTATTGAATTTGAATTGAATTGAATTATTGAAATTATTTAATGTAAGCCATGTATGTGTCTTAATGATATGGAATCTGTGTATTCGATCGCTTAAGTACGACTAGTCTAAAATTTATGAACTTTGTTTATATCTTTATATCGTGTAAAGTTACAAAGCCTAAAATTCTTGATATAATAAGTGTCTACCACGGCTATTTTTTACAGCTGTTTATTTGATTATAAGTGTACTAGTTTACTTGCAAATTAGTTTTTGCTGTTTTTCGAAACCATTTAATTAAGTTGGTTTGCGACAACCAAATCAAAAACGAATGTTTAAACAAATTTAAGCAAATTAAGGTCTTTTAGCGGCATTTTTTTCAAACTTCTGCGTTGAACCGTTTTCGAGATCTGAAAAATCCCAAAACGTTACCCCAGCAAAAACTTAAATAACTCAAAAACCATAACACACACAATTTTGCTATTTGCTAACATTTACTATGCAACAAAAGCTATCTATTCATGTATTCGGTTTTAGACTGAAACAACTTTTTTTTTGCTAGGGTAATGTTTAAGACGTGACCCCATCAAAATTTGTTTTTATCAAATATCTTAAAACTACAATTCAAACAAATTTTGCTATTAGTAAACAAATTTCTCCTCATGACACACTAATTATCTGATAAGGTCTCATCTCTCTAAAGCACAACTTTTCGCTGGGGTAAAGCACACCCCAAACATAATGTAGATAACATCATGCTAGGGACCGATAAATTAAAGGTCAAGCCACACAGCGGGCGTGACGGGGCGCGGCGTGACGGGGCGCGGCGTGACGGGGCGCGACGGGAGTTCACACTGCGGGCGTGATCTCGCCTACGTTCCGCCCCGCCGCGCTTCCGATCTGTATTCACGCTCGGCGCGACGGGACGGGACGCGACACGTCACGCCACGCCCGCTGTGTGGCTTGGCCTTAAGTAATACTGTGTGAAATCGTTGCTCATTATGTGTGTACTTGATGCCTCATTTAGATTATCAGCGAACATACTCGCCGAGTAATTCGGGCACGAATATAAACCCGTTCATAATATATTCGTCTATATTCAGTGAACAATAGAACTTTCAGAAATGGATGACGTGCGACTTGCTGCTTCGGCTTCACGCATATCAAATGTATTGGCTCCGTGCACGCTTTTAGCGCCACCTAGCGTGTTGCAACTTTGTTGGCTCTGACCTGAGCGTTTTGACGTTTTGATATGTAATGGCGGCATTGTGACAAAATGTTAAAAAATACTATACATATTGTGTTATTAATGTAAATTTCAAAATTACTATGATTTGGGTGGACAAAGTGTTGTGAAATCATTTTTGGTCATTTAAATTAAATATGGCAAGTAAGATCTATTCAAAAAGAGTGTTTTATTTTGGTTATATCAGGGTTTGTTTACTTCTTTTTAGTTGTAGATTTTGTAAAACAAGAGGATAAAGCTACTTAAATAATTTTACTAAGTGATAATAAACATATATAATTATTCCTGTATCGCTAGTAATAAATTAAATATCGTTTTCAAGCAATTTACAGAGCCTTCTTTATTTCTACTTTTTGCCACCATGAGCGCTGCCATCGATTATTATACCTTCGCACCCTCCCAATATCGACTTATAAAAGTAAAACTTTAACAACACCATTAGCGAATCTCTTCTTTATTTAATTCTGCAATGGGTACCTTCATTAAACGGATCTAAGCAACATTAATGGATTTTTAATCTTAGTGCAACCGATGTTTATGGTCTCATATCACGGGTTCTCCCTAGTAAACTTTTATAAACTTTAAAGTAGTCTCCATTCGTCCAATCTATCGCAAAAAATACACGATCGCTCGTGACAAAGTTTGTGAACAATGACGATTATGTAAACACCGCCGCGAATACATACGAATAATCCTTTGATCCGCGTCAAAAAACCGACACTGCACGGAGAACAGACGAATATTCGCGGCGAGTACCGAATATACCCGAATATGGTGTTTACATACTAGTCTTCGTGCCTATTCGTCTGTACTCAGCGAGTATCTAAACTAGACATGACATTGTACCAGTTGTACTGTGCGGCACCTTAACGTCTGCTTTCCACTGGCCCGCAATCGGAGCGCATTTTGACGCAAAAGCATTCTTATTGCGCTACATTGATACCGTATTATAGATATACACGTTGGTATACTTTGTAATCATTTAAATGCTATTTTGACTCTTCTTTGGGATCGAGGATTGTCAGCCTAAAAATGTGGCAGGTGACTGACGTGACGTCTTGCTGTAATTGCTTGGTGTTTAAAACAAAAGGCCTAACGAATAAAACATTTGAGGTTTTCGACATGTTTATTTGGCTTTAATTATTGTTTTACATTTCCTGACGTTTCATTTTATTGGAAACTAGCGGCCGCCCGCGACTTCGTCTGCGAGGAAAGTTTTTTGCTATCCCTCGGGAACAATCCTTTTTTTCGGGATGAAAGGTACCCTATGTCCTTCTCTGTACCCCTGGCAACGTGTATGTAAAATTTCATGATGATCGGTTCAGTAGTTAAGACGTGAAGGCGTAACAAACAAACAAATAAACAAACAAACGGACTTTCGCATTTATAATATTAGTAAGGATATTAGTAAGGATAGTAAGGATATAATTTTTTTTCAGTAACATACGTACACTCAGCTGCAGGCAAACCGCTAGCTTTGTTCGCCGGCTTTCCTTTCGTTATGCACTCCAAGAGTGACAAAAGAGAAATATGGCGGTGTGTCAGCCAAGCGAGACGTCGATGTAAAGCCCGCTTTCATGTCAGCATTGACACCCGCGGAATTGCCTGTATTGAAACGGATCATACCCACGATAAACCACAGTATTTCATCCGCGATGGTGTTTATATAAGACTTTAGAGACTGAAACAACACGGTGTACATACAGTCATATCAATTGATATGAGCGTCTAGAGTAGTCAAAATGATCTGAAAAACAAAAACTCAATTTGATCTACACAGTTAGAATCATCATATTGTTGTTAGCACACAAGGTGTTCAAAATATCTTACTGCTCACTGTTTCATATATATGAGCAGTCATAGTGTTCACAATTATGTTAGCAAACAAAGCTCTCAAAGTTATATGTGCACAATGTAATAATAGATTATGCACAGATAACTTCGATAAGCTTTGTTTGCTGACATAATTTTGAACACTGACTGCTCATATAAGTATGAAACAGTGAGTAGTAAGATATTTTGAAGTAGTAGGATATCCTGAAATACAGGGTCGTCCTAGTTTAGGCTCCAGATCACACAAAGCAGTTTATGATGTTTATGTTGTTATGTTGTTAATTGTGTGTGATGAAATAAATGTCTTTTATTTATTTTGAACACCTTGTGTGCTTACAGCAATTATGATGATTCTAACTGCGTAGATCAAATTGAGTTTTTGTTTTTCAGATCATTTTGACTACTCTAGACGCTGCGCTGACTGTACAACACGAACAATGACGGTCATGTCCATAAAAACGTAGCATTTTATGTACACTCTAAAAAAAAATTGGTTGCTCCTAACAACATTGTGATAGTTGCGATCAAGCATCTTGATTCCATACGAGCCTAACAACACGTTAGATGCTTCAAATAAGATGATACAAATTGGTCTTACTATTGTTACTTAGCTAAAGCAATTAAGATCTTATTCAATATTAATACGAAAAATGGTTGTACTCACAAATTCACATAGTACATTCAACTATGAGCTTGGTCAATATTAACATGCAAGATAACTGTTAGAACTAATTCACTAGTGAGTTCAACTAAGAGCTTGGTCAATATTGACAAGAAAGATGACTATTAGAACAAATTCACCTAGTAAGTTCAACTAAGAGCTTGGTCAATATTGACAAGAAACATGACTATTAGAACTAATTCACCTAGTGAGTTCAACTAAGAGCTTGGTCAATATTAACAAGAAAGATATTGTTAGAACAAATTCACCTAGTGAGTTCAACTAAGAGCTTGGTCAATATTAACAAGAAAGATGTTTGTTAGAACTAATTCACCTAGTGAGTTCAACTAAGAGCGAACATCCCGAACATCCCGTCGAGTTATAAAAATCAGTTTAATATACTGGTCTTACTGGTCCCTCAGTGAGGGAACTTTTAGATATTAAGCTGCAAAGTACAGATACTACACTTTAGTCTTAGCCAAATGGCCGAGAAGCGATGTCGAACCAAAGTAATCTAAAGAAGGTCATGAAATCGGAAAATTTTTTAACACTGCCGTCTAGAAAATAATGTAAACAGCACAGTGACATCTTTCGGGGCGCATGCGTATTAGCGCGCTGCGTAATCAGGATGGCATGCATGCCACTACTATGCCACAAACCATGCCGAGCAGCTCCGCTGCATTGCCCCAAATAAAAAAAACAATAAGAAAAGCTTTTTGTCTATTATTTACATAACGAACGTAATATATTTAAACTAGTGATAATTTTCATGTATGTTTCGGATAATACCCGAAGTGCGGCTAAACCTAGTTAGATTTTGATTCTTTATAAATAATTGTTTCAACATTATCTACCTATTTGTTTATGAAAACTATTGTAAGTGTTTATTCCAACTAAGTAATATGAAATATTTAAACAACATAATCTTAGTAGAATTTACCATTTAATTCATAGTTAATTCAAAAATGTTAAATGATAAAAATGATTACTTGACATTATTCGTTTGAATATTTTTATTTGTTGTTTTAAAGATTACAGTTTTAGTTGATTTAGCAATAGGTCTTAGTTAAATCAATGATGACGAAGTTATTCATCTAATAATGAGAATTGTCAAATTCATTATTTACTTAATTATATTGATACTTAATTATAAATTGATTCTACTATTTATTTGTTTATGATAACTAATAAAAATGATCGAATCACGCAAGAAAAGTCAATAATAGTTGAAACTATGTATAAGCTTCTTAGAATTAATAAACACACTACGTGTTTAGTTCAATCACAGGCTAACATGTTGATTTAACTATTCAGCTTTGATTCAATTAAATATTATCATAATTGTTTCATTCAATTCAAGATCTACTAAGAGAAAATTGCTCTTAGTTGGCCTTCATTTTTTAGAGTGTACAATTTTATCATCTGTTCTTACATAGTATGTTATTGTAAACATTTTTAATGTTTGTTCGTGATGATCGAAGATCGACCCCCTAACTAAATGTATGTATGGCTTGTAACTGACGTCATGCTGTATTGTTTAATATTTTATACACAAGGTCTACTGAATATAAACACTTTATAACGCGTTTTATTCGAGGTTTTTGATACGTTTGTTTGTTTTAATTCATTTTTTTGCATTTTGTTTAATTGTAACTAATATATCTACCTACCATTTTCTTTTTCAATAAAATTAGTACCACTGACTCTGTTGGATGACTTTCCTTTCTTCTTGAATGCCAAGAATGCCAGTAGAGAATCTTAGCGATGTACCAAACAAGCTTACCGCGCGTGCAAAAGCCACTTCTCAACTCAATTAAGGTCACCACTATGTAGTTCTTCATGAAAAGAAAAAATGTTTTTTTAAAGTGGCGGTTTTCCGGGGTCGTATGCATGCATATGCATGGTAGACTACCATACTTGATTTAGGAGTCTTTTGTAACAAGTTGTATTACCATATCAGTTTCAGTGAATTGGGTTAAAACTCCTTCAGGCACAAACGTTGCCCTGATAGATGGATACTCTTTTAATGCCCACACCAAGAGTTCCAAGAATCAAAGATGGCGTTGCAGCTACCAGTCCAATCGAGGGTGCAAGGTTCGTTTCTTCGTTGGCATGGATGGGACGATCGAATATACGCCGATGGATCACGGACATGAGAGGCCGAAGTTTGTCATCCAAGATGGTTTCTATATTAAAAAAATTAATAAAAAGCCAGATTAAATAATTTTAGTAAAACCGAAAAATATTCGAAAAGGTTTTAAAGCAGATGTTTTTGTTGCAGCTTAATAAAGCAACAACCATCCTTTATGCTTTACGCATTGTAGTCATGTAAAAAAATACTCAGTAGCTTCTAGTTCTAGGTTTAATATCCTGATAGGAACCTATCTATGTAATACAAATATAATTTTTAAATAGTCATTTGGAATTGTTTTTCTTTTGGAAGTGAGACCAGTAGGCTGATTGTCTAACTTTGTTGCAATCAACTTTGACAGAAATCGCAGTGACATTGCTGCTTTAGTAAGAACCAATGTGACAACTATCTTACTTAAAGCAGCAATGCAACTGCGATTTCAATCGATTTCAATCGAGAATTGTTAGCAACAGCTTTACGTAATTCGGGGTCTGGTACCGCTCGTGACTTCGTGGGACTTTCAATAAAATATAGAATAAAATTATGTATAAATGGAGAGAGAACTGTAAAAATTCGTAGTAAGTACCTTATTTTATTTAATAGCTCAAATTCAACCAGGCAAGGCTTCATCTCAGCGAACATTGTCTTTTCATGTTCGTCCATCAATGTATGTTTTGCCGGCCGCTGTAGAAATGTACTATTTTACCTTTAAGCCACAGTTTCTAATTAGGTTTTATGTTTTACAGATATGAGTTTTACATCTTCAACAAGTCAAAGTCAGAGTGCTTCATATACTATTTTACAATCGCAAAGACGGAAAAAATCACTTCTTTTACGAGCAGGTTTGCAATATCGTAAACAGTATCGGAAAAATCGTAACGGGCATGTTGTATGGTATTGTAAAAGAAATAAAACCGGTCAAGAGCGAGTCGGACTCGCGCATCGAGGGTTCCGTACCATCATAATTGCACCATCAAACCACACTGCAGAGTAGCATAATAAAATTAGTATTGCAGTTTTAGGTCAGCGCCATCTCTTGACCGATATTGGAACTAATGTTAAATTTTTGAGAAATTTGATGATTTCTAAAAAAGTGTGCTTAAGACATCGTTTTATTTTTCCTTTAATCTTTATATAAACTGCTATCACATAGAATTATTTCAGATTTTTGTCTTTGCAAACTTCGGAGATAAGGGGGGAGAACGGTATTTTTTTTACATTTTTCATCATAAGTCGAAAACTAAGTGGCCTTAAACAAAAAGAAAAAAATATTAAAAACGTGCAAACGGCGCTCTTTCATATGATATCCCACATGACCTAGTAGCCCCATTTCAAATTTTTAAGACCCCTTTTCAGCCCCTGTTGTAAAAAAGATATTTTTTTTAATGTATTTCTTATTTGCAAAATAGTTGGGCAAATGTCATCTTAAACTATTCCAAATTTCAAGTTGATACCATTAGTAGTTATCGAGATATCCAGCTGTGACAGACAGACCTGAGTCCCACTATAAGGGTTCCTTTTTTACCATTTTGGTACGGAACCCTAAAAAGGTTTGCCGTGCTCAGTTGGTAATTTCGGCTACTGGCGTTATTTTGAAAGAAGATTCACATAACTGTAGACCTAATGTGCTTGATAACGAAATAAAAATTATACTCGATTCGTGTATACGCAGAGCGAAAACAGAATTAACTACGCCAATATCTATTATATATACGGACGCGAGAAAAGATCTAACTCAGTCTAGATCGGACCTGATTGTTAAATTACCACCATTTGACAATATAAAGAAAACTCTGTACAATCATCGGAATAAAGCTTTGCAATTAAAGAAAACACGTTTTGCCGGTCTTTTTACTTAGTACTGGCAAAAAAAAGAAAATAAGTGTTTGCTAGGACAGAAGCAAGATTTTTTTTAATTAATAGAGAGACATAATTTTGCTATTATTAATTAAAAGCTGCTGTTTCACTTTTATCATAGCTATTTCTTCATGTTTATTTTGGAATAACTGAAGAATAATAAATATAATTACCGGTAATATCACAATCAACTTTTTTTTTAAATGTTAAATCAAGTCAGGGGCTGTACCGGCTAACGCATCGATTATCGAAAAGTCTACCGAGTTTCAACTTAAAACAGAAAAATCAAAGTAAGGAATTTCGTCTTGTACTTTCTGTTGACGTAATTTGGAAGATATCGATGTTCGTGTGACATCATGAATTAGGGTTCGCCATTTTGGCCCAATTGGGGCTCGATTTATCTGTTTTAAGGCTGCGGAGTCTGCACACTAGCGCCGCCATTAGACAAAAAATCATAGTGCTTAAATAAAGACAAATTTGTAAATTATCTCTCTGGAGTGCACTCCGAACAAGCTTTGTGGTACTTTTTATCACTTAAGCAATATTTTCTAGCCTGTCGTTTAGTTTAATTGACTTTTATTGTTAAAAGTGGCCACTTTTCGCAATAAAATTCAATATAACTAAACAACAGGCTAGAAAATATTGCTTAAGTGATAAAAAGTACCGCAAAGCTTGTTCGGAGTGCACTCCAGAGAGATAATTCATAATTTCTTTTTTATTTAAGCACTATGATTTTATTCCCAATGGCGGCGCTAGTGTGCAGACTGCACGCTTTTAATTTGAAACCCGGCAGACTTTTCGATAATCGATTCGTTAGCCGGTACGACCCCAGATTTCGTCGGCCTGATTCGTTAACCTGCTAAGTCCATTTTTTGGTCAATTTTACTTTTTGAGCTAGTCATAAAGTTAAGATGATTACCATCCTTATGGCAAAAGGGATGGACTATACACAAAAGGATTAAGCAGGTTAACAAATTAGGCCGACGATTTGTAATTCGTTTCTGCAACCAACCAACCAGCCATATTTGCCATAAAAATGCGAAAATGCAATTGTTAAATAAGAAAATAATATATTGATTTTCAATAATCTTTTAATTCAGGAGCTAGGGGACTATTAATCACCATTTAATTAAAAAAATACCGAGATTGGTGTGACATAAGCTTAACAAAATCGTACATTTTGATTTGTTAAACAAGAAAAATATATTAATTGATTTGTTTTTTCTAATTCAATTTTAATTAAGTAATAAAAAGGTCTAATTTAATTCCCTTTCATTGACTTCGTCTATAAGTTCTCATTATACCGCTCAGACATAATAATGTCCTGTTTATTCAAGCCGAGTTGACCATTGCTTGATCGCTTGATAACATTAGCGCATGCAAGATGTCGAATGGTACGATGACGTAACCACAATTTTAAGTGTGCTTACGCCATCTAATAATATACATCTCATCTATTAATTTGCAGAATAAAATGTATTTACACCACTTTTCGCTATAAAGTTTAAGAAGGTTACATGAAAACCGTTACATTGCAACTTTTCTCAAGTATAAAATTGCAGCTTTTTTATTACAGATTCTTTTGCCACCTCAGTAAAAAAAACAAAGAAATCTGGCAAACGAATAAGGCGCCCGGGGCTGTCGCAAAGAATGATTAATAAAATGAAAAAACTAGCAGGCGAAGAGTATACAGATAGAAAAGGCAATGTCAGACCAGCCAAAGCGGTGAAAAGCAGCTGTGAAGCATCATGCAGGTATAAATGCTCGTCACAACTCAGCAGTGCTGAAAGGGAAAAAATAAAGGCAAACTTTTACAGGTTATCAGAGGCTAAAAAAGCAGAATTCTTTGAGAGGTATACCTTGAAGAAGACAATTGGCCGAAAAAGAACAAAAAATGAGGATAGTCGTAGAAAGTTTACTTACGAGTATTATTTACCGATACAAAAGGCTCGACAACGAGTTTGTAAAGTTTTCTTTTGCAATACTTTGGCAATATCGGCACGCTGCATAAACTCTTTTCGCGAGAAACAGAAGAACAGAAAAATTAAAACAGTCTTTTTGTGAGGTCAATGATCGGTTCGACATTTTAATATCAACTTTGTAAAACATCTGAAATCCGAAAATAAATTAAGACTTGGCCACCTGTTATTGCTAGCTAACGTTTTATTGTGTAAATGTTATATATTGAAAGTACATTTAATGAGTTTTCAATTAATAATTGTTTGATTTAATTAACATAACAGTTACCATAATTAAACGCTTGAAGCGTTATCGCTTGCGCCGCCATAAAAGGGAAATAAAAGGGGTCAATTCAGGAAATGCGGGTAAATTCGCTATCGAGATGATGGAGAAAACACATTTCAACAGTTCAATTAAAAAAAAGGAATACCGAAAATGGATACTATTGCCCATGAAGTTGTTCAAATTGCAAAAAAATGAGGCAAATAGTAATTGATTCCGTTCGACAAGTATTCCAACGGTTTCTAAAGACTGTCGGCTATGTCCGAAGGGGAAGAAGTATATAACAACTCTTATACTGCCCGGCATATATATTGTAAATGGCAAGAGAAAGAAAGAGAAAAAAAACCGGCCAAGTGCGTGTCAGGCCACGCGCCATAGGGTTCCGTAGTTACCTTATACCATACCTTATTGAGTCTACCTTTTATGGCAGAACTTTTTATGTCATAATTTTATTATGCATAACAACTAATGGCATAAACTTCATGTCGCAGAAAATCGTTTGGCATACACTCATTTATCATACACTTAAAACGCATAATTTTGTAAGCCAGAATCATCTTTTGGCATACATTTCATATCCATAATAATTAAACAGTAGAACCATCATATCGCAGAAAGTTCACAGTCAGAACCATCATATCGCAGACAGTTTATAGTCAGAATCATCTTTTGGCATACATTTAATAGAAAATTCATATCTAGAATAATTTTGTATTGCTTACACGCATGTTTCATGCTGCATGCATCCTTACATGCAGACAAATAAACATGCATGCAAGCAAGCATGCAGCAAGCAAGCAAGCATGCAGCATGCAAGCAAGCATGCAGCATGCAAGCAAGCATGCAGCATGCAACATGCATGCAAGCATTGTGGAGCTCCGCTCGCTTCGCTCGCTCCGCTGCGAATGGTCAAAACACTAACCTAACCTAACCTACTGGTAGGTGCATTAAAAGTTTATCTTTATAGCGGGGGGCCTCAAGCCCCCCTGCACCCCCCGGCAAGCATGCAAGCAGCATAAATAAGCATTCAAGCATGCATGCATGCAAGCAAGCAGCATGCATGCAAGCAAGCAGCATGCATATCGGTTTTGCAGCGATTCGTTCTGTTGTTGACTTTTGTAGCACAACATTTACAAAATTCAACATATTGAATTTTTAAGACAAATTTTTAATTAAATTTAACGTTATGCAATTTTTTAGTGATTACAATATGCTTGATGACATTATTCTTAATGAAATTCTGCCATATTCGTAGTATACCATGTGAAAATTATACCAAATAATTGTCTACTAAACAAACGTTATGCCAAACGAAATTCTGCTAATAAAAATTTTGCCAAAGGTTTTTATGCCTTATGAAATTCTGCCATCTGAATAGTATGCCATTGTAAATTCGGGCATGTAAACATTCTGCCAAACAATAATTATATTAAACAATTTTTATGCCTTAAAAATATTCGTTTAAAGAAGATTCTGCCAAGTGTGTTCTGCCAAATAAATTTCGGAGCATCAAGTTTCTGCCAGATAGAGGTAACCCATATTTAATACCACCTATCATTTTTCGTATGCAAAAATAACTTTGTTTTTCACAGTGTTGGTATGAATGACAAAGTTATATTTGCGGTTTTGGAAAATGTGCTATATCTCAAAAACTAATTACTATATCTCGTTCAAACCAATTTTGGTTGAAATTTTATTAAGATCTACAGTATATATTTTTTTTAGATTTTTCACTCTCTTATTTTAAAAAGTTAAAGGGGGGGGGGGACACACATTTTACCACTTTGGCGGTGTATATCTTTCAAACGGTTGACTTTGAGAAAAAGTTGTCTTAGGAACCTCAATGTCATTTTTAAAGAGCTATCTATAGATACCCAACACGTGTTGGTTTGAAGAAAAATTTTTTTTTCAGTTTCAGTTCCATGTATGGGGAGCCCCCCCTTAATCTTTTATTTTTCTTATTTTTGTATTAAATTCGGTAAGCGGTTAACAGAATACATCTACCTACCAAGTTTCAACTGTGTAGTCTTAATACTTTCGGAATAAAGTGGCTGTGACATACGGACAGACAGACAGACAGACAGACATGACGAATCTATAAGGGTTCCGTTTTTTGCCATTTAGGCTACGGAACCCTAAAAAGATGCGCAGTAGCCATAAACTTAGTGTTTTAAACACTAAGTTTATGGCTACTGCGCATCTTTTGTCTCTTTCATTCTCTTGCCAATATATATTCCGGCATCTGTACCATTAAATTAGATAGGATTAAATTAACTTTGAAGACATTTTTGAAAAGGTGCGATTTTTCTGACGCGTAGCATATAAAAGGCTCAAACTACTGCACGTATCGAGATGAAATTTGGCACACTAATATAGTCATTAGGACGTAGACGTCCGCTAAGAATGGATTTTGGAAAATTCAGCTCCTAAGGCGGTTTACCCCCTTCTGATTTTCCCCCCTCAAAATCCGTCAGTTTTGTAGTCGGAATCTTCAAATTTTGTGTTTAAGCTGACGATTGAAAACTAACATTTATTTATCTCAGCCCTTTTGATAATTCAACCCCCCGAAGGAGAGAAAAGAGGATGAAGTTGTAAATCAAAAGTAATTAATTTTCAAGTAAAACTCACTAAATTTTAATAAGGCTTATGATTGGAAACCAAAGACAAACAATCAAACAAATTTATCGTAATTTTCTAAAAATCAACCTCATAAGGGGTTATCAGATTTTGATGAAATTAAAACATAGAATACTTTTTATCCTGGTTAAAGGATTCCTTAGGATTTTTTCGAATGTCCACGCGGACGAAGTCGCGGGCGGAAGCTAGTCTTAAATAAAGTAACTTGAAAAATGTTTAGTTGTTTATCTGTAACATCATTGTACATGTACATGACAGCATTGTAAAGCTGAGCTTTCCCAGGATTTTAGCATAGATGGCGCTTCATCCGAAATTCAGTTGTATTTGGCACATACTGCAGACAAATTGCATTTAATGAGATAATTTTGCTTGGATAAAATACTTAATAGTGAAGAATTGACGTTAGTTGTCGGACACGCTAAAACATATTGTGTAAAAGCTAAAATTATGGAAAATCACGCTATGGTAAAATAAGTGCCATCTATTTGGCCTATAGTTTCAAATCCAGTGGTGAAGGTAAATGTACACGGTGTTTGCAATTTATTTTCGTGCTAAGTTCACACAGTGTAATGGAAACCAAATATTAATAATTGGAACTTTACACCTTCCACGGCCAACTTTTAAGGCCTCTGTATACATCAAAGTGGCGCCCTCATCTTAATGAAAATTGTTGCTCGTTAAGTACCTACATAATATTTTGAAAATTCATATGTACAGATTGAAGCTAAGGCTTTATAGTTTATTTACAAACAATAACCTCAGTACAATATAGTTCGTTGTAGTAATATGCAAAAGATCAAAAAGTGGCCACTTTAAGTACAGTTTTGCCTACTACTACTAATGGGCTATTTATTTACATTGGTTAATTTTAGTCACATGTTACAGCCTATTTTGTTCAACTTACACCTAGCAAACCGCTTGTAAAATTGAATCGCAAGTAACACATCAGTGATGGCGTCGCTGTCGTACCTATATGTAGCCTACTATAATTATTGTTTCACGGGACTTGCTGGCGTTTTGGAGTAATATGTAAGCCTGTAAGTTTTTCGTATAAATAAATAAAAAAAAAGGCAACGACCATTCTTCTTTTTTTCAGAATATTATGTAAACTACTTTTCGCTACACTACAATCCTTGAGCCAGTTCATGTAAGCAACGTTCTAGACAGCGACTTGAAAATCGTTACATTCTCTCACTCAAATGTTTTCAAATACAATAGTATTATAGCCTAAAATAATATTACTGCTTTCATGTTATAGACTATTTTTTTATTTTAGTTACAGAAGAAAGGAAATCTGGCAAACAAATAAGGCGACGTGACCAGTCGCAAAGAAATATAAATAGAAGAAAAAGACTAGCAGGTGAAGAGTATAAAGATTATAAAGGCAATGTCAAACCAGCCAAAGCAGTGAAAAGCAGCTGTGAAACATCATGCAGATATAAGTGCTGGTCACAAATCAGCAACGCTGAGAGAGAAGAAATAAAGGCAAACTTTTACAGGTTATCAGAGACTAAAAGAGCTGAATTTTTTGAGAGGTATACTCTAAAGAAGACACCCCGTCGAAAAACAACAAAAAAAGAGGATAGTCGTAGAAAGTTTACTTACGAGTATTATTTACCGATACAAAAGGCTGGTCAACGAGTTTGTAAAGTTTTCTTTTGCAATACCTTGGACATATCGGAACGCCACTTATACTCTTTTCACAAGAGACGGAAGAACAGAAAAATTAAAACAGTCTTATTGTAAAATATGGTCAATGGTTGGTTCGACATTTTAACAATAACTTTGTAAAATTATGTTAAATAAAGCTACAAGAAATTTTTTTGTTGTTTTTCTGAGTATCATCGATGTAAAATTTTATTTGAGCTTTGCTATTTCAAGTGATATTCTTTTCCAGTTAAGTTGTTCGCGTCGCAAGCTGGCAAGCAAATCGCATTGTTTGATGGTTTCTTTTTTTTCTAACACAGCAGGAGCCCCAAATCAGAGGTATAGCGGTGCAGCAATGAGGGGTGTTTGTCGACAACGACGGTCGAAAAACATGGATTTATTTTTGAAATTGACTTTACTATTTCTAACACAACAGAAGCGCTAAATCGGAGGTGTGCCGTGTGGCGGTGCTGCAATCATTAATATTTTTGACTCTCATATTAAAATGCGACAGTCAAAAATATTAACTTTTTTTAAATGATCTTGTGATTGAGGAGCTAGAAACCTTAATTATACCTCCATTATTTCACCACTTATTAAAAAAAATGTCGAGCGTAATTTTTTTTTATTTTAGTAAAAGAAGCAAGGAAATCTGGCAAACCAATTAGGCTACCTGACCAGTCGCAAAGAAATATAAATAGAAGAAAAAGACTAGCAGGCGAAGAGTATAAAGATTATAAAGGCAATGTCAAACCAGCCAAAGCAGTGAAAAGCAGTTGTGAAACAACATGCAGACATAAATGCTCGTCAAAAATCAACAACGCTGAAAGAGAAGAAATAAAGGCAAATTTTTACAGGTTATCAGAGACTAAAAGAGCCGAATTCTTTGAGAGGTATACTCTAAAGAAGACACCCCGTCGAAAAAAAACAAAAAAGGAGGATAGTCGTAGAAAGTTTACTTACGAGTATTATTTACCAATACAAAAGGCTGGACAACGAGTTTGTAAAGTTTTCTTTTGCAATACTTTGGACATATCGGAACGCGTCTTATACTCTTTTCACAAGAGACGGAAGAACAGAAAAATTAAAACAATCTTCTTGTAAAATATGGTCAATGGTAGGTTCGACATTTTAACGTTAACTTAGTAAAATTATGTTAAATAAAGCTACTAGAAATTTTTTAGTTGTTTTTCTGAGTATCATCGGTGTAAAATTTTATTTGAGCTTTGCTATTTCAAGTGATATTCTTTTCCAATTAAGTTGTTCGCGTCGCAAGCTGGCAAGCAAATCGCATTGTTTGATGATTTCACTTTTTACTAACACAGCAGGAGCCCTAAATCAGAGGTGTAGCACTGCAGCAATGAGGGGTATTTGTCGACAATAACAGTCGAAAAACATTGATTTATGTTTGTAATTGACTTTACTATTTCTAACAAAGCAGAAGCGCTAAATCGGAGGTGTGCCGTGTGGCGGTGCTGGCATCATTAATATGCTAATAACCTTAATTATACTTCCGTAATTTCACCATTTAGTAAAAAAATGCTGTCTGATAATTATTTTTTTATTTTAGTAAAAGTAGCAGGGAAATCTGGCAAACAAATAAGGCAACCTGACCAGTTGCAAAGAAATATTAATAGAAGAAAAAGACTAGCAGGCGAAGAGTATAAAGATTATAAAGGCAATGTCAAACCAGCCAAAGCAGTGAAAAGCAGTTGTGAAACAACATGCAGACATAAATGCTCGTCAAAAATCAACAACGCTGAAAGAGAAGAAATAAAGGCAAACTTTTACAGGTTATCAAAGACTAAAAGAGACGAATTCTTTGAGAAGTATACCCTGAAGAAGACACCCCGTCGAAAAAGAACTAAAAAAGAGGATAGTCGTAGAAAGTTTACTTACGAGTATTATTTACCGATACAAAAAGCTGGACAACGAGTTTGTAAAGTTTTCTTTTGCAATACTTTGGACATATCGGAACGCCGCTTATACTCTTTTCACAAGAGACGGAAGAACAGAAAAATTTAAACAGTCTTCTTGTAAAATATGGTCAATGACTGGTTCGACATTCTAATATTTACTTTGTAAAATATGTTAAATAAAGCTACTTACTTAAAAAAATAGTTGTTTTTTTTGAGTATCATAGATTTTTATTCAGTTCCGTTGTTTAGCAAGCAAACGGCAGGCGTCGATGCGTTGGTGGCAAGCATCGACGCTTCGGCGGCAGTCGGCGACATGTCAGCGTCGAATAACTGCGGCTGCCGGTTTTGAAGAGGTAGAAAACAATATGTCCTCCATTATTTAATTACTTAGAAAAAAAACCGGTCAAGAGCGAGTCGGACTCGCGCACCGAGGGTTCCGTACCATCATAATTGCACCATTAAACCACACTGCAGAGTTGAATAATTAAATTAGTATTGCAGTTTTACGTCAGCGCCATCTCTTGACAGACAGACTGAGTCACACCATAAGGGTTCCATTATGTTGTTTACCATTTTGGTACGGAACCCTAAAAAAGTTTATCGAGCGTGATTGATGAGTTTTAGCAAAGAAAAATTTAAAAAGTACCTAGGACATTTTCATTAGTTAAACAACAAAAAGCACTGTTTTTTTAGTTAAAGTGTTTGTTAGTTAAGTTATAAGGTAAATTGCTTAGTACATAATGTATCCAAAATTCATATGTTGTACACATTAAATCTAAGGTTTTAATGTTAATTTACAAACAATGACCGCAGTAAAATGTAGTTCTTTGTAGTGGAAGTAGTAGCGCAAAAGAGCAAAAAGTAGCCACTTTTAGCAATTTTAGCTACTTCTACAACGAACTATATTGTACTGAGGTTATTTTCTGTAAATAAACCATAGAACCTTAGCTTCAATCTGTATATGTGCATCTTTGATACATTATATACTTAGCGAAAAATAATTGACATGTTTTCATTTTTTACATGGTACCTAAAATCGAAAACCATTTCGAGGTTTTTCAATTTCAGACACCGTACATATTTTTTCGGGGTTTTTGATCAATTATTTAATGAATTATGTGGAAAAAACCCTGTAGCACCGAGATATAGGAATAATAAAAAATACACTCCTTTGCGTAAGAAAAGTTGTGTGATTGTCGTTGAAGTGACAACTGTCGCTGTCAATGTTACAATGTATGTCAAATTCTGTGTCAAGAATCAAAATATTTTTCACTTTTGCTCGCTTTGTTTTCAACGTTTTAATTTATATTATTTACTTAAATTAGTATTTTAGTTATATTTTACATCTCTCGAAATATAATATCAAGTTTTCTGAAGAATTTTTAATGGCAGACAGTCGCAACACTCGCAACCTCACTAAAGTGGACATCATCATGCTGCTGAAGCTGAAGTCTTCTGCAAAACGTTTATTTTTAGGAAAAAAAAAAGATATTATTTACGTTTCAATTGGTTTAATAAATACAGTTTGATTTCAAGTGCATTAATTTCAATTTCCATAAAATTTTAAAGCAACACACCACTGCTGTTAACGAGTAGACTTTGGTTTGGCACGTAAAACAGTGTTTGTTTGGGCATTTCATCACAGTATTTTTGCAGGCAGGAACTACACATGGGATTATGGAATCTAATTAACGAAAATCTTTATCTATTATTGTTGAAAATAAGGTAAAAATAGTGACAATAAAAGAAAACAACCTCGATCAAAACATAAACAAACAAACGTCATTAGCGTCCATAGATTAGGTTGACAGGTTGACGTCAAAGTGTATTTTTTATCCATATGGGCAAAGGAAAAACCGTCAGAAATCCTATAAACTGCACTTACGCTCTTTTAGAATGAATAAGTTTTCAAATTAATATTATGACAAAATAAATTAAAATTTTGGAAAAGAAAAAAAATACGTGTCTCTTGTTTTCATCAGCAATTTGTAAATAACAAATAAAAAACCAGGACATAAATTTTGAAATGTTGTCAATTAAGATAAAGGCGCCATTTGAGGGATTTAGTCGCCTTAATTAAGGAGGCTTTGGCACATAATAGATACTAGCGGCTTTGGCTACTAAGCACATGAGTAAATAAATGGAACAGAGTACAAGCTCTCAAAACTTATACCGATTCTCAAAGGGTTGACATCTGTCGCAAGTATATATAGTAAAAATAGATAGTAGAGAGAAAAATAAAAAAGCAAGTCCAAAATAAAATGTGTATTTAAACGAAACGATCGGATACGAATACTTACTGCACATGGATTTTTCCGTACGAAAAAAAAGAAATATCCTTTTTTCCCCGAATTATTCATACACACACGGTGCAGGAGTTGGGCATATTTAATTTATTATACACTAATATATATAAAATTTTATTTTACACACTGAAAAATGGTAAAATCTAATATTTATGTTATCAACAAAATCTTTGTCACGACTCGTTGAATGTATGACTCTTATTTTTTCTTCAAGTCAGTAATTTGACAAATCAAACTGTCATTTGTCACATTAGTGTATTCTCGAAGAAAAAATTGAAGATGGTATAGCACTTAGTGGCCCTGTCGGTTATACCGCAACTGAGCCGGTGCAAACCAGTTTTAGGCCGGCGGCGTGCCTGTTACACTGTCGGTGAGAGGTCACGCACACATCGCCGCGCTATGTATGAGTGAACCTACAGCGGACCGTTTGTAGGCAGTTTGTACTCTGTTTAGTTTACGTTTTTTTACTCATGTGTACAAAGGCTCTCAGTTTCAGCCGATTTTTCGACTACCAATTTGAAAAAGGTTGTAAACAAGGCTGCGGACATTTTTCAATGCCTACAAAGTTGGTTAGAGTTTGATGACGTAAGCGCAAGATGGCAAAAGCACACCAAAAGACTTCTATTGTAATCTTGTAATCTTAAATTTTCTTCATTGTATAATTGTTAGACTAGACTTGCTGGCGTTTTGATGTAAGCCTGTTAGTTTGTTGTCATAAATAAATAAAAATAAATCTATTTTCTGAATATTATGTACACTACAGGCCTTGAGTCAGTTCGTATAAAGTTCAAACCTGCCTGGCGACATGAAAAACGTTAGTTTAGCTAACACTAGTGGTGGCTTTAAAAAAACACAAATTAATATTGCTGCTTTTATGTTACAGATTCATTTTTCATTTTAATAAAAGAAGCGAAAAAATCTGTCAAAGAAATAAAGCGAACTGACCAGTCGCAAACAAATATTAATAGAAGAAAAAGGCTTGCAGGCAAAGATTATAAAGGCAATGTCAAACCAGCTAAAGCAGTGAAAAGCAGCTGTGAAACATCATGCAGATATAAATGCACATCACATTTCAGCGACGCTGAAAGAGAAGAAATAAATGCAAACTTTTACAGTTTATCAGAAGCTAAGAAAGCCGAATTCTATGAGAGATATATAGTGAAGAAAAACAAGGCTCGAAGAAAGACACAAAATGAGGATAGTCTTAGAATGTTTTCTTTCGAGTATTACTTACCGACACAAAAGGCAAGACAACGAGTTTGTAAACTTTTTTTTTGCAATACTTTGAACATATCGGCACGCCGCATAAGAGCTTTTCACGAGTAACGGAAGAACAGAAAAATTAAAACAGTCTTCTTGTAAAATGTGGTTAATAATGGGTTAGTTATTTTAACATCAACTTCATTGTGAAAAAATAAATATATGTAGCTGAATTTAAGGTGGTCTTTACTTTAAGATTTGTTTGAGTATTTGGCCGTTAGTCGCCTTAATTAAAGAGGCTTGGCTACTGAGGCTTTCAGGTTTAGCCGATTTTTTTGTGGACCTGTTTTTCATATCCGAGCCGCCTTTAAGTTGGTTACCGTTTGATGACTTAAGCGCAAGATGGCGATGGCGTAAGCACACCAAAAGACTATACAGGGTTACAATACTAAACTATATAAGTACTAGAAAAATTACGACTCGCACCAGGGGGCTAATTGTCTAATTTCAAAATCTATCGCAATCGCTTTCATTTGTTAGATGTTTGTGACACATTGCTGTATTTCTTTGGTAAGTTTTAATTTGTCCCAAATAGAAGCAACAATGCATCACATTTTGAAAGCGATTGTGATAGATTTTGAAATTAGACAATAGACAGGTAGATCAATTCTCGGACGGGAATCGAACCCGCAACCTTTGGATATCAGGTCCAATGCTCTGACCGCTGAGCTACCGAGTCACTAGTGGCATAGTCGAATTTCTTCTAGTATATCCTGCTCTTACGCTGTAAGCCAGCGTTATTTCACCAATGTGAGGAATTATCTCGACATCCAATTGAAATATCTTTCCAGATATTTTGACCATCAATAAAGATGAAATAGCTATATAATTTCTAAATTTGAGATTTTTTTTCTAGTTTATTGTTAAGTATTGTATAAAAATAGCATTGTAAATGCAAAAATGTCAAATAAAAAAAATACACAGGTTTATTTTTTATTCATTAAAAACCTCACGTGGAGTTGATCAGACCGTCAAACTAAACAACTTTCATTATGGGACCAACCTCGAAATCACGAAAAAACAGCTGTTCCATACACAAGTACAATCCTACTTCATAGAAATGTATGAAACAGCTTTTTTTTTCAAGGTTGGTCCTATAATGAAAGTTGTTCAGTTTGATGGTCTGATCAACCCCACGAGAGGTTTTAAATGAATTACAAATAACCATGAATACAGGGTGGATTTTTGAGACGGTACATTAAAGGTACCTTAACCGTTATAGTTACAGGAAAACGTTACTAGGAGACCATCCATAACTTTTTAAGATATTCTGAACTGCATTCACAGATTTAGGAAAAAAATTACCGTTAGCAAAAAAAAATGCTAAAATACCAAAAAATATTTTTTTTATGCCAATTGATCCTATTTCGTGTGGGGATCAAAAGACTATGGGATCATTTAAATTTTAAGGTATGAGTACTACTAGAAACGATAAAAATCCTCAAAAACTTTTCCTATACATTTTGTACTGAAAAACGGTAAACCAACTCGAAATATATTTTATTGCCTAATGATCCTATTTTGTACTGTGATCAAAATACTCTTTAAGGATAACTGAATTTTGAGTACTGAAACTGATTTTTTTAAAATCTAATGTTGTAGAAGATTGTGCCTGCGTGTGAAGCCGGTGTTGTCACTTACTGTAGTTTCTGTACTCAAATTTCAGTTGGCCTTAAAGAGCATTTTGATCACAGTACGAAATAGGATCATTTGGCAATAAAATATATTTCGAGTTGGTTTACCGTTTTTCGGTACAAAATTTATTTGAAAAGTTTTTGGCGATTTCTGTCGTTTCTAGTACTTATACCTTAAATGATCCTTTAGAGTCTTTTGATCCCTACACGAAATAGGATTGATTGGTATAAAAAATTTTTTTTTGGTATTTTAGCATTTTTTTTGCTAACGGTAATTTTTTTCCAAAATCTGTGAATGCAGTTCAGAATATCTTAAAAAGTTATGGATGGTCTCCTAGGAACGTTTTCCTGTAACTAAAACGGTTAAGGTACCTGCCCTTAATGTACCGTCTCAAAAATCCACCCTGTATTGTAATCTTTATTTTTTTATTGTAGGACTTGCTGGCGTTTTGGAGTATTCTTAAGCCTGTAAATACTTCGTATAAATAAATTAATAAAAAGGCAAATTCAATTTTTCTATTTTCAGAATATTATGTAGGTAAGTATAGGTAAATTACTTTTCGCTACACTACAAACCTTGAGTCAGTAGTTTATGTAAGCAAAGTTATAGGCAGGCGACATTTAGGCTTACATTCTCTCAGGTGGTGTTTTTTTTAAATAGGTACAATAATATTATTGCCTAAAATAATATTGCTGCTTTTATATTACAGATTCTTTTTTCATTTTGGTAGGAGAAGCAAGGAAATCTGGCAGACAAATAAAGCGAACTGACCAGTCGCAAAGAAACATTAACAAGAGAAAAAGACAAGCAGGCGAAGAGTATAAAGATTATAAAGGCAATGTCAAACCAGCTAAAGCAGTGAAAAGTGGCTGTAAAACAGCATGCAGATATAAATGCTCATCACATTTCAGCGATGCTGAAAGAGAAGAAATAAGGGCAAACTTTTACAGTTTATCAAAATGTCAAAAATCCAAATTCTATGAGAGCTATGTCGTAAGGAAAAACAAGGCTCGAAAAACGACGCCAAATGAGGATAATCGAAGAATGTTTTCTTACGAGTATTACTTACCAACACAAAAGGAAAAACAACGAGTTTGTCAAATTTTCTTTCGAAATACGTTGAACATATCAGGACACCATGTATATTATGGGAAAAGATAAATAATAAAGCATAGAAAAAACCTGTCAGATTTGTTAATCAAAACAAAATACAATATTATCTAGTTTCGTATTATTAATTACATTGTTTTTAAGTACCTTTTATTACTTATAAAGATTTTATTAAATTGCCTTTAACCAAAAAATATGTTTTTTTTTTATCTAACATAGGTTATACTCGTATACCTAGTGCCGCTCCAATTAATTTATCCTACGTTGTGTAATGAAAATCAAATGATACTTGAAGACGGCAGACTTTACGTCCGCCACTTATAACTAAGGAGGCTTTGGAAAAATTCTATTACACACTCAATGATTTTTTGACAGATAAAGATTTGTAATTTTATTATGTATGACTGTATTTAATGATTTTTTTAATGACATTTAATTTAATTTAATTTTCAAAATGATTTTAATAATATTATCTAATCATGCATGATCAATTTGTATAATCATTATTATTTTAATTTTAGAGTTAATTCAACTCTTCATTGTATGCTATCACGGCAGGGCATAGCTGAACAATTATATTGTATTATGACATCTGTATGTACCTATGTTTCACAATAAATGATTATGATTATGATTTAACTAGTTAGTGTTTAAGACTTCACAGTTTAGCCAAGGTTCAGCCGTCCACAAGCAATTTTGGAAAGGATGTAAACTCGGCTAGGGACTTGTTTTTCCAAACCAAGCTGCCTATTAAGATGGTTCTCATTAGACGCTCAGACCAAATAAAAAAGTAAAGACGGAGTCTTCCAACAAAGCGGTGAGACCAGTAAAACTACGCCTTGGCTGTGTACATACACAGTTTACGCACACATATGTAACGATACTACGCCTTGGCTTTCGTTCGTCATTGGGCGTTCCATATCGAACCCTGCCGCGCGGCCACCGCCCGCCCCCTAGTACGCACACATGTACCATCAAAAACCGGCCTCACTTAGTTGTTCGCAACCACTGCGCAACGCTCCATCTTCCTTTTTTATTTGATCTGAGATTAGACGACGTTATCGCTAGATGGCGTAAGCACACTAAAAGCTACCATTTCTTCTATTTAAGGAATATTATGTACACTTCTTTTCGCCACACTACAGCCCTTGAGTCAGATTTATATGAATTTTTAACCTTTACACGAAAAACGTTACATTCTCTTACTCTGGTGTTAGTGTTTTAAATAATTTCAAATAGTAATATTACTGTTGGTTTTCATGTTACAGATTTCAGTCTCATTTTAGTAAATGAAACACGGAAATCTGCTAAACAAATAAGGCATTCTTACCGGTCTCAAAGAGACATCAATAAAAGAAAAAGACAAGCAGGCGAAGAGTATAAAGATAGTAAAGGCAATGTCAGACCAGCCAAAGCAGTGAAAAGCAGCTGTGTATCATCATGTAGATATAAATGCTCATCATATATAAGCTACGCTGAAAGAGAAGAAATAAGGGCAAACTTTTACCGTTTATCAAAATGTCAAAAAGTCAAATTCTATGAGAGACATTCTGTGAAAAAAAATAAGGCACAAAAAAAGACAAAAAAAGAAGATAGTCGTAGAATGTATACTTTCGAGTATTATTTACCGTTTCAAAAGGCAAGACAAAGAGTGTGTAAGTTTTTCTTTTGCAATACATTGGACATACCAAACCACTACATATTTGATTATCATAATAAAAAGATGGACATTTGTTTAAAGCATAGAAAAGTGTAAATGGTAAAATTATAATTTTTTGTTCTCTTAATTAAATTTTCTTTTCATTATAAACAGGTTTTATTAAATTCTCTTTTACTTAAAAAAAGACTTAGGCTTTCAGGTCCAGCCGATTTTCCTCTAGCAATTTGAAAAAGGTGTAAACTCGGCTGTGGACCTGTTTTTCCAAATCATATAAGAATAAATAAATTTATTCTTATGCTACTAAGTCGGTTCCCATTCGATGACGTCAGCACAATGGCGTAAGCTAAGCACACTAAAAGGCAACGAGTGCAACGACCCTTTATCTATTTTGAAAATGAGTACATTAGTTTTCGCTACACCAGCAACATGGCTTCTTAAGAAACAAATCCACCGTATCCAATTTATTAGAATACAAAAATTTTCTATGTAAGTCATTTGCTCGGGGTGGTCAAGTAGACTCAATCTATACTGATTTCCGTAAAGCATTTGACAAGGTTAATCACGACATTCTTGTACAAAAGCTGTCAGCTTACGGAATCAGCGGTAACTTATTGAGATGGGTCAAATCCTATTTATTAAACAGGAGCCAGCTGGTTGCTATCAAGGGATATCTGTCTCGCCCCACTTTAGTGTCTTCAGGTGTTCCCCAGGGTTCACATCTTGGTCCCCTGCTCTTCATTATTTTTATAAACGACCTGGTTCTTTCACTTTCCAATAACTGCCTATTATATGCAGATGATCTGAAGATATTCGCGTCGGTGACGACCTTTGATGATTGTCTATCGCTCCAGAATGATATTGATAGGATTGACCAATGGTGTATCTCTAATAAAATGTCTCTTAATATCAATAAATGCTGTGTTATATCATTCACTAGGAAATTTCAACCATTGCACTTCAATTATAGTATTCAGTCGCAAGTTCTAGAAAGACGAAGCATGGTGAATGACCTTGGTGTGATGTTTGATGCAGATCTTTCATTTAGAGGACATTACGATTTTATTGTTCAAAGATGTAATAAACTGCTTGGCTTCATCTACAGATCGACCAAGCCTTTCAAAAACCAGAACTGTCTCATTTTACTTTGGTGCAGTCTGGTGCGTAGCGTTTTGGAGTATGGATCTGTTATTTGGTCCCCTTACTACCTCACTCATATCCAGAGGCTGGAAAGTATCCAGAAAAAATGTCTCAAACTGGCTTGTTATCGCTCTAAATTGTGCATCCGGCATTTGACATACGGTGATTTACTGCGAAAATTTAATCTATTCAGTCTACAACTTCGACGTCTACACTCTGATCTCTTTTATCTGTTCAAGATTTTAAATGCACACATCGCTTCTCCAAACTTACTATCAGATATCAGTATAAACATAAGATACAGGTGCTGCAGACCAAGCATATTTGCCCTAAATGTATATAAAAATAATATCTCTTATTACAATCCCATCGTGCGTATGTGCAGAGTTTACAATGAGATGGTAATTAAACACCCAGAACTTGATATCTTTGGACAACGTTACTTATCTTTTAAACGGACGGTCAAATCCAAAATTCTGTCAGAGTGACCCCGCGACGTCTTACGAGTTCGTCGTCCGTATTGTGTATGCTACTATATATTTTTTTAAGTATTTAGTTTTATCTTTTATCTTTTCTTTAAATTAAGTAATTAATCGCTTGTTGCTATCCTTGTCAATGAAATATGGTCTAAATGTGTACATTGTTTTGGGTTGCATCCCAGCTCCCTCACTTTGTTGTATATTATTCACTGTATCTCTTGGATGTAATCTGTTAATGTGCCTAATAAACAAAACAAACAAAACAAAACTACATGCCGGCCAGTCAGTTAATAATAATTTAACCGTGTTATTCATAAAAAAAATATTTTATGAACTTATTTTAGTTAAAATATGTTTTATCTTCTTCGTTCAGACTAGGTACATAATAAGAAAAAAAGGTCGAAACACTTTTTACTACAGTAGGTTTATTTAACGTTTTTTTATAATTAACACCGTAAATATTACAAAGTTTATCCCTGGCGACACGAAAAATGTTACGTTCGCTAACTCTGGTGGTGGCTTTTGAAAACGTTTCAAATAATAATTTCGCTTCTTTCATGTTACAGATTCTATTTTCATTTTAGTAAATGAAGCATGGAAATCTAACAAACAAATAAGGCGACCTGCCCAGTCGCAAAGAAACATTAATAAAATAAAAAAACTAGCAGGCGAAGAGTACACAGATTATAAAGGCGATGTTAAACGAGCCAAAACAGTGAAAAGCAGCTGTACTACATCATGCCGATATAAATGCTCATCGCATATAAGCTACGCTGAAAGAGAACAAATAAGGGCAAACTTTTACAGTTTATCAAAATGTCAAAAAGCCAAATTCTATGAGAGTCATGTCGTGAAGAAATACAAGGCTCGGAAAAGGACGAAAAATGAGGATAGTCGTAGAATGTTTTCTTTCGAGTATTACTTACCGACACAGAAGGCAAAACGACGAGTTTGTAAAATTTTCTTTCGCAATACGTTGGACATAACAGATCACCACATATATTATTATGAGAAAAAGCTGAATATTAATAAGGCATAGAAACATTTAAATAGTACAGACTTGTTTAACACAAACATACCTACACTATGTTGTTTTGTATTTCTTAATTAATTTTCTTTAAGTATTATTACTTATAATAATAACAGTTTAAGGTTTTATTTTATTAAAGATTCATTAAATTACCTTTAAACAAAGATTTTTTTTTTATTATGCCTACAAAATGCACTTACCTAATACGGCTCAGATTTTGTATTGTGTAATGAAAAGCAACTGATATACTAACTTAAGCGGTTGACTGTATGACTACCACTTTTAACCAAGGAGGATTGTTTGAGATTCGGTCCAGCCGATTTTTCCACTAGCAATTTCAAAAAAGTGTAATGTCGCTGTGGACCTGTTTTTCAATTCAGATTTTTTATTCGGTTCCCATTAGATGACGTAAGCGCAAGATGACGTAAGCACACTTAAAGACAATGACCATTCTTCTATTTTAGAAATATTATGTACAACCACACATTATAACAATATACATTCATTACACTACAGCCTTTGAGGCAGTTTATACGTAGCGCACTCTGAAAGTTTTGCGTATCTGGCAACTCACAAATGTTTGAATATAGAATGTTATGTTTTTTAAACCTAAGAACTCATTCCTGAAATTAAAACAAAATTAACTGTAAGTCGCGAGTTATTTGTTTATTATCACCATGTGAAGTTTGTCGCCCGTATTTTACAAGAAAAGATTACAAGGTGATTTTTTTATTTTATTTTTGAAACTCCGCCTTCTCCGCAAGTTTACACTGTTTCACTAGCCCCTTATTTGAGTAAGGTAAAACATTGGTATGCAGAATGTATCGTTTTGTTGTCTCTCTTATGATAAAATTGGTGAAGGACGGCATTCAAACGTGATCACTGCACAAATAATGACTATTGTCGCATGATTAATTGAAGGAAACCGGCATATCATCTATTGGAGCATTTGAGGATACTTGAGGATTGACGTGATATAAAATAAAAAAAAATGCATTCAAGAGTTAGGAAACTTCGTTGCCGCTGGGTTCTTTGTAAACTCACCATTGAAAAAAACGGGCTCGAATCGAATTGATTTATGTAAAAAAATAGTTTGTTAGATTCGAACACGGTCGTTCAAATGCTGTGTATAATATTGTGAATCAGAAAGATAGCAACAGTCTTTTTCAACACACTTGCTCGTAAAGTGAGGCCTAATACATCGCTTTTAGGGCCATAAACCGAGCTATAACAAACGCGTGCAATAATATATAAAACACTAGGTTGTTATAGAATTATCCCTACAAAGTTAAATTAGTACCTTACTGCAAGTTCTATGCGAGTAAACAGAGCATTCCCAATTTAACTGGGTTATACAGTTATTTTTTTTTAGTAACAACAAAGGGGTTTTATGCCGCTGAAAGTTCATATTAATTTTTGAAATAAATAAATGTGTAAGTCTTTAATTAAGTCAAACAAATATTTATTATTATAAAATTATTCACAATTCATAATATTTTGTTATAAAATATTAAAATATTTGCATTTTATCACTTAAAATTATAGTTTTGAAGTAGGCTGTACGCTCACTCATCCCTTTGTTCGCAAAATATTCTTGCATTGGGCGTGTGAAAAAAACAAAAAAAAACTTACGCGCCTTTTCCCATAATTGTCATATATTTTGTTTTTGTCGTATTTGTTGCTGTGTGGTAAATTACTTTGTATTTTCCTCGCAAATGTGTTGAAAAACGTCGTATGAAACTCGTGAGCTTTTACTCATTGCACACTCGGCTGAGTTACGCCCTCGCCTGCGGCTCGGGCTGCAACCCACAGCCTTGTGTGCAATGACCAACATAAGCTAACTTGTCTCATAATGTACTATTATATTAATGTTCGAAGTCCACGGTAAACCGACAAAATTAAACTGGCGAGAATCGTGAGCAAGGATTTGACTGCATTGTTTTTTGTCCTAGACGGGTTCTGAGGAACAAAACACAGGAATAGATTATTACCATTTGGTTCCCAACTGTCGTTAAAAACTACCAAGAAGTGACATTGTCAATTTTTCAGTGCATACCGCGATCGGCTCTGAAAAGTTAGTGTTCATGAACCATTCCCCATTAAGTTTAGACTGCAGTGTTGGCGGTTCGGGCGTATAAATAAAAGATCTGACTGCGATTATTAACTCATTTATTATACGGAGTTTTGGCTTATATATGAGGAGAGATGCGTGTGTGTAATATACATGTAAGCACACACACTACACCTCCCCCCTAAAAGAAAAAAAAATTAACGAAGGGTTATATTTTTTTTTAAAAACTTATGACTTACTAATTAAATCTAAACGAAACAAAATCTAAAACTTTGCTCTTATTCCAACTTTTTGAAATAAAAAAAATAATTACAATTCCTTTTTAAACTAATGAATTTTGAATCTCATCATTATAATCATCTAATGAATTATGAAAGAAAGAAAAAGAACATTTTTCATAACAACTAAGCTCTAATTAAAGAAAAACGAAAATTTTTGAACTATTTTTTTCGGAAATCAATCAAAGACACACAATAATAAACACAATACAATAGTTAACTATAACGACTTGTTGACGATCTTCTTAATTTTAACAATTTTTGTTGTAAAAAAAATAATTTCTAAGTAAAATGTAATTTCAATCTTCACAAAAAATTGATTCTTTCACTTATTTTTGACAAAACAAATTTATGCATCTTATAATCACATCCTTGAAATCATAATTATTTAGTTTGTTAATACCTAGTTTTGTGGAGGGCCAGTCCACATTTGTCACAAAATTATCGCCATGGTCATTACTTCAACATTATTCTCTTATTATCATCATCACAATTACATGTTTATTTATTTATAGTCGACTCACATATTTATTTCATACAATATTTTATATAACTTCATTTTATTTATTAGTTTCTTATGGTACATTTATTTTCATGTGCGCGCACTTTTAACATATTCATACATTATTCATCATTTTTTTTTCAAGGGACATTATTTTAAGGTCCACTCTGAGGCTGCGTATCTCGCGCTCCTTCGTCATGAGCTGCCTCCAACTATTCTCACGGAGAAATTTCCTTTACACCATGATCGAATGAAGGATCAGTACCCCTTAACAGTACCATATTTAACTCATTACCTCTTTATAATCTCCTCTTTATTTTCCTTCTTATCGATCCTAGACAAACTAAAACATTTTAACATTCCATAAAATTAATTATACAGAACCTCAATTATTGGGTGATCAGTCCAAATTGTGTAAGAATCTGACTAATTAAATTCCCATCTAAAATCTTTTACTAGCAAACTATTTCCTAACTGTATATATTACCATAACCTATATCCTATATCCAGCACTTACAATAATTCACCATTCCTTTAAAAAAATCATTCTAACATTTTTTTTACACAATCCTAAGCCTTTACTTCAATTTATTTATTATCTTCTAATAGTCATATCCATTTATAATTTGTCTAGTCCAGGAATTATTTTCTTATAATACTTAAGTACTTAAAACAAAACAATTTCATCATAAGTATATCTAGTTCAAACATGATACCTATGTGGCAGGCAACGTGATTAAATTCCAATTCATTTAATTTGATTCTACTTTAAACAATCTTGCCTCATGTCTGCCATACAAGTTTACGCTGACGCGCTGAAATACAAAACGAACTTACCGATTCTACTAATCGTACCTACGTGACCTAATTTAAGAAGCAAGAAATGATACATTTTATTTTAATGCAAGACTAATTATCATTTCATTTCAACTTAACTACAAACTTCTTTATTTTGCATTTAAATGACATTACACAACTGATTACAAAAACAAACTCTGTTGGGTTTTTTTCCATACATACACAAAATTTTGACCTAATAATAATTACGATTAACCAAAACAACAAAAAAATTTAAACTTTCCTTCAAACTTAGTAATATGTTATTACCACAAATTGTACACTTACTTTCTTTTTCAGATTAAGATTAAACATTTTTATTCTATACTTTTTACTAATATTTACTTTTAATTTCACAATAATTCTCGAAAAAATCGTCAACAACCGTTTGCTTATAAATCTTTAAGTATAACGAATTATTACAATTTATACCTATGTAATTCTACTTAAGTACCTATTTCGAAATATATTTTTTTATAGCTATTTGAATATACATTTCAAAAAATTAAAAACTACACACATTACCTATTTAAAAATCTAAACAAACTCTTCAAAACAAATTTTCTCTCTGGAACTTACTAAAGTACGCAAACACTTTAAAGAACACTGGTGAAAAAATTAAGACGCTCTTTGCGCGCGGTGTGCCCAATGCTTTCATCATCTTGGACCGGAACAGCTCCCTGCTGCGTCCACATCGGACACCAACTTCTCCCGGCACCCAGCTTAGACCATCATCATCTCTCGCCACACCAGTCGCAACGCAATTTTTAAAGATTTTCAGCCGAAGTTTAAAATTTGTAATACGTTTAATTACTAACGTTTTGAAGACTTTATTTTGATTTATAATTCAGATTAAATTATTTTCACTTTACAGTCATTTTTCTGTCTTTTATAAGTATGAAAAAGTCACTTTTTTACATTTTGAATCACATCAAGTTCGTTCACTTTTCACTTGTAATAGTTTTTCTTTTGTACAAATTATTTATTTACCGAAAACCATCTGCTCAGCGCCGCCGACAGGCAGCACTGGCAGGGTCGCCATGCAGTGTTGGCGGTTCGGGCGTATAAATAAAAGATCTGACTGCGATTATTAACTCATTTATTATACGGAGTTTTGGCTTATATATGAGGAGAGATGCGTGTGTGTAATATACATGTAAGCACACACACTACAAGACCTTTTCGATTTCTTTATTATCCTAGAAACTAAAGATACGATTAGAAATTACATTTATGGGGCCAGAGGAAGCCGTGGTAGCGTAGCTAGACCAATGTCTAGGGCATGTTTTTTATACGCGAACATAAGCATCATTTGATGCTTATATTAAAAATAATAGTTTGAAAAATTATAAAACCTTTTAAAATGTAACGTAGAATACTACGACACATATTAAATATATAAGTTTACATAAATATTGTTTTATTTATAAGTTTAGCAAAACTTCCAGAGTGCCCCATGTATACAGTTTTAGGTGGCTTTTAAAATCGATTCTAATTATAATATTGCTTCTGTTATGTTAAAGATTCTATTTTCATCATTTTAGTAAATGAAGCATGGAAACCTGACAAACAAATAAGGCGACCTCACCATGACCAGTCGCAAAGAAACATTAATAAAATGAAAATACAAGCAGGCAAAGATTATAAAGGTTATAAAGTCAATGTCAAACCAGCCAAAGCAGTGAAAGGCAGCTGTGAAACATCATGCAGATATAAATGCTCATCATATATAAGCGACGTGGAAAGAGAAGAAATAAGGGCAAACTTTTACAGTTTATCAGAAGGTCAAAAAGCCAAATTCTTATTGAGATATACCGTGAAGAAAAACAAGGCTCGAAAACGGACAAAAAATGAAGATAATCGTAGAATATTTTCTTTCGAGTATTACTTACCGGCGCAAAAAGCAAGACAACGAGTTTGTAAATTTTTCTTTCACAAAACGTTGGACATATCAAAGGATTTTATTTATAGTTTTTACGGGAAAAATATAAATATTAATTTAAAGCATACAAAAATTTAAATAATTGTTCAGTAAAAAAAACCAAATGTTTTTTTGTATTTTCAATTAAATTTTCTTTAAGTTGAAAACATTTGTTATTTCAAAACTTTGCACGTGTTTGCAATATATTTTGTGCTTTCACGTATCTAATACAGCCCATAATTCTCCTGTTTTGTGTAATATAAAGCAAATGATATTTAAAGCGACCAACGTTACGCCTACTACTTTAAACAAAGAAGGCTTGGCTACTAATAAGGCACTCAGGTTCAGCCAATTTTTCCACTAGCAATTTGAAAAAGGGTCAAATCGGCTGCGGACCTGTTGTTTCAAGAGTCGGTTCTCGTTTGGTGCCGTTAGCGCAAGATGGCGTAGCACACTTAAAGGCAACGACCAATCTTCTCTTTTTCATAATTTATGAACGTAACTTTTCGCTACACTACAATCCTTGAGTCAGTTTGTATAAAGTTCAAACCTAGCTGGTGACCTGAAAAACGTTACATTCGCTAACTCAAGTGGTGACTTTTAAAAACGTTTCAAATAATAATATTGCTGCTTTCGTGTTACAGATTCTTTTTTCATTTTAATAAAAGAAGCAAGTTATTCTGGCGAACAATTAAGGCGAACTGATCAGTCGCAAAGAAATATCAATAGGAGAAAAAGACTAGCAGGCGAAGAGTATAAAGATTATAAAGGCAATGTCAAACCAGCCAAAGCAGTGAAAAGCAGCTGTGAAACATCATGCAGATATAAATGCTCGTCACATTTCAGCGACGCTGACAGAGAAGAAATAAGGGCAAACTTTTACAGTTTATCAGAAGATCAAAAAGCCAAATTCTGTATGAGATATACCGTGAAGAAAAACAAGGCTCGAAGAAGGACAAAAAATGAGGATGATTTCGAGTATTATTTACCGACACAAAAAACAAGACAACGAGTTTGTAAATTTTTCTTTTGCAATACGTTGGACATATTAAAACACTCTATTTATAGTTTTTACGAGAAAAAGATGAACATATTTAAAGCCTAAAAACCTACAATAATTGTTCAGTAAGAAAAATACAAAAAGAATGTGGTTTTGTACTTTTAATTAAATTTCTTTAAGTTAAAAAACAGTTTTTCTTGTATTCCCTATATATTAAAATTTTTCACGTATTTGCAATTATTTTTGTGCTAACAAAGCTCACATACATAATACAGCTCAGATTTACTATCCTGTTTTGGGAAATGAAAAGCAAATGATACTTAAAGCTTTCGACGTTACGACTACTACTTTTAACAAAGAGCGCTTAGCTAAGGTTAGCTGATTTTTCCACAAGCAATTTGAAAAAGGTAAACTTGGCTGCGGACCTGTTTTTCTAACCCGAGCTATACCTATACTAACCCGGTTTCCGTTTGATGACGTAAGCGCAAGACGGCGCAGCACACTAAATGGCAACGATCATTCTTCTATCATGTTCACAGTAAACTTTCCTTGAGTCAGTTCGTATTAAGTTCTAACCTGGCTGGCGACATGAAAAACATTACATTCACCAACTCTGGTGATGGCTTTAAAAAAAAATTCAAATAATAACATTGCTGCATTCATATTACAAATTCTATATTTATTTATTTTAGTAAATGAAGCATTGAAATCTGACAAACAAATAAGGCGATCTTACCGGTGTAAAAGAAACATTAATAAAATTAAAAAACAAGCAGGCGAAGAGTATACAGATTATAAAGGCAATATCAGACCAGCCAAAGCAGTAAAAAGCAGCTGTGAAACATCATGCAGATATAAATGCTCATCACATATAAGCTTCGCTGATAGAGAAGAAATAAGGGCAAACTTTTACAGTTTATCAGAAGATCAAAAAGCTAAATTCTATAAGAGATATGCAGTGAGGAAAAACAAGGCTCGAAGAAAGACACAAAATGAGGATAGTCGTAGAATATTTTCTTTCGAGTATTACTTACCGACACAAAAGGCAAGACAACGAGTTTGTAAAATTTTCTTTTGCAATACGTTGGACATATCAATACACCGTATACATTACTTTTTCGAGAAAAAGATGAAAAAATTTAAATGCTAAGTACAGATTTGTTCAACAATAAAAATACAATGTTATTTCGATGATTAGTTTTGTGACACAGTGGCGGCTAATTGCTAGGAACAAGGAAAATAAAAATGGAAGGCAAATTTTGCAGCTTACCAAAAGTCCTGGAACGAAGTGGTTTCGGGAGCTCCCAAACAGCTGGTGGACACTGTCGGACACTGTGATTTCGTAGGCACTATAATTTTGAGTTTTCACCGATATTTGGAACAATAATGTATGAGTAATTAATTTTCGGTCGCGCGCGCACGTCAACAATCAGGATACTGGCGCCGCGCCGGCGTTTGTTTCTTCTCACTGCATTTGCCATTAAGGATGCGGAAATGGAGCGAGATGGCAATAGATAGGGTCATAAGAAAGACAAGGATAGGAAGCATTTCGTCGCTCCGTGTCACACTATCTATTAAGATTGAATAGGTGTTTATGTATATTATTATAATAATAAAAATGAATTATTTATTGCCTTATTGTGGCGTTAACATCCCCCCCGGGTTGACAGGATGTAATCCTTCAAACTTAACCTAAAACTACTAGGTATACATAGCTATTAGAACTTTAGACTTAGATTAGCTTATTGATTTAATTATTTTAATTTTATTAAGTATTTTATTGGTTTATTATTAAGAAGTGGACTGTATGAAAATTAAGTTAAATTATTGATTGGGAAGCGGAATGACCTTCACAACCGGTCTGCGATATACACCGGACTTAGTTCTAACGTCGACGACGCGGGATATTCCGTCCCTCCCAGGAAAAGTACGTTCGATTATGCCTAACGGCCAATTTAGAGGAGCACTATTCTCTGATTGCAGTAAGACAATAGTGCCCTCGCGCACCGGAGAGCTCGGTGTGAGCCACTTCGCTCTAGTTTGCAAGGTGTTAAGGTATTCCACCTTCCACCGCTTCCAGAAGCATTGCACGAGGTGATCAACAATGCGTTTTCGCTGTAATAGCGTTATCTTTTCCGTGCTGACATCTTCGGATGGCAGGGATTTTAAGGGCGTCATGACCAAAAAATGAGCGGGTGTGAGCGCCTGAGGCTCTGAAGGATCACTACTAAGTACAGATAGTGGCCTTGAATTGAGAATAGCCTCAATCTGAGCGATAACAGTTGTCATCTCTTCGAAAGTTAATAATTGAGTCCCTACAATTTTGGACAGGTGACTTTTGACACTCCTAATGTTACCCTCCCAAATACCACCGAAGTGGGGGGCGGACGCTGGATTAAATTTCCACTCAATGTGGTTATCTCTTAATTCATTAGCAAATTTATCCTTATACTGCTCGGAATCTAACAGGCGATACATATTATTTAAGTAGGAATTGGCTCCTATGAAATTGGTGCCGTTATCCGAGTAAAGAGTCGAGATGGGGCCGCGACGCGATATGAATCTTTTAAAAGCATTTAAAAAAGCGTCCGTAGACAAATCTGAAGCGAGTTCCAAATGAACGGCTTTAGTAGCCAGACATAATATGAATAAGCATAAATACGCCTTAATACTATGTACTCCTCTGCGCCGGTAGGGCAGCACTGCGAGCGGTCCACAGTAGTCTAAGCCGGTGCAGACAAATGCTTTAGCTTGTTGTACTCTGTAGGCGGGTAAATCTGCCATCAGCGGCGGTGTCGCGGGCTTAGGGTTAGCTTTGAAGCACGTGACGCAATTTTGTACTCGCTTACGAACGATATTACGCGCGGACAAAATCCAATATTTTTGTCTTATTAATGACATTAATAATTGAGGACCAGTATGAAGGTACCGACGATGATAATAGTCAATAATTAAATTGACTATGTGATCCTTGCTAGGAAGCAATATAGGGTGTTTACTATCGTAATCTAAATCGGAATTACGCAACCTTCCACCCACACGAAGTATACCGTCGCGTAAAAATGCATTTAATTTTAATAAAGACGGCGGTAGCTTACCACCATTTTGGGCAGTTTTTATTTCACTTGGGAAGTACACTAATTGTAAGTCTTTAATGACCATTTCTTCCGCAATGTCTAAATGCGAAACACTAAATTGTTTCGGTAATTTCTTAATGAACCGAAGAACATATATTACTATTCGGAGTAATTTATGCCACGAAGAGACACGAGTAGCTAATTCGTAAAAAATAGCTAAGGTACTAGGAGCCTTAATTGTAGCACTAAGGACATTAACTTTCTCCTCAGGTAAATTTGAATCGTTAAAATCAGTTGTATCAACTTCTAATATCGGCCAGTCGGAGACGGGTAGTTGCGCATATGGCGGTCCGTGAAACCAAAGTGGATGTTCGATTAACTGAGAAGGAGTGAGACCCCTAGATAAACAATCCACGGGATTGTCCTTTCCACTAATATGACGAAAATGCAGAGGGTGTAAGTCATTCTGAATCATGGCAACCCTATTTGCGACAAAAGTTTGCCATCGATTAGGATTAGAAACTATCCACGCGAGTGCTACCTTACTATCTGTAAACGCGAACGTGTTTGTTATCTTACACCGCGACGAATAGTTATTTAGAACTATACGCATTAACTTAGCTAGTATAACATTAGCACACAATTCCATTCTAGCGAGCGTAACTACCGTTTTAGAGGGGGCAACTCTGGACTTAGCACATAATAAATTCATTACCGAACGATTATCGTTAGGAAAATAAACATGTAAATATACCACACCACCGTACGCTCGTTCTGAGGCGTCCGCAAAGCCTATTATTGATATAACACAATCATTATTATTTACGCTTACGTGTCGTGGTAATTTAATAGATTGTAAAAGGTGAAGTTCCGATTCTATAGTTTGCCACAATAAAATTATATTCGAGGGCGGGGATTCGTCCCAATTGACATTATTTTCCCATAAAGATTTAATTATTAATTTAGCTAAAGCGTCACTGGAGCCACATAGCCCATAACGTCCCACAGCCGAGCAATCGTGGACAGTATTTTGCGCTTTGTACACTCTTGAGGTTGTATGTTAATAATAAAAGTGAAAACGTCCTCCGCGGGTAGCCATAAAAGCCCTAAAACCTTTAATTGATTGTCGGGGCTGAACTCGACCGCTTCACTAACACGATGCGTCGATGGAATACTAGACATTACTTTCCGCGAGTTACTAGCGAATTTAACTAACTCAAAACCGGCCGTTTCGAATAACTTTATGGGTTGGGTCGCGAGGTCGATCGCTTTTTTATCCGATTGACAACTTGTAGCCAGATCGTCCATGTATAGCTCAGTCTCGGCTACCGCGGCGGCCGCGGGGTACTTGTCCCGCTCGTCCTCTACTAACCGACGCACGGTACGCATAGCTAGGTACGGACTACAACGCAGACCGAACGGCACTCGAGTTATTTCGTATACGATTAACGGCTCATTAGAGTTGAATCGATATAATATTCGTTGATATTTTAAATCATCATTATCGACATGAATTCTTAAGTACATTTGTCTTATATCAGCGCTTATCGCAATAGGTAATAAACGGAACTTCAAAATAATATCAAAAATATTATTTTGTAAATTAGGACCAGTGTACAATAAATCATTTAACGATTTTCCGGAACTGGTAGTATTGCTGGCATCTAACACCACGCGCAACTTGGTGGTACTTTTATCATGACGTACTACGGCATGATGAGGAATTACGTATTGATCATTATTATAACCTACCTCACTAATAGTACCAACCGGACGCATATAACCCTTTTGTAAATATTCTGAAAATACGGAATCATATTGTTCCTTTAACGATTGATGAGCCAATAATTTACGCTCCAATGTTAAATACCTACGCTCTGCTGACCGCATTGAATCGCCTAAAAGTGACGGTTCACATTTAAATGGTAACGACACTACATATTGTCCATTCGACGTACGACGCGTAGTATCGTTATAATATTTCTCACAATTTTCATCGTCTTTAGATAGGCAAAGTACATTCGGTACCTCCTCCAACTCAAAAAATCGATTCAGGCGATTTTCGACCGGTTCATCCAAAGTGAACAGAGTATGGATGGTATTACACACGGGTTCCATAACGGGAGCTTGACCTATAATTATATAACCTAATGAGGTCTCGACAGCGACGGGCTCACCGGCGTCACGTGATATTGTATCAGGACGCAGAATGCGCGCGAACAAATCGCCACCTATAATCAAGTCGATACTACCCGGAGTATGATAATTACAATCCGCTAAAATAATATTATTTAAATAATTTAACCGAGCCGTGTTCACTTTCGCGATCGGTAGTTCACTAGTAATATTATTCACGACCACAGGTTGAATCGTATATCTGACCGTATCATTTATTCGCGAACGGATGGTCAGGCAGGTCGTCCCTACAATAGGACTATTGACGTCCCCTACACCTGACACATATTTATTATGCGACTCAGATATTTTTAAATTTAAACGTTTGCAACACTCCGTTGTAATTAAGTCCCTTTGAGACGCGCTATCGATTAACGCTCTAATTGCCCATATGTTCCCGGTCGCGTCGAGCACGTGACACTGCGCCGTCCCTAGTAACACGGTCGTCGATGGACAAGACACCGTCTGCATGCCCTCCTCGTCCCGACTAATGCCGTCGTTTACGGCCGCGCAGAGAGCTACTCCTACCGCGGCATCGGCAGGGCCGGCAGGGCCGGACTCAGTAGGTTTTGGGAAATGAAGCAAGCTATTATGTCTCTTAGCGCACTCATTACACCGTTCATTTGTTGACTTGCAATTAAGAATCGTGTGAGTACTATGTAAGCAATTAACACACATTTTATTACTTTTAATAAATTTATAACGATCATTAGGGATCATTGACAGGAATTTAGCACATTGGGAAACATGCGAATGATCATTTTTCCCACAACATAAACAGTTATTGCGCTCCTGTATGTTAACAAATGTTTTCACATTACTATTATTAGCATTACGTGAATTTGAGTAACCTCCCGACATCGCAGTTGATGGCGACGAGCTATTTTTACGACCTTGAGTACTGCCCTTCGCCGGCGTACCTACGGAATAACTACCCACACCTCGCGTACGCAACTTAACTCGAACATGATCTTTCACGAAATCAATAAAATCGTTACATTTCGGAAAGGTTTCGGATTTTTCGAATTTATACTCGAATGCTTCATACGTTTCCGTATTTATTTTCTTACTGGCAATATAAACGAAAATGAAGTCTTCTAAATTCTCGAAATCTAATTGTTTTAAAGCTAAATACAGAGCCGAGAATTTATCAATAAATTCTTCTAATTGAGTAGGTGAATTATGTGACACAGTAGCAGTGGCGAGGGGTCCATACAAGCCGATTCCCATCGGCTTCCCTTTGAGAAATCCCTGAAACACCACCCCATAGATCCACCATGCAGATTATAACATGTCATTAACTATTGTCGCAAGTTTGTGAGGAGATTACATGGACAGTATTATTGCTTCATTATTTTAAAGCGCCTACAATTATTTCCATAGCAAATCTCGTCAAGGAAAGCCGATTTTGTTTGGCTTAATGTTTACACGGCATCTGGCGTGGTTGCCATGGTAATCAGAACTTTGTTATTACTCTGTCTCTATCGCACGCACGCGTGCCTTTCGCTTAAAAAACTCTGGATATAAGCTATGGCAGACCGGCTTCCATTTTCCATCTCTTTCTATTTCAAGCGATTTCACGTTTCCCTTCTCTGTCTATTACGAGTATACGCGAATGAAACGAAATGACATCCGAGTGAAATAACATTGCAAAATTAAAAACTATGAGTGATACAAGAAAGTATATCGCGACTTAGACTTTTTAACTTAGTTGTATAATATGTTCGGCATGTTTCGGGTAGTGCGATAGTCGTAGGTGATCGGAAATTAATAAATAATAATTAGTACCTGTCCGCCATTATTATTGTTTATGTGCGTGTTTGGAAAGTGATAAGTTTTTTGCAAAATAGTGAATTAGTGAGTGAGAATCGATATTTTCGCAGGTTTTGTTTATTTTATTGTGTTTATCTTATACCGTATTGTTCATTGCGGTAAGTTTTATTTGCCATAATGGCTTTAATTCATATGGAGTGTTGTTTACCTGTCTACTTACTTACCGATAAAACTTTGTTTTCCAAACTTAGTTACGAAGTTATAGTTACGTTAGCAAGATGGTTTTTTAAACATTTTAAATATCAAACCTACATCTTTGTACGAAAAATATACGTGGATGACAGGCAGTTGCAAACTCAATAAAATGATTTGTTTACCATGTTTATTATTTTCTGATTCCAACTCAGTATGGAATAGCACGGGCTAGATACTGTCACTATCTTATCAGTGCTTTTTTGAATGGTGATTAACTTCTGAAGAAACGCTTGAAGCTTGCATCACGCGGTGGTGTTTTTTTCGGCTTACCTTCGCGATATTTCGACCCCTCGCCACTGCTGTACACTACTTTTCGCCACACTAAAATACTCGACTCAGTTCGTATAAAATTTAAACAGGCGATCTAAAAAGCAACACATTCGCTTTCTCTAGTGGTGGTATTTAAAAAAGTCTCCAAGTTTTTTTCTTGAAATAAAATTACTGTTTTCATGTTACAGATTCTTTTTTTATTTTGGTAAAAGAAACAAGGCAATCTGGCAAACAAATAAGACGATCTGACTTCTCGCAAAGAAACATTAATAAAAGAAAAAGACAAGCAGGCGAAGAGTATAAAGATTGGAAAGGCAATGTCAAACCAGCTAAAGCAGTGAAAAGCAGCTGTGAAACATCATGCCCATATAAATGCTCATCATATTTTAGCAACGCTGAAAGAGAAGAAATAAGGGCAAACTTTTACAGTTTATCAGAAAGTAAAAAAGCCGAATTCTATGGGAGATACACCGTAAGGAAAAACAAGGCTCGTAAAAGGACAAAAAGAGAAGAAAGTCGCAAAATGTTTTCTTTCGAGTATTACTTCCCGATACAAAAGGCAAGACAAAGACAACGAGTTTGTAAAACTTTCTTTTGCAATACATTAGCCATCTCAGTACGCCGCGTATACTATTTTCACAAGAAAAATAAGAACAAAAAAAATTAAATCCATCTTATTGTAAAATTTGGTCAATGGTCGTTTCGATATTTTTTCATTAACTTAGTAAAACATGAAATTAAACAGTTTTAACTGATAAGTACTAGCGCGAATTTATTAAAAGTACTTTAGTAATTAGTTGGTCACTGATAAATATAAGAGACGGAGGTCGACAAGCCTTTTTAAGTTTTCTTTCGCCATGTCTTTCTTGGAAGGGCCTCCCAATTTTGATAGATTCAGCAGATTCTCTCTTTTTAGCATTAATTTATTCACAAAATTAAATTATGATATTAATTTAATTAATTTTTTTGATTAAGGCCGCTAGTGGCGCCCTCAGAGGTTTTTATTTAATAAGTTGTTAATAGAAAAGGATTTTATAAAAGCTTTTTGTGAAATTTTTCGGGCTCATAGTCTAATATTTTTAGAAGGTTCACTACATTCCCTCGCAGTCATTCGTAAAAGTAGATAAGTAGCAAATGTGTCAAAACGGCCTTTTTTAGCAGTTTTGCTATCTACTTCTAGCAGTGACTACGAGGGAATATAATAATACCGTCTAAAATACTAGACTATGGATGGGCCCTAAAAGTTTTATTAAAATTGTGTATTAGAATTACAATATTAAATTAAATTCACCGCGAATTTCTGAACGTCTTTATATAATCATCGCTTAAGGGTAGGCTCACGAGTAGCTTCAGTCCACTGTGACTACGGCAGCTGCAAAGCTGCCGAACCGTGGGGAAAATAAAAAACAAACTAAATACCAACTAATTACTAAAGTAGTTTCAATAAATCCGCACTAGTATCGTTTCAAAATGTTTTATTTCATGTCTAGTGAGCGTGTAAGATTGAGAGGTGAATTTGTAAAACATATTAAATAAAGGTGAAATTTTTGGTCTTTTTTATCTGGGTATCGGTTTAAATACTAGTTTATATACAACAAGTGAACAAAAGGAATTTAATTCAAGGGATACAAAGAACCGTTTTTTTCACGAATTGTGTACTCTACTTTTTACCATTGACTGCGAGAAAATAAATATAGCAGTAATTGTACGTATGATTTATAATTATCACATTTTATTATGTAGGTAATCGGTAATATTTTAAGCATTAGAAAATATTGAAATTAGAAGTTTTCCAATGACATACAATAACCACGATAAGAGGGAGATTACATGATCAGCGTGGTATCAGTCCATTCCATCTAGGGCTACCAGACGTCAGGATTTGTCGCATATATTTTTTTTTCTTCATGTTTAATATTATCAATCTGTATGGCACTTCTTACTCAAAACATAAAATTAATAACTAATCCTTGTTTTGATTTCTCACTTTTTTATTGCTAATGACTAAAATGATTATTTTGCTTTCGTAATATTTTTTCGTACTTTTTCGTCTATAGTTTTGTAAGTAAGGCCTATGAAAAGCTTTTGGATATTAGTTTTCAATTCAGTGCCTTAGGATGGGTAGCCTAAGTATGTCATGCTCTCTTTAATCATTTCTGCGGTGGTGTCGTGTGGGGCGGGTCGTTATGTTTCCTCAAATATGGTTGAGCGAAGCGATGGCTGGTCCATGCGTCATGCTCGTGAACGGGTGCTGCCAGTGGGAATGGGTCTGCTTCTGAGTACCTATCTTAACGCATATTGAATTGTAAGAATTGCGTTTTTACTTTTTATGTCTTGCATCAAGTGTTTTTTGGTTCGAGTAGCAGACAGAGTGATTTCTCAACTAGTTGAAAGTTATTTACTCTCATATTTACCTATCTGAATGTAGTAGATATATTTAATTTTAACCTACCTACCCATTGTGTGCAAACTTTTGTTAATTATTGTGATGGAAAATGACGTCACTTTAAACGTGGAGCTCATTTTTCAATGTTGACGACTATGTATGAAATATACAGGGAGAAAAAAGCAGCCCTTGACGAGTTTCTTGCCGGTTCTTCTCGTTACAAGGTCTCCCGCTTAGGGTTTGCGAACCGATGGCGTAGCTTCTATGACATTCACAAGTGCTTGTAACAGCCTAGACTGAATTAATTATTTTGAATTTTGAATTATTTTTGACATGACAGGCTTTTTGGGTCCCTGTCAGGATTCAGCCTTTTTTGGATTATTCACATTAGACTAAAGCAAATCTTAAAAATTAAACACAACAACTAAAACTAACAAAAGAAACGCACAACTAAACTTTATCTTTATCTAACTGTAAATAATAATTTTACATACCATTATAACAAGAAACAATAATTAATTTATTATTAAGAGAACATTTATTTATATCTACAATGAAGCTACAATGTGTTGTCGTAGGTACTTTCAGCAAGTTTTATTTTTTTTGTGCAATAATAATATTTTGAATTTGGAAATCATATATGCGTGCTTGTTCCAAATTCAAAACATTTTTATTAACTCTGTGAAAAAAAACACGTTTCCCGCTGTTCCCAGTAGTCTTACCGAGTAGCCACGTTTCATTCACTGCTCTCGATGAATTGAATGCACTTTTTCCGAGTGGCGATGGTAAAAAGTTTATTTTGTGGATTGTTATCATATGTGATATTCTTTTTCAGTTAGGTTGGTTGCGACACAAGCTGGCAAGCAAATTGCGTTGATTGATGGCTTCACTTTCTTCAAACACAGCAGAAGTGCTAAATCGGAGGTGTGGCGGTGCAGCAATCAGGGGTTTAGGCGATGTAAAGCGAGATTTTTTGTCGACAATGACAGTCAAAAAATTCACAAGTTACATTTGGTGCATACTCACGACAGACCAAGTTACCTTATAAGAAATGGACTTATCATAAGAATGTAATGTTCACATATCGACAATTAAACTATCATTGTTCAAAATACAACTATTAAAAATAATGATCGTAGTTTAATCGAAGCGCTCCGGTATGGATCTGCGATTGACAATTTTTACGTAATTGACCCTCATTGATGCGAAAATTTATCGTTTACATGTGTGATTGAAGCAATTGTCAATTAGAGTCAATAATTGCTCTATTAATGGCATAGACGAAAAATTGATAATCGTAATTAATTGTTACCGGCAGGTTTTACCGATCTACAACCTATCTATACACAATTGGTAGATCTATGAGAAACGTTCATGTCATAGTGGCGTATAGTCACATTATTGGTCACGTCTAGGGTTACCAGATGACAGTAATTTTCCTGTCATGTCAGGAATTTAAGGCATCTGTCAGGAAACAGGGAAAAACTGTAGTTGTCAGGGATAACTGAACTCCCAAAAAGTGTAAGAAGTATTTAATGAAAACACATAATTTGTTTATCATTTTGGCGAAAAAAAAAATCAAACGTCAACTAAATTAAGAATCTAAAAGCTAGGGAAAAAGTCAGGAAATCTTATTATTAGATCTGGTAACCCTAGTCACGTCACGCTGCTGAAGGCTTAAGCAGTTTCTGAAAACACCCGTTTTCAAAATATTTAATATCTTAACATTTTGAATTACACGTAGGTTGGTCGACAAAATCGATAGGTAAGTTTTTTATATTATGTTTTTGCTGTCATAAAAAAACAAGAATTGACATCTATTTACATTTTCAGTGACGTGGGTTCGAAAAACGTGTGGAAAAGAATTTTATTTGTTTATTCGTATGGCGGTTATATGAATAGGCGGATACATGAATTATTATATTAGGTCCTTCTGAATAGTGCACAAAATTTTAGGGGGTCAATGTACTCATGCATACAAACAACTTTTACTATGGGACCAACATTGTAATCACGAAAAAAAAGTCAGTTATTCCATAGAAAATATAAAATCGAATAGATCAAAATGTATGGAACAGCTGATATTTTTTTTGCTATTTCAATGTTGGTCCCATAGTAAAAGTTGTTTGTATGCATTAGTACATTGACCCCTTAAAATTTTGTGCACTATTTCAGAAGGACCTTATATGTCAACATTCAGTTAGCGACCACGTTTTACTGCCGTAAGTCGTCACTGGCAACACACACTGGTCATAGACTTTCGTCTTGAGACACTGAGGTAAATCGGACACGATGATTTTTTCGGAGCTTCCCGAATGCCCATCCGAGTTAGATGATTAAACGGTCAAAATGTCGATTATGTCGATCTCTTAGGCTGAGTTGCACCATCTTACTTTAACTATAACAAGCTTGTTATAGTACCGGTTAAGCATAAGTTAGCCAAAAAAAGAGGTTGCCAGCCAGCATGATGTCCTTTGACAAGTTTGACCTGACAAATAGATAGCATTATCATTTGACGATAACTTTAACTTTGACAGCGTTTTGGTGCAACTCACACTGTCATAAATTTTTGCTACGTCGATCTCCTTAAAAAAAAGTATGGGCACCCCTGGTATACATCGTAAGCTTATGTCTTTGTTTAACGTAAACTCTTTTATTTCAAGTTCGCCTGGCTAGCTTAGCTATCACCGTCTTACCTAAGTCTGAAGCCATAACAACAATTTAAAAATTGTTATGTTCCGATAGTTAGAGGTAAGATAGCCAGTTTTTCAGTGATAAGGATTCCGGGTGTAGTGCGCTTCCACCTTCGGCCTTATCGCCCGCCACTTAACTTCAGGTAAGGTAAGGCCAAGCACTATTCCGTTGTGCATAAAAAAACCGGCCAAGTGCGAGTCGGACTCGCGCACGAAGGGTTCCGTACCAAAAAACGGCAAAAAAATTACGTTTGTTGTATGGGAGCCCCCCTTAAATATTAATTTTATTCTGTTTTTAGTATTTGTTGTTAGAGCGGCAACAAAAATACATCATCTGTGAAAATTTCAACTTTCTAGCTATCATGGTTCATGAGATACAGCCTGGTGACAGACAGACTGACAGACAGACAGACAGACGGACAGCGGAGTCTTAGTAATAGGGTCCCGTTTTTACCCTTTGGGTACGGAACCCTAAAAAGTAAGCTAGTGACATAATTTAATCGACTTTTGCTTATTTTTAGCTGAAATTCAGCGCTGCGCTCAAAGGAATATAAAACAGGTTATTTGAAAAGGTGCCTGGTAGTATGTATGGGCGACACTAAACGATAGATTTGCTTTTCAGGTGTGATATTAGTCAAATCTCGGTACACGGGCAGGAACCTGGTAATGTACAATGATTACACATTTTATTGTAAGAAGCAAAACAAGAAAACTAAGCATTTTAATTGGTATTGTTCGACGCACAATTGGAAAGGCTGCAACGCTAAGCTGAAGTTGGACGAGAATTTTGGATTCCTTGGCTTTGAAAATGACCACATACATCCGCCGGCCAAATATTTTATACATGATGGACAGTATGTGAAGTATGATTGATAAGATATTATTTTGATTTTGGCATGGCAAGAGATTTCACAGAGAATTTGTTGAACCGTAAATTGTATGACACAAAATAATTATATTTCATTTCATATTGATAAAACTCAGGTGTCGGTTGCCACGACATACCTAACTAAATTGTCAGGACTGAACTAATTTTACTTTTCCATCCTTTTCTTTATGTATCGAAAAGACAAGAACAGTTAGAAATCGTTGCCGATCAAATCAACTCATGACTAAAGGTTTCACATCATCATTGTAGCGTAGGAATCGTTTTCCCGTTAGTCATATTACTGACACATCCTAGGCCTCTAATCTGCAAAACATATTAACGTAAGAAGTGTTTCAATAGTATTGCTGTGCTTTAGTAACAAGATCTGTCAAAAATCAACACCATAGATACGATTTTTAGGTAGGGATGTTGACTTATGAGTAAAAAAACGAAATACTAATAAAAATCGTAAACATATCAAACTTTTGGAGTAGCTTGTATACCTCTTGGTTTTATATATTGCGTATTATTTGTATTATGACCCTTCAAATTTGGATGGACAAGTCCAGTTAAAAAAATTAAAATTTGTTAAAATAAATAATACATTTAATTAGTCCGTAAAATTTATAGCAAATTTGTCAAAGAAACCATTTTGATAAACACAATATTGAATATATCTGCCGAACAAATTTCCTACGCGTTGCATACAACGTAGGAAGGCGTGACGTCATAACTTGGTAGCCTAACTTGGTTAGTATGGAGCGTTTTCGGTTGAGTCCAATTTTGTGCATTTCAAACTGTGATATCTCGGGAAGTTTTTATGTTAGCGTAATAATTCTTATAAAAATGTTTCTTTTTTTTAGGGGTAATTTATGTAACATAAAATAAAAAAATAGTCAACATGCCTATTGAACGTATTTCAATAATAACTAAGGCCCGTATTTATTAACCGCTTTCAACGTTGAGAGCTATCTTGAGATTATAGCTGAGATGCTGTTGTTTCTATAAGAGCATCTCAAGTATGATCTCAAGATCATTCTCAACATTGAAAGCGGTTTTTAAATACGGGCCGTAATCTGGTGTTAAACTAGTCTCTTGCTGTGCCAATCAGTTAATGCGGTATTTACACGGGTCGATTTTACAGGCGGCTTGCTAGAGGGCTTTTTATCGCCAATCGCTTGTAAAATCGAATCGCTCCCTCATTGATATTATATTTGCGATTCGATTTTACAAGCGATTGTCGATAAAGCCCTATTCGACTAAAAGCAAGTCGCCAGGAAAATCGACCCAGGTGAATGCCCCATAAAATGAATGCATCACACCAAAATTAGCCTTAAATAATAAAGGTCTAATCAAATCTGACCGGTATCCTGTACCGGTGGCGGTAGCGATATCCCGATGGGTATGCGGTAACGCGCTGTTCAAAGGTGTTCCGCAACAGCTGCTGTAATGCCATACCAAAATTCCGGTCGGAATATCGGTCGGGTATACCGTTACCGCCATCGGTACAGGATACCGGTCAGGTTTGAGTAGGCCTTAAATAAGTACATTAAGATTTATTATAAAGTTTTAAACTTCCTTTATTAGCAATAACATAGCTTTATATACAACTGAAAAGTCTTTATTAAATTGATTTGTGTAAAGAACTGCTTAGGATTTAATAATGAACTATAAAGGTTCCAGAATCTCGGGAACTGGTCAAGTACATTTTGTACGATGTTTTTTTCAATGTCTTCTAAAAATTATCTAAACACCTATGAAGTCATCTTCTATCCTTCAAATAAATATTCTTAGGTATTGTATGGATTTTTCTTCTATTTACTTAGCGATGTTTTATTTTGATTAAGTTGGTTATATAAAAAAACGTTGTCCTCCAATCAAATTGTTTATGTATACTTTTATTTACTTTTTAGTTTATCAATATTGATATAGATGCCGGCACGAATCGTGAGCGGTGTGAGAAATTGGAGGGGATTACAATATACAGGTGTCCCAAAACTTTGCGACACGGAGGTAAAGTATCTTAAATTGAAGATTGGAAATTTTAATAAAAGATGACTATTTTTTTCTGAAAATAATTGTAACTGCATTCAAAGTTTTTTTTTAAATCGCATACTGTTTGTTTCGTTACAAATTGATACAAAACAAAATTTAAATGTTACATGGTCTTCCTTTTGTTTAAGATGCTGTGTTACTTAAGAAAAAATAATCGGTATCGTAAAATAAAAAGTTTGTTTTTTATTTACTTATTTGGTGGGTTCGATTCCTGGTTAAGGCAGGCGATTTTTGAAAAATCTTTGATATTCCATATAATTTTAAAATCAAAATGAAGTCTTCTCTCTGTAAAATTTCCAATCTTCAATATTTAAGTTACTTTCCTTCCACGTGGCAAAGTTTTGGGACACCCTGTATATATCAGTATACTGTGGGATTACTGCGCATGTATGCTGACGCTCCGCACGACGCGTCCATGACCGCATTAAGCCCGCCACATACCGACGGAATTTTGGTCCGGAATTCCGAACCGGAATAATTTCGAACGCAACTAATCCATACAAATCTATGGACCTACCACACACATGTGGTATTTTTCCTTTCGGAATTTTCATACATTATCGATATTCCGTTTCGTAATTCTAAATCAGATTCCTCCGTCTGTATGTGACCAAGTTAAAATGTTTTTTTTTTAAAGAAATATATGTAGCTTACTTCCGCAAACAATATATGCAAGATGCACCGCCCGCCCGCCCGCAAAAATATGCACATGCACACCACAAAATATCAGTGCACAATACCTGCATTTAGCAAGACAGCAACACACCTTGCACCTTTACCAATTAGGCTACTCAAGTAATAGTAGCCTAATTGGTAATTGTTGCATATATTGTTTGTGGAAGTAAGCTACATATATTTCTTTTTTAAAAATGGTTTGGGACTTCCGCCAAGTAACGCCTGATTCAATCAAAAACTTAAAATGTCACCGCTCAAGATCCGTGCCGATGTCTGTAGTCGTATAGTCAATATGAGTTTTATGTAATATTTTACAAATAAATACTATCTTGCTTTGTGTCGTGTGTCACCTTTGTATAAACCTAGACCAGCTACGACTTAAACATATTTACAACTAGCGACCGCTCGCGACTTCATCTGCGTGGACAGTTATATTTCTATTCCTCGGGAACAAATTAAAGTGTATGCAATGCACAGGATGATATGTCAAGTAGTTACGACGTGATCAAACGTAACAAACAAACATACACTTAGCATTTATAATAAATAGTAAAAGGAAAGATTATCGTAAACACTTAATAAAATTAATAACTAAAACGGTAATAAGTAAGGGTGCTTTTATATGGTGCAAGTAACCCGCGCAAGTTGCCCACTTGCGCAAGTTACATGCTCCGTGGAAACACGAAAGCGGGTCCAGCTCCATAGCATCGTACCCCCGCGCAAGTAACCCGCGCCTCAACGTGCGCAAGCTACAAGCACCGTGTAAAAGCACCCTAAGCACAAAATAGAGAGACTAACAGAAGTTTAGCTAAGTACTACGGGCGCTCGAGCATCGCACACACACAAAGACAGCTCTCGCCGCTGCGTCACGTACTCGAACTGTTTTGAGAGTGGTATGAGATAGCAGTTATACAGTGTCGGTGAGAGATGTCTATGTGTGCGTTGCTCGAGCGCGCAAGTGCTAAGCTCAACTACTGTACTCTCTCTATATTGTGCCCTAAGCGCCCAGTTTAATCCAGTGTTCTCGTTTACGAATCGATTTACGTTAGTCAATTCACTTTGCTGTAATATCCTTGTAAAAAAAATAGATCAAAGTCAAGTTAGTGGTATTTTTGGTGGTAGAGCTTATTTCAAGTCCGCCTGGCTAGCAACCACCATCTTAACTAAGTCTGACGCCATAACAATAATTTAAAAATTGTTGTGTTCCGGCAGTTAGAGGTAAGATAGCCAGTTCCTCAGTGATGAGGATTCCGGGTGTAGTGCGCTTCCACCTTCGACCTTATCGTCACTTAACATCAGGTGAGGTGAAGGCCAAGCACTACTTAAAAAAATCAAAGTCATAATATTCTTAATTCAAATAAACTTAATATTTAAGCGTTTTTGAATTAAAATGATTGAAGTCAAACTGATTCCTAACTAGATATAAGTTTATTTTAATTTGTGGAAGCAAATATGGTATGTTTACTACAAAACCTAATGGTTACTACGTTTTCAGATTTCCTCACACTGCAATACGGTTGTGTTAAAAAGAGAAGAACATGGAGTTCGAACAACATGATAAATGCCATTAAAGACTTGAGAGCGAAGAGGATGGGTTTAAAAAAAGCAGTTCAGGTGTACTCAGTTCCGAAGACGACTCTAAGGAGATTTGTACACAGCCAGTTGACAGCTGAAGATGCCGTCAAAATATGCAAGTCACGGAAGCCTATGAGCACGTTTTGGAAACCAAACACTTTCAAAACGGAACCTGAGAACCTTAACTAGGTTATCTAGGTTAGGCTAGCTAGGTTATAATAATCTATGTATTGATAATCAATCAATAGATAGATTGTTTTAATAATAAAGAATTATTAATAATTATTAAAAAGCCGGCGGACAGTGAACTTCCATCACAAACGTAATACCAAAATGATTTGCAATTTTTAACTCTTCTTGTTATGATGTTCGTATTAAGATAATATTTTTTTTCGCTCTCAACCATGGTTTTTGGAGCACCCTCCCCAGATGGGGAAGGAGGCGGAAATCCTCATTGGATACCACATAGCCGGCTATGTAGTTATGTCAGCTCGTACTGACTAAAACCACCTTTTGTCTAGGGTTCTATTAAGGTGAATACCCCACCGAAAATGGCGCTATCAGACGTTTTTATTTAATAAGTTGTTAATAGAAAAAGATTTAATTAAAACTTCTCGTGGAATTTTTAGAGCTCATACAGTCAGTTGCAAGAACGATCTTTAAAGTTAATGCTATTAAATGTATCGCTATCTTTTTCTTCTTTTAAAAGAAGTAAAGGACGGAAGTAATGAAGCATTAACTTTAAAGATCGTTCTTGCAACTGACTGATAGTCTAGTATTATTGTTACATTCCCTCGTAGTCATTCGTAGAAGTATAGATAGCAAATGTGACAAAAACGGGCACTTTTAGCAGTTTTGCTATCTACTTCTAGCAGTGACTACGAGGGAATGTAATGATACTGTCTAATATGGCCCTAAAAATTCCACGAGAAGTTTTATTAAAGTTGTAAAATTTGCTGCGGCGCCACTTTTGGTCAGGAAAGCACCTTAAGGCGATATTATAGTATTATGCAAACTAGCGATACTCCCGCAAAAAAAAATACCGTGTAAATACACACTTTATTACAAATTCAAGTTGAGGGTCCCTCTAAAATATCAATCATTATTTATAAACACACAAACCCAGTGTGCAAATAATTGTTTGCAATTTTGGTGGTGAAAAAAGCTAAAAACGGCCGTCGTATTGTTTTTCGTTGAGAAAAACCACAGTAAATTATCTGTCATTAAGTTTGTGTGTTTCTAGATAACTATTGATATTTTGCGAGGTGACCCTAGGCTTGGACTTGTAATAAATTGTGTATTTACTAGGCAATTATTTCTTTGCCGGAGTGGCGCTAGTGTTGTGTATAATATTGCCTTAAAAAATCCAAAATACCAAACCAAATAAAAATTCATGCGATTTACAGTTTTTATGAAAAAAAAAAAGGCAATTAGGCATTTATTTTGAATTTTATTATGACGTTTGTATATGAAGTCTCTCTGACCACAGGCTTTTAATGGTATTTTCATAAAGTTATTGATTTCTTAAGCAAATTATGAATACTGTTAACAACATATTGGTTAGCAGAAAGTGTAAAAAAATATTGTTAAGAAAGATGTATCGTTTTATAGTTAAACAGTTGTACTTACATGGTTTTAAATTAAAGTTTATTTTTATTGGTAGCATAATTCGATGTATTTTCCTGTTGATTTCCACCAGTAAGTTTTACCACGGTAATACATTTACGAAGGTATATTGTGCCAGACAATGCAGATAGAGTTACAGTGCGACAAGTAAAATAAAAGCTCCTATTACGGCGGTAATCAAAATGTCAATGAGGGCTTTTCAAAGTGACATTTAAAAAATAAAAATAGTAATTATTTGCCTCACTAGATGGCGTTGATGGAAAGAGAAGTGTCAAAATTGGCTTTTAAAAATAAACGGCCTGTACCAAAGAGGCAAGTAAGCGCTCGCTGGCTGACATTTGCCCAAAGGGAAATATTTTAGGGTCACATCTGCCTGCGTACCTGAGTACTCTTCGAAGCTTAGTAAAAAAAAACCACTTGACACATACATTTTTATCAAGGCCATCTATTGAGCCTGCAGCTTTTTGTCATTTTAAAAAGCTCTTATTACGGAGCTATTTTTTATATTAGCATGTGGCCAAGCTGCAATAAAATGGGAAGATGATTATTACAATTAAAGTTTTTATTTCTGTTTCTGCAGACAAAAAGGACAAAAAGAAACGCAAGTGTTATACTGATTCACAGATGGCTAAAGCACTTTCATCAATTCAAAAAGGCATGAGTATTAAAAAAGCCTCTAAACAATATGATGTACCAGAGACTACGTTACGGAACAAACGAGATAAGATTCATGTCAATGAAAAATGTGGTAAACAGCCAGTACTTAACCCAAACGAGGAAAAACTAATCGTAGATTTGATCCAGTACCTTAGTACATGTGGATTTTCAGTTACTAAAACACAGCTGTTATACACTGTCTCTAAGTTAGTTGAGAAACTTAAGCGTCCCAATACGTTTAAAAATGGAGTTCCTGGAAAATGCTGGTTTTTAAGTTTTATGCAACGACATCCAACAGTGGCACAAAATCTCAAAACAAGTAAAAAAAAATTTACAGAAAAAGATCTGCGAGCGTGGTTTGACCGAGTAAAAAAAAAATACTCAGCAAAAAGTGACTTGCTACAATTTTTAAAAAATCCATAAAGTATCTTTTAACTGCGATAAAACGATTTCCGAAGATTGGCTTGTTTGTTTTTCTGTATTCTGGGTGAACCTTAGCTAGAAATTTTTAATCTGTTATAAAAGTATTTTTCTAAAGATATTGATTTTATATGCAGATTATGAATACTGTTAATAATACAGTGGTAAGCAGAAAGTGTAAAAAGATTGTTTAGAACGATTTATCGTTTAAAACAATTTGACAAGGTTTAAAATTAAAGTTTATTTTCAATGTTAGCATAATTCGAAGAAGTTTATTGTCCTGTTGATTTCCACCAGTAAGTTTGACCTTAGGAGCCTTATCGCACAAATTTTCAACGACAAAACCGAAACTAAATCGTTACCGTTTCAGTTTCGTTTACAGAACAATGCTCGCTTTAGTTTTGTCAAAATTGTTGAAAGCCATGCTTAGGGAGCCTAGGATGCCAATATTGGATTATGTAAATGAGTTAAATTTTAATTCTAAAGCTGAATCTAAGATTTTTAGTTAAATTTAACCTAAATGTCAACATAACGGTTTTGGTTTCTTCGTTCAGAATTAGCGCGATTGGGCCCAGTAAGATAAAAAGCTCCTATTACGGCTGTAATCAAAATCGCTTTCAATTACGGTGCCTTTTTTATATTATCATGTAACTATGTATCCTAGCTGCTAGAAATTTGGTATAATGGTTATTTTAAATGTTGTTTTTATTTCTGTTTTTGCAGACAATATGGAAAAAAAGAATCGCCAGTGTTATACTCATGCCCGGGTGCTTCATGTGCCAGAGACTACGTTACGGAGCAAACGAGATAAAACTTATGTCCCTGAAAAATGTGGTAAACAGCCATTACTTAACCCAAGCGAGGAAAAACTGATCGTAGATTGGATCCAGTACCTTAATACATGTAGATTTTCAGTTACTAAAGAACAGTTGTTATACACTGTTTCTAAGATAGTTGAAAAACTCAAGCGCCCTCATAGGTTTAAAGGTGGAGTTCCTGGAAAAAAATGGTTTTTAGGTTTTACGCAACGACATCCAGCGGTGGCACAAAATCTTACGACAAGTAAAATACAATCTACAGAAGAACTACGAGCGTGGTTTGATCGAATACAAACATACTCTGAAAAAAGTAACTTGCTACAATTTTTTAAAAATCCAGAACGCATATTTCAATTGCGATAAAACTACTTATATCTGTATGTAGGTAGGTACTCAATCCTTACTAATATTATAAATGCGAAAGTCCGTTTGTTTGTTTATTTGTTTGTTACGCCTTCACGTCTTAACTACTGAACCGATCATCATGAAATTTTGCAAACACGTTGTCAGGGGTACAGAGAAGGACATAGGGTACCTTTCATCCCGAAAAAAGTTATGTTCCCGAGGGATAGCAAAAAAATTTTCCACGCAGACGAAGTCGCGGGCGGAAGCTAGTACACCATAAATTGAAGTTTAGTAGTTACTAGTTGTAGTAGTAGTTAGTTGGAGTATCTTGAAGCAAACCCACGACTTGAGATTTCACTTTGAAATAAAATGTTTACAGGAGTACAGTTCCTTAGACACAATTTAAAATGTGTGAAAATTCATTATAACAAATTTACATGACGTACAAGTACGAGGCATATATCTTGAAATTTTTTCCACGGAGTGGGGGTAAGTTCGCGCATGTGCTCTTGTGAGCGACCAATAGCGCTGTCTTGTCTGTTTCCTGTGTTCTGGTTGCTTTTTTAAATTAATTAATAAATAATAATCGACTAATCTAATTTTTATATCCCCACTGCTGGGACATATACCTTCCTTACATGAGTTGATAAGGCGGATGGGCCAAATTTATTTTTTCAAATAATTGTCACATAAACGTATTTGCATGTAAGCGCTAAATATATAATAAAAATGCAATAATAATAAAAAAAAACATAACCTATTTATAGCTACATTTTTTAAAATATAATGTAATATAATATTTATTTAAATAAAATGTATTTTATTTTTCACCCAAGGGTGGCCTGGAAGAAATTGCTGCTTAGCAATAAGGCCGCCTCTTGTATGCTTTTTCTCTGTAACTGTCCTTCTTTCTGTAATTCTTTTTATGTGTGCAATAAAGTGTATTTTATTATTATTTATATTCCTTTTTTAGGGTTCCGTAGCCTAAATGGCAAAAAACGGAACCCTTATAGATTCGTCATGTCTGTCTGTCTGTCTGTCTGTCCGTCTGTCTGTCTGTCTGTCTGTCTGTCTGTCTGTCTGTCTGTCCGTATGTCACAGCCACTTTATTCCGAAAGTATTAAGACTACACAGTTGAAACTTGGTACGTAGATGTATTCTGTTAACCGCTTAACGAATTTAATACAAAAATGAGAAAAATAAAAGATTAAGGGGGGGCTCCCCATACATGGAACGGAAACTGAAAATTTTTTTTTTCTTCAAACCAACACGTGTTGGGTGTCTATAGATAGGTCTTTAAAAATGACATTGAGGTTTCTAAGACAACTTTTTCTCAAAGTCAACCGTTTGAAAGATAAACACTGCCAAAGTGGTAAAATGTGTGTCCCCCCCCCCTTTAACTTTTGAAATAAGAGAGTGAAAAATCTAAAAAAAATATATGCTGTAGATCTTAATAGAAACTTTCAACCAAAATTGGTTTGAACGAGATATAGTAATTAGTTTTTGAGATATAGCACATTTTCTAAAACCGCAAATATAACTTTGTCATTCATACTAACACTGTGAAAAACAAAGTTATTTTTGCAGACGAAAAATGATAGGTGGTATTAAATATGGTATAGTATAAGGTAACTACGGAACCCTACGGCGCGTGGCCCGACACGCACTTGGCCGGTTTTTTTTAAACCTAGATCATTGTCATAAACCATTTATACATATCCTTCATTAATTTATCAAAGACTTTGATTTATGACTTTAATACTATTAGTATGAATTTTGTGATTGTCTACCTACTTTTCCAGAAAAGCCTCAAGTCTCATTTAATATATTATTATTTCAGTAATTTTTTTACCTTTGCCAAGAGGGGGCTACCTTCTACGTATGGGGAACCATTCGTATTCCAGGATGCGAGTGAAGACTTTAGAAGGTCGGAACACCTGGTACTGTTCAAAGAGACTCAGCAAAAAGTGCCAGGTCCGAGTGAAGATGGCCGCTGGAAGACTGTTGGCTGTCGTTGGCGACCACACACATACTTAGACTAAAAAAGACAATTCTGTCTTAAAATATAAAAAAATACTTAGTACAGGTAGCCGTTCACCACTATTCAATGGTTAATGGCTACCTGTACTTAGTATTTTTTTGTAATGTATTTTGAAGCTAAAACACTGATCAAAATCGTACGCAATGTATAAGCATCGCATTAAACAATGAATAAAACCTTTGCTGCGTTCAATACGATGCGGACCAATAAGCTAAAAACTTAAGAAAATAATAAAAAGTAAATAATTGAAACGTACTTAAAGTATTTTGCTCGAAAATACTTTTCTTCTTGCCTTTTTCTACTTCGAATTTATTATGACGTTAGTATTGTTAGTTAAAACTTTGTGATTGTTCACCTCTTCAGAAAAGCCTAAACCTAAAGTCTCATTAATATATTATTATTTCAGTAGAATTTATTTCATTGCCGAGTGGGGGCCACCTTTTATGTATTGGGAGCCATTCGTATTCCAGGATGCGAGTGATGTCTTTAGAATCAGAAGGTATTACCACCTGGTACTGTTCAAGGAGAGTCAGCAAAAAGTGCCAAGTCCGGGTGAAGATGTCCGCAGGAAAATTATTGGGTGTAGTCGGTGACCACACACATACTTAGATTAAAAAAAAACATAAAAGATAGAATAGTGGTTAACGGCTACCTGTACTTAGTATTTTTTATGTTTTAAAGTTAAACTACTGATCGGAATTGTACGCAACGCGTTAAAATGAAATAAATAAAAATTCCACTGCGTTCCGTGCGACGCGGATCAGTAAGCTAAAACTTAATAAAAAATATAAACGTCATTAAATATCAAAAATAAATGATTGAAACGTACTTAATAAATAAATGATAGTATTTCCCTCCAAAAGATTTTTCTTTTTGCCTCTTTCTATCTCGAATTTATTATGACATTGGTACTTTTGGTATGAACTTAGTGATTATCATATTATTTTAGTTAATTCATAATTTAATTATTATTTTAGTTGAATTTATTCCTTTGCCGAGCGGGGGCCACCTTCTACGTATCGGGAACTATTCGTATTCCAGCAAAGTGAAAACTTTAGAAGGTCGGATTACCTGGTACTGTTCAAAGAAACTCAGCAAGAACTGCCAGGTCCGAGTAAAGATGTTCGACAGAAATGTATTGGCTGTAGTCGATGACCACACACATTGACCATCAGCCATTTTAATGTCCCCACTGCTGGGGTAAAGGCCTTCCTTATGAGTGGATAAGGAGGATGGGCTATGACCCACCACGCGGGCCCAATGCGGATTGGTGGGTGTTAACGACTGCAAATGCAGCCGGGACCAACGACTTAACGTGACTTCTGAAGCAAGAAGGAGTTCGAGATGATACATTTTTAGTCTTTCATCCCATGATCGACCCTTGTGAAAGTTGCTTAACCTCCGCGATTGCTGGGCCGGCGCTATACCACTGCGCCACCAAGTTCCTCATCTCATCACACACATACGTAGATTTAAAAAAAATATCTAGAGACATTAAGGTGGTTAACAGCTACCTTGTTCTGCAGGGTTCTGCACGTAGCCACAGAATACATAATTTTATCTACATCTAAATGTTACGTTTCACCGATAAACAAAAGGAATGACTACTTTGGTGGTATCATTTTTGACGTTTCGATGAAGACATAAATTCTCTCTTTCGAGCTCGGCATGCTAGACTCTAGCATCTAATTCATTACCAAGAACTAGAACTTGGTCCTCTAGCAGCTAGAGGACCAAATTCTTAGTAATGAGTTAAATAATTTATTTTATGTTTTTCTTATGTGTTTTAAAGCTAAACTTCCACTGAGCGGAATCATACGCAACGTCTAACCATCGCAAAAAAATTAATAAAAATAGAATAGTCATCAATTATTATTAAAAATAAATGACTGAAACGTATATAAAAGTATTTCGGTCCAAAAGTCTTTTCTTCTTGCCTCTTTCTACTTTATGTCATTAATACTGTTAGTATGTGATTGTTGACCTCTTCAAAGCCTAAATTCTCATTTCATCATTTAATATTATAATTTCAGGCAATTCATAATCTCATTGTTATTTCAGTTGAATTTATTCCTTTGAAGAACGGGGGCCACCTTTTATGTATTGGGAACCATTTGTATTCCGGGATGAAATTTAAAACTTTAGAAGGTCGGACCACTTGGTACTGTACAAAAAGAGTCAGCCAAAAGTGCCAAGCCCGGGTGAAGATGGCCGCCAAAAAAATATTGGCTATAGTCGGTAACCACACTCATACTTAAATTAAAAATACTATAGTGACACTATGGTGGTTAACAGCTACATTAATGTGATTTAAAGCTAAACTTCCACTGGTCGGAATCGTATGTATCGCATCAAACTAACGACTGAAACCTAAACTGCGTTCCGTACGACGCGTATCAGTAAGAAAAAACTTAATAAAATAGTATGAAGGTCATTAATTATCAAAAATAAATGTTAGTATTTCCCTTCAATAGACTTTTTCTTCTTGTCTTTTTCTACATCTATTATTATGAAGTTAGTACTGTTAGATTCCCCGCAAACTGCAGAATTTCTATCCGCCGATAGTTGGGTCGGACCTTCTTAAATATGAAGAATCGGCCGATACCAAATCGTTGTTATGTGCGCACTTGCATACTTATTTATACTGATTAATGGCCCGACCAAACCACAGTACTATAAATAAGACTGTGACAAAACCACATGAGTAAATAAACGTGAACTGAACAGAGTACAAGCTGCCTACAAAGGGTCCGCTGTAGGTGCACTCATACATAGCGCTGCGATGTGTGCGTGACCTCTCACCGATGGTTTAACAGACACGCCACCGGGGTAAAAACTGGTTTGAACCGGCTCAGTTGCGGCATAGTAGAACCTAATTCTACTATGGTTGCGGTATAACCAACATGGCCGCTAAGTGCTATACCACCTTTAATTTTTTCTTCGCAAATACACTACTGTGACAAATGACAGCTTGTTTCGTCAAATTACTGACTTGGAGAAAAAATACTAGGCGTGCATTCAACGAGTCGTGGCAAAGATTTTGTTGAAAAATTAATGATTTTATATTCTAACATTTTTCAGTGTGTAAAATAAAACGAATTTTATATACATTAGTGTTTAATAAATTAAATATGCCCAACTCCTGCACCGTGTGTGTGAATAATTTGGGGGAAAAAAAGGATTTTTTTTTCGTACCTAAAAAATCATTTTCAGTAAGTATCCGTTTTTGTTCGTTTCGTTCAAATACACATTTTATTATGGACTTGCCTTATTTTATTTTTCTCCCTACAACCTATTATTTTTAACTTGCGACAGGTGTCAACCCTTTGAGAATCAGTATAAGTTTTGAGGTGACCAAACTATCGGTCAATAGAAAATCTGTAGTTGGGGCTCTAAGTATGAATTGTGATTGTTTACCTCTTTAGAAAAGCCTGAATTTTCAATTAATATATTATATCAGGTAATTAATAATTTAATAATTCTTTCAGTCGAACTAATTCCTTTGGCGAGCGGGGGCCACCTTCTACGAATCGGAAACCATTCGTATTCTAGCAACGTGAAGACGTTTGAAGGTCGTATCACCTGGTACTGTTCGAAGAGAGTAAGAAAGAAGTGCCAGGTCCGAGTGAAGATGTTCGACAGAACTATATTGGCTGTGGTCGGTGACCACACACATGCGTAGATTAAGAAAATTCTATAAAAACACTATGGTAGTTTGAACAGTAGGAGCACGATTTAAGACGTTTGAAGGTCGTATCACGTGGTACGGTTCGAAGAGAGTGGGCAAGAAGTGCCAGGTCCGAGTGAAGATGTTCGACAGAAATATATTGGCTGTGGTCGGCGACCACACACATACTCAGATTTAAAAAAATCTATAGATACTATGGTGGTTAACGGCTACCTGTACTATTGTTTGGAACGTTTTTTAAAGCTAAACCACTGATCGAAATCGTACGCAACGTAAGCATCGCATCAAACAATTTAATGAAATTTCTAATTTAATATCTTAATGAATGAAACTTATACTGCGTTCCGTACGACGCGGATAGAGCTAAACAAGCTAAAAAAACTTAGTAAAATAATATAAGTTATCAAAAATAAATGATAGTATTTCCCTCCAAAAGATTTTTTTCTTGTTTCTTTCTACTTTGATTATTTTATGAAGTTAGTATGAATTGTGATTGTTTACCTCTTCAGAAAAGCCTAAAGTTTCAATTTATATTATTTTAGGTAATTCAGAATTTAATTATTATTTTCAGTTGAACTGATTCCTTTGGCGAGCGGGGGCCACCTTCTGCGTATTGGGAACCATTCGTATTCCAGCAACGTGAAGACGTTTGAAGGTCGTATCACCTGGTACTGTTCGAAGAGAATGAGCAAGAAGTGCCATGTCCGAGTGAAAATGTTCGAGAGAAATATATTGGCTGTAGTCGGTGACCATACACATGCGTAGATTAGGAAACTTCTATAGAAACACTATGGTAGTTTGAACAGTAGGAGTAGGATATAAGACGTTTGAAGGTCGTATCACCTGATACTGTTTTCGAACAGTACCAGGTGATACGACCTTCAAATAAACAAAATACGAGAGTGAGCAAGAAGTGTCAGGTCCGAGTGAAGATGTTCGACAGAAATATATTGGCTGTGGTCGGTGACCACACACATGCGTAACTTAAGAAAATTCCAAAGAAACACTAATGATAGTATGAACAGTAGGAGCACGATTTAAAACGTTTGAAGGTCGTATCACCTGGTACTGTTCGAAGAGAGTCAGCAAGAAGTGCCAGGTCCAAATGAAAATGTTCGACAGAAATATATTGGCGGTGGTCGGTGACCACACACATACGTAGATTAAGACAATTTTATAGAAACACTATGGTAGTTTGAACAGTAAGAGCACGATTTAAGACGTTTGAAGGTCGGTCGGATCACCTGGTACTGTTCAAAGAGAGTTAGCAAGAATTGCCAGGTCCCAGTGAAGATGTTCGACAGAAATATATTGGCTGTGGTCGGTGACCACACACATACGTAGATTAAGACAATTCTATAGAAACACTATGGTAGTTTGAACAGTAAGAGCACGATTTAAGACGTTTGAAGGTCGGTCGGATCACCTGGTACTGTTCAAAGGGAGTTAGCAAGAATTGCCAGGTCCCAGTGAAGATGTTCGACAGAAATATATTGGCTGTGGTCGGTGACCACACACATACGTAGATTAAGACAATTCTATAGAAACACTATGGTAGTTTGAACAGTAGGAGCACGATTTAAATCTTTGTCGAAAATGATTCAAATACGTTTATCCTAGCACAAGCATTGAGTTACGCTACACAGATCTAATCTAATAGCCAGCAGAGGTGCCAGCCCACGAAGGCTCGATTAAGGGCTATTTACATGGGATTATTTTAATTTTAGTCACCTGTGACGGTCGACTTTAGTCACCTAGCAAGTCGCTTCCAAAATTTAATCGCAGGTGCTGGCTTCGCTGTCGTCGTCTTTGTAGTTGATGGCATAACCTAAGTAACAATAAGTAATAACGTCGTTCTAGTCACCTGCGGCCTAGGCCGAATTGCCATTTACACGGTCATTTTCGCCGTGCGGCGAAAGTTGTGCGGCTTTAGTCGCTCATGTAAATACCATATTACGGCTGCGTATTCCAAAAGCCAAAATGGAAGTATTCCACTAATAATGCCCGGTTTCTGAGGTACTTGGTACATTTCTTAGGCAATGTTTCTTAGATAAGATCTGTAAAAGGTAGTTGTTGTAATTGTAAAAATAAATAAATTATGAATTATCTGGTTTAAAAATATTTTTATAACTTTAAACCAGATAATCTGGATCCCTTAAGAAACCGGGAATTAGAGTAATTGTTCACATAGTACTTAATTGAGCGAATAAAAATTCAATTGCCTATTCCATTTAGAATAATTTTCATTATAATTGTGGAATACTTCCCAAAATGGTTCTAACAGTAAACGGATAGTAGTACGGTAGTAAAGGGATGACAGACGATGAACCCGGCAAAAGTTTTGCTTACTTATTTTATAACTATAAGTTACTAGCGGCCGCCCGCGACTTCGTCTGCGTGGAAAGATTTTTTCTATCCCTCGGGAACAATACATTTTTTCGGGATGAAAGGTACCCTATGTCCTTCTCTGTACCCCTAAGAACGTGTATGCAAAATTTCATGATGATCGTTTCAGTAGTTAAGACGTGAAGGCGTAACAAACAAACAAACAAATAAACAAACAAACAAACGGACTTTCGCATTTATAATATTAGTAAGGATTATAGAATAACTAGCTGCCGCCCCGCGACTTCGTCCGCGTGGAAAGTTTTTTTGCTATCCCTCGGGAACAATACTTTTTTTCGGGATGAATTGTACCCTATGTCCTTCTCTGTATCCCTGACAACGTGTATGCAAAATTTCATGACGATCGGTTCAGTACTTGAGACGTGAAGGCGTAACAAACAAACAAACAAACGGACTTTCGCATTTATAATATTAGTAAGGATATAATGGTTATAAGATAGAGTCGTGAAAAAAATTGGTGTGCTATGCTCTTAATTAATAAAATCATCGTATTTACTTTATGTGTTATTATTTTTTTGCTCACTGTACTTTTTAAAAACAACATAGGGTATGTGTAGGTATTTTTAAACTATCTATATATTTGTCAATCTCTATCTCTCACGACTTTACGAGCCATGGCCAAATACTCAAAAAGTTAAGGCCATCTTAAATTAAAAAAGTTGTAAGATTTGACAGAAACTCTATGATATTGACAGCTTCCTAGTTAGTGTCAGACCTCAGTCAAAGATTTTAACAGAGCGTTTGAGTACCTTGAGCGATATGTCACATAAGTTATTCGATAATGTAATGTCACAAATATAACAGCTATGATGTGCTCGTGTCTGCATGTCGACATCGACATCATCCATTTTTAATGTCCCCACTGCTGGAGCACAGGCCTTCCTAATGGATGGATAAGGAGGATGGGCCATAACCCACGCAGGCTCTTTGCGGATTGGTGGGTGTTATGATAACATAACACCAATGATATTAAAAGTATAGATACGTTAAGGTGCCTTCCTACCGGTGCGTCTTGGGACGCACGAGAGCGCACCAGGCCGAACCGACACACCGTGGGAAACGACCGTGCGTCGCGGTGCGTCGTCGTGGGTACGATCCATCGAGCGTCGGTAACTTCAAAGGATCGGTGCGTCGCGGTGCGTAGCGCTGTGTGTCCGCGTTCGTGGCGACTCGTCGCCTTTGTCAAAATGCCGCGTGGCATAGTATGATATCTATCAGTAGTCAATCGGCCCTGGCCTTTAAATAATTACCTCATCAACATCATCATCATATTCAGCCCACATCAACCCACTGCTGGGTATAGGCCTCTTCTCTATAGCGCGTTCCTCACGGTCCTGCGCCAGCCTCATCCAGTGAGATCCCGTCAACTTGACGATATCGTCTGACCATCGGGCCGGTGGTCTGCCCACTGGCCTTGTTGCTCCTCTTGGCCACCACTCTGTAACTGCCTTGGTCCACCGTCCGTCATCCCGTCTAGCCAAGTGTCCCGCCCATCTCCACCTTAACCTTGTTATCCGCCTACCCACGTCTTCGACTTTCGTTTTTTGTCGAATTTCGACGTTTGGTATACGGTCAACAAGAGAGATGCCCAACATAGAACGCTCCATTGCTCTTTGTGCTACCTTAATTTTGTGCATATTCTGCTAAGTGAGCGTCCAAGTTTCAGCACCGTAGGTGAGGATAGGATACCTACAGTATTTTAATTTCATCTAAGTACTTTCGTATCTTTCTAGTTTTGTGATTGTACGTATTACGTAAATTGCTTTTTAGCAATAAGGCCGCTTTTTTGTGTGCTTTGCTGTTTTTCTTTGTATATGTCCTGTCTTAGTGTGCAATTAAGTGTTTTTATTATTATTAATAATAATAATATTTTAGAATCAATATTATATAGGGTCTTACCTTCAATGCGAAATACTTTCTAAGCAATAAAATACCTAGGTTAGCAAATTACAAAACTAATAGTGAAAACAAAAAACAAAACATTGCGTTAAACCTATAATATAGGGTTTTTAGTTAGCCTAATAAAGCCGAATATGGTAGATAGGGACCATCAAACTGAACAACTTTTACTATAGGACCAACTCTGAAATGCGAAAAAAATCAGCTGTTTCATACAAAAATTAATAACGAAAATATCAAAATGTATAGAATAGCAGATTTTTTCGCGATTTCAGAGTTGGTCCCATAGTAAAACTTATTCAGTTTGATGGTCCTTACCTACCATAATTATTCGGCTTTATAAAGCTATTACCAAACAGCCTGTATAAAAAATTAGTTACAAATCCTTTTGGCCATAGCTAGTAGGTAATACCTTTATACTAAACAGTATTTAAAGTAGGTACTTACTTATATTTAATCTTATATTTCGGAGCTTTCGGATTTTTTATCTCTGAATTAATTGGTTACCTATGTAGGTAACCAATTAATTCAGAGATAAAAAATCCGAAAGCTATTTATGTAAATATAATAAAAACAGCACTATCTGCACTTTACCATAGTAAGTACAGGTATTTCAATCAATAAATAAATAGTACCTACGAAGACTATTTGTACTGTGCCATCATCACTCGTGCGTCGTTGCACGGACGCGGGCGCACCGTGGGAACAGTACAGCGGGCCGTGCGCCGAACATGGCCGAACGACGCACGGCCCGTGCCAGTGTTTCCCACGGTGCGCCCGTGTTCGCCCTCGTGCGGCTCGGTGCGGTGCGTGGTAGCACGCACCGTGGGAAAATTCAAAAAATTCAAAGTTCAAAATAATTTATTCAGTCTAGGCTGTTACAAGCACTTGTGAATGTCATAGAAGCTACGCCATCGGTTCGCAAACCCTAAGCGGGAGACCTTGTAACGAGAAGAACCGGCAAGAAACTCGTCAAGGGCTGCTTTTTTCTCCCTGTATATTTCATACAGAGTCGTCTCAAGATTGAAAAATGAGCTCCACATTTAAAGTGAGGTCATTTTCCATCACAATCATTATCAAAAGGTTACACACAATGGGTAGGTAGGTTAAAATTTAATATCTACTACATTCAGATAGGTAATCGTGAGAGTAAATAACTTTCAACTAGTTTAGAAATCACTCCGTCTGCTACTCTAACCAAAAAACACTTGATACAAGACATAAAAATAAAAACGCAATTCTTACAATTCAATATGCGTTAAGATAGGTACTCAGAAGCAGACCCATTCCCACTGGCAGCACCCGTTCACGAGCATGACGCATGGACCAGCCGCACCGGAAGGCACCTTTACGCGCACTCCAAAATAGCAAGACGAAAGTCAGGTAATTGCCCGACTTTCAATTAGTCAGGCACAGGCTCGCGACACGGAAACACGCGGCTCTCGTCAGTCAGACGCGATTAAATTGTGAAATTCCATTAAAAAATATGTCTCCTTGCGTCTTTAGACGATGTACAAATTATACAGTAACAGTCAGAGATCGAAAAAATGCTTAATTTCACACATAAGTACTGTATTTAATAAAAATATGTATTTTCTATTACTTTATCCGGCCATATTGTACAAAGAGCGCGCTGTCTGCTTTGCGTGTGTGAGTGAAGGAGACAGCTGACGCGCTTTCAATTCACGGCCAATGCGCATGCAGCGGTCAATGTGTGTATCTATAGTACCGTTGCGCTGTTTTAAATAGCAATGATGTTGGCGTATAACTCATCTTTACTTTTAATATCATTGCATAACACCCACCAATCCGCAAAGAGCCTGCGTTAACAAAGGTTAACGACTGAAAAATGCAGCCGGGGTCAACGGCTTAACGTGCCTTCCGAAGCACAAAGGAACTCGGAATAATAAATTTTTGTCACACATCCCATGACCGACCCTTGCGAATGTTGCTTAACTTCCGCAATCGCAACCACTGCGCCACCAAGCTTTGTATGTATAAGGTAAAGGTTTTTATTAATTTTTCTGATTTCTTTCATAATACTTTCAGATTATAGTGTTGTCCAGACGTCTCGAGGAGGTTACTCACTAATCACCAATTCACACAGATATTGGACTAACGCCAAAAATGTGAATGGAAGTTTGACATGGTACTGTTCAAAAAGAAATACTGTCAAAAGGTGCAACGCTTCTGTCAAGATGTCTAACCGGAAAGTTATGTATTTCAGGAATGGTCATAATCATTAGACCAACCTCTGTGTCCTAGTGGCCTGTAGACTCTGGGGGTATTTTAGGAATGGTAATAATCATTAGACTAACCTCCGTGTTCTTGGCTTGTAGACCGTGAGGGTAAGTTCTTAAAACTTGTCAGTTTTCTGAATGGCTATCAATGCGTCCTTTTCTTGCTGTATCTATCTATATCTAAAGGTATTCACTTTGCTGATTTCTTTCATAATACTTTCAGATTATAGTGTTGTCCGGACGTCTCGAGGAGGCTACTCACTAATCACCAATTCACACAGATATTGGACTAACGCCAAAAATGTGAATGGAAGTTTGACATGGTACTGTTCAAAGAGAAGTGTCAATAAGTGCAAAGCTTCTGTCAAGATGTGTAACCGGAAAGTTATATGTTTTAGGAACGATCATAATCATTAGACAGACCTCCGTGTCCTAGTGGCTTGTAGGAGGGGTACAAGCTTTTAAAACTTGGCAGTTTCCTGAATGGCTGTCAATGCGTCTTTTTCTCGCTGTATCATATCTATACATATAATGAAACTGTAAATTCTAAATGTTTGTGCAACATCATGCAAAAACCGCTGAACGGGTTTTGATGGACTCAATATCAGTTTGCAGTTTGGTAGCTTGGGGTCCAACTTAAAATCTAAGTCATCTTTCATCTTCTAATTCGAGTGGGTAAAACCAAAAACCAGGTAAACAGCTTGAACTCTCTCTAGTACTAGCTTCATTTACTAAAGAGGTCATTTATACTGGTCGCCATATTTTTCTACTGTCCAACGAAGTCACGGGCGAAGGCTAGTAGAAAATAAGTAAAAGAGATGCATTGATAGCTTTTCAGAAAAGGACAATTTAGAAATTAACCTCTATATTTTGTCTAGACGTTGTATCTGCGGTACCGTCGTTCTCTCTGATTTCTAAAAATAATGTAGCCCCTAGACTAGATGCCTATTATGTACTCAAACATGGCTTGTCAAGCACGTACACGTAATTACCACCACTACTACCATTTGGGGGGCCTGACCCACTTTTGATAGGCCACGATGATCACGTGATACCTACGTGCTTTATGTCAAGCCGACGAGCATCGCCCCCAGACGATCAAAACGTGATTGACAAGCCATGCTTGACCATTTAGGGGGTACATATCTGCTTCAGCCACTTTGTAGTCTGATTTTGTCATTGTCACAAATAAATGAATCGACCATTTTTTTACCATTTAGATTAAGATTCAAATTGTTTAATAGTTCAAAGTGATAATAAGAAGCACATAATTTTTGATTGTTTATTATTAAATGCCTATTTCATAGGTTTGGGTTGGATGATTCGGTTGATTAAATATTGCGTGATTTCTCTTCCATTGTGTCTATATTAAAAAGTTGTCCGTGTATTTGTCGATATTTCTTACAAAATAAAAAATGCTTCACATTATAAATCCTTTTGATATTTACAATACAAACTCCACTTTTCAAGCAAAGCGATACATTTTCAAGCAAAGCGATAAAGAGAATACATTCATTAATTTTCTTAACTATTGTTTCCAGATATTTCCATAATGGCGTTACCTCGAGGCGGCTTTCTACTAGCCATTGGCGGCTATACTTATTCAACAAATTACAAAAACCTGGAAGGGAGAACCACCTGGTACTGCTCAAAGCGAACGAGGAAAAAGTGCCGCGCGTCTGTCAAGATGTATAACCAAGAAGTAACGTATTGTTACGGACAACATATTTGTCAAGGCGAATGAAAAAAGAGGCTTTTTTCGGCCCTCTCTCCCAGGCGGGCCCTCACTTTTATCCTTTTTTAGGATATCGGGAGAAAAGTTTGTTTTTCCATACTTTTTCCCAATATCCCCAGTGGGGGACAAAAAGTGGGAGGTAACGGAAATAAACCCCTTTTTCAACTCAGATTTTTTGGTGATATTACACGGTTCAATTCTGCCTTTCAATTTGAATTCAATAACAAAATTTATACAGGCTCATCTTTGAAATACCTCTTTAAAATTAAATCTTACCTCTTTGAAATTGAATCATCCTCATCCTTACTTCCTTACTAATATTATAAATCCGAAAGTAAGTTTGTCTGTTTGTTTGTCACGCCTTCACGTCTTAACTACTCAGCCAAGAATCATGAAATTTTTCATCCCATCTATTCGAAAAGGACGACTTGGTTCGCCTTTAAGTGCACCCAAAGGTCGTGTTTTCTTTAAGAAACTTTTAGCGGGCAGTAATGAGTTTTTATTCCTCTTTATAAGTGCGCCGCAAATATATTTGCCGTGCACTTTTTGAATTTGGAACATCTTAGCACAGCGTCAAAGAAATCGGAAGCAAATATTGTTTGAATAAAGACTGGCTGGTACGACGACCCCATAGTCACATGAGCTGAATAAAAAAAAAGAAATCAAATTAAAAACGCGCGAACTGCAGCCCGCGTTTTCGTAAATTTTCACGGGTTGTAAGAAATTCATGGTTTTGTTTAGAAAAATGAGTTCTTCAAGTGATAGTGAAAGTATAGAATTAACTTTTGAAAGTACCTACTAGAACTGATCAACTGACGCAAGAAATGTGATTAATAATCTATTATCTGCAAAATCGCGGGAGAAATATGAAATCCTATGGTAATTTTATTGAATGGAGAAATGCAATGCTTTCATAATTGCGAAAATGTCTCAAATGTATACCTATATAAGTTTTTAGTAGTTTTATTATTAGATACTATTTAATTTCAATTTAGTTGTTACTCTATGTTTTATTAAATAATAATATTAAAATAAAATATGAGGCGCCTTTTATTTTCTCATAGAGGGTGATGAAAAGTAGAGTGTATCACTCGGGCGCAAATATATTTTTGGCTCGGGCGACGTACTTTGAATCCCTCGCTACGTTCAGGATTCTACTAAAAAATCTACTCTAGAATCCCTCACTTCGCTCTGGATTCAAAAAAACGCCCTCGCCGTAAAAATATTATTTTGCTCTCTCATGGTACAATCTACTATTGCATACACGTTGTCAAGGGTGCAGAAAAGGATATAACCACAAGAAATTACTGACCACGCAGACGAAGTCGCGGGCGGCCGTTAGTCTAAACATAAAAGTAAATTATTGTAAATATTTGTGCAGCATCGTGCAAAAACCGCTGAACGGGTTTTGATGGACTTTTCCCATTTTGATAGCTTGGGGTCCAACTTAAAATCTAAGTCATGTTTCATCTAATTCGAGTGGGTAGAACCAAGAACCAGGTAAATAGCTTGAACTCTCCCTAGTACTAGCTTCATACACTAAGGAGGCCATTTATACTGGTCGCCATATTTTTCTACTGTCCGACAAGGTCGCGGGCGGAGGCTAGTGGCAATTAAGTAAAAGAGATTCATCGATAGCCTTTCAGAAAACGGACAATTTATTTATTTATTTATTTATTTATTTATTCATGGAAAACAAACAGCATTCATATAATAATTATAGCTAAGGTAAAACTAGATCAAACATGCCTTTATCAGTTTTCACAGATAGAAATTAATACAATCCAGAAAAAGAAATAACAAAAGAAAAACATGTATTAAAAACTAACTAAGAGCAAAATTGCATTTTAAATAGTACCTACGTAAAATAAAAATAACACATATGATAAAAAGAGAGTAATATATGAATATAATATATTTAGAGCCATACCAATACATCTAATTATCTATAGAGAAAAACTACATTATTTAATTGCCAAAGAAATTAACATTAATCTTATTTTTAAAATAATTCGGTCTCGCTATAAATAAGTCAGTATTTTCTGAATGATTTTTATTGAAATCAGTTAATACCCTGTTTAAGTAAGAATTTGATCTATAATTTGCAGTACATGAATCCACTTGAAATTTAAGGTAATTTCGCCTTGTGTTAATGCGGACGGGCAGTTTTATATTAATCAAAGAAAGTAGATCACTACAATCCATTTTACCATTAATGATGTTGAAAATAACCTCTATATTTTTAAATTAACCTCTATATTTTCTCCAGACTTTGTATCTGCGGTACCGTCGTTAAGCATTAAGCATGACTTGTCAAGCACGTACACGTATTTACCACCACTACTACCATTTGGGGGGCGTGACCTACCTTTGATAGGCCACTGTGATCATGTGTTACCTATGTGCTTCTGCTTGATGTCAAGCCGTTGAGCATCGCTCCTCGACGATCAAAATGTGATTGACAAGCCATGCTTTACCATTTAGGGGGTACATATTTGCTTCAGCTACTTTGTAGTCTGAACAAAAATATGTCATAAATAAATACCATTTTTTAACACGTTTTTTTAGGTTGCTTTCTCGTTTGTTTGTTTGTTTGTTCGTTTGTTTCTCCGAAAGTTTGCGAACGTTTTTAAACTAGCTTCCCGATGAGCTAGAGACTTGAAACTTTGAACATAGGTCAGAACTGGAAGGCAATGCAATATTATGGTGTCATTGAGCTGATCTGATGATGGAACTGGAAGAAAGCCACAGGAACTTAATGATGAAACCATACAACCCCATTGTGATTAGGCTTGTTAGAATCGTCTTGACGAGCACTCTAAGGGGAGATAAGATCCAGGGTCTGATGATGAAGCTGGAAGGCCATGCCAAAGGAACTCAATATTGAAACCGTGCAATCCCATCGAGTTTGGGCTCATTTGAATCGTCTTGACGAGAACTTTGTTGGGAAATAGTGTCCGAGGATCTGAAGATGGAGCCGGAAGAAGGTCATAGGAACTCTATAACAAAACCACGCTACCCCATCGAGTTTGGGCTCGTTTGAATTGTCTTGTCGAGTACTTTGTTGGGAAATAGTGTCCGAGGATCTGATGATGGAGCCGGAAGAAGGCCATAGGAACTCTATAATAAAACCACGCTACCCCATCTAGTTTGGGCTCGTTTGAATCGTCTTGACAAGTACTTTGTTGGGAAATAGTTTCCAGGGTCTGATGATGGAGCCGGAAGAAGGCCAATGGAACTCAGTAATAAAACCATGCAACCCCATCGAGTTTGGGCTCGTTTGAATCGTCTTGATGAGTACTTTGTTGGGAAATAGTTTTCAGGGTCTGCTGATGGAGCCGGAAGAAGGCCATAGGAACTCTATAATAAAACCATGCAATCCCATCGAGTTTGGGCTCGTTTCAATCGTCTTGACGAGAACCTTGTTGGGAAATAGTGTCCGAGGATCTGATGATGGAGCCGGAAGAAAGCCATAGGAACTCTATAACAAAACCACGCTACCCCATCGAGTTTGGGCTCGTTTGAATCATCTTGACGAGTACTTTGTTGGGAAATAGTGTCCGAGGATCTGATGATGGAGCCAGAAGAAGGCCATAGAAACTCTATAATAAAACCATGCAACCCCATTGTGATTAGGCTTGTTAGAATCGTCTTGACGAGTACTATAAGGGGAGATAAGATACAGGGTCTGATGATGAAGCTGGAAGGCCATGCCAAAGGAACTCAATATTGAAACCGTGCAATCCCATCGAGTTTGGGCTCATTTGAATCGTCTTGACGAGAACTTTGTTGGAAAATAGTGTCCGAGGATCTGATGATGGAGCCGGAAGAAAGCCATAGGAACTCTATAACAAAACCACGCTACCCCATCGAGTTCGGGCTCGTTTGAATCGTCTTGACGAGTACTTTGTTGGGAAATAGTGTCCAAGGATCTGATGATGGAGCCGGAAGAAGGCCACTGGAACTCGGTAATAAAACCATGCAACCCCATCGAGTTTGAGTTCGTTTGAATCGTCTTGACGAGTTCTTTGTTGGGAAATAGTTTCCAGGGTCTGATGATGGAGCAGGAAGAAGGGCACTGGGACTCTGTAATAAAACCATGCAACCCCATCGAGTTTGGGCTCGTTTGAATCGTGTTGATGAGTTCTTTGTTGGAAAATAGTTTCCAGGGTTTGATGATGGAGCCGGAAGTAGGCCATAGGAATTCTATAACAAAACGTCATCTCTTTCGTAAGACGAAAGAGAGGACATATATGTCTGATTCTTTTACGCTGCAAGCTACCCGCCTCTGGAATAATCTCCCTGAAACTTTTTGAAACTATCAGGAGATCTCCTAGCGAATTCTCATTTAAAAGAAACGCTCATGTTTTTCTTTTGGAAATGTGAATGATCATTGTCTCAAACTTATTTCTTGTTATTTTTGTTATAAATTTATAATATATGTATTTATATATTGAGGTTTATTTATTTTTATATATATTATTTATCTATGTGTTATTTAAATATTTTTTAAGGTTCTGTAACTCATTTGTATGTACCGCAAATTCAGAATGTATTTTTATTGATGGTTGACTAATATAAAAATGCTTTTAGCATTAAGTCCGCCTTTGTACCTTACTTTGTGTATTGTTGTGCATTAAAGATTAATAAATAAATAAATAAAAAACCACGCTACCCCATCGAGTTTGGGCTCGTTTGAATCGTCTTGACGAGTGCTCCGATAGGAGATGGTAAATTTTTAGTCTTAGCTTGTTAACTAAAATGCAGAAAATAAGAATTTACTGAAAAATAATATTTTTTAAAAACACGTTTTTAAAACGGACTAAATTATTACAAAAAATATCGGACTAAAAATATTAAAACGGACTAGTAAAAGCAAACTAAAAAGTAAAAAATCTTTTTTAAAAACACGTTTTAAAACTGACTAAATTATTACAACAAAAAATCGGACTAAAAACATTACAACGGACTAGTAAAAGCAGACTAAAAAGTAAAAAAAACAAATTCTTCTGTAAATATTTATAACCCTATAAAATTTATACCTACAGAAAATTTAAACATAAAAAAAAAATATTCTAAAAACGTGGGGCGCATTTTGTAAAATTTATCATCCACATTGTCTTAAGCATGCGCCCCACGTTTTTAGGTTTCAATTTTTTATGTTTAAATTTTATAGGGTTATAAATATTTACAGAAGAATTTATTTTTTACTTTTTAGTCTGTTTTTACTATAGTCCGTTGTAATGTTTTTAGTCCGATTTTTACCATTAAGATTGATTTCAAATTGTGTATTATTTTATGTATTATTTTGTTTATTATTAAATGCCTATTTCATAGGTTTGGGTTGGATAATTTGGTTGATTAAATATTGTGTCATTTCTGTTCCATCGTGTCTATTACTAAAAAAGTTGTCTGTCTATTGTCGATATATCTTACAAAATAAAAAAATGCTTTACATTATAAATAATTTTGATATTTACAATCCGAACTCCACTTTTCAAGCAAAGCTATAAACATTTTTAAGCAAAGCGATAAACAGAACACATTCACTGATTTTCTTAAACTATCATTTCCAGATATTTCCATAATGGCGTTACCTCGAGGCGGCTTTCTACTAGCCATAGGCGGCTATACTTATTCAACAAACTACAAAAACCTGGAAGGGAGAACCACCTGGTATTGTTCAAAGCGAAGGAGGAAAATGTGCCGCGCGTCCGTCAAGATGTATAACCAAGAAGTATCATATGGTTCTGGACAACATATTTGTCAAGGCGAATGAAAAAAGAGCCCTTTTCGGCTTATTCTTGCTGGCCCACACTTTTGTTTTTTTTTTATATCGGGAGAAAAGTTTGTTTTTTCATACTTTTTCCCGTATTCCCAGTGGGAGACAAAGTGGGAGGTAATGAAAACAGGCCCCTTTTTTAACTCGGATTTTTATGGCGATATTACACGATTCAATTCTGCTTTTCAATTTGAATGCAACAACCAAATTGAATCATACCCTTATCCTTACTAACATCTTTACTTGCTTTTTAATATTATAAATAAAAAAAAAGTTTGTCTGCTTGTTTGTTACGCCTTAATCATGAAATTTTGCATACACGTTTAAGAGATAGGTTACCTTTAATCCCGAAAAAATAGTATTGTTCCCGCGGAATATAGAAATACATAACTGACCACGCAGAGAACGACGCAGGCGGCCGTTAGTTTAAACATAAAAGTAAATTATTGTTCAATGTCATTGATTGTGTTCGAGCAAGTTCAAACGATTCAACCGAGTTGAATGCGTAAACAGAAGAAATAAACGATTCACTCGACATTCAATCCGTTGACTCTTGATCGGCACAGCGTCAGTGAATAAAATTATTTACTTTGAAATTTAAACAGTTCACTTCTTAAATACCTACTTATAAACATTATTATTAAGTTTTGATTTAATTAATTTGGTTAAACTGTAATATCGCCATAACTTTTACTTTGTGAGTGATAGTCAATATTTTTTTTAAATGATAATGTAAAATATGAATTTAAATTAGTTATTGACACAGTTATAATATCAACTGTATTGATTCAACTTTGAAAATAAATTAGACTTGATGGAATGTGTTTTCACTGTTCTTGAAGTAATTGACAACTTTTAGTGTTACCACTGATAATTCAAATTTCTTTGAACAAAACAAACAAATCATAGAGAATAAGTCATAGAATATTTTATACTGGGTCACAGGCAGGGAATGATAACGTTAAATGTAACGTTATTTCTTACTTTTTTACCGTTAATTTTAACATTAACGTTATGTCAATAAATAACGTTAACTTTAACGTTTTTTTAACGAAATTAACGTTATTTCAGTAAATAACGTTAATATAACGTTATTTCTTACTTTTTGTTACCGTTACTTTAAAATTAACGTTATTCCAATTAATAACGTTAAATTTTCACCGATTATTTTACCGGTACTAAAATTTAACGGTAATTTTACTGGTACAATATTTTTAACGTTAATTTTACCGGTAAATTTACCGATAAAATGTTTTAACGGTATTCTTAACGTTATTTTTTTTATGTTATTTTTTTAACGGTGCTTCAATCCCTGGTCACAGGCAGTAAAATAGCAGCCAAAGACAAACCATTTTTTACCAATGCCATATAACTATTGATTCCTGTTGAAATATGTTTTATTTCAGCTGTCAAAAAATCACTCAGTAATGAACATCGGAAATATACAGACAAAGCCACGAAAACGTAAATACTGCGCTTTTTGCACTTACAAAAACAGAAAAATGTCAAAATTAGTATGTTACAAGTGTAAAAGACAGTCTGTGGTGAGCATAAAGAAGTAGTTTGTGTAGACTGCTCTTAAATTCCAGCTAGTCACAAAATCAAATAAAAAAATGATTTATTAAAATCATATTTTTTACCCTACCCCTATTACCACCCATTATGGCCTATTTTAGCTAACAAGAAAAGAAGACATAATGAGTGGCAGTCTGGTTACTATGATTTTTGGCCTTACGTTGAAAAATATTAGAAAAAAATATAACGTTGCTTGAGGTTTTGCACCAAAATAGATTTAGACTTTTTGGGTACAGAACTTACATTGTGAAATAGCTACTAATTTAATAAAATTAGAAGCTACTAATTAAAAAAAAACTATTTTTAAAAAAACGTTCTCCTCCTTTCATCAAAAATTTCAATGATATTAAACGGGTATTAAGTTTTTCTACAATTTCAGATGTGGAGTTGCTACCCACAAGAAGCGGTAACTACATACTTCGGTACGGTGACAACACTTACTGGTGTAATTGGTACAAGTTGACTACTGCTACAGACAAGCCGTCCCGTCGCTGGTACTGCTCTAAGAGGAAGGTGTCCAAATGTTCCGCCAGTTTGAAGACTTTTTATGGCAGGGTTGTAGCTTTGTATGGTGTTCATAACCATTGAAAAAAACGAACGGAGAATCCTTACTAATATTATAAATGCGAAAGTCCGTTTGTTTGTTTGTTTGTTTATTTGTTTGTTACGCCTTCACGTCTTACCTAACTACTGAACCGATCATCATGAAATTTTGCATACACGTTCTTAGGGATACAGAAAAGGACATAGGGTACCTTTCATCCAGAAAAAACACATAGTTCCCGAGGGATGACAAAAAAACATTTCACGCAGACGAAGTCGCGGGCGGCCGCTAGTAAGACCATAATTTGTTGTTTCTGGTTTGAAACAATAGTTAGGTAAATTTATTTTAGCTAAATGTTTATTTTAAGTAAAAAAATATAAGTTCTCGAATCGAATCTCGAGAAAGTCAAAGTGATAATTATAGTTTAATTATTATTTATTATAGTTTTTTTAATCTTGAAAAAGAAGAAATAGCGTAGAAATTATAGTTTTTGATAGTTAAATTAATTTCTAGTCTCATTAATTGTGAACTCTCGTTGTCGTAGTTGCCAAAAAACGTCTTCCTATCTCCTTTTTAAACAATAGTACCTTTTACCTCGCGTTTCCTTCAAAATAAACGCCAAGAAACGCCCAACAAGTCAGCTGACATCGTCGGTCTGCGACGTCTGTTGTTAACATGTTGGTCGGGCTGCGCTGTCAAAGCAAATTGAACTTTGTTCCGTAGGTGAAGTAGCAGTAAATCCTTCAGTTACTACAAAGCAAATTGACTATATTAGCGAATTTTAATTCTGTTACAAGATTCTGTTCTGAGATATTGTTCATTTGTTACGTAATTGAAATACGTAATTGAAAAATAGTAGAAACGCTTTATTATGTTTTAAATTTTTATGTAAAGGTCAGGGGCCCTATTTTTGAATCGCTCGGCAGGCGTCGAGCGCTCTTTTCGACTGATTTTCGTTCGACATATGACTCAAAACAATGAGATGTCGAACGAAAATCAGTCGAAAAGAGCGCTCGACGCTAGTCGAGCGATTCAAGGGCCCCTGGTCACCTGCTTTCCTTTACGTAGTCATGAATTATTCTTAAGTATGGGAATATGGGGGCATTTTCAATGTCTATTCAAACCAAAGACATTGTTAGGTAATTGACTAGTAGAAATAGTAGGTATGAACGTCTATACAAAAAAAAGTTGGGAGTTACAAGTCATGAAAAAGTTTAGCCGCATGATGGAAACTGATCTCTAGGCTGTTCCTAACTAATATTGAGCTGGGCCAAGCTGTCCTTACAAACCATTCCATACGGCGGCAGCTCAAATAGCGCTCATTTCCCGGCATCATTCTAAAAATTTACTCCCAACTTTTTTGTATAGACGTTCATACCTACTAAAACGCTCTATTATCCTTTAATTTTTATGTAAAGGTGGGTCACCTGCTTTCTCTTTTTAAGTAGTCATTAATTATTCTTAAGTATGGTAATATGGGGGAATTTTCAATGTCTATTAAAACCAAAACCGTTCCACGGATCGAACTTCTAGGGAACAAAATACTCACAGCTCACTGGTCTATGAGCGTGGCTAGAGCTTGAAGCCTATTTGAAGGTCATGCGCATTAACCAATGGGCGGGCGCATGCGAACCGATTTTCCATGGGAGCCCGTTTCGTGGAATGGCCTTTAGACCTTGAATTACCTGTGCCATACAATCATATTAATTGTTGCCATAATATACCAAAATAAATGTTGACTTAATGGGCCAAATTAAATGTTAGTATTTTTATTTAAGCTAAGTTTATAACATGAGGATAAGTAGAAAATTTTACTAGTTAATGTTTCTGATAATGAGAGGTAAGAATATTTTATAGTGGTAGGTATGTAATATCAACATAATGAACATTTGCCAAATAAAACTATAATGTAATTTGTTTTATTTAATAGGAACTGAACTAGAATAAATTCGATAAGAGGCTAAACAATTATAAATACTTACGGCCAAAAGTAATTTTACATAGGTGTTTTTTATTTCAATTAGAGTTAAAATATGAGTTTTTATTTAATTTTTTGACTTTGATCTCAAACAATGTAATTAATGTCTAGAGGTATAGAATAGAAACAAACCAATACCAAAGTATTTCTTTTTAAGTTAACTGGGGCCGTATTATGACCTCTTATTTCCTGGCAGTTTTCTGACTGGTCATCAATCTGTCTCTTTTATTTGCTATACAGCGAGAAAGAGATGTAACTATAGCAATTCATAAACCTGGCAAGTTTTAAGAGGTTGTAATACCCCCCCTGATAGTTTAACTCACAGGTCAATTAAAAATCTTATTCCTTTTTTTGGCAATGAGTACAAGCATTTTTAATATGTGATATGTTAGAATTATAATTATGTTTTATGTGTAAAAAAATCTTGTAGGTCTAATATCTAGAACAAATAATTCTTATTATTATTATAAGTATAGCTAGGCCAGTGATTTGGTAATAGTTATCTTAAGTAATAAAATAAAATGTAGTCAATATCGTTAATATCAGTCTAGTCAAATCAATAAATCTTTTAATAAAAAAAACGATAATAATAAAAATACTTATTATGTTTTTTTTTTTGGCTAAAAATGATATTCTGGAATTAGTATTTACACAACATATTCTACAATGTGTATTTTTTAAATTATATTTACTACTTTTAAACCGAAAGATGATACCAGCGGCAGCGGCAGCGTTTTGTAAATATATTTTTTTGAATCAATCAAAATGGATTTCATGAATCATGTTCGGAGTCCGAAACAGAATTTTTATCAGTTATGGTATCTGAAAAATATTTAGAACTTTTGAGTTCGAAGTGTTCCATTTAGAGCAATTTTACATACACGGTTAATTTTTAAGTATATCTAAAAATTAAAAGGGGATTTCAGACCACGTAAATGATCAACTTTTACTATGGGGCCAACCACGAAATCGCGAAAAAAAATCAGCTGTTCCATACATTATAGTCGAGTCGATGTTGTACTTTTCTATGGAACAGCTGATTTTTTTTTCGCGTTTTCGTGGTTGGCCCCATAGTAAAAGTTGTTCATTTACGTGGTCTGAAATACCCATTTCATTTTTAGATATACTTAAAAATTAACCGTGTATACATACTACGGTACGGTGACAACACTTAGTGGTGTAACAGGTACAAGTTGAGTACTGCTACAGACAAGCCGTCCCGTCGCTTGTACTGGTACTTTACTTAGAGCAACTTTTTTTTCGAAAACTTTTAGAAAATATTTAAAGTTACTCTAAGTGGAATACTTCTGTAGGTAAGTAAAATATTCCACTTAGCCCCGGTTTCTGAGGTACTTTATCGTAGGTTTGACTTTATCGGAGGGGTCCACATTATCTGGGCCCTATTTAATAACGTGACAATTTGTAAATTGTCGCGACAATTTGGTTTAAATCGATTGACACAATGGATATAAAAATGTCATGACAGGTGACAAATTGTCACGTTTATTATATAGGGCCCTGGTTTAAAGTAATAAAATTAACTTAAACCAGTTAATTTGGACCCCTCCGATAAAGTTAAGCCTCCGATAAACCACCGATAAGCACCTCAGAAACCCGGGGGTTAGGGTAACTTTAAATACAGTTGTTCGCTCAGTGGCCGTGGCTGTATCATTTAGATAATGTGAAACCATAAACCTATCTCTTTATCATTCCAGTGGAATTTCTACCCACAATGAAAGGCAATTACAGATTGCGGTACCATGACCACACGTTCTGGTGTCGGAAGTACAGGATTGATGGTGGGAAACCAGGTCGCTGGTACTGCTCAAAGAGGAAGTGGAGGAATTGTCCGGTGATCGTCCTGACACTAGGATGGGAAGTAGCTGCCATATATGGAGAACACAACCATGAGCCACCACCATATTGTAACCAGCCAGTAGCCGCTAATTTTGGCTTCCTGTAAAACAAAACAAATTTTGACTATTAAGAAACGAGAGCGATCGCGGGAGACCAGCGGCCCTATTTTTGAATCGCTCGACTGACGTCGAGCGCTTTTTTCGAATGATTTTCGTTCGACATATGATTCAAAACAATGGGATGTCGAACGAAAATCAGTAGAAACGAGCGCTCGACGCCTGCCGAGCGATTCAAAAATAGGGCCCCAGAGCCTCGATTATGCTGATGTTAACGTTACAATCGTCACTCAATGGTTTTTCAGTAGTATTGTTTTAAGGTTTTAATAAGAAGATCTTTGTCAAAAGGCAATACTATTAAAACACTATTGAGACACGTTAATATTAGTAGCAGTGCCACGTGATCGTCTAGCTAGTAGACCGTTAGATGAAATGTGACTGCCGTATATGAAGAGGACAACCATGTTACCACAAAAATACATTGACCATTTTCTAAGGACTAAGGACAGAACATACCGCTGTAAATATTTTTATGTCCTAGTGATTGTAATTGAATTTAGTTGAAAAAGTCATAATTTATAATAGTAATTTGGTGTTTCTTTTCTTTTCCTGGTATTATTTATATATTACATTTTCTGTGGTGTTATGAGCTTATATACTAATACTAGACAGTAGACAACATGGAAGACACTGACTGAGTTAAGTCAAATCAATAAGCAAAATCAATAAGCTACTCAATAAAACTCAATCTCAAGAACCGAAAGATAGTTTCAAATAGGAATGCAAAAATAAAATTATTGGATTTTAGGGTTTAAGAAAAAACAGTGCCGTAAAAAGCAATAAATAAAAAGTATGTGGACAATATGGAGGACGTGACTGAGATAAGTCACATCAATTAACTACTCAATAAAACTTTATTTAATCTCAGGAAACGAAAGATAGTCTCATATTATATCGTTAGGAATGAAAAAATAATACAATATTATTGTACTATCCCCGTCAATTGGTAATGCGCCTGGCAGCCATGATTTTAACCTCAAAAACGAAAAACAATTGTAAAATTTATATATACCTAGACCCTATCTTATTGAAAATAATAATTCAATAATTAGTATATTAGATTACCTATTAGAATTTTCTTGTTTCATGACATTTTTAGTAGCGAATCACGTTAACGTGGATGTTAATGTGACAAGGTTCCAGCGCATTACCAATTGATGGGGATAATATTTTATTTTCTTGAGGCACAGGGCCTAAAAAGGTGGTATCATTAGTGGTCATTGTTCTCCGGCTACCTGTAAAACAAAAAACAAACAAACAAAAAATAAAACCGGTCAAGAGCGAGTCAGACTCACGCACCGAGGGTTCCATACCATCATAATAAATACACTGCAGAGTAGAATAATAAAATTATTATTGCAGTTTTAGGTCAGCGCCATCTCTTGCCCGATAGTGGAACTAATTTGAGTTAGGCGGAAGGCCTGCAGGTCATTGGAGCAAGCAGTACCTGGTGATAGTCGAGATCCTATGATTGAGGTGACCATGGTTGTACTCTACATACGGGTAGAGCACAACCATGGTATCAAGCAGCGAACTAATATCTATGGAAGTGTAATTGTAAACAAATATTGCTTAAAAAATGGCACCACGGGGCAGAAAAAGTGCAACCCGCTCAGCTTTAGTCGTGCCAGCCACGCACCCAGTGACTGACGTTAGTGTTCTTTTCCATAAATTGTAGTTTGTATTGTAGAGAAAAGATAGAAAGAGAGAGTTTATTAGAAAAGACGTCCTTTATTGTCAAATGGTGCAAAAGATGCAAAGAAGGCAGTGAAAAAACGTATCTTATTTTTTCGTTTAAGTATAGAAAATATCTATGAGTATACAAATTATGGTCGCTAATAAGCAACCAGTGTTCAGACGCTTTGTGCTGCATATTTAGATGCCAGCATTTTTAGCTCTATCCACTTAGTTGTACTTTTCGTGTGGTGCCATTTTTCGAGCAGAATGCTTATTCCATAGATTTTAGTTCGCTGGTATCAAGTTACCATGGTTGTGCTTGATTGCTAGACCTGTAAAACAAAAAAAAAATATGGAGAAATGCTGTAAAATTGTAAAATGTCTATTCAGTACTTAGATAAATTGTAAAAGTTGTAACTTGATATTCAACGTTGCTTTTGTTACAGGAAAGTTTTTCCCGACAGGAAGAGGGAACTACAAATTGTTATACGACGGCTTCACTTTCTGGTGTGATAAGTACAACTTAGTGATGGGAAAACCATGCAGATGGTATTGTTCAAAGAAGAAAAGCAAGAAATGCCCAATAGCTGTACAGACCCTCAACTCGATAGTGATAGCCGTCCATGGTTCCCATAACCATACGTAAATAAAATTGACGAAAAGACATGAACCTGACCTGGGGGTCTATCGGCTAAAAGTAAAAACATTGAAGTTTATTTTAACTGTAATTTGACAGATGGATGTGATACGTTGCTACTTCATTTTGGCACAAATAAAAATTCACCAAAGGAAAGTAGCGATATATCACATCCATCTGTCAAATTGCAGTTAACATGAATTTCAATGTTTTTAGCCGATAGACCCGCTGCTGGGTTACGTTTATGTACACCACCTCAAAAGACAGGCAAAAATTTACTGATTCTGAGAAAAATGCAATTAAACAAGTACTGGTGTATATTATACAAAACAAACCATTTCAACAATCCTATATTTTCCAGTATTATATTATAATACTGTTAAATTAAAATGATTCGTTTATGCATGACGCTGCACTGCAACACTGGCTTTTTAAATAAGTCGGGTTATCCGAGTTTCGCAGTAACTTCATGTTAGTGTTTTATCGATAGAAAGACGATAGCAATGCAACAAATCTTTCTGTATCACTTTTACGTAATCGCATTTCATCGATAGAAATTTTACTGTGTTAGCAACAAAACATCGATTGAAATAATTTCATTGAAAATTAGATAATCAGCCTGCGGTTGCTGGGCCGAGCTGTTGGCATAATTTAAGTATAGCTTTACTGGGCCCAATAACTTTACCTTTGTAAATGGTGTAATGCTCGAGTAACCTGAGCCCAGTAGGGCTCAGGTTGCTGGGCTGAGCTGCTGGCGTAATGTAAATGTAGCTACAAAATATTGTTTACTGTGTTGACCAATGACTTAGCGGTTGGTCTGCTGTACGTTAAAAACACTACTATTGTTATTGAGTCTAGTCTGTGGTTCTATTACTTTTTGTTATTAGTTCTCTTTAAAGTTGAGTCAAAATTGACCATTGTTATATGGTCTGTGTTGGTTGACCACACATCCACTGACCTCTATTATACCCACACATCAGATAGAGAAATGACTGACAGTGGCAGCCAAATAGCATCAAAATGAAAAGACGTTTTTTGTTGTGTTTTTAATGCACAAATTATTGTTCTTACCTAAAAACAAAACTACCTATTTTTTATAGTAATAGGATGATTAGAATCTGTTTATCATGTTTACTTATTTTTGGTACACTGTTCATAGACCGTGGCCCAGACTTCATACATTTTGGGACAATATCTTTTAATAAAATGTACCTACTTAACACCTATAGAACCAAGATCTTTCTCAATAAAAAAGTGCGTTTAATACATAGACTTATTATATTACTAGGTTTAATATCTTGATAATGCTCCGTGTATATCTTGCAGTTTTACTATCTATTTAAATCTATTGTGTGGAAATTATATTGCTAGATATTATTGTTTTTGTATATAATATAGTTGTACCTATTAAGTTTATTTTTAGCACTTATGTACCTATGTATATACCTATGTCTATATACCTGTGTATATTTAGAATAATCAGATTATCAAGAGTGATATCAATGTAAATAAAAATCATGGAAAGTAAAAAAATACTACTTATTACTAATACTATCCCTTGCAGTTCTACATTTGTATATTGTGTGCCACTATTATTATTCGGTAAGAATTTTACGATATGCAGCTAATGCAGCTACAAATACTAATTAACGTGTACAATATCTTCCTTTTTCCATAAATATATTTAAGGAAAAAGTGACTGTGTTTAATGTATGAACTTGCTTATTATGTTATACGATCGATACGGTAATTGATTTCATAACTGTTGTAATACATTGTTTTGTACGATATTGTCGAGCTTATGATTAACTTTTCTTGTAGTGTATTTCAAGGCATCAAGCAGAGGTAATACGTTCATGGTTTACAAAGGCTGTACATTTTCCTGTATCAGGAGAAAAACCGCAAGTGGTATACTTAACTGGTACTGCTCAAAACGAAGGACGAAGAAATGTCCAGTGTCTGTCAAAACAGCCGGCGATCAAGCTATTGCAATTATTGGGGAACATAATCATTAGATTTACAATTGTTGGTCGGTTGGATTATCGAGAAGCAAGAATGAAAATGATAGCTTAATCTTTTTTTTAGTAGGGAGAATGATTTTTATGCAAATGCCGTGCCTAGCAAGTAACGGGGTTGCAGTGTTGGCGGTTCGGGGATGTTTAATCAAAGTCTGACTGCGATCAAATACAGTAGTATACGGCTTATATATGAGGAGAGAAGAGTGTGTATAGGTACATGTTAGTACACACACTACAAGGTTATGTGGGGCTCGCTCCGATTCTAGCCATACAAACTCCCTACTATACCCTTGGACGAGCGGACGAGTGGGATTTGGATGCTTCAATAAGTGTAATCAGGATCTCTGTTTGTATTAGAGTTTTATCTTAAAATAAAGATGCAGCCACAATTACCGTGAATTTTATATTTTTCCTTTTACCAAACATTGTTATTGAATGAACTTATCTAGATGCCATTCGAAAGATACAGGGCAAAACAAGGAATGTCACTTAAAATTCAAATAAATTACAAGTATAGTGTGGATGGCGAATTGGCGACACTTATGTTCCCGCGTGTATTTTTAAGTGAATTGAAATAAAGGCGCAAAAATACGACACCACACGATTTTATACGACATTGCCAAGTGTAATAAAACTCCTTCTTCCAGTAAACCAATCATTTATTCACTTCACGTGGCACTTACAATTAGAATAATCATCACGCTCTAGACGTCTGCATACCTCCGTCACCCCAAACAGATTGCCTCCATCTTGCAATACAATTCAATCGCCTTTTTGCCCACTACAATTCACGTACTTCCGGTTTATTGCAATTTGAACTTTAATAGTCAATAAGCTTCTTTTAACAATATTTGATATTTAAAAATGTAATAAAATAAATCCTAATACAAGCTAATGTTGAACTTGTCTTGTAGTGTATTTCATGGAATCAAGCAGAGGAAGTACGGTCATGTTTAATAAAGGCTACACGTTTACCTGTATCGTTAGAAATACTCAAAGTGGTGTACTTACCTGGTATTGCTCGATGAGAAGGAGGAAGAAATGCCCAGTGACTGTCAAAACAGTCGGCGATCAAGCTATTGCAATTATTGGTGAACATAATCATGTGATTTATGATTGAAATCCGTGGTATAAAAATTACGAATGATGCTGGATTATCAAGAAGCAAGAATGATAGTATTTTTTTGAAGAGATTGATCTCCTTTCACATATTTAAACTAAGAATTTAACCATGATATTGATAACTTTAGGCACAGTCTGTGCTTTAGGACAAAAATTTCTTAAATCAAAACGATCAAAATACAAAGTGTTTATTTCACTAAAGATTACTGAAGCTAAAAAATTTAAGTAACTGTTTTTATAGTAATCTTTTATTTATGTCTTCTTGTATTTTGTATGTGTTTTTGTCCTTGAATAATCATTATTAATTCAATATTGCTGTAAGATTCTTAGTCTAAAAGATTGCCAAAAACGGAAGGTAATGACGGAAGGAAAGTAAAATCGATTCACTCCGTATATGACATTTCCTTCTTTTTAAATATTGTTTTTATAAGTGTATTATTTTCAAAAGTTTATTTGTATCCTTAGCTGGGGCCCTATTTTTTAATTGCTCGGCAGGCGTTGAGCGCTCGTTTCTACTGATTTTCGTTTGACATCTCATTGTTTTGAGTCATATGTCGAACGAAAATTAGTCAAAAAGAGCGCTCGACGCCAGCCGAGCGATTCAAAAATAGGTCCCCTGATCTCTGTAAGGTAAACAATGTTTCTATTAGCAGCTTCTTAAAAATATTTTTGTTAGAAAAACTGGGTATTTTTAAAAATAAAATGTTGATCACTCGAAACTCTGTTTTTGGACTTTCCTTCTTCTGCTCTTGTACCTTTCTACGATATTCGTTTTCCTTAAATTAAAAATGATCATCATACTAAAATTTATATATTTTTTTTAAGTTTTAACATTTCCAAGGTGATCAATGATTACATTTTTTATAGTGTATTTCAAGGCATCAAGCAGAGGTAATACGCTCATGGTTCACAAAGGCTATACGTATTCTTGTATCGTTAAAAATACCCAAAGTGGTATACTTACCTGGTATTGCTCGAAGAAAAGGTGGAGAAAATGCCCTGTTATTGTCAAAACAGTCGGCGCTGAAGCTATTGCTGTTATTGGGGACCATAACCATGAAAGTACATCAGGCACATGAGACCCAAAAGTGTATAAACATAATTCTGTTATCTATAACCACTTTATGTTACTAGAATCATAAAACAGTAACAACATTATGTTTTAACTCCTTCATTAAGCTTTAATTAATTATTGAAAAAAAACAAAAGCATATCAATGAAACGGACATCTTTGTTAGCGATTTCACAAGTCTTAATCCCCTGAGTATATTTGTTCTGTGGTACAAGTGATTGCGCATTAAAAAAAAGTCTGCCGGACGTCAGTCAACTCAACTGTCGAAAGCGTTTTGTTACGTACGACATATGCACAGATTTTCCGTCCGTTTGATCTGGTTCCAACTCGTACATTGTGGTGCTAATCTGTATCACTAACGCAGCTAACGAAACGTGTTGTCGTGAAACTGGTGTTGTTATTTAGTGTCGGGGTTACTAAAAAAAAACTTTCAAAAGTAAATAATTCTCAAAACATAAATCTTCGTAAAAATCTGAATATTTTCTACGACTTACTAATTACATGCCTACATTTTGAATAAAACAGAAACGTTATACATTCTTTGGTTTTTTCTATGGGACTCTGCCTGATGTCCTTTGTTTTCCTTTGTTTGTTTGAATTTGTGTTATAAAATGTGCGAATGATGTAGAATTATCAGAAAGCAAAAATTAAACTAAAAAAATATAATTTACTGCTTCAAATCTTATCAGAATCTTTGTTTGTCTTAAGAGTCGTAATATCATAAAAATAAAATGTAACCACAAATACCGTGTGAATTTTATATATTTGTTTGAAAAACAATATTATTGTATGAACTTATCTATACATCATACGATCTTTTTTTGTCCTTCAAATCAAGATGATTATTATCACTATTTGTATACATAATTTTGTTATTTTCAAAATAATAATTATTCTTTTCTTTTAGTGATATTCAAGTCATCAGGCAAAGGTAATACGGTCATGCTTTACAAAGGTTGCACGTTTGCTTGTGCCGTAAGAAATACCCAAAGTGGCGTTCTTACCTGGTACTGCTCGAAGAGAAGAAGAAAGAAATGCCCAGTGTCTGTCAAAACAATCGGCGATCAAGCTGTTGCAACTATCGGAGAACATAATCATGAGATTTGTGAGAAATAAAACACTTTTTACGGATTACAGCGCGTATATTGGTTAATTCAGATGTTATTTTAGAATGATTTCGTTTTGATATTGGTTTTTTGGGCTTCCCGACGTTTCGACACCCTTCCAAGGCCCGTGGTCGCTATTTATTTACTTATTTCTAATTATTTGTATGCGCGGAAGCCTTAGAAGTGTATTATGAGATTTGTGGTTAAATCTTTGTTATAAAAAGTAAGAATGATGATGGATTATCAAAAATAAAATATGAAAGAAAAAAACTAAGTACCTAATTGTAACTAAAACCACTCAACCGTCCCGGAAGTCTAGACTCCAGTAAATTAGGTCTCCTTAAACGTCCAATGCCCGGGACAAAGGTACCCTTAAACTTCCGACCCTATTTATTATACATACAATCTAGATAAAAAAAACGCAGGCCGCAAAATCATTTTTTTCTAGAACGGTACTACAGCTAGAATGGAATATAATATACATAAAAATAGTAAATTATAAACAGAATCAGACTTACATTATGCTTAAATTGCTTTGATTCAGGCTAAAATAAAATAACGAAAAAATTTTTTTGCAACGTGACCCATCACAGTTTATCATAAAAAAACCCCCAACGTGCTTTGTAACACTAATCTCTATATAAACACTCAAACTAAAAACTGTGACGATTCGTAATAAAATTACTGAAATAAGTAAGAAAACACTAAAAAAACAATTGTTATTCCAAATGTCTACAGACACACATACACACACATACACCACACATCAACAACCACTTATTTATGACATTCGGATCACGTTTAGAAACTACACCAGAATATAAGTCACCGATTTTTATAAATTTGAGCTTAATCGCCGCGGACACGTATAAAGAAGAAAATCTTTAAAAAAATATTATTTAAGTTTTATTACACGTTGAAATCAGGAGAAAATAATTTTTTTTTTCATTTTCGAATATAATGCACCAAACAGTCAGATAGAATATCGTATAAAAAATAATATTTTATATTACACATAATATATGTACTTAAACGTAATATTTAGAGAGATAATTGAAAATTCTCTTGGACGGGAATCGATCCTTCAGCCTTTGAAAGTCCGGTCCAATGCTCTTACCGAGCACTCTACTGAGGTACCGAGTCACTAGCTAATGTATTGATTAACATAGTAGATTTTTTTCTAGTACTTATAGCCAGCGTTATTTCATCAATGTGTGGGATTACCTCAATATTCAATTGAAAAATCTTTCCAGATATTTTAACAAGTGATTTCTTAATCAAGATGAAACAGCTATATTTGTTTTCCGGTGCGAGTCGTATTTTTTTTAGAATATTATTAAGTATTGTATAAAAATAGCATTGTAAATGCTTAAATTTAAAGTTGTTCGTTTTCCTCAAAATAATAAATATTATGTTATTTTCGACATAACCAAGCTAATAATAAACTTTTCTTGTAGTGTATTTCAAGGCATCAGGCAGAGGTAGTACGGTCATGGTTTACAAAGGCTGCAAGTTTTCCTGTATAGTTAAAAATACACAAACTGGTATACTGACCTGGTACTGCTCGAAGAGAACGAGAATGAAATGCCCAGTATCTGTCAAAACAGTTGGAGATCAAGCTATCGTAGTTATTGGTGAACATAATCATGATATTTCAGGTTAAATCCGTTTTATAAAAAGTAAAAATGGTGTTTTATTAACATATAAAGAAATTACAACAAAAGTAGAGAAAATTATAACCAAGGTTTTACTACAAATATAAGAAGATAACAAATTTCGTGTGATTTTTTTAATTTTCCATATAAAAGCTATTACTGTATGAAATGAACTCATCTTTGGTCAGACGATTTTCTTTTTCCTTAAATCAAAGATGATTATCATTATTAAAATAAAAATAAAATAATATTTATTGACTGCAAAGATTACATATTACACTTTGAATTACTCCTGACTCCTGAACTAGGTATTAGACCTGTATGTCAGGATGCAGTCGCTCCTCATAAATGACCTAGTACAGTAGCCAGTGCAGACATTAGTAGGTACTTAAAATAGAAAAACTTAAATTAAAAATTAAAAACTTATAAATAGAAAACTTAACACTGAAGCGCCTGTTGCTGTGAATGAGTTTGTGGTGAGAGTGAATATTTGCGTGAATATGACTGCGTTTTTGTGATTGTGCGTTTGTATTGGTGTGTGTGAGAGACAAAAGTAATTACTGTTAAATATTCATTATTGTTAAATATTTTTTACAAATTCGACTTTTTCAAGCTAATGATTAACTTTTCATCTAGTGAATTTCAAGCCATCTGGCAGAGGTAATACGATAATGATCTACAAAGGCTGTACGTTTTCCTGTATGAGGAAGAATACCCAAAAAGGTGTACTTACCTGGTACTGCTCGAAGAGATGGAAAAAGAAATGCCCATTATCGGTCAAAACATTTGGAGATCAAGCTATTGCAATTATTGGAGAACATAATCATGATATTTCTGGTTAAATCCATGTTATAAAAAGTTAAAATAGTGTTTAATTAACAAGAAGCAACAATACAACTGAAGATAATTATAACTACTTCAAGGTTTGTCCAAGAGTTTTTACCATAAAATAAAGATGTAGCCACAAATTTTGTGTGATTTTTAAATTTTCTTTATAAACGCTACTATTACTGTATGAATTCATCTTTGGTCATGCGATTCTCTTTTTTCCTTAAAACAAAGAGATTGTCATCATTATTGTTATATTTTTTACATATTCAACATTTTCAAGCTAATTATTAACTTTTCTTCTAGTGAATTTCAAGGCATCTGGCAGAGGTAATAAGATTATGATCTACAAAGGCTGTACGTTTTCCTGTATACGGAGGAATACCCGAAAAGGTGTACTTACTTGGTACTGCTCGAAGAGATCGACAAAGAAATGCCCAGTATCTGTCAAAACATTCGGAGATCAAGCCATTGCAATTATTGGAGAACATAATCATGATATTTGCGGCTGAAGACATGATGTAAGTACATAGGTACATAAAAATTACAAGAAGAAGAATTAACTCCTCCTTTTATATTTTTAAGTCGGTTAAAAAGTAAAAATGATGTTGGATCATCAAGAAGCATTAATGAAAGTGACCAAAATATAACTTACTGCTCAAGTGTCAACAGATTTTCTGTTTGTCGTAAGAGTTGTTTCCTATACTAAATATGTAGCCTCCAATACCGTGTGAATTTTATTATGAAAAATATTACTGTATGAATTGTATTTAAAAGTGTATATTATTGTTTTAACTTTAATATCTATACTTCATACGATCTTCTCTTTTCCTTAAAATTAAGATGATCATCATCATAATTACATAAAAAGAGGACTCGAAAAGGTTTACTTATCTGGAACTGCCCCAAAATAATCTCGCAGAAGTGCCCAGTGAATGTCATAACAGCAGCAAACAAGGCGGTGATGAAGCAATACCAATTATTCGAGAACATAATAATGAGATTAATGGTTTAAGCCGTATTAAAAAATTCCCTACGACCGGGACCTCGTAGCCAAAGTTATTTGCATTTTCGACATTATCAAGTTAAGGACTGACTTTTCTTCTAGTGAATTTCAGGGCATTAGGCAGAGGTAATACAATAATGATCTACAAAGGTTGTAAATTTTCCTGTACCAGGAGGAATACCCGACAAGGAGTACTTACCTGGTACTGCTCGAAGAAATCATAGAATAAATGCAGTCTCTGTCAAAACAGTTGGAGATCAAAGTATCGCAACTATTGGAGAACAAAATCATGATATTTGTAACCACGAATATCATGGTCATAACAATTTTTGCTTTTTATAACACGGATTCAACTGAATCTATGTTATTAAAAGTAAAAAAATGGTGTTGGACTAACAAGAAGCAACTACGATAGTGAAGAAAATCATTAGTAACTGCTTCAAGATTTTTACCAGAAAATAAAAATGTGGCCACTGTAGATTTTCTGTTTTCCTTTATAAACGCTATTACAGTATGAACTTATTTTGGGCATACGATTTGCTTTTTTCCTTAAAACAAAGATAATTCTCCTTATTATTGCTATATTTGTTTCATATTTTCGACATTTTTAAGGTAATGATTAACTTTTCTTTTAGTGAATTTCTGGCCATCAGGCAGAGGTAATAGAATAATGATCTACAAAAGCTGTACGTTTTTCTGTACCAGGAAGCATCCCCGACGTGGTGTTTTTTCCTGGTACTGCTCGAAGAGATCGAAGAATAAATGCACAATGGCTGTCAGAACAGTCGGAAATCAAGCTATCGCAATTATTGGAGAACATAATCATGATATTTGTAACCACAAATATAATTGTGCCATAAAAAAATAAATCTATTCTTTAAATTTTTTTTTGTCAATAAAAATAGTGTTAGATTATCAAGAAAGAACTATGAAAGTGAAAAAAAATAACTGCTTTATTATTATTTATTTATGATTATTTATTTATACAATAAACTTATAAGCTTACAGGCTTTACAATAACAAGTCCAGTCATACAATAATACAATTTCATGCTTAATAATAGATAGATAGATTTAAGATTTGTCATAAGAGTTTTAACATAAAATTAAAATGTAGCCACTTTCGTGTGAATTATCTAATAATTTATTTTATAACGCTATTACTGTATGAACTTATTTTCGGTCATACGATCGCCTTATTTCCTAAAAATAAAGATGATTGTTGTTATAATTATTATATTTGTACACGAAATTCTTAAGCTTATCAAAATTCTAACAATAAGATTAAGATGCAGCTACAAATACCTTGTGTATTTTCTTTGAATAAAAAATATTATTGTCATACGATTTTATTTTTTAATCTTTACTAATATTATAAATGCGAAAGTCCGATTATCTGTTTGTTCGTTACGCCTTTACGACTTAACTCTCAACCGACCACCATGAAATTTTGCATATACGTTCTCAGTCGTTCTACACATAACCTTTCAGCCAAAAAAAAGTACTGTTTCCGAGATAGCAAAAAAAAACTTTCCAAGTAAATGAAGTCGCGGGCGGCCGTTAGTTAAAAGTAAAGATGATTCATCTGATAATTGATATATTTTAACACCACAATCCCAAACTAAAGATTTACTTTTCTTGCAGTGTATTTCAAGGATTCAGGCAGAGGGAATATGATCATGGTTTACAAAGGCTACACATTTTACTGTACCAATAGAAATACCCAAAGTGGTAGACTTACATGGTACTGTTCCAAGTCTAAATCCAGGATAATGCAGAAATGCCCAGTGTCTGTCAAAACAGTCGGCGATCAAGCTATTGCAATTTTTGGCGAACATAATCATGAGATTTCTGATCATGATTATCATCATCTTCATCAATCATCTTTTTATAATACAGTTTCAATTAAATATGAATCTTTGAATCCGTGTTATAATAAGTAAGAATTGAGGCGGATTCAAGAAACAAGAGTGAAAGTGAAAAACTTTATAACTTATTGCTAAATTGTAAGAATTTTACGATAAAAGAAATTACCAACCACAAATACAGTATGAAATGAATAATATTGTGTGTGTATGTGTATGAGTGTGTTAAATAAACTATATTTATTGTTTCATTTTATCTCTTCATCATTTATGATCTTTCTTTGCTGAAAAATAAAGTCGTTCAGCTTGGCAAGAAAGACGAGAAATTAAATAAAATATAACAAACATTTTTCAATACAGAATATAGTCGATGTTTCCAACTTATTCGTGATTTTGACGTGTTTGCATAGAAAGTGACGTACTGGCTCAATTTTTGTCAACTCTTTTTGGTCAAGTTGTAATTGTTATATTTATTACACATTTATCTTAAGGTGGTACCCTGAGCGAAAGTGGCGCCGCGGTGAATTTTATTTAATATTATAATTCTAATGCACTATTTTAATAATGTTTATCGTGGAGATTTTAGGGCCTACAGTCTAGTATTTTTAGACGGTATCGTTACATTCCCTAGTAGTCACTGCTAGAAGTAGATAGAAAAACTGCTAAAAGTGGCCGTTTTTGACACATTTGCTATCTACTTCTACGAATGACTACGAGAGGGCATGTAGTGATACTTTCTAAAAATACTAGACCATAGGCGCTAAAATCTCCACGATAAACATTATTAAAATCTTTTTCTATTAATAACTTATTAAATAAAAACCTTTGAGGGCGCCACTTTCGGTCATACAACCGCCTTAAGCTAATGATTTACCTTTTTTCTAGTGTATTTCAAAGCATCGGGCAAAGGAAATACAATATTGATATACAAAGGATGTACATTTTCCCGTATGACGAAGAAGAATAAGAGGGGTGCAATTACTTGGTATTGCTCCAAGCGAAAGAGGGGGATGTGCCTAATGTCAATTAAAACAGTTGACGATAATATTGTTACTATTATTGGTGAACATAATCATTGAGCTATTGAATATCTTTGTTGGAAGCTAATTTCATTGTTAGGGTGAGTACCTACTTAGGTTCACGAACCTCCACGCTGCGCTCTGCGAATCTGCAACAGTGCGCCATAGTGTGTGCAGCAGTGGCGAGGGGTCGAAATATGGCGAAGGTAATCCGGACCAAAAAACACCACCGCGTGATGCAAGCTTCAAGCGTTTCTTAAGAAGTTAGGGCCTCAATTTCACCATGCAAAAAAGCACTGATAAAATAGTGACAGTCTAGCCCGCGCTACTCTATACTGAGTTGGAATCAGAAATAATAATCATGGAAAACAAAACATTTTATTGAGTTTGTAACTGCTTGTCATCCTTATCGTAGAAAGATATATTATATTGAAAATGTTTAAAAAAAACCCATCATGCTAACGTAACCATAACTTCGTAACTAAGTTTGGAAAACAATGTTTCGCCGCGCTAGTCAGTTCAACGACAATCCATATTAATTAAAGCCATTATGGCAAATAAAACTTACCGCAATAAACAAATACATGAGATAAACACATTAAAATAAACAAAAACCGGGAAAAAGTATCGATTCTCACTCACTAATTCACTATTTTGATAAAAACTAATCACGTTCCAAACACTCACATAATGATAATGGCAGAAACGTACTATTATACTTCTAAATAAAAATATCTAAGTTGCGATGTATTTTCTTCTATCGTTCTTATTTTGTTTATTTTGCATTTTAAAACTTATTCGTCTCTTTATAACAGAAAGAGAAAAGAAACGTTAACATCGCTTCAAATAGAAAGAGAGAGAAAACTTAAGCCACAGCCGGCCGGCTTGCCTTTCACCAATTTCAACCGAAAGGCACGCGACTGTGGTGCGTTGGTGAGAAAGAGACAGAGTAATAACAATCAACCGTTGCCCGTGGCAACCGCGCCAAGACACAGTGCGAAAAGGAAGCCAAAGGACGTCGGCTTGCCTCAAGGAGATTTTGTACGAAAATTGATTTGATATTCCTTGCACGCGGGGCGCGGCGCGCGCGCGAGCGTTTTTAGAGTAGACAATTTACTTAGAAATTCATAAAAAATAATTGTAGCCATTATTAATTAATCTTACCGAAATGGCGAAAAAAATTAAGTAATGACATGTTATAATGGATCGATGGGGATGGGATTTTAAAAGGGAAGCCGATGGGAATCGGCTTGTAAGGACCCTTCGCCACTGGTGTGCAGTTGTTTTAGGGTACGTTGAGATGACAAGCGCTCAACGTGCGTTGAATGCTCGTAGAATTTATGAACAGTGTTCACTTGGTGTGCCGCTTTCAGGTTTGTCATAAGTGATTTACTACAAATAAAGATGTATCCACTTTCGTGTGAATTTTCTGATTTCCTTAGAAACCCTATTTTTGGTCATACGATTGTCTTTTCAAAAATTAAGATGATTATCGACATAATTGTTATTTTTTACACGACATTCTTAAGCTTATCAAATTTTTTACGATAAGATTAAGATGCAGCTACCTTGTATATTTTCTTTAAATTATTACTATTTGAACTTATTCAATGTGTCACGACAATCTTAGGCTTAAGATATACTTTTCTTGTAGTGTATTTTAAGGCTTTAGGCAGAGGTAAAATGGTAATGGTTTACAAAGGCTGCACGTTTTACTGTACCAATACAAATACCCAAAGTGGTAGACCGACCTGAGGCCCTACTCAAATGGCCAACATTCTATTCGTTTGAACGCTACGCTTACTATTAAAGCTTTAAAATAAGCAGTAAACTATAAAATTACGTACCGTTAAATTGTCAATTCCATACAATACAATACATCAAAGTCTGTGATTTATATAAGTTTGCGACATGTGATTTAATCGTCTATTGCTCATATTTTAGCTTTAAAAGTAAGCGTAGCGTTCAAACGAATAGAAAGTTGGCCATTTGAGTAGGGGGGCTGGTACTGTTCCAAGTCCAAGTCCAGGGTAACGCAGAAATACCCAGTGGCTGTCAAAAAGTCGGCGATCAAGCTATTGCTATTTTCGTAGAACACAATCATGAGATTTCTGATCATGATTATCATCATCTTCATCGATCATCTTTTTATAACAAGGATTCAATTATTTTTGAATCTTTGAATCCGTGTCATAATAAGTAAGAATTGAGACGTATTATCAAGAAGCTAACTAGATGTTTATCAAGAGTGAAAGTGAAAAACTTATTGCTACATTGTAAGAATTTCACGATTAAATAAATATGCATCCACAAACACCGTGTAAATAAACAATATTGTGTGTGTGCGTGCGTGCGCGTGCGTGTGCGTGTGCGTGTGCGTGTGCGTGTGCGTGTGCGTGTGCGTGTGCGTGTGTGTTTGTGTTTGTGTGTGTGTGTGTGTGTGTGTGTGTGTGTGTGTGTGTGTGTGTGTGTGTGTGTCTGTGTGTGTGTGTGTGTGTATGTGTGTGTGAAAAAAAAAATTATTTCATTTTATCTTTTCATAATTTATGACTGACTATATACAGAATTAGTACAACTCTAAAAAAAATTTAGTACAGAATACAGGGTGTTTGGTAATAGACTTATAAAGCCGAATATGGTAGATAAGGACCATCAAACTGAACAACTTTTACTATGGGACCAATTCTGAAATCGCGAAAAAAAATTCTGGTGTTTCATACAAAAATTAATAACGAAAATATCAAAATGTATGAAACGGCTGATTTTCTTTTCGCGATTTCAGAGTTGGTCCTATAGTAAAAGTTGTTCAGTTTTATGGTCCCTATCTACCATAAAGTTATTCGTAATTTTGAGGTGTTTGCATAGAATGTGGCGCCCTCAATCTTTGTCAACTCTTTTCGGTCAAGCTGTAATTATTATATTTTTTACACGTCATTTTTAAGCTAATGATTTACTTTCTTTCTAGTGTATTTTAAGGCATCGGGCAAAGGAAATGCAATATTGATATACAAAGGATGTACGTTTTGCCGTATGACGAAAATGAATAGGAGGGGTGAAATTACTTGGTATTGCTCCAAGCGAAAGAGAGGGATGTGCCTAATGTCAGTTAAGACAGTCGACGATAATATTGTTACTATTATTGGTGAACATAATCATTAATTTATGAATGAGCTATTGAATACTTTCATCATCATCATATCAGCCGCACGTCACCCACTACTGGGTATAGGCCTCCCCCAAGGATCTCCACAATGATTTATACATACAAGGTCATTTTGTATCCATCATCCAAATTTTGAGGATGTATTCAGTCCATGAAACTTAACAACTTTCTCTAAGGAACACATGGTCGAATAAGTAAAATAAAAATCTACTTTCCATACAAATCAAAGAGATCACGTCATCAATTTAGTATGCGATGACCAAAATTTTTCGGCGAAATTTGACACATGTTTCTTAGAGAAAGTTGTTTAGTTTTATGGACTAGACACATCCTTAAAATTTGGATGGTAAGTTCAAAATGACCCGATATAATATCTTTGCTGGAAGCTAATTTAATGGAGAAGTTTCATGATGTTAAAACTGCTTTTAACATCATGAAACTTAACTAACTTCATTACTTATTTAGCTTCATAAATTTAAAATAAAGCCTAAAATTAATAAACTAGTAAAAAAAAAATTAAGTCCGTTAGTAAATGGCAGAGTCAAATAATTTAAATTGACGAATTTTGGCGCGATGCGATTGTAAGGGCGTGACGTCATCTCGCCTGTTGTTTGTATGGCGGTGGCGCGGCCGGCCACTGGAGATGTTCCGTAGATCTATGACGTCAGGCCACCGGTTCCCGATGAGCGAAATTATCTTAAAATCGTAACTTGCACGTCCTATAAGCGCATGATGGGTTGTCCTTGCATTTGAACCGCAAGTACGCTGCGAACCCACCATGTCCCGTCAGCATCTGCGAGGTCGGCCGGTCCATCTTCCGCACTATGCTGTGGATGAATGTTGTTAGACGTGCACATGAAAATTACTTTAGGCGTAATAAGAGAGTGTGCTGACGCACACTAAAACAATATGCATGCGCATGCCTAACAACATTCTGAGTTCTGAGCACTAAACTCTGTCTGGTTTCAAATGTTACTTATTAGCTCGGTGTCTTAGGTAATTTATGATGTACATGACATTTCATGATAAAGTATTCTGACATTTGTGTTGCTTAAGCAATTACTTACTCAAGTATACTTTTACACAACTATTAATAGAAAGATGTGATTAGTCCATAGTTTACCTCCTTGGTCGTCCAGTGCGTGGTGGCTCCTGTAGGAAAAATTGTAAGTGTATGTGGCCTGCCTCTTTTTGCTTAAAAAGGTTTTCTGTATCAGATTATTGTAATTCAAATAAAGTAGATGATGTTACACAAAGTGTTAACTTTTATTTATTCATTAATTCATTCACTTATTTATCACCCTTCATTCACTCATTAATCTTTTACCCTTAAACGAGCAATTCTTGTATATTTATTTATATGTACATTTCTGTGATCTCGGAAACGGCTCTAACGATTTTGCTGAAATTTGGTACTTATATGGGGGGTTTCGGAGGTAAACAATCGATCTAAATTAGTCTTATGTTTGGGAAAACGCGTGTTTTCGAGTATTCCTGCGTTTTTCTTTCGACGCAGAATATGATAGCCAATTTCGCCCTGATGGTCAGTGTCCGTCTGGTCCAGCGGGTTAAGACGCAGACGGCAAGAAACGAGTGTTACGGGTTTGAATCCCGCTCGGTGACTTACTTTTTTTATATGTTCAAGTTTATATAATATTTTTTTAAGTTTTATTGTTTTTAGACAAGTTTAAAAAAAACGTAGTTAATGTTTGAGATAACAATATAGATTATCACCAAAACACCACAATAAATAGTAATAACCGAGCAAAGCTCGGTCGCCCAGGTACTTAACTATTAACTACATAACTTGGGTATTTACCCACAATACAATATCAGATGTTAAACGTCGGCGTCGCCTGAGGGCCTAGTACAAGTTGGTTTTTTCACTTTTCGATCAGTTACTTATTCTTTTCTCTCTTTTCACTCACTCATATTGACTATGAGCTGTATATCCGATAGTTTAACTATGCCAGATTATTATATTGTAACTATTATGTATTCTGTGAAAACACCAACTCGTACTAGGTAGGCCCGTTTTAGTCTCTGTGTCTATTGTTGCGTATTTGTTTGTCGCAAGTATGATACCTGATTATTACAATCATGAAAAATTGTTAGAGCCATAAATAATGTCAACGACGAATTTAATCTGTATTCGGCGGCATAGAGGTGCATGGTCTGTGTCCGGGATGTTAGATGGCCACCTAGAAATCCTTGTGCCGAGCTGGCTGAAAGCTGGTATTCGAGACGGGAAACTAGTACGCCTGTGCTCCGCTCTGGCGCTGCCAATTCTGGGAGACAAACTGTGTGGGAAATAGCATCCCAGTAAAAAAAAAAAAAAAAAAATGTACATTTCAATTTCGTAGACCGTTAATAGAGGGCAGTAATTCATCAATTGAAGAATATTAATCGTTTATAAGCAGGTCCAATGATTGGAATTTTTTTTTACACGAATCTCTGAAATTTGTCGATTATTGTCAGTGTATTTTTGACGGTCAACAGCCAATCTTGGTATTTTTGCATACAAGGACTAGTAGCCTTGGTACATGGTACGTGACACTAAAAACTAGTATGTATACCAAGAAGTTGGTACGTCTGACATCATGTCCGCCCCCTCTTCCATTCCGATTTTTGCAATTTGCAACGTCATATTTTTTGTAGTGTGCGCATTATCCAAAATTAAAAAACATTACAATCAAAAACTGGATAAGTATTTCATTTAAAACCCACCAAAAACAGAAACAGTAAACTTTTTGAAAAATGTTTGGATTGATTTTTTCTTAATGAAAAAACTGATATAAATTACTGATACTATCGTGGTTTTATTAAAGGTTACCTATACCTATATTGATACGGTTTTATTTGATTTGCTTTTTCTGAAGTTTCGGCGTTTTTGCAGCGTGGTTCCGAGTAAACCACGCCAGTACCTATCTCTTTAAGTGTTTTATGTTAATTATAGTACGCGCGGTAATCTCGGAATATGAAGTAATAGTAGATTATGAGACAAGTTAGCTAAGGTTGCTCATTGCACACAAGGCTGTAGGTTGCAGCCCGAGCCGCAGGCGAGGGCGTAACTCAGCCGAGTGTGCAATGAGTAAGAGCTCACGAGTTTCATACGACGTTTTTCAACACATTTGCGAGGAAAATACAAAGTAATTTACCACACAGCAACAAATACGACAAAAACAAAATATGACAAAATTATGGGAAAAGGCGCGTAGGTTTTTTTTTGTTTTTTTTCACACGCCCAATGCAAGAATATTTTGCAAACAAAGGGGTGAGTGAGCGTACAGCCAACTACAAAATTATAATTTTAAGTGATAAGATTAAAATATTTTAATATTTTATAACAAAATATTGTGAATTATGAATAATTTGATATTAATAAATATTTGTTTGAATTAATTAAGGACTTACGCATTTATTTATTTCAAAAATGTATATGAATTTTCAGCGGCATAAAACCTCTTTGTTGTTACTAAAAAAAATAACTGTATTACCCGGTTAAATTGGGAATGCTCTGTTTACTCGCATAGAACTTGCAGTAAGGTACTAATTTAACTTTGTAGGGATAATTCTATAACAACCTAGTGTTTTATATATTATTGCACGCGTTTGTTATAGCTCGGTTTATGGCCCTAAAAGCGATGTATTAGGGCACACTTTACGAGCAAGTGTGTTGAAATAGTAGTTTATGAAACTGATGCATAATGAGGGGTATTAAAACATGAGTGTGTTTTTAATAGTATCACACGAGTGTTTTAATACCTAGTTATGTACAGTTTCATACAATACTTTATCTACTCTCATACAATTTGTGATTGCTCCTACAAAATAAATTAACAATGAGAAAAAGAGTAGGTAAGTAGTTTCTCGACTTTCTACGACTAGGTAGGTAGTAGGTACTTACCTAGGTTAAGTAAGACGTTTTTCCGTCGCCGCATCTAAAATATCGGGTGGAGTCCACACTCACTACTATCAGACATTTTTAAGCAAAAGTAAAAATTAAAATCAAAACATTGCACGTTATCTATTAGAAAAAAATAATAATCAGGTAGTGCATTCCAGCAGACTAATCGTTACGCTAAGTCATCGATTGCCATAGAGTACATTTTAATCATGGAAAGTTTACGGAAACATCATTGTTTTTTTTTTTAATTTCGCGGTACTGCCTTCTTCTTGGATTTGCCCTGTATCGTAATGAGAAAAAAAGTTATTTTATAGCATACTTCAGTTAGCGAAGGTATGTTATAAAATAACTTTTTTTTTTTTTCGGTATTGCGTGTATAAAGTATGTCAATATAAATTCGCTTTGAAATTCATAATTCGAATTTTACGATATGAGAGTAGATAATAGTTATTTATGCAACTGTACTATAATGAGTAGTATTAAAACATGAATGTGACATTAGTATCACATGAGTGTTATAATACCTAATTATGTGCAGTTGCATACAAGACTTTATCTACACCAATTTAAAAAAAAATTGGAAAACAAACAATACATATGGATTAAAAACCACTTATGATATTTATCTACACTCATGATATGTATCCTCTATAAAGGGGTTTGACTTTGACTTTGACTCTCCTCCTCCTCGTCATTATATCATCCGAAAGAGTGTTATAATGTTGTACTGAATTTCATAATGTAACACTTCGCGCGTGGGAGCGCGGTGCAGCGCGACAACCTCTCGCTGGGATATTGTAATGTTGGCAGTAAGCTTTACAGAGGATTTAAAGCATGGGTGTAGATAAATATTATCCAAGATACCAATTTAAAAAATTAACTACTTTTTGTCGTGCGTAGTGCAAGTAATAAAGACGTTCAGGGGCAGCTCTATACTGGTATATAAGAGCCATACATTCTCTTGCACGGTGAAGTATACCCAAAAAGGGGTCCTGCGGTGGAGGTGCTCTAAAAAGAGACGAAATAAATGCCCAGCCTCCGTGAAGACTAAAGATGGGCGACTTGTAGCTGTTTTTGAACAACATAACCATTCGTAGTCAATTATATTAAAAGTACGACCACTCGTAGTCAATTATATTAAAAGTAAAGATAAGTCATACGCCAACACCATTGCTATTTAAAACAGTGTAAAAGTAAACTGCCCGGCATTTATATAGGCAAGAAAAAGATGAGACAAAAGATGCGCAGTAGCCATAAACTTAGTGTTTATGATTACTGCGCATCTTTTGTCTCATCTTTCTCTTGCCAATTTAAATGCCGGCATCTGTACTATAGATTGATATTGATATATTCCATCAAGAAAGGGACAAAAACGAACACCACGATGCGTAATACTAAACCGCTGCATGCTCATTGGCCGCCAATTAAAATTCAAAATTCAAAATATTTTATTCAGTCTAGGCTGTTACAAGCACTTGTGAATGTCATAGAAGCTACGCCATCGGTTCGCAAACCCTAAGCGGGAGACCTTGTAACGAGAAGAACCGGCAAGAAACTCGTCAAGGGCTGCTTTTTTCTCCCTGTATATTTCATACAGAGTCGTCAACATTGAAAAATGAGCTCTACGTTTAAAGTGAGGTCATTTTCCATCACAATAATTAACAAAAGTTTGCACACAATGGGTAGGTAGGTTAAAATTAAATATATCTACTACATTCAGATAGGTAAATATGAGAGTAAATAACTTTCAACTAGTTGAGAAATCACTCGAACCAAAAAACACTTGATGCAAGACATAAAAAGTAAAAACGCAATTCTTACAATTCAATAGACAGCGACAGCCGTCTTCTTCACTCTCACACGCAAAACAGACATCTCGCTATTTCTACCAATATGGCCGATTAATACAAAATACGAAGATACATTTTTCTTTCGGTTAAATACAGTACTTAAACGAGAAATAAAGCATTTTTCCGATCTCTGATGTTGCCGTATAATTTGTAAATCGTCTAAAGTTGCAAAAGGCATTTTTTTTATCAGAATATCACAATTTTGTAGCGTCTGACTGACGGAGGTCGTGCGTGTTTCCGTGTCACGAGACTGTCTGACTAATTGAAAGTCGGACAATTACCTTACATTCGTCTTGCCATTGTGGAGTGCAGGTGACCTATCTATACTTTTAATATCATTGCTCGTAGTTCCATCGCTAGAGTGCAATGATACTTTGATCATTGCTAGAGTTTTTCACATTATGCAGTTTCACTTACAATTTTGAAAATTTTTAGATACCTAATAAATGTTAATTTTTAATTTTTGTGAATGTTTTCATTACATCGTCAAAAGAATACTATCACAAATATTTCACTTATTTATTCATAAATATACTTTGGATTTACATTGGTAAGGGGTTCGGCATTTCTGCAGCTGCCGCCGTGGTCTCGAAAAAAACTACACTAATATAAAAAGTATTTAATTTCAATTTATAGTACGCGCGGAAATCGAGAAAGTTAATATTAATTTCTTATCGTCAAAAAAATAATAACAATTAAACGCATTTTTAACTACTTTCTGTTGTCCGTAGCGCAAGTAATAAAGACGTCCAGGGGCAGCTCTATACTGGTATATAAGAGCCATACATTCTCTTGCACTGTGAAGTATTCCCAAAAAGGGGTCCTGCGGTGGAGGTGCTCCAAAAAGAGACGGAATAAATGCCCAGCCTCCGTGAAGACTAAAGATGGGCGACTTGTAGCTGTTTTTGAACAACATAACCACTCTTAGGTCTATCACTAACAGTGTTTTATTATATTTATAGGCCGTCTCACTAACATTTCTGAACTTTTTTAAAGACATCTAATAAATGACTTGATTAATTTATGGTGTGTGTTTTCAATCCATCTTCAATAGAATATTATCACGAATATTTCACGTATAATTTATTTATAGATATGCTTTGGATTTACTTGATCGACTTGATAAGGGGTTCGGCATTTTTGCAGCAGCTGCCGTGGTCTCGAGAAAAACTACACTAATATATATAAAAAGTATTTTATTTCAATTTATAGTATGCGCAGAAATCTAGGAAGTAAATATTAATTTCTTATCATCAAAGTAATAATAACAATTAAACACATTTTTAAAGACTTTTTCTTTTCCGTAGCGCAATTAATATTGACGTCCAGGGGCAACTCTATACTTGTATATAAGAGCCGTACATTCTCTTGCATTCAGAAGCATACACGAAACGGGGTCCTGCGGTGGAGGTGCTCTAAAAGGAGACGAAATAAATGCCCAGCCTCCGTGAAGACAATAGATGGGCGAGTTGTAGCGATTTTTAATCAACATAACCACTCGTAATTCTATCACTAAGAGTGTTTTCGCATTTAGCAGCTCTGGTAGGCCGTCTCACTCACACTTTTGAACTTTTCTAAAAGACATCTAATATCAACTTGATTGATTTTTGGTGAATGTTTTCAATAGAATACTGTCACGAATATTTCACGTATTTATTCATATATATACTTTGGTTTACTTGATCGACTTGTAAAGGGTTTCGGCATTTTTTCAGCTGCCGTGGTCTCGAGAAACCACGCAAGTATATATAATTTATAGGACACGCGGAAATCTAGAAAGTAAATATTAATTTCTAAACCTTAAATAAAATATTTGATTGAATTAGGCGTCACTTGGCGGAAGTCCCAAACCATTTTGAAAAAAGAAATATATGTAGCTTACTTCCGCAAACAATATATGCAACAATTACCAATTAGGCTACTACTACTTGAGTAGCCTAATTGGTGAAGGTGCAAGGTGTGTTGCTGTCTTGCTAAATGCAGGTATTGTGCACTGATATTTTGTGGTGTGCATGTGCATTTTTTTGCGGGCGGGCTGGCGGTGCATCTTGCATATATTGTTTGCGGAAGTAAGCTACATATATTTCTTTTTTCAAAAACGTTAAATAAAAATATTTTTTTTATAGATTTTTTGTTTTCCGTAGCGCAAGTAATAACGACGTCCAGGGGCAACTCTGTACTGGTATATAAGAGCCATACATTCTCTTGCATTCAGAAGCATACCCGAAACGGGGTCCTGCGGTGGAGGTGCTCCAAAAGGACACGGAATAAATGCCCAGCCTCTGTGAAGACTGTAGATGGGCGAGTTGTAGCGGTTTTTCAACAACATAACCACCGTAGTTCTATCATCATTAACGTATAATAATATCTGGTAAAACATTTACAAAAAAAGCTTCTGTCTCTATGATCCTTTTCTCCCATTTCGTATTAAAGTTTTATTTCCCGACATGACGATCCGGCATTTTGGCACCAGCCGCAGTCTTGAGAAAAGCCATACTAGTATCTATAAACAGTGTTTTAGGTACACGTGGAAATCTAGAAATTAAATATTAATTTTTTATCGTCAAAATAATAAACATTTTTAACGACTGTTTGTTTTCCGTTTAGCGCTATTAGCACAGACGACCAAGCGCAACTATAAACTGTTATATGAGGGCTTTACATTCTATTGCAATCAAAATTGGAAGCATCCCCAAAACAGCGTCCTACGGTGGAGGTGCTCCAAAAGGTTACGGAAGAAATGCCCAGCCTTCGTGACGACGGTGAATGGGCGATTCGTGGGGGTTTTTCAACAACATAACCACTCTTAGTTGTATCATTAAGAGTGTTTTCACATTTTGCAGCTCAGATAGGCTATATCACTCACACTTCCGAACTTTTGATAATAAATGACTTAATTGATATTTGGTGAATGTTTTCAATACATCGTCAATAGAATAGTATTACGGATAAAAATACAGCATTGGTTCTTGTTCGTTTTAACAAAAAAATAAAAAATAAAAAGTGGCTGAAAAGTCGGGAAAAATAAAAAAAAAACAAACGAAATCCAAACGGATCACAAAATTATTTGTAATTAAATCGTGCTAGGTGATTTATTTCAATGTCTATGTATGTACGCCAGTAAACCTTAAGAGTAAATATGATCGATCACAGATATTAAATTTACTGTTTGTTACGGTGCTTCACATTGTTCGAAGATTTTTGCCTTTCCCGACACGAAGTACACGAAAGCAAATATTAATTTCTTATCGTCAAAATAATAATAAAAATAAAATTCAATGAGGCTTTTCAAAATGACAAAAAACTATAGACTCAATAGATGGCGTTGATAAAAATGTACGTGTCAAAGTGATTTTTTTACTAAGCTTCGAAGAGTACTCAGTTAGGCAGGCAGCTGTAACTCAAAAATGTTTCTCTTTGGGCAGATGTCAGCCAGCGAGCGCTTACTTGCCTCTCTAGTACAGGTCATTTATTTTTAAAAGCCAATTTTGACACTTCTCTTTCCATCAACGCCATCTAGTGAGGCAAACAGTTACTATTTTTATTTTTTAAATGTCACTTTGAAAAGTCCTCGTTTTAATTACTTTTTGTTTTCCGTTTAGCGCTATTAGCACAGACGACCAAGAGCAACTATAAACTGATATACGGGGGCCATGCATTCTATTGCATTCGGAAGCATACCCACAACGGGATCCTGCGTTGGAGATGCTCCCAAAGGTTACGGCAGAAATGTCCAGCCTCCGTGAAGACCATCGATGGGCGAGTTGTAGCGTTTATTCATCAACATAACCACTTTTAGTTGTATCAAGTAAAAATTATAATTTACAAAAAAGCTTATGTCTTTGATTTTTTTCTCCTTTTTATTATGTCTTTGAAATTTCGTATATTTTTGTTATGCATAAAAAATGGGCGAGTTGTTGCGGTTATTCGACAATACAGCCACTTGTAGTTTTATGAATTAAAATATTTATAAAATACAAAAAAGCTTAAGTTTTTGATCCTTTTTTCCCTTTTCGTATAAGCCTTTGAATTTTCGTATATTTTTGTTATGCATGAAAAAATTAACTGTAAGTATTCAGAATAGACTGAAAGGCTTTTTAATATAGTATAATATTTCCTTTACAGTGTAATGAGCGGTCAAGAAATCAGCATGTCTGAACAAATATTGCTCGGAATTAGTGCCCGTTGCGTTTTATTCTCCTTGCACCATGGTGTGTAAATATTGCATATTACTACGTCACACCAACGTAACGTAACGTAACGAAAATTGTGAATATTTGGCCATCTTTGATGCGCCCTTGGGGCACTCTTTACTGGACCCCGAGAAACCCCACCTCAACCTGGAGCTGGTGGTCACCACCGAGCTGGGACTTCGGTACACCAGCCAAGAACACGTTTTTACTATTTTTTCTACAGCCAGAGTTTTCGCCGAACCGCTCATTTTTATATGTGCGCTGGGTGCGTTTTAATGTGCAAGATTTCGAAGACTTAATAGAGACCTTAAGCGATGAATGTTAATAATAGTGTGTGTGTGGTTTTTTTATAAGTAATATATATCCTAGTAATATAGAGATTATTCAAAAAAATTTTCACAGCTTGTAGCCCTTGCTAATACGCGTCATTTGATATCCCAATTATTTACGTAGCTCTAATATCCATGACACCAGGGCGATGTCGCACTTTGGCTGAAAATCGGGCCTATACGGATGCCTCAAAAAAACATTTTCAATGTTAAAAAGCTAACCAGTTCCTCAGTGATGAGGATTGCATAAAAAAAATGACAAATATTGACTTAGCTGTTTGTTACAGTACTTCACATCGTGCAAACATTAAAAGGAAACTACATGGTCTGTTACGATGGACACACTTACTGGACACAGAGCCGGCAGCCCGATGTCCATAAGTTGAGACGCTGGTACTGCTCCAAGTATACTAGCAGGAAATGTCGTGTTACTATCCAGACTATGAACGGGTCAGTTCTTAGGATAATCGGCGAACATAATCACCCCAGGAACGACGACTACGTCAAGTTTATGATATTAAATCGCAAAGTTAACTTTTCGGCAATAAATAATCCTCAATATCATATATTAGAATAATCTACGTTCTTACACTTGTGTATGTGTGCTAGTCATTTTGGTCTAGTCAACTGTATGGTATTATGTTTAAAAATAGATAATATGTGTTTTTGTGCAACTACCTACGTGTTTTTATTTTTACTCTTAAGGTTGCTTTCCGACAATAACACACGACCCAAGCTCAACCCGAACTCAACTCACCCGTGTCATAAGACTCAAAATTGTAAGCGATGCATTTCAAGGAGTGGGCTGCGGTTGGGTTGAGTTCGGGTTTAGCTCAGTTCGTGTGTTATCGTCTGGACGCAGCCTTAGATGTGTGTTGCGTTAGCTTCTATGAAACCTATTCTTTTCTCCTTTTTATGCCGGTTTCAAGAGCTAAGCTATGTTACTCGTAGTTTGGCTTAGCTCATAAGAGCTGAGATAGTTTTTCATTCTTGTGATATTATTTTATGTCTGCACATATTGTATGAAAACTTACTTCTGTTATGTAAACTTTATAGCTTACTAGCGGCCGCCCGCGACTTCGTCTGCGTGGAAAGTTTTTTTGCTATCCCTCGGGAACAATACTTTTTTCGGGATGATGCTAAGCTAAACTAACTTGGTTTAGCTTTATTGTACTGGAACTAGCATTAATCCTTTTTTACCGGTACCGTACGCGAAAAAAAAACCACCACTACTCGAGGGAGCGTCCGTGAACGTAACAAAATCTCTTTTGTCTGTTAGTTATTTCTAAAAAAATACGTTTTATCAGCAGCGAGCTTTAATTTAATATGACTGTAACATTGGAGTATGGAATCAATACTTTATCAAGAAATCTGTGTTGCAGCTCTCTTCTTTACGTCAAATACAGGGAAAGAGCAGATGCTGTACAAATTGAAGAAGTATTACAAGCAGCGAGAGGGAGAGGATCGGGTCCGTTGGAGATGTACAAAGAGAGGGTGCAAGGCGTACTATTATGTAGTAAAGGGCATCATCACCAGGATGCAAGAAGATCATAACCATGATTGACACTAAAAGCTGGATGTTTTTGATGTCGCCCAATGTTGTTGATTTCAGTAAAGAAACGACACAAAATACATGCAAAGACGGACTGTATTTTTAAAAAAAATTAAAACGCTTAAGGCTGCTTGTCCATTGACGCGGAGCTAGGCGGCGAAGCGGAGAAACGAGGAAATATTAACCAATGAGATTGGGATTTTATGCAATCTTGGTTAAAATTGGTTAATATTTCCATGTTTCTCCGCTCCCCCGCCTAGCTCAGCGTCAATGTACAGGCAGCCTTATAAACCTACTTAGTTAAAATGGGTTTTGTCTTCTTCGTTAAAACTCAGTTTATAATATGAAAGAAAAAGATAAAACTCTTTTTAACAAAAATAGGATTATTAAGCGTTTGTTTTTTTATGAATAACACGATAAGTTTTTAATTACTCTTTTCACAGCATTAGTTACATTTTTATTATCCTCGATAGAATTTCGCATTTGTGTCATTCTAAAATAGCTAATAATAAAGGTGGGGGAAGGGGGTCTGATGGATTTATTTTTATCATTTCGTGAAACCCCACGAGAGGAAATTTTGTGTCATAAAAAATTATATTAATGTCCGATTAGTATTTTTTTATTTATTTTTAATATCTAATATTTATTTAATGTGATTTAATACAATATAAATATCGTCCAGTTTCTTTTTATCCATGATTCCTAAACTGTTATTTTTTTTTAAATAACTATTAAATTATGTGTGTATTAAAATATGTATGATCGTTCCTTACAAAATTCCTCATTGAGAAATTGAAAGATTCTTAAAAAAAAGAATACAATGTAATTAAATTATTAGAGGGCGGAGAGGAGTATGTGCGTAGCGTAGGTACATATTTATTGCAAAATATTCGTAAGTAAAATGCGTTATAATACCTACTTATTTCACCCTCCAGTCCAAAGGTCGACTTTCATAATAGTTTTTTGAATGAATTTTGACTTTGACTTTGATAAGAAATCTTCGGTAGTGGTAGACTCTCGGCCGAATACTCAAAGGCTTCTTAGCTAAAATCTTAAGTTCAGGTCTCCTTAACTTTAAGGAAGGTCAGTTTCATAGAGTTTCTGTCAAATCTGACAACTTTTTTTAATTTAAGATGGCCTTAACTTTAATTTTCGTTTGAGTATTTGGCCGTCTGCATTCAACTAAGTGTCAGATGATTCACATTCTGAAGTAAGCACACCTAGTTTTAAAAGTCGCAAACGCTCACAAAAGGGCATAACCACCAAGGACGAAGGTAGATATAAACGGAGAAAACTAATCCGATGCAACTGGAAAGATGGAAAAGTATGCAGCAGCTGCCGTGTAAATCAAAAACACTGTAACTTGAGTTACAGTCTTTTGGGTTTATAGCGCTCATTCGATTTACCTCAGTGCGTTACATATCTATAAAATAATTTTAAAATTTTATGATATATTTATGAAGTTGTTGATGGATGATGATTGGAAAACCCAATTGTCCGTCGTGTTATAGTTACAGCAACTAGTTTCCAAAACGCTTGATGTCTTTTCTTCATAGCCACAACGCGTAGTGGTCGTTTGGTCATCACGACCACGACGCGAATTTCGCTTTGTGGTCTTACTGTGATTACCACAACGCGTTATGGGCGTTTTTATAAAAGCTATAACACGATTTTAGATACATATAATTCTCATGTATTAATTACAGCATCGAAAACATTTTTTAAACATAAATTCGGTATTTGTGGCTTCAAAAGTGTTTTAAATTTTTCTTTTCCAGTATTAATATTTTTTGGATTTCAGGTTTGCCTTATGGAGCAGTTTTTACGCAAGAAGAGTTGTTGATTCTGGATGATATTGACACATGTGACACTGACGGTATTGTATCCTCCTGTTCAAAAGACGGCTATAATAATAAGTCAGCGCCTACTACTGCATCCATCTTGGAATCAGATGATACACAATCTGAAGTAAGCACATCTGGTTTCAAAAGTCGTAAACGCTCACTGAAGGTTAAGACCAGCAAGGTAAAGAATAAAGATCAACGACGAAAATATATGGTGAATAGAGGTCTGCCATATGTTAGTAGGGATGGAAAAGTACGAAGCAAGAAAGTTTTGAAACCGCCATGCCCTGCGACGTGTCGAAGAAAATGCAGAGAAAATGTGTCAGAAGAAACAAGAGAGATAATTTTTAATATGTTTTGGAAAATTGGGGATCATTCAAGGCAATGGGGTTTTTTGACAAAGTACATTGTCAGAGAAGAAGCAAAGAGAATTACCATCGGGATGGATTCCAAAAGACTGTACACATTATTTTATTTTCTGCCAAATGGTGAAGGGGACGATTTTGAGACTACAAAAGTACAAGTATGTAAGACGATGTTTTTGAGAACCTTATCAATTAGTGATCAAGTTGTTCAAACAGCCTTTGACAAACTTGAAAAAGGTCATGGATTTGTTGGAACAGATCAGCGTGGAAGACATAAAAATCGCCAGAGAATGATAAATGATGAAATGAAACGAAGTGTTATTGACCACGTTGTAAGCATCAGTCCAAAAGGAGGATCTCAAGACACTCGTAAACAATTGAAAAGAATATACCTTGAAAATTCTTTGAATGTTGCGAAAATGTTTAGATTATACAAGGAATGGTTTGATTCCAACCAATATTCTTCGGAAGCGAAGACCGAAAGACAATATCGTGAAATAATTAACTTTCATTTAAAGATTCGTTTTCGTAAGCCTTCTACGAAAAAGGTTTAAGAAAAATGTAACACTTGAAAAGTAGTTAAGTAAAGGTGTTGACATATTGACTTCTCAAGCTTACGCGCTCACTAGACATGAAATAAAACAATTTTAACGGATACTAGCGCGGTTTTATTGAAAGTACTTTGGTAATTAGTTGGAATTTGGTTTGATTTTTGGTTTTCCAACAAGTCTGCAGTGAGTGAACACGCCTTTGAGGGGCCCAACCATTATATTATGTAGATTTGACAAACCCCAAATCCTTGCTAGGGAACGTCGATTTATTCCTAGAATTACAGGCTGAAGGTGCTGTATCGAGTGCGCGACTTTATAGACGTTGAGGTGCGGATGAAGCTCTGCGAAGCCCTAATATTATCAAAATTGAGTTATGCAGACACTGTGATAGGTGAGTGTATTTTTGGCTACACCAAGAAACTTATACAACGCGTCCAGAACGCCTGTGCTCGGTACTGCTTCTCGATTCCTCGCAGAGCCCATGTTACTCCGTTCCTCAATCAAGAACGCCTTATTAACATGCAGTCCAGACGCGAACTTCATTTTGCCCCGCTGTTATTTGGTGTTGTACAAACTGGATCTCCATCTTATCTCTTCGATAAACTTGAGTTTTCCCACCGCCAAGTCAGAATAACTCCTCGCCTGCTTTACCCCAGACACAGCACTGCAGCGTTTCGTGGCAGCTTCCGCTACTGTGCCACAAAATGTTGGAATAACATCCCACCTCCCCTTAAATTATGTCGCTCTGTTGGAACTTTTAAGGTAAATTACAAAAGCTACCTTTAAAATTTACAAAAAACACACCTAAATCGCTGTGTTTTGTCTACTATGTTAAGGTGGAGCATGGTTCAATAACATATGAGGTGGAGGTGCTTGACGTTTTCTGAAGTATCTTATTCCAATTTACCTATATTATTTTATATTTACTCACACAAAATATAACTAACTAGTTATATTTTGTGTGAGTATTAACCGATCTATAACTGCACTGCAATACAGCATCATTTTTAGAATGATACAAATGTCATATGTCATTGAATTCTAGTTAAGACATATTACTTATATAGGTAAGTATTTAGTTATACATGTATGGTTTTTTCTTTTTAGTAGTTACTAAAGTCTATGCGTAGCAGTGTTTCTCTCATTCATTTTTGGCATTTGCGGAAGACCAGCGTCGTGGCGTTCTTGAATGCTGCGACATTATGCTGAGTAAATGCCTTTTCGGTGCCATTTCTTTTAAATTTATTTTAATGTATCTTAATCATGTTGCCGAATAAATCATTCATTCATTCATTTATTCAATGCTCCGCGAGGCTATCGAAATAAATAAATATCCTAATTTCAATAGAGATGATGGTTGGAAAATTCCACCAGCTTGGGACCCCATCATTCACAAGCTTAAGCCCCTCACACACACTGTAAGATCTAATGATACGGTTAGTTCCTTTGCAAATAAATAAATTAATATAAAAGACGGAGGTAGGTTTTCCTCTCCAAGTTTTCTTTCGCCATTTCTTTCTTGGAGGGACCTCCCAATTTTATGAAATGGTGGTAGATTCAGTAGATTCTCTCTCTTTTTAGCACTAAATAATTCATAAAATTAAATTATAAATCAACATAAATAAATAAAAAAAATTTGTTAAATTTTAATTTCTGAACGTCGAAAAATCTTCGCGTCCGACTTACCTCAGTGTCTCAAGACGAAAGTCTATGAACAGTGTGTGTTGCCAGTGATGACTTATGGCAGTGAAACGTGGTCGCTAACTATGGGTCTCATAAGGAGGCTCAAGGTCAGCCAGCGTGCAATGGAGAGAGCCATGCTCGGCGTTTCCCTGCGTGATCGAATCAGAAACGAGGAGATCCGTAGGAGAACTAAAGTAACCGACATCGCTCGAAGGATTGCTCAGCTGAAGTGGCAATGGGCAGGACACATAGCGAGAAGAACTGATGGCCGTTGGGGCGGAAAGGTTCTGGAATGGCGACCGCGCAACGGACGACGCTCCGTGGGTAGGCCCCCGACAAGGTGGACCGACGATCTGGTGAAGGTCGCGGGAAACCACTGGATGCGGACAGCGCAGGACCGATCGTCGTGGAGATCCTTAGGGGAGGCCTATACCCAGCAGTGGGTGTCGTGCGGCTGATATGATGAACGTCTAAAAAATTCATCGCTTGAGGGTAGATTCACGGGTAACTTCAGTCCCCCGTGACCACGGCAGCTGCAAAGTTGCTGAAACGTCGGGAAAACAAAAAAATCATACCCAATACCAACTAATTACCAAAGTACTTTCAATAAAACCGCGCTAGTATCCGTTAAAAATTGTTTTATTTCATAAAAGTGTTGAGTTAGAAACAATTTTTTACAATCTAAGAGCGTCCGCTGCTGGCTGCGCAGTCTGCACACTAGCGCCGCCATTAGAAAAAAATCATAGTGCTTAAATAAAGACAAATTTGTAAATTATCTCTCTGGAGTGCACTCCGAACAAGCTTTGTGGTACTTTTTATCACTTAAGCAATATTTTCTAGCCTGTCGTTTAGTTTCATGGACTTTTATTGTTAAAAGTGGCCACTTTTCGCAATAAAAGTCCATATAACAAAACGACAGGCTACAAAATATTGTTTAAGGGATAAAAAGTACCGCAAAGCTTGTACGCAGTGCACTCCAGAGAGATAATTCATAATTTCTTTTTTTTTAAACACTATTATTTTATTTCCAATGGCAGCGCTAGTGTGCAGACTGCACGCTCTTCGGGTACACGGTGCGGGCATATAGATTGCTAGATTTCTGAGGGACAGATGCTTGCATTGCAGTGCATGAGTAATTTCAAATTCCTGAAAAATATATAAATAATTAAAAATAATTACTACTTTGTATTAAACTATTTGGAATAATAAAATTAATTTAATTTAATAAAACAAGTTTTTTTTAATAAAATATTTCGTAGGTTAATAAAGTACCTGTAGGTATTTTTTTTAATCGAAAATGTTTTTCAAATATCAATTTGGTATTTGTGGCTTTACAATTTTTTGTTCTATATTTTATCAATATTATATACAACGCGTTACAAAAATACCCCTAATGCCGAATATGGTAGATAAAGACCATCAAACTGAATAACTGTTTACTATGGGACTCTGAAATCGTGAAAAAAATCAGCTGTTTCATACATTTTAAGTACATATACTAAATTTGGAACGATACAGAGAAGATTAGAATGGCCCCTGCGCAAGGATGACACGCAAAATCGTGAAGCGTTCCACATTTTTTATTACAATGTAATTTCAGACATTCCAAGGTTGTACGTAATATTTTCGTTATTAATTTTTGTATGAAACGGCTGATTGTTTTTGGCGATATCAGAGTTGGTCCTGTAGTAAAATTTGTTCAGTTTAATGGTCCCTATCTACCATATTCGCCATTAGGGGTGTTTTTGTAACACGTCGTATAATAGATTATGAATTTCAGATACGCCTTTGCCTGATGGAGCAGTTTTTACACAATTGGAACATCTATTGATTCTTGACGATATTGGCACAGGTGACACTTACGGTATTTTACCTTCTTGTTCAAAAGTCGACTTTAATAAGAAATTGGTGCCCATTACTGCACCCATCATTGAATCAGATGCTACTGATTCTGCTAAAAGTACATCTAGTTTCAAAAAAGAGGTGAAGACCACCGAGGTCAAAAATAAAGGTGAACGAAGAAAAGGTATGGAATGTAACTGGAAAGATAAGCAAAGAAAGTATATGGTGAATAGAAGTCTGCAATATGTTGGTAGGGATGGAAAAGTTCTGGGACCTCCATGCCCGGTGACGTGTCGAAGAAAATGCAGGGAAAAAGTAACAGAAGAAACAAGACAGAGATTTTTCAGCAGGTTTTGGAATATTGGAGATCATTCAAGACAGTGGGACTTTTTTACTAAGTACGTTGTCAGAGGTGGAAAAAGGACAGTCACCGTAGGGATTAATTCCAAACGGGTCCATACAATATCCTATTTTCTTCCAAGTGGCGAAGGGGACGATATTGAAACATCAAAAGTACAAGTATGTAAGTCGATGTTTTTAAGAACCTTATCAATTAACGAAGGAGTTGTTCGTGGGGCGTTAGGAATAGTGAATAAACGATCAGCGTGGAAAACATAACAATTGCCATAATATAATCAATGATGAAATGAAACGAAGTTTTATTGTCCACGTTGCAAGCATCATCAGTCCAAAAGAATCTCAAGGCACTTGTTATCGAAAATGATTTCACTTGATGACTCTTTGACTGTTGCGAAAATGTTTAGGCTATACAAGGAATGGTTTGATCTTTATCAAGATCCCTCGGAAGCGAGACTGAAAAAATAATGTCATGACATAATTAACAGTAATTTGAAGATTCGTTTTGGTAATAAATACTTATACGATAAATGTCTAGTCTGTCTAGTCAGCCTGGCAAACTACTTGAAGTGAAAGTAAAGTCACAATTTATAATACTGAAACATTGTGTAGTTAGAATGTTAATCTTAAAGCAATATAACTGTCAAATTACACTGTTTTTATACTTTCCAAAGAATTTAATTCTTCTTGTCAGCTAAAAGATGTCCTGAAAAAATAAAAACAATTCAAATTTACTGCCTTGTATTGATCTGTTTTTAATAATGAATTTAATTTCATCCTCACTTACTATACTATGTACTATAATATACTGTATACTATCCTTACTAATATTAAAAATGCGAAAGTCCGTTTGTTCATTTGTTTATTATGCCTTCACGTCTTTACTACTGAACCAATCATCATGTAATTTTGCATACACGTTGTCAGGGATACAGAATAGGATATAGGGTACCTTTTATCCCTAAAAAAGTATTGTTCCTGAAGGATAGCAAAAAAAACTTTTCACGCAGACGAAATCGCGGGCGGCTGCAAGTTTAATAAATAAAGTTTTTTAAAATAATACAACGTGTAACAAAATAATGCCCAATATGGTAGATAAGGACCATCAAACTAAATAATTTTTATTATGGGAACTCTAAAATCGCGAAAAGAAATCAGCTCTTTCATACAAAAATTAATAACAAAAGTATCCAAATGTATGGAACAGCTTCTTTTGCAATTTCAGACTTGGTCCCATGGTAAAAGTCGTTCATTTTGATCCCTATCAACCATATTCGGCATTAGGGATTATTTTGTAACACATTGTATATTTCTATGACTAATAAAGTACATGAAGGTAAAATATTTTTATTCGAAAGAGTTCTTCGAAGTTCAATTAGGTTTTCAAAGTCCAGCAGTATTGTGGCTTTATATTTTTTTTTAATATTTTATCAATAGTTTATACAATAAATTTTGAATTTCAGATTCGCCTTTGCCTGATGTATCAGTTTTGACGCAAGAGGAACTGTTGATTCTTGACGATATTGACACAGATGACACTGACGGTATTGTAGCTCCCTGTTCAAAAGTCGGCTTTAATAAGAAATTAGTACCTAAAACTGCATCCATCTTTGAATCAGATGATACACATTCTGATAAAAGAACATCTAGTTTCAAAAGTCGAAAAAACTCACTGAAGGTGAAGACCACCGAGCTCAAAAATAAAGGTGAACGAAGAAAACGTATGGAATGTGCCTGGAAAGATAAGCAAAGAAAATATATGGCGAACAGAGGTCTGCAATATGTTAGTAGGGATGGAAAATTACGCAGCAAGAAACTTCTAGGACCTCCATGCCCGGTGACGTGTCGAAGAAAATGCAGGGAAAAAGTAACAGAAGAAACAAGACAGAGATTTTTCAACAGGTTTTGGAATATTGGAGATCATTCAAAACAATGGGAATTTTTGACTAAGTACGTTGTCAGAAGTGGAAAAAAGAGAATGACTGCAGGGTTTGAGAACAATAGGCTTTATACAATAACCTATTTTCTTCCAAGAGGTGAGAGTGATGATATTGATACATCAAACGTACAAGTTTGTAAGTCAATGTTTTTGAGTACCTTGTCAATTAATGAAGGAGTTGTTCGTGGGGCGTTAGAGAAAATGGACAAATGTAATGGATTTGTTGGGTCAGATCAGCGTGGAAGACATAACAATCACCATAAAATAATTAATGATGAAATGAAACGAAGTGTTATTTCCCACGTTGTAAGCATCTGTCCAAAAGAATCTCAAGGGACTTGTAAACAATCGAAAATAATATACCTTGATGACACTTTGACTGTTGCAAAAATGTTTAGGCTATACAAGGAATGGTTTAATCCTTACCAATATTCCTCGGAAGCGAAGACTGAAAGACAATATCGTGATATAATTAACAGTAATTTAAAGATTCGTTTTGGTAAGCCTTTTACAAAATAATGTTTAAAGAGAATGTCAGCCTGGCAAACTACTTGAAATGAACATAAAGTCACTATTTACAATATTCGTAAGTACTAAAACTTTGTGTAGTGTAAAAAGGTTAATCTTAAGCTATATGAAGCAATATTGTTCTACTTAAAAACAGGTCAGGTATTTCAAAACTTACATTTATTTAACCAGTGTTATTCAATTGTTAACTAATTATTCGAATGATTTTCCTCAAAACCATAGTATAAGTCATACACAATTTAAAATAAATAGTATTATCTTTGTGCGTACCTACATTGTTTTTTTTTAATTGTCCACATTTAAGGTAAAAATAGATTTATAATATTATCTTAATTTCTTTCTAAGATTTTTGAAGCTTTTAAACTGTTTTGAATTTTCGTTTGACAATTAATTCATTTTGAATTTTAGATAAACCTTCGCCTGGTGGAGCAGTTTTTAAGCAAGAGGAGCTGTCGATTCTTGACGATATTGACACAAATGACGCTGACGATATTTCATCCTTCTGCCAAAAGATGATTGTAATAAGAAGTCGCTGTCTACCACTGCATCCATCTTGAAATCAGATGAAACACATTCTGATGAAAGCTCATCTAGTTTCATAAGTTGTAAAAGCTCAAAGCACAAAAAACAAACGAAGCTTTAGAAAACGTAATGAATATAATTGGAAAGTTAAGCAAAGAAAACATAATGCGGATAGAGGTCTGCAATATGTTAATAAAGATGGAAAAGTCCGTTGCAAAAAAGTTTTAAAACCGCCATGCCCTGTTACCTGCCGAAGAAAATGCAGAGAAATTGTAACAGAAGAAACAAGACAGAGATTTTTTAACATGTTCTGGAACATTGGAGATCATGCAAGGCAATGGAATTTTTTGACGAAGTACATTGTCAGAGGTAGAACAAAGACAGTTACCGTAGGGATTAATTCCAAACGGCTTCATACAATATCCTATTTTCTTCCAAGTGGCGAAGGGGACGACATTGAGACTATAAAAGTTCAAGTATGTAAGTCGATGTTTTTAAGAACCTTGTCAATTAGTGGAAGAATTGTTATTACGGCTTTAGAAAAGATTGAAAAAGGTAAGGGACTTAATGGAAAAGATCAGCGCGGAAGACATAAAAATCGCCATCGAATAATTACCGATAAAATGAAACGAAGTGTTACTGACCACGTTTCAAGCATCAGTCCAAAAGAATTTCAAGCCACTCGTAAACAACCGAAAAGTATATACCTTGATGACTCTTTGAATGTTGCACAAATGTTTAGGTTATATAAGGAATGGTTTGATCCAAACCAATATTCTTCGGAAGCGAAGACCGAAAGACAATATCGTGATATAATAAACCGTCATTCAAAGATTCGTGTTCGTAACCCTTCTACGAAATAATATTTAAAGAGAATGCCACACTCCTAAAAATAATTCACTGGTTATCTGTAACGATCGTAGTCTGTAACAAACAATTAACACACTTAAAGATTTTAAAAATTAGGCACTGTGTCCTACTTATAATTATATCAGTAGTAATTTATTAACGTTTTAAATCTGTTATTAAGCTAAACTTCTTTAGTTTTTCATAAAATAAGTGTAAAAAGATGCAAGACATTAAAGTTTTTTTTTAATAATAGCACGAGTACTTCTTTATTATTATCGAATAATCGGTCAAAGGTCCTAATCCAAGAAAAAAGTTATTGTCGATAAAAACAACATCACAGAAGCAGTCAAACCGCAAATATCATAATTATAACAATAGTCACTATTTGAAAATATCAAAAGCGATGAATAAAACTCATACAACTAAAACATTAGTAATCGAAGCAAAGATTAGGACGACTATACAAGAATAATTCTACTGGAAGCAGAATACCTAAGCTGTTTTTTATATTTAGATCGCTTTAGATGTTTTTCAATACCATAAATTGTTTTGGCTGATTTCAATTACCTGCCCAATGGCTGTTTTAATTTTTTTTTACAGTTCCTTATAAAAACAATATTTTCAGATATGCTTTTGCCTGGTTATGCGGTTTTTAGGCAAGAAAAGCGGTTAATTTTCGATAACATTGAACTAACTGACAATGACGATATTTCACCCTCATTTCCAAAGGCCGACTATCATGAGAATCCTTCAGCGTCTACCTCTGCATGTAACTTAGTATCAGATGATGCACATTCTGAAATAAGCATGCCTAGTATCAAAACACGTAAACGCTCACTGATGGTCAAGTCCACCAAGGTCGAAAGTAATGTTAAACGAAGAAAACACATCAAATGGAAGGACGGTGAAAGAAAGTATATGTTGAATAGAGGCTTGCAATATGTTAGTAGGGATGGAAAAGTACGAAGCAAGAAAGTTCTGGAACCGCCATGCCCTGTGACGTGCCGAAGAAAATGCAGTGAAAAGGTATCAGAAGAAATAAGACAGAGATTTTTCAACATATTTTGGAATATTGGAGATCATTCAAGGCAATGGGAATTTTTGACTAAATACGTTGTCCGTGGAGAAGCAAAGAGAACTACCGTAGGGATTGATTCCAAAAGACTCCACACATTATCATATTTTCTTCCTAGTGGCAAAGGGGAAGACTTGGATACTATAAAAGTACAAGTATGTAAGTTGATGTTTTTGAGAACCTTATCAATTAGACAAAATGTTGTTCATACAGCTTTAGATAAACTGGAAAAGGGTCAAGGATTTGTTGGAACAGATCTGCGTGGAAGGCATAAAAATCGCCAGAGTATAATAAATGATGAAATGAAACAAAGTGTTATTGACCACGTTAGAAGCATCTGTCCGATAGAATCACAAACAACACTTAGACAATCAAAAATAACATATCTTGATGGCAGATTCACTGTTCCAAAGATGTTTAATTTATACAAGAAATGGTTTGATTCCAACCAATATTCTTCAGAAGTAAAGACCATAAGACAATATCGTTATATAATTAACAATGATTTAAACATTCGTTTTCGTAAGCCTTCTACGAAAATTGTTTAAGGAGAAATTTAGCCTGGCAAACTAATTGAAGTGAAAGTAAGGTCGCTAGGTTATAATATTAAAACTTTATTTAAGAGTAAATCTAAAGCAATATAAAGCGATATTTTTCTAAGGCTTTCGCGCTTACAGTTCATTAAAAAAAAAACACTTTTTACAGATTACACAGTGCGTACACATTGGTTAATTCAGATGTTATTTTAGAATCATTTTGTTTTGATTAGTTTATTTTTTGGGTTTACCGACGTTTTGACACCTTTCCAGGGGCCGTGGTCACGGGACGTGGTCACGGGACGACTAAATCAAAAAGGCTACCCATATTTTTATGAAATTACCCGCTCGGAACTTTATAAAAATACATTTAAGTTTATTAAAGTATTTTAAAGCTGCGTTCTGATCAAAATAATTTAATAAACTTGGATGCGCTTTTATTAAGTTCTGAGCGGGTAATTACTAAAAAAAATATGAACAGCCTTTTCGCCTTAGTTGTCCCGTGACGTAACCACGGCCCTTGGAAAGGTGTCGAAACGTCGGGAAAGCCAAAAAACCTACTAATCAAAACTAAATAATTCTAAAATAACATCTGAATTAACCAATATTCGCGCTGTTATCCGTAAAAAGTGTTTTATTTCTAAAGTTAGTTATTTAAGCTTTTAAATATTACTACTAACTAAAACTAACCTTTACTTGACCAGAATTATACAGCTGGTAATTAATTATTCAAATTATTTTTCCTAAAGCAGGCCATATACGCTAGGTTATGCATGACGGTTTTAACCGAGCTGCAAAACCTTCATGCAAAACCGAGTTCAATAGAGAGCACACACGTAAGGTTACGCATGACAGTTTTAACCGAGCTGCAAAACCTTCATGCAAGCCGCTCATGCACGCCGCTCGGTTATGCCTGTGGTCAAAACCGTCATGCATAACCTAGCGTGTGTGGTGTGGTTGGCATTGGAGCAATTAAAAAAGAACTGTACCCCCACCCCCGGTATTTGCCCTGTCCCTCAGATTTCTTCACTTATATTTTTGGGATGAATGACTTCTAGCAGAATTAATTCATTTAGATGAAATAAGCATATTATTAAATATACAGGATATTTTTTTTAATTGATTGACTGATTCGATACGAATTGATGAAATCCGTAATTATTAAATTTTAAATGTTAAATTTCATGGCCTTCCATTTGTTTAAGATGCAGTGTCACTTAAAAAAAAGTAATCCTTATAAGTAACCCTTTCGATTGGTGTTGTAAAAATAAATACAAAAATGTTTTCGTTTTTGGTGGGTTCGATTCCTGGTTAAGGCAGGCGATTTTCCAAAAATCATTGAATGCAGTTCCATATATTTTTATAAACAAAATGAAGTCTTCTGTCAGTAAAATTACCCATCTTCAATATTTAAGGCTTTAAAACCATCATGCAAAACCTTCATGCAAAACCGTCATGCATAACGCTAGGTTATGCATGACGGTTTTGACCACAGGCATAACCGAGCGGCTTGCATGACAGGCATGCATGACAGGCATGCAGTTTTATCCCACACACGCTCGGTTATGCATGACGGTTTTGACCTTACAGGCATAACCATCATGCATAACCTAGCGTATATGGCCGGCTTAAAATTATAGTTAAAGTTATATACGTTTATAAAATAAATTGTGTCTTCTACTTTTATGAGTGAATTGCCTTTTTTACTTTCCCAATCTTTTTATAAATTGTCAAGATTTGTGAATTTTATTTATAAATTATCTTAATTTTTTTAAAGATCATTGTGATTATACATCGTGAAATTTTAATCATTTGGTTCCCGCAGGGGTGTAATTCCACTCATAATTGCAAGCAACTTTTACTAAAGTGTCAATTCTGATATCGCGAAAAAAATATCAGCTATTCCATACATTAAGGTGCCTACTGCATTGCGCTTTTGTATGAAACAGCTGGTTTTTTCGCGATATCAGAACTCATAGGTCTCATAGTAAAAATTGCTTGTAATCATGAGTGGAACCACCCCGCTGCGGGAACCAAATGATTAAAATTTCAGCGTGTATAAAATGTTTTGATTTTCCGTTTAACAGGTCATAAAATTTCAGGTACGCTTTTTGCCTGTTGAAGCTGTTTTTACGCAAGAGAAGCTCTTGATTCTTAACGATATTGACACAAGTGACGTTGACAATATTTCATTCTTCTGTCCAAAAGACGATTGTAATAAAAAGTCGCTGTTTACCATTGCATCGATCTCGAAATCAGATGAAACAAATTCTGATGAAACCACAACTATTTTATATAAGTTTTGAAAGCTCAAAGCACAAAAAACATAAACGAAGCTTAAAAAACGTGACGAATGTAATTGGAAAGTTAAGCAAAGAAAATATAATGTGAATAGGCCTGCAATATGTTAGTAGTAAAGATGGAAAAGTCTGCAGCAAAAGAGTTTTAAAACCGCCATGCCCTGCAACGTGCCGTAGAAAATGTAGAGAAAAAATATCAGAAGAGACAAAACGGAGATTTTTCGACAGGCAGTGAGAATTTTTGACTAAATACGTTATTAGAGGAGGAGAAAAGAAAATTGCCTTGGAGAGAGATCTCAAAACTCCACACATTATCATATTAACTTCCTAGTGGCAAAGGTGATGACTTTGAGACTACAAAAGTACAGGTATGTAAGTAGATGTTTTTGAGAACCTTGTCAGTTGGTGATGGAGTTGTTCAAACAGCGTTAAACAAACTGGAAAAAGGCCATGGATTGGTTGGACCCCATCAGCGCGGAAAACATAACAATTTAAATCTTTCATAAAATAAGTGTTTGTAAAGAAATATATGACATTAAAGATATATTGAAGAATACAACGAGTACCTATTTAAATACTATCAAATAAATTATAACGACAAATATTAATATTACTTGTTAATATCAAAACGACGAATAAAGTGGTTACCTATATACAACCTAAAATATTCTAATTGAAGCAAATCTTAGGACGACGATTTTAGCTGTTTTCATATTTTGATCGCTTTAGATGTTTTTCATTACTATTCCTTTGACTGATTTTAATTAACTGACAATTGCTGTTTTAAAGTTTTTTTCACAATTACTTATACACGTAAAAATTTCAGATACGCTTTTGTCTGGTGGTTCGGTTTTTACGCAAGAGAATCTGTCAATTCTTGATGATATTGACACAAGTGAGATTGACAACATTTCGTCCTACTGTCCAAAAGTTGACTATAATAAGAAGTCAGTGTCCACTCCTGCATCCATCTTGGAATCAGATGACACACATTCTAATGTAAACACATCTAGTATCATAAGTTGTGAAAGCTTAAAGCACAAAAAATATAAACGAAGCTTAAGAAAAAGTAACGAAGCGAATAAAGACCTGCAACATGTTAGTAGTAAAGATGGAAAAGTTTGGACCAAAAAAGTTTTAAAACCGCCATGCCCTGTAACATGCCGAAGAAAATGTAGAGAAAAAATATCAGAAGAGACAAGACAGAGATTTTTCGACAAGTTCTGGAATATTGGGGATCATTCAAGACAGTGGGAATTTTTGACTAAGTACGTTGTTAGAGGAGAAGCAAAGAAAATTGCCTTGGAGAGAGATCTCCAAAGACTCCACACGTTATCATATTTTCTTCCAAGTGGTGAAGGTGACGACATTGAGATTACAAAAGTACAAGTATGTAAGTCGATGTTTTTGAACACATTGTCAATTTGTGAAAAAGTTGTTCAAACAGCGTTAAACAAACTGGAAGAAGGTCATGGATTTGTTGGACCAGATCAGCGTGGAAAACATAACAATCGCCAGAGAATAATTACTGATGAAATGAAAAGAAGTGTTATTGACCACGTTGCAAGCATCAGTCCAAAAGAATCTCAAGGCACACGTAAACATTCGAAAAAAATATACCTTGAAGACTCTTTGAATGTTGCAAAAATGTTTAGGTTATACAAGAAATGGTTTGATCCTAACCAATATTCTTCGGAAGTGAAGACTGAAAGACAATATCGTGATATAGTTAATAGTAATTTAAACATTCGTTTTCGTAAGCCTTTCAAGAATAATGATTAAAAGCAATGCAAGTTTTTAAAAATTGTTGAAGTAATAGGTAAAGCTAGAAAGTTAGAATCGACTTTAAAATTTTCAGCTCTAACATTAATTATGAATATACCAGCTATATTAAGCTACACACTCACCTTCTAATCTGTGGTTCTTTAGAGATGAAAACATTTTCTTAGTAATTAATTATTTATGGTATGGACGTTTGGGTTATAATATAGAACTGCGTTACAGACATAAGGATTTTTATATTTTGAAAGAATGGTGATAAAGTAGGTTGTTCTAATTAAGATCATTATAATATTAATCTTTAATAATAATTTTAGAGTTTATAATAAAGAAATATTTAACAGTATGTTTATTTTATTAAAGGTGAGTTATATTTTTATTAGCAGTGGATTATTTAAAAGAAACTTAGTATATTCTTTGCTCTAAAACTTGAAAAGAACTTATTTAAAAATATTTTTTTTCATAAATTTAGTAACAAATTATTAAATAATTTGAAATAAACTTAGATTGAAGAAATAAACGATACTTTATGACACACTGTCTTACAAAAGTACCTCCTGTCATTTGGGCTGCAAGTCCAATCTTTTGGAATACTTGCATAAGATTACTCCCCTAACTATAAAGCTCGTTTGCATTACGAACTTTATAGTTAGGGGAGCAACATAATATAATATTGACATGATTAATTTATATATTATTATTGACATTAGAATTATATGCCTATTAGCTTTTTTATATTTAATATGTTGCATGCCTATCTGGGCAATTGTGCTTGTACCTAATGTATTTAATTAAGATTCTGTTATACCACATTCATGCAATAAATACATTTCTATTTCTATTTCTATTGTTCGTGATTCTGTGCCAAATCGTCTGTAGCTCTTTGTTTCTAATCCTTTTTCAAGTGTAACAGACGTATAATAGTTGTTTAAACAAATGGCACTAAAAACACTGTGCTATAAAAGACTTTGTTTATCATAAAAACAGTAAAGTACCTAAGTTCGTTCGGTTTCATTGAGTTGACTGTTTACAGTCTTGCTAAATAAATACTTGGTGAAACTAATAAACAGAATATATTTTTTTAGCTAGAAGTTTATAATAACATGGTAAATAACATTTATGTTTTTCTTTCAGCTGCAATTATCACAAATAAAAGGAATAAAAAGCTGTTACTTATAAATGGATTTACGTACACTAAGCACGTTGCTTCTGCTCTTAAAACTAGATGGCGTTGCACGGTGAGAAAGTGTTCAGGCCGAGTCCACACGATAGAAGATGATGTAGTGTTCCTCATGGAGGACCACAGCCACCCTCCAGGACAGCTGAAGTCTATGTTCTACAGTCAGAAAAAAATCTTAATAAAGTCCTAAATACCAAAGATTTAAATCGTTAGGTACGCCTTCGTACAAGCTTCGTACTGAAAATCTATTAGCATTATTTCAAATCTGTCAAAACGGCGCATGGACGCATCACGTATGCGTATACGTGATGCGTTGTTTATACGTCCATCAGAATTGACAACGGAAGGAAAATAAATTTCGATAATGATTGAAATCTAAATACTTACGCGTGAAATGTTACACCATTTTGTTTTCTTTGTATTTTTAAAATTGTTGGTGTACACAAGACGGCATTTTAAAAAAGTTCTCACGTAGTTTCTCGAAATAACTGACAGTGTTCAAATGAGCACTGATAGCCATCCAATAGCAAAGAAGTGAGGCTCACTCATTTGAATGTTGACATATTTAGGTGAGCTCATACTAAGTATGGTAAGGGCGTATCTAACGATTTAAATCTTTGTTGAATACGTTCTAAATTTACAGAAAAACGATTTAAAACCTGTATAGTTGTTATATCTCGCAAAGTTCGTTTGGCTATGAATGTTTATTTGTTTTAGTGTGCGTCTGCACGCTCTCGTATTACGCACACTAAAACAAGCCCGATTCACACATATCAGTGAAGTTACAGTTCCAGCACAGTACCGGCACCGTGTTAATTTATTATTTCATACATTCTTTATGAACGCGTCCATACCTGTCATTGTCAGTGACGAGACAGTGCTCTAAGTGTCAGAGAATGCCTGTTCATAGAGAATGTATGATAGAATCCTTACTAATATTATAAATGCGAAAGTCCGTTTGTTTGTTTGTGTGTTACGCCTTCACGTCTTAACTACTGAACCGATCATAATGAAATTTTGCATATACGTTGTCAGAGGTACAGAGAAGGACATAGGGTACCTTTCATCCAGAAAAAAAGTATTGTTCCCGAGGGATAGCAAAAAACCTTTCTACGCAGACGAAGTCGCGGGCGGCCGCTAGTCCTTACTAATATTATAAATGCGAAAGTCCGTTGGTTTGTTTATTTGTTTGTTTGTTTGTTACGCCTTCACGTCTTAACTACCGAACCGATCATCATGAAATTTTGCATACACGTTGTCAGGGGTACAAAGAAGGACATAGGGTACCTTTCGTCCCGAAAAAAATTTTGTTCCAAAGGGATAGCAAAAGAACTTTCCACGCAGACGAAGTCGCGGGCGGCCGCTAGTGATAGAATAAAGCCCGATATCACGGTGGCGGTACTGTGCCGGAACTGTGACTTCACTTATATGTGTGAATCTGGATTAATTATCACGGTGGAGGTACTGTGTTAGAACAGTGGCGGAACTGTGACTTCACTAATATGTGTGAATGAGGCTGTAGATTGGTTTTTGTTGTAGTATTGGTAGTTTTGCATAAGATGGAGACATTTTATTAATATTAGTTAACATAACATTATGAACATCATACTTATCCAATCTAAAATTTAACTGAAATTCGGTGACAGGGAAACTTGTATGGATGATTGGGCTACTGTGTAAAACTGCGTTATGCGTAGAAGACTTAAGAATTAATATACATATATGTAGAATAGTGGTATAACTCATATTCTAAAACGTAATTTTACAAGTACTTACTTATCGTAACTTTGAACAAATTAAACTTTGTATAGGTATAGGGTGACAATTTTATTATTAAAGAAATGTTTACAAATCGTGTATTTATTTAAAACATGAGATTTTATTAAATTATTCCAAAAGATTCACAAATTCTGTGAGCTCAATTAAAGAATTATCCTTTTAATTTCTCTGTTTTATACAAGGTGTTTGTTAATAATAGCCTTATAGAGCCAAATATGGCAGATAGGCTACCATGCATAGAACCCCTGAAAATGATTAAAAAACATGAAATCCCCATTTTTCTTAAAAAACATTTTTTTTTCTTTTTACTATAAACTGCATACCTACTTAGTGGCAACCTTAGACCGAAATTGTATTTTGATTACTGAATGCAATAGTCAGGCTGCCTTTTTTATCCCTATTTTAGTAAATAACATGGCTGACTACATAGAGCTGTCACTTCAATCAGCAGCTGATTTAAGTGACAGTTCTCATGTATTTTACACTCAGAAAAAGGAAACCTATGGAAGTGGCACAAACTGCAATAACAAAGGATTTTTGACGTAAGGCGCGTGCCGTGTCCGCCATATTGTGTTACGTTTATATATTACAATTTCGACTCTATGCAATTTACATAAGGTGTATGTACACTAAGCTAAGCCGCCATGTTTAGTTGCGTTTGAATGGAGTACAATGAAGTAGCTATCCACGCTTTTTAGTAGGAATGTCAGGTCCATATTATTCCTTCGTCATTGATTTTACACCCTAATGACGTTTAATGACAGATAATTGTTTTATTTTTCCTGAAGATGTGGATATCTGCCGGATTTTCCGGTTTTATCTGTGGATTCGTCAGAACGACAAAATAATAGCGCTAAATTACCCAATGCGAACATTACGTTTATGAATAATGAAAGTTATATTAAATGATGTGTAATAGCTTTATCAATATTTTAACCAAAATTTACTATTAACTGTATTTTAAGGTTTTTTTTATGAATAAGGCGTTAATAATTTTCGTTTCATTTTTCAGAGCTACAACCACGATTTGACATGAGCATAAGAGGAAACCGGGTTTTATACATAGGATGTAACAAGTACAGAATAAATAGTCGTAAAGATTTGGGACGTAAAATTAGTTGGAGGTGCGCCACTCACGAGAGATTTGGCTGCAAGGCAAGGGTGCATACAATCGACGATGTCGTCGTTTATTTCATCGATGACCATATTACTTCTGACCCGAATATACGAGCCAATGAATTGCTCAGCGGATACCTCTAATAGTACAGGTAACTAATAGTACAAGTGTATAGATATGACAATTTGGCGGCAAAATATTATGAAACTTTGTTCATAACTTTATCTTGACACTAGAAAATTGAAGATTTGCCGAGTAATACCAACATTTTGAGATCATAACGTCCTAGAGGGTATGGCCATGGAAGTAATTTTATAAAATCCACATTTTAAAAACTAGACGAGTAAGGTACCATTTTCTATGTAAACTTTTGCGCTGAATCAAATGAGATAACGTTAGAATCAATATTTTGCGAGATATGAAGAAATGATCGTCTTTGACTAGTTGTGTCTCCGCAACCAATAAACGTAAACTAATCGGATAAGGCTGAAATTATGGCAAAATTAGTGAGGTTTACAAAAGTATTCAGCAAAGTAACCTGAAAAACGCTTCCTTTAGGTAGTTTTTTTAAAGAAACTGAAACTAAAATTAACTTTGACTCTATTTTAAGGATTTTTTTAATGAATAAAGCGGTTTCGTTTAATTTTTCAGAGCTACAACCACGATTTGACATAAGCAAAAGAGGAAACCGGGTCTTATACATAGGATGTATCAAGTACAGAATAACTACTCGTAAAGATTGGGGACGTAAAATTAGTTGGAGATGCGCCACCCACGAGAGGTTTGGCTGCAAGGCAAGAGTGCATACAGTCGACGATGTCATTGTTTATTTCAACGATGACCATATTACTTCTGACCCGAACTTACGAGCCAATGAATTGTTCAGCGGATACCTCTAATGAAAAACCGGTGTTAACGTTTAAAAGCCCCTATTAAACTACACAATTTTCAGCGCGTATATTCAAATTCAGAGAGTCTAACAGCCAATTTCAATAACCTATACTCAGTAAGAGATAGGTTTACTAATGATTTGTTGCCTAGGCGTCGATAATGACGGGAAATAGCAACAGTTTCTTATTAGCAGGGCTGGAAAACCTGGTTAAAATTCGCAACCAGGTTTCGCGCAGCTTCATACATTTTGAAAAAAGCGTTTTTATTTCGATTCTGCTCGTCGAAACCGGTATTATTTCTGGTTAAGCTCGTAGACCGTTTTGGTTTTGATTCCGCTCTCAAAATGAGGTTAATACCAAAATGATTTTGTTCGCTCCGCCCACCCGATGCAAAGCAACGAAACGAAAGACCAGGGCTGGAAACCGGTTTCAAATTAACCTGGTTAATTTCGATCTCAAACAGGTTTTTTCGTAAGTGTTGAACCGATTCGCGAGCGATATTGCGTCTGGAATAAACCTGGGATAAATCCCGCCCGCAGATAAAAAAAGACAAAATATATCGCTGCACTATTCACGCGCGTCGTGGAATTAACCAGGTTTATCCCAGAAGCAATATCGCTCGCGAATCGGTCCCGCTCCGAGTGAACACTTACGAAAAAACCTGTTTGAAATCGAAATTAACCTGGTTAATTAGAAACCGGATTCCAGCCCTGCTTATTAGTAACAGATCTATAATAGGCCTATCTCTTACTGAAAATAGATATTGAAATCCGCCGTTACTCTTATTATTACTAACACCCGTATTCAATTAAAATACTACCCTAACTTATGCGACTTCACTGCGTTGAAATAGAGTTCTGTGGTGATTGGTTCGTTTGTTTTACGCATTACGTGTGATTGGTAGTTGGGACGCTGTGCGTCCGCAGGCACTGTGAGACCTCATAATAATGTTTGTGAATGTGGGAAGAATCGGAGGAATCTAAAGGCCTACTCAAATCTGACCGGTATCCTGTACCGGTGGCGGTAACGATATCCCGATGGGTATGCGGTAACGCGCTATTCAAAGGTATTCCGCAACAGCTGCCGGTAATGCCATACAAAATACCGGTCGGGATATCGGTCGGGTATACCGTTAACACCACCGGTACAGGATACCGGTCAGGGGGCTAATTTTCTAATTATAAAAATCTGTCGCAATCGCTTTCGTTTGACAGATGGATGTGACACATTGCTGCATTTCTTTGGTAAATTTTTATTTGTGCCAAAAAGAAACTTCAATTGAAAGCGATTGCGATAGATTTTGAAGTTAGACAATAGAAAGGCAGGTTTCAGTAGGCCTTAATAGTGTAGTTGGGTAGTGTAGCATCTTTGTAAGTTCGTTGTTCATTTATAATCAATCTCTATATCTAGTTATCATACACGCTGAAATTGTTATCATTTGGTTCTCGCAGTGGGGTGGTTCCATTCACGATTACAGGCAACTTTACTACGGGGCCAACTCTGATATCGCAAATATCTGCTGTTAAATACAAGAGCACAATACCTACTCGACCTTAATATATGGAACAGCTGTTTTTTTTCGCTATATTAGAGTTGGCCCCATATTAACGTTGTTTGAACCCAGTGCGAGAACTAAATGATAAAAAATTCACGCTATATTTTTAAGCACGTGTAGGGGGTACTATCTAGTATTCTCAGATCAAATAAAAAAGGAAGATGGAGCGTTGCGCAGTGGTTGCGAACAACGAAGTGAGGCCGGTTTTTGATGGTACATGTGTGCGTACTAGGGGGCGGGCGGGGGCCGCGCGGCAGGGTTCGATATGGAACGCCCAATGACGAACGAAAGCCAAGGCGTAGTTTCGTTACATGTGTGTGCGTATACTGTGTATGTAAACAGCCAAGGCGTAGTTTTACATGCCTTACCGCTTTGTCGGAAGACTCCGTCTTTACTTTTTTATTTCGTCTGAGCTAGTATTAAATAATTAAAAGATCCTTAGGATTTATAAAATAAAACCACGTTTATTTGTTTATAGATTAAGTATATTGTTCAAATGTAGTTCATTGCACATTTTCTTTTATTTTAAATAAATCGTTTGCTTAAAAATTATACTCATTACAATTTACATTGTATCATTCCTTAGACAACTGTTCCATTTTTATTCGGTATTCTAGGAAAGCTCCAGTTAAATATACCGCGTATTTACGTCAAATATTAATGAATTTTATTTTCTTTTCAGGTCTAGAGGCGATTTTTATAACTAACGATAGTGGGAAAAGTGTTTTAGTTTTGGAAGGTGCTAAATACAGGCCAAATGGAGTGTCCGGAAAGAAAGTGCGTTGGAGGTGCACCTCACACGCCCGGTTTAAGTGCAAAGCAATTGTGCATACGTTGTACGACGAGATAGTTCTATATAAGAACGAGCATACTATTACAGACCCTTATTAAAATAGAAAAAAACTACTTTTCTCTTTCTCCAACTACTTATTAGTCCCTTTTGTTAACTTGTCTGGATGCCCTTCATACAGGTCATTTTATTTCCCTAGTAAGGATAACAGCATAACCATTTCATTTTGTCCCTAATTTGTAGGTTGTTTGTAAACTTTAAATAAAAAGATAACTGTCACGTCGGCGGAGAGTTGATAAAAAAATAAATCAGTATCTCTAAACTCAACACAAATTGCTGCCCGCTAATTATTACCCTACAACGACCCGTTGATTACGTAAGTCTGTTGCTAACAATTCTTGATTGAATGAAGCGCAGTTACATTGCTGCTTAAAGCAAGATAGTTGTCACATTGGTTCTTAACTAAATCAGCAATGTAACTGCGATTTCTGTCAGAGTTGATTGCACAAAGTTACAGAATTACCCCCCTGTTCTAACAATTCTTGTCTGAAATCGATTGACACCGTTTAAAATTAATGAAATTTGACAGTGTCATTTATCCGCAAAGTGCTATTAAAGTACTCTGTTATCAACTGAAACTGACAAATTACATTAATTTCAAACGATGTCAAACGATTTCAATTGGGTACAATCGATTTCAAACGAGAATAGTTAGGAATAGAGTTGCGTAATACATGGGGCGGAGTGCCACCGGGGCGGCCCAATAATAAAGGAAATGTAGTTGTTATTAATTATTAATAACAACTACATTTCCTGTATAGTGCGATCAGTGCGATTCAGGATGCAACTCAATGGCGGTTGTGGAGTTAGACGCTACGCGCATACTCGTGCCTCGCAGCCTCGCCCCTCCTACTCGCTTACATATAAATGTATGGCGAAGCGACTTGCGTTTAACTTCACAGCTGCCATTTTGAATCGCACTATACGCAAAACTCGGTGTCAAACGACGCCCGTCATACAGTACGAGGCATACCTATATCTTGAATTTTTTTCGACGGAGTGGGGATAAGTTCGCGCATGTGGACTTGCGAGCCACCAATAGTACGCGCCCCTTCCGCTACCGCTACGCATACCCATAATACACGTTCCGCGCAATCCCCATACAGATTATTATATTCAAGCGACAGTCACTACGCATCCACTGCATCGGAATCGGTGCGTACGGCGTGGAAGGAGCGTCAGCATCTGTCACTATGTATGGATTTCTATGGCGCGGACATGCACGCAATAAAGCAACAAATCCGTCCGCTTGGATTCCGATGCAATGGACGCGCACCTTAACTGCAAAAAGTTTTCATGATAGTGTATTTATCAACTCCCGGCAAATAAATTGTTTAAGAACTAAAATAGTAGGGTTTCAGTTGATTTAAATAATGTAGACTGTAAGTAGGTAGGTATTCTGATGACACTGGCGAAGTGAAGTTCAACTTTGTCGCTGTCATTCGCACCCTGAATGCATACCTAATTTAAATTTTGGAATAATAAAAATTATTTATTTTCTTAATTCTGGGAATCTGTAATAATAAAATATTTTAATAGATTTTTATTTTTATTTTTGTTGGTCAATATATAGGTAAATGGTCTGGAACAAGGCCGACCGGCTATCTGGTTTGACCCTTATAGTCTGTTTTTTAGACACAAAATGACAGATTTTCCTGTCAAATTCAAAATTGTGATAGCGGTCAAGCGGTTGCCTGTCTGTCTATCATAAAAAAATTAAAAACATAATGTATAATTTGCAAACTTAATTAGGAAACGTCATTTTTGTCTGTCTGATAAAAAAAATCGGGTTGCACTCCGGGAGTGCTGGCAGAAGTGAAAACTTGAATATTACCGTTGTGCATTTTTGATATTTTGGAATTTTTAGGGAATAATTTTGCACGAATTGCCGTCTTACAAATTTACTCTGCATTTGAATTTATTAATACAAGAATAAGAATAAGAATTTTTTATTTGCATAACAGTATTTTATTTGCATTACAGAACAGTATTGTACGAAAGTCTTATCCATAGCTTGACAGAAAATCTAGAGTTTTGACATTGAATTAAAAAATTAGCGCCTTGCTATGGTGACACAAGTGTTTACGTCTTGAAATGACACGCCGTCATTTTCGCCGCGCCCCGTAGAAAGAGAGGGGGATACTTCCGCCGCCGGCTGTCTACTCTCCATCCGTCATAATTATCCGTCTTACGAATTTTCGATCAGGGTCACGTGATCCTGACTGAATGACGCGAGTTTAACATTTTTTCCCCATTACAAAAAAGCGTACAACGCCGCTAAAGAAGTTTTCACTTTAAAAAAAACACTTTAAAAACAAAAAAACGACTTTAGTAGCTTACGAAATATTGAAAGCTGTTACTAAACTCGTAAAGGTTAAGATAGGAAATAATTTGAAAGAAATAAAATAAATGTATTTTGGGAACACAGTTACGAGCAAAATTACACAGTAGGTACAAAAAAAACTAAACTATTTCAAATTTTTCTTTCAGCTGAAGTCATCATAACTAGGAGGGGCCACACAATGTTAATTCTTAATGGATACACGTACTGCAGGAATTATTATACTAGAGAAAAGATTAGATGGCGCTGCTCGGTACGAAAGTGTTCAGGGAGGGTGCACACGATTGAGGGACAGGTGGTATTTCTTATGGAGACCCATAACCATCCTCCACGACAAAGAGCCCAGATCCTTAAAAGTCTTGAAAATAATTGACTCTTGATTGAGATGAGATGTGATAGAGATTTACAGAAATAAAACCTTCGTTCCCACTAGTACACCCAACTAGTTCAACCGTTGAACTAGTGCAACTTTTCTGTCTCAGTAGTTCACCTATCTATAAATCCTTTAACGAGTTGAACTACTGCGACTATTCGCTCCCGCTAGTACACCCGGCTAGTTCACCCGTTGAACTAGTGAAACTTTTTTATCGCAGTAGTTCACCTGTCTATAAGAGTTGAACTACCGCAACTATATGGTTGAACTCTTGTGGATCCACACTTGTAGCATTATGGCGTGTCAGAACACCGTGTCATTATAGGATTTAGGCGTATAAAACGGCGTCGGTTTTTTTTTCATTCATATGTGGACATTTAGTTTGTGATCTCACAATTATTAAGTACCCTAATGAAAATAAATCTAATATATTATGTAAATAAAAAAAAAAGAAGAAAAAAAAAGTATAGTTGCGGTAGTTCAAATCTTTTTGACAGGTGAACTACTGCGATAAAAAAGTTGCACTTGTTCAACGGGTGAACTAGCTCAACGGTTGAACTAGTCGGGTGTACTAGTAGGAACGAAGCAAATAAAACACTTTTATTTGAGTTACAGTATGTAAGTGATATTATTCAAGATTATTATTTTTATTGAAAAGTTAAATTTGGTCATTATTCTTCTTATGTTTTTTACGCAAAGATTCTGTATTTAAGCATCTGTGGGGTCTAGGGTCAATAAAATGGTTATAATTAAAATTCTCTTGTATTTTCGGTATATCCAAAAACTTTTTACAATTCTGCATTATAATGTTCTGCATATGTAAGAATTGAGGTATTACTATTAATCTTTACAGATAGGGTCTACATTATCTGATTTAAAGTGATAAAATTAATTTCGAGATAGATAATGTGGACGCCTCCGATTAAGGCGGTTGTATGACTGAAAGTGGCGCCCTCGGAGGTTTTATTTAATAAGTTTTTAATAAAAAAAAGATTTTAGTAATGTTTTACGTGGAGTTTTAGGGTCCATGGTCTAGTGTGTTTAGAAGGTATCTACATGCCCTCGTAGTCATTCGTAGAAGTAGATAGCAAATGTGTCAAAAACGGCCAGATTTAGCAGTTTTCAACTTCTAGCAGTGACTATGGGGGCATGTAACGATACCGTCTAAAAATACTAGACTATAGGCCCTTAAAATTCCACTTAAAACATTATTAAAACTGTGTATAGAATTATAACCTTAAATAAAATTCACCGCGGAGCCACTTTTGCTCAGGGTGCCACCTTAAGTTAAACCTTTGATAAACTACCGATAAGTACCTCAGAAACCGGGCATCAGTAGTTTTTGCGTGATCGAGTATTTGAGTAACAAACGTTTAAATAAACTTTTACATTTATATTTTTTAAATTTGAGATTTAGCATTCACAATGCTATTATTTTTTAAATAATACTTAAAAATAATATACTTACTCGAAACAGTGACTCTATAGCTCAGTTGAAAGAGCATCGGACCGGACTTTCAAAGATAGCGGGTTCGATTCCCGCCTGAGAAAAATGATTAAGTACAGTACTAGGCACGTATCTTGAAATTTTTTCGACAGTGTGGGGATAAGTTCGCGCACGTGCTCTTGTGAGCGATCAATAGCGCGCGCCCCTCTCCCGCCGCCCGCACCCCTCACCGCTACGCATACCCAAAATACGCGTTTCGCGCAATCCCCACCCGATTTCAAGTTATATGCCTCGTACTGTATAGCGAGTCGAATTTTTTCAAGCTTATTATTTTTGAATATTTCACATTTATAATATTAGTAGAATTTACACGAGTTTGACTAAACCATATCTCGTTACACAATGGAATAGAAAAATATGATGCCCTCCGTTATAATAAATGTATATTCTTATAATTTAAATAAATGTATATTATGTTGTTTCTTATTGTAATAAAATATGTATGTTTACATGAAAGTGTTTTCTTTTTGACTTTGGTAAGTACGGAATTCTGCTTCAGCGAAAAGTAAAGATTTTGAATTTATTTTTTGTGTTAAAAACGTAATAGTTTACATCAGAGTGAAGTAATTTTGTGCATTTCAGAACCGAAAACCTTCTTTATAGAAAACACTTCAAGAAAAAAAATATTGTTTGTTGATGGCATTCGATTTCGTAACACGGGATTTTCGACGGCGGGAAAGTTAAGATGGCGGTGCACCACGCATGCGAAATATAGATGCAGAGCTGTAGTGCATACGCTGAACGACAAAATTGTTTACTATAAGGATGAGCATACGACTAGCTTCCGAAAATGAAGATGTCAAAAAAAGAAGATCATTCATGCTCGGCCTTTTTTCAAAGTGCCAGCCAACAAAAAAAATATACATATTGCTAGAACTAAACATCCGAAGCAGTTATTTTTGTCATGTAGTCGGTTATAATTAATTATACTTTATAGTGCAGTAATTGCATTGGCATACTAAGTTATTATAACTTATACAAATAGTTTAATAATAATAGGGTATTTGACAACATTGAAAGTATACTACAAATTATGGTCATCCTAACAGATAATGACGTAAAAAACATATTCAACTATTATACACGCTGAAATTTGAATCATTTGGTTCCCGCCGTGGGGTGGTTCCACTCATGATTATAAGCAACTTTTACTATGGGGACAACTCTCCTGCTCGCAAAAAAAATCAGCTGTTCTGTACAAAAGTGCAGTACCTACTCGACCTTAATGTATGGAACAGCTGATTTTTTTTTGCGAGCAGGAGAGTTGGCCCCATAGTAAAAGTTGCTTGTAATCATGAGTGGAACCACCCCACGGCGGGAACCAAATGATCAAAATTTCAGCGTGTATAGTAGTCTAAATTTAGTAATTTAGTCTATTAATTTATTTATTTCACCTAGAAAAATGCAATACTTTTTGTTTTTTTTTTCTGTGGCGAAAACGCTCTAAGATGACTGATGGCGGTTTTAATATTTTAAAATCAAATATTTATTTTTAAATGAATTACATTAATTTTTTAATGAAATATCAATGTGGTGCGCTTATTACGTAGTAAGGAATGATTTAAAATGGTTTTCCAAAATTAGTCAAATAGCCTATTATGTAATACTAAAGGAGATCGCCCATTTTCTAAGAGCACAACATCTCACTCTCAATATTTTTGTGCCCTAATAATTTTAATTGATTCCTTAATTAAAATCAGTAATTAGTTTTTAATATCTTACCCTAGTATAATCTATATTACATGTTTTCTATAACCTTTTTAGGTTATGTTTTTTTGTAAACGTCTTGTTTTGAGAATAATGATGACACAGCTGGTTAGCGCCGCGGGGCAGCCTTGCTTGCAAGGGTTGGTTACAGAATGGGTGACCCAAAAATACTATTTTCTCCTCCTCCGTGCTTCAGAATCAGAAGGCACGTTAAACCGTTGGTCCTAGTCTAACTTAGCTTAACTTGGTAAATAGTCAACAGAATATTACGTGTCCAGTTTACTCTCACAAAACACAAATGACCAAAGAACTAAGCAAAACTCGGAAATTGCACAGAAAACAAACGATCATATGAAATAATCACGTACGATGACAATAACATACACCGCCGTCTCTTGACAAGATAGACAGTAGTGTTTTTTTTAATCTTCTTTTAAAAAAAATCAAAACCTTCTTCTTTTTCTTAATGAATGGCTTGCTCTGTGGTTTCCTTCCGTCACCGTCAATGTGACTGTAATGATGGTATTATATTAAAATCGATTATTTGGCTTTGTATTATTTTTATTTTTCTTAAGAAGTTTCCGCGAGGAAAGCATCCGAATACAATCATATATATCAAATATGTAATTCAACATGTCTATGAAACTATTTTCATTTCACACATAGTCGACCATCAACAAAAGAATCGGATTCGGTATACTCAGAAATCGATGTTTATTTTAGATCTGTACTTTTACTGTGTGGCAACATTTTCAATACACACAAGATGGTGGATCGTTGAAAGTTTTAAATGCTTTAACTACAAATTAAAACTGTCTTCAGTCCCAGGCTTAGACTAATAGTTTTGTAAACATTTTTGGGAATAAAAAAAAGCAACTATTTTTATGGTTTTTGTTTTGTTAAGGCACAAAAGCCCAAAAGGCGAGATGTTTTATGGGCGTTTTCCTTTAGTTATAAAAATTACTTTGTTTATATTTTTTAAATTTTATTATGCATTTAATTTAGTGGCTAAATATTAATTAACATTGAATTCTTATTGTAAAAAAGATAATTAGATCATACAATTTCAGAACCAGAAGCAGTGTTCTTAAAAAATAGTGAAGGGAAGATAATATTGTTTGTTGATGGCATAAGATTTCGCAGCGATGGCGGCCCAACGGCGACTGGTAAATCAAGATGGCGGTGCACCACGCATGCCAAATTCGGGTGCAGAGGGGTAGTGCATACGAAAAACGGCAAAATTGTTTACTATATGGATGAGCATATCACTAGCTTCCGAAAATGAAGATGTTTTTTAAAGAAGATCATTCATTCTAGGTCTTTTTTTAAAGTGCCAGCCAATAAAAAAAATATACATATTGCTAGAACTAATCATCCGAAGCAATTATTATTGTAATATAATCGGTTATAATTAATTATACTACAGAGTAAGTTATTATAACTTATACAAATACTTTAATAATAATAATAAATGTAGTTGTATAAAATGCTTTGTTAATATTATTGAATTTTTATTATGTATTTAATTTAGTGGCAAAATATTCATTAACATTGGTTATTGTAAAAGGATAATTAGATCGTACAATTTCAGAACCAGAAGCAGTGTTCTTGAAAAATAATTCGGGGAAGATAATATTGTTTGTTGATGGCATAAAATTTCGCAGCCATGGCGGCCCAACAGTGACGGGTAAATTAAGATGGCGATGCACCACGCATGCAAAATTCGGGTGCAGAGGGGTAGTACATACGCATAACGGCAAGATTGTTTACTATATGGATCAGCATACCACTTCCTCTACTGAAGATTAATGTAAAATAAAGGAGATCATTCATTCTGGACCTTTTATGGAAGTGCCAGCTAACAAAAAAATACCTATAAATATTGCTAGAATTAATCTTCCGAAGCAATTGTCATTGTCATGTAGTCGGTTAAAGTTATTGTATTACAGAGTAGGTACACTTATTTCATTATTAATAGGTTATTACCTAAACAATTATTAATAAATGTAGTTATGTAAAATGATTTGTCTATATTATTTAATTCTTATTATGTATTTTATTTAGTTTCAAAATATTTGTTATTGTAAAAAGATAATTAGATCATAAATAGCAGAACCTGAAGCAGTGTTCTTGAAAAATAGTGAAGGGAAGATAAAATTGTTTGTTGATGGCATAAGATTTCGCAGCGATGGCGGCTCAACGGTGACGGCTAAATCAAGATAGCGGTGTTCCACGCATGCAAAATTCGGGTGCAAAGGGGTAGTGCATATGCAAAACGGCAAAATTGTTTACTATATGGATCAGCACACCACTTCCTATAATGAAGATGAATGTAAAATAAATGAGATTATTCATTCTAGGCCTTTTCTGAAAGTGCCAGCTAAAAACAATTATACATATTGCTAGAACTAATCATCCAAAGCAGTTATTATTGTCATATGGCCGGTTATAATTAATTATACTACAGAGTACACTAATTTCATTGACATACTAAGCTAAAAACAAATGCTTTAATAAAAATAATACATGTAGTTATATACAATACTTTGTTTATATTATTTATTTTTTATTATGCAAGTATTTAAGATAGTGGCAAGATATTCATCATTCATTATCATTGAATTGTTATTGTAAAAATATAATTAGATCATAAACATTTCAGAACCAGAGGCAGTGTTCTTGAAAAATAGTGCGGGGAAGATAATATTGTTTGTTGATGGCATAAGATTTCGCAGCCATGGCAGCCCAACGGCGACGGGTAAAACAAGATGGCGGTGCACTACGCATGCAAAATTCGGGTGCAAAGCAAACGTGTATACGCGCGATAACAAGATAATTTACTATATGGATAATCATACCACTACCACCAAAAGATAAATCTGTTCAAATGTTGTTTTACTTAATAATTAATACATATAAAGGGTGTCTCAGTAAGAGTGCACTTTTAAATTAAAAAATAAAAACACGTATTTTATGAGAGAGTCGTGATATTTTTATTGGATTGTAAAGAGAAATGTTCCGATTAATTATGGAATAAAATATCTGGCAAATGGCCCCACGGCTCTGATGCTGGCATCAGAGCCATAATAAGTCTTTTCGTGAAATTTTCCATGATTTTTTCACAGCGATGTGGCTTTATCTCACCGAGGGTATGCATTACAATGTCGAATATTCATAATACATACGACCGAAATACCGACGTATAAAACACCTATTTTCAAAATACCGAACATCTTAAATTTCGATATCCGATGGACCGAAACTTGAAAGATCGATTATCAAATGACCGAAAGTTTGGAATCCCGAAATTTCGGAATCACGAATGTTCGTAATAACTTACTCTACCTACACAAACACATTCATTTATGAAAGTAGGCGTTGCGGTTAATTTGTTTTACTCAAAAATGCTTGTAAAATGGTCATTATTTTGACAAAATCCACTAGTCGAGTTTGAATAAAGTGCACTCTTACTGAAACACCGTTTAGTTATTTATTTTTAGACGTTTGAAAGCAGAGTTTATGGACTAAATCATGTCCATAAACAATTATTAAGTGTAATAATATATTTAACTATTGATGTGTCAATAACGCCTCGATTACTGCAGTGGCCAGTCGCCAATTAATGTCCACCACTACCAGCTGCCGTACCTAGGGTTGCCAACTTTTTTACAAAATAAAAAGTACATTAAGGTCGGAAAAAAAATAATCAGTATTTTAGAAAACAGTATTTTATATTTTTAGTATTTTGACTAGGTACATATTTTTTGTGTTTTTTGAAAGCTTTGTATGCCTCATTATCTTCGATCATCAAGAAACTTGGAACACAGCTGTGATCTGTGTCTAGAAACGAGGTCTGAGCTGCACCTTTACATTTTAAACAGATTACCAGGTGATACCCGCTGAAAGCTGTATTTTTATATACTTTTTATTTGTTAAACAGTAAAAAGTATTATGTAGTGAAAAGCAGTATAATACTGTTTTTAACAGTATAGTTGGCAACCCTAGCCGTACCGCCTAACTCGGTCGTCTTTACTCTGGCTTTGTTTTATGACGTCAGTGCACTGTCCGTCCTTGTCATCGTATTATGATATGACAAGGACGGACAGAGCATTGCTATCGCTCTGGCTAAAGCTTTAAGTTAGGCGGTAGGGCCCCTGGTTGCACCAAAGGCTTGTATAGTATTTTTCTCAATACTTAATGGACTCACCTCTTAACTTGTATGATTTTAAAAATTCGTTAATTCGATGTACTTATTACATTAATAAACTTTAGGACCGATGATGACAGTCGTGTGATTATTTCTCTCTCCCTCTTATAGTGGCCATGTTTTATTCGCGGCCTTTTGTATTTTTCTGACACTCCATTCCTTTCTATCGTATCTAGAGCGATAGCAAAATGCCAAAGGAACCGCAAGAAATGTATTCACTCCTTTATCCTAATTATTCAAAATATTCTAAATCCCATAACATATCTTATCTTCTTTCTAATTCGCTCTGTGACGAAGTTGTGATAATAAGACAATATTTTTTCTTAAGCTTTTATTCAATTCTTAGTTATTATTAATACTTATTCTTTATACTTACATGCTGAAACTTTTATCATTTGGTTCCCGCAGTGGAATGGTTCCACTCATGATTACATGCAATTCAACTTTTAATATGAAGCCAACTTTGATATATCGCGAAAAATTAAGCTGTCCCATACAAAAGCGCAATACCTAATCGACCTTAATAATGTATGAAACGGTAGATTATTTCGCAATATCAGAGATGAGTTAAACCATCCCACTGCGGGAACCAAATTACTAAAAGCACGTAGTAAAACTTTTTCGTATTTTTTCAGGCATTAGCGCAACGTATGCAATCAACTCGAAAGGGAGGGACATACTCATAGTAGATGGATGTAAATATCGTGTTAACTGGGTCGGAGGGACGAAAATCACTTGGCGATGTACCTCACACTCCCGATTTGCCTGCAAAGCGGCTGTGCACACTGTTGACAATCGGATCGTGTATTACAAAAATGAACATAAAACTACAGCTACAGATATTAGTGACGTTCATCCAACAATGAACAAAGATTGCATATTATTATTATAAGTCTAAATTAGAGGTGCCCGTACGGTCGATCGCGAGAGGTTTTAAGATCGATCGAAAAGGATAACAGATTTGACACCTTGCACCCAATGTAGTTTTACTTATGATAATTATTTAGTGGCTTAAACGGTTAAAATGTCGATCTTTTAGTTCTAAATTTTTGCTAGGTCGATCTCCTTAAGAAAAAGTATTGGGCACCCCCTCTATCAATCTTGTCATAATTATACAAATAACTTAGTTAAACAATGCAAGTGAATCTTAGCTTATAATTGTGTGAAAATTACCTCTGTAACATTATTATAATGTAAACAAATATAGCTTGCCTAATTTTAAAAATAAACGCTATTTATTTCACATATTTTACTCTTTTATACACCAAAAGAATACAATACCAATAATAAAATCTGTGTTTATGTTTCATTATCAAAATAAATTTAATGCTGGGTATCGAGAAATATTCTTAAGTTAGGCAAATATACGACATGTGTATTGCGTATTCTACAATATTTATTATTAAATTAAATTAAATTATACAAACATTTTATGCAAGGTTTTTTTTATATTATTTTAATATTTTATTTATTTATTCAGAATTATCTGCAACTAGCAAAGAGGATTGGCTTCCCAAAAAAGTATTTAGTACATACTGAATATCTGAATTTGAAATAGGTAACTCGCGCCTGGCCCAGCGATTGCGCAGGTTAAGCAACGTTCGCAAGGGTCGGTCATGGGATGGGTGACCAAAAATGTATTATCTCGAGCTCCTCCGTGCTTCGGAAGGCACGTTAAGCCGTTGGTCCCGGCTGCATTTGCAGTCGTTAACACCCACCAAACCGCATTGGGCCCGCTTGGTGGGTTATGGCCCGTCCTCCTTATCCACCTATAAGGAATGCCTGTGCCCCAGCAGTGGGGACATTAAAATGGCTGATGGACAACTCGCAAAAGCGGGAAGCCACTAGATGCGGGCATCGCAGGACCGATCGTCGTGGAGATCCTTAGGGGAGGCCTTTACCCAGCAGTGGGTGTCGTGCGGCTGATATGATGAACTCGCAAAAAAAAAAAGAAGATATATATCTCGTGCTCTAAAATGAATTGAGCGGAAATGAACAAAAGCGCACGCAATATGTGGTCACTCCATAGCTGAAGGAAAATGTAATTTGTATGTGTTTCTTTCAGGGTTTGAAGTAACGACATCGCAGCGGGGAAAGCCGTTGCTTCACTACAATGGTTATACGTACTACAGGAAGAGGCAGTCCAACCACCGGACCATTTGGGCCTGTTCCACCCACCACCCTAGGGGATGCAAGGCTACTATTCATGCCTATGATTCTGAGATCGTGAACGTTAATGCTGATCATAACCACTAACAGGATATTACTACAATAGCGTAGCAAAATGTGTACTTGCGTAGAGCCAGTATTTGAGTCCTTTCCTTGACTCTTCGTTCCTCACGCCTCCTATTCGAGTGCGCAACATTAGCGAGTTTGAGGCCTGCAGGCTGATTATCTGATTAAAAACCATCTAGCGACCAGTAATAATTATGGAATCGTCGCCGTGAAACTTGATTTCGTACCAGCAATCGAGTTTCTGATAGTGCTGCCTCCAGTGCGAACCACCAAATAACTAACAAAAATGAGCACTTGTGAAAGGAAATGCTCCAAAATTCGTATTATCCAACTCAGTAACCGCGACGCATTCACGATTTCTTCTGTCAAACGGTTTCAATACGACGATTTCGTAAGTAATTGGCTTTGGTTAAAAAATAAAAGGTATTTTTTTTATATGTTTTTATTACAGATTAGGCCAATTTAAGAAACTAATTTGAATATTCTAACATTTGGTTGCGTATTTTTTTTTATAAATATATTTGAGTAGTGGTCAGCCGGAAATGCGTCATTAGTGGCACGAAAGTTTAAGAAGGAATACCTTTGCCATCTACTTTTAGAAAAATAAACGGCCAAGTGTCATTACCTGTCATAATAACTGTCAATGACATGTTGGTTGTTTGTAAACAAATAAGTTAAAGTTAATATTTCTTCTATTTTATTCATTAATCCAGTTGTGACGGTTTCAACCTACCTTCTTAATTATCCGCATTAATTTTTGAGGTGGTAAAATTATAATAAAAATGCTTACCAGTGGAAACTCAGTTGAAAAACTTTGTAAAGGCTAACACGCGCAATCTACCCTAATTTTGCGAAATGTGTCTATTTTGGAGGTAGGCTACTTGGATCAAATTGTAATGATTGCTTGTGGACTGATAAATTTGCAGGCCGACATAGTAAAAATTGTGAAAATATGTGCATACTTTTATTTCTATTTACAAATATTTCATAGTAGGGATGTCGAAAAAAATACGATATTTTTTTGCGATAAGTAGGTACACCTATATTTTTCGGGCGATATTAAATACTCTGATATATCGATAGATGTTTTTAAAATAATGTTTCCATAACATTTTTTTTGTATTACGTATGGATACTAATAGTCGACACTATTTTGTCACTGGAGCATTTTGATTTTTTGATTTTTCCAACTTTAGAGTATTAGAAATCATAGTAAAATTCGTAAAATCGAGCCAAAATTTCGCGTAGGGGTTTATTTTGCTTCTCTTTTTGCTTTACTATACCTTAAAATTAGAAACCATTACCTAGTCATCATCCCAATTTTTCTCAAAAATATTACCTATTTATATATTTATACATCGATATTTTTTCACTTCCACCTTCCACCATCCCTAATGCCAAGTTCATTATCAAAATTGTCTTTGCCCTTTTTTTCTTTTTTCTTTTTTTTATCATAGCTGGGGGATCTGCATGTGATGACGTCATAGAAAGGTCATTTGAAGGTTAAAGCTTTTTAATGAATATTTTTTAAAATATAGACTTATTTTAAAATCTAATTAGTAGACATTGTACAGAAAGCTTATTTCTCGAAATGGTTTTGAGATTTCCGGTCATGTTCAAAAAGTTAGCAAAGCCAATTATTTCTGTTGGCTAGATGTCTGGTTGCTACATGTTTTTAGTTAGACAATCAGCCTACCGAGGTCTTTATCATCCGCCGTCTCATAATAACGACCACGACGACGTGACGAGTTTTAAAGGCCGCCCGAAACAATCAATTGCGATTGTCAAGACACATTGATATTATCTTAAAGCGATTGACAATTTTTTGGCATTGCGTGGACAAACACAATTGACCGTTTCGGGCGACCTTAACAAACTTTTCATTGCGCGCTCATGTGTCACCCCGCCTTCTCACAATACTGACCACGACAAAACGCGACGCGCAAATTATCTGACTCTACATTACGCGCTCGACACGTCCACAGGCGGCAGCGGTTTATTCTCTTCGCGGCACCAAAGACCTCGGCACAGTTTAACAATCCATATTCTTTCAATTTTTTGTGTGATTAATTAAAGGCAATAGATCATCTTTTTTTAACCTTTTCGTTTTCTTTTTTCAATAAATCAAGTTGAGAAATAATAAATCTAATTTCACCGATTGAACCGCTTAGTGAAGTTGAAACAATAATAACTAGTTGAAAGGATAATTTATCGTCGACTTCTTTGGTCTTTGTGGTCTATAAATAAACAAAACTCATAAGGTGTTTGTTCTTATTTACGCCAAAATTAAAGTTCTGACAATAGGACAGTGCTTTTTGCACTTTTTCACATTGTTTTTATCTTCATGTACAAGGTTCATCTTCAATTCATTAAATTTATTTATTTATTTAGATTTATCTGAAAGATAATTGAGGCGATGAGACTGGTCTCAGTTGGTGGAGCCTATCCCACAAAAAGTATTAAGTACGTACTGAAAGTCTGAATATAAAATAGATAGCTCGCAAAAAACTGAGTATAGAATCTCTCGTAGTACGACGCATTCGTGCAAACAAAGGAATTGAGCGGAAATGCACAAAAGCGTGCGCAATATGTGGTCATTCTCTAGCTTAAGGAAAATATAATGAAAAATCTTAAGTAATCATGTGTTTCTTCCAGGGTTTAAAGTTACGACATCGCAGCGGGGAAAGCCTTTGCTTCACTACAGTGGTTATACGTATTACAGGAAGAAGCAGGCCAACCACCGGAGTAGGTGGGTCTGTTCCACCCACCACCCTAGGGGATGCAGGGCTAATATTTATACCTTTGACTCTGAGATCGTGAAGGTTAATCCTGATCATAACCACTGACAGGATATTACTACAATAGCGTAGCAGAATGTATGCTCGCGTTGAACCAGTATTTCCTTTCCTTGACTCTTTTTCCTCACGCCTCCTATTTCAGTGGGCAAAATTAGTGAGTTTAAGGCCCGAGGTCTGAGTCACCCGCCATTTCATTAACGACGTGACGAGCAATTTCTCTAACTCTTCATCGCGCGCTCGACACACCAAAAGGTGGCAGCGGTTAATTCTCATTCGCAGCACCACCAAGAATTCACGTCACCAAAGAACTTCAGGGACCTTATTTTTGAATCGCTCGGCAGGCGTCGAGCGCTCGTTTCTACTGGTTTTCGTTCGACATTTGACTCAAATGTATGGAGATTGAGTCGACGATCGAAAATCAGTAGAAACGAGCGCTCGACGCCAGTCGAGTGATTCGTAAATAGAGCCCCTGTAATCACGGCGCTACCGTTTGAGTCTTTGGAAAAATATTTATTTCTATAGCAATTAGACATCGTATATTTTAGTTACATTGAAATTCTATATTTTTTTTTTGTGTGATTAATAAAGAGAAATATTTTTTTAAGATAATTTATTTAAGTAATAGAAATATACTAGAAAAAAACGACTCACCCGTAGCAGCTCAGACGGGATGACAGATCAGGGTCCCTATTTTTGAATCACTCGACTGGCGTCGAGCGCTCGTTTCTACTGATTTTCGTTCGACATCTCATTCATTTGAGTCGTATGTCGAAAGAAAATCAGTAGAAAAGATTCAAAAATGGGTCCCCAGGTCAGGGACCCGTCTGAGCTGCTACGCGTGCGTGAGTCGATTTTTTCTATTAAATAAATTATCTTAATATAAAATAGCATTGTGAATGCCAAAAATCTAGAATTACAATATTTTTTTTGTTTAATGATTTGAAAACATGATTGTTTGTTTTTATGTAATAAATCATCAATTACATAAATGAGAAATCTAATTTAATTGCCTGAATCGTTTAGTGCAGTTTTTTATTATTTCGAAAATGGTACTGTTTAATGTCGGGTTTAATTTTACAGATTACGAGCTTACTATCCCGCTTAGAGTAAAGCCGTCGAAAATATATATCAGTTTATAATACATATCAGTCAGTCAGGACATTGAATTTTATATTACATAGATAAATATATAAAATTCGATATGTGTTTGTTCTTATCTAATGACAAAGGACAATGCTTTTTTCACTTTTTCACATTTTTTTACTTTTATTCATAAGCTTTAGCGACTATTTAAACTCCTTTGATAGCCAGATGTTGTTTTCGTAATGTTTACGTTACGTTTTCTTTATTAACATATGACATTCCCAGAACACGTTTGCCTAGTACCTACCGACCCTTATGTAAAATATGTACGATAAATCCTAAGTTATATTTATGTGTTTCGTTCAGGGTTTAAAGTAATGACATCGAAGCGGGGAAAGCCGTTGCTTCTCTACAGTGGTTATACGTACTACAGGCAGAGGCAGGTCAACCACCGGACCAGGTGGGTCTGTTCCACCCACCAACCTAAGGGATGCAGGGCTTCTATAAATACCATTGACTCTGAGATCGTTAAGGTTAATGCCGATCACAACCACTGAAACAGTACCACAGTCTAGTATTCATAGAATCAGGCATCGCGATTGATGTTGGCGAAAAATAATTAACATAAATGATAAAGGGACTTGAAAATTTTATTTCTTTTTTTTTTTAGAATTTCTTCTAGTATATTTTTCTAGTAGGTCTATTTTTTATCCTTATCTGCTCTAAAAAAACAGACGTATTGTTATGGAAAACAGAATTTATGGTCGACTTCTTTGATCTTTGTAATCAAGAAATAAACTTCATTAGGTGTTTGTTCTTATTTACGCCAATGTTATGACAATATGACAGTGCTTTTTTTCACTTTTTCACATTTTTTATCTTCATCTACGAAGTATATCTTCAATTCGATTGTATTAGCGACTATTAAAAATCTTTAGCTAGCTAGATGTCTTTTTCGTTATGTTTACGTTACGTTTTCTATAAAAGCTAATGACATTTCCAGAACATGTTTGCCTGGTACGGACCCTTAAGGAAAATTTGTTTGAAAATAAGAAAATATACTTATGTGTTTCTTCCAGGGTTAACACTAACGACATCGCAGCGGGGAAAGCCGTTGCTTAACCACAATGGTCATACATACTCCATACAGAAGAAGGGCAACTACATGACTAGGTGGGTCTGTTCCACCAACCAACCGAACGGATGCAGGGCTTCTATAACTACAATTGACTCTCAGATCGTGAAGGTTAATGCCGATCACAACCACTAAATAGGATATTACTATTCCACCACAGTCTCGTATTCACACAGTCAGGCATCGCGTTTGATGTTGGCGAAAAATAATTAAGATAAATAATATAGAGACATGAAAATTCTGATTCTTTTTTTCTAGAATTTCTTCAGTATATTTTTCTAGTAAGCCTATTTTTTATCTTTTACTTCTTTGTGCTCTTAAAAAACAGACTTATTGTTATGGAAAATATAAGTAATGGTCGGCTTCTTTGGTATTTGTAATCTAAAAATGAATTTTATTAGGTGTTTGTTCTTATTTACGCCAATGTAATGACAATTAAGACAGTGCTTTTTTCACATTTTTTTTATCTTAATCTACAAGGTTTATCTTCAAATTCGATTGTATTAGCGACTATTAAAAATCTTTAGCTAGCTAGATGTTTTTTTTTCGTTACGTTATCTATGAAAACTAATGATATTCCCAGAACACGTTTGCCTTGTACTAACCCTTAACACCAAATAAATGATCAGGTCATCATTGGTTCCCACTATACAAATGGTCTTCTACGTAATACTTCGTACTTGGCTCCCCGTTTAAAAATGCCATAATAATTAATTTATTCTGGACGCCCATCCTACGCAATATTACGTATGGGTAATGTTGCGTAGTAGGCGCCAACATGCCATTTTTAAACGGGATGCCTAGAACGTAGTATTACGTAGAAGACTGGTCCCTATTTGGTTGACATTGGCATTTGGTTCACCCCTATTTGGTTAACATTCCATGCATGCGCACGAAGCGTTTTTCATCTTCCTTCTTAATGCGCACAGCCAAAGAGTGGAATTCTGTGCCTGCGTCTGTATTCCCGAAAGCATATAACCCAGCGATATTTAACGCACGAGTGAATAGGCTTCTTCTGGGCAAGCTCGCTTCATCTTCGACCTCTTCTTAGCCTTACGGTTCTCGAATGTGGCCAAGAGTAAGCCCATTAAATGTAAAAAAAAGACTGACTGAACTGTGGCGATATTACTCCCGCAGTTGCAGAAGCACTTGGATCACAAGTACCGCCAGTACAGCCTGAACCAGATCAAGCAGACCCATCGCCGCTGCTGCCTGGGCCATCTGTACCACCTGCATCGCCAGCTGTTCATAAAAGTCGTGTTCAGTTGAGATATTTTCACTACTTAGAAAAGCTCCCACCTACTGCCAAAAAGGCTGTGCCAGCGAAACCTTGTCGTGTCTGCACCAAAATTAAAAAACGAAAGGAGACATCTTTCGTATGTGCTACTTGCCCGGAAAAGCCTGCCTTGTGTATTGTCAACTGTTTTTACACTTACCATACTGATCCTCGTTTTGCATAATTTTATCTAAAAAATCTATTGTTGTTCTTACCAGTTCCTGTTTTTTTATATATAATTATCGATCACATTAGTTGTAAAACTATTTTTTGATCTTATTATAAAACTGTACTTTTTGCCTCAAAGTGCCTAACAAATCTTGTGATTTGAAATGTTTTTAAATAATAAAGTTACTTTTTTCCATGTCATGTCTTATTTGAGATGCCAACGAACCTAAATACTTCCTTTCCAGGAGGCCTAAAAACACAAACACCCATATAAACAGTAAGTGCTACGTTGTATTACGTAGCTGGCCCCTAGCATCACTAGTACCTACGCAATATTGTGTAGTTGGCATTCAATGTGTTAAAGACAAAATGTTTGAAAATAAGAAAATATATTTATATGTTAAAAGGGTTGCAAGTAACGACATCGCAGCGGGGAAAGCCGTTGCTTCATCACAATGGTCATACATACTCCATACAGAAGAAGGGCAACTACGTGACTAGGTGGGTCTGTTCCACCCACCAACCTAGGGGATGCAGGGCTTCTATAACTACCATTGACTCTGCGATCGTGAAGGTTAATGCCGATCACAAACACTGACACAGGATATTACCATTACTACAGTCTAGTATTCATACAGTCAGGCATCGCGTTTAATGTCGGCGTAAAATAATTAAATAATAACTTGAAAATTGTTTTTTTTCTAGAGTTTCTTTCTGTATGTACTAGTAAGTTTATTTTTTATGTTTTTTCACTTTTTATTCTTTTTGCTCTCAAAGAACAGAAGTATTGTTATGGAAAACAGAATGATTCGTCGATCTCTTTGATTTTTTTAATCTATAAATAAAAAATGAATAAATTCCACATTAGGTGTTTGTTCTTATTTACGCCAATGTTATAACAATATGACAGTGTTTTAAACGGAACCCTTATAGATTCGTCATGTCTGTCTGTCTGTCTGTCTGTCTGTCTGTCCGTATGTCACAGCCACTTTATTCCGAAAGTATTAAGACTACACAGTTGAAACTTGGTAGGTTGATGTATTCTGTTAACCGCTTAACGAATTTAATACAAAAATAAGAAAAATAAAACATTAAGGGGGGGCTCTCCATACATGGAAATGAAACTGAAAAAATTTTTTTTCTTCTAACCAACATGTGTTGGGTGTCTATAGATAGGTCTTTAAAAATGACATTAAGGTTCCTAAGACAACTTTTTCTCAAAGTCAACCGTTTGAAAGATATTCACCGCCAAAGTGGTAAAATGTGTGTCCCCCCCCCTTTAACTTTTGAAATAAGATAGTGAGAAATCTAAAAAAAATATATGCTGTAGATCTTAATAAACACTTTCAACCAAAATTAGTTTGAACGAGATATAGTAATTAGTTTTTGAGATATAGCACATTTTCCAAAACCGCAAATATAACTTTGTCATTCATACCAGCACTGTGAAAAACAAAGTTATTTTTACAGACGAAAAATTATAGGTGGTATTAAATATGGTATGGTATAAGGTAACTACGGAACCCTATGGCGCGTGGCCCGACACGCACTTGGCCGGTTTTTTTTACATTTTTTTATCTTTATCTAAAAAGGTTTAGCTTCAGTTCGATCGACTATTCAAACTCTTTAAGCTAGAGATTTTTTTTTTCGTTACGTTATCTATGAAAACTAATTATATTCCCAGAGCACGTTTGCCTAGTACCGAACCTTAAAGAAAATAATGTTTGAAAATAAGAAATATATTTATGTGTTTAAAGGGTTTAAAGTAACGACATCGCAGCGGGGAAAGCCGTTGCTTCACCACAATGGTCATACATACTCCATAAAGATGAAGGGCAGCTACGTGACTAGGTGGGTCTGTTCCACCCACCAACCTAGGGGATGCAGGGCTTCTATAACTACAATTGACTCGGAGATCGTAAAGGTTATTGCCGATCACAATCACTGAAACAGGATATTACTACATTAGCGTGGCAAAATGTATACTTCTGTAGAGCCTGTATTTAAGTCCTTCCTTGGTGAAAAAAAGAAATATATGTAGCTTACTTTCGCAAACAATATATGCAAGATGCACCGCCCGCAAAAAAATCGGTGTTGGTTTAAGCATGATCTAACTCCTGAGGATGTTCCGGGTTGGGGCGAAACACGTGTAGAGTAGTCTAATTGGTAAAGGTGCAAGGTGTCTTGCTGTCTGGCTAAATGCAGGTATTGCAGTGCGCTGATATTTTGTGGTGTGCATGTGAATTTTGATTTGCATGTGAAGCTGCATATATTTCTTTTCTCGCAATGGTTTGGGACTTGGACCGCCAAGTGACGCCTGATTCAATCAAATACTTTCCTTGGCTCTTGTTTTCTCGCGCCTCTTATTCGTGTGCGCAAAATTAGTGAGTTTAAGGCCCGAAGGTCTGTGTCACCCGCCTTTTAATAATAACGACGACGCGACGAGCAAATTCTCTAACTCATCATTACGTCCTTCAGGTGGTAGCGATTAATTCTCATTCGCGGCACCACACGCCAGGTAGAATCCAAAGAACTCTCGTTAACGCGTTGCCGATACCGTTTGTGTCTTGGAAAAAAAGATTTTTTTTTAATAGAAGTTAGACATCATATATTTTAGTTCCATCAAAATTATGTAGATTTTTTGTGTGATTAATTAAAGGAAATATTTTTTTGTTTTAATGATGTTTAATTTCTTTATTCAATAAATGAATTAAATATCTAAAATAATCAAATTTTATTCGCTGACCGCTTAGTGAAGTTGAGAAGTTTCTTATTATTTTGAAAATGGTACTGTTAAATGTTGGGTTTAATGAGGTTTACATTTTTGAATTTTTTTATTTACAAAACCAAAGAACCCACTGAATATTTATGATTTTCTTCTGTTTTCACAATCTCCTACCCAAAATCCTCTTACCTTTAAAATTTCAGCATGTTTGCGAATGTTTTACGCTGAACAGAAGTATTGTTATGGAAAACAGAATTAATCGTTGACTTACTTGGTCTTTGTAGTCTTTAAATAAATTAAATTAAGAAGGTATTTCGTCTTATTGACGCCAAAGTAATGACAATTATGTACTTACAATGACAAAAAAATGACAAAAAGCACTGGCTTTTTTCACATTTTTATCTTCAATTCGATTGTATTAGTGACCTTCCAAACTCTTTAGGTAGCTAGGTAGATGTTTTTTTCGTTACGTTTGCGTGATGTATTCTATATAAACTTATGACATCCCATAACACGTTTGCCGTAGTACCGACTCTTAAGGTGGTACCGTGAGCGAAAGTGGCGCCGCGGTGAATTTTATTTAATATTATAATTCTAATACACAACTTTAATAATGTTTATCGTGGAGATTTTAGGGCCTACAGTCTAGTATTTTTAGGCGGTATCGTTACATTCCCTAGTAGTCACTGCTAGAAGTAGATAGAAAAACTGCTAAAAGTGGCCGTTTTTGACACATTTGCTATCTACTTCTACGAATGACTACGAGGGCATGTAGTGATACCTTCTAAAAATACTAGACCATGGGCCCTAAAATCTCCACGATAAACATTATTAAAATCTTTTTCTATTAATCACTTATTAAATAAAAACCTCTGAGTGCGCCACTTTCGGTCATACAACCGCCTTAAGGAAAACTTGTATGGAAAATCCTAAGTAATAGTAATGTGTTTCTTTCAGGGTTTAAAGTAATGATGTCGAAGCGGGGAAAGCCGTTGCTTCACTACAGTGGTTATACGTATTACAGGAAGAAGCAGGCTAACCACCGGAGTAGGTGGGTCTGTTCCACCCACCAACCTAGGGGATGCAGGGCTTCTATAATTACCATTGACTCTCAGATCGTGAAGGTTAATGCTGATCACAACCACTGATACAGGTTATTACTACATGTATCAAAATGTACTTGCGTAGAGCCAGGATTGGACTCCCTTCTTTGGCTCTTCTTTTCTCACACCTTCTATTCAACTACGCTTACTTAGCGAGTTTAAGGCCCGAGGTCTGTGTCAGCCGCCTTCCTATAATAATGACATTGGCTGGCCAGCCTCGCCCCGTGGGGAAAAGATGACGCGACGAGCAATAACTCTTCATTGCGCGCTCGACCGACACCCCACTACACAGTTGGCAGCGGCCAGCATTGCCCCGTGGGCAAACGATGTCGCGATGAGCAATAACTCTTCATTGCGTGCTCGACTAACAACCTACTATACAGGTGGCAGCGGCCAGCCTCGCCCCAATGACAAAAAATGACGCGACGAGCAATGACTATTCATTGCGTGCTCGACCTACAGCCTACTACACAGTTGGCAGCGGCCAGCCTTGCCCCGTGGGCAAACGATGTCGCGACGAGCAATAACTCTTCATTGCGTGCTCGACTGACTCCCTACTACACAGGTGGTAGCGGCCAGCCTCGCCCCGTGGGCAAAAGATGACGCGACGAGCAATGACTATTCATTGCGCGCTCGACCTATAGCCTACTACACAGTTGGCAGCGGCCAGCCTTGCCCCGTGGGCAAACGATGTCGCAACGAGCAATAACTCTTCATTGCGTGCTCGACTGACACCCTACTACACAGGTGGCAGCGGCCAGCCTGGCCCCTGTTCATTGCGCGCTCAACCGACATGCCCACTACACAGGTGGCAGCGGGGGCACCACACGCCAGTGGGGTTATAAGATCCAGTTCATATCAGGATCGAATAAACTTCAAAAATCTGTTATTTAGTTACTTTTACTTACTTTTGAAACAGTTTCCATAGGTACAATTTTGACGTTTATTCGATTCAAATTCGATCTCGATCTCATCGGGAATAGATTAACCGCCCCAGATACCATCCATCAAAATTATTTTGATTTTTTTTGTGTGATTAAAGGAATGAACTTCTTGTTTTAATCATGTTTGTTTTTTAATTTTCAATAAATCAAAAGAAATTTGATGTTCAGTCGAAACTGAACCGCTTCGTGGAGTTGAAATATTTTTAATTATTTCGAAAAAGATAGGTACTTACTCATATTTAATGTCGGGTTTGATTTTTCAGAATACGAGTTTACTGTCTCGCAAAGAGGAAAACCGTTGATATTATATAAAGGCTTTACTTACTTTCAAAAGTATCCGGGCAAAAATAAATTACCATGGGCTTGTTCCAGTCACCATACCAAGGGTTGCAGAATCAAATTATATATCTATGGCCCTGCAGATCAAAAAGTTAGACTAATCGGCGAGCATAATCATTCTTCGCAATCTTTAAGGTGTACGCGTAAGATGACGCGACGAGCAATGACTATTCAGTGCGTGCTCGACCTACAGCCTACTACACAGTTGGCAGCGGCCAGCCTTGCCCCGTGGGCAAACGATGTCGCGACGAGCAATAACTCTTCATTGCGTGCTCGAATGACACCCTACTACACAGGTGGCAGCGGCCAGCCTCGCCCCGTGGGCAAAAGATGACGCGACGAGCAATGACTATTCATTGCGCGCTCGACCTACAGCCTACTACACAGTTTGCAGCGGCCAGCCTTGCCCCGTGGGCAAACGATGTCGTGACGAGCAATAACTCTTCATTGCGTGCTCGAATGACACCCTACTACACAGGTGGCAGCGGCCAGCCTGGCCCCTGTTCATTGCGCGCTCAACCGACATGCCCACTACACAGGTGGCAGCGGGGGCACCACACGCCAGTGGGGTTATAAGATCCAGTTCATATCAGGATCGAATAAACTTCAAAAATATGTTATTTAGTTACTTTTACTTACTTTTGAAACAGTTTCCATAGGTACAATTTTGACGTTTATTCGATTCGAATTCGATCTCGATCTCATCGGGAATAGATTAACCGCCCCAGATACCATCCATCAAAATTATTTTGATTTTTTTTTGTGTGATTAAAGGAATGAACTTCTTGTTTTAATCATGTTTGTTTTTTAATTTTCAATAAATCAAAAGAAATTTAATGTTCAGTCAAAACTGAACCGCTTCGTGGAGTTGAAATATTTTTAATTATTTCGAAAGAGGTAGGTACTCATACTTAATGTCGGGTTTAATTTTTCAGAATACGAGTTCACTGTCTCGCATAGAGGAAAACCGTTGATATTATACAAAGGCTTTACTTACTTTCAAAAGTATCCGGGCAAAAATAAATTACCATGGGCTTGTTCCAGTCACCATACCAAGGGTTGCAGAATCAAATTATATGTCTATGGCCCTGCAGATCAAAAAGTCAGACTAATCGGCGAACATAATCATTCTTCACAATCTTTAAGGTGTAACAAAACTATGTGATTATACTGTAACAGGTGATCAACTTTCTCCAATGAACATAGGTCGAAAAAGGTTTTTTTTCTCCTTTCCACGGTAAGTCAGTCAGGTGGGGTATTACAACCTCTTAAGGCCGGCCACACATAGACGGAATCACGCAACGGAATTCCGTACGTACGTGATTCCGAACGCAGCAGCTGCATACAAAATCTATGGGCTGCCACACACATGCGTGAGTTTTCCGTACGGAATCTTCATACATTGTCGAAATTACGTTCGGAAGTCCATTACGTGGTTACGTCTGTGTGTGGCCGGCCTAAAACTTGCCAGGTTTATGAATTGCTATAGTTACATCTCTTTCTCGCTGTATAGCAAATAAAAGAGATAGATTGATAACCAGTCAGAAAACTGCCAGGAAATAAGAGGTCATTATACGTGGGCAGGTGACCAATAATTTTGTATGGGAGTATGAAATTACTTTTTCGTTTTTCGACCTATGTTCCTTAGATTTTTCGGTTTTGGCGTCACTAATATTCAGTATAGTCACATATTTTTTTTACACCTTATCAAATACGTGTATCATTTTGTTATATTATATACAACGTGTTATAAAAATACGAGTAATGCCGAATAAGGTAGATAGGGACCATCAAACTGAACCCTTTTTACTATGGGATTAACTCTAAAATCGCAAAAAAAAAATTTGCTGTTCCATACACTTTGATATCTTTGTTATTATTTTTTGTATGAAACCAGGGGGCTAATTGTCTAATTTAAAAATCTATCGCAGTCGCTTTCAGGATGTGATACACTGATGCTTCTTTTTGTCACCAATAAAAAGTTACTAAAGAAATGCAGCAATGTGTTACATCCATCTGTCAAATGAAAGCTATTGCGATAGTTTTGATAATTAGACAATTCAATTCAATTAAATTTTTTTTTCGAGAAACAAAGCCTCATTAATGGTTAGTAACAATGGAACTTAAAAGCTAAGTTAGTACCTACATAATGTTATTAAATTAATATATTCATTATTTGACATTTTTAAATTAATTAAATCAATATATTCATTATTATAAATAAATTACCTATTGTCAATACAAAGTAATGTTACATTCACTTAAGGGGTGGCTAGGTGGAAGTATGTAGGTGAACCCAGTGGCGCAAAAAAGGCGAGTCCCAGTAGTCGGCGATGGTGCTCAGGATGGAGTTGCGCGAGGCACGCAGACGCGCCAGCGTCGAGGCGCAGCGCTTTCGCATCACGGCGTGGAAACCATCAGCTCGAACCTCCGCGAATATTGCTGATGCACTACAGTATCTAGGCCTTCGCAACAATATCCTGAGCGCATCGTTGTATTGGACACGAAGCGCGCTGTATGTTTTCTGCGTGTAGTTGACCCACAATAAGTAGGCTGATTTATTTTCGTGATTTCAGACCCGGTTCGGTATGTTCGACATTTGTCGTAGTTTTGTAACACGTTGTTTAAGACGGCACTACATTATATTTATTTTTGATCTTTTGTTATAAGGTTGAGTGAAAATACTCAGATGTTAATCGTTTATCAAGAATATATTTTTGAAATTGTTATTGCCCTTTACAATATCCTTTTCTGAGGGCCTTTTACAAAAAAGTAGCGTGATAAGCGTACGATGTTCGTCCTACTCCGTGTCATTATTAACTCGTGTATAAGGTTAAAAAAAATAAGCAAATCGAACAACGAACATTGTCCGCCTATCTTGATTTTTTTTTGTAATAAGCTCTCTGTTCCGGGCCTGTAGGCAGAAATTTCAGTAATGAAAAAAACTGCAACCTTTTCTATCCATTAAATTTCTTTTAAAAATTGTGTGTACAAAATTTATAAATAGTAAAATAAAAATAATATTGCAGTAAGTGGTTTATTTTTTTGAAGTCTAAATTTTTTTTTCTTATATTTTTAGATTGCTAAGCTTATTTTTAAAGTCACTCTGAAAAAGTTTTGTGCAGTAATATTTTTTTTATATAAACTATTCTTTCTAGGGTTGGTCTTCCATACAACAGTTAGAGGGAAAACGGTGCTAATCGAAGGAGGTTTCAAATACAGAGTGAATGGGAAACTTGGGAACAAAGTTAGATGGAGGTGTTCTAGCCATGAGAAATTTCATTGTAAAGCTGTTTTGCATACAGTAGGCAATGTTATCACTTATAGAGCTAACGCTCATACTACAGACGAGTCTTTTGGAACTATTTACGGAGCGTAAGTGTGCGACACACTATGCCGAAGTTACGCGACCGAAGTTCGGCGTAATTACGCCTGGAATGCTTTCTAAATGGCTGGCAACACATTTGCCGAAAATAACGTATAGTCTGTCTAAAAAGTCAGTTTACATGGGTAATTTCAAGGGTAATTTTAATACCCACCCTAGCAATTCAGCAAATAATAATATTATAGTTTATTTGTACAATCTTGATACTTTGGAATAAAAATATTTATATTATTATAAAAGATGATAAGTAAATAAAAAAACATTTGATTAATCAAATATTTTTTAAGTACAGGATTACAGCAAAATTCAACAAATAAAAAAAATACTTTACAGCATTATGTACATACTTTTATTAACTTTTACTTGCCTATACAAAAAAAGCTAAGTCGACAAATAAAAAGAAACCTGTCAATGTTTTTCCTGTATTCCTGTATTTAAAAAATATTTTATTATGTACAGTGTACATAATCAAATGTTTTTTATTTACTTAACTTCTTTTATATATGACGGAGTCAGGGGGGAGAGGGGTGTCGTCAGGATAAGGTTATGCACCGCCGAGCATGAAATAATAGTCGTTTTACAATGCACAACCTCTATTCTGACAATCAACATCAAGTTAGCACAAAATAACGGATGATCGAACAGATTCACACGGATTCAAGTCGGTAAACGCGGCAAGTTCGACACAGCGAGGCGAATTCAAATCAACGACCGTTCACTACGGCTGACGGTAACAGAATGTTCCACAGACTACCCCCAAAAAGCGCTCTTCACATTTTCCCGCCTCAGGAAACGTCAAGACTGTCAACTGTCAAACTGACAAACATCAAATCTGTTAACTGTCAAACTATTTCATAGACAAAGTCATCGCTTGCTGCACAGATTATACATTCGCTGTGTCGACCTTACCCAAGTGAGCCACTTGACGTTTCCGACTTGATAGTTACGACTCAACTCAATAGATGGCGCCAAGAGTTCCAATAATCCTGGGTAGCACGGCGCTCGCGCTCCGACACGGCCATCTTGACATTTCACACGTCCTCGTGTGAAGCAGTCAGTGGAATACCTGGAGACAAACAGCACCAGACAGCAAATGGTGTTACTACTCGGCCTTCCTGACCAAAGTTTAGGGAACGTCTCTTTCTTAATCCTTAACTCAATGATTTCAATTTAATCAAAATGTTAACTTCTCTTCCATCTGACAATGCTCTGATTAATTTTTAATTTTTCTTAGTAAGTAGCTTTAAATCATTCACAAGTACTCCAGCTCTTTATTCACAATAAATTAACAAACCAGTCAAATAACAACGTTTGTACCATCAAGAGAAATGATCTGTCAAACAGCACCAAGTATCATCAAATTTGTCAAGTTTTACCTTCACAATACGTGCATCTGGCTTATGAAGCCATCAACTATCAAACACAAGATAACCTGTACCTAATAGTGACTCAAGACAACCTTTATCCGGCGTTGACAGCCTCAATCCGGCATTAGACAATGACTCAAGACAATCTCTATCCGGCGTCTGATAGTGACTCAAGACAACCTCTATCCGGCGTCTGATAGTCAACTAGAATTCAAGACAACCTCCATCCGGCATCTGATAGTGACTCAAGACAACCTCCGTCCGACGTCTGATAGTCAACCTTCAAGACAACCTCCATCCGGCGTCTGACAGCGACTCAAGACAAACTCCATCCGGCGTCTGATAGTCAACCAGCCCTTCAAGACAACCTCCATCCGGCGTCTGACAGTGACTCAAGACAACCTCTATCCGGCGTCTGATAGTCAACAAGCACACCAGCACTTCAAGACAACCTCCATCCGGCATCCGACAGTGACTCAAGACAACCTCTATCCGGCGTCTGATAGTCAACTAGCACTTCAAGACAACCTCCATCCGGCGTCTGACAGTGACTCAAGACAACCTCCATCCGGCGTCTGATAGCCAACCAGCACTTCAAGACAACCTCCATCTGGCGTCTGACAATGACTCAAGACAACCTCCATCCGGCGTCTGATAGTCAACTAGCACTTCAAGACAACCTCTATGAGGCATCTGACAGGCATCCTAGCACTTCATTTGGTGTACTATCCTCAACCGATACTTCAGACAGCTAAGAATCATTAATACAGTGAGCATGCAGTCAACATCGCCACCATCATCAGCATCATCATCATAACCAACATCATCACCATCATCATTACCTATATCCGATGAACGCTAAGACTGAACGCTTGCCACTCAGTCGTGACTGCATTATAACTTTACAGTAACAAAAACAAAGCAAAACTTTGATCTGATCACCTGATGGAAACAGAGATCCTCGAGACATAGTGACGTCGTCATCTACTTCCACCTCCTCGTCTCGCACACCGTTGAAGACACCGCAAAGATGTGCCGCTTCACGCCGCTTGGTTATGAAGTCACTTCTTTTTATACCACCATCGCTGTCAGCATTCTATGCCTCTGGTACATATAGCTGAAACGGAGAAGAAAACACACAGTACGCGCTCCGAAAACCTTGTTTACTCACATTTTAAAGATAATCAACTTCCAGATAGGTACTCAAACAAAAACTTTGTTAAATCATAAACTAATTTTAATTTCATAATTATTAACACTAGTGACTAAACTGAATTCATATTTCTACATAGCAACAGCTGCTTACTCAAATTCACCACACTATGACTAAAAGTGTACTGACAGTGTACTAAAAGTGTACTAACAGTGTACTAACAGTGTACTAACAGTGTACTAATAGTGTACTAACAGTGTACTAACAGTATACTAACAGTGTACTAACAGTGCGCTAACAGTGCGCTAACAGTGCGCTAACAGTGCGCTAACAGTGTACTAACAGTGTACTAACAGTGTACTAACAGTGTACTAACAGTGTACTAACAGTGTACTAACAGTGAACTAACAGTGTACTAACAGTGTACTAACAGTGTACTAACAGTGTACTAACAGTGTACTAACAGTGTACTAACAGTGTACTAACAGTGTACTAACAGTGTACTAACAGTGTACTAACAGTGTACTAACAGTGTACTAACAGTGTACTAACAGTGTACTAACAGTGTACTAACAGTGTACTAACAGTGTACTAACAGTGTACTAACAGTGTACTAACAGTGTACTAACAGTGTACTAACAGAAAACATATTCAGAAACATTGATGCATCTACCTACTAGCTGTTAGCAGTGAATTCGAACAGAAAAGTAGTTACATTACATTACCACAGAATATGACATTACCAAGAAAGATTTCATTCTATTTTCCTTATTTTAACAACAATTTCTGATAAATGAAGTCACCAACAACAAATTACTTAGCTCTTTTAATTTCAGTTTCATTTACTCCCTTGAATTCTTTTGAAACAGAATGATACTTTAATCTGGACCGTTATTTTTGTAATTTTCACCATTTCTACACCATTCATTATTTTTTTCGACATAATCACAACCAATAGAAATACTAAGTGACTTTTCAGTTGTAAAATAAAATCGAAATAAAATCGTTACGACTGACCCTTATAAAGTGACCTTGTAGATTCACCACGCTGAGCTGAGTAACAGGTTGCTCTCGGGTTCACACCTGCCACTGCCACCGACATTGCATCGCTGCCGCCATTGTATCGCTGCCGCCATTGCATAGCTGCCGCCATTGCATCGCTGCCGCCATTACAGCACCGCTTGCGCTGCTAGTTGCTTTGCTCAGCTCCACAACCGTTGCACCACTATCGCTGCACCACTGTAGTCTGGTGAAGCACCTGAAGCAGATAATCACAAGCGCATTTGGTTGTTGTTTGACATGAGAATAAGCACTAGAAAAAGTGGAAAGATCACATGACCTGTTATCCTTGAAATCAGTCGGTCCTGCGCGATGTCCTGGTATGCTACGCCTTTGTATGAACAGCTCCTTGAAATCACTCCATGTTATCTATCACTATACCATAGCATCATAGCACGAGAGGAAACCGAAGACAGCCAAGATGAAGCTTCTCCCTTGAGTGCGTGGCTCAGCGCAATCATCAGCGATGCGCCTTGTTGCTTGTCAGTAACGCACATGTCCGCCGTTGTGATCCAGGCATGTACGCTAACATCTTTTCACTCGGGGTCAAACTTGGGAACGAACATCGGCACTCGAAGTAGACGCACGCATAGCTTGTTCCAAAGCCGTAAAATTGCGATTTTACTGCTCCATAATAGACGCCATTTTCGTAAATCACATTGATTTTCCGTTGCACGTGTCTCGTTATCCGTTGCACACCTCATATCGTTTGATTCACTTCTCTCACCTCGTTGGACGTTTGGATTTCATCCCAACTTCTGATGACGGAGTCAGGGGGGAGAGGGGTGTCGTCAGGATAAGGTTATGCACCGCCGAGCATGAAATAATAGTCGTTTTACAATGCACAACCTCTATTCTGACAATCAACATCAAGTTAGCACAAAATAACGGATGATCGAACAGATTCACACGGATTCAAGTCGGTAAACGCGGCAAGTTCGACACAGCGAGGCGAATTCAAATCAACGACCGTTCACTACGGCTGACGGTAACAGAATGTTCCACAGACTACCCCCAAAAAGCGCTCTTCACATTTTCCCGCCTCAGGAAACGTCAAGACTGTCAACTGTCAAACTGACAAACATCAAATCTGTTAACTGTCAAACTATTTCATAGACAAAGTCATCGCTTGCTGCACAGATTATACATTCGCTGTGTCGACCTTACCCAAGTGAGCCACTTGACGTTTCCGACTTGATAGTTACGACTCAACTCAATAGATGGCGCCAAGAGTTCCAATAATCCTGGGTAGCACGGCGCTCGCGCTCCGACATATAAATATTTTTATTCCTAAGTATCAAGATTGTACAAAAAAAACTATATATTATTTGTTGTGTTGCTAGAGTGGGTATTAAAATTACCCTTGAAATTACCCATGTAAACTGACTTTTTAGACAGACTCTAGCGTTGCTACCGATCTACGGCTGCGTAACTTCAACATAGTGTGTCTAGATACACTGAAAAGAGATTGACGAAAATAGCTGCATTGAAAGAAGAAATGGAAAGATGAACAATAAAATTGCCTAAATTTTATTTTTACTGCTTAAAAATACAATGACATAGATATTTAAACCACGTGGTTTTCTATTGTTATTATAAAACGAAAACAATGAAATACGAATAAAATCACTGTTATTACGATAAAATCCAAAGCACAAACGAAGCGCCTCGCAGCGCGACACAGCATAGAGTTTTGCCGAGTCGTCTTAGTTTTATGTCATTAAATTTATAAAGTTGTTGAGTTCAGAGAGTTAAAACTCCTAATATTTTAGTTGACATTTGCTGTTTACAATAAAATGTTCTTAATTTAAAAACTTAGGGGAGGCCTAGACCAAAACGCTCATCATACTTTGACGTTATTATTATCTCATTAAAGTCGTTGAATGCTGTTAAAAAGCAGTGCTATTTACTTTAAGTATTACTTAATCGGAGTATTAAGATTAAAATTACAGGTATTAAACGCGTTTAAACTAAAACATAGGTGTCTAAACATCTACCTTTTCTCGACGTTTCGACCGACTTGCGTCGGCCGTGGTCTTTGGCTGCCTGTAATGAAATACTTTTAATTTTAATCTAATAAAATACAAAGCGATACTTTTAAATTTTTTAAAAGTATATATTAATCTGAGTATGGTGGCGATGCCTCAATATTGTCCTTATTTCTAAGAAAATAGTTGTTACATTATTTTTAGCGCTAAAAATATAATGTTATAGTTAGTCTTTAAATCTTTTAATTAAAAATACAGTTATTTCTGTACCTACCTTACTTCAAACCAAACTATTAATTTAAGTAATTGAATTTCGATAATTTTGGTAACGTAAGACAGTAATTTTTGGCACCTAACAAGAGACGAAAGATATAATGAATGGCAAAGGATATATAGATAGGTACCATGGGCAACAGATTCGCTTAACCACCTAAGGTTAAAATCCCTTGCACGCCGCGCCCTCACAACATACGTTTAATTCATGCAGGGGTGATACGCGCGCACAAGAATTTTGTTGTTAACTGGTTAAGCGACGCTGTTGCCCGTAGTACATACATTTTATATTATTACAACAATTATTAATGCTTGAATTAAAATTGCAAGTTACTACGTTGTGGAATTTATATGGGTCGCTTGTAGAATTAGGTTTAATTTCAATGAGGTGGCTCGGCGATTCGATTTTACAAGCAATTGTTGATTTTTTATCAAAGCTAGCAAATCAAGGGCTCTTTGCCCTAGTCGACTAAATTCGCCTAGCAAGTTGCCCGGAAAATCGACCCATGTAAATGCCCCATACACTCAGTGATAGCAATAAAAGATAACCTTAAAAAGGATTTAACAAACCAGAATTATGTACCCTCAATTATTTGCCAATAAAGTTGCTCTTTATTTTGTATTTAATTTTAGTTTATTTCTAAAAACATGACCTGAATGTTGAAATAATGCATGAATTTTATGAATAAAATTGTTTTGCACGGTTTTAATTTTTATTTTCTTTATTTCTGAGAAGAACAATTTTTTTTCTCTGGTATAAAAATAATTAAAGCTATCCAGATTTTAATTGTCGAGAGTCATAAAAGAAATTATCATTGTCATAAATATTTCAATTAAGTTTGATTACAGGTTAATTAACTATCTGTTTGACTAATTTAATTCAAATCGGTTTAGCCGTTTTTGCTTGATTGAGTAACAAACATCCAAACGTACACATTATAATATTAGTAGGATTAAAAATAATAAGTATATTGTTTGTTTTTATTTTACAGGCTGTTTCGAGTATAAAATTACTTTATCACGAAAAGGGAGGCAGATGATACAAATAGGAAACTTCTCGTTTTTTCAAAAAAGTTACAATGGTGTCCGAACTAGATGGGTCTGTTCGACCCACCATACTAAAGGGTGCAAGGCGTGTTTGCATACAATCGATGGAAAAATAGTTACTGTCAAAAATGATCACGTTCATCATTAGAATACACAAACACACACACACACATACATACACACACATACATACACACACACACACACACACACACACACACACATACACACACACACATACACACACACACACACACACACACACACACACACACACATACATATACACACACACACACACACACAGACACACACACACACACACACACACACACACACAGACACACACACACACACACACACACACACACACACACACACAGAGAGAGAGACACACACTAACACACAACACACACACACACACACACACTTCCAAAGTGTGCCTCATGGGGTTTGTCTACACAAAACAGTTTTCGGAATTATCGGAAAATGATGATATTCAGATGACAGCAACATAATAGTAACATATTAATTAATGTATGTGTTGTCAGACAATACTGTTTCAGATCAAGTAAAATTTTAATAGTGACTATAAGCAAATTAATTATATTATTACTATTAGAATTTTAAAGATAATAAAGCCAATGAATACCAGGAAGCGTGATTGATTAAAAACTCAAAATATAAGTTTGGTTATTTTACGATACCTAATTAAAAATTAAAAATTCCCAAAGCTCATCGGGCAAACTGTCCTACAAATAATTTCTCAACCTGTTTTATGTTAAGTTCAAAGTTAATAGAGGATTGCTTTCTACGATTCTTATGCAGCGGAAGAACACTAAATCTCTACACTCGAAGGCTTCCGCACGTACATTTCATTATAAATAAAACACTTTTTACTGATTACAGCGCGTATAATGGTACAAAACTAAGTAATCATAAAATAACATCTGAATTAACCAATTTACGCGCTGTAATCCGTAAAAAGTGTTTTTATTACAATGCGCATGCGATTGATGCCTAAGATGCAGAACAGTGGACACTTTTTTAATTCTAATGTTTTTTTTTTCAGAACTGATCTTCATATCCGACGGAAGAAAGAGATTCCTTATAGAAGGCAGCTACAAATATATGGAGATTGTACAACAGAGAAAGATAGTTATATGGAGGTGCTGTGGTCACGGCGTAAACTCATGTGATGCCAGCGTGTGTACACTGAATGACGAGATCATTAAAAGAAATAATAAACACTCTACGGAGTCATATGATGGTAATAGAAGGGCATTAAATATACTATCATTGAAACGTTCTCTGAACTCAAAACTTAAGCAAAGTTTGAATACGAAGTTTCAATGACGGTTATGTCATCGTCCTGTGTTTTGTAATACGCGCTATTAAAGAAAGTTATCTAAAATTGTGGCAATTATCCTGCCATCTCACGAGGTTTATCATCTGCCCTATATTGCCGCCATTTTAGATTTTTTTTTATTGCCAGTCTTGGCACAATATTATATTAATTTCTAGTATCTAATTAATGACTAACAATAGTATTAAGGCTATGTACTAACACATACGAATCTAATTTATTTGAAATTCATAACGTATAAAACATGTTTTATAAAACTTTATTGATCTAATATCGCCAAAAAATGTTATTGTAGTACCTATGTTACAACTTTTAATTGTATGTGATGGTAACGTTTTTGTAAAATTATGATTATTAAATATTTAGAAATTATTGTGTGATTGTTTGTCTAACCAAAAGGTAACGGTTTCGATTGCATTTATTTCTGCAAATCAAATTACCGCGAGCGTACAACCCAAATTTTTTAAAGCTCGACAGAATTGGCTGACCTGTGGAATATTTGTCCGAATGGGTTTTCTTACAGTTTCAGTCACGTTCGTGAAATCTCGTCGTGGTAGGCCTCTGATCCTCCTCGGTGGGTTCACCTTCTGCTCCCAGATGGTGTCAGGCGCAAAGATCCGCTGGGTCTGCTCCACCCACAACCACATGCAGTGCCGCGCCGTCATCCACACATACAACAACGAGATCATCAAAGTCAATAATGTTCATACTCATTAATTTTTCCCTTTATTTCCGCTTCGAAAGATTCTTGTTTCGTCGGATTTTAGTTTCGCTAGCTTTTTGTTTCGTCTTTAATATTAAATATCCGGTCCGTTTACCTTTTTTTTCTAGACTTTACACTGTTACTAATTTTGTAATAATCTACCTACACCTTAAATAATATTGTACAGCGTGATCATTTTAATTTTATACATTAAATTTAATTGTAAAACGTCAAGTGATTTGATTTAGTTTGTATAGACTCAAGGCCAAAAGTGACGCCTTGGTAAATTTTATTAAATATTGTAAATCTAAAAAAATTCTAGTTTTATAAAAATCGTTTTCTATTAACAAATTTATTCATTAGCTAGATCTGGACGCACCAGAATATTTTGAATGTAGCTAAAAATTTAAAAACTGACTTGTTGAGTATTATTTCTTTCAATTTCAGCCATGTATGTTCATGCAATCCCGACAAGGTAGGCCCCTTATCCTACTCGGTAGGTTCACTTTCTGCTCCCAGATAGCATCAGGCGCCAAGATCCGCTGGGTCTGCTCCACCCACAATTTCAAGCAGTGCCGCGCCGTCATTCATACATACAGCAACCAAATCATCAAAGTTAATAATGTTCATTCTCTTTGAATTTTCTACTTATCGTGTTCATAATATCAATTATTTTTTTCTTTGATCCGCTGGGTCTGCTCCACCCACAACAACCAGATCATCAAAGTCAATAATGTTCATTCTCATTGAATTTTCGATTTATCGTGTTCATAAATCAATTAAACGTTTTCATTGATCCGTTGGGTCTGCTCCATCCACCCAGGATACCAAGCAGTGCCGCGCCGTCATCCATACGTACAACAACCAGATCTTCAAAGTCAATAATGTTCATTCTCATTGAATTTTCAACTTATAGTGTTCATAATAACGATGACTTCAAATTTATCAGCCTTAGAACTTCAATCTCAAAACTTTATGCGTATAAAACTATATTATAATTATTTAAGTTGTTTATGTTAAATTATATACAACTGTTACAAAATAACCCCTAATGCCGAATATGGTAGATAGGGACCATCAAACTGGACAACTTTTACTATGGGACCAACTCTGAAATCGCGAAAAAAATCAGCTGTAAAATGTATGAAACAGCTGATATTTTAGCCCATAGTAAAAGTGGTTCAGTTTGATGATCCCTCTATCTACCATATTTGACACTAGGGTTTATTTTGTTACACGTTGAATGAAACATAGAAAATAGATATTTTTTTACAAATATCTTTACAGATTCTTGGGTCAACTATAAAATAGTAAAGTCAAGAAAGGGTACTCCATTAATATGCATTGATAACCAGTACACATATCGCAAAAAGGCCACAAGTGGGCTTAAAAGTAGATGGGTCTGTTCATCCCATAACAATAGAGGCTGCAATGCCACTGTTCACATGATTGGGGAATCCGTAATAAGTTTTGAACATAAGCATAACCACTTCGCAGTGTATGGCACCTTTTGAATTAAATTAAGAAAAAGCTGCAAGTAAAACAGATGTTCCTATAAACTTAAAAAGATTTTTATGTTCAAAGAGAATGTAATGTTTATAAATAAACATTTAAAACATTAATCACTTTGTTTAAACAGTAATTTTAAACTAAAGCAGGTTGCCAACAGCCAACTTAACGATATATTAAGATAAATTTTATCGGAGAGACCGAGCTTAAATTACTTATTCCAAACATCCCACCACTATGAACACAGTCATTTCTACGAAAGATGAGATCAGTAAAATAATATCACTTGTAATCAGAATAATTAATCCATTAATTGTTCAGTAAACTAATTCATCTTACAGATTTCGACTACGTCACCTCCATAAGGGGAAGACCTTTGATCCGGTACCGAGGGTATACTTACTACAAGAAGAACGACAGTGGTCTTTACAAACGATGGCAATGCTCGACCCACAAGGGATGTTATGCTTCTATTTATCTTGTAAACGATATGATAGCTAAAACTTCCAATGAACATTACCATCCTATGTAATGCGTATAATGCGTAAACGATTAAATCCAATCCAGCCAGCGACGGCGTAGCACGCGCACTATGCCAAAAATCAATGACAGCAAAGAATAATCGGTTATCTACAAAATCTTTACTTTTGAGGAGAGCGTGTTATACGCGAAACCTAATAATTTGTACAATAACAAAGCAATCTTCTTCAAATTTGGACAGTATCTAGAAATGGGTTATGCCTGTATAGTAAATTTACTGTGATAGATACTTGAACCACTTTGCACAATAAAAATGCTAAGCGAGCCCGTCCCACCGTGAAACGGCTATCTGCCTGGTCTTTGTTTATAATATGCGACCGCGACGATTGTCCGACGCAAACACTGACAGAAGATAGTATAATAATTATATCCGTGTGGACTTCGTCACTTTGTGAAAATATGTGAAATGTCTTTATATTTGCGAATAAAATTTACCAATATATTATAAGATAATTAACAATTTTTATTATTCTTATGATAGTTTGGGGAATTTTGAGTCGAATTATGTAAAAAAGTACTTTTCGTAAAAAAGCAGATGTCTCTTTGTTCTTTGCTGCCGTCGAAATATTGCCGAGTTTTCTTGCGTGATAGGTAATGTCTGCTAATGCGTACTCGTTTCCTAAGACAATTAATTCGCGAGATGATGCACTCACTATCAACGTTTACAATAATTTTATTTATCACTTAAAATTTTTAAGAACTGTCAGATGCAGCATTACAAGTGTCACAAAATTCTGTTACACGTTGTATATCTCTCGATATTACAAGTTTATCAAAATATTATATCTCGATAATTGTAATATTGGTAGGTATATCGAAAATAAATGCGGTAAAGTGTATTTTTTAGTTCACAATATTTCGATAGATTATAAAAACCTATTGATGATGATGCTGATCTCATGATCGGTAACATAAATAGTAGATTATGCAACAAGTGAAAAAAAAGGAAATTTAATCCGAAGTACCAAGTTGAATCCCGAGAGCAGCGAAAGAGAAAGAATAGAATCCTGAGCGAAGCAAGGGATACAAAGGACCCAGATGATTGTTTTTTACAAGTTGTGTACTCTACTTTTTACCATCGACTGCGAGAAAACAAATAGCAGTATGACTGTATACCTATGGTATTTATAGTTATCACATTTTATTATTTAAGTAATCGGTAATATTTAAACATTAGAAAATAGTGCAATCGGAAGTTTCCCAGTGACAAAGCAACCACAATAAGTGGGACAATACGTCATGATCAGTCTGGCATCAGTCCATTCCATCACTCTGAGACTTTGATTTTTTTCCAGACTGATAGATCGTACTGATGATGCAATGGAATGATGCGAGACTGAACATGTAATCTCTGAAATTCCGAAAAGAACCCAAAGATAATACTAAAAAGAACCTAACTAAAATTGGTGGGATATTTTTTTTTATTTAATTGTATAACTATGGCTCTATGATATTCCATTGGAGCTATTGCTCCAGAGCATCCAGTACGTAGGTACTTTCAGCATGTTTATTTTTTTGTACATAATTCATATGATGCGCACTTGTTTCAAATTTCCAATATTTTTATTCACTCAGTGAATAAGATCGATCATATCGATGAATTAAATGCTCTTTTTCGAGTGGTGATGGTAAAAAGAAATTAAGTGTCTAAAAGGTTTATTCAAATGCTTTAACTATAAATTATTAAAACCTTTTTATTTGTGTTTCTTTTATAACATTAATTTCGAATAGAAGTTACCTAACAAGTAATTTCGAATAGAAGTTACTTAAATACTTTTACATTATACTTACGCTTAATTATTTTCCTTTTTATGTTAAATCTATAGTTTTAATCCGAAATAGTTTGTTTTTAGTTGCGTTATTTTGAGTAATTATATTTTTCACAGATTATGAGTTCATCCGTTCTCAGAAAGGAAACATATTGATCAGGTATCAGAACTACAAATATTACAAGAAAAATTTATCTGGGATCAAAACGAGATGGACCTGTTCGACCCACAGTCACAAAGGATGTCACGCTTTCATTTATACAGTAGGCGATGATGTCGTCAAATGTTCACATGCTCATACTCACTAATAAAAGTAACAACTGAAGAAATTGTGTAAATTTTATAAATACATAAAATATGTAACAAAAACCCTGTCAGATACTGATACAGGTAATAGTGTTGCTAAAACTGAAAAACATTCTCCATGGAACATATAGGTCGAAAAACGAAAAAAGCTTTCCTACTCCCCATACAAAATGTATTGGTCAGCTGACCGACGAGATTAGGCCTACTCAAACCGGACCGGTATCCGCTACCGACGTCGCGTTATACCCGATCGATATCCCGACCGGTATTTTGTATGGCATTACCGCAGCTGTTGCGAAACCAGGGGCCATACCGGCTAAGGCATCGAACTTCGAAAAGTCTGTCGGGTTTCAAATTAAAACAGATTAATCGAGCCTCTATTGGGCCAAAATGGCGAACCCTAATTCATGAGGTCACACAAATATCAATATCTTCCAAATAACTTCAACAAATAGTACAAAAAGTAATTCATTACTTCGATTTATCTGTTTTAATTTGAAACTCGGCAAATTTTCCGAAGCTCGATTCGTTAGCCGGTACGGCCCCAGAACCGCATACCGGATCGGTACACGGTACGTACCGCATGGTCGACTGAAACTTTTCCTCTCCCCCCGCGGATGCACTCCGCGCCGCCCGCCCACGGTGCTCGCGTCGCGCGCCAGTACCGTTACCGCCTCTGGTAACGGTAAGTTCTGTTATGGTTTGAACAGCGCTTTATCCGCATACCCATCGGGATATCGTTACCGCCACCGGTACAGGATACCGGTCAGATTCGAGTAGGCCTTTACTATGAAAAGGCGAGGAAAAAATAGTTTTTCGAACTATGTTCCTTGGAGAATATTGTTCAGTTTTAGCAACACTTCATCTGCTTTAGTATCTGACAGGTCTTTTGTTACATATTGTCTAAATAAGATGTGTCGTTCAATGCCGTTCCTTGCCGCGTGTCAGCCGTGTAATGCAAAATGCATCGGTAATCTGCAATACGTTCTTTGGGGTTTATAGGTAGGTAGAATCCATAGTTGAAAATACATAATCATACAAATCCTTAATTATTTGCTGTAGTACGTAACAAGATAATACTTTAAAAGCCATAAAGGCGGGCTTAAATTAAATTACGTATGGAAGGATATTTACTATAGATATGATGTCGCAGTAAGATGGGTAAAGCTGTGATATAGTTATAATAATATCCTTAGAGATATAGCTATGTACCGTAATATAGATATCTTACTGGACTAATAATATTAGTCTATAGTGAAGTGATCATAAAAAAGTCCACTGTTGATAATAAATTTAACAAAAATCGTCGTTTCTGGCGCTTTGACCCAACCCAATGAAATGTGTTTGATGATAGTGACTTATCATGGTGGGCTTGTGGGGGGGTGCCCCCCCCTGTCCCCTGATTATTCATTCTTATTGTTATGCGAATTAACGTTATGTCAAATCTATTATGGACTAGCGGCCGCCCGCGACTTCGTCTGCGTGGACAGTTTTTTTTGCTATCCCTCGGGAACTGTGCGTTTTTTCTGGATGAAAGGTACTCTATGTCCTTCCCTGTACCCTTGACAACGTGTATGCAAAATTTCATGATGATCGGTTGAGTAGTTAAGACGTGAAGGCGTAACAAACAAACAAACAAATAAACAAACAAACAAACGGACTTTCGCATTTATAATATTACTAGCGGCCGCCCGCGACTTCGTCTGCGTGGAAAGGTTTTTTGCTGTCCCTCAGGAACAATACTTTTTTTCGGGAGGAAAGGTACCCTATGTCCTTCTCTGTATCCCTGACAACGTGTATGCAAAATTTCATGATGATCGGTTCAGTAGTTGAGACGTGAGGGCGTAACAAACAAACAAACAAATAAACAAACAAACAAACGGACTTTCGCATTTATAATTAAGTAAGGATAAGTAAGGATTTTCAAAATAGGATTATTAATGTTATATAATTTAAGGGACACCTCGTTGTCGTCAGCTAATCACAAAACATGATTCAATGTGTTGCAATAATTATGTTACAGTCAAGCCTTGTCAGGTTGTGTGGGTAGGTACTGCAAAATATTTTCTATGTCGACGTAACGGTTTAACGCAAACTAAAAAATAATAAAAATATTGGTTTCGGGTATTTTAAGGTATAACATAAAATTATTTTATGTTTATTTTTTCGGTAATAAAGAAATATAAGACACCTGCTTTAGTTTCATTTAAACAAAGCGAGTAGTTTTCAAGTTTTCATAAGGGTTTTAAGGAAATGCCAAGCACACTGAAACATTTACGTGCATTATTTAATACGTACGGCGTAAGGTTAACCAATCGCGTTATGAAATTATAATAACAGTTTTCTAGACCATATAACTTTTCTGTTTTAAGGGATATCGCGAAAATTTCATGTAGTACCATAAGCTATTGGATAAGTCACTAAACAGAATTAATGACCAGACTCATTATTTTTGGTTTTAGATGACATAGCACATTATTGCAACTTACTGTCTGTTTTATTACTATCTAGCTAGAAAATGGCTGTCCATGTTAAAACATGTCCACATGTTCAAAAATTTGTATTTTTTTTTCTTTCATGCTTGTGAACTAGTTAATTGCTAGTAAGCGTAAAAGAAAATATCTGATAATTTGTGTTTTTTGTCTTAACAGCTTTTTTAAACAGCATTTTCACATAAGCCATAAAAATAAGTTTAAAAAGTTAATAGCAAAACGTGCTATCTCCATTATTTCCACATTAAAGATTACACTTAAGATTCATTTAAGTACATAAATATGATTTTAAAGTTCTGACTAAAGTTATTACACCATGTACTTATCTTAAAATTAGCGACATATAAGAATAAAAACGGTTTTTGTCTCTACTCTACTGTAAAATAAGTCACCACATAAGTAAACAGGATTTCTCATTCTCAGTTCTCAATGCCTAATTATGATTTTAAGTAGGTACTTTCAATTGTTTGATTTTAATCATCATTACTTGTGTACTTACAGATTACGGTTTCATCCGTTCTCGGCAAGGAAAGGTGTTGATCAGATATCAGAACTACAAATATTACAAGAAAAAAATATCTGGGATCAAAACGAGATGGGCCTGTTCGACTCACAGTCGCAAAGGATGTCACGCATTCATTAATACAGTAGGCGATGATATCGTCAAATTTTCACATGTTCACACTCACCAATAAAAGTAATAACTAAAGCAATAGTTAATGATTAAACGAACTTACCTGTAAGTGAAGTTCTATCATAATTATACGAAGGATTCGTCCGAAGATATTAGTATATTAACACATGTAGTACCGCTTGCATGTATCACCACTTAGCACGTTATTTTAAAGCAATAACCTAAAAAACCTAAAAAGAGAAGGTTTTTGACCTAAAATTGACAGATATTTTGACATTTCCGGTCCAAGTTCGCCCTGTCACTGCTACACGCCAACCACTTCATTTAGTTTAAAGTCCAAATCCTATGATATTTCCTCGTTTTCTTCAGTGGGTAAACAGTTATTGTAATTTACAATAATGAGTAGGGAGGGTGGGATTCTATACTAATATCTTCGGACGAATCCTTCGTATAATTATGATAGAACTTCACTTACAGGTAAGTTCGTTTAATCATTAATTATACTTCAGATTCGTCCTCGATATTAGTATATTAACACATGTAGATGTTAAAAGCATTATAATAAGAAGATGGAAATATCATTTCTTGCGTATTAGTCTTTTTTTTTTTTTTTAATAGAAAAGAATACCATTTAACATCATTCTGAACGTTTTACATGATGACATATACTAAAAACGGTACCTATAGATGGCTGGTACAATATATATATACATATAAAATATACAAGGTTGGTTTGGAAAACTCAGTTTGATTATCGGTGATAATTAGTTTTAATATTTTGCAAATATAGCGGAGTCATTGACCATTTCGCCGTGTTACCTGGAACATCTATAGTAACATTTTTTGTTAGGGCTATAAAGGTATCGGCATACGTCGAGTACTAAAACTGGTTTGACACAACACTAGTCTACTTCATTTCATTAAATGTTTCATTTCAGCAATCTCTTACTTACATTACATATAGAATTTAATTTCTTTCTAAATAAGAAGTGATTATGAACTGTTTATTTAATATAAATATGTATGACCCATTCTTGATTTTTTTTTGTATTATTTGCATTATTTGTGCAATAGGCAAGGTAATCAAAGTTAAACTTTTAAGATAAAAATGATGAAAAAAGAATAAAATTGGAAAATATGTAATAGAATGTCTTAAGTAATCTAAGATATCCATTGTATTTGTACAATGAAGTCTACACAAAGGCGTACTTAGTTAAATTCTTTACCAAACCTTGAGATTAGCTCAATTTTGTCCATTCAATAATGAACGCAATATTATGTAATACTGATAATTGTGTTATACACATCTGTAAAAAAAAATTGTTTATTATGTCTATATTAGTATTTGTTAAATAATCGAACCGTTTCTGTTACCAAACTCTGTACTTCCTGATAGTATTAACAGACAGCAGCTTCAATAATAACATAAATAATATACCTGTAAAATAATACCACCTTGATAATGTTATGAAAACCAATTTATTTGTGCGATTAATTTCCGTCCCTGAAATTAAAAGTTATAGAATGTTAATACTTTATATTAGAATAAGATATACGAAGAAGTACCTTACATGTGAATAAGAGGTGCCAAACCGAGGCTCAAGATTGTGACGATTATGAGGGCACCATCGTTACACCTTCGTTTAAAAAACCGGTGGAAAAGAATTAAAATAATAGGTATCTTAGTGTCAGAATAGTCTTTGTACAATACTAAACCAAAATAGCATTGTGAATGCTATAATCTCAAATTAGAAAATAAATATTTTTGAAATCAAATGCTAGAAATAGAGAAAAAAAAATCTACTGCATTTTATCTCCACTGCTTAATTCGACTTGCAATGCATTTGAATTTACTCAATCTCAATCTGGAAAAAAAAACCAAAACTGGTGATTAGTTTTTGAATTTATGAATTGAATAATTTCTATTTAGCATCAGAATAATAATATCTAGAATACTTAACACCCCGCACTGAATACAATAAGAAAAATTGCAATGAAAGCATATTGAACTACATGTTCTAGATAATTGATATGCAAATATTTTGCAATTTGTGATTCCTAATGTGACCACTAGTGTCTCCTAGTCCACCCCGTTGTTGAAAGGCCCAAAAGAAAATATGTCGTCTCTAATTAGACTTACGCGGAATTCTGTGTAAGTATCGATGACATTCAACTGGGTGATTTCTGCAGTTTTGAGAACGTTTGTCTTGTAAAGATCATAATTGCTAATACATCTGTAATATAATGAAAAGTTGCGACGGTAGCTGTATATAAAAAAAAAACATTGTATATAAAAAGATGAACTTCATTTCTTTAAAAAATGTTCTGAGACCCTTATAAATAGTAAATATTGTCCAATAACAGGGAAATCATGCTATTTAAAAAACTTTATAGCCGGCGGCGGTAGTTTTGTAATAAAAATATGGGCACTAAAATGCCCAAAATATATGATTTTAAATTCGTATATTACTATCACTTTCTTTATCAATATTAAAACCTTAAAGGTGATGGGATGTCTAGACTGTGTTTTTAAAAACAATAAGTTACATTTTTAATCGTGATAAAATTTCATTTTAAGTACTTAGAGTACGTAATTTTTTATAAAAGCTAAATTAAATTTTAAACAGTTCTTAACTAAATCTGATATGACAACCTGTATTTTTTTTTATTCATGTCACCTTCTGTTGAACCTTCAACAAATTGTAACAAAACTATTATTTGTATGTATTATAACTGTTATGCATTCTCGACTGGAGATGATATACTATAGTATATATATATATATATATATATATATATAATAGAAAAATATAATAATAGTCTGGTTGACCTGTGTAGCGCGGCTAAATGGTATATTCATACAGACGATTACCGGCGCAAACGATTAAGTGGACCTTTGCGCCTGTAGTCAGTGACCACTGCCTGTATTCGCTGAATACAGACAGATGTCACACCAGCACGCACCCTCACGAATACATTATCTTAACGGGTGTCCTTACCTCACGTATGATGATTGAAGGCAAAAATTGATGATGCATCATCGACAACTATTTGGATGGGCCGTAATGCCCGTCTGCGAGTCTGCTGTGACTGACGAAACAAACAGCTGATGGGGCTTCCTCGCCGCGTCTCGCTGTTCGCTTGCCGTCGGAGATGAAGCATGTGACATACCTGCCTACGTCTTTTGTTGTCGTTTTTAAGGCAAATAAATATATAAATCAGTTTTAAAATTGTTTTATTGAGTACTGCGCCCGATTTACTTACAGTTTTTTTTTTTTGTTGATGGATATCGTTCAAATCAGGCCTGTGGCCAATGCATCATTCATATTTGACTGAACTGTCGGTAGCCTTTTAAGTGAGCAGCCTCAGCTACACTAGAGTTGATCGTGTACGGTATAATTGAACGTCGTAATGCCCCACATAATGTAAAAAATTCGAAATACTGTCACAAAAAGGTGTATATAGTTTTGTATTGGAAAGCTGCCTAAAACTTCACTGACACTTGTAGCTACTAATTTTCCCACATCAGAAACATTATTTTGTACACACTCACACAAATTAAATTTGAAAAGTAATAGAGATAATTTGTACAAGGCCATAGCTTAGAAAGAAACATACTAAATAGTTAGTAATGAACAAGTTCAACATGTTAGGTCTACCCGCTTGAAATACAAGGTTTCCTAGTTAAGGCAAATGATTAAATTTTTTACTGAATTCCAACAAACATAAATTGCATTTATGATTTACTAGCGGTCACCCGGGTTTTCACCCGTGTGGTTCCCGTTCCCATGAGAATATCAGGATTAAAAACATTCTATGTTTTAATCTAGGCTACTTACCATATGTGTGCAAAATTTCAACCAAATCCGTTCAGTAGTTTTGGAGTGATTGAGGAAAAAACATCCAAACCCACAAACTTTCACATTTATAATATTAGTAGGATAATTGCATTGCAATTATGATTCATTTATGGATAATAAAATGTAAGGATTCTGTTATTACATTTTTAGTTGAAATTTCTATCAGCATGCCAGCAGCTAAGCTATTTCACATAATAGGTGTGTGAGGTATCAGGTATGAGCTATTTGCTGTATAACTCAATATCTGGTTCCATTAAGTTATTAAGCTTTAGCATTTATAGCTATCTCTGTCAGTTTTGTAAACTGTAAATTTATCTTAGTACCGATGGTACACTATAATACCGTTGAGATTAACTCAACACCAAGGATATCATGATGTCAAAATTCATACCTGATGAGCAACGCTGTTGTCAGAGCTGCTCTTGCAGCTCCAGCACAGCGGCCGCGCCTGGAAGGTGGATGGCGGCGATTCAGCGGACGACGGAGTCACCCAATTGGTGCTCGGCAGCGGTTCCAACAACGTGGCAACCTTTGAGGGTAGTCTGCTTTTTTACAATGTCGCGTCGTCAACGGCACTTTGAGTTGCTGCATTAGCGTTGTTTGACGTATCTATGCGGTGAAATAGTCCAGTATGACTATCTCGAGTGCAATAGATATTTGTGTCTTAAACACAATGCTTTGACAGAAAGTACCCAGTATGGTAAATTCGCATCAGACAAATAAATAAACTGACAGAAAGTACCCAGTATGGTAAGTTCGCATCAGATAAATAAAAAACAAAACAAAATAGCAGACAATTATGCTGTTTAACCAAGTAAACGGAATTTAAAGTGTTCCTCCGTCTTGACTTCTTCTTCTTGTCCTCTTCCATCTTGAAAACTTTTTTCTTTCTTCACGAAGTAAATGCTTAGCTATAATTTAATTTTCACTGTAAAAATATAATTATAAAGAAGTCTCACTTTGAGACTGTATACGTGCGTCCGTGGCGAAGCACGAAAAGCGAATGAAGTGGTTGGCGTGTAGCAGTGACAGGGCGAACTTGGACCGGAAATGTCAAAATATCTGTCAATTTTAGGTCAAAAACCTTCTCTTTTTAGGTTTTTTAGGTTATTGCTTTAAAATAACGTGCTAAGTGGTGATACATGCAAGCGGTACTACATGTGTTAATATACTAATATCGAGGACGAATCTGAAGTATAATGGTATTTTTATAATAATGTATTATGTACCGCCGCGCCTATCTACTGCACGCCTGCCACGTCTACGCTCACTACGCTTTCCTTATATAATCTTATGACAATCCCAGAACACGTTTTGAGAACACCCATAAGAGTCATGACTGTTCACAGATTACGAGTACATCCGCTCTCAGAAAGGAAAATTGCTGATCAAATACAAGAACTACACATATTATAAGAAAAATATATGGGCAGGCAAAACTAGATGGGCCTGTTCGACCAACAAAGGCTGCACTGCCGCCATATACACAGTAGGAGAATATATAGTCAAAATTTCGCATAATCATACGCACTAATAAAACTAATAATTCTAAAGAAATTGAGTTTTTTTTTTTACAAAATCACATACAGGGTTTCTCATTCTCATTTCTTAACGCTATACTTTACTTTCTATAGTAATATGTTTACCCGTTTAATCCATAATCATTTATATTTCTTTTAATTTTAATGTTATTACTTGTTCACAGATTACGAGTTCATCCGTTCTCAGAAAGGAAATATGTTGATCAGATATCAGCACTACAAATATTACAAGAAAAAAATATCTGGGATGAAAACAAGATGGTGCTGTTCGACCCATACTCACAAAGGATGTCACGCTTTTATTTATACAGTAGGCGACGATATCGTCAAATTTTCTCATGATCATACTCACCAATAAAAGTAATTGCTAAAGAAATAGTGTTCTTTTTATAAAAACACAGTTGTATATATTACTAGCGGCCCGCCCCGGCTTCGCACGGGTGCAATGTAGTTACCTACTAATGTAAAACTGCTATAATGTGGTGTCAGTGTGATGTTATTAGATTACACTACAGGTTATCTACATACGACGTACGCAAGAAGTGTTATAATATAATTGACGTGTGCGTGTGTCTGTCTGTCTCCGGCAACCTAGCTTCCAAACTTATGGATCGATTTTAATGCGGTTTTTATGCATAGGTAGTTTAAGTGAAGCGTACAGACGGCGGGAAGCGACTTTGTTTTATACTATATACTATAGCTTTTGCCCGTGGCTCCGCCCCGGCGTGGGAGTCTGTAATCGTTGTTAGTCTTTCCCTGGAAACCAATAATCGGGATGAAAAGAAGCCTGTATTAAGTAATCTAGACTATAATCTATCTCTGTGCCAAATTTCGTCTAAATCCGTTCACCCGTTCAGACCTGATTGAGTAACAATATGAACAACATCCAAACATCAAAACTTTATCATTTTTACAATTTTGTGATTATATAGGTAATAACTTTACCCCGTGGTTTTAGCCACGCAGTCTGTCGATTTTGTAATCAAACTCGCATCTCACTTTGAACCTCACTTCACTTCGCGTGAATTTGTTATTAGAAATTAGCTAACTAAAATTTATTCATTTATTTTTGTGATAAAAAAATTCTTATCATTATCTTATTTGTGATTAAAAATTCCTGTGCAGTTAAGTGAGATTCGAAGTGGGGTTCTAGTTTGGTTACAGAACCAACGCCCTGTTCACGATTCTGTATTAGGTAGGTAGGTACTTATGTCAAGGACAGGCCCACCCATGTATAGACTTATATATTCTACTCTGTAATTAGTTACATGTAAATACCTATACTATGATTTTGTCTCTTTACTCTCTTCTTGCCTTTGCCTATTGCCTATTGTAAACGTGTTTCCATTATTCTGCTATCAAATCTTACTTTTACCCTTTCAACCGACGTTTCCTTTGCTGTCCTCGACATCCTGGTCCATAAAAAAATTAGCGGTAATTTAACAAAATAATTAGATATAATTATACTATGTAATATTTAATACTTAAAGGTATCTTCTTTATAAATAAAAATCTAATGTAATGTTCAACAACATAGAAGTCTTTGTGTATGTTTATTTGTTTCGTATGCAGTATGCACTCCTAAACTATTCATCCACATTCCACATCCGATTAGTAATGTAATAAGTATATGTTTGGTGAATTGTTCTACTTACGACTGAAAAGCCAGGAGGCTAAAAAATCGTAATATTGCAACGCATGCCGGGTGCAATAATGTTAAAGTCTTTTGGAAAATTACTGAAAATTTGAAATGAAAGGTCAGCTCGTGCGGTGACAACTTATTGCTTTCTCTGAGGTGAACGTGAACCAAGGAACATAATTATAGCACATGAGTAAACAAAGGACCAGAGACCAAGCTTCATACAACCGCGCGAATCGGTTGCACCACTACAAGCACGCGGGGCATGTGTGCGTGTCCATTGGCCGCATATCGCGTACGCGTTAAAACCTGCACGCGTAGCATGAGCAAACGGGACTCTTGTCTACGAAGACTTGTCGTCTCGACCTTCTCAATTGCTGAGCACAGTTTGACAGACCCATCTAACTATAGGCCTATTTCGGTCACCTCCATACTCTGCAAGATTATGGAACGTGTACTCAATAACCGGTTATTAACATACCTCGAAGAAAACGATCTCCTAAGTGACCGCCAATTTGCCTTCCGACGAGGTCGTTCAACTGCTGATCTTCTTGTGTATGCCACCCACCTTTGGAATGAGGCCATCGAGAATCACGGTGAAGCCCTTGCCTTCTCTCTAGACATCTCCAAAGCCTTCGACAGGGTCTGGCATGATAGCCTTTTAAGTAAGTTTCCAGCATATGGAATCTCTGAGGACCTTTGCATTTGGATCTCTAATTTCCTTAAGGAACGATCTATCCGTGTCGTGTTAGAAGGGTGCACGTCCGATCAACAGGCGATTGACGCCGGTGTTCCTCAAGGATCCGTTCTGTCCTCAACACTTTTCTTGCTACATATAAACGACCTGCTAACGCCCGGAACCTTTGGGTATGCAGACGATAGCACAATAACGGACAGATACCTTTCAAATGCAAGGGCCAACAGAGAAGAAATAGAGTCTTGTCGAGAGGATTTAGTCAGACGGTTGAACCTAGCACTTCAGGATGTCTCGGATTGGAGCGATGCCAATCGGCGCCGAGCGGCACCGCGCGTTGCTTGAGGTGACCATTTTTCTGTGATACACGTGTCTCTGCGATGGATCGCAATAAGCGAATACCTAGCTCTTTTGTAACGTAGACATTACGCTAAAAATTAAATAAACGACGAAAGAGATAGAGAAAGAGAGAAGATATTTGGGTACATCCACTTATTATTATTATTAATAAAGTTATGAATCCTGATGAAGAGTACTTTTCGCGAAAATAAAAGTATTAAAGATAGACAAAAAATTTTTTTTTATTTAAATACTTACTTTAGAATGAGTGTATCGATATCTGAAGAGCTATTAAGCAAGTTATCACCATATCTACAGAATAATAAAATTAAGGGAAGGAAACCTGTAAACGTTCTGGAGATGCTGGGTTGGTTGAGACGGACAGCCGAGTATTAGTAATACGGTCCCGTATTTACCATTAGGGTACGGAACCCTAAAATGATCTCCTTGGCTGGCTATAAAGTACCCAATTCAAAGATGAAAAATATATATTTAGAGTTCCGTACCCATATGGTAAAAACGTGACCCTATTAGGTAGGTACTAAGACTTCACTGTTTGTCTCTCTGTCTCTCACCCTTCCCTTTTTTACGCATAATAGGCCAATCAATAATTAATTGTAGAGTACGTGAGCGGGAACCTAAGAGCCATACCGCACTGTCGACTAATCGCCGGGCATCAAATCAGTAGAAAAGAGCGTTCGACGCCAGCCGAGCGATTCAAAAATAGGTCCCCAAGAGATACACGGGTTCAAATGGAAGCGTACGCACTGCCAGCGACTGTCGCGGCGACTTGACGTCGCGCACAAAATGGCTTTTGATACTGAAATATTTATTTTAGAAATAGAATTGTGAAAAGCTATTTGGGATTTATCAAGTAACGAATATTCTAATAATCGGGATATAAAGAAACAACAGTGGGGGGGAATTGTAGAGTTATTTGGAGGTGAAGGATTAACAATCAAAGAAAAAAAACATTAGGTAGGTACTTAGTACAATGTCATTTATTTTATTACTTAACTAATGAACTCTGCCCATCTGCTATGACAATTGACCTCCTCAGTTCAGTCATAAAATAATCAGCAAACATATCTCTGTACGATATAACACGTCGCGTATAGGGTTACCAGATGGTATATCTAAAAATGCTGACAAGAAGCCTGTTTTCTACTAAAAAGTCCTGATATTTTGCTAAAGCCCCCACACGGCTTATGATGACACACTGTAGATATACCTAATAAATTATTATTTTTTCTTTTTATAATGACGTACAAAATTATAATTTTAAATGTGGATTATTTGAAAATTTATTATTTATTGCAAAGTTAGTTGATTCTGCACGACTGTACCAGAAACACTACACATATCGAGTTGCTGGCTTCGGCCCGTGCGTTTTGAGTTGCAGTCGCCGGGAGACCGAGTCGCTCGTCGACCAGTCGACAGTGCGGTTTGGCCCTAAGCGAAAAAAATTTTAGTTATGTCACTTATAATCCTTCCGTCACCCTTTTTGCTAACAAAAAAGTCACTCTCAAGATCTTTTTTTAATGTTAAGAAAGCTAAAATAAGGACTTAATTTTTACTGATTTAACTGTCATGGTTATAATTCGATATACAGGGTGGATTTTTAAGACGGTACATTAAGGGCCTTAACCGTTATAGTTACAGGAAAACGTTCCTAGGAGACCATCCATAACTTTTTAAGATATTCTGAACTGCATTCACAGATTTTGGAAAAAAATACCGTTAGCAAAAAAAATGCTAAAATACCAAATTTATTTTTATACCAATCGATCCTATTTTGTGTGGGGATCAAAAGACTCCGCTCAAACGTCCTGGCAAGTTTAGTGACCAAAAAAAAAGTGCGCAAAACGTCCTGGCAAGTTTTGTCACCACGTCCTGGGGCAGTATTATGACCTCTTATTTACGGGCAGTTTTCTGACTGGCTATCAATCTATCTATCTCTTTAGATAGATAGATAGATTGATAGCCAGTCAGAAAACTGCCAGGAAATAAGAGGTCATAATACGGCCCCTGGCAAGTTTTGTCACCAGCGGTATAAACCCTTGTTTTTTAGCAAAATTATCCTAGTCTGAGACTTAATTTTTATTATATGGCAATAATACACTGTCAAGCGATTTATGCCAATCTAAAAACCGACTATGGCATTCGTTCATGCGCATGCCATAGTCGCATTCGTGTGTGCGTTGTGAGAAGCTCCTGCTAAAATGAGGTAATTAGTACATTTTAATTACTTGTTTCTACGATTGTTATATATAAAAATAATCGTTATTATTTCTGCTTTAAGTGGGTGTATAAATATTTGAGTTTTAATACACTGAGATCCAGTTTTTAGGCACAAAAGTATAAAATGGTATTTGATCGAAACATGGCGTCATATTTCCGAGTTTTTTCCGAGTTTTTTACTTTAATTAAAGTTATAACAATTTGAATCGATAAAATATAATTTTGTATTTTATAACCTATTCATAGGTATTTTTTATTTTGATATAGCCTTAGTAGTATTCCAGTAATTCACGTTTCGCGGCACGCGGGCTCGCGATACTTATAAAATACCTAATCAAGCGAGTCGCGGACGTTTCGTCGAGGATCGTTTGGCAATAAAAATATTTCGAGATGGTTTACCGTTTTTCAGTACAAAATGTATGGGAAAAGAGAAGAAGAGACAACAAGTACATATTGAGTGTCCGGGGTGGGACTGAAACTGTGGTCAACAAGTGTGGTCAACAACTGTGGTGTGACGTCATTTCTGCGGCGCCGCGCGACGACGCGCGGTGCCGCCGATTTTGGCGCTACGTTGCGGTGCGTCGCCGCAACGCAGTAATGTGTGTAGGCCCTATCATGTATTATGTGTCGCCTGTCCCAGCAAAAAAAGTTTGAGCTCTCGTAAACAACAAACAACACACTTGAGGCGCACCAATAAAACTAAAAAAATAAAATGCATTATTATTACAAAAAGACATAAACAGGATATCTCAATCTCATTTCACAACGCCTAATTATGACAACTTTTTATATGTAGAATCCATAATCATATTTTCAGTTTTTAATTTTAATAGTCATTACTTGTTCATAGATTACGAGTTCATCCGTTCTCGGAAAGGAAATATGTTGATCAGATATCAGCACTACAAATATTACAAGAAAAAAATATCTGGGATGAAAACAAGATGGTCCTGTTCAACTCATACTCACAAAGGATGTCACGCTTTCATTTATACAGTAGGTGATGATATCGTCAAATTTTCTCATGATCATACTCACCAATAAAAGTAATTACTGAAGAAATAGTGTTATTTTTATAAAAACACAACAGGATAAATCATGTCTTGCAATGCCGTTGCTTCGGTTTAGCCGTATAATGTATTTTGTGCCGCTTGTCCACCAAAAAAAGCTTGAAACAACAAACAGCACATTAGGAGAGCACCAATAAAACTAATAATTAAAAAACTTAGCCTTTTTGTTACAAAAATACATAAACAGGATATCTCATTTCTGAACGCCTAATTATGATAACTTTTTATATGTAGAATCCATAATAATTTTTTCAGTTGTTTAATTTTAATAGTCGTTATACTTGTCCACAGATTACGAGTTTGTCCGCTCCCAAAGAGGAAAATTGATGATTAAATACAAAAACTACAGATATTATAAGCAACGTACAGTAGGAACAAAAGCGAGGTGGGCCTGTTCGACACACAGTTGCAAAGGATGCACCGCCGCCATTCTCACAATAGGAGATGATATCGTCAAATTTTCACATAATCATACGCACAAATAAATCTGAAAACTGAAGAAATTTAGATTCTCTTAAAAAGGATTTTTCGTTCTTATTTGATTATGATTACTTTTTATATGTTCAAACCGTCCCACAAAATAGATATGATGTCCATCCTTAACCACAGTTTTTAGTAAATTAATTTTATTTTAGGAGTCATTATTACTTCACAGTTTAGATACGATACGAGTTTATTCGATTTCGGAAAGGAAATATGTTGATCTGTTCCCTGATCACGTAACTCTGTAACTTCTCATTTAAAATCGATTGAAACTGTTTGAACTCTTTTGATATTAATGCATTTTGACAGTTTCAGTTGACAAAGTGCTAAAATAGCCCTTGGCTAACAAATGAAACTGTCAAATTTCATTAATTTCAAATCATTTCAATTAATTTCAATCGATTTCAAACAAGAATTGTTAGGAACAGAGTTACATAATCAGGGGCAGATATAAGAACTACAAATATTGCAAGAAAAAATATCTGGGATTAAACCGAGATAAACCTACTCGACACACAGTCACGAAGGATGTCTCGTTTTCATTTATACAAAAGGCGATGATATCGTCAAATTTTTACATGGTCATACTCACGAATAAAAGTAATTAACTAAAGAAATTGTGTTCTTTTTACAGTACAGTAGCCCGTAGAACATTTAAATCACCAAAAAGGTTACCGTTTGCCGTTGTGATATAGTTATTTATTACGAAATTATAGATACTTTAACTCAAGTTTTACAGATCGCAACCCGCCGTAACCTATATTTGTATATCTCCAAAAATGATTTTTTTTTTAAGGTTTACCACATGATTTAGCTATTGTCGTGTTCTACATCTTTGTTTGATTGCCACAGATAATAGTAAGACTATGGAAAGTGATCATACACAGAGTTAAGACCAGATAAAGTCCAACCATTTTCATCAGGTCTTAAATCTGTGTATGGCTACTTTTTACCGACTTCAAAAGGAGGGAGGTACTCAATTCGGCCCTTTTTTTTTTTTTTTTTTTTGTTTTTTGTATGTGTTACCGGCAATGTGTATAATCCGGCATTGTATACAATGCCTAGGCATTGTATACAATGCCTAAAACGATCAGGCAATGTATGAAATATAATTCATTTTATACTTTGCCTAGGCATTGTATACAATGCCTGCTGGTCCACCGGCAATGTGTAAAATAAGTATATTTCTGTTGTCTGTTATAAAAAAATAACCTCGAAATTTAAGGCTCACGCTCCGCTGCGCTTCGCGCTCGCCTTAAATTTCTAACCTATACGCGGGACCTACAGGAGTGAAGCAGGTTCGATTCCAAACTCAAATTTCTGTTGTCTATTATAAAAAAATAACCTCGAAATTTAAGGCTCACGCTCCGCTGCGCTCCGCGCTCGCCTTAAATTTCTAACCTATACGCGGGACCTACAGGAGTAAAACAGGTTCGATTCCAAAGAGCCCCCCTCGAGCCCCCCTCGAGCCCCCCTCGAGCCCCCCATCGAACCCTCCTCGAGCTTTCCCCGAGCCCCCCCCCCCTCGAGCTTTCCTCAAGCCCCCCCCCTCGAGCTTTCCCCAAGCCCCCCTCGATCCCCCCTCGAATCTATTCTCGAAAATCTTTTTATTATACACATTGCCGGTGGACCAGCAGGCATTCTATACAATGCCTAGTCATTGTATACACTGCCTAGGTAATGTGTGAAATAGATATCAATATTCATTATATTTCATACATTGCCTAAAAGGGCCAGGCATTGTATACAATGCCTAGGCATTGTATACAATGCCTGCATTTCATACATTGCCGGTAACATATGTACACCGATTATTCGAAGACGGCTGGACCGATTGAAATGATTCAAACGTTATTACATTAGGTAAACTCCCAAGTTGGTCCCATTTTTTAAAATTTTGAAATCGGTTCAGTACTTTTCAAGTAATCTTGAAAAAAAAACACGAAAATAGTATGATTTTGTGTGAACTACCTCGATGATCAGTCGTATAACTTCTTTGTTTATGAACTGAATAAGATAATTATTTTTTTGTTGGAAAAGGGATATTTGAAGTGTAGTTCTTTAACCGACTTAAAAAAGGAGGTTCTCAGTTTGACCCGCATGTATGTATGTTTCTCCGCGATTAACTCATGTTTGGCTGAGCCGATTTTAATTTCTACCTAAATAATATACCTACACTACCTAATACAAAAGCTACCTACACTAAAAATAAAAAAATAAAAAATTGTTTAAAAAAACAAAAAACCGACTTCAAAAAACCTACCTCTAAAAAGCAAGAAATAATATTCGTAATAATAAAACACGTCTATTGAAGTCGGGTGGGGCTTTTAGAATAAAAAAAAGGGATTTGTACTCCAGCCCCACCCGACTTCAATAGACGTGTTTTATTATTACGAATATTATTTCTTGCTTTTTAGAGGTAGGTTTTTTGAAGTCGGTTTTTATAGTCTTACTTTTATCTGGGGCAATCAAATCAAGCTGTAGAACACGACAATAGCTAAACTATGTGGTAAACCTCAAAAAATAAAGAAATATCATTTTTGGAGATATATACAAATATAGGTTACGGTGGGTTACGATCTATAAAACTTGAGTTAAAGTATCTATAATTTCGTAATAAATAACTATATCACAACGGCAAACGGTTACCTTTTTGGTGATTTAAATGTTCTACGGGCTACTGTACTATTAAGAATTATTTTCTGTTATCGTATGAGGATTAGTAACCACCTCTGGTGTTAGAGTTTATTAAGCCGCCTGCAAGGCCTCTAACTTGGTTTAACGACTGTTATCAGATGGCAACAGCCGCTACCGACGGTTTAACGTGCTCTCCGAAGTACGGAAGCGCTTAGTTGTAATGCCACTTAACGGTCACCCATTCGACACCAACGCAACAGGATAAATTATGTCATCCAATGCCGTTGCTTCGGTTTAGCCGATTAAGTAATATGAGCCGCATGTCCACGCTCGTCATGTCAGCTTGAACGCGAAGCAAAAAAGCTGGAGCTTTTAGAAACAAAAACAACACATTAGGAGAGTACCAATAAAACTAATAATAAAAAAATGAGTCTTTATTATTACAAAAAGACAAACAGGTTATCTCAATCTCATTTCTCAGCTCTTATGATAACTTTTTATATGTATAAACATATAAAGCCCGCCGGTAACGATCAATTGCGATTGTCAATTTTTCCGTCAATTTCATTGTTGGAGCAATTGACAATCGCTTCAATTGCACGCGTAAACGATCAATTTTTCCGTCAATGGGCGTCAATTGCGGAAAAATTGACAATCGCAATTGATCGTTACCGGTGGGCTTAACAAGCCATAATCATATTTAAATCGTTGTTACTTCTTCACAGATTACGAGTTCATCCGCTCCCAAAGAGGAAAATTGATGATCAAATACAAACACTACAGATATTATAAGCAACATACAGTAGGAACAAAAGTAAGGTGGGCCTGTTCGACACACAGTTGCAAAGGATGCACCGCCGCCATTCACACAATAGGAGATAACATCGTCAGATTTTCACATAATCATACGCACTAATAAATCTATTAACTGCAGAAATTAAGTTTTTTTTTAATAGAATTTCTCATTCTCATTTCTGAATGCCTTTATTATGATTACTTTTTAAATGTTTAATCCATCCCATAAAACCATCCCTAACTTAGCATAACGACTGTTATCAGATGGCAACAGCCGGAACCGACGGTTTAACGTAACTTCCGAAGCACGGAAGCGCTCAGTGGTAATGCCTAGTAACGTCAGCGTCACCCATCCAACACCTGGCCGGACCGAGCTTTACTTAACAAACGTGATCGAGTACGATCAGTCTGTCTAGCTCCGCCATGAGCGCTTCTTTTTGTAAAAACACAAAAGGTTAAATTATTAATTCAATGCTGTTGCTTCGGTTTAGCCGTATTAAGTAATATGTGCCGCTTATCAGCATGTCAGCTTGAACTCAAACCTAAAAAAGCATGGGCTCTCAGAAACAGCAAACAACACATTAGGAGAGCACCAATAAAACTAATAGTTAAAAAAAGAATCATTTCAATCGGTTCAGCCGTCTTCGAGTAATCGGTGTACATGCATATAAATAAAAAAAATATACGCGACGAATAGATAACCTCCTCCTTTTCAAATTTTTAAAGTCGGTTAAAAATATACGCGACGAATAGATAACCTACTCTTTTTCAAATTTTTTAAGTCGGTTAAAAATTGATATTAAGTACACCGTCATCAAGCCGCCTGTAAGGCCTCTACCTTAAGCCCGATTTATACATCCATAAGTAAGTAAGTAAGTTCAACTGTACTTCTACTTAACTACTTAATCGGAAAATGGACAGTTGCGTCCAAACGGGGAATTGACTTCGGCAAGTAAGTAAGTTCATAAGTCGACCGCGCGCGTCGGATGACGACGACATTGCTACTCTCTATATAAATAATTTTATTTACGTTGCGGCCAACCATGGATTGGATGGATGAATTTTTAGGTTATTTAAAGACGATTTCAAGGTATGTCACTCATTATATGACGGCCATTTGTTGCAAGATCTATTCCTTTATACCTAAACAAAAACTTAAACCAATGGTAGTAAATTTGTTTATTGTTGTAATAAGTTTTCTATTCCTAAGTAATACCAAATTTTAATTATTATTTATTAATCTTCAGGAAGACCAACAACTAGTAACAAACAAATAGCACTCGTAATAACAGTAAAGTCATTTACAGGTCCTCGCATATATATAACAGGCAGATCTACAAAAAGCGATACAAGCTTATAAAATTATACTTACACTAAAATATACACAAAGTTAATTGTAATTACAAACAAATAAAAAATTTCAAGTACTTACTGCACAATTATTAACAATATTATCTTTAAATCAGATGTTCCTAAGCTACAATTATAGTCTAAGCAAGCTTAAAAGCATAAAAATACAACAACCGCTCATGTAGCCAATAGAAACTGAGACAATCACTCAAAAAATATATATTTAAATGAAGCTCAAATTCTATTCATTTAACTTGTTTTAGGATTTGTTTATGAATGGTATTCGATCGGAATAGAAGATTAATTACGATAATAAACAAATACCAGTGCCATTAGTTTTTGGTTTTAGAACGGATTAGATCATTCCACTGCGACAGATGTCAACTTATGAACTTACTTACTTGCCTGCGGACAGTGCAGTTTACATGGCGGCAAGTAAGTTGGCGGGGAGCGGGAGACGAAGCGGGAGGGGGGTGCGCGCTACTTGCCTGTCCAAAAAATAGAACCCGATCCTATCCTGCGGCTAGTTGCTACTTACTTACTTGCCGGACGGTGTCCACACGTGGTTTCTACTTACTTACTTACTTACTTATGGATGTGTAAACCGGGCTTTAGCTTAGCGACTGTTTTCAGATGGCAACAGCCGGGACCGTCGGTTTAACCTCCGAAGCACGGAAGCGCTTAGTTGTAATGCCTCTTAACGGTCACTCATCCGACACCTGGCTGGACCGAGCGTTGCTTAACAAACGTCAATCTTTCTCAGCGCCTAATTATGATAATTTTTATATGTTTAATTAAGCCATAATCATATTTTCAGTTGTTTGATTTTAATCGTCTCTACTTGTCCACAGTTTACGAGTTCATCCGTTCCCAAAGAGGAAAATTGATGATCAAATACAAAAACTACAGATATTATAAGCAACATGCAGTAGGAGAAAAAGCGAGGTGGGCCTGTTCGACACACAGTTACAAAGGATGCAGCGCTACTCTTCACACAAAAGGAGATAAAATCGTCAAATTTTCACATAATCATATGCACTAATAAATCTAATAACTAAAGAAATTTAGATTGTTTGAATAGGATTTCTCATTGTCTTTCCTCAATGCCTGATTACGATTTTATGTTTAATCCTTCCCACATAATAGATATTACATATTTTATGTCCATCCTTAACCACAGTTTTCAGTTGTTTAATTTTATTTTAGAGTCATTATTAAGTACTAATAATAAACAGAAAAGTCTCTGTTTATGCGTTCATCCGTTCTCGAAAAGATGTTGATCTGCCCACTGATTACGTAACTCTTTCAATTTCAACAATTCTCATTTGAAATCGATTAAACCGTGTAAAACTTTTGAAATTAATTAATTTTGACAGTTTTAGCTGTCAAAGTGCTAAAATAGCCCTTCCTAAAATAGAATGGAACTCTCAAATTTAATTTGTTTCAAATAATTTCAATTGGTTCCAAACGAGAATTGTTAGTTATATAATCAGGGAGCAGATGTAAAAACTACAAATATTACAAAAAAAAAACTGGGATGCAAACGACATAAACCTACTCGACTGACAGTCGCAAAGGATGTCGCACTTTCATTTATGCAGTAGGGTACACTCACCAATAAAAGTAATAACTGAAGAAATTGCTTCGGTTCAGCCGTATAATGTAATAAGTACCGCCGATCCACTGAACGCCCGTCACGTTATCTTACACTTGAATAATCTCGTTCTCGGTCACCAAACCGTCACGAGCTCGCATAGCTACTTCAACGCCGTCATCTTTTTCCCTTGATTCGGTGTTAGCGGCAGTATACAAAAGGACTTAAAAGTCATGATCGTTCATAGATTACGAGTTTATCCGCTCTCAGAATTGAAAATAGATGATCAAATAAAAGAACTATAAATATTATATGAAAAATATATCAAGGGCCAGAACGAGATACGCCTGTTCGACCAACAACGGATGCAACATCGCTATATACACAGTAGGAGATAGTATCGATATAGAACAATGACCACTTCCGAATCTTCCGATACAAACATTGGCCTGTCAAATAGCTTTTTAGAAAAGCTGATGTATTGTAAAATAACAATAGAATTATACAGGGCGAAATCAAAGTCACTGCATGCATAATACCATTTATGCATACTAATGCGAAAAATATTTCATTAGTATGCACTAATTATGTAACTACCAATATTGTCTGCAGAGTTAAGAGTACTTTTGTCTAATCCATAATTTATTTGTTGTTTTTTGAAGTCATTTACTTGTCCACAGGTTACGAGTTCATCCGCTCCCGAAGAGGAAAGTTGATGATTAAATACAAAAAATACAGATATTTTAAAAAACATGTAAATGGGGTTAAAGCGACATGGGCCTGTTCGACACACAGCCGCAAAGGGTGCCATGCCGTCATTCACACAATAGGAGATGATATCGTCAAATATTCAATTAATCATACGCACTAATAAAACGAATAAAACAGGATGTCTTTTTATTTCTCAGTGTCAAATTATGATTACTTTTTATATGTTTAATCCATTATCATGTCATGTCAAATCAGGTTAAATTAGGTTGATAATTTTATCTGAATACAAATTTCATCAAATGATAAAATCTAGTTTTTTGGAGTTTTGACTTTTTTTCATTTTCGAAAATAACGATTTCATGCTTGTAAGGGTATATTCAAACAACAATAGCTTTCGAAATATGCAACATCCTTACTAATATTATAAATGCGTTTGTTTGTTTGTTACGCCTTCACGTCTTAACTACTGAACCGATCATCATGAAATTTTGCATACACGTTCTTAGGGGTACAGAGAAGGATATAGGGTACCTTTCATCCCGAAAAATTTATTGTTCCCGAGGTATAGCAAAAAATATTTCCACGCAGATGAAGTCGCGGGTAGTCGCGGGCCGCTAGTAGAGCAATAAATCTTAGAGTAGTTTTAAGTACCTATTCGAATAATGCAAAAAAAAACGGTTAATTAGTTTTTGAGATATGTTAGAAAAACTAAAAAAAACAGCGCACAAATTTTTTGTAAAATTTTACTTCATTAATTTTTTATGACGTATTTAAGTTGAAAGTTTACAATTTTTTTTCGAAATTGATAGGTGATATTATTAACTTTCGAACAGTATTTTTGTTATAACTGTAAGATTTCTAAATTCAGAGAAATCAATATTTTTCCGCAGGATCATCTAAAATAAAAAAAAATGTTGGCCATTCCAACAGGAGTGGGGATAGATCCCAACATGTGGGTGTTTTAGTCGTTAAAATTAGCTTTATTTTACGCTCTTAAATTATTGCTAGTTTAATACCAAAGACACTGTATGTATAGGTATATCACTTACAATCGTGAATCTATGGATAAAAATAGTACCTATCTACTTTATAATACACTTTATACAGTCAATAAGAAACTGTCTGGGGTTAATACACCGCCACAACTCTATTGCAGTGTGGTCTAGGCCATTATACCAGCATCGGACGGTCCCATCCGTATTACGCTGAGTAGACACTACTTTCATTACTTGATTATGATTTATTTTTAACATGTTTAACCTTTTATAATCATTTGCGACAGTACCGTCAATGGTACTGTTTAATGGTAAAGGAAGGATAGTTTTCAGTTGTTTAATTTTATTTTAAGAGCCATTACTTGTCCACAGATTACGAGTTCATCCGCTCCCAAAAAGGAAAATTGATGATAAGATACAAACACTATAGATATTTTAAGCAATATGCAATAGGAACAAAAGGGAGGTGGGCCTGTTCGACACACAGTGTCAAAGGATGCACCGCCGCAATTCACACAATAGGAGATGATATCGTCAAATTTTCACATAATCATACGCACTAATAAATCTAATAATACCTGAAGAAATTTAGTTTTTTTAAGTTTTTCTCATTTTAATTTGTCAATGCCTAATTTAAAAATCCATTATCATCCTACTTTTTTATTGTCTAATTTTAATAGTTATTACTCGTCCATAGATTACGAGTTCATCCGCTCTCAGAAAGGAAATTTGATGATCAGGTACAAGAACTACAAATATTATAAGAAAGATATAACTGGGGCCAAAACAAGATGGGCCTGTTCGACACATAGCCGCAAAGGTTGCCATGCCGTCATTCACACAATAGGAGATGATATCGTCAAACATTCACTTAATCATACGCACTAATAAAACGAATAAAACAGGATAGGATATGTCTTTTTATTTCTCAATGCCAAAGTAATATATTACTATATATATGTATAATTATATAAGTAGGTACATAACTTACAATCGTGAATCTATGAATAAAAATAGTTTCTATCTACTTTATAATACGCTTTATACAGTCAATAAGAAACTGTCTGGGGTTAATACACCGTCACAACTCTATTGCAGTGCAGGCTAGGCCAGTATACCAGCATCGGCCGGTCCCATCAGTATTACGCTGAGTAAACACTACTTTCATTGCTTGATTATGATTTCTTTTTAATATGATTAATCATTCCATAACCATTTGCGACAGTACCGTCAATGGTATTGTTTAATGGTACCACGGTAAAGGAAGGATAGTTTTCAGTTTTTTAATTTAAAGAGCCATTACTTGTTCACAGATTACGAGTTCATACGCTCCCAAAAAGGAAAATTGATGATAAGATACAAACACTACAGATATTTTAAGCAATATGCAATAGGAATAAAAGGGAGGTGGGCCTGTTCGACACACAGTGTTAAAGGATGCACCGCCGCCATTCACACAATAGGAGATGATATCGTCAAATTTTCACACAATCATACGCACTAATAAAACTTATAATTGAAGAAATATTGTTAATTTTTTTAAATAGGATTTTTCATTTTCATTTGTCAATGCCTTTATACTTAATCCATAATAATATCATACTTTTCTGTTGTGTAATTTTAATAGTTATTACTCGTCCATAGATTACGAGTTCATCCGCTCTCAGAAAGGAAATTTGATGATCAGACACAAGAACTACAAATATTATAAGAAAGATATGTCTGGGGCTAAAACAAGATGGGCCTGTTCGATGAACAAAAGATGCCCCGCCACCATATACACAATAGATGATAATATCGTCAAATTTTCACTTAATCATATGCACCAATAAAGAAATAACTAAAGAAATTAAGCTTTTTTTAACAAAAACATATTAAGAGAATGTGTCATTCTCATTTCTTTCACCTTTTATAATTTTCTTTTATTTGAAACAAAAAACGATTACATAAGTGTATGCTTACTAATTCGACAAATATAAGAAAATAGTACCAACAACATTGTCCGAAGAGTAAATTTATTTCTCAGTGAATAATGAGTAGTTATACAGGGTCACTGGAAATATGACGTATTCCTGCTAAATGGTTATAGATGAGGTCAAAACAAATATTTTTTGTTATATTACCTTTTCTCAAAAAGTTTATAGTTTTTGAGTAAATTAAAATTAAGTAATTTTTTACCAAAAGTACGTTTTTAGATACAAAAAATAAACATAAAAGATAACTACTCGTTGGATTCCAGTTTTTTTATTATTTTGGTATAGGAAACTGTCTAAATGTTTATAATAAATAAAAAAAGTTACAAAAAGTACATGTCTTTATAAAAAAATCAATCCTTAAAAATATTTTTAATTTTTATTTTTCAGATTTTTTAGAAAAGGCAGCAAATATTTCTAAAAAATTCCTTGTAACTAAGCGTGCATAATATTTTAAAAACATCACCATCTATTCATCTTTCAGTTGAGGTATAAAACTTAATAATAACTTAAATAAAAAATGAGAAATTAAGACTTAAGTGAATTGCAGTCCCATTTCATGTAGCAAAAATTTCCTACTTCGAGCGCTTCGGAGGTGGCCGTATAATCCTACTTATATCATAAATGTGAAAGTTTGCTTGTTTGGATGATTGTTAATCAATCACACAAAACGGCTGAACCGATTTGGATGAAATATGGCGCACAGATAGTTTAAAAGCCGGATTAAAACATAGGAGGATACTATTATCTCGGTTAAAGGTTCCCTAGGGATTTTCTTGATTGTAAATGCGGATGAAGTCGCGGGCGGAAGCTAGTTTGCCATAAATGGTCATGCTAACTAAAAATAATAATAAGAGTTTGGGGACAGGATTTTTTTCGCCGATGAGTCAAAATTTTTACGGACGGCATCAAAAATAATCATGCATATCAGCCATTTTTAAAGCCTTTATGCCAGGTCTTCCTTTTGGCTTGTGAATGGATAAAGCGGACGGGCCATAACCCACCACGTGGACCCAAAGTGGATTGGTCAGTGTTAACGACTGTAAATGTAGCCAGGACCAACGGCTCTATGTAAGTTACATTGTGTTAACACCGACGAATCTGCATTGGGCCCATGTGGTGGATTATGGCCCGTCCACTTTATCCATTCACAAGCCAGAAGGAAGGAAGGCATTAAAAATGGCTGATATGCATGGTTATTTTTGATGCCGTCAGTATAAAATTTTGACTCATTGGCGGAAAATAATCCTGTCTCGAAACTCACTCGGACGAAAGTATTTTTAGTAAGGACGACCATTTATGGCAAACTAGCTTCAGCCCGCGACTTCATCTGCATTTACATTCGAGAAAATCTCTAGGGAACCTTTAACCAAAATAATAGTATCCTCCTATGTTTTAATCCGGCTTTTAAACTATGTGTGCGCCATATATCATCCAAATCGGTTTAGCCGTTTTGTGTGATTGATTAACAATCATCCAAACAAGCAAACTTTCACATTTATGACATAAGTAGGATAATAGGGCCACCTCCGAAGCGCTCGAAGTAGGAAATTTTTGCTCCATGAAATGGGACTGCAATTCACTTAAGTCTTAATTTCTGATTTTTTATTTAAGATATTATTAAGTTTTGTACCTCAACTGTAAGCTGAAATGATGGTGATGTTGTTAAAATATTATGCATGCTTAGTTACTAGGAATTTTTTAAAGATATTTGCTGCCTTTTCTAAAAAATCTGAAAAAATAAAAATAAAAAATGCTTTTAAGGATTGTTTTTTTTATAAACACCTGTATTTTTGTATTTTTTTTTATACATTATCAACATATAGACTGTTTTCTATCCTATAATAATAAAAAAAACGGAATTGAAGGAGTAGTTATCTTTTATATTAATTTTTTTGTATCTAAAAACGTACTTTTGGTAAAAAATTACTTAATTTTAATTTATTCAAAAACTATGAACATTTTGAGAAAAATTAAAATAACAAAAAATATTTGTTTTGACCTCATCTATAACCCTTTAGCAGGAATACGTCATATTTACAGTGACCCTGTATAATGTTATGTTATGTCGTGATTTCGTGCGTTAAATTCATGTATTACACTCGTACGATAAGGTCACTCGGTGAACTTTGACTTAAGGTATGAGTCCGATCTCGGCAGCAGCAGCAGCGCTGCCGCAGCAGTGCACTCCAAATTGAACCGTAATGTTATGAAAGGCGGCTCAATTCGAAGTGACCGGAGAAGTGCTGCCCGGCAGTGTCGCGCGACACTCGGAACGTAATCTCATATAAACCTATAGAGAATGTACGGGGATCAGTAGTGCTGCGGCAGCAGTGCTGCGGCAACACTGCTGCTTGCTGCCGACATCGGAATCATACCTTAAAGATGTTCGCCATGCAGTATGTTTAATCCATAATCATAGTTTTCATTTGTTTAATTTGAAGAGTAATTGCTTGTCCAAAGATTACGAGTTCATCAGCTCCCGAAGAGGAAAATTGATGATCAGATACAAAAACTACAGATATTTTAAGCAACATGTATCTGGGGCAAAAACAAGATGGGCCTGTTCGACACACAGTCGCAAAGGGTGCACCGCCGCCATTCGCACAATAGGAGATGATATCGTAAAATTTTCACATAATCATACGCACATATAAAATTAATAGCTGAAGAAATGGGTATTTTTTACAAAAACACTAACAGGATATGTATTTCTTAATTCAAGTTACATTTTAGATGTTTATTCCATAATCATGTCTATTACAAAGCCAAAGTACCTAACCGTATAAGTAACCATATAAATTAAGTATATATTAATTACATTCGATAAATATGAATAACCTATCTATCTAACCCGGCATGGAGAAACAGTCGTGTTATGTATGTCATTTTTTATTATTATAAATATTTGACTTTTGTATTTTTCATAATATATTAAAAAGAGTGTTCGGGTAATAATGACCCATCTCCGACGTCCGTGTACCTATTTTAAACTCCCATGACGCCAGGTCACAAACTTACAGAGATATAACGACGCTATGGAGGATATGGCTTTATTTATCTTTATAAAGCCAAAGTCAAAACCCTTTATAGAGGATACAAATCATGAGTGTAGATAACTCACGTGTTATAGTACAGTTCATTATAGTACAGTTGCATAAATAGCTATTATACAGTTCAAATAAGAAACCATCTGGGTTTAATAAACGGTTCCTGTACTACATTGCAGGCTAGACCAAGTCCAATTCGTATTACTCTCAGTAACTCTAGGTATTAAAATCCACGTTCTCTTTCATTTCCTGATTATGATTCCGTTTTATATTGTTTAATCCGTCCATAACCATAGGTTTTAGTTGTTTAATTTTAAGAACCGTTACTTGTTTACAGATTACGAGTTCATCCGCTCCCAAAAAGGAAAATTGATGATAAGATACAAAAATTACAGATATTATAAGCAACATGTACTAGGATCAAAAGTGAGGTGGGCCTGTTCCACACACAGTCGCAAAGGGTGCACCGCTGCCATACGCACAATAGGAGATGATATCGTCAAATTCTCACATAATCATACACACTTGTAAAACTAACAACTGAAGAAATTTAGTTTTTTTTTTATTTCTCATTCTCATTTCTCAATGCCTTATTATATTTTTTTATATATTTAATCAATATTCATAACTATTTGGTTGTGTAATTTTAATAGTTATTATTGTCCATAGGTTACCAGTACGTCCACTCTCGAAGAGGAAAATTATTAATCAGATACAAAAATTACAGATATTTTAAGAAACATGTAAATGGGATTAAAGCTAGGTGGGCCTGTTCGACACACAGTGTCAAAGGATGCACCGCCGCCATTCACACAATAGGAGATGATATCGTCAAATTTTCACATAATCATACGCACTAATAAAACTAATAAGTGAAGAAATTTTTATAAAAATACATAAACAGGTTATCTATTTTCATTTCTCAATCAAATCAAATTATGATTACTTTTTAGTGCTAAAGTAACCCATATACAATCAATAAATAAGACTATTACACTTTAGACAGTCAAATAAGAAACCCTCTTTATATTTTTTAATTGCCTTATATGATTTCTTTTTACATGTTTGATCCTTTATAACTATATTTTTCAGTCGTTTAATTTTAAGAACCGTTACTTGTCCTCAGATTACGAGTTCATCCGCTCCCAAAAAGGAAAATTGATGATTAGATACAAAAACTACAGATATTTTAAGCAACATATGTTAGGAATAAAAGCGAGGTGGGCTTGTTCCACACATAGCCGCAAAGGATGCACCGCCGCTATTCACACGATAGGAGATGACATCATAAAATTTTCACATAATCATACGCACCAATAAAAAAAATCACATAAATATACGCTTAAAAAAAGAGTAACTAGGTCACAAATTTTATGTCAGTTGATTTCAAATATTTGTATAATTATAATCCGAACTAATATTGTGCCATAGCAGAGTGATACAAAAATAACTGTCCTCGCAGATGAAGTCACCGGCGGCCGCTAGTAATACATGTTTATACAAACATCCAAAACTTTCCGTATCCGATGTTATGCTTTCAATATATTTACTCTATGGTTTCCGTTTGAAAATATCATTTTTTTTCGACGGATCACGGATACTAACTTTTCTGACACTTTTCTCGTATAATTGTCGGAAATAAATGTGCAAATTATATGAAATAAAACACTTTTAACGGATACAGCGTTGTTTTATTGAAAGCTAGTATCCGTTAAAAGCTAGTATCCGTTAAACCATACAGTAAAAATATAAATGGAAAGCATAGCATCGGATACGGAAAGTTCCAGACATTTGTGAATAAGGGCCCCGGTGAAATGAGAAACCGTGTTGTGTTACACGGTCACTGCTATTCTCTCAGATCAAATAAAAAAGTAAGATGAAGCGTTGCGAACGATGAAGTGAAGCCGGTTTTTGGTGGTACAAGGGGGCGGGCGGGGGCCGGGCGGCAGGGTTTTATACAGGGCCATTTTGAACTTACCATTCAAATTTTGAGAATGTGTTCAGTCCATGAAACTGAACAACTTTCTCTAAGGATCACATGGTCAAATATGTAAAATAAAAATCCACTTTCCATACAAATCAAAGAGATTACGTGATCAATTTAGTATGGGATAACAAAAATTTTCTGGCGAAATTTGACACATGTTTCTTAGAGAAAGTTGTTTAGTTTCATGGACTGGACACATCCTTAAAATTTGGATGGTAAGTTCAAAATGACCCGATATGGAAAGCCAAGGCGTAGTTTCGTTACACGTGTGTGCGTGAACTGTGTATGTACACAGCCAAGGCGTAGTTTTACAGGCTTCACCGCTTTGTTCGGAAGACTACGTCTTACTTTTTTATTTGATCTGATACTACAGTGTACCAGCATCGACCTGTTCCTTCTGTATTACGCTCAGTAAACACTATTAAAATCTACACTGTTTTTCATTGCCTAATTACAATAAAGTCATTGCCTAATTACGATGACTTTTAAATGTTTAATCCATAAATCTATTATATATATTTTTGTTGTTAAAAGTCACATTATTTCCACAGATTACGAGTTCATCCGCTCCCAAAAAGGAAAATTGATGATAAGATACAAAAACTACAGATATTTTAAGCAATGTGTATACGGAGTTAGAACAAGATGGGCCTGTTCAACACACCGTCTTAAAGGATGCACCGCCGTCATACACACACTAGGAGATATTATCGTCAGATTTTCACATAATCATACGCACTAATAAAACGAATAACTGTAGAATTTATTTATTAATTTTGATTCCCTTTAGGGTGCCGGAAATATGTTACGTTTTTCTGCGACATAAAAGGCCATATCTCTTGTTTACGTCAACTTAGAAGTTTGATTTTTTCACAGCTACAAGGGACCAGAAACTTGAGTATACAGTTTTAATTTCAACTCGACACTTTCATGCGTTCTCGAGGTAGTGGATCTTGATAGGCGGACGGACGGACGACTATATTTTTTTGATTGAATTACAAATGTATAAGTTTTCAGTTTCTTTATTTGTAGTATAAGACAATATTACTTGCTAAATTTCATAGTTCTATGTCGACAGGAACTACCCTATGAATTTTAATTTCCTTGAGAGTATCGAAATAGGCATTTTTTGCGTAACCTTAGAAGTTTGATTTTTTTTACAGCTTCAAGGGACCGTAAACCTAAGTACTTGGTTTTAATTTTAACTCGAAACCTTCACGCGTTCCCTAGATAAAGGGTCTTAGCAGACAGACAGACAGTCAGACGGACAACAAAGTGATCCTATAAGTGATCCGTTTTTTCCTTTTGCGGCACGGAACCCTGAAAAGCATTTTTAACCGAGTTCGAAAAAAGGAGGAGGTTCTCAATTCGATTGTATATTTTTTTATTGTTGTTCGCGCGTATCTTCGACATTTATGGACCGATTTTGATGATTATTTTTTTGTTTGATTGAGTTTTTTTGCGAGATAGTCCTATTTAATTTTTTTTCAAATCAGTTTAATAGTTTTCAAGTGTCACCACGTGTCCACGTGTCGTGACCACGGCAGCTGCAAAGTTGCCGAAACGTCGGGAAAACCAAAAATCAAACCAAACACCAACTAATTACTAAAGTGCTTTCAATAAAACCGCGCTAGTATCCGTTAAAAATTGTTTTATTTCTTGTTTCTTTGTGTTGGAAAAGGAATACCATTAGTGTAGTCTTTTTAACCGACTTCAAAAAAAGAAAGTTCTCAGTTTGACCTGTATGTATGTTGCTCCGCAATTATCTTAGGGTTGGCTGAGCCAATTTTTCTACCTAAATAATATACCTACACTACCTAAAACTACTTACACAAAAAATACAAAAAATAAAGATATTGTTTATAAAACAAAAAACCAACTTCAAAAAACCTGCCTCTAAAGTAAGAAATAATATTGAAATCATTAGATATGCATTATCATTGTTATAATAACGTCTATTGAAGGCGGGTGGGGCTTTTAGAATAAAAAAAGTAAGTTGTACTCCACCGCCATCCGACTTCAATAGACGTTATTATAACAATGATAATGCGTATCTAATGATTTCAATATTATTACTTGATTTTTAGTGGCAGGTTTTTTGAAGTCAGTTTTTAATGCTAAACTTCACAATTTAATCAATTGGATTCTTTAAAAAATAATACAAACATGTTTTCTCTTTTCATTCTTCAATACCTAATTGTGATTACTTTTTATCCATAATCATACTTTTCTGTTGTGTAATTTTAATGGTAATTACTTGTGCTACAAACTTGAACTACAGATATTTTGAACAACAAGTATATGGAGTTAAAACGAGATGGGCCTATTCTACACACATCCTTAAAGGATGCCCTGCTGTCATACATACAGTAGGAGCTGATATCATCAAATTTTCACACAATCATACGCACTAATAAAACTAAAAAATGAAGAAATTGGGTTCTTTTTACATAAAAAATACAAACGGGTTTTCTCTTTTCATTTCTTAATGCCTTAAATGATTACTTTTTGTACAGGGTGTTTGGTAATAGTCTTATAAAACCGAGCCGAATATGGTAGATATGGTACAATGCATACAACTTCGGGATATTATTATAAACCCTTAGAACCGCCTCTATATTGCGATTTTTTTAGATCCTTTTATGATAAACTGCAGAGTGGCAACCCTAGAATGAAATTGTGTTTTGCTTTTCCCCTTTATTGGGATTGATTATCGAATTTAATAGTCTTTTGGCATCAAGGGTTGTCATTTTGCATTTTGCACACAAATGAAAAAACAAAATTGCGTCTGAGGTGCTACGGGTGAGGCGATTTTTTTTTTCAGTATTTTCTCAAATATATTAATTATCTTAACACCAAAATTTCTCAGCCATGTGGCGGTTTTCAGGGTTTATAATAATTTTTCAGGTTTGTATGCATGGTACCCTACTCTCTACCATATTCGGCTGTATAAGGCTGTACTAAAACAGCTTGTATGTTTTATCACAATCATACTTTTCTTCTGTGAAATTTTGATAGTCAATAATTGTCCACAGATTACGAGTTCATCCACTCCCAAAGGGGAAAATTGATGATAAAATACAAGAACTACAGATATTTCAAGCAACGTGTAAATGGGGTTAAAACGAGATGGGCCTGTTCAACACACCACCGCCGCAATGGATGCACCGCCACCATTCAAACAATAGGAGATAACATCGTTAAATTTTCACATAATCATAACCACTAATAAAACTAAAAACTGAAGAAATTGGATTCTTTTTACAAAAATCACAACAGGATAATTACTTACGCTAACAAAGATGAAAATTAATGATATATACACAAACTAAAGATATTTTAAACAACATGTATCTGGGGTTAAAACGAGATGGGCCTGTTCCACTCACATTTGCAAAGGATGCACCGCCGTCATATACACAATAGGAAATGATATCATCAGATTTTCACATAATCTTACGCACTAATAAATCTAATCCTTACTAATATTATCCTTACTAATATTATAAATACGAAAGTCCGTTTGTTTGTTTGTTTGTTACGCCTTCACGTCTTAACTACTGAACCGCTCATCATGAAATTTTGTATACACGTTTTTAGGGGTACAGAGAAGGACATAGGATAGCTTTCATCCCGAAAAAATGTATTGTTCCCGAGGGATAGCAAAAAAACTTTCCGCGCAGACAAAGTCGCGGGCGGCCGCTAGTAACTGAATAATTTGGGTTCTTTTCACAAAAAATACAAATGGTTTTCTCTTTTAATTTCGTGATTCCTAATTATGATTACTTTTTGTACAGATTGTTTGGTCTGTCTTATTAAACTGAACTAAATATGGTAGAGGGGAACCACGCATACAACCCCGGGAAAAGATCATAAACCCAGAACCAACAATAAAAAAAAAGATTTTATAATTATCTGCTTAGTGGCAACCCTAGAACAAAACAGTGTTTTGCTTTTGCCCATTATTGGGATTGATTTCATGGGTTGTCATTTTTCATTTTTCCATACAAATGAAAAATCAAAACTCAGGCATGTGTCGGTTCTTAGGTTTTATAAAGATTTTTCGAGATTGTATGCATGGTACCCTATCTACCATATTCAGCTGTATGAGGCTATATATACTAAACAATCTGTATGTTTTATTTATTATCATACTTTTCTGTTGTGTAATTTTTTAATGGTCATTATTACTTGTCCACAGATTACGAGTTCATCCGCTCCCGAAATGGAAAAGTGATGATCAAATACAAGAACTATAGATATTTTAAGCAACGTGTAACTGGTGTTAAAACGAGATGGGCCTGTTCAACACACCATCGCCGCTATAGATGCACCGCCGTCATATTCACAGTAGGAGATGCTATTGTCAAATTTTCACATAATCATAACCACTAATAAAACTAAGAACTAAATTGTGCTCTTTTTACAAAAATTACAACAAGATTATTACTTTTTAATTTTAAATCCATAATCATACTTTTTGACTGTAATTTTAAAAGTCATTCATTACATTACTTGTCCACAGATTACGAGTTCATCCGCTCCCAAAAAGGAAAATTAATGATCAGATACAAAAACTACAGATATTTTAAACAACATGTATCTGGGGTTAAAACGAGATGGGCCTGTTCCACTCACATTTGCAAAGGATGTACCGCCGTCATATACACAATAGGAAATGATATCGTCAGATTTTCACATAATCATACCCACTAATAAATCGAATAACTGAATAAATTATGTTCTTTAAAAAAAATATAAACGGGTATTCTCTTTTCATTTCATAATGCCTAATTATGATTACATTTTGTACAGGTTGTTTGGTAATCTTAATATATAAAATCGTAAACTGAATGACTGAATGACTGACTGACTGATCTATCAACGCACAGCCCAAACCGCTGGACCTAGAAACTTGAAATTTTGCACACAGATACCTTATAAAATGTAGGCATCCACTAAGGAAGGATTTTTGAAAATTCTATCCCTAAGGGGATGAAATAAGGGATGAAAGTTTGTATGAAAGTCCCTCAGTTTTGAAGCTAGGATCATCAAATTTTGTGTTTAGGCTGACGATTAAAAATTAATGAATACGGGTCTCGGCGTTTTTCAAAATTCTACCCTCGAAGGGGTCAAAAGGGGGATGAAGTTGTGTAATGAAGAAAATCCTTTACTTTCGAAGTCAAAATTGCTAAATATACAGGGTCACTGGAAATATGACGTATTCCTGCTAAGGGGTTATAGATGAGGTCAAAACAAATATTTTTTGTTATATAATTTTTTCTCAAAAAATTACTAGTTTTTGAGTTAATTGAAATTAAGTATTTTTACCAAAAGTACGTTTTCAGACACAAAAATTTAAAATAAAAAATAACTACTCATTCGATTCCGGTTTTTTTATCATTTTGGGATAGAAAACAATCTGAGTGTTGATAATGAATAAAAAACATTTCATAAAATACAGGTATTTATAAAAAAAAACAATCCTTAAAGCATATTTTATTTTTATTTTTTCAGATTTTTTTGAAATAGCATCAAATATCTTTAAAAAAATCCTAGTAACTAAGCGTGCATAATATTTTAAAAACATCACCATCTATTCAGCTTTCAGTTAAGGTATAAAACTTAATAATAACTTAAATAAAGAATGAGAAATTAAGACTTAACTAAATAGCAGTCCCTTTTCATGTAGAAAAATTTCCTACTTCAAGCGCTTCGGAGGTGGCCGTATTATCCTACTTATTACATAAATTTGAAAGTTTGCTTGTTTGGATGATTGTTAATCAATCACGCAAAACGGCTGAACGGATTTGGTTGAAATTTGGCACACATATACTTTATAAGCCGGATTAAAACATAGGAGGATACTATTATCTTGGTTAAAGGTTCCCTAGGGTTTTTTTCGAATGTAAATGCGGATGAAGTCGCGGGCGGAAGCTAGTTTGCCATAAATGATCATGCTTACTAAAAATACTTTCGTCCGAGTGAGTTTGAAACAGGATTATTTTCCGCCGATGAGTCAAAATTTTATACAGACAGCATCAAAAATAACCATGCATATCAGCCATTTTTAATGACCCGCTGCTGGGGAACAAGCCTTCCTTTCCTTTTGGGATAAAGCGGATGGGCCATAACTCACCACGTGGGCCCAATGCGGATCGGGCGGTCAGTGTTAACTCAATGTACCTTACATTGAGCCCTTGGTTCTGGCTGCATTTACAGTCGTTAACACTGACCAATCCACATTGGGCCCACGTGGTGGGTATAGCCCGTCCGCTTTATCCATCCACAAGCCAAAAGGAAAGCCTGGCTGATATGCATGGTTATTTGTGATACAGTTTGTATAAAATTTTGACTCATCGGCGGAAAATAATCATGTCTTAAACTCACTTTGACGAAAGTATTTTTAGTAAGTACGACCATTTATGGCAAACTAGCTTCCGCCCGCGACTTTATCCGCATTTACATTCGAGAAAATCCCTAGGGAACCTTTAACCAAGATAATAGTATCCTCCTATGTTTTAATCCGGCTTATAAAGTATATGTGTGCCAAATTTCATCCAAATCCGTTCAGCCGTTTTGCGTGATTGATTAACAATCATCCAAACAAGCAAACTTTCAAATTTATGTAATAAGTAGGATAATACGGCCACCTCCGAAGCGCTTGAATTAGGAAATTTTTCTACATGAAATGGGACTGCTATTTAGTTAAGTCTTAATTTCTCATTTTTTATTCAAGTTTTTATTAAGTTTTATACCTTAACTAAAAGCTGAATAGATGGTGATGTTTTTATAATATTATGCACGCTTAGTTACTAGGATTTTTTTAAAGATATTTGTAGTTATTTCAAAAACATCTGAAAAAAATAAAAATAAAATATGCTTTTAAGGATTGTTTTTTTTATAAATACCTGTATTTTATGAATTTTTTTTATTTATTATCAACACTCAGATTGTTTTCTATCTCAAAGTGATAAAAAATCCGGAATCGAATGAGTAGTTATTTTTTATTTTAAATTTTTGTGTCTGAAAACGTACTTTTGGTAAAAAATACTTAATTTCAATTAACTCAAAAACTAGTAATTTTTTGAGAAAAAAATATATGACAAAAAATATTTGTTTTGACCTCATCTATAACCCCTTAGCAGGAATACGTCATATTTCCAGTGACCCTGTATAATTTAGGCTTATGGATGGAAATCTAACGCAACGTATATTGTTATTGTTAGTATTTCAATCCCTACGGGGATGAAATGGGGGTGAAAAGGGGTAAAAAAACCTAAAAATAGATATGGATGTCATTATTGGGGTTTTCTGGGATGAGGATTGCAAAAATGACATTTATTTTGAAGTCCAACACGGTGGACATAATTTGACCCCTCAAGGGGTGAAAATGGGGTTCAAATTTTGTATGGAAAAATAATATTAAATGGACATTACAACTTTAAACTTCGTAGGAGCACGTTTAAAAATAAATAAGCAAACATATATTTTGTGATTTTGAAAATCAACCCCTTAGGGGGTAAATGGGGTGAGTAAACATAAAAATAGATATGGATGTCATTATTGGGGTTTTCTGGGATGACGATTGCAAACATGACATTTATTTTGAAGTCCAACACGGTGGACATGATTTAACCCCTCAAGGGGTGAAAATAAGGTTCAAATTTTGTATGGAAAAAAATGTTAAATGGCCATTACAACTTTTAACTTCGTAGGAGCACGTCTAAAAATAAATAAGCAAACATATATTTTGTGATTTTAAAATCAACCTCTTAGGGGTAAATGGGGTGAGTAAACATAAAAAATCGATATGGATATCGTTCTTGAGGTTTTATGGGATGGTTTATTTTGAAGTCCAACACGGTGTACATGATTTAACCCCTAAAGGGCTGAAAATGAGGTTCAAATGTATGGAAAAAGAATATAAAATAGACATTACAACTTTAAAATTCGTAGGAGCATGTCTAAAAATAAATAGGCAAACACATATTTTGTTATTTTAAAAATAATCCCTTAGGATGTCAATGGGGTAAGTAAACATGAAAATTGATGTGGATGTCGTTCTTGAGGTTTCATGGGATGGTGATTGCGAAAATGACATTTATTTTGAAGTCCAACACGGTGGACATGACACATCATGGACCTGGACCTGGACATGCATATCCAGGTAACGGGAACGGGAAAAGGCACGGGCACGGGCACGGGAACAGGAACGGGAACGGGAACAGGACGAGAACGGGACGGGAACGGAACGGGCCGGAACGGAAACGGAACGGCAAGAGAATGAAACGGGAATGGAAACGGAACGGAATGTGAACGGGAACGGAACAGGAACGAAACGGGAACGGAATGGGAATAAAACGGGAAAGAGAAAGGGACAGGAATGGGACGGGAACGGTACTGGAAAAAGGAAAGGAAGGAGTACGTAATGCGAACGGGAACAAAACGGGTACGAGAACAGGACGGGAACGGTAAAGGAACGGCACGGGAACGAGACGGGAACAGAAGGGAAAGTATGGGGAACGGAACGGAACGGAAACGATACGGGATCGGAACGGGACGGGAACGGGACGGGAACGGGAACAGGAACGAGAACGGGACGGGAATGAAAATGGGAACGGAAGGGGTACGGGACGGGAACGGAACGAGACGGAATGGGAACGGAACGAGAACGGGAACGGCACGGGAACGAGAACGGAAACTGAAAAGTATGGGACGGGTACGGAACGGGAACAACAACGGAACGGAACGGAATGGGAACGGAACGGGAACGGAATGGAAATGGCAACAGAACGGGAATAGAACGGCACGAGAACGGTACGGGAACGGGAACGAGAACGGGACGGTAACGGGATGGGAATGGGAATGGCGACGGAAGGGGTACGAGAACGGGACAGGAAAGGGACGGTAACGGACGGGAACAGAACGGGAACGGGAACCGGAACCGGAAACGTAAAAATGACTGGTCAGATCCTGGTTGAAGGTTCTCTAAGGATGAATGACTGAATGACTGACTGACTGACTGACTGATCTATCAACGCACAGCCAAAACCGCTGGACCTAGAGACTTGAAATTTTGCACACAGATACCTCATACAGTGTAGGCATCCACTAAGGAAGAATTTTTGAAAATTCCATCACTAAGGGGGTAAAATAAGGGATGAAAGTTTGTATGAAAGTCCCTCAGTTTTGAAGCTAGGATTTTCAAATTATGTGTTTAGGCTGAAGATTGAAAATTAATAAATACGGGTCGCAGCGTTTTTCAAAATTCTACCCCCGAAGGGGTGAAAAGGGGTATGAAGTTGTGTATGGAAAAATTCTTCATTTTCGAAGTAAAAAATCACTTAATTTATAGTAAAGGCTTATGGAATAAAATCTAACGCAACGTATATTGATATTGTTAGTACTTCAACCCCTATGGCGATGAAATAGGGGTGAAATGTGTAAATAAACCTAAAAATAGAGATGGATGTCGTTATTGGGGTTTTCTGGTATGACGATTGCGAAAATGACATTTATTTTGAAGTTCAACACGGTGGACACGATTTAACCCCTAAAAGGGTGAAAATGGGGTTCAAATTTTGTATGGAAAAAGAATATAAAATAGACATTACAACTTTAAACTTCGTCGGAGTACGTCTAAAAATAGGCGGGTCCCCACCGAGCGAGCAAGCCTCGTGCGACAAACGCCTTGCGTCTTGGCAAACGTCTTGCCTCGCGAGGCAGCGCGCTTGGTGGTGACCCGCCTAATCGCATAACAATGACTGGTCGGATCCTGGTTGAAGGTTCCCTAAAGATTTTCTCTAATATCCACGCGGACGAAGTCGCGGGCGAAAGCTAGTAGTCTTATAAAATCGAGCCAAATATGGTAAATAGGGTACCGTGCATACAACCCCGGGAAATTATTAGAAACACTTGGAACTACCACTTTTTTGATTTTTTCCTTTGATGTAATTTTAATAGTCATTATTACTTCTACACAGACTACGAGTTCATTCGCTCCCGAAGAGGAAAATTGATGATCAAATACAAACATTACAGATATTTTAAGCAACGTTTAATTGGGGTCAAAACGAGATGGGCCTGTTCAACACACCACAGCCACAAAGGATGCACCGCCGTCATATTCACAATAGGAGATGAAATCGTCAAATTTTCACATAATCATAACCACAAATAAAACGAATAATTAAAGAAATTGGGTTCTTTTTACAAAAATCACAACAGCATTATTACTTTTTAATTTTAATTCCATAATCATACTTTTTTCTGTAATTTTAATAGTCATTATGATCGAAGTAGTCATTACTTTACATTACTTGTCCACAGATTATGAGTTCATCCGCTCCCAAAGAGGAAAATTAATGATCAGATACAAAAACTACAGGTATTTTAAACAACATGTATCTGGGGTTAAAACGAGATGGGCTTGTTCTACCCACATTTGCAAAGGATGCACCGCCGTCATATACACAATAGGAAATGATATCGTCAGATTTTCACATAATCATACACACTAATAAAACTAATACTTTTGGATTATGATCGATTGATATGATCATATAATATAAACACAACATATCCTGTACTATTAAATTTTTTCTAACATTTAGTAAGTTTTAATATTTTCTTTTATTTTTACTGTTAACTAAGGAAATCACCCACCAATTCATATTGATTCCTTCTTATCCACTTTATAAGGATTATAAAAAGGCTGAAGTGCAAGTTTGTAAAGAAATAACACTCAGATAATCAACTTACAGAAAACCAAATTGACACTAATTTATTATTGATTGATCTCCGTGCCGTCACCGAGACGTCACTAAACCGTTGCCGTGCCGTCACCTAGCCGTTACCGAGCCATCGCCGATCTGTCACTGAATTTTTACCAGCAACGCCAAACTGTTCGAAACTTCGGCGGCTGGAATGACGACGATCGTCTGTCACCTCTGCGGTGGACAGGTGATAATGAAAGTGAAATGTATTTAGTCCAATGTATGTATCGCAACATCAGCGCCGCTATCTTGTTCGCTAGCTCGGTGACGGAAGCGGTAGACGAACAGTCTTAAGTGTCATGATTTTTTCACAGATTCCGAGTTCGTCCGCTCTCGAAAAGGAAAATTGATGATTAGGTACAAGAACAACAGATATTTTAATCAAAGTGTATTAAGAGGAAAGGCGAGGTGGGCCTGTTCAACCTATAACCGCACCGTCGCCGCCGCCATTCACACAGTACGAGATGATATCGTCAAATTTTTCATAATCATACGCACTAATAAAACTAATTACTGACGAAATCGTTTTCTTTTTAAAAACCACATAAACAGGGTTTCTGTGTCACACTTTGCAGTCTTCCACACAAATAAAAGAACAGAATTTTTGTAGCAATGAACAAAATGGTGTTGTTTCCAATTTCCATACGTCTTATTTATTGTGTTGTTCCTTTATGTTTTATTTTAAAATAGTTTTTGTTTTTCTTATAACATTACGTGGATATTTTTTTTATTGCTATATCCATATACAACAGGGTTATTAGTAATACACCAACAACTTCGCTTCGCTGGAGTATCATAAACAACAACGTTAATTTTATGTAAATTTTTTTGTTAAATTTTAATTTCTGAACGTCAAATATTCGAACGTCGTTGTTCTACGACTTTTCCGAAAAAAAAAGAAACAAAATCGACATTATCTACTCCAAGCCTCCTTATTTATCCATAAGAAAGGCATTTATTTCGACATATCTATATTTCGAAATTTTGTCTATCTCGTGAGAATCGTCTCCCTGTGCCCCAGCAGTCGGGGCTTTAAAATGATTGATGGTCGTACAAAACTCAATCAGCTTTTCGGACATTTGTATGGAAAGTCGATTTTTTTCCGTCTGTTTTCGGAAAAGTCGTAGAACAAACGTTATTGTTTATGATGTTAGTAATCTACTCCTGCGAGGTTGTTAGTGTTTTACAAATAACTCTGTATACTATTACTATTCCTATTATTCGGTTAGTATCTATAGTAAGTAAATTATTTTTTTATTATTAAACTAGCGACCGGCCGCGATTTCGTCTGCGTGGTTAGTTATTTTTTTGATCTCTCGGGAACAGTACTGTTTTTCTGAATAAAAAGTACTCTATGTCCTTTTCTGTACCCTTGACTACGTCTAAGCAAGATTTCATGATGATCGGTTTAGTCGTTAAGACGTGAAAACGTAACAAACAATTCCCTTTGCATTACTATACTGTGTCGCTTTCACGTTTTAACTGTATTGATGGATGAAGGATACCCCAATGTTATGAAAAAGTGACTATTTCTGAGACATAGAAAAATGATTGTCCACGCAGAAAGTCCGGGAGGTCGCTTGTTTATAATATTAGTAATAAGGATAGTAGATTTCCAGCATTCACAATTGTAGATTTCCAGCATTCACAATTATATTTTTCCGTTTAATCCGTAGTAGAGATGCGCCGAATGTTCGGCCGAATATTCGTATTCGGCAAATTCGGCATATTTTTTTATGTTCGTATTCGGCCGAATATTCGGTTGATTTGCCGAATAATTACCGAATGTTTAAATTGTACTAATAATACCGATTATTTATTGACAAAATAAAAAAGATTAAGAGGATTCTCTAGCAAACGGTCTCCATACAAACGGCGACAACGTTTCCCACCCTCTCTAAACCTTAACCTACAGCAACAGATTATATAATCCTACAGCAATGAATTTTCAGTTTGTTTTTGAAATGCCTAAAAACTAGGGCTGTATGTTTTGATTTTTTAAATATTGTAGATTTGAAAATATTGGCACTTTTTTGTTATGTATGAAATCACTAAAATGCAAATATTTCAAAATCTTTGAGAGATATTCAAAAAATTAAAATGTAACAGCCCTAGTTATAGGCATTCCAAAAGTATACCAAATTTTTTTTAGAATATAAAAACTGCTATCTTTAGGAACCAACACTAGTATTAAAATGTATAATCAAATTATGTTTTTTTTTTTTTTAATAAATGTCAATGTATGCCTCATCTTCAAAGACATTCATCAACGTTATAATAAATTTAAAAGTATGCAGTTCCAAACTGCAATTATTTGTAACCGACGACATTGAATGAGCGAGCCGTGCTAGAGAAGGGGTTGTGCAGTGTGCTGTAGCAAACGCCCGCCCGAGACGTATAAAACCTGTTTACTGCGCAGAATTGAACCGAATGATTCGGCCGAATATTCGGTTCGGTACTTTTTGGACCGAATATTCGGCCGAACATTCGTATTCGGTTAAACCTACATTCGGCGCATCTCTAATCCGTAGCTTCGTAGTTGAATTTTTCTAGTAGTCTTATTATAAAAAGAATTTCCCAACGTTATTATATTGAGTTGACTTCAAATTATTAAATTTTAGAAGTCATTACTTTTCCACAGATTACAAGTTCATCACCTCTCAGAGAGGAAAAACGTTAATTAAATATAAAGACTATAAATATTATCAGAAAAACATGTCTGGAAAAGGAATTAGATGGGTCTGTTCAACGCACGCTCGCAAAGGGTGCAATTCCGCCTTTATTTACACTATAGACGATAAAATCGTTGAATTTTCACATGATCATACGCACTAATAAAACTAATAACTGAAGAAATTGTGTTGTGTTATTTTTTTAACTTCTTCATCGTATCGTATTGTGCAGGGGTGGCCAAACGAATGACTTGTGAAGTCTACTTGTGTTTAAAAAATATTTTTTGCGGTCGACTGCAAGGTAGAGTTTAAACGTTATTAAGTTGTTTGATGTTAAATGTTTTCTTTTCTTTTCTATTCAGTTTATTTAACTATCGCGGGCTAACTAAATCGCAATCGCGGTCGACCGGTAGCACATGAGTAGATAAACGGAACAGAGTACAAGCTTTCACAACTTATGCCGATTCTCAAAGGGTTGACACCTGTCGCAAGTTAAAAATAGGTAGCAGGAAGAAAAATAAAATAAGGCAAGTCCATAATAAAATGTGTATTTGAACGAAACGAACGAAAATGAATACTTACTGCACTTGGATTTTTCCGTACGAAAAAAAAGAAATATCCTTTTTTCCCCGAATTATTCATACACACTCAGTGCAGGAGTTGGGCATATTTAATTTATTAAACACTAATGTACATAAAATTCAATTTATTTTACACACTGAAAAATGGTAGAATCTAATAATTAATTTTTCAATAAAATCGTTGTCACGACTCGTATTTTTTCTTCGAGTCAGTAATTTGACAAATCAAACTGTCATTGTTCACATTAGTGTATTCTCTAAGAAAAAATTGAACGTGGTATAGCACTTAGCGGTCCTGTCGGTTATACCAGGGGGGTGTAACTTAGTGTCAGCGTAGACAAAATTTCCAATGTATGGAAGGTGGTGCTATCTTGACTTCACAACAAGTAACCTACTGATGATTAGTTCTCAATATCATGGTAGATGACGCTAGTGCGATAGTGTTCTACTTTTACAAAATTTACCCTTTTTTTGGGGTGATTACTTAGTGACGTGACGGTTAACGACCTCCACGGTCGAGTCATCGAGTAGCTACGACGCCGAGCGACGACTACGTAGTACAGTCTACGGCACGCTGGGCTATCACGCCAAGGTAATCAGAATCACCACATTCATCCGTGGTGTGAAACATACCTTCTCAGAATACTAAGTGAATTTAATGAAATAGGCTACTACTGGCCACTTGGCCACAAGGAATATTACATTAATTATTTAGAACCACTTACTGTCAAAAAATTCTGCAACGTAGGTAGATCATAGAAATAATTACTAATACCAGCCTCCCCCCCAAATATTTTTTAAACTTTGAATCTCTATTGTTGCCAAAATTGCTGTCTTAATAATATTGTTGATACAGTTTTAGGTAGGTTAATTATTCTTTATTACGCCAATATACCTAGTTTTACGTAGTTTTGTGGCCGCTAACTGCCGCTCTCTCGCTCGCACATTTCATGTTTTCTCAAGAGGTAAAATATGTCTCGGCCACTTTTCGGAATATAAGATTACGGACACTTCAACATATACATATTTCAGTTTCGAGTTGCTGAAGTACAAAAAGTTATCGTATTTGCAAGTTAAAATAACTGTTTGAAACGACAACTTTTTGTACTTTAGCAACAAAAAACTGAAATATATTTTAAAATGTCTGTAATCTTATATTGCGAAAAGTGGTTGAGAGTGGCCGAAACACATTTTTCAATTACGCACTCAGATTTAAGAAATCTTGTGAAAACATGAAATGTGCGAGCGAGAGAGCTGCAGTCAGCGGCAAAATCGCTACGGGCTCTTAACGTACAAAGCGGCCACTTTTGCCTAGAATGGATTATAAACCTTATAGAAAGAATGAAAACTGTTGAAGAGTTATTCAAAAAATATTATAAATTTTTAATATTGACTTGGTCTACGAATAATAAAATTAGTCAATCCAAGAAAAGTCAAGTCGTATTTCGTTGGTTGACCATAAAGAGTTGACAATAAAAAGGTCGGTCGCCACTTTATAGAAAGTTTGCATAGGCAAACACGTCAAAATCACACTGACTAAATTTTGTACTGAAAAATGTTCTACAACGTTTGAAATAATTATCGAAACTATTTAGGGTAAAACTAAAGCTTGGTTGTGGAAACACCGACAGTTATAATCTCTTTGATTTTTGACATTTCTTTATGGAGTTTGTTTTTGTCAGTTTATCAATTTTAAAACACTTATGTTTATCTGATATTGTTGAGTTTTATGCAATTTTTATTTTCTGCAGTGATATTTTGCTCAATTATATATTTTCGATCGGATTGTGTATATAATATACTGAGGCACTAAATACATATTGTTATTTAAGTAAGTGTTGTGAATTGTGACTATTTGACAATGGTAGGTAATAAATCAGTGAAATAAATCATTGTCTGTTTTTTTCTTTATGATGGTATTTATTATTACTTGTATGTAGAAGATTTTTGCCGAACTAGCATAATAGTAAAAGTGAGGTAGGTTAAAAAGATAGCTAGGTAAGTAGGTACTTTACAACCTATTCTATTATGTTTTGATTTACGAGCGGTGCCTATAAAACATTATTAGGCATTGATTCATAATAAAAAGTGTTTTGAACGCTTATTATTATATAATCGGTGCTTAATTACTGTTTTTAAAGGCGCCGCTCGTAATTCAAAACATAATAGTTTTATTTTCAATTTTACGTATTAAAACGCGATGCAGAAAAACGAGCCAAACGTCAGCGCCATCTAGATTTCCGAGCATGAACTAATTCTCTTTATATACTTTTTTTTATTTTAAAGTGGCTCATCTATTTGAATTATTTATATAGTGTATTATCTATGGGTTATACCGCAACTGAGCCGGTGCAAACCAGTTTTTACCCCGGCGGCGTGCCTATTACACTGTCGGTGAGATGTCACGCACACATCGCCGCGCTATGTATGAGTGAATCTACAGCGGACCGTTTGTAGGCAGCTCGGACTCTGTTCAGTTTACGTTTTTTTACTCATGTGCCGGTAGACCACTTGCCCATCCCTGGATAGTGGTTAATGTACGAGCTTAATATCGAAGGAGAGGAGGAAAAACCGCAAATAGATGTAAAGGATAGATAGCCGTTTAGCACACGTATACTAAAGGTCAAAACATTTTTTAGGCAGTGTTTTTGTGTTTTTTAGACACAAAAACAGACTGAAAGCACACAAAAAGCGGTCTTATTGCTAAATAGTAATCTCTTCCAGGCAACCTTGAGTAGTAAAGAAACAAGAAGAAGAGGATTTAGGGGGAGTGGGTACAATTATGGAAAGAGATATCAGATATAGATAGATATATGCATATAGATAGATAAAGGGAGGAATTATGAATAGAATTTAAAGTGAAAGAAAAGATAAGGACATACGATAATGTATTAGGTAGAGGAGAAGAAGCGAATTCATTTAATACATCAATCCTTATTTATTTAAATAAAATTTTATGTGAGCTAAATATAAACTAATTACAAATAGACATCTCTCGCTTGCTTTTAGTAATTCAATTGCCATAATTATTACATTATTATTTATTTTTTCACAGATTTTCAGTTAATCAGATCTCGTAGAGGAAACACATCACTAATATACAAGGGGTACACATATTCTATAGATTACAGGTGTCATAAACCGAAAACGGCATGTAAAATAAGATGGAGATGTTATAACTCCAGCAAATGCAGAAAAGTCATTTATACTATAGACGATCAAATAATCAAACATGAATCGGTACATACCTGTCGTGTTTAATAAACGTGTGGTGTGCGGATTGGGGGCGCTCGCGCAGTCGCACGCACGCGTGCGTCACTCGATGTCCGACCGTCGCAGAGAGTGGACGTATCTATGCCACGCCACACAGCCACAAGTGAAATCAATATGTGTTTTATTTCAATTCCTTGACTAGTTAAGTTAATTGTAATTTGTTAACAACATTTTCTTACCAATATTTTCAGATTTCGTATACACCAGGTCAAGTAAAGGCAAGCCGTTGATTCGTTTCAGAGGCTTTACTTTTATCATTAAGTACATCAGGGGTGTCAAAACTAGATGGGTTTGTTCCACCCACAATAATAAGGGGTGCAACGCAGTTATCTACACGGTGGAGGACGTCATCACCAGAATCTGCAATAATCATAACCATTAAGTCCCAATATTTCACTACGACACCAGATTCCATCTGTACTAATGGTAGAGCACTATGTAATTTTAAAGATCCATATTCCTTCATTCTGAACTACACTGCCGAACGATTGATTATGTGGTACTATCTATTGGGGATGTATATTTTTAAAATGACATGTAAAGTTAAATATAATAAGACTCAATTTAACGATCTTATGATTCATCAGTCGTCATTATAATTGTAATATATAAATATATATACATATAATATATACATTTATAGTTGTTTTTATTCCTTACTTTTTTGCGGTGCCGGCATTTGCAAGTGGTTATTGTATAAGAGCTATAGTGGTAGTGGTAGTCGTACAATACGTAATAACTTCAAATTCATAATGTCTTTGTTACAATAATACGATTATTTACTTAAATTTTACAGGTATATGGAATTGTACGCAGGGGGATGCTTTGGGCGAACATGTTACTTTCATACATAGTAATGGAGGGACAGTTTTGTGGCATGATCAACATAAGCATCATATGCATAAAACATATACAAACGGTGCAACATATTGGCGTTGTTCCAACTACAAAAGCAAAAAAAATAAGTGTGCGGGATCAATAACCATAAAAGTAAGCATAACACTTCACACATTGGGTTTCTACGTTTTTTTGTTTTGATATTGACTAATTTTTTTGTCGTTTTACGTTTTAGAACAGCCGAGTTTTGAAAAAAAAGCCGCATATTTGTATTACAAAAATATGGCATTGACGGAAATACTACTTTAGTTCTACACTATAATAATAATAATATTTTTATTTCATATAAGGTTTACAAACTTAAGGTAGGTACTTAAGTATATGAAGTTTTAATTAACAACAATTAACAACAACAACACTACCAGTTTCGTAGCTGGTAGTATAAAAGTGTAGATGGAAAACCTACACAAGGTGCAAATCAGTACCATAAAGATTACATATAATCCTCCTTCGCGCCCAGTGTCGCTGCCCCGCTGCCGCCTCGCCCGGCCTGGGGCCGTACCGGCTAACGAATCGAGCTTCGAAAAGTCTGCCGGGTTTCAAATTAAAACAGATATATCGAGCCCCAATTGGGCCAAAATGGCGAACCCTAATTCATGAGGTCACACCAACATCAATATGTTCCAAATAACTTCAACAAATAGTACATTAAGTAATTCCTTACTTTGATTTATCTGTTTTAATTTGAAACTCGGCAAATTTTCCGAAGCTCGATTCGTTAGCCGGTACGGCCCCTGATGATCGTCGAAACGACACAAAATTTAGCTGTATATCGGTAAAACATATTTATTATGTTCAAAACAAATATCTGTTACAAATATCGTATATGTGTAACAGTAACGTTTCTATCATGCGAAAAGTGCCCCACTTTTATCATTTTATAGTAATACAGTGTATCTGTATATATACACTGTATTATTATTTGTATCTGTATAGTAATACAGTGTAGTTGTGTTGTGGGGTAACAGCACCGACGCGACATCGCTGTTTACCGCTCAAAAAAGGTTGATCCGTATCATAGCCAACATCGAGCACACTGAAAGCTGTAAACCTTATTTTAAAGACCAGATACTTACTTTGCCATGCTTGTATATACTGGAAATATGTAAATTCGTACGCAAACATAGAGAATTTTACACAAGGCTACAAGATATACCTTCAAAGAATTCATTGCGACGATGCAAAAATAAATTGATAATACCCACTTGCAGATTAAAACTTACCTCTTCAAGTACATTCCATTCATCAATTAAAATTTATAATAAACTAGCGGCCGCCCGCGACTTCGTCTGCGTGGAAAGTTTTTTTGTTTCCCTCGGGAACAATACTTTTTTTCGGGATGAAAGGTACCCTATGTCCTTCTCTGTATCCCTGACAACGTGTATGTAAAATTTCATGATGATCGGTTCAGTAGTTAAGACGTGAAGAAGTAACAAACAAACAAATAAACAAACAAACGGACTTTCGCATTTATAATATTAGTAAGGATTACCCGAAACACTAATAAATGAAATATTGACGTAATATTTATAAGAAAATTAAAACAGCTTCTAATTAATAAATGTTACTATAATATAATTGAATATTTAGATGATAAAAATTAAAATCTATTTTAATCAACAAAACAATATATTTTTTCAATAGCATGTTAAAAAGTCTCCATTACCTATCCAATTCTTATGTTATTATTATAAAACCTCTAAATAGAATAGCGCTTTCTCTCTTCTTACTTGATTGCTTGCCCGACGGGGTCCATACTGATCTAACTTTAATTTATACCACCTATGATAACTATGGAATGCAATAAACGTTATGAGTATGAGTATTGTAGTGTAACTCCACTTAGGACTAATCAGATGGGTTACCTCTATCTGGCAGAAACTTGATACTCCGAAATTTATTTGGCAGAACACACTTGGCAGAATCTTCTTTAAACGAATATTTTTAAGGCATAAAAATTGTTTAATATAATTATTGTTTGGCAGAATGTTTACATGTCCGAATAAACAATGGCATACTATTCAGATGGCAGAATTTCATTAGGCATAAATACCTTTGGCAAAATTTTTATTCGCAGAATTTCGTTTGGCATAACGTTTATTTAGTCGACAATTATTTGGCATAATTTTCACATGGTATACTACGAATATGGCAGAATTTCATTAAGAATAATGTCATTAGGCATATTGTGATTTCAAAAAAATTGCATTTTAACTTTAAATTGAATTAAATATTTGTCTTAAAAAGTCAATATGTTGAATTTTTGTGCTACAATCATGTTGTGCTACAAAAGTCAACAACAGAACGAATCGCTGCAAAACCGAAATGCATGCTGCTTGCTTGCTTGCATGCATGCATGCTTGAATGCTTGTTTATGCTGCTTGCATGCTTGCCGGGGGGTGCAGGGGGGCTGGCCCCCTTGCTCGGGGGGCTCTGCGATATGATGGTTCTGACTGTGAACTTTCTGCGATATGATGGTTCGTCTATTTAATTGTTATGGATATGAAATGTATGCCAAAAGATGATTCTGGCTTACAAAATTATGCGTTTTAAGTGTATGATAAATGAGTGTATGCGAAACGATTTTCTGCGACATGAAGTTTATGCCAATAGTTGTTATGCATAGTAAAATTATGACATAAAAAGTTCTGCCATAAAAGGTAGACTCCTAATCAGATTCATATTAGCGATACGATACAATATATCTGTGATCTTATATCACCTTCTAGGTGTTATATCAGTGACTTCGAATCAGTTGTAACACAATATGCTTAGTAGCAAAAGAGTCGTAGCTACATACTGATATTGGAGATTTTGATGATATTTTGGTGATTGTGATTCCATAATAACACTATTTGAATAACTTAACATTTTTATCAGAAAGAAAATATTCCTATAATAATGTCTGTAAGGTGTGTTTTTATGTCACCATTGTATGCTCTATTTTTAATTTATAATATACTTATAATATTTGTTTCTTTAGAAATAAAACACTTTTTACAGATTACAGCGTATATTGGTTAATTCAGATGTTATTTTAGAATTGTTTAGTTTTGATTTGTTGGTTTTTTGGGTTTCTCGACGTTTCGATACCTTTCCAGGAGCCGTGGTCACGGGACGACTAAAGCAAAAAAGCTGCTCATATTTTTATGAAATTACCTGCTCGGAACTTTATAAAAATGCATTCAAGTTTATTAAATTATTTTATAGCTGCGTTCTGATTTTAATAATGAGTTAATTGATTAAAGTTAATTAGTAATCGCGATCTAGCTACTGAATTTACAACCAGTTCACAAATTAGGAGCCCTCTTCGAGAAAGAACTGGCGGAAGAAAACTCAGAGAGGTTGTGTCGACCTCCCTTTTGATCCCTATCTACAAGACGAACTAACCGTATCTTTAGATCCTGCAATGTGTGATTTGGAATGGGATTTTAGTTGATGAATTATGGGGTCCCAAGCTGGTGGTATTCTCCAACCATTTTCTCTTGGATATTTGTTGATTTCAATAGCCTCGCGTAGCATTCTGGAAGTCTTTGTTCCTTGGCAAGGATTTGTGGTTTATCAAATTTAATGTAATGGTTGGGTCCCTTTGAGGCCTGTTCACACACTTCAGACTTGACATCGCGCCTATTCTTCATCAGTTATATGTTCTTTGAGGCGCGTTCCTATACCTACTTCTCTTTGTTTGCCCGATGTAATAGTGCCCACAGTCACAATCTAGTTTATGCGCCTGCATCTTGAAAGGGGATGTTGCACTTGACAGGTCGTAAGAATTGGTTTATCTTCTTTTTTAGATACACGTTACCAGGGTACAGAAAAGGACATAGGGTACCTTTTATTCAGAAAAAGTATTGTTCCCGAGGGATAGCAAAAAACTTTCCACGCAGACGAAGTCGCGGGCGGCTGTAGTAATATAAAAATATAAATAAGTAATATTACTATTTACTGGGCTGGGTGGACTTTTATGAAAATTAAAAAACTTAGGATTTTTTTATTTAACTAAACATTTAGAAAATATAATAAATATAAATTTTAAATGTTACTCTTATTTTAATATTATTCGTCATGTTTTATAAAAAAATATAAATAAAACGATTCAAAGTGTTTTTATTTTTATAAAAGTCCACCCAGACGTATAAAGAAGTAAAAGTAAAGCCCAGTAAATTTTTTTAATTATAATAAATAATAAATTTTCTATTTTAAAAATAAAAGTTGTATCCTTTTATTACTTAAATATTATGTTTCCTTTAAGATATCATTGATTTTTAATACCATTTCTATTTTGCCTACACCGTGTAACTCCAATTACAACTATAACAAACGCGTTTTTCTCAAAACATGATGCAAAAAGTTAGACGGTATGCGCCTCACAGAGCAGATCTGGCCTCTGGGATTTCATTACCCAACCCCAAATTACCCCACTCACAGTTCACCACCGTATTTAAGCCCCTAATCACAACGATGGAGTGGATTTTGTAGTTAGGCATGGCTTTAGAAATCTCCTCATACATAGTCTCCACTTCGTCATCTTGGTGCGTCGAGGTCGGAGCGTAAACCTGTATAACATTCAACGAATACCGTTTGGATATTCTGAATATCGGGTACGCTACCCTGGACGACACACTTCCGATCGTATAATCACGTTGTCGACAAGGGTCTTGTGGATGATGAACCCGACTTCGCCTAGGGACGCCCTCGATACAACGACGACGTTGGTCGCCCTCCGGGTAGTATAACAAGTTACCGCTATTGAGGATTATAGAGTCCCCTCCCTCTCTTCGGACTACAGATAACCCAATGATGTCCCAATGTAACTTGCTAATAACTTTTTCCAACTTGGTTAATTTCGTGTCAGTTCCCAATGTGCGCGTTTTATATGTTTCCAGGTGCAGCTGTCGTGGTTGATAGTAGAGACTCAAAACTTTGACTGCGATTTCCCAAAAAAGTGAAATTTTGTCTTATTCCGGTTTATTATTATTAAGCGTGCGATGTGTTTTATTTCAATACCTTGACTAGTTGATTGTAATTTTTTAACATTTTCTTACTATTATTTTCAGAGTTCGTATACACCAGGTCAACTAAAGGCAAGCCGTCGATTCGTTTCAGAGGGTTTACTTTCATCATTAAGTACGTCAGGGGTGTCAAAACTAGATGGGTTTGTTCCACCCACAATAACCAGGGGTGCAAGGCAGTTATCTACACGGTGGAGGACGTCATCACTAGAGTCTGCAATAATCATAACCATTAAGTCCCATTATTTCACTACGACACCAGATTCCATCTGTACTAAAGGTAGAGCACAATGTAATTTTAAAGATCCATATTACTTCATTCTGAAATGCACTACCGAACGATTGATTATATATATATATGGTACTTTCTGTTGGGAATGTTTATTTTTAAAATGACATGTAAAGTTAAATATAATAAGACTCAATTTTACGATCTTATGATTCATCAGTCGTAGTTAATGTCATACAATACATTTATAATTGTAAATTAAAAAAAATAAATTATGTCGGTGGTTTTTACTCCTTACCTTTTTTGCGGTGCCTGCATTTGCAAGTGGTTATCGTATAAGAGCTATAGTCATAGTGGTACTCGTAGAATACTTAATAACTTCGAATTCATAATGTCTTTGTTACAATTAAACGATTATTTACTTACATTTTACAGGTACATGGAATTGTACGCAGGGGGATGCTTTCGGCGAACGTGTTGTTTTCATGCATAGTAATGGAGGAACAGTTTTGTGGCATGATCAACATAAGCATCATATGCATAAAACCTATACGAACGGTGCAACATATTGGCGTTGTTCCAACTACAAAAGCAAAAAAAATAAGTGTGCGGGATCAATAACCATAAAAGTAAGCATAGCACACCACACATTGGGTTTCTACGTCTTTTTGTTTTGATATTCCCTAATTTTATTATCGCTTTTACATTTTAGGACAACCAAGTTTTGAAAAAAAAGCCGCATATGTGTAATACGAAAATATGGCATTGACGGAAATACTACTTTAATTCTACACTACCAGTTTCTTAGCTAGTAGTATAATAGAGTAGATGGAAAACCTACACAAGGTGCAAATCAGCACCACAAAGACTATATAGTCCGCCTCCGCTCCCAGTGCCGCTGCCCCGCTGCTGCCCCGCTTGTAGATCATCAAAAATATGCCCAGTGAAGCTGCGTTCAAACGATAACGCTCGACTCGCCCTCAACCCGAACTCAACTCAAACTCAACTCGAACTCAACTCAACCGGAGCCCACTCCTTGAAAGACAGCGCTTACAATTTTGAGTTTTATAACACATTAATAAGCTTCATTATATTTTGTCGATGCAACTGCACACGCCTCGCCCTCAACCCGAACTCAACTCAAACTCAATCCGAACACAACCCGAACTCAACTCAAACTCAATCTGTATCACTTTGTAGTGATACAGTGTATCACTATAAAGTGATACATTGTGATATTATAGTGTAGCTCCACTTAGAACTAATCAGATACATATTATCGATATATCTGTGACCTTACATCACCTTCTAGGTTAACACCAGTGACTTCGAATCAGTTGTAATGTAACACAATATAGTAGCAGAAGAATCACAGCTACATATTAATATTGGAGATTTTGATGATATAGTGGTGATTGTGATTCTATAATTAATAACACTGTTTTAATAGGTTAACATTTTTATCAGAAAGAAAATATTCATATTATTATATGAATATTTTTTTGTCGGTAAGGAGTGTTTTTATGTCACTATCATATGCTCTATTTTTATTATATAATATATAATAAAAATATTTATTTATTTTAATTTATGTGTGTAAAAAAGGTTAGTGTAAGTGCAATGTCACATGAGCTTGCAATTCTATTGATAAATTAGTAGCATAATATGGTTACCTATCTTAAGATCGAATTTTGTGTTGGTCGAATTTCATTTTACCGACAACTTTTCGACTATTTTCGTTTCGAATTTTTTTACTTCGTCGAAATCACGTTTCCCACTGTATCAGTTGCCCTAATATTAATTCGATTTTTTTCGTTACTCCGACGTCTCATTTGGCCGAAAAACTTTTTACCGAGGTAATGCTCGGTCGAAAAAACGTTTCGTCGAAGTATTATTTGCCCGAACATTCTTTATTCCACTGATTTATTTGCCATAATTTCAGTTCACCAAACGCCTAAAAAACTAGTAGCACACTATTTCCGATTCCTAATCTTCGTAGCGAGTCGTATTTTTCCTAGTATAATATTTAATATTCCAATGTTATTAGTTGATTTCCAAAATCGTTTTAAACTGGAATCGGATAAATTTTCGTTATGTTCTGAAAATTAATTATTTTTAAATTTTAATTATTTTTTGTTAGACTCAATAAATATGCATGCAAAATAATTACCAACACTCGATTCTAGGTTAACTAATATTTTCCCAAATTTTATACGCATGCAACATGCAAGCAGGCATGCAGCATGCAAGCAGGCATGCAGCAAGCAGGCATGCAGCATACAAACAGGCATGCAGCATGCAAGCAGGTATGCAGCATGCAAGCAGGCATGCAGAATGCAAGCAGGCATGCAGCATGCAAGCAGGCATGCAGCATGCAAGCAGGCATGCATCATGCAAGCAGACATGCAGCATGCAAGCAAGCATGCCAGCAAGCATGCAGCATGCATGCAAGCATTTTGGAGCTCCGCTCGCTTCGCTCGCTCCGCTGCGAGTGGTCAAAACACTAACCTAACCTAACCTACTGGTAGGTGCATTAAAAGTTTTTCTTTATAGCGGGGGGCCTCAGGCCCCCCGACCCCCCCGAGCAGGGGGGCCAGCCCCCCTGCACCCCCCGGCAAGCTTTTGCAAGCAAGCACCCAACATGCAAAAAACAAGCAAGCATGCATCAAAGCGAGCAAGCAAACAAGCAAGCACGGAACATGCATGCAAGCATTATTAAGCTCCACCCGCTTTGCTCGCTCTGCTACGAGTGGTCAAAACACTGACCTAACCTAACCCACCAATGTCAAAGTCAAAGATAACGTAAATGTAAAAAATATCTTTATTCTAATAAACTTGCGCCCAAATGATATTCGGTAAAATGTTGTTCTGGTGAAGTGAAAGTATGGCAAATAAGTTATCTGGCAAATGAAAAAAAGCTAAAAGAGACTTCGGCCAATAGTAAAAAAGTTATTTTGAAAATCGGTGAAACAAAGTTCGGTAAAATGAGACATATGCCAAATGATATTTTGATTATTTAAAAATATGGCAAACAAAACATATAGCAACAAAGACGTCGGTCAATAGTTTTCGGTCAAATGAAATTAGGACAAGTAAATTTCGGACATGTGATCGGTTACCGCATAATATTATTATTTTAAGTGCCCCCTGGAGTTAATAGTATTTAATTAAATAAAATGATTGTATTAATTAAATTATTTGTAAAAACACCAATGTTGTTACAGTTAGTGTTGCAACATCGCGTGGCTATTACGATAATTTCTATTTTTCTTATATTATAAGAATTTCTGTCACCAAAATATATTATGAAGCACTAAGGTTTTATAGAGGTGTTTCTGTAAATCAATGTGTATATTTTTCGCGTTAAATTAAAAATAAGAACAAGTTTATGTCACTAAAGATATGAGCGCGGACAAAGCTTCATTACATCTTAGGACTGCAATTAAGATCCCTTTATCATTTATTTAGCACAAGTGTTAATAGATGCTTATTTCAAGCAAATTTGTGATTTAATAGCATCATGAAATCTACTGTACAGCATAAATGCTCTATATTCAAGTTAAGGGGTATCAATTTGTAGCTGTATTATACATACAGGAAAGGTAGTCCAAGTAGTGACGTCCACAATTTTTTTAAATTACTCACAGTTTGGTGCTTCCGAAAACACCCTATGTCATACAAAACATTTATAATTGTAAATTAAAATTCAAATTATGTCGGCGGTTTTTACTCCTTACCTTTTTTGCGGTGCCTGAACTTGCAAGTCTTAATCGTATAAGAGCTATAGTGGTACTCGTACAATAGTTAATAACTTCGAATTCATAATGTCTTTGTTATAATAATACGATTATTTACTTACATTTTACAGGTACATGGAATTGTACGCAGGGGGATGCTTTGGGCGAACGTGTTACTTTCATGCATAGTAATGGAGTGACAGTTTTGTTTGATGATCAAAATAAGTATCATATGCATAAAACATATAGAAACGGCGCAACATACTGGCGTTGCTCCAATTACAGAAGCAAAAAAAATAAATGTGCGGGATCAATAACCATTAAAGTAAGCATAACCGACACATTGGGTTTCTACGTTTTTTGTCTTGATATTCCCTAATTTTATTGTCGCTTTTACGTTTTAGGACAACCAGGTTTTGAAAAAAAAGCCGCATGTTTGTAATTTAAAAATATGGCATTGACGGAAATACTACTTTAGTTCTACACTAACAGTTTCATAGCTGGTTGTACAGTAGTGTAGACCTACACGAGGTGCAAATCAGTACTACAAAGACTTCATAATTCTCCCCCGCTCCCCGTGCTGCCGCCCCGCCCGCTAATCGTCGAGAATACGGCCAGGCATAACTCACTCTTCACTGTGTCAAAGTCCGAGCCGAGTCTTAGCCGTACGTGACCTATATTTTGTGAAGACACGCACGCTCACGATATACTAAGCAGAAACCGAGCAACGGACGACGACGACTTTCCACTCTCGTCCGGGAGCTCTCGCCCCCGAATATCTTGCGCCAGAGCCCCGGGTGCGACATCGATCATGTACACTTGCACATCATGCAGTCGCAGTTGTGAAACCCTAGGAGATGGACGACAGAGTAGCACTTGCTTGCTTTGCGTACGCCATCAGCTAATAAATAGAATGGCTCCATTTGATACTATTCTACTAAATGTTATGTTTCCATGTTCCACATCTTGCTAGCACAAGGTACAAGGGTACCTCTCGGCTATGAACGCATCGTCTTGACAGTGTTTTCACGCTTAAAGATAGTAATTTGTGCACTACAGTACTAGTACTACTTCAGCACTACAGTAAATGTACAGGGATGCTATCGTTCAGCCTCGCGAGAGATAGCGAGACCCTTTGACTCGTGCGCAAAAAAGCGACATGGGGCTGAGACCGAGCGAGCAAATACAAGACACTCCGAGAGGTAGTGAGAGCTACCCTATACATTGTCGCACTCTGCCTGTCTCGTGCTGTCTCGGCGAGAGTATACAGCCGGCAGTAGTATTAGCGCGCGTTCAGACGACACCACACACACACCCCGCACTTAGTCCGAACCCAGCCCGCTGCCCGAACGCAGCCACGCACGGTGTAATGTGAGTCATTATTTACAATTAATTTAGTTTTAAGTTGAAATTATTATAGGAGAGTGGCTTTTGTGTAGGTAATTATGAATAACCAAAATGTAATAAATTTTTAAATGTCATGTTAAGTTATAAAATAAAACTATATTTACATCATTTTCGTTATTTATCAATCGTAGATAATGTCATACAATTTTATAATTTACATAGTAAATGATAACCGTAATTTAGGTCGGTGATTTCTACTCCTTACCTTTTTGCGATGCCTGCATTTGCAAGTGGTAGGTATATAGTCGTATAATAACTAACCTCAATTTGATAATGTCTTCGTTATAATAATACCATTATTAACTTATATTTTACAGATACATCGAATTTTGCGCAAGGAGATGCTCTGGGCGAACGTGTTACTTTTACGCAATTTCGTGGAGGGACAGTTTTGTTGCATGATCAAAATAAATATCATATGCATAAAACATATACAAACGGTGCAACATATTGGCTTTGTTCTTACTACAGAAGCAAGAAAAATAAATGTGCGGGATCAATAACCGTAAAAGTAAGGATAGCACTTCAACTTTCGGTTTCTACGTTTTTTTGTTTTGATATTCCCTAACTTTTTTGTTGCTTTTATGTTTTAGGACAACCAAGTTTTGAAAAAAAAGCCGCATATTTGTAATATAAAAATATGGCATTGACGGAAATATTACTTTAATTTTGCACTACTTACCAGTTTCATAGCTGGTTGTACAGTAGTGTAAATGGAAAACTTACACAAAGTGCAAATCAGTACTACAAAGACTACATAATCCTCCCGCGCTCCCCGTGCCGCTGCCGCCGCCACCCCACCCGCTGGTCGTCGAGAATATGGCCAAGCATGACTCACGCTACACTGTGTCAGGACTAAGCTGAGTCTCCGCCGTACGTAGCCTATATTTTGTATGGACACGCTCACGATATACTAAATGGAAACTGAGTAACGGACGACGCTCGGAGACAACATATTATGCCGGCTGTTTACTCTTGTTCGAGAGCTCTCGCCCGGCCTTGACCGAATATTTTGCATCAGAGCCCCGGGTGCGTGCGTGAGTAACCCTGTACACTTTCGCGTCGCGTGCACTCGCAGTTGTGAAACACGTGGAGATGGACGACAAAATAGCGCTTGATGCGAAGATGCTGATGTCTTTTACGCCATCAGTTAAAAGATTGGATCCATTTGATACTACTTATTCTAATAAATTAAGTTAGGTTTCCTCGTCCCACATTTTGTAAACACAAATTACTATATTTTGGCCTGAAAACGGTCACATAGACGATACGTTCATAGCCGAGAGTGTACAGAGATGCTATCGCTCAGCTTTGCGAGAGACAGCAAGACTCTTTAACTCGTAGGTACGCAAAAAACCGACATGGAGTTGAGTGCGAGCGAGCGACATCGAGACACCTCGAGAAGTAGCGAGAGCTACCCTGTCCAGTACGTACATTCTCGCACTCGGCCTGTCTTATGATGTTTCGGCGAGAGTGTACAGCCGGCATCAGTGTTAGCGCGCATTTAGACAACACCACACAGTTAGGTACATTCTGCCCCCAGCCCAAACCCAACCCGCGCCCGCTCAGCGTCCGCGTCAAGCCCGCTTCAATGCTGTGCTAGTAGTTGCCACCGATAGTTTTTTATCTTATTTATCGGCGCAGCAGCGTTACGACATCGCCTCCTCATAGTTAACAGGCGTGGTTGCCATGGTTACCCAGCCGAGGCGATATTGCACCGCTGCAGCGCCGACAGATAAGAAGAGGACCTTAGTGCTACGGCCGAGACTCGGCTCGAACCCGGCATGGTGTAAATAGCGTAATGTGAGTCATTATTTAGAATTTATTTTTGTTTTAAGTTGATATCATTATAAGAGAGTGGCTTTGGTGTACTTTTGACTTACCAAAATATAATTATATATTTTTAAATGTCATTTAAAATGACTCAGCGGTCAGTCAGAGCCTTAGACTGGACTTCCAAAGGTCGCGGGTTCGATTTCCGTCCGATAAATAAAGATCTCGTACGATTTGTGATTTTTCTAATGTATTATTTAGTATTGTATAAAAATAGCATAGTGAATGCTAAAATTTCAAATTTGTAAATGTCATGTAAAGTTATTAAATTAAAGTAAACATCACTTTCGTTTTATGTTAGTCGTCGTAGTTTATTGACAATGAAGTTCGTATTTGTTGGTTCCTAAAATCAACCAATAGGAAACTTGTTCCATTAAGAAATGTTAATAAATTTTGTTCATGCAACTTTATACTGTATTTTTGTGGAATAAAGGTTAAAATCTCATGAACAAGTCGTGGTTCCCCTAGTAACCAGGGGCCCTATTTTTGAATCGCTCGGCAGGCGTCGAGCGCTCTTTTCGACTGATTTTCGTTCGACATATGACTCAAAACAATGAGATGTCGAACGAAAATCAGTAGAAATGAGCGCTCGACGCCAGCCGAGCTATTCAAAAATAGGTCCCTAGGACTGTTTGAGCCTGTTTTTTTTGGTTACTCCTTATTTTTACTCCTTATCTTTTTTCCCCTGCATTTGCGAGTGGTAAATAGTTGTATAATAGTTTACTTCGAATAGATACTGTCTTCTTTATAATAATACGATTATTTACTTATATTTTACAGATACATCAAATTTTGCGCAAGATGATTCTCTGGGCGAACGTATTTCTTTCATGCAATTTCATGGAGGGACAGTTTTGTTGCATGATCAAAATAAGTATCATATGCATAGAACATATACAAACGGTGCAACATACTGGCGTTGTTCCTACTACAGAAGCAAGAAAAATAAATGTACGGGATCAATAACCATAAAAGTAAGCATAGCACTTTACACATTGGGATCCTTTGTTTTTTTGTTTTGATATTCCCTAATTTTTTGTCGCGTTTACGTTTTAGGACGAGCAAATTTTGAAAAAGAGGCCGCATATTTGTGATTCAAAAATATTTTATTGACGGAAATACTACTTTAGTTCTACACTACCAGTTTCGTAGCTGGTTGTACAGTAGTGTAGATGGAAAACCTACACAAGTTGCAAATCAGTACTACAAAGACTACATAATTTACCACATTTATATTTGGAAGCTTGTAATTGGCTCTCAATAACTATTTAAATTACCTACTTTAACCTAGCTGTAAGTTTTCCGAAGATTTGTAAAATAAAATAAATAAAATAATCCACCCCCGCTCCCACCGCCTCCCCACCCGCTGATCGTCGAGAATATGGCCAAGCATGACTCACGCTACACTGTGTCAGGTCACATACTTTGTATGGACACGCTCACGATATACTAAGCGGCAACTGAGCAAGAGACGACGCTCGGAGACAACATATTATGTCGGCTCTACACTAATCTGAGAGTTCTCGCCCAGCCTCACGCCCAAATGTCTCGCGCCAGACAGAGCCCCAGGTGCGAGAGCGACCTTGTATACTTTCGCATCATGCAGTCACAGTTGTGAAACCCTGCCGTTGTCTTATACGCCATCAGTTAATAGACTGGATCCATTTGATACCTTCTAATAAATTATGTTTTCATGTTCCACATTTAGTAAGCACAAATAACTATATTTTGGCGTGAAGAAACCAACAAGACGATCCATGCTTTAATACCCCAGAGTATACAGGGATGCTTTCTTTTAGCCTCGCAAGAGATAGCGTCACCTGTTGACTCGTGTCCAAAAAAGCGACACGGGGCTGAGAGCGAGCAAGCGACACCCCCAGAGGCAGCGAAAACTACCCTGTATATTCTCGCATTCGGCCTGTCTTGTGGTGTCTCCGCGAAAGTGTACAGCTGACAGTAGTGTTAGCGCGCGTTCAGACACCACACCCTGCACCCAGCCCGAACCCAGCCCGCACCCGCTCAGCGTCCGCATCAAACCCGCTTCAATGCTGTGCTAGTATTTGCATTTGATAGTGCCTATCGCCTCGCCATAGTAACCAGGCATAGTTGCCATGGTTACCCAGGCGAGTTACTCAGGCGAGGCGATGTTGCACCGCTGCTGCGCCGACAAATGAGAAAAGGGCCTTAGTGCTACGGCCGAGACTCGGCTCGGACCCGGCACGGTGTAATATGAGTCATTCTTTAGAATGTATTTTAGTTTTAATTTGACATTATAGTAGTAGTGTGGGTTTTGTCTACTTTTGACTTACCAAAATGTAACTCGTAAAATAGGTAGTGAAAAATAGATTTAAGGTTTGTCATTTAATAAAAGTTGTAATTACGTTGTAAATTATAATTTTAGTTTGTGCCTGTATTCGCAAGTGGTATATAGTCGTATAATAGCTTACTTCGAATTGATAATGTATTCGTTATAATAATACGATTTTTTTACTTATGTTTTACAGATACATCAAATTATGCGCAGGAGTATACGTTGGGCGAATGTATTACTTTCATGAAAAGTAAAAGAGGGACAGTTTTGTTGCATGATCAAAATAAGTATCATATGCGTAAAACATATACAAACGGTGCAACATATTGGCGTTGCTCCAATTACAGAAACAAGAAAATAAAATGTGCGGGATCAATAACTATAAAAGTAAGCATAGCACTTTACACATTAGGTTTCTACGTTTTTTGTTTTGATATTACTTAATTTATTTTTGCTTTTCATTTTAGGATAAACGAGTTTTGAAAAAAAAGCCGCATGTTTGTAATATGGCATTGACGGAAATATTACTGTAGTTCTACACTCTCAGTAATTCGTAGGTAGTACTCTATGATGGAAAATCTGCACAAAGTACAAATCAGTACCACAAAGACTACGTCATAATCCTCCCCTGCTCACCGCGCGCCGTTGCCGGCTTGTCTTAAAAATATGGCCAAGCATAACTCACGCTACACTAATTCAGGTCCAAGCCGAGTCTTAGCCGTACGTAGCTTATATTTTGTATGGACACGCTCACAATATATTAAGCGGCAACCGAGCAACTGACAACGCTCGGAGACAACATATTATGCCGGCTGTTCACTCTCGTCCGGGAGCTCTCGCCCAGCCTCGCTCAAAAGCCCCCGGATGTGAGAGCGACCATACGACTCTCTCGTCGTGCAGTCGCAATTGTGAAACCCGAGGAGATGGACTGCAAAGTAGTGCTTGCTGCTGCCGTTGTCTTGTATGCCATCAGTTAATATACTACCATTTGATTTTATTCTAATAAATAAAGTTCTGTTTTCATGTTCCACACTTTTTTTAAGCACAGAATACTATATTTTGCCGTGAAAAACCTGCCAAGATGATGCGTTGATAGCCGAGAGACTCGAGAGTACAGGGTTGCACTCGCTCGGCCTTGCGATAGACAACGAGACCCTTTAACTCGTACGCAATAAACCGATACGGGGGGGCCGAGAACTAGCGAGTGACACCGAGACACCTCGAGAGGTAGCGAGAGCTACCCTGTACTCTCTCGCACTTGGTCCGTCTCGTGGTGTCTCGGCGAGAGTGTACAGCTGGTATTAGTATGCGTTCAGGCTGGGCGCGGGTGTGTGGTGTTGGTGTCACACCTGCGCCCAGCCCGAACCCAGCCAGCGCCCGCTCAGCGTCCACGTAGGCCCGCTTCAATAATGCTGTGCTAGTATGTAGTTGCCACCTGTGCGGCCGGCCGAGACTCGGCACGGTGTAATGTGAGTCGTTCTTTAGAATGTATTTAGTTTTAAGTTGATATTAATTATAGGAGAGTGTCTTTTGTTTTACTTTTTTCTTATCAAAATGTATGGGGGCGTATTGAAACTTACAAAATATTAAAAAGTAATGAAAACAGATTTGAGGTTTGTCATTTAATAAGATATTTTTTACTGCAATTAACTTAATCCCGTTATTATTTTATTCCGAGTAGATATAATTGTTTCGCTCGTTCTAAGCAATCGATTGATTCGGATCCATACTAGGTTTCTAGGGTTTTTTACCGTCTCCTAGAATAAAAAAAATATTGTTAAAAACGATTTAAGTTTAAAAGACATCGACAACTCAAACAGATTCGATATTTAATAAAATGCTTTTTTGTAACCTTAATTAATCTTTTTTTTTAATTCAATTGTTTATTTCCGTTCACAGTTGAATGGATAAGAAGTAGAAGAGGGGGTATTTTACTTCGCTTCAATGGATACACTTACTTCAAAGTGAGGTCCAATGGCCCTAAAAGCCGATGGAATTGTTCCACCCACCACAGCAAACAATGTAGGGCTTTTATATACATGGTGGAAGATAATGTAATCAGATCTATGACTAACCATATTCATTAACTATATCTCCAATGGAAAATTATAAGGGAAATTAATTTTGTTTGAGAACCAAAGTTTTGTTGTCCATAAATAAAATTGCTTACTAAATCGAGGATAAGTAATTTCTTTAAATATTTTAAATTCTGCTGTTTAGGTTCCCTCCACCATTTTCTCAAGAGGAAGGAATGCGTAATTTTGCGTATTCTCATAAAAACAAAATAAAATTATTTTGTTTGTATGATGTACTGTTAGATAAAACTTCTTCATAGCACAAATAGAGAGACTAACAGAAGTTAAGCTTAGTACTACGGGCGCTCGCGCATCGCCCACATACAAAGACAGCTCTTACTGCTACGTCACGTACTCAGTACTCTCTCTCATTAATTCCTCTACGATCCACCGACCGACAAGTCACCGCCGGTGAATCGAAGGATATTTATTTTCCTCTTCGATTTGAGATTCGCTGAAACTTTAATCATTTGGTTTCCGCAGTGGGGTGGTTCCACTCATGATTACAAGCAACTTTTAGTATGGGGCCAACTCTGATTTCGCGAAAAAATAATCAGCTGTAAGCGCAATACCTACTCGATCTTAATGTATGGAACAGCAGATTTTTTTTGCGCGATATCAGAGTTGGCCCCTTAGTAAAAGTTGCTTGTAATCATGAGTGGAACCACCCCACTGCGGGAACCAAATGATTAAAATTTCACGATGTAAAATGTCGGTGAGTGGTGTCTACATGTGCGTTGCTCGAGTGCGTTACTGTACTCTCTCTATATTGTGTTCATAGGCTCGCAGACAAGCAAGAGTTGTCAGCGATAGTTTGCTACGCGTGTTGGCAACATTAGTCAACTGCCACCGACAGTTGCCGTCTTAGTACAGTAGCCCGTAGAACATTTAAATCACGAAAAAGGTTACCGTTTGCCGTTGTGATAGTTATTTATTACGAAATTATAGATACTTTAACCCAAGTTTTACAGATCGGAACTCGCCGTGACCTATATTTGTATATCTCCAAAATTGATATTTTTTTATTTTTCGAGGTTTACCACATAGTTTAGCTATTTTAGTGTTCTACACATAGTTTAGCTATTTTAGTGCTTGGTTTGATTGCCACAGATAAAAGTAAGAATATAATAAGTAGCCATACACAGATTTAAGACGTGATGAAAATGGTTGAACTTTATCTGGTCTTAAATCTGTGTATGATCACTTTCCATAGTCTTACTATTATCAGTGGCAATCAAACAAAGCTGTAGAACACGACAAAAGCTAAACCATGTGGTAAACCATAGAAATAAAAAAAAATCATTTTTGGAGATATACAAATTTAGGTTACGGCGGGTTGCGATCTGTAAAACTTGGGTTAAAGTATCTATAATTTCGTAATAAATAACTATATCACAACGGCCAACGGAAACCTTTTTGGTGATTTAAATGTTCTACGGGCTACTGTACTATCTGTGTCACAGGCAAGTTTTAGTCGTTCAGGTTAACTTTCTGCTTATTTCAGAATTGAAACTTTTACGCTTCTATGGGACCTCCAAGCCGAATTCCCCAGTCCCTTCTAGTCATCAAGATCTTTTGGATTCAATACGCTTTGATAAGATCAGTCATTTTCCTATCTGGAAGATAAATTACCGACAGATATGCCACTATTGTTCAAAATATCGTTCTTTTAGTAAATGCGAAAAATGTAATGTTTATCTATGTTATAACCTCAAACGCAATTGTTCCAAGAAGTTCCACATACTTTAATACATAATAAATTTGTAGTAAACGCATACAAAGACATAATATGGGTTCACACTAGATGACTAGACTAAATACTAAATAATGTGCTTTCGTTATAATAATTTATAATATTAATTAAGTTTTTTTATCTCAGTTGGATCTCAATAACTAAGCCTAATTAAATAAAGTTAAGCAAGAACTTGTTTTTATTCCATCTCTTTGATAAATTCATGCGGTAAGGGTTAAGGCGGTTTGTATGACCGAAATGGCGCCCTCAGAGGTTTTTATTTAATAAGTTATTAATAGAAAAAGATTTTAATAATGTTTTACGTGGAGTTTTTAGGACCCATGGTCTAGTATTTTAGAAGGTATCACTACATGCCCTCGTAGTCATTCGTAGAAGTAGATAGCAAATGTGTCAAAAACGGCCACATTTAGCAGTTTTGCTATCTACTTCTAGCAGTGACTACGAGGGAAAAGGGAATATAACGATACCGTCTAAAAATACCAAACTAAGGGCCCTAAAAAATCCACGTAAAACATTATTAAAATTGTGTATTAGAATTATAATAGTAAATAAAATTCACCGCGGCGCCACTTTCGCTCAGGGTGCTATTGATTTTTGATAAATAAATAATAATCAACGAGCTAATTATAAGAATAAGTTGTTATTCCTTGTTAAAGATTTTTAGGCACCTACATTTATTCAAAATTAATAGAACTGTTATTTTTACCTTGTTTATTTTTTCAGCCCAGTTCGTACATAGTAGACATGGCAACAAAATGATTCTTTACAAAGGATTTAAATTCTACAAGAACAGAACAGGTCAAAGTGGAAAAACTAGATGGATTTGTTCGACACACCATGGGAGAAATTGTCACGCCTTTATTTATACCAGAGGTAACACTACAGAAATAATCAAAAAAAATTGTCACCACTCCCATTAATATTGAATACGTACTTTTATAAAATAAAATAGAGAAAAGCAGATATTGTTGAGTTTTTTGCCGGTTGTTCTTATTTTATTTGTTTTTATTTATTTATTTGGTTTACCAGCAATTGTTACGTTATTACACCTATGAGTATTATGCATCATAGTTATTAGCTAAATGCATAATTAAATTAAGCAACACCGCGTACAAAGAAAGCGTCCCCGCTGACGGGCGATTTTTTGTCGCTGAGAATAGAACGTATGGAGCTCTATACGTAAACGCTCACGAGCTACTTTTTGTAGCTGCGATAAACGCGGCGTTAATCGCGGCGATAATCGCGGCGCTTTTTTGTCGCTGGCTAAGTAAAACCTTTGTCGTGTCATTTCGCGGGTGATTATCGCCGCGATTAACGCCGCGATTATCGCAGCTACAAAAAGACGCCCGTGAGCGGTTACGCTAATTGCTACCAGTAAATCTAAAACAAAAAAGAAATATATCTACTGATTTTAAAAGTTATTCTTAAAAGTAATAGTACCTATGACAAATACTGTGTACATTTGACCAGACCATGACCAAAAATGTATTTTCTCGAGCTCCTTCCGTGCTTTGAAAGGCACGTTTATCCGTTGGTCCCGGCTGCATTTGCAGTCGATAACCCACCGATCCGCATTGGGCTCGCGTTGTGGGTTATTTTATGGCCTATTCTCCGTATCCACTCATAAGGAAGCCTGTGGCCCAGTCGTGGGGACATTAAAAAGGGCTGATGGTCACTGTGTATATTACTTACACAGATCACAAGATCTCTCACTGCTTGTGAACCAACGGCGATCGCGTAGTTTTTTGATATTTTTAAAAGTGCCTGTCATGTCCGGATATCACGAGGACAGTTTTTGAAGCCATAATACCAAGACCGTACATCTAAATCCGTTGAGCCATTTGGTAGTTATGGTGGAATAAAGAAACTCACATACCCACAAACATACATAAACCCTGAACACATATAAACTCTTTTTGCTTTGGGCAGTCGTGTAAAAAACTGGACCCTATTACCAAGACTCTGTTGTCCGTCTGTCAGTCTGTCAGCAGGCTGTATCACGGTTTATGTGATAGCTAGACAGTTGAAATTTTCACAGATGATGTATTTCTGTTGCCGCTATAACAACGCAGCAGACGCCTTTGTACGGGATTGAAAAGAAAACAACATTGTAGCAGAAACGACGCTTTATTACGAACAACCACGCAGTCCTTGTTCGAAGTGTTCTTCCTCTGAGAGACGTGGTGTACGTACCTCCGAATGTTGCGGTCCGCTCTTCTGTGCAGCGTAGTTCGGAATAAGTTCCGAGCGACCGACGAAACCTCCCAGCGCTGTACTCGACGACATTTTCTACAACTTCTCATACTATTGTTAGTATCTCGACGATATCCTAGATCTCGTGAGGAGTAGAAACTCCTCACCTCAGCGCTAGCACGAACTACTGCTACACCTCACCTCCAAACTTACCTTCTTCACTACTTCTTCATCCTCTTCTGACTATTATACTTCTTCACTACCACTTTTCAACTTCCTTTTTCTTTCTTCACCTTGAACTGAATTATTAATTCCTTCTATTCAACTACTCTTCTCTTCCTTCTCCTTTAACCACATTCGATTATGCATTTGCATGCATATTGCCGCTGCCATTAGAACCTTCTATTAACTCGAATTTGGATAGTCATTTCGCTCTTCGTTTCTCATTTTCTGTCCTTTTTCACCTTTTCCAATTATTTCTCGTATGCACTAGAAATGTATATTTCTCTTCCAAAGTATAAACATGACTGTAAACATCATAAAAACCATTAATTGTACACTGTGATCCGACTGCCACCGAACCGCAGCCTCTCGTGTATACCTAGGGCGCACTACCTCACCATTACGCCACGGCGACTTGACAGCTAGCGACTAAAATTGGTTATCGCTGGACCTGTACTACTTATTATGTATTTTGTGTCTGGACGCTCTATTTCTCATCTACGTCATAATATTATAGCATTCTATGTCCACTAAGTAATACGTAACGCACAATGAAATTGGTAACCGCGCGCATGTGTAAACGTTCATAAGCGTCTATTTTGTGATGAGAAAAAATACAGATTATGCGATGTTGACCAATACATAATATAAGTAAGTAGCTGATTGATTTTATTTTCAGTGGAATTCTTACCAAGTCGGCGTGGTAAAATTTTACTGAAATACGATGGATTCACTTACTGCCGGCATAGAACGAGAGGGCGCAAGGTTAGGTGGATGTGTTCGACACACCATAAACGAGAATGCAGAGCTGTGTTGTACACCATAAATAATGAAATCGTCAATATGAGCAATAACCATTCCAATCACTAACGTTCTGTGTAAAAAGCCGTTACTAAGAAAGATGTATTTATTTATTTATTTATTTAGTACACACACAATTTTTACATGAATAAAAATAATGGTGCACAGTTTGTTTCATATTTAAATTTCTGCCAGCTGGTATATATAATAGAAAATAGTTAATAATTAAACATAATTCTTATTCTATTTGAATTGTAAATAAATTAAGAAAAATATTATCCATTAAGCTGCGCGTCTACTGCATCGGAATCGGAGCGTAAGGCACGCACAAAGCGTCGGCATTTGTCACTTTGTATGGATTTGGCGCGGAAACGCCGGCGCCGATGCAGTGCACGCAGTGCCATAGAAATCCATACAAAGTCCATACAATTACTTCCGTTCAGATTCTGATGCAGTGGACGCACACTTTAACAAAAACATGGGGACATTATGTACTTAAGTCGAGTTTAAATTAAGCTAAAATATGTTTTGTGCTATTAAAACTAAAAATATAGAAACAGCCATTTATTTCAACATCGTATAGTTTTTTTGTGTATATTTTTTATCTTTTGACACTTATGCGCCGTCTATTTAGTGATGAAAGAAATGTATCTGTAAGGTTAAGCGAAATTGTCCTACATTTATTTTAATGTAATTTGTTTTTATTTTTAGTGGCATTCGTAGTAGGTCAACGCGGCAAAGTTTTGGCTAAGTACGATGGATTTACTTTCTGCCACCATAAAACCGGAGGCCGCAAGGTAAAGTGGAGGTGCTCTACACACCATAGACGAGGCTGTAAAGCTGTCTTGCACACCATGGACAATCAATTCGTCCAGTTAAATCATGAGCATAACCATTGTATCGGGAATGATTAACCTGTTTTTAGATAATAAAGTAAACACATATATTATGTTAGGTACAAGTACGAGGCAAACATCTTTAATTTTTTTCGACGGAGTGGGGATAAGTTCGCGCATGTGCTCGTGTGAGCGACCAATAGCGCGCACTCCTCTCCCGCCGCTCGCGTACCTCACCGCTACGCATACTCAAAATACGTGCTCTGCGCAATCCCCACCCGACTTCAAGATATTTGCCTCGTACATACAGGGTGTGAGGGAGAGCCCTTCACAGACTGATGGGGTTAATTTAGTATATTATACTAAGATGACAGGTAGGTCGTACATGAAATTATTTCAGGAACATTATGGGAATTCAACAATTCTGATCTGTTTGATTACCTCGCATGCGCAGTGTGTCGCTAAAATTGCGGTTGCTGGCCCGCGCACCCCAGCTGATTCCTCGCGTCGTCGTTTGTTAGATAATTTTAGAATTCATTGCCGTTTTAGTTAAAAAAAAAAAAAATGTGAAACTTTCCTGAGAAAATTTCCGGTGAAATATGGGTTCGGTTCGGAATAAGGAGCTGAATGTACTCTGTCAGTTTGTGGAGGGCTGTCACTTACACCCTGTATAATTATAAATATCTAACATATAATTATTTCACCTATAAGTATTTCATGAAACAAATTCATTTGTACAATCAATATTTTTCCGTTGTGACGGAATTTAAGTATTGTAAAACAGACCTTTTGATAAGAGTTTTGAAATTTTCTTTTTAACTTCTTTCTAACTTTACCATTTAATGTAATTATGTAATAAGTTTTGTAAGCACTTAAATTTAACATTTAAAAGTGATGGGATACCAAATTTATTTTTTGTTTCAATAAATATTAAATATTTGTGTAACCTTTGTTTTTATTTACAGATTTTTCATACTTTATGTTTGAAGACAATCAAAAAGATGAAAAGCGTTTTCACAATTTACACTTTTATTAAAAACTTAAATTTTTTTCTCCTGATATTTTAGCACCTATATGATTATTAGTATCTCATAGTTGAGTAATTAAGACGTGAAAGGGTATCAAACAAACACTTCGCAAAGGTATAATTGTATTAATAATTATATTGTTTACTACCTCCAATTACTAAAGAAATTATCTTGTTAGTGAACAAACATTATTTTTTAGTATTTGGTTTCTTCGTTTCGCAGTTAAATGTCATTTGAGGGGTTTATCATAAAAAACGTATTTTCACTTTTCTGTAAATTCCTTTTATTTTTAGTCGAATTTAAAAAAAGTCAACGTGGAAAACTCCAGCTGATAACAGGTGGATTCACTTACTGCATCCAGACGTCAAATTCTCTAAAAACCAGATGGTTTTGTTCTACTCATCATAGTAAAGGATGTAAGGCATACGTCCACACGCTGACTGGAATGGGCCATGCCATCATCAGAATAAACCAAAGACATATGCATTAATTAGAAATAAATAGATTTTTAGTAAGTGACAAAGTTTCAAATACGAGTAAAAGACTTTTAACGGATCCTAGCGCGGTTTTATTGAAGGTACTTTGGTAATTAATTGGTATTTGGTTTAGTTTTGGATTTTTCCCGACGTTTCGGCACCTTTGCAGCTGCCGCGGTCACGGAGGACTGAAGCTGCTCGTGAGCGTACCCTCAAGCGACTTGTTTATAAAAACGTTCAGAAATATATTTTACTAAACAAAAAATAGTTTATGTTATTATTAATGCTGAAAAAAGAGAGACAATCCACTGAATCTACCACCATTTCACAAAATTTAAATCACAAAATTAAGCTAGACTAGGGTCAAGAGCAAACCTATTATAATAAAAAAAAAAAAAAAAAAATTAATGTCTAGTGAGCGAGTGAGTCTCCGTTTGTTTCTCTTTAATTAGTAATGATAATATTGCAACTTCCTTGCACGAATGTACAAGAATCACTATAACCCGGTCGAGTTAACTTGGCACCTGAAGCGCAATAGACCCCCTTCGTTTTTCCTTTCCTCACGCCACTGTCGTCATGCCAGTAGCGTTAGTACATTTGTTAGTGATAATTTATCGATAATCCATCGAAAACTTTCAAAAAATTGACGACGGTGGCGTGAGGAAAGGAGAATACGAGAAGGGTCTATCGAGCTTCAGGTGCCGAGTTAACTCGACAGGGTTATACCTATATTCAAGTCGCTCGCTTGGTCGCCGTCATAGTCGCCCATATTTTTGGTCGCCGGGAGACTGAGTCGCTCGTCGACCGGTCAACAGTGCGTTTTGACTCGTAGCGTTGCGAGGATGCGAAGTTGACTTTTCCGATACCCTCTAAATTCCATGTCGTGCCATACCATGTCGTACAAATATATTTTGTCCAAGGAACACACATAGTATTCCTCGGACAAAATATATTTGTCCCGTAAGTTCTTTTTCACCATAGCTAAACTAAGCAGGGCTAGCAAAATTAATAAATCTAAATTCTACTCACCACATCGCTTAGCTACCACGCACATCTCTGTTACAAAGCAGCCCTATCTAAAATGTAAGTATTAAAGTGCATTAGATTAGAACACAGGTATTAAACGCGTTTAAACTAGACATAGGTTTTTAAACACCTACCTTTTCCCGACGTTTTGACCGAGTTGCATCGGCCGTGGTCACGGGCTGACTGACTCAGTCAGCCCGTGACTCAATCTTAATCTAATAAAATGCAACTCGAAAGTTTAAAAGTGTATATTAAAGTGCAGTTTTATTTCAGATTACACGGTGTACTTCGGGAAAACTAGACGAGGAAACCCAATGTGTTACGTGGATAATTACAAATATTATAAACAGAGGGAACGCGGATTTAAAATTCGTTGGGCTTGCGCAACACACAACAAAAAGGGTTGCAAAGCTGTCGTGTATACTATCGATGATGCAGTTGTTAGTGTAAATGATCAACACAATCACCCAGAAAACATTCACATTGATATAAAAAATAAAACAATAAATTGAGAGGTCTGGGCAATAGCCGTAATAGCCGTTAGTGGAGATAGTTTCAGCAAGCCTTTTACATAAAAGGAATTGCGATAATCGGGCGCAATTCGTCGTTCAATTTACTTGTTATTAAACCTTATTCGTGAGTTAATAGTGTCACGGAGTGGGACGAACATCGTCCGCTTATCGCGATTGTTTTAATGTAATAGGCCTGCTGTTATGCTTGTACCCTTACAAACAACACTCAAACGGCCCTTGAATGCACTGCGTTGAAATAGAGCTATATTGGTCCATTTGTTTTACGTACCTATTACATGTGATTGGTTCATGGGAGGCTGTGCATCCGCGGGTACTGTGAGACTTCATAGTAATGTTTGTAAATACGGGTGTTAGTTTTCTATGAATTAACTGTTGAGATCTCTAAACGCAAAACAAAAAAGACTATAGCGACTTGTGCTCTACATAATTAGGCTATTTTGTCTGTAATCACTGATTACAGACAAAATAGCCTAATTACTAATCACCAGTGATACAAATTATTTCACTAGCTGTACTGCAGCTTTTGAGTACCAAAACGCCCATCTTCCTTTAGACCGATTCAAGTACGAATATCAAAAGCTTCCCAGAATATTAAATAATTGATCGACATGGGCTTTTTAATAATTTTTACTCAAAAATACCCATAAATTATTGTACAATTATTAGTTTACACTGATTTAGAAAAAATAACTTTTGTGCAATAAATAAGAAATAAAAATATATATATTTTTCTGTTATCGTGTTTTTTGATGCTACCTAAACACCTTTTTTACACGACTGCCCAAAAAGGAGTGTATATGTGTTTAGGGTTCATGTATGTTTGTGGGTATGTGAGTTTCTTTATTCCACCATACTTTCTAAATGCCTGAACTGTTTTGGATGTAAAGGGTATCGTTAGAATCCTTGCAGTATTCCGAGTGACACTGGCCATATTTTTTTTGAAAAAAATCTACTTTCAAATGTGAAAAAAATTTTTTTTCTTCAATTACAAAATGGGCATCAAATGAAAGGCTTTGATGAGCACATTCCAAAACTATATAATTTGGCACTAAAATGTGTGAAACAAAAATAAATAAAATTTAAAGATATTAAAAACACGACTGCCCTGCCAAAAAGAAGTTATGGTGGAATATAGAAACTCACATCACATATAAACATACATGAACACTGAACACAATACACTTTTCTTTTTTTGAGCAATCGTGTAAAAACGGCAGGTTACAAATAAAACTAACATAGAATTTTAGCAAAATATATTAGCAGAATGTTATTGTTATGGCAATATTTCTTAACATCAAACAAGCAACAATTTTATCAGCCTCCGTCCGTACATGAGTAAATATAAAATAATGTATCGATTAAATATTTATATATTTTATATAGGCCCTGGGGCCCTACCGGCTAACTTTTCGAATTTCGGCGAGTCTGTCGAGCTTCAACTTACAACATAAATTGAAGTAAGGAGTTTCGTATTTTTTTTGTATTGCACTATTTGCCGAAGTTATTTGGAAGATCAATTACGTTCAACATTCCAAATACCCAAGACAGTGATATTTAAATTATTTGTACACATCATTATTATTTTTTACCATAACAAAATCTACTAACTAGCTGGCTGACTTTTCGAACTTCGGCGGGTTTACAGGGATTCAACTTAAAACAGATAAAACGTAAATGAAGTAAGGAATTTTGTACACCTGTTGTAATGGTTTACCGAAGTTATTTGGAAGTTATCAATGTTCGTGTGCGTGTGACATCATGGATTGGGGTTTGCCATTTTGGCCCGATTGGGGCTCGATTTATGTGTTTTAATTTGAAGCCCGGCAGACTTGCCAAAGTATCGAACTTTGGCAAGTCTGCCGGGCTTCAAGCCGCGTAAGCGTAAGCCGGTAAGGCCCCTGGTAGATCGATTTTAATAGTGTATTCTGATTGTATGTTTTGATTGCAGTTAAGTTCATTCTGTCAAAGCAAGGAAAAACTCATCTTCAATTCGAAGGCCACACATACAGGAGAGCGTATAAACAGTTTGGAGACAAGATAAGGTGGATTTGCACCAAGAGAAAAAACTGCCCAGCGGCACTATACACCAAAGACGAAGATGAAATATATGTGGTTAAAAAAAAACATGACCACACCGCACCCGCATAGAATTATATCAAAAACCCCATTCCAGGGCCCTACCGGCTAACTTACATGGCTATCTTAATCGATTTCATTTGATAGTTGGATGTGACATGACACATTTCTACATCTTTTTGGCACAAATAAAACCTAAGAAAAGTAGCAATGTATCACATCCGTCTGTCAAATGAAAGCGATTACTATAGCCATGTAAATTAGCCGGTAGGACCCCAGGGGCCGTACCGGCTAACGTTCCGAACTTTGGCAAGTCTGCCGGGCTTCAAATTAAAGCATATAAATCGAGCCCCAATCGGGCCAAAATGGCGAACCTAAATTCATGATGTCACACGAACACGAACATTGATAACTTCCAAATAACTTCGGTAAACCATTACAATAGGTGTATAAAATTCCTTACTTCATTTACGTTTTATCTGCCAAAAACTTTTGCTTTTGCTGACTGACTGTACAATATCTGTCGTTTAAAGAATCTGCCATTCACAGAATCTGCCGTTTCTAGAATCTGCCATTTAGCGAAAAAGGGTTTTAAGTTGAATCCCTGCAGACCCGCCGAAGTCCGAAAAGTTAGCCTCTTTAGTTAGTGCTTGTAGTTAGTAGATTTTGTTATGGTAAAAAATAATAATAATGTGTACAAATAATTTAAAGATTACTGTCTTGGATATTAGGAATGTTGAACGTAATTGATTAAATTTATTTTATAAGAAATTTACTTTTATATTATTCGTCTATAGACATTTTGAATCCTCGATTGTGAAACTTGGCTTTCACCTCACCTGATACTAAGAGACGATAAGACCGAAAGTGTTGTTTTTTAAATAACAAAATTACTTTAGTAATTTACTTATAATCTTTCACTGTTATTACTTTATCTAAATACCAAATAATACAATAAAATTAAACTTCGACTTGTACCTTCCAAAAATATTTTAATTTTAGATAAAGTTTTAACATAGGTACTTAATTTTTTTTCAATACTCAAATATCGCAATCAATTTTAATATCATGCAACCAATACCAAAAGGTCATATTTTGCTTAGAACTGTATATTTATACAGATTGGTCTGTACTCAAACGTAGTTTGCTTCAGTATATTCGTTATTTTAATGAGCACAAAGTGATCGAGTACAGACGGGTGTACAGTATGGCAACACGCCAGCCGGAATCCTCATCACTTTAAATTGTCAATGTATTTATGAAAATAACTCGTTTGCGCGTTGATCATAAGTTTAATCTCTTTCTTCCAGCTTTTCTGTTACCACCAATTTTGTCTCGCGGACAGTATAGTAGTGGCTGGTGAAACAATATTAAGAACTGATGCTAATTTGATGTTTTGTTTTCAGCAAAGTTCCTCGTATCAAAGCAAGGGAAGCCATTGCTTACGTACAAAGGCTACAAGTATAGGAAGCACCAGGTGTCTAGTCGGGGAACAAGGTGGGCGTGTTCAAGTCACAAAAGCTGCACAGCTTGCGTTCATACTGTGGCCGGCGGCAAAATTGTTAAAGTTGGTGGGATACATTTGCATTAACGCTGTGTATACCGGAAAATCACAATTGAATAATGGTCGTTTTTGCGAAGTATTCCACATAGAGCAACTGAGCAAAAAACAACTGGTACTCCACGAGAAACTTGTGAAAATATTGAAGGTTTCTCTAAATGGCATAGAATAGTTCAATAGCTTATAGCTCAGTTGCTCAAAGTGGAATACTTTATTTTTGCTAGCTTTAGTGCAAGAGGGTACAAAAAGAATCACAATAGTTTCAATTTACTTGATATTGAACCTTATTCGTGAGTTAATAGTACATACCACGGAGTACAGTACTAGGCACGTATGTTGAAATTTTTTCGACGGATTGGGGATAAGTTCGCGCATGTGCTCTTGTGAGCGACCAATAGCGCGCGCCCCTCTCCCGCCGCCCGCGCCCCTCACCGCTATGCATACCCAAAATACGCGTTTCGCGTTTCGCGCAATCCCCACCCGATTTCAAGTTATATGCCTCGTACTGTACGACGAACATCGTATACGCTTATCGTGATGCTTTTTTGTAATAGGCCCTCAGTTTAACAGGGGCCCTACCGACTAACTTTTCGAACTTCGGCGGGTAAGCCGAGCTTCAACGTAGAACAGATAAATAGAAGTAAGGAATTTCGTATTGTATTTGCCGAAGTTATTTGGAGGATATCGATGTTCGTTTGACATGAATTGGGGTTCGCCATTTTGGCCCTATTAGGATGATGACTAATGAATAAAATAACGAAATACTAAAAAAAATCGTAAACATATTAAACTTTTAGAGTAGCTTGTATACCTCTTGGTTTTATATATTGCGTATTATTTGTTTTATGACCCTTTAAAGTTGGGTGGACAAGTCCATTTAAAAAGTATACAATTTATTAAAATAAATAATACTTTTAATTAGTCCGTAAAATGTATAGCAAAGTCTAAGAAACCATTTTGATAACACAATATTTAATATAGCTGCCAAACAAATTTCATACGCGTTACATACATACAAACTACTCAAGCGTGACGTCATAATTGAGTAGTCGTTAGTATGGAGTGTTTTTGGATGAGTACATTTGTGTGAATTTGAAACTGTGATATCTCGGGCAGTTTTCATGCTAGCGAAATAATTCTTTTACTAATGTTTCTTTTTTTGAGTGGTAATTTATGTAACATAAAATAAAATAAATAGTCATCATGCCAATTGAGGCTAGATTTTTTTTTATTTGAAACCTGGCAGACTTTCCGAAGTTCGATGCGTTAGCCGGTACGGGCCTTTTTCTTTTTTTTCCTTTTTCCTAAATACCTAATTTTGAATATCTCTAACATTTTTAAATTAGTCCAGAAAATAGGCGATATCTAGAACCTAGCCCCGTTCTTGAAAGGTGCCTTGAATGGCGCGCTTGAGAGGCAGACCATTCTTTGAAAGGTGCGATTTGGATTTTGGACTGTTTGAACCTATACATGAATTAAAACGCTTTTTAACGGATACTAGCGCGGTTTTATTGAAAGTACTTTGGTAATTAGTTGGTATTTGATTTGATTTTTTAATTTCCCAAAGTGTTTTATTTCATGTCGAGCGCGTAAGCTTGAGAGGTGAATATGTTTGGACCTATGTTGAAACGCTATTGTAAATCAAATTATGTAAGTTCACGGTAAACGAAACCGAAACTATAAAGAATTGATTTTATATTATCCCATCTTAGACATTCCTAGGAGATAATTATTACTTATGTTAAAAATTAAGAGGCCGTACATGTTTCGCCGCTCTCACGCTCGCACATATAATGTTTTCTTAAGATTTCTTAAATCTGAGTGCGTAATTAAAAAATGTGTCTCGGCCAGTTTCCGCAATATAAGATCACGGATATTTTAAAATATATTTCAGGTTTGTATTGCTGAAGTAAAAAAAGCTCTCGTCTCTGACAGTCCAAATGACTGTTGGAAACGATCTTCTTCTTCTTCTTCTTCTTATCTGTGCAGGCGGTTTCCGCAACTCGACGTCTATTGCGCCTATTTTGCGTCAGAGGATGTTCGGCCGGATCACTCCAGCCAGCCCAGCTCAGCCAGGAACGCTCCAAGGGCTTTCACATTCGTGATCGCTTCCTGGACGCTGCCCGGCGAGCCGAGGTACCTCGCCCGGTAGGGGGCCACCCCTCTGCATTCCAGCAGAACGTGGGCGGCTGTTTCTTCTTCCTCCATGCATCCTCTGCATAGGGGACTGTCCGTGACACCTAAATTAAAAAGATGTTTGTTAAATTGTCCATGACCAGTAATAGCACCTGTTACCAGGCGAAGTTGCGGTCTGCACAGTTGTATCAGGGCCCTGGATAGACGAGCGTCCACGCGCGGCAGTGCGAGTTTCGCTTGTCTGCACGAGTCCAGCGAGCTCCAGTTCTGTTGGTGTAATTCTATGGTGCGTTCGCGGATCTTACTTGCAAACCAGCTTGTCGGGATGGGTGCGATCGGCTCTGGGCCAACAGGCGTCGAGCCAGATGCGCGTGTAGCCAGTTCGTCGGCTGCGTCGTTTCCCCGTGATCCACTGTGACCTTTGATCCATTGGATAGTGATAGTATTAAGTGCACCTACTGTATTTAAGGCGTGGTGACACTCAAGTACAAGGCTCGATGTGATGCGACTGCCCTGGAGAGCCTGTAGAACGGATTTGCTGTCAGAGAGAATTAAGATGTCGCGGTCTTTTACCTCCCTTGTTTCGATTGCTCGAGCCGCCATTGTTATGCCCACGCACTCGGCCTGAAAGACCGTGTTGTATGAGCTTAAGGGGGATGCAATTTGTATGTTGAGGTCCTCTGAGAAAACGCCCGACCCTGTGCCTGATGAGGTCTTAGAGCCGTCAGTGTAAATCAGGAGAGCCTTGTGTCTTTTCTTGGAGCTGATGTCGTCTGTCAGGTGTATTCTGTATTTTTTGTCGAAAATGAAGGTTGGCTTAACTTTGTCGCATACTGCTTCGATAAGAGGGGTGTTCAGCCAATCCTCCAGTAGTCCACTGAGATGTCTTGCCCTCTCAAATTTTAGAGATCCCAGTTGTTTTAATCTTAACGCTGTTTTGGCTGCCTCCTGTTGAATGTGGAGATGCAGTGGTGTTATGTTCAGCATTACCTCTAGAGCAGCTGTAGGAGCTGTGCTCATGCATCCAGTGAGGGCGCAGCAGGCCTGACGTTGTAGTCCCTGTAGTTTTTTGGCTCCAGTGGTTTGGGCGGCTTTTGGCCACCATACTACAGATCCATAGCTTACCAGGGGTTTTATGATCGTGTTGTATAGCCAGAGGAATAGTTTGGGTGCTAGGCCCCAACGCTTACCAATCATCTTTCGGCACTGCCATAAAATGACGCTGGCGGACTGCGTTTTGTACTCCAAGTGGCTGTTCCAAGTAAGTTTGCTGTCTAGGATTATGCCTAGGTACTTTACCTCGTTAGAGAGCTGTAGTGTAGCTCCAAACAGTTTCGGTAGTCGAAAATCGCCTACCAGGCGTTTGTTTGTAAACATTACCATTTCCGTCTTCGCGGGGTTGACAGTCAGGTCGTGTCTTTGACACCACGCCTCAACCTTCTTCAGGGCTGCTTGCATGGTGTTACAGGTTATGCCAGCCTGGTTACCTATACTTAGTATGGTAATGTCGTCCGCATATCCTATAGTGTAAAAATAGTTAGAGTTAAGATGGGAGATCAAGTCGTTTACCACCAGGTTCCACAGAAGTGGAGAGAGCACACCACCTTGGGGGCATCCTCTCGCCACCAGGGCCCTTTGGCCGACGTCCCCTGACACCTGTACCATTCTGTTGCGTAGCATATTCACGATCCAGTCTACGAGTTGTTTATCGACACCGTGTCTCACTAGTGCTGCCTCAATACTGGTGAATGTAGTTTTGTCGAAGGCGCCCTCTATATCGATGAAGGTGCCTAAACAGATGAGTTTGTTTTGGATAGCCTCCTCTATCTTACCGACTAATTGATGAAGGGCTGATTCAGTGGATTTTCCAGCGCTGTAAGCATGTTGATGTTTATGTAGTGGAAGTTTCGCCAAAGCTCCACTTCGTAGATACCACTCACAGACTCTTTCCATAGTTTTCAACAGGAAGGTTGTGAGGCTGATCGGTCTGAAAGCCTTCGGATTAGTGTAGTCGGGTTTACCTGGTTTGGGTATAAACACTACCTTGACTTCCCTCCATAGGTGCGGGGTGTAGCGATGCGCCAGACAGGCTTGTAGTAGATGGGTGAGGACTGGAACTATTTGCTCCTCTCCCCATTGTAGTAGTGCGGGAAAGATGTTGTCCGTTCCAGCCGCCTTGAAAGGGGAGAAGCTCTTAATAGCACTTCTTACCTTTTCAGGTGTTATTACCTGTTCGGCATAACGCCAACAGTTTTCAGTGGGTTGCACAGGTTTGTCTTGCCAGCCTACCTGTTGTACGAGTTGGCAGTCTGGAAAATGGGTCTGTATTAGAATAGCATTTGTCTCCTCCGGGCAGCGGGACATTGTGCCGTCGGGTTTCTTCAGGTTACCTAGTGGACCAGGACCCTGATTAGACAATACTTTCCTTACCCGATTTGCCTGTTTGGTGGAGCTTATCTCATTACTGAACCTTCTCCAGGATGAGGTCCTCCAGTACCTTATTTTACGTTTATATTCAGCCTTAGCATCTTTGTATCGGTCCCAGTCGTAGTCATCGCAGGTGTTCATTGCCCTGTTTAGCCTTTTCCTGACAATCTCACGTTGCCTTTCAAGCTCCGGCCCCCACCATTGGTGCTTGCCGGAGCCCTCCGAGCCGGGAGCTTTCAGGGGACAGGCTTCTTCAAAGCATTGTCTTACAGTATTGGTAAATTTTACTACCTGTTCCTCTAGCTCTACAGCGGTCGAGAAGACCCTCCTGTCGCAGCTTGTGTCAAGTTTCTCTGGAAACGATAACTTTTTATACTTCAGCAACATAAACCTGAAATATATTTTAAAACGTCCGTAATCTTATACTGCGAAAAATGGCCGAGACATATTTTTCAATTACGCACTCAGATTTAGTAAATCTTGAGAAAACATTAAATGTGCTAGCGAGAGAGCGACAATGATGACAGAAAATGTGTACAGACTCGTATGCGGGTATTACACTACACGGTATTGAGGGTTAGTTCGGGCCATAATTCAGAATACATTGCTTTCTTTGAGCTTCTTTTTAGCAAGTGATGCAATCAAAACAAGCAATGTATTCTGAATTAGGGCCCTGACTAGCCTTGAATACCGTGTAATGTAATACCCGCATTAAGTTGATCTTTAGTGTAGGTAGCAGAGCAATGCTTATATATTTTGTGTGCGCTAGCAATTTTTTCGTCACAAAGATTTTAACTTTATTATCATTAACAGTCTTAGTGTAAACCTCTATGTGTGTATTGTGTGTATACTTTGAACTTAACTTTGAATGGAATTTCAGGGTTGAAATTATGTAGATATACTATTTTTATAGTGAGCTGGTAAAATAAAATTTTCATTAAGAATTTGTAAATTTATGTGAATATTTCACACTTGAAAATTATTAGGTATGCAGTCCTTGTCGTAAATTTCTTTTATAGTAAAAAGGCAGATTATTTTATATATTGTCTTGATTTGGTTTATACTGATTGATTTTCCAACACAACATAACCATAAAAAAATATGGCACGTACGTACGTTACATAATACTGTCCTGACCTGTTTTGTGTCAGTTTTTTTTTTGGAAATTTTTACGTACTGTTCACAAAATATGGGACCTTTTATATGTCGTAATTTTATTATACCTAAACAATAAGTTTTCTTTAAAACCAAAAAATATTTTAGATTAAGTATGTGTTTTCATAACGCTCTATTTTAGTAACTGTAATAGATTTCGTTGTTAATTTATCCTAATACTCTGGATGGTGAATAATATATGTATAACATAGTAATCTTATATGTATAATGTCACCTCAACAAAACATAATCCGGCTAGCAACACGTATTTTTAGTTTTATTATATTTTTTCTACACAAGATCAAAGGGCATAGCATTAACTAAAGCAGGGGTGTCAAAGTTACGGCCCGCGGGCCGCATCCGGCCCGCAAGCTATTTCAATACGGCCCGCAGCCAGAATCTATCCAGTGAGGATTTTAGATGGCATTTGATGCCACACTACGTATTGTAAGATAATGTGTATGAAAATTTACTTAACTAACGAAATAAAGATTTTAATTAAGTATGTATTTGAGTTTTTAATTTTGAGTTTTGCCCGCTAAAATATATACCCTAAAAGCCCTAAATCTTATAAATGGCCCTTTAGAAAAATCAGTTTGACACCCCTGAACTAAAGTACCAATTAGATTTTACAAGTACCTGTTATTCGACGGAATTGGTACGTAATAAATATATATTGGAGAATTCTGTACATTTAATAGAAGTAGAGACTCGAATGTTTGTTTGACCATGTGAAAAATTATGTGAAATCACGTTGTAAATAAATCTACTTATATTGTAATTGGTTTTAGGATTTTTTAAATAAAATAGTGTTAAGAAAAATATAGTTTCTTTCGTCTGAAATAGTTAATTCAGTTTATTCGCTAGATCATTTGTAGCTTTATTGTAGTGGAGATAAGGGTGTATATTGCCCAAAGGGTAAAAACGGGACCCTATTACTAAGACTCCGCTGTCCGTCTGTCTGTCTGTCTGTCTGTCACCAGGCTGTATCTCATGAACCATGATAGCTAGAAAGTTGAAATTTTCACAGATGATGTATTTCTGTTGCCGCTAAAATAGAATAAAATTATTATTTAAAGGGGGCTCCCATACAACAAACGTGATTTTTTGCCGTTTTTTGCTCGATATTAATAACAACAACAGGTAGACAGTTTAAATTTTCACAGATGATGTATTTTTATTGCCGCTATAACAACAAATACTAAAAACAGCATAAAATTTATATTTAAGGGGGGCTCCCATACAACAAACGTATTTTTTTTGCCGTTTTTTGGTACGGAACCCTTCGTGCGCGAGTCCGACTCACACTTGGCCGGTTTTTTTTAAATTTCCAATACAAATGATCAAAACAACTCTGCGCGAACCGTAATGAGAGCGAACTTTGAAAATTCCTATTAAATTACCTATTAAATAGACACCTATATGGATATACAAAACACGCAATACATTCGACAAATACTTCATTATTCTAAAAAAAATGACTTTGGCATCTTTAAGTACCAGTAAAAAACATGTCAAAGTGTACCGATTTGAGCTTTTTTTTTAAATTTCTTTTTTAAAAACATTTTTTTTATTTTTTCTCTTTAGTGCACTCCTTGACAATACAAACAATAAGTGAAAAAATAAATATGAGTCGTATTCTTATTTTTTACAGCTGAAACATACCTCTGACAAGTAAATTTAAATTCCACTTAAACAGATTGTCTTCGTTGTAGAATACCTGATAATTTATTATTTTTTCTCTCTATACGGCACTAATTTAAAAAATTTTCTTCCTAAAACTAAAGTTTACATCAATAGTAATGCTTTCATTCTTTAGATAACTTCTTTGGAAAAACGCTAATTTCTTTAAAATGCGAATATACAGTCATTATCCACATTTTCTCGATTCTTGTAATTGCATTATTATATCTTCACAGCAAGCATGGTCCTAGAAAAAAATTTCTGGCATTCCGTGAATAACACTTGCTTTGGTCACTATCCAGTTGCGCGACTTCATAGTAACAAGCAAAAAATGAAGGATTTAATTTTTCTGTCACACTCATTACAAAATCACTAAAGTGCATTTTAATTGTGATTTGTTTCAGCAAACAAAACAGTTCAAGTTAAAGATGAATGAACGTAATTTTCAATACCGATAGAGGATATGACGTAAGCTAGTGTTACCCACGTGACTTCCTCTGTCTCGGAATGCTACCCGGCGCAGTATATTATTGACAGCAAGTTTTTTTTTTTCAGAATTGTTTATCATCACCAGAAATAGAAGACCAATGGCATTATACGGAGGTCATACTTATAGAAAACACACTTTGTCCTACAAAGAGAGCTCTCTTCACCATCTTTGGGTATGCGCAGTGAAAAAAAAATGTACTGCGCAATTAGTTACGTTAAGAAACAAAGAATTTGTGAAAACTTTGGGAAACCATATTCACTGATCATGAGGATTCCAAAAACGAGGCCATAAAATCTTATGATTTGATTTATTCAATATGTAATCATGTACCTGCTTTTTTAAGTGCAAGATTTGTCATACTCAAATCTTACATCTTTGGGCTTATCTAACGATGACTCTGCATAACAAAGAAACTTAGTATTATGTAAATATACGTAGTGTAGTATAAAACTCGTCGTAAACTTTTTTAGCAATACTGTTGTAGAGTAAAGAAACTATGCTTTTCAATAATGTATTAATGGAACATTTCCTCGCTTCTTAGAATCAAAACTATGATGTTTAGAGCAAGTTTAAAAAGAATCCAATTTTCTAGAATTATTATTAATCATCTCCAGAAATAGGAGACAAATGCAATATAAGGAGGTTGTTGGTATGGAAAAGTCATACTTTGTCCAAAACACTCACTGCAGGATAAAACTGGTACTTACAGTCACGACAAAAAGTATGTAAACAGTTTAGAACTTTGTCACTTTGTTGTAGTTGTCATTTGTCATTGATTTCTGATCAAAAAAGTAAAAGGGTTTAGAGTGATAAAGTTCTAAAAATGTATACATATTTATTGTCGTGACTGTACAGTTAATTCCTATTGTAAATAAATTGGTAAATATACAAGACGGGAGGTCAAAAACCCTCTCCAAGTTTTCTTTCGCCATTTCTTTCTTGGAAGGGCCTCCCAATTTTGTGAAATGGTGGTAGATTCAGTAGATTTTCTCTTTTTAGCATTAACTAATTAGGAAATGAAACTCCTTTTACAGGTTACAATATAGAAGGTATTTATTAATTCAGGTGTTATTAAAAAAAAAACCGGCCAAGTGCGAGTCGGACTCGCGCACGAAGGGTTCCGTACCAAAAAACGGCAAAAAAAAATCACGTTTGTTGTATGGGAGCCCCCCTTAAATATTTATTTTATTCTGATTTTAGTATTTATTATTATAGCGGCATCAGAAATACATCATCTGTGAAAATTTCAACTGCCTACCTGTTGTCGTTATTAATATCGAGCAAAAAACGGCAAAAAAAAACACGTTTGTTGTATGGGAGCCCCCCTTAAATATTTATTTTATTTTGTTTTTAGTATTTGTTGTTGTAGCGGCAACAGAAATACATCATCTGTGAAAGTGACAGACAGACAGACGGACAGCGGAGGCTTAGTAATAGGGTCCCGTTTTTACCCTTTGGGTACGGAACCCTAAAAACAATCAATTATCACCTGAATTAATAATACGCGCTGTATCCTTAAAAAGTGTTTTATTTCCAATGAACAGTACCTACGCGCAAAAGCCCCAAAAGTGTATATTAATTAAATCTACAAAATTAAATTATACCAATAACTTAACCGAACTCTCTTCGTCAAATTTGGATTTCACAAAAAGAATTTTAAACTTTGGAACTCACTAATCATCAAGCGGGTTTGAATAAAGATCAAGAAATTAAATTATGTAATCATATACATACTTAAAAACCATAATATACAAGATTTGTCATAATCTTTGGGATCTTTCTAGGGATTTACAAGGGATAATTACTCCACGATCTTAATCTCGTATAAGTCAGTATGTAGTGTCGTTTTATTAAATGTCTTTTGAAATAAAATGGTATTAAGAATTGTTGTTATTGTTTATTCGCTATAATATTGAATTATTTCCTCGCTTCTTATAATAAAAAAATATAATGTTTTAACAGCAAGTATTAAAAGTTTCCAATTTTCCAGAATTATTAATGACTAGCGGCCGCCCGCGACTTCGTCTGCGTGGAAAGTATTTTGCTATCCCTCGGGAACAATAGTTTTTTTCGGGATGAAAGGTACCCTATGTCCTTCTCTGTACCCCTGACAACGTGTATGCAAAATGTCATGATGATCGGTTCAGTAGTTAAGACGTGAAGACGTAACAAACAAACAAACAAAGAAACGGACTTTCGCATTTATAATATAAGTAAGAATCTCAAAAACAGGAGACCGATGATAATTTACGGAGGCTATAGCTATAGATCTCAGACTTTATTTTACCTTATAAAAAGAATTATCTTTGGATATATGTATGTGCAGTCAATTAAAAAATGTTCTGCGCAATTAATTACGTTAAGAATCAAAAAAACTATGAAAATTTTTAACAAAAAAGGTCACTTATAAAAGTTCGTTATTTAAATTGTGCAATATATAATCTTAAAAAAAATAATGATGGGCAAGATTTGTCATACATCTTTCTTTCAGCTTACCTAACATTGTTTATGCAAAACAAAGAAAGTGTTTTTGATTCTTTAATTTCCTCTAATTTCAATGTTTGTTGCGACCATCTTCCGCCGTATTCTCGTTTATTTTGTACCATTTTTTTATGCATTAAGATATAACTTAACTTATGACAATATTTTTCAGGAAGTTTCGAGGCAACCATCGTTAGATTGGAACCTGAATTTACACTATCTAAAACTGGCAGACCGGTGTTGGTTCTTGGAGGGTACAAATATTACTCAAGCTCTAACAAAAACAAACTAGAAATGCGGTGGGTCTGTTTGAAAGGGATGTCGAAGGGTTGCAGAGCCAATGTGGTCACTGCGCACGATCAGATTGTGACATGCTGCCATGACCATAACCATAAACCTTAAGGTGCCTTAGGCTTTCTTGATAAGTTTTTACTTGTACACTATAGTAACAGTATTATAAACTAGTACGAGAACCAATTGAGATGATAAAATATTGTAAGTACTTATTATCGGATTTTTTTTGAAGAATAATACTTTATTTTTATCACCACAAAACACTTTGTTGTGTTTTATATAAAAGACAAAGAAGAAGGCAAAAATGTTTTTTTTTTGTTCTGTAAGAATAACAATTTTATTAAAATTAAAACAGTATACCTACTATTCTTTTGTTTCGGTTTGTTTGTGCCATGTTTCAACATCTTGGTTGACTATGTTTTTATTTTATGAAAATTCTTGTTTTGATAAATCAAATTTTATATTCCGAATAGCAACAGTTAGGTATAAATCAATTTAAAGTACTTATTAATCAAATTAGATGATGAAATCAAGATAGATATATTAACCAAATGTGATAAAGATCTATAGCCTATGTATCGGGAAGACGGTATGTATCGGGAAAAGCTTCATGTTCTGACTATGTCGTCACGCATTTTTCCTATGCACGCGGTGTTTTGAAATTAACCTTAGAAAGTTATAAATGTTATAAACATTTATTGTATTACATTTATTAATGTTTATTTTGTCAACTTATGGGGAAACTTAATTCCCAGTATATTCGTATTAAGTTTTTTTAAATAACTGTGTTATTATTTTTTGTTGTAAGAATTTATTTACAGATACAACAAAGTGAGTTAACTATTTATATAAAGACAATTCCATTCGGTATGCTTAGTGTATACGATTTAGATTTATAGTTTAGTTTCTATAGGTAGGTAATTCATAACTAAGGAGGGACCTGCTGATACGAAACGTTGAAGAATAAATTATTTTCTTCTTGTATTTTGTTAAAAGATTGAAATAAAATGTTCCTATTATTTTTGTGCATAATACTTTTACCTATAATTTCAATTACCTTTTATCAAACTGTTAGAATAGAATATTTTCAATGTTATGTTCCACATATTGACCCAAGCCTCGTCAAATTCATCGTACATTGCCGGTTTTGCAACTATTTGTCAAAAAGGTTATTTCAAAAGTATCAATGAATGATGGATTTGCCGAGGCTTGGGCCAATATGAGGCCGTACAAGGAATTGCACTGCAAAATATTTCTTAACCTAATAAAATGTATCATTTCCAAGAAATTCTATTTTCATAACTCCCTTATTATTAATATTACGATAATCTAGTAGTATGTATTAAAAGAAAAAAAAAAATAGGTATTACAGCACTTTTTCTTTTCAGAAACCAACGAGGACGGTATGGTGAAATTGGACCCGGTTTTCACACAATCTAAAAAAGGAAATCCGGTGTTAACCCTTGGAGGATATAAGTATTATTCGAGCACAAATGCAAGTAAAAGCAAGAAGGAGGAAATGCGTTGGGTATGCCTGAAAGGGATGGGCAAAGGTTGCCGAGCCCTTGTGGTCACTTGCCACGATCAAATTGTGGCATGCATAAATGACCACAACCATGAACCATAATTTTCTTAAGGCTTATACCGTATTATTACTTTTAAAATACTGATAAGACAATTTATTAAATAATTTGAGATTGTAAATGCTTAAAGCATACTTACACGGAACAATTTTAGAGAGATAGATATAAGTATTATAATCTCATTAAACCTATGTAGTAGGTAAGACGATGGATGTTTGTCTGACCATCAGTGGCACAGGCCTTCCTTATGCATAAGGAAAATGGTCTATAGCCCACCACGTGGGCCCAATACGGATTGGTGATATTTTTTAATCAATAGATATAATGCGCGTGATCCTTATATCTACAGAGAATAGTGGAGATTGTTTTAATTGATAATTTTTACATTTTTTTTAATTAGTTAGAGTTAAGATGACCAGCAAGACTATTGCATATAAACGATCGCGATGATCGGACGCGATTCGTCATTTAATTCACCTACTTGATAATGAACCTTTTTGGTCTGTGGTCTAGGGTTCGCCCACCCGTGTAATAAACAGGGGTCCCGGGTTCCATTCCAGGAGGTGGTATAGGACTTATTTCAGTACCGTCTGACTAGCTACCGCCATCTCACCTGAGTGTAACGCCATGACAACAATCTAAAAATTTTTGTGTTCCGGCAGTTAGAGGTGATAGCCAATTTCTCAGTGGTGAGGATTCCAGGTTCTAAACATCAGGTGAGGTGAAAGCCAAGCACAATACCGTTGTGGATAAAAAAACTTATTCGTGAGTTAATTAATAGTGACACGGAGTGCGACGAACATCGTTCGTTTATCGCGACTGTTTTATGTAATATAATGTATTACTTAATATTCATAATATTAATGATACAGTGCTTGAGGATTTGCGAGTGTAAAGCGCTTTCACTATCGGCCTTCTGATAAAAAATTCGAAGATATTGACATTTAGTCAACACTCTTACTTATTCAACTATACTATATTTGTACACTGTACTGCTATAATTGAGCTATCTATGATAGTTATTATACTTCAGATTCGTCCTCGATATTAGTATATTAACACATGTAGTACCGCTTGCATGTATCACCACTTAGCACGTTATTTTAAAGCAATAACCTAAAAAACCTAAAAAGAGAAGGTTTTTGACTTAAAATTGACAGATATTTTGACATTTCCGGTCCAAGTTCGCCCTGTCACTGCTACACGCCAACCACTTCATTCGCTTTTCGTGCTTCGCCACGGACGCACGTATACGGTCTCAAAGTGAGATTCTTTAGAATTATATTTTTACAGTGAAAATTAAATTATAGTTAAGCATTTACTTCGTGAAGAAAGAAAAAAGTTTTCAAGACGGAAGAGGACAAGAAGAAGAAGTCAAGACGGAGGATCACTTTTAAATGCCGTTTACTTGGTTAAACAGCATAATTGTCTGCTATTTATCTGATGCGAACTTACCATACTGGGTACTTTCTGTCAGTTTTTTATTTATCTGATGCGAACTTACCATACTGGGTACTTTCTGTCAGTTTATTTATTTGCCTGATGCGAATTTACCATACTGGGTACTTTCTGTCAAAGCATTGTGTTTAAGACACAATTAAATATCTATTGCACTCGAGATAGTCATACTGGACTATTTCACCGCATAGATACGTCAAACAACGCTACTGCAGCAACTCAAAGTGTCGTTGACGACGCGACATTGTAAAAAAGCAGACTACCCTCAAAGGTTGCCACGTTGTTGGAACCGCTACCGAGCACCAATCGGGTGACTCCGTCGTCCGCTGAATCGCCGCCATCCACATTCCAGGCAGGCGGCCGCTGTGCTGGAGCTGCAAGAGCAGCCCTGACAACAGCGTTGCTCATCAGGTATGAATTTTGACATCATGATATCCTTGGTGTTGAGTTAATCTCAACGGTATTATAGTGTACCATCGGTACTAAGATAAATTTATAGTTTACAAAACTGACAGAGTTAGCTATAAATGCTAAAACTTAATAACTTAATGGAACCAGATATTGAGTTATACAGCAAATAGCTCATACCTGATACTTCACACACCTATTATGTGAAATAGCTTAGCTGCTGAAATAGCTAGCTGCTGGCATGCTGATAGAAATTTCAACTAAAAATGGAATAACAGAATCCTTACATTTTATTATCTATAAATGAATCATAATTGCAATGCAATTATCCTACTAATATTATAAATGTGAAAGTTTGTGGGTTTGGATGTTTTTTCCTCAATCACGCCAAAACTACTGAACGGATTTGGTTGAAATTTGGCACACATGGTAAGTAGCCTAGATTAAAACATAGAATGCTTTTAATCCTGATATTCCCACGGGAACGGGAACCACACGGGTCAAAACCCGGGTGGCCGCTAGTAAATCATAAATGCAATTTATGTTTGTTGAAATACAGTAAAAAAAAAATTAATCATTTGCTTTAACTAGGAAACCTTGTATTTCAGGCGGGTAGACCTAACATGTTGAACTTGTTCATCACTAACTATTTAGTATGTTTCTTTCTAAGCTATGGCCTTGTACAAATTATCTCTATTACTTTTCAAATTTAATTTGTGTAAGTGTGTACAAAATAATGTTTCTGATGTGGGAAAATTATTAGCTACAAGTGTCAGTGAAGTTTTAGGCAGCTTTCCAATACAAAACTATATACACTTTTTTGTGACAGTATTTCGAATTTTTTACATAATGTGGGGCATTACGACGTTCAATTATACTCTCAACTCTCAACTCTAGTGTAGCTGAGGCTGCTTACTTAAAAGGCCACCGACAGTTCAGTCGAATATGAATGATGCATTGGCCACAGGCCTGATGTGAACGATATCAATCAACAAAAAAAAAAAAAAAAAAACTGTAAGTAAATCGGGCGCAGTACTCAATAAAACAATTTTAAAACTGATTTATATATTTATTTGCCTTAAAAACGACAACAAAAGACGTAGGCAGGTATGTCACATGCTTCATCTCCGATGGTAAGCAAACAGCGAGACGCGGCGAGGAAGCCCCATCAGCTATTTGTTTCGTCAGTCACAGCAGACTCGCAGACGGGCATTACGGCCCATCCACCAAATAGTTGCCGATGATGCATCATCAATTTTTGCCTTCAATCATCATACGTGAGGTAAGGACACCCGTTAAGATAATGTATTCGTGAGGGTGCGTGCTGGTGTGACATCTGTCTGTATTCAGCGAATACAGGCAGTGGTCACCGACTACAGGCACCAAGGTCCACTTAATCGTTTGCGCCGGTAATCGTCTGTGTGAATATACCATTTAGCCGCGCTACACAGGTCACCCAGATTATTATTATATTTTTCTATTATATATATAAATATACTATAGTATATCATCTCCAGTCGAGCAAAATGCATAACAGTTATAATACATACAAATAATAGTTTTGTTACAATTTATTGAAGGTTCAACAGAAGGTGACATGAGTAAAAAAAAAAAAAAAACGTCATATCAGATTTAGTTAAGAACTGTTTAAAATTTAATTTAGCTTTTATAAAAAAAAAAACTACGTACCCTAAGTACTTAAAAATAATTTTATCACGATTAAAAATGTTACTTATTGTTTTTAAAAACACAGTCTAGACATCCCATCACCTTTAAGGTTTTAATATAGATAAGGAAAGTGATAGAAATAAACGAATTTAAAATCATAAATTTTGGGCATTTTAGTGCCCATATTTTTACTATAAAACTACCGCCGCCGGCTATATATAATATTTACTATTTATAAGGGCCTAAGAATATTTTTTAAAGAAATGAAGTTCATCTTTTTATATACTTTTTTTTTATATACAGCTACTGCCGCAACTTTCCATTATATTACAGATGTGTTAGCAATTATGATCTTTACAAGACAAACGTTCACAAAACTGCAGAAATCACTTAGTTGTCATCGATAGTTACACAGAATTCCGCGTAAGACTAATTAGAGACGACATATTTTCTTTTGGGCCTTTCAACAACGGGGTGAACTAGGAGACACTAGTGGTCACATCAGGAATCACAAATTGCAAAATATTTGCATATCAATTATCTAGAACATGCAGTTCAATATGCTTTCATTGCAATTTTTCTTATTGTATTCAGTGCGGGGTGTTAAGTATTCTAGATATTATTATTCTGATGCTAAATCGAAATTATTCAATTCATAAATTCAAAAACTTATCACCAGTTTTGGTTTTTTTTCCAGATTGAGATTGAGTAAATTCAAATGAAATGCAAGTCGAATTAAGCAGTGGAGATTAAATGCAGTAGATTTTCTTTTTCTCTATTTCTAGCATTTGATTTCAAAAATATTTATTTTCTAATTTGAGATTATAGCATTCACAATGCTATTTTGGTTTAGTATTGTACAAAGACTATTCTGACACTAAGATACCTGTTATTTTAATTCTTTTCCACCAGTTTTTTAAACGTGTAACGATTGTGCCATCATAATCGTCACAATCTTGAGCCTCGGTTTGGCACCTCTTATTCACATGCAAACAAGGTACTTCTTCGTATATCTTATTCTAATATAAAGTATTAACATTCTATAATTTTTAATTCCAGGGACGGAAATTAATCGCACAAATAAATTGGTTTTCATAACATTATCAAGGTGGTATTATTTTACAGGTATATTATTTATGTTATTATTGAAGCTGCTGTCTGTTAATACTATCAGGAAGTGCAGAGTTTGGTAACAGAAACGGTTTGATTATTTAACAAATACTAATATAGACATAATAAACATTTTGTTTTTTACAGATGTGTATAACACAATTATCAGTATTACATTATATTGCGTTCATTATTGAATGGACAAAATTGAGCTAATCTCAAGGTTTGGTAAAGAATTTAACTAAGTACGCCTTTGCGTAGACTTCATTGTACAAATACAATGGATATCTTAGATTACTTAAGACATTTTATTGCATATTTTCCAATTTTATTCTTTTTTCATCATTTTTATCTTAAAAGTTTAACTTTGATTACCTTGCCTATTGCACAAATAATGCAAACAATACAAAAAAAAAATCAAGAATGGATCATACATATTTATATTAAATAAACAGTTCATAATCACTTCTTATTTAGAAAGAAATTAAATTCTATATGTAATTTAAGTAATAGATTGCTGAAATGAAACATTTAATGAAATGAAGTAGACTTGTGTTGTGTCCAACCAATTTTAGAACTTGACGTATGCCGATACCTTTATAGCCCTAACAAAAAATGTTACTATAGATGTTCCAGGTAACACGGCGAAATGGTCAATGACTCCGCTATATTTGCAAAATATTAAAACATATTATCACCGATAAATCAAACTGAGTTTTCCAAACCAACCTTGTATATTTTATATGTATATATGTTTATATATATATATATATATATATATATATATATATATATATATATATATATATATATATATATATATATATATATATATATACTATTGTATCAGCAATCTATAGGTAGCGTTTTTAGTATATGTAATCATGTAAGTTCAGAATGATGTTAAATGGTATTCTTTTCTTTTTTTAAAGACTAATACGCAAGAAATGATATTTTCATTTTCTTATTATAATGCTTTTAACATCTACATGTGTTAATATACTAATATCGAGGACGAATCTGAAGTATAATTAATGATTAAACGAACTTACCTGTAAGTGAAGTTCTATCATAATTATACGAAGGATTCGTCCGAAGATATTAGTATAGAATCCCACCCTCCCTACTCATTATTGTAAATTACAATAACTGTTTACCCACTGAAGAAAATGAGAAAATATCATAGGATTTGGACTTTAAACTAAATGAAGTGGTTGGCGTGTAGCAGTGACAGGGCGAACTTGGACCGGAAATGTCAAAATATCTGTCAATTTTAAGTCAAAAACCTTCTCTTTTTAGGTTTTTTAGGTTATTGCTTTAAAATAACGTGCTAAGTGGTGATACATGCAAGCGGTACTACATGTGTTAATATACTAATATCTTCGGACGAATCCTTCGTATAATTATGATAGAACTTCACTTACAGGTAAGTTCGTTTAATCATTAATTAATTTTATTTTTATAATTATTCAATAATCGCTTGGAACATAATGATAGCACATTTGTAATAAGTATTAAAATTATGAAATTATTCAGGTATTGGTTTTCTTTTATGCCGTGTAGTACCTAATTAGTCTATGTACAATATGTTTTCTTATTTGTCCTATTTGATAAACAACTTTCACTGACTATTCACTATTAAAATAATAACTACAGAATTACAACAAAACGTTTTTCTCACTAAGATAACTAAAAAGTTATTTAATACTAAAGACAATTTGATCTTACAATAAAAAAATATTTTTAAACGCGCAGGTTAAAAAGATATGTGGGAACTGTCGAAAACTGTTTACTTACTTAGAGATGTCGGATGTTGAAAAAGCTAAAAGCTTATAGCTATTAATGTTTATTATAGTACTTTTTAGTTATCATCGATATTACAGTTTGTCACTTAGTTATATTATTATAAATAAGAAAGTTTCTAGTCTACATCTCCTTTGTTTCTACAGACATTTGCGGTCTACTGTTAATACAATACAGAGACACCATCTTTCTTTTTCTTTCAGTAACTCTAATAATGTCAAAGAAGGGAAAGACCAATATAAAAGTCGGTGAATACTTGTTTTACTTAAAACCAGGGGCAGGAGCACATGCCAAACAAAGATGGTGTTGTACCCAGAACAAATACTGCAGGGCGTGCTTACATGTCGTAGATAACAAGATCGTCGCCATCTTTAACGAACATAACCATGAGAAGAGATAATTTTAACTCCTAGCTAAAAATCACAACAATCGTTTGAATCGTAAAGATTTTGGTAATTGAGTTATCGGTGAACATGCATAAAAATCAGGGATTGAAAACTTTACTTGAAAATTATCGTTATTTGAACGTAATAATAACTGCTATTTCCAATATAACGTCATTTTACCGTTTTAACTGTGTTTTTGGTACCGTTATTATTTTTAACGTTATTTCAATTCCTGATTGAGAACCTCCTTCTTTATTCGTCACTTTCTCGTATTTTATGCATGTTCACCGATAACTTTAATAGGTACCAAAATCTTGCTTAAAAACGTCCTATTAAAAACGGCTTTAAATTGGTTTTCTTTAAAATAAAATTAGACTTGGTTCTTATCATGTTATAATTAGGTACCTTATTAATATTAATGCAGTAAATATAATTTCTTGTTGTTTTGAGCTGTTTATATTTAATTCATACACTTAAGATTCTGAAACAAAACGTATCTATTAACAGGTTAACTATTATTTGTACAGAAGAGTTCATTAGTATGTTGGCTGACAGGATGTTATGTTGACTTTTATTACAAAGTTGATGATCTGTCAATGGCGCATATGCACCTTTGACCTTTGCACATATTATTGAATGAACTCTACAATCTTTACCTACACACAATTATTTGATTACCTTTCACTTTATTTAATTTACCATCACTTTTATTTCAGATTGGCAAATTAACCCTGCCATGTTCACCACATCAAGGAGAGGAAACAGAAATATTATTTTAAATGGATACACGTTTTACAAGAAAAACGATTCGAGAAGAGTGCCGTCTTCTGAAAAAGTGAGATGGGTGTGCGCTAAAGGTCTACGTTATGGTTGTAAAGCAAAAGTTATCACTTTCAACAACTTTATAGTAGCATGCACGACTGAACATAATCATGAACCTTAATGACAATCATCATCATATCAGCCGCAGTCAGCCGCACAACACCCACTGCTGGGTATAGGCATCCTCCAAGGATCTCCACAACGATCGGTCCTGCGCTGCCCGCATCCAGCGGCTTCCTGCGACTTTCACCAGTCGTCGGTCCACCTTGGGGTCAAGTCTGCTAATGTTTTCGTCAAATCGTAGTTCAATGGTGTTGGAATGGTAATGCTTTTTGACACAGTTCTTGTTTCTTAGACCCAAAACTCAAACACATTGTGTTTCTTAAACCGAAAACGGAAACATATTGTGTCTTGATTTTAGGTTTAAGTAACAAGAACTGTGTCAAAAAGCATTGCCATTAGAACGCCATTGAACTACGATTTTGACGAAAACATTGTCGGGGGCCTACACACGGAGCGTCGTCCGGTGCGCGGTCGTTGATTATGACAATCAACAAGGGAATTAAATTATTGAAGAATTAACTTAGGTGTTATTATAAGTAGGTGTTGTTAATTAAAAAACAATTAAAAACAGTATTTTTTTCTTTTAATGACTCGTCACGAAGTGATTTCATTGATCAATTATTAACGGTTAACAAAAAATGTACATGGTATTAGATTAAAGATCGATTTGGACGATTCAATTTACAAGCGATTTAGCAGTTGTTCAACTAAAATGGTCTCGTAAGATCGCGGTATTTACGCTGATCGCGTGGTCTCGTAAGATCGCAGTATTTACGCTGATCGCGAAATACAGTTGCGTGCACAGAATATAATTTTATGGCTTATTCCACTTCACCCCAAAAATCGTTCCACTTCAACCGCAAGACGTTTTTTAGGATGGATTAAAACTTCTTTTATTTTATAGTAAGTGTTTTAAATTTTATTGTATTTCTATAATAATATAGTGAGTCGTTGTTTTATACTAATGATTTACACATTTGTTAAAAGCCACTAACACTCAAGTGTTTTATTTATTCATCCTACAATTTTGCTGTTGACTCTACCAAAACTGTTTGAAGTATGGAAATATTTCTTTAATCATTTTTTGGATACGTTTGGGGTTTATAGTGGAATGAATGTATGAACTGTAAAGTTTCGAGAACAATGGCTTCGGGGTTTAATGGAATAAGCCAATTTTATTAAGGCTGTGTTTAAAATGATCACCATACTAACCTAACATAACCCAGAATTAGTAAACTCTCACCAAATCTTGGGCGGTTTATTAGAATTTGGTGAGCATTTACTTATTTTGGAGAACAAAATGACTTTTTTTGGTATGCTAAAGTATTAATTCCCTTTAATTAAATGCAATTTGCTGTAACCACCTCATTACATTCCAGTCTATATATTAATATATAAAAAATTAAATTATGTAGGTGTTACCGATGTCGGTAACCTCAACACTGCACCATAGGATGATTCGCCAAGCAGGAACAGAATGAAACACTTTCTTCTTATATGCCCATATATTGTGGTTATAACGAATTGGGCCGTGCGAGCTTACAACATTTCCTACGATCACACGTCCCTAAGGTAACATTTTGTACGATAGCAAATATCCACTAATACAAAAACTTACATTTTCTACTTAACTTAGGTAGTTTACAAAACTCAAATCATTACTACCCTACGTTACCATAAATTGTTAGCGGTGGTGGGGATAGCAAACCCCCACTCCTGGCTCTTTACGAGATTACCTACCTAATTTATTATTTGGCTACCTTTCAATACGAGGTTTAGGTATTTAGGTTTCTCATTACCTTTATCAGAGACCTATACAAGAGGCCTTTATTTATATAATCTTACCTCTTAGTACCATATCAAAACCTTTAGGGCTTATAGGACAAAGGTTGGCGTATGACCTAGACACATTTCAGGTCGAAACTACCACCTCCTAGACCTATATTACCTAGCCCATTACCTCAAAACCTTTACCAGGTAGTATAAGTAAAAACACAAGCATTCATATCATTTAATCCATAGGATACCTAAATGCCTAAACAATACCTATTTGAATTACTAAAACTTAAATATTTCACAAACTATAAAACTTACAGCTACGCTAAATATCTCATTTTACAGAACTTTTTATATGCAACAATTTAAAACCAAATAGAACGTTACATATTAATAAACTTCAAAGTAATTAAAAACACAAACTAAATGACTCAATCAGTTATAACAAGCTACTGTTTACAAATCAAAGTACTTACATGAAATAATCACAAACACAGATTCTATCACTAGTAACGCACTTAGCGGTCCATTAAACAGTCTTTTTGCTATACACATTTTAATCACTTTTTTCACTAGTTTCACGCGATTGAAGCTGTCCGTAACAGTCTCCCCCCGGTGCAGCACTCGCGGCACCTTCTTCTTCAGTAGGGAGGACAGCCAATCTCGCTGTCGGGCGACGAAAAACTCCTCCTCTTGTCTTGACATCAGCGTTGCGAATCTCGCCGTCTGGTCCCGGATACACCGCCGTCACGACGCCTCGCGGCCACACATTGCGAGGCAGGCTGGAGTCGACGATGATGACGACGTCACCGGGCTTAAGTGAGCGGCCCGTGACGTCACGCGCACCCCCGCGCGGAATGAGCTCGGGCAGGTACTCGCGCACCCAGCGGCGCCAGTACTCGTCGGCCAGCGCCTGCGCAGCACGCCATGCCTTGCGCGAAGCTGGCTCGCACGGCCCAGTAAGTGGCAGGCCGCGCGAACCCCCCAACAGAAAGTGATTTGGGGTGAGCGCCTCTGGATCTTCTTCGCTGACTGGTACGTGGGTTAGCGGGCGAGCGTTTATGGTGTGCTCTACCTCCGCCAACAGCGTAGCTAGTACCTCTTCTCGCGGCGACTTCTCGTTCAGTGTGACTCGTAGCGCGCTTTTGACCGAGCGCACGAGCCTCTCCCACGCGCCTCCCTGATGTGGCGCGCCCGGAGCGATGTAGCGCCACTCCATACGCTCTGTTAGTGCGTAATCACGTAGCGCCGGTTCCCATTCTTCTACCGCACGACGCAACTCTACGTCGGCGCCTCTGAAGTTTGTTGCATTATCTGAGTACATCACGCGCGGCCACCCGCGGCGCGCGCCCATTCTTCTTAGAGCCATGATTGCCGAGTCTGTGGATAGCGACGCCACCAATTCTATATGTATCGCTCTCGTCGTGAGACACGTAAATAGTGCGCCCCACCGTTTTTCGTGCCGCCGTCCCACCGTCACCGTTAGAGGTCCAAAATAGTCGGCCCCGCAGTATGTGAAGGCCCTCGTGAATGGCTGTAATCTTGCCTTAGGTAAATCTCCGTGCACTGGAACCACAGGACGTGCCTTTCGTACGCGACAAAACACGCATTTGCTAGCGACTGTACGTATCGTCGGTCTCAGTCGTAGTATCCAGTATTTGGCTCTGACGTCATTCACAACGCGCTCATTGTGTGCGTGGTGGGCGCGACGGTGCTCACGATATAGTAGCAACCGCGCATACGGGTGCCTGCCGTCCAGTACTACGGGGTGAGTAGCGGGGGCAGACACACCCGCTGCCCCTATCCGTCCCCTGGCACGCAGCACACCTTGTTCGTCCAAATACGGATCTAGCTTTCGTAGCCGGCTTCCTGCTCTGAGGTTTCGCTTTGCGGTGATGCGTTCTATCTCTTCAGCGAAACATTGGCGCTGCGAAGCTCGTTGCAGTCTCATCTCAGCCTCTTCTAAAAGTTCTACATTCATCGTAGCGGCACGGTCACGACATTTGCGTACGAATAGTAATACTCTCGCCATCGCTCTCACCAAGCGTTCATATGAGGAAAAACGCTCGGCTCGGGGCACACTATCGTTTGCTTCTCCCATTGTCGTGAGCACTATCTCTACCGTGTCCTCTTCCGTTACGATATCACACGTGGGCCATAAAGCCTCATCTTCATATAAAAATTTGGGTCCTTTAAACCATCTGTCATTACACGTCTTCATCTCTACATAAGGGCGCGTTGCGTCGTCCGCCACATTCAGCGCTGTCGGAACCCATCTCCATTGGCTAGCGTCCGTAGTCTCGGCTATCTCTCCTAAGCGGTGCGCTACGTATGGTGAGTAACGCACGCTATCATTCCGTATCCAATGCCACACGGTACGCGAATCCGTCCAATATACAGTTTTCTCGGGTTCCCAGCCTTGCTGTCTCTTGATAGAGCTTGCCAGACGCGTCCCAATCAGAGCCGCTTGTACTTCGAGTCTTGGTACGCTAAGATGTTTCATTGGCGCTACCCGTGCTTTAGCGGCCGCTAATGTCACTTCTATTTCACCATTTTCATTCTTGACGCGCCAGTAAGCCGCGGTCGCGTAAGCAACTTCACTTGCATCACAAAATATATGTAGTTCTCGGCTCGGCTCTCCCCCCGTTTGAGCGTAGAGGCGCGGTAATCTTAGTGTTCGTAGCTTTTCTATGTCTCTAAGCCATTGGATTATCTCTTCGGCCTCCGGCCCTGGTAAAGCCTCGTCCCACTCTACGTTTAGTTTCCAAATGTTTTGTAATACAATCTTCGCTCGAATGGTGTAGTAGCTTAGTAAGCCCAACGGATCGAAAACCGACATCACGGCGCTTAGCGCTTCTCTCTTTGTCGGCGGCCTCGCTAACGTCTTCACTTCAGCCGGTACCCTCGCAAGCGTCGTGTTGAACCCCAGTGTGTCGGTCACCGCATCCCATAGTAACCCCAGCGTGCGACCACAATCGTCTAGGTTGGACCCCAGTTGCTTGGGCGATGACGTAGCACGGCTCTCTAATGGCAGCTCAGCTAAGACTCTAGCTTCGTTTGAGTTGAAGCCTGTCAGCTTGAATCCTGCTCGCCTGTGCACTTCAATCACTTGTTTCATCGTAGTAATTGCCCGTTCCTTATCATCAAAACTGTCCACCCAGTCGTCCATATAATGATTGCTAGTTATCGCTTGACATGCTAGCGGGTACTCGTCGGCGCTCTCTCTCGCGTTCCAGTCACGCACACTATGTGCTAAGAATGGCGAACTCTTTGCCCCAAATATCATCGACGTCATTTTATATTTTCGTGGCGGTCCATCTCTATCGCCGCCTCTCCATAGAAACATCTGTGCCGGTTGGTCTATAGGTGCGATTTTCACTTGTAAAAACATCTCTTGAATGTCGGCTGTTATTGCTATCCTTTTCTCACGGAACCGCAAAAGCAACCCATTTAAATCTTGTAATAAATCGGGCCCCTCTAAAAGCTCATCATTGAGGCAAACATCATCGGCTTTTGCCGCCGCATCGAAAACCAATCTTAACTTCCCCGGCTTGTTCACGTTAGTAACCGCGAAGTGAGGCAGGTACCATGATCGTGGATCGTCTGTCTCTTTCCCACTGCACTGCTCCGCGTAGCCTTTCGTGAATAAATTTTCTATCTGTGCTGTATAAGCTTTTTCAAAGTCGCTTGACCGGTCCATCTTGCGTTCTATAGACTTCAAGCGTTTTACAGCGTTATAATAACTGGGTGGTAGCGTGACGTCGTCTCTCTTCCACGGTAGTCGTACTTCGCACTGGCCGCCGACTCGTTTAATACTCTCATTGAACGCTTTAATCGCTCTCACTTCCATTGGGTTTTCGCGTTCCCTCCTAGCGATACCGAGTGCGTCTATTTCAAAGTAACGTTTCACCATGTCGTGCAATTCAACCTCGGGTGCGATGAGCTCCGTCTTGTATACGTTAGACGCGCCCTCTAGCGCCGTAATTCGAGGCGCCGTTCCATGTATGACCCACCCTAGCTTCGTAAGCGACGCTACCGGTTGTCTCTGATTGCCCATTAACAACTTTCGTGACACAATCAAATGCCAATTATCGGCCCCGATCAGTAAACGTGGTTTCACTCTGTCATAACACACGTCACTAGCCGTTAATTTTCTTAAGTGTGCGTACTGTAAGCAATCTTCACTAACTGTTTGATGATTGAGCGTCAAACTTGTCATCGTTTTGGCGCGAACATGATGGGTGCTTTCATCTCTTGCTACTAACACTAGGCTTACGTCTTCACTGTTCGCTACGCTCCCTTGCGCGTTTATACTACATATACGCAAGTCGCTTACAGGCCCTTTCGCACCTATTTCGTCCGCCAGGACTTGATCAATGATCGTTATTGTCGATCCCTCGTCCAGCAGCGCGTATGTCTGTACGGCGCCGCCGGGTCCCTTAACTGTCACTGGACACACCTTTAACATGACATTCGCCGCGACGTTGGCCCTATTAATCGTGGCGATCGTCTCAGTCTGCGACTCTCGCACCAACGTCTCTTCATTACTGGCGGCACGGTCCTTATGCAACGTAGCGTGGTGACGCGCATTACAGTTGTTCACCCCGCATAGTTTGTGTGTACAGCGGAACCTCCGGTGCTTATTGTTTACACACCGAAAGCACACTCCATTATTTCTTGCCCACTGCCATCTTTCATCTACCGTCATGGCTTTGTATTTGTTACAGTGGGGTACTTCATGATCGTTTCCACATAGTAAACACGGCGCTGGCGGCGTCTCTTTCTGGCCCAAAGTGTATATTCTTGCTACATTTTTCTTTTTATCGGTGCGTTTCTCGCTACGGTTTTTTACAGCGACGTTTTCTCTTTGCTGTGACGTAGTCGGTACGTATGCAAAACGCAGCGCGCAGTCGGCCTCTTTCATAAGGAATCGAGATAAAATAATTATTTCAGGCTCGCTCGATTCATTCTTTTCGGCGTAGGCGACCCAGTTCGATAACAAATGTGGGCTGAGTTTCTTGACTACTTCTCGAACCAATAGCGGATTTCGTAAGTACCCTCGGTCATCAACCGCTTGAATAACGCAAACTATATTTTGCAATTTCACAGCGAGGGTATTTAATTCTGTAGCACTCGTACCGGAACGCGGTAAACTTTTCATATCTTCGAGCGCTCTGTCTATAAGCACTTCGGGGCGGCCGTAGCATTGTTCTAGTGTGGTCATAATACGATCGGGGTCGGTCGCACTCCATAATAGCGCCGACACACTCTCTCTCGCCTCCCCTTTTAAGCTCACGCGTAATCTTGCTAGATTTTCCTCTGCAGTGAACTTATATAATCGTGTGGAATCACGCACTGCGGCCTTGAATAACAACCATTCCGTCGGTGAGCCACTAAACACGGGCAGCTCTTGCGCGTACCGCGGCATCGGTCGTCTAGTTAGAACCCTGTCCAATGTTTCAGCGAGGTTTTCCACCCCGTAGCCCTTTTTCGTATCGATTACGGGCCTCGCGTCAGCCTCCATTGGATTTATACTAAACGTTCGGTTTCTATCTGTTTCTAAGGCGCGCGCCTCATTGCGCTTCATATCCCTGTCTCTGTCTTGCACGATAGCGGGAGCGATATCTCTGTCTCTTTCTTGTGAAACGACGGGAACGATATCTCTGTCTTTCTCTAAATTTTCGTCTACCCGACACCGAGGATCGGCTGTGGTATCCAACCATTCTTTCAGCCTCTCTGGGACGCTCTCGGCGGGTAAGCTCGCACGGGTTTCTTCTTCCATAATAGTATCCATTTCAACTTGTAACCTTTGTTGAATTAATTCACGTTCTAATTCCATTTCTCGTCTCTTAATCTCGGCCAACTGTTCCGCGGCCCGAAGTTGCGCCTGCCGGACGCGCGCAGCTACACTCGACGAACACACTGACGGCGGGTTACGTCTCAAAGCCCCAGTGTCGGTGGCGGCGGCGCCGGCGGCGTTGCCATCGTCAACTTCCTTGGTGGGCGGCGGCGGTAACGATCTCTCTGTACCACTTTCTGTGGCCTCTTGCATCGCGACTGTAGTCAATAACGGTGGTGGTGGCGGTGGCTGTGGCGCGATCGTCGACGGTGACGCCGGTGGCTCATCATAGGTGATTGCCTCCCTCTTCTTCCCTCCAGATTGGCTTCTCGTGACTGGCATCTTTTTCTTTCTTGATGTCTACTCCTAACAATCTCGCCCGGGCACACTAGCGAGGGGAGCCCAGGTGAGGATGGAGGTTGTAGCAGGAGTGGAAGGGAGGAACTACCCGGCAGAGGGGGTGTGCAACTCCGAGGTGCTCGGCTACCGGGAGGAACGCCCGGCAGCGTCAGCAGTGCCTACAGACCGGCCCTCAGTGCGACACAACCCTTACCGGCGTAGCCGGACAATTTCAGCTGCCTTGAAAAAGGCGGCTGGCAGCCGTGTCCGTCAGACTGCACCGCCTTGAATGGCGTTACTCACCCTAACCACACTTGGCACCGTTAGGGTGTGGCAGTGTGAGCCGCGGTCCACCCGCGTAGTGAAACTAGTTACTGTGATTCTTCTTTCTTCAGTGAACGTATTATGTTTACTGTGATGCTTCTTTTCTTCAGTCTTCAGTGAACGTATTATGTTTACTGTGATGCTTCTTTTCTTCAATAATCGTTGGACGTATATATGTTAATGTGATGCTTCGCTTCTTTCTTCTCGCTTGACGCGCAGAATCTTCTTATCCGGCTCGAAGGACCACGCAGTACTGTTACCGATGTCGGTAACCTCAACACTGCACCATAGGATGATTCGCCAAGCAGGAACAGAATGAAACACTTTCTTCTTATATGCCCATATATTGTGGTTATAACGAATTGGGCCGTGCGAGCTTACAACATTTCCTACGATCACACGTCCCTAAGGTAACATTTTGTACGATAGCAAATATCCACTAATACAAAAACTTACATTTTCTACTTAACTTAGGTAGTTTACAAAACTCAAATCATTACTACCCTACGTTACCATAAATTGTTAGCGGTGGTGGGGATAGCAAACCCCCACTCCTGGCTCTTTACGAGATTACCTACCTAATTTATTATTTGGCTACCTTTCAATACGAGGTTTAGGTATTTAGGTTTCTCATTACCTTTATCAGAGACCTATACAAGAGGCCTTTATTTATATAATCTTACCTCTTAGTACCATATCAAAACCTTTAGGGCTTATAGGACAAAGGTTGGCGTATGACCTAGACACATTTCAGGTCGAAACTACCACCTCCTAGACCTATATTACCTAGCCCATTACCTCAAAACCTTTACCAGGTAGTATAAGTAAAAACACAAGCATTCATATCATTTAATCCATAGGATACCTAAATGCCTAAACAATACCTATTTGAATTACTAAAACTTAAATATTTCACAAACTATAAAACTTACAGCTACGCTAAATATCTCATTTTACAGAACTTTTTATATGCAACAATTTAAAACCAAATAGAACGTTACATATTAATAAACTTCAAAGTAATTAAAAACACAAACTAAATGACTCAATCAGTTATAACAAGCTACTGTTTACAAATCAAAGTACTTACATGAAATAATCACAAACACAGATTCTATCACTAGTAACGCACTTAGCGGTCCATTAAACAGTCTTTTTGCTATACACATTTTAATCACTTTTTTCACTAGTTTCACGCGATTGAAGCTGTCCGTAACAGTAGGTATTATTAAGTTTTTTTTCACTTTCAAAATCTAGTTATATACATAATTTATACATCAATAATAATATTCGATGTTATATATCATTTGTTCATATGAAATGTTATGAATATTTACTGAATTGAGTATTTTTCCTGTATGATGTCCCTTATTGTGCCTTACAATTACAAATAAATAAACAATTATTTTAATATACCTAATACCAAAATTGCACATAACAATTTCCGTTTACCTAAATAAAAGTTCTCAGTAGCTTCGATTTTCAATTATAAAAGTGTCCTACCATTTATAATAAAATTCCGAAAAGAAACTCTCAACGTACAATTAGATGCAAACTTAATGGCGGTTGTGAAGTTCGCCGTCCCCAGCACTCACCTCTCCGATCCCGCTGACATCTTAACACCCGTTTGCACTAAACTTAAGGATCGCCAAGTCTTTTCCTAACTACAACTCGACCAAATTAAAACGGTGTCATGATCTAAGCTGTCATGCGCCTAATTATCTTGTTTGAGTCGTAGTCAAAAAATACTATTTATTGAGTTTAGTGCAAACGGTTGTCGCATCATTATCACGGTCGCGCGATGATGTTACGAGCCGCCACTAAGTTTATTTATTTTAAGTAAGATTTACAGATTAAATATAACAAATTTGAATAGAATTTATAAGTTAATACTATGCTATTAACAAAACACAGCAAGCACAGGGCCCATTCCAAAAAGACTCATGATAATTGGACGATATATATCGTAAAATTTACAATATCCTAAAATGATGATAATACTAATGACAATGATGTTTGTCGCCATTCAAAATAATGCTGTAATTGTATTTCCAGGACCACTAGCAAATTATGTCGAATCCTTTAAAGGCCATACAATGATTTTGTATAAAGGATATACTTATACATTGGATAAACGAACCACCTTGGCGAAACTCTGTTGGAGGTGTTCAATCCGCGTGAGATTTAAATGCAAAGCAAGGTTATTTACTGTTTATGATAAAATTGTGTATGTCCAAAATAATCACAACCATCCACCGTGTCAGAACAACCTTTAGTTCAATAGGAAAATGCGTTGCTTTTAATATACGAAATCTGACATATTTGTTTTTTTTTTTCATAAACGTAATCATAGAATCTTAATTCTTATACATATACCTACAACTAGTAAGTATACCTTTGAATCACTTGACTTAATGTATGTATACAGTGTTGTTTATCATGTAACAAAACTGTAAATCGGTTGTGGACATAATTATAATACCCAAATACCCAAAATAAATAAAAGCCTACTGCAGTGACATTCGTTTGCACTAAATTTAAGTATCGCCTAAGTCTTTTCCTAACTACAACTCAACCAATAAAATTAGGCACATAACAGCTAAAAACATTACACTGTATTAATTTGGTTAAGTTGTCGTCAGGAAAAGGCTTAGGACAATCAGACCATATTCATAATTTAATTTAATATTTCCTGAAATGATAATAATAAGATGTTTGTCGCCATTCATAATAACGCTGTAATTGAATTTTCAGAACGACTAGTAAATTATGTCGAATCCTCCAGAGGCCATCGAATGGTTTTGTATGAAGGATATACTTATACATTGGATACTTATTATAAACGAACCACCTTGGCGAAGATTTGTTGGAGATGTTCGATCCGCGTCAAATTTAAATGCAAAGCAAGATTATTTACTATTGATGATAAAATTGTGTGTGTTCTAAATAAACACAACCATCCGTGTTAATAGAACAGACAGTTTTCTTTAATAAACGAAATTTGAGATGCTTAAATTGATTTTTTTCATAGACGTTATCATATCATATACAACGAATATGGTTTTGAATCATTTGATATAATGTAGGTATATTTGCATCGGCTTACCTTTACCTTTTTATATATATACGTTTTTAGAAATCCCACTCCACCGATCCACCATGCTTTGCAGATCATAATAATTTTGTAGAACGGGTTACCTTCACCATTATTTAATCCCTCGCTACCGGTAACCAATATACTGTAATTCGATTGTGGATATAACTTATACCCAAAATAAAAACCTACTACTGTGACGTTTGCACTAAACTCAAGACTAACTACAACTCGACCAAGATCATTAGGCACATGAAAGCTAAGTTCATTATATCGTTTTAATTTGGTCAAGTTATAGCACAGAATAATGTTGTAGTTAGGAAAAAACTTTTGAGTTTAGTGCAAACGGCAGGCCGATTATCTAATTAGAAACCACCTAGCGACCGGTCTCATTTGACAGATGAATGTGATACATTGCTACTTCTTTTTGGGGTAAAAAAATCATACCAAAGAAAAGTAGCAATGTATCACATTTATTCGGGTGTGAGTGAACATGTTTTCACTAGATAAGTGTTTGTTACGATTTTTTATTTTCCACAGATTTGCATCCTATATTCGCCAAATCGGCACATGGAAATCCTGTGATACTTTTAGACGGACACAAATTCAGATTAAAGAGGGATTCGAGAGTTTTGAAGAGTAACAATGTTCGTTGGGTCTGTTCGACCATGAATGGATGTAATGCGAAGCTGATGACTGTCGATAAAGTTGTCGTTTCGTACGATAGCTTTCACAACCATCGAAGACCGAAGTTGAAGGCGAAGAAAAAAGGAAAGAGTGTTAAAGAATACTCCGATGATTCTGAATAGCACCATTTTTTTAAATTTACTTAAGGTGGTTCGATGAGTTCAGTAGCGCCACTAATGAAAATAAATCATTTACGTTTTATCAAGGGCTTAGAAGTTTTAGTTATTTTGCGCAAATAGAAGAGTAAAGTGCAATATTTAAATATATTTTCATGGCCTCAAATATAAGCAATAAGTTATGAATGTCGATACTAGCGGCCGCCCGCGACTTCGTCTGCGTGGGAAAGGTTTTTTCCTATCCCTCGGGAACTATACATTTTTTCGGGATGAAAAGTATGTCCTTCTTTGTACCCCTGACAACGTGTATGCAAAATTTCATGATGATCGCTTCAGTAGTTAGGACGTGAAGGCGTAACAAACAAACAAACAAACAAACGGACTTTCGCCTTTATAATATTAGTAAGGATAGTAAGGAAGTAAGGATTGCACTTTACTCTTCTATTTGCGCAAAATAACCAAAACTTTTATTCTAAGCCCTTGATAAAACGTAAATGATTTATTTCCATTGGTGGCGCTACTGAGCTCATCGAACCACCTTAACAGATTCTATTATTTGAAAAAACGTTATTCATTTCAATATTCATGTTATTTTTATTCTTTAAAATGTTGTAAGCTCGGAGAACAAAATATGATTTAGGAAAAATAAATAAAAGGTAATACAACATTAGAGAATCAAAAATATTATTTTTACGATACATAATTATGTGAAATAAAACTATCATTTTGTATTTGCTATGATACGAGTCGTTTTCTTGTTATAATATCATTGTTTTATTACTTTTTGCTGTTAAGTCTTTTCATTATTGTTCATATAGTTATATTACAAAATTATACTTACACACCTTATTCCTGAAATATCTTCCTAGAAGTCTTGTGCTTAAAAAATCTAAGTTACTATTAAAGGTTATGTCTTTCATGCTTTTTAATTAAAGTGTATATTTTCCCTGCACGCGTATACTCACGAAGTCTGTTCGACTCTGAATGTTGTTAGGCGTGCATATGCACATATTTTATGGTGCGTAACCCTGAGAGCGTGCAGACGCTCACTAAAACAATACATGACTGTGCTGTGCACGCATAACAACATTCATAGCCGAAACAACTTATGAGATAGAACAACTACGTATAGCATGGATGTGGTCACTTTTGACCGGTCGAGAGTGTACCTACTGTCGATGTGAGCATAACAAACTCGAGAAACGAAACTAGTTTAGTTTAGTCTTCGCGTTATGTCAAAAATCGACAAAAGTCTACACTTGTCACGAGCACGAAGACCACTTTTCTCTTCATTTGAATTTCACAGTTGAGACGGAGATATTTGTAATCATATTGCTTTCCCGCTCATAACGTTACCCATTGCTCATAATCTATATAAATAATACCGGCAATTTAAAATCGGTAAATGTTAACCTATAATAATTAATAAAAATTAGACAACATCACAAACATTGTGTGCTGGTAGGTCTGTACTGTGCAGCGATTTAATAGCGGGGTGCCTAGCATACTATCGGCGTCCGTTAGTTTTCAAAAAATATAGATATTAGTTTTGCTACGATATCACCATGTAGAAATTATAACTAACCAGTATTAAAATTTCAGAATTCCCACTGTACGAGATAGTTCGCTCACACAGAGGTAACCAGATACTATTCGTTGAAGGATATCGTTTCACAAGGTCCGCAAAGTTGGCGCCCGCCTACCAACTAAGATGGCGGTGCTCGACACACAAGAATTGTAAAGCATTTCTCCACACGCACGACGACAGGATTATTAAAATGAGAAATGAACATAACCACTAACCAACGCCGTCGTTGCCTAGGGTTAGTGGTTATCTTCTTAGGAGCAAAAGATCTTTTGCTTTGTAACGTTATTTTTTAGAATGGATCCTTAGTTTGTTATGCACAACTGCATAGTGCTTGTCCTTCACCTCACCTGATGTTAAGTGACGATAAGGCCGTAGGTGGAAGCGCACTACACCCGGAATCCTCATCAATGAGCAACTGGCTATCTTACCTCTAACTGCCGGAACACAAAAAAAATTTAAAATTGTTGTTATGGCGTCAGAATGAGGTAAGATGGTGGTAGCTAGCCGGGCAGACTTGGAATAAGTCCTACCACCAATCAAACCGAGTACATAGGAATAATCGAACTCGGAACCGGAACCCCTGCGTCTAACACGGGTGGACGAACCACTAGACCGCAGAGAGAGTAAAAAGTTAAGGGTTACTTATGTTCTTAGGAGCAAAAGATCTTTTGCTTGTGTAACGTTATCTTTTAGAATAGATCCCTAGAAATTACGTTAATACTTAACCTGTTTTATTTAAGATTATTTTATCTTCTCTTGAATTTCAAAGCTACTAAGTAGTAATAATTGTATAAAAGACTACTACTAGTTTGTCTTGCTGTTAAAGAAAATTTAAAGTTGATAAAAGACTAGAAAATTTTCTTAAATTTAAGAAGTTTGAAATGCTAAATAAATAATAAATTGTTATTCATATTTAATGTCACCATTAAAGTCTAAGAATACTAGCATTAAAATATTTGTCCCGACCATGTTAAGTTCTTGTGTTTGTCATAAATGTTACCACTAAAGTACGGCAAAGCTTTTGTGTTACCCCCTTTTATGTGATTAGACTATTTTTTTAATTTAAGAATCTGTTTTCTTACTTTGACTGAACCTTGGTCGTTAATCTGCAGATTAACTAGTTAATGTGCACTTTAACTAATTTACTTTTTCGCACTTTAACGATAACATTATACACTCGTGTGCAACCAAATCGACTCACATGTTGTTATACAAAAAGGGCCCACATTAGTATAATAGGTGATATATATTTTCAATTACGGTAGAACATGAAACATGACTTGATTTAAACTCCATGTTACCCTGTATGGTACTTAAGACTGCGCAGTCTGCACACTAGCGCCGCCATTAGAAAAAAAATGATAGTGCTTAAATAAAGACAAATTTGTAAATTATCTCTCTGGAGTGCACTCCGAACAAGCTTTGTGGTACTTTTGATCACTTAAGCAATATTTTCTACCTGTCGTTTAGTTTAATGGACTTTTATTGTTAAAAGTGGCCACTTTTCGCAATAAAAGTCCATATAACAAAACGACAGGCTAGAAAATACTGTTTAAGCGATAAAAAGTACCGCAAAGCTTGTTCGGAGTGCACTCCAGAGAGATAATTCATAATTTCTTTTTTATTTAAACACTATGATTTTATTTCCAATGGCGGCGCTTGTGTGCAGACTGCACGCTCTTAAACCATGAAAAAATATCGAAGAAAAACAAATATACGAGTGGACATAAAGACACACTTATTTGATTTTCTTTTTGAGGCAATTGAGAGGTTAATGCAAGATTTTGGACTGCTAATTTGAGAGGTGAGCATAAGGCCTATCTATGGTAATAAAAGTTATTGGTTAAATCACATAAAATAGTATACTTAATAAGAGACCTCAACGTGGCCACGTTTGTATGAAAATAACCTGCTGAGTCGATTTGTTTGCACGCGAGTGTATAATGTATGTCCATAGTACAGTCGACCCAACTGAATCATGACCCACTTTGCCGATATTTCCTTACCATAAAAATAGTTAGGTTTTCTTTTTTATCATATACGTTGCACTTAGTACGTTTTAAATATAAATAAAAATGTACATCAAGTGATGTGAGAAATCTATGCAATTTTACCCTGTTTTTAAATAAAGCAGTCATCCGAAATTTCGGATCACCTGTTTATTGACATTTTTGTTCTTTGACATTCTATTTCTATGGTAAATGTTAACCTATAATAATTAATAAATATTAGACAACATTACAAACATTGTGTGCTGGTAGGTCTATACTGTGCAGCGGGGTGCCTAGCATACTATCGGCGTTCGTTAGTTTTCAAAAAATAGAGATATTATTTTTGCTACGATATCACCATGTTGAAATTATAACTAACCAGTATTAAAATTTCAGAATTCCCAGTGTACGAGATAGTTCGCTCACACAGAGGTAACCAGATACTATTCGTTGAAGGATATCGTTTCACAAGGTCCGCAAAGTTGGCGTCCGCCTACCAACTAAGATGGCGGTGCTCGACACACAAGAAGTGTAAAGCATTTCTCCACACGCATGACGACAGGATTGTTAAAATGAGAAATGAACATAACCACTAACGAACGCCGTCGTTGCCTAGGGTTAGTGGTTATTTTCTTAGGAGCAAAAGATCTTTTGCTTTGTAACGTTATTTTTTAGAATGGATCCTTAGTTTGTTATGCACAACGGCATAGTGCTTGGCCTTCACCTCACCTGATGTTAAGTGACGATAAGGCCGTAGGTCGAAGCGCACTACACCCGGAATCCTCATCACTTAGGAACCTCAGATCAAATAAAAAAGGAAGATGGAGCGTTGCGCAGTGGTTGCGAACAACTAAGTGAGGCCGGTTTTTGATGGTACATGTGTGCGTACTAGAGGGCGGGCGGGGGCCGGGCGGCAAGGTTCGATATGGAACGCCCAATGACGAACCAAAGCCAAGGCGTAGTTTCGTTACATATGTATGCGTAAACTGTGTATGTACACAGCCAAGGCGTAGTTTTACTGGCTTCACCGCTTTGTCGGAAGACTCCGTCTTTACTTTTTTATTTGGTCTGAGTTAGGAACTGGCTATCTTACCTCTAACTGCCGGAACACAACAATTTTTTAAAATTGTTGTTATGGCGTCAGAATGAGGTAAGATGGTGGTAGCGAGCCAGGTAGACTTGGAATAAGTCCTACCACCAATCAAACCGAGTACAAAGGAATAATCGAACTCGAAACCGGGACCCCTGCGTCTTACACGGGTGGGCAAACCACTAGACCGCAGAGAGAGTAAAAAGTTAAGGGTTACTTATGTTCTTAGGAGCAAAAGATCTTTTGCTTGTGTAACGTTATCTTTTAGAATAGATCCCTAGAAATTACGTTAATACTTAACCTGTTTTATTTAAGATTATTTTATCTTCTCTTGAATTTCAAAGCTACTAAGTAGTAATAATTGTATAAAAGACTTTTACTAGTTTGTCTTGCTGTTAAAGAAAATTTAAAGTTGATAAAAGACTAGAAAATTTTCTTAAATTTAAGAAGTTTGAAATGCTAAATAAATAATATATTGTTATTCATATTTAATGTCACCATTAAAGTCTAAGAATACTAGCATTAAAATATTTGTCCCGACCATGTTAAGTTCTTGTGTTTGTCATAAATGTTACCGCTAAAGTACGGAGAAGCTTTTGTGTTACACCCTTTTATGTGATTAGACTATTTTTTCAATTTAAGAATCTGTTTTCTTACTTTAACTGAACCTTGGTCGTTAATCTGCAGATTAACTAGTTAATGTGCACTTTAACTAATTTACTTTTTCGCACTTTAACGATAACATTATACACTCGTGTGCAACCAAATCGACTCACATGTTGTTATACAAAAACCGGCCAAGTGCGTGTCGGGCCACGCGCAGTAGGGTTCCGTAGGTACATTATACCATACCATATTTTAATACCGCTATCATTTTTCGTCTGAAAAAATAACTTTGTTTTTCACAGTGTTTGTATGAATGACAAAGTTATATTTGCGGTTTTGGAAAATGTACTATATCCCGAAAACCAATTACTGTATCTCGTTCAAAACAATTTTTGTTGAAAGTGTTTATTAAGATCTATAGTTTATATTTTTTTTAGATTTTTCACCCTCTTACTTTAAAAGTTAAAGGGGGGGGGGGGACACACATTTTACCACTTTGGCGGGATATATTTTTCAAACGGTTGACTTTAAAAAAAAATAGTCTTAGGAACCTCAATGTCATTTTTAAAGACCTATCTATAGACACCCCACAAGTATTGGTTTGATGAAAAAAAATATTTTTAGTTTCAGTTCCATGTATGGGGAGCCCCCCCTTAATCTTTTATTTTTTTTATTTTTGTATAAAAATCGTAAAGCGGTTCACAGAATATACCTACCTACTAAGTTTCAACTATGTAGTCCTAATACTTTTGGAATAAAGTGGCTGTGACATACGGACGGACAGACAGACAGACAGACAGACAGACATGACGAATCTATAAGGGTTCCGTTTTTTGCCATTTTGGCTACGGAACCCTAAAAAGGGCCCACATTAGTATAATAGGTGATATTTATTTTCAATTATGGTAGAACATGACTTGATTTAAACTCCATATTACCCTGTATGTTACTTAAACCATGAAAGAATATCGAAGAAAAACAAATATACGAGTGGACATAAAGACACACTTATTTGATTTTCTTTTTGAGGCAATTGAGAGGTTAATGCAAGATTTTGAACTGCTAATTTGAGAGGTGAGCATAAGGCCTATCTATGGTAATAAAAATTATTGGTTAAATCACATAAAATATTATTCTTAATAAGAGACCGCAACGTGGCCACGTTTGTATGAAAATAACCTGCTGAGTCGATTTGTTTGCACGCGAGTGTATAATGTATGTCAGTAGTACCTAAGTTGTTTAATTTTAGTTTTTTTTGGTATGATACTGCCGTGTTATATAACTTGGTGTTTTGGATTTCCTAGTCTGTAAGCTTGCATGTAAGTATTTTTATAAAAATAAATAAAAAATAAATGTATACTTGTTGTAATTAATTTCATTAGTGATCCTAGTATTTTGTGTACTAGCAAGTTGCATACTGGTCTTGTGTTTAGTAGGCATTGACTACAATGCCTACTAAACACAAGACCAGTATGCAACTTAATAATAATATTAAAAATGTTCACGAATATGATAAATGTTCACGCCAAGACAAGACCTCTGGACCGATTTTGACGAAATTTGAAACGGATATAAATGGGACCTTTGGGAAGGATATAGGCTACTTTTTATCCCACTACTCGGCATGGGTCCGCCCGCACGATATAACCTGGCGAAGCTGCGAGCGGAAATCTAGTTCTAGAATAAGCTTTCCGCTCGCAGCTTCGCCAGGTTATATCGTGCGGGCAGACCCATGCCGAGTAGTGGGATAAAAAGTAGCCTATATCCTTCCCAAAGGTCCCATCTATATCCGTTTCAAATTTTGTCAAAATCGGTCCAGCGGTCTAGGCGTGAACATTTATAATATTAGTATGGATTACTCTTAGATTCCTGCAGAAACATGTGATTTGCCGAACAGCCTCCCTACAATGACTGTCAAAAGTAATATCAAAGCGACCTTGTGATTGAGATGGCGCTATACGCGATGTTATAGCTCTCTCTCTATAACTACGTCACTTTGAGGTTGCTTTAAGAGCTCAAATGACGGCTTCAGGGCACGTCTGATATCCTGTTTTTGTTACAGGAATCCGCTACGAGTTCACCGAATCTTTGAGAGGCTGTCGCATTATTCTCATCGAGGGATACCGTTTCTCTATAAAGAACATGAGCAAAGTCAACGCACCGATAAAAAAAATCCAATGGATCTGCTCCACCCACGGAAAGCATGGCTGCAAGGCTGTCGTCTTCACATCCAGAGATGAAATCATCTACCTAGACAACAAGCACACTCATCCACCTCAAACAGACAAAAAAGCACAGAACAAATACTTCCTTCCGATCTCCAAAGTAAAGATGTTTTACCGTCAACCAAATTACAACTAAACGTTTCTGTGGTTTTGATTCCCGTATTTGACATAATAGTTGTTCTATCTTACCAAGTCCGTTCGGCTATAAATGTTGTTAGGCGAGCACGTGCACATTGTTTTAGTGTGCGTCTGCACGCTCTCGTATTAGGCCGTATACAGAGAGAACGCTGGTTGCCGACCGGCGCTTATCGGCGCTGGTCCGCGCAGATAACCAGCGAAGGCATTTGTATGAACAAGCGCTGATAAGCGCCGACAAGCGCTGATAAGCGCCGACAAGCGCTGATAAGCACTGACAAGCGCCGACACGCGCCAGTCAGCGCTGGTTACGTTTAGTACGAAAGGCCGTATACAGAGAGAAAGCAGGTTGACGCAGGTTGCTATACTAAAATGGACCTTATCCCGGCGTCTTATATTATATTTTCGCTATACTAAAATGGACCGGCGCTTGTAAGCGCTTATATGCGCTGGTCCATTTTAGTATAGCGAAAATATAATATAATGCGCGGAGATAAGGTCCATTTTAGTATAGCAACCTGCGTCAACCTGCTTTCTCACTGTATACGGCCTCCTGCTTCAACCTGCTTGCTTTATGTTAACGGTTACCGGCGCGGCCCAGCGCCGACAAGCGCCGGTCGGCAACCAGCGTTCTCTCTGTATACGGCCTTACGCACACTAAAATAATGTGTATGTGCACGCCTAACAACATTCATAGCCGAACGCACTTCGTGAGATAGAAAAAAACATGTTGAAGAATAAAAATGCATGCATGCGAATTTGGAAACTCGAAACATAGATTAAACAGACATTTATGCATTTATCGTAATATTTTACAGTAGTTGTATGTTTATCGATATTGTATGTCTAAACATTAATGGAAAAATTAGCAATTAAAAAAACGAGCTTTTGACTTCTTCGCATTATGTTGTACAGTGCGAGGCACATAACTTGAATTTTTTTCGACGGAGTGGGGATCAGTTCGTGCATGTGCTCATGTGAGCGACCAATAGCGCGCGCCTCTCCCGCCGCCCGCGCCCCTCACCGCTACGCATACCCAAAATAAGGGTTACGCGCAATCCCCACCCGATTTTAAGTTACATGCCTCGTACTGTTTTTTTTTTTTAAATTGATTGACTCAATAGCAGGAGGGAAGGTCCGAAGTAATTATGTATTTATGTTTTTTTATAAAAAGTAAAATGAAACTAAAGTCTAGTCAACCATATTTCTTTTGTATTATTTAAGTTGTAAGTATTAATGTAATTGTTTATGTGTAAGAAAGCCTTGAAAATTGGATTGAAGGCTGGTAAATTTGTGGTGCTAATGGCGAGGTCAAGTAATTGATAGCTTTTTGATATGAAAGATGTAAACTAGTCAAAATTTATGGGTCGTAAGAGTGAAGTAAATTTAAAAACCACAGTATATGTGGTTTTATTCTATGAATGAAGTACATAGGAGGTTGGTTAATAAATAAAAACTGAACAAGTGCGAGTCCGACTCGCCCACTGAGGGTTTTGTAGATACTTTTAATTAAAGACATTTTTTTTATGATTTAATTACAAATGAATAGTTTTCAGACTTTTCCCTGTACTTGTAGTATAAGACGAAATCATACCTTTTGAGGTATGAAACTCTAAAAACCACTTTAACATCATATGTTTCTTTGTTTTACTGATTTCTGCTCTTATGTTTAATCTCAAGTGCTATCATGATTATTATAAACTCTGAGTGTTGTGGATTTAGTCATATTTCAATTTTAAAATAGCATGTATTCAAATAACCAATTAGGTTCAAAGACAATTACAATTATTATTCTCAGTGTTGTAGAGTAGATCTGATTTATCAATAACCTAGTTATTAATCTCAAATACATTGTATTGAACAATCATAACTATAATCTCAATTTTTGTCTGGATGTTATAGTGCATTAGATATTTTTCTTAAATAGATATGCCAATAATAATCAAATGATTATTCTCGATGTTCTTTGACATGTAGAAAAGATTAGGTTTAGATAAGATGTTTACCAATACGTTTACTTTTAAATTAAACGATTTTAGAATAGCCATACTTACCCGTATTCAAGAACAAACTCCAACACCCTTGCCTATGCGAACGCACTGCGTTGAAATAGAGCTCTCTGATTTTTCGTTTGTTTTACGTATGACGTGTGATAACACGTAACGCGGGCACTGTGAAACCTCATAGCAATGTTTATGAACACGGGTGTTAATGTTTTCAAGAACTGACTAATAAAATCTTTCTTCAGTCGTTATGAAAAAAATTTTTACTGACTGTTTTTTCATGTACGGTGGAAGACGAGATCATAATGCTGGATAACACCCATAATCATGAACCTTCGCAATATAGTTTCGTTGATACTTTTCACACCTAAGCGCGGTATTTACAATGACATACAAAATGACGTTCCCATTGGGACGTTTAGCGGCCGATGATGAGTGTGACACAGAACATTAATCTGCATGACTGTACTTTGTCATGAATTCGGGTAAAATGTGAACGTGTGTCCAGTTGGCGAAAACATCTTACTTAATATCCTGTGACCCCTAGATGGGGCAGAGGGCATCCACAGTTAACCTCCATCACGTTCGGTCTTGAGCTTCGCGTTTCACTTCGCTCCAAGTCATATTAATGCCTTTCGCCTCGTCAGCTACAGTACGTCGCTATGTTTGCTTGGGTCGGCCGCGTATGTGCTTTCCTTGGGGATTCCAATCGAGGGCCTGTTTAGGAATATGATCGGAGTCTTCCTTGAACTTATATTTGATTTTGTAAAGAGGTCGCAAAATTACCCTGTATGCGGACACGCGTCAAAAACTTTGCGTGTCCAAATGACGAAACCATAAGTGATACTAATTTTGAGTTTCACCAACTGGACACACGTGTGTCCGGTCTCTTGTATCAAGTTGGTGAATAACCCTCTGTCCCGCTTACGCCGCACTATGTGAGCGGGACAGACATCGCTAAACAAGTGTCCACAAATGATCGTAATAGGCAAAAATAGGTCGATTGATAAATGGTTTTGTCTTGAACATTAACAAGTTCTATAACATAAATTACAGGGAAAATATCGTGTTTTTTTTTTTAAATAATATGCTTTACTCACAGTAGACGTGTTGACATAAAGATTGTGTAGGTATGTTCTTAAATTATACATAATTTTTGTATTATAATTATTTGCGGCCAAACTTGCGCGTCAGCGAAGCGGGACGCGGGACGCGAAACGAGAGCGTCATTCGCGGGGCGGACGTTTCTCTTGTTATCATATATAAGGTGGTACCGTTTTAACTATGAAAACTTTAAGGGGTAGTCAGGTGATGTGTTTAGAACACAATAAAAATAATAAAAAAAATCTGAAAATTATTTAAATTTTTTTTAATATTTATTTATTTTTTATTATAATTATTATCGTCGTCGATTCTTCCGATATTTAACCTAAATGACCACAAAATAACAATAAATACAACAATAATCGAATAACTATGGTGTTCTCTTGTTTTACCAACACATAATGCCATCCACGCGCCACGCGCGAACCGCACGCGGTCATGAACCCAAGCAGCTGATGACACGTATCGTACGTACGCGTACGTATTACGCCTTAAAATTTTCGAAATATGATACTGATTCTACTACCTGCTTAATACATGGCTTTCCTAGCAAATTAATGTTACCTACGCTTTTAAGGTACCTATCAATAAGTTCGATGACCTTTGATAAACTCAACTTTATTAAAGTAAGTGTTTGTTAGGTAGGTATTATGAATGATCGCTTTAAATTAGTAATTGTAATTACATGATCCCGCTTTCCATTACATTTCTAGTCTAACAAGTAAGTTCAATGACCTTTGATAACATAAATTTAAGGTGTATGGGATAACCCATAGGATAAACACCGCACTGTGACGTGTTTAGTAAATTACTTACTGACCACTGAAATATCGATGTTACTAACGTACTCAGTTCTAATGGGTCTCTCTTCACACATCGTATCCGACTCTTTTCACTATTACATCACAATCACAATGCACTCAAACTCTAAAGTTCATTGATGTCCATTATTTCATGACCAGTCAGTGTGTCTGTAGTCGAAATTACTCGAAATCCTTTTACTTGTCCACAAAAGAATCGATGCAAGATAATCACACAGAAAGACTAAATACCTACCTACTCGTACCTAACTCGTAAATTTAATGACAACTATCACACTAATTCATAATGTAGGTAGGTACGATACACTCACACTCACACATCACATCACGTTATGTGTTACGCGACATTTCATAGACTTCGTGTCCATGCTTTTGTGTACCTAAACACGTACCTATTATTATTATTCTGTGACATGACATTAAAAGATCGGCAAAATGCGTGAAATATCACGACAAAGCGTCCTCCGGCGCGTGCGACAGGTCACCAACTCAAATCAAAATCTGTGGCGCTGGCGGGGCGGCGGGCGGCGGACGAAAAGGCGGGCGGCGCCCTTTACTGCCCCCCGCCCGTGCCGCCCCGCGCCGCGGCCGCACGCGTCTTCAGGTGCCGCGTGCCGTGCATGCCGCGTCGTCGGCGCATCTACAAAGAAAGCGCCAAAAAGTTACCGATAAAAGGTGCTACAGACGTTTCGTTTTTGTGATATTGATTTTTGATGAGTAAGTAAATTGTTAAATCGCTAGCTTCATGCTCGTTAATTTATTTTATTAGGTTAAGTAGGTACCTAGGGCATCCTTTTTATTGTTGTTGGATTTTTTTAAGTTATAAAACTGTTTACAAAAGAAAAAACATTAATAAAATAGGATGTTATTGTAATTGTAAATAAATGTTATCTGTCACTATCTATCTCCCATTTTACTTTTACTTTTTAATGGCTATTAACAATGTAAAGAATCATTCGATTAGGTACGTTTAATTAAAATTTACAACCACATCTCCTGCCTTTTTTGTGATTAAATGATGGTTTTGATGACTCGATTTTGTAGTTTTATGGCAATGATAGTAAAGTAGGTATAATAATTTAAAATTCGCTTAAGTAATGTATGCGAAAAGAAGTCCACAAACTATTTTTAGGAATTGAGATTCCGTGTAGTGTGTAGAGTCACCTTTAAACTAAAACAAAACTCTCCGCCGCCCGCCTGCCGTCTCTCTCTCTCTCTTCTCTCTCTTGGTTGGATTGGACCGCACGCAGACAGCACGCACTTCTTATTTTTTCTGCTCTGCAGTCTGTTTCCGTGTGTTCTCTCGTCGTGTTGTGTTGTGTTGCGTTTGGTTTGCGTAGAGTGTTAGCTATGCCTCGATATACAAATCCTACTGCTAGTAATCCTATTGTGCATTAAGAGAGGTGGTGATCGGGTGTAGTGTAGCAGTTCTGTAGATAGTTTTTTTAAAGTGTAAATAGGACTTGTGAATAGAACTTGTTAATAGGTGATGGACTTTTAAACACGCCAAATGAATGTAGGTAATATTAAAATAATACCAAGTAGGTTGGTACCTAACCTATTTTAGTTATTTTATGTAAAAGATTGACCGTTTTTATTGAGTACCTACATTAGTTTGAAAGTCCAAAGCCTGTCAAGTGTGATGGGAAGCTTATCAGTCTTATCACCTTCTTGTGTAGTGTGCAGTGTAAACAAAATCAACCAGCTGTTTGGGGTCATGTAAGTACACTTACCAATTTGAAGTAACCGAGATTATTAGGTACCGACTTAATTACTCACGTTTTTTACAATTAATTAAGTTCGAGTTTATCAAAGGTCATCGAACTTAGTGATACCTTAAAAAGCGTCAACAACATTCATTTGTAGGAAAGCCAGTTTTAGGTTACGTGTGCGTAACGTAGTGAGTGAGGTACAGTGGTACAACATCGTCAGCTGTTTGTCGGCCAGCGCAGCGCGCCGCGCCGGCCGGCCGCGTATGGATCGCATAATGCGTGAGTAAAACAAGGAATACCATAGTAATCAGTTATTTTGTTGTATTTATTATCATTATTTTGTAATTGTTTAGTTTCAATATCGGAAGAATCGATGACGATAATAATTATAATAAAAAAAATATAAAAATAAAAAAAACAAAATAATTTTCAGATTTTTTTTATTATTTTTTTTGTGTTCTAAACACGTCACCTGACAACCCCTTAAAGTTTTCACAGTTAAAACGGTACCACCTTATATAGCGCGATACCGTGGTGCGATGCTCCCGCTTCCCGCGTCCCGCATCGCTTACGAGCAGGCTTGGCCGGATTTTTAATAAAAGTATCAATCACTTATTTATTTAACTTATTTCGATATGCTATAAGTAGCACTTTTTCTTAACAGTGTTTAAGTATTCGTTTTTCGATTATCTTATAAGTGTGTAGTTATTTCTGTGTGATAATATTTTTCAGGTATTGTTCGCTTTTCAATATCACAACGTGGTACACGCCTGCTGCATTTCAATGGGTACACATACGGAATAAAACAAAATAATAACCCGAAAATTATCTGGAGATGCTCTACCCATAATTCAAAAGGATGCACCGCGGTGCTACACACGATAGAAGAGGATATTATAAGGATAAGGAATTGCCATAATCACTAGCCTTAAGGGGCATTTACACGGGTCGATTTTACAAGTAACTTGCTGGTCGATTTTAGGCGATTGATTGTAAAATCGAATCGCCTACTCATTGAGAGTTTATGACATCGCCACCTCATTAAGGTTAGGTTTGCGATTTAATAAATTACAAGCGATTGGCAATAAAAAACGGTACTCGTCTAAAATCAACCAGCACTCCAGCAGTCGCCTGGAAAATTGTCCCGTGTAAATCCCACATAAGTTTTGGTAGGCATTGTTTTACCCAAATTTTAGTAGGCCAGTGATTCGCAATACCTAACGGCCCGTTCACACAGTGATACGTTTTACAGGTTCATTTTTACCGACTTCAAAAGGAGGGGAGGTACTTAATTCAACCCGTTTTTTTTTGTTTTTTGTATGTACACCGATTACTCGAAGACGGCTGAACCGATTGAAATGATTCAAACGTTATTACATTAGGTAAACTGCCAAGTTGGTCTCACTTTTTAAAATTTTGAAATCGGTTCAGTACTTTTCAAGTAATCTTGAAAAAGCACGAAAATAGTATGATTTTGTGTGAACTACCTCGATGATCAGTCGTATAACTTCTTTGTTTATGAACTGAATAAGATAATTATTTTTTTGTTGGAAAAGGGATATCTTAAGTGTAGTTCTTTAACCGACTTATAAAAAAGGAGGTTCTCAGTTTGACCCGCATGTATGTATGATTCTCCGCGGTTAACTCACGTTTGGCCGAGCCGATTTTTTTACCTAACTATACCTTCACTACCTAATACAAAAAGTACCTACACTAAAAATAAAAAAATAAAAATTGTTTAAAAAAAACAAAAAACCGACTTCAAAAAACCTACTTCTAAAAAGCAAGAAATAATATTTGTAATAATAAAAACACGTCTATTGAAGTCGGGTGTGGCTTTTAGAATAAAAAAAGGAATTTGTACTCCAGCCCCACCCGACTTCAATAGACGTGTTTTTATTATTACGAATATTATTTCTTGCTTTTTAGAAGTAGGGTTTTTATCGGATACGTTTTTACTATCGTAAAATACCACCACTGCACCTAGAACTACATACTCCATCCCGAACTACATACTTGGGGTCGGTGCAGTGCGTCCTTCTCATCCATTCCTTCTTGTCACCCGTCATCTCCTCATCCACTCCCTTCACATTCATATCATTCCGCACACAATCCATCCATCTTTTCTGCGGTCTTCCTCTTACTTTCTAGCCCTCAACATCCATATCCATTACTCTTCTAGTAACATGCCTTTCATCCCTTCTCATAACATGCCCAAACCAAGCCAGACGATTACCTTTCAACTTCTCTGTTACTGGTGCTACTTTCAAACTTCCTCTCACATACTCATTCCTAATTTTATCCATTCGCGTCACACCACACATCCACCTCAGCATTTTCATCTCTACTACATATAATTTCCTTTCATCTATCTTCTTCATAGCCCAACATTATGATCCACACATGACTACGGACTTATAAAGGATCATGCCGCATTCTGGGCCATGATGCGCATTAACCATACATATTTGTGACAGACTCATGTCATGTCAAAAAGAGTTAGATAACAAAATGTCATATAATAGGAAAATGTAACCCCAAACGGCTCCTTGAGATTGAGATTTCTCTTTTTTCCTGCATTATATTTTAATGATATTCTTCCCACGCAATCACTATAAAATTACTATAGTATTTTGGTAATTTCATCAAAGCGCATCATGGCCTAGCTTGTATAGTAAAATCGGCATAATCCTTTGCCCTTAAACTTAACTGGCATCCGCGGGTCACATGTAACTCCCGTAACTGTCGTCATTTCGTCCATCTAATATAATAAAATATTTAATGTTGTAAAAGGAAAGTATAGTTATCTATACTTTATTAAGAACCAAAGAGCCTGTAGAACGAAAAATAGATAGGTATTGTTTTTTAATAACGGGTACGTACTTACTGGAGAAATTTCTGAGATTTCTGACATTTCAAAGTTTGGAACTTGTTATGTGGAATATTTTTATAAATTAACTTAATTACATGAATTAGTGTCATTGTTAAAAGCGTGTTGAAGTAGTGGTACACACGACGGCAAATAAGACTATACATGTTGACCTTGAGACTGTTTTTATGCTCTACAAAATAAAAGCTATTTTTTACAGTTAAAATGTTTAACTTGATGTGCTGTCATACGTACTTATGAGCGGCTCTCATTCCAGTTAATGCCACCATGCGAAAGAAAATCATTACCAAATAATGAGTTAATCCATTTTTAATTTTAAGTCAAATGTTATTAAGTTACTAGCTTATTAAATTCGATATACAGTGCCTTTGGTCTTGAACTAGCGATAATTTAAAGGCGTGAAATACACCTAATTTTATCGACAAAAACACCCACATGTTGGGGTCTATCCCCACTCCTGTTGGAATGGCCGCCATTTTAAATTTGACTTTTTATTTTAGACTAGCGGCCGCCCGCGACTTCGTCTGCGTGGAAAGATTTTTTGTTATCCCTCGGGAACAATACATTATTTCGGGATGAAAAGTATCCTATGTCTTTCTCTGTACCCCTAAGAACGTGTATGCAAAATTTCATGATGATCGGTTCAGTAGTTAAGACGTGAAGGCGTAACAAACAAACAAACAAACAAACAAACAAACGGACTTTCGCATTTATAATATTAGTAAGGATGATCCTGCGGATAAATATTAATTTCTCCAGATTTAGACGTCCCACAGTTATAACAAAAATACTGTTCAAAAGCTAATAATATCACCTATCAAATAAAAAAATATAATGTGTAAATTTTTGGTTTAAATACGTCATAAAAAATAACTGAAATAAAATTTTGTACGAAATTTGTGCGGTTTTGTTGAGTTTGTATTACATTTCTCAAAAACTAGAACATGTCCACTTTTTTTGCATTATTCAAATACATAGAAATATTATCTACAAAAATCATTATTTTAAAATTTATTGCTCTATGTTGCAACATGTGGGTGTTTTTGTCGATAAAATTAGGTGTATTTCACGCCTTTAAATTATCGCTAGTTCAAGACCAAAGGCACTGTATAATGCTAAATCTGAGCCAGAGGCGTGACGTCATAATATTATGAAACTTACAATTAGAGTGGCGACATACAGACGGAATTTCGATTCGGAAATCTGAAACGGAATCATTTCGAAAGCAGCTAATCCATACAAATCTATGGACCTACCACACACATGCGGTATTTTTTCGTACGGAATTTTAATACATTATCGGTATTCCGTTTCGGAATTCCAAATCGGGATTCCGTCTGCATGTCGACTTTAGTTTCATAAGACGCCGTGTGACGTCAGTCAGTACATTGTCAAATTAATCGCATTATTAGTTTAAATGTTAGTTTGAAACACTATTTTGGTTCCATTAAACTATTAAATTAACTAATTTGCTTCCAGCAACCTTCATTCCATCAAGAAGAGGCAATCCCCTTATTCTTTACCATGGGTATACCTACTATTGCAAGACATCTAAGGCTTTAGGAGACGTATATAAAAGGTTGTGGCACTGTTCCACACACAATGGAAAAGGATGCAGAGCAATCCTATACACTTTGAATGAGAGCATCGTCAAGACACATGGTTCACACAACCACGATTTTGTACACCAATGATACTCTTTTATTTTTGGCTCTTCTTTCAGTTAATACCAATATAAGAACAAAAAAATTGTTACAAAATAATGAGTTTAATATTTAATATTAAGTCAAATCTGAATTATTGCTACTAATTCTATTAATCTGACAATGTACCAAAGGTGTGATGTCATCGTATGAAACTGACAATTAGTTTTACAATATGCTGTGTGACATCAGTCAGTACATTGTCAAATTTATCACATTATAAGTTTAATATTATTTTGAAACACCATTTTGGTTCTATAAAACAATTGAATTAGCTCGTTTACTTCCAGCAACCTTCATTATATCTAGAAGAGGCAATCCCCTTATTCTTTACCATGGATATACCTACTCCTGCAAGAAATCAAAGGCTTTAGGAGCCGTATGTAAGAGGATGTGGCACTGCTCCACACGCAATGGAAAAGGATGCAGAGCGATCCTATACACTTTGAATGAAAGCATCGTCAAGACACATGGTTCACACAACCATGATTTTGTACACCAATGATATTGTTTTATTTTTGGCTCTTCTTTTAGTTAATACCAATATAAGAAAAAAAAATATAAAATAAAAAATATAAATCATTACAAAATAATGAGTGATTTCATTTTTAATTTTAAGTCAAATCTGTAATTTTTGCAACTAATACTATTAATCTGACAATGTACCAGAGGCATGACGTCATCCTATGAAACTGACAATAGTTTCATAAGATGGCGTGTGACGTCAGTCAGTACATTATCAAATTAATCGTATTATAAGTGTAAATATTAGTTTGAAACACTATTTTGGTTCCATTAAACAATTAAAGTAGCTAGTTTATTACTTCCAGCAACCTTCATCAAATCAAAAAGAGGCAATCCCCTTATTCTTTACCATGGATATACCTACTCCTGCAAGAGACATAAGGCTTTAGGAGACGTATGTAAGAGGACGTGGCGCTGTTCCACACACAATGGAAAAGGATGCTGCAGAGCGATCCTATACACTTTGAATGAGACCATCGTCAAGACACATGGTTCACATAACCATGATTTTGTACACCAATGATACTTTTATTTTATTTTTGGTTCTTATTTCAGTTAATACCAATATAAAAAGAAAATCATTACAAAATAATGAGTGATTTCATATTTAATTTTTAGTCAAATCTGGCATTATTGCTACTAATGCTATTAATCTGACAATGTACCTGAGGCATGACGTCATCCTATGAACTGACAATTAGTTTCACAATATGCCGTGTGACACCAGTCAGTTCATTGTCAAATTAATTGCATCATAAGTTTAAATATTAGTTTGAAACAACATTTTGGTTCTGTAAAATAATTAAATTAGCTAGTTTACTTCCAGCAACCTTCATTACATCAAAAAGAGGCAATCCCCTTATTCTTTACCATGGGTATACCTACTCCTGCAAGAGATACAAGGCTTTAGGAGACGTATGTAAGAGGACGTGGCACTGTTCCACACACAATGGCAAAGGATACTGCAGAGCGATCCTATACACTATGAATGAGACCATCGTCAAGACACATGGTTCACACAACCATGATTCTGTACACCAATGATACTCTTTTATTTTTATTTTATTTTTATTCTTCGTGTACAATTAATGCTCATAAGGATTTTCTAACTGATGGCGTGGCTTCAGATGTTCAAAATATAAGTACTTTATTGTAATCGGACCATACTGAATAAACAATTTTGATTTTACAATTTTTGTGTTTCCTATCTGTCCTGCCCACCTACTCAAATGGCCAACTTTCTATTCGTTTGAACGCTACGCTTACTATTAAAACTTTAAAATAAGCAGTAAACTATAAAATTATGTGCCGTAAACTTGACAATTCCATACAATACATCGAAGTCTGTGATTTACATAAGTTTGCGACATGTGATTTAATCATCTATTGCTCATATTCAAGCTTTAAAAGTAAGCGTAGCGTTCAAAAGAATAGAAAGTTGGCCATTTGAGTAGGGGTGCTGATTAGAAAAAAACCGGACAAGTGCGAGTCGGGCTCGCCCACCGAGGGTTCCGTACAGACCTACATCTATACATAAAATAAAGCTATAGAAAAGTTGTGTCGGTACAAAGGAAATATTTTGAAAAAAAGTGGTTGGTAGTTATTAGTTTTTTATATGAAAACTGTACTACGGAGAGTTCAAGCTTTATCCCAGGTTCTACCTACCGGAATTATGTGAAAAATTGCTTAGTTTATAAGTTGGACTCCAAGCTACCAAACAGTAAAAAAATACCATCAAAATCCGTTCAGCAGACTGCTATATATAGATAACCATTTGAAATCCTTTGTCGCCACGTAGAAAATAACCCTTCCAGGGATTACGACAAAGAATTGACCACGGGCGAAGTTTGAAATGGAATAGTACATTACTGCAGCGGCACTCAAGACAGGCATTGAAGAACATACGTTAGTCCATCAATGCCTAGTTGCGGCCAAGGCTTGTGTAGTACTTTTAAACTTTTAACTTTTTAGTTTTAAAAGTTTTAAGCTTTTTATTTTAATTTTAAATTACTTACAGTAATTGAAAAAAGAAAATGGAAAGTGGAATGTGCACATAAAGGCCTTTCATTTGATACACATATTGAAAAAAAATCCGGTTTTTTTCATTTATTTCCAGTTTTTCATTTTTTTCCAATTTTTTGGAAAGTGCTCATCAAGGCCTTTCATTTGATACCCATATTGCAAAAAAAATATTTTTTTGTTTTTTTTTTTTCAGTTTTTTTGGAATGTGCTCATCAAGGCCTGTCATTTGATATCCATATTGCAAAAAAAAATTACCTTTCTTTTTAAATTTTTTTTTTTAGTTTTTTGGAATATGCTCCTTGATGAGCATATTCCAAAAAACTTTTCAAAAAACTTTCATTCTTTCTTTCATTTTTTTTTCGTTTTTAATTTTTTTATCATTTTGGAATGCAATCAAGGCGTTTCATTTGATACCCATATTGCACCAAAACAGTTTTTTTTGTTTTTATTTTTTTTTTCAATTTTTTGGAATGTGCTCATCAAGGCCTTTCACGTGATACCAGTATACCAAATATTAAAAAAAAATATTTTGGAATGTGCTCGCTCATCAAGGCGACATTTGATACCTATATTTGTGTTTCATTGAAAAGTTCGCTCCATTTCTGAATTACACGTGTGTAATGAGTTTTAATAGAAACATTGCTGGACAGACGCCGGCAATTTTGTATGAAAATCCATTATAACACGTTAGTAATGGATTCTCATACAAATATTGACGGCGCGGTTTAGGTCTGTCCGTAAACTCTGATTTAGCACGAAGAAGGTTGTCAAAATAATGTTCGAATTTTCAAGCATTTTTGAGAAAAAATAAAATAATTACAAACCCACCGCACCTGTATAAAATACAAGTACTGTTGATTGTCAACAGATGGCGCTGTATATCGATAGTACACTGTATAATGTTCTGTGAAATGGTTTTATCTATCGCAATGTTATTAGAGAAAATGGGTGTATTCCCTTTGGTTGTGTGAAGCCGAGACTTTTATTGTAGTGGTGGCTACCTCGGCTGACCTTACCGAGTAAACTGTCTTGATTATAATTGGTGCCAAATGCTCCAAGCAACATTGGAATGCGATGCACCCGCATTTTAATGTAAACTGAAACAATCTACCACTGAACTATTCAACACTTGACACTGGCAAAAATTACTTCCAAGAAGAAAGTAGATTGCCAAAACAAAAATAAGAAGAAGAAGAAGACCCCCTGTCATACAGCGTGACACACCGCCATGTTGCGAAAATATTTAGAGCCAAATTTATTACTTTTTAATTTTATTTTTAAAAGTAATTAACTATAACAATATTTGAAAGGATCTGAATAATTAATAATAATAAATATTGATATTTTTAAAAGAATTAGTGGCGCGATTAATCCAAAAGTAATTAGAAGTTAAACTATGACCGCGCAATGCCGCGCATACCGTTGTTTCACCAAGATGATTAATAATTACGTATTTTAATGACCATATTTTATTATGATTTAATTACAAATATACAGTTTTCAGATTTATTCCTGTAAGTGTAGTATAAGACGCTATTACCTGCCAAATTTCATAGTTCTAGGTCAACGGGAAGTACCCTATGAATTTTGATTCCTTTGAGAGTATCGAAAATGCGTTTTTTGCGCCCTAAACGGCAGTATCTTTGTTTTACGTTAATTTAGAAGTTTGATTTTTTTACAGCTTCAAGGGCCCGTAGACCTTAGTATATGGTTTAAATTTCAATTCGATACCTCCACGCGTTTCCGAGATAAAGGGTCTTGACAGACAGACGGACGGACAGACAGACAGACGGACAACAAAGTGATCCTATAAGGGTTCCGTTTTTTCCTTTTGAGGTACGGAACCCTAAAAAATGAGATTTCAGTTTTTAAATCATTGTTCTATTAATCATCGTTGAAAGAAAATCGTCAATAATTTGTATTTTAATGTTTATTTCTTTTTAACACTAGCTTTTTAGTTTATATTGTAACTTATTCAATATTATTCAAGATTTTGCTGTCTGAAATAAATGTTCTATTATTATTAAAAATATTATTTTCTGAATTTCAGGTGTTCCCATATTTACGATCAATAAAAGGGGAAATCCTATTATTCAATTGGATGGTTATTATTACACAAAGCATACGGAGAGAATGATTTGCTCGCAAACTATCAAGACACGTTGGAGATGTCTAACCAACTGCGTAAAGGGGTGTCCCGCTGTGTTATACACTGTTAACGAAAGAATAGTATCAGCTAAGAGACTACATAATCACAGTGTCCAAAGATTATAGAATAGCAGAATGTGAGCGAATTTAGAAAGGGGAATAAAAACTAAAAGAACACTAAGATAGTTATTTTAATAAAAAAAATACTAGAAAAAATCGACTGACCCGTAGCAGCTCAGACGGGACTCGAACCCGCACCCTTGGTATTCCGGCCCAATGCACTGACCAATTATGCTACCGAGTCGCTAGTGGGAGCGGCGAAATTTTTACCGACTTCAAAAGGAGGGAGGTACTCAATTCGACCCGTTTTTTTTTTTTTTTTTTTTTTTTGTTTTTTGTATGTTCACCGATTACTCGAAGACGGCTGAACCGATTGAAATGATTCAAACGTTATTACATTAGGTAAACTTCCAAGTTGGTCCCATTTTTTGAAATTTTGAAATCGGTTCGGTACTTTTCAAGTAATCTTGAAAAAAGTACGAAAATAGTATGATTTTGTGTGAACTACCTCGATGATCAGTCGTATAACTTCTTTGTTTATGAACTGAATAAGATAATAATTTTTTTGTTGGAAACGGGATATCTTAAGTGTAGTTCTTTAACCGACTTAAAAAAAGGAGGTTCTCAGTTTGACCCGCATGTATGTATGTTTCCCCGCGATTAACTCACGTTTGGCTGAGCCGAATTTTCTACCTAAATAATATACCTACACTACCTAATACAAAAGGTACCTACACTAAAAATAAAAAAATAAAAAATTGTTTAAAAAAACAAAAAACCGACTTCAAAAAACCTACCTCGAAAAAGCAAGAAATAATATTCGTAATAATAAAAACACGTCTATTGAAGTCGGGTGGGGCTTTTAGAATAAAAAAAGGAATCTGTAGGTATTCCAGCCCCACCCGACTTCAATATACGTGTTTTTATTATTACGAATATTATTTCTTGCTTTTTCGAGGTAGGTTTTTTGAAGTCGGTTTTTTGTTTTTTAAACAATTTTCTAGTACTTTTTACGTTCACGCTGTAAGCCAGCGTTATTCCATCATTCGCCGCTCCCACTAGCGACTCGGTAGCATAATTGGTCATTGCATTGGGCCGGAATCCCAAGGGTGCAGGTTCGAGTCCCGTCGGAGCTGCTACGGGTGAGTCGATTTTTTTCTAGTTTTTTTTGTATTAAAATAATTATCTTAATATAAAAATAGCATTGTGAATGACTAAAATCTAAAAATTCTAAAAAAACACTGTTTGTTTTCTTTCTTAAATTATTTAAGTATAAAAAATATCGAAAATAATTGTTGGACAAAATATTATTTTTATGGAAGAACTAATTGAGAACATCTAAAAATCTGCGCAAAAGACGCATTACCTACGTTAATCTACAACTAAAATGTAGTATCCCTTAAATAATTCCAAATTTTCATTTGCCTTTAAAAAAATAGAAAGGACCTTTTGTGTCACTAAATGATATTTATAAACAATTAATTAAAAAAAGTTCTAAATATTATTATGGAGTTTTTATTCTAAGCACCTTCATAACGTAACTTTATTTCAGAGCTGTAGGGTTTTATAATGTCTAGAAGATGAAAAAATATTCAATATTCAGCCACAGAGTAAACAAAAATTTACTGCGAAGATGTCTTCACAAAAGATATTGCAGTTTGCTGATACTGCATATTGCAGTTGCAGTTTGCTGATATTGCAACAGCCATTTGATATTGCAGTGATAATAAAAACTATGAGATAAGAGGTGTTAAGTAATATTTTCTTTTTTCATTACAGGAATGATGTTAAGCGAGAAGAAGTCTATTCTAAAATATGGAGATTACATTTACTTATGGTACAAAATGGAAGAAGAGAAAGTCAAATGGCTTTGTATTAACTGCTGTAAAAGATGTCAAGGGTATCTTTACACTCACAATGATGTGATTATTTCTGTCAACCTGAATCACAACCACGCACCTGATTATTCCAGTTTGCAATATCAATCTAAGGGTAAGTTCTACATAGACAACGTAATTCTTTAATCTTAATTTATTAAAAAATATATATGACTGACTCACGGACTGACTGATGCCTTGTTGTTTGAGCCCTTTTTTTGTAATAATTATGCTCTATTTCGTATAAGAACAACTTCACTGTATTTTTGTGAATATCGTTACTTGCTATTCATTCTCTGTCATATGCTTATACTTCTTGCCAGCTAAAAAACCTGAAAAAGCTTGACGATTCAAAAGCATTTTTTTACTGTACCTTTGAGTATATGAATGAGATTGTTTTGCTTGAGTTTCTGGTAGAGTTAATTAATACCCATTTTGTAACTGTGACTGGACTTTCCATAGATGCATTTCAATTCGTGAAGAAGAACAATGGAAAGCGCTTAATCATGATGAACGACTACTTCTACTCCGTGCACGTCATGTCAATGGTCATAGATAATATCCCGAAGATCAGGTGGTATTGCAAATCACACTATCATCGCGGCTGTAAAGCTACTATTTACACTATAAATGACGTCATTGTTTCCTGTAAGCCGTATCATAACCATGAGCCGTAGCTTGTTTTTACAAACTTTCATTTACTTTCACCTGTCCCGGTGTCTTCTATGAAAACTTGCAAGTTAATTTTGACCCCACTTCCTAGTTTCCGATTGAGCTGGAATTTTGCATGCATATATAAATCGGACGACGATGCAATATTATTGTTATAACATGGAGGTGATTTGATGATGGAGCCGTGAGGTAGCCATCGAAACTCTGTAAGATTTGCCAAATCAATAAAAATCTGTGCTGATTATATCCTTTCGATATGTGAGTGAATTTGAAATAAATTGTAAAAGGATACTATTTGGTTTTCTTTCTTCTATACATAAATTAGATTATAAAAAATCTAAATGAATTTAAAGAGTTTTCTTTTCATGGAAAGGGAACTTGAAAACACAAAAAATCTGTGCCTCTCATTCGTTCATCTGCGTTTAAAACTTGGGGAAAGTTTTTATTTCCTAATTTTCAATCGCCTACTCAAATATGGCAATATATTTTGTGTCAGAAAATTCTATTTTTGTGATTACAGGTATTATATTAAGCGAGAAGAGGTCTATTCTAAAAAAAGGAGATTACATTTACGTACGGTACAAAAAGGAAGAAGAGAAAGTCAAATGGCTTTGTATAAACTGCTGTAGAAAATGTGAAGGGTATCTTTACACTCACAATGATGTGATTATTTCTATCAACTCGAATCACAACCACGAACCTGATTACTCCAGTCTTAGATGTCAATCTAAAGGTAAGTTTCACAAAAACGATGTTATTCTGTAATCTGCATTAATCAAAAAATATGTGTGGACTGACTCACTGACTGACTGATGTTACACAAAATTTGCCTTATTGAGACCTATTTATAATAAAAGTTAAGTACGGATGCTCTATTCCTTATAGGAACTAACTAAGTACACCGAACTGTATTTATTTCGTGTGGATTTATGAGTTTTTATTTTTTTTCTGATTAAACCAGATTACCTAATTATTTTTGCGCTCATTCCTCCTCTTGGCATTTAAAAATAAAACCTGTTAAAGCTTGTCAATTCAAAAGCATTTTTAGGGTTCCGTACCCAAAGGGTAAAAACAGGACCCTATTACTAAGACTCCGCTGTCCGTCTGTCTGTCTGTCTTTCTGTCTGTCTGTCACCAGGCTTTATCTCATGAACCGTGATAGCTAGACAGTTGAAATTTTCACAGATGATGTATTTCTGTTGCCGCTATAACAACAAATACTAAAAACAGAGTAAAATAAATATGTAAGGGGGGCTCCCATACAACAAACGTGACTTTTTGCCGTTTTTTTATTTTACTATGCTGAATAAGATTATTTTCCTTGAAATTTATTTTGTGTATACCCATTATGTATTCAACTATCTACGACTGGTCTTTCCATAGATTAATTTCAATTCGTGGAGACAAACAAAGGAAAGCGCTTAATCAAGATAAACGACTACTTATACTCCGTGCACTACAGTTACTGTCGAAGTTCTTAGATAATAACCAGAAGATCAGGTGGTATTGCAAATCCCACTATCATCGCGGCTGTAAAGCTACCATTTACACTATCGATGACGTCATAATTTCCTGTAAGCCGTATCATAACCATGATCCTTAGGTTGTTTTACAAGCTTTTGTTCGTTGTCACCTGTCCCGGTGTCTGTAATGAAACCTTGCAAGGTTATTATATGGAGCTGATTTGACGATGGAACCGGAAGGTGAAGCGAATTCAAATTAAGAGGAATAAAAAGTAAGAGGGCACTGTTTGTTAATTTTTTTCTTTTCGATATTAAAAATATTAAACTTAATTTTAATGGTCTTTCTTTTAATGGAAGACTTTGAAAACATCAAAAATCTGTGGCTCCCATACGTTAATCTACATTAAAAACTTGGGAAAAGTTTTTTTATTTCCCAATTTTCAGTCGCCTGTTGAAAAATTGAAGAACATTTGCCATTTTTTGATAAATTCTATATTCAAACCTTGAACGTAACTTTATTTCTTTCAATACAGTTTGGTTTAAGTATTTGATAAAAGAAAAAAATAACATCCAAGAACCAGCTACTGGTTATTGCAATGCCAACCAAAAATGTTCCTCCTAGATAATAATGTATCTCTTTTTGTGATTACAGGTATTATATTAAGCGAGAAGAGGTCTATTCTAAAATATGGAGATTACATTTACGTATGGTACAAAATGGAAGAAGAGAAAGTCAAATGGCTTTGTATAAACTGCTGTAGAAAATGTAAAGGGTATCTTTACACTCACAATGATGTGATTATTTCTATCAACTCGAATCACAACCATGCACCTGATTACTCCAGTTTTGAATATCAATCTAAGGGTAAGTTTCACATAAACGATCTATTTATTAAAAAATATGTATGTAAACTGACTGACTGATGTTACACAAAATTTGGCTTATTGAGACCTATTTATAATAATGGTTAAATTAGGATGCTCTATTCCGTATAAACTAAGTTCACCTAATGTATTTATTTCGTAAGGGGTTTTTTATTTTCTGATAAACCTGATTACCAAATTTTTTTCTTGCGTTCATTCCTCTTGTCAGTTTTAAAAACCTGTAAAAGCTTGTCTATTCAAAATCATTTTTAATTTTACCATGCTGAATAAGATTGTTTAGCTTGAAATTTATTTTGTGTTTACCCTTTATGTAACTACGACTGGTCTTTTCATAGATGCATTTCAATTCGTGGAGACGAGCAAAGGGAAGCGCTTAATCAAGATGAACCATTACTTCTACTCCGTGCACGTCATGTCGAAGGTCATAGATAATATCCCGAAGATCAGGTGGTATTGCAAATCAAACAATCATCGCGGATGTAAAGCTACTATTTACACTATCGATGACGTCATAGTTTCCTGTAAGCCGTATCATAACCATGAACCATAGAAGATCAGGTGGTACTGCAAATCCAATATGTCGTTATTAGAATCTAGTTGCGCGAATATAGATGTAGTTTCAATTTTCGTACTATCCGAGTACGAAATAGTATTATTATTTAACTTGAGAATGAAAATTATTCGATGTCTATTTTTAAATAGCGTTATGATTGAATCAATTAGCTTTACAGGTTTGATTTTGCTAATTAACTTAACTTGAGAATGAAAATTATTCGATATCTCTTATTAAATAGCGTTATGATTGAATCAATTAGCTTTACAGGTTTAATTTTGCTAATTAACTTAATTAGGTGAGTTTGTAGGTTTTTGCAATATGAATGTGCCAAATAAAGTGATTTATAGATAATATGTAGTGTAATAGTGTTTTGAGTTTGAATTTTATTGCTATCTTAGAAATTAACTAACTTTGAGTACCTAATAAAATGCCACCTGATTGCTCGAAGATTCCGTGGTTTTTTTCACTGTTAATAATAATTACTTTTGTCTCTCAATTCAAATTAGCAATGTAACTTTCTCTCCCACAGTGATCTCTAAATTTGAAACTTAAAAATAAAGCTATTATTTGTAACTTTATCTCCCACATGTTTGAAAACTATCTAGCAAATTATTTATAACTTTCTCTTTCACAGTGATCCCTATGTTTGAAACCTTACTGACAATGATTTGTAACACTCTCTCCTAGAGTGATCCCTAAGTTTATAACTTAACTAGAAATTTCTTAGTTTAAAACCTAAGCAGCTATTATTTGTAACTTTCTCTCCCACAGTGAGCCCTAAGTTTGAAACCTATCTAGCAATTATTTGTAACTTTTTCTCCCACAGTGAGCCTTAAATTTGAAACCTAACTTAGGAATTATTTGTAACTTTCTCTCTCACAGCGAGCTCTAAGTTTGGAACCTAATAAGTTATTATTTGTGCCTTTCTCTCCCCCAGTGAGGTCTAAATTTGAAACCTAACTAGCAATTATTTGTAACTTTCTCTCCCACAGTGATCCCAAAATTTAAAACCTACTACACAGGCATCCGACATCTCTACCTAGATGGTTTTAAGTTCTCAATGAGGCCCCGATATAGAGATAGGAAGATCCAGAGGTGGTACTGCTCCAGCCATCATTCCAGGGGTTGCACAGCCTCCGTGAAGTCTACCGAAGACCAGATCCTTCAAATTACTGGTTCCCACAACCATGAACTAACTTTGCAACGTACTCGAAATTGATGGAATATTTTGGAAAGTTATCATAAATGTGATTATTATATTATCCAATATGTAGAGATCCGACAGGAATCAAAAGGGAACTAATATAGGACGGTTTGAAAATGCAACGCCTCTGCTCCCGATTTAAGGCCAAGCCACACAGCGGGCGTGGTGTGACGGGACTAGGGTTACCAGGACCAAAATTCGAAAATCCGGTCGCAAGAGGTTGAAAAATCCTGATTTTTGGACAAAAGTCCGGTCTTTAATTCAAATAAAAATAATGTACGTCATTTAATATGCACAACATTATTATCTGCTGGCAACAGCTTTTTCTTATTTTCAGTCACACAGGCCGGCGTGGCGCGACGGGTCGCGTCCCGTCGCGCCACGCCGCCGTCGCACCGAGCGTGAATACAGATCGGAAGCGCGGCGGGGCGGAACGTAGGCGAGATCACGCCCGCAGTGTGAACTCCCGTCGCGCCCCGTCGCGCCGCGCCCCGTCGCGCCGCGCCCCGTCACGCCGCGCCCCGTCGCACCGCGCCCCGTCACGCCCGCTGTGTGGCTTGACCTTTAGGGTTCGATTTAGATTCCTAGGAATTGGATAGTGAAAAAACTGGTTATATTAATTTTATTATTAATTGTGAACCTTATTTTGTATAGATAGGTAGTCTCCATCAATCCTATTCAAAATTGAGTTCACTAACAATCTGAGAAAGAAATCGTTGATGAAGCCCATAAAGCTAGGCTTTAAAAAAGAGCTAAAGTATAAAAAAGGAGAAAATTGTATCCAGCTCTAATATAGAGTATGTGCCATATATGTTTATTTAAATTCCTATCAATCAGAAAAAAGAAACATACTTTAAATTTTATAAACTGTGATTTTTCTTTACGTCATTTTATATTTTACCGTTGAAAATGGTTATACAATCGCCTGAGACGTATTTTTGGCCATATCTCCGAGGATTTTGGGAGGATCTAGATGGGAATAGCACCAAAAGTTGAGAAATTTATCGAGACACGTGTAAACGTTTTGCAAAACTAGTGGTAACTTTTTTGGAATTTCGCAAAATTCGGGTTTTTTGGGGGGTGTTTGTTTACTAAATTGTAAATATATCGAAAAAAAATCTGACTTGAGAAAAAATGAAAAAATAAGTCCTAGGGTACAAAATGGTGAAAAAATTTTGAAAATCGATTAATAATTGTGACCTGTAGGTGGTCTCTTTAGATTTGGAATTGTATAAAAACGGGTGTTTCCGTACATAAAAAGTGATGTAGCTTCTATGATTATTAACCGATCGTCATGCAATGGTGATAGTTTTAAAAGATGCAGAAGCAGACGAGAAGTGCATTCGTTACAATTTTGAAAATCAGTTAATAATACACACATCAACTTTGTCTAGGGCTACCAGGTGTTATTTTCATACAAACGAACTAACTTTGAAGCCTTGGTTTCCTGCCAGGGATGTACTGTGCTGTGATCTGATGACAGCTATCCAGGGAGTGAATGGAGGAGATTCAGATCGCTGTACACACCCAACTGATCTGACCAGCATTCTAAAAGCGTAATGGACATGTTTAAAAAAACCGCGAAAATAGCATGAAAATGTATGGAAATCCACATACTGAGAACTCTGACCCATTAATCTTTTAGAATGCTGATCAGATCAGTGGGGTGTGTATAGCGATCTGAATCTACTCCATTCAGTCCCTGGATGGCCATCATCAGATTACAGCACGGTACATCCCTGGCAGAAAACCAAGGCTTCAAAGTTACCTCGTTTGTATGAAAATAACACCTGTATCCCTAGACAAAGTTGATGTGTATATTTCGGCCGCGTCGAGGCAGTCAGCGAGCGCTTTTGCTCACAATCGTAAAAATAAATAGGTAAGCTGGTAAGTATTGTACTACCTAGGTAACTTTAAAAGTATAATAGGATTTTGCATTTGATTTGATTTTGGTTTTTCGTAATTTTTTGTATTCATTTTCAATGCTCCGATTCTTGCGGGGACTGTAAAATCTGTGATTTTATGTCTCCAAAACTAAGTGAAAAATGTGGTAATTTTTTTATACCAAACAGTTTGACAATATTAATCAATTTTCCGCGCACAAAGGATGAAATAATGAATCTGATTCTAATCTTTAAATAGTCCTCATTATATCTCTTACAATCATTAATAAGGCTGCCTGTACATTGACGTGGAGCGAGGCGGAGCGGAGAAACGAGAAAATATTAACCAATAGGATTGCGGAGCGGAGATTTTATGCAATCCTTTTGGTCCGCTCCGTCGCCGCCGCCTCGCTTCGCGTCAGTGGAGAGGCAGCCTAAGTATTATATATTAATTATTCGCCGTATAAAATGGGAACATCAGAACACTTTACTAATACCTAAGTATCTACTTATGTGTCAGTTGAAAAATCAACGCCTGAAAATATCGGAAAAATAATGATCATTGGTAAATCGACTGCGTGCGTACTAGGGATTTCGGTCTCGGAAGCATTTTGACTATTGAAATTTTCACAGAATATGTATCTCCGTTGCCACTATGACAACAAATAATAAATAAAATTATAAATTAAAGGGGGCTCCCATACAACAAACGTGATGTTTTTTTGCTGTTTTTATAGATAATGGTACGGAACCCTTCATGCGCGAGTCCGACTCGCACTTGGCCGGTTATTTTTACTGGAACATTTGGTCTCGAAATTCCCGGGAATTTTCATCAAAGTCTCGGTCTCGGTCTCGATAATAAAAGTGCCGAGACTCCCGGGATTTCGAGAATCGAGACTCCCGGGGCGAAATCCCTAGTGCGTACGCGCCATTCATTCTTTCCATGATTTACGTAACCAATAGTATGTTTTCATTGCGCGCTTCTTTGTTTATGAATGGCTATTATGTACAGTTTATAACTAGGTACATTTTGTTCATATTATTTTGATGTCTTAACTTTAGGTACCTGTAATACTTTCTACATACATAATTAATTAATAAATTACACTGTTTATTAAAGGGTTAGTTTTTTAGTTATTTTACGAGAATGTTCTGGTCAATCGTATGTGATTTTAACTTAAGATTATGATAATTATGTAAGATATGAACATGAAAATATTTTGTAAAATCATTGTTTTTTTTTTATGGCGTGTAAATAGACTTAAGTATCTGTTAAATTGTTGGTTGTCAAAGTCCAAGATAATCATCGAAATCTTTCTTTTAAGGAACTCTGAAAATCCAAACAACTGCAAATGGCACTCAACATCTATTTCTCGATGGTTTTAAGTACACGAAAAGGTCTCGGAAGAAGGAAAAAGGAGATAAGAAGTTCCAAACATGGTGTTGCAACACTCACAATACTAAGGGCTGCACTGCAATGGTGAAGACATTGTCTGGTAAAATCGTATCCAAGAAGGACCACAACCACGAACCTGTGACTTCAACGCTACGACCACGACCACGGCGACGGCGACCTGTTAAGGCATCGCAGCGAAGTATTAGTCATCATGAATATTATAGTAGACTAGCTGCCGCCCGCGACTACGTCTGTGTGGAAAGTGGTTTTGCTATCCCTCAGGAACACTTTTATTCGGGATAAAATGTACCGTATGTCCTGTACCCCTGAGAACGGGTATGTAAAATTTAATGATGATCTGTTCAGTAGTTAAGACGTGAAGACGTCACAAACAAACGGACTTTCGCATTTATAATATTAAGTAAGGATTGTATTACAATTGAGGAGTGTCTGTTCAAAATGGGACATTTACTTTTAACACGAATTTTCAGGAATTAAGAAAAATACTTATCTCCAGTTTTGTATATTAATTTTGGTTTAGTATGAAAAATGTCCCCTTTTGTACAGTTTTTGTAATCGTCAAGACTACTTATGTACTTTAATATTAGTGAAAAAATCCTGTTTTGATTGAAACTGGTCAATTCAAAGCCGATTTTGTATAGAAAATTCCTTCCTCTGATGGGTTATTATGAAGTCCATATTAAGATATTAGGGCAAAAACTTATTTCCGTCGCTAACTCAAAAATTGACAAAAGTGTAAATGTGCCCTTTTGAACAGACAGTCCTAAATTGAATCGCATATTTCAGTAAGGTCAAGTCCAACAAAAAATAAAAATAACTTTGATAAACGGGCCCTTCCATACTCATAGCTGAAACAAATTATGCAAAAACGGCATTATTACGAACATTCCGGTACAATCTCTCGAACATCAAACTATACAGTTTGTGCAATAAAGGCCGCCGGTAACGATCATTTGCGATTGTCAATTTTTCCGTCATTGACGCCCATTGATGCGAAAATTGATCGTTTACGCGTGCAATTGAAGCGATTGTCAATTGCTCCAACAATGGCACTGACGAAAAAATTTACAATCGCAATTGATCGTTACCGGGCGTTTAGGCGGGCTTAAGGGCGAAAAGTTTTAATCTATGCCCTTTTTTCACTTAATTCCCTAAACTAAATTTAAAATGGACTAAGGCCCTTTCTGCAAAATGCGATTCAGTTGAAAAAAGGGAATTTATTTCGAAGGGTACAAAGGACTTAGATGATTTTTTTTTTCACGAGTTGTGTACTTTACTTTTTTTACCTTCGACTGCGAGAATAGTAGATTGTATTACAAGGGAGCAAAATAATATTTTTACGGCGAGGGATTCAAAGTATGTCGCCCTCGCCAAAAATATTTTGCGCCCGAGTCATATACTCTACTTTTCATCCCCTTTCTATGAGAAAATAAATAGGAGACTGTGTTTATGTAATTAATGAAAATGTTCTTTATTTAAAAAAGACACGTGAAAAGTAAAAATTATTACAAATTTATGGTTACGTTTGATACACTAGCGCAATTTTCAAAAGTTATTGTCACTGTTTTATTTAGGATCGATATTGTTGTCGATTCGTTTACTGTAGATTTAAGCATTGAGTATACTCCAAAGAGTAGACGGTTGTTTAGTTTTAGCCAATTCTTGAAAATAGGCCAAAAATACATTTTCCGAAAACATTTTTGCTCCTTTTCTGTTTTTCCATAGAATGAAATTCTCAAAGGCCTTCAAATATTTTTCCCGGGATTTCGTGGGTAATAAGTTTTGTACAACGTTGTTAGCTTCTATAGTTATTGTTTCAGGAGTCACATTGTCACTTTCATAACTCGACGGAGAATTTATTATTTTAGCAAAATAGAACAAAGTATGTACTAATTACAAGAACACAGACTTAATTCGCGCGCTTATGTTTTTTTTTCATCGCGCCGCGGCGACCTCGCCGCGCCGTCTATACAGCCAGTCAATACATACCAGCCGGCGGCGGCGTTCGGATTCTTTGAAAGATACATGTTCTAAATTCAAATCTCTTTTTCCTCCCACTAAAAAGTTCTTACCAGAAAAGAGCTATTTTGGTCCCACTTATATAGGAACAATGCATCATTTTTCGAATAGAAGGGATGAAAAATATATAGCAGTACTTATCTATAGTAATTATAGTTAATTAGTACGTATCACATTTTATTAAATAAGAAATCGGTAATATTTAAACATAAGAAAATAGTGAAATCAGAGGTTTTTCAATGACATAAAACAACCACGCTGAGAGGGAGATTAAATGATCAGTCTGACATCAGTCCATTCTATCAGTCTGTATAGACTTTGAATTTTTTCCTGACTTGAAACTGATGATCCAAAGTTTGTACCAGATTGATGGGATGGACTGATGCCATACTGATCATTTAATCTCTCTCTCATCGTGGTTGTTTTATGTTATTGGAAAACTTCTAATTACACTATTTTCTTATGTTTAAATATTACCTATTACTAATCTCCCTCTAATGTATAGAAAATAACACACTAGATAAGACACTAAAAATAACTAAACTAAACTAAAATTGGCGGGATATTTTATTTAATAAGCATTGTATGTACTTAAATAATTTTATTTAATAAGTATTGTATATGAATACGCCGTTATTATTTAAGTATACACCGGTTAATTTTTAAGTATATCTAAAATGAAATGGGGATTTCAGACCACGTAAATGAACAACTTTTACTATGGGGAAAAACACGAAATCGCGCAAAAAAAATCAGCTGTTCCATAAAAAAACAACATCGACTCTACTATAATGTATGGAACAGCTGTTTTTTTTTTTGCGATTTCGTGGTTGGCCCCATAGTAAAAGTTGTTCATTTACGTGGTCTAAAATCCCCTTTTCATTTTTAGATATAGTTAAAAATTAACCGTGTATAACTAAGTTTAGCCGCACTTCGAGTAGCCCTAAATCTAAAAAATAAAATGGGGATATCAGCACTTATATTTATGTGTAAGTAAAAAAAACTCCTGAAGATATCGGAAAATAATTATTATTGGCAAACCGACTGCGTGCATACGCGCCATTCAGGCTGCGTTCAAACGATAACACACGACCCGACCTCAACCCGAACTCAACTCAAACTCACCTCAACCGCAGCCCACCTTGAAATACATCGCGTACAATTTTGAGTCTTATGACACATTAATAAGCTCTTGTGTAATGTTCAGGTGAGTTTGAAGTGAGTTCGGGTTGAGTTTGAGTTAAGTTTGAGTTGAGTTCGGATTGAGGCCGAGGCGTGTGCAGTTGCATCGACAAAATAATGGAGCTTATTAATGTATTATAAAACTCAAAATTGTAGGCGCTGTATTTCAAGAAGTGGGCTCCGGTTGAGTTGAGTTCGGGTTGAGGGCGAGTCGTGCGTTATCGTTTGAACGCAGCCTAATTCTTTTCATGATTTACGTAAACAAAAGTACGCGTGTTTGTCTATGAATGTACTATTACTATTTTAAATGTGCCTAAAAATTAACCGAGTATATAACAACATTTTTAACACATTGCTCGTAAAGTGAGCCTTATTATCTCACTTTTAGGGCCATAAACCGAGCTATAACACACACCGTACGTAATAGAATTATCCCTACGTAGTTTAATTAGTACCTACCTTAGTGCAATTTCTATTTGAGTAAACAGAGCATTCCCAATTTAACCGGGTGTTAAGCCCGCCGGTAACGATCAATTGCGATTGTCACTTTTTCCGTCAATGCCATTGTTGGAGCAATTGACAATCGCTTCAATTGCACGCGTAAACGATCAATTTTTCCGTCAATGGGCGTCAAATGCGGAAAAATTGACAATCGCAATTGATCGTTACCGGTGGGCTGTACAGTTATTTTTTAATTAGCCATGGCGTCACCTGTCGCGAATATGCAAATTGATTGCCCCCCCCCCCCCCCTCCTCAAAAAAATATAAAATACTTAAAAATATGTTAAAAAGACCATATTACGAATGATATGCCGTTGAAATCGTCATTAAATAACCTTAAAAAAGGTTTATACTTAAAAAAAACCTACATCAGATAATAAAATATTTTTCGACTTGACCTCACTAAAATTTTAACTATGTTCGCAAAATATTCTTGCATTGGGCGTGTCAAAAAAAAAACCTGCGCGCCTTTTCCCATAATTTTCTTTTTTTGTTTTTGTCGTATTTGTCGCTATGTGGGAAATTGTTTTGTTTTTTCCTCGCAAATGTGTTGACAAACGTCGTATGAAACTCGTAATCTCCTGCTTATTGCACACTCGGCTGAGTTACGCCCTCGCCTACGGCTCGTGTGCACACTTGTCTCATAATACTATTTGTTAATATTATTTTGATGTCTTAACTTTAAGTACCTATTACACTTTATAATTAATAAATAATGTACACTGTTTATGAACAGGTTTAGTTTTTAAGTTATTTTACAAGAATCTAGACAATCGTAATTGCTTTTAACTTAAGAATGTAATATGTGAAAATAAAAATGTATCGTAAAAATCCTTTTTTTTTTAAATCGCGTGTGAATCGACTGAGAATTTGTCAAATTGTAAGTTGTGAAAGTTTAAGAAAATATTTTTTTAAGTAACTATGAAAATCGCAACATCTGAAAATGGCAATCAAAATCTATTTCTCGATGATTATAAGTACTCGAGAAGACCTTTGTACAAAGGGAAGAAGCTCCAAATATGGTATTGCTCCAGTCACCATTCTAAGGGCTGCACTGCGATAGTGAAGATATTGTCTGGTCATATTGTACAAATAAAAGACCACAACCATGAACCTGCAATACCACGGTCACGACCACTTGCTTGTTCTAATAGTCATCAAAAATAATAGTAGTTTATGAAACTGATGCATAATGAGGGGTATTAAAACATGAGTGTGTGTTTAAAAACCGAGCCGTAGGCGAGGTTTTTAATAGTATCACACGAGTGTTTTAATACCTAGTTATGTACAGTTTCATACACTATTTTATCTACTCTCATACAATTTCTGATTGAACCGATTGAACCTACAAAATAAAATATCAATCATAAAAAGAATAACTATTTTCTCGGTAGGTCGGCAGTACTTACCTAGGTTAAGTAAGACGTTTTTCCGTCGCCGCATCTAAAATATCGGGTGGAGTCTAATTTTCACACACTACACTCACTACTATGATATTTTAAGCAAAAGTAAAAATTATAATCTAAAAATGGCGCGTATTCTATTAGAAAAAATAATGAAATAAGTGCATTTCAGCAGACTAATCGTTACGCTAAGTCATCGATCACCATAGAGTACGTTTTAATCGTGGAAAGTATATGGCAAGAAGCTCCAATGGAGATTGCTCGGCCAGTGTCATAGTGAAGATTGAAAAAAGGTCCTTAAGTGACGTGACGGCTTATTGCTTCCTCTTTCTTTAGTGTTACAATACGTGGTCGTTGTTCGTCGTTCGTTCGTTCGTGAGAAACGAAAACGTATTGTTACACTAAAGAAAGAGGTAGCAATAAGCCGTCACGTCACTTAAGGATCTTTTTTCAATCTTCACTATGACACTGGCCGTGCAATCTCCATTGGAGATATAAGCTTCTTGGTATATGGGAATCATAAACATAATATTCCACTGGAATAGACGAACAGAGTTCGCTTGGCTGCAACACCAAAAGTGACATGAGCCAGTGTGTGAAAATTGTAAACGTGTGCGTGAATTTTAGAGATGCCTTGAAGTCCATTTTAGGTTGTCGATAACCTTAATGTAATATTGCTCTAATAAGTAAAACACAAACAAAATTTTTAACAATTTTATTTAAAAAAAATCTTAAAGTCTCCTTTAAGGGCTCCCAGTCTATTCTATTTATGACATTTATCCAGTAACTTAATCACTGGATTTACAGGAAACCCGGAAATATTGTTAAATTAGTACTTAAGTAGGTATAATTTACCATTTGAAAACTGTCGGTTAAAAGCAGCTTTAGATAAAACTATCAGTGTTCACAAAGACAAACAAAGTTATATTGGAAATCATCGACATGAGTATCGATATCAATAATTTTTGATCAATCTCTACGCCTTATTTTGTCAAGTTCACGGACATAATATCTTTTTATCTAACACATAATATTTACAAATCAGCCTTTATTTAGAAAATAGGCGGTTAATAGCATGATATTAGTGTATTACTTAGTGTGTTTGGGAATATATTCAACTAAAATATGAAATATGAAAATGGTACTTGTACAATCTTATTTACCTGTGAAATGAGTGTTTATTTGGGTTTTTGTTGTAAATAACATTACAATTTAACACAGAACACGACACTATTATAGATTTATGTAGTTATAAGAGCCAAATCGACCCGATCGCAATGAAAATCACATAATAATCGAACGGACGCTTTTCCCCAAGATGATAAAAGATGATAAATGAAGCCAAACTAGGTTCTGCTGTCATTTTCTTTTAACTCTTTCTCACACATCGCATAAGCCGTAAGAATCGGTTTCTCACTCGCACCATAGTCCGTCTACTTGAGCGTAGCGAAAACTTTTCTATGTCTATGATGGGAATATCATTTGTTTTTTTTTAATCTCGCGGCACTGCCTTCTTCTTGGATTTGCCCTGTATCGTAATGAGAAAAAAAGTTATTTCATAACATTGTTTAGTATAGCGAAGGTATGTTATAAAATAACTTTTTAATTTTTTTTCGGCATTGTGTGTATAAAGTATGTCAATATAAATTCATTTTGAAATTCATAATTCGAATTTTACGATATGAGAGTAGATAAAATATATTTTTAACATCCACAGGAGATTAATAATATTATTTGTGAATATGTATTTTAGGCATTATGTTTATATTATTTTGATGACTATAATAATGTACTCGTACGCTGCTTATGAGGGGAATAGTTTATATAGTCATTTTATATTCTGTACAATCGTACGTGATTTTACATTAGTGTATCTACGATTTTAAAATAAAAATATATTTTCTGAAAATCTTTTATTGAAATTAAACAATTTTTAACGGATACTAGCGCGGTTTTATTGATAGTACTTTGGTAATTAGTTGGTATTTGGTTTGATTTTTGGTTTTCCCGACGTTTCGGCCACTTTGCAGCTGCCGTGGTCACGGGGGACTGAATGAAATATTTTTTTTTATTTCATGTCTAATGAGCGCGTAAGCTTGAGAAGTGAATAAATCTTTTTTGTCTTAATAAGTAATAATAGTAATGACATGTAAATAGACTGTATTTGTTAAATATTGGTTGCTAAAGTTCAAGAAAATAATCGCTAGTTTTTTTAAGGAACTATGAAAATCGAAACATCTGAAAATGGCAATCAATATCTATTTCTCAATGGTTATAAGTACTCGAGAAGGCCTTTGTACAAAGGGAAGAAGCTCCAAATATGGTATTGCTCTAGTCACAATTCTAAGGGTTGCACTGCAATAGTGAAGACTTTGTCTGGTCAAATCGTACAAATAAAGGACCACAACCACGAACCTGCAATATCACGGTCACGACCACTCGCTTGGTCTAATAGTCATCTAGAATAAAATATATTTTTTACATCTACAGGAGATGAATAACATTATTTGTGAATTTGTCTTTTAGACATTATGTTCATATTATATTGATGACTATAATAATGTACTCGTACGCTGTTTATCAGGGGAATAGTTTTTTAGTTATTTTATTTCCTGGACAATTGTACGTGATTTTACATAAGTGTATGTAAGATGTGAAAATAAAAATATTTTTTTAAAATATTTTTATTCTTAATACCGTGTAAATAGCCAAATTATATTTAAAGTACTTATTTGTTAAATTGTCAAAGTTCAAAAAGTAATCGATTGTTTTTTTAAGGTACTATGAAAATCCAAACTTCTGAAAATGGCAATCAGCACCTATTTCTCGATGGTTTTAAATACTCGATAAGGTCTTGGTATAAAGGGAAAACGTTCCAACGATGGTATTGCTCCAGTCACCATTCTAAGGGCTGCACTGCAACAGTGAAGACTATTTCTGGTCAAATCTTACAAATAAGGGGTCACAACCACGAACCTGTGATGCCGCGCCAACGGCGATGGTAATTGTCATCATGAATAAAAACAATGTACATCCACAGGAGACGAATGAAATTATTTGTAAATTATGTTTTACTTTTTTATTGTTTAATAAACTGATTTATTTGATATAAACGTAAAATAAAATTATTGAACTTGTTTTATTTTTCATACCATAATGAAATTACTTATATTTTTAATCTTAATATATAAAATCGTAAACTGAATGACTGACTGACTGACTGATCTATCAACGCACAGCCCAAACCGCTGGACCTAGAGACTTGAAATTTTGCACACAGATACCTTATACAGTGTAAGCATCCACTAAGGAAGGATTTTTAAAATTCTATCCCTAAGGGGATGAAATAAGGGATGAAAGTTTGTATGAAAGTCCCTCAGTTTTGAAGCTAGGATCTTCAAATTTTGTGTTTTTATCTGACGATTGAAAATTAATAAATACGGGTCTCGGCGTTTTTCAAAATTCTACCCCCGAAGGGGTCAAAAGGGGGATGAAGTTGTGTAATGAAGAAAATCCTTTATTTTCGAAGTCAAAATTGCTAAATATATAATTTAGGCTTATGGATGGAAATCTAACGCAACCTATATTGTTATTGTTAGTACTTCAAACCCTATGGCGATGAAATAGTGGTGAAATGTGTAAATAAACCTAAAAATAGAGATGGATGTCGTTATTGGGGTTTTCTGGTATGACGATTGCAAAAATGACATTTATTTTGAAGTCCAACACGGTGGACATGATTTGACCCCTCAAGGGGTGAAAATGGGGTTCAAATTTTGCATGTAAAAATAATTTTAAATGGACATTACAACTTTAAACTTCGTAGGAGCACGTCTAAAAATAACTAAGCAAACATATATTTTGTGATTTTGAAAATCAACCCCTTAGGGGGTAAATGGGGTGAGTAAACCTAAAAATAGATATGGATGTCGTTACTGGGGTTTTCTGGGATGACGATTGCAAAAATGAAATTTATTTTGAAGTCCAACACGGTGGACATGATTTAACCCCTCAAGGGGTGAAAATGGGGTTCAAATTTTGTATGGAAAAAAATATTAAATGGCCATTACAACATTAAACTTCGTAGGAGCACGTCTAAAAATAAATAAGCAAACATATATTTTGTGATTTTGAAAATCAACCTTTTAGGGGGTAAATGGGGTGAGTAAACATAAAAATCAATGTGGATGTCGATCTTGAGGTTTTATGGGATGGTGATTGCGAAAATGAGATTTATTTTGAAGTCTGACACGGTGGACATGATTTAACCCAAAAGGGGTGAAAATGGGGTTCCAATTTTGTATGGAAAAATAATACTACAAATGGGGTGAGTAAACATAAACAATCGATATGTATGTCGTTCTTGAGGTTTTATGGGATGGTAAGTGCGAAAGAGATAGAGATAAAATAGACATTACAACTTTAAAATTCGTAGGAGCATGTCTAAAAATAAAGAGGCAAACACATATTTTGTTATTTTGAAAATCATCCCCTTAGGGTGTAAATGGGGTAAGTAAACATGAAAATCGATGTGGATGTCGTTCTTGAGGTTTCATGGGATGGTGATTGCAAAAATGACATTTATTTTGAAGTCCAACACGGTGGACATGACACATCATGGAGCTGGATCTAGACATGCACATCCAGGTAACGGGAACGGGAACAGGCACGGACACGGGCACGGGCACGGGCACGGGTACGGGCACGGGCACGGGCACGGGCACGGGAACAGGAACGGGAACGGAACGCGAATGAGATGGGAACGGAACGGGAATGGAACGGGAAAGGGAAAGGGACAGGAACGGGACGGGAATAGTACCGGGAAAAAGAACGGAAGGAGTACGGGATAGGAACGGGACAGGAACGGAGGGGAAAGGATCGGGAACGGTACGGAACGGGAACGATACGGGAACGGAACGGGATGAGAACGGGACGGGAACGAGAACGGGATGGGAATGGGAATGGGAACGGAAGGGGTACGGGACGGGAACGCAACGGGATAGAATAAGAATGGAATGGGAGCGGAAACGGCACGGGAACGAGAACGAAACGGGAATGGGAATCGGAATTAAAGGGGTACGAGATGGGTACAGAACGGGAACAAGAACGGAACGGGACGGAATTGGAACAGAACGGGGACGAAATGGGAACAGGAACAGAACGCGAATGATACGGGTACAGAACGGGACGAGAACGGTACGGGAAAGGGAACGAGAACGGGATGGTTACGGGACGGGAACGGGAATGGCAACGGAAGGGGTACGAGAACGGGACAGGAAAGGGATGGGAACGGACGGGAACAGAACAGGAACGGGAACCGGAACCGGAAACGCAAAAATGACTGGTCAAATCCTGGTTGAAGGTTCTCTTAGGATTTTCTCTAACATCCACGCGGACGAAGTCGCGGGCAGAAGCTAGTAATGTATAGTGTTTTACTACCACTCTTTTGCGAGTGGAGAGTTTTTATAAACTCATTAAGTCATTATAATGAGTAAAATTGATTTATTTTTAGGACCTGATACGCCTAGACTTGAGATCTATAATAATTTTTAAAAAAGTTGTGTATCTTTTACGGCGGCTAAATATTTAGAAGTCCTTACGCCGTTACGCCGTTAGTACACCGACGCATTCGCATGCGGCGACGAATCTCTGCGAAACCAATGCGGCAGCGAAACCTTTGCGAAACGCTAGTACACTGCAGTTTTTTCGCAAAGAGGTGTCATTGTAGATTTCGTCCATCCGAATAGACATAGGGCAGGCGTTTAATGTTAGAACACAAATTGTAAACTATTTTATGGAAAATTAAAACAAAAATAAGTAATAATCAGTAAGCAATAAAATCTACCCCGTGTTTTCTTGAAATTTTTTCCATGCCACTTCCTTTTTGAAGACATTTTTGTAATCCTGATGTCCAACTGCATACATTTCGGGATAACTTCGAATAAAATTTAACATTAAATCTATATTTTCGGCATCCATGGTGCGGAAATCTGTCCTCCCGGACAGTACGCTTGCATTCGCATTGCGAAACGAAACACCACTTGCGAAAAGTCTGCGCCTGTGTAACGAGCATTTCGCAGTTATCTGCAGAACAGGAACGACAAGGACGCGACTATCTCATATCGCTAATAGTAGAGTGAGACATAAGCATATGCGAAACGCTGCCTACAACTTACAATTTTGTCGTTGTTTCGTCGCCGCATGCGAATGCGTCGGTGTACTAACCGCGTTAGTACACCGACGCATTCGCATGCGGCGACGAATCTCTGCGAAACCACTGCGGTAGCGAAACCTTTGCGAAATGCTAGTACACTGCAGTTTTTGCGCAAAGAGGTGTCATTGTAGATTTCGTCTATCCGAATAGACATAGGGCAGACATCGCTATGTTCTAATGTTAGAACACAAATTGTAAACTATTTTATGGAAAATTAAAAACAAAAATAAGTAATAATCAGTAAGCAATAAAATCTATCCCCGTGTTTTCTTGAAAATTTTTCCATGCCACTTCTTTTTTGAAGTCATTTTTGTAATCCTGATGTCCAACTGCATATATTTCGGGATAATTTCGAATAAAATTTAACATTAACCCCCTTACTAATAAAGATTGTATAGCAGCTGCATAGTTACACAGTGTTTTGTCACTTTCTTTTTAATGTCAAATTCAAATAGTTTGACAGAGAGTAACCATTGTGTAACTATACATCTGCTATTCAATCTTTATTAGTAAGGGGGTAAGTCTATATTTCGGCATCCATGGTGCGAAAATCTGTCCTCCCGGACAGAACGCTTGCATTCGCATTGCGAAACGAAACACCACTTGCGAAAGGTCTGCGTCTGTGTAACGAGCATTTCGCAGTTATCTGCGGAACAGGAACGACAAGGACGCGACTATCTCATATAGCTAATAGTAGAGTGAGACATAAGCATATGCGAAACGCTGCCTACAACTTACAATTTTGTCGTTTCGTCGCCGCATGCGAATGCGTCGGTGTACTAACGTTACTTAACTAAGCGTTAATCACGCTCTTGAGGCACAGAACAGAGCGCACTTAGTTATTTTTAAAAAAGTCCATATTCGCTGCGCTTTTACATGATCTTAGTCACATTATAGTAATTTTTAGGCAATACATTTTAATTTCAGAATAATTTTAGAAGGAGCGGGGTCCTCTAATTCAGTTTTCATACTAAAAAGGGTACCCCTGCTATAATATATTGTTGTATTAAAGATACTGACAAAATATTTTTTCATTTTTTCTTTCATTTATCATCTACAAAAAAAAATAGGTATGCTATCCTGTTTCAATTTGTGGTATTCTAATAGCGCTCTTTTGCAAGTTGGTATAAACTCATTACAGTGAGTAACAATTATTTTATTTTCAGATAATGAAACGGCGAAATTCGTGACCCACGAAAATGGCAAACAGTACCTCTTTCTCGACGGCTACAAGTATTCAACTTGGGTGTGGTACAGTGACAAAAGCCGTAAGAAGTGGCGGTGCACCAGTCACAACTCAAGACATTGCAGAGTGTTTTTAAAGACTGTAGATAATCAAATCGTCGAGATTTCTGGAAACCATACTCACGCTCCTACGAGAGGGCACAATCGTAAGTTATTAAATGACACACCTGATTTTTGTGAATAAAGCAAACTCGCGAAACGTAGGTATAATACTTACTAAAAAAAAAATACTTCCAAGGAAGAGAAATAAAAAAATTTGTAAAATTATGTTTTTATTTGGAAATTGTGTTTAAAACGGATGATTATGATAGTATTGAATTTTTATATTTTAGGCATTTACAATGCTGTTTTTATATTAAAATAAATAATATATACTAGGAAAAATCGGTTCACCCATATTAGCTCAGACGGGACACAATGTGTCCCGTCTGAGGCCCAACACACTGACCAATTATGCTACCGAGTTGCCGATGGAATCGGTGAAATTTTCTAGATCTTTTTACGTTTTCGCTGCCATCGTTATTTATAAATGTGAAACTAGATTTTCCTACCACCCATTCGAGATTTTTTTTAGCTGGCAAGAAGAATGGGCGCAAGAAACTTATCATCTTTATCATAAATCAGAAGTAACGATACATCGTTACTAAATACATTTAAAACAAAATAACGACATACTTAAAAATATATCAATAATTTGAATAAAGTTATTGAAAGCGGTAAAATAAACATAGGTAGGTTATAATGTTACATCCATGCATTGCAGTCAGTCTTTTAATTTTTTTTTCTACTTTGTAATAAACTTTGCTCATGAACGTCTTTTTACATGACTTTTAAATTCATGCAAAGGCAGTTCAATTACAAATTGTGAAACTTTACTCAAAAAGGCAAAGCCTTTCCCCATAAATGAGCCTCTAGTTTTTTCAAGTCTAAAACTTTGAACGGCAAATTTATCTTTATTTATTGTATTAAAACGGTGATGGTATGAAATAGTTATATACCTAGTTTAGTTAGGTAGCTACCTATTGTAATCTTTGCAAACAACAAGTGTATTTTAGAAGCAGCGGGGCCTTTTATTAAAGCGTTTATACTCAAAACGGAACCCCGCAGCCCTAATGTAATGTTATATATTTAAAGAATACTGAATAAATACTTACAATTTTTTTTCAATTTTACTACTTTCAATTTTACTACTTTAATACTTTTAATTCAATTTTCGTCTACAGAAAATTAAGAAAGCTATCGTGTTTTAATTTATGGTATTCAAATAGCGCTCTTTTGCTAGTTTGTATTAACACATTTTAGTGAGTATCAACCGTTTATTTTCAGATAATGATACGGCAAAATTCGTGACCCACAAAAATGGCAAACAGTATCTCTTTCTCGATGGATACAAGTATTCAACTTGGGTTTGGTACAATGGCAAAAGCCGCAAGAAGTGGCGGTGCACCAGTAACAACTCAAGACATTGCAAAGTATTTTTGAAGACTGAGGATAATCTTATCATCGAGATTTCTGGAAACCATAATCACGCTCCTACGAGAGGGCACAATCGTAATTTATTTATTGACACAGCTGACTCTTGTGAATAAATCAAACTCGCGAAACGTAGTTATAATACTTACTTGGACTGGTTTATATAAAAAAAATTAAAAAAAAATCCACGGAAGAGAAATATTTCTAAATTATGTCTTTGTTTTTAGATAATTGATAGAAACGGATGATTATGATACTATTTAATTTTTATATTTAAGGCATTAAAAATGCTATTTTTATATTAATATAATTAATATATACTAGAAAAATTCCGGTTCACTCATAGCATCTCAGACAGGACTTGAACATCCGCACCCATAGGGTTATGGTCCAATATACTGACCAATTATGCTACCAAGTCGCCGTTTTTCTGGTACTTTTTACGTTTTCGCTGTAAGCCAGCGTTATTTCATCAATGTGAGGAAATACCCCCAACATTCGAATGCAATATTTTTACAAATGTCTGATAATCGATTGAGATGAAATAGCTAATATTGATTGAATTTTATTCAAAGAAGCAGAAAGAGAATAAAATATTCAGGAACCACTTCTTTTTTTTTTTTTTTTTTTTTTTTTTTTATATATTACAACTTCTCCCTAGACATGGGGGTCCAGGTCTTTATTTTACTATTTTCCTTCTTTTTACAATCTTTTTTTTTTTTTTCTTTCTTTACACTATCTTAATTCTAATACATTTCTTTCTTACATATTTACTGTTCTTAATATCTAATTGTTTATATTCCAATATTGCGTGTCTTAATATTCATTATTATGCATTTGTATTTACAATGTTTTCTATTCTGCCTTATGTCTTGTTTCTTTCATTTACTATTTTTATAATTTTCTTTGCAAATTCAATTAATTTATCTCTTTCTTTACTGTCTCTCATTATATCCTTTAGGGTGTCTTTGCTGAGTGGTGTGTCTAGTGTCTGTGTTAATGTGTACCTATCAATGCAGTGCAGAGGGCAGTCCAGCATAATGTGGAAGATGTCCTCGCTCGCTGTCGGGTCGCAAACGCATGATGGGTTGTCCTTGCATTTAAATCTGTACAAGTACGCCGCGAACCCACCATGTCCCGTCAGCATCTGCGAGGTTGGCCGGTCCACCTGCATCTTCCGCACTATGCTGTACGCCTCCACCCCATTCGGTAAGAAGAATTTTGTGGTGCTCGCCGTGCTTTCTGAAGTGTACCTACGGTCCCATTCTACCTTTGTAGCTGCGCGCAAATGGCGCTTCACAAAGGAGATGGGACAACAGTCGTAATGTGACCTACACTTCAGTTTGAGAGCCGCCTCCTTAGCTAATTGGTCCGCTCTTTCGTTCCCGTTCACACCGACGTGGGCCCTTATCCAGTAGAGTGAGACGAGTTGGTGGTTGTCTCTAAGTGTCTGGAGGTTGCCCTGAATTGCTCTAGTGATCGGGTGCGATGAGTCTGGATCCTGGAGCGTTTGGAGAGCGGATCTCGAGTCACTAAGCACAGCGGCTTTTCTGAATTTTTTACCAATAAGAATTTCGGTCGCTTGGAGAATGGCATACAACTCGGCCTGGAAGACTGTACAGTATGATTCCAGCTTAAACTTCCGGGTAATCGTCTCAATCGGCCCTTCCCAACAGGTCAGGGCGGCTCCAACTTTCCCCTCGAGTTTGCTACCATCTGTATAGATTCTTACCAGGTCTTCTGCCAGCATGCCATCCTCTTCCGCGTTTTCCAATAATTTAAAATTTGCATCTACCGTTTTGCTGGGGTGATCTGCCATCAGGAAGGATTCGCGCTCCTCCACTTTTCTGCCGCACAGTATTGCCTGGGGTTTCCCTCGCTTCGCCTCATAAAGCTGGGACGCTTCTTGGACCCGAAGGTCCAGCGGAAGCAGCCCCGACAATACTAAGGCAGCATTTAGTGAGACTGTTCTATTACATTTTATTATCTTTTGCGCGAATCCTCTCTGCACTACATTAAAGGAACCACTTAGATTCTATAGTCTATTGTTATTACTAGGTATTTAAAAAAGCATAGAAGCATTATTAAATTAAATTAAATATAGTAGCCCTAAAAATGCGTTCATTCATCATCTGTCGGGTCGGGAAGCCATTATGACTTCTCGACGCTGGTCTTCCATGGACACCATAGAATGCTTGGTAGCATTCAGTGAATTCAATAAATATTAATAATTATATAGCTTTTATTTGCTCAGGAGGGTATGAGCGTATTTTTAATATGACTTTATATTCACGCAAAGGCAGTTCAATTACATTTTGTGGAACTTTACTCAAAAAGTAATGCCTTTTCCCATTATTATTTTATTAAAACGGTGGTGGTATTAAATACTATACCTAGCTTAATTAGGTAACTGCCTAGTTAATGTATTATTTGGAAACAACAAGTGTATTTTAGAAGTAGCGGGGATTTTTATAAAGGTTTTATACTTAAAAGGGGACCCGCAGCCCTAATTAATGTCATTTTATATAATAAAGGACCTATCCTTTATTATATAACATTACATTAATTAGTATTATTAGTACTGAATAAATATTTTTTAATTTGATTTATGTTTTTTTTATTTTTCATCAACAAAAAAATTGGTAAGCTTCATGTGTTTTGTGTTTCAATTTGTGGTAATCTAATAGTGCTCTTTTGCAGGTTTGTATTAACTCATTTCAGTGAGTAACAAATTATTCTATAATTTTCAGGTACTGATATGCCAAGATTCGAGACCTACGAAAATGGCAAACAGTATCTCTTTCTCGAGGGCTACAAGTATTCAACTCGGGGTTGGTTCCGTGACCAAGTCTACAAGAAGTGGCGGTGCACCAGTCACTACTCAAGACATTGTACAATCGTTGTAAAGACTGTGGATAATCAAATCTACGAAATTTCTGGAAACCATAATCACGCTCCTACGAGAGGGCATAATCGTTAATTATATAATTAGCACATTTATTTATCGATACAGCTGATTTTTTTAAATAAATCAAATAAGTGAAACGTAGGTTACTGTATTCTTACTTTGACAGGTTTATATAAAAATAATAAAAAATATTTGTACGGGAGACAAATAAAATATTTGTAAATTGTCTTTATTTTTAGATTGTGTAAGAAACTGATTTTATTGATGAAAACATAAAATAAAATAAGACTAATGAAGGTAGGTATTTTTCTTTTCATTCTAACTTATCTATTACTATTGAATTTTTATATTTTAGGCATTTACAATGCTATTTTTATTTTAAGATAATTAATATCCTACTAGAAAAAATTGGTTCACCCATAAATCGGTCTTTGAGCCTAACACATTCAACATAAAATGCAACAACTCTCGCATCGTACATAATTCGCCACACATATACAAACACAAACACGCACACACACTCTTCTCCACCACACGCACACTAGCGAACCGGCCCTCACAAAAACACCACTTTATTTAGGGCGCAGCACACAACTCACAGCAGCAATGTTATGTCTATAAAACTTCCTACCTTAAATATTTAAGGAGTTCCCTCTGGGTGGCAAATATTTGGGACAGCCTATATATCTAAAAGTTAGGTAAGAACTAAATAAATATTTTTATTTTTATCATTTTTGATATAGAAAAATTAGGTGAAAATGTGTATTAATTTGTGGCAAGTATTCTAAGAGTGCTCTTTCACGAGTTTGTTTAAAATCATTACAGTGAGTAACAATTTTGTTTTATTTTCAGGTCTTGATATGCCAAGATTCGAGACATACGAAAATGGCAAGCAGTATCTCTTTTTCGGTGGCTACAAGTATTCAACTCAGGGTTGGTACCGTGATAAAATCCGCAAGAAGTGGTGGTGTACCAGTCTCAACTCAAGACAGTGTACTGTCGTTATAAAAACTCTGAATAATCAAATCTTGGAGATCTTTGGAAACCATAATCACGCTCCTACGGCACAGCGTATTCATAACTTAGAAAAGGTGCATACTCAACGAGTATTTACGTAATTTTAGTGTTACTGACACAGCAGATTTTTGTGAAAAAACAAACTAGCGAAACGTACACGGATTTCTATAACAATATTAAGATGTATAAAATGTTCTCTAAGTGTGTGAGAAATGAAATATAATTTTGGTTTTGAAATAATAGTTTTCACACTATTCAAAACGAGTATTAAAATTTAGTCACAGTACAAAATATTAAAGTAAACTATTGTGTTTAAACATGTAGTCTTTTATTTTAGTAGAGTAGAGTAGAGTTTGAATAAACCACATGTAGGGTCCTACAATCAATCCACAGATAGGGGTAGTCCTTATACAGATTAGTTGCTATGTAACAGTTGTTATTAATAGTAAATTAACGACAGTTGCTTAGCATCTAATCTGGATTAGGCGTCAGTGGCGAGGGGTGAAAGGACATCATCCATGTTTCATACATTTTTGGTCCAAATATGAAAGTGCTGGCCAAAAGACAAAAGTGCTTAATTCTGATAGATTTTGTCCACCTAAGCATTTTTTATTATGGCACCGAAGCTGTAACACCGCTTCACATTTGTGTCAAAATGTATGAAAAGACAGACTTTTTGACTTCAATTAAAATCTAGTACAGTGGTGCTACAGCTTCAGTGCCATAATAAGAAATGCTTAGGCGGACAAAATCTATCAGAATTTGCTTTTGGCCGACTGTTTTACATTTGTGCCAAAATACGTATGAAAAGTCAGAATTTTTGAACTTATTTAAAATCAAGTATAGCGGTGCTACAGCTTCGGTGCCATAATAAGAAATGCTTAGGTGGACAAAATCTATCAGAATAAAGCACTTTTGCTTTTTGACCGGCACTTTCACATTTGGACCAAAATGAATGATGTCCTTTTGGCAAAAAGGTAAGCTGTTCAACAAAAATGTTATGATCTATCTATATAGTGGGTCGGTGCGGTGGGGTGGGATTTCTAAAAGGTAAGCCGATGGTAATCGGCTTGTTCGCCACTGTTAGGCATATCCCTATCTGTTGATTGATTATTATTGGATCTGGGAGTAAGTCATTACAATGAGTAACAATAAAATTGTTTCACAAACGTAGGTAGTGTCTATCTGGAACGACGCGAGGCGTAATCGATCCGTAGGAAATAAAAACTCTTAACTCCAAGAAGATATTGGACTTCTTAGACACCGCAGCAGGGCTAAAAGAGGGGATTTACACGGGTTGATTTTCCAGGCAACTTGCTGTATGAATTTAGGTGACTAGCGCTTTTTATCGACACTCTCTTGTAAAATTGAATCGCCACCTCATTAAAATTAGAACACTAGTTGACTAAAATTTACCAGCAAGTTGCCAGAAAAATCAACCCGTTTAAATCCTACATTTCATGTAACTAATGAGGCGAGTCACATTAGATTTTTAGGTCACAGTGAATACAGCTGCATACCTGTGCAGTGCAGAGCTAAAGCCCTTAAGAACATTTACATAAGCTGTGTGATGATCTTCAATAAATAACCACATTTTTTGACCGAAATTAACATTACCATATTTAGACGAAAACTGTTTGAATGGCTTAAAACGTTAAATATGTTTTTACTCAGTTAAGGAATATCTTACTTGTAAAGTTGACATAAAATAATTAAATGATAATGCCAATGACATGATGTGTATACTGTTAATATATTTCTAATTTTATTAATTAATTTATATGATGAATTATATTATGATTGACTTTGACATATTAACCATAGAATGGAATATATAATAGTCCTAACGTTTATTAACATTAACTAGTATCTTATTAATTTGTAATTTTTCTTTTTCTTTTCTTAAATTCACATGCCATAATTTTGGTAAAATAGACGGACTACTAATAATGTAACAACCAAACTGTACTCTATTTTCTGTGCATAAAATTATAAAATTTCAATAACAATCTCTATTTCTCAAATAATACAATTATTTTTTTTTATTTTCAGGTACCGATACGCCAAGATCCGAGACCCACGAAAATGGCAAACAGTATTTTTTTCTCGGTGGCTACAAGTATTCAACTCAGGCTTTGTACCGATACCGTGGCAAAATCCGCAAGAAGTGGTGGTGCATCAGTCACTACTCAAGAAAGTGTACTGTTGTGATTAAGACTCTGGATAATCAAATTCTGGACATGGTAGGAAACCATTATCACGGTCCTACGGTACAGCACACTCATAACGTAGAAAAGGTGCATATTCGACGCGTATTTACGTGATTTTAGTCGTCCTTAACTGTGTGTTAATACAGTCGATTTTCGGACAAAACAAACTAGCTAAACATACACGCATTTCTATGAAAATATTAAGATATTTTCAAATGTTTTAGACAATATATACAGTGCGATAGAAATTTAATATAATTTAGATTTGAAATTATAGTATTCACACTTTTAAAAATTAGTATTAAGATTTAGTCACAGTACAAAATAATAAGGTTAACTACTGTGTTTGAACATATAGTCTTTTATTTGCGCGTTGCGCAACACGTCGCCGCCAATACGTGATAAAGTGTAATATATAAGATTGTTTTATTATGTATGTATTTTAGTCTATAAGGTATTTATTGTATGGGCCATTGATGCCTGAAATAAATGGTTAAATAAATAAATAAATTAGCGCTCGTTTGGGAGTAGAGTTTGTATAAACTCATTAAGTCATTACAATGAGTAACAATGTTTTTTTTACAAACGTAGGTAGTGTCTATCTGGAATTACGACGCGACGCGTAATCGATCCGGAGGAAATAAAAACTCTTAAAGCCAAGAAGATATTGGACTTTTTGGACACCGCAGCAGGGCTTAAAGAGGAGATTTACACGAGTCGATTTTCCAGGCGACTTGCTGTTACATTTTAGGTCACTAGCGCTTTTTATCGACAATCGCTGTAAAATTGAATCGCCACCTCATTGAAATTAGGTTTTTGACTAGATTTTACAAGCGGTTATTGATAAAAAAGCGCTAGTTGACTAAAATTTACCAGCAAGTCGCCAGAAAAATCAACCCGTTTAAATCCTATATTTCATATAACTAATGAGGCGAGTCACAATATATTTATAGGTCACATTGACTAAAGCTGCATACTTTGTACAGAGCTAAAGCCCCTACCTCTCAAATAATAATATTTTATTTTTAGGTACCGATACGCCAAGATTGGAGACCTACGAGGATGGCAAACAATATCTCTTTCTCGGTGGCTACAAGTATTCAACTCAGGCTTTGTACCGATACCGTGGCAAAATCCGCAAGAAGTGGTGGTGCACCAGTCACTACTCAAAACAGTGTACTGCCATGATTAAGACTCTGGATAATCAAATCTTGGCGATCTTAGGAAACCATTATCACGGTCCTACGGAACAGCACACTCATAACGTAGAAAAGATGCATATTCAACGCGTATTGACGTGATTTTAGTCACCCTACATTGTGTGTTACTGGCACAGCTGATTTTCGGTTAAAAAAACTAGCGAAACATACACGCATTTCTATAAAAAATTTAAGTTTTTTTTTCAAATGTTCTAGAAAGTATATGCAGTGTGATTAGTTAGATTAGATTACGTCTTTAAGTTAAAAATCTTTTGTAATAACCCGCATAGTCTTTTATTTGCTCGTTGCGCAACACGTCGCCGACAGTACGTGATAAAGTGTAATATATAAGATGGTTTTATTTTGTATGTATGCTAGTCTATAAGGTATTTTTTGGCCATTGATGCCTGAAATAAATGGTTAAATAAATAAATAAAATAAATAAATTTGAGAGATAGGCGGAATCCAAAACGATGGATATGTTATCGTCAGTGAGCTGACAAAGCATTATTGAAACGTCAAATTTGGTTTTTCTATGAAGTTGCTTATCTGTGGTTACAGATAAACCCTCCCAAAGATAGATCAAAATTTTGGATACTAAATTCTATCTATCTTTGGTTTTTGAAACACAAAATTTGACGGATAGCTATCAGAGGTAGAAATTTTAACAGACAGCAAGGGATAGATAGGTTATTGAAACAAACGTAGGTAGTGTCTATCTGGAATTACGACGCGACGCGTAATCGATCCGGAGGAAATAAAAACTCTTAAAGCCAAGAAGATATTGGACTTTTTGGACACCGCAGCAGGGCTTAAAGAAGGGATTTACACGAGTCGATTTTCCAGGCGACTTGCTGTTACATTTTAGGTCACTAGCGCTTTTTATCGACAATCGCTGTAAAATTGAATCGCCACCTCATTGAAATTAGGTTTTTGACTAGATTTTACAAGCGATTATTGATAAAAAAGCGCTAGTTGACTTAAATTTACCAGCAAGTCGCCAGAAAAATCAACCCGTTTAAATCCTATATTTCATATAACTAATGAGGCGAGTCACAATATATTTTTTAGGTCACATTGACTACAGCTGCATACTTTGTACAGAGCTAAAGCCCCTACCTCTCAAATAATAATATTTTATGAAATAAAACACTTTTTTAACGGATACTAGCGCGGTTTTATTGAATGTACTTTGGTATTTAGTTGGTATTTGGTTTGATTTTTGGTTTTCCCGACGTTTCGGCACCTTTGCAGCTGCCGTGGTCACGGGGGACTGAAGCTACCCGTCAGCCTACCCTCAAGCGATGAATTTTTTTAGACGTTCAGAAATTAAAATTTAACAAAATTTTTAATTATTTTATGTTGATTTATAATTTAATTTTTTGAATTATTTAATGCTAAAAAGAGAGAGAATCTACTGAAACTACCACCATTTCATAAAATTGGGAGGCCCCTCCAAGAAAGAAATGGCGAAAGAAAACTTGGAGAGGAAGCCGACCTCCGTCTTTTGTATTAATTTATTTATTTGCAAAAGGAACTAACCGTATCATTAGATCTTACAGTGCGTGTGAGGGGCTTTAGCTTATGAATGATGGGGTCCCAAGCTGGTGGAATTTTCCAACCATCATCTCTATTGAAATTAGGATATTTATTTATTTCGATAGCCTCGCGGAGCATTCTAGGGATAAATCTACGTTCCCTAGCAAGGATTTGGGGTTTGTCAAATCTAATATAATGGTTGGGCCCCTCAAAGGCGTGTTCACTCACTGCAGACTTGTTATCGCGCCTATGTTTCATGTCAGCTACATGCTCTTTGACGCGGGTCCCTATGCTTCTCTTTGTTTGCCCGATGTAGGAGAGTCCACAGTCACAATCTAGTTTGTAGACGCCTGCAGCTTGAAGGGGGATATTACACTTGACAGGTCGTAAGAATTGGTTGATCTTCTTCGGCGGCTTGAAGTAAGTTTTGATTGACGCTCGCTTCAGAATGTTTCCAATCTTGTCAGTGACACCCTTCAAGTATGGTAGGATGGCAGGTTGACGCTCTACTGTGGCTGGTTTGGCGCGTTTTCTGTGATTGAGGTGACCACACTAGTACCACTTGCAACTTGTTGTTACGCAGTACTTGTTGGACGTACTGAAGCTCAGCAGTCAGGTGTTGTTTATCACAGATTCCGCGGGCTCTCTGAAACAAAGATTTCCCTACGGTAGCTAACTGTATAGGATGATGGTGAGAGTCACCATTAAGGTATCTGTTTGTATGGGTTGCTTTACGATACACTGTGTGGCTCAAGGTTTGGTTCGGATTCCTGATAATGAGAATGTCTAGGAAAGCTAGTTTATTGTCTGCCTCTAACTCCATAGTAAATTGTATGTTGGGGTTTATGGAGTTAAGATGGTTAAGAAATGCAGGGACACTGTCTCTAGGTAGTATTGAGAAAGTGTCATCTACGTACCGTTTGTAGAACCGGGGAGTCACTGGTGCTGTGGCTAGTGCTTTCTCCTCAAAATCCTCCATGAAAATGTCAGCAACAATGGGGGATACAGGAGAGCCCATTGCTACGCCGTCCACTTGCACGTAGAACTCCTCGTTCCATAACAGATAGCCAGATGTTAGGCATAATTCTAGTAGTTCTGCATATTCAATTGGCATGTTGTTGTCAACTAGCTTTTTCCTGATGATATCAATGCAGTCCTGTACTGGTAAGCATGTGAATAAGGACTGAACATCAAAACTAACTATAGTTAAAAATTAGTTAAAAACCAATTCAAAAAAGAGGATAGTGAAGCTATACGTCAAGATATTTCATCCGTATTACGACGTAGTAAACTACCCAAACACAATCTTCCATATGATGAACACGTCGCGTTGAAGAACTTACGCACTAGACCCGAATTAACTATCCTCCGAGCTGATAAAGGCAACGCAACGGTAGTTATGGATACGTCGGATTATAACACAAAAATACAAGAACTTTTAAGTGATGAGAAAACGTATAAACATGTAAATTGTGATCAAACCGCCAAGATCCTTAAGAAAACGAGTGAACTCATCAAAAAATATTTAGAACAGTTAGATCTTGATGTCGATTATCTTATTCCATCCTGCCCTACACCGCCGAAACTGTATGGGTTACCGAAAATACACAAAGACAATGCTCCGCTGCGTCCGATTGTAAGCCAAATTGACTTACCAACTTTTAAATTGGCTAAACACGTAGCAAAAACACTTACACCACTGAGAGGTAACACATCAGCCTTTGTAAAGGATTCCTACCAGTTTGTCAGTGAGATACAACATCTAAATCTCGCTGATGATAAAACTATGGTTAGTTTTGATGTTCAGTCCTTATTCACATGCTTACCAGTACAGGACTGCATTGATATCATCAGGAAAAAGCTAGTTGACAACAACATGCCAATTGAATATGCAGAACTACTAGAATTATGCCTAACATCTGGCTATCTGTTATGGAACGAGGAGTTCTACGTGCAAGTGGACGGCGTAGCAATGGGCTCTCCTGTATCCCCCATCGTTGCTGACATTTTCATGGAGGATTTTGAGGAGAAAGCACTAGCCACAGCACCAGTGACTCCCCGGTTCTACAAACGGTACGTAGATGACACTTTCACAATACTACCTAGAGACAGTGTCCCTGCATTTCTTAACCATCTTAACTCCATAAACCCCAACATACAATTTACTATGGAGTTAGAGGCAGACAATAAACTAGCTTTCCTAGACATTCTCATTATCAGGAATCCGAACCAAACCTTGAGCCACACAGTGTATCGTAAAGCAACCCATACAGACAGATACCTTAATGGTGACTCTCACCATCATCCTATACAGTTAGCTACCGTAGGGAAATCTTTGTTTCAGAGAGCCCGCGGAATCTGTGATAAACAACACCTGACTGCTGAGCTTCAGTACGTCCAACAAGTACTGCGTAACAACAAGTTGCAAGTGGTACTAGTGTGGTCACCTCAATCACAGAAAACGCGCCAAACCAGCCACAGTAGAGCGTCAACCTGCCATCCTACCATACTTGAAGGGTGTCACTGACAAGATTGGAAACATTCTGAAGCGAGCGTCAATCAAAACTTACTTCAAGCCGCCGAAGAAGATCAACCAATTCTTACGACCTGTCAAGTGTAATATCCCCCTTCAAGCTGCAGGCGTCTACAAACTAGATTGTGACTGTGGACTCTCCTACATCGGGCAAACAAAGAGAAGCATAGGGACCCGCGTCAAAGAGCATGTAGCTGACATGAAACATAGGCGCGATAACAAGTCTGCAGTGAGTGAACACGCCTTTGAGGGGCCCAACCATTATATTAGATTTGACAAACCCCAAATCCTTGCTAGGGAACGTAGATTTATCCCTAGAATGCTCCGCGAGGCTATCGAAATAAATAAATATCCTAATTTCAATAGAGATGGTGGTTGGAAAATTCCACCAGCTTGGGACCCCATCATTCACAAGCTAAAGCCCCTCACACGCACTGTAAGATCTAATGATACGGTTAGTTCCTTTTGCAAATAAATAAATTAATACAAAAGACGGAGGTCGGCTTCCTCTCCAAGTTTTCTTTCGCCATTTCTTTCTTGGAGGGGCCTCCCAATTTTATGAAATGGTGGTAGTTTCAGTAGATTCTCTCTCTTTTTAGCATTAAATAATTCAAAAAATTAAATAATAAATCAACATAAAATAATTAAAAATTTTGTTAAATTTTAATTTCTGAACGTCTAAAAAAATTCATCGTTTGAGGGTAGGCTCACGGGTAGCTTCAGTCCCCCGTGACCACGGCAGCTGCAAAGGTGCCGAAACGTCGGGAAAACCAAAAATCAAACCAAATACAAACTAAATACCAAAGTACAATTCAATAAAACCGCGCTAGTATCCGTTAAAAAAGTGTTTTATTTCATGTCTAGTGAGCGCGTAAGCTTGAGAAGTGGATAATATTTTATTTTTAGGTACCGATACGCCAAGATTAGAGACCTACGAGGATGGCAAACAATATCTTTTTCTCGGTGGCTACAAGTATTCAACTCAGGCTTTGTACCGATACCGTGGCAAAATCCGCAAGAAGTGGTGGTGCACCAGTCACTACTCAAAACAGTGTACTGCCATGATTAGGACTCTGGATAATCAAATCTTGTCGATCTTAGGAAACCATTGTCACGGTCCTACGGAACAGCACACTCATAACGGAGAAAAGATGCATATTCAACGCGTATTGACGTGATTTTAGTCACCCTACATTGTGTGTTACTGGCATAGCTGATTTTCGGTTAAAAAAAACTAGCGAAACATACACGCATTTCTATAAACATATTAAGATTTCTTTTTTTAAATGTTCTAGAAAGTATATACAGTGTGATTAGTTAGATTAGATTAAGTCTTTAAGTTAAAAATCTTTTGTAATAACCCGGTTAGTCTTTTATTTGCTCGTTGCGCAATACGTCGCCGACAGTACGTGATAAAGTGTAATATATAAGATGGTTTTATTATGTATGTATGTTAGTCTATAAGGTATTTTTTGGCCATTGATGCCTGAAATAAATGGTTAAATAAATAAATAAAATAAATAAATTTGAGAGATAGGCGGAATCCAAAACGATGGATATGTTATCGTCAGTGAGCTGACAAAGCATTATTGAAACGTCAAATTTGGTTTTTCTATGGAGTTGCTTATCTGTGGTTACAGATAAACCCTCCCAAAGATAGATCAAAATTTTGGATAATTAATTCTATCTATCTTTGATTATTGAAACACAAAATTTGACGGATAGCTACCAGAGGTAGAAATTTAAACAGACAGTAAGGGATAGATAGGTTATTGAAACCGGCCGTAGTCATTACAATGAGTAACAATTTTTTTTACAAACGTAGGTAGTGTCTATCTAGAATTACGACGCGACGCGTAATCGATCTGGAGGAAATAAAAACTCTTAAAGACAAGAAGATATTGGACTTTTTGGACACCGCAGCAGGGCTTAAAGAGGGGATTTACACGGGTCGATTTTCAAGGCGATTTGCTGTTCGATTTTAGGTCACTAGCGCTTTTTATCGACAATCGCTGTAAAATTGAATTGCCACCTCATTGAAATTAGGTTTTTGACTAGATTTTACAAGCGATTATTGATAAAAAAGCGCTAGTTGACTAAAATTTACCAGCAAGTCGCCAGAAAAATCAACCCGTTTAAATCCTATATTTCATATAACTAATGAGGCGAGTCACAATATATTTTTAGGTCACATTAACTAAAGCTGCATACTTTGTACAGAGCTAAAGCCCCTACCTCTCAAATAATAATATTTTATTTCTAGGTACCGATACGCCAAGATTGGAGACCTACGAGGATGGCAAACAATATCTCTTTCTCGGTGGCTACAAGTATTCAACTCAGGCTTTGTACCGATACCGTGGCAAAATCCGCAAGAAGTGGTGGTGCACCAGTCACTACTCAAAACAGTGTACTGCCATGATTAAGACTCTGGATAATCAAATCTTGGCGATCTTAGGAAACCATTATCACGGTCCTACGGAACAGCACACTCATAACGTAGAAAAGATGCATATTCAACGCGTATTGACGTGATTTTAGTCACCCTACATTGTGTGTTACTGGCACAGCTGATTTTCGGTTAAAAAAAAAACTAGCGAAACATACACGCATTTCTATAAAAATCTTAAGTTTTTTTTTTCAAATGTTCTAGAAAGTATATACAGTGTGATTAGTTAGATTAGATTACGTCTTTAAGTTAAAAATCTTTTGTAATAACCCGGATAGTCTTTTATTTGCTCGTTGCGCAACACGTCGCCGACAGTACGTGATAAAGTGTAATATATAAGATGGTTTTATTTTGTATGTATGTTAGTCTATAAGGTATTTATTGGCCATTGATGCCTGAAATAAATGGTTAAATAAATAAATAAAATAAATAAATTTGAGAGATAGGCGGAATCCAAAACGATGGATATGTTATCGTCAGTGAGCTGACAAAGCATTGTTGAAACGTCAAATTTGGTTTTTCTATGGAGTTGCTTATCTGTGGTTACAGATAAACCCTCCCAAAGATAGATCAAAATTTTGGATAATAAATTCTATCTATCTTTGGTTATTGAAACACAAAATTTGACGGATAGCTACCAGAGGTAGAAATTTTAACAGACAGCAAGGGATAGATAGGTTATTGAAACCGGCCGTAGTCATTACAATGAGTAACATTTTTTTTTACAAACGTAGGTAGTGTCTATCTGGAATTACGACGCGACGCGTAATCGATCCGGAGGAAATAAAAACTCTTAAAGCCAAGAAGATATTGGACTTTTTGGACAACGCAGCAGGGCTTAAAGAAGGGATTTACACGAGTCGATTTTCCAGGCGACTTGCTGTTACATTTTAGGTCACTAGCGCTTTTTATCGACAATCGCTGTAAAATTGAATCGCCACCTCATTGAAATTAGGTTTTTGACTAGATTTTACAAGCGATTATTGATAAAAAAGCGCTAGTTGACTTTAATTTACCAGCAAGTCGCCAGAAAAATCAACCCGTTTAAATCCTATATTTCATATAACTAATGAGGCGAGTCACAATATATTTTTTAGGTCACATTGACTACAGCTGCATATTTTGTACAGAGCTAAAGCCCCCTACCTCTCAAATAATAATATTTTATTTTTAGGTACCGATACGCCAAGATTGGAGACCTACGAGGATGGCAAACAATATCTTTTTCTCGGTGGCTACAAGTATTCAACTCAGGCTTTGTACCGATACCGTGGCAAAATCCGCAAGAAGTGGCGGTGCACCAGTCACTACTCAAAACAGTGTACTGCCATGATTAGGACTCTGGATAATCAAATCTTGGCGATCTTAGGAAACCATTGTCACGGTCCTACGGAACAGCACACTCATAACGTAGATAAGATGCATATTCGACGTGATTTTAGTCACCCTACATTGTGTGTTACTGGCACAGCTGATTTTCGGTTAAATAAAACTAGCGAAACATACACGCATTTCTATAAAAATATTAAGTTTTTTTTTTCAAATGTTCTAGAAAGTATATACAGTGTGATTAGTTAGATTAGATTAAGTCTTTAAGTTAAAAATCTTTTGTAATAACCCGGATAGTGAAATAAAACACTTTTTAACGGATACTAGCGCGGTTTTATTGAATGTGCTTTGGTATTTAGTTGGTATTTGGTTTGATTTTTGGTTTTTCCCGACGTTTCGGCACCTTTGCAGCTGCCGTGGTCACGGGGGACTGAAGCTACCCGTGAGCCTACCCTCAAGCGATGAATTTTTTTATACGTTCAGAAATTAAAATTTAACAAAATTTTTAATTATTTTATGTTGATTTATAATTTAATTTTATGAATTATTTAATGCTAAAAAGAGAGAGAAATCTACTGAAACTACCACCATTTCATAAAATTGGGAGGCCCCTCCAAGAAAGAAATGGCGAAAGAAAACTTAAATAATTCATAAAATTAAATTATAAATCAACATAAAATAATTAAAAATTTTGTTAAATTTTAATTTCTGAACGTATAAAAAAATTCATCGCTTGAGGGTAGGCTCACGGGTAGCTTCAGTCCCCCGTGACCACGGCAGCAGCAAAGGTGCCGAAACGTCGGGAAAAACCAAAAATCAAACCAAATACCAACTAAATACCAAAGCACATTCAATAAAACCGCGCTAGTATCCGTTAAAAAGTGTTTTATTTCATGTCTAGTGAGCGCGTAAGCTTGAGAAGTGAATAACCCGGATAGTCTTTTATTTGCTCGTTGCGCAACACGTCGCCGACAGTACCTGATAAAGTGTAATATATAAGATGGTTTTATTATGTATGTATGTTAGTCTATAAGGTATTTATTGGCCATTGATGCCTGAAATAAATGGTTAAATAAATAAATAAAATAAATAAATTTGAGAGATAGGCGGAATCCAAAACGATGGATATGTTATCGTCAGTGAGCTGACAAAGCATTGTTGAAACGTCAAATTTGGTTTTTCTATGGAGTTGCTTATCTGTGGTTACAGATAAACCCTCCCAAAGATAGATCAAAATTTTGGATAATAAATTCTATCTATCTTTGGTTATTGAAACACAAAATTTGACGGATAGCTACCAGAGGTAGAAATTTTAACAGACAGCAAGGGATAGATAGGTTATTGAAACCGGCCGTAGTCATTACAATGAGTAACATTTTTTTTTACAAACGTAGGTAGTGTCTATCTGGAATTACGACGCGACGCGTAATCGATCCGGAGGAAATAAAAACTCTAAAAGCCAAGAAGATATTGGACTTTTTGGACACCGCAACAGGGCTTAAAGAGGGGATTTACACGAGTCGATTTTCCAGGCGACTTGCTGTTACATTTTAGGTCACTAGCGCTTTTTATCGACAATCGCTGTAAAATTGAATCGCCACCTCATTGAAATTAGGTTTTTGACTAGATTTTACAAGCGATTATTGATAAAAAAGCGCTAGTTGACTTTAATTTACCAGCAAGTCGCCAGAAAAATCAACCCGTTTAAATCCTATATTTCATATAACTAATGAGGCGAGTCACAATATATTTTTTAGGTCACATTGACTACAGCTGCATATTTTGTACAGAGCTAAAGCCCCTACCTCTCAAATAATAATATTTTATTTTTAGGTACCGATACGCCAAGATTGGAGACCTACGAGGATGGCAAACAATATCTTTTTCTCGGTGGCTACAAGTATTCAACTCAGGCTTTGTACCGATACCGTGGCAAAATCCGCAAGAAGTGGCGGTGCACCAGTCACTACTCAAAACAGTGTACTGCCATGATTAGGACTCTGGATAATCAAATCTTGGCGATCTTAGGAAACCATTGTCACGGTCCTACGGAACAGCACACTCATAACGTAGATAAGATGCATATTCAACGCGTATTGACGTGATTTTAGTCACCCTACATTGTGTGTTACTGGCACAGCTGATTTTCGGTTAAATAAAACTAGCGAAACATACACGCATTTCTATAAAAATATTAAGTTTTTTTTTTCAAATGTTCTAGAAAGTATATACAGTGTGATTAGTTAGATTAGATTAAGTCTTTAAGTTAAAAATCTTTTGTAATAACCCGGATAGTCTTTTATTTGCTCGTTGCGCAACACGTCGCCGACAGTACCTGATAAAGTGTAATATATAAGATGGTTTTATTATGTATGTATGTTAGTCTATAAGGTATTTATTGGCCATTGATGCCTGAAATAAATGGTTAAATAAATAAATAAAATAAATAAATTTGAGAGATAGGCGGAATCCAAAACGATGGATATGTTATCGTCAGTGAGCTGACAAAGCATTATTGAAACGTCAAATTTGGTTTTTCTATGGAGTTGCTTATCTGTGGTTACAGATAAACCCTCCCAAAGATAGATCAAAATTTTGGATAATTAATTCTATCTATCTTTGATTATTGAAACACAAAATTTGACGGATAGCTACCAGAGGTAGAAATTTAAACAGACAGTAAGGGATAGATAGGTTATTGAAACCGGCCGTAGTCATTACAATGAGTAACAATTTTTTTTACAAACGTAGGTAGTGTCTATCTAGAATTACGACGCGACGCGTAATCGATCCGGAGGAAATAAAAACTCTTAAAGCCAAGAAGATATTGGACTTTTTGGACACCGCAGCAGGGCTTAAAGAGAGGATATACACGGGTCGATTTTCAAGGCGATTTGCTGTTCGATTTTAGGTGACTAGCGCCTTTTATCAACAATCGCTTGTAAAATTTAATAGCCACCTCATTGAAATTAGGTTTGCGACTAGATTTTAGAAGCGATCGTCTATAAAAAGCGCTAATTGACTAAAATTTACCAGCAAGTGGCCAGGAAAATCAATCCGTGTAAATCCCACATTCTTATAATTAGCGTAACCGGTCACGGGCGACTTTTTGCAGTTGCAATAATCGCAGCGTTAATCGCGGCGATAATCGCCCGCGAAACCACACGACAAAGGTTTTACTTAGCCAGCGACAAAAAAGCGCCGTGATTAACGCCGCGTTTATCGCAGCTACAAAAAATAAGTCGTGGGCGTTTACGTATAGAACTCCGTATGTTCTATGCTCAGCGACAAAAAATCGCTCAGCGATTAATCGCCTGTCAGCGGGGACGCTTAATGAGTCTCACAAAAACTCACAATAGTATCTTTAAGGTCGCAGTGACTACAGCTGCATACTTGTGCAGAACTGCAAAGCCCTTACCAGTCAAACGATTGACCAAGCAAGCCAAGCGTCTGCTTCAGCTTGGGCAAAAATTCTTTCGTATGTCCTTCCGAATTCCGTCCGTTTGTTTTCCTCTACAGGTCCCATTTCTCAACCGATTCTTGTGAAATTTTGTGAGCAGGTTCGATAATTATATAGAATATAGATTTTTTTAATCGAGCCAGTTTTTCGAAATATTTTGAAAATGGCGGAGAAACAAAAAAGAAAATATATCACAGCATAGATACTCTTAGTCGAAAAAACTAATATCTATTCTGTGTTATTTGTTTTTAAAAATATACAATTTGAGCTACGTTTTAACGCAAGGTCTACAGCTCACGGAGCCACTAGTAATAAAAATTGTTTTATTTCCATTCCAGGTACTGATACGCCAAGATTAGAGACCCACGAAAATGGAAAGCAGTATCTCTTTTTCGGCGGCTACAAGTATTCAACACAGCGGTGGTACCGTGACAAAAGCCTCAAGAAGTGGCATTGCACCAGTCACACTTCAAGACATTGTACTGTCGTGATAAGGACTATGGATAATCAAATCTTAGCCATCTTTGGAAAACATAATCACGCTCCTACGGCACAGCGCACTTTAATTTAGTGTGATCTAGTGAAAGAATGTTCTCCTAACTTTTTTGTGAGTCCAATAGCGCCGTGATACAATTAAAAAATATTACAATGAAATAACTAGGTACATTTATGTTTTAATAAAAAAAAACCTCAAATTTTAAAGTGCCAAAATTATTCGGCGGACAATGTTGTTGGTTACATAATTTGAACTATTTTCTAATATTTGTTGCGTTGGAAGCAAGCATACATTTTGTAATTGTTTTTTGTTCTTTATTAAAAAGATTACACAAGTTATTGACATCCTTACTAATATTATAAATGCGAAAGTCCGTTTGTTTGTTACGCCTTCACGTCTTAACTACTGAACCGATCATCATGAAATTTTGCATACACGTTGTCAGGGGTACAGAGAAGGACATAGGGTACCTTTCATCCCTAAAAATAGTATTGTTCCCGAGGGAGAGCAAAAAAGCTTTCCACGCAGGCGAAGTCGCGGGCGGCCGCTAGTAGCCGATATTTTTACCAAGCTAGAAAAACGTACTTGGACTGATTTCTATTAAAAATATTTAGATGTTATTAAATTATCTAGAAAGTAAAGATAGTGAGTGCGATAGAATGTAGATAATTTAGACTTTCAAAATTATGATTTTCTCTATAAAAAAAATAAATAAGGATTAAAATTTAGCTACACTTTATTGTTACCTAACCAAAGTAGCTGAGACTCGATTAGTTATAGAAAGTTTTCGTTGTAAATAGGATTAGAACTAAAATTCCTGTCGAATATAGTCGCATAAAGTACATGATAAAAATATGTATTTAAAGTGGCATTACATATTCTCTGTAGGGCAGCGTGATTTTTTAATATTACTTATATTAAGAAAAAAAATTAATTTAAACAAGTTGTTTAACAAAGAGAGTGTTTCTTGTGTTCTTGTTTAACTAAAAGAGTCTTTTACGTTTAAACTCGATTCATAATTTGAAAAAAAGTGACTGAACGCACTGATTAGCTAAATACATAAAAGACGTTTACTATTTTTATGAATAACACCCGTATTGAAGCTATTCGTCCGCGGGCACTGTGAAACCTCATAGTAATGTTTATGAATTCACAGAATTCACTTCTCAAGCTTACGCGTATGTACTTACGGGTGTAAGACGGTAGTCCTTAGGCAAGTAATCAGAAGTAAACATGTGGATGGTGCGTCTGCGTATGTGTGTGTGTGTGTGTGTGTGTGTGTGTACGATCTATCCATTCCATAGTATGTCAAATTCAATTTTTATGAATTTTCTTCTATCAAATTGTGTGTTCCATTCTTGCATTATATTGCATTGTAATGTCATTGTTTAGTGAAAATATATGAGTTGGATAAAAAATTCTTGTGATTTTTCACCTCCTTTTTAGCCAACTTGAAGTGTGAGATCTATTATCTATACATATTATTAAACTGTAAATTCTAATGTTTGTGCGCGCATCATGCAAAAACTGCTGAATGGATTTTGATGAACTTTTCACAATTTTGTAGCTTGAGATCCAACTTAAAATCTAAGCTGTTTTATCTAATTCGGGTGGTTTTTATTTAATCCACGCGGATAAAGTTGCGGGCGGCTGCTAGTGTTCAAATCAAAAATCTAATCTGATTCAATTTGTTTCAGGTACGTATTGTCCAAGATTCCAGAAACATGAAAACGGCATGCAGCATCTTTTCCTCGGTGGATATAAGTATACGCTTCTTAAAAAATGCCGTGGTAGAAATCTGCAGACCTGGCAATGCACCAGCCATTACTCTAGAGGATGTTCTGTTATGATTAAGACTTTAGATTGTAGAATCATTAGGATCTGTGGGGGGCACAACCACACCCCTACATTACATCGCAGTCATCATTAAATGATTTATGTGGACACAATCACACCCCTACATTGCATCGCAATCATTATGGGGGACACAACCACACCCCTACATTGCATCGCACTCATTATTAGATATATGTGGGGGACACAAACCACACCCTTACATTGCAGCGCACTATTATTACATGATCTGTGGGGGACACAACCACACATACCTAAATTGCATTGCACTCACCATTAGATGATCTGTGGGGGACACAATCACACCTCTACATTGCATCGCACTCATTATTAGATAATCTGTGGATGACGCAATCACACCCCTACATTACATCGCAATCATTATTAGAAATTCTGTGGGGACACAATCGCACCCCTACATTGCATCGCACTCATTATTAGATAATCTGTAGAGGACACAATCACACCCCTACATTGCATCGCACTCATTATTATGATCAATCGAACTTAGGTACCTGAGTTAGATTTGATCCTAATTATCCCGCATTCATCGAAGAGATAGAAATATCAATGTATCGTAAACAGCAATTTGAAAGATCCTTGTCATTTCAGTAAATTAATTTAAACGTTTTTGTACAATTAGTTATAAGCACTTTTATTACAAATATATCTTTAAATCATCAACGCCTGAGCGGTCGCCGGCGTTCGGACAACAATAGAAAATCTATTACGTCTCGTTTTCCGGGCGTTGACGAGTTATAATAAATGCATGATTATGTTATCAAAAGCGCGATCATGTGAAATAAAGTCAATTTTAAATCTTAAATTGACATTTGCTTGCTGATAGCAAAATTGGTTTTATATAATAAACTATAAACTAATATAATTACAAATTCCGGTGCTTTTAATTTCTCCTGGAAATATCTTGAAAACAGAACTAACCTGAAGCTCTTTTAATGTATTTTTTGGTGGGTAGCGTCTCCGCTACCGTTGTGTTCTCTCGAACACAGAGGGTCTATTACAAAAAAGCATCGCTATAAGCGTACGATGTTCGTCCCACTTCGTGACATGAATAACTCATGTATAAGCTTCAAAATCAAGTATATATAGATCAACGAACATTGTCCGACTATTGTGATTCTTTTTTGCAATAGGCCCTGAGAACTACGGAGCCGTTACGTAACGCTTAGGTAGGTAACCTATTATATTTTCAATTAGGACCACATTGTCATCTCCCTAAAGTCATCTTCTTCCCAAAGTCCTCACCTTTCTAAGTAGTTGCAGTATTTTCATTTTCTTAAGTAGTCACCTTCCTAAGTCATCACTTTCCTGTGTCGTCACCTTCGTAAGTTAAAACTTTTTTATGTTGTCACCTTCCTATTTTGAGCGCGGAGAGGAAATAGGGAGATTTCGCCGAGATGGGCGCTTTGTCGCTATCACCACCGATCAGTTTGTGCGCTGAATTTCGTGCGCGGCAGCTACCTACCAGCCTTAATCAAAGTAAGGGAAATCACTCAAATTCATAATATCTTTTCATTTTCAGGTACTGATGCGCCAAGATTCGAGACCCATCGCAATGGTAGGCAGTATCTTTTTCTCAGCGGCTACAAGTATTCGGCTCAGGCAGTATACCACAGCAGTGGTCTCCAGAAATGGCGATGTACCAGCCACTACTCCAGGGGGTGCATCGTTGTGATAAAGACCCTGGACAGTAACATCATGAGGGTCTATGGAGAGCATAACCATGCTCCTACAACGCAGCGCACAAGGAGTTGTTAAAGACTGAAAGGAGAACCATCAAAACATACTTGGTAGCTTCGATCATCGTTTGAACAAAGGTCATTGGGCATTTTGTTCGGACATTTGACCTACGGCGTACACAAACAAAATAGGGCTAGATATGTAGATAAATGTATCTGCTACTAAGTGATATGGGTCGTATTCTTGCAGGCCATGTTTCATTTTTTATCATTATATCATAGCATTTCAATAATAAATAAAATAAAATAAATAAATTAAGACAATACAAACGTTTATTATGCTTGTTTGTACCACACATTTTTACAATGCTGAAAGTAAAAAACTTCTGTTTTATTAACAAAAGTTTAAAGGACAGGTACTAGACAAGAGTTAGTTTATTCAATAATTAAATAGTTTACACCCAAAAATCAAATTCAAATTAGAAATTGAGGTTAATAATTCGTTAAATTTCTTGGATTTAACTATATTACGGGAGCATTGTCGCCATAACTTTCAAATATATAGAAAACCCACACATACTGATGTAACCCGCAAATTCTTATAATCCTTGGCAACATAAATTACCTGCTTTTCACTCATATATTAATCGTTTGATGACGGTACCGTTATCAGGGCAAGCCTATGGCAGAGAGTTAAATACAATTAATAATATTGCCATTGCAAATGGTTATGATCGGCGGATGATAAATAACATGGTTAGGAATAAAATCAACATACAGGTGACTGGGCTTTTATATGCGGTGCCACGTGAGCGCGTTATTCACAATTATCAGTCAAGTATGGCTTACGTAGGTAAAATATCAAATAAAATATCAAAACTCTTAAAAAATAACGACGTTCTCGTGGCTTTTCGTACTACTAACACCTTCCGGCGTGCTATTTGCAATGGCAAGGAAAAAACGGAGGTTGGCAGGAAGTCGGGGATATATAAGTTAACATGTAACCAATGTAATTCAGTATACGTTGGTCAAACTGGCCGTAGTTTTGATATACGTTATAAAGAACATATTTCTGCCTCTAGGAATGGCCGACCGGAGCGATTTCATTTCGCGGAACATTTATTAAAATACCGGACATCAACTATCTGATGGCCATTCCTATGAGGTTTTACATACTTGTAGTAAATGTCTACGACTGAGCGTGTTGGAAAACCTAGAAATTATCAAACACAATGTTAATGGAGCCATACTTAACAATCAACTTGACGTCTCTTCCTCGCCATTGCTGCTTATTTTCTCAAATAATAATAATTCTTAAAAATAAGTATCTAAATAATAAAACACATTATTTAATGTATATCAATTTATTTGTACATAATTTAAATTAAAAATATTTTTTATTTCTTTTTTATTTTTTATTTGATACTAGCAACATTCTTCAAACGTTGTCAGTCACTCGGTGCGGAGTGGGGAGGAAGTGATAATAAATACGGGGCCGGACCGGAGGGCGTAGTTGCTCATTCGGTGTTGGTTTACGCACGATCTAATTCCTGAGGATGCTCCGTGTTGGGGCGAAACACGTGTAGAGTAGCCTAATTGGTGAAGGTTCAAGGTGTTTTGCTGTCTTGCTAAATGCAGGTATTGTGCACTGATATTTTGTGGTGTGCATGTGCATTTTTTGCGGGCGGGCGGGCGGTGCATCTTGCATAATATGTATTGTTTGCGGAAGTAAGCTACATATATTTCTTTTTTCAAAATGGTTTGGGATTTTCGCCAAGTGACGCCTGATTCAATAAAAAAAATTAAAAACATTATACATATACTCGCCCACCACATACGGTAAAATAACTTTTTTCTGTCGGTCGGTAAAAAATATAAGATATTTTGAAAAGTGGGATTGCATTCTTCGATTTAAAACTGGTTTGGTTTCTGTACGCGAACTTTCATCAAGCAGTTTAAATATGCCCAATGACCTGTACGTTTTTGCTTGACCGTTCAAGCATTAAAAAAATACAATAACACATTAAAATATAATTAGCCGTAGCCCTACTAGTATAATAATAAGTATACTGAATTCCTGAATTCACCTGGGTGAATAAGGCCTGCCCCCCTACTCAAATGGCCACTTTTCTATTCGTTCGCTAACTTAAAACTTAAAAATAAGTAATTAAACGATCAAATCACACGTCGCAAGTTTACGTAGATCACAGACATTGTTGTATTGTATGGAATTGACAAGCCTAACGACACGTAATTTTGGAGTTTATGGCTTATATTTCATTTTTCAGTTAGCGAACGAATAGAAAAGTGGCCATTTGAGTAGCCCCCAGGTGAATTAAGTCTCCGACGGGTGTGAGTCAGTATCGGAGGTAACTAAAAGCATTTAAATGTTATTATTCAATAATATTTGACGTATTTGTCTTTTATTCTGAATATTAAAATCTTGAAATAAATAAACGGTTTTTTTCTTTACAAATCATCATAGAAAATCGCTATAAAAATCATCAGCTGTAGATGATTTTTTCTTTGCGTTCATAAATTACGTTCTATGAAAAAAATACTATTTATCATCGTGTAAGTAAACAATGATCTCTATTGATCAACGATGGACTATACGAGGGCGGCTTGATAAGTCAGTGACTAAGTTAAAATAATTATTAATTTTCATAATAATAAGTAAGTATATTAAAGGAGATGTCCCAGCGTTGCCCCAGTTGCATTTTATTTAATTATTTTCATAATAAAAAATGCTGGTGGTATTATGGTATAGTATCAGTCAAGAATTGTTTTATATTTAGAAAAAGAATATTACAAAAACATTAGGTTGTTTTCTGAAGTATTTTGTGAAAAAAATGTAAGTAAATAGTACTATCATGATAAAAAAAATCTGATTTAAAAGCGTTTTAACTTAAAAATCCCACTTTTTATTGCAGAAAATAATTATTAATCTGATTCTAGAGTAAAATATCTACTCTGACATACTATTTTGATTAAGACGTTATAGACTTTCATTTTTTGAGAATGGTGAGGCAAATGACATAGGCGCGATGGGATGGACGCCATGTCCTTTGGTTTCTTAAAAAAATCCTTACGAAGGTTTACGCTATTTTTTAATATCTATTAGAAAGAAGAAGAAGAAGAAGAAAGAAGAAATAAGATTTATTTGAGACACAAAACAAATACAAAAGAAATAAAAACAGCCTTACATACATTGTCCCAAAACGGTCCCGACTCAGCATAATGCATGGTCTGCGACCAGCGCTGGTCTTCCGTCGGGACCGGTTCGTTGACGCTGCGATGATTACAGTAAAATAGACTTTTATAACTAACACGAAAAAAAAATTAAACCGACATAGCAAATACTATACCTTTGCCTTGCCAAATGGGGAACAAAAACAAAAAAAAAAAAGTTAACTCTGCACTGTGGTTACAATAAATGTCAAATAGGTAGTACTCTGTGATTTTTATCTTTCATGTCTGTGGATGGTTGGAAAATGGAAATTATTGTAAACCAAACTTCATACTTTTTTTAATGACCCTGTCGGCCGTCTCATGGCATAAAAATTCATCGAATTACGATACGAATTATTGCCTTATCCTTCCTATTATCTAGATTTAGCTCGCTGTGATGTATTTCGTCTACCAAACATGAATAAATGTGTTGGCGGCTTTAATTTTCATCAAGCCTAAAAGGTGGTGTCTGAAATCAGGCCCCAATTCAGATACCACACTTTTCAGGCGATGAAAGAAAAAAACGAATTTTAGGAACTTCGTTGGACTGAGTACGCAAAGCTGCAAAAAGAATAATATAGAAAAATAAAACAAAATAATATGTTATTTTATTTATCTATTTTTTCAACAACAATTGCTGTTTTTTTTTAATCCCGTTGTGCATAAAAAAAGCACCCTCATAAACACTTGTATCCGAGTACTTTAGTTTTTTAGCACCCATGACATAAAAAATGTTTCATTGGGAACTAAATAATTTAAAAATACATATTTATAATTTGGTGGCTGTGCGTCTTATGTTGTGACATAATTCTAATTTTCCTTTTTTTTATTACAGAATTGCCAGTATTCCAAACTAAACCAAATGGCACTCGGCACCTCATTCTTAACAGTTACAAATATTCTACTAGTGGTTATTACAAAGGAAAGAGAATGCAGAGATGGCACTGCACTAGCCACCATTCCAGGGGTTGCAATGTTGCCGTAAAGACTTTAGAAGACCAGGTTTTTAATATATCTGGTGAACATAACCATGAACCCGCGAATCGTTATTGATAGACAGAAGTAACTTTATTTTCCAATGGAGAATGTTATTGGAAATCCAAAATCTCTTGAAAATTTGTCACAGTTCAGTTTGTAAATACAAATGTAATTGCATTTAGTTTAAATTAAAAAATACCAGGGGGGCTACTCAAATGGCCACTTCTATTCGTTCGCTAACTTAAAAATTAAAAATAAACCATAAACTCCAAAATTTCGTGTCGTAGGCTTGTCAATTCCATACAATACAACAATGTCTGTGATTTACATAAACTTGCGACGTGTGACTTGATCGTTTAATTGCATATTTTTAAGCTTTAAGTTAGCGAACGAATAGAAAAGTGGCCATTTGAGTACAAACCGTTGCGTTGTCAGTTAGGTAGGTACGAAAATATGAAACGGTAACGATTTCTAAATTTTTAGATTTTAGGCATTCACTATAATATTTTTATATTAACATAATTATTTTAATAGAAAAAATACTAGAAAAAATCGACTCACCCGTAGCTGCTCAGACGGGACTCGAACCCGCATCCTTGGGATTCCGGCCCAATGCACTGACCAATTATGCTACCGAAGTCGCCAGTGGGAGCGGCGAAATTTTCTAGTACTTTTTACCCTTCCTGATCACACTGCCTAAAAATCAAATTGTCTACGAAGCAAAATGCCTAAAACTCATGTCTAAAGAGCAAAATGTCTACTAAGTAAATTGTCTAAAACGCAGAATGACTTAACAGCAGTTTGCCTAAGGATTAAAAAGGTCTAAATTGGAAAACGGCTATATCGCAAACTATCCAAGTATAAACTTCTTTATCTGTTTGAAATACGCACGTATGTTCATAGATTTTTAATCAAACAATTACTGGCCATTTGAATTCATTGTTTATGGCATTCTGAAAAGAAGTTATTTAGTCTTTCTCCATTTTAGTCATTTTGCATTTTAGACATTCCGCGTTTTAGTCATTTCGCACTCTAGTCATTCTGCATTTAAGTCATTTTGCATTTTTGTCATTCTACATTTTAGACATTCTACGTTTTGGTCCTTTTGCCCGCATAGTCTTTTTTAGCTTTTTAGGCAGTGTGATCAGGAAGGCTTTTTACGTTCACGCTGTAAGCCAGCGTTATCTCATCAATGTGAAGAATTACCTTCAAAATTCGAATGCAACACCTTCAGATGTCAGACAATCGATTAAGATGAAGTAGCTATATAATTTTAGATTTTTTAGATTTTAGGCATTCACAATGCTATTTTTACATAACGATTTAGTTTTGGTTTTATCGTTGAAAATTAGCACGATTGGGCCTCAGATTGTGTTCAATTTTCACACATCAACAAGTAGTATACTGTTATGTGTGACTTCATTTCCCAACACCGCTGCTATGCCAACGCGAGCGTTGTATAGTATGACGTCACATTTCTCTCGTCACGCATCTTATTCAATAAATTCGGATAACTTCCATGTACTTTAATGTTGGTAATTAGAAGACGCTTAGGATAGTAAACTTCCATATTTAGGGTGTTTTTTTTAGAGGTATAGAACTTTAAATTGCAATAAAACAACGATGGATTATTCTAATGCCATGATTTTTTTTTATTCGAAAGATAATCTTGTGGCATTACATTTTAAATATTATTTCTGGCATATGACTGCCACGGCTGGCTCGGATGTAGTCCAATCTGGACGTCCAATTTTCGATGACTTTTCCAACATTTGTGGCCGTATATCGGCAATAACACGGCGAATGTTGTCTTGCAAATGGTCAAGCGTTTGTGGCTTATCCGCATAGACCAATGACTTTACATAGCCCTACAGAATATGCCATATATTTTTCTTAAGACATCACTAATTTTCAATAATTCAATTAACTGAACCCCTCCGCCACAGTTAAAGCCGAAATGGCTTTTGTAGCGGTGTTTATTTTTATGTACACCTAACATTGTATTAATTTATACATTAAAAAAAATAGTCTAGCGGTGTCAAATCACCAAATCTTGGAGGCCAATTCACAGGTCCAAAACGTGAAATTAGGCAGTCACCAAACGTGTCTTTCAATAAATCGAAATAAAACTGCACAATTTGCAGGCGTTGTTCAGGCGTGAGTCTATTCATGATGAATTGCCAAACCAAACTGAGAATAAATCACTTGACAGCTGTCAAATCGGTCGCCATCTTGAAAAGTAATGCCAACTTAAAGTTCTATACCTCTAAAAAAACACCCCTTACTTTAATGTTAGTAATAAATTAGATATAGAATTAGGATAGTATATAAATTCAAATACACAAGAAAAGTCCAGCGATGTTTTATTGTAAGGCAGACTTGTATTCCAGCAGTGAAGACATTAAAAAGAAGGTTAATGATGATAGTTTATCGTATTAGCTTACTTCATAATTTCTTACAGGAGCAAAGTTTGTGACTTCAGCAAAAGGCAAGCGCCATCTATTTCTAGGTGGATTTAAGTATTCGTTGAAGAGGCAATATAACAAGAATGCATCTCACCGAAGGTGGTATTGTTCAAGTCATCACTCAAAAGGATGTAATGCGGCAATCAGAACCTCATTAAGTGGTGACGAGATCTACGCACACATTGGAAACCACGACCATAGCCGTTCTTTGCTGCACTTTTAATGGAAGATTCCAGCTCCGCGTAAAAATTCAGTTTCTATTGATGGACGGAAACTAGATTTAATTTTTTAGTATTTTTATTTTTTTCGCATTTAAAACTTTTTTTTGTTGGAGGCCAGTATTTGTTTTTAGTCTGTGATTGCGCAGAGTTACAAAATATTTGAATAATATTAGGTTAAACAGCGAGCTATACACCCTGTATATTTTTTACCCCATAACTCTGGTGTTATATTCTATAGGTCAAAATAATAAAAAATATGTTCAGAACATGTGGTCCAAAATGCTTAGTTTTGGAGATATCATCAATCTTAAAAATTACTTCAAAACTTATTTATTACCCTTATTCTTTACTTTTGCATAACTACTTTTTTACTGTTAATATCACTAAATATAAAGATGGCGTTGCTTTCATTGACAAATTTTAATACTATATAATACTTATTTGATTTTCATGCAGGTACGTAAATGCGACGTTAGCAATTTTTACATAAAAGTTTTTTTCCCGAGTAGTCTTAACTTGATTAATTTATTTGTATGAAAAATTAAAATGAAAAAAAAAGTTAATTGGAAAATATTTCCTATGCTATTCGTTTCTATTTCATAGTCTCATTAATACCCTAGAGTTATGGGATATAAAAAACACGTTGTATAGTGGATACCTACATTATATTTTATTATTGTATTAAGAGTTTAAAGTGTTCTATACAGGGTTATTTGTAAAACACCAACAACATCGCAGGAAAAGATTACTAACATTATAAACAACAACATTTGTTCTACGACTTTTCCGAAAACCGACTGTTTTGGTGCGAAATAAAACAAGCGGACTGTAGGTATTTGATGGATGTACTTTAGGTATAAGTTCAAATGGCAAAACAAAGAGACAAAGGAGACACGTATGCGTGGCCGCTCGAATCCGAAGAGTGAATCTGGTTGGCGGACCCGCCGCCGCCCCCGCTCCCCGCTCCGCTAGGGTTGGGATGGCTGTTCTCGCGTTTGCGCGTGAACACCGACAAAAAAAATGTCGACTCTCCATACAAAATATCCCGAACAGTTTTGTAAAAAACGATATTTTTTTCTGTTTCGGAAAAGTTGTAGAACAATTAATGTTGTTGTTTATAATGTTAGTAATCTACTCCTGCGAGGTTGTTGGTGTTTTACAAATAATCCTGTACCTATAATGTTATGTGTTGTACACAACACAGGTACAAGGTTATTTGTCATATTAAATGAGTATTTTTTCTGTTGTCATGAAATTGATATTAAAAAAATACTAAATATATAATAAATTTACTATGTACACACTAAGTTTTAGTTCTTAGTATTCTAGTCCTGAACTTTGTGTTATCTTATAACATTAGCAATAGATACACAGGTATTAGTTCTAACCTAACTTTAGTCGATTTAAATACCAAAGGATTAGAACTAATGTTTGTTTTTCGTTTCAGATAGGAAATATGGCACTTTTGGAACTGCTGATGACTATTTCGAAATCATAATATCACAAAGAGGTGGTGATATTTTACTGCGCAATGGATACCGTTATACGACGAAACGCATAAATACTAATGGGAGCAAAGCTTGGAGATGTGTCCATAGGAAAATATGTCGAGCTTCTATAGTTACGCATAATGGAGAGATCAAGAGAGAAGAGAAACACGCTTGTTCGCCGAATTACGTAGATAATGAACTGAAGAAATTCAAAATGAAATGCATAGAGAAAGCAGAAAGTGAAGATACACCGATTAATGAAATCTATACACAAGCTGTTCGCGAATTGAGAAGTACTGGTTTTGATTTTCTTGAAGCTATACCAGAATATAACAACGTGAAAACTGCTCTGTTTAACCATAGATCTAGAGCAAAAAGAATTAAGAAAGAAGTTGCTGAGCAAACTAGTGACGATGACGAGGATTAGGTTTCTGATTATTGCTTGTATGATTAGCATTACTTATCTTAGAACATAGGTACAGTAAGAGGCATATAACTTGAAATCGGGTGGGGATTGCGCAGAATGCGTATTTTGGGCATGTGTAGCGGTGAGGGGCGCGCGCTATTGGTCTTGGAGCACATGCGCGAGTTTATCCCCACTCCGTCGAAAAAATTTCAAGATACATGCCTCGTACTGTACCAAACAATGTAATGAAAAGTAGCTTTGTCACTTATCTTATCACATAATAAATTTAACGTTTAAGCAAACGAAGTTAGTGACTGCAACTATAACTAACCGTACATTAATATGTATATCTAATTTACTTACTTAATAATAATTCTTAATTATAATTCCTTAATTTTAATAATTTTTGTAATCATTTTTTGTTCGTAATTGATTAAGCTAATTACAAGTTGCTAGCTTACTTATTATAATAAAATGAATTCCGGGACCCAATTGCGCTAATAACAATAAAACCAAAACCGTTGCGTTGTCATTTAGGTTATGTTTACTTAAAAATCTTTGGTTTAGCTTTAGAATTTTCACTAAAATTGTCCAAGATTGCCTTGGCTAAGCTATTAACAATTTGATCAAAACTTCTGTAAACAAAACAGGGGGTCTATTACGAAAAGTTTAATGCGATACACGCAGCTGCGTCCGTGCTTCGTTTTGACTGTTTCATATTACAAATCACTTTCGTATGCGATATTGCTATGTAGTTGCGTGAGTTTGACAGTTTTTCTCTAGTGTATCCGACATTGTTCGTTTAGTAGTCTATGAACTACGATAGCCAAATTCAAAATGTTTGTTATAACTACAACCAGCGAACTGCGGACGATTATCGTGGCCAAGTGACTGCGTTACGCAATTGCGTACGTTATTTTCGTAATAGGTCCCCAGAACCGGTAACGATTGAGTTTTGGTTTTATCGTTTAAAATTTGCGCGATTAGGCCCTAGGTCCTTGAGACCGCTTGGACGGGAGGGAAGTCCAGAAAATTATATTTTTAACTATGTAATAATTGTTTTTTTAGTCTTATAACTAGGTATATTCATGTAACGTACATAATTCTGTAGCTTATCTACTCGTAATACAATAAATTGCAATGATTAATTATGTTGGTTTTATTACACTTACGATTAAAAGAAAATTGGTTAGACTTTTACAAACCGAGCATAAGATAAGATAATGCTTTATTTCAATACCACAGTAACATATAAAAAAGAAACAACTATAAAACTTAGTGTCAAAACATAGCGGTCTTATCTCTAAGAGCGATCTCTTCCAGACAACCTACGGTATGGTTACATTGACAGAGCGTAAGTCAATAATGGTTATTTAGTACATTATTATACCTAACATAAATAAAAATGATGTTTGTGTGAAAAAGTACTATTTTATAAGCCACTTTTAATTTGTAAAGAAATATGGTATTAGACAGATAAGAATCTTAAAACTTAGGTACTTTGATTAAACTAAAGTAAGTAAATATTTCACAGCCACGTACGTACTATCGCAACGAGGAAGGACGATGATCAGAATGAACGGATACACTTTTTCATCAGGAATAGTCAAGGGAAACCGGGTCCGATGGAGATGTTCCACCAACTCCCATATAGGATGCCATGCGACCGTCCACACCATTGGGAACACCATAATAACTATAAAAAATACACACAATCACCCACCACCAAAGTTCTTAAAATTAATCCAACCGATGAGTAATAAATTGAATATTTTAAACCAATAAGAATATACAAGAACAAACAAGCTTTGGACATTCGGAAATGAGCTTACTGTTGTACCTGAATAGCAATATAAATAAACCTTCTATTTTTAAAACTGATACGCCTATCTCTATATAGTCCAATCCAATCCTAAGCGATTACCACTATATCCGGTGTAGTAACACATAATCGAAAAAAGTAGGAACGAAACCATTGCAACATGAACAGCCCCCCTACTCAAATGGCCAACATTCTATTCGTTTGAACGCTACGCTTACTATTAAAACTTTAAAATAAGCAGTAAACTATAAAATTACGTGCCGTTAGCTTGACAATTCCATACAATACATCGAAGTTTGTGATTTACACAAGTTTGTGACATGTGATTTAATCGTCTATTGTTCATATTTAAGCTTTAAAATTAAGCGTAGCGTAACGAATAGAAAGTTGGCCATTTGAGTAGGGGGGCTGATCTCTACTTGTCAGCGCGAATTTGGAAATTGAGTTATGTACATTACATCATTAAAATAAATAAAGTTAAGAAATATTTACACGCATAAATACCACAATAATTTGAAAAAAAAAGCTGTTATAAAAAGAAAAACCTACTTCAAAATGTCCCTTATGAAAACAAAATAAAAATATTAAAATTGATATGCGTGTCTAATGATTTGAATATTATTTCTTGCTTTTTAGAGCTTCTAATTTTGAAGCTGCTTCTTGTTTTTATTTTTGAAGGAGGTTTTATAATTCAATTTTAATTTTATAGAAAACGAATTGTCTCATAAGCTTTATTTAATTACTGTGCGCTTCCTAACTTTATAAAGTGTTATCTTTTTTAGCTGTCAAAAAAAAATGCAAACGAAGAGAAGAAAACATTACAGCAAACAAGATCTAATAAATGCTTTGGAAGAAGTTAAAAAGGGAATGGCAGTAAAGATGGCTGCAAGAACTTTTAAAGTCCCTAGGGGAACTCTTGCCGATCGAGTGAAAAAGAAGAATTGTAGAGATGTTCCACGTCGTAAGCTGATATTTGATATAGAAGAAGAGGATGCCCTTGTAAAATGGATTTATGATTGCAGTCAAAAACAAGGAAAATGCATACATAGGAAAGATTTACAAATAGTGGTACTAAATTACTAAAAACAATCAGGACGCAAAAATACATTTAAAAAAACCGGTCAAGAGCGAGTCGGACTCGCGCACCGAGGGTTCCGTACAATCATAAATATATTTGGATATGTTACTTTAGTACAGTCTTTAAAAAGTAGGATAAACGGCAGACAGGTGGACGAACAGGCGGACAGTTAATTTACAAATCTTAACCACAGCTGCTTATGGTGACTGAAAAACGTTTCAGCCACTCCACATTGCAAACTGTTTATATTACTAAGTAGGAACTTATTCTTCGTTTATTCGTACGGCTAATAGTAGGTAATTCTATTAGAACAAGCCACCAATTATTATTGTAGTATTAGGTTGCGCCATCTCTTGACCGATAGTGGAACTATTTTTTATCGTAGGTCAGCATTCTTAGGTCACCGCCATCTGTTGACTGGTAGTGAAACTAAAGAATTTTTGTTTGTTTTTTGAATTTCTAAAAAAGTGTGTTATATTGAGACATCGTTTTATTTTTCCTGTAATCTTTACGTAAACTACTATCACACAGAATTATTTCAGATTTTTCTCTTTGCAAACTTCGGAGATAAGGGGGGGGAACGGTATATTTTTTACATTTTTCATCATAAGTCAAAAACTATGCGGCCTAAGATAAAAGAAAAAAATGTTTTAAAATTTGCAAACAGCGCTCTTTCATATGATACCCCACATGCCCTAGTCACCTTATTTAAAATTTTTAAGCCCCCTTTTCAACCCCTGTTGTAAAAAAAATATTGATTTTTTTCTTTCTTATTTGCCAAATAGTTGGGCAAATGTCAACTCAAACTATTCTAAATTTCAAGTTGATACCATTAGTAGTTCTCGAGATATCCAGCTGTGACAGACAGACAGACAGACAGACAGACTGAGTCACACCATAAGGGTTCCTTTTTTACCATTTTGGTACGGAACCCTAAAAATGGAAAACCGGGGACAAAATGGTGCCAACTGTTTATGGAACGTCATCCAGAACTGACAGAAATGTTTTAGACTCTCAATAAGAACCGATGAGTAATAAACTTAATATTTTAAACCAATAAGAATATCAAAAAAAAAAACATTGAAATAAATCACTTTAACTAATACTAGCGCGGTTTTATTGAAAGTATTTTAGTAATTAGTTGGTATTTGATTTGACTTTTTATTTTCCCGACATTTCGGTACCTTTGCAGCTGCCGTGGTCACGCACGGGGGACTGAAGCTGCTCGTGAGCCTACCCTCAAGTGATTTCATAAAGACGTTCAGAAATTTATATTAAACAATAAATTTGAATGGGTTAAAATTTATGTTATGATTTAATTTAGTGAATTAATTAATGCTAAAAAGAGATAATCTACTGAATCTACGACCATATCACATGGAGGCTTTTTTTTACAAAATCTTTCCGGGAGAGCACACCCAATTTTGTGAAATGTCGGATAATTCAGTAGATTATCTCTTTTTAGATTTCTGTCTTCTTTATACATTTCTGCAATACAATCATCGCTTGAAAGTGGTTACACACCTACCTGGGGATTGAAGCTACTCGTGAGGCTACGCTCACAAGCAGCGTCAGTCCCCGTATTGAATTCGTCCCCTCCTAGAGACGAATACGATACGGTTTTGGAAATCAAAATATGCCCCGTAAGCGTATCGATTTCGGCTCCATCAGTAGACGAAATCAACACGGTTTTGTGCATTTATTTGTGTGAAAGGATATCTTCTAAAAACGTATCGATTATGTCTACAGCTAGCGCGGTGATTAACAGAATACCTACGTTTTGGTAATAGTTATCCAAATGAAAACTGTTGACAAAAACAGGATCGAATTCGTCCTCCAAGCTTAAGAGTTTAAAGTGAAAGAAATAAAACGAAGTAGGTATGGTAAATAATCAACATCAGTAGGTATATTAAAGTTTAATATAATATGTTAGGGATATAATATATTATGAAATTGCCGTTTTGTATGGAAAATTTTAAAGAAATTGAATTTTCCATACTAACCTTTTCTTAATTTATTTAACAACGATGCGTGCTATGTTTTTAAACTATTATGCACAAATGTTTAACAATTATTATCGGCTAAGATACAACAAATTAAGTAGCCATTTCTGCTAACAAAAAGGAGTCACTCATAAGGTACTTTTTAAAGTAGGTACGAGTATTCTGTGATCAAGGAAAGAAAAATCAGAAATATTTTTATTGCTGATAGTTGGCCATCATGATCATATTTCAAAATTATAACAATGAGGACAATATGAGACTGCATGTGAGAAAGAATCAACAAATACAAATATCTTTATTTGCTTTAAATAGGGTACAAATGGGGATGTTAAAAGTAGGTAAATTAGAACTTAACCTATGTAGCCAACTAAAGTAGCATGCAAACATAACAAAGTTTATTAAAGATTAAATTAAATAGTCCAATCAATGAGCATATTTGTTGTATGGAGACTTCCGAAAAATTCTCCCGTCTATAAAATTTGGCATGTGATGAAGTTAGGTAACACAGATTACAGATGAACAATAAGCCAATAAAATTTGTTACGAGAAGTTAGGTATTTTTACCTAAACATGAAAATCGCTTATATCTCTCTGTGAATATTTCCTCGGGCTAAAATACTTTCTGTATACGTATTTGTGTATTAGTTAGAATAAGTATGTAAAAGAATCCAATATTTTTTCGATTTCGGAGATACTCCAAATTTTAATTTTAATATTTTTCAATATATCTTTTCTTGATAAAAATATCTGCTGATTATTATTTTTTAATATGTTTTTGTACCCTTAATATATAGATTTGTTCAGTAGGCCAACAAATTTTCTTCTTTAATCATATTTATACATAAATGTATGAAAATGGACCGACTATTTTTCACATTACCTCTTAAGACCAAAAAATAAAAAAAATATGATTAAAGAAGAAAATTAATTGACTTACTGAACAAAGCTATATATTTAAGGATATAAAAACATATTAAAAATAATAATCAGCAGATATTTTTATCAAGAAAATATATATTGAAAAATATTAAAATTTAAATTTGGAGTATCTCCGAAATCGAAAAAATATTGGATTCTTTTACATACTTATTCTAACTAATACACAAGTACGTATACAGAAAGTATTTTAGCCCGAGGAAATATTCACAGAGAGATATAAGCGATTTTCATGTTTAAGTAAAAATACCTAACTTCTCGTAACAAAATTTATTGGATTATTGTTCATCTGTAATCTGTATTACCTAACTTCATCACATGCCAAATTTCATAGACGGAAGAATTATTCGGGTTGCATAAGCCCCGTTGATTGGACTAAAATGTCAATTTCATATTAGTTATTAAAATTATTAATTTAAAATTGCTCCACAAATGCGAAAAATTCCAAGTCTATAGCTGAAATTGTAAAGGATAACAATTTAAATTTAATGTAAACTTAACCTTGTTTATACAAGTCTATACTAGTCAATTTAAAATTGTATTGCGCAAATGGTTAGTGGACAGGGTATTCTACTCAATTGATGAATTTCTTAAGATATGATAACAGTTAGTTTTGTAATATCAATATCAAAACAGTTACAGTTACAGTTTGGGACAGTTACGTAGTTACGTGTACTAGTCTGCGAGGATATATTAAGCTTCTTTAAGTTAGATCACTCGCTTGAGTGAATCTTTGACCATTTTGTAATACACTTTTAGCTACAATGAGATAAAGTTCATTTTCCTACAAAGAGCTAATCAAGCTAAGAGGCGACGAAATCGATACCTTTTTGGAACAAAAAACTGTATGATTAACCCTACACACAAGCGTATTGATTTCGTACCCTCCAGTTGACGAAACCTATACAGTTTTGCGGAATAATGTAAACGACAAAATTTACAGCAAAACCGTGTTGATTTCGTCTACTAGTGGGGTCGAAATCGATACGCTTACGGGGAATATTTTGATTCCCAAAACCGTATTGTATTTGTCGCGAGGAGGGGATGAATTCAATAAGGTTGAGGGAATACGCCCCCCGTGACAACGGCAGCTGCAAAGATGCCGAAACTTTTTTTCTTTATAGAGCTTTTTAATTTTGAAGCTTATTTTATCTTCATGTTTTTGAAGGGGGTTTTTCTTATTTTAATTTAAAATCTATTTTATTTAAAATAAAAAGAATCTGTCCCTTATGCTTTATTTAATTATTGTGCGCTTTTTAACTTCTAGTGTTTTCTTTTTTAGCCGTCAAAAGAAAAATTCCAAAGAGGAGAAGAAAACAGTACACCAAACAAGATCTAATAAATGCCTTGGAAGAAGTTAAAAATGGAATGGGAGTAACAACGGCTTCAAAAATTTTTGCAGTCCCTAGAAGAACACTTCGCTGCCGATTGGAAAACAAGAATTGTAGAGATGTTCCAGGTCGTAAGTCGATATTTGATATAGAAGAAGAGAATGCCCTTGTAAGATGGATTTATGATTGCAGTCAAAAAGGAAATCGCAAACAACAAGATTTACAAGAACTGGTCGTAAATTACTTAAAAAAAGCAGGTCGCAAAAATACATTTAAAAATGGAAAACCGGGGAAATATTGGTGCAAACTATTTATAGAACGTCATCCAGAACTGACGGAAATGTTTTTGACTCTCAAAAGGATAAAACCATAAGAACTGATGAGTAATAAATTTTTCAACACACTTGCTCGTAAAGTGAGCCCTAATACATCGCTTTTAGGGCCATAAACCGAACTATAATAAACGCGTGCAATAATATATAAAACACTAGTTGGTTATAGAATTATCCCTACAAAGTTAAATAGGTACCTTACTGCAAGTTCTATGCGAGTAAACAGAGAATTTTCAATTTGACCGGGTAATACAGTTATTTTTTTAGTAACTACAAAGAGGTTTTATGCCGCTGAAAATGCATTTGCATTTTTGGAATAAATAAATGTGTAGGTCCTTAATATAGTCAAATAAATATTTATTATTATCAAATTATTCCTAATTTACAATATTTTGTTATAAAATATTTAAATATTAGCATTTTATCACTTAAATTTATAATTTTGAAGTAGGCTGTATGCTCACTAACCCCTTTGTTCGCAAAATATTCTAGCATTGGGCGTGTGAAAAAAACAAAAAAAAACCTGCGCGCCTTTTCTCACCATGATTATCATTTTGTTTTTGTCGTATTTGTTGCTATGTGGTAAATTACTTTGTTTTTTCCTCGCAAATGTGTTGAAAAACGTCGTATGAAACTCGTGAGCTCTTACTTATTGCACACTCGGCTGAGTTACGCCCTCGCCTGCGGCTCGGGCTGCAACCCACAGCCTTGTGTGCAATAAGCAACCTTAGCTAACTTGTATCATAATGTACTATAATATTTTAAACCAGTAAGAATATACAAAAAAAAACATTAGAAAAAAGCACTTTTAACGGATACTAAAGCGGTTTTATTAAAAGTACTTTGGTAATTAGTTGGTATTTGGTTAGATTTTTTATTTTCCCGACGTTTCGGAACCTTTGCATCTGCCGTGGTCACTGACAGAAGCTGTTCGTGAGCCTACCTTCAAGTGTTGATTTTATAAATACGTTCAGAAATTTGTATTAAACAAAAATTTTAGTGGGTTAAGTTAATGTTATATTAATGCTCAAAAGAGAGAATCTACTGAATCTACCACCATATCACAAAATTAGGAGGCTTATTTCATAACATCTTTTTTGGAAGGGCCTCCCAATTTTGTGAAATGGTGGTAGAGTCAGTAGATTCTCTCTTTTTACATTTCTTTCTTCTTTATAATTTTTTTAACGTCTTTAATTCTTTATACGTCATCGCTACCCTATCTAGGGACTGAAGCTGCTCGTGAGGCTTCGCTCACAAGCAGCTTCAGTCCGCCGTGACCACGGCAGCTGCAAAGATGCCGAAGCTTTTTGTTTTACAGAGCTTTTTAATTTTGAAGCTTATTTAATTTTCATGTTTCTGAAGGAGTTTTTTCTTATTTAAAATTAAATTTTAATTATTTACTGTCTGCTTCTTAACTTTATCTAGTGTTTTCATTTTTAGCCATCAAAAGAAAAATACCAACCAGGAGAAGAAAACATTACACCAAACAAGATCTAATAAATGCCTTGGAAGAAATTAAAAAAGGAATGGCAGTAAAAGTGGCTGCAAAAATTTTTGACATCCCTAGAAGAACTCTTGCCGACCGATTGATTAAAAAGAATCGTAGAGATGTTCCAGGTCGTGAGCCGGTATTTGAAATAGAAGAAGAGGATGCCCTTGTAAAATGGATTTATGATTTTATTCAAAAAGGAAATCACAAACATAGAATAGATTTACAAGAACTGGTAGTAAATTACTTGAAAAAAGCAGATCGCAAAAATACTCGTACATTTAAAAAAAATGGTGCAACCTTTTTATTGAACGTCATCCAGAACTGAGGGGATTGTTTTGGTCTTTTAAAAGGACCAAACCGATAAGAATACCTAAAAAACCGGCACCATCAGTACTAAACACCGCCACTACGCCCGCCGTCTAGAAAATTCTTAACCAAAAATGATTTGAATATTTAAATGGATGGACAATAATATACGAGTGTGTTTAATTACAAACAATAAAAAATCTTTATAAAGTAGCGGAAAAATATTGAATAGTCTCACTAACAATAAAATCATAATAATTAGAAAACAAAGCAAAGAAAATTGCACTACGATGCGATTAATTTGTACAACTGAAGTGATTATTTCAGAGCTATTGCGGTATAAAATAAAGTACATAATATAATTTGTAAAATTTTCTCTTTGCCATACAATCTAAAAATCAGCAGTAAAAAAAATAATGTCTTTTTATGATTAACGTGCATATAGTGGCAACGCTAGATAGACCGCAATTGTGTTTTACTTTTGCTTGATTGGTTATCGAAAATATTGGTCTATTTCCATCTCGTTGTATATTAGCAATTAAAAGAGACACCTTATTGATAGATTAAGTAAACTGACAAGTTTGTTTAGTAATACAGGAGCTTATTTGTTAAAAAATAGCATAGATTTTTTGGAAAAATATGAGTTAGATTACAAACTGTTATCAATTCATATCTGTTACGATCTGTCATTTTTTTTTGTAGCATGAAGTCCTTTATCTAATGTGATAACTGGGCACAAACCGTCATTCATATTTCGCTTTTTATTTCTTATGCAAATGCTTTTTAATATATTTAAAAAAAATCTCTTATGTTTTATTTTTATTTTTACAGTCTGCTTCTAACTAATTTAAGTGTTTAAAATTAAAACTTTTTTTATTTCAGATACTTTGGTGTTATTGCCAAGTACAAATCGTACACCTTACGTGACATTCAAAAACTATTCTTTCTCGTATTGTACTGGAAAACGAGTACTTCTGTGTTCCAGCAGACTCAGCAAGAGCTGCAAGGCAAAACTGAAAGTAGACAGCACTGAGGTGAAAGTCATAAGCGAACATAACGAACACAACCACCCACCGCCACTATTCCATAGGACTGCAGAAGGAATTTATATAAAATTAAAATAGAAAATACTATCCTTATTAAAATAATATTATAAATGCGAAGGTCCGTTTATTTGTTTGTTACGCCTTGACGTCTTAACTACTGAACCAATCATCATGTTATTTTGCATACACATTCTTAGGGGTACAGAGAAGAACGTAAGGTACCTTTTATCCAGAAAAAGGTACTGTTCCCGAGGGATAGCAAAAAAAACTTTCCACGCAGACGAAGTCGCGGGCGGGCGCTAGTTATATTATACTTACGAACTAAATTGTTTGTGTTGTGTGCCCTTGTTGAGATGTCAATATTACTCATATAACGCAAATTGCGTAACATGTAAGTTTTGAATTTTTGATGTAAAGGTGAACATAATATTGTCATCGCTTTGGGTTTGGAGCCCCATTAAGTTCTAAGTGGATAAAAGGATTGATAGAATATTTATTTATTCTATTTCCTGTGACCTGTACATATTTTTATTTTTTAGATGCGACTTTAAGGTAGTACGTATTTTCATCTGTTTATAACTTGTTTTTGTAGCCCATTCTTGTGGATAAAATATTGAGAAAATATTTTATTATTTCATTTTATTTTATTCATCTTGTAACCTGTATCCTCTGCACAAAAATTTTATACAATTATTTGTCTCTTATAGAGTTCCCGCCCGAACAAATAAGATTATATCTAAATCAGATGTTTATTAACAATCTAATTGTTCGGGTTTATCCGTGCTGACTGCGTGGGATTGTATCATTCTTCGGGAAGAACTTGGATAAAAATTTCCTTTAGGTTTATCAAGGTTTTGAACTGTGTTCCTAATTTCATCCAAATCCACTTAGCCGCAAACGCAAATAGCGTAATTGAGGAATAATCATTCAAACATAGAAACTTTTACATTTATAAAGGATACTAACCACAGTATCCAATATATCGAATAGTATGACCAATTCTTTACTTAAGCTTTTTCTTTTTTTAGATGATATAGGAAGAATGAAACGGAAGAGAAATAAAGGTATGCCTAGAAAGTTGTATTCCCAAGAAAACTTGAAAAATGCAATGGAAGAAATTAAAAAAGGAATGTCAAAAAGATTGGCTGCTAAAATCTTTAGTGTCCCTAGAGCAACAATTCAATTCCGTTTGAAAGATGTTTCTCATGGACAGGTTCCAGGTCCAAAGCCGATATTTGATAAAGAAGAAGAGAATGCACTAGTCAGATGGTATAATGATTGTAATCATAAAAGAAATCCCAAACGAATAATAGGTTTACAAAAAGGAGTTGCTGATTATCTTAAAAGAACAGGTCGCATAAATACCTTTAAAAAAGGAGTACCTAGCCAAAAATGGTGTAGTCAATTTATACAACGCCATCCAGAACTTTTTGGGGGAGTTTTTAAGTTACCAAAAGAAGAAGAATAGATATTCACTTCTCAAGCTTACGCGCTCACTAGACATGAAATAAAACACTTTTTAACGGGGGACTGTCTCCCGTGACCACGGCAGCTGCAAAGGTGCCGAAACGTCGGGAAAACCAAAAATCAAACCAAATACCAACTAAATACCAAAGTACATTCAATAAAACCGCGCTAGTATCCGTTAAAAAGTGTTAGAAGAATAGATATTAAAAATAAAAATTAAATAATTCTGCAAATCCATAATCATAATTCGATTCACTCAAAAAATCGAACGAAAGAGTTCATCAGAAGTTAGTAGTAAAAGAGGGTAGAGATACTGAGTTTTGATTTGACCAATCCCGAGCCAGATCGCTGACCGCGAGGTTAAAATAAATGTGTTGTTTTCTATTTGGCATCAAGGTAAACCTCTGCGAAGATAGCGATGTTGGAGGAGGTGACATCAAGCGAGCGAGTTAAACTGCGATCGCGACGCGAGGTGTCGCAGTGAGTCATCTTCACAATATCATTACCCTAAGCATTGGGTTACATTTTGTAATTTGATTGCACTCATTCATTTTATGGTGACAGGTTTGTTAAAAAAAAAAGTTTTCTTGGAATAACTATGATTGACCAGCAAGTTACCTGCCAAGTCGACCCGTGTAAATACCACATAAGTATCGCAGTGAAGTGTAAGAGTGGGATTAAAATTTGTGGTTTGATTATGTCATTTTTAATGGTTATTGTATGACAGGTGTGTTAAAAAAATTGCGTAGGTTATTTTGGAATAAATATGATTTACAATCTATAATATCCGTTTTTGTAACATAAAATCGTTTATCCAATGTAATCACTGAGCAAAACCTGCATTCATATTTTGTTTTTTATTTCAATTATGTTTCCATTTACATATTAATGTAAGTAAGTGTTTTTACTTACATTAATATGTAAATGGAAACATATTGTTTTTTTATCAATATCAAATTGTCTCTTTTGCTTTTTTAATTACTGTCTACTTCCTAACTTAATTTAGTGTTATCTTTTCTAGCCGTTAAAAGAAAAATACTAACGAAGAGAAGAAAACATTACCCTAAACAGGATCTAATAAATGCCTTGGAAGAAGTCAAAAAGGGAATGGCAGTAAAATTGGCTGCAAGAATTTTTCAGGTCCCTAGAGGAACCCTTGCCGACCGAGTGAAAAAGAAGAATTGTAGAGATGTTCCAGGTCGTAAGCCGATATTTGATAAAGAAGAAGAGGATGCCCTTGTGAAATGGATCTATGATTGCAGGCAAAAACAAGGAAAACGCAAACATAGAAAAGATTTACAAGAACTGGTAGTAAATTACTTAAAACACTCAGGTCGCAAAAATAAATTTAAAAATGAAAAACCGGGGACAAAATGGTGCCAACTATTTATGGAACGTCATCCGGAACTGACGGGAATGTTTTTGACTCCCAAAAGGATAAAACCGATAAAACCAGAATAGAACCGGCCCGAACAGTACTAAACAGCGCCGTCGAGAATGTCTTAACCAAAAATGATATGAATATTTGAATGGGTGGACCATAAAATACGATTGTGTTTGATTACATAAAAAAACCGGCCAGGTGCGTGTCGAGCCCCGCGCCGTAGGGTTCCATAGTTATCCTATACCATACCATATTTACCACTATCATTTTTCGTCTGCAAAAATAACTTTGTTTTTCACAGTATTGGTATGAATGACAAAGTTATGTTTGCGGTTTTGGAAAATGTGCTATATCTCGAAAACTAATTTCTATATCTCGTTCAAACCAATTTTCGTTGAAAGTGTTTATTAAAATCTATAGCACATTTTTTTTAGTTTTCACTCTCCTATTTCAAAAGTTAGGAGGGGTGGGGGGGAGGGACACACAATTTACCACTTTTGGCAGTGTATATCTTTCAAACGGTTGACTTTGAGAAAAAATTGTCTTAGGAACCTCAATGTCATTTTTAAAGACCTATCTACACCGTCATTTTGTAATCGTTTTCATTAACTTAAGGGAGTGTTCTACGAGTGATACTAAACATTTTTGCTAAAGAAACATGGGTCAAAAAACGACAAAAAATTTTGACATTCCCATACTAATACAATGTTTTAGCTGTCTAGTTAGTATGGGAGGACCAACATTTTTTGTCATTTTTCGACCCATGATTCTTGGGCAAAAATATTTAGTTTCATGGTTACAACACACCCTTAAGTTAATTAAAACTACTACAAAATGACGGTGTAAAGACACCTTGCAAGTATTGGTTTGAAGAAAAATAAAATTTCCGTTTCAGTTTTTTTTATTTTCGTGTTAAAATCGTTAAGCGGTTAACAGAATACATCTACCTACCAAGTTTCAACTATGTAATCTTAATACTTTCGAAATAAAATGGCTGTGACACACGGATGGACAGACAGCTACAGACAAACAGACAAACGACAAATCTATAACGGTTCCGTTTTTTGTCATTTAGGCTACGGAACCTTAAAAACGATGTCTATGGTGTAAAAAAATATTTAAAAGCCTCACTAACAATAAAATTTAACAATAAAACTAACGAAACAGATCATAACATTTTGAAAACAAAGCACTGAAAATTATATTACTTAGAGAATTAAAATAACATAAAATGCAATTCAAAAATAATAATGAGCTTTCGCCCGATGCCAAACTGTGCTTAGCTCAGTATTAGCAACAAAACAAATCTAGACAAAATAATGCCAGAGAGGTAAATGAAAAAACTGGTTTCAACACTTTCAACCGAATATAGTTTTCATAGTAACATTGCCGGCCGTTAAATAAACACGACACATGGATTTTCATACTAACTTTGCCGGCCGCAACTTGCGTGTTTAAGACCTGTCTAGCAATCTAGAATCTCGAAGAAGATTGTTAATAGTACATTACTGCAGCGGCAGGCAACACAGGCATTGAAGGACGAACGTAAAAATGTGGGCCGAGGCGAAGCCGAGATACACACATACGTGAGTCCATCAATGCCTAGGGGTATGCATTACAATTAGAGGTGGTTAATATAGCATCTAGCGCCATATTATAGCGCGCTATCTGTAAATAGCGCACATAACGCGCTATGTAAGTAGACGCTATGGCGCTATGAATATCGCGCGTGGCAACAAGTAGCGTCGTTGTTGGCCGGACGGGGGCGCGGGCATTCGTTATAGTTAAAAAACATCGCGTGCGCGCTTTTGCTACCGGATGCGTTACGCGCGTTTCTCTCGCAACACGCTAGGTACGAGTATAATATCGCGCGCGACCTTCTATTGTGTTAGTTCGATTAGGACTTTTATGACACAACTAGTCAATTAGTAAGTATTATGTAAAAGCTATTTAGCTAAGCAAAGTTAGTTGAACGAGAAATATGGTAAAAACAACCGAATTTCAAAGGTCAATAAGGTCGAAAATCGCTTGCACCTGTTTTTTTAACTAGAAAACATTGTCTAGTGGTCACTAGTTAAAAAAATGAATGCAAGCGATTTTCGACCTTATTGACATTTACCAAAATCACGGTTTTTAATGAAACATCAGAATTAGTAAACGAGAATACGGCAAAAAAACAACCGAATAGCAAACGTCAATAAGGTCTAAAATCGCTTTCACCTGTTTTTTTTAACTAGGAAACATTGTCTAGTGATCACAAGTTAGAAAAATGAGTACAAGTGATTTTCGACCTTATTACGAAACTTATTTTCGAACTTTAGACAGTTCTAAGCCCGAAAAGATAAAGTTCATTAGTTTACATTACTGCTTTATTTTATTAAAGACTAAAATGTAACGTATTAATAAATAACGTTTTTGTAAAGCGCGCGATCTGTCTAACGAACGACGTGTGAAGTAACGTGTTACGAAATCTAACGTGCTGCATCTAAAGCGCCAGCCAGCCGCCCTCATGCTACCTGATAAATAGCGCGTTATAACATAGCGTATTTAATAGCGCGCTAGAAATCAATAGCATATAGTCTGTAGCGTGCTGTTGCTTTATAGGCGTTATGAACAACTCTAATTACAATGCCAAAAATTCATATCATAACACATACGACCGAAATATCGACGGATAAAACACCTATTTTCAAAACAACGGACATACTAAATGTCGAAATCCAATAGACCGAAACGTGAAAGATCGAATTATCAAATGACCGAAAGTTCGAAATCCCGAAAGTTTAAAACCCCGAATGTTAAAATGTCGATACTTATAACTTACTCGACCTACACAAACACATACATTTATGAAAGTATGCGCTGCGGTTAATTTGTTTTACTCAAAAATGCTTGTAAAATGGTCATTATTTTGACAAAATCCACCAATTGAGTACGAAATAGTTTTTTTTTTCTGGCGCTTCGCCGGCCGTTGCCGCGGCATGCTCGCTTCGCTCGCTCGGCTCGCGCGTTGGGTTCATGTCAACCTAACATGCTCGTCGCTACGCTCCTTGCACCTATCTCGTGACCTAAGGTCTACGGTTTCTAAGTCCCAGTAGACTAGTTTAAACTCATTTCCGGCAGCTAAATTTGCTATAAAGCATTTCAGGCGAAGAGATTTTTAGGGTTCCGTAGCCTAAATGGCAAAAAACGAAACCCATATAGATTCGTCATGTCTGTCTGTCTGTCCGTCTGTCTGTCTGTCTGTCCGTATGTCACAGCCACTTTATTCCGAAAGTATTAAGATAAGACTACACAGTTGAAACTTATTAGGTAGATATATTCTGTTATTTAATACAAAAATAAGAAAAATAAAAGATTAAGCGGGGGCTCCCCATACATGGAACTGAAACTGAAAAAAATTTTTTTCTTCAAACCAACACGTGTTGGGTGTCTATAGATAGGTCTTTAAATATGACATGAGGTTCTTTAGACAACTTTTTCTCAAAGTCAACCGTTTGAAAGATATACACCGCCAAAGTGGTAAAATGTGTGTGTGTCCCCCCCCCCCTTTATCTTTTGAAATAAGAGAGTGAAAAATCTAAAAAATATATATATGCTGTAGATCTTAATAAACACTTTCAAATAAAATTGGTTTGAACGAAATATAGTAATTAGTTTTCGAGATATAGCACATTTTCCGAAACCGTAAATATAACTTTGTCATTCATACCAACACTGTGAAAAACAAAGTTATTTTTGCAGATGAAAAATGATAGGTGGTATTAAATATGGTATGGTATAAGGTAACTACGGAACTCTACGGCGCGTGGCCCGACACGCACTTGGCCGGTTTTTTAAAACTAAACTTATTGTGATTAAGATAATTTAATTTAATTTTTTACCCCTTTTTTAATTATTTACAGCTTGTTGTTTTTGACTAATTCGTTAATTCGGTATTAAGTAGTTCGGGGTATAGAACGTAGGTTTATTAATCTTCGGTTTTTTAAGCTTCGGGTATAGTATTTCTTCGGGTATAAGCTCTTAGTATTTTCGGTAAAATGTCCTTTCGTGATTTTAAACGTACGGCCAAACAATCGTTCGACCTTATGATTTTCGGTCTTTCGTCCATAGATCTTCTGAAATTCGGTCTTTTCTACTTCGGTATTGTAACACATGACTAGTTGCGGCAAAGCCTTGTATAGACTTTTCTCAAACAATGCGCGAAAATAGGGAACATGCATAAATTTTTTTTTGTATCAAAATCAAAATATAATGCGTGAGAAAATCAACTCTAATATTAAAACTTTTCTCTTTGACTTATGCATGTTCCCTATTCAAACCAATTAGTAACTTTTTTAACATTTTATTTTTATTTAAAATTACTCTGATTACCGTGATTCGGAACTTTCCATTTGCAAAGCCAGTTCTTATTTTAAATATTTATGATGATCACAGACCTACTTGGCCCTCGCGTTTCATTGAAAAGTTCGTTCCATTTTTGAATTACACGTGATAATGAAATTTATTTCATTATCACGTGTAATTATAATAATAATAATTAACACGTGAAAATAAATTAACGCCTTTCTTTCTATACTTGTTAAGAGAGCTCCACACTCGCGCCGCGAACCGCGGCCGCGAATCACGGGCGCGGTTTGCTCATGAAAACGGTGCGAAATATATAGCCCTCCAGACTCGCGCGTGAACCGCGGCCGCGAATCACGGTAACATTAGTTCGGCATACTAGTTCTTTGACGCGGACCAAAAAACCGCCACCGGACGGGGAACGCCGCGAAACGCGAACGCGAAAGAGCTTATTACACCTTCCTGAATAACGGATCCGGAATTCAGAGTCCGATTTAGGACGAGAAATTCAGTCGCCAATTAGACCATCCTGAATAACGTATCCGATATCACAGCTTTACAATCATACAGTCATACTCAAAGTGGATTGAGATTGTTTTGAGACATAAGTACATGAGTCGGGCGACTGTGTTACGATCATACAGTTATTAAACGTACTCAAAGTGGTTTGAGATTGTTTTGACGACTGTGTAGTATTAAAGACTGTGCTACCACAGCCTAAAGAGTATTTAGTTCATACAGTCAGTACAAGTAAAAGTACTCATCCTAGACTGATGGTGACCTTGAAGAAATGATAGGTCTTAGTGAGATCTTCATTAATTTAGATGACAAACAGATTTGATAGCTGTCATCTAAAATGAAGATCTCACTAAGACCTATCATTTCTTAGCTAGGATGAGTACTTTCCAAGATATTGCTATTTTAAATTTAATATGTTTACGATTTTTATTAGTATTTCGTTATTTTATTCATTAGTCATCATCGCAATTACTTATCTTTATTGTTTTTGCAATTCAAAAAAGCAAATCACATAGTGACAGCCCTTACAATTTTAGTCGTTGCGCCAACTGTCTAGGCGAATGGCGGCTTTGTTTTCGCCAACATAAAAGGCGTTGACTGACTGTAGTACGAACTAAATACTGTGGTACTACTGTGTCGGAGCCGAGCGTCCTGAATGCGATTAAACTGTCCTAATTGCTTCCGATTTAGCATCCGTTACGTCGGAGACCATTTCTATCCTAACTAGGATCCTAAATCGGACACTACCTTCCTTAATGCAATTACACTTCTCTGAATTTAGGACAGACTTCATATCGGATCCGATATTCAGGATGATCTAATAAGCTCTGAAGCCGCGAAACTCTCCACACTCGCGGTTCGCGGCCTTCGCGGGCCTTCGCGGCGCAAGTGTGGAGCCCTCTATAAAATTCGTCGTTTTATAATTGATCTGAAATAGTTTAACATTCACCATAACCTTATTAAATGTAAAAATGGTAATAAACAAAATGCACTGCAACACTTTTTATTTTTATAACTATCATAAATGTTAGTTGTTCGAACAGTCGTTTTATTTCTAAATCAAAGATGTCACATATTTTTCATTGTTAATAGAAAAATATAATAATGTAGGTATTAACTTTTACTCACTTAAATATGTTTCACTTAAATATTTCGTCAGTGGTATTGTATCAAGGTATTTCGAGGTTTCACGTGTTACAATTTGTACTCTCTCGAAACACCGTCTGCTCTCTTCACTGACAATGACAACTAAATCTTACTCTTCATGGAAACCACAATTAAGCAATGTCTTATTGCTGTTTCAGAAATCCCGTACGAATTTGTGAAATCAAAAAGAGGGAAAGACCTTGTATTCGTCGCAGGGTACACTTACTACTACAAAACAGGCAACAGCTACATTTGTTCATCAGGCCGACGCTGCGAACCTCGATGCCAAGCGCGTCTGTTGCTGAAGAATGGGGTGATAGAGAAAATTGATAACTACCATTGTCACCCACCGAGGGAGTATATGAGAGCAAATGACGGGGGTATTGTATTTTACTAAGATAAGAGGAGAGGGCGTCTATCATCCTCCGGCATTCAGCCAATCAGACGAAGAGTGTTTTTCAGACGAAGATGTCATTTGTTAATTACAAAAACTATAATCTACACTACAATATGAATCTTTGGATAATTCATTAAAAATTGAAATAGAATACATATTTTCGTTATTTTCCGATCCACCGCGTCTTCTTTCTGTAATAAAATTCCCGGTTCTATAAATTGATCTGAAATAATTTAACATTCACAATATCCTTAGTTAATTTAACAAATGGTGATAAACAAAATGCACTGCACCACTTTTTATAACTAACATAAATGTTAGTTGATCGAGCAGTCGTTTTATATCAATGATGTCAAATTTTTCATTGTTAATAGAAAAATATAATAATGTATTTACGTTTACTCACTTTAATATGTTTCACTTAAACATTCGAAAAAGGTATTTCGAGCTTTTCGGTTTTCGAAGCTTGTCTTGTTGCTGTTTCAGAAATCCCATACGAATTTGTGAAATCAAAAAGAGGAAAAGACCTCGTATTCGCCGCAGGTTACACTTACTACTACAAAACAGGCAACAGCTACATTTGCTCATCAGGCCAAACCGGCAAACCTCGATGTCAAGCGCGTCTGTTGCTGAAAAATGGGATGATAGAGAAAATTGATAAATACCATTGTCACCCACCAAGGGAGTATATGAGAACAGATGACGGGGGTGTCATATTTTACTAAGAAATGAAGAGAGGCCGTCCGTCGTCCTCCAACTTCCAATTACTCAGACGAAGAATGAATTTTGTGGCCAAAAATATAATCTACAATATTAAGAGCCCGTACACATTTTGCCGCTAACTGCCGCTATCTCGCTCGCACATTTCATGTTTTCTCAAGATTTCTTAAATCAGAGTGCGTAATTGAAAAATGCGTCTCGGCCACTTTTCACAATATATTTAAGTTTTTTGTTGCTAAAGTACAAAAAGTTGTCCTTTCTAACAGCGAAGAACTGGCAAAAACTATATTTTTTGTACTTCAGCAACTCATAACTGAAATATATGTTGAAATGTCCGTAATCTCATATTGCGAAAAGTGTCCATAATCTCATATTGCGAAAAGTGGCATATCTTACATTAACCTAAGAGAATGGTGAATTTTCAAATTTGGGATTCACAATGCTATTTTTATACAATACGTATACTTACTTAATATGCTAGAAAAAATACGACTCGCACAAGATTGGAAATATTTAATTTATTACGTTCCGAAGATGTATTTCAACATGGAGGAGACGAAGAGGAATATGAATAAAATAAATCACACAATTTTATTTCTTATTAAATTCATTTTAAATTATAATATAAATTGATTTCAATTTATATAATTTTTCTTGATACTACTATAAGTAAGGATTGGGCACAACTTAGCTGTTAAATAAGTTTATTATGCACGTAAGTTATGATCTTAATACGGTAAATAAAGCACTACTTTGAATTAAGAAAACTTTTTGCATTCTAAAATCTGATAATTTACCACCGTGCGGCAGTCAGCGGCAAAATGTGTACGGGCTCTTAATATATGGACGATCTATTAATGATTGGAATAGAATATTAATTTTTTCCGAGCCGTTAGGATTCTTAATAAATAATAATAATCATTTAATAAGTAATTTTAGGTTTTTATGAAAAATTCAACTTATACAAAAAAAAATACGACGCACCAAATCAATTCACGGACGGGAATTGATTTGGTGCGAGTCGTATTTTTTCTAGTATATTATTTAGTATTGTATAAAATTAGCATTGTGAATGCTAAAGCTGTTTCATTTTAATCAATTGTCAAAATATCTGGAAAGATATTTCAATTGAATGTCGAGGTAATCCCTTCCTCACATGATGAAATAACGCTGTATTGCAGCCTAAGAGTGGGATATACTTCTTCTAGTATTATTAGTCTAAATTTGACGATGCCACTAGTGACGTAGTGACTCGGTAGCTCAGCGGTCAGAGCATTGAACCGGACTTCCAGCTGACGGATTTCTTTTCCGTCCGAGATTTAATCTTGTGCGAGTCGTATTTTTTCTAGCATTATTGTATAAAAATAGCATTGTGAATCCCAAATTTGAAAATTCACCATTCTTTTAGGTTAATGTAAAATCACATCCCCCGTGACTGATTGACGGAGAGAGAGCAAGTAGTGAGGGGTTTAGCTGGTAGTGGTGCCTGCTCTCGATCATCCCATCTGGTCAGCCCATCGAGTGGGTAACCTTATGGAGAGATCGGGAGGAGACTCTCTCCCTCTTCCCCCCTTGGGGAGAGGTTAGAACCCCCCGGATCCGCCGCTGAGCCTACTATTCAGGCTGGACGGGGGACCCGGAGCGGCGAGAGACAGACCAGGAGTGGCTTCCTGCTAACTGACCGAGTCCAGCATACCAGGTATTGTATACTTAAAGAGTGTATTTGCCCTCATTATAATAAAAAAAAAGGTTAATGTAAGATATGCTAACAAGCAAAATGCACAGGACCATTTTTTCAAAAAACATGTAATGCTAGTTGTTGTGTCTTTTCTTTTTAAATTTATCAATGACGTCATAGTTTTTAATTTTTATTGAAAAATATATGTTTTTACTAGAGATGCGCCGAATGTTCGGCCGAATATTCGTATTCGGCAAATTCGGCAAAATTTTTCAGGTTCGTATTCGGCCGAACATTCGGTTAATTTGCCAAATAATTACCGAATGTTTAAATTGTACCAATAATACCAATTATTCATTGACAAAATAAAAAAGATTAAGAGGATTTCAAAATCTTTGATAGATATTCAAAAAATCAAAACGTACAGGCTACGGCTCTCATTTTTAGGCATTTCAAAAACATGCCTATTTTTTTAAACAATAAAAACTGCTATCTTTTTTATTTTTAAACCACCACTAGTATTAAAATGTATAATCAAATTATGTTTTTTTTAATAAATGTCAATGTATGACTCATCTTCAAAGACTTTCATCAACGTAATAATAAATTTCAAAGTATGCAGTTCCGAACTGCAATTATTTGTAACCGAAAGAGCGGTACATCGATTGAGCGAGCCGTGCTAGAGAAGGAGTTGCTGTGGCAAACGCCCGCCCGACACGTGTATAACCTGTTTACTGCGCAGAATTGAACCGAATTATTCGGCCGAATATTCGGTTCGGTACATTTTGGACCGAATATTCGGCCGAACATTCGTATTCGGTTAAACCTACATTCGGCGCATCACTAGTTTTTACGTTTATTGACTGAAATGTGTGAAATTAAAGTGTTTTATGAGTTCATAAACTCGACTCTTAAAAATTCCGTCATGATATGGTATGGTACCCTGCAAACAGACTCTTTGAGATGTTACATTTAGTTTCCTCTGTTACAATTTTGTACTCGGCTTGAAAGTCTTGAAACACCGTCGGCTCTCATTGCTGGTAATGAAATCTTGCTCTTCATTAAACACCTCACACGAATGTGTTATTGATGTTTCAGAGATCCCATACGAATTTGTGAAATCAAAAAGAGGGAAAGACCTCGTATTCGTCGCAGGTTACACTTTTGCTGCGCGGGCGAAAAAAGGCAACAGTTACATTTGTTCATCAAGCCGAGGTTGCGAACCTCGATGCCAAGCGCGTCTGACGCTGAAGAATGGGGTGATAATAAAAATGGACAACTACCACTGTCACCCACCGAGGAAGTATATTAGATCAGATAACAGGGGCATCATATTTTTCTAAAATAAGAGGAGAAGCCTCAGCCTAGCTTCCAGTTAATCAGACGAACAGTGTTTTTATAAAGATGTCATGTGTAAATTGCCAAAACTATAAATTACAATATTAGTATTTGGACGATTAATTATTGGGATTGAATAAACATATATTAGATCAGATAACAGGGGCATCATATTTTTCTAAAATAAGAGGAGAAGCCTCATCCTAGCATCCAGTTAATCAGACGAACAGTGTTTTTATAAAGATGTCATTGCTAAATTGCTAAAACTATAAATTACAATATTAATCTTTGGACGATTTAATAATTGGGATTGAATAAACATTTTCGTTATTTTCCGATGCTATAATATAAATCCAGGTTTTTGTATTTGATCTGAAATAATTTAACATTCTTAATGTTATTAATAAAAATGTGAATGTAAAGAATAGAAATTAACAAAATGCACTGCACCACTTTTATAACAAACATGTATGTTAATTGCTAGTTGTTTAAATAATCGTGTACTTTCTATATTAATAAATGTAGGCATATTTTTAAATTTTAATAGTACAATATAATTATGTATTTACGTTCACTAACTGAAATCTGTTTTACTAAAGTTTAATATGCTTATGGCTTGGAGCCCAGCAAACAGACTCCTAAAATTATTGTATAAAGTGTTTCAAGGTTTCACATGTTACTTAGTAGATATCTCTAAACACCATCTGCTCTCTTCTCTAGTATCAAAATATTGCTCTACATTCAAAACCTCACAAGCACCACTGTGATATTGCTCTTTCAGAAATTCCATATGAATTTGTTCAATCAAGAAAAGGGAAAAACCTCGTATTTGTCGAAGGTTACACTTTTGCTGCGCAGACGAAAACAGGCAACAGTTACACCTGTTCTTCAGGCCGAAGCTGTGAACCTCGATGCCAAGCGCGTCTGTTGCTGAAGAATGGGATAATAAGGAAAATTGATAACTACCATTGTCACCCACCGAGGGAGCATATGAGATCAGATGACGGGGGTATCATATTGTTATACTAAGATAAGAGGAGACGTCATCATCCCCCAGCTTCCAGCTTCTCAGACGAAGAATTAACGTTGTAGCCAAAAATATATATAAAATAAGAACAAAAAATGAACTTTTATTCACACACTTACGAGTAAATACTACACATGTAATTATATATTTCTACAAATTATGTGGGTATAATAAATACATTGTTTTTAATATGTATTTGGTTTATAATAATACACATTGTGTGTGCATATCATAATATAAACAAATAATATATATATACATATTTATATATAAATACCTAACCAAAATATATAAAACAAACTTATTATCTAAACATTTAAAAATAACTAAATAACTACAACTAAATAATGGTATAAAGTTGACACATTAATATTAGTAAGTTGAGTTTAGTTTAGCTAAGTTAATTTGATCTGTTCACCTTGCGTATACTGTAAACTTATGTTGGCTACTAGTAGACGACGATACTACTCTGCCGCAACACAGTTTTTAACTAGTGTGGAGGGTAGCTGTCATTATCTGCTACCGCTGTTACTATTCTATCTTCATTGTTAATGAAAATAATATCATTGTGATGGACAAATAAAGTTATTATTATTATTATATAATCTAAAATATTAATCTTTGGACGATTCAATAGTTATTGGAATAGAAAACTAATTTTCGTTATTTTCATAGCCATCAGGATTCTTGATAAAATATAAGTAATTTCAGGTTTTTATGTATAATTCAACATTTACCATTCTTAGGTAAATGTAAAAAATAGAAATGAAGAAAATGCACAGGACCATTTAAACATGTAATTCTAATTGTTCGAACAGTCATTTTCTTTCTACATTATATTATAGTTTTAATTTTTATTGAAAAATATTTTTTTTTACTTTTACTGACTAAAATGTTCAGTTCTTAAAAATTCCGTCATGCTATGGTATCGTACCCTGCAAACTGATTCTCTGAGATGTTACATAGTTTCCTCTGTTACAATTTAGTGCTCACTCGAAACACCGTCTGCTCTCTTTGCTGGTAATAATGAAAATTAAATGAAAGTAAATGAAATCGTGCTCTTTACCTTATATGCATGTGTTATTGTTGTTTCAGAAATCTCATACAAAATTGTGAAATCAAAAAGAGGGAAAGACCTCGTATTCGTCGAAGGTTACACTTACTCCTACAAAGCAGGCAACAGATACAGTTGTTCACAATGCCGAGACTGCGAACCTCGATGCACAGCGCGTCTGATACTGATAAATGGGAAGATAATAAAAATGTTTAACTCCCACTGTCACCCACCGAGGAAGGAAACATTTTAGATCAGATGTCAGGGACATCATATTTTACTAGGATAAGAGAAGAGGGCGTCCCTCATTCTTCAGCAGCTAGCTAATCAGACGAAGAGTGATTTTATAAAGATATCATTTGTAAATTGCCAAACTATTAACTACCATATTAACCTTTGGACGATTTAATAATTAGAATTGAATACACATTTTTGTTTTTTTCCGATGCTATAATATAGTACCAGCATAAGAATAAATAAAACTGACTAGAACGGACACTCCCGCTCCGAACAGGCTCAAAGTCACTATATTAGCCTACACCGTTAAACAGAATACTCAGTCGGCTTGCTAGAACTGACGTCGTCGCCGAAAGCGCATTTGCCTGTTTTTGCGTTCCGTGATATTTTCTCTGTTAATAAGATCTTAGAAACAAATTTTACTACAATGGCGTTATTGTGCTGTGTTTGGTAGTGCAAACAATTCGATAACAATGCCATAATTAAGTTTTTTTTAGCTTGTACGTACAAAGTAAAAAAAACTTATGTACAGTAAGCAAACCTGGCAACACGCCAGAACGACAGCGGGGCGTAGTGACGTGAAGGGGGAAGTAGTTATATAAACGGCGGCAATTGGGACTCGGTCAAAGAAGAGTCCGTTCTAGTCAGTTTTATTTATTCTTATGGTACCAGTTTTTTTATAAATTGGTCTGAAATAATTAAACATTCACAATGTGCTAAGGTAAATTTAAAAAATTACCACTTTAAAAAAATATTCTTGTTCGAACAGTCGTTTCCTTTCTACCTTTAGCAATTCGTATTTTTAAAATTTTAATGAAAAATATATACACTCGGTGTCAGAAAAATCGCACCTTATAAAAAAATTCTTCAAAGTTAATTTAATCCTATCTAATTTATTAATGGTAAGTGTTGTTATATACTTCTTTCCCTTCGGACATAGCCAACAGTCTCTAGAAACCGATGAAATACTCGTCAAACGGAATCAATTACTGAGATTCAGTTTCCGAGCAACATTACATTGCCTCATTTTTTTGCAATATTTGAGCAACTTCATGGGCAATAGTATCCATCTTGGATATTACTTTTTTAACCGATTTCATAAATTTGAAAAGGAGGAGGTTATCTGTTCGTCGCGTATATTTTTTTATATGTATGTACACCGATTACTCGAAGACGGCTGAACCGATTGAAACGATTCAAATGCTTTAACATCAGGTTTATTGAAATTTTGAAATCGGTTCAGTAGTTTTCAAGTAATCTTGAAAATACTACCATTTTCGTTACCATTTTATATGACTTCAGACGGATGTTCAACCATTACTTTTTTTATGAACCGATTTAGATGATTCTTTTTTTGTTTGAAAGAAAACACCTTAGGGTGATACCATATTAATTTAATTGGTATTAGACTTTGGATTATGAAGATATACGAGGGAACTCCTCAAAATCAACTAGGAACTGTACAGTTATTGAAATATTGGTAGGTTTATGACAAACAAGTTACGTAACTATTTTTTGTCAAGGACGTTCTGGACTAGAGTTGAACTGCGAAGGCCCAACGGAACTCCTGTGGAAATTGAGTTACTAGGGGTATACCAATGAAAAATGTGAAACATTAAAACGTTTTATTTAATAAAATCATCGTTTACATACCTACCACAAAAAAGTTTAAAATAAAAAAGCTTTTTACCAAAAGCAAGACCTTCTTCAAAAACCTTAAAAAACAGCTATATAAAAAGCAAGAAATAATGTTAAAATCGATTTATTAAAACACGTCTATCAAAGTCGGGCGGGGCTTTTAGAATATAAATAATACAATAAGTAAAAAAATTACTTCCAGCTCCACCCGATTTCAATAGACGTGTTTTAATTAATCGATTTTAACATTATTTCTTGCTCTTTATTAAGGTTTTTGAAGGTCTTGCTTTTTTTTTATTGAACTGTTCAAGTGTGTTTTCTCCATCATCTCGATAGCGAATTTACCCGCATTTCCTGAATTTACCCCTTTTATTTTTCTTTTATGGCTGCGCAAGCAATAACGCTTTAGGCATTTAATCTGGTAACTAAAAAAAAAGATAATAATTAAAAGCTCATTTAATGTACTTTCAATAGATCAACATTTACACAATAAAACGTTAGCTAGCAATAGCAGGTGGCTAAGTCTAATTTTATTTTCGAAGAGGTACGATTTTTCTGACGTCGAGTGTAGTTTTACGTATTCTTATTCGAATGTGTTTCATAAACTCAACTGCCAAAAATTCCATCATGTTATGGTATGGTGCCCTGAAAACAGACTCGTTTTTATTCTCCTCCTATTTCCTCTGTTACAATTTAGTACTCTCTTAAAACACCATCTGCTCTTTTTGCTGGTAATAAAATCTGACTCTTCATTTATCACCTCACATGCTTGTGTTATTGCTGTTTCAGAAATCTTTTACGAATTTGTGAAATCAAAAAAAGGGAAAGACCTCGTATTCGTCGCAGGCTACACTTTCTGCTACATAGCAGGCAACAGCTACATTTGTTCATCAGGGCGAAGCTGCGAACCTCGATGCACAGCGCGTTTGACGATGAAGAATGGGGTGATAATAAAAATGTATAACTCCCACTGTCACCCACCGAGGAAGTATATTAGATCAGATAACAGAGGTATCATTTTTTACTAGGATAAGAGAAGAGGGCGACCTTCATTCTTCAGCATCTAGCTAATCAGACGAAATGTGATTTTATAAAGATGTCAGTCGAAAATTGCCAAAACTATAATCTACCATATAAACCTTTAAAGGTTCAATAATTGGAATTGAATACACATTTCCGTTATTTTCCGGTAGTATAATATAATACCAGTTTTTTTAAATGGTATGAAATAATTAAACATTCACAATGTCCTTAGGCAAATGTAAAAAACTATACCACTTTAAATATATGCTACCAGTTCGAACAATCGTTTCCTTTCTACATTTAGCAATGTCGTCGTATTTTTTTTTGAAAAATATATAATTACTTTTACGTTTACTAATTCATATGTGTTTAACTAAAGTATTTAATAAAGTCATAAACTCAACTTTTAAAAACTCTATCATGTTATGGTATGGTACCCTGCAAACAGACTCTTCGATATATCACATTAGTGTCCTCTGTTACGATTTTGTACTCTTCTGAAACATCATCTGCTCTTTTTGCTGGTAATAAAATTTTTGCTCTTCATTTAACACCTCACATGCTTGTGTTTTTGCTGTTTCAGAAATCTCATACAGATTTGTGAAGTCAAAAAAAGGGAAAGACCTCATACTCATCGAAGGTTACACTTACTCCTATAAAGCAGGCAACAGCTACATTTGTTCATCAGGGCGAAGCTGCGAACCTCGATGCACAGCGCGTCTTACGCTGAAGAATGGGGTGATAATAAAAATGTATGACTCTCACTGTCACCCACCGAGGAAGGAATTATTGTAGATCAGATGACAGGGACATCATATTCTACTAGGATAAGAGAAGAGGGCGTCCCTCATTCTTCAGCATCTAGCTAATCAGACGAACAGTGTTTTTATAAAGATATCATTCATTAATCGCCAAAACTATAATCTACCGATTTTGGACAATTCAATAATTGGAATTAAGTACACATTTTCGTTATTTGCCGCTGCTATAATATAATATAAATTGGTCTGAAATAATTAAACATTCTCAATATCCTTAGGTAAATGTAAAAAATATACCACATTAAAAAGATGCTACTTGTTCGCACAGTCGTTTCCTTTCTACATTTTAGCAATAACGTTGTATTCTTTTACGATTAGTTTTGCGTTTACTTATTCAAATGTGTCCAACTAAAGTAATAAATAAGTTCATAAACTCAACTCTTAAAAATTCAATCATGATATGGTGTATGGTATATGGTATATATTACCCTGCAAAGACTCTTCGATATATTACATTAGTTTTCTCTGTTACAATTTAGTACTCTTCTGAAACACCGTCTGCTCGTTTTGCTGGTAATAAAATCTGACTCTTCATTTATCACCTCACATGCATGTGTTATTGATGTTTTAGAAATCTCATACGAATTTGTAAAATCAAAAAGAGGGAAAGACCTCGTATTCGTCGCAGGGTACACTTACTCCCACATAAAAGGCAACAGCTACATTTGTTCATCAGGCCGAAGCTGTGAACCTCGATGCACATCGCGTCTGACACTGAAGAATGGGGTGATAAAAAAAAATTGTCACTCCCACTGTCACCCACCGAAGAAGTTTATTAGATCAGATAACGGGGGCATCATATTTTACTAAGATAAGAGGAGATGGTGTCCCTAATCTTCCAGCATCCAGCTAATCAGACGAACAGTGTTTTTATGAAAATGTCATTCGTAAATTGCCAAAACTTTTATCTACCATATTAATCTATGAACGTTTCAATATTCGGAATTGAATAGGGACATATTTTCACTGTTTTTATATGCTATAAAATGGGATTATTCCCTAAGGATCTTATTCCCCGAGGATCATGTCCCGGAGGATCTCGCATTGTTTTTGTCTTCATGGATTTAAACAATACATATTCGAGATCTTCCGGGACATGATCCTCGGGGAATGAGATATATTATATATAATAACCCATAAATAATATCAGGTATTTGTATTTGATCTGCAATAATTTACCATTGATAATGTCCATAATATGTACATGTAAAAAATTGTAATAAACAAAATGCACTACACCACTTTTAAATAATAAATAGGTACTTAAGGCTAGTTGTTTCCTTCCTATGTAAATGATAAAATATAATTGAGTTTTATGTTTACTGACTGAAATGTGTTGAACTAATAGTTATTTATGCAACTGTAGTATAATGAGGAGTATTAAAACACGAATGTGGGTTTATACTATCACATAAGTGTTTTAATACTTAATTATGTAGGGTTGCATATATTATATTATAGTGTTACTGTAAAAGCCCGTATATTGGTAAATCTTAGGTTTTACTGTAAAATCTTATGATTTAACAACACGAGTTGGTAAATGTAGAGATTTTATAAAAGGTAGAATTTTTTGGGCTTTTACCATTAGAGTTTGAGACATGCTAGGTTTTGCCGATAACCGTTGGTAAATGTTGGATTTTTTAAATAAAACAATAAATTAGCTATCGTAACTCAATAAATTATTTAAAATTGCCTATCAGTAAAATACTTGAATATTTTTCACTATCACTTTAATTTATTCTTCACTATCATTATTATTTTTATTTATCATAGGAGTATTTCTAAGTCATACATTACAATAAAATTTCCTGTCAGTCAAAGTCTCTGTTTAAATTATTATGATTAATTGATTAATTTATAAGTCATAAGTAAAATATAATTTTAACACACCTTCAAAATGATCATTTTTTACCGCGTCTCTGAGGTAAAACCTAACATTTACCGATTGAATGGTGGTAAAAGTTTGAAATGAACGATGATTAGAGAACAGTTCTATTTTTTACCATTATGAGTTGGTAAATACAACATACAAGCGCCGCGTTTCAACTACCTATTACACAGACGCTACACAGTGACGTTTTTGCACACGCGCAACCATAGACATAGAAAAATTTTCGCTGCGCTCAAGAAGACCAACAAAGCGTGGAAAAGAGAAGTTAAAATCATACGGACATGGTCTATGTAAAAAAGAGACAAAGGATCAAGTGACATGTGCCAACATTTTTTACAGTAAGAGCCCCTAGCGTCCCGCCTAGCAAATGAGCAATCACAGTTTGTTTAAAATATTTGTTAATCTTAATTAGAATATAAAATAAAGGTATCGTGAAGCCATGGGGTCTTGTGCTCTAAGTAATTGTGATGTGACAAAAAGAAACAATCCAAGTAATCACACTTTTCACAGGTGAATAAGATATTGCCACACATTTCTTTAAAACCAAATTTCGCTACATTTATTCGTTTATTGACGAAGAAAACAGTATGGAACATAGTTTATTAATTTCCTTTGCCATATTATAGTCATATTTCATTAATCTAAGTCATATTTTACGTATCTCATATAAAATGTATGAATCGTTTTTCGGATCACCTGTTTATTGACATTGTTGTTCTTTGACATTCTATTTCTATGCGCGCAACTGAGTGCGTGAAGTCTAGAGCTATAGAATGAGCACACGATTCGGCACACGAACTCGCGCGGTGGGGTGAGGTAATTGATTGTGGGGCGGGGCGGAGAGTTTCCTTTCTGTACGGCAGTACGTATATCTATTCTGTGCCTTAAGTGTTTTAAAAAGTATGTATATAATGCTTTAGCAAATAAAATACACATACATAGCCTCTAGAAACCTATAAATTTGTGCTACATAACTGTGATAAACGCGCTACCACCAACTACTCGTGTACTGAACTCAAAAAAGTAACGCACGCAAGTCTAGTCGTCAGAATTGATCAGCGCTGTAAGTTGTTGAAATAAACATATTTGAAGTGTTTCGAGGTTTCTCATGTTACAATTTAGTAGAACTCTCGAAACACCATCTGCTTTCTTCTCTGGTAACAAAAGCTTGCTCTTAATTTATAACCTTACAAGCATGTGTTATTGCTGTTTCAGAAATCCCATACGAATTTGTGAAATCAAAAAGAGGGAAAGACCTCATATTCGTAGCAGGTTACACTTTTTCTGCGCGGGCGAAAGCAGGCAACAGTTACATTTGTTCATCGGGTCGAAGCTGCGAACCTCGATGCCAAGCCCGTCTGACGCTGAAGAATGGGGTGATAAGGAAAATTGATAACTACCATTGTCACCCACCGAGGAAGTATATGATATCAGATAATGGGGACATTATATTAATCTAAGATGAAAGGAGAGTGTACATCATCTCCCAGTATCCAGCTAATAAGACGAAAAATGTTTTTTTAAATGTCGTTCGTTGTGAATTATTGAACCATTCAATAATTATTGTAATTTATTAGGTACAGCTTTTTGTTATTTTACAAGCCACCACGATTTTTTCAAATAATATTATACAAATGCACTGCATCACTTCTTTTAACAAACATGTAATGATAGATATTCTATCAACCGTTTCCTTTTTTATTAATATATTATGTAATCTTTATCAATTTCATTGAGAATAAAATATGTATCTTTACTGACTGAAATGTGTTTGACTGAAGTATTTAAAAAGTTCATAAAAATAACTATTAAAAATACCCTCATGCTATGCTACCTTGCAAACAGACTCTTTAAGATAATATTTAAAAAAAATAATCTCAAAGTTATAAATTGTTTTATAAATTAAATGTGTTTAGTTTTAAGGTATATATCTATGGGCCATCGTTGCCTGAGAATAAATTAATAATAATAATATAGGTAGTGTCCTCTGTTACAATTTAGTATTAATCTCTCGAAACACCGTCTGCTCTCTTTGCTGGTAATAAAATCTTTCTCTTCATTTCTCACGAGCATTGTGTTATTGCTGTTTCAGAAATCCCGTACGAATTTGTCAAATCAAAAAGAGGGAAAGACCTCGTATTCATCGCAGGTTACACTTTTGCTGCGCGGGCGAATCGCAATAGCTACATTTGTTCATCAGGCCAAGGCAATGTACCTCGATGCCAAGCGCGTCTGACGATGAAGAATGGGGTGATAAAGGAAATTGATAACCACCACTGTCACCCGCCGAGGACGTATATGAGATCAGATGACGGGGGCATCATATTTTACTAAAATAAGAGGAGAGGGCGTCGAAAAAGTGAAGTGTTCCACTTATAGCAACTGAGCAAAATGTTTTCGCAAATTGCTCTACAAATTCTTTCTCTTACTTTAAGTGGAATATTTCAGTTGCTCTCAGTGGATATGTCTACTTCCCTGATCCACCGAAGTCCAGATAAACAATTAAAAAATATGTTTTATTAAGTACTAGCGGTCACCCGCGACTTCGTCCGCGTGTGCTTTTTTGCTATCCCTCGGGAAAATCCTGTTTTTCGGGATGAAAGGTACCCTATGTCCTTCTATGTGCCCCTAAGAACGTGTATGCAAAATTTCATGATGATCGGTTGAGTAGCTAAGACGTGAAGGCGTAACAAACGAACAAACAAATAAACAAACAGACTTTCGCATTTATAACATTAGTAAGGATTAAAGATGTCGTACGTAAATTGCTAAAATACGTATTATTTAATAATGTATCCTTATATAAATTGGAATTTAAAAATTCGCCTTTAGAATTTTAGTTCCTTATCCACTATGTCCCTATGTAGGTACTACACTAATGTAGATACGTAAATGTAAAAAATGGATATAAATTATCAAAATGCACTGCACCAATTATTTCAACTTATGAAAGTTGTGTGAACAGTATATTCCTTCCCTTACTATACTAAATACATTTAACCCCTTTTTTCTTTTAAATATTCTTTTTGTCAGTATAATTTTCAAGAGAAAACTGTCTTATTATTGTTTATTATTCTATTGAAAATCTCTTTACATACGAGTATGTAATTGTGTACATGTCTACTCACTTAGGTTTAAGCTACCGTGTTTTAGCTTCATCTATGGATGAACTGAATAACTTTTTCAATTTTAAATTAGGTACGTGATGCATATACACAGATTGTCACTGTACTGTTCTCTAAATATATTACAAGCTTGTCTTATTACTGTTTCAGAAATCATGTACGAATTTGTGAAATCAAGAAAAGGGAAGGATCTCCTATTCGTCGCTGGTTACACTTTTACTCCGAAAAGACCCAATCGCTATATTTGTTCGTCAGGCCGACCAATATGTAAAGCGAGCCTAAGTCTAGAAAATGGGTTCATAACTAAAATCAATAATAACCATAGTCACGAGCCTCGGAAGACTGTGAGATTGGATGATGGGACCCTTGTATTAATCTGATGTTCGGATTACATAAGTATTGTTTACACTAGGCCATCGCTGGCTGCCAGTCACCGCGATGGCTTGATATTGGCCTTGTCTATACAGTTTTTCAAGCCAAGCCAGCAACGCTGGCGAGAAAAGAGCGCCTGTCTATTTTTCAAGTCAGTGAGACTGGCAGCCAGCGATGGCCTCGCGTAAGCAATGCTTATGGGTAGTTTTTGACGCCATAATGCGCCAAGTCACTTTCAGTAAGCCAGCAAACCAGTACAGCCCTGGCAGAAAGCCAGGGCTGGTTGCTAGTTTACTGATACTGGCTTGAAAAGCTCCTCGTGTACCTAATCTCTCTAAATGTCTGGCTCCGATTCAAACGACCAACTTTTTATTAATTACAATAATTGTCGTATTGTAAGAAATTGACAAGCTTACGATGGGTAATTTTCTTTTATTATTTCCTGCTTTAAAATTGGTGTAATAAGTAAGAAAATTAAAAAAGAAAAAAATGACTAAAGGTAAGATTTTGATGATTACGTTATCATATAAATTTAATGACCGAAACGCGTTATATTTAAAAAGTTTGGAGACTCAATTCTTTGTTAAAAAAAAAATTAAAAATGTTGACATGCTTTTGACGCGGTGCCAACAAATATCGGGGATTACTCCCGAAACACGAACGAGACACTGAAAATATTTAAAAAATTGGGTAACTCAACCGTCGTTAAACTATAATGATTAAAAAATATTGTCCTGAACGTGTAGCCAAAAATATTAGATCTTTTTGTACACCGTACTCTTCGTAGAAAACAATATCTTGCTTTACAAATAAAAATACAAACATGTCTTCTATTGTTGTTTCAGAAATCCCATACGAATGGGTGAAATCACGATTTGGGAAGGATCTTGTGTTTGTCGATGGCTTCACTTTTTCTGTGACGAACGCTGGTACTTATACTTGTTCAACAGGTCGAGGCTGCAAACCTCGATGTAAAGGATATCTATCGTTGAAGAATGGTGTGATAAAAAAGATTAATAACATCCATTGTCACCCACCGCGGAATTACACGAGAACAAAGTGGGGGCAGATAGTGTTACTGTAAGACCAGTCCCCATATTCAAATGACGAACTTTGTATATGTTCGATTCATTTGTAATATACATATAATGTGAGATGATGTAATGTTATGAGACTAAATGGTGAAATATTTCTTAATTATAGAGGAAAAAAGGAAAATTAAGATTGATTATTACGTTATTAATATAAGTTTATTAGCTGAAACGCATTTTACTTTCATATTTAAAAAGTTCTGAAACTTGACTCTTTGTTAATAAATATAATGATTAAAAATATTGTCATGCATTTGATGCAATGCCAACAAATATCAGATCTTTTTCTACAACGTCAGTACTTTTCATTGGAAAAAGCATCTTACTGTTTAAAAAAATACAAACATCTCTTTAATTTCTGTTACAGATATTCCATACGAATGGGTAAAATCACGATTTGGGAAGAATCTTGTGTTTATAGCAGGCTTCACTTTTGCCGCGACGAAAACCGGTAGTTATACTTGTTCGACAGGTCGAAAGTACAACCCGCGATGTAGAGGGTATCTATTGCTGAAGAATGGTGTGATAAAAAAAATTAATAACAATCATTGTCACCCACCGCGGAAGTACATGAGAACCAATCAGGGGAGTATAGTATTACTGTGAGACCAGCAGCCTCTTTTCAAATTACCAACTTTTTATTCGTGTAAAGTTAATTCTGTAGAATCTACTCTATGTCCGGAATATGCGAGGCTAATTTTTCAAGTTAGGATAGCAAGTTCGATATTACAGTATTACAATACAGTCCTGGAATAGTGCTGTTAAAATGATCTCAGAAAAAAATATAGAAAAAAAACCAACCCATCTGACTTACTTTGGTAACTATTCTTATGTAATGTTAAGTTATTACAATCCGACGAATAATTCTTCTAGTGCTGTACAGCGGGTAAATTTATCTTCATAAATTGGAATGTTGGCGTTCCATGCTGCAAGAGTATTACAGACATTATTTTGACGATACAATTGTACAAACTTTAAATTAACCTCTATTAAATCTTTTATACATAAACATAACTAGTCGAGTATTTAATATTAATCTATTATTGACTTTGAAAACAAATTTTGTTATGTTTAGTTTTTAAGCTGAACTAAAAACTTTAATGACTGAATCGCGTTTTACTTTAATATTTAAAAAGTTGGGGAACTCAACCTGAATTTGACGTAATGCCAACAAATATTAGATCTCTTTGTACACCGTACTCTTCGTTGAAAACAACATCTTCTTCTTTACAAAAAAATTATACAAACATGTCTAATTTCTCTTTCAGAAATTCCATACGAATGGGTAAAATCACGAAATGGGAAGAATCTTGTATTTATCGCAGGCTTCACTTTTGCCGCGACGAAAACCTTTACTTATACTTGTTCGACAGGTCGAAACCACAATCCTCGATGTAGAGGGTATCTATTGCTGAAGAATGGTGTGATAAAGAGAATTAATAACAACCATTGTCACCCACCGCGGAAGTACATGAGAACAAATCAGGGGATAGTGTTACTGTAAGACCAGCCCCTCTATTCAAATGACGAACTTTCTATTCGTTCGTAATAAATATTATATGAGATAGATAAGAGACTAATAACGCCAAAAGGGAATATGAAAAGAACAGATTTAAGTTAGATGATTTTTGTTTATACGTAATCATTATAAGTTAATTGACTGGAACGCGTTTTACTTTAATATTTAAAAAGTTGGGAAACAGTTCAATTATAATGATTTAAAATGTTGTCCTTCGTCAGAACAGAACTCTTCGTTGGAAAAAGTATTTAGCTCTTTACAAAAAAAAATATAAACATGTCTTATTTCTCTTTCAGAAATTCCATACGAATGGGTAAAATCACGAAATGGGAAGAATCTTGTGTTTATCGAAGGCTTCACTTTTGCCGCGACCAAACCCAATAGTTATACTTGTTCGACAGGTCGAAACTACTACCCTCGATGTAGAGCGGCTCTATTTCTGAAGAATGGTGTGATAATGAAAATTAATAACAACCATTGTCACCCACCGCGGAAGTACACGAGAATGAATCAGGGGAATATAGTGTTACTGTAAGACCAGCCCCTCTATTCAAATGTCCAGCTTTCAATTCGTTCATAATAAATATATGTGAGAAAGATAAGAGGCTATAATTGATGAAATAATTCGAAAGCATAGCTAAAATGAAAAAAAAGAAAAATTTGGATTCAAGTTTGTTGATTTTGATTACGTTATCATTATAAGTTTAATGACTGAAACGCATTTTATCTAAATGTTTAAAGAGTTAGGAAACAATACTGTTGTTAAATTATAATGATTAAAAATATAGTGAATGACGTGATGCCAATACCTAATAAATGATCCCTTTTGTACACCGTCAACACTTTTCGTTAGAAACAACATCTTGTTCTTCACAACAATAAATAGAAATATGCTGTTTATTTATGTTTCAGAAATACCATTCGAATTGGTGAAATCACGAAATGGGAAGGATCTTGTGTTTATCGCAGGCTTCACTTTTTCTGCGACGACGCCAAACAGTTACACTTGTTCGACAGGTCGAAACTATAGCCCTCGATGTAGAGGGTATCTATTACTGAAGAATGGTGTGATAATGAAAATTAATAACAATCATTGTCACCCACCGCGGAAGTACATGAGAACAAATCAGGGGCATATAGTATTACTGTAAGACCAGCTTATAAATTCCAAAACCAACAAAACCAAACCAAATTTTTTTAAAAAATCACCTGAATTAAAAATATACTCGTTGTAATCCATGTTTTATTTCAAAGAAAGGGATTGCTTGCTCTGCTCACCATAAGAATATACCTACGCTGGCGGATCAGTGGGCGTAACAAAGTTATCATCTCATAGCATTCAAAATGGCCGCCGCCTCAGCCTGTAGAGAAAGAGAGGTAAAGCAATATGAGGCGGAGTCACAAAATCACCAATAAAACGATTTTTTCCATGTGTTCTACGCAACTGTAAGGTACACAATACGTAATGTGACGTAGGTTGTAGGAAAAATAATTTAAAAAAATAGTAGATAGCAATAGTTTTTTTTAATAAAATAATTATTTAAACAGAATAGACTTTCAAAGTTATAAGCTTATTTATTAAAATTATTTTTTCCTATGAATAACCTACGTCACATTACGCAACATATGAGGGGTTTTTTGGTGCAAAATTCTAAAAATGATTAAAATTGGGACACCTTAACCCACAGTATAGTAACATGCTCTACAAACAAACGGTACTCAATCGGTATCTTTTGGGATCAAGTATGTCACCAACACGAGTAATCAACGAATTTTATAAACCCCGACAATATCTTGTTCTTTACCAAAAATTAAACATGTATTATTGCTGTTTCAGAAATCCCTTACGAACTGGTGAAATCGCAGAAAGGGAAGGACCTCGTGTTTGTAGGAGGTTACACTTTTGCTGCTAAGAGAAAAATAGGCTACGATTATGTGTGTTCGACAAGTCGACCTCAATGTACAGCGCATCTTACGCTGAAGAATAGGGTGATTAAGAAAATTAATAATAATCACTGTCACCCACCGCGGAAATATACGAAATCAAAGTCCGGATGTATTATATTGTTGACGAAAAATACTTTTAGCTGATTTGGAAAGAATTCGATGTTTGTCGACGGCTTCACTTTTTCTGTGACGAGCACCGGTAGTTATACTTGTTCAATAGGTCGAAGCCGCAAACCACGATGTAAAGCATATCTATTGCTGAAGAATGGTGTGATATAAAAGATTGATAACAACCATTGTCACCCACCGCGGAATTAAAATGGGAACAAAGCAGGGGCATATACCTAGTGTTACTCTAAGACAAGCCCCCCTATTCAAATGACGATTTTTTTTTCGTTTGTTATAAGTAAATTTTATAAGATGGTTATGTTATGAGACTAATTTTATTGGTGAATAATTCTAAAGTTTAAGGGAAATGAAAAAAGGGAAATTTAGATTGATTATTACGTTAACAATAAAGAAATTATTACTGTTTTAGTAAGTAAGTTTAGCATTTTACTTTAATATTTAAAAAGTTGGGAAACTCGACTCTTTGTTAAATTATAATTATTACAAAATATAGGTATTGTCCTACATTTGACGTGATGTCCACAAATATTAGACCCGATTTTAAATTCCAAACCAAATAAATATACGCGTTGTAACCCGTAAGTGTTTTATTTCAAAGAAAAGGATTGCTTGCTCTGCTCACCATAAGAATATACCTAACCCACAATGTCGGAACAGTGGGCGGAACAAAGTGATCATCCTATATCATACAAAAATGGCCGCCGCCTCCCGCTATAGAGAAAGAGAGAGAGGTAAACAAAGCAATATGAGGTGGGGTCACTTACAAAATCACCAACCAATAAGAAAATGTTTCCCGTGTGTTACGCATGGAAATATCACCTGTGTTACGTAACTTGCGTAACTATTATTGTCAATTGTTTAAATTTCCAAACCATACTTTTTGGTGTTTTTATTCTGTTCTGACAAAGATTTAACTTGTCACTCGTATTGTTTATGAATGACACGAATATTTGTAATTTGACGAACACACGGTAGGTAAGATGCTCTAAACAAACGGCTCTCACTCACCAATGGATAAACAACAAATTATACCCCAACGACAATATCTTGCTCTACACAAAAAAATAAACATTTATTATTGCTGTTTCAGAAATTCCTTACGAATTGGTGAAATCACAAAGAGGGAAGGACCTCGTGTTTGTAGGAGGTTACACTTTTGCTGCTAAGAGAAGAATGGGCAACGACTATTCGTGTTCGACAAGTCGACCTCAATGTAAAGCGCATCTCACGATGAAGAATGGGGTGATTAAGAAAATTGATAATAACCACTCTCACCCGCCGCGGAATTTTACGAAATCAAAGTCCGGGTTTATTGTATGGTTGGCGAAATAAACTTTTAACTACTACACATTTTTTACTTTGAGTTTTTATTCATGTAACCAGTATAGAACAAAATTCTCTCTTAAGACGATGCAGGTATTAGGATACAGAAACTAGGTATTTTTTTAATTTACAGTATTTTTACAGTGACGTACGCGTACGTGACTTCGAGAAGAGGAAGGAGATTGCTAGCTGTGGATGGATACACATATTTCGCTGTTCCTTCCAAAGGAATTAAGATAAGATGGCGATGCTCCACCCACATCGGTTATGGGTGCCGTGCTACTGCTTATACCATAGATGAGAAAGTAATTGGAATTGTCGGAAAACATAAACATTGTGTGGTGTGGAGTGGTGTTAAAATTTAGATATTTTTTTTCGAATTTACATCCCGCTAGTTTAAACAATTTGTAATGATAACATTCGTACAAATCGGATCTTTGTAATTATCCTTGTTTGATAGTAAAGTACCGCGTGATTAGAATCTACGACACATTTTGCAATCATCCGAGTAGCATTTAGAATTATTACAAAAATCCAGCGTATCTTAGGTAAATCACGATTTACCATTACTTAGTGCGCGCTGATTGGCTGACGTCAACGTTGTGGATTAACGGATGCTCTGATAAGGCTAACAGTTACATTTCTGTATCCTTTGTTAATGTTGTAATTATTGTCAATGTAATATTTAGCCGTGTGTCGCAAAGGAGGGTGCATCAAATTTTGATCACAGTTAAGTATAATATAACCTAAGCTAAGCGATTATGACCTTTTCAGAGTCTTATTTTTAAGAGTCATATTCTGGTCTGACCAATTAGACTGAAGATGCTATTAATTGACTCTTAGATTATCCAATCAACATTCACGTTTCCAATTGCCCGAAACATACTGGGATTTTTACAATGATCCTAAAAATTTCTCGTAGGTACGATTTCAAAAATCTATCTTAGATTCCAATTACCCGGTCCGTTACAATTGGCCTAGGATTATTGCAAAGATCCGATTTATTCGATTATCCTACGACATATATGATGTTGTTTAATGTTCAATATTTACATATATAAGCACATTGCTCTGATTCAAAAGCCAGCAGCTGAAGCACTTGTTGTTATGGAAATCAGAGACAGCAATGGTTACTACACACAGACCTGACTGAAATAATAAAAAAAATCATTGTCTTAATTGATCCAGCCGGGGATCGAACCCTGACCTCAAAGATGGCAACATTATAAATAATAATAGCTGTGAAGTAACTCTAATTGCAATTGATTTGGTAATAAGAAGAGCAATCAGTAATACTGTAAGTTCATGGACGGAGCTTAGAAACGTAAATAAAACTAAAAGTAACTTTTATAATGTAAGTGATTATGTTAGCCAAGGAACTGTTACAAAAAAGGTACCTATAAAAGTATTTTCATGTTTGAATTGCATTTTAATGTTGAATCTATAATCTTGTTTTTGTTAATAACGTTTGCAATCCCTATGTCTACGACGTTTTACTTGTCCTAGTTACTATTGTCCTTATTTCTTAAGGTGTCCTTTTGCTGCCATATCGTCACTTAACATCAGAGGTGGAATCTGATGAAGGTCAAGCACTGTCTATTGTGGATAATAAACATGATAATAACATATTCTAACTTATTTTAGGTCAGATGATTTGGTCCCGGAAAGGTCGACCAATGATTAAGCTCGAAGGTTACACATACTGCTCCAAAATAAAGAAAACCAAGACAGCTGATACTATTCGCTGGGAATGTTCCACGCACCATAATAGAGGCTGCAAAGCTTACATTCGCACTAGAAATGGATATGTATATTATGAGAACTCTAAGCATACACATTCTTGAATATGCACAAAAAGAATAATAAAGAAATGCGGTGTAAAATCAAATAAACCATGGATTTGAAAACAATGGAAAATACCCAAGACGATACAAAATAATAATTTGAAAAATTTAATATGCTAGGGCACCATAATTTGTAAAGTACCAGACAGTTCCCGTATTACAAGCTCTTAAAACTTGTCAGTTTTCATGGTTATCAATGCGTCCGTTTTATTTGCTATACAGCGAGAAAGAGATGTCACTGTAGCAATTCGTGAACCTGGCAAGTTTTAGTACCCCTCACTAACATTGTTTTCCATGAACACAATACTAAGAACAAGCTCTCTCGGACTATGCCAAGCTATCGGTACAGCTAGGGTTACCATATCTCAGGATTTGTCCGGAGATCTCAGGATTTTTGGACTTTGCTCAGGATTGCGGCCGGATTTTGAAAATCTGAGGAAATCTCAGGATTTTTAGAATTTCAACAAAATTCAGTACATGTAATAGAAGGATATATTTATCCTTATTAGCTTTCTATTATCGAATTAGTTCACCGCTGACCGACTACCTGACCCCCCCCCCCTCCCGTACGTTATTCTCAAACTGCTACAAATCTCAGGATTTTTCAATGGATATCGGGCCTTTTCTACGGACTTTTGATTTTTTCATCTGGTAACCCTAGGTACAGCCCCCTACTCAAATAGCCAACATTCTATACGTTTGAACGCTACGCTTATTTTTAAAACTTGAATATGAGCAATAGACTATTAAATCACATGTCGCAAACTTATGTAAAACACAGACTTTGATGTATTTATTGTATGGAATGACAAGCTTACGGCAATTCAAACTCCCTTCGGCCGCTGATCTCATTAAAAATTTAGTTTATAGTATTTTAAAAATAATGTTATAGGTATTTCAAGTTACTGAACGCATTTCGAAGAGATTGTTTGTAATCTTAAAATAATAATGATTTATTATTATAACATAAGCTTTGTCGATTACATGTACTATTAATAATTAAACTAGTTCTTTTGGTATAAGTACGTATCATTGTTTTAATCCTAGTAATTTACTCTAAGTCTATGTTGCTCCATGTTTTTAACTACATCTCTTGTTTTTTGCTCTGCCTTTAACCTTAAGTTGTCCTTTTTATATTTCAGTGGTTTACGTTGCTTCTAGACAGGGGAAACCAATGATAAGACTGAATGGCTACACATTCCGCCAACGGCCAAATGTCGGCAGTAAAACTAGATGGGTCTGCTCCACTCAACAGAGCAAAGGTTGCAGAGCTTACATCATGACTTACAAAAACGAAATTATTTATTGTAACATTCATCATAATCATTGATACAATTATTTGGGTGATTATGATCCATGAATGGTGTTCATTGATACAATTATTTGGGTGATTATTTAGACGCGTCGTCGGATCCATGGATGGGGTTAAGATCTATTAATACTGTCCCTAGCAAGAAAATAATATGTTGTCTCCAGAAAATTCTATGATCAAGAATATCTTAGATGTCCGGTCAAAAATGGCACCTTGAAATGACGCTCCACTCTCCACTTAGAAACTGGGCCTTATTTTGTACAAAATAAGTGATTAAAGGTAGATGTGATTTTGTACAAAATAAGCGCCCAGCTTGTAAGTGGGGTGTTATTTTTAGTTGCCGATTTTGCGTGCTGTTTTATTTCGTAAGGCGTAATATCTAGGATATTATTGATCGAAGAGAAAATTGCGTGAATGCTGTGTTTTGGGAGGTTAGTTCTTTGATCACTTTGAGGTGCGAAGTAAAGTTGGCCTGTCGTGTTTTCACTGTAAATTACTTTGTTTTTGTTTGTTCCTTGAGTAAATCATGTTCTCATAATTTTCTATAAGTATTGGTTTTCTCATTTTTTGTTCTTTTTGCTTGTTTTTACACGACTGCCAGAAAAAGAAAAGTAAAGAATGTATGTATACTTTATTCCACCACTTCTAAATGCCTGAACTAAATTGGAGGTATCGTTAGAATCTTTACATCAGAGTGACACTGTCTATAGATTTTTTTGATGCTGGCTGCATATAACCATTTGGAGTTCTGAAAACATTCTTCTTTGATGAGCACATTCCAAAACTTTACATAACATTTGTAACTAAAAGAAAAGCAATATTAAAATACTTATAAACGCGACTGCTCTGCCAAAAACGAACTGAAAAGTTAAATAACAAGTGTCATTGCAATGATTGCAATCGGGGGATCGTTATGTGGAACAAGTTTTATCAAAGAGAAAAAAAATATTTATTGCTTGCCACCACGTTTGAATAATGTTATTTTCAATGGCGGTAGACAACATGTCCATTAGCCATGTTCAAAATAAAAAGTTTTGTAAAGGTTTTAATGAATAATGTTCTGTGCAAGAAAAAAATGCTTGCACTTGACGTCATTGTTCGTTTGCATGTTGCTCAGAAAAGAAAAGTACTTCAATGGAAAGTTGGGAAGGCAAGGGAAGCTAAAAGCATACAGCCTTAAAATACCTACAAGTTTTTAACACAAGCAGTTAACTGTATTTTATATGTTTGATTGTTTAGTACCTAGTTAGTTAGTGTGTAGTATTAATTGTGTATTTAATCTGTGTGTGTGAGTGTGTGCCTATTTTTGTTCCTGTTGTCTTTACTGTACTCGGCAGAATAGCAGTGCAGCAGGCCTAACTTGATGCTTATACCGAGCTGAGCACAGTTTTGACATCACGCAAAGATACTCAATGTAAGTGTTATTTATTACCTTTAGTTTTTAGGGTTTCGTACCCAAAGGGTAAAAACGGGACCCTATTACTAAGACTCCGCTGTCCGTCTGTCTGTCACCAGGTTGTATCTCATAAACCGTGATAGCTAGAAAGTTGAAATTTTCACAGATGATGTATTTCTGTTGCCGCTATAACAACAAATACTGAAAACAGAATTAAATTAATATATAAGGGGGGCTCCCATACAACAAACGTGATTTTTTTGCCGTTTTTTGCTCGATATTAATAACGACAACAGGTAGATAGTTGAAATTTTCACAGATGATGTATTTTTGTTGCCGCTATAACAACAAATACTAAAAACAGAATAAAATTAATATCTAAGGGGGGCTCCCATACAACAAATGTACTTTTTTTTGCCGTTTTTTGGTACGGAACCCTTCGTGCGCGAGTCCGACTCGCACTTGGTCGGTTTTTTTTTTCGTAGTGTGGTGTAATGTTGTGTTTTATTGTGTGATCTCAAAATAAATGTATTTCTTTTTGTATTTTTGATCATTGATTTGATACCATTATTTGGGTGATTATCGCGCGTCTAAGATGGATATATAAATTGATTTAAGATTTAGATACCATCCCTAGCAAGAAAATAGGTTGTCTCCATTCAAACATCCAAAATTCTAACTTTCAATTTTCAGCAATAATTTTGCTTAATCTTAGTCAGTCTTAAGTTTTACCCATTCAATAAAATTAGGTATTAGCTGTCAAAAGTCTTTATTCAATAAATGATTATTGATACAATTGTTTTATTTTGCTAACAATGGGGAATCCATCAAAGCTATTATTCCTTACCTTTTGTAAACCTAGAAAGCAAAGTCAAACGAATATAAAATAATAAATTGAAATACCTACCTATGTAGTAATTTCATCTAAGAATGAAATGAATTTTTAATTTGTTTGAAATTTTTGGAATCTGTGTTATGTCTCTGTATTATGATAACCCGCCTCTCCCTCCGGGGATTTACGGAAATGGGTGAAATGGTTCCAATCAAGGTGACTGATCACCCGTCTGGCTTCGCTGGTGTCCCCCCTTCTAAATAATAAATAATAATAATAATGTCTCTGTATTCGTCCAAGCTGTATAAGTATAGCTAGTTACTTGATAGTTACTCCATGATTTTTAACTGCATCTCTTGTTTCCACTCCGCATTTTAACTTTGAGTTGTACTTTTTATATTTCAGTGGTTTACGTTACTTCTAGAAAGGGTAATAAGATGATAAGTCTGAATGGCCAAACTTTCAGTCAAAGGCCATCAAATGCCGGCAAAACTAGATGGGTCTGCTCCACTCAATATAGCAAAGGCTGCAAAGCTTACATCATGACTTACGAAAATGAAATTATTCACTATAACACGCTTCATAATCATTGATACAATTTATTTAGGTGATTCTATTAATACACGGTTATTTTTTAAGTATATCTAAAAATGAAATGGTGATTTCAGACCACGTAAATGAACAACTTTTACTATGGGGCCAACCACGAAATCGCGAAAAAAAAATCAGCTGTTCCATAGAAAAGTACAACATCGACTCGACTATAATGTATAGAACAGCAGATTTTTTTTTTTTCGCGATTTCGAGGTTGGCTCATGTAAAAGTTGTTCATTTACGTGGTCTAAAATCCCCATTTCATTTTTAGATATACTTAAAAATTAGCCGTGTATATCTATGTATGGGTATAAGATTTAGATACTAGCAAGAAAATATTAGGGGTTTAAGTATGAAATTGCCGTTTTGTATGAAGATTTTTAAAGAATTAGCATTTTCCATACTAACATTTTCTTTATTTATTTAAAAACCATCAACGCCATTGTCCTAAAACTTTTATGCACAAATATTTTAACACTCAGCTAACTAATGCCACATGTATTAAGTGAAAAAAATAAGTATCGGCTAAGCTACAACGATATAAGTGTTCATTTCTGCTAGCGGAAAAAGGTGTCACTTTTAAAATACATTTTTTTAACGTTCAGGCTGCGTTCAAACGATAACACACGACCCGACCTCAACCGGCGGGCTGATTATCTAATTAGAAACCACCTAGCGACCGGTTGCAGTTCATAGATGATAGTGATCCATTGCTACTTCTTTTTGGATTAAAAAAAACATACCAAAGAAAAGTAGCAATGTATGTGGAATGAAACCGGTCGCTAAATAGTTTCTTTTTAGATAATCAGGGTGCCGAACTCAACTCAAACTCACCTCAACCGCAGTACACCTTAAAATACATAGCTTGCTGATAGTGGGCCGTCATGATCATTTCATCCTTACAATTTTGAGTCTTATGACACATTAATAAGCTCTTGTGTAATGTTCAGGTGAGTTTGAGGTGAGTTCGGGTTGAGTTTGAGTTGAGTTCGGGTTGTGTTCGGGTTGAGTTTGAGTTGAGTTCGGGTTGAGGCCGAGGCGTGTGCAGTTGCATCTACAAAATATAACAGAGCTTATTAATGTATTATAAAACTCAAAATTGTTAGCGCTGTATTTCAAAGAGTGGGCTCCGGTTGAGTTGAGTTCAGGTTGAGGGCGAGTCGTGCGTTATCGTTTGAACGCATCCTAATTCTAAATAATTAGGAGTAACTGAAGCATCTTTATCATCATTGAAGATATGAGAGACTCTGTGTGTGGGCAATTTCATGCTTTAACCCCTATTATGACGTTGTCGCTTAAAAATTAAAACTTGATTTTGCTTAGTCTTAGTGAATCTGAAGAATTATCCATTAATTAGCTGGCGAAAGTCTCTTAATCATTAAGTTATTATTAATACAATTGTTTTTGTGATGTTATTTAAAAAAATGCGCTAAGGGATCACTTCTACCGGCGAGAGAATTGCTGAGCTGATGTTGCGCCGACAAATGAGAAATATTGAAACACGCTCGACAAATGAGTAAAGGCTCTTAGGAGATTATTTCTAATTAATTCTTAACATTCAAATAAAAAGATCTGATTCATTTTACTATCTTTCATTTGGAAACAATTTGCTCTTGAAAACATTTACTATTGAACTTATTACAATTTACCTGTTTTATAACATATTTTTATAAATGTATCTTTTGAATGATGTCGTGATAAAAAATTGTCATATTGATTTCAGATGACGAGTGCCAGTTGCCTATCCAAGCAAGATACATAACACGTAAAAAGAACCAGTACTTGTATTTCCGAGGGTATTCTTACACCCGAAGTACTACTACACTACACTCACATGGATGCAAACAGAGGTGGAGGTGTACCTCGAGGAGTATACATAAGTGCTCGGCCGCTATTTACACTTTTGACGATATGATTGTGAAGATTGTTAATGACCATACGCATTAAATATGCATATTTTTTATTACTAGTTTGGTTTCCTTGGAGAAAGTTGTTTAGTTAATTCAGATGGTTCCTAACCTTTTCAGTATTGTTACCCATGTCACCTAGTAGGGAAGCAGACTTTACCCCCAGCGCGGTCGAGGGGGGGGGAGGGTGCGCAGGCTTTGTACTTGTTGCCGCCGTTTCACATTCTATTAAATCATCGTATCATATACGCTCTATTCTATTTCATTCATTTAAGAATAAATAAAACTGTCTGGTACCACCTCTGTTACCCCCATAGAATAGCTTTTTTAACTTATAATCATAACTCAAAATAATATAATAATTAACCGAAGCATATGAAAGCCTTTGTGTGTAAGGAAAAATCGGCAATTTAATACTTTAACCCCTATTATTAAATCACGCGGAAAAATGCTTATTCGATGCGTGAATTTTATTTTAGTGGAGTTCATCACATCCCAAAAAGGAAGAATCATGGCTAAGTTTAATGGATACACATACTGTCACACTTACAGTAACAAAAATGGATTAGTTTCAAGATGGGTGTGTTCCACACATTGGTATAAAGGCTGCAGAGCCAGCATTACCACAGAGGATGGCCAGGTCGTCAAGGGAGGGCCATACCACACACATGCTCCACCAGGATTGCGAAATAGCTTTTGAAGGGATTTTCAGAATTTTCACTAAGAAAAAAATCTTTTTTTTATACCCACATCGCACCTTTGCGACGACAACGTGACATTTTTGAAACCGCAACCTTCCAAGAGGCTACTTCTAAATGGTGAAAAAACGTTTTCAAAGAGATGTCACGTTGTCATCGCAAAGAGACGTGGCTTCTTTGCGATGACAACGTGACATCTCACTAAAAGCGTTCTTCTTTATTATTTGGAGAAAGCCTTCTGGAAGATTGCGGTTTCGGGAATGTCACGTTGTCGTCGCAAAGGTGCGACATGTGTACGTACGTACCTATATTGTGTAAGAAACATAATTAAAAAAAAATGTGGTTTTACTTTCAAAATACCTTCTTTCCGTCTTATGCGCTTGCTAAATCACACACTACTAGCTGTGACTATAAGTAGAGAGGATCACACGCAGCTATACTATTCTCTAAAGTTTGCAGCGTCCAGGGGACCTATTTTTGAATCGCTCGTCTCCAGTCGAGCGCTCGTTTCTACTGATTTTCGTTCGACATCTCATTGTTTTGAGTCATATGTCGAACGAAAATCAGTCGAAAAGAGCGCTCGACTGGCTTCGAGCGATTCAAAAATAGGGCCCCAGTTCGTCGCTGCAGTGTAGCGTGCTGCTTGTCGCTCCTAAACTTAGTTTTTATCTAGTTTTAATTAGTTTAAGTTTCCTAGGGACTAAGTATTTTTAGCAGTAACATATTTCTCTTCTTTTCTTCCTTTCTTTGTAACGCTTCAGTAGCGGCTTTGTCTGGTAGGTTCCATATTCCCATTATTGGTTTAATTCTTTGGAGTCTATGGCATTATGCCTAGTAACTCAGTAATGGGTATGTGACATCTTGCAGAAACTCTACGAAACGATCACTGAGAGCGAAGTTGCATGGTACCAGCACCCTGATTATCTAAAAAGAAACTATGTATTTAGCGACCGGTTTCATTCCACATACATTGCTACTTTTCTTTGGTATGTTTTTTTTCACCCCAAAAAGAAGTAGCAATGGATCACTATCATCTATGAATTGCAACCAGTCGCTAGGTGGTTTTTAATTAGATAATCAGCCTGCTGGTCGTCACCGATTACAAAAGTTAAGCTTAGTACACACGCGCTCGAGCAACGTAAACACACCACTGACGTCCATTATACAAAGTACGCTGGACAGGCTAATGTCATGAAATGACAGCAATTTTTTGTGCCGATTTGAAAATCGGAACAAATGACAGGTGACGATCGCCTGTCCAGCGTACTTGTATAATGGACGTCAGTGAAACACACGGAGACGGCTCTCACCGACCGACAACACTGCATCACGCACGCACTTAAACCACAGAATATATTATTATAATAGTACTAACGTCTCAAACTTTGAAATCCATCAGAGATTTCGTGTCGGTGAGAGATTTCTGTCTACGCGTGCGTTGCTCAAGCGCGTGTAGTACTAAGCTTGACTTTTGTAGTCTCTCTATGTTGTGCCTTAGATGTGGTAGGTCGCAATAAATAACCCCATCATAACTTTTTTCACTGGGCTAGGTTTTTAGGGTCATTAGTAAATGTCATCCCTAATGATTAAATCTATACTTCTAAAGAGGTTTCATTCCTGTACCACGTTACTTTTAAAAAAATTGCATATTTAAAGGTTATCAAGGGCAAAGTTGCATGCTCAGTTGGAAATTGAACCCTCATCTTTCATTATTCTATCTGTTGCATATAAGTTCTAATATTGGTAATGGTATGGTTTTAAAGCATTGAATCATTCTTCATTGGAAATAAACTATGAGTAAACAATTTAAATAAAGGAATTAATTAATTGGGTGACTGGAAATAATTAAAGGTGGCTGTTAATGGGATACTTAAATAATAAACCTGGCAGCGGTTTATTTTTTGGGCGACAAAATAACTAAACAGGCGACAAACTGTGGACTACAAAAACGGGATGGAATATAAATAATTTAAGTTAGCAGTGAAAATTCTAAATGAGTGACAAAAATTCTAAGTGGGCAACTATTATACCAAGTAGGTAACTATGTAACTGATTTAAGCTGCCCAACAAGGTATTCTTGTCATCTCGATTAGGATAATAGTCACCTTTTCTAAATAAAATATATGCCAAATTTGAAATGTTTTGTGTGCCCTAAGGTTGTCGCCCAAATAGTAATTTGGTCACCCGTTCTGAATAACTAGTTCTTCAATTTGTATTTTAAAGTCACCCATTTTCAACATTTGTAGTCTCCCTCAGTCCGTCGCTCACTTAGTATTTCAGTACGCTATGTTCAGAATTTTTGATATCCAAAATGAGAATTTATTGTTACCCGATTAAATACTTTTACTCTTTACCCCTTTATATAACGGTTTTAATAATTTTAATAAAAAAAGGTAAAATTTAACTGGCGCCCTAATAGTAGAAGCCCGTCAGTTCAAAATACCGCAACTATGTTTGGAGGTCTAATGAAAAAAGACGAGGTATTCACATTTAATTTATTTATTTGCAGTGGAATTCGTTACCTCTCGAAAGGGCAATACTATGATACGATACAACGGTTACAATTACTATAAAGTATACGAGAATTGTAAAAATAAAATAAGATGGGACTGTTCTACGCACCGCCATCAGGGCTGCTACGCTCACATCCAAACCTTTGGTAATGAAGTAATCGGTGGCAATGTAGTACACAATCATCGCAAGAAATAGCAAATATGGAAAGCACTCAAGTATATAAGACATCTTGATAAATAAATACTTAGTTGTAAATTATAAGACAATTTGTTATTTTGCTTACCTTTTGTCCAAAATATCTACAGGGTGATTTAAGAGTCACGTGACAAACTCAACGCTCAGAATTGTGTTCAGGCCATGAAATTTAACAGATCAACTTGCTCTTGGTAACATATAGGTCGAAATACGTCTACAATTTTAGGCCACCCTATACTATAATAAACCTATCACGCGGTCACCCTAATTTTTATAAATAGTTTTTTTTCCACCTATGTGTCTTGAAGAAAAAAATATTGTGTCACGTGATATCACCATTTTATTTTTTATTTTCAGTGGAATATGTAACTTCTCGAAAGGGAAAGACTATGATACGACACAACGGTTACAATTACTATCGATTGAACAAACATAAAAATAAAATAAGATGGATCTGTTCTACGCACCACAGACGAGGGTGCCACGCTCACATCCGAACTGATGATAATGAAGTAATCGGCGGCAACGTAGTACACAATCATAGCAAGAAGTAGCAAATGTGGCAAGCACTTGAGTACTTTGAGACACTTTGATAAATAAATACTTAGTTGTTAGATATAAGAGAATTTGTTTTTTTGTTCTTCTTTTGTCAATAATATCTCAAGGCTGATTTAACATACGTAAAAAACTCAGAATGTGTTCGATCCATGAAACTGAACAGAACAACTTTCTCTAAAAAACAATGCTCGAAATACTTACGTCATCAATTATATTGGGCCACCAAGTGATCGGTTCATTAATATTGAACCGACCTTTTTATCACTCTTGATTTATATAAATTGTTTTTTTTTTCGTATTTCGACCTATGTTATATAATGAAAAAAATCCTGAAAGTTTGTCACGTCATTTTAAAATCACTCTGTAGTATAAATTGTATTAGAAATTTTAAGGAAAAAGCTCATCAGCATTTATATGTTTTTATTTCCAGTGGAATATGTAACTTCTCAAAAAGGAAAGACTATGATACGACATGACGGTTACAAATACTATCAATGCTCCAAAATAAGAAATAGAATAAGGTGGGCCTGTTCTACGCACCACAGACGAGGTTGTCGCGCTAACATCCAAACTTATAATAATATAGTTATACGTTGCAATGTAGAACACAATCATCGCAAGAACTAGCAAATGTGGCAAGCACTTGAGTACTTTGAGACACTTTGGTAAATAAATACTTAGTTGTAAATTATAAGAGAATTGTTATTATGCTCACCTTTTGTCAATAATATCTTTAGGCTGATTTTAAACATACGGAACAAACTCATAATGGTGTTCAGTCTATGAAACTAAACAAAACTACTTTATCTAAGAGAAATTTACAAAATATTATCGACAGAAACACAGTCAAAACAACCGTACCAAGTAAAATAAAACCTTTAAAGCCGTGGATAACAATTGGCTTAGTAAAATCGATCAGAAAGCGTGACAAATTACTCAAAAAAGTAAAAAAAACCCCAATGATCTTTGTTTAAAAACAGAATACATTAATTACAGAAATACCTGCAACAAAATAATTAAAAATGCAAAAAGAGAATATTATAAAAATAAATTGGAAAAATCTCTAAATAATAATAAAGAAACATGGAAGACTATCAGGGAGCTCTGCAACATGACAAAAAATAATGAACCCTACCTGCCTACTCGCACTGGATAAAGACCCTGTTCGGGCACTTGATAAAGTAAACACGTATTTTACATCAATCGGTAGAGAGTTGGCACAAGAAACGCTAGACAAATTAGGACTTCGGGAGGCTGACCTACTGAGAAATGTCAAGGCTGCATCTGGACCATCGCTATCCATGTCCCTATCACCTACTGACCAAGTTGAAGTAGGCAAGATAATCCATAACCTAGACTCGAATAGTTCTTCGGGAGGGGATAGGATAACAACTAAATTGGTAAAAATACTCGGGGACCTGTTAGCTGAACCTATTGCCTTCATCTGTAACCTCAGCTTTTCCTCTGGAGTGTTTCCCAAACTCCTTAAAACGGCAATTGTTGTCCCAATCTATAAAACAGGCGATCGTAATGAACCAAATAATTATAGACCCATATCGCTCTTATCATCTCCAAAATTCTCGAAAAAATCATGAACTTAAGATTGGTCAGCTATTTTAACAAGCTTGAGTTAATAGCGAATAACCAATATGGCTTTTGTAAGGGGAAAAGTACCGAGGACGCGGTCCTTAAGCTCACATCGTTAATTACTACTTATCTTGATAGGAGTGAGAACTGTGTCGGAATATTTCTGGATCTACAGAAAGTTTTTGACACAGTCTCAATACCTATCCTACTGGCACGTCTCGAGATAGTGGGCATCCGCAGTGTGGTGCATAATTGGTTCAGTGACTACTTGACAAATCGTCAGCAGCTCGTAAAAGTGTCTGACCACTTCAGTAATAAAGCTTGCTGCTCCTATGGCGTTCCACAAGGGAGTACTTTGGGACCAACCCTTTTTTTATTGTATATCAACACTCTCTGCAAACTAGTGATTCCTGGTGCAGATACTCTGATGTTTGCAGATGATACAGTAATTCTGTTTCACGGTAAAACCTGGTCAGAACTGAGTGAACTAGCCGAAACAGGCTTATGTACTGTGACATCTTGGTTAGAAGATAATCTTCTAACCATTAATGCCCAGAAAACAAAATATCTCTGCTTCAGCAAAACAAAGGCCAAAAGCCCCAACTCTGACTTTACTATCGCCCTACACACATTCCCTTGTAACCGAGGCGACCTGAAAGCGGTGCAAAGAGGTCCTTGCAATTGTCCTAATCTCTCTCGTGTAAATTCAATTAGATATTTGGGTGTACACGTAGATGAAAACCTAGTCTGGAGCCAACATTTGTCAGTGGTTTCCTCAAGGGCACGCAAACTAATTTATGTTTTTAAGAACCTGAGAATTGCTGCCAATAAAAGTTTACTTATTTCAATATACAAAGCCATATGCCAGTGTTTACTGACTTACTGTATATGTGTCTGGGGTGGTGCTACAAAGACGCATCTAATCGAACTTGAACGCGCACAGAGAGCCGTTCTCAAAGTGGCCCTTGAACTTCCCTTTCGTTCCCCAACTACTCAACTTTACCTGACAGCAAACGTCCTACCAGTGCGTAAACTATTTGTGCTGCAAGCTCTTTGTAGATTCCATCGTAAGGAAATTCCTTTTAGAACACTTCCACAAAAAAGAATATCTAGATATCCCATTGAATATGTACACTCCGCCTTTGCTAAGAGACATTATGATTTCATTGCTCCACGACTTTACAATAAGATTCTTACTTTTGATAAATCATTACCGAACTACCTTAATTCTTCTCTTAAAAAGTTTGTAATTGAGTGGCTGTATCAGTTGAATTATGAATCAACAGAGAACATAATTGAAAGTTTGTAGTTTCTACTTGTTGCTTTGTTGAATTTTATATATTTCACATTCACAATGTTATTTTTATATTAAGACCAAGATAAATGAAAAGCTAGAAACGTTATTAACTTGATTTGCATGTTAAATAAGTTTTCTTAACTAAGAAGTTTATATTGTAAAGACAGCAACATATTTGCTATTCTCAACGAGAAGCCTGACTCTCATTACACAGGGAAACCTTAAATGGGAGCAGACTAACATTTCATTTTGTAAATGGCTGTTCAAATAAAGAAATTTTTATTTTTTTATTTTTTATTTTAAGACACATTGTTCGAAATACCTACGTCATCAATTTTGGGCCACCTACTGACTGAACCGATCACTTTATTACTCTTGATTTATAAAAATAGATTTTTTTTCATATTTCGACCTGTGTTTCATAGTGAAAAAATATCTGAAAGTTTGTCACGAGATTTTAAAATATCCTCTAGTATAAATTGTATTAGTGATTTTAATGAAAAAGCTCATCAGCATTGATATGTTTTTATTTTCAGTGGAATATGTAACTTCTCAAAAGGGAAAGACTATGATACGATACAACGGTTACAATTACTATAAAGTATACGATAATTGTAAAAATAAAATAAGATGGGATTGTTCTACGCACCGACATCAGGGCTGTCGCGCTCACATCCAAACTTATGGTAATGCAGTAATCGGCGGCAATGTAGTACACAATCATTGCAAGAAATAGCAAATGTGGAAAGCACTGATTGAGACACCTTGATAAATAAATACTTAGTTGTAAATTATTGTAAGTTATTTTGATCACCTTTTGTCAATAAATATCTACAGGCTGATAAGACAGTTTATAAACTTAGGATGTGTTCAGTCCATGAAACTGATCAGAACAACATTCTCTAAGACATTAAGGTCGAATACGTCTATTTTCTTTAAAAAAAGGCCACCTCATTCTTAACCTATCACGTTATTAATCTTTACATTAATAGTATTTTTTACTTTGACATAATGTTTATTAGAGCAAGTTGTTCAGTTTCTAGAACTAAACACATCCTGAAAATCGTTAGCCACGTGATTTTAAATTCACTCTATAATATAATTAAATTGTATTGTGTGATTATAAGGAAAAAGCTCACCACAAGTTGTTTTTTTTATTTTCAGCAGAATAATATACTTAACTTCTCAAAAGGGAATGTCCGAAAAAATCTATTGCCTGAATATTTTTTTATATAAGGTCCTTCTTAAATAGTACACGAAATTTTAAGGGGCCAATGTACTCATGCATACAAACAACTTTTACTATGGGACCAACATTGAAAAACCGAAGCAGCTGTTACATACATTTTGATCTATTCGATTTTAAGTTTTTTATGGAACAGCTGTTTTTTTTCGCGATTTCAATGTTGGCACCATAGTAAAAGTTGTTTGTATGCATGAGTACATTGACTCCTTAAAATTATGTGCACTATTTAAGAAGGACCTTGTATAAGCTCCTTTAGTAATAGGAAAAAGCTTCAAAATTTTCGGTTGAGTGAAAAAATAAAAAAAATAAAGTCCCTTCGACTTCACAAATATACGAAAGTAATAGCAGAATGGAGATTGATTATACCTTTGCCACCACCTGCCACAATCACAACATGATATTAAAAAAAACTTTCAACACAAAATGTCAAAACATTTTTTTAAATACTTGCTGTGGTTGTGGCAAAGGCATAATCGCCAATCTGCTGTACTTCCGTACATTTGTGAAGTGTAAGAGACTTTAAATTTTTTTAATTTTTCACGCAACTGAAAATTCCTAAACTTATTTCTAATACTATAAAAATATTCAGCCAATTTGTTTTTTTCGGACATTCCCCATTACTTGAAAATTCTACAAATTTAAAAATAAAATAAAATGGATCACCCTGTCGATTATGTAACTAAATTCGAACCTCACTTCGAATATCACTTCACTGCGCGGGAATTTTAAATCATAACTGTGATAATTATAGGTTGTTTTTTTAGTCACATAAGATTTTAGATAGCTACGGCAACTACCTAAAACCTTTTGCAATCGGTAAAGTAGCTTATTCAGCTAAATTCTAATAACAAATCCATGCGAAGTGAAGGGAGGTTCGAAGTGAGATGCGAGTTTGGTTATATCGACAGGCTGTCATACGCACCACAAAGCTCACCTTTTGTCAAAAATACTATACATCATGTATCAAAAAACCCTGTCAGATCCTGAAACAGGGTAGTGTTGCTGATACTGAACAACATTTTCCATGGAACATAGGACGAAAAACAAAAAAAAAATTCATACAAAATGTATTGGTAAGCTAACCGACTTACTATGGAAAGGCGAAAAAAAATCGTTTTTCGACCTATGTTCCTTGGAGAATGTTGTTGAGTTGTTTGTTGACCTTTTTCAGGATCTGACAGGGTTTTTTGATATAATGCTTATTTGTTTTAAGAAAAAAGTCAACACCTTATAATTTTGTTTTTGCAGTGGAATACGTAACATCTCACAAAGGAAAGACTTTAATACGATTTAACGGTTATAATTACCGGTGTGCCTATATCAACAACGGTAAGAAGAGATGGGTATGTTCTACGCACCACAACCGAGGCTGCCGCGCCGACATCCATACTTTTGATGAAACGGTTATAAGCCTCAAAGTAGAACACAATCATGGCAAAAAATAGCCTTAACCTTTTTGTAGTTGGAACCCAATTGGAACTCTCTCGCTATTTTGTATTTTTTGCTGGTCACAATTCTTAAAACTAAAATCATTAAAATGAGTCCGTTATCAATATTACAGTTAAATTAGTAATTTTAAATTAAAATTGAGAGCGAGTTACCGGATCCAGAGGGATTATCTCTTATTTTCTTATGATGTGTAACATACTCATATCTGCAAATAAGTAAAATTACTAATGATATAGCTATGTGTATTAATTAACTAAAACTCAATTTGACAAGGCTCTACTTGAGCTCAAAATATAGAGACTTAAACAGCAGTTTGCAGAATCTTGATAAATAAATTCAGTTGCAAATATTTAGTAGGTATCTTTTTTATTTAACCATTCGAGCGTGCACCGGCTATTAAAAATATGCCTCATCCGAGCATGGCCGGTGACCGGCAATGATGTATCGTCATTAATAAGACACGTCATTGGTGACCGGTCATTAAAAAATACACAAAAAATGTCAGGTACCTAGTAATAATTAAATATATTTTTAATTTTATTTGCAGTGGAATACGTGACTTCTCAAAAGGGGAAACCTTTGATACGACTTAATGGTTACAAGTACCGGTGTGTCGACAATTTCAAATCAAAGAAAAGATGGGTCTGTTCCACGCACAACAATCGAGGCTGCCGCGCCGTCCTATTTACTTTTCAAAACGAGTTTATCAGCATTAATGAAATACACAGTCATAAAAAAACTATATTTTAGGGCAGGGCGTTAGCATCTCCTTGAACTTCTTTAAAGTCTTCTTTGTCGCGGCATGTTATATTATAATAAATACTCAACTCTATCCTCGTAAGTCCTAGCGTACTTCACAAAGTACACATTGACGCTAGTATTTCAGTCCTGACCATTGAATTCTATAGCAAGACTAACTACCTAATGTACTACGTGGAGTACAAATTATAATCTCCCGTTTTCGACGAAGTTTTTTCTAAAATGGCAATATAGAGATAGCCATTTACTTCTGTAATCTATGGCCAACACTGCACTGCCACTGTCAGTGTCATTTGTTTGAAAATGTCAATGCAATCGGGTTCCAGGCCGATACGAGGTAAGTAAATCCAGCTTTATCAACGTAATCTTATGTTTATTTCATTGTTTTTAATTTAAAAGCGTAAATTGAAATGGTAATTAATACAAATATAATAAAATTTAGTTGATAACTACATATCGCTGATGAGTTGACGAGATGATTGGTTGAAATAATTTGTACTGTATACAGTACGCTAGGTTTTTTTGCAATTTTATTTGGTATGTTAGGTATTTAATTTTATTCATATACTTTTTACATTTCGGGTTTTGATAATGAGCATATTATAGAACTTTTAAACAATTTCGGTCACGATAATTTGGGTGGTGAAGAGGTGTTCATACCTGAATAATTCGTCGTCATATACTCTAATGAACTGATTTTTTTCTATCTCGGCCTGAAGCACTATTCTTAGTTTGTACTTCACAAAGTTCATCAGGTCGTTGGAACTACATCCTTAAAAAAAACACAGGACTTACGAGGCTATAATTATTACATTTTAATTTTTTATAAGTTAATATTTAAGATAGGTACTTACTTACCTTTGTTTACCCATTTATTTTAATTTTAAAATAAGTAAATGCAACCTCGATTGAATCTCATTATAAAATGCGTAGAAAAACTTTTTATATTATTAGTAGCTAATTAAGTTATTGCTTGTATGTCTATGAGTATTATTTTAATTAAATTTAATTCTAAATCATTACATTTAACAATTTTCCATATCAAATCCCCATACTAGGTGATGCTTTGCTATGCAAGAATCTGTTGTGATACTGGTTAGTTACAATGTTTAATCTAAATTCTATGATTCTATGTCATCTTAGACAGCTGTTTATACGTGTACTTTGTTTACATGGTTACCAAAATTCTCACTAGTAAATACTGATTTTACCTGCTCAATTCTTGTTTAATTCCTTTTACAACAGAATCACTGTTTGTAGGTTAGGTAGTCTGTTTAAATGCTTACTTGTCTTATTTAGTTCAGTTCTTAACAGTAGTTTCATAAGTCTTTTAAACATTAATCGTGATTCAAAAATATGTTGTCCTATTATATTAAATTGTCATTATTATTTATCAACTTCTTTCTTTCTTCAAATTTTGTGGGTGGAAAACCTATTGTTGTATTTTAAAAATGAATATTTCTATAAAGAGTTGGGCAAAGATTGTTTACAAAATAGGATAAGTAAGGATAAACAGACTTATATTTGATGCGTTTTTTATTTGAAAGCTGGTTTTCATCCAAAAAAAACAGTAGAAAGAGCAATCTGCTAGCACTCCTTCTACTCATACATACTGATAAAATTTAATGATACAGTTAACTCAGAAATGAGGATCTCTCATTTACAAAGGTCATGAAAGCCAACAGCCATGCTAATTCTGTGCAATTCGTGACTTCGAGAAGGGGCAGGGTAATTATAAAATATTGCGACTTCATGTTTTGTCGCTCAGCCGCTTAGATGCTGAGGTCATCAGAGGCTCGCTGTAGCCTGTAGGTAATAAATACTACAAAATTAAAATGTATTAACTTTTATAGTCATTCCAGTTCAATTCGTGACTTCTCGATGGGGCAAGGTAATAATAAAATATTGCGACTTCATGTTTCGTCGCGCATAGGCGGCTTAGCCACTTAGATGCGGAGGTTATCAGAGGCTAGCTGTATTGACTATCAGCCATTTTTGATGTCTCCACTGCTGGGGCACAGTCCTTCCTTATGGGTGGACAAGGAGGATGGGCCATAACCCACCACGCGGGCCCAATGCGGATTGGTGGGTGTTAACGACTGCAAAGTTAACGACTGCAAATGCAGCCGGGATCAACGGCTTAACGTGCCTTCCGAAGCGCGGAGAAGCTCGAGATAACAAATTTTTGGTCACCCATCCCATGACCGACCCTTGCGAAAGTTGCTTAACCTCCGCAATCGCAGGCACTAAACCAGGCACTAAACCACTGCGCCATCGAGCTAGCTGTACCACATAATTAAGGTACTTATAAGTATTAACTTTTATAGTCATTCCAGTGCAATTCGTGACTTCTCGAAGGGGCAAGGTAATGATAAAATACGGCGATTTCACGTACCGTCGGGCGAAGTGCTCAAGCACCAAAGTACGGGGGACTTGCTCAACTCACCAATCACGAGGGTGCCGCGCATACTTGCTGACTTTTGGTGACGTCATCACCCGAAATAACACAGTCCACGAGCATTTTGATAGGAAGATTACTTGAATAAACAAGTTTGAATTTGTTATCATATTTTGTTTTAACAATGCCCCGGCTTCCTGGCGAGCTCCACAAACGAGCCCATTGCTCGCCTGGGGGGATGCGTAAATGCATTTTCTTCAACATATAAAAAAAAGTTTGATGTGTTGCAAATGGCTTGCCAGGATAAGTTCAGTGCAGGGATTTCAGACATAATTCTGCTTCGATGAAATATTCCAAGCCTTTTTTTACAACAGTTTGATACTTACTTACTACCTATGTGTGAATACTTACTTTAGTAAGAATTAAATGAATCACTTTTTTTTTCATATTAATCGTAACTACTTACCCAATGAACACTCATATCTAGAATAATGATGACAATAATTTTTAACTCTTTTGTTTAAACAACAATTTTAATAACTTCTCTCCGAGATTCCTAAGCTGGGGTATCCTAATTGTTCTTTTTTTTCAGTCCATTTCGAATTTGGCATATCCTCTAGAAATACAAATATTTTAATTCGGAATGGCCAGAAATATATCAGGAGTGGGATGTATGACTCTAAGCAACGTTGGTGAAGCTATCACAGACGTAAGGGATGCGTGGCCACTTACACCGTCAATAATTTCATTGTACAAATGAGGGAAAAGCACAATCTCTAAATTATTATTTTATTAATTTAAACCATATTATAAGATTATTTGTAACATAATATCTTCATACTATTTTAATCGCTTTTCTAACATCAGTACGTTTGAGTGTTCCAGTCTTCCCAATTTCCCTATTCAAGTGGCATCTATTCGTTTGCTAAAAAACTTAAAACTAAGTAAACAAAACAACTAGCTAATTACATTATTTATTATTACGTGTCGTAAACTTGTCAATTCAATACAATACAAGTAACAACACTGTCTGTGATTTACATTAAGCATACTACATGTAACTTACACCCGTTTTCACAAACATTACTATGAGGTCTCATAATAGATGCCGCGGACGCACAGCGTCCCAAGAACCATACACACCCACACATAATGTATAAAATAAACGAACCAATCGCAGAGCTCTACTTCAACGCAGTACATTCGCATAGACAAGGGTCGTTTGAGTATTGTTATTAAATACTGGTGTTAATCGTATGCACCTACCTAATGATTATTTTTTAATCTATAAGTTATTTTGTGATATTTTCTTCTTTTTCAGTTGAATTTGTGATGTCCAGTAGAGGCAAGCGCATGATAAAGCTAAGCGGTTATAATTACTATTGTAAAAAGAAGAACACAGAAAAAGCACGATGGGTGTGCTCTACCCATCACTGTAAGGGATGCCGCGCATATATTCGCACGTTCAACGACAAGGTTGTTGCACTTAACAAATTTCATGATCATGAAACTTGAATGAAACTTAGATCCAAAAGTATTAGCACATCTTACCCAATTTCTGACCCAAACTGGGAACTTCATCTAATGAGTTAAATTCGGTTTGCCATACTAATAGTGCACGACAACTTGGATAGGTCGTATATTAAATTCCATTGTGCTATCTTTCCACACCATCCAATGTTCTAGATCGGATCCATATAATAAGCGCTTGCGTCTTGTTCACGCCACGCGGCCGTGCTGTAGTCGCGTCATGTAAAAAATGAAGTAGGTTACAGTACGAGGCATATAACTTGAAATCGGGTGGGGATTGCGCGAAATGCGTATTTAGGGTGTGCGTAGCGGTGAGGGGCGCGGGCGGCGGGAGAGGGGCGTGCGCTATTGGCATAGTAGAACCAAATAAGTAGGCCAACTCGAGCCTCGAGCGAGCGATACAGCTTAAACACGAAGGGCTGTCACATCGCTAGTTTATTCGGTCGTCAAAAAATGCATAGTCAATCTCTATACAAATTTTTTTTCCTTGTAGGGTTAGCATCAGGGATCTATAATACAAAGCTTTTTTTAAATATTTTTTTGTAGGTAGACCATCGCGTCTATCGACTAAAATAATGAAGTTAATGTTAATTGTAATTTGACTGATGTATGTGATACATTGGCACTTTCGTTTTGACACCAATAAAAACTTACTAAAGAAAAGTAGCAATGTATCACATCTATCTGTCAAATTACAGTTTACATTAACCTAACTGTTTTCAGGAATTGACTACAATTTTTCATTGCGTACGTCATGTTATGTGATTTGAAAACTTACGGTCGAAATAGGATTGATTAAAACGTGGCTTTACTAAATAATGTATTTATTCAAATAAAAAAAATATATTATAAAAATAAAAAAAATAAAAAATCAAACCAAATACCAACTAAATACCAAAGTACATTCAATAAAACCGCGCTAGTATCCGTTAAAAAGTGTTTTATTTCATATTATTTAAAAATATTTTTTACACTAAATGTTTCTTTTTCTTTTTTATTTACCTACACTTCTCAAAATAATAATCTTTAAATTCTGAAATTGAATACTTTCCATAACCTTAAATAATAGGCATTAAAAGTACCTTTTCCTGTAGGAATTTGTGATTTTTTAACGAAATTACACAATTGACATAAAAAAAAATTCGTCTGTTTCGACAAGTACGAAATGCCTTATTATTTAAAGTTAATGTAAAATATATCCTCATTCTTACAAATCTTTTTTGCAATAATATCTTTGGAAAGCATGGTATGTACTGTAGTGTAGGTAGGTAAACGTTCAAATTATTATGAGCGGCAGCACAGCGGCGTGAAGCGTGCGTGAGCGCGGGCGGGATTAAGTACGGCGCACCCTTATCGCCTTTAAATTTTGTCAGGGTGTGCGTGCGACGACGCATACGTACGGGCGCGCTCACATACAAACCGCGTTCGTGCGTATAATGAGTAAGATGACTTACTTATTTGGTTCCACTATGCTATTTGTCGCTCACAAGAGCACATGCGCGAACTTATCCCCACTCCGTCGAAAAAATTTCAAGATACGTGCCTAGTACTGTAGTAGTACAGACTTCAAGTAAAACCAATAGTTTGAGGTGGCATGTTGTATTGGCAGATGTCACAATACAAGAGAGTGTTTTTAGTCAAAAACATTATTAAATGTAGGTCACCACACCAGCGACGTACGTAATGTTGCAGAGTTTAACGTTAAGGCGGTTGTATGACCGAAAGTGGCGCCCTTAGAGGTTTTTATTTAATAAGTTATTAATAGAAAAAGATTTTAATAATGTTTATCGTGGAGATTTAAGGGCCCATTGTCTAGTATTTTTAGAAGGTATCACTACATGCCCTCGTAGTCATTCGTAGAAGTAGATAGCAAATGTGTCAAAAACGGCCACTTTTAGCAGTTTTTCTATCTACTTCTAGCAGTGACTACTAGGGAATGTAACGATACCGTCTAAATATACTAGAATGTGGGCCCTAAAATCTCCACGATAAACATTATTAAAATTGTGTATTAGAATTATAATATTAAATAAAATTCACCGCGGCGCCACTTTCGCTCAGGGTTAAGACGTGCATGTGTAAAATACGACTATATTACAAAAAGAACGCTGAACGGTGGGCGCCGCGCCGCGCGTACTCAACTTGACCTCAACAAGCAATTTATTACAAAATGATAAGATCATACAGAGTGATAGTTTCCTAAAGTATTTTTGAGTGAAACAAGTACTTAAGTAATAGTTTTTTAACATAATAAAATACTTTGTAACGTTGCCAACCAATACTTTTTTTGTATTAATCCATACATACATACACTCTCGCCTGTTTCCCATGGGGGTAGGCAGAGACTGTGGATCACCACCCGCTACGATCCTTGCACACTTTTTTCGCTTCATTCACATCCATCAATCTTTTCATACATGCCCTGCAGATGATTAATTTGCCTGATATAATTTGCCAGGTATTTTCAGAGGTATAGTACAGGTTTTTGGTCTATAAAATATTAAATTACAAAACTATGGGTGGCTAGCCAAGTTCTGTCAGCCTTTAGCCTCTCTCTTCTGAAACCTTGAAATCTTTTGGTAATCATGGGTATTAAATTACATATCTTCAACTTTAAAACACAAAAATACCTATAACGAAAACATTAAAATAGCATGTACCGTTCAAAGAAATGTAACAGCTAATTACTCATATTAGTTTCGATAAACAATCGCTAAATTGACTGTATTTGCAGCCGAATATGTAACATCAATAAGAGGTCGGAAGCTGATAAAGTACGAAGGATACACGTTTTACTTTCAAATGATGACCGGGAAGAAAATGCGATGGCTGTGCTCCACCAGCAAGGGGACTTGCCGAGCGAAGATACATACCGTAGGAGACATCATAGTGGCCGTCAGAGGGGAACACAACCACCCACCAAAATGAAGAAACATATAAGTATGAAGTGTATGTATGAGAATACGTAGCGGTCCGACGGGCGCACAGTGTTCGATTTGACTCGTAAAATTTCCCTATGCCGTTTATTGCAGAAATCGATCAAGAAATGCATTTTAAACGGCCGACTTGAACACCCACGTGTCTATTTCAAATACTTTTTTTTATAAAAAATAATTTATATTTCGTGACTTTAACCTAGAAAAAAGATTAAATAAATTCTGTAAGCGTATCTAATCAACATATATTTTTTTTGGTTAATACAGTTTGATAAAGCATCTTTAGGCGCATATTTGCCAGTTTTTATTTTGGGAGTATCGCCTCTGGTTATCGTGTTATTAAATCAGATTTTGGTTTTTATTTTTTTCTCCCAAAAAACTCAAAAGTGCGGCTTGTGACTAGTACTGCAAGATTGCTCTTAATTAGGGCTATCATTGATAAAATAATAACGTTGCTTTATTGCGGCGTTTACGTCTTCTCGAATTTTAAAATAAACTTGACCTTGACCTTGACGTTTACGAGTCAAAATAAACTTGACCTTTTATTTCAGTTATAATAATTATTTTTTATCCCCTAAGTCACAACACTGTATATTATTTACATATAAAATATATCTCATACATAGGTTTTTCTCATAATATACCATAATATAACCTCTAGGTGTATACTTTAAAAAAAAAAATAGGTAGTGACATTTTTTGGAGATGTGAATCTGAAGTCAATGTATTTTAGATTAGTTCTGACTAAAAATAAAGGTCAATTTATTTTGAAATTCGTTAATTCATAAACATCAAGGTCAAGTTTATTTTGAAATTCGATAACTCGTAAACACCGCAATAAAGTAACGTGATTATTTTATCAATAATAGACCTAATTAAGATCAATCTTACAGTACTAGTCACAAGCCGCACTTTTGAGTTTTTTTGGAGAAAAAAATTAAAAACAAAATCTGAATAAAAATTAATAACACGATAACCAGAGGTGATACTCCAAAAAATAAAACTGGCAAATATGCGCCTAAAGATGTTGTATTAACCAAAAAAATATATGTTGATTAGATACGCTTACAGAATTTATTTAAGTTTTTTTCTAGGTTTAAGTCACGAAATATATTTTTTTTTATAAAAAAAGTATTTGATATAGACACGTGGGTGTTCTAGTCGGCCGTTTAAAATGCATTTCTTGATCGATTTATGCAATAAACGGCATAGGGAATTTTTTTAGTCAAATCAAACACTGTGTAATAGTCTTATTATAAAAATACCTGTAGTACCTACGCTGATTCAGATTATCAAATTGAAACGTCATTGTTTACCTAATATTTATACTATTATTTGATAAGCTTTTGTAATTTTAATACTTAGTTTGCTCAGAAAAATAAAGTACCTACCTACCTATCTATGCAATAAGGTATTTTTTTTATCTAAGCTCGACAGTGATTATGTAATAAGATTTTGTATGTATCAATAAATGAAATCAACTGATATTGATTGTAAAAAAACACTTGTATTTTTATTGTCCACTAAGTTTTGAGTTTTTTATGTGTTATTATTATTTTTCATTTAGATTTAGATTATTATTTTCAAGATGTATACGTGTAATTTACGCACTAACTAACGTTTAAAACTAAGTTAGTCTAAGCGTTAAAACTTTCTATTGCTATTAAAGAGCTTATTAGATCTTCCTGAATAACGGATCCAATATTCAGTCGCTCCTAAATTCAGAGAAGTTTAATTGCATTCAGGAAAGTAAGTTCCGATTTAGCATCCGTTTTCAGGATTAAATGGTCTCCGACTCTATTTAGAGTCCGATTTAGCATCCGTTACGGATCCGTTATTCAGGAAGGTCTAATACCCGCTTAAATCGGATCCTACCTTCCTGAACGCAGTAAAATTAATTTTGAGTTAATTTTATTGTAAGTAATTTTGTTAAACATTTCATTTTAATTGTTCTAGGGAACAATTAAAATGAAGCTTAGGAGCTGTTTTGAGTTTCACTTTTATTTGCGTTATATTTTTTTCTGATTTTATGGATATTTTCAAACTGAATCATTTCCATTCGCCACCTCCAAAACCGACCTCACCGGTGGCAATTGCAAATTTAAAAAAAAATTGTCTCAGTTGCAACCGTAGTGTAAGCCAACAGGTGGCAAATGGGAACAGTTTCTTCGTCATGTCTGGAAACAAACTACTCTTGTCATTCCTATCAACAAATGTAAGAATATCTTGTAATGATTTTTACGCCAATTTATGGCGTTAAACGCGTATAACAATTTATGGCGTATAGGGGTGACTGGGAATATTTCTTAAAAACTTGCGTGGTGATTTTAGAAGAAATTTAAACAACGAAGCGACTGCGAATGTGTCTTACAAACGTACTAACTGTCAAAATTACTTTACTACAGAACTTGGTATTGCATACATGCAAGGTCGTATATTCCATATTCAACTAACAAATTAAAATAATTTATAACGACATAAACGTCCTCAGTCGTTAACAAGTAATAATATTTTTTCCAGCCACGTTTGTCACATCAGGTAGAGGTGGAACATTAATTAAATACGGAGGATATACATACTACTTCCAAACACACTTTGGGCAGAAGACACGATGGGTATGCTCTACTGCCAAGGGGTGCCGAGCGACGATACATACCTTGGGAGATATCATAGTAGCCGTCAAGGGGAAACACGACCACTCATCAAAATAAAGAAACAAATTACGAAGTGTAATATAATAAAATACTTTTGTTATGTACAAACACGGTATGAACTTCTGGGGCCTCGGCCACGACATCACCGCGCACGCGTCCTGTGTATTGCGTCTTGGCAACCACTGCGCGGTCACGACGACGAGCTGAGAGATTCCTATTAGCCACCTCTAAAGTCGAACAAATAAAAAATGTCTCAGTTGCCACCGTGGGGTTAGCCAACAGGTGGCAACTGGGAACAGTTTCTTCGTCATATCTGGGGACAAACAACTCTATTCTACAAACAAACTACTTTTGCCATTCCTAACAACAAATGGAAGAATATAACTTGTGATGATTTTTACGCCAACTTATCTGAGGGAGGTGATTAGGATTTTTTTAATAATCCTGGTGGCAATTGGGCCATATTTTAAGAAAAAATATCTGTTTAAATTACTTCTCATATTGCCACCGGCGTCAGCGAAGGTGATTTTAAAAGAAATTTAAACTACGAAGCGACTGCGAATGACTCTTACAAACGTACTAACTGTCAAAATTACTTTACTAGCGTTAGAACTTTCTATTGTATACAATATACAAGGACGTATTCAACTTACAAATTGAAATTCGTTAAAATGTAAAATCATTTTTTCCAGCCACGTTCGTTACATCAAGAAGAGGTCGAACATTAATTAAATACAGAGGATATACATACTACTTCCAAACACTTTTTGGGCAGAAGAAACGATGGCTATGTTCCACTATTAAAGGATGCCGAGCGAAGATACATACCATGGGAGACACCATAGTTGCCGTCAAGGGGGAACACACACACCACTCACCAAAATAAAGAAACAAATTACGAAGTGTAATGTAATAAATTTTAGAACGATAAAATTAATAACATTGCACACTAATTATAAGTTTTGATTTATATTGCTTACATTCCAATAATTTAATTTCATTCTTAATTTAGTGATTTAAATTAATTTGTTTTAAATTTAATTAGTTGATATTATTAAAATTGTATTATCTATTTAAATCTAAATATTTGCACGTCGAAACTTTCGACAGGATATGCCGGAAAATTAATTTATAACAACATGTACCATATCTTGCAAATAAATGAATTCTAAAAAAAATACATTTGCAAGTACAAACACGGTCTGAATCCTGTCCTGCGTATCACTCACGTTTTTTGTGAGGGATATTTTTTCTTAAAAACCTGGGTGGCAATTGGGCCTTCTTTTTGGAAAAAACCCCTGTTTAAGTGTAAACATTAGAACGTGACTCGCTATTGTAGGCATAAAACGTGGTTTCCCAGGATTTGCGCTTTTACTTTACACTAAGTAATTTTAGCGTGTAAAACTTAAGCGTGTACTTATTCACTTATCTGTACACACTAAAGTTGTATCGGCAAATACTACAAACATATTGCATTTAATGATATTATTTTGCTTTGATATCATAGTTCATAATAAACAATTGCCATTATTGTCGGAACACGCTAAAATATATTGCGTATAAGCTAAAATCTTGGGAAACCACGTTATGTGCCTACAATATCGAGTCACGTTCTGAACTCTAAAGTTTAACCTTAAATTACTTCTAAAATAGCCACCGGCCACTGACATGAAAAATTTTTTTTGTGCCACCGGCGTTGGTGATTTTAGAAGAAATTTAAACTACAAAGTGACTGCGAATGTCTTTTACAAACGTACTAACTGTCAAAACTACTTTACTATAGAACTTGCTATTGCATGTACATGTTAGATCGTATATTCCATATTTCTTACAAATTTAAATATTGTATAACGACATAAACGTCCTCAGTCGTTAAAAGGTAAAAACATTTTTTTCCAGCCACATTCGTCACATCAAGAAGAGGTCGAACATTAATTAAATACAGAGGATATACATACTACTTCCAAACGCTTTTTGGGCAGAAGAAACGATGGCTATGTTCCACTATTAAAGGATGCCGAGCGAAGATACATACCTTGGGAGACACCATAGTTGCCGTCAAGGGGGAACACATCCACTCACCAAAATAAAGAAACAAATTACGAAATGTACCTACCTAATGTAATAAAATGCTCATGAATCCATGGTTTCTAAAAGGGCACTTGTCACACTGTATTCTCTTGTTGAATAGAAATAGTAATTTTGCAAGAGACGAAAAAACAAAAGACAAGTGCCTTTTTAATTCTAAACGAATATTTCGATGGCGTACCAACTTTATGGACAAAAAAGTGACATGACTGTGGCCTTTTTACACAAAATCAAAGCAAATATAGTACATAATCTTTAAATGATACCATTAAACATGTCTTTGATGGACAAGTGCCTTTTTTGGTAATCATCGATTCACATGGTTTGAACTTCTGAAGCCTCAGCCATGAAATCACCATTCGCGCATTCTGCGTATTGAGTCTCGGCAACCACAGGTCGGGTCGTGTGTTATCGCCTGAACGAGAGGCTGACACCGAAACAGCGCGCAGTGGTTGCATGCAAATTCCAGATGCGCGCGTGGTGATGTTGTGGCCAAGGCCTGAAACACTCTGAAGGCCGTGTGGAATTCACCTTACCGCCGCTGTACAACGCAAAGCGACACGTAGCACAAAATAGTAGCGGCGAGAGAAATTCTGTTCAACACGCTTGCTCACCGCAGTGGGTCAATTTTATTTTATTTTTACTTTATTAGGGATATTACACAGTTTTCTTATAGTCTAAGTTTAAAAGTACAATTTTAAAACATAATTCTAAAGGCAAATTAAGACTATCCAACAAATTGCTAATTCGAAACAAATGTATGAATTAAGTTTTTTTTGCCTGTTTACCTTACCAATAGTTAACGAATTTTTAGATATAAGCATTCACAATGCTATTTTTAAATTAGGATAATTAAAATATTAGTAAAAATACTGGGAAAAAACCGACTCACCCGTAGTACTTCAGACCAGACGCGACTCGAACCGGCTCCCTTGGGATTCCGGTCCAATGCACTGACCAATTATGCTACCGACTCGTTAGTGGGAGCGGCGAAATTTTCTAGTACTTTTTACGTTTTCGCTGTAATCCAGCGTTATTTCATCAATGTGAAGAATTACCTTCGACTTTCGAATGCAACATCTACAGTTACAGATGCCAGATAATGTGCGCTTTTATAATTCTCGACGGCCCGGCACGGCACGGCCCGGCACGGCACGGCTCGGCACGGCAGCGGCGACACCGAAAGACGCTTTTATAATTGCTGCCGTTGCCGGCCGTTGGATGTTCAACACAGAACACTCATAGCGAAGAAGTTACTATTTGTACATTGTACAGTAGTGTCGTGGTATCTACTTTTTACTTTAGTTTAGAATAATATAAAGAATAAAAGTTGACCTTCTCTCTCTAGATATTTGTTATCTTTATAATTATTTCATAAAATAATAGTTTACCAATTATACAACGTGTAACAGAAAGGAGGTATCAACTCGAAAGGAGTCTGCGAGGAGGCGACCAGGAGACGTTAAATTAAAGACTGACTGCGATCAAAGACTGCTTTATTAAAGTAATGAAATTGCTTATATACGAGGAGAGATGAGTGTGTGTAAGTACATATTGGTACACACACTACACCTCCCCCCTAAAAAAGAAAAAAAACCTATATAAAAAGATTCACTTTTTTTTTCTAAATTACTAAATTACTGTTATTGACGATTCTGATACAATTTTATTTCTAAAGTAAAATGAATTAAAGTTTTTTTTTAAATAATTACTTACTATTAATTATAATTAATTCAAGAAAAACATATATTATATATAAAAAAAATTCAACATATATCATTCTTTTTAGAAGATTTCAAAAGTTATGTATGTGTTAAAGAAAATACATAGGTAAGTACTAAGTAAATGAAATGTACCTATCTATCACTTATAAGTATTATAATATTCTTATCTTCCCATTTTCAACTCTAACATGACAACACCAAATATATATATATATATTTTTTTACACACAAATTATGGAATTAACACATTAAATAAACAAAAAAATCTAAACTGAAACTCTAAACCATTATTGATAGGTATTTAAAAAAAAACTGTTGATACAGTTATGACAAAACTAACATTCAATTCTGTAATATTTTATTAGCAAGAACAAAATTTAATTGTGAAAAAAAACTATTATGATAAGCTAATTTAATAAGCATTCCGAATTTTATACTTATCGATTTCAAAACAAGTTACAAACAATAACGTGAACTCCACTACAGGATAATAATTAACTTGGTATAAAGTTAAAGTAAATTGCAGATTTCCAATAGATACTTATACCCAATACCAATATCTCTGTTCGTAACATCCTTATCTACATTCTTTTTTTTAACTCTCGTTACATTAATTCACATTTCAAAGCTTATGCTTCTAAAAAAAAAAAAAATCATTTCATAATAATATTAATTGAAAACATAATTACTACATTAGGTATCCTTCTGATTTATATCGAAATAGACTGCACAGACTAATACAGAAACATTGTCATTCCTTGAAAGAAATAAAATTAAAAATTACCTCGCTGATTCTTTTTTCTCTCTCTTTTAGCGTTGATGAAGGTAGCTAACTTCAATATAAATAGAAACATTAAATATCTGCTTAAACATTCTACTTTCTTTATGTCTCTTTCATAAATAAAACTTCCATTCCAAGTAACTTTTTGCTAACATTTCAATACTTACATAATACTTACATTTAATTCTGAACTTTTATTAAAAAAAAAACTTTGATCTTTCTTACCATCGCTTTAACATAAAAATATTTTTCTTTCATGAGTAAGTACTTTTTTATATTAAAGTAAAATCATTCATCAACCTTAAATCATGTTCTTTCATAATAATTATCCTCTACCATTTCTTATGTTTATCATAAACATAACTTCCTATTTTTCAGTATTTTTATCTTTCGACATTCTATCTCTCAATATTCTTAAATACTTTACTTTGTTTCTATACATATATTTAATTCACTTTAAATCCTACTCTTGCTCGTTATAAACTTCTTTTTCATAATAACACTATCGGTACACTATACACATTTCATATCACCTACTAGGTACTCATATATCATAATTCGCCCGGCGCCGGCGTACTTTAATTTTTATTTAACTCATCATTTTTGGTACATACTCTATATATATTTATTTATAGTCGACTTCATTATCATCATAAAAATGGACAATTGCCATTTTGGGCTGTGGCCACAGCTCAATAATTAATGGGGGCAGGTTTAAGTCTCTTTTGGACTCCAACTATGTCACAGAGGAAATCTCGTTCACGCCATGATCCAATGGAAGGATCTGACACCCCACGTATGTACCATTATTAATAGGGTCATGAATTAAGACACATACTAATTTGGTCTCCAAACAGGATTCAAAGGGGAAATCTCGTTCACACCTTGATGCAACTGAAGGACCTGAACCCTATAGTACCTCTCTTTTAATGTGTACCGTATAATCGAGCTTTATATCCTATCCTTTACTTTCCAACACCTATCAAATAAACTAACAATCCTAAATTGAATATAAGATAAATAAGAGATTCATCGCTTTTGGGTGATCAGTCCAATCGCATGTGAAACCTTATAAACCGTATATTCCCTAAATTCTATAAATAAATCCTTACCATCATTCCAAATCCTAAAAAAAAAAAAAACATCACATTACCTATACCTATACCTTGCTGTACCTAATTGCAAACTAAAAAGCTACAAAAAGATTTTTAATACAGCTACATTAACTTTCCTACAATATTCCTTCTACCTATAACCTTTACTTTATTCTAATCAATTACCAAACTTTCAAACTGCTCCTCTAAATCTTTCATTTCAAACCTCAACAATAATTACCACGACATAAATATCTCAGTCATTCATCACCGGAATTTTTGTAACAATATATTAAAAAAGGTTAAATCTGAGTACGAAAAATCAGTGCTAGAATCAGCGGGAAAAAATAATAAAAAGATATGGAAAGACATCAAAAATATTACCTATACCTTAAAACAACATGACTCATCATTATGTTTACTTCAAGAGCACTCGGCGTCACATTTAATTTCCGCAAACAACGCCAATAATTATTTTGTCAATGTTGGTAAATGTCTCGCAGAAAAAATCCATAAAAATGTACAGTGTCCAGCACTTGCCTCTCCTGCCTGTAGCGCTTCCTTAAAATCCTTTGCATTGCTTGATACTGACGAATCTGAGGTTGAAAAAATTATCATGTGTTTGAAAGATGACTGTGCAGTTGGGTGGGACAATATATCTAATAAAATAATCAAGCAATTCAGGCATATTTTGGTGCCTCCTTTGACTTATATTTTTCAAAAAACTTTATCTACAGGTATTTTTCCCAAGTGTTTAAAAAAAGCCATAGTTGTTCCTGTATATAAATCTGGATCAAAAAGTCAAATTTCAAACTACAGACCCATATCATTATTACCATCTTTATCTAAAATATTGGAAAAAATTATTAATAATAGGTTAGTTCAATTCTTAGAAGAAAAAACGATTTTGTCTGAGTATCAATTTGGGTTTCGACCAAAAGTATCAACTGCTGATGCTGTACATCACTTAACAGATTATATTGTAAATAATTTGGACAGAGGTAATCACACAGTTGGCATTTTTCTGGATCTAGCGAAAGCTTTTGATACGGTATCTATCCCTATCCTTTTGCGCAAGCTTGAGACTTTAGGCATAAGAGGTACACAGCTGAAACTTTTCGAAAGTTATCTGGAAGAACGTACCCAATGTGTGAGGATTGGAAGTGTCCTCAGTGATGAGCAGGATAATACATCCTTCGGAGTTCCCCAAGGAAGTATTTTAGGACCTACCCTGTTTCTGATTTATATCAACGATCTTTGTAATATGAAACTAGACCATGGGATGATAATATCTTACGCTGATGATACTGCACTCCTTTTCGCGGCTGACTCGGAAGAACAAGTTTACAAGCATGCGCAACGAGGATTCAGTGTTGTAAATAATTGGCTTAAAAATAACCTTTTAACACTAAATGCCGAAAAAACTAACTATATTAAGTTTTCTGTGCGTAAACAATGTTTTCCTAACACTAGGCCAGCACTTCAAGCTCATTATTGTAGAGTCCATTCGGCTAACCAATGCATGTGCCCCAAAATTAATCAAACAGATAAAACTAAATACCTGGGTATAATATTAGATGAAAATCTTTCATTTAAGCCACATATTGCGGCTTTAAATAGCAGATTACGTAAGTTAATATTTGTATTCAAAAAGTTACGACATATTGCTGAGCCGACAATAATAAGGCAGGTGTACTTTGCCCTATGTGAATCAATATTAACTTACTGTATCACGACATGGGGAGGTGCATGTAAAACATTGTTATTAACCACAGAGAGAGCACAGAGAGCGATTCTCAAAGTGTCAACTTGCCGCCCTTTTCTATTTCCTACTAACCTTTTGTATAAGTCCTGTAATTTGTTAACAGTTCGACAATTATTTATAATGAACGTTGTATTAAAACAACACTCAGCACTTTCATTTAGCTCTGACATAATTAATAAAAGACGCAAAGATATAGTTTGCACTCAAAGAGTTTCTACTAATTACGCTTTTACAAGAAAATTCTATTTATTCCTGGGCCCGCTGCTGTACAATAGATTAAATCGTACAGCAAACATCTACCCACTTAATTATAGAAATTGTAAGATCAATTTAAAAAACGTCCTACAAAGCATGTCCTATGAAGATACAGAGAGACTTTTGGTTGTATTAAAATAGTATTGTAATTTTATTTAAGTTTTAATCTAAAAATAATTGGTAATGTATGTATACTCTAAACCTTTATTGTGTAAAAATATTTTTTGCTTTTCTAAATAAGTTAGTGATTTACTAATTTTGTGAATATTATTTGCCTAAATCGCCTGAAACACAGGATTTCCTAGTTCAGGCACACGTTATATACTGTTCCTATGTAAACCTTGTACAAAAACATTGTATGTGCACTTATTGAAAATAAATAATTATTCTATTCTATTCTATTCATTCATACCTCAACATAAACTTTCACATCCGAATTTAATAAATAAGTTCCTTAAAGTTTTCTTCCCACCAAATTAATACTTACTCGTTATTTTTTCCTATTAAAACAATGTTTTTATTATATTACAGCTTAACCAGCTAACTCGTGTGATATTTTGTGACAAGATTAATATTACTACTTCACATAAATAATATCAACTTGCATAAATGCAACTGCGCTACCTCTTTGTAATCCACCGTTATCGAAATACAACTCTTACATTCCAATACCTTGTTCGTTAAGGAGGTAATCAAAACATTATGATTGCATCACTTATAATAAGAAATATTTGTCACATGATAATTTGTCATCGATACCTATTAAATTGATTTGCGTAGATAATAAAAATAAACTCAAATGAGTTAACTAAAAATTCAGGACAAAACGAAAAACAATAATTTTACTTTATTACTGATTTGTATTTAAAATAAAATGCTAAGACAATAATATGAAGAAAATACATGGAATAATAATAATAGGTGGTACTATTACTTAAAGTAATACTATCTGAATTTTCAATAGTACTTACCATAAAAACCTAATTACTATTTCTGATAATAAAATCTTTTCTTAATTTCACTCCTAAACATAAAAGAAAATAATTTCACTACAAAAATTAATAAAATGTAAATATATCGAGCGTTTATTTACTTTCTATACGTAATAGCATTATACATAAATAAAAGATAGTTTTGTTATTCGTAAAAATTAGGGCGGAAATATAATTTGACACTATGATTGTACGTAAAAGTAATGATATGTATTTTTTTGTCAATGTCATAGGTAAATAATATTAAGAAATCAAACTCGTAATTAAAATTTTTCAAGCGAACATCGAAACTAAAATGAATTTTCGAACTTCCCAATCTACATAAATAGTTTTTTCATCAGATAGAATATAGTTATAAATTACTTGTACATAAATATATGATATAGCGGAGAAAAATATGTAGGTACTAAACGGAAGACAAAAGGTAGTTTTATAAGGTAAGTAGCTAATTTTCTAATTAGTTACGTTTAAAACTGAAAGTAGTTTCTGAACTATTTATTTTAACAAGTCAAATAAGATGAATGATGTTTTCAAAATCTATTGACGAATAGGTTAATATAATTAATACGTAACAATGAAAAATATTATTGAATTACATAGAATATTATAATATTTAGTAATAATGAAAAGCATAATTACATAATCAAATATTTATTTAGAGATAAAAGACGATTACTTACTTACTTAAAAAAACACATACCTACTTAAATAAAATGTGTTATCAATATTAGTGTCCTGCTAAAGAGAAATAAATCTAGGTACCTACTACCTGTTCGTTCATGCCATTAAAAACCTTATGTAATTATTTGTATGAAACTTTTAACTAATTCATGACAGAATAAAACAACTCAAACGATATTTAAATTCTGATACCTACCTATTTAGTTCGTTGCTACAATATCACACGTGTTGCTATGTCAGCAATTTCGATGTCGTTCACATTGAATGCATTTACTTACTTGTTACGAAATCCAAACTTTGTAACATGCATCTAAATAATTGACATCGATGAAATGATTATTAATAAAAATGTATTTATGAAAAGGGGATTCACAAATTACTTACTTTTACTTTTGTATATAACATCATAGCTACAAAATTAAATTTTAAAATCTCGAAAAAAAGGAATAAAAATAATCACTATTCATGATAAAATATCAAGCCAAAATCATCAAAACTTCATAAATTTGCATTTACGATATAAGAGTTACCTTCATCAACGATCGATCTTCGGAAAACTTACTGAAAATAAAATAAAAACAATAATAAATACCAACATACTTTAAAAATCTCTGTCATGGACGAGGGAATAATCTGTGCAATCATTCGTACCTATATAAATGAGAAACTAAGTTACATAAATAAAAAAAAACAAGCCATAAACATTATCTACTTTTAGAAATCATCTTTCTTTTCCACTTTTTACACAGACATTTGTTTACTTCAAATTTATTTTAATGAAGTAGTACTATTTTACATTCTAACTTATCATTATAATCAAAATTTATTCAAAAATATATGATTAGGTACCTAAACATGTTTAAGAATTAAAAAAAAGAGTAAGTACTACATAAAATCTAATTAATTTAAAATAAATTCTTCAAAACTTTTATTTTAACCGTAACAAAAACATTTAAGAAATAATTATTTTCCAAAAACCAAAAATCGTTTAATGAAACTCTGTCCATATGTAAGTTAAAATTTCAATATCAAGGTCTCCTATAGAGAGTAGGAAAAAAAAATTTCAATATTAAAACAAACCACAAAATGTTTAGAAGTAATTTTAAGTCGTGTCCAAACTTCGCCGATGTCGTCTGGTTGGCTACTTTCCGTTGGTTAACTCTTCAGCTCCCTGCTGCATCGACCTCCTTTGACACCATCATCTGCCGGCTGGTCCACATCCGACACCATCGTCTCCCGGCACCCTGCTTTTTATCTCCAACCTCATCAGCATCTCAGTACGCGGCAACGAATAATTATTTCACATTTGATAATTTAAAGTTCACGTATATTTTATTAATTGTCCATAAAATTATTTTTCCATCTCGGAATTTGAAGAAATTATTTGTTTATTAAAATATTATTAATTGATATTTAGATTAACATGATAATGTTTTTTATTTATAAATATTGTATTATAGTTCATATTTATGTTTTAGTCCTTTATATATTTCACCCACGTCACTTTTATTGTCCAAATAAATATTTATTTATTTTTCACATTATTTACATAAAATAAAACCGTCTGCGCAGCGCCGCCGATAGGCAGCACTGGCAGGGTCGCCATGCGAGGAGGCGACCAGGAGACGTTAAATTAAAGACTGACTGCGATCAAAGACTGCTTTATTAAAGTAATGAAATTGCTTATATACGAGGAGAGATGAGTGTGTGTAAGTACATATTGGTACACACACTACAAGTCAATGTACTCGTGAATCTGCACACTTCCAACAGAAAAATATTTCAAATCGAAAATACAATTTTGGACTCTCCATAGAAAATTTGAATTTGCCGCCAACATTTTATATAGGGAGGGCCTTTAAAAAAAAATTTTTTTCTGTTGGAAGTTTCACGAGTACATTGACCTCCTCTCGGGTTGATACCCCCTTTTTGTTACACGTTGTTTAATGATTATATTACAATGTAGGTAGGTAGTAGGTACTTAAATGATAAATAAATCTTTTGAAAATCAAATAATATATTATATGTAGCTGGTTTTCATTACGTACCTACTTACCAAGATAGGTAGATATCTACACAACACATTATTTAAATAAGTAGGTAACTATCTACTTAAGTAATATCTAGGTAATTATTTGTTGAGATAGGTAACAATATTTAACTTTGGTAAGTCGCCTATTAACGGTGTTCCCACCGCTGTAAGTACCTAGATATCTTTCCGATCAGTATCGAAATAACTGTTTGTCGGAATATTACCTATTTGTTGATTTTGATGTTGTTTGTTTCCACAATCATACATAGTTTAGTTAGTTTAGGTACATGGCATACCAACAACAACATATTAACGATATTACGCTAATATACTGGTTGTGCCCTTTATACACGCTGTATATTCTTTGCTCTGGACTCACACTCACACATATGAATCCTTGTAGCTACGCACTACATCGTAAAAGTTCGACGGCAGCGTAGGATTTGACCGGCACGGCCCGGCCCGGCACAGTTTGCCGGTGCCGTTGAGGAAATATAAAAGCATCTCCATATGATTCCATACATTTCACTTCCCTGTTGTGCCGTTGGACGGCTGCCGGGCGGTGCCGTGCCGGGCCGTTGAGAATTATAAAAGCGCACAATCGATGAACGTGAAATAGCTTTAATTATTATATTTTTAGATCTTAGGCATTCACAATTTCACAATGCTATATTTATATTAAGGCTCCGTTATTCGAAATCATTTGTCTCTGTCTTTTTCTTTACTTGTAAAGAGTATGGAAAATAACCTCACTTCTGCTCTTTTTCGATGTTTTTCGTTGTTTTTTCATCATTATCTTTAGCACAATTATCTTTCTTGAAAAAAAAGTTACTTTAGCAACTGCACAGTACGTTAAAGTGTATTTTGATGTAGAATTCAAAACGATTCCGCTATTATTTACGCCAAAAATATGGCCCGCGACAAGCGCTTTTGATGATATTCTGATTTTTTTTACAATCATTTGTGAGGTTTATACGCAATTTAATACTTGTAGCAACTAGATAATCTATTTAGCTTGTCGTATGATTTTTTTGGTGGCTACAAGTTTACGTTTATAAAAATATGGCTCGCGCAAACCATGTTTGCCTATTACCACCCCTTAAGATAATTAATATATTAGAAAAAAAAATACTTGATAAAATCGACTAACCCGTAGCACTCACTAGGTCACTAGTGACTCGGTAGCATAATTAGTCAGTGTATTGGGCCGGAATCCAAAGGTTACGGGTTCGAGTCCAGTCTGAGATGCTACGGGTGAGTCGATTTTTTCTAGTATTTTTTCTAATATATATAATTATCTTACCAAATGGTTCTCAAGACATAATGCAGTTTAATTAATTAAATATATTAAAAACTATTTAAGTGAAATGTGTACATACGGTCAAACAAACAACAACTATTGCTCGTTTATTATTATATTATAACTATTATTTTGTATTAGTTTTTGTAATATTAGTAGGTATTAGTGTGCCCAACGCACAACACTAATATTTGTTTAGTTAAGTATTTATTACACAAGATTTTATTCGATACTGTTAATAAATTGGTTATTTTAGTTCATAATTGGTGGAATCTAAGCTATCGTGTCGCATGACGCATTATTGTTTATCGTGGCCAAACCGCGAAGCAAAGGTCATCGGGCATTTTGTTCGAACATTTAACCTATTTGTTTTATTAACAAAAGTTTAATGACATATAAATACTTACACATATACTGTAAAATAACTTTTTTTCTGACGGTCGGCACATAAAAAAGTAATACATATTTTGAGAAGTGGGATTGAATTCTTCAATTTAAAACTGGTTTGGTTTCTGTACGCAAACTTTCATCAAGTAGGTCAAATATACCCAATGACCTTTTGACTAATACGGACGAAGTCAACATTTTTAATATGAGTCTGACTGAGATAATCATACAGATCATCAAATGAATACTTCTTCCACCTTTATGCACATCAAGTCTTTTGTAATAGTCGTCTTGACTTTTTCGTATATTAAAGAATATAGTGTATCCACCAACTTTTTATGTATTATTTGTCGTTTTTATTTTTGAATTTTTAAATATTTTCAAACTGAGTTTCCCATTCGCCCCCTCTAAAGTCGACCCCGGTCGGTGGCAACTGGGAACAGTTTCTTAGTTATATGTGTGGACAAATAACTCTATTCCACAAACAAACTACTTTTGTCATTCCTACCAGCAAACGGAAGAATAAAAGTTGTGATGATTTTAACGTCAACTTATCTAGGGGTGGCGACTGGGATTTGTTATTAAAATCGTAGTGGCAAATAGGCAATTTTTTTAAATTCCTTCTTTAGATTTCTTCTTAAATTTGGGGAGAGGTTTGAAGGAGCGACTGAGAATGACCCTTAAAAACATACTAACTGTCAAAATTAATTAACAAGCGTTAGAACTTTCTATAGCATACATGCAAGATCATAAATTCCATAACGTCCTCAGTCTTTAAAAAAAACTTTTTGTTTTAAGCCACGTTCGTCACATCAAGAAGAGGTCGAAAATTAATAAAATACGGAGGATATACATATTACTTCCAAACACACTTTGGACAGAAGAAACGATGGCTCTGCTCAACGAAGAGCAGCCACGGAAGCTGCCGGGCGAAAATTCACACGATCGGAGACATTATTGTGGCTGTGATAGGAGAACACAATCATCCATCTCCAGATGAAAATTAATTCTTGTAAAAAAATCTGTCGGTTATTCTGATGTGTAAAAATAATGATTGTACACAGGGTCATTTTGTATTCACCATCCAAATTTTGAGGATGTGTTCAGTCCATGAAACTGAACAACTTTGTCTAAGGAACACATGGCCAAATAATTATGTAAAAAAAAAAGACTATCCATCAGTGGCGAGGGGTGAAATTATGTCAAAGGTAAGCCGTCGTTATGGCGAAGGTAAGCCGTTCTACAAAACTGTTATGATCTGCATAGTCGATAGGTGGGGTGGGATTATTAAAAGGTAAGCCGAATCGGCTTGTATGGACCCTTCGCCACTGCTATCCATACAAATCAAAGAGATCACGTCGTGGTCAATTTAGTATGGGATGACCTAAATTTTGTGGCGAAATTCTACACATATTTCTTATAGAAAGTTGTTTAGTTTAATAGACCGGACACATCCCTGCAAGGAGAATCTCCCACCCCACCCACACCATTTAGAGTTTTTCTCTTTTTTAGATTCAGGCTTACAAAAATAAATACATTTTATTATAACCCTATCGTTAGAATATATCGTACATAATAATAATGAATTAAACCGTATTTATAGAAGCCAAGACGTTTTCAATAAAAATTCTCGCTTTATAAAAAAACTATGCCCGAGCTTCTTAAGACATAAACATCCTAAGTAAAGAAGTGGTTACTCTTTTATAATGTTCTTTTTGTAGTGTTATTTTTTGTATTACTTTTTCATGTTTGCGTAAGTTTATAACTGTTATGCATGCTGTGTATGCTAAATTTGGATTATTGTCTTGTCTTATCTTCAGTATATAATATTATAGTTTATAAGTTCTTGTACTGTAAGTGTACCTACAACAAATAAACCAATAAATAAAAATCAATTTTGTTTTTTTTTATTTTTCCTATCCGTCAACGCAAGCTGCTAATGTGAGTTTCACACGAGTTGACTTTCCAAGCGACTCGCTGGTCGATTATTTATGCCTAGGATTTTTTATCGACAATCGCTTAGTAAAATCTTATCTCAAACATTAATTTCAATAAGGTGGTTATTCGATTTTACAAGCGATTGTCGACAAAAAATACTAGTCGACAAAAATCGCCTAGCAAGTCGCTTGGAAAATCGAATCGACCCGTGTAAATGACTCATTAAATAGACTGTATTTGTCGACTTCATGTAGTTTTAACTACTAACAGTGAAGACTATGCTAAAAAACTTTTTAATGCTTGGACATTGAAATATACAATAAGTTTGGTTAGCGATGTCGGAGCTTTTAAAGGCAGATAATATGATTAATATATCGACAAAATCCCCCACATGTTGGGGTTTACCCTTCTCGTGTTGGAATGACCAGCATTTCAAATTTGACTTTTTATTCTAGATGGCCCTGCCGAAAAATATTAATTTCTCCGGATTTAAAAGTTCTACAGTTATAAAAAAAATATTTTTTGAAAGCTAATATTATCACCTATTAGGTAAAAAAATATTTATGTAAACTTTTAACTGTAATACGTCATAAAAAATTACTTAAGTAAATTTTAATCCAAAATTAGTGTGTTTTTTTAGTTTTTCTCATAGATCTCAAAAACTAGGATATTAATGTGGATTATTTTTTTTCATTTTTATAATACAAAGGAATATTACCTACAAAACGACATCAAAATCATTGCTCTGAGTTGCATATTTCTATATATTTTAGTATTTTTTTTATGACGTATTCATAAATATTAAGTTTTCATAAATATTTTTTTATCTAATAGAAAATATTATTAGCTTTTGAAAAGTATTTTTTTTTTATAACTGTAGGAGTTTTAAGTCCGGAGAAATTAATATTTTTCGGCAGTGCCATCTAAAATAAAAAGTCAATATTGAAATGCCGGTCATTCCAATAGGAGAAGGGATAGACCCCAACATGTGGGGGGGGGGGAGTTTTGTCAATAAAATTGATCATATTATCTGCCTTTAAAAGCTCCGACATCGCTAACCAAATATATTGTACTTAAACTTCCTCAATCGTTAGAAGGTAAAATGTTTCTAGCCACGTTCGTCACATCAAGAAGAGGTCGAAAATTAATAAAATGTGGAGGATATACATACTATTGCCAAACACAGCTTGGACATAAGAAACGATGGCTCTGCTCTACGAAGAGCAGGCACGGAAGCTGCCGGGCGAAAATCCACACGATCGAAGACATTATAGTGGCTGTGATAGGAGAACACAATCACCCATCTGCAGATGAAAACTAATTATTTTATTTTAAAAATTAGTCAGCAATTTTGATGTATAATTAATAATTGTGCCTATATAGGGTCCTTCTTAAATAGTGCACGAAATTTCAAGGGGTCAATGTACTCATGAATACAAACAACTTTTATTATGGGACCAACATTGAAATCGCGAAAAAGAAATTAGCTGTCCCATACATTTTGATCGATTCGATTTTAAATTTTCTATGGAACACGCGATTTCAATTGTGGTCCCATAGTAAAAGTTGTTTGTATGCATGAGTACATGGACCCCTTAAAATTATGTACACTATTTAAGAAGGACCTTATATAAATTATTTATAAATAAATAAACATAGTATGCCACTATTTAATTAAATGAAAAATAAACTTCAAACAAGTTTATATAAAAACTATATTTTATTCAAAACTAGCGACCGCCCGCGGTTTCACCCGCGTGGGAACCACGCCGGTGAAACCGGTGGCAGGTGTGGCAGGTGGTGGCAAAGGTATAATTTCCATTCTGCTGTTACTTTCATACATTTGTGAAGTCGAAGAGACTTTCATTTCTTTTTAATTTTTTCACGCAACCGAAAATTCTGAAACTTATTTCTATTACTAAGAGAGCTTATTCCTACCTATAGAAAAATATTCAGCTAATTTAATTTTTTTCGGACATTCCCCATTCGTTAGATATCGCAAACAATCAACTACGAGACTACTAGTTGGCAGTGGGGCCGAGATCTTGTACTACGAGTATTCTCGTAGGTTGGTGGTACCTAATCAACGTGTATAACTCAGTTAATATTTTCATATCTTTTTTTTCAGATTTTGAATTTATTTTATCACACAAGGGGAATCGATTATTACTCCTAAATGGTTACACATACTATGAAGATAAACGAAGAGCAGGTTCTAAGAGCCATTGGCGGTGCTCAACGCACCAAGGGAGAAAGCTGTGTAAAGCCAATATACATTTAGCGGCAAATAAGATTGTTTATGCCAATTATCATCACAACCATCCTCCGAATCATAAAATGAATTGTCTGTTTCACAAGCATCATCACAAGAATATCTTTAAAATAAATACAAAATAATAATATATTAATAAAGAAACGGACTTTTGTTTCATTTTCCTATAATGTTTTACGTTGTTCATAAAACTGGTTTTAACTATGATTAAAGGGTTTACATAAACTACAGATGTATAAGAGAGACTATAGACTGATTGCAAAAATTTAAAAAATATTAAAAACACGACTGCCCTGCCAAAAACGAACTAAATAATTATACAACAAGTGTCATTGCAGTCGAGGGACTGTTTTGTGGAACAATTTTTAATCAAAGAGGTGCCCCGACTGCAATGAGACACTTGTTATATAACTATTTAGTTCGTTTTTGGCAGGGCAGTCGTGTTTTTAATATTTTTTTAATTTATTTATTTTTATTTCACACATTTTAGTGATGAATTATATAGTTTTGGAATGTGCTCATCAAGGCCTTTCATTTGATGCCCATATTGTGATAAATAAAGAAAAATTTTTTTTTCTTATTTGAAAATGGCGTCGTACAGTCGCCATATTAGTTTTTTTTAATATAGCCAATGTCACTTGGAATGATGTTAGGATTCTAACGATACCCCATACATCCAAATCCGTTGAGCCATTTAGAAGTTATGGTGGAATAAAGAAACTCACATACCCACAAACATACATGAACCCTGAACACATATACACTCCTTTTTAGGCAGTCGTGTAAAAAAGTGTTAGGTACTTTAACAATACGTGATTAATTAATTAATAGTTACTTTAGTAGTCTGTTATGTAACAAAATATTTTTTTATTTTTGGTTTAACCGTTATTTCATTTTGTCAGTTATTATTAAAATATTCTGCTATTAATAAAAAAATATGTCATATTGAAAAATACGTTTTCAAAATTATTTCATTTCGTCAGTTGTTATAAAAATATTATGCTACTAGCGGCCGCCCGCGGTTTCACCCGCGTGGTTTCCGTTCCCGTGGGAGAATCGGAATAAAAAGTATTCTATGTTTTAATTTAGGCTATCTACAATCTGTGTGCCAAATTTCAACCAATTCCGTCTAGTAATTTTTGCGTGATTGAGGAACAAACATCCAAACATCCAAACTAGGGCATGGAACCGATTTTAACCGATTCCAAAATAACCGGGAAAAACCGATTCTTTTTTGTCCTGTGAGAATCGATTCTTAAATTAGTAAGAATCGATTTTCGATTCTTTTCGATTCTCGTTAAAAAAAAATCAAATTCCCAATCTTACTACTTAGACGGATTTGTTCCGGATTCGTCATGTTCCTGATTCGTCGTATTCCAGATTCGCCGTATTCCAGATTCGACGTAGTCCAGATTCGTCGGAATACAGTCGATGACATATTTTTTATTAATTTATTTATAAAGTAGACCAACAGCATATGTGATGGCGCGCACAAATAATCGAATAAACAATCATAATAACATCTGATTAGACCGTATGGTATAAGATTTCTTTGCCTGCTCACTATTGGACGATCGAAAAAAATTCCTTTTTTATTGTTCCTAATCGTTAATTCCTGTGCAATTTATTGTCTTGTCACTTTATTTAGATGTGTTTCTGCTTCTGCTTGGGCAAAAATTATTTCGTATGTATATCTGTTTTCTGCTACAGGTCGCATTTCTCAACCAATTCTCGTGAAATTTTGTGAGCAGGGGCCGTACCGGCTAACGAATCGAGCTTCGGAAAATTTGCCGAGTTTCAAATTAAAAAAGATAAATTGAAGTAAGGAATTTCGTATTGTACTATTTGTTGAAGTTATTTGGAAGATATGGATGTTTGTGTGACCTCATGAAATAGGGTTCGCCATTTTGGCCCAATTGGAGCTCGATTTATCTGTTTTAATTTGAAACCCGGCAGACTTTTCGAAGCTCGATTCGTTAGCCGGTACGGCCCCAGGTTCGAAAATTATATAAAAATTTGTGGAGCCAGTTTTTTATTTTTTTTCAAAATGGCGGAGATATGTTATAAAAATCATGTTTCAGTCCGGCTTTCCAGCGCTGTCTGCTCTCCTCTACAGGTCGCATTTCTCAACCGATTCTCGTGAAATTTTGCAAACGGGTTCATAAATGATGTAGTTATGTTGTTCACGCTAGTTTTTTGAAATTTTTCATATTGGTGGAGATATGTTAAAAAAAATTTTATTTCAGTCCGGTTTTCCAGCGCTGTCTGTTCTCATCTACAAGTCGTATTTCTCAACCGATTCTCGTGAAATTTTGTGAGCATATTTGAAAATGATATAGATTTTTTTGTCACGCCACTTTTTTTTTAATTTTCAAAATGGCGGAGATATAGAAAAACTTATTTTAGTCCTAGTCCGGCTTTCCAGCGCTGTCTGTTCTTCTTTACAGGTCGCATTTCTTAGCCAATCCCGGTGAAATTTTGTGTGGAGGTTTGATAAATATCTAGATTTTTTGACGAGAGTCGAGACAGTTTTTAAAATTTATTAAAATGACAGAGATAAATAAAAAAAAAATATTTCATTCGGGCTTTCCGGCAGTTTGTTCTCCTCTACAGGTCGCATTTCTCAACCGATTCTAGTGAAATTTTGTGAGCAGGTTCAATAATTATCTAAAAATGTTTAGTCAAGCCAGTTTTTCCAAATTTATCTAAAAAAATATTCACCCATTTCGAAAAATTATCTAAATTAGAAGCACCATCTAGCTGCGAATACTCCAAATAACATACCTAACAGCACGTAATGTGTTCTTTGGAAACCTCATGGCAACATTTTATTTTTGAACAATTTGAGCCACTTTTTACAGCTCACGGAGTTTATTGTAAGAGAAGACTAGAAGAAATGAAACAGTACTACTAATACACGGTAGGAGTCCTACTCCTTCCTATCCTACTATAGATCTAGTGATAATTAATTTGCTTTTTCTTTATGTTTTCGTGTTTTATATTAAGTAAATAATTTGATTTTGATAAAAAAATAATAAAATAAACGCGTTTTTTCTTTACTTAACATGAAGCAAAATTGTAAACAAAAAAAACAAAAAAGAATCGAAAAGAATCGAAAAAAACCGGGTACCCGATTCTGACCAAGGAATCGGAATCGAAATTTTCGATTCTTCAAAGAGGTCCGATTCTGCATGCCCTAATCCAAACCCACAAACTTTCACATTTATAATATTAGTAGGATTAATAAAAAATATTTCTTTTTTTCGATAATTAGAAAACGGGGGTCTTGCATATCTTATATCATACATTTTTATTTTCAAACCTTCAGCCGTTTTTCCTGCCTTATAAAAGGTAAAAAGTACTGATAGCTATGCTTCGTTCTAGTTTTAAGGACCTGCAAAACGTAGCATCAATGAAAACATATAAAGTTTTGTCGCATAGTTAGAAGAATCCACTCATTTTGAAAGGTAGAAAAAAATATTGTTGTATTTGACATATCCTGAATTAAAGACTTAGCTATAAATAATTTCAAGTAAACGCTTAGTTAGTGAAAAAAAAATGTTTTTCTAAAAAGTTTTTTCGTCGCACAATACTCGAAATTTTCAGCGGCAACTAGTATATTTTTTTCAAATAACAAATCGAACATAAGGTGAATTAAAGACTTATCGAAAAAAAAAGAATGTATATGTTATGGATCACTATTAAAATCAAAATAAACAGGTTTTTTAGCGCCTGAAAAATGTAAAGAGCAATGCACTTAGAAAAATATTTGCTAGTTTTCGGCATACACTGAGAGATTTGGCGCGGGAGGGCGGGGTGAACGCCCGGGGGCTTGCATCGGGTGATATCGAGAATGTGGCCGTACTTTTCATTTCATATCGTAGCGTGTCGGTCAAGTCGATCTCGTCTTTTTCTTTTGGATTTTTGAAAGTTTTGTAAACTTTGTTTGTTTTAAGTAAATAAAAGAAAATCGGGCTGCACTCCGGGAGTGCCGGCAGAAGTGAAAACTTGAATATTAACGTTGTGCATTTTTTATATTTTGGAATGGTTAGAGAATAATTATGCACGAATTGCCGTCTTACGAATTTACTCTGCATTTGAATTTACGAATACAGAACAGTATTGTACGAAAGTCTTATCCATAGCTTGAAAGAAAATCTAGAGTTTTGACCAAAGAGAATGTAAAAAACCGGCCAAGTGCGAGTCGGACTCACGCACGAAGGGTTCCGTACCAAAAAACGGCAAAAAAATCACGTTTGTTGTATGGGAGCGCCCCTTAAATATTTATTTTATTCTGATTTTAGTATTTATTATTATAGCGGCATCAGAAATACATCATCTGTGAAAATTTCAACTGTCTACCTGTTGTCGTTATTAATATCGAGCAAAAAACGGCAAAAAAACAGGTTTGTTGTATGAGAGTCCCCCTTAAATATTTATTTTATTTTGTTTTTAGTATTTGTTGTTGTAGCGGCAACAGAAATACATCATCTGTGAAAATTTCAGCTGTCTAGCTATCACGGTTCATGAGATACAGCCAGGTGACAGACAGACAGACAGACAGACAGACAGACAGACAGACAGACAGACAGACAGACAGACAGACGGACAGACGGACAGACAGACAGACAGACAGACGGACAGCGGAGGCTTAGTAATAGGGTCCCGTTTTTACCCTTTGGGTACGGAACCCTAAATACTAGCCTTTTAGTTTGGCATTAAATTAAAAAATTAGCGCCTTGCTATGGTGACACAAGTGTTTACGTCTTGAAATGACGCGCCGCTATTTTCGCCGCGCCCCGTATAAAGAGAGGGGGATACTTCCGCCGCCGGCTGTCTACTCTCCATCCGTCACATCCGTCTTACGAATTTTCGATCTGGGTCACGTGATCCTGACTGACTGACGCGAGTTCAACATTTTTTCCCCATTATAAAAAAGCATAACGCTAAAGAAGCTTTCACTTCAATAATTTTATTTAGTGTTAAGTAATAGTTTTAGGTGTTTGTTTTGTAGTTTTAGGTTTTAGTAATAAATTAAATAGTGTTAGTATTAGAAGCACTGTAGTAGGTAAACGCACGCCTCGTCGCGCTGCGTCTAGCAAGACTTGATGTCGATGACGCGTCGTCGTCGACATCATAGTCTTAGAGGTCACGGAATTTTTGGTAACGGTCGAGGAAAAGGTTAGATTTGTTTTTATAGATTGTAGAGTGGTCCCCTAATGTGAATGATGTCGGTGTGCTTGATCTCAGTGGTTGCCACTTCCAGTAATAGCGCTTATAAGAGGCTTCATTGTTACGAGAAAGTAACGATCAGAGAAATTGTCAGTATTAATACCTATTTAAAGTATGTAGTGCTCAGTGGTTTCGTTTCAGAGCTATGACGCGCGCAAGTTACGACTTTTTTTTTGAATAGTATTTTTTTTAAATACTAATCGATAGAACTCTTTATTATAGAAGAAATTTCTTAAGATATTTTTGTCTAAAATGAATAGTTTGGCTGGATAAAAATATTTTATGTTTTTTTTTGTTTGGAGTGAGACATTCAATGTGCTCTTACGGCTAATTCCTAATATTTCCCGCCTCAAAACTAATTCTGCGTCAATATTTCACACGTTTACAATAATCCTATACTATTAACGCGCGACTTAAATTGTCCAATCCAATCAATAGGTACATATTGGATTTTGAAACAGTTTAAAATCGTATTTTTTTAAGGAAGAACTAATTGTTTTGTGATTCTTTTTTACTTTATTTTATCAATTTTAACATAAGGAAAGCCAACAAAACTTTCAGTCACTATATTACTATGGATAAGTTTTTTTACCTAATGAATATAATGCAACCGAAATAACAAAATGTAGCGGGACAAGGCCTATGGCTAAAGGCTAGTGCTCCTGTGTATCGATTTATACTAGTTTTTTTAGCAGAAAAATATTTTTTTTTAGGTAAAATCATGTTTCCTTCTACTCCACGAATGCTGTGACCGTTCTGCTTTGTCAGGGCTTCTAACAATGTTCACTATTGGTATTTTGCTAAATATAGAGATGCAGTAGCGTCGAAACATGAGTTATATCTTACTTGGGTTGATGCTCGATCCTATAAAGCTAGAAATACACGTGAAAAGAGGAAAGCCTTTAACAAAGCCGCCAAGTCCTGCATAGGGAAAACTTGCTTCTTGAAAAATTCTGGTATAATTTGTGGAGGTCATCTTCTGCCGTCCCTCAATGCCTCCTCTGCGGAAACCAGACGGATCTTTGGCACATACTGTTTTGCCAATTTATTTGCCGAGTGTTCTCGTTTAGATTCTTTAGATCCTGGCAATGTTGTACCATCGGTCTTACCAAGTTGTGAGATTTCAATGTCGGAAATCCGCATCAGAGAGACCGAATTTAAAAAAAGCATTGCTTGATCTGGACGTGAATAAAGCCAGTAGTCTGGATAGTATACCAGCCATTGTTCTGAGGACTTGCGCCCCTGAGTTAGCCCTGGTATTAACACGCCTGTACCGATTGTCTATGGCAGTGTTTCCCAATCAGTGGTACGCGTACCCTAAAGGGTACGCGAGGTTGCATCAAAGGGGTACGCGGAGCAATCACTAACTGCTCACTAGTTCCAGTGGATATAGTTCCATGGAACTACTGATACTGATTATTCTCACTAGTTCCATTGGCAATGGAACTAGTGAGAATGAATATGTGGAACTACAGAACAAAAAGTATCAGTAGTTACATGGAACTGTATCCAATGGAACTAGTGAGAATGATTGGAACTAAAATATTATATTAGTAACCTTTTTATTTTTATTTTTTGAGATAATAATTTAGTTAAAAAGTTGTTTTTTATTGTTCTTTTGCTTTAAATATATTTTATATCATGTTACTTAACAAAAGTAACATGATATAAAACAAATTTTTTCTTTCATTTAGAGTCGATATACTACAACGACTATACCGTGGAGGAGTGAGTTAAAACAATATTTATTACGAATTTTTTCCTACTTTACAAACTGATGATGACAAGATTAGTATCAGTCTTGCCAATTAAACCCACTACATTGCACTGACAGTGAAAAAGGTATCTAGACTCTAACCATGACCCAAGTGTATATAATTGGCACTTTGCTTGGCGTTCGTTGACTATGAGAAAGCCTTTGATCGAGACCTGGGTGGTGCTGCAGTAGTCTACCAGAGGTGCCATGTGGAGCCATGTAAACTACAGGCATATCAAGATGCTGAGCTACTTCGTAAATGCTACCATGTTATTCCGATTGCAGAACCAAAGCATAAATCCCATCTAACTGCAGCGAGGAGTGAGACGAAACTGTTTGCCGCTTTTACCTTCTTCACTGACAGTTTCAATGTTGTGGGACTTATTGGCCAGATTGACACTAATCTGGTCATCCTCTGTTTGTGTAATAGATATCGTCGTAACCCTCCACTTCTTAAAAGTATTGTCGTCGTCGATTCTAAATGAAGAAGAAAAGTATTGTCGTCGTCGATTCTAAATAAAGAAGAAACATATTTGATATCATAGAGTTAACACAGCCAATACTTCAGTGGTTGAGGATTCCGGATGCAGACCTAATGTTAAGTGAGATCATCAAGAGAACATCAGGTGAGATAAAGGCCAAGCACTGACCCGTTGTGGAATTTAAAAAAAAAGAAAGAGAAAATAAAATTAATTGGTGCGTGTAAGCATAGGCGCTTGACAATATTTTCGTCTAATCAAGTTTCATCCTGATTTCTACTCTTTGGGAGGCACATGGAGATCAGATCATCAATCATTGTATTCAGGTCTTTCCAGCTAGAACTACATCATCGGAAACACGAAGGTGTCTTATGGTAGTCGCCATTGATATTTATGCCGAATCCTTTCCAGTCTAGGAGCTTAAAAATATCCTTCAACGCAGCCTTGAAACAATCCCTACCAACAACCCAACCGAGTATAAATGTACACCTTTCTGGGAATTGAACGGAGACCCTTGTGGCTTAAACGGGTGGGTGAACCACTAGACCACAGAGGCCTAAAGTTATTGTTAGGAACACTACACTCGAAGTTTTTGCTCACTACCAACGTACACCTAGTACAGACACATGAAGTCCAAATAAGGAAGGAATCTTTGAGACGGAAGACCCTCATCGAATACAAATAGGAGGAACCCAAGAATACGGAATGCTTCGGAAAATTATCGTGACCATCTTACCTATGGAGAGACCCGTGCTCGGCATTTCCTTATGTTTGATTTGGGAACCTATTTCTGACCTATTTCTGTTTTACGATTCCACTATTATAGCTCATTCAATTAACAAAAAAGTAACGAAAGTGTTAAATATATAGCTATTTCTTAATAAATTATCATAGAATATTATCGAATCTGCCACTTTCGATAAAATTCCAGATTTTAAAAGCATTGAATACTATTGAATCAGCCACATTCGATGAAATTCCTGATTTTAAAAGCATGGAATATTATCGAATGTGAAATATCTTGGAAAATATAAATATAACATTATAATAAAATTGTTATTAGGCACAAAAAAGAGACAAAAATAAGCTTTATTTAGTAAAGATACTTTACGGATACAATTCAAAATTATGATTTTGTTAAATTTTGTGTAAAAATAACTTTAAACTGCTCTACTGTAAAGAACGTGATTTGCAGTTTCAATACTATGCGTTGTGTGGGTCGATATTTTTGTTTTTTCGTTGGGAATATTAAAGCTTTATATAATTAAAACAATTACTAATAGACTTTAACTGTGTGACTGGACGTTTTTTTGCCTTTTCTAGTGTTAAAATTGATGAGAAAGTAAAAAAAAAATTACAAAATAAACAGGTAAGACCTGTTAAATAAATGTCATTTCCGCAATCAAATCACAAAATATAATGTGTATGCCTATTTATTTTAAGACGTGCTCCTAGACATTACAACTTAAAGCACGAGGCTTTAAGTTGTAATGTCTTTTTTATTCTTTTTCCATATAAAATTTGAACCCCATTTTCACCCTTTTTGGGGTTAAATCATGTCCACCGTGATGGACTTCAAAATAAATGTCATTTTCACAATCGTCGGAAAACCACAATAACGACATCCATATCTACTTTTAGGTTTATTTACCCCATTTCATCCCCATTATAATTCCCATAGGGATCGAAATACTAACAATAATAATGTACGTTGCGTTAAATTTGCATCCATAAGCTTAAATAATAAATTTAGCGATTTTCACTTCGAAAATGAAGGATTTTTATTATTTCTATACACAACTTCATCCCCCTTTTCACCCTTTAGAGAGTGGAATTTTCAAAAAAATACAATCGTCAGTCTAAATACAAAATTTGAAGATCCTCGCTTTCAAACTGAGGGAATTTCATACAAACTTTGGACACCCGTTTCACCCCCTTAGGGGGTGAGTTTTGAAAAAAATCCTTTCTTATTGCACCCTTAGACCTTATAAGGAACCTATGTACTAAATTTGGAGTCTCTAGACCTAGCGGTTTGGGCTGTGCGTTGATATGTCAGTCACCAATCAGTTTCTTCTTTTATACACGGTTAATTTTCAAGTATATCTAAAAATGAAATGGGGATTTCAAACCACGTAAATGAACGGGTACGTATCAGAATGTTTAAACTTGAAATGGCAAAGTTCAAAATGTCAAAAATTAAAATTCAAATGGTTTAAAATGTCAAAAATCATTATGTCTAACTTCAAATAGCAAAATTCAAAGTATCAAATGTATCAAATACTTTACGAGTTAAAATATCAATGGTCATTAAGTCTAATTTCACAATGATTTATTTGAATTGGGTTGGATCTTAAAACGAATCGCCTTCTTTGAGGTTAATTGAGTCTGTGGAGGTATCTTTGGGCTTCGCCTGAAATGCTTCATAGCAAATTTAGCTGCCTAAAATGAGTCTAAACTAGTCTACTGTCACGAGATAGGTGCGAGGAGCGTAGCAACGAGCATGTTAGGTTGACATGAAGCGAAGCGCCAGAAAAAATCTATTTCAAACTCAATTGTTGGTTTTTGTTTGCCGGCTACTGAATCAGTGACTGGCATCGGCTACCGAATCAGGGAGCAGTGCGGCTATGGTGATGTGCGGCGGAGGCACAGAGGTTAACACGCAATTATTTAACCTGATTAATTAGGTACCTAAATGAAAGAAAGGTATAAGTAAATTCTATGCGTCATTATAATTATGTATTTGGACTATTAGACATTTTAAGTTTTGATCATTTGAACTTAGACATTTTTATTTAGGACTATCTGACCGTTCGACATTTTCGTTTTTGACATTTTGAACTTTCGACATTTTAATCGTTAGACATTAAAATTTTTGACATTATGAACTTTGCCATTTTGAGTTTAGACATTCTAACTTTAGACATTCTGATACGTACCCAAATGAACAGCTTTTACTATGGGACCAACCACCACATCGCGAAAAAAATCAGCTGTTCCATACATTATAGTCGAGTCGATGTTGTACTTTTCTATGGAACAGCTGATTTTTTTTTCGCGATTTCGTGGTAGGTCCCATAGTAAAAGTTGTTCATTTACGTGGTCTGAAATCCCTATTTCATTGTTAGATATACTTAAAAATTAACCGTGTATATTTAGATCACTCGAAGTTGCAACCACTGAGATCAGGCGTACCGCTACCGACATCATTCACATTAGGGGACCACTCTACAACCCATAAAACGAGTCTAACCTTTTCCTCGATCGTTACCAAAAATCCCGTGACCTCTCAGTCTATCAAGTCTCGCTAGGAGTCGCGCAACTCACATTTTTAGAGTTTCGTCAACGAAACAGCCTAAGATACACCAGAAATGCAAAATAGTAAAATTATTACGTGCCAATAATAAGCTTAGCAAAAAGGCAACACAGCGCACGAATTGGAAATAATAATCATTCACAAGAACCAAGGGATAGTAAAAGGGTAGTAGGTACCCCAAAGACAATTTTTCTTATAAAAATAGACCATCACTGTGGGAAAAATTTTCAAAGAAACTTTCTTGGAAATCGAGTTTTTTTTTATGACACTTTAAGCTCGTTTACGTGATTAAAAGTATACTTTTTCTGTAATATCTCAAAATTCAATTCAAATTTTTGTTCACCCTGATCAGAGAACATGACATTTATTCACAACAGCAAATAATTTAAAAACAAACAAAAATTTTCTAAATGCGGCCCAGTCTACACCGCTACACTCGCAGCGCAGGGGAGGTGCGGCGCGGGAGGGGCGCCGCTGCACGTGCACACCGCGCTTCGTCTGCCGCACCCCCTCAAAAACCTAAAAATTCGATTAAGCAGCGCCTTAATAAGTTACCTAGCTTATTCTGACCGTAAAAATCAGTCGTAGTCTTTAAACCGATTGGAATGCTCAATCGGAAGCTAAAGATGTAACGACAATATAATGATCTGAAAAAAAAATCAATTTTATCTACGCACTTAGAATCATCATATTGTTGTAAGCACACAAGGTGTTCAAAATATCTTACTACTCATTGTTTCAGTTCAAATGGATTTTTTGTTTTTCAGATCATTTTGACTACTCTAGACAGTCATATCAATTTGACGCTGACTGTACCAACGATGCGACGCGATTATTGCGCGAATGCTAGTTAAGACACCTATTCGACATCATTATATTTGATCGCGCATTCGCACGACTGAAATTCGTGCGAACTTGCGATAATCGCGTAGTCGTGTTCTATTAGAACGATTCCTTAAACGGTTCAGTACTTTATAGTTAATTAAAATTCCAGGAGAGGTACAATTCGTGACTTCAATAAGAGGAACTAACTTACTATGCTACCAGAACTACACGTACCATCTGAAGGAGACTTATAACGTCAAACGATCATGGAGATGCACCCAGCACTGTTCGCAGCAGTGTAAAGCTGTCCTCACGACGTTCCTTGACCAAGTCGTTAAGACCAGGCATTTTCACAACCACCCACCGAATTTGGACAAACGAATGCTGCACCTTCAGTAGAAGCTAACCTAATTTAAGTTATATCGGTTTAAAGTTTATTTTTATTATTATTTTTATATATGGGCCTATTTCTATGTTGTTTTAGAAACAGATATAGGTTTTGTGCATAATATAAGTAAAATCAGTTTACCCTTACTTGTCCTATTTGGTAAACAATCTTCACCCTTATTCTTTATTGAAATAATATTTTATAAAACACAACAAATAGTTTTTCACACATAGATTACGTTAGAATTTGTTAATTATTTATTGGATATAATATAAATATAACATATTTTCAAATAACTATTTAAGTTTAAAAGATGTATGACATGACAACTGATTATAACAACTAAGGAAAAACGGACTTTACTATACTATTTTGTTTTTGTGAAAATCACATTTGAATAAGGTGTTTGTTCATCACACAACAAATATTTCGCACGAACGTGAATCGCACAATCGATTTTTCGCACGAAAGTGAATCGCACTATTTGTTGTTTGACCAATAATAAATTACACACTACAATAACTAAACTATTTTTTTTCATTGATAATAAAGATCTTAAGCAATAAATATGTACTGCTTTTACATTTATGTACTTAATACTAACTATCGGAAGATTTTTTTTAATAAGAAACATTGATGTTTTTACATGACCTATTCAGGGGACCTATTACGAAAATAACGTACGCAGTTGCGTATAACGCAGTCACTTGGCCACGATAGTGGTCCGCAGTTCGTTGGTTGTAGTTATTACAAACATTTTGAATTTGGCTATCGTAATCCATAGACTACTAAACGAACAATGTCGGATACGCTAGAGAGAAACTGTAAAACTCACGCAATCACTTCGCAATATCGCATACGAAAGTGATTTGTAATAGGAAACAATCAAAACGAAGCACGGACGCAGCTGCGTGTATCGCATTAAACTTTTCGTAATAGAACCCCAGGGAATACAGATTTTTAAATAATGTAATGCTAAGGATACTAAAACAGTATCCTTAGCATTACATTATTTAAAAATCTGTAGCTTTATCATGAGTTGCCGTTGCCAAATGCCAGTGAAATAGAGAAAACCATAGTTTACGGTAGCGAAAACAGTATGCATCAACTCATGGCAGGGCCACAAACCTAATTCTGCGACTTTCATTCCAGAGGCACTGTTTGCAACCACATGTAGAGGGGCTAAGATTATCATAGTTTCTGGCTACGAATTTACGAAGCACAGAAACAGAGGGCCGAAGACCAGATGGTACTGCAGAACCCACTACAACAAGGGTTGTTCCGCAGTCATCTTCACTGTAGAGAATGAAATAATAAAGTGCTGTAACAAGCACAGCCATCCGCCGAAGCAGTATCAAGGGGAAATATATTTGGGTGACCCGTTTCACGGGGCAGCAATTAATATCGCGGAAGACTCCCAAACGTAATATCTGATTGAGCGAAAAAAGATTAAAATTTTAGGTGAATATTAAAGTCTTGCTCGCGATGTCACAGTTCGTTATAAATTTAAGAAAGAAAGTTTGTGTGTTTAAATTAATACTTCATATTCGCATTATAAATATACGCCCACTGCCATAGAATGATATTTACTTACTAGTTGCAAAAGTAAAAACTAAAAAAATGACATTTAAACTTTACAAAATATTGGTATAAAATAATTATATGCACAATGAGTCGTGAAATCGATAAATTCAACTTGAATATGATAACAAAAGTGAATTTGCTCAAATTATAGCATTTTTGCGGTGAGTCAGCAGGCAAAGGGCATAATCCGCAACGCGTCATGAGACAGTTATGATAGTAAAAGAAAAGAAGAGGTGATAGTAAACAACCTTGTCGAACACCAGCATGTACGTACAACATTTCTTGTAGGTGGCTTTTAGCTGGTCGTTGATGAAGTATCAAGGTCTTGCAGGTCGAGCTGGTCGTAGCTTGGGAAACCTACAATAGTCAAGACTTAGACCACCTTAGAATGAAACAATTGTAAAAATTGTAAGAAAAAAAAATTGCTATACGAAGTCTTGTTGTAAAAAGTTGTAATGAATTTATGCTTAAAATTTATTGTAATTATGTATTGTATTATATAATATTTTAAATAACGAACAATGCTGAATAAAAAAGCTAATAAAGATTTATGTGTATGCGGTTATTACTTACTTATAAGCACATAAGTAAAAAAAACGTAAACTGCTTATAAATACACATGAGTAATACTCATGTGTATTTATAAGCAGTTTACGTTAATAAGTATATCCTCATTTAGTACCTACTAGTGATTATAGTTACACAGTGATTTGTTTTCACCATTTGTAATTTGGGACTCCGATTATGATGTGCTCTGCTCAATATGATAAAATGTTATTAACAAAGATCTTGCTTTTCAGATCGGCTGTCCTACAGAGTAACAGAAACAAAATGCATTAAAATGAATGGATACAGATTCCTAAAGCACAGAATACAAGGCTCCAAGACTAGATGGTGGTGTGACAAATGGCGATTGAAGTGCAAGGCTGTCATTTATACCATCGATGGCACTATCGTTACGCATAAAGACGAGCATAATCATCCTCCACCTTTTATGCATGAAGAGAGGTTTTAAAATGATTAGGAAATCGAATATCTATCCAAAAGTTTAGCTCTTAGTGGTATTAGTTAGTAAAGTCTGTCCATCCTTACTTGTCTTAAATGGTAAACAGTCTTCACCCGACTCTTTATTGAAATAATCATTTATAAAATACAACAAATGGTTTTCCACACATAGATTACGAAATAAATCGTTAATAAAGTAACAACAATTTCATAAAATTACTAACATATTTTTAAATAACGATTTAAGTTTTAAAGACGTATGATAACTGTCAAAAACTGTTTACTTTAAATAAGACAAGTAAGGATGAACAGACTTTAGTCACAGAATATATAATAGTACACTTTAGTATAGTTTTATGAAAAGTAAATTTAATGCGACTTTATGATACGACTTTAAAATTGCTTATTGCGACTGTGGTGTTTACAAATAAAGAGTGTGCAGCCATAGATGTCATGGATAGTCTGTGTCATGCGTTGTCTATGCTATGGCCGTAGACCACGCACAGGCACAGAATACATAATAGTATAAAGAGGCCTACCATGCCGTGCCAGTATGAGTTGTGTATTAACTAACGTACGGAGCGGACGCATCTATCTGAGGCAACTGTGGCTCAACACATGTTGAATGTACTTACTGTTTTATTTCTGGAACCCCTCATTAGAACCCCTCAGGTAGTGTTCTCTGGTCACTATTTAAGAAGTATAAATTGAGAACACCCCAGCGACAAAGTAAATATCGAGACATTATGTGGGCCAACGTGACTGGTTCATATTTTAAAAGCATTTAATTATTTTGATATTAAAATATGATCTCTCCTTTTTTCAAGATTTCTAATCATTTCATTTTTAGAGTAATACGCGTTCTGCATATTTAACTATTCCGAAAGATAGTTCAACATTATGTCAGTTGTGTTACCTGAAATATTCAAAACCGGTCTTTTAATTTATTACACCAAATTTGTTTAGAAAAGATCGGTCACGCCACCCTTTGTACATTTCATAATTTATTACGAACGTGTCATCCATCATAGGCCTGCCTTTAGGAGAAGCATGTAAAAAGCAATTGCGCTAGGTATTGTGTTTGGGGCTAGCTTCACGAGATGGCGTTACGGGTACTTTAATATTGAATTGCCGAGCGAGTATCGAACAGCGCGCGCGTGTGTGCGTGTGTGCGTGGGTGCGCCAAGTTAATTTTAGTTCTTTTTTCGTTTTGTGTATTCGGGTGCAAGCGTCAGCCATTTTGAGTGTTGCTTTTTGTTGATTGTTTTAAGTATTAATTCGGTTCGTGTCGCCATTTTTGTTTGGGCGTTTTCTGGTTTTATTTTAAGTAGAACCCGTGAAGTTTTGATGTGATTTATTGTGAAATAACAATTATAAAATCGGGTGTTTGTTATCATTTCATTGTAGCTTAAAGCTAGTTTTGTGTCGTGATTCGATGTTTGTGCTTTGTCATCTCGAGTGAATTTTGTACTTGTTATGCGGACCATGATATTGTCCTTCAGTGCCGGAAGAAAGAAGAAATTATTACGAAATCTCCACAACGTATTCCTGGTGCCGTCTTTGTCTGGGGTTCACTTGGCCAAGTTAGGTAGGAAATGTTGACGTCACAGGACGGCGCCAGGCACCGCACCACCGGCGAGAAGATTCGTCGCATCGCGTGACATCGTGAAGAATTTGGACTTTTAAGCCGTCAGTCAGTTGACTATTAATTATACGTCAATATAATAATATTGATAATAAGTTTTGGTTGGGTCGTAAGCCGATCAAGGCACCAGGACGGAGCCGGCATTTTGGCCCGTTCCATTTCGTTACTTTTGCTTTGTGTTACTTTGCTTTGTGTTACTTTCGTTTTGTTACGTTCCTGGGTCGATCCGCTTACAACAAGCAACCTGGTAGCAGAGTGCAATTAGTTAATTTGTCATTAGTGCAAACATTTGTCATTAGTTTAAACAAAATTTATTGGTGCATGTGAAACAAAAACTGACTTGAAATAGTAATCATCATCGCTAACTAACAGCCTTATCTTATTAATAAACGAAATATAAGTTTACACCTTGTTAACCAAAAAGTTTTCTTCAGAATATTACGCTTTGAGACGTCAAATGCAAAAGGTACGCTTTGAGACGTCAAATGCAAAAGGTACGCTTTGAGACGTCAATTGCAATGTTTTTGTATAACCTGGGTGTGTACTTATTCTTCATTTATTAATGAAGCCATATTTTATAAATGATTGTTGTTTCAGATGTCATCTACAAAACCACCAGATTTGGGAGACCTATGCTCGTTTGGCGGAGTTTTAACTTTAGTAAGCATCGGCAAAATTGTAGAAAGACCAGATGGCGATGTTCCTTTGCCAGCAGAGGGTGCCTTGCTTACGTCTAACACAGAATACACAAATAACAGAAACGAAATCATCAAATACAAGAACATACATGACCACTCTTATTCCTAAAACGACTATGCTTACTCTGTAACCAGTTTCAATCCTTTAAACTCCAAGCGGTCTCATGAGGCCGCACAACAATGGAAAATCTATTGTGTTTCATTTGCCTGTGCTTGACGGGTAAAAGACATCCTTCTATGATTTTCGTTCGTGCTGTACGTTTAAATATTGCAAACTCAACATTCATCTTATGTTAATTAAACTAACGGAAATCTCGATTTTTATGTTTTATGTCTATTGTAGTTTTATGTTTTGTTAGTTCTCAAATTTACTTTTCACTAAGATTGTGTAATATTTATTTAGATAAGGCATTATCCGCATCGCTTTTTGAGACAGTTGTGATACTAAAAGAGTCAAAGTCTAAAGTCAAATATAGCTTTATTCAAATAAACTTAATTATTGAGTACTTTTGAATCGTCTATATTTTCCTACCACCCGTTCAGACTTTTTTTTAAGAAATGAAGAGGCCACCTTAGAATTTATACAATAGTAAATACACATGTTTTGTTGTAAAAAAATACTAATTTTACGCAAAAAAAACATTGTAATTATCTATCAGTAACCTTTTGCACTTATGTAATATTTATAAGTCAAAATAATAAACAATGCTGAATAATAAATCTAATAAAGATTTTTCGGATATTACTTACTTCTATTCTAACTCTATTCTCATTACTAGTGATTGTTGTATAGTCAATTAGTGATTAGTTACAAAAGTTTGACTCCACCGATTCGTGACTCTGATTACGATGTGCTCAATATGATAAAATGTTTTTAATAAAGATCTTGCTTCAGATCGGCCGTCCTACAAAGCCACACTACCAAAATGCATTAAAATTAATGGATACAGATTCATAAAGCACAGTATACAAGGCTCCAAGACTAGATGGTGGTGTGACAAATGGCGATTAAAGTGCAAGGCTGTCATTTATACCATCGATGGCGATATCGTCAGGCACAAAGACGAGCATAATCACCCTCCACCTCTTTTTGCATGAAAAGAGGTATTAAAAATTGTAAAATCGAATGTCTATCTATGCAAAGTGTATCTTATCTATATCTAAAGTTTATCTCTTATTTAGTTAGTGTGAGGAACTTTATGATAAGTAAATTTAATGCAACTTTATGAAACGCCTTTATGTTCTAAGGAAATTGCCTTTTGCGACAAAAAAAAATTATTTACATGTAAATATTGTCACATCATAGGGCCACAACGTGACTGGTTCATATTTTTTCTATTTTATTTCAGACGACCAACAGCTACCACAAAATATAGAATTTACAGAAGGACCACTCCCGCCTTCCGCGAAAATTGTTACCTAAAGTTGCCGGACTCACTAGGGTTGCTACTATATTTATTCTGAATGAGTGAGGGAGGCCCTGGGTATCTCAAAATGTAAAATAATTAAAATATTCGTTACTATTTTTAAACAAGAAAGTGTCTTTTAACACGTTTTAATTAGTTCGCTTTCTTGTTTGTTTCTTTATTTTTTTGTTCGCAAAAGCAAAAGATTTTATACTAGCTTCCCAATGAGCTAGAGACTTGAAATTTTGCACAAAGATCAGAACTGGGAAAATATATACTATTATGGTATCATTGAGCTGATCTGATGATGGAACCGGCGGAAAGCCACAGCAACTCTGAAATAAAACCATACAACCCTATCGAGATTGGGCTCGTTAGAATCGTCTTGACAGGTAGTCTGATGGGAGACGAGGTCAAGGGTCTGATAATGAAGCCGGAAGAAGGCCAAAGGAACTCGGTATTGAAACTATGTAACCCCATCGAGTTTGGGCTCGTTTGATTTGTCTTGACTAGTACTCTGATGGGAAATGGTTTCCAGGGTCTGATGATGGAGACAGAAAAAGGCCACAGGAATTCTGTAATAAAACTATACAAACTCATCGAGTTTGGGCTCGTTTGATTCGTCTTGACGAGTACTCTGATGGGAGACGTGGGGATTCCAGGGTCCCGAACTTGGCTGGCACCCTGCCGTGCGTGTGTTAAAAAACCTTTAGTTAGGTACTGCAAGTAAAATGTTATTTGGGCTTTAAATAATTATTTAATGACTGATCTCTCTAAAATTTAAGTAGGTACCTAGTATTAGTATTTGACGCCGCCTGCACGCCGACAAAGAGAAATACTTAGACTACTGTAGGTACCTAACACTGGCGTTTTACACAAAGTAGGTACGTAGTTACCATTACCACTCACCGCCGCACCGTTACGTAGGTAGGTACTTTGTGCTTTTCTAGCGAACGATAAGTTAAAGAAAAACAAATTAAGCCCATTTCTGCTGCTAAGTACCTACTTGTTGTTTGAATATGTAGGTAGGTACCTTATGAAATGAATGATTGGTCGGGTGATCATTTTCTACTCAGTAAGCCAGTGCTTCGGGGAGCTGGTCTGAGTCTCCGACGCCTCATGTGTCACTTAACACTTTATCTTCCTATAAGTGTTCGAAAACCCACCCCAACGACCAATTGGTCGTTACTTACAAGCTAGTTCCAAAAAGTACTTACCGATGCCTACAAACTCAAGAAAACCAAGTTTTACTTACTTACCTTTCTATATCGTTTGGAAATTTGAAGAACGAGTACCTAAGCTAAGCCTGTTTTTTGTTGTGTTTAAGCAACCAAACACACTGTAAGCATAATAACAACGATTATTCATTTTGTTAACACAAACACTTGACTACAAATTCGCTGCAACTTACGTAAATACGAGACAAACGCCCGCGCCAGCGCTCGCGACAGTCACGACTGAGCACTGTTTAAAACTGCCTGAGAATCTCTGTAAACTCGTAATGTCAATATGTGCGTGCGAAATGGCGCTTTGTTCTAAGTGGGCTCTCTGTCTGGCGGAGCGCCGCCACTACTTACTTTGTGCAGCTACTGTATAATACTAAAAGTATTCACTTATTTTGGTATTAAAATATGACGCTTACTATTCTTTTTGTTCTCGACTTCTAATCATTTCATTTTATAGTTACACGCGTTATTCTGGAAGATAGTGAAACATATTATATCAGTTGTGTTATCTGAAACATTCAAAACGTGTGAAACTGGCCCTTAACTTTTCAATTTATCACACCAAACTTTGTAGTGCAAGTAAAACAAAAACTGACTTGAGCTCGTAATCATCTTCGCTGGTTACTATCAGTAACTTTTCACTAACAGCCTTATAAAGCTCGATCCACACATATCAGTGAAGTCACAATTCCGGCACAGTATCGCCACCGTAAAAAATATTATTTCATATATTCTCTATGAACACGCGTTCACTGACACTGAGGGCACTCTCTCGTCAGTCTTCACCTCAGATCACAGAAATAAAAAAAACTTTGTTTACATGTTCTGAGGTGTCGTCACTGATACTAATAGGTGTGGACGCGTTCATAGAGAATGTATGAAAGAATTATTATCACGGTGGCGTGGCGATACTGTGCCGGAACTGTGAGTTTACTGATATGTGTGAATCGAGCTTTAATAAACGAAGAATAAGTTTGCACCCTAAAAGGTTTGCTTAAAATTATGACGCTTTGAGACGTCAAATGCAAAGAGGAAAATTGTTAAGCAATGTTTTTGGTTAAACCAAGGGTTAGGGTGTTTTCGTAATCAGATGTCTTCGTTTATTATTAATGTCATAAAATTTTTATGATAAAACAAAGTATTAAAAAACATTATAAATAAGATTTTTATAAACGGTTGTTGTTTCAGATGTCATCTTCAAAACCTCCAGATTTGGGAGACCTATGCTCGTTTTCGGAGGTTTTAGCTTCAGTAAACAGCGACAAAATGGCAGTAAGACCAGATGGCAGTGCTCGTCCTTTGCCAGCAGAGGCTGCCGTGCTTACGTCTACACTGTTATCAGTGATACAAGAAACGAAATCATCAAATACAAGAACATCCATGACCACTCTGATAGAAATAAGTTTAACAATCTTTACTACAACAACTATGCTTCCTCTGTCAACCTGTTTTAAGAACATGTTTCTTATTCACGTCTAGATTTGCGTTCGTACTGTAAGTACGTTTAAGTACTGCAAGCTCAACATTAATCTTATTTTTATTGAAGTAACTTGAATCTTTATTTTTAACCGACTTCTAAAAAGGAGGAGGTTCTGTACAGTACTAGGCACGTATCTTGAAATTTTTTCGACGGAGTGGGGATAAGTTCGCGCATGTGCTCTTGTGAGCGACCAATAGCGCGCGCTCCTCTCCCGCCGCCCGCGCCCCTCACCGCTACGCATGCCCAAAATACGAATTTCGCGCAATCCCCACCCGATTTCAAGTTATATGCCTCGTACTGTACATACCGGTTGACTGGTAGAGAATGCCCTTGGGCATTAAGTCCGCCATTTGCTGTTTTATTTTAAGCAATAAAGATTAAATAAATAAATAAAAAAGTACTTACACTAAAAGAAAAAAAAGAAAAAATTGTTTAAAAACAAAAAACCGACTTCAAAAAACCTGAAACTAAAAACAAAAACAGCTTCAAAATTAAATACCTCTAAAAGCAAGAAATAATTTTCAAATCACTAGATTGCAATAAAACACGTCTATTGAAGTCGGGTGGGGCTGGAAGACGACTTCTTTTTTATTATTCTAAGAGCCTTCATTAGACGTGTTTTATTACAATGATACGCGTATCTAGTGATTTGAAAATTATTTCTTGCTTTTTAGAGGTATTTAATTTTGAAGCTGTTTTTGTTTTTATTTTCAGGTTTTTTGAAGTCGGTTTTTTGTTTTTTTATGTTTTATGTCTATTGTAAAATGTTTCAGTTTAAAAATAATGTTTAGTTAGTTTTCAAGTTACAAGTTCAAGTTACTTTTCAACCAATTTCAATACTACTTGACTGTGCGAATGTTTTGGTACGTCTATTTATTTTCACTAAGATTGTGTTATATTTAATTAAACTAAATACAATACAAATATTGCATTTTTAGGGTTCCGTACCAAAATGGTAAAAAATGGAACCCTTATGGTGTGACTCAGTTTGTCTATCTGTCTGTCACAGCTGGATATCTCGAGAACTACTAATGGTATCAACTTGAAATTTGGAATAGTTTAACATGACATTTGCCCAACTATTTTGCTAATAAGAAATAAATAAAAAAAATATATCTTTTTTACAACAGGGACTGAAAAGGGGTCTTAAAAACTTGAAGTGGAGTGGGGCTACTAGGGCATGTGGGGTACCATATGAAAGAGCGCCGTTTGCAAGTTTTCAATTTTTTTTTTCTTTTTGTTTTAGGCCATATAATTTTTGACTTATGATGAAAAATTTAAAAAACACCGTTGATGATGTATTGAGAAATTATCAAGTTTCTAAAAAATTTAACATTAGTTCCACTATCGGTCAAGAGATGGCACTGACCTAAAACTGCAATACTAATTTTATTGTTCTACTCTGCAGTGTGGTTTGATGGTGCAATTATGCTGGTACGGAACTCTCGGTGCGCGAGTCCGACTCGCTCTTGACCGGTTTTTTAAATTGTAGCATGTTATGTCTGAAAATCTCCGTCAACTAGGACGTCAACCAAACTATTTGCGTCTCGGTGACTGTTGATTCAATCATTTCACTACACAATATTTTAAGATCTTAATTCTCAATCGTATCCAAACCCAGAAAGCAGATCGGTTTGAATTTACATTTCGTCAAACACCTTCTGATCGCCGGAATCGGATCCTTACTAATTGGATAATGTGATGCTACGGCGTCATTTTCACGCAGAAATCTTGGTGATCTCCCGGTGAGACTGCAATTTGCACTGCATGCGTCGACGTTAATTCTGCGTAGGCGCAGGGAATACGAGTAAACCAGATACCGCGGTAGTAGTACCGCGGCACCGATAGTAGATAGCAATCAGCGATCTTGTTTTTACGGTGCTTCGGTGCAAGTAGCCCGCGCAAGTTAAGCACTTGCGCTGGTTACATGCTCCGTGGGAACACGTAAAGCGGGTCCATAGCATTGTACGCCCGCGCAAGTAACCCGCGCCTCAACGTGCGCAAGCTACATGCACCGTGTAGAAGCATCCTTAGGCTAGGGGAGTATTACAAGCTCTTACTACTTGCCAGGTTTATGAATGCTATAGCTACAACTTTTTCTAGCTGTATAGCAAATAAAAGAGATAGCCATAACTGGCAAGTTTCAAGAGCTTGTAATACGGGAGCAGGTGATGCTGTGACAGTGTTGAAGTACTTCTTATCGGTTAAAAATGTCTTGTAATAGGGAAAATATTTCCGATTCTAAAGTTCAAAAGCGCTTAGCTATTAAGTTTAGTTTAATAAAGATTATTTGTACTTTGACTTAAGACGTTTCCTATCCCATTCCGAGTTAAAATAAGTACTTTAATCTTAAGACTTCACTCCAAATAATAAATCAATTCAATTAAAAAATCTATTCTTCTCTAATTTCTCACCTAGTTGCATCAATTTCAAAGTGGTTTTTTTCACAGACTTACAATACGTCATTTCTACCCGTGGAAATGTATTGCTGCTGCTAGATGGGTACCAATATACGAAACAATTTGAAATTAATCAAATTACAAGATGGCGATGTGCTAAACACTATAGAAAGCGATGCAAAGCTAGTGTCCGAACATATAAAAATTTTATCGTGAAGACTCTGCATGAACACACTCACCCTCCTTGGGCGTGAAATACACAGAAGAGATGCGGCGGAGATAAGGCGCAGATACGGCGGCGATACGTGTATTTGATTGGCCGAAAGCATCAGAAAGTCTCACATCTGCACCGTATCGCCGCCGTATCCGCGCCGCGTCGCTTCTGTGTATTTCACGCCTAAGGCGTGAAATACACAGAAGAGATGCGGCGGAGATAAGGCTCAGATACGGCGGCGATGCCGGCGATACGTGTATTTGATTGGCCGAAAGCATCCGAAAGTCTCACATCTGCACCGTATCGCCGCCGTATCCGCGCCGCGTCGCTTCTGTGTATTTCACGCCTTAGAGGTATACAAATTGTGATTTATCTAAGATCTTTTTATTATTATTATTATCTTTCTTTGTGTAAATTTTAAGTCGCAATTTCTTGATTTGTATTTTTTTTAACTGTAATTGGATCAAATAATCTTGTTAACTAATTAAACCTTAATTTACTTCTTGATTTTGTCTGATTTTGAAACACTGCTATCAAAAAATAATGTTCAAGAAATCAAGTGTAAGTAAGCAGAAAATCTTATTCCCTATTCAATTATTAATTTATTCAACATTATAGTCAAGTCGATGTTGTACTTTTCTATGGAACAGCTGATTATTTTTTCGCGATTTCGTGGTTGGCCCCATAGTAAAAGTTGTTCATTTACGTGGTCTGAAATCCCCATTTCATTTTTAGATATACTTAAAAATTAACCGTGTATATGTTTTCGTTATTAAAAGAGTAACAACGATAGAAAGTACTTCAAAGGTGTTTGTCATGGTTGTGTAAATTATGGCTCTTCAGTATCTCAGAATGATTATTAATAGTGGTGAATACAACGGGTTACCTCTATCTGGCAGAAACTTGATGCTCCGAAATTTATTTGGCAGAACACACTTGGCAGAATCTTCTTTAAACGAATATTTTTAAGGCATAAAAATTGTTTAATATAATTATTGTTTGGCAGAATGTTTACATGCCCGAATTTACAATGGCATACTATTCAGATGGCAGAATTTCATAAGGCATAAAAACCTTTGGCAAAATTTTTATTCGCAGAATTTCGTTTGGCATAACGTTTGTTTAGTAGACAATTATTTGGTATAATTTTCACATGGTATACTACGAATATGGCAGAATTTCATTAAGAATAATGTCATCAAGCATATTGTAATCACTAAAAAATTGCATAACGTTAAATTGAATTAAAAATTTGTCTTAAAAAGTCAATATGTTGAATTTTGTGAATGTTGTGCTACAAAAGTCAACAACAGAACGAATCGCTGTAAAACCGATATGCATGCTGCTTGCTTGCATGCATGCTGCTTGCTTGCATGCATGCTGCTTGCTTGCATGCATGCTGCTTGCTTGCATGCATGCTGCTTGCTTGCATGCATGCTGCTTGCTTGCATGCATGCATGCTTGAATGCTTATTTATGCTGCTTGCATGCTTGCCGGGGGGTGCAGGGGGGCTGGCCCCCCTGCTCAGGGGGGTCGGGGGGCCTGAGGCCCCCCGCTATAAAGATAAACTTTTAATGCACCTTCCAGTAGGTTAGGTTAGGTTAGTGTTTTGACCATTCGCAGCGGAGCGAGCGAAGCGAGCGGAGCTCCACAATGCTTGCATGCATGTTGCATGCTGCATGCTTGCTTGCATGCTGCATGCTTGCTTGCATGCTGCATGCTTGCTTGCTTGCTGCATGCTTGCTTGCATGCATGTTTATTTGTCTGCATGTAAGGATGCATGCAGCATGAAACATGCGTGTAAGCAATACAAAATTATTCTAGATATGAATTTTCTATTAAATGTATGCCAAAAGATGATTCTGACTATAAACTGTCTGCGATATGATGGTTCTGACTGTGAACTTTCTGCGATATGATGGTTCTACTGTTTAATTATTATGGATATGAAATGTATGCCAAAAGATGATTCTGGCTTACAAAATTATGCGTTTTAAGTGTATGATAAATGAGTGTATGCCAAACGATTTTCTGCGACATGAAGTGTATGCCATTAGTTGTTATGCATAATAAAATTATGACATAAAAAGTTCTGCCATAAAAGGTAGACTCGAATACAACCGCCCTGCACCCGAGGTGGTGGCGCGTGGAGCACCGCCATCTGACTCTAGAGCCATTTTCCGTGTGCTTGCTGAACCTGTATCCATTCAGGACAAGCATCAACCGCCCTCGAGCCGAGTGCACGAACAACGGACCTGAAAGACGTATGAGTATTAAAAGATAACATATTTTAAAACTTGTTTAATGATGCCAGAAATAAGTTTATGATCCTTGAATAGGGAATAAGATTTTCTGCTTACTTACACTTGATTTCTTGAACATTATTTTTTGATAGCAGTGTTTCAAAATCACATACAAAATACATTATAGTCAAGTCGATGTTGTACTTTTCTATGGAACAGCTGATTATTTTTTCGCGATTTCGTGGTTGGCCCCATAGTAAAAGATGTTCATTTACGTGGTCTGAAATCCCCATTTTTAGATATACTTAAAAATTAACCGTGTATACTACGCGTTCATTTCATCATTGCCGCTACCTCCCGGACCGCTTCTTCATACCGCGCCCCCGGCGTCGCCTGGGGAGACGCGCGGGAGGGCGACGCAGGGGGTGCAGTATGATGAAGCGGGCCGGGAGGTAACGGCAATGGTGAAATGAACGCGTAGTAGGTATACCGGTGTCTTGAAATTTTGGAATGTTCATTTTTTTTAACCGTTTTTTATGCAAGTCGAGTTTGTTTTAGCGATCCATCCATGAAGTTAATGTAATTAAAATGTAGCCTATTTATTAAGTAGTTTTTACTAATAATTTAGTTGACTATGGTAAAGCTAGACCGGACCACAAGGCAGGGCTGGAAACCGGTTTCTAATTAACCAGGTTAATTTCGATCTCAAACAGGTTTTTTCGTAAGTGTTCACTCGGAGCGGAACCGATTCGCGAGCGATATTGCTTCTGGGATAAACCTGGTTAATTCCACAACGCGCGTGAATAGTACAGCGATATATTTTGTCTCTTTTTATCTTCGGGCGGGATCAATGAATTCATAGTTTCGTTTCGTTGCTTTGCAATTGCATCGGGTGGGCGGGCAAAATCACTTTGGTATTGACCAGGTTTAGGGAGCGGAATCAAAACCAAAATGGTCTACGAGCTTAACCAGAAATAATACCGGTTTCGACGAGCAGAATCGAAATAAAAACGCTGGTTTTAAAATGTATGAAACTGCGCGAAACCTGGTTGCGAATTTTAACCAGGTTGTAATGAAAAATTTTTCCCCCGGGGTATTGATGGTATTTACCTGGAAATTATAGTCGGTAGAGCAAAGGGGTCATGTGGATTCGCGTGGCTCAGTCATCTATGGACTAACTATAATTTTGGGCGCCGTTAATATCAATGAAAGTAAAAGATTAAAAAGATAAAGTGTCCACAGATCGAAACAAAGTGAGTTTAATAAATGAAACCAAGATGAATGTTGAAACAAACATTTATTTAACGTATTGAATAACTAACACAAAGTTAACAACTATTCGTTAAGAAACGTGTCATAAAAATATTTAAAACCACATGGGTGATACGGGTTTTAACGAGCAATCCGAAGGGTTAAAGTGAGGTCACACATTATATTTCAATACATATTACCTTGGGAACCCATACTAATGTTAAAACCGCACGAAGCCAAAATGGCATAACAGGGACCCTTAACAGGTTAAAGTAAGACCATACATTTATCGCAATAACAATACCCTTGGGACTCAGTATAAAATTAAAACCACTAAAGAATGAGGGATTTATAACTAGAAACCCTTAAAAGTTAAGGTGAGGACATACTTGCTCGCTTCCAGCCAGTCGGACGGAATAAGCTGCCGTCTGTCTAGAAACGAACCTATATGTTCCTACTGACAGGACTTATGCTAAAATACAAATCACTTATCATCTTAATACAAGACATTCATAGTAAAATAGAATTATTTATACATTCTGGCTCATGACCAGAGTTTACGCTGAACCTAAATTAATTTAAAATATGACTTGTAAAGAAATATTTCTTGGCTGTAGAACTGCACGGGACTAAATTGAACATGACCTCGAGTAACCTTTGCAAATTTATAGGTACTTAGGGTGAAAAAGGTTTATCTAAGCGTGGATTGATTCCCTGGATACATGTTACGGAACACTGTTGCTACGGTAATAATGAAAGAATACTGCAGAATACCTCGGTTATGATGAAATACTCATTGCAGACGCAATGCATACCCCGTGCTGCGACATCGGCGGGCTTTATAGCGAAGCTAAGCCTTAGTCCTGACGCAAATTTTGAGGTAAACTATGGAACTGGAATCATTCACGGCGCATACTTATAGCGACGCTAAGCCATAGTCTGGACGTAAATTTTGAGGTAAACTATGGAACCCTGCAATTTAAAGATAAAGTCACCCAATTGTCGTCACATTGAACACAAGGTTTTTCTACAACAAATATTATAACCAAGTTGATTTGCTTACCAAATTGGGCTTGAATTACTATTGAATTGCTTTTTTATCTCATAAGAGACATGATGAAAGACAAAGTTAATGAGCCTCGAGCTCTAGAACAAGACACAGAATTACAATTTTGACACCACTTGCAAAAACAGACAAATAATTAAATTCACATTTTTTATCACACTCACCACTTAAAAGGATGCTCAACGCATCATGAAATTAATGACAAAAACCAACAAGGAGTTACAGAAACTGGTTTCACATTACTAAAATACTACAACTATACGACAAAGGTGCAAACAAAAGAATGAAAGTAAAAAAAAACTTCCGCCGAAACACAACATTGTTAGAAATGTCTAGAAATCTCTCGAATACCATCGACAAAAAGACTACGCCATAGACAAACTACCTCCAATGAACATACTTACCTTTTATAGTAATATAATTATTAAAATCTTTAACTAGCATGCCAGACATTACATCATCTTTAATTATTTAAAATAACAAATAAGACATATTTATTTATTTGATTTTATCAACTAAGATAAATTTATTGGTCCGAAACGTCTAGGTAGCTGGATTCGGAACGCCAAACGTCACATCTGACAGTTGTCACTTGTCAATAGATAAGTCAGCTGTGAGATGTGTAAACAAGAAAATTTATTTATTTTAATTATCAAAAAAGTACTAAAATTCTTAGTGAATGATGTTTTAAAATGAATTTAAGTGAATGCCCTGTTGCCGGAATGTGCGGTACAATCGCCGACATTCGCTAAGCTATTGGAAATTAACTCAAACAAAGGTAGTAATCTGCATGCAATAAACTAACACTAAACATATCAAAAACTATATGAAAACACTGGATGTGTTTTGTAATACCTATCTAAACCTAATACCTAATGTTGCGGCCCCTCCCCCAAGACTACAGTGAGAATTTCACCATAAAAAGTACTTTAAAATCAAATGTTTGTTACCCCATAGGGAGGTGAAAAAAAAGGTGTTACAAGGTTTTCCAGCCCTGCCACAAGGCTCCGCATTTTTTAATAGCTTTTCTTTTAGCGGTAGCTTCGTTTTTCGCTCTGGTAAACATATTTGATTATTTGTGTGGCGAAGAGAGAGAGAGCAATGGAAAAATTTAGTGCCAATCAGCGCAAAGTATCTAGACTCCTAGTCGGTAATGAACAACAGGTTTTGTTTTTCAGAGATAGTGTTCTCAACAACGAAACGTGGCAGAAAGGCTTTAATCATCGACGGTTTCCGTTTCGTCTTTCACGAGACTAAGGGAATAAAACAAAGATGGCGGTGTTCCCAAGTTGGTGCTAAAAGGTGTAAAGCCTGCGCTCACACCGTGGACGAACAAGTAATCAAGTATACGAACGTGCACACACACCCGACGGAGGAAATCATGAAATTGAATAAATCTCTTAGGCAAAAATACTAAAACCTTAATACTTTTAATGTTATTTATTTTTGGTTCGCACATGCTTATTTTATACCCTTTGGAACTATCTGTTCATTAAACTCTTTAAGCTCTTACTTTTGTGTGTGTTTTAAATTAATACATTCCTACTGCATGATAGACCTATGATTCTAAAATAATTGTAATAATTTGAAAATATCGAGTATTGTTTTTTTTTAAATGGTTCACCTGTAGCTCTACCACGAGTTTTATTTATTTATTTATTTATTTCAATGAGTTGATGCAAACTGTTTCCGCTACCGTAAACTATTGGATATACTGCTCACCTCAGATCGAATAAAAAAGGAAGTGTGAGCGTTGCGCAGTGGTTGCAAACAACGAAGTGAGGCCGGTTTTTGATGGTACATGTGTGCTGCGTACTAGGGGGCGGGCGGGGGCCGGGCGGAAGGGTTCACTATGAAACGCCCAATGACGAACGAAAGCCAAGGCGTAGTTTTGTTACATGTGTGAACGTATACTGTGTATGTACACAGCCAAGGCGTGGTTTTACATGCATCACCGCTTTGTCGGAAGACTCGGTCTCTACTTTTAAAAAAAGAGAACGATAGTTTACGGTAGCGAAGACAGTTTGCATCAACTCATTGTACAGTACTAGGCACGTGTCTTGAAATTTTTTCTACGTAGTGGGGATAAGTTCGCGCATGTGCTCTTGTGAGCGACCAATAGCGCGCGCCCCTCTCCCGCCGCCCGCGCCCCTCACCGCTACGCATACCCAAAATACGCGTTTCGCGCAATCCCCACCCGATTTCAAGTTATATGCCTCGTACTGTAAGGCCACTGGTTCTAAATATATTTCATTGCTTTACATACAGAATACTTAACGATGACAACGGGTACTTTGAAGACGTTAGCGATGCCACTCGACTTAAAGACCAGAACTGCTATTGTAAGCAAAGCTAGACGTCCTTATGTCAACGGAAATCACTTTCCCGCAGCCAATAGATCCAGATTTATCCGTTGCAAGCTATGTAGCCTCAACAATGTTGTATCTAGATCTGCATACAAATGCGAAGAGTGTAATGTAAGCCTGTGTATTTTACGTTGTTTTAAAAACTACCACAAGCCGCCTAGGTAATAAATGTAATTACTCATAATAGATAGCATTTCTTATGTAATTTAAGTAAATTCAACATCAATTTTTATATAGTATTCAGACGCCTCAGAAATGAAAGTAATGTAAAACTCATGTTGGGGTTGACTTGCTCTTTCTAATCTAAGTTCAATATTACAAGAGGTATGTATAAGAGAGAGTGTGTGTGCTTCACTGTGTAAGTGTGCGTGGGTGTGTGAGTTAGTGTGTGCGTGCGTGTATAAGTGTGCGTGGGTGTGTGAGCATGTGTATCGACAAATTTGAGGCCTCAGTTTGCTTTTTCTTCTCGTTCTCACCTCTTTTCTTAAGTTCTACAGTATGTACATGTTTGGTTACAGTTGCGGTCTTTGAAAAGTCAAACCGAGGGGGTTGGATCTTGTGCATAGATGGATTCAGGTTTAGCAAGCATCGCAGCAAAGGAGTGAAGGTGCGATGGCGATGTTCTACACACATAGGATGCAATGCTGTCATTTACACTTGGGACAACAACGAGATTATTAAGTGCAATAACTTGCACAATCACTTGCGAAGTGCTGACGTGACAAGATAATTAGAGTTTACATAACTTCGTACTTGTTGATTTTTTATAGTCACTAGATAGGAGTTGGTACTTATCCAAAAATTAAATGAAATACTTAAGTCTTGTCGAATTTTTTTTTTATTAAAACTGACAGAAATCGCAGTTACATTGCTGTTCAAGTAACATTGTTGACACATCGATTCTTACTAAAGCACCGATGTAACTGCGAATTTTGTCAGTTTCAATCAGAAGTTGTTAGCAACAGAGTTACATAATCAGGGGGCAGATATCAGTCAGTTAAATTATTAACCAAATAAAATAAATGGCAACAAACATTTTCAATTTCGCGGTTTAATACGTTATCAAGCGAATAATTTTTATTTAGGCATTGAAAAGTCTGCCCTAGAATCTGTGGTAGAGTCATAACAAACTGCCAGAATGACTACATATTAATTATACCTATCCAAAGTGATTAATAGTATCAGTTATAAGTATATCAGTTATATATGTATATCAGTTATAAATAATGAAGTGAATAACCTGAAGAACACAAGTAATGTTACTGAGTTGAAGATAGGAAACACTTTATTAACTAATCCGGCTGATATAGCAAATGCCTTTAATAATCATTTTACTAACAACCAATGTTCTACGTCTGCAATTAAAAGGAAACATCTAAAATCATTAAGGTCTAATTCCATGTTTCTCATGCCCATGACAGAAAAGGAAGTAAAAACAGAAGTGTTGAAACTAAACAACACAAATACAGAAGGCTATGATGGAATTAACACTATAATAATAAAAAAATCATGTATTGAACAAATAATATCAGTGTTAACCTATCTTATTAATAAATCTTTTTCCTCGGGAACATTTCCAGACTCTTTAAAGCTGTCAGTTGTCAGACCGCTTTTCAAGAAAGGTGAAAAAGATAATATAAATAATTATCGCCCTATTACACTTGTCCCAATTTTTTCAAAAAATTTTGAAAAGTGTATGCTTAAGAGATTGATGGCCTTTTGCAATAAATATAATATAATAAATAAAGATCAGTATGGTTTTCTAAACGACAAATCAACAACGTTAGCTATTTTTAATTTAATGAATACAATTTTGGATAAAATCAATAATAATTTCTGGACTACAGGACTATTTTTTGACTTGTCAAAAGCTTTTGACTATGTTCCACATAACCTACTGTTAGAAAAGTTGGAAAATATAGGTGTGAGAGGTATTACCCTTCAATGGTTAACATCTTACCTATCTAACCGTAAACAATATGTTACCGCGGATAGAGTTATTAAAAATGAATTACTATCATTTTCCTCTAGTTGCCGTGAAATTAAGACTGGTGTCCCACAAGGGAGTGTGTTGGGCCCTCTTTTGTTTATATTATTTATAAATGACATATTTGACATAACTAACCATAAATGTATACTATACGCCGATGACATTTCTATAATTGTGACGACTGAGAAAAGGAATAATACATTGACTGATCATGAGACTGACATAAATAACACTATTGACATATTAATTGAATGGCTGAAATCACATAATATGAATATTAATTTAGATAAATCCGTATTTATTCAATTTAATCAATCTGAGTATAGCCATCATAATATTAATTTGAATAATATTAAAATTAACGAGGTGACAAATGTAAAATTTCTTGGTATTGTAATAGATAAATTTTTGAACTGGAAACTACAAATTGAAAATGTATGTAACAAAATAAACAAATTTAGTTATGCTCTGCGTCAATTTACAAGAGTAACAAATAAAAGAACTGCGATTTTGTGTTACCGTGCTTATGTAGAATCGATCTTGCGATACGGACTGATGGTATGGGGTAATAGCACGGATTGGAACAGAGTATTCGTAGCACAGAAGAAATGCATAAGGGCCATATATGGAATTCTACCTGACGAATCATGCAAACCGATATTTAAAAACCTAGGTCTTCTGCCCTTTCCCTCGCTTTACTTATACGAAATATGTAATTTTGTGCACCGAAATAGATATTTATTTGCAAAAGCATCTGATGCCCCAAACACTAGAGTGCGAAGAGACAAACATAAACTAGTCATAAGAAATGTACCAAACACAAGAAAATATAGTAAAAGTTGTCTTGTAATGTGCGTTAGAATATACAATAAGATTCCCAACGATCTGAAAATATTGAACAACTTTAAATTAAAAAAAAGTCTCTTCAAATGGCTAAATGAATATAATTTTTATAATCACCAACCTGTTCAAAAAATAAAAGGTATGATTCCGATTTCGGCAGCACTGCTGCGCCGCAGTGCTGCACAGCAGTGCTGTGTGCTCCAAATTGAACCGTAATGTTACGTTTGAAAGGCTCAATTTGAAGTGAGCGGAGAAGCGTAGCGACACTGCTGCGCGACACTGCTGCGCAGCAGTGCTGCGCGGCACTGCTGCGCAGCAGTGCTGCGCGGCACTGCTGCTGCAGCACCACTGGTCCCCATACATTATTTATAGGTTTATATGAGACTACATTCCGAGCTCGGCAGCACTGCTGCACAGCACTGCTACGCAGCAGTGTCACGCAGCAGTGCTGCAGACATCGGAATCATACCTTAAATCAACGTATTAAAACTTTAAGAAAAATTAGAACCACTGACCTGGATGTACTAGGGTTGCCAACTTTTTTTGCATCAAATATAGTATTTCCAAGATTATTACGTGTAAAAATATAGTAGATGGCGAAAAAGTCTAAAAAAAAATAGTAGTTTGCCGTTTTGTATGGAGGATTTAAAAAAAGTTGTAGTATTCGTATTTACTAAACATTTTTATAATTTATTTAACAACCATGAACACAAAAATTGTTATACAATTACTAACCTATGTTTAAATAAGTCATACTTTTTTGGTGCTTTTGTTTATTATTTTTTTTCACTTGAAAAACTGTAGTAGTTTAGCCTAGTACCTATATATTTTTGCAAAAAAAGAAATATTTTTGCTATTATGTATATATAGTTATAGATATATACTATATCCTACTATAGTAGGATACTATATTATATAGTAAGGTTGGCAACCCTAGGCTGTACCTACATAATTATTGATTACTTTGGGTGTCCCTAATATTTGGGTGTTTTTGTTTTGTTTCAGTCCCAACTTTCGAACCATCATCAAACTTTGGCAAAGTTATACTCTGCCTCAATGGATTTAGATACAGCCGCCATTTGACGAGTGGCTTCAAAACAAGATGGCGGTGCACGTCCAGAGGGTGTGGCGCGGTCGTATTCACTATTGCCGGTGATAATACTGTAGTAAAAGTTTCAAATAACCATAACCATTTGAAAAAGTTTGTGTAGGTTCGTCAAAGATGTTTTGTCAGGACTGAACCGTCACGCGATTTTTCTAATTTGTAAGTATGAATGAATAAACTAAAATGATTTTACGTATCATCCTATGTTTCGTAGAAAATTGTGGTCAATTTAAAGCTGCCAATCATCCCGCATTTGTCCTTACTGTTCCCCTTTATCAGTTGTTCCCCATTGTCCCACATTGAAAACATGCGCACATAGACAGCTATAGCACACAGTGTAATCAATCAGCGCATTGCACATGAATCTCACTTACCAAAAGTAGTAAAAAACGAGTGGGCAGTTTTTTTGGTCATTTATTTTGGATTTTTAGATCTGTCCCCCATTGTGTTTTAGGAAAGTTGGCAGCCTTAGGTCAGTTTCATATACTAAACATATCCTTATGATGCAATCACACATTCGTGGTCGCCTCGCCACGACTCGTGCGAGTCACTACGAAACGAATTATGGACGCCCCGCATGCTACAATAAAGTTCATTTTCTGCCATAAGACTGCGTTCAGACGATAACACACGACCCAACCTCAACCCGAAACTCAACTCAACCGCAGTCCACTCCTTGAAATATCTCTTACAATTTCGAATTTTATGACACATGAATAAGCTCCGTTAAATTTTGTCGATGCAACTGCACACGCCCCGCGCCTTACCCGAACTCAACTCAAACTCAACCCGAACTCAACTCAAACTCAACCCGAACTCACCTCAAACTCACTTGAACATTACACAGAAGCTTATTAATGTAGTCATAAGACTCAAAATTGTAAGCGATGCAGGGGTATTTTGCATTCCTAGCCGAGCCAAATTCAAAAAACAAAATACAACAAAAAAGCAAAAATGTCAGCAAGCCAGGTACAGTACGATGCATATAACTTGAAAACGGGTGGGGATTGCGCGAAACGCGTATTTTGGGTATCCGTAGCGGTGAGGGGCGCGGGCGGCGGGAGAGGGGCGCACGCTATTGGTCGCTCACAAGAGCACATGCGCGAACCTATCCCCACTCCACGAAAAAATTTCAAGATACGTGCCTAGTACTGTAGCTATTGAACAATAGACAACAATTTCCGGGCTCATCCGTCTGCGCCAGCCAGCCACCAGTGTAACCATATGTGGCAGTATCCTGCCTTTTCGGCAGGTTTAGCCCTTTATTTTACTCTCTGGCATATTTGTTTGACGTTTTAGAAATCTGGCAGTATTTGGCAGTTTATAGCAATATAAGTTTTTTATTGCCAATACATCCTTTAAAATGAGTAGGGTGCGGATCGATAAAAGAAAAAACATTAGGTAGAAATTTTAAAATGCCAATGAACATTGGCAACGATACCTTTGTTTCGGGGATTTCCCATAACATCTCTAGTTGAATGTGTAGTTCATTCCATTTTGAACCTTAAAGCGCGGAGAAAAATGTTTGTGTTATATTAATGTTTCTTGTGTTTGCCAGTGTCGAATGCTGCTTGTGAAAATTATTCGTGATTTTGACATATTTACATAGAAAGTGGCGCCCTCAATTTATGTCAACTCTTTATGGTCAAGCTATATAAAGAAGAAAGATGATCAAGAAGAATACGAGGCTAATACGAATGTATAACTATTTAAAATAAAAATATGAAAAAATCATGTGACTATTTATTTTAAATTTTAAAATTGTATTGGCATTATTTCGGCATTTTTTGCATAAACGTTTGGCAGGATTTGTCAGTTTTTTTGCCTGAGCGGGGCAGGATCTATAATTTAAGGTTGGTCACACTGCCAGCCACAGACCAGTCGGATCTTGATCGTCGCATGCGCTCGCGTCGTCAGTTATTGGTTACTTTAAAAAAATATCGTGTTTGAGACCTCAGTGTTTTTTTATTGTGAGTTATTTAACCAAAACTACTATGGATTGTCATAATACAGGTAAAAAGAGTTTTATTTATTACGATTACTAATGTTTCCATGTATAATTGTAAAGATCAAAATATTTTTTTTTTGTCTCGGTTTTTAAGCATCTTTTATCTGAATTGTACATTTCAAAGTGATTATAATTATCCTTCCGGGTGCTTTCTACTTTATATATTTTAAAGTATGATAAAAATTTATTAGCTGATAGATATTTCACGAATTGAGTGCTTCTTTTTGCTACTTTCGACAAAACTTACTTTTTACTGTTGGTGTTGGCTAAAAAGTATTAACTGTAATTTTTAAGCAAATTATGAAATGTTTTATTTTTTATTATTTTAGGGTTACCAGAGGGCTCTGACCTCATCAAATTATATTTTACTGATTTTTTTTATGTAATTAGTTGATCAATAAAACCTATTCAAAATCAAGAACACTCCTTTATTTTATTATCATATCAGCCCATGACGCTCCCTGTTGGATAGAGACCTTAACAATGGTTTATATGTACATTTTAGTAATTCCTAACCTACTTTACTGCATACAAAATAGCACAAATAATTTCGCCCGCCTGGGAATGCGAAATACTATGTGTGATGTATTTCAAGGTGGGCTGCAGTTGAGGTGAGTTTAAGTTGAGTTCGGGTTGAGTTCGGGTCGTGTGCTATCGTCTGACTGAACGCAGCCTCAGGCCCGCTCATGCCCTTTGACTCGCGTCCAATATGCTGCTTCCAAAGGCGAGCACGCGAGTGACGAGGCGAAAAGCGACTTCACTACACACATGCGAGCTCGCTATTTGCCTCGCCCGCCTTTGCCTTTCGAACAAATATGTAATTGCGGCATAATTTGGATTATAATTAAAAAAATAACCCGTTTAACTTTGTCTCTGTGAATCGTGATATTAGTAATATTTTCATCAAATACAATTTTGTGTCAAAACATGGCATTGCCTTTTTTATTTTTATTATAGACAATATTTTAGTTTTGTAGATTAGCTTGCTAAAGAAATTGGCGATGGGATGGGTGTAAGCAGGTTGCAAACATTATGTTTGAATAAATCAATAGTAAATAATAAATAAATACTCAGGAATCTGGATGCATCACACCAATAACTTAGTCTTATACTCTTATCTTAAAATTGTATACTATGTTAACTAGGTAACGAATATAAATACATAAATAAATCAATCAATATTAAACAATATCACTTAATGGTCACTCTCGCCTCGCAGGAGTAAATTACTAACATCATAAATAAAGTTTGTTCTATGACTTTCTAAAAAACCGGCCAAGTGCGTGTCGGGCCACGCGCCATAGGGTTCCGTAGTTACCTTATACCATACCATATTTAATACAAATACCTTACCTTACCTTATACCATACCATATAAAATAACTTTGTTTTTCACAGTGTTGGTATGAATGACAAAGTTATATTTGCGGTTTTGGAACATGTGCTATATCAGGAAAACTAATTACTATATCTCATTTAAACTAATTTTGGTTGAAAGTGTTTTTTTAAGATCTACAACATATATTTTTTTTAGATTTTTCACTCTCTTATTTCAAAAGTTAAAGGGGGGGGACACACATTTTACCACTTTGGCGGTGAATATCTTTCAAACGGTTGACTTTGAGAAAAAGTTGTCTTAGAAACCTTAATGTCATTTTTAAAGACCTATCTATAGACATCCAACACGTGTTGGTTTGAAGAAAAAAATGTTTTTCAGTTTCAGTTTCATGTATGGGGAGCCCCCCCTTAATATTTTATTTTTCTTATTTTTGTATTAAATTCGTTAAGCGGTTAACAGAATACATCTACCTACCAAGTTTCAACTGTGTAGTCTTAATACTTTCGGAATAAAGTGGCTGTGACATACGGACAGACAGACAGACAGACAGACAGACAGACAGACAGACAGACAGACAGACATGACGAATCTATAAGGGTTCCGTTTTTTGCCATTTAGGCTACGGAACCCTAAAAAGACAAATAAAGGGATTTTCACACAAAACTTGATCATCTTTTAAATGCATGTTGAATTTACCTATAAGTGTTTGTTACATTTAACTTTAGATATTTATTAAAAGTATTGTATTTATTATAAGAATTAATGTAAACAAATGTTGGGAACTCTAAAAAAATAAAGTAAAAATTTTTTTTTTGTATTTTTTCGCAAAAGTCGTAGAACAAAAGTTGATGTTTATGATGTTATCTAGTAATCTACTCCTGCGAGGTTGTTGGTGTTTAACATTGAACCCTGTGACAGCCATTTTTGATGTCCCCACTGCTGGGGCACAGCACAGGCCTTATTTATAGGTGGATAAGGAGGATGGGCATGCACCACGCGGGTCCAATGCAGTTTGGTGAGTGTTAACGTCTGAAAATGCAGTCGGGACCAACGGCTTAGCGTGCCTTCCAAAGCACGGAGAAGCTCGATATAATAATTTTTTGGTCACCCATCCCATGACCGACCATTGCGAAAATTGCTTAACTGTCGCAATCACTGAGCCAGGCGCTAAACCACTGCGCCATCGAGCATTTAACCCTGTATAAGTAGGTAGCTAAACCACTTGTGTAATTAAAAGACTACGTTGGCACCACAAAAACCCACAACTGAGACAAAATAGAAAGTCCGTTTCTTTTAAATTGTCTTCAGAAATTATGACAGCTTGAAAACCAGTGTAGGTACTGTCCCCGCTAATTGATAATGGACCTGGCGGCAATTTTTTTAACCTCAAAAACGAAAAACATGATGACCTCATTAGATTAAGAGCCCTGTAATGATAGTTGTAAGTTGGAAAAAAAAATCTTATTGAAAATAATAATTCAATAATTAACGTTTCGAAACGAAATGAAGAAAGAAAATTTGTTAAGAATAAAACAAAAATATTTACCGATCAATCAGCTTTCGGAAGCTTGCACGTAAGAAATGGCGAAGGTACAAACGACAGAGAAATTATACCCTTCGAAACGAAGGTACTATGGGCAACAGCGTCGCTTAACCAGTTTGCAACAAAATTCGTGTGCGCGCGTATCGCCCCTGCACGAACTAAACGTATACGACAGCGGGCGCGGCGTGCAAGCAATTTTAACCTTAGCAGTGGTTAAGCGACGCTGTTGCCCATGGTACCTATACCTACTCCAAATAAGCTCGCCATTGACGAAACTATTATGGCCTACTTCTTAATAAATTGACTATAAGTAATACCTATTAACTCGCATGATGATTATCTTAAAGATCAAAATGCGTGGAAATGATGTAACACATAATTTGCTACTATTAGTACTTTGTTGAAGTAATATAATAAGTCTATGTTGTTGCCAATAATCCTGTCACCCTGCTGTAATTATCTGGTAACGATATATTAAAGTTTGTAAATATCGTTACTTATGGCTGTTACAGCTGATAAGTTTCTTGCACTTCTTGTCAACTAAAAAAGTCTGGAACGAGTGGTAGGAAAATATAGACGATTCAAAAGTACTTAATAATTAAGTTTATTTGAATAAAGCTTATTTGACTTTGACTTCGATGGAGGAGCTCGATGGTGCAGTGGTTTAGCGCCTGGCCCAGCGATTGCGGAAGTTAAGCAACTTAGGTGACCAAATAAATGTTTGGTCACCAAACATTTATTATCTCGAGCGTCTCCGTACTTAAGAAGGCACGTTAAGCCGTTGGTCCCGGCTGCATTTACAGTCGGTAAGACCTACCAATACCCATTGGGCCCGGTCGGTGGATTAATGGCCCATTCTCCTTATCCACCCATAAGGAAGGCCTGTGCCCCAGCAGTGGGGATATTTAAAAAATGGCTGATAGTCACTTCCATGAACGTAACAACACACACACCGACACTATCACTTTGATCATGTGCGGATACCCTGTCCTACCTAGCCTACGAATAGGTATTACTAATAATACCTAGCTACCTAGGTTTAAATATGTAATTGCTGTTTTGTATTGAGAATTATAAAGAATTTGCATTTTTCATACTAACATTGTGTGAGTTTATTACCGACTTCAAAAGGAGGGAGGTACTCAATTCGACCAGTTTTTTTTACCGACTTCAAAAGGAGGGAGGTACTCAATTCGACCAGTTTTTTTTTTTTTTGTTTTTTGTATGTACACTCGAAGACGGCTGGACCGATTGAAATGATTCAAACGTTATTACATTAGGTAAACTTCCAAGTTGGTCCCATTTTTTAAAATTTTGAAATCGGTTCAGTACTTTTCAAGTAATCTTGAAAAAAGCACGAAAATAGTATGATTTTGTGTGAACTACCTCGATGATCAGTCGTATAACTTCTTTGTTTGTGAACTGAATAAGATAATTATTTTTTTGTTAGAAAAGGGATATCTTAAGTGTAGTTCTTTAACCGACTTAAAAAAGGAGGTTCTCAGTTTGACTCGCATGTATGTATGTTTCTCCGCGATTAACTCACGTTTGGCTGAGCCGATTTTAATTTCTACCTTAATAATATACCTACACTATCTAATACAAAAAGTACCTACACTAAAAATTAAATAAATAAAAAATTGTTTAAAAAAAACAAAAAACCGACTTCAAAAAACCTACCTCTAAAAAGCAAAAAATAATATTCGTAATAATAAAACACGTCTATTGAAGTCGGGTGGGGCTTTTAGAATAAAAAAAGGGATTTGTACTCCAGCCCCACCCGACTTCAATAGACGTGTTTTATTATTACGAATATTATTTCTTGCTTTTTAGAGGTAGGTTTTTTGAAGTCGGTTTTTTGTTTTTTTTTAACAATTTTTTTAACAACCATGAACGCTAATGTTTTAAAACTTTAATGCACAAATGTTTAAACACTCCGCGAACTAATGCCATATTGTAGATGGGCGTGCAAGACCGCGTAAGAGCAGTTTGCAATATCGCGTATATTACGAAAGTCCCAAAAAGAGGGGGGGAAAGAGGAGCTTAGAGGGATGTTACATGAAAATCTTATGAAATTGTCTGTAAATTTCGTAAAATTACGTCACATTCCTATAAAACAATAAGTATGTACCTACTCAAAGAAACTACAAACAAGTTCAGTTTAAATGGCCAAGATATTAAGTTTCTTCTGCGCCCTGTAAAATAAAAAAAATATATGCTTACTGCTCTTGCACGCCCATCGACGATATTAATAAGTAAAAAAAAATAGTATCGGCTAAGTAACAACGAATTAAGTGGTCATTTTTGCTAACGAAAAAAGGAGTCACTTTTAAAACACTTTATTCAACGTTTAAAAAAAATAAAAATATTTTTATTGCTGATAGTGGGCCGTTGTGATCAAAATTCAAATAATAACAAAAAATCGGCAATTTCATACTTTAACCCCTATTATAAATGTAAAAATTTGGATGATTGGATTTTTTATTTTTTTATTTTTTATTTAATAATAATAATAAATAATGATGCAAAACATAATTTAGACTGCACAGTGTTGCAAAAATCTGCATAGCTAAGATGTTCAGGTGATTGAACGTTTGTTACTTAAATGAAAGCAAAAAAGACATATTCACGTCAAAACCTTATTTTGACATATGTTTATTAAAAAAAAATGTTTAGTTACATGCACTAATGACTTATTAAACATTTAAGTTTAAATTGTAACTAAAAAATAACCCTGCGTAACCGTGTCTCGGAGAAACGTAAAATAGGCTATTTACTAAGTAAAAGTATGTCGAAACATTGCATTGCCTTTTTTATTTTTATTTTATACGATATAATAATTTAGCTAGCATAAAGAAATGTGATGGAATGGGTATTAACCATAGACATAGAAAAATTTTCGCTGCGCTCAAGAAGACCAACAAAGTGTGGAAAAGAGAAGTTAACATCATACGGACACGGTCTGTGTAAAAAAGAGACAAAGGATCAAGTGACATGTGCCAACATTTTTTACAGTAAGAGCCCCTAGCGTCCCGCCTAGCAAATGAGCAATCACAGTTTGTTTAAAATATTTTTTAATCTTAATTAGAATTTAAAATAAAGGAATCGTAGAGCTATGGTGTCTTTCACTCCAAGTAATTGTGATGCGACAAAAAGAAACAATCCAAGTAATCACACTTTTCAAAGGTAAATAAGATATTGCCACACATTTCTCTAAAACCAAATTTCGCTACATTTATTCATTTATCGACAAAGAAAACAGTATGGAACATAGTTTATTAATTTCCTTTGACATAATATAGTCATATTTTATGAATCTAAGTCATATTTTACGTATCTCATATAAAATGTATTGATTCGTTTTCGGATCACCTGTTTATTGACTTTGTTGTTCTTTGACATTCTATTTCTATGGTATTAACAGTAAGCACAGACCCGTGTAAATATAAATTGCGTTTTAGTTTTAGGAACGAAGAAGGTGTTAACACCAGCTGAACGCCAACGGCGTTACCGGGAGCGTTTGAAATCAAATCCACAAAAATGGGAAGAAATGAGGAAAAAACATTTAATGAGAGTGAAAGAAAAATATGTACCAGTCTATCAGCTTTCGGAATCTGAAAAAAAACTTGCACGTAAGAAATGGCGAAGGTATAACCAACAAAGAAAATTCTACACACAACAAATAAGGATTACTAAATAAAAGTTGATTTCCTCAGGTCCGTCGTATTGCATATGAAAGACCACGGGGTCTCTCTGATTTTTATTAATATCAGTCAAAAAGTTTTATTTTGACCTAAATGTTTATTGAGAAAAAGTTGTTGTTTCATCGACTGACCATTAAAGTTTTTATCGTGTCTTAAAATAACTTTGTAATTCAGTGTCTCGGAGTAACGTAAAATTAGCAATTTTTTTTAATTAAAAGTTTGTGTCAAAACCTAACGTTGCCTTCTTTTGTTTGCAATATTTAATTAAATTTTAATTTTTCTACGTAGCTTAAAAATTAGTGATCTAATGGGTGTTAAAAGTACTCAGGCCTATGTAAATACTAATTTACGTTTTTGGTTTAGAAAAGAAGGAGCCGTTAACACATGCAGAACGCTAACGTCGTTACCAGGAGCGATTAAAAACTAGAAATCCAGTAAAATGGGAAGTAACGAGGAGGAAACATTTAATGGGAGTTAAAGAACAGTATGTTCCTATCAATCAGCTATCGGAATCTGCAAAAAAAACTTAGACGTCAGAAATGGCGAAGAGATAACAAAATAAAAATTTACTTAAGGCAGGCGGCACCCAAAAAAGGGATTGAAGTATAATAAAAATATGTTTTTTAGATATTCACTTCTCAAGCTTACGCGCTCACTAAACATGAAATAAAACACTTTTTCACGGATACCAGCGCGGTTTTATTGAATGTACTTTGGTATTTAGTTGGTATTTGGTTTGATTTTTGGTTTTCCCGACGTTTCGGCACCTTTGCAGCTGCCGTGGTCACGGGGGACGTGACCACGACACCAACTAAATACCAAAGTACATTCAATAAAACCGCGCTAGTATCCGTTAAAAAGTGTTTTATTTCATATGTTTTTTAGAATAAAGATTTTAGTTTCACGCTCTTGACATATTGGATTGTAACAAAAAAATTACCCTTCTTACGGCCAAATACTCAGACGAATTTCAAAGTTAAGGCTACAATAGTTGTCAGATTTAACATAAACTTTATGTCAAATCTGACAGCTATTGTAAGAAGAAAGTAAGAAGGAAGTCATAGGAGAGTCATAGGAAACTGGCAGCTTCCGAAGCCTTTGAGTATTCGGCCGTTAATCTTTCTCGGAGATAGGTGAAAATAAATACTTACCATAGCCAATTTAAAATTGATAAAATATTTTAATTTAGCTAGCTTATAAGAATGTGCTGGAATGGGTGCTAACAGTATGAATATATACCTGTGTACATAAAGTATCATTTATGTTTTCGGTTTAGGAAAGAAAAAGCCATTAACACCAGCAGAAAAACAACGTCGTTACCGAGAGCGTTTAAAAATTAAAGATCCAGAAAAATGGGAAGAAATGAGGAGAAACAATTTAAATAGAGTTAAAAAAAATATGTGCCAGTCAATCAGCTTCCGGAATCTGCAAAAAAACTGGCACGTAAGAAATGGCGAAGGTACACACAACAAAAAAAAAATATACCCACCACAAGAAGGGAAAGAAAAAAGGGATCGATTAGTGGATTTTCTTTAAACCTCACGTCCGTTGTTACGTGTTCAATGAACATTTCGTCGTGTTACATAATATAATAATTACTAATGTTAAATTTGAAAGATCATGTGATATCGCTGATTTTTATGAATGTTAAAAAAAGATATGTCAACGTTTCTTAGAAAAAAGTAATTCTTTTTGTCTGAATCGTGACTAAAAAATAACCCTACACTACTGTTTATCAGAGAAACGTAAAATTATTTCAGTAAAAGTTTTGTATCAAAACATGGCATTGTCTTTTTATTTGAATTTTATGTAATATTTTAATTTGTCCATCAGCCATTTTTGATGTCCCCACTGCTGGGGACATCAAAACCTTCCTTATGGGTGGATAAGGAGGACAGGCCATAACCCACCACGCGGGCCCAATGCGGATTGGTGGGTATTAACGACTGCAAATGCAGCCGGGACCAACGGCTTAACGTGCCTTCCGAAGCACGGAGGAGTTCGCGATAGTAAATTTTTGGTCACCCATCCCATGACCGACCCTTGCGAACGTTGCTTAACTTACGCAATCGCTAGGCCAGGCGCTAAACCACTGCGCCACCGAGAATATTTTAATTTAGCTTGCTTAAAAAGGTGGTGATGGAATGGTGTTAACAATATGCATTCCTGTGTAAATATTAATTGCATTTGTGGTTTAGGAGAGAAGAAGCCGTTAACAACAGCAGAACGCCAACGTCGTTACAGGGAGCGTTTAAAATCTACAAATCCAAAAAAATGGGAAGAATTGAAGAGAAAACATTCGAAAAGAAGGAAAGAAAATTATGTTCCAATCGATCAGCTTTCGGAATCTGAAAAAAAACTTGCACGTAAGAATTGGCGAAGGTATAACCAACAAAGAAAATTCAACAAACAACAAAAAGGAATTAATTAAAATTTGATTTTCTCACGTCAGTCGTGTTGCTTAAGAAAGACCACGGGATCTCTCTGATTTTATGAATATCAGTCAAAAAATATTTTTTTTACCTAAATGTTTTTTTTTTGAGAAAAGTTGTTGTTTCATCGACTGACCATAAGTTTTGATCGTGTCTAAAAATAACCCTGTAAATCTGTGTCACGAAGAAACGTAAAATTAGCAAGTGTTTTAGTAAAAGTTTGTGTGAAAACAGTATTGCTATTTTATTTGACTTTTATGCAATATTTAAATTTTGCTACGCAGCTTAAAAATGGGGGATCTATGGGTGTTAAAAGTACTCAGACATATGTAAATATTAATTTACGTTTTTGGTTTTGAAAAGAAGAAGCCATTAATACGTGCATAACGCCAACGTCGTTGCCATAGGAGCGTTTAAAAAAAATAGAAATCCAGTAAAATGGAAGATATGAGTAGAAAACATTTAATGAGAGTTAAAGAAAAGTATGTTGAAATCAATCAGCTATCAGAATCTGCAAAAAACTTAGATATGAGAAATGGCGAAGGGATAACCAAAAATAAAATTTACCTGACGGCAGGCTTATAATAATAATTATGTTTCCTAGAAAAAGTTTTTAGATCCACGCACTTCACATGTTAGATTTTGACTAAAACATCACCCTTCTGAATATGTCTCGGAGATAGGTGAAAAAGTTCAGTAAAATTACGGATTCGCAAAATATTAAATGCTAAAAACCTGTATTTTTGCATATCTGACTTTGATCTAATGATAAAACCCTATATTTATGAATCCAACCATATTTACGAATACCAAAAATACGGCGTAGTTGTTACTTTTTGTGTTGGATTTACATTCACAATCAAATTATAGTTGCATATTAAGCAAAAAGTAAAGAAAGTATGTAATTAGCAATTTTGCTAAAGCAACCAAATAAATTAATATTTTGGTCAGTAAAGTAAATAAATAATTAGTGAAAATTAGTTGCATTCATTTAAAAAAGACAACTAGCTATTTAATCTAATGATCAAAAGAAGAAAAACCGCTATTGCAAATTATTTCAATTTCGTCATACTAGCTCCCGTAATTTTACTGAACTAAAACATACCAGAGCCTTTTTACTTGAAATTGATATTTTAATTTAGCTAGTTAAAAAAAATGTGTTGGAGTGGGTGTTAACAGTATGAAAAATTATTTACGTTTTCGGTTTAGAAAAGAAAAAGCTGTTAACTGCAGCAGAAAAGCAACGTCGTTACCGAGAGCGTTTGAAAATGAGTGATCCAGAAAAAGGTGAAGAAGTAAAAAGAAAACATGCGTTAAGAGTAAAAATAAGTTATGTGCCAATTGAACAGCTTTCGGAATCAGCGAAAAAACTGGCGCGTAAGAAATGGCGAAAGTCCAAACAACAAAGAAAATTTACTCATCACCCAACAAAAAGGGAAAGAAAAAAGGGATCGTTAAGTTGATTTTCTCTAAACCTCACGTCAGTCGTTTCATGTTTCATAAACATATCGTCGTGTCACATATTACAATTATTACTAATGTAATATAAGATAGGTCACGTGATATCTCTGATTGGTATAATTAGTTAAAAAAATGTATCTCAAGCTTCTTAGCAAAAAATTGATTAGTTTCATTAACTGAAAGTTTGAATCGTGGCTAAAAAATAACCCTTCACAACTGTTTATCAGAGTAAAGTTATTTCAGTAAAAGTTTTGTGTCGAAACATGGCATTGCCTTTTTTTTATTTTAATATAATATTTTAATTTTGTTAGCTTAAAAAAGTAGTTATGGAATGGTGTTAACAGTATATGCACACCTTTGTAAATATTAATTGCATATTTTGTGGTTTAGGAAAAAAGAAGGCATTAACAACAGCAGAACGCCAACGTCGTTACCGAGAGCGTTTGAAAACAAAAGATCCAGAAAAATTTGAAGAAATGAGGAGAAATTTGTTTTTCGGAGACATTCATACGAGCTGGCCACGAAAACTATTTAAACTTAAACGATTATGAATTAGCAACTTCATTTTGCAGAGACAAAAACAGAGGTGGAACGTGTATCTTAGTTAGGCGTAATTTAATATATAAAGAATTTACCAAAATAAATAAATACGCGGCGTCAAAAACTTTCGAAGCCTGTGGCATTGAAATTCCCCAACATAAATTGCTAGTTATTTGTGTCTATCGTACACCGAAATCCGATCCCAATATCTTTCTTGAAAAACTTGATAACTTTTTACACGAGACATTCAGAAAACACAACAAGAGTAAAATAGTTATTACCGGTGACTTGAATATAGACACGCTTAAACAGGGTAAAGTCTCTAGCCACTTACAAGACATTTGTCGAAATTACAATTTGCAGATCCATATTAAAGTACCAACTAGGAAAAAGGCATGTATCGATCATCTTATTAGCAATATCGATAAAGCTAACGCTTCTATCCTTCCCTTGTTTCTGTCGGACCATGACACAGCCCAGTTCTTAAGTTTCCCAGTACAACAAAAAAACTACATTATGAAATCATATAACATAGAGAAGAGAGATTTTCACCCTGATAATATTCGCAAATTCAAACATTGCATTGGTGCTTTAACGTGGTCTGAAATATACTCAGAGAGTGAAGACATTAACAAGGCTTTTCGTAGTTTTCACGAGCTACTTTGCATGTTCTACAATTTGTGTTTCCCAATAATAAAAATAAAAATAAGCAATGTTAATAAACGAAAGCGTAATTGGATAAGCAGAGGGTTAAAATATAGCTGTCGGAAAAAGAGATTACTTAGATGCAACTACTACAAAAATAAGACCACTGAAAACCGAAATAAATATGTTACCTACTCTAACATATTAAAAAAATGTTTTAACTTCTCAAAAAAAAACTCAAACATAAAATTTATTAACAAAAGCGACAATAAATGCCGTGCAACATGGTCTGTTATAAAAGATGAAATAATGAACAATAAAAATGATCGCAACATAAATAGTATTAGAATTGACGATAAAACACTGACTAATCCACTAGACATAGCATCAGCTTTCAATGACTATTTTGTTCAATCTGGAAATAACACGTCGCAATATACGCGTCAAAGCCGTTTTACAAATGGAAATATGTCAGGATCTATGTTCCTTAGTCCAGTAGCAGATGCCGAAGTAAAAACAGAAATAATGAACTTAAAAAATACTAACTCTCAGGGCTATGACGGCATATGTACAAAAATAATTAAAGCTTGTTGTTCCGAACTAACGCCCCTATTGACTCATCTTATAAATCTGTCCTTTTCGTCAGGAATCTTTCCAGATCTTCTAAAAATCTCGGTAGTCAAACCATTGTACAAAAAGGGTGATAAAGACGATGTAAGTAATTACCGCCCTATTACTCTAATACCCGTATTATCTAAGGTATTTGAGAGGTGTATGTGTAAGAGATTAAGTAGTTTTTTGGAAAAAAATAATATTATTCACTCTAGTCAGTTCGGGTTTCAAAAAAACAAATCTACGTCACTGGCAATTTTTACTCTTCTACAGACTGTATTATCATCTTTGAACAACGATAATTACACTACTGGATTATTTTTAGACTTATCAAAAGCGTTTGATTTAGTAAATCATAAAATATTAATACAAAAGCTGGAATCAATAGGTATTAGAGGTCTAGCGCAACAGTGGATATCATCCTATTTGACTAACCGTCACCAGTCTGTCGTCGTTAACAAGGTGGTCAAAAATGAAGAGTTGTCATTTACATCATGTTATAAAAATAATTTAAATGGCGTCCCTCAAGGTAGCGTCCTTGGACCAATTCTATTTCTAATTTACATAAATGACATAAGTAATGCTATAAACCATAAATGTATTTTATTCGCAGATGACATTTCAATTATTGTGACATCCAAAAAGCATAATACAATTGACAATCATGAAACAGAAATCAACAACACTCTTGACAAAATCTTAGTATGGCTACAAAGTAATGAACTGAAAATTAATTTAGAAAAATCATGCTACATTCAATTTAACCAATCGTACAATTCTAAATACAATTTTAAAATGAATATCAATAGAATAAATGAAGTGACATGTATAAAATTTTTAGGAATATATATTGATAAAGATCTAAACTGGAAAAATCAAATAGATAATTTATGTAGTAGAATTAATAGGTTTGTGTATGCTATTAAGAAGTTAAGAAATGTCACAAATAGAGCTACTGTCATTGCCACTTATCGCGCGTATATAGAATCCATATTGCGTTATGGAATTACAGTATGGGGGAATAGTACGGATAAAGGACGAGCATTCATAGCACAAAAAAAGTGTATCAGAGCTATTTGCGGCGTTGCACCGGATGAGTCTTGTAAACCGTTATTTGTAGGCCTTGGTTTGTTAACGATGCCATCTCTATACATTTATGAGATTTGCAACTTTGTAAATAAACACAAAAGTTTGTTTACTAAGGCTAGTGATCTAAACAGTAGACTTAAAAGGGACCCTGATAGACTTGTTATAAAGGAAATCCCAAAATCAGCCAAATATTCAAAAAGCTGTCTGATTATGTGTATTAAAATTTATAACAAAATTCCTACTGATATAAAAAAACTAACTGGAAATGCATTTAACAAGACATTGTACAGGTGGCTCTGTGAAAAGGCTTTTTACGACAATAAAGAAATATTTGGAAATGGACGATAAATGAGTCAAGTGTTACATTAATTTATTTATTAGCTTTATAATTTCAAATAAATTTGCATGCTATAAAAATTAGCAAAACATGTGCGACTTGAATTTAATGAAATAACTTTGTATACCATGTTTTAGCAAATAAAGATATTCTTATTCTTATTCTTAAAAAATTTAATGAGAGTAAAAAAAAGATATGTGCCAATCGATCAGCTTTCGGAATCTGCGAAAAAACTGGCACGTAAGAAATGGCGAAGGTCCCAACAACGAAAAAAATTTACCCACCACCCAACAAAAAGGGAAAGAAAAAGGGATCGATAAGTTTATTTTCTCTAAACCTCACGTCCGTCGTTTCGTGTTCCATGAACATTTCGTCATGTTTCACAATATAATTATTACTAATGTAAAATTTGAAAGGTCACGTAATATCTCTGATTTGTATAATTAGTTAAAAAAATGTATCTCAACCTTCTTAGCAAAAAATTTATCAGTTTCATTAACTGAAAGTTTGAATCGTGACTAAAAAATAACCCTTCACAACTGTTTATCAGAGTAAAGTTATTTCAGTAAAAGTTTTATTTGAATTTTAAATAATATTTTAATTTTGCTTGCTTAAAATAAATGGTAATGTAATAGTATTAACATTATGCATACCAGACCCCTTAGCCAAAGTAACATTTGCAAATCGCTTCGCTTTCGAAACATGTATGGGATTGACATAAGGTTTCGTTAACTATCGAAAAGTCAAATCCAATATATTTTTCGGAGCGAAGCGATAACGAAAATTTGTAAATGTGGCATTGGCTACAGGGTCTGTATAAAAATTAATTGCATGTTTTGTGGTTTAGGAAAGAAGAAGCCGTTAACAACAGCAGAACGCCAACGTCGTTACCGAGAGCGTTTGAAATTAAGAGATCCAGAAAAATGGGACGAAGTGAGAAGAAAAAATATAATGAGAGTTAAAAAACATTATGTGCCAGTCGATCAGCTTTCGGAATCTGCGAAAAAACTGAGACGTAAGAAATGGCGAAGGTCCAAACAACTAAGAAAATTTACCCATTGTGCGCTTTTATAATTCTCAACGGCCCGGCACGGCACCGCCCGGCAGCCGTCCAACGGCACAACAGGGAAGTGAAATGTATGGAATCATATGGAGACGCTTTTATATTTCCTCAACGGCACCGGCAAACCGTGCCGGGCCGGCCAAATCCTACGCTGCCGTCGACCTTTTACGATGTAATGCGTAGCTACAAGGATTCATATGTGTGAGTGTGAGTCCAGAGCAAAGAATATACAGCGTGTATAAAGGGCACAACCAGTATATTAGCGTAATATCGTTAATGTGTTGTTGTTGGTATGCCATGTACCTATGTTGATTGTAGAAACAAACAACATCAAAATCAACAAATACTTACAGCGGTGGGAACACCGTTAATAGGGGCTTACCAAAGTTAAATATTGTTACCTATCTCAACAAATAATTACCTAGATATTACTTAAGTAGGTAGTTACCTACTTAATTAAATAATGTGTTGTGTAGATACCTACCTATCTTGGTAAGTAGGTACGTAATGAAAACCAGCTACATATAATATATTCTTTGATTTTTAAAAGATTTATTAATCATTTAAGTAAGTACCTACTACCTACCTACATTGTAATATAATCATTAAACAACGTGTAACAAAAAGGGGGTATCAACCCGAGAGAAGGCCAATGTACTCGTGAAACTTCCAACAGAAAAAAATTTTTTTTGAATGTCCCTCCCTATATAAAATGTTGGCGGCAAATTCAAATTTTCTATGGTGAGTCCAAAATTGTATTTTCGATTTGAAATCTTTTTCTGTTGGAAGTGTTCAGATTCACGAGTACATTGACTTCCTTTCGAGTTGATACCTCCTTTCTGTTACACGTTGTATAATTGGTAAACTATTATTTTATGAAATAATTATAAAGATAATAAATATCTAGAGAGAGAAGGTCAACTTTTATTCTTTATATTATTCTAAAGGAAAAAGTAGGAACCACGACACTACTGTACAATGTACAAATAGTAACTTCTTCGCTATGAGTGTTCTGTGTTGAACATCCAACGGCCGGCAACGGCAGCAATTATAAATGCGTCTTTGTGCGCTTTTATAATTCTCAACGGCCCGGCACGGCACCGCCCGGCAGCCGTCCAACGGCACAACAGGGAAGTTAAATGTATGGAATCATATGGAGACGCTTTTATATTTCCTCAACGGCACCGGCAAACCGTGCCGGGCCGCATATAAGCAAAATCTAACTCTCGAGTTTTGATGGTGATCCCTGATTGGTCAAGAAACTCAGTAGTTAGGTTTTGCGCGCAAACTCTAACTCCCCAGTTTCACGCTAGTTCGATAGTGATCTCTGATTGGTCAAAAAACTCAGTAGTTAGGGTTTGCCCGCAAACTCCAACTACTGAGTTCGCATCTTTATTTTTTTTGCCAGTAGTACAGTATAGCGCGTAATTGTATAACTGATTTCAGGGACTTTACTAGTTTAGTTATAACAAGAAGTTTTGCAATATATTTTCATCAGTAATTTATGGCACTTAATAATGATTAGGAAAAATTTGATTAATGTTTTAATCAAATTTTGTTCAATAATTTCCGTTGTTGGCTGTACCTACTGAAATAAAAAGATGTTTACAGATAAACGATAAACCAAAATAATGTGTAAAGAAAGGCGAATACCTTATACTAGCCTTATACTAGGTACTGTATTGAGATTAAGAATAAGAATGTTGAATTGAAGAAAAAAATATTAAGAATGTTTCTGTGCAATAAATATTTATTTTGTTGTTTATTAAGTACCTATTGTTTTATTCTCAAAAGTTTTAACCTAAAGACAGAAGAAGTCTTCTTTTTCATCGTGTCGATGATTCTGGCGTCCACCAAAGCGTGTTGTCAGGCAAAATTCACAACGGCATAGCGCAACCAAATAGGACAAGTAAGAATAAATGCATTTTAAGTAGATACTAACTTGCAATTATGATTCGTTGCGACGCAGGTTTGGTTTTCTGGACAATCCATTTGGTGAATTTTATTCAGCATTCTTGTATCCATATGGATACACTGGAAAACTTGGCATATGCCACAGTTCTCCAAACTATAATATTTGGTCCTTACCTATGAAAATTATTTTTTTCTCACACACAGAAAACCATATAACTCCAGCGATTTCAATTATATATCAGTTGCTGGATATTATGGCTATATAACTATCAAGTTGACGGCTATGCTTATAATTGGATGTAATTTGATTGTTCTGATGATAATTAAAGTGACTTCTTTTTTTTTGCCAACAATGACCACTTAATCTGTTGTAACGTAGCCTAAACTTATTTTTTCGAGCAAGTTATGTTGCCTAGGTTATCTTAATGTTCAAACATTTGTACTTACAGAAAAGTTTTGTTAAATAAATTGTGAAAACTTGTTAAAAATTCTCCATACAAAACGTCAATTTCATAGGCAAGGAATATTTCATTTAGCAGAAAAAAAGCTTTTGCGTTCAGATCTGGGTATACTGGATTATATTCGCAAAAACTTGGAAGATTAGAAATCATTTTTAAAAAATAAAATATTTTACCACAGTTGTGTTCAAAGACAATGGGGAATGTCCGAAAAAAATCAAATTGGCTGAATATTTTTTTATAGATAGGAATAAGCTCCCTTAGTAATAGAAAAAAATTCAGAACTTTCGGTTGCGTAAAAAAAAATTAAAACAAAAAGTTTTGACATTTTGTGTTGATTTTTTTTTAATACCATGATGTGGTTGTGGCAGGTGATGGCAAAGGTATAATCTCCATTCTGCTGTTACTTTCCTATATTTGTGAAGACGAAGAGACTTTAATTTTTTTTAAATTTTTCACGCAACTGAAAATTCAGATTTTTTTTCTATTACTAAGAGCTTATTCTTACCTATAAAAAATATTCAGCCAATTTGATTTTTTTCGGACATTCCCCATTGACAACTGAATTTTGAAGCTCGCTCATTGGTGGATGCGCACTCAGTAGTTAGAGTTTGCGGGCAAAACCTAACTACTGAGTTTTTTGACCAATCAGAGATCGCTATCGAACTAGCACGAAACTGGGAAGTTAGACTTTGCGCGCAAAACCTAACTACTGAGTTTCTTGACCAATCAGAGATCACCATCAAAACTCGAGAGTTAGATTTTGCTTATACGAACTTTTACGATGTAGTGCGTAGCTACAAGGATTCATATGTGTGAGTGTGAGTCCAGAGCAAAGAATATACAGCGTGTATAAGGGCACAACCAGTATATTAGCGTAATATCGTTAATGTGTTGTTGTTGGTATGCCATGTACATATGTATGATTGTGGAAACAAACAACATCAAAATCAACAAATAGGTAATATTCCGACAAACAGTTATTTCGATACTGATCGGAAAGATATCTAGGTACTTACAGCGGTGGAAACACCGTTAATAGGGGCTTACCAAAGTTAAATATTGTTACCTATCTCAACAAATAATTACCTAGATATTACTTAAGTAGGTAGTTACCTACTTAATTAAATAATGTGTTGTGTAGATGCCTACCTATCTTGGTAAGTAGGTACGTAATGAAAACCAGCTACATATAATATATTCTTTGATTTTTAAAAGATTTATTTATCATTTAAGTACCTACTACCTACCTACATTGTAATATAATAATTAAACAACGTGTAACAAAAAGGGGGTATCAGCCCGAAAGGAGGTCAATGTACTCGTGAAACTTCCAACAGAAAAAAAAAATTTTTAATGTCCCTCCCTATATAAAATGTTGGCGGCAAATTCAAATTTTCTATGGAGAGTCCAAAATTGTATTTTCCATTTGAAATCTTTTTCTGTTGGAAGTGTTCAGATTCACGAGTACATTGACTTCCTTTCGAGTTGATATCACCTTTCTGTTACACGATGTATAATTGGTAAACTATTATTTTATGAAATAACTAGCGGCCGCCGCGACTTCGTCTGCGTGGAAAGGTTTTTTGCTATCCCCCGGGAACTATACTTTTTTTCGGGATGAAAGGTACCCTATGTCCTTCTCTGTACCCCTGACAACGTGTATGCAAAATTTCATGATGATCGGCTCAGTAGTTAGGACGTGAAGGCGTAACAAACAAACAAACAAACAAACAAACAAACAAACGGACTTTCGCATTTATAATATTAGTAAGGATTATAAAGATAACAAATATCTAGAGAGAGAAGTTCTTTATATTATTCTAAAGTAAAAAGTAGGTACCACGACACTACTGTACAATGTACAAATAGTAACTTCTTCGCTATGAGTGTTCTGTGTTGAACATCCAACGGCCGGCAACGGCAGAAATTATAAAAGCGTCTTTCGGCGTCGCCGCTGCCGTGCCGAGCCGTGCCGTGCCGGGCCGTGCCGTGCCGGGCCGTGCCGTGCCGGGCCGTCGAGAATTATAAAAGCGCACTTTCGGTGTCGCCGCTGCCGTGCCGAGCCGTGCCGTGCCGGGCCGTGCCGTGCCGGGCCGTCGAGAATTATAAAAGCGCACATTACCTAACAAAAAGGAATCTATTAAATGTTGATTTTCTCTAAACCTTACGTCCGTCGTGTTGTGTTCCATAAACATTTCGTCGCGTGTCACAGAATATAATAACACAGTTTAACTCCATACAGTTGAAAAACGAAGAGCAACGGAGGGGGTCTTGAGGGGGGGTCGGGCGGCGCGGCTTGGAGTACCCAAACTCGCCGAGTTTGGGCACTCGAACGCGGAAGGCTGACACGAGTGACGCGACCGAATAAATCACGCATTACGAGTTGCAATTGCAAGCGACCATTTTAAAAATCTTTGTGTCGCTATTGTTTATTGGGTATAATTTTATTATCGTACATAATTGTAATGTTGCACACTTGTTCCGTATACGGATGTGCCTCGACGGTGACAAACAACAAGGACTTAAAATTTCATAGATTTCCCCGTGATGCGAGGTAAGTTTATTTATTCCTATAAGTAATTTCGTATTACTTACCTACTTAACCAATCATCATCTCGTTCTTATAGGTAAGTAAGTATAATATTTTAATTTAGCTAGCTTAAAAGAATAGGTGTTATTTTAACAAAATGCAAACCTGTTTGTGTAAGTATTATTTCCGTTTTCGGTTTAGGAAAGAAAAAGCCGTTAACAGCAGCAGAATAACAACGTCGTTACCGAGAGCGTTTAAAAATTAGAGATCCAGAAAAATGGGAAGAAACTAAGAAAAAGAATTCTATAAAAGCGAAAGAATATTAGTTAATCAGTCATAAGCACTCATTCATACCTTTAAGTTTAGATCGTGACTAAGAAACCCTTATTACTGTGAACCTTTTGAAATAAGAGAGTGAAAAATCTAAAAAAATATATGCTGTAGATCTTAATAAACACTTTCAACGAAATTTGGTTTGAACGAGATATAGTAATTAGTTTTCGAGATATAGCACATTTTCCGAAACCGCAAATATAACTTTGTAATTCATACAACACTGTGAAAAACAAAGTTATTTTTGCAGACAAAAAATGATAGTGGTATTAAATATGGTATGGTATAAGGTAGCTACGGAACCTTACGGCGTGTGACCCGACACGCACTTGGCCGGTTTTTTTTTAAGTTTTTAAGTTAGTCAGTCATAAGCACTCATGCCTTTAAGACGTTTAGATCGTGACTAAAAAACCTTCATTACTATGTCTCAGGGAAACGTGAAATATATTCATTAAGGAAACTATAGGTCTTGTGTAACTTTTCATTTATAATTTTCGTTCAATATATGTGTACGACCGTTTGTTTCTAAATAAATTAAAAAAAAAAAAAGCTATTTATTTAAGTAAAAGTTTAAGTCGAAGCAAAGCATTGCTTTTTTATTTTAATTTTGTATAATGTGTTTGTTTAGCTAGCTTAAAAGAATATGCTGGAACAGTATGCAGATTGCAGACCTGTGTAAATTTTAATTTCGTTTACGGTTTAGGAAAGAAGAAGCCGTTAACAACAGCAGAACGCCAACGTCGTTACCGAGAGCGTTTGAAAATTAGGGATCCAGAAAAATTGGAACAAATTAAGAAAAGGAATTCTATAAGAACGAAAGAAAATTATGTGCCAATTGACCAGCTTTCGGAATATGCAAAAAAACTCGCACGTAAGAAATGGCGTCAGCAAAAAAGATTTACCCACCATCCAACAAAAAGGAATTGATTCAAAGTTTATTTTCTTTAAACTTTACATCCGTCGTGTTCAATATGAAATATCACGTGATCTCTGGTCGAATAGTAATAAAATCCTTATTTCGTTTTTTAAGTTAGTCAGTCATAAGCACTTGTGAAATACTTAACGTTGTTTGTTCAAAATAAGCAAATTAAATAATTATTTTTATAGCACTATCCAATGAATAATATTTATTTTCAAACAGATTTTTAGTATAAATGTTAGTTCACATGGTGATTTGTGTAGCCATTTCCGGTTAAGTGATCCTGAGTAGTATATTATTTCTAAAATCTTATAAATTATAAACTAATTATGTTTTGATAATAAGTTATTGATTAATAGTAATTTTACAAATAATAATCGATTGAACATTGACTATTATAACGATTTTGCACAAACACTTCCAGTAGTCAGTCAGAGGCGGGGCAGAGTGGGTTGTTTACGCCATGTTGGCGAACGGACAGTGGAATTATTCTTATTCGAGCCACCGCGCAGTGAACACAACTCGGCCTCCTGTCAGCGAAATCTGGCTCTGAGTACTTTTTAATGGATAAAAGCTAAGTATTTTGCTATTGTTGAAGTAAACTTGCTAAATAAGTCATTTTAGTTTGGTTTGATTAAAATAGTGATAGTTTTAAACACAGAACATAGAAGTAGTTAGAAGTAGTATGAGCTCAATTTAGTATGAAAACCAGTGTAACCAAACGAACACATTTAAAATCGAAGCCAAGCCCCCCATTCAATAGGTACATGCTACGCACACATACTTTGTGAACACGTAATTGGATAAAAATTAAAAATGTATAATATCCAAAAGGCCATAAATCACAAAGTTTATATATTTAGATTCAATCGTATTACCATAGCACTTGGTACCAAATTAAATAATACGTATATTTATAACGCTGCTACTCAGCCGCTAGATGGTGCAAGCAAATTTTAATAATGCGATTTACTACCTTATTTGTTATGACATAAAGTACTTTAAGAAAATTTAACGAGATAAGGGAGACCAAGTTGATTGACATTTTTCACTTAACTTATCCTAATAGCTTCAGATCAAAAATTCGTTAAACTCTTTTTCATAATTCGGTGAAATCCTGACATTTCTTAGTGTTACTAGGCAACAAATATGTGAAATTCAAAATTTAGAATTCCAAATAAAATAAATGTATCGGATATCGATTAGTATGTTCAATAAATAAAATTAGCATTTCGCATATTATTTATTTATGGAAAAGGTACACCAACAGTATTTATTTAATTTAACATTATTGATATCAGTTATACAATAGAGCACAATATTTAGGCAATGAGTTGCAAAAAACATCGATATCATCAGAGATCTCTCTTTTGAGATTATTATATTGAGCACAACAGCGAAGCAAAGGAGCGTTTCGTCCAAGATTGGTCTTAAAAGTAGGTAGTGCAAAAGTTTTCTTTATTGGCTGTCGAGGAAGACAATATGGAACACTGATTGCGATGTTGTTCACGAGCTCACTCATTAGATTGCAAAGATCCATTGAGAAGTTATGTTTTCGAATCCACAACTCGGCTTACCATATTTCCTAATTATAACTTTGCCTTCAGCCTTATACCGTCTCAGGTGAAAATATTTATTACGTATGTTATTTATAATCTCAGCAGTAAACCACTTTGGGTAAACGTACTTACTACCAGGTCTATGCCGGAGTTTTGTCGGAACATGTTGGCTAATTAGTCGGAACAATTGTAGAGAGTACTATAAAAAAATTCAACTGCAGCATCAATGTCTTCTATACCAAATAGTTCCGACCAATCCGTGTCACACAACGCAGCATATAGGCCCTGGAAGTCTGCTTTGCGCCAGTCCCAGTCTGGGCTACTACCAAGGCGTGGCGTAGGCGGTGGAGAGGAAGGCAACAGCAACGGCGCACTAATAATAAGTTTCAATGTTACTTCAAGTGAAGGGTGGTACCCATCAATAGGTACTAATGGTTCAGCACTCGCGGAGACAATGATTTGCTCAGAGTTATAGTCTCTCAACACGAGATCCAACATACCGCCGCGGTCGTTGTTCACAACGTTAAATTGCTGTAATCCACAATTATCACAGAAAAAATTAAATTTAGTTTTGCAATTAACAGTACAAGAATTCAAATTAAAATCGCCTAGTATTACAACATTCAGAGAAGAATGAGTCAGAATTGCATTTTCAACGCATGTCAGGACATTCAGATATTAATGATCAGTATAGTTTGGAGGCAGATATACCACACAACATAAAAACTTAAAGGTTTTACCAGTCACAATCGCAAACATAAGTTCCATATCTGATGTCATGGCATCTACATTAGTTATTTGTTGTACATCATAACAGTTTCGCACAGCTAAGAGCACTCCTCCCCACCCAACGTCACCTGCGCGATCCTTACGCACTACTATATATTCATGAAATTATTGAGATGAAATTTATTTAAATTATTTATAGACATGAAATTATTTGATTTAAAATTTTAGCGTTTATAAACGAAAAACTGCCTAAACGATCCAGAATTCATTTTTAGCTAGGCTAGCGAATCCGTCGTAGCAAAAAAGTTGAATTAAATAACTTCTTCTGAGCTCGGGCCTCGGATATAATCCGTTCGAGTTAAACTGAATGTTGATGCCCATTCAGTACCTACTGAAAATAGACTCTTACACCTTACTGGGTTATACTTGGAAGTCATTTTGGCTACGACTGTCATAGATCAAAAATATAGTGATTATTATATTATATTTTATATTATCTTTGATATGACAGTTGATTTCTCTGTGGTTGATTGATACATACTTATTTGGCATATAAGGTTGGCTTATAATAACTGAATTGGTCATTTAAGTTTAAAAAAAAATTATTATTTTTATACAGATTTTCTTGAATTCAGTTAAAGTCCTGATAAATTCTTAAAATATGATTTTACTCAGACTTTTCAAAATCATTTTCTAAACGCTAAACGTTTTAATAGGTATATTTTCGCTGTTGTTCTTTTTGCGCTTCCGGCAGCGAGTATTGTCAGTTTTTGCCGCGGGTTGACACGACTCGTTGGCCAGACTCTAATACTTTTCAACTCTTCACAGTCACAACTTTTCTCGGTCTCCCCTATTGAGTGACATTTCCGCTAGTCTATATTTTAGTGTTTATGAGTCTTTAGGAATATGTCAAATAGAGCATTGGAATATGGATCATAGGTGTATACCGCATAAGGGTGGATATTTATTGTCTTGAAATTTAAAAGGAAAAACTCAGCTGAATTTTTAATTAAAATCTAAATAAATTAAATAAAGCTTCCCTCTGTTATTTTATGCACCCGTTTGCTAAATGATATATGTGGATATTGTTTTTGATCTTTTATATAATGCAACTCGGCATATTTATATGTTTTTTGAAGATGTTTTTGTTTGGCGTTCGCTCACACGACTGACGTAGCAAAATTCAGAAGTATGCGGAGCTACGCTCACTTGAGGTTACACGGGTACCGCCTACTTGCGACTTCTACTGGGGGGAAAAAATTTTCTTTGTTCTGTGGTTTTAAAGACGAAATATTTTGAACAAATGATTTGCTCGTTTAAGAGGTTTAAATTATTAAATTTTAAACAATTTCTGACACACTCATACCTTTTAGTTTAGATCCTGACTAAGAAACCCTCATTACTGTGTCTCAGCGAAATGTTAAAGCTATTTATTTCGGTAAAAGTTTTGGTCGCAACAAAGCATTGCTTTTTTAGGGTTCCGTACCCAAAGGGTAAAAACGGGACCCTATTACTAAGACTCCGCTGTCTGTCTGTTTGTCACCAGGCTGTATCTCATGAACCAAGAAAGCTAGACAATTGAAATTTTCATAGATGATGTATTTCTGTTGCCGCTATAACAACAAATACTAAAAACAGAATAAAATAAATATTTAAGGGTAGCTCCCAAACAATAAATGTGTTTTTTTTGCCGTTTTTTGCTCTATATTAATAAAGACAACAGGTAGACAGTTGAAATTTTCACAGATGATGTATTTCTGTTGCCACTATAACAACAAATACTAAAAACAGAATAAAAAAATATTTAAGGGGGCTCCCATACAAAAAAACGTTGTTTTTTTTTTGCCGTTTTTTGGTACGGAACCCTTCATGTGCGAGTTCGACTCGCACTTGGCTGGTTTTTTATTTTAATTCTATACAATGTGTTTGTTTAGCTGGTTTAAATGAATGTGCTGGAACAGTATGCACATTTCAGACTTGTGTAAATATTAATTTCGTTTTCGGTTTAGGAAAGAAGAAGCCGTTAACAACAGCAGAACGCCAACGTCGTTACCGAGAGCGTTTAAAAATTATAAATCCAGCAAAATGGGACGAAATTAAGAAAAAGAATGCTGTAAGAGCGAAAGAATATTATGTGCCAATCGATCAGCTTTCGGAATCTGAAAAAAAACTCCGTAAGAAACGGCGTCAGCAAAGAAGATTTACCCACCTTTGATAAAAAAGGAATTGATTCAAAGTTTATTTTCTTTACCTTACAGCCGTCGCGTTCAGTATGAAATATCACGTGATCTCTCTGATTGAATGGTAATAAAATCCTCATTTCGTTTTTGTTTTAGTTGATCAGTCATAAGCACTCACATTCCTTTAAGATCGTGACTAAAAAACCTTCATAACGGTGTCTCAGAGAAATAAGCTCTTTATTTAAGTATAAGTTTGATTCGAAACAAAGCATTGCTTTTAAGGGTTCCGTACCCAAAGGGTAAAAACGGGACCCTGTTACTAAGACTCCGCTGTCCGTCTGTCTGTCTGTCTGTCTGTCACCAGGCTGTATCTCATGAACCGTGATAGCTAGAAAGTTGAAATTTTTACAGATGATGTATTTCTGTTGCCGCTATAACAACAAATACTAAAAACAGAATAAAATTAATATTTAAGGGGGGCTCCTATACAACAAACGTGATTTTTTTGCCGTTTTTTGCTCGATATTAATAACGACAGCAGGTAGACAGTTGAAATTTTCACAAATGATGTATTTTTGTTGCCGTTATAACCACAGAGGAAATAATTACTAGGTTTTAGCTATAACAACAAATACTATAAACAGAATAAAATTAATATTTGAGGGGGGCTCCCATACAACAAACGTAGTTTTTTTGCCGTTTTTTGGTACGGAACCCTTCGTGCGCGAGTCCAACTCGCACTTGTCCGGGTTTTTTATTTTATTTTAATTCTATACAATATGTTTGTTTAGCTAGCTTAAAAGAATGTGCTGGAACAGTATGCAGATCTGTGTAAATATTAATTTCGTTCTTGGTTTAGGAAAGAAGAAGCCGTTAACAACAGCAGAACGCCAACGTAAATACCGGGAACGTTTAAAATCTTTTGGTAGAGAAAAATGGAAGGAATTAAAGAGGAAACAGGTAAGAGTGAAAGAAAATCATGTGCCAATCGATCAGCTTTGAAGGATTAAACTTTCCAAAAGGTTTAGCGTGCCCGCCAGACTACAGACTTTCTATCGGCCGACAGTTTAGTCGGGCTCTCAATCAGTATGAAAGGTGTATGCAAGTTCGTTCAACACAAGAACGATTCGGTATCGGCCGATTCTTCATACAAAATCAATTATTGGATAGTTGGAATCAGTATGAAGAAGTATGCAAGTGCGCACACTCCAACGATTTGGTATTGGCTGATTCTTCATACAAAACCAACAATCGGCCGACAGTTTGTAGTCTGCAGGCACGCTTATGGTTAAACAACAAAGGTTTACCCTACCCACCACCACCCAACAAAAAGGGGATAGATTAAAAGTTTATTTTCTATAGCCATGGTGTACCATAAAAAAAGACCACGAAATCTCTCTGATTTTTATGAATACCTAGTCAAATAGCCTTACCTAGTCTAATTTAGACTAAAAGTATTTTTTTGAATACAGTTGTACTGTTTCACGGACTGACCGACTGACTGACTGACTGACCACCTTGATCGTTGACACAAAATAACCCTGTAAAACTGTTCTGTAAAAAAATTTTTTTGGTCAAAGTTTTGTGTCAAAATGAAATTGCCTTCCTCTTTGATTTTTTAAACAATATTTTATTATTATTTTAGTTAGTTTAAAAAGTATTTGGTGATGGAATTGGTTGATAGTAACAGTATGCAGACCTGTGCAAAAACTAATTAGGTTTTCGGTTTTAGGCAAGGGAGCCGTTAACATCGGCAGAACGCCAACGTCGTTACCGGGAGCGTTTGAAAAATAGATATCCAGAAAAATGGGAAGAATTGAAGAAAAAGAATTCGATAAGAGGGAAAAAAAAGATAAAAAAGAAAATAAGCATACCCGTTGCGCTGCTGGCATGTGATCATCGCTGACTTGGAGTGGGAATGGATGGTGCAGCAAAAAGATGAACGCCAAATTCACATTGAAAACTGTATTTTATTTATACTTATCACAAACTGCAGCTTACAATATTTGGAAGAGAAAAAAATCAGTGCTGCCACTACTTGAAACTAATTTTTAATAATTTTGATATTGTCGCAACAATACCAACCTAACAAAATGGATTGAATATAAGTTGTTTTGCACTATTACCAGAGTTAGTTTAGCTTCAGCTATTTTGTGCATTAAATAAATCATACCAAATGTTGTATGAAACATTGTAACTTTTTTCGCGACCTCAGAGTTGTTTCCATAAAAAAAATATTATAATACGACATTTGTTGCTAACTGGTTAAGCGACGCTGTTGCCCATTAGTACTTCGGCTCGCTCACTCAATAAAGTAAAAAAATTGCTCTTGTATTCTAATGATTGAAGTTACTAATGATCAACTTTACTAAATGGTTATCAGATTTAGAATTAATAAAAAAAAACTGTTTATCTCATGCTTAGCTTCACTGATGGCTAAAATAGTGCTACTTAATACTTAAATCATAAAGATGTCATCCTTTATACCTCGTTAAAACGCATGCTCTATTCTATTCTCAATAATCCCCATACTCCAGAATACCTGAAATGCTAGTTTCAGTATCTCTGCGACTCTCACAATCGTCAACTTCGATCTACTAACTCTCTTTCTCTCTTTACTCCTCTCTTCCATTCTGGCTACATGTCTGATTCTTTCACAATGCAAGCTCTGCGTCTCTGGAATAGTCTCCCTGAATCTATCAGAAATTCTCCCAGCAAAGTCTCCTTCAAAAAGAAAGTTCATGCCTTACTCTTAGAAAGCTCATGTTATGTGAAATTATCGATATTTGTAACTCTTTCTTATATATTTTGATAAATCTGTAAATTATTATTTATATATGTTACGGCTAATACCCGAAGTGCGGCTAAACCTAGTTTTAGCCGGCTAAAACTAGGTGAACCGATCTGCTTTACCCCTGTAGGTCCCGAATATAGGTTAGAAATTTAAGGCGAGCGCGAAGCGCAGCGTAACGTGAGCCTTAAATTTTGAGGTTATTTTTTTTAACAGACAACAGAAATAACATTTTTGATACCCCATGCTACATCTAGTTTTAGCCGGCTACACCTAGTATTAGCCGCGAGTAAATCGGCTACACCTAGTTTTAGCCAACAGCTATCGGTTACACCTAGTTTTAGCCGGCTAAAACTAGGTTTAGCCGCACTTCGGGTACAGATGCCGGCATATACAGGGTCACTGGAAATATGACGTATTCCTTCTAAGGGGTTATAGATGAGGTCAAAACAAATATTTTTTGTTAGATAACTTTTTCTCGAAAAGTCGATACATTTCGAGTTAATTGATATTTTGTGATTTTTCACCAAAAGCACGACTTAAGGCATAAAAAAATTAAATAAAAAAAAAGTACTTGTTCGATTCCGGTTTTTTTATTATTTTAAGACAGAAAATATTTCGATTGTTGATAATAAATAAAAAGATTGTCAAAAGTCACAGGCGTTTATAAAAAAAATTGCCTTTAAATGCATTTTATTTTTTTATTTTTATTTTTTTTTTAAAAACAACGGCAAATTTCTTAAAAAAGTTCCAAGTAATTGAGCGTGCAAAATATAAAAAAAACATCTACATTTATTCAGCTTTCAGAAAAGGTATACAACTTATTACTAATTGAAATAAAAAATGAGAAATTAAGACTTAACTTACAGCCGCCTTAATATGGGTGAATTTTTATAAGTGATTGTGGCGGCTACAGGAATCAAAAAAAGGTACTAATTAGAATCGATATTTTGGTTAACCGTAAGAATAGCGTAAGAACTAACTATTTTCTTAAATCCAAAAAAAAAACATTTACATTTACACTAATTATTACAATAATTATTATTATTTACAATAATCTAGCGTTCAGTCAGCAAAAGTACCTTAAGTAAGTAAAACCTTGTATGTAAAACTAGTAAGAAGTCGAGAGGTACTTTAATTTAAAAAAAATCACAAATCTTGTTCGAACTGTAGTCCCCTGTTTCTGATACAGGCTCGCATTCTGTAACGCAATTCACTTTTTGTTATTCTAGAAGAAATATTGCGTTTCATTTCTTCCGCCGCGGATATAATTCGTGAAACAAGTTCATCGCGTGTTGGGATTGGAGAATCATAGTAAACTAAAGTTTTCATATGCCCCCACACGTAATAGTCCATTGGTGTAAGGTCTGGGCATCTTGCAGGCCAAGCAATGGGGCCACCTCTGCCGATCCATCGATTTGGAAAAGTAGAATTCAAATATTCCCGCACCGATCTTTTAAAATGTGCGGGGCAGCCATCATGCTGGAAGATCATGTTTTGTCTTGTTGCTAGGGGTACATCTTCCAGCATTGTCGATAAGTTGTTTCTTAAAAAAAAATCGTAAATCTCACCGGTTAAATTATCGGGCATAAAATAGGGGCCGATTAAATTGCCATCTATGATGCCCATCCAAACATTGGCAGAAAGTCTTCTTTGAGACCCTTTAACTCGCTTCTTTCGTGGGTTAAACTGGTCCTTATCAGACCAGTAATGCATGTTGTGATAATTTGTTATGCCATCCTTATCGAATTTGGACTCATCAGTCCAGAGAATTCTTTTTAAAAAGTTAGAATTTTCGGCATCAGCGTGTAAAATAAATCTACAAAAATCTAACCTTCTAGCTGGATCGCCTTCTTCGGTCGCATGTACGGGTGTGTAGTGGTAGGGGTATAATCTAGCGCTGTGTACAGTGAACCACACTTTCCATTGTGATAAGCCCATTTGCGCAGCAATAATGTAAGTTGAAGTATTTGGATCTTGCCGAAATTGCCGAAGAATTTCTTCCTCAACTTCAGAATGATAGACTCTGGCTCGACCTGCATCTCTACGTCGCCTTTGAACATTTCCAGTTTCACGGATACGCTGATACAGTGCATTGAAAACCGTCACATGAGGTGTTCGGCGGTTAGGAAAACGTCGTAGATATTCACGGCGGGCAGCTGCAGAATCACCATTACAATATCCATAACAGAACATTATATCGGCGTATTCTTCATTAGAAAACGTTTGCCGATTAAGATCACCTCGGCGACGCCGCCGTGATGGATCTCTATTTGCCATGTCAACAACAACAAAAAAACAAAAATCTTGCAATTTTTTCTAACGACAAAGTTTAGATTCAAGGCAGTAGCAAAAGCAAATTTCAAAAGCGCGCGAAAACAAGAGCAAAATTCAAATCCATAGAGTATAACTTTTTTATATCATGGCTAGGCAATCAGATTATTCAGCCAAAACATAAAATGGTTTGAATTTAGTACAACTTAAAAAAACGGTAATCTTTTATAAACAAATTCACTCTGATAAAAGTCGATTTTAGTTAATACCAAGACCATTTACTGCAATAACAACAACCTGTTTATTTCACACGTAATAGGATGCCTGTTAGTTAAGTCTTAATTTCTCGTTTTTTATTTCAATTAGTAATAAGTTGTATACCTTTTCTGAAAGCTGAATAAATGTAGATGTTTTTTTAATATTTTGCATGCTCAATTACTTGGAACTTTTTTAAGGAATTTGCCGTTGTTTTTTAAAAAAAAAGAAAAATAAAAAAATAAAATGCATTTAAAGGCAATTTTTTTTATAAACGCCTGTGACTTTTGACAATTTTTTTATTTATTATCAACAATCGAAATATTTTCTGTCTTAAAACAATAAAAAAACCGGAATTGAACAAGTACTTTTTTTTTATTTAATTTTTTTATGCCTTAAGTCGTGCTTTTGGTGAAAAATCACAAAATATCAATTAACTCAAAATGTATCGACTTTTCGAGAAAAAGTTATCTAACAAAAAATATTTGTTTTGACCTCATCTATAACCCCTTAGAAGGAATACGTCATATTTCCAGTGACCCTGTATATTGGCAAGAGAATGAAAGAGACAAAAGATGCGCAGTAGCCATAAACTTAGTGTTTATGTTACGCTTACGGCTAATATACTGCCCGGCATATATGCCGGGCAGTATATTAGCCGTAAGCGTAACATATATATTATATTAAATTTATGATTTTATATATTATATGTATTCAATTATATGTTATGTTGTATTTATTACTATTTTACCTTATGTACCGCCTTCATTGATATCTGTTTCTTAAAGGTTGACTGAGAGAGAATGCTTTTAGCATTAAGTTCGCCTTTTGTAACATTTGTTTTAAATGTACCATGGGCAACAGCGTCGCTTAACCACTGCTAAGGTTAAAATAGCTTGCATACCGCGCCCGCTGTCATATACGATTAGTTCGTGCAGGGGCGATACGCGCGCACACGAATTTTGTTGCAAACTGGTTAAGCGACGCTGTTGCCCATAGTACAATAAAGTTTGTTAAATTAAAATTAAATTAAAACATTTTCAACAAATGTACGAGTATGTACGTATAGTAAAATATGTATATCTTTCCAGAGAATCCAGAGTTATTTTACTCAACATCTGTTCGTGGTGGACGAATCCTACATATCGATGGATACAGATTTAGATTGAAGAAGCGGCATGGATTGAAGTGCTGGTGGTGGTGCACCACCCGTGATATACAAGGGTGCAAAGCGTCTGCCGTTATCGTTGATGATAGAATAATAACCAAATATTTAAATATTCATAACCACCCTCCGAACATATTTTACTGGTAGTTTTTACACGATTGCCCAAAAATGAGTGTATATGTGTTTAGGGTTCATGTATGTTTGTGGGTATGTGAATTTCTTTATTCCACCGTAACTTCTAAATGCCTGAACTGATTTGGGTGTATGGTATATCGTTATTTATTTTTATTTTATTTATTTATATAAGGTACACCAACAGTTTTAGATGGAATAATATTCAAGTGGGTCTTGAAATTATTAATGATTAGGTCATACATGAAAACCAATTACTGGGTATACACAACATTTCCCATATTAAAATTATTAGGGAAGCATTGATTGATACTTAAATTTAAAAACAATCATACATTATTATCATTACAACCAATTATTGTACACATTAGATTAAATCAATTCAAATTAAATCAACAATATTAAATTACCTAAATTAAAATAAATTACCTAAGCTAAATTAAATTCAATTAAATCAGATCAAATAAAATAAAATCAACACAGATCAAAATAAATAAAATCGAAACAAACTAAATTTTAATATTTAAACTTAGAATCGCTATTAAATTAATAAGTTAAACTATCGTTAAAATCCTTACAGCATCCCGAGTGACACTGGCTATATATTTTTTTTTGAAAAAAATAAATATAGCCACTGTACGACGCCACTTTCAAAATATATGAAAAAAAAATTATAACAATATTAGCATCATATGAAAGGCCTTAATGAGCACATTCCAAAACTATATAATTTGTCACTAAAATGTGTCAAATAAAAATAAATAATTAAAAAAAATATTAAAAACACGACTGCCCTGCCAAAAACGAACTAAAAAGTTAAATAACAAGTGACATTGCAGTCGGGGGACCTCTTTGATCAATAATTGTTCCATAAAACGGTTCCCCGACTGCAGTGTCACTTGTTATTTAACTTTTTAGTTCGTTTTTGGCAAGGCAGTCGTGTTTTTAATATTTTTTAAATTTATTTATTTTTTATAAATATTTGATGTGGATATTTCTTCAATTCTTTCATTAAGAAAATAAATTATATTTGTATTAAAATAATTGAATTTCTTTCGTTATGAAAATATTTTTATTGCAATACCTAATTGGGTATGGTATTTTTTTTATTATTACAAGGTCATTTCTAACTAGCTTTCGCTCGCACTTCCGACCGCGTGGATTAATAAATAACCATAAAAAAATATTTTGAAAAATAAAATTAATTTTCTTTATTAATTTTACTTTTACAATTAATTAAGAAAATCATTGTAATAAATATACTAATAATATAAAATGTTTTTTTTTCATTAAGAAAATAAAATAAAATATCTTTATTACTATTGTTATTATAATTACATGATTATTTCTAAATACCTTCCGCTCGCGATTTCGTCCACATGGATTTACCTACCTCTTTCGTAGAAATTTTCTAAACACTTTCCAGGGTGATGGTCCACCCACACACGGTTTTTCACCTTAAAAATCTACGGTTTATAAACCGTAGATTTTATATTTTGTATACGCCACGCTGTGCGTAGGCACGATCGGCAGTAATGTATGAGGCCGTCACAGACCTTATAACCAAGTACTTGTTGTATGGTCTGTGGAGGCCGTATACAGAAAGAAAGCCGACGCTTATTTCGCTACACTAAAATGGACCAGCGCTTATCGGCGCCTATAAGCGCCGGTAAATATAATATAATACTCCGGGATAAGGTCCATTTTAGTATAGCGAAATAAGCGCCGGCTTACCAGCTTTCTCTCTGTATACGGCCTGAAGCACTATGGAAGCTTGTCCTTCCACGTACACGGCCAAGCACTAGTTTCAGCAGCGTCCCCCCCCCCCCCCCCCACTAGGGCTGTGCGGCTCCGTGAGGCCTGGGCGCGCGAGATTCCTACAAGGGTCCCTCAGGACCAACCGACGGGTGGGTATTCCCCTCTCCCGAGATCCCGCCGAGCCTTTTGACTGGGTGGAGATCACGGGAGGCGCGCGGTCTCAGTAGGGACGCAGTTTCGCGGTGAATTACCTAAACCCGTAGATTTTTACGGCAAAAAACCGTGTATGGGATAATCGCGCTTTTTTATTTTGTATTACATTTTATTATGAATAATTTTAATAAAAGCAATAAATAATGTAGAAATCGCGTTTGTTTAATTAATTCAAACTACTCTGACGTGTATTCTGCAACCCTAACATTACAAAAACAATCAATTGATGGCCTCCGTGAGCAAGTGGCTCGTACGTACACGTGCTCGTACCTACACCGGGTTTTGCGGTCAAGTGGCTCGTACCTATACCGGGTTTTATGATCAAGCGGCTCGTACCTACACCGAGTTTTGTGGTCTAGTGGCTCGTACATACACCTGGATTTTTTTATCAGTTTTCTCTGTTCTAGGTCCAAAATTGTGGCTAGTACCTATTTTTTAACAGTTATACTCTGTTCTAGGTCCAACATTCAAATTGACTTCCAAAGGTAACTTAGTTATGACCTTCAATGGGCATAAATACAATCAGCATACAAATAACGGAGTGAAAACAAGATGGCGGTGCAACCGCTATAGCAGAGGATGCAAAGCAGCTTTGGTCACCCTTACTGACACCCACACTATCCTCAAGAGGAACGATATACATAACCATTAATCGTATTCTCATAAGTAAAAAAATACATATTTCAAAAATTTGGACCTTTTTATTCTATAACTGAAAATATCTTCTATACTGTTTATAATTGATTTCACTTTGTTTAAAAAAAAAATAGGGACTCTCAATGTGAAAATAAACCTAAATATCATGGCCACATTACGCGGTAGTACTTTAGGGGTCTGTCTGTATCAGGGAATGTTAACGTTATTTTTAAATATAACGTTATTTCTAACTTTTTTACCGTTAATTTTAACATTAACGTTATGTGAAAAAATAACATTAATTTTAACGCTATTTTTAGCTTTATTTAACAGTTTTTTTACCGAAAATTTTACCGGTACTAAATTTAACGCTATATTTAACGTTAATTTTACCGGTAAAATATTTTTAAAGTTATTTTTACCGGTAAATTTACCGATAAAATGTTTTAACGGTATTTTTAACGTTATTTTTTTTGTAACGTTGTTTTTTTAACGGTATTTCAATCCCTGGTCTGTATAGATATGGCGCGGTCTAATGCGACTATTTTCTGTCAGGGGGGCATATTTAATTTTTATTTTGTATTAAAATTATATTAATAATAATTTTAATAAAAGCAATGAATCATTTTGAAATCGCGTTTGTTTAATTAATTTAAATCTACTGGCATTTTAATTTTTACTACTTTGACGTGTATTCTGCAATCCTACCATTACAAAAACAATCAATTGATGGCCTCCGTGAGCAAGTGGCTCGTACGTACCTACACCGGGTTTTGTGGTCAAGTGGCTCATACCTACACCGGGTTTTGTGGTCTAGTGGCTCGTACCTGCACCGGGTTTTGTGATCAAGCGGCTCGTACCTATTTTTTAACAGTTTTACTCTGTTCTAGGTCCAACTTTCGAATTGACTTCCCGAGGCAACTCCGTCATGACCCTCAATGGGTACAAATACAATCAGCAAAGAACTAGAGGAATGAAAACCAGATGGCAGTGCAATCGCCATAGCAGAGGCTGCAAAGCAGCTATGGTCACCCTTACTGACACCAACACTATCCTCAGGAAAAACGATATGCATAACCATGAATCGACGGTCCGTACTCCCATTAAAAAATACATATTTTACAGAAAAGCGGTTTGAACATTTTTGTTCCATCATGTTTAAATTGGCAAGTAGCTAGTACCTAATCTAAGTTATGAATACATTGGTAACAAGATTAAGTATTCAACACTCTAAATATTATAATAAATTAATGTTACTGTTTTTTATTGATTTCACTCTAAAAACTATAAAAATGGGGACTCTTAATGTAAAAAAAAACCTAAATATCATGTCCACATTATACGGTAGTACCTACTTATGGGGTCCGTATAGATCTGGCGCGGTCTAGTGCGCCTGTTTTCAGTCAGGGGGCATGTTTAATTTTTATATTGTATTAAAATTATATTAATAATAATTTTAGTAAAAGCAATAAATAATTTGAAATCGCGTTTGTTTAATTTATTCAAATCAACGGGCATTTTAGAAAGAAAGAAAGAAAAGAAAATACATTTATTGGTCTCTGCACCCTAAACTTAACAAACATCTTCTACAACTAAAACACAGAATAAATACAGATACTTATATAATCAAGAAAAATAATGAAAAGAGATAGGTGCGAGGGCCAATGGGTAGCTGCCTCAGCTGTGCTTCTGCAGCATTGCGCAGAATGCCACAGAAACGCTGATTTTCAGGCAGCTCCCTAGGTAAGGTGGTGACTTTTGCGATAATATTATAATTATGCAAATAAATATGCCATTAAATAAATAAATAAAAAAAGGGTGTCCGTGCATTTTAATTTTTTACTACTCCAATGTGTATTCTGCAATCCTTCCATTACAAAAACAATTAATTGATGGCCTCCCTGGGCAAGTGGCTCGTACGTACCTACACCGGGTTTTGTGGTCAAGCGGCTCGTACCTACACCGGGTTTTGTAGTCAAGCGGCTCGTACCTACACCGGGTTTGTGGTCAAGCGGCTCGTACCTACACCGGGTTTTGTGGTCAAGCGGCTCGTACCTACACCGGGTTATGTGGTCTAGTGACTTGTACATATTTCTAACAGTTTTCTCTGTTCTAGGTCCAACATTCGAGTTGACTGCCCAAGGTAACTTAGTCATGACCCTCAATGGGTATAAATACAATAAGCATAAAAATAACGGAGTGAAAACAAGATGGCGGTGCAATCGCTATAGCAGAGGATGCAAAGCAGCTATGGTTACCCTTACTGACACCTACACTATCCTCAGGAGGAACGATATACATAACCATAAATCGTACTCTCATAAGTAAAAAAATACATATTTTAAAAATCGGTTTGGACATTTTTGTTCTATAACTGAAAATATCTTCTATACTGTCTTTAATTGATTTCACTTTGTTTTTTTTTTAAATAGTGACACCGGGATGTGAAAATAAACCGTGGAAACTGTGAAAATAAATATCATGTCCACATTACGCGCTAGTACTTTAGGGGTCCGTATAGATCTGGCGCGGTCTAATGCGAATGTTTTCAATCAGGGGGCATATTTAATTTTTATTTTGTATTTAAATTATATTAATAATATTTTTAATAAAAGCAATAAATCATTTTGAAATCGCGTTTGTTTAATTAATTTAAATCTCCTAGCATTTTAATTTTTTACTACTCTGACGTGTATTCTGCAATCCTACCATTACAAAAACAATTAATTGATGGCCTCCGTGGGCAAGTGACTCGTACGTACCTACAACGAGTTTTGTGGTCAAGCGGCTCGTATCTGCACCGGGTTTTGTGGTCTAGTGGCTCGTACATACACAAGGATTTATTTAACAGTTTTCTATGTTCTAGGTCCAACATTCGAATTGACTGCCCAAGGTAACTTAGTCATGATGCTCAATGGATATAAATACAATCAGCAAAGAAAAAGCGGAGTGAAAACCAGATGGCGGTGTAATCGCAATAGCAGAGGATGCAAAGCAGCTATGGTCACCCTTACTGACACCCACACTATCCTCAGCAAAAACGATATACATAACCATAAATCGATGGTCCATACTCCCATAAATAAAAAATACGTATTTGATAGAAAAGCGGTTTGAACATTTTTGTTCTAAAATTTATAATATCTTGTTCGAAGTTAGCAAATAGCTAATACCTTATCTAAGTTAAGAATACATTGGTAACAAAATTAAGTATTCAACACTGTAAATATATATTATTATAATATAATATATTGAAGTTACTGTTTTTATTGATTTCACCTTTTTGTCGTTAAAACAAAGTCCCCTCTCAATGTCAAAATAAACCTAAATATCATGACGTCCACATTACGCGGTAGTACTTTAGGGGTCTGTATAGATCTGGCGCGGTCGAATGCGCCTGTTTTCAGTCAGGGGGCATAATATTTCATTTTTATTGTGTATTTAAATGTATATAAATAAAAATGAATTGCTGTTCATTAGACTCGTTAGTCTCGCTATGGAAAAATTGCGAGAAAATACTAAAAATGAAAATTTTATTTTCCCATACAATTAAAATAATGACACTATAATGACACTTGGTTATTGTGTTGGGTGCGTTCAGAAATATACTTTGAAACAGTAAATACTTTACAGTATATACATTATATATGTTTAGTTTTAAGGTATACATCTATGGGCCATCGTTGCCTGAATATAAATAAATAAATAAATAAAAATAAAAAAAAAACTATCTTTTGCCCGCCACACGCGGAAAAGTCTTGCCTCGCGAAGCACCGCGCTGGGTGGGGGGGGACCCGCCTAATCGCGTAAAAACGGCTGGTCGGATCCTGGTTGAAGGTTCCCTAATGATTTTCTTTAATATCCACGTGGACAAAGTCGCGGGCAATTTCAATCGTATTTGATTCAGCTGTATTACCAGCAACGGTTCCAGAGGCAGCTTCGTTATTAGCAGTTGACTCGGGTGCAGTGCAGGATTGGAAGCAGGATTGTTTTCAGATTCTGAGTTGGGTGCAGCATCACTGTAGCAGGACCGGAAGCTGATTAATAATAATTTTAATAAAAGCAATAAATAATTTGAAATCGCGTTTGTTTAATTAATTTAAATCTACTGGCATTTTGATTTTTTACTACTCTGACGTATATTCTGCAACGCTACCGATACAAAAATAATCAATTAATGACCTGGGTCAAGTAATTCGTACCTCTACACCGGGTTTTGTGGTCAAGTGGCTCGTTTCTACACTGGGTTTTGTGGTCAAGTGACTCGTACCTGCACCGGGTTTTGTGGTCAAGTGGCTCGTTCCTACACCGGGTTTTTGTGATCAAGTGGCTCGTACATACACCTGGATTTTTTATCAGTTTTCTCTGTTCTAGTTCCAAAATTCGAATTGACTCCCCGAGGTAACCTCGTCATGACCCTCGATGGTTACAAATACAATCAGCAAAGAAGTAAAGGCCCAAAAACCAGATGGCAGTGCAATCGCCATAGCACGGGAGGCTGCAAAGCAGCTGTAGTCACCTTTACTGACACTCATACGATCGTCAAGAAAAACGATACACATAACCATAAATCGACGGTCCCTACTCCCATATGTGGAAAATATGTATTTTACAGAAAAGCGATTTAACATTCTGTAACTTTGAAAAATTTTATTCAAAGTTGGCTAGTACCTAGTACCTAATCTAAGTTAAGAATACTTACATAGGTAATAATTGACAAAATAAACCTAAATATCATGTTCACATAACGCGGTAGATCCACCAAAGGGGTCCGTATAGATCTGGCGTAATCTAATGCGCCTGTGCCTTCCATGAGTTGCACTAAAAAGGCGAAGCAACTGCGTGCGTAGATCTGGTCCTAGATCTGGTCGGACCCTTACGTCTCGGCCACGACATCATTGCGCGTGTCCTGCGTCTTGCGACTCGGCATTGCCAATAATGTGTGGTGGTTGCTCCGCGCAGGTGACTGCGCTCTGCTATGAAGCGGCGACACTCCCCTGTACGTGTGAGCTCAGGCGCCGGTGACCTTGAGCTGCGTCGTTGACTTGTTTTATCTCTCTCTATTTTGTGGTTTCGTGTATGTGTTTCTCATCACGTGCGACTCCGTGGAGTCAGTTCCTCGCCCCGATGGCTCCGTCCACAGCATCCCCGTGTTCGTCCGAGCCACTCACACATAGCCGCGAGTACTTTTACAGCACACATGCGTAAGTGTTGGTTCTTTTCGCGTAGTGTATATTTTCTTTGGCGCAGTGGTTGTCGAGACTGACCCCTAAAAAATTAAGCGAAAAATTAAGCGCAAAATTAGTTCCTTTTCCAACCAGACTCTACCATATTACACAGACTTAGTAGTCACAGATTCAGATATTTTTTTTATAGAATAGACTATGTTAACTGCATTTTATGCATACCTATTTATTGCATATTACACAGTTACTATACTATTAATTCTGGTCCTGTGAGAGCTTAGAGCATTTAAGAGCAATAGCATGCGTTTTATTTTTTTATAAATTACGGGCTGCTGCTACTCATCTGCTTTTTTAATTTATTAAAATAAGGTACGTTAAAAATGTTCGATAAAACATGACTGTTTCTTTTATCGTTTGACTGAGTCATGGCAGGAAGATGAAAAAGAGAAAGCATGTCAATATAACGACATGTTTTCTCTTTTTAGGGTTCCGTACCCAAAGGGTAAAAACGGGACCCAATTACAAAGATTTTGCTGTCTGTCTGTCGCTCTGTCACCAGGCTGTATCTCATGAACCGTGATAGGTAGCTAGACAGTTAAAATTTTCATACATAATGTAAATATTTCTGTTTTCTCTTTACCAACAAATACTAAAAACAGAATAAAATAAATTTAAGGGGGCCTCCCATACAGCAAACGTGATTATTTTTCTGTTTTTTGCCTGATATTAATAACGACAACAGGTAGTCGTTTAAAATACTCACAGAATATTTAGTTGTAATTCACTTAAAAAATAATAATTATATTAAAATAAAATAAATATTTAAGGGGGCTCCCATACAAGAAACGTCTTTTTTTTACGGAACCCTTCGTGTGCGATTCGCACTTGACCAGTTTTTTTACCCAACTTAAAGAAATGAGTTTTAATTCGTCGCATTGGTGTACATTGTTTTTTATGCATGTTAACCGCAAGGCTGGAAACCGGTTTCTAATTAACCAGGTTAATTTCGATCTCAAACAGGTTTTTTCGTAAGTGTTCACTCGGAGCGGAATCGATCCGCGAACGATATTGCTTCTGGGTTAAACCTGGTTAATTCCATGACGCGCGTGAATAGTGCAGCGATATATTTTGTCTCTTTTTATCTGCGGGCGCGAGCGGGATCTTGACGCGATGCAGCGCAAACGCAAGTCGCGTCTCGTCTTTCGTTTCGTTGCTTTGCATCGTGTGGGCAGAGCGAACAAAATCATTTTGGTATTAACCAGGTTTTGGGAGCGGAATCAAAACCAAAACGGTCTACGAGCTTAACCAGAAATAATACCGGTTTCGACGAGCAGAATCGAAATAAAAACGCTGTTTTCAAAATGTATGAAGCTGCGCGAAACCTGGTTGCGAATTTTAACCAGGTTTTCCAGCCCTGGTTAACCGAATATTTAAGTAATAATAACTATCTATTTACAGGTCTTATGTTCGTGGAAACACTGCGCGGTTCTATCGTCTTGTGCTCAGAGGGATACACGTTCCATAATCAACGAAGAAACTCCATCAAATCTCGCTGGAGGTGCTCCCTTCACAAGGCGGGGTGTAGGGCTTTTGTCGTCACCATGAATGACACGTATGAGGTTTTGAAGTATGATAATGTTCACAACCATCCTGCCAGATTTCAAAACTACGCAAAGGTATTAAGTTTGGAAGAAGTCAATAATTTTTATAATAAAGCAGTTTGAAGTTACTGACCGCCTTTAATTTATAGTATCAATCAGAATAGAAGATACGAAATAGCTTTTGGGTAGAAAGCAGAATTAGGTATTCGTGGGGTGATACGGTCCGATAAAAATGCAAAGGTAATGTTAAAATTGTTTAAATAAAATTGAATGCGTTTGCCACTTAAAAACTGACAGAATTTCTTGGTACCATGGGCAGCAGCGTCGCTTAACCACTCCTAAGGTTAAAATTTAAAATCGCTTGCACGCCGCGCCGTCGCAACATACGTTTAGTTCGTGCAGGGGCGATACGCGCGCACACGATTTTTTTTGCTAACTGGTTAAGCGACGCTGTTGCAAATAGTACCTCATCATCATCATCATATCAGCCGCACGACACCCACTGCTGGGTATAGGCCTCCCCTAAGGATCTCCACGACGATCGGTCCTGCGCTGCCCGCATACAGTGGCTTCCCGCGACCTTCACCAGATCGTTGATTCAATCACGCAGAGAAACGCCGAGCATGGCTCTCTCCATTGCACGCTGGGTGACCTTGAGGACCTTGCAGGACCTGTTCAAATCTGATTTTCAGAGGTGTATTAAAATCCTTATCCTAAACTAGCCTCCGCCGCGACGTCCACGTGGACAATAGAAAAATAAGGCTTCCAGTTTGAATGACCTCCTTAATGTATGAAAGCTACGGAGAGTTCAAGCAGTTTCCTTGGTTCTACCCATCTGAATTTGATGAAACATGGCATAGATTTTAAGTTGGCGTTGCGTTGCGCACAAACAGACAGACAGACATACACTTACAGTTTTACAATAGAAATATAGATAGATGAGGTTAACTAAATATGATATTTTGTTTACAGATATCTCGTTCATAAAAACGAACCGTGGAGCGATCCTCCTGTGTGTTAATGGCTACACTTTCAGCAAGCACCGAAGTACCTCTTATAAAACCCGCTGGAATTGCTCCACACATAGTTACAGAGGATGCAAGGCATATTTTCACGTCCTGAACGGGACTACGAGTATCATTAAAGCCAATAACATTCACAATCACCCGTTTATAGTCAAAAATATCAGATACGAAATCGTAAGCCCAGCAGATGCGGAAGTCTACTAATTTATTTCATCGAATGATATCTTTCTGAATTCCTGAAATAATCTAATAATCATTGTAATCTTACCTAGATTCTCAATTGTTATTATGATAGATGAATTCATAAATAAAATTGTGTCGTGACACTCGTGACTCGTGACCAGGGTTGGCATGATTAAAACAAGTTGTTTTAAAATGTGTTTAAAACAGTGTTTTAAACAATTTGAAAAAATCGTTTTTTTATTAATAAGTGTTTAAAAACACAGTTTAAAGCAAGTTTTAAACCATGTTAAAAACATAAGAAAAAAAACAGGGTTTAAAACTACTTTTAATTGAGAATGAATGGTGTTTTCGTAAATATAAGTGCAATATTATCTCAAAAATATGTTTAAAAACTCCAGATTTCACTGAAAATACATATAATGAACGTATAAAAGTATAATTTTATCGGATACGTGTTGCCATGATGACAAATCTTAGCAAAGTATTTAGCCTTATTGTCACCGATAAAAAAAACCGGCCAAGTGCGAGTTGGACTCGCGCACGGAGGGTTCCGTACCAAAAAACGGCAAAAATTCACGTTTTTGTATGGGAGCCCCCCTTAAATATTTGTTTTATTCTGTTTTTAGTATTTGTTGTTATAGCGGCATCAAAAATACATCATGTGTGAAAATTTCAACTGTTTAGCTATCACGGTTATGAGATACAACCTGGTGACAGACAGACAGACAGACGGACAGAGGAGTCTTAGTAATAGGGTCCCGTTTTTACCCTTTGGGTACGGAACCCTAAAAAGTATTGAAGACTGGTCCTTTTCAAAAACTTGTTCCTCCACCCTATATATTGGGGTTTCCCCTATTAATAATAAACATCAGAACAGCAGCCCTACCATGAGTTGTTGCAAACTATTTACGTTACAGTAAACTATCGTTTTCTCTCTTTCACTCGTATTGACTGTGAGCAGTATATCCGACAGTTTACTGTAACGTAAACAGTTTGCATCAACTCATGGTAGGGCCACAGGTACCTACAAGGTTTATGTCAAAGAGAATGTAAAAAAAAACTAGCGTTTTAGTGTATGATAAGCGTTCAGTATTGATTAGAGATAAAAATAATTAATGTTTTTATAACATATTTGCTCGTAAAGGGTCTCTTATTACACCAATTTCAATATCGTATTGTATCTCATTACGAACTTGTGCGGTAATGTAAAGTAAAACGCACGGTTTCCTTGATAAACCGTGCGTTTTACTTTACATTACCGCACGGTTTATCAAGATACTTCGTCTAAAACGAACGGTACTTTTTTAAATCTTAGCAAAGAGTTTTTATGTCAGAAAAAGAGGTCAACATTTTATGGATAAAATTAACTTTGGGAGATAAAATATAATAAATAAACATTTAATTATTCAATTTAATTAATGTTGACAATAAATTACAACCATTTATCTGTAACAAAAACACAAAAATATTAATTTACTTTATTAGTAATACTGGCTGTTTTTATGCCTTTGCCTTAGAAAAAGCGCGGATGCGCGCGCATTGCTAATTTAATTTTTTTTTGCCGTATTGTTTTTATTTGAAAATGTCGTCAAGTAGTGATGAATTTATTAATTCAACACCGCCAGAAGTCTCAGAGGCAGCGAAAAAGGCTACTCTAAGCCTCTTGCCCGAAAAATTGACCGATAAGATACTTACAAGCGTGTCAAAATTTAATCATATGGAAAACAAGCAAAGGTGCAAAGTCCGAGTTTTATTTATTTCCTCGCAAATATGTTATAAAACGTCGTATGACATACGTGCGCTTTGATAATTACAGCCTCTGCTTTCTTGTAGCCCTCGCCTACGGCTCGGGCTAGCAATATCGCCTCGGCTGTAATTTTCAACGTACCGCACTTATATCATAATGTACTATTATCAACTGATCGATATTTCTAAACATTTACTAAGGATTCTACGGAGAATTTGAATATAGTCTACTTAATTAAATATTATTAGATCTAATTGATTTGAAATTGATGGTTTAAAGTGAAAAGTATAAAACACTTGTTTAAAACATTTTGAATTGTTTGTGTTATAAAATAATAATAAACAGTTTTTTTCCAATCCTGCTCGTGACTTATATTTTTATAATCGCCGTTCTTAGTTTGGCACTCGTCGTACTGTCCAGCTATGCTATTCTCTAAGTTAGCAGCGTCGAGTCCGTTGAGCGACGTTGAGCGTTGTCTGATAGGTGTCATATTTCCATTACTGGTTAAACTCTTTGAAAGCTATGGCATTTCTCCTCTGTCTCAGTAATGGATATGACACCTGTCAGAAACTCGAAACGATCACTCACAGTGAAGCTGCATGTTATAGAATAGCACGGCAGTACAATATTTAGTAATTGGTATGTTGTAATTAAATCGTTTCATTACGACACCAAACGCCATGAAATGCTAAAATAAATCAGCAATGCAAATTCGAGAGAGTTTTTTTGTTTTAATTCTATAAATTTTTTTCTGCCTTCCTGCCCGGCCACGGACAGCGCAGCAGGAGGCGAGGCAGGCGGCGCGGCAAGCGAATTCGGTAACCACTGCACGGTCGTGACGACGACCTGAGAGGCCGCCATCGGGATAGCGCGCAGTGATTATTGAATTCGCTTGCCGCGCCGCCTGCCTCGCCTCCTGCCGCGCTGTCCGTGGCTGGGCCGTTACCGTGTGTGTTCATAGAATCAGAAAAAAATGTTTTTTTTTTCAATCAAAATCTTTTTCTGCCTTCCAGTTCCTGTCTTCGTGGAATCACCTCGATCTCGGTGCGGCGTCGTGATGTTATTTGGTGGTTACAGATTCAGCATCCATCGCAGGGGTATTGACAAGACTTGGTGGTACTGCTCCACTCACCACAGTAAGGCCTGCAAGGCACGCATATCCACTCAAGGGACAGATTTAATCATCAAATGCTTTAACCAACATAATCATCCGAGGGTGGACAACGATTCATTGTTTTAGCTTAAATGGCAAAGAAGGAGATATTACTAAATTATTTTTATTTTTTACTAATAAAATATACATTATTTTGTTCCGAGCAGGGCTTTACTTGACTTCATTCATTAACTTTACTTTGTTATCCAATAATTATGCTTTTCTTAGGATCTCATGAAAATAGGGTCTTTATGGATTAAACCTTTAGGCATGTTAGGTCCTTCATTAGGTCTATTTCACAGAACGTCCATTCCCCGAATGTGCACTTACCCGAAGTCTATTTATTTGATAAGAAGACTACAATACAGTTATTAAAAAGAAATCCTAAGACTTATCGGTTTACTTTCAAACCTTGTGTTTCAAACACAACAGTCGATTTGACATAAAAAATTAGGCGTCACTTTAAACGCTTAGGTATTTTTTTTACACTATTTTATTATGTATTATTTGGGAATTAATTAATTGGGTGACTAGAAATAAGTAAAGGCGACTGTTAATGGGATACTTAAATACTAAACCTGGCAGCAGTTTATTTTTTGGGCGACTAAATAACTAAACGGTCGACAAACTGTGGATTACAAAAATACGTAAAACGGGCGACTACATGTGGGAGACAAATAAATTAAGTAAGCAGTGAAAATTCTAAATGAGTGACAAAAATACTGAGTGGGCAACTATTAAACCAAGTAGATAACTTTATAACTGATTTAAGCTGCCCAACATGTTTTTTTCGTCATCTCGATTGGGATAGTAGTCATCTTTTTTGAATAAATTATATGCAAAATTTTAATATTTTGTGTGCCCTAAGGTTGTCGCCCTAATACTAATTTGGTCGCCCGTTCTCAATAACTAGTTACTCAATTTGTATTTTAAAGTCACCAATTTTCAATTTTTGTAGTCGCCCTCAGTCCGTCGCCCACTTAGCATTTCGGGGGCCGTATTATGACCTCTTAAAACTTGCCAGGTTTATGAATTGCTATAGTTACATCTCTTTCTCGCTGTATAGCAATCAAAAGAGATAGATTGATAGCCAGTCAGAAAACTGCCAGGAAATAAGAGGTCATAATACGGGCCCAGTACGCTATATTCAGTATTTTTGATACCCAAAATGGGAATTTATTGTTACCCGATTGAATACTACCCTTATTATTTTAAGGTGTGACGGTTCAGCCTGTATATACGAGTTCTCGTAAAAGAGATAGTATTATGGTCGGTGGCCATTCCTTTTCACTGCACAAGGTAAACGCCGACAAAACAAGATGGCGATGGCGGTGCAACAAATACTGGAAAGGATGCAAGGCTTACTGTTGGACAATCAATGGGTACATCACGAAGACTGAACTAATCCATGACCATAACTATGGAGACGGAATAAGGATGTGTGCAAACAATGATCAGTTGAAAACCTGGATTTAAAAACATACAAATGTGCAGTCGAATAATTTAATTCCAGGGGTACAGTCAGCGTCAAATTGATATGAGCGTCTAGAGTAGTCAAAAAGCTCTGAAAAACATAAAAGCAATATATACCTACGCAGTTCGAATCATCATACTGTTTGTTGTGAGCACACTAAGTGTTCAAAATATCTTACTACTCACTGTGTCACATTTATATGAGCAGTCAGGGTGTTCAAAATTATCTTAATAAACAAAGCTCTCAAACTATCTGTGCATAATGTAATAGAACTGTAACTGTAACTAAGTATATGAAATTGTTTTTATGCTTTTAAAATCCTTCATCGCTGAATGTACCAATACTACCATTGAGCCAAAACATACAGGATATTAAGAGAAATATAATCCAAAGGGAAGGCCTGTAATAAATGAAATATATTTTCTTAATAAATTAAAAAAAAACATTGTTTTCTGAATTTGGTGTTAGTTCGTGACTCATAATAACAGACAGAAAACAGCGATTCTGTTTTCTAAGCAGCTTTATTTTGACTGTCTCTTAAATCCTTCCCAAACCTTTTTTTATCTTATAGCATAACCTTTTTTTATAAAAAAAATTGAAAACTTGCATTTACGCATCCCTCCTGCAGGAGAGCAGGGGGTTTGTATGTGGGGCTCGCCAGGAAGGGACCGCAACATTCAACGTTGCCGCTCCCTCCACGACCGCATCCCGGGCGTCTGGCAACCCAGCTAGGGTTGCCAGACGCCCGGGATTTCCGGGATTGTCCCGGAATTACGTGCCTTGTCCCGTGTCCAGGAATTACACCTTACTGTCCCGGATTTCAAATACCTACCACTTTTTTTCTCATTATTTTACGAATAGGTTACGCTTTCTGCATAGCGTAGCGTACAGTGCGTACCGTTTGCTGTCTGCGCTTCACGTTGTTGCTAAAAAGTCAGTTTACATGGGTAATTTCAAGAGTAATATAAATTAATTTGAAATCATTTGCTCGCTATCGTTGTCCCGGAATTGACGCCAGCTAATTTGACCCTACACCCAGCCGTGGCTCGATGGGACTTCGGGAGGGGGGAATACCCGCTAAAAACCCGATACTTGCCCTCATGTGCCGCTGGTTGGCCCTGCGGGTCCCCTGTGGGATTCGTCTCATTATCTTATAACCTAACAAGTTCATATTTTACATTCCAGGGGCTATCTTTGAAACTACACCCCGAGGGGCTACCATCATAACTGTTGCGGGATACAAATTCCGCTTCCATTTGAAAAAGGGTATCAAAACTCGTTGGTACTGTGCCACCCACCGCCATAGAGGCTAGGCATGTAGGCATGTACATGTATGCTAGGCATGTACACTGTTTACGATAACACCATCGTCAAATGCAACAATACACATAACCATACAGAGGAAATAAAATATTTTTAAAAAATATTAAAAACATGACCATATGAATAAATAAAACTTACTAGAACGGACTCTTCTTTGTCCGAGTCCCAAATGCCGCCATTTATATAACACTTCTCCCTTCACGACGCTACGCCCCGCTGTCGTCCAGGCGTATTGCCAGGGTTGCTTACTGTGAAATACTGCTTACGTTTATAGATAATATCGCTAAAATATGAGTTTTTCTTTTGTTTGAAATCATTGTTTTAGTCTAGTTAGTAGATACAAAAATAAAATATTCACTTTTTCTGGGTAAGTACTAACCTACTCCTGAGTTTCTATAAACATTTAGTGTGGAAATTTAATTTAATTTTGAACAAAAATGTGCCTACCTACTTCTGAAACATTTTTAGGTTTTAATCCTCTTACTGTTTCGTTATGTTTCAATTTTCATCACGTAACGAAATCACAGAATAGATACGAAATAGTATTGTATAAAGCTGGGTATGACTGATACTCTATGTATTATACTTTAAGGCGGTTGTATGAACAAACACACCACAATAACTTGTCGCCATTGTTATTTGTTTCCAAGATCGGACGAAACGCACAAACAGGCAAACGCGCGTGCGGTGACGCCGGCCGTAACAGCCCGACTGAGTTTCCCGCTTAACAAGTAGGCTAATATCGTGACTTTGAGCCCGTTCGGAGCGGGAGTGTCCGTTCTAGTAAGTTTTATTTATTCTTATGACATGACTGCCCTAGCAGCAGTCGGGAGACCGTTCTGTAGAACATTTTTTATCGAATAGGTCCCCCGACTACAATGACACTTGTTAATTAACTTTTATAATAGTTCGTTTTTGGCAGGGCAGTAATGCTTTTTTTCTATTTTTTTAAATGATTTATTTTTATTTCATACATTTAAGTGATAATATAAAGTTTTGGAATGTGCTCAACAAGGCCTTTCATTTGATACCCATATTGTAATAAATGAAGAAAAAAAAATCCACTATACAATATGGCGTTATATTATAGCCGACAATTTTGACTTTCTTTATCTATAGCCAGTGTCACATGGGATGATATTTTAACGATACCTCACACACAAATCTATTCAAGCATTTAGAAGATGCGGAATAAACTCACATACCTCTAAACATTTAACATACATACTCGTACATGAACCCTGAACACAATACATACACATTTATTAATGGGTTCGTGGATTACGCCCCCGGTGTCTTTTTCCCCGTGGTGTTTGCCTCCGAATCTTTAGTAAGTATTAACTTATTTCTTTGTAAAAAATCGGGGGCAAAAGACACCGGGGGCGTAATCCGGGTTATTGGGCTGTCGTGTAAAAAAACAAGTCACAAAATGTGTTAATTTTAGGTAGCTGTGAAAGAAGTACACGTTTTTCTAGAGTCAGAGTTGAATAAATTAAGAAGTTATCTGCTCAATAGATTTTTTAATTTGTGATGACGCATCTGCCTCTGTATTGCGTCGTTGTAATCATTATCAACCAATAATTCCAAGACTTGACTTATTGCGTGCGATGTAGGCGAATAGAATAGAAAACTGCTTTTTTGTTTTCCAAACTGCTTTTTTCAACTAACAGTAACTAACAAAAATTTTCTTGTATTCACTTGACGGGTCTTATTTTACATTTCAGGAGCTTTCTTCGAAACCACCCCTCGAGGGGCTTCCATCATAAGAGTTGCAGGATACAAGTTCCGCCGCCACACAAAAATTGGTAGTAAAACTCGATGGTACTGCGCCACCCACCATAAAAGTGGCTGCAAGGCTGTTATGCACATTCTTGACGACAACACCATTGTTAAATGCTTTAATACACATGACCATAGAGAGACAAAACCTTGCTACAATAATTGTGACAAACCATAGGTAGCTATAAAACAAATACGCGTCTGTCCAGAGTTGAATGAATGAAGAAGTAATCTGCTCAATAGATTGTTTTATTAGGGTTCCGTAGCCTAAATGGCAAAAAACGGAACCCTTATAGATTCGTCATGTCTGTCTGTCGGTCTGTCTGTCTGTCCGTATGTCACAGCCACTTTATTCCGAAAGTATTAAGACTACACAGTTGAAACTTAGTAGGTAGATGTATTCTGTTAACCGCTTAACGAATTTAATACAAAAATAAGAAAAATAAAAGATTAAGGGGGGCTCCCCATACATGGAACTGAAACAGAAAAAAAAATTCTTCAAACCAACCCGTATTGGGTGTCTATAGATAGGTCTTTAAAAATGACATTGAGGTTCCTAAGACGACTTTTTCTCAAAGTCAACCGTTTGAAAGATATTCACCGCCAAAGTGGTAAAATGTGTGTCCCCCCCCTTTAACTTTTGAAATAAGAGAGTGAAAAATCTAAAAAAATATATGCTGTAGATCTTAATAAAAACTTTCAACCAAAATTAAATTGAACGAGATATAGTAATTAGTTTTTGAGATATAGCACATTTTCCAAAACCGCAAATATAACTTTGTCATTCATACCAACACTGTGAAAAACAAAGTTATTTTTGCAGACGAAAAATGATAGGTGGTATTAAATATGGTATGGTATAAGGTAACTACGGAACCCTATGGCGCGTGGCCCGACACGCACTTGGCCGGTTTTTTTTTTTATGACGCGCCTTTCTCTGTATTGGATCGTTGTAATCATTATCAACCAATAAATTCAAGACACTGCTTACTTTTTAGGCTTCCGTACCCAAAGGGTAAAAACGGGACCCTATTACCTCTAAGACTCCGCTGTCCGTCTGTCTGTCTGTCTGTCACCAGGCTGTATCTCATGAACCGTGATAGCTAGAAAGTTGAAATTTTCACAGAAGATATATTTCTGTTGCCGCTATAACAACAAATACTAAAAACAGAATAAAATTAATATTTAAGAGGGGCTCCCATACAACAAACGTAATTTTTTTGCCGTTTTTTGGTACGGAACCCTTCGTGCGCGAGTCCGACTCGCACTTGGCCGGTTTTTATGTGTGATGTGCATATTTTACTGGCAATGATTGTGTATAATCTGGTATTGTATGCAATAGTTAGGGAATGTATAGAATACCTTAAATGTTCAGTTCATGTATGAAATATTATTCATTTTATACTTTACCTAGGTATTCTATACAATACCGAATGCGCAGCCGGTAATTTGTGTAAAGGACGAGAGCAGTCAACGTTGTTCTGATTTTACTGTAGTTATAGAAAGGAAGTGTCTATTTTTATACGATGTTTTTATAAAACTGTTTTTATACGATGACTGATTTTTTTAATTTTAAATGCTAATGCTAATAATTTTATCTATAAAAATTTGACTTGTAATTTTGAATGATATTAATGTTGACATAGTTACTATATTTTCCACTATTATATTTTGCATGCCAGCTCCTGGTGAATGTGATGTGACAATATGAAATATATTTAGACCTTTATGTACCGCATTCCAGCAAATAAATTCTTGATTCTTGATTCTTCGCCCCAAGGCGGTGCGGTATTATATTATGTGTGCCCTCACGCACCTTTCTCTGCATTGGATTCTTGTTATCACTATCCACTAATAATTCCAAGCCACGACTAATCTAAAATATTTGTGCATGCATAGAACTCCACGATTTTGTTTCCGAGTGGCTTTTTTACTAACTCTACATATTTAACATTTCAGGGGCTGTCTTTGAAATTACCTCTCGAGGAGCTTCTATCATAAGAGTTGCAGGATACAAGTTCCACCGCCACAAAAAAATTGGTTTCAAAATTCGATGGTACTGTGCCACCCACCACAACAGAGGCTGCAAGGCTGTTATACATACTCTTGACGACAACACTCTTGTCAAATGCTTCAATATACATGACCATAGAAAGAGAAAACCATGCCGCAAAATTGACAAACTAAAGGTAGCTGTGAAACAAATACGCGATTTTCCAGAGTTGAATAAATAAAGAAATAAACACCTCAATAGATTGTTCAATTTATGATGACGCACCTTCCTCTGTATTGAGTCGTTGTAAACATTATCAACCAAAAATTCCAAGACACGACTACTTTAAAATGAATTTGATTTCTGCATGCACAGAAATCCATGATTTTGGTTTCCGAGCGTAGATAGTTACCGAGCGAGATACTTACATACCTATTTTACATTTCAGGGGCTATCTTTGAAACCACCGCTCGAGGGGCTACCATCTTAAATGTTGCAGGATACAAATTCCACCGCCATATCAAAACTGGTGTCAAAACTCGGTGGTATTGCGCCACCCACAACAAGAAGGGGTGTAAAGCTGTCATATATACTATGTTCGATACCACCATCCTCAGATGCAATAATACACATAACCATACAGAAAAAAACATGTCACAAATGTTACAAATAAACTATAGGTAGCTGTGAAAGAAGAAAACGTCTGTCCAGAGTTGAATAAATTAATTAAGTCCAGAATTGAAGAAGAAATTGCTCAATAGATTGTTTAATTTATAATGACGCGACTTCCTCTGTTTTTGGTCGTTTTAATAATTACCAAGCAACGCTTCCAATACAAAACTTGTCTGATTTTTATGTGTACATGCGAGAAAATTTTTATTTTGTTTTCCGATCGAACTCTTGTATTCACTTAACAGCTTCATACATTTCAGGAGCTTTCTTCGAAACCACTCCTCATGGGGCTACCATCATAAGAGTTGCAGGATATAAGTTCTACCGCCATATCAAAACTGGTATCAAAACTCGGTGGTATTGCGCCACCCACCATAACAGAGGCTGCAAGGCTGTTATACACACTATTGGCGACAACACCATTGTCAAATGCTTCAATACACATGACCATAAAGAGAGAAAACATGCCACAAATGTGACAAACTATATGTAGATGTGGAACAAATATACGATTGTCCGGAGTTGAATAAAATTGGAAGTACCTAATCTGCTCTATATAGTTGGTTTAAACCACGATGATGTTCCTTCCTCTTTATTGGGTTGTTGTTACCACTATCAACCAATAATTCCAAGACAATAAATTTATATCTTTAAAATAAATTTTATTTGTGCATGCACTTGTTTTCCGAGCGCCTTTTTACTAACTCTTGTATCCACCTAACACATAGGTACTTACATAATTTACATTTCAGGGGCTGTCTTCGAAACCACCCCTCGAGGGGCTACCATCATAACCATTGAGGGATACAAGTTCCGCCGCCATATCAAAACTGGTATTAAAACTCGGTGGTTTTGCGCCACCCACGAAAAGAAGGGCTGCAAAGCTGTCTTGTATACTATTTACGACAACACCATTGTCAAATGCATCAATAAACATAACCATACCACAGGAATCAAGAAAAAATACCCTGCGACCAATGGGTCATGTGACAAATAGCTTTATGTAGCTGTGTGTGTCATAAATTAATATACTGTCAGTCCAGAGTTAATTACGTTTGGAAGTAATCTTCACTGTTGCTGGTTTAAAGAAGCAATTTCTCTAAAAACTTGATTACTTACATGTATTTTATAGTTTTAGTTTCATCACAACAACATTCTATGAGATACTTATAGTTTTTCTATCTGACGTTCGGCTTTGAATGTTGTTGACCGAGTTAAGGTATTATGATGACAGCGATGGCATATTGCATTTTAGGCACAGTACTCAAAATTTTAGTGTGCGTAACGTAATACGAGAGCGTGCAAACGCACGCACAACATTGTGCCTAACATTCATAGCCGAATAAACTTCGTGCTTTCTTCATGAGATAGAACAACTATACATTATGTACGGGTAGATGAATAGCGATAGCTTTTAAAAGGTATGATAATTATTTAAGGGATTAAGGATGGTTTATATTGGTCCGGTATTTGACCCGGCGACTCGTCTTTAGTGCCTATGCCAGTAGCCCGCCGACCCCGTCCTTGCGTATAGTAAGGTGTGAACTGCTTTATATTAAATATTAGGTACTTTGTTTTAAATCCGTGTCTGCCAGGACCTAATATAATTCATCCATCAACACGTCAGTACTATTATATATTCGGTGCTTTAACGCCATTTTCATGCCGATGAACACAGTATGCAACGAAAGTCGCTTACCAAACACTTTAGTACTTTGTAATAGCAGCTTTTTTGACAGATGTCTCACAGTATGAAACATTAATAAAAAATGTTGCTTTGACAGAGTGTTTAAGTGTCGAGCTACTTTCTTTGCTACCGTACTGTACTGAATATTCATGTCCGTTTCACGTTCACGATATGGCATACCGTATATTTATGTAAGTATTCAGTTTGAGCACTCTTTGTTTAGTTGGACTGCCGAACATGAAAATTCATCATCATTGTGTTGTGTTGTGTAGTGCCATGTAGTGAGTGCACATCTCAGGCGCCGTATGTTGTGTGTAAAGAAAATAAGCGCGGGAATAATAAGAGTGCAGAGAAGTCAGTGTGCAGCATAAACGTGCTATTTGGAAGCCGCTGCAGCTGCACATGCAGCCGACGGCGACTGCTGCAGCGGCTCTTGAAAGCCATTTCATATAAATACATACAAACCAGTAGAGCAGCTGCGGCCGACTTCATGCAGCCTCTGCACGTGCTGTCGGCAGTTGCAGTTGGCAGCGTGCTTCGAAATAGCACCTTAAGGAAGGCCGCAGACGACCAGTTGGTCATAGTTTGTAGTTTTTTGGTTTAGGTTTTGTCGTTTGTAGGACCGATTTATCGGACCGGAATCTTTTGGAAAGTTTAATCTTGTAAGACTATTTGAAGGATATGTGCGTTGGTATATCATGTGAAATGACGTCAAAAAATAGTGTGACTTTTCTTTGTGGATATAACTATCTATTTTTTTCCGTATGTATAACTTTACCGTTTGATTTATTTTTAAAGGCATTTTATTTTTAATTTACCAACTAAAAAAGCTCTTGTCGAATAAAACAATTGAAGCTATAAAATTATTAATTAATTGTATAGAACTAGATTTGATACGATATGTTTTGCTTTTTCTGCATGATTAAAAATAATGTTTTTTACGTAGATGTATCTAACATACGATAAGTATAACAAAATAAATATAAAAAATAATTTTTGAAACGTAGAGTGACTCTCAATTTATGCAGCTGCTAACTAAGTATTATTTGTCAGTCCCATATTTAATTTCTCAATAAAAAATTGAGGCAAATTGTTTTTTTAATAGTTTTTTTTCTCAAAAGAAGGTACATACCGAAGGTACAGAAAGTTCCTACTATCATTTCATCCAAAAGTCGCCTATTCCTCACAATCGTCTGTACCTACACTTGCAAAGTTTCATCCCAATTCGTTCAGTAGTTACTACGTTCAAGTAAGAAACATACATTGGCACATAGTATTTTTAATTACGATAGTCTTCTATAGCGAAAACAGTTTGCAACAACTCATGGTAGGCACACTGTACATAGGTAATAAGTATTTATAATATACCTACATATAGCTGTGTTTTTATTTTTTTATTTTTAGGTAAAATGAGGCACTACCTTCTCAAAAAAGAAGGACAAGTTAGAAGAACGAGACGTACCTGCGTTCAATGTTATAAAACTAATGCTAAATTGTTTGGTTCAAAGTTTTCCAAAAAGAGATCTACAAAAGTGCCTACATTCTGCAAATCCTGTCAGGGTGAGCCACATCTTTGCCTACCGTGCTTCAACAAACTTCACTGATAATGATAAAGCAGGTTAAGGACCTGCAAAACGTAGCGTTAATGAAAACATATAAAGTTTTGTCGCATAGATAGAAGAATCCACTCATTTTGAAAGGTAGAAAAAAATATTGTTGTATTTGTCATATCCTGAATTAAAGACTTAGCTATAAATAATTTCAAGTAAAAGCTTAGTTGGTGAAAAAAAAATGTTTTTCTAAAAAGTTTTTTCGTCGCGTAATACTCGAAATTTTCAGCGGCAACTAGCACATTTTTTTCAAATTACAAATCGAACATAAGGTGAATTAAAGACTTATCAAAGAAAAAAGAATGTAAATGATATGGATCACTATTAAAATCAAAATAAACAGGTTTTTTAGCGCCTGAAAAATGTAAAGAGCAATGCACTTAGAAAAATATTTGCTAGTTTTCGACATTCACTGAGATATCTGGCGCGGGCGGGCGCGGGCGCGCGGGGTGAACGCCCGGGGGCTTGCATCGGGTGGTATTGAGAATGGGGCCGCACTTTTCATTTCATATTTCATATCGTAGTGTGTCGGTCAGGTCGGTCTCGTCTTTTTCTTTTGGATTTTGGAAAGTTTTGTAAACTTTGTTTGTTTTAAGTAAATAAATGATTTTATTTAGTGTTAAGTAATAGTTTTTGGTGTTAGTTTTGTAGTTTTAGGTTTTAGTAATAAATAAATTAGATTTAGTGTAGTTGTACGTTTTGTAACTGTTACTTGTTTTTATAGGTACCTACGTTTTGTACGAACTTGTATTGTGTGTGTGTGTGTGTGTGTGTGAAGCAAACTGAAAAATGGGAAACAAAAGGAACAAAAACTTGCGACGGATTTGTCTTAGAATTAGAAACCAAAAAAAAAAGATTTCCAAATCCAAGTAAGTAAAACACATCAGTTCTATACATGTTCTATAATACCTACCTATACATATATAGGTATTACATAGAAGAAGCAAACTGCTGATGACATGACATTTGTTTTTTTTTTTGTCACAGCAAACACCGAGATAATGAAATTAGCCCCACAACTTCATATACAGATTCGGCGGCGGCAATAGCTCCTATTTCAGCAGAGACAGAAAATAATTATAAACAAAACTCGGGGTATGTAATGTAAGGCTCTATTTATTTCCATACCTATTTTTGCCCACCACGTGTCGAATCGTATTTAGTCAGTGTCAATTTTTTTAATTGCCTATTGAGATACTATGTACATACTGACAAATGCAAGTCACCGTTTTGGAATTGGAAAGTAGGGTGAATATGCCTAATACCAGCCCCCCCCCAAGGATTTTTCAACTTTGAATCTCTGTTGTTGCCAACTACAATTGCGGTCTTAAAAATATTGTTGTTACAGTTTTAGGTAGGTTAATTAATCTTAATTACGAAAGTAGTACTTGGTATTACGTAGTCTGTGGGAAAACAATAGAGAAGCGTTTAAATGCACGAAGGGCGAAAAACACTAATTCCAGCCGTCTTTGCCCTAATATCAGCCGCTTTGTTCCCTAATTCCAGCCGGGTACAGGATTTTACAAATCCAAAACAACCATGTTTGTATTAAATAATAAAATATTAATTTGGTAACATTCAATAATGATAATAAAACACCAAAGGCTTTAAAATTATAATTCCTGCATCTTTATTCATTGTTAAAAAGGTAATAAGTCCATGAGTTCAACCTTATCGCTATTTTACTTACACATGAAACTTTGTCAAAACTGGTAGATCACTTTCTTGGCCAACTATACTTACTGGACACTTCATGACATATGTTTGTTTGTTTTTTTTCACAGCAAATATCATAGTAATTTGATGGCAGTATCTATAAATCCTACTGCAGCAGAGACTAAAAATAACTGTGATCAAAACTCGGGGTAAGACATACTTATTTCCATATTTTGGCTTGCCACGTGTCGAATTCAGTCAGTGTCAATTTGTTTGTCTCTATATTTTGGAGTTGGGAACCAACTATTAAAAACTGTTACATTAAGTACTTACTGGGCACTTTATTTTTTTTCACAGAAAACACCAGAGTAGTGAAATAAGCCCCTCAACTAATAATACAGATTTGGTGGCGGTACCTATAGATACTACATCAGCATCAAAGACAAAAAATAATTTGGAACAAAACTCTGAGTAAGTAAAGATTTATGTATTTCTGCATTTTAGCCACGTGTAGAGTTGTCCAACAGTAGACGTTAATCAGCTGATGATGACGTTCTGGAATTACATTAATATTATGTAATCGGGTTTTGATGTTTGTGCTTTCTTATATTTCTAGACATACCATCGAAGATGAGGCATTTGTGACAGAACCCAGTATTCAGGAAGAGACACAAATACAAGGCCGAAGAATTATAGACATAGCGTATTTTTATGAACAACTACAAAAAATAGCAAGCCATACTTCTTTATTCAGCTGTAGTTTAAATACCATAACATTATTAGATGAAATAAGAAACGGTTTAATCTCTAAATTCAAGTTCAGATGCAATATGTGTAAAAATATTTTTTATGTAACAAGTGAGGAAGAAGTTCGCAAAGACAATATAAGTGTTAATTTAGCTGCAACTATAGGCATTACATCAGTGGGAGTTGGATTTTCACAATTCGAAGAATTAACCGCATGTATGAATATACCATGTTTTTCAGAACCGACGTATCTTAAAATCCAAAATGAAGTTTATTAAAAATGGGAAGAAACATCTGTAGAAAGTATGGAGGAAGCGGCAATGATGGAAAAAAATATAGCAATACGAGAAGGCAAATTGAATAAAGATGGCATACCCATTATTGATGTTTATGCTGATGGAGTGTGGAGCTCAAGATCGTATGGTAACAATTACAAAGCTTTATCCGGAGCTGCTGCAATTGTTGGGCGCAACACAGGTAAAGTGCTATATATAGGTATAAAAAATAAATACTGCGTTGTGTGTGCTCGAGCAGAGAAAAAAAATGTGCAGGCTCTAGAGCACAAGTGCTTTAAAAATTATTCCGGCGCTTCAAGTGGGATGGAAGCTGAAATAATTTGTGAAGGTTTTGCATCATCGCTTGCAATTTATGGCATTATTTATGGCAGGCTTATAGCCGATGGGGACTCAGCTACTTATGCAAAAATTTTAACAAGGAACCCATATCCTAACCATACTGTGACAAAATTTGAATGCAGGAATCATTTATTGCGCAATATGTGCAATAAATTTAGAGCAATTACAAAACAAACAAAATATCCAGTAGAGTTTCGCAAAATGTTGACCGATATTAAAATTTTAAGCATTAGAAAAGTAATAATTTCTTCAATCAATCAATACAAAGACGACAGCAACAAACCAGAAACAATCATGAAGTTTAGACAGGACGTACAAAATTCCTTGTTACATGCATTTGGTAATCATGAACATTGTAAAGACTTTTATTGTTCCAAAGAAAAAACAGTGCAAAATAATATCGCAATAGAAAACACCACATTTTGGCTACGATTGAAAACTATTTTACAGTCCACTTTAGCAAAATCAAAAAGTCTACTTGAGGACGTGGACACTAATATAGTAGAAAGTTTTAATAGCGTAGTAGCTAAAATTGTTGGAGGAAAAAGGATAAACTTTTCACTGCGTCGGGGATACCAAGCACGATGTTCTGCTGCAGTAACGTCGTTTAATAACCAATATCCCAGATATACATTGCAAAAGAAAATATTAGGTAAAAGTCCAAGAAACTCTTTGAAAAAATTTGAAGAACGGCGACTGAGGAAAAGAATTGCGAATAGAGCAAAACCGCATAAAAAAAACAGAGCCTTTAAAAATAAAACTAAAAAACTTCAAAATGACTATGGGTCACAAGCAGCTGCCCCAGATATGGAGCCAGAAGAGTTAGAAAATGCCAAAGACATGTTTGTAGAAAATTTGCAAGAACTCGCTAAAGACAAAGATCAAATTCAAAAAACTACTATAGATCAAAGAAATAGCACCGACTGGCTGGACTTGAGGAAGAACATGCTCACAGCGTCAAATTTCGGCATTGTTATAAAAAGAAAAGAAACAAGCAGTAAAGCCAAGTTAGTGGAAAATATATTATACCAACCAAATTTGAAAAATGTAACAGCAATAACTCATGGTATAGAAAATGAACGATTAGCATTGCAGCAACTAGAGCAGCAGGAAAAAGTAATAATAAAACCTTGCGGGCTATTTATTGATGAAGAATTCCCATTTTTAGGCGCCACACCAGACGGTTTAATCGAAGAAGATACAATAGTTGAGATAAAATGTCCGATTGTTGCCTATAGAAATGGTTTAGATAGTTCTATTATAGAAAATAAAATACAAATTTAGAAATATAACAAAAAAACTGGCGTTATTACTATCAATTTCTATAGCAATTGGTACTACCAGATCCAGGGGCAGCTTCACATCTCCCGAAAACAAAAGTGCCTGTTTGGTGTGTGGAGTGGTGAAAACCATCAAATAAAAACGGAAATAATCCACAGAGATGATGCATTTTGGGAAACAAAAATGAAAAACAAACTTATTGATTTTTATATGAACTGGCTATTACCTGAGATAGCAGATTCTCGGCGAACTCGAGGCATGCCACTCAGAGAACTAGATAATATTCATGAACACTGTAAAAGAAAATCCATTTCCCCAATTGGCTCTGAGCCCAAAAGTAAAAGACGAATGTGTGAAGACTTGGAAAACCAAAAAGAAAATCTCCCATGTTGTAGCCGACAGCTAACTTTTGAGGAATTCTAATGTAGTATTCTAATGTAGTACGCTGCGGCAGGTTATATAGAAGACTGAGGAGTATAATCAGCCACTTTGCTTGGCGTTCGTGGACTATGAGAAAGCCTTGTATGTGCCGGCTTAGAATAGCACTACCCCCTCTCATCCCGTGGGTGTCGTAAAAGGCGACTAAGGGAACACAGCCATCAGGAGATGGGCAGCAGCGTCTCCAAAATTCTTGGCCTACTGCGATCGCCAACCCGCCTGCCAAGCGTGGCGATTATGGCAAACCCCCCTAATGATGGACACACAAATAAATTGGCCCCCAGTCCCCGGCGGCCCCGCTATTCCTAGCTACGGTAGCGGCTATGGTAACGGCGGGGCAGGGGGTGCTAAGAATCCCCGGGTGCGGATCGGCTACCACCAATCACGAAAATTGCACCTGGCAACCTATAACACGCGCACACTGAGGACCGACACGAAGTTAATCGAGTTGGAAGAAGTTATAAGCAAGTTACACTGGGACATCATTGGGTTATCTGAAGTCCGACGAGAGGGAGAGGACTCGATAATCCTTAATTCCGGTAACTTGCTGTACTACCGGGAGGGCGACCAACAGTCCCAAGGTGGTGTCGGGTTCATCGTCCACAAGTCCCTTGTCAACAACGTGATTACCATCGGAAGTGTGTCGACCAGGGTGGCGTACCTTATACTCAGAATATCCAAACGGTATTCGTTGAATGTCATACAGGTTTACGCACCGACCTCGACGCACCAAGATGACGAAGTGGAGGCTATGTATGAGGAGATCTCTAAAGCCATGCATAGCTACAAAACCCACTACACCGTTGTGATGGGGGACTTCAATGCAAAGTTGGGGAAACGATGCGGTGATGAGCTGAGAGTGGGGCAATTTGGAGTTGGGCAACGGAATGACAGAGGCCAGATGCTAGCCGACTTTATGGAGAAGGAGAACCTCTTTATGATGAACTCATTCTTCAGAAAGCCGGAAAGCCGGAAGTGGACTTGGGTCAGTCCGGACGGTACAGTCAGAAATGAGATAGATTTTATCATGTCGACGAAAAAGCAAATATTCAATGATGTCACTGTGATCAACGCCGTTAAGACGGGGAGCGATCACCGATTGGTACGTGGCACATTGAATATCAACATAAAGCTGGAAAGATCTCGACTGATAAAATCAACACTCCGACCACTGCCGGCCCATATTCAAAACCCCGAGAGCTTTCAACTCGAACTCCAAAACCGTTTCGAAGCCCTTGAGAACAGCATAGATGTGGACGATCTAAACAATATGGTGGTGGATACTGTCCGTACGGTAGGGTCCAAGTTCTTCAAGACCCGCCGTCCCAAGCTAAAGAAACTCTCCGACCACACACTCCTACTCATGGATCAGAGACGTGAAATGAGGCTCCAGAGTTCAGTAGATGCTAATCGTTATCGGCAGCTTAATAGACAGATATCTAAGTCTTTGACGAGCGACCTTCGCCAATTTAATACGAATCGTATTAAAGAGGCCATCGAGCGGAACAAAGGCTCCAAAGTGTTCGCGAGAGATCTGTCTATTGGGCAAAGCCAGATGACGAAGCTGAAAACTGACGACGGACGCATCATCTCAGCGAAGCCTGAAATCCTGAGGGAGATCGAGAGTTTCTATGGGCAGTTATATTCCACGCAGACACCTGTTGAAAGCAAGGCTAAAGACCCCAGAGCCAAGCTTACTCGACACTATACCCAAGATATCCCGGACGTCAGCATGTACGAGATTAGTATGGCTCTCAAACAGCTGAAAAACAACAAGGCGGCGGGTGACGACGGAATCACTACAGAACTTCTGAGAGCGGGCGGTAAGCCGATACTTAAAGTCCTCCAGAAGCTTTTCAATTCCGTCATCGTCGAGGGCAGAACGCCGAAGACATGGAACATAAGTGAGGTGATTTTGTTCTTTAAAAAGGGTGACAAGTCCCTCTTAAAGAACTATAGACCCATCTCGCTTCTGAGTCATGTCTATAAGCTGTTTTCGAGAGTCCTTACGAACCGTCTCGCTCGCAAGTTCGACGACTTCCAACCTCCCGAACAAGCCGGGTTCCGAAAAGGCTTTAGCACCATAGACCACATCCATACGCTGCGGCAGGTCATACAGAAGACCGAGGAGTATAATCTGCCACTTTGCTTGGCGTTCGTGGATTATGAGAAAGCCTTTGATTCGATTGAAACCTGGGCGGTGCTGCAGTCCCTCCAAAGGTGCCAAGTGGACTACAGGTATATCGAGGTGTTGAGGTATTTATACAAAAATGCCACCATGTCGGTCCGAGTACAGAACCAGAGAACAAATCCTATCCAACTGCAGCGAGGTGTGAGACAGGGAGATGTTATTTCTCCGAAACTGTTCACAGCTGCGTTGGAGGATATCTTTAAACTCTTAGACTGGAAAGGGCTCGGCATCAACATTAATGGCCAGTACCTAACACACCTTCGTTTTGCCGATGATATAGTTCTTATGGCTGAGACCTTGGAGGACCTGAACACAATGCTCGAAGACCTCCGTAGTGCTTCCCAAAGAGTGGGTCTTAAAATGAACATGGATAAGACGAAAATCATGTCGAATGCCCATGTTGTGCCCGCTCCAGTTCATGTTGGGAACACTACACTTGAAGTTGTTGACTATTATGTATACCTAGGACAGGCAGTCCAGTTAGGTAGGTCCAACTTTGAGAAGGAGATCTCTCGTCGAATCCAACTCGGATGGGCAGCATTCGGGAAGCTCCGAAAAATCTTCGTGTCCGATTTACCGCAGTGTCTCAAGACGAAAGTCTATGACCAGTGTGTGTTGCCAGTGATGACTTACGGCAGTGAAACGTGGTCGCTAACTATGGGTCTCATAAGGAGGCTCAAGGTCACCCAGCGTGCAATGGAGAGAGCCATGCTCGGCGTTTCCCTGCGTGATCGAATCAGAAATGAGGAGATCCGCAGGCGAACTAAAGTAACCGACATCGCTCGAAGGATTGCTCAGCTAAAGTGGCAGTGGGCTGGACACATAGCGAGAAGAACCGATGGCCGTTGGGGCGGAAAGGTTCTTGAATGGCGACCGCGCACCGGACGACGCTCCGTGGGTAGGCCCCCGACAAGGTGGACCGACGATCTGGTGAAGGTTGCCGGAAGCCACTGGATGTGGGAAGCGCAGGACCGATCGTCGTGGAAATCCTTGGGGGAGGCCTATACCCAGCAGTGGGTGTCGTGCGGCTGATATGATGATGATGATGATGAATTCTGCACCCAATGGCCTAAATGCAGCCGGGTGAATAATGTTCAATTCCTAAGTTATTTGTTCTGCAAATTAGGGGCTGTAATAAGGAAATACACGCTGAAATTTTCATCATTTGGTTCCCGCCGTGGGGTGGTTCCACTCATGATTACAAGCAGCTTTTACTATGGGGCCAACTTTCCTGCTCGCATAAAAAAATCAGCTGCTCCATACAAAAGTGCAGTACCTACTCGACCTTAATGTGTGGAACAGCTGATTTTTTTGCGAGCAGGAGAGTTGGCCCCATAGTAAAAGTTGCTTGTAATCATGAGTGGAACCACCCCACGGCAGGAACCAAATGATTAAAATTTCAGCGTGTATATTAGACCTAACTCGATCATCAAAACTTTACGGCAATATACAGGGTGTTCTTAAATATGTTTTTAATTATTTTGTTTTTCTTATAATAGATGTAAAAAAGTAATAAGAATTAAAATCTCACTTTCGTTTAGTCATAGAAACAGAAAAAAAATCAATATAAAAAAAATATGTTTATTGAATTCCAGTTCTTGGAAAACGCTTAAAAAAGTTTCAAATAATTAAAACGATTTCGTACTAGTTGATTATAATTGTTTATTAAACCAAGGTTTGTTGTTTGTTACGTCATTTAATAATATATTTATATTCTAAGTTGATTAATATCTACAGGAAATGTGTAAGTTTCAATGTGTCTTGTTATGGGAATCATAATTTTTAAGCCTTTTGTTGTATTATCATTATTGAGAGTTACCAAATTAATATTTTTTTATTTCATACAAACATGGTTGTTTTATTTTGTAACATCCTGTACCCGGCTGGAATTAGGGTTTTTCGCCCTTCATGCATTTAAACGCTTCTATATTTTTTATTCCACAATACTTCGTAATACTAAATACTATAAGCGTTTTTTTGTTTGTTTAGTCTACTAGTCCGTTTGTTTGTTTGTTACACCTTCACAACGTAACTACTGAACCGATCATCATGAAATTTTGCATACGTTGTCAGGGGTGCAGAAAAGGACATAGGGTACCTTTCACCCAGAATAAGCGTACAGTTCTCGAGGGATAGCAAAAAACTGTCCACGCAGACGAAGTCAGGGGCGGCCGCTAGTTTGCGTAATAAAGATAAATCAAGCTAACTAAAACTGTATCAACAATATTTTTAAGACCGCAATTGTGGCAACAACAGCAATTCAAAGTTGTAAAATCCTTGGGGGGCTGGTATTAGGCATATTTACCCTACTATATTATATTAAAATATAAGAAAATTTTATTTTTATTTTTAATCCTTATTTTTATTTATCTACTAGCTTTCTTCCAACCCTTAGATTAACCCTATTTTTGTCAATTCAAGCCTATTTTTGCAATAAAATGTGGCCTATGTCCTTTTTCATAGTTTCTGTACCAAATTTCGTCAAAACCGGGTCAATGGTTTAGGTGTGAAAGCGTAACAGACAGCCAGAGTTTAGGTATTTTCTCATAATTATCTAGCTTTCTGCCTGCGGCTTTTCCTGCGTGGAATTCGGTGATATCGCTTCCCCAAAGCCTATTTTCGCGCCGAAATGTTTGTTTGTCTCTGTAGCAAAATTCATTAAAATCAGATCAGTACTTGATACCCGTGGCTTCGCCCGCGCACCTTCAAAGGCTATTTTCGCGACAAAATGTCTGTTTTATCTCTGCACCAAATTTTACAAAAATTTGCTCAGTATAAAATGTAGTCTATGTCTTTATCTCCGTACCCAATTTCATCATATGGTTTAGGTGTGAAAGCATAGACAGACAAATTTACGCATTTCTTAGTGTTAGTATTAGAAGCGATGTAGGTAGTAGGTAAACGCCCGCCTCGTCGCTCTACGTCTAGCAAGACTTGATGTCGACAGCAAGTCTCGCTAGGAGTCGCGCAACTCCGCAGTTTTTAGAGTTTCGTCGCAGCCTTACTCCAAAAATGCAAAATAGCAAAATTATTATGTGCCAATAGAATAAGCTTAGCAAAAAGGCAACACAGTGCACAAAGTGGAAATAATATCATGTAAATAATTTCTCACAAGAAATACCAAGGGATAGTAAAGGGATAGTAGGTACCCCAAAGACTAATTTTTTTATAAAAATAGACCATCACTGTGGGAAAAATTTTCAAAGAAACTTTCTTGGAAATCGATTTTGGACTCATAAAGTCCACGCGTACGAAGTCGCAGGCATCAGCTAGTCTCAAAATATAATTCTAAGTTTTGTTCACCCTGATCAGAGAACATGACATTTATTCATAACAGCAAATAATTTAAAAACAAACAAAAATGTTCTAAATGCGGCCCAGTCTACATCGCTACGTCAACTACACTGGCAGGGGAGGTGCGGCGCGGGAGGGGCGCCGCTGCTCGTGCACACCGCGCTTCGTCTGCCGCACCCCCTCAAAAACCTAAAAATTCGATTAAGCAGCGCCTTAACACTAGGTGTACAGGGTGTTAATGAATGAACCAAAAATGGAAAAAGCGTTTTTTCGACCATCATACTGAACAACTTTTAATACAGGACCAACTCTGAAATCGAAAAAAAACTGCTGTTTCATAGATTTTGATATTATCATTATTAATTTTTGTATAAAATAGCTGATTTTCAGTTCGATGGTCCAAAAAAACAGTTTTCCCATTTTTGGTTCATTTATTAACACGTTGTATGAGTATCTGCTGTATATTATAAGCTTTGTCAAATGCCATGTCAATTTATAAGCAAAAATTTAAGTTAATAAATATTGTTTGATAGAAGGTACCATCATTGCACCCAAAAGTAGCCTATGTGTTATTCGTCACTATTTTCTGTACCAACACAAGTGTTGGTTTGTTGAAACTTTACAAGAAAGTTTCATCCCAATTCGTTCAGTGGTTTCTTTGTTCAATCATGACACAATGTCATTATAAGTTTTGGTCCTAATAAAACCATTTACATTAACACTAACCGCTTGGGCGAAATGTTATGTTATTCCTACGCACTATGTCGGCACCCCATTTTTGCCCATAGTGCCGCAAGAGTGTGAAGGAGCCATTACAGCACCACTCCTACAACTCACACATTGAAAACAGGTCTACCGTGAGGTCACCGATGCTCAACGTGGCGCTTATAGAGAAGTATAGTCATTTAGCATGAGTTTATTAGATGATGTTATTACTCCATAATAGTTCCTAAGATAATTTCATTACAATCTTTTTCACATCTAATCGGTTACATTCTTCCAGGATTCTCTTTCGCGTACATCCAGTCTCCGAAGCACAAGAAGCCACTCCTCATGCTGAGGAACTACACCTTCGCCCAGACCACCTGCGACCGTCGTTACTGGAACTGCAGCAAGAAGTTCTCAACCAAATGTCCTGCTAAACTTCGCTTCAACTATGATGGACAGCTGGTCAGATACGACTTGAGCCACAACCATAGCCCTCCTAACTACATCGTCACTACAGACGGCAAATATATCAAGATTTAATTTCACGTGGTTGGTTGCTGGTTATTTGGAAGACAGGAGAGTATTGGAGCGGCTCCGCACTGCATCCGAACCGAACTCCAAACCGAATCCGCTTTGAAAACAGACATAGGAAACTATTATTTAAAGTCATACATACAACTAATGCTAAGCTACTTCGGACCAAATTCAGTTTGAATGCAGTGCGTAAACGCTTTAACTAATTGACGGTATACCGAGGGTCTGGGAGACGTAATGACACTTCATTTGTTGTTATGGAAGTATCTTTAATTATCTTAACTATGAGTTTATATATTATAATATATCATGCCTTATCGCATTCTGATCAATATCGGCAGTACAACCTTTATCTCATTCGCTACTACGTGCAGTAGATAAGTATGTGCTTAGTTAGCCGGCACAGACGGTATATAAGGGCGGATAAAGTGCCTGCTACCCGACTGCAAACCACGTCTCAATCCGGCGGTAACCTTAATAGTTTACAGCCGTGTAGTATGGTGGTTTACAACCAAATTTTGAAACAGCTGTGTCGGTTGCCAACCAAGGTCGCCTTGGCTGGGACGTGATTGGCAGCCGTGTTGCAGGCACTTAAAGAACAGTTTTATGTTTATGGAAATGGATTCATCGGAAGCAGTGCTTCTTCAGTCCAGGATTTATGCTACACAAGTAAGATTGGATCGGAAAGATTTGGCCTTGAGTCCAAGCCTGCAAGGATGTACGTGTGTAGCGCCTAATAATAGTTTGGTATGGCAACCAATATAGTGACGGAATTAGTAGAAAAAAATAACTGTCTTACGATAAAGCTTTTTAGATGATGTACTAACGTTTTAGGCAATATTGCATTTAACTAATAATTATATTTATCATGTTTTTACTCGAATACTCGAAGAAATTTAGGTAAACGGATCTCATGAAATTTTATGTGGCAAAAAAACTTTTGATTTTGCTTATATTTACTCGTTATTATTTGCTTGTTACCTTTGTTCTATTTTTCTATTTTTTTTTTGATATTGAAAAGGAATACCTACCCATTATTATTTAGATATTTATACAGGGTGGAAAAAAGACGGTATAGTTGGTGTGAAATCCCTAAATATTGACGATGGCAAATTTTACTAAAAAGAAACATTCCTTAATTTTTTAAATAAGATAAATTTCTTGCCTCAGCCGGGAATCGAACAGGCTAAAATCCGAAAAAATAAAATATTTTATTACCAAGCCAAACAATACATGAAAAGTGTCAATATTAAACTAAAAGCAGAGCAAAAACTGTTATGTTTTCGGATTTCAGCCCGTTCAATTCCCGGATCAGACAAGCGATTTATCAAAAATCTTTGAAATCATTTATATTTTTATTAATGAAAGAATTTCCATTACATTCAGTAAAATTTGCCATCATCAATATTTAGGGCACTTTCCTTCTCAAATAGCGTATTTTTTTCCACCCTGTATGTTTGAAATGTATTATTCATTTCAATTATTTTTATTAAACTAATCTGGTAGGCCTACATTTTTAAAACAATTTACCGCCGTCGTAAAATGTATGCCTAAATTTTAATGTAAAAAAATTAAAATAAGCAGGCATAAATTGGTAGGTAATCAATTTTACGATATTTTATATTTGTTTAAAGAATTAAGCTGTGGTAAAATATAACTATAATTAGTTTCTATAATAATTGAATTGTAACTAGCTTGAATTGTGTGACCTTACTATTATTGTAACATTTTTGTATTAATAACCTTTAGTTACACAAAAGTGTTTATTTTTAGGAAGATGCTCGGTAGTTTAGGTGCATACAACATACAATACAAATTATTGCAATATAAATTACTTCGCTACTACTATCATAATGTATCTAAAAGGTATCAAACTAGTCCTAATTCATATTAGTGTCCTTCCTAAAAATTTTTTTTAGGTAACGCTTATTTAACCTAGTTGATATTTAAAGAGTAAAAAGAATGAAAATAATTAAATTGGTGTGTAATTTTTTCCCCGTCTTTCCCACGACACTACCAAGGTGCACTACTGGTAGTGTCGTGAGTAATTTTTTTCCCTACTACACTACCGGAACAGTAGTGTCGTAGGTGAATGAAAAATTCCATGCATATGCATTCCCCACCATATACCAATTTTTTTTTCGTGATCGTTATGGTGACAAATGCCTGGACAATTTCACACAGCGCCATCTAGCCCCTGGAATAGCCCTATAATAGAATCATAATCAGATCTCTGCCACTGCTGAGATACAATAGATATACAGGCCTAAGGAATATGGGCGTTTATAGTATTAATCCCTTGTCCTATTTGCTAATATAAACAATATTCACCCAACTCTTAACTATAATACTAATTTAAATATAAGTACAACAAAACAACAAAATTAAATGGTTTTTTCACACACAGATTAAGAAAGTTGATAATTATTAATGACGATTTAATAGGATAGGATTTAACAGGACAACATTTTTTTAACAGGACGTATGACAACTGTCAAAAACTGTTACTAAATAAGACATACTTAAGACAAAAACATCGATAATTATCGATATCTATGATACGCCGATATCGATATATCAATATCGAATAAACCTAATAAATCGTAACGAAATATCGAAAAACCCGCTCAAAATTTACACAAAATCGGGTAAAATGCTGTTCTGGCAACACTGACTGTCTAAAAAGATTGGTGGCGGCCCTAAACCTTATAAAAGAAAGAAAAAATGATTGTTCTCTACGCATAGGTAAGGTATACAAAATTAATAAACGTTTGTTAAAAGGGCTGTGTTCCTGATAAATGGAAACAAGCGTGGATCACTCCCATTCCAAAGGGCCAAGTAAGTCAGGATATTGAGAAATACCGGCCAATATCCAAGTTAAGTCAGTTCCCTAAAATTCTCGAGAAAATTGTCACTGATCAACTATTTGAGGTGGTTCGTAATCATATTATCGATGAACAGCATGGTTTCTTTCGGGGTCGCTGCGTTGACTCTAATTTACTGACTTTCACTGAAAACATTCTTAATGCCATGGGCGATTCGTGTCAGGTAGACGCTATTTATGCCGATTTTGCCAAGGCATTTGACAAAATTTGTCATTATACACTATTACAAAAGCTGTGGCACCTCGGAATACACGGCGATCTGTTTCGCTGGATAAAGTCATATGTCGAGAATAGGAGTCAGGCTGTTGTACTTGCTGGATTTATATCAAATTATAAACCTGTTACTTCGGGAGTCCCGCAGGGATCACATTTGGGTCCATTACTCTTTAATATTTATATAAATAATGTGTCTAAATCAATTGTTAATTCAAAAGTTCTTCTTTATGCCGATGATACCAAAATTTTCCGGGTAATTCGTCATATTGGCGACTGTGATTTGTTACAGGCTGATTTAAGAAATTTTGAAACCTTTTGTAATGAAAATAAATTATCTTTAAATTTGGACAAATGTCATGTTATAAGTTTCACAAAAAAAAAGCAGACAATATCTTACGACTACAAAATTAGTGATACTGTTCTTAATAGAGTGACCCAAATTCGGGATCTCGGAGTTATTATGGACTCTGAATTGACCTTCATACCCCACATTGATTCCATTATTAGCAAGTCGTACAAACAGCTCGGCTTCCTGTTGCGCATTGGTAAACCATTTAAGAACCCTCTGCCATATAAAATACTATATAACAGCTTTGTAAGAAGCCGCCTTGAATTTGCCTCTGCGGTCTGGAAACCACTTTACGCTATACATATTAATAGAATTGAAAAGGTTCAAAAAAAATTTGTTAAGGCACTAGATTACCGTACCGGTAGTGGTTCCAGATATAATTCTGACAATTATGACGATTCGTTGAAGCGCAACCAAATGCAACATCTTCAGAATAGACGCGACTGCATTGATTCGGTTTTGTTATACAAAATTATACACAGTTTGTTCGATGTCCCCTCACTGCTTGGTAGGATTAACTTCAGGGTGCCGCGCGGGCGTGAGCGCAATTGTCGTAAAAAAGACTTATTTCACATTACACCAAGTAGAACTAACTATGTTGCTAATATGTTTACAAAACGTGCTTGTAAACTTTACAACAAATGTGAACTTTTAAAGGACGTGGATATATTTTGTTGTACAATTAGATCTCTGAAAAAAACATTTAGGTAAATAGAAATTGGAACTTATTAAATGACAGCTAAATCCGAGTCAAACCAACCAATAATTATTTGGCATTTGTTGTTACCAGCCATCATTCTGTATCTACTTTCTTAGGCTAGCAGCACAGAACTTATAAAAATTGCAAATTGTTTTTGAATTAATATCTTGGCATTATATTATGGTCGAATATTGTTTGGAACTTAATACCCTGTTGTGGTGGCTTAGCGACCTTAGCGTGCCGTTGTCTGTACCATTATTACCATTTTTTCGGAAGTTTTGTTTGTAAACAAACAATTTAACATGCCTATAATGTTGTTATGTATTAATTTCCTACCTACTATTACTTTAGTACTATTAACTCATTTAATATATATTTATAACACACCTTAAGTGTGATTTATTTCGCCGTGGATTGATTATTGTTAAAGGTTTTGTTGTAACTACTTTTTTTTGTATACTTTAATGGAACTATAGGTCTTTTTTTGGATCCATATAACATTGCAAAATAATTGTATTATGTATGACCGTTTGTTTCCTTAATAAATAAAAAATAAAAAAAAAATAAAAAACTACATCGTCGTACTAGACCGATATATAGATATCGATAAATATCGACTTATTCCGACATATCGTTATTTTATAAACCTTGCATCGCTACTCCGGATTTAAACGGAGCACGTGTAGTCAATTGCATACCGAATCCAGTTTTTTCTCGGACCAGACAGATTCCAAGCCTTAAAACCATTTGCCCTACCGGGTTTCGAATTCGCAATCTTTGGCGCCCTTTAGTTTTATTCATCATCATCATCATCATATCAGCCGCACGACACCCACTGCTGGGTATAGGCCTCCCCCAAGGATTTCCACGACGATCGGTCCTGCGCTTCCCACATCCAGTGGCTTCCGGCAACCTTCACCAGATCGTCGGTCCACCTTGTCGGGGGCCTACCCACGGAGCGTCGTCCGGTGCGCGGTCGCCATTCAAGAACCTTTCCGCCCCAACGGCCATCGGTTCTTCTCGCTATGTGTCCAGCCCACTGCCACTTTAGCTGAGCAATCCTTCGAGCGATGTCGGTTACTTTAGTTCGCCTGCGGATCTCCTCATTTCTGATCCGATCACGCAGGGAAACGCCGAGCATGGCTCTCTCCATTGCACGCTGGGTGACCTTGAGCCTCCTTATGAGACCCATAGTTAGCGACCACGTTTCACTGCCGTAAGTCATCACTGGCAACACACACTGGTCATAGACTTTCGTCTTGAGACACTGCGGTAAATCGGACACGAAGATTTTTCGGAGCTTCCCGAATGCTGCCCATCCGAGTTGGATTCGACGAGAGATCTCCTTCTCAAAGTTGGACCTACCTAACTGGACTTTAGTTTTATTACCCTTTTTTTATTCCGAGGAAAAACGCATTTACGCACTTCCCCTCTCGCAGGTGAGCGAAAGGGAGGCATGTGGGACTCGCCAGGAGGAACCGCAACATTCAGCGTTGCGGCTCCCTCCACGACTGCCTCCCGTGATCCCACCCAACGAAGTGGTTCGGCGGGATCTCGGGAGGAGGGAATACCCACTAAAAACCCCGGCACTTACCCTCTCGCCGCTAGTGCCGCCAGACAGGAGGCTGTCTGGAGGGCCGTGGTTGGCATACTCCCCAACGGCAACGCGGCCTGCCCGGTATCCCAGGCCTTCTCCGCTGGGAAATGGCCGCGTAATTTTGGGCATTCCCCCAACTCGTCAGGGCCGTGCTAGGCTACCTCCTACTGCCCGCTTGGCCCCGACGGGGGGGACAGTTGGTATGTATGTCCCCCCCGCCCTCCAACGTCCGTCTCCCGTGCGCCTCTCCTTGGTGAGTGGTGTGGGGAGTGTAAGTTTTACTACCCTGCAACAAACGGTCGTATGCGACACGAAGTGAATAGGTATCTATTGTAGCGACTATTACTTTTAAACTTTTAATTCTGTTAATTTGTTTCAGGATTCATCTTAACGAAGTCGGTGCGTGGTGCCAATATAATCTGCAAAGATGGTTACAAGTTTACGAAGCAGCGGATTTCCAAGGAATTTAACATCAGATGGCAGTGCAGCGGCAGGGTAGCGCACAAATGCCCTTCGGCTATCTTCACCATAGACGATGAAATTGTTAAAACTAATATCAAACACAACCACCCTCCGCCAAAAAAAATCTAATCCATATTTGACCATATCTTGTTCTGCCAATGAATATGTGTGTTTTTTCGGGCTGCCCAGCGCCATATTTTTAACAGTCCAACCTCTTTTTGTCACCTAGAAACATCCTTCTAGCTAGAAAAATGGGCTACTCAAGTGGGCTGCTCGTCGCCGAACGATGTTCTCGCGATAATGTTCCTGATTAGCAAGCTATTAAAAAAATGCAGCCCCCCATGATTACCGAAACACCATATGACATTACTATCTCTCAAAATGTATTATCTTTGACAGTTAAGTGTTGATAAATCGGTATATCCCATTGTTTATCAGTGGCTGAAGGGATTTCAATTATATTTTCTCTTAAGGGACCACCTGCACAATATATATCTTTATCGATATTGTATGACCTATCCATAGACCAATCATTAACCTAATGTCCAGGGCGTATCAATTGAGCAGCTCTGGGGGTACCTAAATAATCAGTAATTAATAAATTTTATGCTAATATCATAAATGCATGTTTGGTTTTTAACGAAATGACTGATGCTGGCACTACATATTGTCCCATGATGGACACAATTCATCGTACGCTGCCGGTTTTGTAACAAATGCTTCAAAGAGGTTCTTTCAAAAGCATCAATGAACGATCAATTGTGCCGATCATAGGCAAATATGTAGTGCAGCGTTTAAACTATAAAAGTACCTGAATTAAAATATTTTATTTGTTAATTACGGTATTTCCATATTCTACTTGATCTATTCCTTTCTAATACCAATGGTATTTACTCCGACTTTGTGTGGATGGCACCATGGTTTAATTTTAATTGTAACAATGGTTTGTCACGGTTATTAAAGGTGTTTCTTTTTTTTTCAGGTACACTAGTAGTAGGCAAAATGTAAAAATGGTAAGTATGAATGCCATGAATGGTAAGTAGTATGATAATAATTTTCAAGTTCCGCAAAATAATTGGAAAGTATTTCTGTTTTGTTACATCATTTGCGAAGTAAACATTACTTCAATATTTATAATGTTCAATAAAGGTAAACGCACATTATGTCGGGGCTAGGGAATGCAAATCCGTATATATTTCAAAATCCGGATTTTTAAGAACGGATATTTGGTCAAATCCAGATTATCCGGATATTACGGATTTTTTATAAAATTATTTCGAAGCGTTAGAAAAATCGCGCGATAAGACGTCGAAAAAGCGCTAATAAAACTAAAAATCATAGACTCTATATAAGATTATACAAATGCACCTATTCAGAAAAAGAAATATATTATAATAATATATTAACACAGTTATATTAATATGATTAAAAATGTACATAACTAAACAACATAATTTGTTGTTTAGTTTATGTGAATTTTAAATATACATGGCACTTAATGTGATAAAGCCCTGAGAGATTGAGAGACGCGCCGTCTTAACCACTCGTTCTTTAGGAGGTTAGGAGGAGAGTCACCCGCGCACCATCCGGAAGACTATACGCCACCACGCTAACGGGAAGAAGAGACCCTACGCGCGCCAGTAAAAACAACCAAGAAGTTTGCATAGAAGATGATGGCAATTTAACATTCTCCAGTCGACAAGAAGCAAGCACGCCACACGCACTAATGGAAATGATACGAAGATTAGATGCGCGCTCCGTACGATCACCAAGAAGCGAAGCGAAATGGAAGATGGTCCAGGTGCCGCTACCGCGCAAGTGTCATCAGCATCGCACACATTGCTTCTTCTTTTTGGCACAAATCAAAACTTATCACAGAAAAGTAGCAATGTGTCATACCTAACTGTCAAATGAAGCAGATAGCGATGCCAATAACACTTGCGCGGTAGACCCACTGGTCGAGCTAGAGACGCTGCAAGAACACTCCGAAATTGACGATGAAGAAGGTGAAGAAGAAGGAGAGTTGAATCGGCAGGAACATCAGGAGAGCTGGTTCAACCAAACGAACTTTTTGGGACTTAATGTGACAGACCTAAGACACGGCACTAGCAAGACGCGTGAATGGCTTCATCTAAATTTAGCATCTACCGTTTAGCTAGTGCGAGAAACGAAGTGTTCCATTTATAGCAACTGAGTTAATAGCAATTGGGAGAATAACAACTAAAGTATTCCGCTTAAAGCAACTATCAATATATTTGCAAGTCATTTTGTTAAATATCGAAAGTGTCTTTAGAGAATTTCTGTAGTGTAATACTTCAGTTGCTATTCGCCCAGTTGCTATTCGCTCGATTGCTCTAATCGTAAGTAAGAATACTTCCAAGAAACTTGCTCGTTTTAATTTTTTGTAACAATTTCTTATTATTCGAAAAATCCGAATTTGATTTTCAAATCCGGATTTGGAAGTCTAGTAAAAATGAGCGGATATCCGGATTTTTCGAATAACGGATTATCCGGATTGCATTCCCTAGTCGGGGCGCAGCGGGGCGGGCCGTAGCGCAAAAATCGCTCGCATACATTTTATATGAACTATCGCACACCTATGCCGGGCCGCAGCGGGCCGCATTTCCATATAAAAATAAAATGCGCTGCGGCCCGCCCCGCTGCTCCCCGACATAATGTGCGTTAAACCTTAAATTTTCTTTACTTAAACAAGCATTTTTTTTTAACTTTACATTCCCATATTTTTTACACGACTGCCCAAAGAAGGAGTGTATTGTGTTCAGGATTTATGTATGTATATTTGTATGTAAGTTTCTTTATTCTACCGTGACTCTGAAAAATTGGCAGGGCATCGTGGTTTTTACCCTTATAAATGGTTCCTGAATAAAAATCTTAAATATTTGCTAGAAAAAAGACATTAAATTATGTAAAAAGGATAATGTTAATTCCAAATAATGTGAAAATGATAACCAAAATTATTTCCTATTTCTTGTGTAATAAAGAAATAAATGGTATGAAATTTTGACAAGGCATTGAAGTTTTATTTATTAAGCCAAACGTTAAGGTCAGGTACGTTGATAAAAACGGTCGTATGCGAAACGAAAATAAAATCCATTGTAGCGAATATTATTTTAATTAAGTCAATTTGTTTCAGAATTCATCTTAACGACATCGGCGCGTGGTGCCAATATCATCTGCCTAGATGGCTACAAGTTTCAGAAGCATCGGACTTCCAAAAGCTCTAACGTCAGATGGCGTTGCAGTGCCTACAACAGTAATAAGCACAAATGCCCTTCGGTTATCTTCACCATAGAAGATGAAATTGTTAAAGTTAATATCAAACACAACCATCCTCCGCCAAAAAAAATCTAATCTAAGTTTTATACCTATTTACGTAAGTTTGACGTGACGCCATAACAACAATAGGCTATTTGACTAATTTTGGAAAACCATTTTAAAGTATTCCTTATTACGTAATAAACGCACCACATTGATATTTCAGGAAAAATCAATGTATTTCATTAAAAAAAAAACAGTGTTAAAGTTTACAATTTTAAAACCGCGCCAAAAACGCTATGGCGCTGGACACGTGACTTGTTGACGTCACAAGCCTGTAAACATTGTAATATCCTTAGCCATTTGACAGCCATCAATCGCGGATCCTTGGTCTATGGTCGTGTCAAACGCCTGAAGCCATATTTATTTACAGGCAAGTGACGTCATCAGTGATCTTAGAGCGTTTTCGCCACAGAAAAAAATTCAAAAATTATTGCATTTTTCTAGGTGATATTAAACAATTAATAGACTTAATTTAGTCTATATAATAGTTAAATATGTTTTTTTACGCCATTATCTGTTAGGATGACCACAATTTGTAGTATATTTTCAATGTTGTCAAATACCCTATTTAAAAATTGTTTGTTCCCGCAATTAGACGTAAGAGAGCCAGTTACTCAGTGATGAGGATTCCGGGTGTAGTGCGCTTCATTCAACCATCGGCCTTATCACCACATCAGGTGATGTGAAGGCCAAGCACTATCCCGTTGTGCGTAAAAAAACCATTTTTTAGGGTTCCGTAGCCAAAATGGCAAAAAACGGAACCCTTATAGATTCGTCATGTCTGTCTGTCTGTCTGTCTGTCTGTCTGTCTGTCCGTATGTCACAGCCACTTTATTCCGAAAGTATTAAGACTACACAGTTGAAACTTGGTAGGTACGAATTTAATACAAAAATAAGAAAAATAAAAGATTAAGGGGGGGCTCCTCATACATGGAACTGAAACTGAAAAAAATTTTTTTCTTCAAACCAACACGTGTTGGGTATTTATAGATAGGTCTTTAAAAATGACATTGAGGTTCCTAAGACAACTTTTTCTCAAAGTCAAGCGTTTGAAAGATATACACCGCCAAAGTGGTATAAATGTGTGTCCCCCCCTTTAACTTTTGAAATAAGATAGTGAAAAATCTAAAAAAATATATGCTGTAGATCTTAATAAACACTTTTAACCAAAATTGTTTTGAACGAGATATAGTAATTAGTTTTTGAGATATAGCACATTTTCCAAAACCGCAAATATAACTTTGTCATTCATACCAACACTGTGAAAAACAAAGTTACTTTTGCATACGAAAAATGATAGGTGGTATTAAATATGGTATGGTATAAGGTAACTAAGGAACCCTATGGCGCGTGGCCCGACACGCACTTGGCCGGTTTTTTTTTCAATATTTTGATCTAAGTACAAAGTGAGAACTGAAGCGGTGTTTTTTTCAAACAGCCTGGGGAGTGGGATGTCACATTTTTCAACAGTCCCACCTCTTTTCGTCACACAGAAACATCCTTCACGATTCATTAGAAGTAAATCACCCAATTCAACATCGGTGGGCCGCTCGTCGGCGACAGGTATTCTCGATCTAGCAAATGATGTTTCTGAATGGCGGAAAGGGATAGCTAGCTATTGAAAAATGTGGGATAGGTCCTTTTTCATGATCTCCAAAACACCATATGAGAAAGCGTTTTATACCTATCTCTCAAATCTCTACTAAATTGTTTTATTTTCTCTTCGTTTTTTTCGGTGGCTATGCTATGGAGGCCGCTAGTTATTTTTACATTCTCTTTGATGGAGGCAGGGATATCAATTACTAGCGGTCGCCCGCGATTTCGTCTGCGTGGAAATTTTTTTTGCTATCCCTCAGGAACAATTCATTTTTTCGGGATGAAAAATACCCTATGTCCTTTTCTATACCCCTAAGAACGTGTATGCAATATTTCATGATGATCTGTTCAGTAGTTAAGACGTGAAGGCGTAACAAACAAACAAACAAATAAACAAACAAACGGACTTTCGCATTTATAATATTAAATATAATATAACAAATATTAAAAAATATTAATAATATTAATAATATTAAAAATATTAATAAGGATAGTTTCTTAAGGGACCTCCGCAACTGCACGATAGATCTTGATCGATATGACCGCTCTACATAAGCCAATCCTTAACTTAAGGTAGTACCCTGAGCGAAAGTGGCGCCGCGGTGAATTTTATTTAATATTATAATTCTAAAACACAATTTTAATAATGTTTATCGTGGAGATTTTAGGGCCTACAGTCTAGTATTTTTAGACGGTATCGTTACATTTCCTAGTGGTCACTGCTAGAAGTAGATAGAAAAACTGCTAAAAGTGGCCGTTTTTGACACATTTGCTATCTACTTCTACGAATGACTACGAGGGCATGTAGTGATACCTTCAAAAAATACTAGACCATGGGCCCTAAAATCTCCACGAAAAACATCATTAAAATCTTTTTCTATTAATACTTATTAAATAAAAGCCTCTGAGGGCGCCACTTTCAGTGATACAACCGCCTTAATGGCTAACCAGCCGTATCATTATAATATTTTTATGGCAATATTATAAACACATGTTTGGTTTTTAACGGCATGACTGGAACTGTAATAGGTAGTACCTAAATTAAAATATTTTGTTAAAAGACTTTTTGTCGATGGCACCATGGTTTAGTTTGAATTGTAACAATAATGGTTTGTTTTGGGTACTAAATGTGTTTCTTTTTTTTTCAGGTACAGTAGTAGGCAAAATGGAAAAGTGGTAAGTATGAATAGGTTTGTTTCAACTTACAACGTCCAAAAAAAACTCTTGGAAAGTATTTCCGTTACTTAAAACAAAACTTTTTTTTTATACTATATATTTATTTATAATTTTTAATAATTAATTCGTCTTTAAATTGCACTTTTTTCAAAACAATACATATTAAATACCCATTTTTAGCGCTAGAAAAGGGTCCTGAATAAAAATCTAAAATATTAGTAATTAAAAAAAGACATTTTAGCAGACATATCAAAGCATGTTAAAAGGATAACCAACATTATTTTTTCTTTCTTATATAATAAAGAAATAAATGGTATGATATTTTAATGAGGCATTTAAGTTTTATTTTAGGGCCGGACTCCACTAAAGCGGAGACGAGATGAGAGGTTAAACAACAAATAAGATTTGATTATTTACACATCATCTTGTTTCCCACTGACCTGCTTATATTTACACTGGACAGGCTTATGCCAAACTGTTTTTGTGCCTATTTGATTTCCGCCATTTGGCGCTGTAGGACGTAGCGTGAACATAGCGTGCGGGACATGGTACTAAAGTTTGAAGTCTGGAGAGACCATCACGGCAATTATTTTGATATTGTACGTCAAAATTAGTTCTCTAGAACGCTAGTGGCGTTTCAAATAGGCACAAAAACTTAGCTGTCAAATCATACAAACAGCTAGTCCAGATATAAAAAAAAAAAATTCATGTCAGTGTTGTTTCCGCTTAGCTTCGGTTAAAGCAGATTGTCTCATTTTTGTATGCTGCGATCAAAACAGAAATGTCAGCTGTCTTAGAGATGAGAGCTGCTCCTTTATTACGTAACTCTGTTGCTAACAATTCACGATTGAAATCGATTGAAACCGCAGTTACATTGATATTTTAAGTAAGATAGTTGTCACATTGGTTCTTACTAAAGCAGCAATGTTACTGCGATTTCTGTCAGAGTTGGTTGCAACAACGGTACAAAATCAGCTCCCTGGGCGCGACGCGAAGTGGAGACTAGAGGAGATGTGAGAGCAGGCGTGCGCCGATAATAGAAATGGGTGTGCAAACGAAAAACATTCTATACGCTCGCCATACGCAGCTCAGCTCCGCCACATGAGTAAAGAAAGGACCAGAGACAAAGCTTCTTAAGAACGTGAAATTCAAACTTGCAACTAACAAAACAAATGATGCCCTGAGATTGTCCACTGGCTGCAGTTGTCAGTGTTTTTTCCGGTTTTTCCGCGTACGCGACAAGCGGCCAGTGGACACGCACACATGCCCCGCGTGCTTGTAGTAGTGCAACCGATTCGCGCGGTTGTATGAAGCTTTGTCTCTGGTCCTTTTCTTTACTCATGTGGCTCCGCTCTAGCCAGTACACATCATTCGTCCTTAACTTCATGTAAAGCATCTCCTTTCCGCTTCGCACATCTTCGCATATCTCCGTTTTGGTAAAGACTGGCCCATACAGCTTGCTACTTATGGACTAGAACTACTATTCCTTCAACCTTGCATTTCAAGCAGTTTATTAATAGTTTACCATCTTTTTTAATCTTGCCATAATTACCTACAACCTACATAATTGTAGGTAATCATGGCACTAATTTGATCAAAATATACAGTGACCCAACTCTTTCATTCTAGGAACATACTATGTAACAACCAAGTTCGGTACTAAAATGATAATTTGTGATGGATACAAGTTCTTTAGACATCGCACTTCTGGATTAAAGACTCGTTGGTTCTGCTCCCACCAACGTTTTAAGTGCAAAGCTACTATATTCACCATCAATGAGACAGATATTGTCAGATATTGCAATGAACATAACCACCCGCCGAATCTGCTTTAGCTATTGTAAAAGCTCGACCAGAGTTCAACCGGAACTCAACCGAAGCAAAACTGAGACCTACACAGTGCTAATTCTAACATAGCCCCATTGCCACAGTAACAAATACGTGTGAAATAGGTGGGACCAAGAATCTTATGTTCCCACACATTCTGCAGTCCTGCTATGAATATAAAATTCTTAGGTGAGACGTTTGAGTTTGAAGATTGAGCTCCAGCCGGCTCCAGTCAAGTTTTAGTTGATCTCTGGTCAAGCTCCGGCGCTATCTAAACGATCACTAGGTGTCTGTTTTACAATCAAAAAGTAAATTTTAAATAGCTAACTTGACAGATGATTTGACATATTTTTCATAATTATTACAACTGTCAAATTATCTGTCAAGTAAACTACTCAGAAATTACTTTTTGATTGTGCAACAGACCCTGTAGCATCAGACTAACTCACGCCTATATTTGTTTCTTATACCTACTCAGATACGTATTCCTGGGTAAAAGTTTACACGGCAAGCTACTTAGACGTAAGCACAAGCGTGTCATTAGCATTATATTAATTTGTCGACGATGTTCTCAATAAAAGGCAGATCTAGTAAGTATTGGGCATTTAATAGCCAACTGTAGTTTCTGTCTTTTATTATATCCTGTGTCCTGTCATTTATCATAATGCTTTTAAATAGGTGCACGACGAAAATACTCTACTTCCTCTTTTATTTGCATTGCTGTTGCACTGACAGTGTCGAACAGTATTATAGGCAGTGTTCTTAGAGCTAGTACATCAGCACCTCCAAACACCAGATAATGAGCAATTTCTGATGAAAACTCTTCAACTCGCTGCTTGCCAGGAAGCCTTCGTGGAAGCACAAAATAGTTCGTCTGTGTATTTTACAGAAAATGCTCATCAAATTTTAATGTCAAACTCTGGTCATCGCGGGCTAACACGGCAACGAGAGCACGCACCGCGCGTGGCCAAGATTTCAAATGTGAAGTTAGACGTCAAAAATTGTCAAAATGTTAACCTAGCAACAATACAAAAGACAATGATTTTTTAAAACCGCCAATCGGGCGGATTCTTTTGTGGTGGAGGTTATAGCGAAATTCTCCATTGTGTAGTAGATTATCATGGGCTATTATGACTGTTAACCTTAGTATATCACCATGACCTCAGCATCTAACGAACTGTCTTCCATTCCAGGTCCTATCTTCAGTGTTACATCACGTGGGGCCAAGGTAATATTACTGAATGGGTACAAATTCTTGAAGCACTCAACAAGCAAGGACGGATTCAAAACACGTTGGTTGTGTGCGACACACAACAACTCCGGATGCCGAGCTTATTTGTACACGATAGGGAATGAAATGGTTGTCAACAAAAATGAACATTGTCATGCACCTCCTTTTTATTATAAATAACTAGCTGCCCCGCGCCCCCGCCCAGCTATAAGTACATTCTCTAAAGTTTGCAGCGTCCAATTCGTCGCTGTAGGTGCGTTATCTGGCAGGTGTCATATTTCCATTACTGGTTATACTCTTTGGAATCTATGGCATTTTGCTAAGTAACCCATGCCTAGTTCCATATCACGCCAACAGCACTGTTAAACTTTGTCAAGACTTGTATCATTTTGGCGTATCAGATCACCGTATCTTTACCATACATCGCTAGTTTGGTTGGGCGTGCGTTAATATTACTTCAACGCACGCCCAACCAAACTAGCGATGAATGTTAAAGATACGGTGATCTGATACGCCAAAATGGACTAGTCTGGACAAAGCTTTAGCGTATAATCCATTAAATGAAGTAGGTATACAAATATCCTATTTGTGTAATATTTTTTGACTATTTAATTAGGTCGGTAATGGGTTTATGACATCTGTCAGAAACTCGACGAAGCGATCACGGACAGTGATTTTAGAGAATAGCACCCCTGGCTTTGCACGGATGGCGCCATCTATTAGTTAAATTGCGATTTAAAATAACGGAAAAGAGAAATTTTTTTTTACGTCTTTCCGTAGCAACCTTTTGTAAATTTTCTTTTAGACATACCTTGTCCTGATAATAACAAACACAACAAAAAAATAATTAAGTATGTAATTTTGGGATTATTCCACTTAGCCCCACCAAGTGTTCCCACTGGTGCCCTTGTTCGCTTCTTTATGACAGATTAGCTTTACGACAGATTCGCTATAGGGCAGATTCGCTTTAAGGCGGTTGTATGACCGAAAGTGGCGCCCTCAGAGGTTCTTATTTAATAAGTTATTAATAGAAAAAGGTTTTTAATGTTTTTCGTGGAGATTTTAGGGCCCATGGTCTAGTATTTTTGGAAGGTATCACTACATGCCCTCGTAGTCATTCGTAGGTCAAAAACGGCCACTTTTAGCAGTTTTTCTATCTACTTCTAACAGTGGCTACTAGGTAATGTAACGATACCGTTTAAAAATACTAGACTGTGGGCCCTAAAATCTCCACGATAAACATTATTAAAATTGTGTATTAGAATTATAATATTAAATAAAATTCACCGCGGCGCCACTTTCGCTCACCTTAAGACAGAAATTGTACATACGATGGAAAATGTAGGTAACTTCTATATTTTCACTTTTTATTAATACTTATTTTTTCTACATTTTTTCTGGATAGCCACAATACAATCAAACATTCACATTTATTAAGCATGGTAGATTAGGAACTTGTAATTAAGTACCTTATAAAATTTGTATTAAATAAAAGTTTCGATACAACAACGGGACCCTATTACTAAGACTCCGCTGTCTGTCTGTCTGTCGCCAGGCTGTATCTCGTGAACCGTGATAGCTAGACGGTTGAAATTTTCACAGATGATGTATTTCTGTTGCCGCTATAACAACAAATACTAAAAATAGAATAAAATAAATATTGAAGGGGGGCTCCCATACAACAAACGTGATTTTTTCCGTTTTTTGGTACGGAACCCCCGTGCGCGAGTCCGACTCGCACTTGGCCGGTTTTAAATACTTGTTGTAGTTGTGGCTGGTGGTGGCTTGGTGGCTAATCTCTATGCTGCTGTTACTTCCGTAAATTTGTGTTTGTGACGACGAAATGACTTTTTTTTTCACGCATCTGAAAATTCTGAATGTTATTAACTATAAAAAAATATTCAACCAATTTGATTTTTTCAGACATTCCTCATTATTATCAAATTAGTACACTTACTATTAGTTCATTTATTATTGTTACTTAAATTTACTTTTTTATTTTAATACACTTATACACGTTAATTTTTTAAGTATATCTAAAAATTTAATGGGGATATCAGACCACGTTTTGGAATATGAACGTGCAGTTAAAAGTTAAAAAATAAAAGTTTGAAAATATCGGAAAAAATCTTGATTAATCGGCAAAATCACAAAAATAGCAAGACACGTGCGTAGATTAATTTTATTCATTATTTACGTAGGTAAACAAGATTTCTTTGATGACGCGTCTAAGTCCAGAAATCGGTAAAATTTTGGGGCAAAAACATACTTCAATTATTAAATACTGAAAGTTTTAACTGTACATTACATACTCGATTAGAATAGGGAAGAGATACACTCATTTCATTTTTAGATATACTTAAAAATTAACCGTGTACAGTAGAATATGTGGACATTGAAATGTGTTTTTTTATTTCCCTTATATGTGTATGTGTTACGGCTAATACCCGAATGCCCATTAGCTCCGGATAATTTCGGTTACACATATTATTATAGATTTATAAGAAATTGTAAAAGTTGGCTCGGCTGGGCAGAAAACCTGTCTAACTTGTCTATCATTTAGAGTCCGCTCCTATCCGAAATTATCCCATTTGTATTTATCGGATTCGAATACGGTTACTATTAGATTTATATTTCGGATATCCGATAGTTTCGGTTTAACACGTCACGGTTATTCAAAAACCTGTTAAGTTAAAATCGGTTCTTTCTGTTTCCAGAAGCAATATTCTCAACGACGTCTCGAGGTTCCCCTATGGTAATCATAGGTGGGTTCCCGTACCTACGCCATTTACAAATTGGAATGAAGGTCAGATGGTGGTGCCGCAAAAGAGGATGCAAATCTGTGGTCTACACCATCGATCAGACTGTGGTCCTTCACAAAGGAGAACATAATCACACATGATCTTCTCGATTATTTTAAGTTTACTCACTCAGTTATTAAACTGTGCCACCAGTACCAATTTCCGAATTATATTCATCATCGGAAACTATTTTTCTGACTCTTTTAATTGATCCTACTGATTTACTGACATGAGCATCACTGACATGAGCAGTTTCTACAACCGATAGATCACGATCTTGTTAACAGTTCACATAAACATGTTGATAATTGCAGATGTGTTAAATAGTGTTGTTGGAAAACGTCCAATAGCCAACAAGCCAGTTGAATCACGTGACCTAAAGAAAAATATCATAACTGTTATTCAAAACCTGTTATTTGGTTCTTTTTATATTTCTAACTCTTCTCTTTTTTTATATTTCTCCTTATCCGACCATAAGGAAGACCTGTGCCCCAGCAGTGGGGATATTAAAAATATGGTCATTTCATATTTCTAACGACCATAGGGACATCAGTCAGTACCGGTACCATTACTAAAAGGAAATGAAGACCAGGGTCCCAAATGCGCTAATTCTGAACAATAAAGCCAAAAGCGTTACGTTGCCATTTATTATATATTTGAGTACCTAAAAATTTACAACCTAGGGCCCTATTTTTGAATCGCTCGACAGGCGTCGAGCACTCTTTTCTACTGATTTTCGTTCGACATTTCATTGTTTTGAGTAGGGTTGCAAAATTACGTAATTTTACCGAAAAGGCTGGTAAATTACGGATATTTTACCGTAATTTATATAAATTACGGTAAAATTACCAGTGACTATTAGCGTCTTTTATTTATTTATTTCTGCTTTAGAATAAAAAGCAACACTGATTCATGGTATCTAAGCATTGAAAACAAAAAAATAGGAAATTTAATTGCGATGATCGTAGTAAAATGAAGGAATTGTGACATTTCCATACATCTACTCTCGGCAATATCTACAATTACTTCACCTCGCGTTTTATACTGCTTAGTGCGTGAACTTTTTAGTTTTTCACTTAAGGTTTTTTTAGTTTTTCATTTAAAATAGTGGTCTCCCATTTTGGAGCTCAGATAGGCTGTCTCACTCATACTTTTGAACTTAAAAAAATAACTTGATTTATTTTTGGTCAATGTTTTCAATACATCGTCAAAAGAATAGTATTACGGATATTAAACATATATCGTTTTTGTTAAAAAAATATATTTAAATGTACCAAAACTAGTTGTAATTTCACCAAGTAAATCAAAAATATATCCATAAATAAATATAAGTAAGTACGTGAAATATTCGTGATAGTTTATTCTTTTGACTATTGAAAACATTCACCAAAAAAAATCAAGTAAGTAATTTATTATTATTAGAAAAGTTCAAAAAAGTGAGTGAGTTAGCCTATCTGAGTTGCAAAATGTGTCAGACAACGCTCTTACAGACTATAATTACTTCAGCTCGCGTTTCCTATCCTATTCAGTTAATAGCTTACGGCTTGGTACGTGAAAGGGAGGGCGGCGTTTTTTTCGTTTTTCACTTAACGGACAAACAGACTAACAGATTAGTACATTTTCTCCTGTAATCAAAAATTATAAGTACTTTAAATACATTTTTTACTGAAAATTACCGTAATTTATCGAAAAATACCATAAATTACGTAATTTATCGTTTTTTACCGAATTTTACCAAGGTAATTTTACCGATTTGCATCCCTAGTTTTGAGTCATATGTCGAACGAAAATCAGTAGAAACGAGCTATTCAAAAATAGGGCCCCTAGTCTCCTTACGCCTCACGCATAGCTTTCAACAATTTTAACAAAAGTAAAGCAAATATTGTTCTGTCTGTACATTGGTCCCCAAGTGACAGTGCCGCAAAAAAAGCCTACAAACCACAGGAAAACACTGACGACAATGCCGTTCATGTTCAAAGAGAAAAACATAAGCATACCTAATTGATTTAGTAAATTGAACACACCTACGAGCTTTGCGAATAGGCTTGTTTCCACTAAGAATAAATCGGCTAGCATAAGGTTTCTAATGATTAATCATGTGAAATAGTAACAAAAAAAACACTTTTTTCATTAAAATAAATAAAGATTACCAATATTTATGTGTGTGTGTGTGTGTGTGTGTGCGTGTGCGTGCGTGCGTGCGTGCGAGCGTGCGTGCGTGCGTGCGTGCGTGCGTGCGTGCGTGCGTGCGTGCGTGCGTGCGTGCGTGCGTGCGTGCGTGCGTGCGTGCGTGCGTGCGTGCGTGCGTGCGTGCGTGCGTGCGTGTGTGTGTGTGTGTTGGCCTTTTTCGATGTCATTTTGAGTTCATTTCTTAAAACGCAAAATTTATATGTAAAATGACTAATTTTTCTTAAAATAATATATTTTTGGGATAAAATAGATACCAAACTTTATATTTTTAAACTATTTTCCAAAATTTGTCAACTAGCCTATTACTTATATTCATCATCAAAAGCTGGCTTTGAAATCCTTATAATCGAATCGACTCTTTTACCCGCCTTTGCAGATTATGGTTACATCCTCCCATCTCACAGGTAGAGAATTTCAGTGAATAATAATGGGCTGTTATGATGGTGACGTATCACTACGTCATTTAACGAACAATCTTCCATTCCAGGTCCTATTTTCAGTATTTCATCACGTGGGGCCAAGGTCATATTACTTAATGGGTACAAATTCTTGAAACACAGAACTTGCAAGAACGGAGTCAAAACACGTTGGCTCTGCGGGACACACCAACAATTAGGATGCCGAGCTTATTTGTACACGATAGATGATAAAATTGTTATCAACGGGAATGAACATTGTCACCCACATCCGTTTTATTCTAAATAATTCGTAGGTTATGTTGATTAGAAAATATACTTAAACCTATCTTTACAATTTAAACTCTTGCCATACTGTTATATAATATTCTTTGCTCTTGCTAAAAACAAGATGTTCATGTTTAGCACACACTATAAGGGAACGTACCCATATACTACGTGACCCATATTTTACCATTTTTGACCGGTTTTCACGTAGTATTTCATAGATGGTTTTACATCATTTTCAACAGAAATCTAAAAAAAATTTGCTCATTTTTGTCTTTTCATTAGTAAGGCGCTTGCCATGAGTGTGTATAATAATTTTACATACAATTACAAGTGAAAAAATGTATCAAGAAGAAAAAAAATTTCACTGCGTGCCATATTTGAATACAACTTGAAAAAAAAAAGAAGCAGATTTCCTTTGACAATATTGACTACGTGACAAAACAAAGGCCCCTCTCCCCCCTCTGTGACCAAGCATGGTATTTTAAAGACCCCCCTCCCCCCCTTAACGGGTCACGTAGTATGGGTACGTTCCCTAACCTGAATTAAAGGTATGATACTGATACCTTTCATTCAGATACTAAATGATACTGATACCTAATATGATACTTTTTCCTAGTCAAAGGTTCCCAAGGCAATTTTTGACGAAAATGATGTAGGGTCAAAGCTATTAATAATGTACACTTTACTTTGCAATAAATAAATTTGAAATTTAAAAGACGTAACCATTTTTTTAACTTAAAATAAAATTGTTTTTGTGCTTGTCTGCTCCTAGGGTTGACCTGCAAAGTATTAAGACGAAATAAGTAAAGGTGCTGGTCCGTACGGAATCCCTGCTTATTTTATAAAAATCTGCTGCAATGAGCTAAGTTTACCCTCACACAACGTTATGGTAAATAGGGACCATCAAACTAAACAACTTTTACCATGGAACCAACTCTGAAATAGCGTAAAAAAACAGCTGTTTCGTACAAAAATAAATAACGAAAATATTATGAAAATGTATGAAAAAGCTATTTTTTTAATACATTACATGTTGTATACTCTCTTTAACAAGTTCCATGAATGGCACTTTACCCACTTGTTGGAAGACTGCTTATATCTTATATATTGACAATGGGTGAAACTAACAGATATATATTCTGATTGCAGAAGATAATACCACACCTGAACAAGTTGCCTTTGCCGAAGTGGAACTGGACAGCGATGACGACGAAGCACCGCGTGATTGTACTGGCAATTATTTTATTTTGATTTCAATTGACTTATTTAATATTCACCATAATTATACTTGAACATAAAATTCTTATGTTGTTGTAGGTTTACTACCGTTCGATGTTATGAAGTGGCCCAGCAGTGAAGAAAGTGACATCGAAGAAGAGGACGAGGAACAACAACGAAACACTGGAAATGGCGCTGGAACTAAGTCAAGTGTAGCTTCTAATTATACAGCTGATTTCCCTGAAAACGCCATTCCTGAGGACGTCGAGGCCGTGAGAGCTTTAGATCATCGTGATGATCTTTACTTGCGCACTCTTACGGTCGGTGAAAATCTTTATTTTGATTGGCAACACGACCCCAATGTTTTTAAAGGTACCAAAGAGGTTTTTACAGGACGTGCGGGTCCCACATTTGAAATCGAAGATGACATAACTCCTCTCGCCCTATTAGAGAAAATGTGGGATTCCGACATCATTCAATTAATTGTAGAGCAAACCAACTTATACGCGGAGCAATCGCTTAGGAAGCCAGGTATAAAAGCTCATGCACGGATTAAGAAATGGCAGCCAGTCACAGCCAATGATATTTGGCTCTTTATCGCTGTGCTCATCCTTCAGAGCCTAGATAATCGTGGCGGTGAAACTAATTATTGGTATTCCAATTTATCATACTTGGAAATGGCTAATTTCAAAAAGGTCATGCCATATGGTAAGTATGAAATGATAAAAAGATTTTTACATTTTATAAATAATGAAACTCTAACAGGCAAATTCAAGAAAGCCGCAAAAATTAAGCCAATAGTTGAACATTTAAATAAGAAATTTGAAGGTTTATATTTACCATCCCAAGAAATCGCTCTTGATGAATCATTGTTATTAGAGAAAAGCAGGTTAAATATGGCACAAAAAATTTCAAACAAAGCCGCCGGTGTAGGCCTCAAAACGTATGAATTATGTGACTCTAAAACAGGTTATTTGTGGTCTTTCCGTGTATATACCGGTAAAGATGATAAACCATCAAATGAGGATGAAGCAGGTTCGATCGATCATAGTTTGAATGAACCTGATCCAAATGATCCAACGGAACCAGATTCGAAAACATCTGCAATCGTTTACGATTTGGTCCGTCCGCTTCTCGATAAAGGCCATGTCCTTTATATGGACAACTTTTACAATTCTCCTCTTCTCTCGAGGCTACTAAAATTACAAAAAACAGATACCGTAGGAACCTTAAGAAAAAACCGGGAATTCGTTCCGGATTCACTAAAAAATACTGAGAAATTAGAATTGCGAGTAGGACAAATTGCATTCAGTGCAACAAGCGATATGACCGTAATACTATGGCGTGACGCAAATTTGATCGCATTAATTTCCACCATACATCCCATCAAAATAGGTGCAAAAGAAAAATATGGGACATATAAATACAAACCTCAAGTAGTTTTGGACTACAATCTTCACATGAGAGGCGTCGACAAGAAAGACCAGCTTCTGTCGGCGTTTAACATGGAGAGATCCAGAAACATGTGCTGGTATTATAGATTTTTCCGAAGACTTTTGAATACGTCCATATTTAATTCGTGGATAATAATGAACACAAAACAGAAAATGCCACATCGTGTCTTTCGGGAACAGCTGGTTCAATTGATTGTTGACAAAGCCCAACCTTTAAATACGATTGTAAACCTGAATCCCAAAGCAATGCGTCCTCAGCTGTCCGGAGGCCATTACTCCGTTAAAGGGATAAAGAAGAGGGCAGTGTGCAAGTTGTGTTCAATGCAAGGCAATCCAGACAAGCGCACTTCGCGAATGTGTGATGTGTGCGTAGTGCCTCTGTGCCTCGATCCCTGCTTCAAAGAGTACCACACAAAAGTGGAATGTTGACTTAATTTCTTATACTTCTACTACTACTAGTCTTATACCTGTACCAGTTTTTTATTTGTTTTTTTATTTACCTATATTTAGATACTGCCAATAATCAGTTTCTCCTAAAAGTGGGTTGTTCTTATGCAACAATATTGTGTTGTGTGTGCCTGTCTTTTCTGCTCAGTTAATAGCAAATTGATCCCGAGAAATACTCATCGCTCTTTTCTACTGATTTTCGTTCGACATCTCATTGTTTTGAGTCATATTTTATGTCGAACGAAAATCAGTAGAAACGAGCTAGTCGAGCGATTCAAAAATAGGGCCCCTGAGCATTTGATGTGACTATCTCTCTCCACGTGTGATCTTTGACTCTGGCTCCTGGCTCGTAGGCTGTAAAAAATATATGTGTGAAATTTTTGCCTCTGGCTTCTGGCTTGTAAACTGTAATAGTAAATTACAGCCAAGAACGAGAAGCTAGCATTTACATTGTCAATGATGGTTTGAGGTTTGATGGTTTAATCATTCGAGGTAATGCAAATAGCTTCCAGTACAAGGCTTGTATAATACTTTTCTCAAGAAATACAAGGAAAAAAACATAAAGTTTTATAAAATAATGTTGCTGATGAGTATGAGTTCTACCGTTTTGAATTTGGAATACTAGTAGGTAAGTATTGAAATTCATTCAATAATTACCGCGCTGAATTTCAAATTTAGAATGTGATGAACCAGACTCCCAACAGAGATGTGGAACGCCCCGCCAAAGAGAATGTAAAAAAAAAACCGGCCAAGTGCGTGTCGGGCCACGCGCCATAGGGTTCCGTAGTTACCTTATACCATACCATATTTAATACCACCTATAATTTTTCGTCTGTAAAAATAACTTTGTTTTTCACAGTGTTGGTATGAATGACAAAGTTATATTTACGGTTTTGGAAAATGTGCTATATCTCAAAAACTAATTACTATATCTCGTTCAAACCAATTTTGGTTGAAAGTGTTTATTAAGATCTACAGCATATATTTTTTTTTAGATTTTTCACTATCTTATTTCAAAAGTTAAAGGGGGGGGGGGACACACATTTTACCACTTTGGCGGTGAATATCTTTCAAACGGTTGACTTTGAGAAAAAGTTGTCTTAGGAACCTTAATGTCATTTTTAAAGACCTATCTATAGACACCCAACATATGTTGGTTTGAAGAAAAAAAATTTTTTCAGTTTCAGTTCCATGTATGGGGAGCCCCCCCTTAATCTTTTATTTTTCCTATTTTTGTATTAAATTCGTTAGGCGGTTAACAGAATACATCAACCTACCAAGTTTCAACTTTGTAGTCTTAATACTTTCGGAATAAAGTGGCTGTGACATACGGACAGACAGACAGACAGACAGACAGACAGACATGACGAATCTATAAGGGTTCCGTTTTTTGCCATTTAGGCTACGGAACCCTAACTAGCGTTTTAAGAGACGGGAGTCTCATACAAAAAGCGTGAGTATGAAACGCAAGCGAATACAATCCTGCCAATATAAAGCTGCAAACAACGTCATGTTCATGACGTAATGCCAACATCAAGAACAAAATAGGGATGCACATATTGTCACACGAATTATCGATATCGCTATTTTTTGTAATTAGCGTAGTGACCCACGTGACCATTCCTTTTGAAATAATTTAGGTATGTTAATTTAAAAAATCAGTTAAAGGTATATAATATTTTTAGTGTTTTTTTCTGCTTCTTTGAATACTCAAAGAACTTTAGTACTTTGAATATTCAAAGAAGCTTCGTCAAAGCATTAGTTTTGACAAAATTGATTTCGTCAAAACTTTAATATTTGCGCATAAAATAAAACACTTTTTAACTGATACTAGCGAGGTTTTATTTTTATTTACTGATTTTTGATTTCCCGATGTGCTTGCGCATAGATGAAAAGTGTCAGTTTCTTTACTCCAGGCTGTGCTCCAGGTTAAAAGTTCTGCAACCTGCAACGCCCCCCTCGAGCCCGTTAATTAATATTGATTAATTAATTAATATTAATTAATAGACGTTTAATAATTAATCGATTTGAACATTATTTCTTGCTTTTTTGAGATCTGTTTTTTAAGGTTTTTGAAGAAGTTTTTTCTTTTAATTTAAAAGCTTTTTAAATAATACAATATCAATATTCTTTATTCTTTATTGCACACAAAGAAAAACTATACAAGATAATTATTTTGTATCCTACTAGAGCTAGAGAATCGATTCTAATTAAACAAATTTAAACGAAATAATTATGATTTGAGTAAAATAAAATAAATATGAACTATTAAAAACGCAGTCTAAAATAATAATTTATTTGCTAATGACATTATTTATAAAGAGGGAATTAAGTAGATAGGAGATGAAAACTAAGTTACTGAAATACAGAAAGCTACATTTTAAACTGTTTTTATAACAAATAAAAAAGTTTTTTTAGCCCTGATTTTAGTAATCAATTATTAGTCACCAATTACTAGCATATATCATTTGTTGCAGGTTGCAGAACTTTTAACCTGGAGCACAGCCTGGAGTAAAGAAACTGACACTTTTCATCTATGCGCAAGCACATCGGGAAATCAAAAATCAGTGAATAAAAATAAAACCTCGCTAGTATCAGTTAAAAAGTGTTTTATTTTATGCGCAAACATTAAAGTTTTGACGAAATCAATTTTGTCAAAACTAATGCTTTGACGAAGCTTCTTTGAATATTCAAAGTACTAAAGTTCTTTGAGTATTCAAAGAAGCAGAAAAAAACACTAAAAATATTATATACCTTTAACTGATTTTTTAAATTAACATACCTAAATTATTTCAAAAGGAATGGTCACGTGGGTCACTACGCTAATTACAAAAAATAGCGATATCGATAATTCGTGTGACAATATGTGCATCCCTATTTTGTTCTTGATGTTGGCATTACGTCATGAACATGACGTTGTTTGCAGCTTTATATTAGCAGGATTGTATTCGCTTGCGTTTCATACTCATGCTTTTTGTATGAGACTCCCGTCTCTTAAAACGCTAGTTTTTTTTACATTCTCTTTGGATAACATTTTCAGAGCATAAGTGAGAAAAAATATGACGGCGCGTTTATGTTATTTCACACATTTTTTTGTAATTTTATCTTGTTTTTGTTTGATGAACAATAATAATTACAATTTAAAACAATAAAACAATGGTAAAACATTGTTAAGTCATAAAATCTAGTGAAATAATCAAAGAGGGGACTAACGTCCGTGCGGGCTTGCGAGTGACGTCAGCGCCCGAACTAGTTTTGCATGTTGTGGCGCCGGGTGGCGTGAGTGGTGGCGTGACTAGTGGGGCGACCGGCCGGCCTTTATAAGCAGGCGGCGCTCGCACTGGGACACATTCGATCGTGAGCCGTGGCGCTGTACGTACGCTCGCAATTCTGCATACCTCTTCGCTTTCTCCAACGCCCATGGATATGGCTGAACTAAATGGTCAGCTCGGCACTCCGTCATCAGGAGTGGGGATGGACCAGGAAGCGGAAAACATACTATGGGAGCACCAGTCCTACAAAACCGATGGAGAAATCTCTTGAAAGTGCAGCATCGTGGCGTGATGGATTCGGTGATGACTGTCCTCGAGCCTGGGAAAGGGGTGACCAAACTTATTTTTCCAGAATTTAGTCTTCAGGGGGCGGATGCGCGAGTGCAGTGTGATGCAGTGGACATATGTTTAGGAGAGAACCCTTCAAGTGGAAGCCAGTTAGTTATGCTCCTTAGTAAGGCTCCCTGAGGTTAGACAGCTGCAAGTTTTGTGCACAGCAGCCGTTCCAAGGTTGCATTGTCAGAACTTTAATATTTTTTTTTCATTTTGATGCCATCGTAGCTCCTGCTGCTACCTTGTACAGGGTTTTTTTCGGGCTGCCCGAGTGGTGGAGTGAAGGGGGCGTGGACACCTAAACACGCTTGTCCACGCTGTACCCACCAGGAGAAGCAAACCAAATCCACGGCTGAGCGAATGGTTAGCTTAGGACTGTCACACCAGCGGTGGACCACCTTTAAAACATTGGTGAAAAGTTTCCATTTTTTTATATTCGGTTCCTGAATGTTCATTAATAAAAGAGACGTTTCACAGATAAGAGAAATATTACGATTCAGTTACTTTTAGGAATAGGAAAATTAAGCCTACGAATCCTACGATGCAATACTCAAATTATTTTGATTGTTACTTTTTAGGATTACTGAGCTGAATCATTACTTCATGAGGTCCCCAATTCTTCATTGGTATTCATAACATCATAATAGGGCAAGATTTAATTATGTTGGGCTTTTTCAATTTTCAAAATGAAACACAATTTATTGCACAATGTGAGCTTAGCGAAAAAAAATAATGATTTTAGTAATGTAAATGATACCGATGTTCCCTCAGAGCCTATAACAGAATTTGAAAGAAAATACTTGAAAATTATCGTTGACAGACTTGTTTATGATTGACCGAATAAATAATCCAAGTTTTTGACTTCAAGATCCGAACACAACTATGTCAAAAATCCACGTGAATTTCGGATTTTGGCGATTATAAACCTGAAGGACTTTATATTTTTATTTTCAGTAATTATAAATCGTGCAGTGGAATGATTGATTGCTCGGTGATATTTCGAATCATTTCTATCAATAGTTTCTCTGATAAGTTAAAATAACAAAACTATACTGCCAAACTGCCATTATTTAATTATTCACACTACAAAAATTTTGGCCCATCTGAAAACAAAAGAGGAACAACGTAATTTTTCTAAGTTTCGTTTTGACGAGTTTTGTTCCATCCTAAAAATTTTTTTGAAAACTTATTCATTCTAGAACCTGTCAACCTGATCTGTGGACGCTATTGACGTTTTTTTTTGTTTATGTTTTGCTTTAGGTCGTACTTTTTCTTTTGTTCTCGCTATTTTTGCCTGAAACTATTTTTACCGCTAATTAGATTTTGTGGTTCCTGTCTGCAAGGGTGTGGTGACGAGATGCTCAAACAAACTTTTTTTTTGTATGCCAAGGCCTACACTTTTACGGGGTGTTGCTTTTTGTATTTTGTTAAACTGATTCAAATGTTGACAACACCGATTTTTTTTAAGCAGAAGAGCTTCAGCGGCATCATGGGGTCCACTTTGGGAGGTTTGCGATTGTCTATCATTGGATTCTTCATAATTCTTGATATTATATTTGGAATAAAGTTGGAATTTACTAAAATACTAGTAATTGAACTTAAAACATTTTCGATATAATATGGTCCTGGCACGGAGGGATTGCAGGAGAAGGAATTGGGTGGGCTAATCTGGTTCGATCGTTGCTTCCGCGTGCTGGCTGTGGTGGACGCGCGTCTCACTTCTTCTTATAGTCTCCGACGTTGATTATTTGAGTAATCACAGTGGTCTTTGGATAGCTCGCGGCAATCACCTTGTAGGTGTTCAAACTTGACCGAGGTAATGAGGAGCACGAAAACTCGACTCAACGCTCTGGCACGCAGGCAGGCTGGATTGGAGGTGTCTAAATATGGCCGACGTGACCAGATATTGGTTGGCCCCCATAGGATCATGGATGGAAATGATATGAGGGTAGATTTCGGGTTTATGGATGTAGCATCGGTGCAAATGTGAATCGAGTCTAAAGTGATGTGAAAATAACCTGAATCTATGATTCATCTATATCTACCAGGTACCTTGTAAAAAAAAAAACTTTTTTTTCTGAAACATGAACTTTGTTAGCGATTGAACGCAAACATTAATTTATTTTAATCTGTAGCTTAGGATGGCCACTCCATCCCTTTTAATATTGTGACTGTATCTGTGGTCACTCCCTGTTTTCCCGTGTAATGGTTGCTAAAGTAAAATATACGCTTGTGCATTTTTCACAATTCTACGGTTTTATTTCATTCACGTTGATAATATTCCTTCAAACTTCAATACGGAGAAAGTAAAGTTTAGAATGTACATAAATAGCTTAATTTTATTTTATAACTACCTTTTGCAAACTGAATCATTTAAAAAACTGAATAAAAACGATTTTTTCTGAATACCAAAATTTTGTTACGTTACTGTTGGAAAACCTCTTTTGATTTAGGTATAATTTTTATACTTACTTATCCAAACTGACTGCAAACTGAAGTTCTTTGATTTGAAATAAAAATGTCACTTGTTCACCGTCCACTGCCTTTATTTCATTAATTACATAATCCTCAGCATACATCACTTAATTTTCTTTACAAAAAAAAACATAAACAAAAAAAAAACTTTTAATTCCTCTTTGACATTCATTGTTATTTATGAAATTATTAATTATGATTTAGAAATAGTGTCTGGATACATTTTTCTGATTACAAAAGTACTTAGAAATGTACTTTGCTAACCATATAAATGAAACTTATGGATCCTAGTCAGACAGTGAAACTCATAAGAACATGAGTTAAAAATTAAAAATTTTAGAACTTACATACTACTATTGTTTATTACTTATTTATTTACGGTGCAATGCCTTTTGGCCTTCGTTGGCCATGGATTTCTGGATGTGCCGATGACGGCAAAAGTAAGTATTCGTATGAAGTATTCGGTATTAATGGAGGAAATATGCTACTCAATGTAGTGATCCATCCAGTGAAATATGCTACTCAATGTAGTGATCGCTGTGTGACAAATCTGTGTGACAATTGGTCCTATTATATGTTATGTGTAAAGAGGAAATATGCTACTCGATGTAGTGATCCACCCAGTGAAATATGCTACGCAATGTAGTGATCACTTTGTCCCCAGTGAAATATGCTACTTAATGTAGTGATCGCTGTGTGACACGTCTATGTGACAATTGGTACTATTGTGTGTTCTGTGTAAAAAGGAAATGTGCTACTTAATGTAGTGATCCACCCAGTGAAATATGCTACGCAATGTAGTGATCACTTTGTCACCCAGTAAAATATGCTACTTATTGTGGTGATCGCTGTGTAACAAGTCTGTGTGACAAGTCTGTGTGACAAGTCTGTGTGACAAGTCTGTGTGACAAAATTCTGTGTGACAAAAGTCTGTGTGACAAAAGTCTGTGTGACAAAAGTCTGTGTGACAATCGGTACTATTATGTATTCTGAGTAAATGGCTGATGGCCATGTATTCTGTGCAATCGAACTGTGTGACCATCCATCTGTGTGTCGATCTATCTGTTTGAGATTGTTGTAATCAATAGGATAATTGTTCTTTTTTTTAGGGGCCAGAATGGCCGAGCTCGAATATACAACTCACCATATTTTTGTTTTCTTAGGACAAGTCTGATAACGAGACACACGAGGACGTGTGAAGGCGCAGGACGGCCGTGACGGCGCGTTTATGTTATTTCACACATTTTTTTGTAATTTTATCTTGTTTTTGTTTGATGAACAATAATAATTACAATTTAAAACAATAAAACAATGGTAAAACATTGTTAAGTCATAAAATCTAGTGAAATAATCAAAGAGGGGACTAACGTCCGTGCGGGCTTGCGAGTGACGTCAGCGCCCGAACTAGTTTTGCATGTTGTGGCGCCGGGTGGCGTGAGTGGTGGCGTGACTAGTGGGGCGACCGGCCGGCCTTTATAAGCAGGCGGCGCTCGCACTGGGACACATTCGATCGTGAGCCGTGGCGCTGTACGTACGCTCGCAATTCTGCATACCTCTTCGCTTTCTCCAACGCCCATGGATATGGCTGAACTAAATGGTCAGCTCGGCACTCCGTCAAATATTTATTTATCTACACCCATATAATTAGCTTATTGCCAACATCAAAACAACCAGTGTCTTAACAAGTATCGAAACGAGTGTTATATTTTGTAGCTAATTTCTTAAAATGTATCTCCTTCGAAATTATGGTTACTATGACACTGGTTGTTTTAATGTTGACAATAAGGTAACTGTTTTGGAACCTTTTAGAGAGTATAAATATCATGGGTGTAGATATTAAAGTCTTGTATGCAACTGTGCATAATTAGATATTTAAACGAGCATGTGATATTATTAAATACCCCTCATTATAACAACAGTAGCATAATAACTAGTGTGTGTAAGATTCATATGTACTTACTGTATGTGTAAATTTCGGTGCCAAACCATCAATAAAAAACTTTTGAAAGTATCTAACAATTAAGAAGTAAGAATAAGTAAGTAGGTAGGTACTTAGTAATAAGTACAAAATGTTTTTTTGTAATAATAAACGTTTCTTAATTTTTTGTTTTGATTCAAATAGGGCAAGACTCGTCATATACGACATTCCTACCTAGGGATACAAATCCATAATTGATCATCGTTATAAAATATCCGACAATATTGACTTTTGGAGAAGATCTATTGAAGAGTGGATAAGGTTTAGAATTTTATGATATTTAACACTATTATCCTGACATTTAAGCTACAGAATTGTATTAAATGGCTTGGCTAGGTTACTTCTTCACAAAAGCGTACATAAACATAACCAGGGGCCGTACCGGCTAACTTACATGGCTATCGTAATCGCTTTCATTTAACAAATGGATGTGATACATTGCTACTTTTCTTTGGTAAAATCCAAATGCCTACTTACGGCTTGAACGCTCAAAACAAAGAAACTATTTTTAAATTTGAGATTTTTGCATTTACAATGCTATTTTTAAACAATACTAAATAATATACTAGAAAAAATACGACTCGCACCAGATCAATACTCAGACGGGAATCGAACCCGCGACCTTTGGATATCCGGTCCAATGCTCTGACCGCTGAGCTACCGAGTCACTAGTGACATCGTCGAATTTTTCCTAGTATATCCTAAACTCTTACGCTGTAAGCCAGCGTTATTTCACCAATGTGAGGAATTACCTCGACATTCAATTGAAATATCTTTCCAGATATTTTAACAATTGATTAAGATGAAATAGCTATATAATTTTTAAATTTGAGATTTTTGCATTTACAATGCTATTTTTAAACAATACTAAATAATATACTAGAAAAAATACGACTCGCACCAGATCAATACTCAGACGGGAATCGAACCCGCGACCTTTGGATATCCGGTCCAATGCTCTGACCGCTGAGCTACCGAGTCACTAGTGACATCGTCGAATTTTTCCTAGTATATCCTAAACTCTTACGCTGTAAGCCAGCGTTATTTCACCAATGTGAGGAATTACCTCGACATTCAATTGAAATATCTTTCCAGATATTTTAACAATTGATTAAGATGAAATAGCTATATAATTTTTAAATTTGAGATTTTTGCATTTACAATGCTATTTTTAAACAATACTAAATAATATACTAGAAAAAATACGACTCGCACCAGATCAATACTCAGACGGGAATCGAACCCGCGACCTTTGGATATCCGGTCCAATGCTCTGACCGCTGAGCTACCGAGTCACTAGTGACATCGTCGAATTTTTCCTAGTATATCCTAAACTCTTACGCTGTAAGCCAGCGTTATTTCACCAATGTGAGGAATTACCTCGACATTCAATTGAAATATCTTTCCAGATATTTTAACAATTGATTAAGATGAAATAGCTATATAATTTTTAAATTTGAGATTTTTGCATTTACAATGCTATTTTTAAACAATACTAAATAATATACTAGAAAAAATACGACTCGCACCAGATCAATACTCAGACGGGAATCGAACCCGCGACCTTTGGATATCCGGTCCAATGCTCTGACCGCTGAGCTACCGAGTCACTAGTGACATCGTCGAATTTTTCCTAGTATATCCTAAACTCTTACGCTGTAAGCCAGCGTTATTTCACCAATGTGAGGAATTACCTCGACATTCAATTGAAATATCTTTCCAGATATTTTAACAATTGATTAAGATGAAATAGCTATATAATTTTTAAATTTGAGATTTTTGCATTTACAATGCTATTTTTAAACAATACTAAATAATATACTAGAAAAAATACGACTCGCACCAGATCAATACTCAGACGGGAATCGAACCCGCGACCTTTGGATATCCGGTCCAATGCTCTGACCGCTGAGCTACCGAGTCACTAGTGACATCGTCGAATTTTTCCTAGTATATCCTAAACTCTTACGCTGTAAGCCAGCGTTATTTCACCAATGTGAGGAATTACCTCGACATTCAATTGAAATATCTTTCCAGATATTTTAACAATTGATTAAGATGAAATAGCTATATAATTTTTAAATTTGAGATTTTTGCATTTACAATGCTATTTTTAAACAATACTAAATAATATACTAGAAAAAATACGACTCGCACCAGATCAATACTCAGACGGGAATCGAACCCGCGACCTTTGGATATCCGGTCCAATGCTCTGACCGCTGAGCTACCGAGTCACTAGTGACATCGTCGAATTTTTCCTAGTATATCCTAAACTCTTACGCTGTAAGCGAAAAATTCGACGATGTCACTAGTGACTCGGTAGCTCAGCGGTCAGAGCATTGGACCGGATATCCAAAGGTCGCGGGTTCGATTCCCGTCTGAGTATTGATCTGGTGCGAGTCGTATTTTTTCTAGTATATTATTTAGTATTGTTTAAAAATAGCATTGTAAATGCAAAAATCTCAAATTTAAAAATTATATAGCTATTTCATCTTAATCAATTGTTAAAATATCTGGAAAGATATTTCAATTGAATGTCGAGGTAATTCCTCACATTGGTGAAATAACGCTGGCTTACAGCGTAAGAGTTTAGGATATACTAGGAAAAATTCGACGATGTCACTAGTGACTCGGTAGCTCAGCGGTCAGAGCATTGGACCGGATATCCAAAGGTCGCGGGTTCGATTCCCGTCTGAGTATTGATCTGGTGCGAGTCGTATTTTTTCTAGTATATTATTTAGTATTGTTTAAAAATAGCATTGTAAATGCAAAAATCTCAAATTTAAAAATTATATAGCTATTTCATCTTAATCAATTGTTAAAATATCTGGAAAGATATTTCAATTGAATGTCGAGGTAATTCCTCACATTGGTGAAATAACGCTGGCTTACAGCGTAAGAGTTTAGGATATACTAGGAAAAATTCGACGATGTCACTAGTGACTCGGTAGCTCAGCGGTCAGAGCATTGGACCGGATATCCAAAGGTCGCGGGTTCGATTCCCGTCTGAGTATTGATCTGGTGCGAGTCGTATTTTTTCTAGTATATTATTTAGTATTGTTTAAAAATAGCATTGTAAATGCAAAAATCTCAAATTTAAAAATTATATAGCTATTTCATCTTAATCAATTGTTAAAATATCTGGAAAGATATTTCAATTGAATGTCGAGGTAATTCCTCACATTGGTGAAATAACGCTGGCTTACAGCGTAAGAGTTTAGGATATACTAGGAAAAATTCGACGATGTCACTAGTGACTCGGTAGCTCAGCGGTCAGAGCATTGGACCGGATATCCAAAGGTCGCGGGTTCGATTCCCGTCTGAGTATTGATCTGGTGCGAGTCGTATTTTTTCTAGTATATTATTTAGTATTGTTTAAAAATAGCATTGTAAATGCAAAAATCTCAAATTTAAAAATTATATAGCTATTTCATCTTAATCAATTGTTAAAATATCTGGAAAGATATTTCAATTGAATGTCGAGGTAATTCCTCACATTGGTGAAATAACGCTGGCTTACAGCGTAAGAGTTTAGGATATACTAGGAAAAATTCGACGATGTCACTAGTGACTCGGTAGCTCAGCGGTCAGAGCATTGGACCGGATATCCAAAGGTCGCGGGTTCGATTCCCGTCTGAGTATTGATCTGGTGCGAGTCGTATTTTTTCTAGTATATTATTTAGTATTGTTTAAAAATAGCATTGTAAATGCAAAAATCTCAAATTTAAAAATTATATAGCTATTTCATCTTAATCAATTGTTAAAATATCTGGAAAGATATTTCAATTGAATGTCGAGGTAATTCCTCACATTGGTGAAATAACGCTGGCTTACAGCGTAAGAGTTTAGGATATACTAGGAAAAATTCGACGATGTCACTAGTGACTCGGTAGCTCAGCGGTCAGAGCATTGGACCGGATATCCAAAGGTCGCGGGTTCGATTCCCGTCTGAGTATTGATCTGGTGCGAGTCGTATTTTTTCTAGTATATTATTTAGTATTGTTTAAAAATAGCATTGTAAATGCAAAAATCTCAAATTTAAAAATTATATAGCTATTTCATCTTAATCAATTGTTAAAATATCTGGAAAGATATTTCAATTGAATGTCGAGGTAATTCCTCACATTGGTGAAATAACGCTGGCTTACAGCGTAAGAGTTTAGGATATACTAGGAAAAATTCGACGATGTCACTAGTGACTCGGTAGCTCAGCGGTCAGAGCATTGGACCGGATATCCAAAGGTCGCGGGTTCGATTCCCGTCTGAGTATTGATCTGGTGCGAGTCGTATTTTTTCTAGTATATTATTTAGTATTGTTTAAAAATAGCATTGTAAATGCAAAAATCTCAAATTTAAAAATTATATAGCTATTTCATCTTAATCAATTGTTAAAATATCTGGAAAGATATTTCAATTGAATGTCGAGGTAATTCCTCACATTGGTGAAATAACGCTGGCTTACAGCGTAAGAGTTTAGGATATACTAGGAAAAATTCGACGATGTCACTAGTGACTCGGTAGCTCAGCGGTCAGAGCATTGGACCGGATATCCAAAGGTCGCGGGTTCGATTCCCGTCTGAGTATTGATCTGGTGCGAGTCGTATTTTTTCTAGTATATTATTTAGTAAAGAAACTATTGTTTGTATCAACACGCATCGAATAGAAAAACGTTCTTGTGAATAGACCTAACAAATTATCAGAACAGTCACCTGACGCACAGCGCGCGCTCGCGGCGCAGAGGCGGATCAGACAACGGTCAGAACAGGTGCGCCGTTGTCTGTTAAGTCTTCAATAGATTTTTTTAAATATGTTTAGATCATACTAGACCCACATATTTAGAGTTGCAATTTAAATTTATATTGGCGTATGTAATTTATTTATTTTATGTTATTGTAAATTTTATTTTCAGAGGCGATATTCTCATTAACGTCCCGCGGTTTCCCTATGGTAACCATAGGTGGGTACGACTACCTACGCCATTCTCAACAAGGGATGAAGGCTAGATGGCGGTGCCGCAACAGAATTTGCAAATCAGTAGTCATTACTATTGACCAGGCTGTGGTCGATCATAGAGGCGAACATAACCACAATTAAACTGTTTGAGTCGAATCAACTGTTTTACGACGATCTCCAATCCGCCTGCAAAGATCATGCCAACATGGAGAAGACGATGGCAAGATTCTCCCACGGTATAGAACTACGTTGTGCAGTGGATTAACAATCCGCAATGCCGAATATGGTATACAACGTCCACAGACCATACAACAAGTAGGTCTGTGACAACGTCACACCCCTGGCACTCCATACAAGCGCTGCGTTTCAACTACCTATTACACAGACGCTACACAGTGACGTTTTTGCACACGCGTAACTGTGTGCGTGAAGGCTAGAGCACGGATCGGCACGTGAACTCGCGCGGTGGGCGCCGGTGGGGTGAGGTAATTGATTGTGGGGCGGGGCGGAGAGTTTCCTTTCTGTACGGTAGTAATTATATCTATTCTGTGGCAACGTGTTACAAAAGGACCATGAAACTGAATAACTTTTATTATGGGACCAACTCCGAAATTGCGGCAAAAATTCAGCTGTTTCATACAAAAATTAACAACGAACAAAAAAGTCTGGAACGGGTGGTGGTAAGAAAATATAGACGATTCGAAAGTGCTTAATTATCAAGTTTATTTGAATAAAGCCATTTTGACTTGACGAAAAGATCAAAATAAAAAACAGCAGATTTTTTTCGCGATTTCAGAGTTGGTCCCATAGTAAAAAGTTGTTCGGTTTCATGGTCCCTATCTACCATATTCGGCATTAGGGATTATTTTGTAACACGTTGTATAGGGACCATCAAACTGAACAACTTTTACTATAGGTCCAACTCTGAAATAGCGAAAAAAATTCAGCTGTTTCATTCATTTTGATATTTCTTTACTAATTTTTGTATGAAACAGCTGTTTTTTTTCGCGATTTAAGAGCTGTACGTTGATAACGTAAGTCTGTTGCTGACAATACTCGATTGAAATCAATTGAAAGCGCAGTTACATTGCTGATTTAAGTAAGATAGTCCTCACATTGGTTCTTAGCTAAAGCAGCAATGTAACTGCGATTTCTGTCAGAGTTGATTGCAACAAAGTTACATGATTACCCCCCTGGTCTCGTAGTGTAACTCATAGTCTAAGTTGTTCAGTTTGATGGTCCCTATCTACCTTTATCGGCGTCGCAGGTTGTTTTGTAACACTCTGTATAAGTATGACGGCTTACATTTCTAGGAATACAACTATTTTTCAGTTTTTGTTGCTTTCTACTAACGTGTTCTTTTTAGGGTTCCGTAGCCAAAATGGCAAAAATCGGAACCCTTATAGATTCGTCATGTCTGTCTGTCTATCTGTCTGTCTGTCTGTCTGTCTGTCTGTCCGACTACTTAGTTGAAACTTGGTAGGTAAATGTATTCTGTAAACCGCTTTACGATTTCCTCACAAAAATAAAAAAATAAAAGATTAAGGGGGGCTCCCCATACATGGAACTGAAACAGAAAAGATTTTTTTTCATCAAACCAATACTTGCGGGGTGTCTATAGATAGGTCTTTAAAAATGACATTGAGGTTCTTAAGACATTTTTTTCACAAAGTCAACCGTTTGAAAGATATATACCCAAAGTGCCAAAGTGGTAAAATGTGTGTCCCCCCCTTTAACTTTTAAAGTAAGAGAGTGAAAATTAAAAAAAAAATATGCTATAGATCTTAGTGAACACTTTCAACGAAAATTAGTTTGATCGAGATACAGTAAAAAGTTTTCGAAATATAGTACATTTTCTAAAACCGCAAATATAACTTTGTCGTTCATACAAACACTGTGAAAAACAAAGTTATTTTTTCAGGTGAAAAATGATAGCGGTATTAAAATATGGTATGGTATAATGTTACTACGGAACCCTACTGCGCGTGGCCCGACACGCACTTGGCCAGTTTTTTTTCAATAGCGAGTAAGTAATAAAAGCTTTTTTTGTTACGCACATATTTTTTTATATTTTAGTAATTATGATTTAAATAGCTAATTTAGTAATTCGGATTTTTAAACGTATTTGACAATTAGCAGTACTTGTGATTTTAGGTAGGTTAATAATTGTCAAGGATGATTTTTCCATATTTTTAATAGGGTTTTTTATTTATTTATATATTACTTAGGGTAACATACAGCTTTAAATAGTAAAACATAATTTTAGTACCTACATTAGGTACCAAAAACAGTTTCCATGTTAGATGCATTTCTTTGAATTGACACCGAACACCTCCGTTGTTTGATCATTTACTAAGCATTCGAATAAGTGCGCGAAAAAAGGACAAGGCAACGTCGCCTCATAATAAACGAGCATCATTAAAAACTGAATTGTCTCAAACAACGTCAACTCCATAACTTTTTGTTACCATTTTATGTATTTTTTATCTTGACTTTGTGTGTTTTATTTTAAATTAACTACTAACCATAATGTAAGTTGACTTTGTTTAAATCACTCTTGTAATCATTCTTACTAACAGCATCATTTTAACTTCTTCATCTTAGCATCTTTTGGCGGCCCGGAATATGTTCGATGCATTTCTTTGAATTGACACCGAACACCTCCGTTGACGTCACGGTGTGTGATGCCGCCGACCGCGTACGTTTTAAAGTTAGTGCCAGCCTGGCACAACTCTTTCAGTAAAAAACGATCTATGAAACGGAGGCGAATTTTGAACCCGTCTAAGTTTGAAAGAACGTTGACAATCCACAAAGCAGTAGATAATTGACAACATTCGAATTTAGGCGTATTATACTTCGCCCCATCAAAGAGTATTCTATCATCTTTGACTGTTTTACCGCGAATGCCGTTTGACGTTTCTCTTTTGTTTGTTTTCGTTGAATTCGCCTCCGTTTCATACTCACGCTTTTTGTATGACACTCGTGTCTCTTATAACGCTAGTTATTTTTACATTCTCTTTGGTTAGTGCACAATCAATTCCCGTCGCGATCGGGGCATGCACCAAAGCATTCATTTTAGCATAATTATCATTTTATTATAATTTTTATATCAATATAAATCATTTTATCAACTATCAATTGTTTTTATGTTCCTAACTGGAACATTCCACCACTAAATAGTACATTACGTTGAACAGACAAATTATGTAAGCAAACAGATGTAAGAAATTATTAAGTAAATAATGATGTTATAGTATCCTATATTTACTCTCTGTTTACACATCCAAAGTAGGTGTACCTATAATATTGTATTATTTGGCACTCTAAAGCTTAAAATTTGTCAAACGGATCCTTGAATCAAAAAGTGGTCTTCATAAGCGTACAATGTTTTCAAAAGACCTATCTAAGGACACCCCCACATTATGATATCGACGAGAAAAAAAAACATCCGGACAGGTGAAACCAAATAAAAGCTTCTAAAAAAATAAGAGACTTTTTAATGAGTCACTGTTTTGAAGAACTTTTTCAAATTGGTACATTTTAATATTTTCAGGGGCGATATTCTCGTCAAACTCCCGCGGTTACCCTATGGTGACCATAGGTTGGCACCAGTACCTACGCCATTACCAAAAGGGGGTGAAGACCAGATGGCGATGCCGCAACAGAAACTGCAAATCCGCAGTCTTCACTATCAACCAGACTTTGATCTCTCATAAAGGCGAACATAACCACAATTTGTATTACAATTAAAAGGACTAAGGGGTCAGCCCTAGCCATAGAATAACTATAGAATTTTAAAACGTTAAATCCATATTTTTCGGAGCGAAGCGAAAACGAAAATTTGTAAATGTGACATTTACTACAGGCTCTGTCCGGAATTTACTAAGTGTTACAAAATAACACCTAATGCCGAATATGGTAGATAGGGACCATCAAACTGAACAACTTTTACTATGGGACCAACTCTGAAATCGCGAAATAAAAATCAGCTGTTTCATACAAAAATTAAAAACGAAAATATCAAAATGTACCTAAGTCAACCATGTATATTGTTACAAGCAAAGAGTACAAAATGTTAAATTCGTTAGAACCAAAATTTTTGATGGCGCATTTTAACTGCAGTGACGCTAAAAACAAGTTTCTGACATAAAATAAACAAAACAATAAACAAAGATACAATATCTTATCCTATCACCACATCATCTAACGAACTGTCATTCATTCCAGGTCCTATCTTCAGTATTTCATCACGTGGGGTGGTGCGAAGTTCATATTATTCAATGGGTACAAATTCTTGAAAAACTTAAGAAAAAGCTGATTTTATTTTGCTATTTCAGAGGTTGGCCCCATTGTAGAAGTTGTTCAGTTTGATGGTCCCTATCTACCATATTCGGGATTAGGGGTTATTTTGTAACACGTTGTATAAAGTTCCCTTCCTTTCCTTAAGGCGGTTGTATGACCGAAAGTGGCGCCCTCAGAGGTTTTTATTTAATAAGTTATTAATAGAAAAAGACTTTAATAATGTTTCTTGTGGAGATTTTAGGGCCCATGGTCTAGTATTTTTAGAAGGTATCACTACATGCCCTCGTAATCATTCGTAGAAGTAGATAGCAAATGTGTCAAAAACTTTTAGCAGTTTTTAGGGTTCCGTACCCAAAGGGTAAAAACGGGACCCTATTACTAAGACTTCGCTGTCCTTCTGTCTGTCTGTCTGTCCGTCTGTCTGTCTGTCTGTCTGTCTGTCTGTCTGTCTGTCTGTCACCAGGCTGTATCTCATGAACCGTGATAGCTAGAAAGTTGAAATTTTCACAGATGATGTATTTCTGTTGCCGCTATAACAACAAATACTAAAAACAGAATAAAATTAATATTAAAGGGGGGCTCCCATAAAACAAACGTGATTTTTTTGCCGTTTTTTGCTCGATATTAATAACGACAACAGGTAGACAGTTGAAATTTTCACAAATGATATATTTTTGTTGCCGCTATAACAACAAATACTAAAAACAGAATAAAATTAATATTTAAGGGGGGCTCCCATACAACAAACGTGTTTTTTTTGCCGTTTTTTGCTCGATATTAATAACAACAACAGGTAGACAGTTGAAATTTTCACAGATGATGTATTTTGTTGCCGCTATAACAACAAATACTCAAAACAGATTAAAATTATTATTTAAGGGGGGCTCCCATACAACAAACGTAATTATTTGCTTTTTTTGGTACGGAACCCTTCGTGCGCGAGTCCGACTCGCACTTGGCCGGTTTTTCTATCTACTTCTAGCAGTGACTACTAGGGAATGTAACGTCTAAAAATACTAGACTGTAGGCCCTAAAATCTCCACGATAAACATTATTAAAATTGTGTATTAGAATTATAATATTAAATAAAATTCACCGCGGCGCCACTTTCGCTCAGTGTGCCACCTTAAGATTCATTTCTGAACATTTAGAAACAACTGGTTGTTTTTCTAGTACCTAACTGACGTAAAATGTAGTTTTTAATTTTTCATGTTGAAATAAATACTTAGATTATTAGTATTTTAACAAATTTGGTTTTAAAATACGTCCGAACAGCTGATCGAGTTTTGTATGAAAAGTCGAATTCTTTTGGCTGTTTTCGGAAAATTCGTAGAACAAATGTTGTTGTATATGATGTAAGTAATCTACTCCTGCGAGGTTGTTGGTGTTTTACAAATAAAACTGTATATAGAATTGTTATTAATTATATGTAATTATATTACTGTTATTAAAAAACCTGCTAAAATTAGTTCTTCTCATTTTCAGGGGCTATATTCTCATCAACATCCCGTGGTTCACCTATGGTGACCATAGGTGGGTACCAGTACCTACGTCATTGCCAAAAAGGGATAAAAGTCAGGTGGTGGTGCCGCAAGAGGGGATGCAAATCCGTGGTCTTCACCATCGACCAGACTGTGGTCACTCAAAAAGGAGAACATGACCATCAGCCATTTTAATGTCCCCACTGCTGGGGCACAGGCCTTCCTTATGGGTGGATAAGGAGGTCGGGCCATAACCCACCACGCGGGCCCAATGCCGATTGGTGGGTGTTAACAACTGCAAATGCAGCCGGCACCAACGGCTTAACGTGCCTACCGAAGCACGAAGGAGCTCAAGATAATATATTTTCGGTCACCCATCCCATGACCGACCCTTGCGAAAAATGCTTAGCCTCCGCAATCGCTGGGCCAGGCGTAACCACTGCGGCACAGCTTCTCGAGAGAAAAGGAGAAGATAACCGCAACTAAATGATTCAATTATTTTAAGTTACCTTATTTCTTAAACTGTAACCAAAGTAAAAGTTATTCGAATTATATTAATCAGAAAATATTACTGGCGCCTTTAATTAAATCATCTGTTTTACTATGACCTTCAACCCGTCTTCAAAGATCATAGAGGAGATGAAGGCAACATCCACCCACGGTAGACATCTAACTACATTCTGCAGTATACATTATTATGGAATGTTATGATTACCTAAATATCAACACAGCTTTTAAACGAACTATCTTCCATTCTAGGTCCTATCTTCGGTATATCATCACGTGGAGCGAAGTACATATTACTGTATGGGTACAAATATTTCAAACACATAACAAGCAAAAACGGAATTAAAACACGTTGGCTGTGTGCGACACACCAACGAAGCGGATGCAGAGCTTATTTGTACACGATAGAAAATGAAATAGTTCTCAACAAGAATGAACATAGTCACCCACCTCCATTTTAAATAATACGTGTAATATATTAGTAGGTAACGTTTCTTAGAAAATATAACCCATCCTTACAAACTTAACACTTTGATTTTATTAAAGGATTTAGCACTGAATGAAGCTTGTTCTAAGCAAAGAAACTTTAACTGCAGTGACGCTAAAAGAAGTTTTTTACATTTTTTTTTTTTTTATTTTTTTATTTGGTAATTAAACAAATTTACATTTTTTTCTTAATCTAAATAGTGCAACAAAAACCAGAAAGGTTTATTCGTACACTACACATTCGTCACTGACAATCATAAATGTAGGTTTATAGACAGTTACATTACAATACAAGTCAACTTAGTTAAAATTATATCCTAGCATCATCTAAAAATAAAAGTATGCGACAAACAAGTTAGGCTGGCGCGTGGTGCGCGGAAACCGGACAAATACAAATACACACAAACACGCACACACGTGCAATTCGACACAAGATGGCAGTCAGCACAGCTATTGTATGATGCGGTGAGTCAGATACTTTTTTTTAAGTTCAAAGTAAACACGTTTACAATACTGCGTACAGGATGCTTCATTTCGTGAATATTTATGGGCAAAGTATTACTTATATTTAAATGTGCTTACTTTATTTTATATCGTTAAGTTTATTTAGTTTATCTATAAAGTAGGATTTAAGAATGCTTTTAAAATTTTTACTATTAATTTTGTTTATTGTATCAATGGGCAAGTTATTTATTAAATTTGAAACAATATATGCCGATGTCCGTTTTCCATATTGGTTATGAAATATAGGTAATAGAAATTTGTTCGTTGTGACGCTTCTTGTTAATTTATTATGGCTAACTTTTTTTAGGTCTGCATTAAAGTATCGTTCTGTTAAGATGTTATATTTAAATTTTTCCTGTACGGGTATCAATGAGCAATAGGAGAACAAAGCCTGGTAATTGTTTTTGTATTCCTCCCTTACTTTACGGGGTACTATGGTTTTTAGTATACGTAATTGAAGTTCATAGATTTGGTTAAGATGAGTTTTGGCGGCACGTCCATAACTACTTAACCCATAAGAAATAATCGATTCACCTAATGATTTATATAAAGATAGCAAAATGGGGTATGGAATTCTGTACTTAAGTATAGAAAATTTTGCAAGCAATGCGCGTAGTTTGTCACACACATGACGAATTTGGTCAACCCATAAGAATCGGTCGTCAATAGACACACCCAGGTAAGTCTGCTTTTTTACAACCTCTAAGGCAGCGCAACAACAAACGTTGTTATTGGTGTTGGAATGAAGGCAGCTGTGGCTGTGTGCTATAATATTTATGGGAATTGTTTTTCTATTTTGGCTAGTACTTATGTACATTACTTTAGTTTTACTGTCATTAAGTACGAGTCCATTATCATGGGACCATTTTGAAAGTGAAGTGAAGTCACTTTGTAATTTAGTCAGTGCTAGATTAACATCAGTATCGGCCGCAAGTATGCAGGTATCGTCGGCAAATTGGAATATTTCGCAACCTTTAATGACGTTTGCAAGGTTATTGACATATGTTATGAAGTGTAGTGGTCCGAGTACTGACCCTTGTGCTGTTCCTTCGGTGACGTAAACCTTATCACTTACAGCGTCATTAACCTTAACGTAGTATGTACGGTTTTGTAAGTAATTTTTGCACCATTCTAGTAAAGGACCGCGGACACCATTCTCCTCCAGACTATCTATGAGTTTATCATGACGAAGCGTGTCAAAGGCCCTGCTGTAGTCTATAAAAACTACGATAACGTGTCTTTTATTGTCCAGATGTTTATTAACAGAATCCGTAAAGTCAGAGAGCAGTTGAGTAGTATTTTTACCGGGTTGAAATCCATACTGTTTTTCAGAAATGATACTGTTATTTCTGTAAAACTCATGAATTTGTTTGCCAATAAATTTTTCGACCACTTTGTCAATTATAGGGAGAATAGTGATTGGCCTGTAATTTTCATAGTCTTTATGGCTACCCTTTTTGTAGACTGGTCGAACTATTCCGGCCTTTAATTGTTCAGGATATTTTCCCGTAACTATGCAAGCATTAATCAGTTTGGCAATAGCCAATATTATTTTATCACCAATTCTTTTTATATCTACAACCCTTATACCATCAATTCCTGGTGCTTTTTTGTTACTTAATTTATTTACAATACTCTCGACATTTTCTATCCTGGCTTTTTTTAAATACATTGTTACGTTGTTATTAGGCACACTATACGTTGACTTATTTAATAAAGGGATATTACAATTTGGTGTGATAGATTTTACACTATTACTAAAAGTTTGGGCAAATCTGTTTGCTATATCAACCGGCTTACACGTACTATTTTCAAAAGCAGTCACTAATGCGTTGTCGATAGATATTTTAATTCTACCAGTTAATCTGTTTAATAAGTTCCACAATAGTCGTGGATTTCTACTATGTTCAGCAATTTCTTTCATGACGCACTTATTTTTAGTCTTTTCTATCAATTTATTAGCATAATTTCTAGCTTTGTTATATTTTAATCGTAATATCTTATTGTTAGTGTCATTTTTCCACTGGATAAATAAATTATCTTTATATTCACATGCTTTATTTATTTTTTTACTAACCCAATTTATATTATTTTTACGATAGTTTTTTGAATTGCATTTTTTAGTTGTTTTTGAATTTGTGTAACATGTATTAATATTATCATTAATATAATTAAATATTTCTGTAGGACAATTCATATTATTTATAGGTTGCCAATTAATTTTCTGTAAAAGAGTATTCATTTTATTAAAATCTGTTATTGTTTCGTTAGAAGTAGATGAAGCATCCTGTATTTGTAACGCTCTGCAGGCTAACATAAACTAACAAATCAACAAACAACGAAATAATGACATATCACCAATTCACCACATCATCTAACGGACAGTCATTCATCCTAGGTCCTGTCTTCAGTATTTCATCACGTGGGGCGAAGTACACACTACTCAATGGGTACAAATTCTTGAAACACTTTATAACAAAGAACGGAATCAAAACACGTTGGCTATGTGCGACAGACAACAACTCTGGATGCCGGGCTTATTTGTACACGATCGGGAATGAAATAGTTATCAACAAAAAAATTCATTTTCACCCACCTCCATTTTAAATAATAATAATTGTTAGAATTTTCTAATTATACACAATACTTACTTACGAACTTCTATGTTTATACCCAATACTTACAAACTTTAACACACTCATTTTATTCAATCGTGTAGATTGTTATAAGCAAAGAGTACAACATGTTAAATTCGTTAGAACCAAAACTTTCGATGGCGCATTTTTAATTTAAGTGCAGTGACGCTAAAAACAAGTTTCTGACATAAAATCAATAAACAAAGATACAATGACCTATCAACACATCTAACGAACTATCATTCATTCCAGGACCTATCTTCAGTATTTCATCACGTGGAGCGAGGTTCATATTACTCAATGGGTACAAATTCTTGAAAAACTTAATAACAAAGAACGGAATCAAAACTCGTTGGCTATGTGCGACAAATAACAACTCTGGATGCCGAGCTTATTTGTATACGATAGGGAATGAAATTGTTGTCAAAAAAAATGAACATTGTCACCCACCCCCATTTTAAATAATACAAGTATACCTGTATTGGTAGCTAATGTTTATCAGAAAATATACTTAATTCTTACAAACTTTAACATTTTAATTTTATTTTATCAGTATCGTAGATTAGTACACTAGATTTTTCCAAGCAAAGAGTACGTCATTATAAATTCGTTAGAACCAAAATTTTCGCTGACGTATTTTTTAACTGCAGTGACGCTAAAAATAAATAAACAAAGAAGCAATGCCCTATAACCACATCATCTAACGAACTGTCATTCATCCCAGGTCCTGTCTTCAGTATTTCATCACGTGGGGCGAAGTACATATTACTCAATGGGTACAAATTCTTGAAACACGTTATAACAAAGAACGGAATCAAAACACGTTGGCTATGTGCGACACACAACAACTCTGGATGCCGGGCTTATTTGTACACGATAGAGAATGAAATTGTTGTCAACAAGAATGAACATTGTCACCCACCTCCATTTTGAATAATACGAGTGTGTTTGTAGGTAATATTTATTAGAAAATATACCTAATCCTTATAAACTTCAACTCTTTCATTTTATTAAATCAGTATTTAGCACTGTAGATTGTTCCAAGCAAAGAGTTTTTAACTGCACTTACTTTAAAAACAAGTTTTTAACATAAATTAACAAATCAAAAAACAAAGAAACAATGACTAATCACCACATCATCTAACGAATGTCATTCATTCCAGGTCCTATTTTTAATATTTCAGCACGTGGGGCTAAGTACATATTACTCAATGGGTACAAATTCTTGAAACAATAAGAAAAAACGGAATTAAAACACGTTGGCTATGTGCGACACACAACAACTCTGGATGCCGAGCGTATTTGTACACGATAGACAATGAAATTGTTGTCAACAAGAATGAACATTGTCACCCACCTCCATTTTAAATAATACGAGTATATATTTGTTGTATTAGAAAATATACTTACTAATTCTGATAAACTTTAACACTTTCATTTTATTAAATCAGTATTGAGCACTGTAGTTGTTCCAAGCAAAGAGTAAAAGATGTTAAATTCGTTAGAGCCAAAATTTTCGGTGACGCATTTTTTAACTACAGTGATGACAAAAATCAATTAACAAAGAAACAACGACCTATCAGCAAATCATCTAACCAACTATCATTCATCCCAGGCCCTGTCATCAGTATTTCATTACGTGGGGCTAAGTACATATTACTCAATGGGTACAAATTCTTGAAACACTTAATAAGAAAGAACGGAATTAAAACACGGCACTGTGCGAATCAAAGAAAGGGTTGCCAAGCTTATTTTTACACGATAGAGAATGAAATTGTTGTCAACAAGAATGAACCTTGTCACCCACCTCATAATGATAATGTTTATTAGATTATAATGCGTAATTCTTACTAACTTTAACACTTTCATTTTCTGTAGATTGTTCCAAGCAAAGAGTACCAAATGTTAAATCGGCAGAACCAAAATTTTCGGCCGTGTATTTTTTCAACTGCAGTGACGCTAAAAAAAAGTTCAATACAGATATTAGAGAAACGACCTTAATTCTGCAATCCTGTGTTGTAAAATATTATAAGTGCGAAAGTTTGTTGTCGGCGTTAATACAAAGTAACAATGTGTTTAAATGTGATGCTGTCTCCTTCAAACAATATTGTCAAAAAACCGGCCAAGTGCGAGTCGGACTCGCGCACGAAAGGTTCTGTACTAAAAAACGGCAAAAAGATCACGTTTGTATGTATGAAAGCCCACCTTAAATATGTAATTTATACTGTTTTTAGTATTTGTGGTTATAGTGGCAACAGATATACATCATCTGTGAAAATTTTAACTGTCTTCCTGTTGTAGTTCTTAATATCGAGCAAAAAGGGCAAAAAAAACACGTATGTTGTATGGGAGCCCCCTTAAATATTTATTCTATTCTGTTTTTAGTATTTGTTGTTATAGCGGCACAGAACTACATCATCTGTGAATTTCAACTGTCTAGCTATCACGGTTCATGAGATACAGTCTGGTGACAGACAGACAGACGGACAACGGAGTCTTGGTAATAGGGTCCCGTTTTTATCCTTTGGGTACGGAACCCAAAAAAATAACAGCATCAGATTAACAGTGTCAAAACTAAACTTTGTTTTAAAATCTTTTGTAGTAACGCTGCCGTGATAGATATTTGGATATTTGTTACTCAATCGCGCGAAAACTGCTGAACGGATTTGAATGAAATTTGGCAGACAGATAGTTTATAACTTGAATTTAAACATATAATACACAGGCGTATGATTACCGTCGCTGTGGGAAAACCCGAATGCGAATGCCAGACGAATATACGGATAATTTGAACAAGTAATACTTTTAATCCTGCTCAAACGTTCTCTCGGCATATTCTCTGAATGTTATCAATGCGAAAGTGAGTTTATTTGTTCGTTACGTTTTAACGTCTTAACTACTCAGATACTCAACAGATCATCATGAAATTTTGCATACACATTGTCAGATGCACAAAAGCGACGTAGGATATCTTTCATCTAGAATACTGTTTATCAAGGGATAGAAAAATAACTGTGCACTAATAAAGTAGTATTAGATAATAAAGCCAATGATTTGTTCTTTTTACATTTTCAGAGCCGATATTCTCAGTGACGACTCGAGGTTCCCCTATGGTGACCATAGGTGGGTACCAGTACCTGCGCCATCGGCAAAAGGGAGTAAAGGTCAGGTGGTGGTGCCGCAAAAGGGGATGCAAATCCGTGGTCTTCACCATCTATAAGACTGTAGTAATTCACAGAGGAGAACATAACCACCATTGAGTCTCAACTATTTTAAGTATACTAAGTTCTTAAAATGTACCACTAGTACGAGTTTCGCAAATTATATACATCATCAAAAACTATCGCTCTGATTCCTTTTATCAGATCAACTGTTTAACTATTATGCCCGACTCGCCTACAATTCTCTCACGGTGGAGAACTAAGTTCTGACCCCCTAGCATGAGCACCGAAACGCGGTATGATATAGCGATTTATCATGGAGGTGAGGATCGATAAAACGCAATATCTCGCGATATTTATCGTGTTTTGGTTGTCATGCTAGGGGGTGCAGTAGATTGTTATGGGGTTTTATGATAATTACCTAATTATCACTACACATCATCTAACGAACTGTCATTCATTCCAGGTCCTATCTTCAGTATTTCATCACGTGGGGCGAAGTTCATATTACTCAATGGGTACAAATTCTTGAAAAACAGAAAGATTGGAATCAAAACTCGTTGGAAGTGTGCAACACACAACAACTCCGGATGCCGAGCTTATTTGCACACGACAGAGGATGAAATTGTTTTAAAAAAAAATGAACATTATCACCCACCTCCATATTAAATAATACGAGTACTTATAATACAAGGTGGTACACTATAACGTTGACAATTGATTTTTTAAATAATTTTATTAACATTAAACTTAAATTGCATTATGTTATAAATTACACATCCATTTTATAAATCCCTATTGGTCTTCAAAAGCGTTGTGGAATATTTTACCAGGCGTTTGACTCTACGTATTTGGCCCTAAAGGAGATTGAAGACAAATAAAGGGATTGTATCTTTATTATTTATAACTTAATTTAATTTAAATTTAAAGTAGTTAAAATTATCTGAAAAATTACTCGTGAACGTTATTTTGCACGACCGTGTATATATTTAGGTTTAGGTAAAGGTTTAATAGAAAATATACCTAATTCTTACAAACTTTAATACTTTCATTTTGTTAAAACGTGTAGATTGTTACAAGTAAAGACTTCTAAATGTTAAATTCGTCGTAAATACGTTAAATAACGCATTTTAACTGCAGTAATGCTAAAAACAAGTTTCTAACATATAGTAAACAAATCAATAAACAAAGATACAATGACCTTTATCCATATCATCTAACGATCTGTCATTAATTTCAGGTCCTGTCTTCAATGTTTCATCACGTGGGGCAAAGTACATATTACTCAATGGGTACAAATTCTTTAAACACTTAATAACAAAGAACGGAATCAAAACTCGTTGGCTGTGTGCAACACATAACAAATCTGGATGCCGAGCTTATTTGTACACTATAGGGAATGAAATTGTTGTCAACAAAAATGAACATTGTCACCCACCTCCATTTTAAATAATAATGTTTATAAGGAAATATACCTAATCCTTACAAGCTTTAAAAGTTTCATTTTATTACATCAGGCAGGATTTAGCACTGTACTCAGTGTAGATTGTTCCAAGCAAAGGTACAAAATGTGAAATTTTGGTCGCGCAAATTTCTCTACAGACTTTAGAGAATCCTTAATCCTCTGCAAAATAATGAGCCTGTGAATGTTTGTCGGCGTTACAACAAATATATTTTAAAACAATGTTTAATTGACACACAGTTTATAAATAAATGTAGAGCTGTCTCCATTGAAATTTTTTTTAAATTGACAGCTTCACATTTTAACAGTGTCCTAACATTTTTTTTACATGTTTTTATTAGGCGTGAAATACATAGAAGCGACGTAAGGTGCCGATACGGCGCAGATATAGACCAGTCAAAAATGGAAAAAAGTGAGGTTCTAGAAGCACATCATACCACTCATTGGGAACTGATGTTTTCTGACTAATTCGACCCCGCTGAATCAAAAAGTGGCTGCCATCTTTGCTACGTCACAGCTCCCTTCCCTATACCCTTAGGAAGTGAAAACATTGGTTACCAAAAAGTAATATGACTTGCATCTAAACTCATAACGGCATTTTTTGACTTGTCTATACGCTACAGCAGCGATATCTGCGCCACGTCGCTCGTCGGACGCGATGCGCCGCCCCGCCGCCGTACGAAGAGCACGTGTTGCTTGGTACAGTACGCATAAAAACCTCAAAACTCGGTATTTATTCTTTATTATTTTTGAAGACATTATTTTGAAGTAGATATTCTAGAAACAACTACATCACTGTATCAGTGGCGTGCCTAGGCCTACAGAGTATAGCAAGCCCGAACCCTAAAATCAAGCAAATTTTTTTACCAGCTCAATATAAGCAAGAAAAACAATGCATCTCACAGTTTCTCTTTACTAATTTAAGATTTTTTCATACCAAAATATTGATGCGACACCGCCCAGCGCCATCTAGACTAATTAATAGATAAGTCGCAAAAAAGCACCAAAAGCACAACCCTTAAGCATACATAATTATTCATAAATTAGTTCGACACAAAATGTTAGATGGCGTGACTTTATCGAATTTAATTATTCTTTAATCAAAACTAAATTTCTCGTTTAAAATGTGTAACTCATAATAAATATTTAAATCATTTCACAAAATAATAGCGTTCCTGAGTTTTTACTAGACAATTCCAATCCTATCCCCTTGTCGTTTAAATGAAAGACGCAAAACTAACCTTACTTATTTATTTTTATAAGAAGAACCAACAATGTAAACGAGTTCACGACGAAATTAGGTACGTACGATACATTGAAGAATTGTATTTCTTTGAAAATACTGAAATGAAGAGGTATTATTACCGGACTGCAAGTGCAAGGCAAGGGTCATTTTTTGTATTTCTCTTGGATCGATTCAACTCGTGGACACTTTCACAGATCACACAGTGAATAAACATTTTAATCCATCACGAAAAAACATTATCAATCATTAGACTGAAATTTAGACATATTTTTAACACAAAAACACTAATAAAAGCCAAAACACTTGTTGTTTCAAAACAGCTGTCGTCAAGTCGTCACAGATTATTGGCGTTGGCGTTATGTTGGTACCCCGTAAATTTATTCTTATTGCGATGGAATAAGGTTCAAAATTGAATAAATTTCCGGGGTACCAACATAACGCCATGGGTAAAATAACCGCACTCTACGCGGCGGCCTCGTATTGTGGCCATTTGTGGCAAACTTCAATAGCAAGCATGCTTTGGCTCGGATTGGGCATTTTTCATAGAATCTATACATACCTACAGTAGTATGTATGTAGTGGGGTACCAGTTCGCTAACGTTAGAAGAGTGCGTATGTATGGATTTGCGAAGCCCGGTTGCAAGCCAACGAGTGCGAGAGAGATGCAGTGTATTGTTCGATTAATACGCTATATTATGCAGTTTAACGACTTGACTATCGATCAGTTGTTTGAAAAATTGAATCTTTGGTTGAGTTTGATTGAAAATTTACGTTCGTGAATAATATTTTGCTGTTGTCATTAATTGAGATTCATTAGTAGTGTAAATAAGATTTTGTTAGGGCAATCCGGGCTTTTGGGCTTCTATGGAGGTACCGCCACTGCACTGTATCGTACAATGTAGCTTTGCACATTATCGTTTGGATTCTAAAGTACCAGGATAACATAGCTATGGAGGCGGTAGTTATAGTACATTAGGTTTTTTTTCTAACCAGTCGTAACAATAAAATTATTTATTTAAGTTATAACTTAAATCGCATCTTCGTCTTCTGAAAAGGACATGTTTTTGGAACAAAATCAGCATGTATTTCCTTTGCCGACCGTCTCAAATCTGCACCGTATCGCCGCCGTATCCGAGCCGCGTCGCTTCTGTGTATTTCATGTCGCATCCGTCTCGCGTCTGCATCGTTTCGCCGCCGTATCTGCGCCTTATCTCCGCCGCATCTCTTCTGTGTATCTCACGCCTTATATTTTGTACTTGTAGTAACGCAATGTTGTTTAGATATTGGTTACTCAATCACTCAAGAACTGGTAAACGGATTTGAATGAAATTTGTGACACTAATAGTTTATAACTTGGATAAAAACACAGAATACTTTGATCCTGGTCAAACTTTAACTTTCTCTGGGGTTATTTCATGTGTCATCGCGGACGAAGTTGCGAGCAAAACTCGTAATATTTTCAATGCGAAAGTGATTTGTTTGTTTTGCAAACTAAATTCATCATCTGTAACTATTGCTCCAGCTCCTTTAATCGGATCATCTGTTTTACTGTGATCTTCATCCCCGCAAAACGTGATCATGGCAACATCCTCACATGGTAGAAAACTATAGCACTATGTAGATTGTCATGGGGTTTTATGATAATTACCTATCTCACCACATCATCTAACGAACTGTCATTTATTCCAGATCCTATCTTCAATATTTCATCACGTGGGGCGAAGTACATATTACTCAATGGGTACAAATTCTTGAAAAACAAAAAGAGAGGAATCAAAACTCGTTGGAAGTGTACATCACACCAACGATTCGGATGCCGAGCTTATTTACACACGAATTACGAAGGCAGCAGCCGTAGGACTTAAAAAAAACCGAAATTAAATTTAAACAATTTATTAAAAGAAATTACAATTATTTAATTATAGCTAATTAGAAACGAAATTGACCCGATCGATGTTAGATTCGAAGTGCGGGCGATGACGTTCCGGTGCTTGGCCTCGGCGGTGGTCACGCGGCAGCAGCGGGCACGTTCCGCAGAATCGGCATTTACTTAATGTTGCAATATTTAGGCATAGCCTACTTGCAAGGGCGGCGTCAGCAATCCTCGTAGTGCCAATGTACGTAATTTCTCCCCCCTCAGATCAGCAACTATTTGAGAATTTTGAGAGCAAATGTTGCTGGTGTGTCGCGATCAGATTTTCCAGGGTTTCTTGGTTCTGGGGGTTCTGGCTTTGCGTAGTGATGGTAGCTTGAGGTGGCTGGCTCTATGGTTTCATTTTTCTTAAGGCTTCGTAGTCTGTAGCGTCGTAGCATGACTACGAGTGTTAGTGCAGTTGCACCGAATAGTGCGCCGTAGAAAGGTATCGTAGTATGATATAGTGTTGCAATCGCCGGTTCGTCAATTTTGATGGGAGGCTGGAGCGATATCTTGTCTTGGATGCTTTGGAGGCTTCTCAGGTCGATCGAATGAAGATTGATGTGGGTAGCGTCGACATCTCGCATGTCCAAGTCGGGAATATTCATTATCTTGAGCGGTTGGCCTTTTAGTTCGTCGTTTTCGTTAGTAATGGTGAATTCAGGGGTGCGTAAGATGCATTTTAGTGGGATGGTGACTAAGTAGCTTCCGCGCAGCTGAGTGTAATCTTCTCTTCCACAGGATAGCTGTACCTTCGTTTCTTGCGGCAGGGATATTGTATAGTGTTGGTCGTCTAGTTTCTCCATCGCTTCCTTGAAAAGGGTGACGGATGTTAGTTTACAGGTTGTCTTAAGAGATTGCTTCGAGATGAGATGCTGGATGCAGTCAGGTACGGTACGAATTTGATGGTTTACTCCTTCCTCACAGAGATAGCCGTTACTTAACTTCGGGCATTCAGCCTCTATGTACACGAATGCAGACTCGCTAGTTGCCATGAAGGGATAGGAAGGGATAATGGTTTGGTTATTCCTATTTGGTACTACTGCTAACTTATAGAGATTATAATTTTCTTCCGTAACGATCGGGATCCTAAAAACTAACGTTATATCCTTATTTATGTAATAAAAAGCAGGTTTTATAATATCATAAAATTCTCTTAACTCTATATCCAAAATGTTTTCAGGATTATATAATTTTCTTAACCTATCTATCATGTTACGTAAAATATCTAATTTAAGCATGGCGTTATGCGTACTTGACGCACGAATGAATGCTAATATATTTTCTATGTTAATTAACTCATTGCAAGTGTCCTCTACATTTTCACTAATTATAGTTAGTAATTGAGCGAACTTTGCATATTTTATAAGGCTAGAATTACGAAGATAATCTTTATCTAATAATAAATGTAACGTATTATTTATAAGGCTCTGATTTTCTACTATCTGAGAGATGATACCAAAATGCTTAGACATCCATTCTTTACTGTAACTAATATGATTATTTAATTCAAATGCTAATTTTTCTTCATTACTATGTAGGGTCTTTATCGCGTTATCATACTTTAATGCGTCATCATAATCTAAGTTACCGGTTATGCTCTTTATTACAGATCCAAATGTATTAACTAGACCTCGTTTAGCACGGCTCGGTTCTAAACTAGCTAGCTGTTGAAAGGCTTTTTCTATTTTACTATTAAGATAATCAATTTGGAATTCGTATAGTTGGTAAGTATCGTTATAAAGTCTAGTCTTAAAAGTCTGTATTTGTGTCTGTAACCTAGAGATTTTATCTTCGATGTCACTTAGTTGAATGCGCTGTAGGAAAGTATGGTAATGGGTAATAAGTTTAGTCGGCCCTAACTTGAAAGGTAAAAGTCCTGGTCCATCGTCGAGCGTCTCAAGTCTTATCTCCTGTGGGCTTGCCATCTGGACGAGAAGCATCAGAATCCTGCAACAATTTAACATTTTTGGGCACACGTTTCAGTCTGGATTTAGCCACGGGGCCACGTTTCTTAGACGTATATATGTGGATAGGTAAGTCGGCTAGAACGGTGTCCTGGGTATACCTAGGGGCGACTTTTTGTCTGGAAGCCATGGGATTTTTTATGAAAATCTGTTGCTGAGGGGTGTACTCTATTTCAGGTTCTCGAGACTTATTCCTGTTTTCTATTAAAGCTGTACGATTTTCTAAGGATGTACTATTAATAAGTTCATAAACTGTATTCATTTGAGCTTTATGATTTTGTAAGTATTGTTGTAACAAATGTGGAACGGGGTCAATATCTATGGGGTCTCTAGGGTCAAAGTGACCCGTTATCAAGTCAAAAGGTTTACATTTAGTAAAACTATGTATAGATGAATTATAAGCAATGATTGCGTAAGGCATCAAGTTCACGACAGGTTCGTCCTTATGCTGTAACTTTAGTATGCGAAGGTGTTCGAGTAAAGTCGAGTGAAATCGCTCGATATTGCCGTTATCGTTCGGCGCGTGAGCTAAAGTTCTATGATGGTTAATTTTATGAAGTCTCACGAACTCAGAGAATAGTTGATTCGTAAACTCGGTTCCGTTGTCAGTCACTATAGTGTAAGGGATGCCATGGTGTGTAGTAAACTGTAATAGTCCTTGTAAAATACTAACTGCGGTGCCGTCCCTTAATAGGTAAGCTTGACCATATTTAGAGAAGACGTCTATGAAAGTCAAGTATTTCTCGTTTTGGGCAGTAAATAAGTCCATGTGTATAGTTTCAAAGGGTCTGGTTGCCGGAGGTACTTTATTGAACTGCTGTCTTATTGGGTTCCTATCATATTTTCCTTGACCACATATTGTACATTCACCTATAAATTTAGCTACTTGTTCCTTCATTTTTGGCCAAAAGTATTTTTTTGAAAGAGCTAAATAACACTCGTTAATACCGCGGTGGTTAGTTTTACCATCGTGGTAATTACGAATTATTTCTTGCTGTCTAAGGTATTCCTTAACGTTCTCTATTTCGGACTTTGTTAATACAAGATTCATAGATGAACTCTTAAATTTTTCTTGAATTATAGGGATGATACTATACATAGCTAGGGGTGGATTTATAAGCATGGCCGTTTTAACTTTCGGACTTACATACTCTTTGATAGCAGTTACTACGTCATTTTCTAAGTTGCACTCGCTTACTTGTATTGCGATACGAGTATGCGTGTCGAATGGTTTCGTCATCACGGCCCTACGTTTTACGTCTGGGACAATAGTGATGTGCAACTGTCGATGGAATTTATTTAGTGGCTCGTCAGTTATCGGAACTTCTAAAATAGGGTTCTCGTGACTAGTGTGCACGGTTTCCGTTTCCGAATTAGATAATAAAGATGGTGGCTTTTCTGAACAATTCGCGACAACTGAACTAATCTCTTCGTTATGTATTTCAATTCTAGAGAGGGCATCGGCGTTGGTGTTATTTTTGCCTTTTTTATATACTACGGTAAAATCATACTCGCTTAACTTTAGTCTCCATCTAGTTAGTCTTGAATTAGGTTCTTTCAGACTCATCATCCATTGCAATGGTTTATGGTCTGTGAGAATTTTAAATTTGCGACCGAATAAATATGGCCTAAAGTACTTGGTAGCCCAAACTATGGCCAAGAGTTCCTTCTCTATCGTGCTGTAATTTACTTCGCTATCATTGAGTGTTCTAGACGCGAAAGAAACAGGCTTATCTGATCCTATGGGTCCCTGAGATAGTATGGCTCCTATGGCAACATTGGATGCGTCCGTCGTCAGTAAAAACTCACGGTTAAAGTCGGGATACTGTAGGATAGGGTCATTTGTCAGGAGGGTCTTACATTTTTCAAATGCGTTCACATAGTCAGAGTCTAAAGTTATTTTTTTACCCTTTTTTAAGCAGTTGGTCATCGGTTTGGTTATACGGGCAAAATCGGGAATAAACTTACGATAATATCCGATCAAACCTAAAAATTGCTTAATCTGTTTAGTAGTTTCCGGGATTGGATATTTTTCTATAGCAGAAATTTTATCCGGGTTAGGTTTTATACCTTCCCTTGTTATAATGTGACCTAGGTAGTTAGTTTCTAACTTGAGAAATTCCGATTTATCCATCTGGATTTTAAAATTGGACTCTCGTAATCTTTGTAGTACTTTTTCTAAGTTATTAATAGCTTCCTGTAAGGATGTTCCAAGGACTACTATGTCATCTAAATATACTATGCAAATCTCGTTCTGGAGACCTCGAAGGACGTCGTCCATTACTCTCTGGAATGTAGATGGACTGTTCTTCAGACCCATCGGCATTCTCAAGAATTCGTAGTGGCCGTGCTCTACGTTAAACGCAGTTTTTGGAATATCGGCCTCATTCATCTCAACCTGATGAAAACCTGATGCCAGGTCCAAGGTTGTAAAATACATACATTTACCTAACTTGTCAAGGATGTCAGTTATGTTAGGAATGGGGTACTTGTCGTCAATAGTCTTTTCGTTCAATTTACGAAAGTCAACCACTATACGCCACTTTTGCTTTCCCGATGCGTCAGTTTTCTTGGGCACGACCCATATGGGTGAGCTCCATGCAGAGGTAGAAGGTCTAATTATACCTTGCTCTAACATCTTGGCTATTTGATCGCGAACTTCATTACGGTGTATAAAAGGATAGCGATAGCTTTTCGTATAAATTGGAACTTCATCAGTAGTATTAATACGATGCTTTATTTTATTCGTAAAAGTTAATTGTTCGCCTTCTAGATAAAATACGTCGGCGTAACGCGAGCATAAAGCCTCTATATTAGCCTTTTCCTCAGCGTTCATATGATCCGTCCTAAGGCGCGATAACACGTCGCGTGCGCGTGACGTAGCCATCGGCGGCTCGGTGCACGTGCACTCGATATTCAATACCTCCGCTTGCGCCGGTCTGTCTAATGAAAATATTACGTCGTTGTCGGTCAAGTTGTAAATCTCTAGTATTCCGCGGCTATTCTTAACAGATGTAACGCATTCCTGAATAAAACAGTTACAGATAACTTGCTCTTCTACTAACACATCGCCATCCGGGGCGTTAATTGGGATACGAACCATTTTAGACGAGTGGGCAGGTATTATATCCTCGTAAAGATTTACGTTACAAGAGTTATATAATTTAATAGGGTTGACCGCGTATTGAGTAGTTAACGTCTGATGTTTTAAGTCTATTTTCGCTTCCCATTTCGTAAGTAAATCTAAACCTATAAGGCCGTCGAAATAGTCATGAAAGCGGTATACAAATAATTTCATAAGATCTTGATTATTAAATTCCGAAAAACACGGGAGTGTGATAGAATACTTATTACGACTAGTCCCATGAACATTAGTGACCTCGAAGGGATCATAATTTAGAGAAAAATCAAAGAAATATTTATCTACACATTCTGGGCTAATAAACGACTGATTAGCGCCCGTGTCTATTAATAGCTTTAAAGGTGGATTCGCTATCTGAATGTAGGGCAACTGTCTTTGCGTTTGCAAATTGAGCTCTAACTTAATTTGTCTGACGGGCCAGGTTTCCGAAAATCCGGCTCGGTATTAGAATATGACGCTTGCGGCTCGTCATTTGATTCTACGTTCGTGGTGGGCTCGTAAAATTGAACTCTGTCGTCATAGTCATACGTCGCGTCATAGTAATTATTGTCACTTACGTCATTGTAATAGTCTGTGTCGTAATAATTATCTTGATAGTATGAATCGTCATAAGTACATTGATTTAAGTTTAATTCACGCGATTTAAAATAGTTGTTCGGTGGCGGGTTCCCGAATCTACGCCAATCATGTCCCGATAATGTAGGGGGTAAAGCTTTCGGGGTGAAATGCTGTACTCCGCTCATAGGTCGAGGGCTCGAAGATTGGGGTTGATTCCTAAGTGGCAATCTAAAATTATTACTCTGGGGGTTATAACGTGGTGGTGGTGCGCCGAACATCTGCTGTGTGCGAGATGGCATTCGCTGCTGGAAATTATTATTATTAGCCGTATTAAATCTAAAAGGTTGCGATTGCGGCTGCACAGGGTAGCGACTCGCTGGGGGCGGCGGCGTAAACCGCTGCATCGGCTGATTCGCTAAACTATTCATAGGCACATTAAAATTTAAAGGTTTAGGTGAGAAACCTATAGGCACGACAGGTTGTGGGCGTAACCCCACTTGTGGTCTTGGTAAGTTATCAGTACGTTGCTGTTGGTAAAGAATATTTAATTCTTCCTGCACGTACTCCAGAGCTTTCTCTATAGTCTCGGGCCTCATGCATCTAATACGGGATCCAAGTGGTTCCTTTAGACCTCGTACAAATGCCTGCATAGTCAATTTCTTATACAACGTTCGTTTGGCTTCGATAGTGGTTCCTATTGTCTCATGGAGAGTGACATAGGTCATTATCGTGCTAAACAGCGTCTGACATTGGTCATAAAATTCCTGGGGACTACTGTTACCTTGCCTAGCTAAAGAAAGGTCATTATACAAAGCGGTTTCGTCTCTTTGTTCCGCGAAATTATTAACTAACGTATTTCTAATGCCAATCCAATTTTCAGGAATTCCATTTGAATTTATAATAGTGGCGGCAGGGCCGGTAATTTTATTAAGGATTCCATTTAACAAATATAAATTATTTAATTGATTAGCGGGATCATCACTCAGAAATTCCCTACACAACTGATCACAAATTCTTATAAACCTAGTTAAAACGTTCGCGTTTCCATCGAAATCGGGAACGAGGCGTAAAGCCTTATGAATAACGTCCGGGTTTCTTTCCATCTTTTCTGGAATACTATCTAACTTGGGCCTAAATCTATCTACTAATTCTCTCCTGCGAGACTGCTGATGTGAAGCAGAAACGCTGGATTTAATTTTTCGAGGGTGAAAAATGGTGATTAAAATTAAAAGGACTTAGGAATACAGGAGGCAACACGAGAACGATTCAAGTGTACTCACATGAACATTTCGGCTCTCTGGCGTATCGATGTCTGGATACTCGTCCCTGCTGGCTGCTCCTTCGGGTTCGGATTTTCGAAGCGCGACTTGATAGCCACTCGGGCGGCTCGTGCGATACGGAAATCTTCCAGGATGTAGCGCGAAACCGACCGCGAAAATCCTACCGACTGCGCCAATTACGAAGGCAGCAGCCGTAGGACTTAAAAAAAACCGAAATTAAATTTAAACAATTTATTAAAAGAAATTACAATTATTTAATTATAGCTAATTAAAAACGAAATTGACCCGATCGATGTTAGATTCGAAGTGCGGGCGATGACGTTCCGGTGCTTGGCCTCGGCGGTGGTCACGCGGCAGCAGCGGGCACGTTCCGCAGAATCGGCATTTACTTAATGTTGCAATATTTAGGCATAGCCTACTTGCAAGGGCGGCGTCAGCAATCCTCGTAGTGCCAATGTACGTAATTCACGAAAGGGAATGATCTTGTTTAAAAAAAGAACATTGTCACGCACCTCCATATTAATGGAGTATTTACTACCAATGGACATACGGCCAAATTGCCAAATGGCCGTAAGTCCATTGGTTGCGGAGATACAGCTAGTAAAAGATAGTCATTTTTTTTGCTTGATTATTAACTTGGTTACAAATTACTCTCAAGGTACCTAAAAGTATGTAAAAAACGTAATTAATAAAAATTGTCTTTTTGTGTCGATATTGACTGGCCTATTTTGTTTTTCTTATAATTTACTAACATTTTATAACTAGCCTCCGCCCGTGACTTCGTCCGCATTGACAGTACAAAAACTCCAGTAGGTATTCCTTTTACCCGCGACTTACACATATACTACCAGTTTAAAATGACCTCCTTAGTGTATGTAAGCTAGTACTACGGAGTTCAAGCTGTTTCCCTGGTTTTACCCATCTGAATTAAATGAAACATGGCTTAGATTTTAAGTCGAACCAGCTATACACAAACTGTTAAACTCCGATCAAAATCCGTTCAATGGTTTTTGCGTGATTCGCGCACAAACATTTAGAATTTACAGTTTTATTATGATGTATGTCTGAGTTAGTTTTTTTTAAGTTTCTTTCAAAACAGTCATCATCATCATCACAGCCATTTTAATGTCCCCACTGCTGGGGCACAGGCCTTCCTTATGGGTGGATAAGGAGGACGGGCCATTAACCCACCACGCGGGCCCAATGCGGATTGGTGGGTGTTAACGACTGCAAATGCAGCCGGGACCAACGGCTTAACGTGCCTTCCGAAGCACGGAGGAGCTCGAGATAATAAATTTTTGGTCACCCATCCCATGACCGACCCTTGCGAACGTTGCTTAACCTCCGCAATCGCTGGGCCAGGCGCTAAACCACTGCGCCACCGAGCTCCGCAAAAAACAAAACAGTAAGATAAAAGTACTTATCTAAATAAAAGTACTAAAATACTTTTGAGAAATTGGCTATTTATTATCTTTCATTTGATGCTCATATTGGTATAACTAAAAAATCATTTTTCATTCATAATATGAGTTATTGACGGCGCGTGACGTTCAAAATTTTATTTGGCTATTTATTGTTAGTAAAGTTACTTGAATTTGCATTAAAATGGGCTTTGTTATCATGTTTTTTGTTTCCAAATAAAAACAATATTTACGGTAACTTGGGCTATCGATCGTAATAGGCTTACTTTGACTCTAGGATCAACTGTGCCAAGTTTCATAACTCTGTTCAAAAAAAATGTTTGCTCTAAACACCTAGATACTACCTACATGGCATGGAGATCATGGTACGGTAGAGGACTACATTAAACGGTAAATTATTATGCTGCTATAATATATTACCATATTATGTAACGCAGTGTTTCTCAAAGTTTACTGGCCCAGTTATTTTAATATTTACCTACCCTTGCCTTCACGTCACATCGTGACTCGAGATTTACTACAATATTAACCCGTCATATCTTAGTGAGATGTATCAAGCTGTTTTTAACTATTTACGAGTCAATGCTGCGATCCGGTATTTTATTTTCGTGGCCTGATGCCCGTTTATTCCCAGTTTATTCCTTTTGACAGTTCCTTCAAAGGAACTAATGGTACTTTTTCTTTCCACTAGTTCCTTCGAAAAGATTAAGGGAATAAACGGGAAGAAAAATTACTGTTAGTTCCTTCGAAGGAACTGTTAATAGGAACTACTGGGAATAAACGAAGCTTAAAAGGAACTAAAGATACTTTTTCTTCCCACTAGTTCCTTCGAAAAGATTAAAGGAACTAACGGGAAGATAAAGTACTATTAGTTCCTTTGAAGGAACTGTCAAAAGGAACTACTGGGAATAAACGCCGATGCCGGGTCGCGACCCCCCATTTGGGAAACGCTAATCTAACGGTTATCATTCATTCCAGGTCCTATCTTCAACATTTCATCACGTGGGGCGATGTTCATGTTACTCAATGGGTACAAATTCTTGAAACACAAGACAGGATACAAAACTCGTTGGCAATGTGCGACACACCAACGATCCGGATGCCGGGCTTACTTGTACACAATAGGGAACGAAATTATTGTCAACAAAAATGAACATTATCACCCACCTCCATTTTAATGAGGGCTACAAAATGACATAAAACAGTAGGCTCAATAGATGGCGTTGATAAAATGTATGTGTCAATGTATTTTTTTTACTAAGCTTCGAAGAGTAATACTTAGGTAGGCAGGCAGATCTTTAATACAGGCCGTTTATTTTTAAAAACCAATTTTGACACTACTCTTTCCATCAACGCCATCTAGTGAGGCAAATATAAGGTCCTTCTCAAATAGTGCACAATATTTTAAGGGGTCAATGTACTCATGCATACAAATAACTTTTACTATGGTACCAACATTGAAATCGCGAAAAAAATCAACTGTTCCATACATTTTGATCTATTCGATTTAAATTTTTCCCCTTAAAATTTTGTGCACTATTTAAGAAGGACCTTATATATTTACAATATTTTTTTTAAAATGTCCCTTTGAAAAGCCTATATTCATCAATGCCCGCGCGGACGCCCCGTCCGGACAACAATAGAAGATCTATTGTCTCATTTTACAGGTGTTGATGGGTTAAATAATATCATTTTGTGGGTAATGATTTTTATCGGAATATTTTTTATGAATATTATCTTTACAAACATAAACACCTACTTATAGTACTAAATTTGGTACCATTTTATAAACTTCAGGAATACAAGAGCAGAGAGTACCCACCTACAATACAAAGAGAAAGGACATTTCTATATATTTAATCAGAAACAACAGTTATTTTTCTAGTAACTAACGTTAAATATACACTTGAATTTTGCATGGTGATATTTTTACTACTCACCGAATGTCAACAGGGTTTTTTTTTTAATAATTTAATACCCAATAAAAGGTTGGCTAGAATAATCTACAAGCCCAAGTTAGCACGTCACTGCTATTCGAGGACATATTAAAAAAATCTGTTCTTTTATTTTCAGAGGCGATATTCTCGTCAACGCCCCGCGGGTCTCCCATGGTGACCATAGGTGGGTACCAGTACCTACGACATTTACAAATGGGGATGAAGACAAGATGGCGGTGCCGCAACAGAGCATGCAAATCCTTGGTCTATACCATCGACCAAATTGTAGTCCTACATAAAGGCGCACATTTCCACTATTAATGTTCTATAGGTATAATATTATCTTAAGATAAGGTTACCACCGAAAGTGGCGACCTTAGAGGTTTTTATCTAATACCCAGGGAATGATAACGTTATTTTTAAATGTAACGTTATTTCTTATTTTTTTACCGTTAATTTTAACATTAACGTTATGTCTATAAATAACGTTAATTTTAACGTTATTTTAACGAAATTAACCTTATTTCAGTAAATAACGTTAATTTTAACGTTACTTCTTACTTTCTGTTACCGTTACTTCAAAATTAACGTTATTCCAATTAATAACGTTATTTTTTTACCGATAATTTACCGGTACTAAAGTTTAACGCTATATTTAACGGTAATTTTACCGGTAAATTTACCGATAAAATGTTTTAACGGTATTTTAAACGTTATTTTTTGTATCGTTATTTTTTTAACGGAATTCAATCCCTGCTAATACCTAAGTTTTTTTAAATAAAACTTTTAGGGAATTTTTAGGGCCCATGGTCTAGTATTTTAAGACGGTATAATTACATTCCCTCCCTCGTAGTCACTGCTAGAAGTAGATAGCAAAACTGCTAAAAGTGGCCGTTTTTGACAAATTTGCTATCTACTTCTACCACTGACCTGCATATATTTACACTGGACAGGCTTATGTCAAACTGTTTTTGTGTTATTTGATTTCCGCCATTTTGGCGCTGTAGGACGTAGCGTGAGCATAGCGTGAGGGAGATGGTACTAAAGTTTGAAGTCTGGAGAGACCATCACGGCAACCATTTTCATATTGTACGTCAAAATTAGTTCTTTAGACGCACGCTAGTGGCGTTTCAAATAGGCACAAAAACTTAGCTGTCAAATCATACAGACAGCCAGTCCAGTTAAATAAAAAAAAAATTTTCATGTCAGTGACTTCTACGAATGACTGCGAGGGAATTTACTGATACCTTCTAGAAAAACTAAAAATTCCACGTATTTTTTTTTTTAAATTGTGTAGTAGAATTACAATATTAAATTAAATTCACCACGGCCTCACTTTCGGTCAGGGTGCCACCTAAATTATGTGAAGTATGAGTTTTGCAAATTATATTCGTCTGCTGTTTTGAATCATTCTCCAAAAACCAGTTTTTTTTCTCAAACACATGGTAATTTATTATATTTTGTATTTTGAAGAAATAACAACAAGGTATATTAAAAAAAACTCAATTTGATCATGTGCAAAGAATGTACAGGTACTACGAACTGAAGCAAGTTTTTTTATCCTAACTGGAATTTCTCAAAAACGTGGCATATTAGAATGTATGTACCTTTTACTGAAATGAGTATCTTATAGTATACACCATCATTAGATAATGATGAATAGAATAGAATAGAATATCATTTATTTTCATTTGATTAGGGTACACTGGAGGTCTTATAATATTTAAATGATCTGCCTATTCAACCATTAACAATAGCATGCAAATATTATCTTAAAATTTACAAATGAGTCAACCAAATCAGTAATGCCACGCAAGCCACACGTCCGTTTATTCCCAGTAGTTCCCGTGTATTCCTCTCTTTTGACAATTCCTTTGAAGAAATTGTCAAAAGGAATTACTGGGAATAAAGACTGTACACATTTAATAACCAATATGTTTTAAAAATATGTTTTTTTAAATAAGATGTTGCTTTAATTTTATGAAATAAAACATAATACTGAAAATAATATTTCAAACAGGCTGTAAACGAAAACGAAAAATTAAACAAACCAAAGCAGAGAGGTTGGAAAAGAAAAGAATAGCAGAACAGAGAAGAAAGGCAAGAATAAGGAGTGACCCCAAGCTTTACGAACAATGGCTGATTAAAGATAGAGAGAAATATCAAACAAACAAAAAATTAGGGAAAGTGCTAACAGTCAGCAAAATGACACCCGAACAGCGAAAAATAGCAAGACAGAAAAGCAGAGAATCATCAAGAAAGTATTATTTGAAGAAGAAGCTAATATCTGAATATAGCTAAAATCTGTACTTACCTACCTACCTTCAAAACAGGATACAATTTTTTTGTCACCTTTAAGAAATTCTAATCCACGAAATGTAATTCAAATTAAGTTCTTATTAAAATTTATAATAATTACATTAATATAGATGAATGACTTAATTATTTTAAGTGTACTTTCTAAAACATAAACTAATTTTATCAAAATAACAGGACAGGTTTTAATTTCTCTACATACTTGTCAAAATAAGCATTATACTAAGCATAAGTTAAGTAATCCCAGTTATGAAATCACAAAAATCCTTTAGAGTTTATTTGATGGAAAATGTAATAAGTACTTATTGCTAATCAAAAATAACTTGTTGCAATATTATAGCTTATTACTCTTAAAAGTAATGATGTAATGAATGACATAATAGTTATTTATGCAACTCTACTATAACGAGGGGTATTAAAACACGAATGTGGGTTTATCACATGAGTGTTTTAATACCCAATTATGTACAGTTGCATACAAGACTTTATCTACACCCATTTTTTTATTTTTTTCTTGTTTTGATTAGGGAAACAAACAATATTTTAATACATATGGATTAAAAACACCCATGATATTTATCTAAGCCATGATATGTATCCTCTATAAAGGTTTTGACTTTGACTTTGTCTTTGACTTTGACTTTCCTCTCCCTCCTCGTCATTATGTCTTCCGCAAGAGTGTTATAATGTTGTACTAAATTTCATAATGCAACGCTCGCGCGTGGGCGCGCGGCGCTGCAGGCTCAGCTCTCGCTCGGGATATTGTAATGATGGCAGTAAGCTAACTGTTTCAGAACCCCTTACAGAGGATTTAAAGCATATGTGTAGAAAATAATAATTTATAATGATAAAAAGTCATGTTCTAATCGTGTTTTTTTTACTAGGTACATGGGAAAAACAAAGAGCAGAGCAATTAGAGAAGCAAAGAATATCGAAGCAAAGATATAGGGCAAAGATAAGAAGTGACCGGGTGCGTTATGAGCAAATGCTGGCAAAGGAAAGAGAGAGGAAAAGAAGACTCAGGAGTAACCCAGCAGATTATTGCCTTGTAGAAGTGGAATTCAACAAACATTCTTTCGGCCATGACGGCTAAACTCGTTACTGGCACATGACATTTTCGACATAGAAAATATGAAATGTTTTTAATATTTAATTTTTTTTTTTCACATTTGTGAATGCAAATTGTTTCGAATAGCATTGTGATGCTATGTTTATATTTAGATAAATAATATATTAGAAAAAAATACTAGAAAATTTCGACTCGCCCCGTCTGAGCTACAGGCGAGTCGATTTTTTCTATTATTTTTTTATCTTAATATAAACATAGCATTGTGAATGCGACCAAAGATTTAAATCATTAGATATGCCTTCATACTGAAAATCTATAGCATCATTTCAAATCTGTCAAAATGGCGAACGCATGCGTGATCCGTTGTTTACGTCCATCGGAATTGACAACGGAAGGAAAATAAATTTCGTTAATAATTGAAATATACATACTTGCGCGTGAAATGTTACACCATTTTGCTTTATTTGTATTTCTGAAATTGTTGGTGCAGAGATAAAAGGCACAAGACGGCATTTTGAAAAAGTTCTCACGTGGTTTCTCGAAATAACTGACACTGTGTTCAAATGAGCACTGATAACCATCTAATAGCAAAGAAATGAGGCTCACTCATTTGAATGTTGTTGTTGACACATTTCGGCGAGCTCATACTATGGTAATGGCGTATCTAAAGATTTAAATCTTTGAATGCGACACAAAAAATGTATGAAGGTCATTTCGTTTTCGGTTACAGCGGCGGTGGACGGCCTCACGCGAAAATAAGACCGTGAAATACTAAATTCAGATTTGGAAGAGTCCGCCCTAAGTACCGTAGTGTTAATTATTCGGACTGGCTAAGTCTATAAGCAAAATGTAGCTCTCGAGTTTTGATGGTGATCTCTGATTGGTCAAGAAATTCACACACTTAGTAGTTAGAGTTTGCGCGCAAAACCTAACTACTGAGTTTTTTGACCAATCAGAGATCACTACCGAAACTAGCGCGATACTGGGGAATTAGAGTTTGCGAGCAAAATCTAACTACTGAGTTTCTTGACCCATCAGAGATCACCATCAAAACTCGAGAGTTAGATTTTGCTTATATGCGTCCCGGCGCACCTAGGTTTGACTAGTCAAACATCCAAGTTGGTCTCTCCTAAGTTTGGACATAAATTCGTTAGTCAAAGGCCGAAACACGATATTAGTTTTGGACATTGACTAAGCCTCCTTGTCAAACCTGAGGTTTGACTAATCAAACCTAGGAGCGCCGAATCTTCGGCGTTTGACTATTAACATATAATATTCTTTTTAGAAAGGGAAGAACACAAGGACACAAGGATAATGTATGTCATTTTCAATGCGTATATGTATGTATACACTTGTGGTAAACGGTGTTGGTGTCAAATTTATATATTTCATAGTTCGACTTTCATAGTACTACTTTAAATTACCTTTTAATTTGTCACTATTTGTTTACTCAAATAAATGAAAAAAAAACGGGTAAGACGAAGAAGACGTTCATCCGTTCGTCTAATTCATGTTAAAATGTAAACATTTTTATGTGTCTATCGGAAGTTCGCTTCGTTCTAATTTACTGATTGATAACAAAGAAAAACTGGTACTTGCCATAAAAAAAGGGTAACTTGTGTACGATCAAGTCTTAAAATAAAGCCAATAATATTTGCTACATTGATCGAGTTATGTCTATTTTTAGCGCATGTAGAAGAAAGTTAGTTAATTATTAATATTGTTTGAAATGGAAACACTTCGGAAACAACGAGTTAAAACAATGTTGTAAATTTCATAATAGCCAGGTAGTGGTTGTTGCAGATAATCTTGTAGTGTTTTCACTTTCGCTTAACTATAATAATAATATACAACATTATTTTTTGTATATACGAAAGCCGAAACACGGGTCACATATTTTCATTTTAAGAATCAGTATAAAAAAATGTATAATGATACCTTAAAACTCACGAAGTTACAAGCTTTTTGTGTTGTGCACGCGAGACCTTTTAGTGGGGTGTGCATTGATTATGGTTTTGTAAACATCTTAGAGCAACGCCGACCGGTACGGAAGCCCGCGTTGCTCTAAGGTAAATATTATTTAGTCAAAATATAACATGATATAAAAAATATTGCAATTGATTCTATTACTGATTCTGAACAAACAGTTTTCAGGTTTCGTATATACTAAAAATAAACTTGTATACATATAGGTGGTAGGTACTTCTCAACTAGTAGGTATCACTATAGTATTTTTTTTAAATAAGTTAAGTATAACAATGCATATAGGTAAGTCGAAAAGTAGTTAAATAATGTTGCATAGCACTGAATCTGCTAATGCTGATTTAGGAAACTGTATTGGCTATTGCATTGTTACTTATACATGTATTTTTTTGTAAAAGCAGCTGTTTGTTTCCCTTAATAATAAATCAAATAAAAAATAAATAAATAAATCGAATGGTTGATTATTAATTCACGGTTGACCACGAAGTTGTATTGAGACAAATAAAATGCGAAACTCATAAGAAAATTACGCTTATAACCAATATACATCTAGTGTACACGTTACTTAATAAATGCTACTTAATAAAGAGTTTTTTTTTAATTCATACCATTTTTGCCATACAGAACTCCTAACGACTTTTGAAATGTAAGTATGTGTGTGTACACATACGTACAGTACGTGTAATAGGTACTCTATGTACTCTAGATACTCGTTAAGCTACTAATCAATCTAAAAGCTATCTAAAGTTTAGATTTAATTACATAACGATTGTAAATTGATTCAATGTTATTTCAAGCTCATTACACAGTTGAATGGTAAGCAGTATTATAATCCAAGTGTTAGCATACCAAAGCCTGAAACATGAGCATTGAGGCGGTAACATACTATTCTGCCGTGTTGTGTTGTGTTTGTGTCGCGACAGAAGCGTATCGGTTTTACACATTAAGTATGGCTGGAAACACATTATTACAGTAAGATGCTGGTTGTTAGCCAGGCGGACTTGAAATAAGCTCTACCACCAAACCGAGTACAATGTGCCTCCTTCCTGGTTATCGTACCCGGGACCCCTGCGTCTTAAACGGGTTGGCGAACCACTAGACCACAGAGGCGGTAAAACACTAGGTCTTGCCGCCGCTTCTGCTGCCCTTGTTGCCGATTGAATCTTAACCAGCAACCATTCCATTAGGCACTGCATTTGGTCCGGAAAAGATCAAGTATCCTCTTTAATTCAAACTCCACCTGTTGAGAAGAGAGAATCTTTCTCCCAGATGGACGGGCCTGCTACTTCCTTCGCCACCCCGTATAATTCCTTCGCCTTCGCAATTTGGGATAGGGGAATCATGGAACATATTGTGTACGAAACAAACGTGCATCAGTTTTTTCTATCCCTTGGGAGTAGTCAGGAGCAGTTTTTTTTTTCGGTATGAAAAGTATCCTATGTTCTTTTCTGTACCCCTAACAACGTGTATGCCGAATTTTATGATGATCGGTTGAGTAGTTGAGACGTGAAGGCGTAACAAACAAACAAACAAATTGACTTTCGCATTTATAATATTAGTATGGTTTAAAGTACTATGTTTAATTAGAAGGATTTGATATGAGTTTTATTTTAACGCTTGGAAAAACCTCGTAGGTTTATAAGCGCAAAGCCATTGATACAATTATTGTAATGCTGCTCTCTTTATTTATTTAGCCAAATAAAGAGAGAAGGCATGATATTGAGTGGAAAATGTGTTATATTAGTGTAAATAGAATGTATAATTATTTAACCGTGTTTTTACCGTGTCAGTTTTAACCGTATTTTATAAAACTAGGTCGCCGTAAACGTGTAAGGAAAAAATCTAGAGCAGAGATGTTAGAGCAGCAAAAAATAGCATAGCAGCGAAGACGGGACAGGATAAAGACGGATCCCTTGCTCTATGAGCAACTGCGGATTAAGGACAGGGAGAGATATCAAGAGAAGAAAAGAGCAGGAAAAGTGATCCCGGTTAGCAAAATGTCACCAGCACAGAAAAAGATAATAAGACAGAAAAATAGGGCAGCGGCAAGAAAATCTTATTATAAAAAGAAACTTAAATCTGAAAACAAATTGAACCTTATACACTTCTAAGGCGTAAAGTTCATTAGAAATAAAACACTTTTTACGGATTACAGCGCGTATATTGGTTAATTCAGATGTTATTTTAGAATTATTTAGTTTTGATTTGTTGGTTTTTTGCGTTTTCCGACGTTTTTGACACCTTTCCAGGGGCCGTGGTCATGGTCACGGGAGGACTAAAGCAAAAAGCCTGCTCATATTTTTATGAAATTACTCGCTAATAGTTGTTTCTAAAAGTTGCGAGCGGGTAATTTCATAAAAATATGAGCAGGCTTTTTGCTTTAGTCCTCCCGTGACCATGACCACGGCCCCTGGAAAGGTGACAAAAACGTCGGAAAACGCAAAAAACCAATAAATCAAAACTAAATAATTCTAAAATAACATCTGAATTAATACCAATATACTCGCTGAAATCCGTAAAAAGTGTTTTATTTCTAATGGAATTGAACCTTTATAAAGAATAGATAGATATTATTATAAGTACTTAAGTAAATATATGATAAATAAATAAAATAAAAAAACATTATTGCCGTACGTACATTCGTTTTTTTTAAAATACTCTAAACAGAAAAGGCTTTTTAACACGTTTTTTTAACTTATTTGTGTAAACAAATAAAGAGAAGCTATTGAGTAAATTGAATAAAAAATGTGTTTTATTAATAACTTTCTGTCTTAGCAATAGCGAGTACCTACTATATATCATTATTTAACCGTGTTTTTACCGTGTCTGTTTAACCGTGTTTTTTTAAACTAGGTCGCCGTAAACGTAAAAGGAAAGGATCTAAAGCAGATATATTAGAGAAGAAAAGAATAGCAGAGCAGCGAAGGAAGGCAAGAATAAAGAATGACCCAGTGCTTTATGAGCAAAAGCTAAGAAAAGACAGAGAGAGATATTATGAGAGAAAAAGAGCAGGAATGGTGATCCTGGTTAGCAAAATGTCACCGGTACAGAAAAAGATAAAAAGACAGAAAAATAGGGAAGCGGCGAGAAAATCTTATTATAAAAAGAAACTTAAATCTGCCGTTTTAGAAGATTCTGTCGAAACTACCTAATTAAAAAATTTTGAAACTTTATTAATGTCGAAAAAGTATAATGATGGTTTTATTACAAACTTTTATCTGACTTCTATTAAATCAATTATGACACAAGATACACAGTAGTAGGTCGTAAACGATTATGGATCTGTTTCACAGGTTGAGAAAATTTAGTCACCTTTGTATTCAAATATGTTATGCGAGTAAAAAAATATAGGTATAAATAAAATAAAAATGTAATGGTATTTTATTTTGATTTTAAGAATATTACTTATTTAAGCAATAACAGTCTAATTTGAAGAGTCTTTTACCTCAACTAGGTCGTCGTAAACGTATAAGGAAACAGACGAGAGAAAAGAAGCTAGAGAAGAAAAGAATAGCAGAAAAAATAAAATTGGGGAAAGTGTTGCCAGTAAGCAAAATGACACCCGTACAGCAAAAGATAAGACAGAAAAGAAGGGAATCCGTTGAATCAGTAATAAAACATGATTGTAAGAAGAAACTCAAATCTGAGAAAATTAATGACGAAGCGTCATACTTATTACAATTAATACAGTTAATGGATAAATAAAAATCTTAAAATAAAGCAATAATCTAGAATTGAAACCTTATGCGACTGAATAGTTATAAATAAATGTAATAGTATATTTTTGTCTGTTGATGCCTTTCATTCTCAGTATTTCCCACCCACCCAATACTGTTTTTGTTAATGATAGGTTACCTATGAAATTGCCGATATTTTTTCACATACGGAGAACCTCATTCTTAAAATATTCATCGATTGCTTGACAGATATTATATAGAATAGACAACTATCAGTATAGGTGCCGGCATATAACTTGGCAAGATGAGACAAAAGATGCTCCGAGTTGTGTTTGTAGCTGCTGCGCATCTTTTGTCTCATCTTTGTATTGCCAAGTTACATGCCGGTATCTGTAATAATAAAATCCTTATTTTACTTTTCATAATATATATTTTTTTAAGTTACTTCTTGTTTTGTTTTAAACTTTATTTGTATGCTTAACCTAAATGGAATAAGTTAGCTTAGTGTTTAAAAATTTGTTTATGAAAGTTTTGTAACATTAGCGTTTACGGTTGTGAGGTAAATAAATTAAGATAATGCTAGTATAAAAATGCAACTTTTTAATATTTCTCCATTCAAATCGCCAAATTTATAGGTATAGACTTACCGCCTTCTTCATAAAAACAAGCAAAGTTATAAGAGGCTTTAAAATGTTTTGTTTCTTTTACTCTTTTGACAAAATGATAAAGATAAAACACATTTCAAGACTGCCATTGCCAAAATAGAATTATTGGTCGTTTATGAATAAGACCGTTTAAAACAACTTTTCAACCAGGTCGCCGTAAAAGAAGAACTAAACAAACAAGAGCAGAGCATTTGGAGAAAAAAAGAAGAGCAGAACGGAGAAGAATGGCAAAAATAAGGAATGACCCGGTACTTTACTATAAATGGCTTTCTGAAAAAAGAATAAGAACAAAAAGACAAAGAACTGAAATAAGAACTAGGCTAGAAGAAAAATGAATGCAACATTTGAACAAGCAAACATTTTTGAACTTACATAAATAAATACTCCAAACAGATTTTGGCTGTTTAATTTTAGGTTTGTTGACATTAATTGCATTATTTTAACTATTTAAATCTAAGTATTAAACATTCGACAGATATATGCAAGAAAAATTATTTATACTTATCATATGCCATTGTTTGCAAATAAATGAATTATGATTGAATTAGCTAGCCAGGCGGACTTGAAATAGCCCTACCACCAATCAAATGTAAAGGTAGTTTGAACAGCAATTACTGAGGCAGTTTTGGACCCCAAAATTGGTCTACAACAAACCTCTTAGGCCCCTTTTTAACGAGACGGCTATCCTCCAGGTCTAGGCATGGTTTTAAACCGTGTCTATGTCCGGTCGTCAGATATGGGACACTAGACGTGAGGCGTATTTATTGTAACAGTTAAAAATAACAGATAATTAAATGTAACTATTTCGCCCTATTACGAGCGCTATGAAATAACTGTTGTTCAAAGGAACAGGCGAAACAGACTGTTCTCGCCGTCTTTAATGTTCCCTGTACCGAGCTGTTATCAGAGTAACAAAACAACCTGTTGCCACTGTTCCGCCTGTTACGTGGAACAAGCGCTTTCTTACTCTAACATATGGAAAGAAAAGAGACAAAGCTTGTTATTTTTATCTGTTATATAAACCGACCATATCAAAAATACATTCGACTTTGTAAATTAGTCGTGTTATCTGTTCCTGTGTTTGTTTATGGCATTTTTTGTTATTTGTGGCAATAGAGTTTGGCTGTTTTGCCAATGTTATGTTAAAAGGTAGGTAAACAGGCTGAATTAAATAAAACTATTTTAATTTTATTGAGATTCTAAAGGATATCGTGGAAAGGATGCATTCTTAAAGAAAATTAGGATATGCGGATAGGAAATGGGACATCTAGTGCTGCCAGGGAGTTAAGGAAAAGATCAGGGTTCCCAGATTGGGGGTTTTTGTAGTAAAAATTTCCTTGAAAATTTTCCTGCAGTAGACTTAATTCACCTGGTATTTCATCATCACCATTTATGTCTCCACTGCTGGGGCACAGGCAATGACCGAAAGAACAAAATGATGTAGAGAAGGTAGGAAAACATTTGACTAGTGATCATTAGTTAAAAACACGGGTGCAAGCGATTTTCGACCTTACTGACTTTCTAACGTTAATATGGTCGAAAATCGCATGCACTAGTTTTTAACAACAATCTATTTTTCTTTTTATTATTTGAACTTATTTAGTAAATTTATGATAATTACTGCCATCTATCGCAATTTAAGTAAAATGCTTAGTGAAAGTAATACTGAAAGCAACTTCATTAGGTGACATGATGGTTCACTCAATACAAACAAGATGTCGCATGTGTGCCGTAACTGCCGTAATGGAAAACATATTTTATAAGATTAGATTTTACATAATTGTAATAAAGTTTAGTCTTGCTTAACAGAATAAAATAACAGTTTATGATCAATATAGATAAAAACAACAAGCTTCGTCTCTTTTCTTTATGTAAGTAGTCCTAAGGTTAGAGTAAAGAAGCGCTTGTTCCACGGACGGAATAGGAGGAACAATGGAAGCTTATTGTTACGACTGTTATTTTTGTAACAGGGTGTTGGAACTGTTATTTTAGTGTAACAGGAACAGTTGTAACAGGTAGGCAATTTACCCTGTTACAATCCATGTCTATGGGACACTATAATGGTAGTTTGTTTACGACACCGGCGCTAGCGACGGCTTGGGCACGGGCCACACTGAGTCTACGTGCGTACGTGGACTGTGCTCGTGAGTAAGCTTGGCCGGCCCGGGTAGAAACCGTCTCGCTAACAAGGGGCCTTAGTCAATCACCCAGAGGCAGATTCTTACGCAAGTTTAATTTTTCAGGTCCATTTTTCTCCGTGTCTTCGCGAGGTGCCACAATCATCTCTCTTGGGGGCTACAAGTTGCACAAAACTTATTCCACCAAAGAGGGGAATATTCGTTGGAGCTGTTCCCGTTGTGGCCGTGGGTGCCGTGCCTTTATCTACACAAACTTTAATAAGATCATCGAGTGCAAGAACGAGCATAATCATCCACCTCCAAAGAATTTTTAACATTTATAATTTTGACTGTTTCCTAACGGCCATCTTTAATCCTACAATTAACATCATATTATGGTTATATATTTTCTTGCAAAAATATCATTTTGAAGAGAGAGAAAACATACATATTTAGGCAACTCGTTTTCTTAGCTAAAAGTAATAGCTTACCTACCTACTATTTAATTTACATAGGTACGTATAGTATTTCTGTTTGTAGCGAATTGCCTAAGTAGGTACCTATTACTGTTTCACTTATTGTACGTAACCAAATTTTAAAAATGTGTGTCATTTTTTTATATTAGATTAAGTTGAATTTCAAAATGTTTGTAATTAAGTACCTAGTACTAACATAATTTATTAATTAAATGGAAAAATACTAGAAAAAATCGATTCACCCGTAGCAGCTCAGACGGGATACGAACCCGCACCCTTGAGATTCCGGCTAAATGCGATCCCGTCCGAGCTGCTACGGGTGAGTTAGCATTTTCTAGTATTTTTTCTATCAAATTAATTATCTTAACATAAAAATAGCATTGTGAATGCCTCAAATCAAAAAATTAAATACCTAGTATTATTTAATTCTGATTGTGTTTTTAACATTTTTTTAATGCAAAGAATAAATGCTTCCTTCTTAAGGCGTCTTATTACTTTTCATATCATATTAAGATATAATAAAGTCGATGTAATGGCACTTAAATGATAGTAAGAGAGTTTCCTTTGATATTAATAGAGTGTTTTGTCCTAGATCGTCCAACGTTCTTCACTTCCAAGATAGGAGCTAGGATCATGCAGGTTCGTGGGTACCACTACACAAGACGTTCTGTCTGTTCTTCTAAAGTCAGGTGGTTGTGCACAGAAAGTCGTGACAGAAACTGTCACGCTGTCGTCGTCACCATAGGACATACGATTATTGACCGTCACAATAAGCATAACCATCCGCCTAAATAACATTGTGGTATACCGCTCCGCGTAGATCGTGGGGCGGTACGAAAACAGAATGATCTCCATTGTAAGAATTTAGCGCTTACGTAGACATTGCCATAGTAATTATCAAAAATGTTTTTATCGAAGAATTTAATTCATTAAGGAGAAAAGAAACAGCTATTAATGAGGAAGTAACATGTTTGTATATAGTTGGCAAGTTCTTTGATATTTGATTTCTGATAGTTGCTGCGGATAACATTATGTCTGCGTAAAGCAATTAGTTATTAGTGTTACAGTTAAAGCTAGCCGTAGTATCATTGTAAATAACCTTAATACTACACTTGTTATTCAGCATAATCTCTGTATGTAAATCTTAGAATTTTCTCTAAATAGTATGTAAGCTTTCATCTGTTTCGTCTGTCCATTAACACCGAACTATTTAATATTTATTAATTGTTTAAATTCATTCTATTTATAAAAAAAACAAGTTAAATAAAAATATTTTGAAGACGTCCATAACAAGTTCATACATTAATATTAATACCCATTGATGTCGGCAATTTAAAAATAAAATGAAGGGTACTTACAAGAGAAAAATGATGGTGTCAATTTTACCTTATTCAGAGGAAATTTGATTCTTAAAACAGACTCATTGTATCTCTTCAACACTAGCCTCAGTCAGGCTAGGTTTATAGGTTTATATTGATTCTCTTGGTTGTAATAAATGTAAAAGTTATTCATAAATTTTATTTTAAACAAATGCCCAGATTTAACTGCCTCTATGGTCTAGTGTTTTGCCCACCCGTGTAAGACGCAGAGGTCCCGGGTTCAATTCCCATGGGGTACAATTTGTACTCGGTTTGGTTGGTGGTAGAGCTCATTTCAAGTCCGCCTGGCTAGCTACCACCATCTTAGCTAAGTCTGACGCCATAACAACAATTTAAAAATTGTTGTGTTCCGGCAGTTAGTGGTGCGATAGCCAGTTCCTCAGTGATGAGGATTCCGGGTGTAATGTGCTTCCACCTTCGGCCTTATATCGTCACTTAACATCAGGTGAGGAGAAGGCCAAGCATTACCCCGTTGCAGCGATGTACAAACCTCGAGGCGTCGAGTTCTACTTTTGAAGCCTCGATGCGGATTGTCAGCACTCGATGAGTTCGGTAGGAGAGACAGATCAGGAGTGGCTTCCTGCTAACTGACCGAGCCCAGCATGCCAAGCATACGTAAAGATTGTATTTGCCCACACTAAAAAAAAGCCTAACCGAAACGCAAGCTCTTTGAGACACGCCTCGAAGCTTCAAACAAGTTCGAGCTTTCAAAAGAGCTCAAACCTATCAAGAGATCGAGCCTTCAAAAAAACTCGAGTCTTGAAATGAACGCGAGCCTTTAAAAAAGCTCGAGTTTATGTTTATGACTTTTCTCCGTAAATAATAAAATTGATAGTATTATTATTTACGGGGATATTGGAAAGATATTAAAGAGCTCACAGAGCCCTGCAAAACTGACTCGAGTCTCCAAAATTAGAACTCAAAAAGATAAATATTGTCTTATGTCTTAAAGAGCACCGTAGATGCTTAATCTATTGTGTTTTACCTCTACTTATCCTCATTCATCAGCAGCCCATCACAACTACAGCGCAGAAAAAGACTAGTGCTCTGAAATAGACGTGAACCGTGAAAAAAAAAACCGTAAAACCGTGATAAACGAACTCCAGACAATAGGACTCTGAGGCCTCGAGCCTTGTACATCACTACACCGTTTGAGCATAAAAAAAAGATATTGCAATGGAAAAATGATGAAAAAGCACCAAAAAAGTGATGAATGTCACTGAAATGAAACATCAATTTTTCAAAGAAAACTGTTTTAAAAACGATCAATAAACACGAATTAAAATACTGCAAATATGTAAATAGCTTTAACACAATCATCAAAACAGTATAAACCCTGCCGACCTTGGACCTTTATAAATATTATACTGACATTCATCACTTTTCGCGGTTTTTCACTGGTAAGGACCCTCATCGTTTTTAGGCTGAATCTCAAAGGAGATGTCCCAGCGTTGCCCCAGTTTCATTTTATTTAATTACTTTCATAATCAAAAAAATGCTCATTACATTTTATTTTGGTAAAATATCAGTCAATAATTAAGAAAAACAATTACAAAAACATTAAGTTGTTTTCTGGAGTATTTTGTGAAAAAAATGTAAGTAAATAGTACTATCATGATAAAAAAATTGTGATTTAAAAATCTGATTCTAGAGTAAAATACCTACTCTGACATACTACTTTGATTAAGTCGCGATAGACTTTCATTTCTTGAGAATGGTGAGGCAAAGGACATAGACGCGATGGGACATGTCCTTTAACAGTTAATAAGTTGGAGACGAAAAGCATTTTTTGCCTTTTGTGTGTATTCTGAGAGATGAGAACAAAACAATTTTCGCTGGACTTTCAAATGATGTACTACACTACATACCAAAAAAATGACATCCATTATTCCCTTGTGCCCTTCAAATTACTTTTCATAGTTTATTTTTATAGTTTTAGACCTAGATCAGACAAAAACACGCAGAATGTAGTAGGTACACAATCATTATTATAGATTTTTCAGTTAAATGTTTTTATTCTGCTAACTAAGCTATGGTTGTAGTTTGTACTTGTACCTATTTTATTTCATTTAATTTTTTAATGATATATACATGTTGTATTCCATCCTTTTTTGCTTCTCATTGTGAGTCCATTTGATTCCTATTTGAAGTGTGATTATTATATGAAAATATTGTGATATTAAATAATATTAAGCATTTTAATAATTAAGCTGAAAGCATTTTCGTAACTGCGTAAGATGATTTGCCAAAACTTTCCAATTTTTTTATGTTTGATTTATTGATACTAAATACTATACAGGCTGTTTGAAAATAGACTTATAAAGTACCTACCATGTATACAATCCCGGAAATTAGTATAAACCCTGAAAACCGCTACATGGCTGAGAAATTTGGTTTTTTTATTTTATGGAAAATTGCTAAGTGACAACCCTATTGTTTTCGATAATCAATTCCATCAAAAGGGAAAAGCACATTTAGGACACTTTAAAATATAGGACTAGGGTTGCCACTGCGCAGTTTATCATAAAAATATTTTTTAAGTGTTGATTTACTGGGTTTAAATAATTTTGAGGGGTTGTATGCATATTGCAAGGTAGATAAGGTTATCGTTATCGACTATATTCAGTTTTACAATGCTATTTCCAAACACTCTGTATACTATCCTTTGAATGTTATTACGGTAAGTCAGATCTGAATAACTCATTCCTACTTTAAACTGAAATTTTGTTAAGGTGTGCCTTGTGTGTCCATATTCTTGCAAAGTCTACGCTAAATTGACAGTGTTGTTAAATATCGTTATACGATTTATATTATCGGAATATTTAAATGTTCTTCTTCTAATATTAAAAATATTTATGGTGCATAGTATCTCTTATTTACTTATACCACACAATAGATAATAGTACTAGCGTACAGAAGTTGCATTCCGCAGAATCGTTTAAATAAATTGCGACTCTTGCTCCGATACAATAAAGCGCAATTCAAGTCGCACAGCGTTCTCTTCGTTCCAAAAGATTTACCTAGTAGTTGCCTCTCTTTCTACCGCGTAAGTCTTATCTTTTCTGACGTATGAAATTGTCCCCTCAGAGGACGCGCCGAGCGCTTCATACTTACGCGCAGTGACAGAGCCCTGCTCATACGGGGAATGTCCGAAAAAAATCAAATTGGCTGAATATTTTTTCATGGGTAGGAATAAGCTTACTTATAGTACAGTAGCCCGTAGAACATTTAAATCACTAAAAAGGTTACCGTTTGCCGTTGTGATATAGTTATTTATTATGAAATTATAGATACTTTAACCCAAGTTTTACAGATCGCAACCCGCCTAACCTATATTTGTATATCTCCAAAAAAGATATTTTTTTATTTATCAAGGTTTACTACATGGTTTAGCTATTGTCGTGTTCTACAGCTTTGTTTGATTGCCACAGATAAAAGTAAGACTATGAAAAGTAGCCATACACAGATTTAAGACCTGATGAAAATGGTTGAACGTACCAACAAACGGCAAAAAAATTTCGTTTGTTGTATGGGAGCCCCCCTTAAATATTAATTTTATTCTGTTTTTAGTATTTGTTGTTATAGCGGCAACAGAAATACATCATCTGTGAAAATTTCAACTTTCTAGCTATCATGGTTCATGAGATACAGCCTGGTAACAGACAGACAGACAGACAGACAGCGGAGTCTTAGTAATAGGGTCCCGTTTTTACCCTTTCAGAACGGAACCCTAAAAACGGCAGAAAAATTACGTTAGTTGTATGGGAGCCCCCCTTAAATATTAATTTTATTCTGTTTTTAGGGTTCCGTAGCCTAAATGGCAAAAAACGGAACCTTTATAGATTCGTCATGTCTGTCTGTCTGTCTGTCTGTCTGTCCATATATCACAGCCACTTTATTCCGAAAGTATTAAGACTACACAGTTGAAACTTGGTAGATAGATGTATTCTGTTAACCGCTTAACGAATTTAATTCAAAAATAAGAAAAATAAAAGATTGAGGGGGGCTCCCCATACATGGATGGAACTGAAACTGAAAAAAAAATTTTCTTCAAACCAACACGTATTGGTGTCTATAGATAGGTCTTTAAAAATGACATTGAGGTTTGTAAGACAACTTTTTCTAAAAGTCAACCGTTTGAAAGATATACACCGTGGTAAAATGTGTGTCCACCCCCTTTGACTTTTGAAATAAGAAAATGAAAAATCTAAAAAAAATATATACTGTAGATCTTAATAAACACTTTTAGCGAAAATTGGTTTGAACGAGATATAGTAATTAGTATTTGAGATATAGCACATTTTCCAAAACCGCAAATATAACTTTGTCATTCATACCAACACTGTGAAAAACAAAGTTATTTTTGCAGACGTAAAATGATAGGTGGTAATATAGGTATATGGCATGGTATAAAGTAACTACGGAACCCTACGGCGCGTGGCCCGACACGCACTTGGCCACTTTTTTATTAGTATTTGTTGTTATAGCGGCAACAGAAATACATCATCTGTGAAAATTTCAACTTTCTAGCTATCACAGTTCATGAGATACAGCCCGGTGACAGACGACAGACAGATAGACAGACAGACGGACAGCGGAGTCTTAGTATAGGGTCCCGTTTTTAACCCTTTGGGTACGGAACCCTAAAAAGGTGCTCCGGACACTTTTCGCAATATAAGATAACGAACATATTAACATAATATTTCAGTTACGTGTGGCTTAAGTACGTCGTTTCTGACAGTTCAAATGACTTTCAGAAACTAAATTTTTTACTGACTACAGCAAAACGTATACGGCCTCTTAACATGAATAACTAAAAAAAAACCGGCCAAGTGCGGACTCGCGCACGAAGGGTTCCGTACCAAAAAACGGCAAAAAAACTAACGTTTGTTATATGGGAGCCCCTCTTAAATATTAATTTTATTCTGTTTTTAGTATTTGTTGTTATAGCGGCAACAAAAATACATCATCTGTGAAAATTTCAACTGTCTACCTGTTGTTGTTATCAATATCGAGCAAAATACGGCAAAGAAAATCACGTTTGTTCTATGGGAACCCCCCTTAAATATTAATTTTGTTTTTAGTATTTGTTGTTATAGCGGCAACAGAAATACATCATCTGTGAAAATTTCAACATTCTAGCTATCACGGTTTATGAGATACAGCCTGGTGACAGACAGACAGACAGACAGACAGACGGACAGACAGACAGACGGACAGCGGAGTCTTAGTAATAGGGTCCCGTTTTTACCCCTTGGGTACGGAACCCTAAAAAAGCGTTGAAGATAACAATCTCTAAAGATTTTAAAATACTCGTGATAAATTTTAACAACATACTTTTCTCCTCAGGTAAACCTGAGATCATAACCACGACGCATAGGGGCATCCGTGAAGTACTGAAGTGGAAGGGAGAGACCTTCGGGATCCACAGCAAAGGGAGGAAAGGCCAGATAAGGTGGCGATGCAACAAGCATGCAAGAGGATGCAAGGCGTTCATAATCACCATTGACGGAGTTATTATGAGGATGATGACTTTTCATGAACACCATTTCTCGAACTCGGTGTTCGATTTTTAGATATTTTAGAGATTTTTAGATTACGCCTGTAGCACACCTCCGCCATGAAACACCGCAGTAGGTTCCGCCAGAGTTCGACAAGCGAAACAAATGCGGACAGCCTGTTCTAATGTATAGATTTTATATTTATTTATTTATTTATATAAAAGCACATGTTACAGTATCACTTTCACATCAATAACTGATATTAAACAAAGTGTGATGGCCTGAAAAAACATACCCTGCTAGGGTGTTGCTTATTATGACTTAATTATAAAATTAAAAATAATCATAGAGCAAAATAATTAAAATAGATTGATATTTAGAGAGCTTCCCGAGGATTAATACAATTATTTGAGCTTATCGCACATATATTCTTCTACTGAGTAGTAACACTTTTTTATTAGAAAGTCTTTTACTACATATTTAAATTTATTTTCATTTTTTTCTATTTTTATAAATTTCGGTAGTTTATTATATAATTGTATACATCTATAGTAAGGGCTGCATCTATACATTTCAATTTTTGGTTCAGGAGGAATAATATCATGCTGACGTCGGGCATTTTTATTAAATTGGAAGTATTTAAGATGTTTTCTCACAAATAATACGATTTCAAGAATATATATGCACGGGAAAGTTAAAATATTTAGTTTAATGAAATGAGGTTTGCAAGATTCTGGCTGGCGAATATTTACAAGTATACGTATACATTTTTTTTGCTGTATAAATATGTCGTGTGAGTCTGTGTGTTTTTCACACGCGATGACGCCCAATCGGCTCCGACCGTTACATACGCGAAAGTAATGACGCAAAACCGTTACGTAGATGTGATCCTCATATATCGTCGTCGATAGAAGACAATTCATGGCGGCACTAAAACCGTTACGTAGATGTGAATGATGTGATCCTCATATATCGTCGTCTATAGAAGACAATTCATGGCGGCACTACCGCGGTGACGCTGTTACTGTTTCGCGCCGGAGGTGTGCTACAGGCGAGACACTACAGGGTGATATCGAAATCATTGGCAATATTTTAAACCTTAAATCTTACCACGATATTGATAACTGTCGCTCGGAAAATCGACTCGTGGGAACGTTACACGGGTTGATTTTCCGGTTGACTTGCTTTGAAGTGATGTCGTCGCCTAGCAATAGCAAGTTGCGGGGAAAATCGACCCGTGTAAATGCCCCCCACGATTCGATTTTCCAGGCGACAGTTATCAATATCGTGGTTTTCGATTTCGCTCTGTAAATACATTGGGAGCAAAATCGACAAAAACGGTGTCATCATGGCGTCAGTAAAGAGGTTTTAGTCTGAAAGACCGGAATAAGTTACAATACAATATAATATTAATTTTCTACACTAAAGTTAAGGCCCAGCTAGGGTTACCATCTGACCGGATAAATCCGGTCTAGACCGGATTTTAAGGGCTCAGACCGGACTCCGCCCGGATTTCATTTGAGACCGGATTTTTCAAAATCAAAATGATTACACCATAATTAATTGTAATGATTGTGTCTAAACTATCATCGCCGGACAGTTCGGAGCGCTATAAATGGGTAGTTTCCTGAAAGATGCCCATAATTTTCTTATAAGAAACCACCCACTTGTGTAAAATTTTACGATAAGAAACAGATAAATTTAATTTGTCTTTGTGCGTGCCTAATGTAAATAACCTTTTTTTTTAATTTGAGTCTAAGACCGGACTTTTGTCCAAAAATCAGGATTTTCAACCTTTTATGACCGGATTTCCGAATTTTGGTCCTGGTAACCCTAGGCCCAGCAGCGTGACGGATTAATTGTAACTTACACTGAGCAGCCCACAGACTATCTATGCTATAATCTATCTAGTCGATGAAATATACCCTAGGGCAGGGGGTATGTTGGTTATTAGTGATTTGGTTTTGGCCAAGATTCTTGGTACCGGCTTTATCCATATCAAGCGGTGGCACTTCGCCTTTGTGCGATAGAAGAGAATAGAAAGATAGAAAATGCCAAGAATTTAAGATGAATATAAATTTCTTGGAAAATGCCAAAGGGAGCACTTATACACTACCTTATGTCTCCAAAGTTGTTTGTTCGTCTTGATAATAATTAATCTTATTCATATTTCATTGATTGCATGTCACATAATGTTGAATCCAATCAACTCAAACAGTAGTAAGTTTTTTACATAAGTTTACAGTTTATGTGACAACCTGTAAGGAGGTGTACAATATATACTTCTTATTTTGTTTCATTTTTCTTTGTAAGTACCTATTGGTTTTATTTTGTGTTTATCTCTTATATTAAATTATAATATATAAAGTTGCTCGGAGCGTTTCTTTCCCCATTCATCAAAATCATAACATAATATACAGACTGTTATAGTAAATTTATGTACCTACTTACCGATTTAAAACCTAAAACAACAATTATTTCTTTGTAAGCTACAAACCTTTATCAACTCACGTACCACAAGCGACATAGTTCTTTTTCTATAAATATCATTTTCACTGAACTATGTTATTATTATTATTATTATATGAACTATGTTAGTTAATTATAACTAAGTTTATTTTTTGCAATCACTCTTATAATTATTAAATTACTAGCGGCCGCCCGCGACTTCGTCTGCGTGGAAAGTTTTTTTGCTATCCCTCGGGAACAATCCTATTTTTCGGGATGAAAGGTACCCTATGTCCTTCTCTGTACCCCTAGCAACGTGTATGTAAAATTTCATGATGATCGGTTCAGTAGTTAAGACGTGAAGGCGTAACAAACAAACAAACAAATAAACAAACAAACGGACTTTCGCATTTATAATATTAGTAAGGATAAGAGTGCACAATAGGGACAGGTAGGTAGGTGCACCTAGGTCTCATTTATATCACTTAGGTTACATACATATAACGGTCATAAATAGCTAGGTACTAAGTAATGTTGGTACAGTCAGCGTCAAATTGATATGAGCGCTTCGATCAAGAATACTTTATATGTCCGGTCAGAGTCTCAAAAATGGCACCTCAAATAGCGTCCCACTTACAAACTGGACGCTAATTTTGCACAAAGTAAGTGATAAAAGATGTGTTTTTGTACAAAATAAGCTTGTTTTGTACAAAACGATTGTTATAAAATGTGAGTTTGTACAAAATAAGAGGTGATTATGTACAAAATAAGCGCCAAGTTTGTAAAGCCCGCCGGTAATGATCAATTGCGATTGTCAATTTTTCCGTCAATGCCATTGTTGGAGCAATTGACAATCGCTTCAATTGCACGCGTAAACGATCAATTTTTCCGTCAATGGGCGTCAATTGCGGAAAAATTGACAATCGCAATTGATCGTTACCGGTGGGCTTAAGTGGGACGCTATTTAAGGTGCCATTTTTGCGTACTGTTTTGGTTCGTGAAGCGTTATCTAGGATATTCTTGATCGAAGTATGAGCGTCTTAGATATTCTTAGATGGTCTTAGATAGTCAAAATGATCTGAAAAACATAAAAGCAATTTGATGTTATGTTTTTCAGATCATTTTGACTACTCTAGACGCTGATATCAATTGACGCTGACTGTACCTACTTATCTTCGTAAAAATGTCAGGAGAAAGTTTTAGAGTCTTCTTTTTGTCTTTATCTATTATTTTAATTTCAGAGCCCGAAATCGTGATTTCTGGAAGAGGAACCCAAATGCTTTTATTGAATGGGTACAGGTATGGATTGAGGAAACAGAAAGACGTACGATCTTGGTGGAGATGCGTCAGACATACCAGCGACTGCAAGTCTACCGTCATAATTATGGATGGACACATCATGAATGTTAAAACTCATAATCACGGTATAATGCAAGATAAACGCTCTGTGAGACGTAGATGAATAGAAGATTATAGTACAGAGTGATCACATTTTCGCGATCTCCAGGAATTTTCTATCGCTCTATTTCCTTTCTATCACATAAAGGCGTATAATTATTGGTGCAGCCACACCAGTTGCTATGTTACATTCGCAGGTAATTATGTTACAGTTACATATTGACTGTTTTAAAAAGTTAGGCAACGTTACTTTACAAGTTTACATATAGGTAAATACTAGCTAACACGGCAACAATTATATACTAACAACAAATAACTTTTTGCTATCGGATGTTGCTCAATAACACTTGGAAACGTTGCTTTATAAAAAAAGTGATTGCTCTGTGGTATGGAATGTGGATGCACCGATAGAGTACTTAAGAAAGATTGCAAAATGTGAACGGTCCGGTTGACAAATGAGAGCGAAGCCCCATTAGTGCGTTGCGTCGCGTCGTCGCAACGTAACAACGCATTGTATGCCACACCTGCGGGCTGCGTTGCGTTGACGCTGCGACAACGCAACGCAAGAGGGTACGCTCGTCTAGCTTCCTCTGTAGCAGTGGATCACTGGCCGTCCGTCGTCGCAGCTGGGGGCCTATTACGAAAATAACGTACGCAATTGCGTAACGCATTCACTTGGCCACGATAATCGTCCGCAGTTCGTTGGTTGTAGTTATAACAAACATTTTGAATTTGGCTATCGTAGTTTATGGACTAATAAACGAACGATGTCGGATACGCTAGAGAGAAACTGTCAAACTCACGCAATCTCTTCGCAATATTGCATACGAAAGTGATTTGTAATAGGAAACAAACAAAACGAAGCACGTACGCAGCTGCGTGTATCGCATAAAACTTTTCGTAATAGACCCCCTGAGCGGCGACGACGCAGCGCATCACCCTCCCTCCCGCTCCGTCTCTTGTCCGTCGATCCGTTGAAACGTCGCGCGCGACGAGACGCATCGGTCTAATGGGGCATGTCATAAAAAATATATGGAAAACGACGCAGCGACGACGCTGCGACGACGCAACGCAGCGCAACGCACTAATGGGGCCTCGCCTCCACGCACATCGCAATTTATTTTTGCTCGTATGTATATCGTTTCCAAGTATTATATATTGGGCAACATCCGATAGCAAAAAGTTATTTGTTATTACTACTTATATAATTGTTGCCGTGTTAGGTAGTATTTACCTATATGTAAACTTGTAAAGTAACGTTGCCTAACTTTTGAAAACAGTCAATATGTAACTGTAACATAATTACCTGCGCATATAACATAGTAACTGCGGTGTTGCTGCACCATATCATAACGCATTTCTACGATGAAAATTATTAGAGAGTGATAGAAAATGCCGAAGGGCGTGCATAAATGTAATCACTCCCTATTCTCTAAGGAGTATTTTATTTAATGTTGTTTTTATACTTACATCTTTGTTTCTAGGCGACCGTTTAAAAATACAGATGTCCGTCTTTTATGTTTTAACTGGCATGTAGAAAATATATCAAACAAATTGGTTTAAAATATACTTATTTTCTGTCCATACATGACATTGTATTTTATTATTAATTACTTACGTAACCTATAATACTAATTTATGATACATGGTCGGTAAGGTTTTTATAACGAGTTGACGTTCTTATAATCATTACGAGTTTGAAAACCATAACAACCGTCTAGGTTAACCTACGACTTTTTTCAATACGTTTGCGAGAAAACATTATAGGTACCTACTAAAATAAAAAATTTAAAAAAAAAACGTAAACAAAAACGCACGACATGCGGTAAAATCAACTTTTCGCATGCTGTACTGTCATCGAAAGCACACATTTTCGAGCAACTGTATTGAAAATGTTTTACAATAACTATAAAATCCTTATTAGAAGTAAACTTAGATTTAGAACATGAAAAATTAAAGTTACATTTTTCTCTAATCCCATACCATAAATCCCAAATATTCCAATCCTTATTCTTAGTTGAATTTTTCGAACCTTTTTCTAACTTTTTATAGAGTAAAATTTTCAGGTGAATCATTAGAAATCTTTGTGGACCCCAAGAAAAATACGAAGCATATTATGCTCGACGGGTACAAGTTCAGTCTGCAATGGATCAGAAAAGGGAAGGGGCGATGGAGGTGCGTGAAGCAGAGAAAGGGATGCACTGCTATGCTAGTCACCATCGATGACGATTTGGTTGCGATCAAGAATATACATAATCACGGACCTTATGTAACAACGGATTAGGTAGACCATAGGCGTAGTGAGGGGAAGGGGTTCGTGGGTTGAACCCCCGAAAATATTTTTTTGACCTTTTTTTAACTTTTTATAGAACTACATTCAGGTGCACCATTAGAATTATTCTTTGTGGACCCCAAGAAAAAGACGAAACACATTATTCTCGACGGGTACAAGTTCAGTCTGCAATGGATCAGAAAAGGGAAGGGGCGATGGAGGTGCGTGAAGCAGAGAAAGGGATCACTGCTATTCTAGTCACCATCGATGACGATTTGGTTGCGATCAAGAATATACATAACCATGGACCTTATGTGACAACAGATTAGGTAGACCATAGGCGTAGGGAGGGAAAGGGATTTGGGGGTTCAAACCCACGAAAATATTTTTTTGAACCTTTTTCTAACTTTTTATAGCACTACATTTTCAGGTGAACCGTTAGAATTATTCTTTGTGGACCCCAAGAAAAAGACGAAGCACATTATGCTCGACGGGTACAAGTTTAGTCTGCAATGGATCAGAAAAGGGAAGAGACGATGGAGGTGCGTGAAGTAGAGAAAGGGATGCACTGCTATGCTAGTCACCATCGATGACGATTTCATTGCGATCAAGAATATACATAATCATGGACCTTATGTAACAACGGATTAGGTAGACCATAGGCGTAGCGACAGGGGAATTTGGGGGATCCCCCACCCCCCCGTTTCAAGATTTTTTTACATGGACTGGTTCCCCGAAAAACTGGCCTGGCTACGCCTATGAGTTAGACGGTTAAAAGCAGTTCCATGGCCGTGTGGTGCAGCTCCTGTGAACTCGTTCATATGGCAACCAAAGAGGAACGCGTGTAAACTCACTCGTTGCGTTTTCTATTCTTATTAGTATTCTTACATCGTGGGTAAATTGTAAAATGTCCTACAATACTTGTAATAAGTGTCCTTATTAGAATATCTTACCAGAAACCTGATCACGCACTGCCTGCCACGCGTCACGTGTCACGTTTCGTCATGCAGATTTTAGCCTATAAGTTCACGCGTGGTTGTGTTTCTAACGTGTTAAGAGCCCGTAGCGGTTTTTCCGCTGACTGCCACTCTCTCGCTCGCACATTTCTTGTTTTTTCAAGATTTCTTAAATCTGAGGGCGTAATTGAAAAATGTGTCTCGGCCACTTTTTGCAATATAAGATTACGGACATTTCAACATATATTTCAGTTTCGAGTTGCTGAAGTACAAAAAGTTATCGTATTTGCCAGTTCAAATAACTGATAGAAACGACAACTTTTTGTACTTTAGCAACAAAAAACTGAAATAAATTTTAAAATGTCTGTAATTTTATATTGCGAAAAGTGGCCGAGACACATTTTTCAATTACGCACTTAGATTTAAGAAATCTTGAGAAAACATGAAATGTGGGAGCGAGAGAGCTGCAGCCAGCGGCAAAATCACTACGGGCTCTTAATCTTGATGCTTTTAGACTTGGCACCAGGTTCACTGCTTGGCACACTTTAATTATACAGTGATATCTGTCTTAAATACCTACATTACAATAATATGTTTCTTTTAAAAAATAGGTATGCATGTATAACCATTTCGCATTGCTTTTATTAAAAAAACTTAAAAAAAACAGTTGTTTTAGTCTTCCATTCACATTTAAAACGGAGTAAACTGAAACCGTATGTAACTTTGCTCGAATTTATCAAAATCCTAACTTTAAATCTCTCGAATCTATTTTTTTATACATATTTTCAGAATTATTGGTGAACTCCAATATGAAGCACTTAATGATTGAGGGGTACAAATTCAGTTTGCAGCGGATCACAAATGGGAAAGGACGGTGGAGGTGTGTGAAGCAAAGAAACGGATGCACTGCTATGCTGTTTAGTATCGACAATGTTTTGGTGACGGTCAAGAATGTACATAATCATGGACCTTATGGGACATGACCTAATCCATAACCTAATTATTATGTAGATAAAAACAGTTCTACTGCTAATCGGTGCAACAGTACTGAACACTGCATTAAGGCCGCCGGTAACGATCAATTGCGATTGTCAATTTTTTCGTCAATGGCATCGTCGTTGGAGGAATTGACAATCGCTTCAATTGCACTTATAAACGATAAATTTTGCCATCAATGAGCTTCAATACCTTTGGCTAGAGCGCCAATGGTTCAAAACGATCTCTGGTGCTTAGTGGGAATGTTTTTATGAAGCACATTAAAGTGCAACACTTTTATTGCACTTTATTTTCCATTAAAGTGCAATGAAAACGATAGATAGTATAGAATAGATACTTTGATGATGATGATGAAGTTTGTTTGACGATTTCAAATAAAATCTAATCAAAGTGAAGGAGTGAGGCTACAGAATAACTAATCTCATACCTAGACATAGTGTAAAAAAATATCCTAGTGAACCTAAATGACCTATAATTACTAAGTGTCCTTATCACCTGAAGTATTTTAACGTTATAGACATAACAATATCAATAATTATTTTAATATTTGCGAATGTCTTTTAAATTAATTCGGTTATTGTTTTAAAAATACACTGATCAGTGAAATAAAAAACAGTTTTTTCTTTCATTATGAATGAAAATTGTAAACTGGATACGATGATTCCAAGTGTTTTTTTATGTTTATTTCAATGAAGAATATTTGACTGTGACTTTGGCTGTTTCGCAAATTGTTTCGGAATTTGATTTTATCAAGAACCACATTTTCAGGTGAAATATCAGCATTCTTTGTGAACTCCAATAGAAATACGAAGCACATCATAATAGAGGGGTACAAATTCAGTCAGCAATGTATCAATAACGGAAGAGGCCGATGGAGGTGTGTCAAACAGAGATATGGATGCACTGCTATGCTGCATACTATAGGCGACGTTTTGGTGACGGTCAAGAATATACATAATCATTCTTGATTTAAAAATACTTACCTAAACTCCGTTCTACCAATCGTACTCCTAGGGAACAAAATACGCGCAGGTCATTGGTCAATGCGCGCGGCTAGAGCTAATCCAATAGAAATACGAAGCTCATCGTGATATAGGAGTACAAATTCAGTCAGCAATGCACTGCTATGCTGCATATTAAATGTGACGTTTTGGTGACGGTCAAGAATATACATAATCATTCTTGATTTAAAAATACTTACCTAAACTCCGTTCTTTCTACGTTTGTACTCGTTCTACGATTGTACTCCTAGGGAAGAAAATACTCGCAGGTAATGGTCAACGCGCGGCTAGAGCTAGGCTATTGACCAATGGCGCACACGAACCGATTTTCTTTCGGAGCTCGTTTTGTGGAATGGCCTTACAACGTTGCATTCTGTTTGATTGCAGATTTTAAAGTTTATGTACTTAGTAGAAACACCTCTCTTCGAATATATTTCCGTCATTTGGTTTGATTTCACGTTCATCTTTCGATTTTAACTTTCGATTCGTTTTGCGTCAAGCGCTTGTAATCATTTTTTTTTAGTTTCTTTGAGTAGTATTAATTCATATGTTACCGTTAGAGTACGGAATCCGTTAATCTGCAGATTAACTGGTCGAGTCAGTTAAAGTGCGGAATCAGGAAACTTAAGTAAAAGACCTACATTGAATGTTTGTTTTACAAAAACTTCGTTTCTGGCGCTTCGCCGGCCGCTCCCGCGGCACGCTCGCTCCGCTTGCTCGGCTCGCGCGTTTTTGGTCGCAATACTAACCTAACCTAATAAACACTTTAAGATTTTTCCATGGTCCAGTTTCCATAGTCCATCCAGATTAACTAGTTAATCTGCAGATTCACTGATTTCCGCACTTTAAGGGTGACACTATTGCATGCCCTACGACAAAATTGAAAAAAGATTAACACCCTTTTGCACTAAACTTAATCAAGTTACTATTTCTTATATATTATTATTAAAAATGTTACTATTAATTTATTATTAGTAATTTTCAATATTAATATTAAATATATTATAATTCTTAATATTATTAAAATACTATTAATTATATAATATTATAAAGTTTAGTACAAACGGGTTCTTAAGAACCGCCTAAGTTTTTTCCAAACTAAGTACATCTCGACCAAATCAAAACGGTGTCATGCATTAACTTAGCTATGATGCAGCTATAATTCACCTATTTATACCTACTTATAAATTGGTCGAGTTGTAGTTAGGAAATGACTTAGGCGATTCGTTTACTTAGTGCAAGCAGGTGTAACTGCCTGTTTCCCCACCATCTATAGACACTAACTTCTGATTCAATTAAAAAATTGAATAGAATTTATATGAAATTACCTGTCAAATAAACTAATTTAAACTTAACCGGACTTGATGAAATTATGTCTAAGCATTCTTTGTTTAATTTCCAGGGAACAAGTATCCTATATACTGGAATAACTTAAAAAATCGGCAGTATACAGTTATCAATGGCTTCAAGTTCGGCGTGCAGTTTAAAAAAAATGGCAGATTCAGGTGGCGATGCGTCAAGCAATGGCGAGGGTGTAAAGCTAGTTTTGTTACTGCAGAATACATTATACAAAAAATTAACGGTACCCATAATCATAACCCCATATTCGCTTAATAGTTTTTATTTGTTCCTCCATCTCCAGCCCCTTTCCACCATCGGGGTACCTGAGGCAGGTTAGCATATCACCCTTAGTCCGTACCAAGCGCTTTGCCAATACATTTCTTATGCGCACTGCTAAAGAATGGAATGCACTGCCTGCTTATGTCATTGTGTTCCCCGATAGTTACAACCTTGGTCTCTTCAAGGCAAGAGTGAATAGGCATTTCCTGGGCAAGCGTGCTACACCTTAGACCACATCCTGTTTGCCAAGCAAGATGGTGGTCAAATGCCTGCCCAGTCTACATGACGATGGGTTTGATCCTAAAAAATATTATAATTGTTTGTATGTTTAGATGTTTGGATGTTTGTTACTCAATAGCTGGGTCCACACCGAGAAAAAACAACCTGCCTCGCGGAGCGGGTCCTCGGTGTGAACTTGCCTCGGGCGCGGCAGGTCTGGGGCGAGACTGCTCGCTCGGTGTGGTGTGGACGCAGCTATTCATGCAAAAACGGCTGAACGTATTTGGATAAAATTTCACACACAGATAGTTTTCCCAGTCAAAGGTTCCGTAAGGATTTTTTTTTTCAAATATCCACGCGGACGAAGTTGTGGATGGAAGCTTGTAAGCCATAGATAGTTGTGTTTTTGAAAATCTTGAATTTCACCACTCACTCTCACTACGGTTAACTTCTATTATTAATGAAACTTTTTTTTATTTCTTTTTATTTTCCAATAAAAAAAATCATTAAATAGGAGTTTTTTTAATGATAGAAGTTAACCTCCTCCATATTTATGTGATCCTGGTAATTTAAAATGTATCCAATCAGTTTTACTATCTGTTCTGAGAGTCATTTTGGGAAGTGTATATTCTGGGAAATGCACCTTTTGAGACCAGTGTACACTATAGAAGTGTACATTTTGAACCTGAAGGCATTAAACCTTTGCTACTAGACACATTATGTCGTAGATACGCGACCGAAGTTCGGCCTAGTAACAACTGCAATGTTTGCTTTGTGAATGTGAAAATTACATCGCGTTCTTTTCATCCTTTAAATCCGGACCAGACTGTTGCAAACAAGCTTTCCACAGGGGTGACCTTGGTGGGAGGCTTTGGAGCCCACGGTTGGTGTTTTCGTCCATACTGTTTACAACAAGGCTCCCACCTCAGTGTGTTGTCTACTCGTCGCCGTCGTTACAAACGGCGTCGCGTCCACAGAGGTTGTGGAAGGTCAAACGAATTGTGGTTGCAAACAAGTGTTTACACTGTTGTAAACCGCCGGTGGAGACCGATGTGGAGGGCTTATTTGCAATGCAACAGTCTGGCCCGGCTTTTAGTTGCAGTAGTTCGGTTCGGTACCTTAGGTAGGTAATATTTAAAGTGTTGTCGTTGCCGCCGATCTTCAGTAGCCTAACTTCGGCATAGTGTGTGTGTACTCTAAGCAGTTTTTAACTATAGGATAAAAATGTATAAAGATCTGAATAAAACTCATTTTATAATATTAATAGCTTGTCTTTTATTCACCCAACTTCAACAAGTAATAAACTTCAACAAGCAAGTACTTAAGTAATAGCAACTAAGAATAAACCATTTTAAATATACTAACTGATAGAGATAACATAATATCAATTACTTAACCATTGATTGATTGATAATAAAAATATCGTTATTACAATGAGTGGTTTCTTGATCCTGCCCTCCTACTCTCGACGAGATCGAGTTCACATCAGGATAAGGGTTACCATATGAAAAATTCAAAAGTCCGGAGAAAAGGCCCGATATCCATTGAAAAATCCTGAGATTTGTAGCAGTCTCAAAATAACGTACGGGTAGTCGGCAGCGGCGAACTGATTAAATAATAGAAAGCTTATTTATCCTTCTATTAAATGTACTGAATTTTATTGAAAATTCTAAAAATCCTGAGATTTCCTCAAATTTTCGAAATCCGGCCGCAATACTGAGCAAAGTCCAAAAATCCTGAGACATGGTAACCCTAATCAGGATCGAATAAACGTCAAAATCTGTTATTTTTGGTACTATGGGCAACAGCGTCGCTTAACCAGTTGGCAACAAAATTCGTGAGCGCGCGTATCGCCACTGCATGAACTAAACGTATGTTGTGACGGCGCGGCGTGCAAGCGATTTTAACCTACTGTTAACCATGGGCAATATAGCCCATGGTACATTGAAACGGTTTATATGGTTTCCATTGTACCGTATTGACGTTTCTTCGTTTCGTAATCGATCTCGATCGCGTCGGAAGTAACTACCTGCTCTTATTAAGGCTGAGTTACACCATCTTACTTTAACAATAACAAGCTTGTTATAGTACCGGATTAAGCATAAGTTAGCCAAAAAAAGAGGTTGCCAGCTAGCATAATGTCCTTTGACAAGTTTGTGGTGACAAATAGGTAGCATTATCATTTGACGATAACTTTAACTTTGACAACATTTTGGTGCAACTTACACTAAGGCTGAGTTGCACCATCTTACTTTAACTATAACAAGTTTGTTATAGTCCCGGATTAAGCATAAGTTAGCCGAAAAAAGAGGTTGCCAGCTAGCATGATGTCCTTTGACAAGTTTGAGGTGACAAATAGGTAGCATTATCATTTGACGATAACTTTAACTTTGACAACATTTTGGTGCAACATACACTAAGGCTGAGTTGCACCATCTTACTTTAACTATAACAAGTTTGTTATAGTCCCCGATTAAGCATAAGTTAGCCGAAAAAAGAGGTTGCCAGCTAGCATGATGTCCTTTGACAAGTTTGAGGTGACAAATAGGTAGCATTATCATTTGACGATAACTTTAACTTTGACAACATTTTGGTGCAACTCACACTTAATATTTCAAAATTCTGATTAAATAGTGTCAGAAACAATAAAAAATGAATTCTCAAGTTTGGAATGTAATAATAATAATAATTACCTATGTACTGTCAAATAGTATAAAAAATACAATTAAGTTTAAAATGATCAATGCTACTTAGGTTGATTTTCTTTGTATAGTAAGTAAGAAATATATAGTTAAAGACAGTTAGGTACTACCATTAGACAGTTATTAGACTACCTAAACATAAAAGTTAATGTGAATTACAAAAAGGCAACCGATTTGGTAATTTATATCTTACTTATTTATGTATTATTGTATACAGTTTTGTCAATTAGAATAACAATGTTCTTGTCTTTAAAATGTTATAATACGTCAGTACTATTTTTGTTATCTGTCTACAATAATAATTAAATTATTACTTAAATTACAAATGTTATAGGAAATTAAGAAAGTATGTACTGTAAGTATTAGGTACTTAGTGTAATATAAATAATATATCGTTAATTTGAAATTTGCATTTAAAAATCCTTAAGATAAAAAAATAAACTAGTTTAAAGGTCTTGTGTGAGAGATGGTCTTAAATTATTTATTAAAGTAATATTCTCTAATATACCTACTTTAACAATTAAGTGGGTTGAGTTAACTGATAACACTAGAAATACCTTTATTTGCTGTGGTTCGGTTATTAGTCCGGTTAACCGAACTAATAAACGTATAATAATTAAGAAATATTTTTTCTAGAAAATAAGTCTACTCACCTTTAAAATATCAGTATGTAAAATTACAATTACTTACCTACCTAATAATTAAAAAACTGATATTGTAAAAATGTGTCTAAAATGCAAAAAAAAAATGATTTGATTGATGATTACATACATTACTTATACATTATACTTATTACTTATACATTCCAACGAAAATATATAAATAGAGATATATATTAAAGTCAAATTAATAAATAAGAAAATGAAATTGTAAAAATGTGTCTAACGTGCTAAAAATGTATGATTTTATAAATTTTGTAATTACTTATACATTACCAACGAAAATAAATAACGTTTGTTATAAAATAGAGAAACATATTAAAGTCAAATGAATAAATAAAAAAATGTTATTTATTGACATAAAAATTGTTTCATTCAGACAACACACATCTTACAAACTCGTAATAAACTATGATACAATACAATGGTCATAAAATTTACTGCAAAAGCGTAAGGCTGCGTTCAAACGATAACGCACGACTCGCCCTCAACCCGAACTCAACTCAAACTCAACTCGAACTCAACTCAACCGGAGCCCACTCCTTGAAATACAGCGCTTACAATTTTGAGTTTTATAACACATTAATAAGCTCCGTTATATTTTGTCGTAGCAACTGCACACGCCTCGCGCTCAAATCCGAACACAACCCGAGCTCAACTCAAACTCAACCCGAACTCACCTCAAACTCAACTGAACATTACACAAGAGCTTATTAATGTGTCATAAGTCTCAAAATTGTAAGCGATGTATTTCAAGGTGGGCTGCAGTTGAGGTGAGTTTGAGTTAAGTTTGGGTTGAGGGCGAGTCGTGCGTTATCGTTTAAACGCAGCCTAACAGTAACAACATTTTTCAAATAATAAATATTTTGTATTAAATTTCTTCATATTTCAAGTCAAACAAAGTTCATGTTATCAGAGAGACCTAAGCAATATTCATTTGTAAAATCATACAGACAAGTTACTTATTTATGTTCACTTTATTCCTGTATTACATCGTATGGAGGTACTTTTAACTTCTTATAATAATACATCGTGTGGAGGTCCTTTTACTAATAAGAGGAGGTCCTAAACTAATGAATTAAAAAAACTACACAGTTAAGGTTTCAACAATTTTTATACAGTTTTTTACAAGTAACTAAGTTAAGGCACTAGTAGGTACGACTACTAAAGTCTGTAACTCTCAAAACATTTAATAGTATGTGCAACATTAGAATTTGAAGACATGTATCGTTTAAAATCCAGAGGTTTTTTAATCATCTTAATTGAACACATTACTGAATTGATATCAACATGACTGTTTTAAAGCTCTACCGTGCTCTAAGTATGATAAGTGTGCGAACACCGTCCCCCACGAACAACCAATTGCAAAATCATGGACATTCGCAGTTCGCGCCCTTTTTGGCATAAATGTAGAGCTGACATGTTAAACTCAAGTAAGGTAACAATCATTTATTTTTCCTCGGTCCGTCATGCTCGTGAACGTTATAAATCTTTATAATAGCGTCATTCAACGTGGTCAGTTTAGCTTTGCATCCTTTGTCACATTTGTTGCATACCCAATGCATCTCTTGTTTTTGGTTGATATGTTTCGATCGCTTCTTAAAACGGTATTCGCCTAGTAATATTATGGCGTTGCCTTGGCGCGTCCAGCTGTACTGTGGGATTGCACCGACTGAAAGGGAAACAGAGGTGAGGAACATTTTTAGCTTTAACAGAAGAACAGACAAAAATTAGACAGACCAGGAATCGAAAAGTCCTCGCAAACTACAGACTTTCTATCGGCCGATAGTTGGGTCGGACCATTTTTAATATGAAGAATCGGCCGATACCAAATCGTTGTAATGTGCGCACTTGCATACTTCTTCATACTGATTAAAGACCCGACTCAACTATCGACCGATAGTTTGGTCTGTACAACCAACTGTCACACTCATTACAAAATTATTAAAGTGCATTTTAATCGTGATTTGTTCCTCTCAGCAAACGAAACAGTTCAATTAACGATGAATAAACGTTATTTACAATACCGATAGCGGAGATGACGTATGCCTGTGCAGACTAGGGTTGCCACCCGTCCCGATTTTACCGGGACAGTCCCGACTTGGATGATATTGTCCCGTGTCCCAACGATCCATCGATTTTGTCCCGATATTTGATGATAACACGCGATCAAAATCAAAGTGTTGATGAAAAATGGGTCCAAATGTTTAAAAGAGTAAAGGACAACGCTTAGCAAGTTAAATGCTTTATTTTACGTTGTATTGTATCCCTTCAAATGCTTTTGTTGAGCGAGTATTTTCCCATATGACGCTTATAATGTCAGAAATCGTTGCTCTGTAGGTAGATTAAATGAAAGCAGAATTGCAAAAGACATGCCTTGTTTGGAATTCGTATATAAATATATATAAAAATTATGCTGAATTAATGAGAGAGGTCGTAGCAATACCTTAATTTTATCATTAATCTAAAGTATCTTTTTTCTCTTCAGCAAGGTAGTTCTCATTTTTTTATTTACCTCTTACTTTGCTGACCCGCCCGTTTGCAACCATTGATTTTGAGTATTTTAATTACAAACACATTCAAAATGTCATTCAATTACCAGTAACCAGTCTCTACAGTAGCTTTACTGCCATATGCCAGTTTTAACGATTTCAACGTACATTTAGAAAATAGACAAACAATTTTTCACGGCTCGCGCTTCGTGCTTGCCGCCGCCGCCCTTGTCTCTGCTTTTATGTTCCAAAAGGTGGCGACCCTGGTACAGACCCACGCCACGTGATGACGTGACTTCCCCTTTCTCGAACTGCTATACCTGGCGCCATCGATATGTACTACTTTTCAGTGACCTGGCGCAGTATATTATTGTGCCATGATCCTAGGACGTCCTGGGTACCTAATTTAGAGGCGGTAGTATGCCAATACTTCACAGCCACACACATAGTCATATGAGCGCTTTATTCCTGTAGGTATCTTATCGTATAGAGTACTTCTTTCCTTCATTTAAAGTTCGTATAAAGAGAAGGAAACGTTGAAAGTTTGAAGAATAAATTAAAACACGGATAGGATTTAAAAATATGTAAAATTTATTACAAGACACTTCGGGCATTGTTTTAGCAAGAATCATAAAACATATTTGACGCTTTAATACTCTTTAAGACTACTTATTGGTCGCAGAAATAGAGAAGGGAACTTTAAAAAAAAAACTGTAAGTAACATACAGTTTAATCATTTACAGACATTATTGTTTACAATGTTGACAATTGTATAAATCACAGTAAAGTATCAAAATTGCTAATTTCGTTCGAATTTTAATACCACATTATGAAGTGTTGGTAAAAAATATTAAGCTACAGCGAAACCGGAATCCACGAATTAGTTCGTGATTCCGGTTTCGCAGTCGCGAGCGAGCGAGTCGCGATTAGTCGCGAAACCTTAATTTGATTCTTAGTTGGCGCCTTTCTCGGCTCGAATATAAAACCGCCACATTACAATGATATTAAGAGTAAAGATGAGTTATACGTTAATTGCTATTTAAAACAGCGCAACGGTACTATTGACCGCTGCATGCGCATTGGCCGTGAATTGAAAGCGCGTCAGCTGTCTCCTTCACTCACACACGCAAAGCAGACAGCGCGCTCGTACAATATGGCCGGATAAAGTAATAGAAAATACATATTTTTATTAAATACAGTACTTACGTGTGAAATTAAGCATTTTTCCGATCTCAGACTGTTACTGTATAATTTGTACATCGTCTAAAGACGCAAGGAGACATTTTTTTAATGGAATTTCACAATTTTATCGTGTCTGACTGACGAGAGCCGCGTGTGTTTCCGTGTCGCGAGCCTGTGCCTGACTAATTGAAAGTCGGGCAATTACCTGACTTTCGTCTTGCCATTTTGGAGTGCGCGTAAAGCCCGAAGTACACATTGGGTCAACGCCTGGCCGCGCGCGTTGGGCCAACGCGCGCGGCCAGGGCATGTCACTGTTTACACGTTGGCGCCAACTCCCACCCAACATACCGCCAAGTAGGTCTTTACACGTTGGCCCAACGCGCTCGGCCAACGCGTTGGGCTAATGTGTACAGCGCACTTAACGTATCTATACTTTTAATATCATTGCCACAATATAAAAGACTTGACCCTCAAGCGAACAATAATTTATTTTTCTTCGGGCCGTCATGATCGTGAACGTTATAAATCCATATAATAGTGTCATTCAACGTTTTCAGTTTGGCTTTGCATCCAATGTCAGTTTTAATGCATACCCAATTCAACTCTCGCTTTTGGTTGGTGTGTCGCTTCTTAAAACGATATTCGCCCAGTGTTATAATAGCGTTGCCGTGCCGAGTTGTGCTGTACTGTGGAACTGCTCCAGCTGGAGAAAACAGATGTGTGTGGAACATTTTTTGCTTCAACACTATGAATTGTAATGCATCAGTTAACTAAATCACGTAAGGTGAATAGCATTATATTTCGAAACTAACCAATATTTTTTATTTAAAATAATTCTCGACTTAGTTATTAGACGCAAAAATATCGGATCATTCTGAACTTACCATCAAAATTTGAAGGATGTGTCCAGTCCATGAAACTAAACAACTTTCTCTAAGAAACATGTGCCAAATTTCGCCACAAAATTTTGGTCATCCCATACTAAATTGATCACGTGATCTCTTTGATTTGTATGGATAGTCGATTTTCTTTAGATATTTGGCCATGTGTTCCTTAGAGAAAGTTGTTCAGTTTTATGGACTGAACACATCCTCAAAATTTGGATGGTGAATACAAAATGACCCTGTATAAAAAGTAAGATAATTTGATATTTCAGATCTAGTTCATAGTTCATTTCCAGATTTCTTCAATTTTCATGTTTCTTTAAAGAAATAAGATGATCAAGTATACAACATCATTTATTTTATTTCCCGACTATTTTTATTGTACTTACATCTATTTATAAAAAAAAATAAGTACTTTCAAGTAAAATAAAATAAAATATTTGATACTGGTACAACAATAAACTGTATTCTCTTTTATTTTATTCTTGATACTAAGATATAAACCGTGTTTATGTTTATTATGTTTTAGTAAAATATTTACATTTCAATTTTACCCCAAAAAGGTTTAAATAAAAAAAATTGATTACATAATAACAAATAAGAACTATAAACTATAATAATTATAAATTTAAAAATAATAATTAGATTTAATATTCTGAAAATATCACAATATCAAAATCAAACACCTTTAAATGTTTCAAAATATCACCAATAATGATTATGCACTTGGTATTGGTTTTAATTGTAGTTTTTCTTAATTTTTTTATAGTGCATTGTATCGTGTGTTTGTGAGACAAACAAATGTTATACCCATCTATATTTAATATAATATTATTTTTACCCAGAAAACTATACAACGCTCAACATTATAATGTAGGTATTAAAATTAAATGTATTTTAAATGTAGCCATAATATTATGGGTTTAAGTATGACATAGCCGTTTTGTATGGAGAATTTTAAAGAATTTGCATTTTGCCATACTAACATTGTCTTAATTTATTAAACAACCATAAATGCTAATTTTTAAAACTTTTATCTACACTCACAACGTAATGTTCCAAATATGATTTCATAAAAGATTGTATAAACACTTACTTTATATTCGAAATTAAAAAAAAACCTATTACAGTGCAGTCAACTGCATCATAATAGTAGTTTATGAAACTGATGCATAACACCTAGTTATGTACAGTTTCATACACTACTTTATCTACTCTCATACAATTTGTGATTGAACCGATTGAACCTACAAAATAAAATATCAATGATAAAAAGAGTAAGTTTGTGGTTTCTCGGTAGGTCGGCATAACTTACATTGTTAATTAAGAGGTTTTCCGTCGCCGCAACCAAAATATCGGGTGGAGTCAAATTTTCACTCACTACTATGACATTTTTAAGCAAAAATAAAATATAAAATTTATAAATGGCGCGTATACAATTAGCAAAATAAATAATGAGATGAGTGCATTCCAGAAGACTAATCGCTACAATAAGTCATCGATCACCATAGAGTATATTTTAATCATGGAAAGTATGTGGAAATATCGTTGTTAGTTTTTAATATCACGGCACTGCCTTCTTCTTGGATTTGCCCTGTATCGTAATGAGAAAAAAGTTATTTTATAACATTGCTTAGTATAGTGAAGGTATGTTATAAAATAACTTTTTAATTTTTTTCGGTATTGCGTGTATAAAGTATATCAATATAAATTCGATTTGAAATTCATAATTCGAATTTTACGATATGAGAGTAGATAAAATAACTATGGTATGGGAGCCCACGGGCGTAGCCAGGGGGGGGTTTTGGGGGTTCAAACCCCCCCCGAAATATACAATAGGCATCATCTATTTATTGATCTATAACCTTAAAATAAAGTTAGGCAAGGCGAGGAGTATAATTATTATACATATTAACATTCTGAATTTGCCGCGCTGCCATCTGTCACCGATCATTTGAATTACACCCACCGCATCGCAATTCGCATTCGGATTTTCGTATGTTTTCGTGCACCGCTCGGCTGTCGCCAGTCAACAGTCAGCAGCAGCACCGATTATACCTATCGTAGTTTGCATGCGTTTAATTCCTGTCATTTTACTTAAGTATATCCAAATATTTATACATTGCTACAAACTTTAGCGACCATTACCCGTTTCCACTGCTACCAACGGTTGCCAGATGGTCGGGATTTGCCTGGATTCTCCCGGAATTCCAAGTGGTCTCCCGACTCCCGACAAATCTAAAAATCTCCCGGAAAAACTGCTGTTCCGAAAGTTCTCTAGAAAACATTAATTTTCGCGTAAGAAACTACAGATCACAAGATTAGCGGATGAAACTAACTAAAAATCGCGGCCGTTTTATTCTACTATAGACAGGCAGTACAAGATTAATGGATGAAACGGGTGAAACTAACTAAAAATTGCGCTGCATGGCCGTTTTTTTTTCAATAGACAGGCAAGATCACAACTTACAAGATTAGTGGATAAAATTGACTAAAACTCACGCTGCGCGGCCGTTTTTTTTTCTCAATAGTTAGACAAGATTACAACTTACAAGATTAGTGGATGAAACTAACTAAAAATCGCGCTGCGCGGCCGTTTTTTTTTTATAGACAGGCAATATCACAACTTACAAGATTAGTGGATGAAATTGAAGAAAAATCGCGCTGCGCGGCCGTTTTTTTTCAATAGACAGGCAAGATCATAACTTTCAAGACTTGTGGATGAAACTGACTAAAAATCGCGCTGCGCGGCCGTTTTTTTTCAATAGACAGCCAAGATCATAACTTTCAAGATTAGTGAATGAAACTGACTAAAAATCGCGCTGCGCGGCCGTTTTTTTTTATAGACAGGCAAGATCACAACATACAAGATTAGTGGATGAAACTGACTAAAAATCGCGCTGCGCGGCCGTTTTTTTTCAATAGACAGCCAAGATCATAACTTTCAAGATTAGTGAATGAAACTGACTAAAAATCGCGCTGCGCGGCCGTTTTTTTTTATAGACAGGCAAGATCACAACATACAAGATTAGTGGATGAAACTGAAGAAAAATCTCGCTGCGCGGCCGTTTTTTTTTCAATAGACAGGCAAGTACATAACTTTCAAGATTAGTGGATGAAACTGACTAAAAATTGCGCTGCCCTGCCGTTTTTTTACTATATACAGGCATTTAAGTTACATTTTTAAATTTTAAATATTTATTTCTCCGAGCGGTCCTCTAATGCCCATGGATTCATTTAATAAAAATATAAATGTCATTTCATTTACATTGTTGTAGTTTTATTTTCTTAAAACCCCCCCCGATACAGAATTCTGGCTACGCCCGTGTGGGAGCCCCTCTTAAATAATAAATTTATTCTGTTTTTAGTATTTGTTGTTATAGCGGCAACAAAAAAAACATCATCTGTGAAAATTTCAACTGTCTACCTGTTGTCTTTATTAATATCCAGCAAAAAACGGCAAAAAAATCACGTTTGTTGTATGGGAGCCCCCCTTAAATATTTATTTTATGCTATTTTTAGTATTTGTTGTTATAGCGGCAACAGAAATACATCATCTGTGAAAATTTCAGCTGTCTAGCTATCACGGTTCATGAGATACAGCCTAGTGACAGACAGACAGACAGACGGACAGCGATGTCTTAGTAATAGGGTCCCGTTTTTACCCTTTGGGTACGGAACAGAAATATTTGTTTTTCTGATAATGGGCCGTTATGATCATAACTCGAAATAATAACAACCAAACCATCTTTAACATCATAGAAGATATGAGAGCCTCTGTGAGTGAGAAAAAAATCGGCAATTTCATACTTTAACCCCTAATATATTGTACAAAAGCTACCATTTACTTATAGCTATATGACTATAACTAATATATAAGTCTACCCACACCCCACACCACAAAGCACTAAAAACTGGCAGTTCTCAATTTTCAGCTCCGTCTTAGGCGTGAAATACACAGAAGCGACGCGGCGCGGATACGGCGGCGATACGGTGCAGATGTGAGACTTTCGGATGCTTTCGGCCAATCAAATACACGTATCGCCGGCATCGCCGCCGTATCTGCGCCTTATCTCCGCCGCATCTCTTCTGTGTATTTCACGCCTCAGTTCGCGCTGTTATTATACAGTGCCTTTGGTCTTGAACTAGCGATAATTTAAAGGCGTGTAATACACCTAATTTTATTGATAAAAACACCCACATGTTGGGGTCTATCCCCACTCCTGTTGGAATGGCCGCCATTTTAAATTGACTTTTTATTTTAGATGACCCTGCAGAAAAATATTAATTTCTCCGGATTTAGAAGTCTTACGGTTATAACAAAAATACTGTTCAAAACCTAATAATATTACCTATTAATTTAAAATATAAAATGTTTAAATTTTTGGTTTAAATACGTCATAAAAAAATACTGAAATAAAATTTTATACGAAATTTGTGCGATTTTTTTGAGTTTTTATTACATTTCTCAAAAACTAGGACATTAATGTTCACTTTTTTTGCATTATTCAAATACACAGGGATATTATCTACAGAACAATTCAAAAATTTATTGCTCTATGTTGCATATTTCGAGAGCTATTGTTGTTTGAATATGACCCTATATGGCACTGTATATCTGCGAAAACGGTATTCGCGCAAATCAAATGAACTTTTGTATACAGAGTTATTTGTAAAACACCAACAAAACAACCTCGCAGGAGTAGATTACTAACATCATAAACAACAACATTTGTTCTACGACTTTTCCGATAACAGACAAAAAAATTCGACTTCCCATACAAATGTCCGAACAGCTGATCAAGTTTTGTATGAAAAGTCAAATTCTTTTTGTCTGTTTTTGGAAAAGTCGTAGAACAAATGTTGTCGTTTATGATGTTAGTAATCTACTCCTACGAGGTTGTTGGTGTTTTACAAATAACCCTGTATACAGGGTGTATACAAAACTTTGCCACAAGGAGGGAAAGTACCTACCTTAAATATTGAAGATGGGAAATGTTACTGAAAGAAGACTTTATTTTGTTTTTAAAAATAATTGAAACAGCATTCAAAAATTTTTGAAAAATCGCCTGCCTTAACCAGGAATTGAACCTACCCAAAAAGAAAAAAAAAGAAATTTATTTTTCGATACCAATCGAAAGTTTTATTCATAAAAATTATTTTTTCTTAAGTGACACAGTATCTTAAACAAAAGGAAGACCATGAAATTTAACATTTACGGATTGTATCAATTTGCATCGAATCGTATGCGATTTAAAAAAAATCTTCGAATGCAGTTCCGTTTCTTTTTAAAAACAAAATGAAGTCTTCTTTCAGTAAAATTTCCTACTTCAATATTTAAGGTACTTTCCCTCCATGTGGCAATGTTTTGGGACACCCTGTATAACGTTCTGCTCAGATTTTTTCAGACTGTAGCCGGCACATTATACTAAAACATTCTAGCTTATAAAAAATATTTAAGTCTTAACAACAGATTAACAACCAAATAAATGTATTTATACATATTTCAGTCGTTTATTTTATATACATTTTTTATATACATCATCCTTTTCTGGACCATTTCAGGCTGCATACCTACATTTATACATTTAATAAACCTGCACAGCCTACATGATCTAGTCGCCATGTTAATGGAACAGTTCTGATCTTCTTTTTTACAGAAGTAAGTTTCTTCCTTTGATAACTGCACGGTTCTCTTGAAAAATAACTTGCAGGACTCGCATGTTCTCACTCCATAGTGTAGCCCTGACACCGTATCGCCGCAGACAGGACAAAATTTATGATAGCAACCTAGAAAAAAAAGGTGGGTTTAATAACTTTTTCAAAAAAAATTGCAGTATGAAAAATTTATGAATAAAACAGCTATAATGCTAGAATGATGTTTTACTGTACCTAGTAGTAATGTAGCACTCTACATTACAGAAGATCGGCAAAAAGGTTTAGAACTGAATGATATAGGGCTCTCTACAGCAGGGATTGAAAAATCGTTAAAATTATAACGATACAAGAGGACACCGTTAAAATAACGTTATTTGACGGTAATAAAGGCAAATATATTTTTTTTTATCCCTACTCCACTTCCGATTCAAGATGTCCGACCAATGAACCGACAGCAAGTCATCTCTTTAGTTGTTCAACTCCAACGTTTGTAAAAATCGGCCTGAATTTGTAAGATTTATTATGTGGGTCATTCCATGTAAGGGAGCGTACCCATACTACGTGACCCGTTAAAGGGGGGGAGGGGGGTCTTTAAAATACCACGCTTGGTCACGGGGGGGGAGGGAGGCCTATGTTTTTTCACGTAGTCAATATTCTCAATGGAAGTTGGTTCTTTTTTTCAAGCTGTATTCAAATATGGCACGCAGCGAAAATTTTTTTCCTTCTTGATACATTTTTTTCACTTGTAATTGTATGTAAAATTATAGTACACACACTTGGTATTCCGTGGCAAGCGCCTTACTAATAAAAAGACAAAAATGAGCAAATTTCTTTTAGATTTCTGTTAAAAATGAGGTAAAACCATTATCTATGAAATACTACGTGAAAACCAGGGGGGAGGGGGGGGGTCTTGTCATATACTACGGGTGGTCACCAAGGGGGGGAAGGGGGGGTCAAAAATTGTAAAAAAAATGGGTCATGTAGTATGGGTACGTTCCCTAACGGGTGTAACAGGTCGTACACTTTCAACTGATGATTAAATTATGTTTTATAAGGGAAGCATATTAATTTTATAACTTAATTAATAGCCTTTTACCCTTCATTAATTTAATATTTATTTTAATTTCTTAAAAGTTTTATAGATTTTGAGAAAATCGACCGCAAGTACGGTAACGGGCGTAACTTGATTTTGCCTCTCATTTCCGGATGGCACGACATTTTTGCAAAACTCTGCGAATTGCCCTTGTTTTATGAATAAAAGTTAATGTTGAGTTGTAGCCAAATAAATAACCCACCATCTACAACATTCATTAAAAAAAAAACAGGCGATAATTTAAAATTTACGTACATATTTGTGCATAACGGGCGTAACAGGCTTTTGTAACGGGCGTAACCCGTACGAATTAAAAACAAAATTTTATGAAAAACCCTTAATTTCAAAAGCAAATCTAAGACATTAACCATTTGCTTTGCAAACAAACCCTTACTTTCCCAAAGCCGTGAAGCTGTTAGTGCAATAAGTAAGCTACAGATTAAACTTTTCCCTTATTTTTGTAACGGGCGTAACATGGCGATGTCCCTTATAAAAATTACTATAAAAAAAGTAGAACTTACCGATTTACTGAAAATGTTATGTCTACCAAGCAGTTTATGTATCACTACTCAATATGGCCTGAAGTTAGCTTTAACAATGACGTTATATTTAGTTTTAGAGTGTCGCCATTTTTAGCTCCAAAATCAGTAACACTAGGCGATTATTTTCTCATACTTCAAACACAAGAAAAAAATGGGATAAATTTTTTTGTTGGAAATTTCAGTCAATTCACATGATTCAATGTACTAAGGCTTACTTAAGCAGCGACTTATGTAAAATAAGAGTAAATAAAGTAAAGTAATAAGAGTAAAGTAAAAAATTGGCATGGTAGCGTTTGACATGGAATGACCCATGTGGAAATTTATAAGGTCCTTACCTATGAAATTGGAGTTTTGTATGGAGAAAAGTTACATTTTCCATACCTAGCATTTTCATAATTTATTTAGCAACCATGAACGCTATTGTAACAAATGTTTGAACATTAAGCTATCTTAGGCAACAAAATTTAAGCGAAATAAAATAAGTTAAGGCTAAGTTACAGATACAACATAACTTGGCAAGACAAAGATGAGACAAAAGATGCGCAGCAGCTACAAACATTAAACTCGCATATCTTTTGTCTCATATTTGTCTTGCCAAGTTATGTGCTGGTATCTGTAACTTAGCCTAAACTTATTTTCTTGCCAAATATATTTTTGTCTTGCCAAGTTATATGCCGGCACCTGTACAACGGATAAATTGGTCATTTTCGCTAACAAAAAAAAAGTCACTTTCAAGGTTTTTTTTACAATGGTAAGAAAACAAATTATGCTGATAGTTGACGGCTATGGTCATAATTTAATATAATATCCAGCAACTGATAAATATTAATTCACAGAAGTTATGAGGTTCTCCGTGAGAAAAAAAATCATCAATTTGAATACGAAAATCTTACAAAATATTAGGTAAGGACCTAATATTTTGTGAGATAAGTACCCACTTACCATAATTTTCTTTGTTGTTCAAATATGTCATTTTATTGGACCCGTAAATAAAATATTATTAGTTACGTTTATTTATATTTTTAATAAAATTAAAAAAAGTCGTAAAGTTTCATAGCTTTCTTATATACACTTAAAATAACTACTTAAAATTTGATTAATATTCGTAACATTCAATCCTCAATATTATCAAGTATTAAAAAGGCTAAGATGTTTTAAAATAGCCATTAATAGAATCTTAAATGTTTATTATAAAACAAAACAAACAAAGAGGTCCCGGGTTCGATTCCCGGCCGGGCAGAAATTGAAATGATGAATTTTAATTTCTGTGACGGGTCTGGGTGTTACTATGTATAATAAGTATATATTTAAAAAGTATATCTAGTACCCATATTACATGCTTTGCTTAGTTTGAGGCTAGATGGCGCTGTGTGAAATTGTCCAAGCATTAAAAAAAAATGTGTGTGTGAATATTTGCGTAAATATGACTGAGTGTTTGTGATTGTGCGTGTGTATAGGAGTGTGTAAGAGAGGAAAGGGTAATATAGAACAACAAAAGTGTAATATTGTTAATAATGTAATGTAGGTTTACAATTTAGTAACCTACGCAAAGTTCTCAGCCATTTTATAATTTATGACTTAGCTTTGAAGTTGTTGGCGCTACGTATCTTGACTATTTTATTTCGTTTGTTGTAAAAACTAATTATTAACTGACTTAATAATATTAATTATTGTAAATATAATTATTACCTATATTTTTTATAAGTTGTAAATTGCACCCACGATTTTTTCCTGTAAATAGCAGCTTCAAAACTGGCTTCAATATAGCAGTCTGCCAGTAATATAGTTATGTATGTACCTAGCCAATAACTTAAGCCTTATTAGATCACACAATATTTAAATCAGACGGTCTTAGTTTTCAGTAATTATAGTGTAATGAGAGTAAGACTGTCTGACTCAAATATCGAGCGACTTAACTTTAAGACAGTCTGAATATCGCTTAAGATTGTGTGGTCTATCTAATAGGGGCTTTATTCAGTCAAACGCAGTCGGGCTTTCCCACCCCTTCTCCCATGATCGATCTGGCCTCAGGGCATACCGGGACCATGTGGACCGGTACGGTCCAGCCGGACCAGACTGGCCCACGGCAGGCCTCCTTCACTCGCTCAAGGTCGCGCAATAAGCACCTACCGCTAGCCGTGCCTTCGAAGGCACAACCAGGCGCGGTCCGAGGGGGGGGGGGGAGTCACAGGGGACATGGGGGACAGCCCCCCCCCAAATCGTACACATCACATAGAAAAAGCTTCTAAAAATTATTATTATTATTAGTGACCACCCCCCCCCCCCCCCCCCAATTTCAGGCTGCGACCGCGCCTGGGCACAACTGGCACAAATGAGCAGAGGGCCGCCACACGCCCGCCCACATGAGTAAAAAAACGTAAACCTACTCATGTGCGCCCGCCTGTGTAGTCGCGCCGCATCTTACTGCACAAGTAGGTACCTATTGTCTCTTTATAATAGCGACAATGTCGAATCGACATTACTGTGCCGGGTACGGATGTCAAAATCAAAAAACCAATAAACAATTGTCATTTTTTACCGACTTCAAAAGGAGGGAGGTACTCAATTCGACCCGTTTTTTTTGAAAAAAGCACGAAAATAGTATGCTTTTGTGTGGACTACCTCGATGATCAGTCGTATAACTTCTTTGTTTATGAACTGAATAAGATAATTATTTTTTTGTTGGAAAAGGGATATCTTTAGTGTAGTTCTTTAACCGACTTAAAAAAGGAGGTTCTCAGTTTGACCCGCATGTATGTATGTTTCTCCGCGATTAACTCCCGTTTGGCTGAGCCGATTTTTCTACCTAAATAATATACCTACACTACCTAATACAAAAGGTACCTACACTAAAAATAAAAAAATAAAAAATTGTTTAAAAAAACAAAAACCGACTTCAAAAAACCTACCTCTAAAAAGCAAGAAATAATATTCGAAATAATAAAAACACGTCTATTGAAGTCGGGTGTGGCTTTTAGAATAAAAAAAGGAATTTGTACTCCAGCCCCACCCGACTTCAATAGACGTGTTTTTATTATTTCGAATATTATTTCTTGCTTTTTAGAGGTAGGTTTTTTGAAGTCGGTTTTTTTCAAATTATAATTTAAGCTACGCAGTTCATTTAAAAGAATCCTAACGTTGCGTCGTCGTCATCGCGTGGTCAGAAAAGGTAAGAGCACGCGATAGAAAGAGAGGCAACTATTAGGAGCGCCGACCTGAATTGCACTTTATTGTAACGGAGCATAAGTCTCGGAGCATAAATGACTTTGCGGAGTGCTGCTTTTGTTCTTGTACTATTAGTTATTCTGTGCCCACGGAGGGACCCGGAGCTGGAAAGATTCCGGTATTTTTTTGGGTCCCAGACCAAAGCTGCTTCCCTACTTGCCCCCCACCCTTTTATCAAAACGTATCAGCTGCGGCTTCATACCAGCAATACGACACTTCTGGAACCGGCAGTATTTGCATTGGGACCTATTAAACTTATGGATGGTACAATTACCATATTTTCGTGCGCATTTGTACGTAGAATATCTGTTGAGGATGATCGACCGTTTGAAGAAGTGCTTGCAGGACTCACAGCTCTGGATCCCGTAATGCCATCCGTTGATGACGTCACCGCAGATGGGACAGCCATGGTCTGAAGTAAAAGTAAAACACAATATTGCTTGTATTTTTTCACAGATCTATAGAAAAATGATCATCAGCCATTTTAATGTCCCCACTGCTGCATCACAAGCCTTCCTTATGGGTGGATAAGGAGGTCGGGCCATAACCCACCACACGGGCCCAATACGGATTGGTGGGTATTAACGACTGCAAATGCAGCTGGGACCAACGGCTTAACGTGCCTTCCGAAGTACGGCGGAGCTCGAGATAATCAATTTTTGACGAAAAAGATAGAGCGAGTGCTATCGAAATACTAAGCCACGTGATTGTGACTAATACAATTAAACATAATTTTTAAGTCTATACCAAATAAGATCTTATTACCTACTTCCATAGGTCGGTAGGTACTTATGTTCAGTGTAAATAAAATTTAAGGATGATGATGATGATGACACCACGTGACATCAAAAATAACAAAAAAATTAAATAAAAATATATGATTTCGATATTTTGTTTATTGTTACAGTTAATATTTACATAAAATTCATTTACATAAGGGAAAGCCCTTATGTAACTGATAAAGATCAGTCAAACGCAATCGGGCCACGGTAAACATTTAATGGACGGGCCATCACACTCCTTTCTCCTCTACTCTCTCCCTCCGTTTTACTCAGGCCTACCATCTGCGGCTGCATACCAGCGATACGACACTTCTGGAACCGGCAGTATGGGCATACGTGCCTGGTAGACTTACGGATGTCACAATCACCATTTCGGGCGCATTTGTACATAGTATATCTGTAGAGGTTCATCGACCGTCTGAAGAAGACCCTGCAGGACTCACAGCTCTGGATCCCGTAATGGTATCCGTTGATGACGTCACCGCAGATGGGGCAGTCATGTTCTGAAGTAAAAGTAAAATTCATTATTACTTGTTTTTATCACTCGTAACGTTATTTTATAATGACGTTACGAGAAACTTTACAGTGTGATAAAGTATCATAAATAAAACATATTTTTTAGGGTTCCGTACCAAAATGGTAAAAAAGGAACCCTTATGGTGTGACTCAGTCTAGTCTGTCTGTCTGTCTGTCTGTCACAGCTGGATATCTCGAGAACTACGAATGGTATCAACTTGAAATTTAGAAAAAAAAGATGACATTTGCCTAACTATTTTGCAAATAAGAAAGAAATAAAAAAAAAAAAATTTTTTTACAACAGGGACTGAAAAGGGGTCTTAAAAATTTAAAGTGAGGTGACTAGGGCATGTGGGGTATCATATGAAAGAGCGCTGTTTGCACATTTTCAAGCATTTTTTCCTTTTTTCTTAGGCCGCATAGTTTTCGACTTATGATGAAAAATGTAAAAAAAAATACCGTTCCCCCCCTTATCTCCGAAGTTTGCAAAGAGAAAAATCTGAAATAATTCTATGTGATAGTAGTTTATGTAAAGATTACAGGAAAAATAAAACGCTGTCTCAATATAACACACTTTTTAAGAAATTCAAAAAACAAACAAATTTTTTTTAGTTTTACTACCAGTCAACAGATGGCGCTGTCCTAAGCATGCTAACCTAAGAAAAAATATAGTTCCACTATCGGTCAAGAGATGGCGCAACCTAACACTACAATAATAAATTGGTGGCTGGTTCTAATATAATTACCTACTATTTGCCGTACGAATAAACGAAGAATAAGTTCCTACTTAGTAATATAAACAGTTTGCAATGTGGAGTGGCTGAAACGTTTTTCAGTCACCATAAGCAGCTGTGGTTAAGATTTGTAAATTAACTGTCCGCCTGTTCGCCCTTCCAACTGTCTGCCGTTTATCCTACTTTTTTAAAGACTGTACTAAAGTAACATATCCAAATATATTTATGATTGTACGGAACCCTCGGTGCGCGAGTCCGACTCGCTCTTGACCGGTTTTTTAATTTTCCAAAATGGTTTTATTTTGTTTTTGGATATTTGTACATGTATAGGTTTTGGTTCATACTATATTACATCCCTGCAAAGTTTCATCGACTGAAGATTTAATGTTGGGGTCCCCATACAAAAGATCGCTTTAGTTCCTACACTACTAGCCTCCGCCCACGACTTCGTCGTAGAAAAATGCTCAGTAGGTATTGATATCGATATTCAGTCGCTCCTAAATTCAGTGAAGTATAATTGGATTGCATTCAGGAATGTAGGATCCGATTTAAGCGGGTATTAGACCTTCCTGAATAGCGGATGCTAAACGAACTCTGAATAGTCCGATTTAGCATCCGTTACGTAGGAGACCTTCATCCTGAAAACGGATGCTAAATCAGATTCTACCTTCCTGAATGCAATTAAACTTCTCTGAATTTAGGAGCGACATCATTTATCTGTTTCTGCAACAAAGGACGTGCCTTCAATTTTCCTGGTTTGTTTCTTTATAGTTAGTAAGGCAATGATATTAAAAGTAAAGATGAGTTATACGCCAACATAATTGCTATTTAAAACAGCGCAACGGTACTGTAGATACACACATTGACCGCTGCATGCGCATTGGCCGTGAATTAAAAGCGCGTCAGCTGTCTCCTTCACTCACACACGCAAAGCAGACAGCGCGCTCGTACAATATGGCCGGATAAAGTAATAGAAAATACATATTTTTATAAAAAACAGTACTTACGTGTGAAATTAGGCATTTTTCCGATCTCTGACTGTTACTGTATAATTTGTACATCGTCTAAAGACGCAAGGAGACATTTTTTTAATGGAATTTCACAATTTTATCGCATCTGGCTGACGAGAGCCGCGTGTGTTTCCGTGTCGCGAGCCTGTGCCTGACTAATTGAAAGTCGGGCAATTACCTGACTTTCGTCTTGCCATTTTGGAGTGCGCGTAACGTATTATCATTGTAGTAAAGATAATATTTCAACTTCCATGCACGAATTTATCTACAAGAAATACTACCCATATTCAAGTCGCTCGCTTGGTCGCCGGCCTGGGGCCCTATTTTTGAATCACTCGACTCCAGCCGAGCGCTCGTTTCTACTGATTTTCGTTCGACATATGACTTAAATGTTCGAGATAAGTCATATGTCGAACGAAAATCACTCGAAAAGAGCGCTCGATGCCAGTCGAGCGATTCAAAAATAGGGCCCCTGGGGCCCTATTTTTGAATGGGAACAATATTTTCTGTCACCTAAGTTTAGATGTGTCACTAATCTGCAATACCCTAATAATAATATCTATCCCCAAGAAATATATTAGTTATCATATTTATCAAAACTGTCTCTAAGTATAAATCATCGGATTAATGTAAATAAGTATCTTAAATTATAGTTTGATCACTTTTTTTCTGTAGCCTGAATATAAAATCTATGCTCTTAAAAGATAGTCATGGGCAGGAATCTGTACCTAAAAATAGTAAATCTGTCACTGTAAACCTAATCATCTAACTATAAGCATCATTTAATTCGTTCAATTATCAAAATTATAGATCTGTTACCTAATTAATAGAAAAGTTCCTAATAGAGGCGGAGTCTAATTGGCGGGCTATGTAAATTGACCAATCAGCTTGACTGCTCACTGGCTCGCGTGACCCCTGTGACCCGGCCGGCTGGCGCGCAGTTCACGAGATGTACTTACCTCGCAGCACGGTAGTTACCGTGCTTCAAGGTGTACTTACCTAAGATAAAATTTATCTTTTTCAATTCTTTTTTCACTTACTTATGTATGTGTAAGTTCTTTACATTACAGTGCAATGTCTGATTTAATAATGTACCTACCTACATTTATAAAACCTACAGTAGTTTTATTTAATTAATTGTGTATTATCATAATTATTATCCAGAACTCAAAATTATTTTTAGACATTGATAATTGTACATACATTTTTAGGTAACCATTTTTATATTGTTTGGTGATTCAGTTTTAGTGACACTTTTATTATTTTGATAATTCATATTATTTCCAAGTAATTCTTAATTAATTTAAGGTAACCGTTTTAATATTATTTGGTGATTCAATTTAGGTGACAGATCTACTATTTTAGGAACAAATACTATTTATTAGGTAATTGATAAAATCATACCCTTTTTGAATCCCTCGTATGACATAGTTTTGTCGCATCCGACTTAAGTCACACTCGTCTTCCAAGTCGCAGGACGCCGATTTTCCGTATTTTTGAATCGTTCGTTTCCGGTGCTGCCAATATAAAAAAAACCGGCCAAGTGCGTGTCGAGCCACGCGCCATAGGGTTCCGTAGTTACCTTATACTATACCATATTTAATACCACCTATAATTTTTCGTCTGCAAAAATAACTTTGTTTTTCACAGTGTTGGTATGAATGACAAAGTTATATTTGCGGTTTTGGAAAATGTGCTATATCTCAAAAACTAATAACTATATCTCATTCAAACCAATTTTGGTTGAAAGTGTTTATTAAGATCTACAGCATATATTTTTTTTAGATTTTTCACTCTCTTATTTCAAAAGTTAAAGGGGGGGGGGGACACACATTTTACCACTTTGGCGGTGAATATCTTTCAAACGGTTGACTTTGAGAAAAAGTTGTCTTAGGAACCTTAATGTCATTTTTAAAGACCTATCTATAGACACCCAACACGTGTTGGTTTGAAGAAAAATTTTTTTTTCAGTTTCAGTTCCATGTATGGGGAGCCCCCCCTTAATCTTTAATTTTTCTTATTTTTGTATTAAATTCATTAAGCGGTTAACAGAATACATCTACCTACCAAGTTTCAACTGTGTAGTCTTAATACTTTCGGAATAAAGTGGCTGTGACATACGGACAGACAGACAGACAGACAGACATGACGAAACTATAAGGGTTCCGTTTTTTGCCATTTAGGCTACGGAACCCTAAAAATGTTGGGTTTTATCCGTTCCACGCAGAATCTAGAGAAAACTGGTAATTACCACAACGAAAAGGAAACGTAATATATCCATGTTTCTATTGGCTGTTACATAAATATATTTGTTTTTAGTAGAAAAGAATATCGCTCGCCGTGCCATATCGCTCGACTGCAAAAGAGTGCCCCTCACCCACTCGTTGCGGTCGAGCGATTCAAAAATATGGAAAGTCAAATGTCGAACGAAAATCAGTAGAAACCAATCGCTCGATGCCAGCCGAACGATTCAAAAATAGAGCCCCTGGTCAGTGGTCACCCATGTTTTTGGTCGCCGGGAGACCGATTCGCTCGAAAACATCGGTATCATAAATAAATATGATATTTCATCTTATAATAAAATTATGGATTATATTTTCAGATTGTATTACCTTTATTAAATGTTGCACCAAAGACTTTTATGTCGTGTGCACGGTGCGGGCGGCGCTTAGATAGTTTCTCGAAGTAGGAATGTCATTTCTTTAAAATTAATTGAAATATTTTGGATGATTTTATGGTTGTTTAATGAATTGAGCATAAAGGATGAAATCATTTTTCAGAAAAGAATATAAAGAATAATATGATTGTCATTTTTATGTTTACTTACTGATTGTCAGTTAACAAAAAAAATGTAATAAGTACGAAAAAAGATAGAGCGAATGCTAACGAAATACTTAGCACCCTTACAATTAAAATACCTATTTTTAAGTCAAACAAGTATGAGATCGTAAGATCGTATAACTTACTTACATACCTAGGTAATTCTGTTAATATCAGATTAAATAAAAATTTAAAATGATGATGATGACAGCAAAAATATCAAAAATATGATATGATCATATTGGTTCTTCTCTAATCTATTATCATATTGATATAATCGTCAATGTTATATTTTTCAACATGTTATGAAACTACCTTTGATTAAAAATCAAAGGAAATTAATCAAAGGAATCTACGTGCATATCAACCCTAAGACACTTCCGGAACCGGCAGTATTGGCACAAATGCCTGTTGTACTTGCTGATGTCGCAATCGCTATTTAAGTTACATTTGTAGTTTAGCTGCCTATTGTGGTAGATGGACCGAATCCCCGCAAAATGCTAAAGGACCTGGCGGCCATTTTTTGACCTCAAAAACGAAAAACAATAGGCATGTTGACTATTTTTTTATTTTATGTTACATAAATTACCCCTAAAAAAAAGAAACATCTGTATGAGAATTATTACGCTAGCATGAAAACTGCCCGAGATATCACAGTTTGAAATGCACAAAATTGGACTCACCCGAAAACGCTCCATACTAACGGCTACCAAGTTATGACGTCACGCCTTCCTACGTTGTATGCAACGCGTAGGAAATTTGTTCGGCAGCTATATTAAATAATGTGTTTATCAAAATGGTTTCTTTGACAAATTTGCCTTAAATTTTACGAACTTATTAAATGTATTATTTTTTTAACAAATTTTATACTTTTTAAATGGACTTGTCCACCCAAATTTGAAGGGTCATAAAACAAATAATACGCAATATATAAAACCAAGAGGTATACAAGCTTCTCCAAAAGTTTGATATGTTTACGATTTTTATTAGTATTTCGTTATTTTATTCATAAGTCAACATCCCTATTGTAAAATTTTTATATACCTAGTAAGTAATAGAATTTTATTGTTACGTGGATGTTAATGTGACAAGGTTTCATCGTATTAGCAATTTGCGGGGAAAGTACTAAGTACAAGTTTATCTTATATTGGTCTTTACCTATGAAATTGCCGATATTTTGTCACATACAGAGAAAATAATAACTTCTATAATTTAAAATTTTAACAACATCGTGAATATTACATCGAATTATGATCATGATAGTTAACTATCAGTAAAAATAAAGTCCATATTTTAGCTTTCGTGACATTAAAAAAAGATCTTGAAAGTGACTCTTTTTTTGTGAGCAAAAAAAGGGTGACCGAAGGGGTTGTAACTTAACCAAAACTTATTTTTTCGCTTATCTTAAATGGAAATAAGTTAGCATAGTGTTCAAACATTAGTACATAAAAGTTTTGTTACATGAGTGTTCATGGTTGTTAAATGAACAAAGAAAATGCTATTATGAAAAATGCAACTTCTTGAAAAATCTCCATACAAATCGGCAATTTCATAGGTAAAGACCTATTATTTAAGGATTTGAGTATTTTATTAAGTAAGTACTTACAAACTGCACGGCGGCGGCATGGTGCGGCGACTAAAATAAAAATACATATATAATTTTGATATTTTTTATTGCTAAAGTTAAATTCACATACAAGTCTTAACAAACTAAGAGAAAATAATCAGTACTTATATCACATACTTTTACATATACCTTTGTGGTGCTTACATGAATAAACAGGTTTCCGGTGCAGGCGAGTCTGTGCGGGACGTGCGGGTAGGTACAGGCTATATGGCATTAGGACTGATCATGGAAAATCAATTTATCGAATGCCATTTCCTCGACCGCCGTATCATCGAAGATCCACTTCATCGATCGGCTATTTTACCGCTAGCTCATTTCACCGACAAGCCATTTGAAGGCAAATTTATGTCACCGATAGTACATTTCTTCGAACGCCATTTTATCGAAAGGGAAATAAAATCATGCATGTATGTTGGTAAGTAAGTACCTAAATCAACAATTTTTATTTCAGTCATTATTTGTCAAACTAAATCAAAATAATCTGTAATTGTTATTAATCAATAAGTGTACCTGATTCTTACTGATTGTATAAATACAAGTGTACCTGTATTTATACAAGGTGTTTGGTAAAATCCTTATAAAGCCGAATATGGTAAATAGAAACCATCAAACTGAACAACTTTTACTATGGGACCAATTCTGAAATCGCGAAAAAAATCAGCTGTTTCATACATTTTGATATTTTCGTAATTATTTTTTGTATGAAACAGCTGCTTTTTTTTCGCGATTTCAGAGTTGGTCCCATAGTAAAAGTTGTTCAGTTTGATGGTCCCTATCTACCATATTCGGCTTTATAAGGCTTTAACCAAACACCTTGTATAAATAAAAGTAGTCTTTATTTTGCTAAGGTGCGTTCGAGTAATTACGAAAGGATTTTTGATGAGTTGATAGGATGTTTGTATTTTCTGAAACCTTATCAGAGTGGTAGAGTTAATGCTACCAACGCGGGTCACTTCGTCTACTTTAATGTACAATCTTATCGTCTATTTCAAGAACTTTTGCATTTATCTTCGGAATTTGTAAAAAAATATTTTCAATCACTCGAGAACTTTTCAATCTTTCGGTATCAATTGAGAATCAAATGGGTGAATTCCAGCTTTCTTGAAACCACTTTTAATCACAGCCGGGGTAGTTTCGTCCCAAGTTTCTGCAAAAGTTTGGGCAAAATTGTTTTTAGGCATTTTTGTACCAACATTATGGCGCTGCCAGTTAACTAATTTAGCATCCCATTTGGTCTTGAACGATTTCAAAACTGCAACATCGAGAGGCTGCAATAAATGGGAAGTATGAGGAGGCAGCTTAAGAATCGTAACATCGTTTTTCATGGCTAACTCTATAACTTTGGCGTCCACGTGTGTGGAATGCCCGTCGTAAATGATTAGAACAGGGCGTTCTTCACCTAGAGCTGGAAGTAAAGTTTTTTCAAAATAGTTGTAAAAAATTTTGGTCTCCATCCAGCCTTTTGAACTAGCTGCGTATGAGAGCTCAAAATCGTAATTTTCTGTTGAGGCCATCCACTGGTCCCACACGTTTTTTCCTTTAAATACTATTAAAGGTGATACTTTGTCTCCAGCAGCACTTACAGTTGTTAGTACAGTGACGTTTTCTTTTCCAGTTCCACATGCTGTTCTGGAACATGATTTATTGATAGCGCCAACGACTTTTGTCCTTGTTGGGTCAAGAGACAACGATGTCACGTCTAAATTCCAAATCAAATGTGGTCTTTCAAATAGATTTAAATCAGTCAATGTATCCTGTAGTAGTTTGAAATAGTTGGATATTATAAAAGGGTCCGTCATTTTTTTCCTTACGTATTCTACTGCCTGTGGCTTTTTAATGGAAAGTCTGTGCCTTTTTCGAAAACTTATTAACCAGTCTTTGCCCGGTCGGTTATTTGTAAAGGGAGTAACCAAGTTATTGCTTTTTACGAACTCAGCAATCAGATCTAAGACTTCCTTTCTGGAAAGGCCAAACCCCCACTTTTCCATTGTTCTAATAGTTTTGGCCAATCGACTTTCTTCTTCCCACGGAATAGCTAACGGTCTGCCTACAATATTCGTGCTGTATTTTTCTTTTATCTTGTCATAGAGAGTTGTTACGGGAATTCCGTACTTTTTACCTGCAGCGCACAATGACAACCCCTCGTGTTTCACTTCTCTGACTGCAGTTGTTACATCTTCTTGTGTGTATTTTGATTTTTTCTTTCTTAATACATTTATTAGGCATATTTCTGAAACAATATTAAAAATATGACTGATTAAAGATAATAGACGAGCTCAGTGGCATAGTAGAATCAAATAAATAATGGTTCTACTTCTGACTGCCTATCTTAACGCATATTGAATTGTGTTTTTTTTTTTTGTTGTAACAGCCTAGACTGAATAATGACTTTTGATGATTTAAAGAATAAATTCTTTAGCTTGAACCATGTAAATTGATTCATCAAGAAATGAGCTTATTAAATAATGTCATTTATTTGTTAATCTATGTTAATGCAATGTCTGGAAACGATATATATTTGTAAATATCGTTCCATTTGATAAAGCTGATAAGTTTTTTTACGCCCATTTTTCTTGTCAGCTAAAAGACGTCATAATGGGTGGTAGGGTAAAGAATTATTTAAAAATGTTTATTATGTGTACTGAACGAGTGAGCTTATTTGAATAAATATATTTTCATTTTAATTTTGCAAAAAAAAAACGTATTTTTGCAAAAAATATTTGTAAGAATGAGGTTATAATTTTACATTAACTTTAAATAATAAGGCATTTCGTACTTGTCGAAACAGACGAAATTTTTTTTCTGTATCAATTGTGTAATTTTGTTAAAAATTACAAATTCCTACAGGAAGAAGTACTTTTGATTCCTATTATTTGAGATTATTGTAAAATATTTAATTTCCGCATTTAAAGATTATAATTTTGATAAGTGTAGAGGTAAAATAGTAAATACACCGTTAATAATTAAGTATATCTAAAAATGAAAATGGGATTTCAGACCACGTGAATAAACTTTTACTATGGGGCCAAGACCAACCCCGAATCGCGAAAAAAAAAATCTGCTGTTTCATAGAAAAGTACAACATCGACTCTACTATAATGTATGGAACAGCTGATTTTTTTCGTGATTTCTTGGTTGGCCCCATAGTAGAAGTTGTTCATTCACGTAGTCTGAATGAAATCCCCTTTTCATTCTTAGATATACTTAAAAATTAACGGTGTATATATAGGCTAAGTCAAAGAATAAAATAGAGTTAAATGGAAAAAATACAATTTCATAATCATTTTATTTAATTTGAATAAATACATGATTCAGTAAAGCCTATTTCGACCGTAATTGTTCGAATCACAATTAACATTACACATAACATAACATAACACAGCACATCAGATTATACATGTTGACCTTGAGAGTCTTGAGACTGCCTTTATGCCGTACGTAATAAAAGCTGTTTTCGTAGTTCAACTGTTTAACCTAGCGTGCTGTCGTGGGTTCACCTAGTCAGTTCCTGCTATGTACAAAAAATAATTAAAAAACTTTGTTTTATAGAACTTGGATGATTTTTTTCCGCAACACGGTTATGTGTGTAGGCCCTATGACGTGCGTTAAGGTGGTACCCTGAGCGAAAGTGGCGCCGCGGTGAATTTTATTTAATATTATAGTTCTAATACACTATTTTAATCATGTTTATCGTGGAGATTTTAGGGCCTACAGTCTAGTATTTTTAGACGGTAGCGTTACATTCCCTAGTAGTCACTGCTAGAAGTAGATAGAAAAACTGCTAAAAGTGGCCGTTTTTGACACATTTGCTATCTACTTCTACGAATGACTACGAGGGCATGTAGTGATACCTTCTAAAAATACTAGACCATGGGCCCTAAAATCTCCACGATAAACATTATTAAAATCTTTTTCTATTAATAACTTATTATATAAAAACCTCTGAGGGCGCCACTTTCGGTCATACAACCGCCTTAAGTGTAACCATAGTTTTGACATATTATGTACTAATTATACTGAAGAAATCTACACGACATTTTCATCGGATTTTAAATTATTTTGGGTTTGTTTTGAGTGCCGTAGTACAATTCCTAAACATGACAACTCACGTTCGCCTGTTCGCCAAAACAATAAGTAAATAATTTGCTTAAATATTAATATTATTAACAACTGCCGACAAAAAATTAATAACAAATACCCAAACCCATAAATGCACTTGACTGACTACTAAATACTCTTTGTTTTATAGGTATTTTTTTATTATTAAAATAAAACTTTTTAATTGAGATTACTTTATTTCCCTTTCGATAAATTGCGTTCGAAGAAATGTACTATCCGTGAAAACTTATTTCCGTCAAATGACTTGTTGGTGAAATGACCCATCGGTAAAATAGTTTATCGATGAAGTGTATCTTGGATGATACGGCGGTCGAGAAAATGGCATTCGATGAATAGTATGGTGCAAATTATACCCAGACCACACCTCGGACACAACATACAAGCGCCGCGTTTCAAGTACCTATTACACAGGCGCTACACAGATGACGTAATTGTACACGAGCAACTGTGTGCGTGAAGCTAGGGCTAACGACTACGCCGCCGCGCGCCGGCGCGCCCGGCCCGTTGCTTCGCCGATGATGGCCGAACAATAGATCGCTGCGCGCGCCGTTGACACCCGAGTCTCGACTAAAATGAGCATACGATTCGGCACACGAACTCGCGCAGTGGGGTGAGGTAATTGAGTGTGGCGGGGCGATAGGTTTCCATTCTGTACGGAAGTACTTATATCTATTCTGTGCCCAGACCTCGACACATCCAAAGTAAAAGTATCATTCTAGCTCCAAATTGTTCTATACAATACAGTCAACATATTGTTTGGTAAAAAGTGACACTATTTTCAGCGTCGGGTTGGTGGAGGGGGGAGGGGGGGAGGGGGGGGAGAAGTTGGGTTTTATCAGTTTTTCTTAATTATTTAAAAAACTGTATAGTTTAGCTCAAAATTACCACACTGCAACTGTATAGTTTAGCTCAAATTTACCACACAGCAACAAATACGACAAAAACAAAACATGACAATTAAGGCGGCGCGGCCAAATATTAGTTCTATTGATTGCAATGATGCAAACCGCACTATAGCGGAGAGGCGCGGCGCGGCCGAATATTCTTCATAATCGAGCTTCAGTCTACAGAGGGTAGTTCCCTAGGGAACGCGTGACCGAGCGGTTTGACCTTTGGAAAAAGACGCATAGGTTTTTTTTGTTTTTTTCACACTCCCAATGCAAGAATATTTTGCGAACAAAGGGGTGGGTGAGCATACAGTCTACTGCATACAGTCAGTAGGGGTCTACTGTTTGAAACATAAAGGAATGATGTGTCAACATAAGTAGGAGGACTCCAATCTGGTACAGAACTTTATTGTTAAATTTTTATTTGTTTGTAATATGATTGTTATCTGTTTTTTGTCCATACAATAAATAAAATAAATGAATAAATAATGATGAAATCTTGTTTGTGTTTTATTCAATAGAGCAATACATTATGGTTATCGATAATCTAAAATGGACTTGAGTTGAGGGCATCTCTAAAATTCACGCACAAAATTACAAATTTACAAACACTGGCTCATGTCACTTTTGGTTTCACAGCCAAGCGAACTCTGTCCGTCTATTCGAGTGGAATATTAAGTTTATGTGTTCATTCATGGTGATTAGTGATAATTTGTTTTTATGTAAGAAATAAAGACAAAGAATTAATCACGTTACAACTAAACTCCATTCTATCACGTTCTCATTAATATTGTTAGTAAAGTTATTCTGATAAAATTATACTGTCGAAGTATATCCTAAATATTTTCATTAAGTACTAGTTAAAACGGTTGGTCCCACTGAATTCACTTCACATATATCCGTATGTATCGAGCGACATGGTGGCCTACAAAATCAACCATGGATCTCGGTAGACACAGTATTTGTCACGGATCTCCGTAGCCAGTCTGTCACTTATCCGGTGGCCTACAAAACCCGTCACTGATTGACGGTGGCTCAAAAATCCGTCACAGATCCGTCACAAAATACTTTACGGATCGTGGTTATGTTCCGTATTGCTGTATTGCGTTTCCCCGTTGTACAATCGTATGACGGCCTTGCAACCGAAGGAACTTCGTCTACTGCACTCCCATCGTTCCTTCATGTTCCGAGTATAGTGTAAAGAGAACTTATAACCATCAACTATCATCATTCGTCTCTTATTGCGGGATACAGCGTAGAACACTGAAACAAACATTCAAATATATTTAACCTTTTCAAGATAGACATCTAATACAATAGGTACCATGGGCAACAGCGTCGCTTAACCACTGCTAAGGTTAAAATCGCTTGCACGCCGCGCCCGCTGTCACATACGTTTAGTTCGTGCAGGGGCGATACGCGCGCACACGAATTTTGTTGCAAACTGGTTAAGCAACGCTGTTGCCCATAGTACGATGCAATTAAACATCTTGAAATAGGGTGGTGATTATGCAGAACGCGTATTTTGGGTATACGTAGCGGTGGGTACCTACGCGGGCGGCGGGAGAGAGGTGCGCGTTATTGGTCGCTTATAAGTGCATAGTGCATAAGCGGGATAAGTGCACATGCGCGAAATTATCCCCAGTCCGTCGAAAAAGTGTCAAGATATTTGCCTCGTATTGTACATAGAGTTGAATTACTTATTCTATTCTTATGTAACGTCTTCACGTTATTGAATTTTATTAATACTTATAAGATGCTTTGCAGGCGATTCTGTAAGTGATATCCCACTGGCGATTTAATTGTGTTTCTCAAACTCCCTTTACACTATGCAATAGGGTCAGTCGCATTAAAGGAGAATGAGCATATGTATATGAAAGTTGGTGTTAGCAATGTTAGTAGATATTTATTTTTCGATATAATTAGTAGACCTTTTTTTTCGACACAGTAGGAACTTTTGACATTCCATCTACTACTCTGTGTAAAAAGTATCGGGAATATGTCAATAAAAAGACCCGCGTAAAAGAGGTCGTTCTAATTTTTTTACTGCATGTTGGTAGCACTGTAGTGATTAAGCGCGCAAAATTTGAGCGGGATCTGTCATTTAATTTGTTTTAAACTACACTTTTTGTTGGTGATAGTTTTGAGTCCTCAGCGATTTTTACAATGGAAAATGATAATGCACCATCACACACAGCCATTATAGTGAAAGAGTTTTTAGCGAAAAATTCAACAAAAGTTCTCGACCAAGCACCGTATTCACCTGATATGGCTCTAGGGTTGCCAGATGGTCGGGATTCGCCGGGATTCTCCCGAAATTTCAAGTGATCTCCCGACTCCCGAAAAATCTAAAAATCTCCCGAAAAATCAGCTGTTCCGAAAGTTCACGGGTGAAACCACAGAGTACAAGATTAGTGGATAAAATTGACTAAAAATCGCGCTGCGCGGCCATTTTGTTTTACTATAGACAGGCAAGAGTACAATATTAGTGGATGAAACAGACCGAAAATCGCGCTGCGCGGCCGTTTTTTTTAGAATTGACAGGCAAGATTAAAACTTACAAGATTAGTGGATTAAACCGACTAAAAATCGCGCTGCGCGGCCGTTTTCTTACTACTTATATATGTACAGGCATTTAAGTTACATTTTTATTATAAATATTTATTTCTCCCGACAACAACCGCAAAATCCCGACATTTTCAATTTTTCTCCAGATATTTTGGACTTCCGATCTGGCAACCCTATTTGGCTCCGTCTGACTTTTTTTTTATTTCCCAAGTTAAAATTACCACTTCGAGGAAAACGTTTTGAGTCGATAGAAGCCATAAAAGAAAATTCGCTGAATGAGCTAAAGGCCATACCGCAAATAGCCTATGAAAAATGTATGGAAGACTGGGTGAAGCGGTGGAGATGTTGTATTGCAAGCGATGGGGCCTACTTTGAATGCGATAAAATAAATTTAGATGAATAATTTGTATTTTTTGTTTTATTGACAAATTCCCGATACTTAGTACACAGAATGTACAACTTAAAATAATTGAGTCGGACTCGCGCACGAAGGATTCCGTACCAAAAAACGGCAAAAATATCATGTTTGTTGTATGGGAGCCCCGCATAAATATTTTATTTTATTCTATTTTTAGTATTTGTTGTTAAAGCGGCAACAGAAATAGGTACATCATCTGTGAAAATTTCAACTGTCTAGCTATCACGGTTCATGAGATTTAGCCTGATGACAGACAGATAGACGGATAGTGGAGTCTTAGTAATAGGGTCCCGTTTTTACCCCAGTTTTGGGTGCAGCCTAAAAATTCAGGGTCAATTATACCTAAAATTCCTAAATATTTATTTACCAACAAATCCCCGAAGTAGGTAGGTACTTTCAATAAAACCGCGCCAGTATCCGTTAAATGTTTTATTTCAATGTCTACCTACATGTGATCAAACCCCGGTTTAGGATATTTTATGACGTTGGCAAAATCTATCAGTTGGTCTAAATCCAGATTCAGAATATAATAAATTTTCTATATATAAAGTTCAGTATCATAACGGAATTCTGATTAGCTTTATGGCGGCGCGAAACGATTAGGTCTAAATTTTTTTTATGCACAACGGGGTAGTGTTTGGCCTTCACCTAACCTGATGTTAGTGACGAATGACAATAAGGCCGAAGGTGGAAGCGTACTACACCCGGAATCCTCATCACTGAGGCACTGGCTATCTTAAGGCTTACATTAAGGTTTACATTATCTTAGTATTTAGTAGAGTGCTTAATAGCGTGCGAGTAGATTCGAATGCGAGTGCTTTAGTAGTTTTGGTGCCTTTTCCAGTGACCGTTTACACGCTTCCAGTAGAGTGTCATTTTCGCCATACCTAATACCTAATAATGGGGTGCTAATGATTTCAAATTAATTTATATTTTTCTTGAAATTACCCATGTTAACTGACTTTTTAGCAACAACGTGAAGCGCAGGCAGCGAACGGTACGCTACGCTATGCACGAAGCGTAACCTACTCATAAAATAATGAAAAAAAAATTGGTATTTCAAATCCGGGACAGTACGAGTGCGAGTAAAATATCGCGCGGGGGGTGAGCGGGCGCGCAGGGGGTGCTACTGGAAAGCGAGTAGAAAGGCTACTAGAACGTTACTCTCTTTAGTCATAAGACGACCGTTTACATGTTTCCACTAAAGCACTCTACTAAAGACTAAGATAATGTAAACCAGCCTTTACTTCTAACTGCCGGAAAACATTTTTTTTAATTGTTGTTATGGCGTCGGACTTAGGTAAGATGGTGGTAGCTAGCCAGGCGGATTTAAAATAAACCCTACCACGTACAGTAGCCCGTAGAACATTTAAATCACGAAAAAGGTTACCGTTTGCCGTTGGAATATATGTAGTTATTTATTACGAAATTATAGATACTTTACCCAAGGTTTACAGATTGCAACCCGCCGTAACCTATATTTGTATATCTCCAAAATTGATTTTTTTTTTTATTTTTCGAGGTTAACCACATAGTTTAGCCATTGTCGTGTTCTACAGCTTGGTTTGATTGCCACTGATAAAAGTAAGAGTATAAAAAGTAGCCATTCACAGATTTAAGACCTGATGAAAATGGTTGGCCTTTATCTGGTCTTAAATCTGTGTATGATCACTTTCCATAGTCTTACTATTATTAGTGGCAATCAAACAAAGCTGTAGAACACGACAATAGCTTAACCATGTGGTAAACCTTGAAAAAAAATATCATTTTTGGAGATATACAAATATAGGTTACGGCGGGTTGCGATCTGTAAAACTTGGGTTAAAGTATCTATAATTGTGTAATGAATAACTATATCACAACGGCAAACGGTAACCTTTTTGGTGATTTAAATGTTCTACGGGCTACTGTACCGCACCCTGATTATCTAAAAAGAAACTATTTAGCGACCGGTTTTATTCTACATACATTGCTACTTTTCTTTGGTATGATTTTTTTTTAATCCAAAAAGAAGTAGCAATAGATCACTATCATCTATGAACTGCAACCAGTCGCTAGGTGGTTTCTAATTAGATAATCAGCCCGCAGGTCACTCTGGTTGGTTTTACTACAGTGCAGGGTTTAATAAAGACAGAAACTGTGCTATTTTAAGACTTCGATGAACTTGGGGTAGCTTTTTAGATTTAAGATCAATATTTTCGTTTTTTAATTTTTAAGAAAACGATTTTTGGTTCATTTTTTTTCCTTTGTTCCCGCCATTTTTTTTTGCTATATCGCTCTAGCTGCTTCTTCCGATGCTCTTCAAATTTTTCGGGATTTTGTTTCAGTTTCTCCCGGTATCGTTTAGCTCTTTCTGCTCCCGTGAGGGCTCTTTTCGCTGGTTTCTTCCGGTATCGTTTAGTTCTTTTCACTGAAATGTAACAGATATGTAAATGATATTTATTGTATACCTACTAGCGTGTACAAGAAACCTGTTGGGATTTTACGTACTTAGGTAAGTAAAATCCCAACAGGTTTCTTAGTAATCTGTCTGGACCTCTTCTATTTACTCTTTGAATGGCCATCATCAAATCACACCCTGTTTTATCCTGAGCGGAGAATCAAAGCCTCAGTTACCTCGTTTGTATAAAAATAGGCCTAATTATTTTTGCTCGTGAGTGTAGTAATATTTGATACCTATATTTTTTTTAGCCCAAATTTGAAATTCTTTGTCATTTTTCATGTCAAGGGTGAGTTGGGCTATTTGTGGTGTAACTACGGGTAAAAATAGGTACCCATAATCACACTGGATTGATAAGGGAACGTACCCATAAACTACCTCGTGATCGTGACCCGTTAAGGGGGAGGGGGTATTTTAAAAACAATAAAATATTATTAAATTATTAAAACAAGAATATTAGAATCAAACTTCCGAGCTACATTTGAATATTTTATTTCTTGCTTTTTAGAGCCATTTATTTTTGAAGCTGTTTTTCTAAGGTTATTTTTAAGGTATTTGAAGGTAAATACTATTCTGAAAACCACATCAAAATCGGTTCAGCCAAACGCGAGATAATCGTGGAGAGACATACTTACATACTTCTCTTTTTTGAAGTCGGTTAAAAAGACTACACTAAAGGTATCCCTTTTCCAACAAAAAAAAATCATTTAATTCGGTTCATAAATAACAAAGTCGTCAAGGTAGTTGATGCAAAATCATAGTCAATACTATGACTGACAATTCAGGGTTACTTGAAAACTACTGAACCGATATTAAAAAAAAATGTCTGATGTGGATTCGATATTTATACTACAGAAGAGGGCTGTGAGATTTATTTATAATATGAAACGACGCGAATCATTAAGAGATAAATTTAAAAGTATCGGTATATTAACATTAACTTCCTTGTTCATATTTGTTAACATAATGTATGTCCAGAAAAATCTACAACTCTTTAAAAAACAAAATGCTGTTCATCGCTTAAATACTAGGAATAAGAATAATAATAATAATAATAATAATAAATACTTGGACAATTTCACACAGCGTCATCTAGCCCCAAACTAAGCAAAGCTTGTAATATGGGTGCTAGACAACTGATATACTACTTATATACTTTTTTAAATATATACTTATTATACATAGTAACACCCAGACCCGTCACAGAAATTAAAATTCAACATTTCAATTTCTGCCCGGCCGGGAATCGAACCCAGGACCTCTTGCGTGGTAAGCGGCATGTTAACCACTGCACCACGCAGGTCGTCGATTAATAAACGATTAAAGAATAAATTAACGATTCTCTTATTCAGACTCAAAAAACCAGCCAAGTGCGTGTCGGGCCGTAGGGTTCCGTAGTTAACCTTATACCATACCATATTTAATACCATTATAATTTTTCGTCTGCAACAATAAATTTGTTTTTCACAGTTTTGGTATGAATGACAAAGTTATATTTGCGGTTTTGGAAAATGTACTATATCTCAAAAACTACAAAATGTATGTCGTTCAAGCCAATTTTGGTTGAAAGTGTTTATTAAGATCTACAGCATATATTTTTTTTAGATTTTTCACTATCTTATTTCAAAAGTTAAAGGGGGTACACACATTTATACCACTTTGGCGGTGTATATCTTTCAAACGGTTGACTTTGAGAAAAAATTGTCTTTGAAACCTCAATGTCATTCTTAAAGACCTATCTATAGACACCCCGCACGTATTGGTTCGAAGAAAATTTTTTTTTTTAGTATCAGTTCTATGTATGGGGAGCCCCCCTTAACCTTCTATTTTTTTTTTATTTTGTGTTAAAATCGTTAAGCGGTTAACAGAATACACCTACCTACCAAGTTTCAACTGTGTACTCTTAATACTTTCGGAATAAAATGGCTGTGACATACGGACAGACAGACAGACCGACAGACATGACGAATCTATAAGGGTTCCGTTTTTTGCCATTTAGGCTACGGAACCTTAAAAAAATCGGCCTCGTGCGAGTCGGACTCGCGCACGAAGGGTTCCGTACCAAAAAAACGGCAAAACAATTACGTTTGTTGTATGGGAGCCCCCCTTAAATATTAATTTTATTCTGTTTTTAGTATTTGTTGTTATAGCGGCAACAAAAATACATCATCTGTGGAAATTTCAACTGTCTACCTGTTGTTGTTATTAATATCGAGCAAAAAACAGCAAAAAATAAAATCACGTTTGTTGTATGGGAGCCCCCCTCAAATATTAATTTTATTCTGTTTTAGTATTTGTTGTTATAGAGGCAACAGAAATACATCATCTGTGAAAATTTCAACTTTCTAGCTATCACGGTTCATGAGATACAGCCTGGTGACAGACAGACAGACAGACAGACGGACAGCGGAGTCTTAGTAATAGGGTCCCGTTTTTACCCTTTGGGTACGGAACCCTAAAAAGCAGCCTCAAGTCCTTTTTAGGCTGCGGGATTCGTTTTTATAACAAAATACCCGACGATGTCACAGCCACTCACAGCTCTGACCATAGACATAGAAAAATTTTCGCTGCGCCTATGGCTCTGACACACTGTGTCCCTTTATACACACTCGCTCATTGAGCGAGTTCTACAATTACTATCGGAAATTCCCTTTTAGCGACAAAATCGTTATGGTGGCAACACATAATCAGAACAACTTGGCAATATCTCGCCGAAATTTCATCGCTCGCTACCATGTGCCGTTTAAGATTTGGCCATTGTAAAATCCAGGAGCGGCCCTGGGGCGGTGGTACAAGCGTTGCGACTGCACTGGGCGCCCTCGTGTGTGGGGCGCTGAAAACACCCGACCACCTGTCGACTATCAATCGTATTGATGCCTGGTGACGGGCGACGACACAACAAATGAAACTGACCAAAAGTCGCACTGCGCGGCCATTTGTTAGTATAAACAAGCAAGATTAATGGTTTTACTATAACTAAAAATCGCGCTGCGCGGCTGTTTTTTTTGCTATAAACAAGCAAGATTAGTCGATGAACTGACGAAAAACCGCGCTGCGCGGTGATTTATTTTTTTTATAAACAAGCAAGGTTACAAGATTAGTAGGTGAAACTGACTGAAAATCGCGCTGCGGGGCCGTTTTTTTACTGTAATAATTAAAATTAATAAATAATTATAATAAATCTTTATTCAAATAATCTTACACCAAAATATGACAATAAAGTTCAGACATAGAGGTACTTACAGCTAAAATAAAGAGTGCCTGAACAAGGTTTAACCTGTATCTCAGGCGAAAAAGGACTTAAATAACTATGTAATATTATTAACAAACAAATACAATAAATATTGAAATAGGGAAAAAAAACAAAAACAAATACGAATCAAAAATTATTGCAGAAAGGTTAAATTAAACTCGACGCAAAAATAATGTTAATTTGTTACACTATTGACGATAGACGAATATGGCATCTGCGTCATCCAAATTATAAACTAGTTCAAAGTCAATTACAATTATTATTTTTATATTATGCGTGTGTTAGTAAGATATCTTACGATTTAAGGTTAGTAGAACAGAAATGTGATCGGTTATTATCCAGTCAGTTACTATGCTATTGAGACTTGTATTCTAGCAAAAATTTAACAACATCTAACCTTATTGAAGTATAATGATATTTTTTAAACTGATGCGAGTACTGTAATAAACTGTGTATATCTTTATTGGACAACACTTTTATAGATAAATTATGTGAAATCAGACTAGGTACAAATTTTTTTCGGAACGTAAAATTAATTTAAAGTTGTAAAGCTAGGGAGCGGCGCTCTTAGGCGCCCACGTAATCTATCGAGCTAATATATCTTTTTTCGGCCATCTTTTTCGCTGGACAGTCAGCATCGCCAGTTTTGTGATCTGCGGGCTTCTTAAAGTGCAAGCATGTTGCACATTTTGCTGACTCAGCCTTTTTTCCACAGTCCTTTATAGTATGGCCTACTTCGCCGCAGTGACCGCAGGTGGTGGCCTCCTCCCGGCATGTCTTAGCAGCATGGCCGTACTGCTGACACTTGTAGCACCTCGTCACGAGGGTAAAATCTCTAACAGGGCACGAAGACCAATTTACAAAAACCCGGTCGTTCATGATTAAGGGCTTACGAATTTCTGCAGGAACTTAACCATAATATAATTACAGGTCTCGGCGTCCTTTTTTCCCGACTTATGGCTTAGTTTAATCGAGGTCAAAAATATTGCAAGTGTCATACCGCTAAGCTTGTCGGCTAAGTTTTGATGGTATATACAGTTGAAAACTTCTGTTTCCTCCATACCTACGGGCACTCCGATGACCACGATTCTAGGTTTGCGTTTATGTGGTTCACTCATTGTTAGGCCGGAGGTCGTTAGTTGAGCCGCCTGCTTGAGCTTCTCGATATCGTCCTTTGTGTCTGTGCTGATAATGACACCGCCGTTTCTAGTTTTACGCAAACGAGGAGTTTGCGGCTTCATTTGATCTGGTCTGATGATTTTTTGAACGAGGGCTTTTGTCTCCTCGGTCGACCTCATTTTGTCAGTGGGGTAAATTGCCACAGAGTTGAAATTACCAGGCTGAATAAAGTTGTTAGGACTTTTTTTTACCATGTCGGCGAAGGAAACTGCACCCCCGACAGGTTTTGAGGACTATTCGATAGTTTGTTTAAGGTCTTGAAGCCGCTGTGAGAGGTCGTGTTTTTCTTTAAGTGCTTGGAGGTAAAAATGGGTCTGAATAGTCTTTTGCTTAAGGGACTGGTATTGCACAGCCATTTGAGATGTCCCTTGGCTTACTTTTCGGCACAAATTATTAATTCGGATTAGAAGATTAGTAAATGAAACAGACTAAAAATCGCGCCGCGCGGCCGTTATTTTGCTATAAACAAGCAATATTACAAGATTAGTAGGTGAAACTGACAAAAAATCGCGCTGCGCGCCCATTTTTAAACTAACAGGCAAACTTGAAAATCTTGGAATCGCAGATAGGGGGCGCCCCGTATAAATGTCGCCCAGGGGCGCTAGTAGTGCTAAAACCGGCACTGGATTTACACCCACTGGCTAGAATAAAAAATTGTAATAATATAAGTAAACGTAGGTTTATATAAATTGTTTGTTATTTATCTTGTCATGACGTCGATAAGCGCCTGTAAAGGTTTACTTCGAATAAACATGTTCGATTTGATTTGATTTGAAATGCAAAATGTTATGATGATTACAATGGGTTTATTTAACCAGTAAGTAATAGAGATCATTTTGTATGACACCTGCATGTTGTCGTTGATAATGAAGATGGAGCGGTGTCTTTGACAATGGGGAGACGTCTACTGTAGAATAAATATTTCTAACATCATGGTAAACTGGAAGGTCCATATTTACAGTACAGTATTACCACAGTGGTGTCAACTGGTGTCCCCAACTTTCGTTCCCCAGTGGGGGATATCAGGCAAAAAGTTTTTTACATACTTTTTTCCCGATAACTCATCCGTGAGAACGTTCGTGGCACGCGGGGTCGTAAAACACTTCAATGACTGACGTCATTCGACTGACAGTCAGGTAGGTACTATAGGCAACAGACAGCGTCGCTTAACCAGTTTGCAACAAAATTCGTGTGCCTCGCGCACACGAACTAAACGTACCTATGTGACAGCGGGCGCGGCGTGCAAGCGATTTTAACCTTAGCAGTGGTTAAGCGACGCTGTTGCCCATGGTACGTGTAATGCAACCATGTCAGACTCAAAATCATTGGTGGGTCAAAATATGCACATTGACCGTAGAATCAGTGGGCCGCAAAACCTAACTTTAAAGAAAAGAAACTCATTGCACAGGTAAAGTCAAAGATTTAAATCTTTGGGTAAAGCACTTAGGTATCTGTGGTCAAGTGTAACTTTTGAATGAGCGGTTTTAATGACAGATTTAAAAAAAAGGAAACTATTAGAGATGGCTTTGTGCAAAAGTATGATGTCAATGTCAACTTGTCAACCCTGAAAAGACATGTCCAAAAAATCTATCCATCTTGTCAGAAGAATTAATGCTGCTTCACAAAACACCTGCAGATCAATAAATTCAGCCATCTTTTCTAAAAATCACAAATAATAAACACAAATTAACTTACGTGAGCGTTGTAAGCATGAATCGGACCGGGCGTCAGCGCGCTGTTAGCGTGATTCGGAACGCAAAATTAGAATTTTTCGCTAGTTTTTTGACATCATACTTGTTGATAGCGCCATCTAGTGAGGAAATTGGAACTAATTTTTTATCTTAACAAAGCGCTCATTGAAATATTATGGAGACACGCTTGGGGGCCGCATCAAGAGGTTTTTTTTTTAAATTGGACCGGACCGCAGCCAAACGTGTAAATGGCCGCATGTTTCATATGCCTGGCTGTAATGTACGCGGTGTAAGTACAGTTAGCATAGCAGCACGTCAGGTTATACGTAACTGTCACAAATCTTCGTTACCCCGTCGCGTCGTGATTAACTAATCAGTTTCATCATCCGTTGACTGTACAACAAATGAAAACAAAGTAGATATAATTTAAGTTTTTATTATGTCTATCAGAAAATATAAAATAGCATTAAAGCATTACAGATTTACAGATCTACGAGATAAGCAGCAGAATCCTGAATCAACTACACATGTTTTTAAGTTTAAATATAAAAGCCTAAGATCGTATATTCAATTAGGTTACTATCATTTTCTAATTTCTTTCAGAATTCGCAATATTTGTATACCCATATAAAGTTTACTTTTTAATTGGCCAATGCCCTATAGAATAAGAAAAAATTGTTAAAAATATTTATATAAAAAAATATAATGGAGAACTAAGTAGGTATATTTGAGATCATTTTACTTTAAATGAATTTGAATTAATAGTAAACGAATGGAAAATAAAACTATGTAAGTACTTTTAATAAATAATTAACTTAAGTAATTTTGCTAAGTAAGGTGATGATATGATTAAAAGTCTTGAGATTATTATTTGAAAAATCACAACCAAAAACGTAGACTGACTATTTTTTTAAATAACTGTTAGTTTTTCAATTTCTTATCTTAATTTAATTCATTCTTTTTTACTTTGAGTTTCCGGAAAAACATCATACTAATAATTTAAATGAATGATTTTATCCAGTACTTTTTTGTTTTTCTGTTTTCTGTGTAATACATAGTAAATACGAGGAAAATAATCAAAAAGAATACTGAATCGATACTTAGATAACTAAGATACTAAAACAACTATCTGAATTGAGCTCGTAAAGTCATTTTTATAAAAATATCTTCTTCGGGAGTAACGCAGCACCTTGGAGTATCTAATAAGGTGTGTGTTACTCTTGAAAAAGTTAACTTACGGAAATAATGTTTACATACAAACCGCCCATACTAAGGCTGCCTGCCCATGAGGCGGGCGGCGCCGGCGGGCGGCAGGGGAGCGGAAAATCGAGGAAATAGAGTCTGGTCAACGAAAGATGAGACTGAAATGGTGGCGCCACTTTCCCTGTTAACTTTTTTTTATCATAAAAGGGTTAGTCTTTTGCTTAAGAAGTCTAGCCCAAAAGCAAAGACAGGGCCTACGATGAAGCGAGCTTGCCCAGAAGGTGCTTATTCACTCTGGCTTTGAATAGAGTCAGGTTGTATGCATGCACTCGGAAACACCGATGCCGGCAGGGAATTCCATTCAATTAACATTAAATTAAACATCAAATTAACGTTTAGAGGTTAAGTTATTGGAAATGACCCCTAAAATAAGACGCATAAGTAGTTCCTTTTCCAACCGAGTCTCATCTATTGTTGACCAGACTCTATTAAACAATAGGATTGCGGAGCGAAGATTTTATGCAATCCTATTGGTTAATATTTCCTCGTTTCTCCGCTTCTCCGCCGCCGCCTAGCTCTGCGTCAATGGACAGGCAACCTTAACCTCAAAAGTAAATTTTTTATGGCATGTTTTATAAATAAGTAAATAAACATCATTGATGTTTGCCTATGTATGTTATTCAAGTTTATTTATGGTTAACGTATTTGTGGAATAATTACGAAAAATGCGCAAAGTTTTGTTTACAAACATTATTTACATATTTAAACAATTATTTTATTGATTCTTCACAACATGATGTAAAGAAGGCAAGAAAAAAGGATAATAAGTAAAAATAATAATAAGTCTGAAATAATCTCTACTATTATTTCAGATTTAACTGTGTTATTTATAACAAAATGCTGCCATAAGTACTGAATATCTTTAACATCTAAGCACAGTATATGTACATGCTATTTTCATTCTAAGTACCTACTTAATATTCATTCTAGTAATAGTTATGTGTGAATGTGTCCAACGTTGTGTGATTTCACAGAGGAGACTGGTATGCCACTTGTCCAATCGATTTAAGACCCAACACAGCGGGTGAATTTAAACATACTTACTTATAAAATATTTTTTACAACAATTTCATAAAATGTGTGTGAAATCATTTCTCGATATTCTTGCAAATTTTTATATTTATTGAGTAAGGAGAAACTGAGACTAGAAACTTGTAGGTACACAAGGCTTCCTTATGATGACCTTTTAAGAGCGTTGAAGAAATACGGCATTTCATTGGCTTTCATCAAAATCGGTTCATTCATTTTGAAAAAAGAACAACTTGTATGATACGCCGTTATCGGTGACGCCCTTAAGGATTTTTGTAAATTTTCTCAGAAAGTGACATACCAGATTACCATCACAGTTTGCTTATCGCATTCACTACAGCACTATCTTCGCACAAGACCAGCTCGTACGCCAAATGAAACCACAAAGCGTTGAAAGTTACCTTGATAAAGACCATAAAATCTTTAAAATATCTATTTTAATACGTAAACCGTCCAAAATTACATGACTTAGCTATTATCTGTTCAGAGAGTGACAGAGTATACGCCGGTTTCCCTCTGTTAATAAGCAAATCCGAGGCATCATGATTATGGAAGCCTTTTACTTCGATGATATGTTTGTCTGACGTCTTCACGACTGCCTTGCAGCATTTATAGGAGTGTGTGCTGCACGTCCACCTGGTAATGCCGTTTCTTACGGAGTGTTTACAGTATGTATACTTGTTGTATATAATTAGGGGTTTCCCTCTTAAAGACTGGATGAAGAAGGCTTCAGCTCCTGAGAACAAAGTTACATGTTAGATAAAATGACATATCTATGTATATGACTTTCAAGAGATCTTAAATATCATGCATGCTAAAGCGTTTTTTTAAGCCTACTTTTCCTCCCAACCCAATTACTTCCTGTCTTTCCCACTAGTCCCATTTGGTCATTCCCAGTAGCCACCACTAGTTTCGCTTCTACTGGTGGAGACTGGTTTTTTTAAAGTTCCCATACGCCACCAGTGGTGACCACTGAGATTTGATTAGAAAAAACCCCAATTGCTCCTACTGATTTAATTAATAAAATGTATGTTTCTTAATTAAATTCAATATATTGTTAAAAACATATTTGTGTATAATTAGGAAAATATTTGAGATTAGCATCTCGGAATTTTTATGAATCAATGTCCCAGTCGCCACCACTTTGCCACCACTGGTGACAAGTGGGATTTTCTTTAAATAAAAATTCCTAGTCTCTTCCAGTTGAGGCGAATTTGGTGGTGGCTACTGGGAATGACCGGTACCATTGACCCAGTGCCATGATGACACAGGTGTAGCCTTCACAACTGCGTATAAAACTATACTTGAATATAAGTCTTTATAGAAGAATCGTCTTAGGTTAAATCAAAATATTAAAATAGATAAACGAAACCTATTACTTACTTTTTCATTATTTTAATCTTTTGGAACAAGCCTTGTAACGTTTTATTTACATGCTTATTTAACTTTCTAGGAATTTTCAAACGAAATCTATTTTACAACAAGAAATTATTTTTTAAATTTGAGATTTTTGCATTTACAATGCTATTTTTAAACAATACTAAATAATATACTAGAAAAAGAGAAGAAATTATTATTATTTATAGTAAAAAAACGGAATATTTTCGAAATTATATTTATTTATTTGTTTTTGTAGATAAAAAAGTAGAGAGCATTGGAACACAAGAATTAATACTGTAAACATATAGAGATATTTCAAGTATTTTTGTACTACTTATCATTACTAAAAATAGGAAGGCAAGATTAAAAAAAGAGATCAAAATAATTTAACTAAGTACAGTCAACAGCGCACGATCTTAGCAAAAAATGGAAAATTTAATCAGTGAACAAAATCCTTCCTGATCACACTGCCTAAAAATTAAATTGTCTACAAAGCAAAATGCCTAAAACTCATGTCCAAAGAGCAAAATGTCTACTAAGTAAATTGTCTAAAATGCAGAATGACTAAACAGCAGTTTGTCTAAGGATTAAAAATGCCTAAATTGCAAAACATAATATCGCAAACTAACCGTGTATAAACTTCTTTGTCTGTTTGAAATACGCACGTATGTTCATAGATTTTTAATCAAACAATTACTGGCCATTTGAATTTATTGTTTACGGCATTCTGAAAAGAAGTTATTTAGTCTTTCACCATTTTAGTCATTTTGCATTTCAGACATTCTGCGTTTTAGTAATTTCGCACTCTAGTCATTCTGCATTTAAGTCTTTTTGCATTTTAGTCATTCTACATTTTAGACATTCTGCGTTTTCTTCCTTTTGCCCTCATAGTCCTTTTGATTTTTAGGCAGTGTGATTAGGAAGGAACAAAATAACCTTGATATTAGATATCTGTAGCTTAGTTATTCACTTGAAGAAATTTTTCTGTTTTGGGTATACCTACGTGGCCATCAACAATAACATACAATGTATAATAGTATTAGTATCACAAAATAGCACCTATGTTTAAAGACATAATATTATGTACATACATTTGTTTCATTTCTTTATTTAAGTTTATACTTCATAAAGAATTAACGAATAATAAAAAGGTAGTTTTTATATCAAAGACTATGCTTTTAATATTATTTTCTTTAAATCTTAATATTATAATAATATGACACATTCATGAGGAATACTTAATGAGGAGTTTCATGTACTAAATAGATTACATAAATATCTATTGTACATTTACTTCAGGCCAGGCAGTTCACGATCTACTGTTTCATTATCTCTTTAAAACATGGTTAATTATTACATAGCTTTAATCGTCGCTTCGCCAGAAATTTTACGAGTACCTAACCTACTAATATTAATTGATTTTTGGAATACCTAGTGGCTCATTTATTATAAATCTACACGGTTATTTTGTTAGTAGGAAATTAAGCTATCATCTGACGATTGGAAGTTTTTTCTTAGGTTTTTTTAAGAGTAACCAATCCATTTTTCAATATTCTGTTCGGCTACCTATTGTGTTTCTTTGTTTCTTTTTCAGTCTAGGTATAGTATTTTTTATGTAAGAAATTATGTAGAATTTCTATTTAGTAATTGTAGAATTTCTACTTAGAAATTCTACATAATTACTTCAGACTGTAATCTGTAAGCTCAAACGACAATCTTTTCGTCGGATCGTGAACTGGCCCTGCCTTTAATTTAGGGTTAAAGAGTCTTATTTTGTACTCGACTCAAATTTCAATCTCAACTTATTTGTAATTAAGTAGGTATCATCATAATAAAATAATGAAATATTGATATATATCACTAACTATTAACCGAGTATTATCTTTTAAAAATTTTCAAATGGATTTTTGTGACGCTGCATTTTTTTAAGACTCTTTAGTTAAAAAATGAACTGTAAAACAGCTGCCAGAGCTGTCCACATTCTCACCAAAGGTAAGGAATACTTTTTCTTGCCTCAATTTACATAGTAGTTTTATTAATAATGGTATACTTCACCCTTTCTGTACATTCAATTAATTTTATTATTAAATAATAATAATATTGTTTGTAACAAAACGAGGCCGCGGTAGAGAACTGTACCTCTAGTAACGAAATCAAAAACTATCCAATATACAATACTGTTTAACCCCCTAGCATGACCACCGAAACGCGAGATTTAACTAACTGTCAAAAGACAATGGATTCGCTTCGGTGGTCATGCTAGGGGGGCATATCGGATATATTATCAGAAAAAATGCGGTGCCGGGCGTACCATTACAGCTTACATTACAGACAAGAAAAGTAACTGTCATACAAAGAATTCCGTAGGGGGGTGATTGTGGTCGTTCTTCGCGTATACCAAGTCGTTATGTTCCGTGAAGGCGGCAGCTGGGCATCCATGCTCATTGTGCGTGTAACAAGCCCAGTGGCACCTGGGGCCTTGTGTGAGGCGCCTGGTGAATGTGAAGTCACCTAATTTCAAAAGCCTCTCGCCGTTTCGTGAGAGCATGAACTTCGCTGAAATGAAAGTGGGTGTAAGAGTATTTTATTACGTGTCGAGATTAAAGGTTAATTTATGCTAGACCAGGGGGCTGCTTTTGTAACTTTGTTGCGATCAACTTTGACAGAAATCGTAGTTACATTGCTGCTTTAGTAAAAACTAATATGACAACTATCTTATTAAAAGCAGCAATGTAACTGCGGTTTCAACCGATTTCAATCAAGAATTATAATGCAGGCCATACACCATCCATTCGATCGTCCAATCGGCATGATACTGCCGATTGGATACAATTGAATTGACCGTGTGTGGGTGGCCGTGGATCGATCGTCAATTCGATCCTGTCCTGCCGATCCACGGCCACACACGGTCAATTCGATTGGATCCAATCGGCAGTATCATGTCGATTGGACGCTCGAATGGATGGTGTATGGCCTGTATTAGCAACAGATTTACGTAATCAGGGGGCGGGGCGAGCCGTGTCCGGGGCCCACGCTACGTTGGTCGTGCTAATATTCTTCATAAATACTAATGGATTTTTCATAAGTCGAGCGGCAACCGGCGCTCTAAAAACACTGGTGTCGCATACTGAACATTGATGCGACCAACGTAGCTTGGGCCCCGGACACGGCACGGCCAGCCCCTTGATTATGTAACTCAGAACTCTGTTGCTAACAATTCTCGATTGAAATACTATGAAACCGCAGTTACATTGCTGCTTTAAGTAAGATAGTTGTCACATTGGTTCTTACTAAAGTAGCAATGTAACTGCGATTTCTGTCAGTGTTGCTTGCAACAATGTTACAAAATAAGTAGGCCGCCGGTATAGCATGAATTAGCCTTTAGGCGTGATTTACACTATCGCCAACCATTGACAGTTGTCTGTGGTGACTGTGTAGTCCACGCATTATATGCGCACTTTGCATTACTCTTTTTCTGTTGCTCAAACGTGTTTATAGGTAGAATGAGACAGGATAAAATGCGTGCGCGTACGCAACGAGAACTTTCCTTTAGTGCAACATGCATTCTCCAAGTTTCCACTTTCCCACGACCCTTGCACGAGTGAAAGTGACACTTTCACTTTGCGTAGACTTATGAAGCAATATAAATGCATTTTTTTACAAATAACAAAAAAGCAGAAAAGCAATTAGTTAATCATTAAATAAAAAAACGAGACATTTCCTTGTAAAAGTTTTATTTTAATATCTATCTATCAACCCATAAATTGGTAATACATAATTCATTACACAGTTTGAATCCAAATATTATATTGAAAAACTAAAAGTAAGAGTAAAATAGAAATTCATTTTCAATTTCTGAACATGATCAACATAAACAATAAACACTAAATTTTAGCTAATAACTAATACCAAATCACATTTACAAAATAGTCACTTGGATAGAAAAAGAACTAAACTTATTATTATGAAAATAATGTAACTTCATATAATTTTAAATGCAAGCCACTTCTTTTACACTTTTACTTCATTCTTACAAACCTCACAACAGCTGAGGTATATCTTAATAACTTCCTTAGAAACATTACAATATTTAGTTTTAATTTCTGAATCCATTATATCTTTATCAGCGTGTTTGAACAATATGTGTATAGTGTGCAATACACCAAACAATTCATCTGTACATACATAAAATTTTACACTAGAATTACTACTATCATCTTTTGGTTTCACTAGCTTCTTTCTACCACTACTTTCTAAAACATCATAGCTGGCCAACATTTTATAATCATCAAAATCTTTATCAAATTTGTTTTTAATGATACTTATTTCTGCAATAAACTCTTCGTACCGAGACCTATTCATGAAGTATACACTATTACTCTTTTTACGGCTTAATAATTTCTCTAATTTTTCATTAAACTCTTCCTTCAATGGTGCAATAACACTCTTGGAAAACATTTTCAGTCCTGTAAAATATTATCACATTTACAAATAAACATATTATGTTATTAAGAAGGGGGGACGCCAGCGAAGCCAGACGGGTGATCAGTCTCTTTGATTGGAACCATTTCATTTCAACACATTATGTTATTCAATCAATCATTTTTATACTAAGATATATGATATACTAGATAAAAACTATAAAAATCGACCTACCCGTAGTCCTACTAGTACATGCTATGGGTGAGTCGAGTCTTTCATGTATTTTCACTAGTATATTATTTATCTTGTTTGTTCAAAGATCAAAAAATACAGTAGTAGGCAAGAAATACTAGCTTTATCAGTTTAAAAAACTGAAATAATACCTTTGAGAAGTCAGTACAGAAATAATACACAACAAATATTTCATTTTGGTAATTTTTATTCAGTATAACTTACAAATATGTTAGAATACACTTTTTAAGACAGCCATAATATAATTAAGAACACACTAACCAATTACTAAAATTTCATTTACATTTTTATACTAAGTTTGTTTCTTATAATATCACAAAATACCTCTATTTTGCAATAATTTGTTTAAACAAAAGATACTAAAGAATACTATTGTTTATAATAGTATTAACAATTGAAGTAGGTATTGGCAGATTTCACTTAGGTACTTTTCTAAATGTTGGTTTAATTAATCCATACATAAAAATAAAACTTAGATCTAAGATCTAATTTATTTAGGAGAATGCAATAAAAAGTAATAAAGACGGCATTCCTGACTTAAAAATGCCTTACTACATAATATTGAACTATAATGTTGTGATGTTAAACCTTGTGATGGTTTTTGTGAGTATCTAGAATAGTTTACCCTTTATTACACACAACCAACAGCACGTCAGGTTATACAGTTAACACGGTGACTGCCAACCAAACTACAAGTATACTCGCAGAACTCATAGTGAGTACACTCGGTATGGCAGACAATGTGTTAAACTATGAAAACAGTTTTCATTACGTAGGGTATCAAGGTGGTCTCAAGGTCAACATGTATAGTTTGAGGTGCCATCATGAGGTGTACTTTGCCAGACCATTTATTTAGAAAGTTACAGAGAAATGTTACCAATTACCTATTTAGTTACCACAGAGGCCTTACAGAGGCGGACAATAACATTACTTAAACATATTTGAGTCAAAACAACTTTAAAAAGATAATTAATTATTATAATAAGTGACTGCTAGGATTGAATACATACCATACTGTTTCAAAGATTGCCAAAAATTTTTATTTGTGGCTGAATTTGGTTATTATAATCATGCCTTATAAAATAGACTTACCAACGGCGTGATAAATCTGCTATAATGTTATCTTTTGTAACTGTGATAGAAACACCACACTTGCACAATTTTTTGTTTAAACTTTATTGGGGTCATCATTTTGCTCTCACTTTTAGGTTATATTTAAACACTAAGATTGTTCAATACAATTTAACACTACACATTCATTATTTGATCCACGTAAGTACATAATGTATTTGTCTGAAAACACCAGTTTATTGGGAATAATAAAATATGTCTATTTCAAAATACACATTTATTTGTGTACATAAATCTGACAGTTGACATGACACGAAAGAAACGCCAGATTATTTGAACTGTCATTTCATGATGTCATTGGGTGCATTCCAACAGACTAGCCGCTAGGTCATCGGTTCCATAGAATATATTTTAACATGGTGATCGCAAGTTTATAGCCCTGCCCACTAATGAGGGCTTTTCAAAATGACAAAACACTGTACTCAATAGATGGCGTTAACAACCGAAATGCGAAGAAATGAAAATGACTTTTCTTTTAAGCAAAGGCCGTTTATATCTCAAATCAAAACTTCCCACTGGAGTGGGATTAGATAAGATAGCGTTAATGGACAAGTTTCTTTTTTTTTAAATGTCACTTTGTAAAACCCTTATTGTCTAATTTCAAAATCAATCACTTTCATTTGGGAGAACGTGGATTCTTTTTTTTGGCAAAAATAAAAACTTAGCAAAGATTTTTTTATGCACAACGGGATATAGTAGGGCGATAAAACAAGGTTTGAGGTTAGTTTTCGCACAAGTCATCACGGATATACGAAAATGTGGTATCCATGCATTCAGTACGATGCCCTGATCACAAATATATAAGATGACATGATTTTTTTATTATTTTTTTTTTCTCCTTTTTTTAATTGTTAATTTTTTATTATTATTATGGCATCGTCAAATTACAAATGCTCTGGATGCAAAATTTTTATAAAAAATAAGGAATATCTGATATGTTCATACTGTTTTCATAAGTATGACCTACTCTGTGCAAACATACCTGAGAAGCGTTTTGCTAAAATGGACAATGATCAGAAACGCTTATGGAAGTGTTGTGAATGCACCAAAAAGGAACCTATAAGGGATAACACAAATACGCCTGTCCGATCTGTACCGTGTCAGTCTTCACCTGGCGCCGCATATGAGGACGCTTCGTGTGAGTCTTCTTTTTCCGAATGTAATGTAACAGTCAGACCAAATCAGAAGCAAATGCAACCTAGTTTTACACTTGAAAGTATTAGAAATATAATTAAAGAGGAGGTAATGGCAGTCGTAAGCAGTCAAGTCACTGAAGAACTTAGAAGTATTAAGCAGCAAATGTCTGAGTACCATAGCTCGGTCGTATTTCTCAACAAGCAATATGAGGACCTAAAAGCAATTGTTGAAGAAAAATCTGATACAATCTCAAAGCTGAAGCTGGATAACGAATTCCTCTTGTCAACTGTCAAAGATCTTTCATTTAGGCTTGACTTGACAGAGCAGCATATGCGAGAAAGCAACTTGGAAATCAATGGAATCCCGGAGCACCGTACTGAAAATCTAATTAAAACTATCAACCAACTTACCAACACTGTTAGTTGTCCTATCGTCGATGAAGATATATTAAACGTGACCCGTGTAGCTAAAATGAATAAAGACAGCAATAAACCTCGCGCTGTTGTCGTCAAATTGCGTAATCCTCGCCAACGCGATTCAGTTCTTGCAGCAGTGCTCAAGTTTAACAAAACTAACTCCAAGGAAAAGCTGAATTCTCACCATCTTGGATTAGGCGGTCCCCACGTCCCAGTCTATGTCGCTGAACATTTAACGCCAAGCAACAAATCTTTGCATGCAGCCGCTAGAAGAAAGGCTAAAGAAGTTAACTATAAGTACGTATGGGTACGCAATGGACGCATCTACGTACGCAGGGATGAATCTTGTCAGGCACTTCAAATTAAAAACCAGGACAGTTTGAAGTGTATTACTTAAGCTCATACTTAAGATTAATCGATTGTAATGTGTTGTTTGTGCTGTAAATTTTCCCATTCGATACTATAGATATATATTATCAAAATGTGCGAGGTATTCGAACTAAAACAACTGCTGTATATGATAATATTTTACAGTCCAATTATAATGTTATTGTGTTTACGGAGACATGGCTCAATTCTAATGTCAAGGACAGCGAATACATCGATTCTCGATACAAAGTATTCCGTAGAGATCGTGTTTGTTCAGTCAACTCTAAAAAAGATGGTGGGGGGGTTCTGATTGCTATCTCTTGTGATATTCCATCCACCCGTATGGAGACGTGGGAAAGCGAGAGCGAAGATTTGTGGGTAGTTGTTAATGTAGGTTCTGGTAACTCGCAATGTAAAATAGCCATTGGAACTGTTTACCTACCTCCTCCTGTGCAATTAGTTGCTTTAAATAGATACCTTGATCACGTAAATGATATAATGAGTGTAGTCGACAAAGTGATAATACTGGGTGACTTTAATCTTCCCTTTATTCAATGGTCCAAAAATCAGGACAACTTTTCAATGGCTCCCGGTAACTGTAACACTCCTCTGGGTCATTCACTTGTAGATTTTGTGGCAATAAATAACTTGCAACAGTATAATAGTGTTTTGAATGCCGATAGTAGAATACTTGATCTCATTTTCAGTAACTTATCTGATGTGGTATCGGTCGATGAACCCGAGGATGTTATTAGCAAACTTGATGTGAAACACCCAGCATTATTAATAACGATACGTAGTACTCAGGCTTGTAATTTTCTACCCCCTTTGAGATGCGAAAACTTAAATTATTATAGAGCAAATTATGACCTGATTATATCTAATTTGAGAAACATCGATTGGTCTTCTATGTTGCTTTCTTGTAGTGATGTCAACGCAATGGTTTCAGTATTTTACGATGCTATTGGGGATGTGATAGAGAAGTATGTTCCTAAGCGCAGGCTAATAAAAATTAAACATCCTTCGTGGTTTACTTACGCACTTATCAAGAGATTAGCAGAAAAGGAAAGATTAAGGCAAAGATATAGGAAATATAAAAATCCATTGGATCTCTTAGCGTACAATAGGGTCCGTGATCACTGTCAAAAGCTTTATAACGCATGTTATACTCAATACATACGTAGCATTGAAGATGGTATTAGCAAAGACCCTAAATCATTCTGGAGGTTTGTCAGAAACAAGAAAAATAATTCATCCTCAATCCCAATGCGTATGTGCATGGATCACGTAGAAGCTTGTACTGGCCCGGAAATAGCTAATCTATTTGCTGCCCAATTTTCGTCCTCCTTCAATCTGAATGACATGTCGGACAGTGATCTTTGTAGTATTCCACCAACCCATAATAATGTCATCTCCACCATTAAATTTACGGAACGCGAAGTCTTAAAAAAGATCAAAGCTATCGACATTCATAAGGGAGCTGGTCCAGATCTTATTCCTGCGGTCTTTGTCAAGCGATGCGGCCCTGTATTGGCTTTACCATTAAGTATTATATTTAACCGCTCCATGAAAGATGGCTGCTTTCCAGACGAATGGAAAAAAACACGAATAATTCCATTACTTAAAAAAGGTGAACAGAATCAGACCTTAAACTATCGCCCTATTGCCATTCTCTCTTGCCTTTCTAAATTGCTCGAATCACTAGTACAGCCCATCCTGACCAAGCACGTCAATGCATATTTGACACCTTATCAGCATGGCTTTCGCTCGGGACGTTCCACGGTTACTAATCTTGTATCCTTTGTGTCTGACTTAACAGGTGAGCTCGATAGGGGTTTTGAGGTGGATACAATTTATACGGACTTTGCGAGCGCGTTTGATAGGGTAAGCCATCATATACTTTTAAGGAAACTTGAGAGATTTGGTATTGTGGGATCTCTGCTACACTGGTTTAAATCATACTTAGCAAAGAGACTACAAATTGTCTCCGTCCACGGATACGAGTCAGCACCTTATTACGCTACGTCCGGCGTACCGCAGGGATCCCATCTAGGGCCTATCTTATTTTCAGTGTTTGTGAATGACATCTCTTATGAAATTAGAAATTGCAAGTTCCAACTTTTCGCAGATGACTTGAAACTTTATAAAGCAATACACACCATGGACGACGTTGAACTTCTTCAGGATGACTTATCCAGAATAAATCAGTGGTGTATTCGTAACCATATGGAGCTTAATGCAGGGAAATGCTACCATGTTAAGTTTTCTAGGAAAAAAAACTCACTACAATCTTCATATGTAATTTCGGGAACTACCGTGCAGAGGGTTGGCACGATGCGCGATCTTGGTGTGATCATGGATAGCGAGTTGCGATTTGGAGCCCATATCGATGCGATAGTCACTAAAGCTGCGTCTATGTTAGGCTTCTTAAAGCGTAATACAAAGAAATTCAAACATGTATCGACCAAAATTCTTCTATACAATGCACTCGTTCGGAGCATTCTCGAATATGCTTGCATAGTGTGGTGTCCGTTTTATACAGTACATTCGCAGCGGGTCGAGAGTATTCAGCGTTCCTTTACCAGGCATCTAGCCTTTTTTTCCCGAGGCATTACTCATCGCTGTTGCTATGACCAACGTTTGAATTTTTTCAAAATGCATACTCTGCGCGACCGTCGGAAGCTCCATGGTGCAATTTTCCTCCACAAGCTTATGAACGATGGCTTTACAGATCATGAAACTTTATCTCGCATTTCTCTTAAGGTTCCGTACACTATCCCTCGATATCCCAACACAAACATATTTTATACACCGCCATGTCGCACTAATCTTGGTCGGTCTTCCCCCTTAATCAGAATGTGTAATGAGTATAACGCGTTGAACGGTGCACTGGAAGATCTCGACATTTTTCATGACTCTTTGCCTGGTTTTAGATCTAAAATACTGGACTCATTTACCAAGTAATCTTAATATGTTGTGTTACTGTTGGATGTATAAGTAATATTTGTATCCTGTGTTTCTTGTGTTTTTTACTGTTATTTAATTGTTATTTTTTTTTTTGTTTTTGAGCATGTAATTTCCACTTAAATGTTTAATGTTTTTAAATATTTTACTTATTAACTACTTGTTGACTGTGATTTTGTAATTGTGAATGCTGTACATGCCTGTTATAGGTTTACACATCGGATTTAATATGTTCAACTTCGTGTTATGTAATGTTTAATGTGTACTCTGTTGGCGTGTCTTATGAATAAAAATAAAAAAAAAATAAAATGACAAGCGCGAAAATGGTGGGGCTAGAAACTATGACGTCATAAAGTTTTCAGTACAAAGAAATTTATTTTCTATACCATGTGGTATATCAAATGAAAGGGCTTTGTGAGTAGATTGCGAATATATTACACACTATAACATTTTCACTACTTGGTCTAACAAATTATTAGCAAACGTCGAAAAATTTCGCAATTCAGAGTCGCCATTGAACAGGTCTAGATTGAAATGGACTGAATTGATTTTTACAGAATACATAACAAATAACTCTGCACATACTCTTTTCGAATGTCTAAAGGTAATTGATCAAAGATATTTAAAAATAATAAAAGTACATCAGATTTAATAACAGCATAATTTTCTGCTTTTTCCAAATTCTCAGATTCCTTTAATAATTAGTAAAAAAATTAATAAATAAACTTTCGTATGTTTATCCTTACTAGGACAAGTTAGGATAAACAGACGGAGGTTTAAATAACCTAATTTTGACACTTTAGATACTTCTTTTAAACCTAATCACTATTTTTAAAATATGTTGTCTTATTAAATCAAATATTATTAACAATTTACAATATTTTTGGTATTCTATGCATGGTAAAATATTTGTGAATGATTATTTACACCCGATAAGCCCCTTTTACACCCATTAAAAAGACTGTGATTTTTGTGTATTGTTTTGATTTTTTCTAAATAACTTTTTCCTATTGAGTTTCGTCAGGTAAAGTCAGGTTATTTAGGTCTCAGAGCAACTGTGTGTGTTTTCCATGTGTATTTGTCATTATTTTTAGTTAACCTTACTTATCCTATTTGGTAAACAAACTTTACTCAATTCTTTTTGAAATAATCATGTATAAAATTCTACAAATGGTTTTCCACGCATTAAAAACTAAAGAAATTGTTAACACATTTTTTAATAGTGATTTAAATTTAAAAGAAGCATGGAAACTGTCAAATACTGTTTACTAAGTAGGACAAGAATTGATTAACATACAAAAGTTTATTGATTTGTTTTTTTATTAATTATTAAAGGAATCTGAGAATTTAGAAAAAGCAGAAAATTATGCTGTTATTAAAACTGATGTCCTTCTCTTATTTTTAAATAACTTTGGTCAATTACCTTTAGACATTCGAAAAGAGTATGTGCAGAGTTATTTGTTATGTATTTTGTAAAAATCAATTCAGTCCATTTCAATCTAGACCTGTTCAATGGCGACTCTGAATTGCGAAATTTTTCGACGTTTGCTAATAATTTGTTAGACCAAGTAGTGAAAATGTTATAGTGTGTAATATATTCGCAATCTACTCACAAAGCCCTTTCATTTGATATACCAAATGGTATAAAAAAAATTCTTTGTACTGAAAACTTTATGACGTCACAGTTTCTACCCCCACCATTTTCGCGCTTGTCATCTTATATATTTGTGATCAGGGCATCGTACTGAATGCATCGATACCACATTTTTGTATTTCCGTGATGACTTGTGCGATTTTAACAGTGAATAATGACTGCTTTTTTTTATTTTTGATTCTCATCTCTAATCATAAACAATGATTAGCTTTCCGTTATTAGTGTGAATTCACTGCTAAATTGTACTAATTATAAAATAATTGGTTCCTAAATTGAACACTAGATTAGCTAATGTAATCGAGGCTTAAGTACTACGTATACAACTTATAATTAAGGGGTTTTCAATCTGACATTAAAAAATATATATCTATTTGCCTCACTAGATGGCGTTGATGGTCAAGTCAAGTGTCAAAATTGGCTTTGAAAAACAAACAGCATGTGCTTATAAAGTTTTCCTAGGTTTTTTATAGTTGACACTTACCTTTTTATCAACGCCATCAATCGATCCTACAGTGTGTGTTTGTCATTTTGAAAAGTCCTCATTCCTTGGGTGATCGATGACTTGGCGATTAGTCTGCTGGAATCACGGTTTCTAAATATTGTAAAGGATCGTACACACCGATTTTTTCGACGCAAGATATTTTTACCGCCGACGACGTTCCACAGGAAAAGGTACTTTATGGCCAGGCCATAAGTTATCTTTTTCCGTGGAACGTCAAATGACTTCTCAGCTGTGAGTTAGCTTCGACGATGACGACGTTCCACGGGAAAAGGAACCTCATGGCCAGGCCATAAGGTACCTTATAGCCTGGCATTAAGGTTGCTTTTCCCTTTTTCCGTGGTGCGTCATCGGGGGTAAAAATATCGCACGTTGAAAAAATCGCTCGTATAAACGATCGCTTAAACTGTGGCTCGCTCCAACACCCAGTACTATTAATAATTCTGTGTCCCTGATACATTGGGTGCGTTCCAGCAGATTAATCACTGAGTCATCGATCACCATAGAGTACATTTTAACTATAGAAAGTAAAATATTGAACACATGGGTGCGTTCCGTGGCTTCGCTGTCGCTCGAGTGCACTCAAGCGCAAAGTTTTATTTATAATAATAGAAATAGAATACACAGAATTACATTCTCGCGGGTGCAACCCGTATAGTTTAAGTGAATACAAACATCAATAAAAACTATTACAGGAATGAAATAAGAAATCAAACAATGTTTATTACTAATTGACTTCTTTGTCACTTATGCAGTAATATAATAAGTCTATGCACTTATGTTAATTATTTCTTTTCAAATACATCAATATTCGCCGAAAATTCTATAAACGTATTTTTCCGTCAATCTTTTTTTCTGGCGCTTCCAACTTCGTGATAATATCTTCAAATCGCACATCTGCTATGTCATTAACAATTTCAGTGAAATGTTTGCCATCAACCGTCGTCAGGAATTGATACGCTCAAGGCAAAAACAGACCAAGTAAAAGTTTTTAAATTTTGGGAATTCAAAAAAATCTCTGGTTTAACAAACATCGGAAATAAAAAATAAATAACAAAAAAATAAATAAAAAAATAAAGTAATTTCATTCTTTAGTCACAATTTTACGTTTTCAAAGTAAACAAAGATAGTCTCTTTATGTTTTTAAAAGTTATGACAAAATTATTTATATGGTCTGTTTTTGACTTGAGGTCTAGTTTGACTTAGTAAAATGATACAAATATACAAAATTTATAAAATGCCTGGTATATTTTTCAGTCCTTCCCTCCCACCTAGCATCCCACATGGCCATCTTTTCTTTAACTTCTTCTTTTGCTACGAATATAAAAGAAGATGTTTTTAGAGAGACTGCGTGCCAAATCATAGAATATATTGTTGACGATGGCTCTCCGGGACTTGACAGAAATCCCCACCGATCTTTTGACACTTCCGCCAATTCCGCGACGGCGCCTTTGCCATGTGAGGCAGCGAAAAAGTTCCATTCGAGGTGAGTGAATCCATATTTTCCTTTGAGAGCATTCATGCTTGCCATTACGTACCGATTCTTGAATTGAGCAGCGCAGTTATCGCTGAAGATATAAACAATTTGATGTTTTCTGGAGAAAGAGATGTACAGTGTATTTACTGTGGCTTAATTCATCATTTACACTGAATGGAGTTTGTCGGTAGTCCAAATACAGCACGTGAAGAGCGTGACTTGTGCATGAGACCAATGTGCTGATGGTATTTCATCTTGACTAATGAGAACATAATTCTCGGCAAAGTCTATTTGTGCAACAGCCTTCTCATTGGTCAGGTCTTGTAATCGGACTGAACATTTGTAACAAAATAATGTAGCTTGAATTTAAAGGTGCTGTCATGTAGTTCTTCTAGTAAAAAAATTAAGAGGTTTGCTCATTACGATCTGTTTTGGTCTCTGATTCTGGAAGATCCAGGACTTCCAATTAACAGTAGGATTAGAATCTAGGGTGATATCCCAAATGTTGGATTCTCTGCATACATCGCAACTGTTGGACATGCAATATTCATTATCCACACTACCTACAATACCTACATGATACATGAGATGAAGATTAATGTAATTTGAGTGTGTCGCACACACGCAAACATTATGGAGAGTATCATTGAAAGGCAGAATGTGAGCAGGTCTCTCTTTATAAAAACAGTCTTGCCAATATTTCGGAGTCACTTTCTTTTAAAAGTTCGAACGCTTCACGAATGCTCAAATAATTGTTCTCTTCTGAATTCGGGACTTCGTTTCTGTATTGGACTTGTTTGATTTTACGTCTTTGATCCCAGGCATTTGTTTACTAATATCGTCCCTATTATAGAAGTTACATATTATCTGTTCTTTTACTTCGTCCGTCAGTTTTCGAAGCACTGCCCTTTTTTAAGGGGAATCAATTTTGTCAAATGCAACTTGGAATTCTGCAGCAATTTTTTTTAAAACCTCATTTGCCTTAGTGAGTGACTTTCGCCACAGCCGTTCTTCCCAGTGTGCGAGGACTGCTGTATTATGTACCTGTTTGTTTAATTTGTTCTTCTCTACGGCGCTTTCTAATTGATTTCATTCTTTCTTTTGCTCGGATCCTAGACAGTATTTTAAAATGTTCATCTACCTCCATTTTCCTTTTCATTACTTCTCTCCGGTTAGAATCACGAGTCCTTTCTCGACAGAGATGATCTGCATAAAGTTCAGGGTTTTCTTTTAATTTTCGCCTATATTTCTGCGAAGCAGTCTCTTTTCTTTGCTCTTCTGTCATTTTAGCAGATATTTCTGTAAAAATATAATAATACAGAATATAATATAACCACACATTAAACATTAGTCACCAATCAATGATGCACACCATATAATTATTATTTAAATCATAAAAAAAGAATAAAATATGTGATAGATCAGGCAATACGGTTACTTTTAAAAGAGTTTGCTAATATCACAATCGCGTCGCAGGTGCAACCAATTTGAGTTAAAGTTTTCAATTCAACTAACATTATAATCCTAAAAACTATTTAAATATAGTCTTTGATTATTTTTTCTTTTACAAGGTTTGAAACTATAGCATTTCATTTCTGTGATAAACAAAAACTTTTATATCTTTTGTATCACGGGTTCAACAAGCTAACAGTGACTTTCTATAGTCAATAATGCCTAAAAAACCGGCCAAGTGCGAGTCGGACTCACGCACGAAGGGTTCCGTACCAAAAACGCCAAAAAAAAATCACGTTTGTTGTATGGGAGCCCCACTCAAATATTTATTTTATTCTGTTTTTAGTATTTGTTGTTAAAGCGGCAACAGAAATACATCATCTGTGAAAATTTCAACTGTCTAGCAGCATACAGCCTGGTGACAGACAGACAGACAGACGGACAGCGGAGTCTTAGTAATAGGGTCCCGTTTTTACCCTTTGGGTACGGAACCCTAAAAATAACAACAGTACTTACATCTTTTAGCGCATAAGAATAAAATAAAACATTTTTTAGTGGATAAGTACTAGCGCGGTTTTATTTAAAGTAATTTGGTAATTAGTTGGTATTTGGTTTGATTTTTTATTTTTCCGACGTTTCGGCACATTTGCAGCGAAACGTCGGGATAATCAAAAATCAAACCAAATACCAAATTACCAAAGTTACTTTCAATAAAACCGCGCTAGTATCCGTTAGAAAGTGATTTATTTCATATCTAGTGAGCGCGTAAGCTTGAGAAGTGAATACATAAGAATAAAATAATATTTTCACTACATGTTCAGCCGATAGAACATAACCTCAAACTATCGGCATAAGAATAAATTTATTCTTATGCTATCGGTAACAGCCATGTAACAGCTATTTCGCGCCAGTTTTACTAGGCTGTGATTTTGCAGATTAAGCCAATTCTTCAGATGATTATGTATCCAAGCGCGCCAAAAATTTTTATATGAAGATAAATAAAAATAAATAAATGTTTTAATAAATTTATAGTATTTTCTTTGTATCGATAACAGAAGTAACAAATAGCGTGATTTAAAAATTCATGTCCCAAATCGTCTATAGCGGAATCGCCCTATATAAAAATATGGCCCTCGCAAACCAGGGGGCTAATTGTCTAATTCATAAAATCTATCGCAATCGCTTTCGTTTGACAGATGAGTGTGACACATTGCTGCATTTCTTTGGTAAGTTTTTATTTGTCCCAAAAAGAAGCTTCAATGTGTTACATCCTGAAAGCGATTGCGATAGATTTTTAAATTAGACAATAGAAAGGCATGTTTTCCTGTAAAGAATAGGTATATTTATTTCTGTTACCAAAATGATACTTTATTTCTTAAATTTAAGTATTTATATAAGCTTAACAATTATCTTTAATTTTTATTTCAATTTAAGTAATACACTCTTAGTCAAAATTATAAGACAATTAAAAGTTGATTGACTCTTTTATTAGATGAAAGGGTTATTAGGTAAATACCTATAGTTTTAATGTAAACTAGTGTTTTTTAATCTTTTCATAACGCGGCCTCGCGCCTCATAGTATCTTAATATATAAAATCGTAAACTGAATGACTGACTGACTGACTGACTGATCTATCAACGCACAGCCCAAACCGCTGGACCTAGAGACTTGAAATTTTGCACACAGATACCTCATACAGTGTAGGCATCCACTAAGGAAGGATTTTTGAAAATTCCATCCCTAAGGGGGTGAAATAAGGGATGAAAGTTTGTATGGCGATAAAATAGGGGTGAAATGTGTAAATAAACCTAAAAATAGAGATGGATGTCGTTATTGGGGTTTTCTGGTATGACGATTGCGAAAATGACATTTTTTTTGAAGTTCAACACGGTGGACATGATTTAACCCCTAAAAGGGTGAAAATGGGGTTCAAATTTTGTATGGAAAAAGAATATAAAATAGACATTACAACTTTAAACTTCGTCGGAGTACGTCTAAAAATAAATAGTCAAACATATATTTTTTGGTTTTGAAAATCAACCCCTTAGGGGGTAAATGGGGTAAGTAAACATAAAAATCGATATGGATGTCGTTCTTAAGGTTTTATGGGATGGTGATTGCGAAAATGACATTCATTTTGAAGTCCAACTCGGGGGACATGCATGATTCAGCCCCAGGGGACGGGGAGAAAGGGAACGGGAACGGGAACGGGAGCGGGACGGGACCGGTAACCGAACGGGACGGGAACGGGACGGGGATGGGAACGGGAACGGGACGGGAATGGGAACGGGAACGGGACCAGGAACGGGAACGAAAACGAGAGCGGGGACGAGAACGAAACGGAATGGGACGGGACGGGAACGGAACGGAACGGAACGGAACGGAACGGAACGGAACGGAACGGGACGGGACGGGAACGGGACGGAACGGGGATGGGAACGGGAATGGGAACGGGACGGGTCGGGACGGGAACGGGATGGGACGGCAACGGGACGGGACGCCAACGGGATGGGATGGCAACGGGATGGGATGGCAACGGAACGGGACGGCAACGGAACGGGACGGTAACGGGAACAAGAACGGGAGCGGGACGAAACGGGAACGGTAATGGGAATGACCAGTCGTTTTTACGCGATTAGGCGGGTCCCCACCGAGCGAGCAAGCCTCGTGCGACAAACGCCTTGCGTCTTGCGTCATGGCAAACGTCTTACCTCTCGAGGCAGCGCGCTTGGTGTGACCCGCCTAATCGCGTAAAAACGGCTGGTCGGATCCTGGTTGAAGGTTCCCTAAAGATTTTCTCTAATATCCACGCGGACGAAGTCGCGGGCGAAAGCTAGTTTAAAATAATTTGCGACCCACTACCCTCCGCTGTTTCAAATCCGTATCATTTTATTTTTAGGTTAGCTTACTGCCGACATTATAATATCCGAGAGAGAGGATGTCGCGTCGCGCTCCTCCCTGCGCCCACGCCCGACGAGTTACATAATGAAATTCAGCACAACATTATAACACTCGTTTGGATAATATAATGACGAGGAGGAGGAGGAGGAAAGTCAAGACAAAACCCTTTATAGAGGATACATAATATGTATCCTCTATAAAGTGTTTTGGGTAAAAGGGATGATATTATCATGGGTGTAAATAAAGTCCTGTATGCAACTGTAAATACAGGACAATATAGGAATAGAAAGTAGGAAAATATAGACGATTCAAAAGTACTTAAGAATTAAGTTTATTTGAATAAAGCTATTTTTAAATTTGACTTTGACTATAGGTACTATATAGTACAATTGCATAAATAAATAAACATGCATAGTTTGTAGAGTTTGTCTAAAAAGTCTGTTTACATGAGAAATTATTAAATTATGTATAAAAATGTTGGTGCTGTCAAAATTCTAATTGTAAATATAGCTTTACTCGATTTTATTTAGATGGGTATTGGTGGGGTGGTTGGGGATTTAGGTGGGTAATAAAATTACCTACCTTTGAAATTACCCATGTAAACAGACTCTATCACATGTCAAGATTTTAACAAAGGTAGTCTCTTGTTTTAACAAATACAGTTTACTTACCTACACACTTATAGCAACACTTTGACAATAAAAATTGTAAAATAATAAACGACTAGCATTTTAAATATCGTCCGTCCTCCGTAACATAATATTTTGGCGGAGGATGATTGTGAACAATGTTTACCAGCTCAAGTTCGTCGGAATTCAACCTCACTTTTGCACCACACTCGTATGCTATTCTACCGGAGCAGTACCACATCTTCGATAGTTTGGTAACTTTGGAAAAAGTATATTTCTCCAACAGGATAAGTTGTGCCCGTCCATTATTTATGAATTTGAATTCGGAACCTGCAAAAATTTAACATTTTTTAACCTAGATATTAATTATTGTCTAGATTAGGTACCTACCTACATCTTGTATGAAGTATAGAAAAAATTATATTAGATTTTAAGTTAGAAAATTGTATAATAATGGCGAAGGAAGCCCACGTTCTATCCATTTTTAGTGATGTTAATAATTTTGTAGAGGATGACTAAATGACTATACGTGCATGTTATATAAATAAGTATAATACGAGTATAAAACTATGCTCGATGTTAATCCTTGACTTGTAAATTATGTAATGATCCATTGCTCATACAATACAATTTTGACAAAAGCTATGTAAATCGATATTTCCTAGGAACGGGTGGCCCATTTATAGTGTTAGCATTTTGTTTTCAATAATTCAAAAAGAAAAACAAATAATTTGCTGTAAAGAGTTGAATCGTTTATTTTGGACTTCGAGAATATATTTGGATTACTTATTGAAGACAATATCGCGTAAATGGTCGCCTTTACAGCGCAGTGAGCTCGTTTTTCAGCATTTTTCCATGAGATCGTCTGATTCGACGGCACCGGACTTTTGTTTGTGGAGCATTTTAAAGTCCTAAGTATATCTTAAGCAGGCCATATACACTAGGTTATGCTTGACGGTTTTGCATGACAGTTTTGACCACAAGCATAACCGAGCGGCTTGCATGAGCTGCTTGCATGTACAGGCATGCAGTATCGCCCATATACGCTAGGTTATGCATGACGGTTTTGACCTTACAGGCATAACCATCATGCATTATATGGACGGCTTTAGTTTATCTATAAGTCACGAACTGTGGAAGAAGTCAAAGCCAATATTCGACGTGAAATAGCCGCTATAGAGCCCGCAACGCTTCGTAAGGTCATGGAAAATGCTGAAAACGACCTCATTGCACCATCCGCTGTAAAGGCGACCATTTACGTCTTCAAGAAGTGATTCAAATAAATTCTCAAAGACCAAAATAAACGATTTAACTCTTTACAGCATTTTGGTTTTGAATTTTTAACAATAAAAGCTAACACTTATTGTGCCACCCAGTATTTAGCATAGCGACCCTCCGCAGTGTTTTGGATTACACGTGTGTTTAAAACTGTTAGTAAATTGGCATCTAGAATTTTACAAAGTGTGTTCCGTCCGCAGTTTGACGATATTTTAGCGGACTATGATTGTGAACAATGTTAACCAGCTGAAGTTCGCCGTCAACCAACCTCAATTTTGCGTCACAATGGTGTGCTAGTCTGCCGGAACAATTCCATATATTCCCACGTTTGTAAAACGAATAGGTATATTTATTCAACATGATAAGTTTTCCCCTTCCAGTATTTATGAATTTGAAGTTAAAACCTGTGAAAATGTAACGTTTGTTAAATTTAATTTAACCGAGCCGAGACCCAAAAGATTTTCTGGATTACATTTGTAAGTGTGTAAAAAAATAAAATCTGTAGATTTTACAATAATTGAACAATTTATTTTACATTTCAATAGGTTGTCGCTATAATTACCTACATAATTATAGGGGGTTGTACACACTATAGTTGTATTTGGCAAATGCTACAAACATATTGCATTTAATGAGATAATTTTGCTTTGATAATAGTCCATAGTGAACAGTGGCTGTTAGCGCAAAATAGAGAGAAACAGAAGTTTAGCTTAGTACTACTGGCGCTCGAGCATCGCACACACACAAAGACAGCTCTCGCCGCTGCGTCACGTACTCGAACTGTTTTGAGAGTGGTATGAGATTGCAGTTATACAGTGTCGGTGAGAGATGTCTATGTGTGCGTTGCTCGAGCGCGCAAGTGCAAAGCTCAACTACTGTACTCTCTCTATATTGTGCTGTTAGTTGTCGGAACACACTAAATTATATTGTGTAGAAGCTAAAGTCCTGGGAAACCACGTTATGTACCTACAATAGCGAGTCACGTGCTAATGTTTTACCCATAATGTTCAAACATTTGGACTCAAAAGTTTTGTTACAATATCGTTCACGACTGTTATAGTTATTTATGCAACTGTACTGTAACGAGGGGTATTAAAACACGAATGTGGGTTTAACACACGAGGCGAAGCCGAGTGTGATTATAGTATCACATGAGTGTTTTAATACCTAATTATGTACAGTTGCATACAAGACTTTATCTAAACCCATTTTTTTATTTTTTCTTATTTTTATTAGGGAAACAAACAATATTTTAATACATATGGATTAAAAACACCCATGATATTTATCTAAACCCATGATATGTATCCTCTATAAAGGTTTTGACTTTGTCTTTGACTTTGACTTTCCTGTCCCTCCTCGTCATTATGTCTTCCGCAAGAGTGTAGTATGGAAAATGCAATTTGTTTAAAATTCTCCATACAAAACGTCAATTTCATTGGTAAGAGACCTAATAATACATAACATAATACTGTAATGTCACAAAATTTATCCCGCTTGGTGACATTTACCCCCAATTTTCCCATTTATTTTAAATTATATCTAAAAATAGTTGAAACTAATAATAATTATACGTAAGTTGGACAGTAAATGAATTAATTAAAGATTGAAGAAAACAAAAATGTGTTGGAAGTAAATTTACGAAAATTCTCATCCAACATCCAAAACTTTATAGCAAACACATAAAAACAACAAAATGACATGTCTACATCATTAGCGCCAAGTAGCAAAATTCAAAGCGCTACAGTTAAGGCGGTTGTATGACCGAAAGTGGCGCCCTCAGAGGTTTTTATTTAATAAGTTATTAATAGAAAAAGATTTTAATAACGTTTATCGTGGAGATTTTAGGGCCCATGGTCTAGTATTTTTAGAAGGTATCACTACATGCCCTCGTAGTCATTCGTAGAAGTAGATAGCAAATGTGTCAAAAACGGCCACTTTTAGCAGTTTTTCTATCTACTTCTAGCAGTGACTACTAGGTAATGTAACGATACCGTCTAAAAATACTAGACCGTCGGCCCTAAAATCTCCACGATAAACAATATTAAAATTGTGTATTAGAATTTCAATATTAAATAAAATTCACCGCGGTGCCACTTTCGCTCAGGGTACCACCTTAAAATGTGGTAAATATTAAAAATAAAACTATGTATGGTATGCTTTAAAACAGGTTTTTAAGCAAAGTGCAACTTTGCACTGTTCGCATTTATATGCGGTTCTCTGTTTTTTCCCGTGCTGTATACGACACCACACGCAAACTGTGTGTCTGGTTTCCGATTTTGTTACAAAATGGTTCCCTAATAAAACCGGGCGCTCTTTTGATCGCCGGTGCTGATGTTGCTCAATGCTAGTGGTCTGAATTTGCAGTGTACGGGGCGACGAAGAGCGAGATACGCACAAGAGAGCTTCAGCCAAATTATTTCTAAAACTCCTGTGTTGAATATTAAACTTACATTTATAAATAACGTAACTGTTTAATATCGACACATTCAGGAGTCTATAAAATAATTTCTTATACCAAACTTGGTTTCGGTTCCGCTCCAAGGGATATGCCGACAAGAGCTGATCTTTCTTGTCAACACCTCCCATGAGCAAATTATAGTCCAAAACCGCTTGTGGCTTGTACTTAATCTTGCCGTATTTCTCCTCCGGCGCCACCGCCACTTTGTGGAATGTTGACAACAAACAAACTAAATTGGAATCTCGCCATAAAATAATCATTAGGTCATCGGTGTTACTGAAGGCCATTTCACCGACATGCATTTCTTTTTTGGCGAGAGACTTTATTGATTCCGGAACCAACTCACGGTTGACACGAAGGGTTCCCAACACATCCGTTTTTTGTTGCTTTAGGCAACGCGCTAGTAATGGCGAATTATAGTAATTATCCATTACTAGAGTATGGCCTAAATTGAAAAGTGGCCTTGCTAAATCGTAGACCACTTTTGCTGTCGCGCCGTATGGCTGTGGGTCCGTTTGTTGATCTGTAACGTCCTGTCCGTCTGTTTGTATGTCTGTATCGTCATGACTGTCTGTGTGTGTGCCTGTCTGTGCAACATTCTGTTGGGTCTTTGCTGCACCGCCACAGACAAAAAAATTCCACAGGTAACCTGTGGCTGACTCACACAGCTCAAAAGTTTTTATGCCAACTTTGGCAGCTTTATTGCTAATCTTTTGAGCAAATGCTAGTCGGCCCTCCCACAGTAGTAAACTTTCATCTATTGTGATGCTTTGATCAGGCATGTAGAGTGACTTAAATTTATCATTCAGTCTGTCAACTAGAGGTTGTATTTTATAGAGTTTTGTCTGTTGGTCAGATAAGTTTGGAGGTAGACGGTCGGCAAAATGGAGAAAATGCTTTAAGAGAATAAAACGATTATAGGTCATCAACCCAGCCAATTCCGGCATTGCGAGAATCCCTGACGCCTTGAAATAATCCTTTTGGATGGGGAGGTGGGCTAAACTATGAAATTGATAAATTGCTAGGAAGCGTAGCATTTCAAGCCTGTCTGTCGGCGTCCAAGACCTGAGTCGGGAGTTCTGTTGGAGGGGACCCTTTGTGGCAATCGTTGCAGCTGCATACTTATTGGTCTGATCAACGATAAAATCAATCAAAGGAGCATCCCAGATTTTTAGAAACACGTCCAAAGGGCTCGTCGAATCCGACAGCGGAAAAGTAGGACCAGCATTGCCCGTGAATAATTCCTTGGACCCTTTAAAAACTTGGGGATCACTCAGCCACTCAAATTTTAATAATTCCGGTGACGTGACTATCTTCCGCATTGCCATGTCGTCCATTAAGTCGGCTCTGTGGAGCCTTTCCACTTCAGTAGCGCTAAAATGATCAGGCAGAACCGCTGGGGCCAGGGACACCATATCTTCGTCACCACTTTCTTCCAGCACCTCATCGTCTGCCGAATCTTCAGGTTCTTGAAACAAAAAGTTAACCGTTTATTTAACAAAATAATAGTTTAAGGATGTGGCTTTGAGTAGGGATGATGCTATCAACAATAATATAAGATCAAACGAACTTCTTGAAGTGAAGTTCGATCATTATTATATAAGTCGCTTCATTCGAAGATACAGATAACTAGGTAGTCCCTTTAGCCTACAAGGCATATTCGCACGTTTAGAGAATCGATTTTAATCGATGGTCTTTTTTTTTTTTGTGTATGACAACCCTACTGCTATGTGTGATCTGTAGCGGGCGGTTACTTCATTATATTCAGAGATTTTCAAGTTTTCTACTTTGGGTTAGGGTGGGGGGGAACTCTGTATCTTCGAATGAAGCGACTTATATAATAATGATCGAACTTCACTTCAAGAAGTTCGTTTGATCTTATATTATATTTCGTCGCTTCATTCTTCAGATACAGATAACTAGGTAGATGTTCAGAGATGTATCGTATGTTATGTAAATTAATGTATTTTTATGAGTAAAAAACTTTAAATCATAGAAGTAGAAAACTCTTTATTTTACTCAGATATTCCGATAGAAACAAAAATTAACAATAAGTTTCATAATACAATCAACGGGTGAACAATCAACATGAACCAAAACTTACACTTATGTAATAAAACGATGATTATAAACAAAGTTTTAGTTCGTTTTCTTTAATTTCCTATCCTAAATACGGATCGAGCGAAAACTGATTCGTCCGATACCGGACGGTTGTAAAATCGAGCAAATGTCGAGGATGAGCTGGACCAGCCAGCTGTCTTTCTTATGGTGTCAATAGAGACTCCCGCGGAGGCCGCCGCCGAGGTGGAGGCGTGGCGTGTGCTGTGCGCGGTGTACATCGACACGTCGACGCCGCTCTCCGCGAGGATCTGTTTTATCCACCTACTAAGCGTTTGTGATGTGATTGTTTTATAAGGTGTTTTGTAGCTTATAAATAGCTTAGTGGAGACCTCAGGCCGTATTTCAGACGTTGCTGAAATATAGTCTTCCAAGGTTTTGGCGGGACATATACTTGGATTGTCTATGAAATAGGGCAAAAAAAGCGTCGGTTGTTCGCGGTTAGCTGCCGAGGTTTTTATAATGTCGGGTATTGATATTTTAATGCCTGACGGGGTCTTTATTATGTTGGTAACTTTAATAAGGGATAATGTTTGTACCCGATGAGCGGTACAAAGGGCTAACAATATTGATAATTTTTTTGTAAGTTTTTCTAGGCTTAGGTCACTATTGGGATACCAGGACGACACATAATCCAGTACCGTTTTGGGATCCCAAGTAGTGTTATACTTTGGGCAGGATGGTTTTTGCCGGTAAATACCTTTCATTAATCGTTTGACACGTTCGTCTGATCCGACATTATTCCCTAGGAGTAATGATAGGGCAGATCGATGTGTGTTTATTGTGCCATAGGAGCCTCCTTTATTAAAAAGATCGACGAGAAATGTTATCACTGCCGAAAGTGGTGCTTCAAAGGTATTTACTGAGTTCTCTGCGCAAAAGGACCACCACAATTTGTACGTGACCGAGTATTGCTTCATCGTGTTGTCCGAGATAGAAGATAACATTAGATCCAATGCTTTCTCCGGGGTGCCTAGTCTTGTAAATGATGCCCTGAGAGCATCGCGGCCCCCAGGGAAAGGCTGCGGTGAAGTCGGTGGCGCAATCTGTAATTTGAACGTAAAAGATTCTTTTCAGGCTCAAATATGATGACTTCGGAGATAAGCATTTTTTTAAGTAATGGAAACCAAGCTTGGCCAGGCCAATATGGAAAAACGAGGATTCCAGTAGCTTTATCGTCTATAATTTTTCGTAGACATTTTAGGATGAGAGCAAACGGTGGAAAGGCGTAGAAAAAGGTAGGATGCCAACTGATTGTGAACGCGTCAATAGTTATTGCATCAGGGTCTGGCTTCCATGAGACATATCGAGAGCATTTGGCGTTAGTGCGAGAAGCGAAGAGATCGATGTCGGGCTCACCTAGGGATTGTGCAATTTTTTGAAACGCCGAGTCGGAAAGCTCCCACTCGGTGTCCACATTAGTTTTTCTCGATTCTTCGTCAGCTTCTACATTTTCGCGTGTATTAATATATGACGCAAAGAGCCATATTCCTCGTTTCTCGCACCACTGCCAAATTTCTTTCGCTAAGCTGTTCAAATGGGGGAACCGGATTCCTCCCATACGGTTGATATAACACAGGGCTGTCGTATTATCAATACGAAGCAAAATAGAGCAGTTTGAAAGAGTGTTGGCGAAACATTTTAATCCTAAGAAAACTGCAAGTAATTCCAAATGATTTATGTGAAACGATAATTCCTCTGATTTCCATCCGCCGTTGGCTCGCTTACCATTACAGTAGGCACCCCAGCCAGTTCTGGAGGCGTCAGTAAAGATTTCTATTTGAAAATTTTGGTTTGGCCTTAAAGTGTTGTTAGTTGACATAATGTTTTGTTCCCACCAGAACAAATCGGGTAGGACCGCGTCAGATAACTTAATTTTTGCTTCAAAATCGTCGTATTTTTGAAGAGCTAAGTATTTTTCGCGTTCTAGTATTTTTGTATATAGCCAGCCGTATTTCACGGCTGGACACGCCGCAGTAAGTACCCCAATGAATTGTGACAATTCTCTAATGGAACATCTTGGTAATGACATAAATTTTTTAACTAATAGACTGATACGATTTCGTTTTTCATCTGGAAGGCTCAGAGACATGTCGACCGAGTTGTAAATGAAGCCTAAGAACCTACAAACTTGTTGGGGTTCTAAATTACTCTTTTCGAAATTTACGATAAATCCAAGGCATTGTAGCAATTCTAAGGTATTTTTAACATTATCTTGGCATTCGACATAAGTGTTCCCTATGCATAAAATATCGTCCAGATATATAACGGATCTAAAGCCCTTTGTTCGGAGATAATTTATGAGCTCTTTCATTAGTTTTGTAAAAACTCTTGGTGCTACTGATAAGCCGTAAGGCATGGCGTTAAATTCAAAGCATTTTCCGTTAAATTCAAAGCGTAAGTATTTACGGTGTTTTTTGGCAATAGGCACTAAAAGATAAGCTTCTTTTAGGTCTATATTAGCCATAAAACCAGCTTTAGGTACTAATCTAGCTGCTGTCCTATGGTCTTCCATTTTGAAATGGGTAGACGACACATATTTATTTAAGGACTTTAGATTCAAAATGAACCTTTTTTTTGCCGTTTGATTTATCGGCTAAAAATATACTAGATAAATAATCGTTTTTAACTCGACGACATGGAGATATGGCGCCTAAATCTAATAATTTATTAATAGCCTGTGACATTTCTGCGCAATCACCATTGGAAAATGAATGACGCGGAGCTGAATGTTGACTAACTTTCTTATAAAATGGAATAGGATAGCCCTTTGATATCCATTTGAGTATTTCAGGGTTTTGAGTTATGCGCGCCCAGCAGTCATAAAAATAACGGATTCGTCCGGCATGTACCTCTATTGTTGGCCCGTCGCACGCGGTTGCTTGCTCTGAGCAGGTTGCTTCTGCGTGGAGTTGCCTGACGGAGCCCTGCGACTCGCTGGTGCGGCATGCCTCTTCGGCCCTCCTCTCCCCCCCTTGTTCGACGAGAAGCGAGGAGGGCCCATCCAGTTTCCCTGGTGGCGTGTGCGGCTCGTCGATGCCGATGGTTGGAATGACGAAGACGCTGATGGCGTTTTTGGGTTTGGTGGAGCCTTTTTTATTTGTAAGCCATGTTTTTCGATCACCTTTGTGGCTTTTATTTTTTCGGAAAGTGCATTTCCGAAAAGCAGCTCATCTCTGTCCACATCTTGCATAATGTTCAAGAAAGTCTTGTCCAGTCCTGGGGTGATAAACTTTTTACGAGCCTCCGTTTCGGTGTGATGAAGATCGCATAGTATGCGACTGCTGTCGCTTAAGAATTTTATGGCTTGGAGTCTATCCTTTCCGTCGTCGAGGAGCAGTTCCAAGCCTTTATTAAGAGCAGCTATGCCTTGGCCTAATTGCTGCTGTACGGCCTCTACTCTCTTGTCACGAGCTCGTGTGCCCTCGCTTATTGCAGCCGATATTTCGGGGTTTAACCTGGGTTCTTGCAAGAGTGGACAATTTTCCGGTATGGAATAGTCTTTAACGAGCTTTTCTTTCGCTTCCTTGCTTATTCCTTTTTTTAAAATGGGTATCCAGAGTCGTGACAATTTGTCATGGATTTTGGGCCCGAATTTGGGCAACTCCTCAGTAGTTTCGCCCAAGGCGGAAAGAATATCCGGGTCCAGTTCTGCGGCTGGTTCTTCTGCCTTGGCTGCCTCGTCCTGGTTAGTGGCGGCGATCTGATCGTCTGGTTTTGACGATTCTGTCTCGGCAACGACGATATCTTTGTTATCTATAAGTAAACGATAACGTATGTTATTGAGGGTAAGTTGAGAATTTTTTGCAAGGGAAAAAATATATTTTTATTTCTGATCGAAATTAATTGCCTTTGTGAGGACACACGGTCCACCTCTCGGCCTTATTAATGCAAGGTAATAAGGGATTGCCTTCGTGAGGATACACGATCCACCTCCAGGCGTTGCATAAATACGAAACTTTTCGTTTGCTTAACTCGATTTGTAAGAAAAATATTGGTTGTCTCTCGACTACCAACTACAATCCTTCGTATTAACACACGGTTAATCTCTCGGAATCAAATTGCCTTCGTGATGACACGCGGTCAACCTCCAGGCGGAAACAAAAAAATCGAGCTCGAGTTTTTTTATTTAACACTTAGTAAGATAAAATTGTACACTAACCTGATGCATCCGTGTCCGATGACGAGTATAAAATTCTCGTGTGTTTTCGTTGCTTTCCCTCTAATTTTCTTATTTTGCGTTGATAGCGCTCGATCTTATCTTCGATCTTTCTTTTCGGCATATTGTTCACTGTTACTTTAAACTCTAAACCACACTTAGTTTAAACTGAATTTGAGTTGCGTGGCACGTGCGAACGCTGCCTCGCACGAAAAAGGAATGAAGTAACCGCCCGCTACAGATCACACATAGCAGTAGGGTTGTCATACACAAAAAAAAAAAAAGACCATCGATTAAAATCGATTCTCTAAACGTGCGAATATGCCTTGTAGGCTAAAGGGACTACCTAGTTATCTGTATCTGAAGAATGAAGCGACGAAATATAATAATGTGATTGCTATAAAGAAACCTATTAAGTAGTGACTCCTAAAAATTATTATTTTTGGTTATAAACTTTTTGCTGAAATATCGGTGCTTTTATTAAAATAAATAATTACATTAAACTGATAGTACTCCAGGTACAACATTGTTATCGGCACCTACGGAAGAACAGCCGCCCGTCTCACGACGACGGACGGTTCTATCAAAATGTACATTTTATAATCGTATGATAATAAAACCCGCCTGCATAAAAAGACAAGTCAACTGAAAAGATGGAAACAAGATTAAATATTAAAGGCAACATTATAACATGCAGTCGGAGGCATGCATAAAAAAAGTGACGTTATGAATGATTTGAGTTATATGCCTCCGACTGCATGTTATAATGTTGCCTTTAATATTTAATCTTGTTTCCATCTTTTCAGTTGACTTGTCTTTTTATGCAGGCGGGTTTTTAATTTTTTAAATTTATTTTTTATTTATTTCTTTTTAGTTATTATTTATATGAAATACCTTTTTGAAATCCTTATAATAAGCCCTTTAATTTGACACCCATATTGCAGATTTCTAAAAAAAAAATTTTTTTTGCTACGTATAATAGCACCGTACAGCCGCCATGTTGGTTTTTTTTTATAACGCCACCTTCTTAAGAACACTTGGGCTGACGAGACAAATCTAACGATATGTTAATCATGGAAATCCGTTCAGCCGTTTGAAAGATATGAGGTAATAAAGAATATTACATACAAACTTACAAGATACGCGCGAAAAACATAACCCTCTTGCAGTCGGGTAAAAATAAGCGAAGGAGGAATATAAAATTAAAATTCTGATTGTAAATTAGTTATAAATCATATAATCAAAATGTCCAGAACCGTCATGACGCAACCCACACAGAAAAAACGGGGCGCAGACACTTCTTAATGATTACAGCCCATTACAGGGTTATTTGTAAAACACCAACAACCTCGCAGGAGTAGATTACTAACATCAGAAACAACAACATTTGTTCTACGACTTTTCCGAAAACAGACAAAATAATATCGACTTTTCATACTAAACTCGATCAGCTGTTCGGGACATTTGTATGGAGAGTCAATTTTTTTTTGTTTTCGGAAAAAGTTGTTGTTTATGATGTTAGTAATCTACTCCTGCGAGGTTGTTGGTGTTTTACAAATAACCCTGTATAATATATATTGATATTAATTTGCACCCTTTTTACCCGACTGCAAGAGGGTTATGTTTTTCGCGCGTATCTTGTAAGTTTGTATGTAATATTCTTTATTACCTCATATCTTTGAAACGGCTGAACAGATTTCCATGATTAACATATCGTTAGATTTGTCTCGTCAGCCCAAGTGTTCTTAAGAAGGTGGCGTTATAAAAAATCCAACATGGCGGCGGTACGGTGCTATTATACGTGGCGGAAAAAATTTTTTTTTTTAGAATACTGCAATATGGGTGTCAAATTAAAGGGCTTCTTATAAGGATTTCAAAAAGGTATATCATATAAATAATAACTAAAAATAAATAAATAAAAAAATAAAGTTAAAAAATATAAAAACCCGCCTGCCTAAAAAGACAAGTCAACTGAAAAGATGGAAACAAGATTAAATATTAAAGGCAACATTATAACATGCAGTCGGAGGCATATAACTCAAATCATTCATAACGTCACTTTTTTTATGCATGCCTCCGACTGCATGTTATAATGTTGCCTTTAATATTTAATCTTGTTTCTATCTTTTCAGTTGACTTGTCTTTTTAGGCAGGCGGGTTTTTATATTTTTTTAATTTATTTTTTTTGCTTTAGTCCTCCCGTGACCTCGGCCGGCCACTGGAAAGGTGACGAAACGGCGGGGAACTCAAAACCAGCAAATCAAAACGAAATAATTCGAAAAAAACATAATATACGAAAGTGTTTTGTTTCTAATATACACATCAACTTTGTCTAGGGACATGGGTGTTATTTTCATACAAACAAGGTAACTTTGAAATCTTGGTTTCCTGCCAGGGATATTGCAATAACACCTTTTAATAGAACTTATAAGTCAATACTATGATATTAACAAATCTTCACAATTGAGTGTAAAATTACAAAAGTGTTTTTTACCATAAGCGTAGTGGTGTTATTTAGACTTTAGAAAATTATTTAAAACAAAGTTGCTAAGCTTATTATCTTTATTTAATATGTTGAAGTTTTAAACAGTAAAGAAGAAAAGTAGATTACAAGCATGCATGTGAAACTTAATTTTAAACTATAACTTATATATTTTTACTTATTTAACTAATTTAGGATCATTAAAAAAATTTGTGCATACAAGATTTGTAACTGACGAAGTGCTGGAGCAAAACAAGTCTATGTCATAAGGGAGGTGATTAAATGATTTACAGGCCGGTATCACAAATGTATATTTTCTCAAACATGCTTGGAAATTCGAACATTATTTTGACAGCCTTCTTCGTGCTAAATCGGAGTTTCCGGACAGACCTAAACCGCGCCGGCAATGTTTCTATGGGAATCCATTAGCGCTATCGCACACGGGCAACTTAGTCGCCCTGCAACTGTTTTGTCTCTGTCTCAAGTCCACGGGTTTATATGGAAGCGCGCACACGAAGCGACGCGGTCGTCTGCAACTTTTCATACAAACCATGTGAGAGACAAAATAGTTGCGGAGACAAAAGTCCCCCGTGTGCGATGGCGCTTACTAACGTGTAATAATGGATTTTCATACAAAAATTGCCGGCGTCTGACCGGCAATGTTGAAACTCATACACGTGTAATTCAAAAATGGAACGAAATTTTTAATGAAACACGACAGCCAATGAGGTCTGCGTTCATCATCAATATTTAAAATTAGAACTGGCTTTGCAAATGGAAAGTTCCGAATCACGGTAACAGAATGTCATGAGCGCACTAACGCCCATTAATCCGTATTCCTGGTTACAATACTTTCGTGTAACATACGATTCGGACAGGCGGCATAAAATAAAGTTAAATTATCTATAGAGTTTTTGGCGGGATTTTGTCGAGTTCAGTTCGGTGACTATTTTAATTATTCGCAAATTGATTCATAGTGGATATTGTGTCTTAAAATTGGTGCAGTTTTGTGGTACAAGTGTCTACGCAACTGAACAATATGTGGGATAATGGAAATAGGCGCGATCTTGGTTGTGTGAAGATGAGACTTTTATCGTAGTGGTCGCTACCTCGGCAAAACTTACCGAGTAAACTGTCTTGATATACTTGCTGCCAAATGCTCCAAGCAGCATTGGAATGTGATGCACCCGCATTTTAATGTAAACTGAAACAATCTACTTGAAAATCTAGAAATACTGAACTATTCAAAACATGACACTGGCAAAAATTACTTCCAAGAGGAAAGTAGATTGCCATAACAAAAATAAGAAGAAAAAGAAATTATCTATATGGATCTTGGCGCGCGAAAAATTATTGTTGAAATTGTTTTGGTTTTGTCAAATATTTTAGAATTAAATTAATTAATTAATTTATTATAAAAATGAGTTCAAGCGTCGAAAGTGATATTTTGACGCCACCTGAAATTCAAGAAGCGGCAAGAACTGTAATATAAAACATGTTGTCTGCAAAATCAAAAAACTTTAAGTAAACCATATGTAAACCTAACTGCAATGCTTAAAAGGCATTCACAAGGGTATAAATGTAGGAAATCTGTGCAAATTTTCTTGACAGAAGCATCAGACAGTGTGTATTTGGATCCTAAAGTAAGTTTTCGTATTGATAAGTACCTAGGTACTAATATACCACTTTGTTTTAGTAAGACAGCTAACATCACAACTTCATGCATTTTTGGCATTTTCGGTGCACGAAGATGCAACGAGATAATATACAGTATTTATGTAAAAGACGTAGAAACTTAAGACGGTGCGATTTGGTACTTTTAATTACCTACTGTATTTTTAAATAAAAATAAAATGTTAGAGAAGTTACTACTTGGTTTGAATTTCCGCGCATTGTTTGAGAAAAGTACTATACAAGCCTTGGCCGCAACTAGGCATTGATGGAATCACGTTTTTCACGTTCGTCCTTCAATGCCTGTCTTGCCGGCCGCTGGAGTAATGTACTATTGATCTATACTTGGTATTTGCTTGGATAGTTAAAGTACCATTAATAGTACCAATTAGATACGAGTTATTTTGTCAATTAGGAAAAAACTGGCTTCTGATACACAAGTTTACTTATTTTAGATGTCAGGGCTATATTTATCTGTAAATTGTGATTGTTGCAATGAATATGTTTTATTTTATTTATTTATTACTAGCACCAGTATTAAGTAATCTATGCTAGCACCAAGTTAGCGGTAGTGAGCCGACTAGTGGATGATTTGTGAATTAGCCAAATTATCCTGCCATTACCATACATACTAAAAAACAACATTAAATTATTACAAAATTCAAAGCGCTAACATTCGACAGTTAAAAATGTGTATATTAAAAATAATCTATGTATGGTATGCTTTAAAACAGTTTTCTAAGCAAAGTGCAACTTTGCACTGTTCGCATTTATATACTGTTCTATTTCTTTCCCCATGCTGTATACGACACCATACGCACAATCTCGGTCTGGTTTCCGATATTATTAAAACATGGTACCCTGATAAGCGCTCCTTTGATCGCCGGTGCCGATGTTGCTCGATGCAAGTGGTCTGAATCTGCTGCGTACGGGGCGATGAAGGGCGAGATACGCACAAGAGAGCTTCAGCCAAATTATTTCTAAAACTCCTGTGTTGAATATTAAACTTACATTTATAAATAACGTAACTGTTTAATATCGACACATTCAGGAGTCTATAAAATAATTTCTTATACCAAACTTGGTTTCGGTTCCGCTCCAAGGGATATGCCGACAAGAGCTGATATTTTTTGTCAACACCTCCCATGAGCAAATTATAGTCCAAAACCGCTTGTGGCTTGTACCTAATCTTGCCGTATTTCTCCTCCGGCGCCACTGCCACTTTGTGAAATGTTGACAACAAACAAACTAAATTGGAATCTCGCCATAAAATAATCATTAGGTCATTGGTGTTACTGAAGGACATTTCACCGACATGCATATCTTTTTTGGCGAGAGACTTTATTGATTCCGGAATCAACTCACCGTTGACACGAAGGGTTCCCAACACATCCGTTTTTTGTTGCTTTAGGCAACGCGCTAGTAATGGCGAATTATAGTAATTATCCATTACTAGAGTGTGGCCTAAATTGAAAAGTGGCCTTGCTAAATCGTAGACCACTTTTGCTGTCGCGCCGTATGGCTGTGAGTCCGTTTGTGGATCTGTAACGTCCTGTCCGTCTGTTTGTATGTCTGTATCGTCATGACTGTCTGTGTGTGTGTGCCTGTCTGTGCAACAGTCTGTTGGATCTTTGCTGCATCGCCACAGACAAAAAAATTCCACAGGTAGCCTGTGGCTGACTCGCACAGCTCAAAAGTTTTTATGCCAACTTTGGCAGCTTTATTGCTAATCTTTTGAGCAAATGCTAGTCGGCCCTCCCACAGTAGTAAACTTTCATCTATTGTGATGCTTTGATCAGGCATGTAGAGTGACTTAAATTTAGCATTCAGTCTGTCAACGAGAGGTTGTATTTTGTAGAGTTTTGTCTGTTGGTCAGATAAGTTTGGAGGTAGACGGTCGGCAAAATGGAGAAAATGCTTTAAGAGAATAAAACGATTATAGGTCATCAACCCAGCCAATTCCGGCATTGCGAGAATCCCTGACGCCTTGAAATAATCCTTTTGGATGGGGAGGTGGGCTAAACTATGAAATTGATAAATTGCTAGGAAGCGTAGCATTTCAAGCCTGTCTGTCGGCGTCCAAGTCCTGAGTCGGGAGTTCTGTTGGAGGGGACCCTTTGTGGTAATCGTTGCAGCTGCATACTTATTGGTCTGATCAACGATAAAATCAATCAAAGGAGCATCCCAGATTTTTAGAAACACGTCCAAAGGGCTCGTCGAATCCGACAGCGGAAAAGTAGGACCAGCATTGCCCGTGAATAATTCCTTGGACCCTTTAAAAACTTGGGGATCACTCAGCCACTCAAATTTTAATAATTCCGGTGACGTGAGTATCTTCTGCATTGCCATGTCGTCTATTAAGTCGGCTCTGTGGAGCCTTTCCACTTCAGTAGCGCTAAAATGATCAGGCAGAACCGCTGGGGCCAGGGACACCATATTTTCGTCACCACTTTCCTCCAGCACCTCATCGTCTGTCGAATCTTCAGGTTCTTGAAACAAAAAGTTATTTATTTAACAGAATAATAATTTAAGGATGTGGTTTTTAGTAGGGATGATGCTATCAACAATATAATATGATTGCTATAAAGAAACCTATTACTTAAGTAGTGACTCATAATTTTTTTTTTGCTTATAAACTTTTAATAATTGCATTAACCTGATAGTACTCCAGGTACAACATTGTTATCGGGAGATACCGGCCTAGTTTCGTGCACATCTGTTGCGGCCGTAGCAGGTTCTAATAACAATAAAAAATAAAACGATGTATGTATTGTTATAACAAAGTGTACTTAAGTACAATCGCATAAATATTTAACCAAAACTAGACCTTTGTATGGTAATTTCTGGTCAACACAAAAACTAACAAGTAAAAATCTCAAACATTGCCAGTATAAAAACATAATAAAACGCGCAGCGCACGTGCTGTATGGCGCACAATAATTGTGCTGCAACAGGCACAATACATGTTTATTATAGAATTAATTTTCACCGGGTATATGTAGTAACTAGTCACTAGCTTCCGCCTGCGACTTCATGCGCATGAACATTCGAGAAAATCCTTTAGGCGCAGGCCACACAGACAAAAAGACGCCCGTTGGGAACGTCTTTTCTTTTGCCCTCGCCCTGTGTGGAACGAGTACGTGATGGGCGTCTTTTCTATCTTTTCTTAGGCGCAAGCCACACAGAAAGAAGAAGGGAAGCTTTAACCAGGATAAAAAAGTACCTTATGTTTTTTTTTATTTATTTAGAAGCTCAAACGCTTTTTTTACAATATCTTGTACAAAATACTTAATTTAGACAAACTTTAGTTACTACTGAGTTTCACAACATGACCATATAAAAGGAAAAAAATATATAATATATTGAACAAACAAATATATAAGTATTCGTTACACGTTATCTTACTTTTTTTGCTTTAGTCCTCCCGTGACCACGGGCGGCCCCTGTCAATAAAGTCAAAGTCAAAGTCAAATAATATACGCGTATATTGGTATTAATTCAGATAACAGCGCTGATACAGTGCGAGGCATATATCTTGTAATCGGGCGGGGATTGCGCGGAACGCGTAGTTTGGGCGTGCGTAGCGGCGAGGGGCGCGGGCGGCGGGAGAGGGGCGCGCGCCATTGGTCGCTCACAAGAGCACATGCGCCAACTTATCCCCACTACGCCGAAAAGATTTCAAGATACGTGCCTCATACTGTAACAGCGCGCTGTTATCCGTAAAAGTGTTTTATTTCTAATATATTAAGTACTTAATTTAGAATTTTACATAGCGTCCGTCAGCCATTTTATAATATCTCGGCGGAGGATGATTGTGAAGATTGTTAACCAGTTGAAGAACGTCGTCAACCAACCTCACTTTCGCTTCACAATGGTGTACTTGTCTGCCGGAACAATACCACATCTTCCCTGCTTTGAATGGCTTCGAAAATGTATATTTATTGAACAGGATAAGTTTTGCCCTATCAGTATTTATGAATATGTATTTGGAACCTGCAAAAATTTACTGTTTGTTAAAAATCTAAACAGAAACTACCGTACAAATAAACGAAGAATAAAATTGTACTTATTAGCATAACCAAAAATATTTCTTAGCAATATTACTCCGTTTGACGTCTCAAAGCGTCATTTCCTGTACAAACTTTTTTGTTATTCTAAGTTTGAAGGACATGTCCCATCGCGCCTATGTCATTTGCCTCACCATTCTCAAAAAATGAAAGTCTATCGCGTCTTAATCAAAGTAGTATGTCAGAGTAGATATTTTACTCTAGAATCAGATTAATAATTATTTTCTGCATTAAAAAGTGGGATTTTTAAATTAAAACGCTTTTAAATCAAAATTTTTTATCATTATAGTTCTATTTACATACATTTTTTTCACAAAATACTTCAGAAAACAACTTAATGTTTTTGTAATTGTTTTTCTAAATATAAAACAATTCTTGACCGATACTATACCTAAATAAAATATAATTAGCATTTTTTAATTATGAAAGTAATTAAATAAAATGAAACTGGGGCAACGTTGGGACATCTCCTTTATTCTTCGTTTATTTGAACGGCCGAAAGTATTTAGGTTCGGGATGTAACTATCAGCTATTTTTAAAATCCCCACTGCTGTACAGGCCTTCCTTACGGGTGGATAAGGAGGATGGGCCGTAACCCACCACGCGGGCCCATTGCGGATTGGTGGGTGTTAACGACTGCAAATGCAGCTGGGATCAATGGCTTAACGTGACTTCCGAAGCACGGAGGAGCTCGAGATAATACATTTTTGGTCACCCATCCCATGACCGACCCTTGCGAAAGTTGCTTAACCTCCGCGATTGCTGGGCCAGGCGCTATACCACTGCGCCACAAAGCTTCTCATCCTAATGTAAAGAAAACAGAAGCTGACGGTTTTAGAATAATTAATTTCCATTTGAAAATTGTAATATGGCGAAAGAAAGGAACATTCCAACCATATTTTAGTGATGGTAACAATTTTGTGGAGAATATAAGAATAAGAATAGAAAAAGAATATTTATTCGCAAAAGAAATATTTATTACAGACTGTGTTAGAATATAGCCAATGTGGATCAATAGTTATTATCCCTTATTGAGTGTAGACATGAAAATATTTTTAGTGCTAGTATTTTTCATTACAATCGAAAGTATTTTTTTAAGAGCGTTAGGAAAAAAAAATGATGATGTCAAGAAAATAAGTAATGATACTAAAAAGGAAGACAGAATAGAACAACAGTTTACAACAATACAACTACTTATGTCATGGTTCTTAGGATTCTTGGTATTTTGATAGAATAAAAGCTTTTATCAAGGAGCCAACGCAGGCGTAGTACAGGTTAGCAACTCTCTGAGCTATGATGGTAGCTTAATATACAATTTTACTGCCATACAATATGCATTTTCCCTACAAATTGCCAAATTACTTGGCTGATATTGATGAAGTACCTAGTTAGGGTATTTTTTACAAACAAGCACATCTCTGCTATATTATATACATAGTAGATTTGGAATTTTAAGTTTTTGATTAAGTGGTTTACATAATTCCCTTTTACTAATTCCACATAACGCCCAATACGCAACTTTTTGTGTTTTGAATGCTCTTTCAAAGTCCACACTATTACTATTACCCCATATTATTATACCATAGCGTAACCGTTAGTACCAGGAGTCGAAATATGGCAAAGGTAAGCCGGACCTATAATTTCCCTAAAAAATCTCTTAACTGTATGGTGGATTCCTGGGCTAGAAATTCTAAAAGGGAAGCCGATAGGAATCGACATGTATGGACCCTTCGCCACTGGTACCTACTATTATATTATATTCTGTGGCGTAACAAAGAAGCAACCTTAGAATAATAACACCTAGATGCCGTGTGCTCGAATGCAAAGTGAGGCAACTAATACCAAGCCAGAATGGCTTAGTTTTCAAATTGATATCCTTCATACGTTAACTAATCGTAAATATAACCTAATAATATAGTAACTAGTGTTATTAATGTGGGAAAATTGAAACTGTTTTGTACTTAATCGGTATGATTGGGTAATAATGCAGAAAAACAAACTGAAAACGGGGCCATTTTGGCTGTTTTAGTTGCCTCACTTTTGACAGTGCACTTTGTAGAGAACTATCGTTCTAGGTGTTATTATTCTATGGAAGCAACATAGTAGCCGTAACGTAACATGTATGCAAAACTACTTGGAAATAAGAGACTTTTTGATTCTGTTCAAAGCAAACACAAATCTATTCACTTATTTAAAAATTTCGTCTAAACTATGTGCTTTTCAAGCTTCAGTGCTTGTCTAGCCTGACCCCACAGAATATAAATAATTATCTGTCTATTATAATATCTATTATATATCTATTATAATAATAATAATAATAGTACTATCTAACGGTTGCTAAAAATCTACCGCTTATAATTCATACGTAAGTACTATTTTATTATCTATAAAATACACACATTCACTTCATCAAAATCACTTTTCATTGTGATACGTGTGATAAGTACCCAAAATCAAGGTCGAATCTAGTGACTCATTTTTTTTATTATTGAAGGTGATATCAATATTAAGTTTATTGGATTTATATTGTGTAAATGTATATCACATTTGTATTGTGCCATATTATATTTAATGTTCAAATAAATAATTTTATTCAAATGCATAATATGGTGTAATGTGTTTTTCTTCAAGTCAAGATTGTTCAAAATAATCACAAGTACTGAGGGCGTCCGCTGCGTTAAGGGGGACACGCGCGCGGTCGACATAGATGAGAGCTTACTCATGCACTGCAAGCATCTGTCCGTCTGAAAACCAGCAACCTATATTGACCCACGTGCGTGTCCCGCTTAACGCAGCAGACGCCCTAACAAATAAGGTATAATGTCCAAAGCTTAGCAATAAAATAGTTAATTAAATCGGATCTATAATTTTACATAGTATCCGTCCGCCGTTACACGATATTCTGGCGGACGATGATTGTGAACAACGTTCACCAGCAGAAGTTCGTCGTCAACCATCCTCAATTTTGCGTCACAATGGTGTGTTTGTCTACCGGAACATTTCCACAACATTCCATGTTTGCAGAGTTTAGAAAACGTATATTTATTAAACATGATAAGTTTTCCCCTTTCAGTATTTATGAACTTGAATAAGGAACCTGTGAAAATTGAACGTTTGTTAAACCTAGACACGAAGGATTTTCTGGATGACATCTTGTTAAAACTACAATTGAGCTTAGAAACTAAGATAACACGACAACTATTTTGTGACACAGGATGTGATAAAGAGCTCACTACGGCGTTAAAAATTACTTTTCAACACACTTGCTCGTAAAGTGAGCCCTAATGCATCGCTTTTAGGGCCATAAACCGAGCTATAACAAACACCGTGCAATCCTTACTAATATTATTGATGCGAAAGTCTGTTTGTTTATTTGTTTGTTACGCCCTCACGTCTTAACTACTGAACCGATAATCATAAAATTTTGCATACTGGGAACAAGGAAAAAGGAACTGTTCCTCAGGGACAGCTAAAATTCTATCCACGCAGACGAAGAACTAGCGACCGCCTGCGACATCGTCTGCGTGGATAATATTTTGGCTATCCCTCGGGAACAGTTCCTTTTTCGGGATAAAAGCTACCCTATGTCCTACACTGTACCCCTGAGAACGTGAAAGAAACAACAAAGAGGTTTTATGCCGCTAAAAATTCATATACATTTTTGGAATATATAAATGTATAAGTCCTTAATTAAGTCATACAAATATAAATTATTATCAAATTATTCGTAATTCTAAGGGTTTTCTATTAAGACATAAAGGCTTCTTTGGTAATGGCTACCATCGTAAGAAAGCCATGTGCATTTTTATTTAAATGCCTATGCTTTCAGGTGTTTTTCATTAAAAGACAAGTCAAGATTGTTTAAAATAATCACAAACACTAACAAATACGGTATAATGTCCAAAGTTTGATATTAAATCGGCATCTAAAATTTTACATAGTATCCGTCCGCCGTTTCACGATATTCTGGCGGACGATGATTGTGAACAATATTTACTAGCTGAAGTTCGTCGTCAACGATCCTCAATTTTGCGTCACAATGGTGTGCTTGTCTACCGGAACATGTCCACATTTTTCCATGTTTGCAGAGTTTAGAAAACGTATATTTATTCAACATGATAAGTTTTCCCCTTTCAGTATTAATGAACTTGTATTCGGAACCTGTGAAAATTGAACGTTTGTTTAACCTAGACACAATGGATTTTCTGGATTACATCTTGTTAAAACTACAATTGAGCTTAGAAACTAAGATAACACGACAACTATTTTGTGACACAGGATGTGATAAAGAGCCCATTGCGGCGTTAATTACTTAAGTGAACATATTTTCGGTGCGATAGAAGGTTGATCTAGTCTAGGCTTTTCCCACCCTTTGTGTACGAAAAAAAAGACAATTTTCTCGATACAGTATTGCACAAGATTTTGAACCCAACCAATCTACATGTATTATTTTACAAAGTTCTCGTATTGCCAGAAGCAAGGATCTATAATTGTAATATGGGCATGGCGAAAGAAAGGAACATTCCATCCATATTTAGTGATGGTAACAATTTTGTGGAAGATCTAAGAATAAGAATAGAATAAGAATATTTATTCGCAAAAGAAATATACATATTTCTTCTCTGCATTATAATGCAGAGACTGTTAAAATGTATAGTCAATGTGAATCAATAGGTAGTATTATTCCTTATTGACTGTAAAAATACTATCGATTGTAATAAAACATACTAATTTTTCATTACAATCGATAGTATTTTTTAAGAGCGTAAGGGATAAAAAGTGATGATATCACAAAAATAACTAATAATACTAAACTAATCAGACAAAAATGAACAACATTCCACAATAATACAATTATGTCATGGTTCTTTGGATTCTTAATATCTTAATATTTTGATAGATTAAAGTTTTTATCAAGGAGCCAACGCAGTACACAGTACCTAGGTTAGCAAACGCTCTGAGATGTGATGGTAGCGTATTATACAATTTTACTGCCATGCATTATGCATTTTCCCAAACAATGTCAAATTACTTTTTGGTATCATTATTTTATTTTACTTGGCTGATATTGATGAAACCTAGTCAGGGTATTTTTTACAAATAAGCACATCTTTGCTATACAGGTGGATTTTTGAGACGGTACATTAAGGGCAGGTACTTTAACCGTTATAGTTACAGGAAAACGTTTCTCAGAGACCATCCCTAACATTTTAAAATTTTCTGAACTGCATTTACAGATAATAGAAAAAGCTTTTCCCATACATTTTGTACGGAAAAACAATAAATCAAGTTGAAATATTCTTTATTGCCAAACGATCATATTTCTTAGTGTGATCAAAAAACTTTGTAAGGCCAACTGAAATTTGAGTACTGTAATGTAACTACTTTTTTAGTTCTAATGTTGCAGAAGATTATACCTTCGTGTGAAGCCGATGTTGTGACTTACCGTAGTTTCAGTACTCAAACTTCAGTTGTCCTGAAAGGGATTTTTGATCACAGTAAGAAATATGATCGTTTGGCAATAAACAATATTTCAAGTTGATTTATCGTTTTATGTATGGGAAAAGTTTATGGCGATTTCTGACATTTCTTTGCAAGTCAGCAACTGTTGGCACTGTGCTTAGTTGAAGACCAACTTCGGTCTCATCCAGCCACTCGGCTTCATCATTTTCGCGCACTACGCAGAGAATCTCTCTCGACTTAGCGACCGATCGTCGCGTGAGTATGCGCGAAGGACGAACGTTGTGAACCTCTGGAGGAATATTGCTTGTATCGTTAGGTTGCTTGTGACATCCATTCACATGTGCCTTAACACTTTACAGTCCACACCGTTGGCACGTCCTCCTCACAAACTGCTAATGATCCTTCTGTAGGCTAGGGCAACATAGGTCATAAGGCAACATAGGTCATTTTGTCAAAGCCCTCATGCGTTGGGGAAATTTCAAGAGTCTACTTCTATGTCTGTAGAAGACATTTTGCAAAAGTCTTGCCATCATGTTCTTACTGCCAGACAGAAATCAATGGCGATTCAAGGTCAAGCACCGTATTTCGGTTTAAAAATTGCTCGTTTAAAGAAAAAATTAATACACGTGATATCTCACTACTTAACTCCCCATTTTCGAGCCTATGGTGTCAGGTGTTTTTCATTAAAAGGCAAGTTAAGATTGTTTAAAATAATCACAAACACTAACAAATACGGTATAATGTCCAAAGTTTGATATTAAATCGGCATCTAAAATTTTACATAGTATCCGTCCGCCGTTTCACGATATTCTGGCGGACGATGATTGTGAACAATATTTACTAGCTGAAGTTCGTCGTCAACGATCCTCAATTTTGCGTCACAATGGTGTGCTTGTCTACCGGAACATGTCCACATTTTTCCATGTTTGCAGAGTTTAGAAAACGTATATTTATTCAACATGATAAGTTTTCCCCTTTCAGTATTAATGAACTTGTATTCGGAACCTGAGAAAATTGAACGTTTGTTTAACCTAGACACAACAGATTTTCTGGATTACATCTTGTAAAAACTACAATTGATCTCATAACCTAGATAACACGACAAACGTGCCCCTATTTTTGTGACACAGGATGTGATAAAGAGCTCACTGCGGCGTAAATTACTTAAGCGATCATTTTTTCGGTGCGATAGAAGGTTGATCTAGTCTAGGCTTTTCCCACCCCATGTGTAAGAAAAAAAATAAAGACAATTTTCTCGATGAAAGCTTACAGTATTGCACAGGATTTCGAACCAAACCAATCTGCATCTATTATATTACAAAGTTCTCGTTTTGCTAGAAGCTAGGATCTATCATAGTTTTTTTTTTTTTTTTTTTATCTTTATTTATTTAGGAGCTTTGATCGACAGTTCGAACATGCCAGCTCCATCTTACCCTAATCTTAATAACTAATCCAACTTAAGACTATGAATAACAAAGTTGATAATAATTTTAGCAGCTTCCGACAACGGTTCAGCTAGGAGGTTTGACATGCAACCAACATAGTTTTTATGTACATTTAACGAATTAAAGACCACGGCCCTGAGATGACGATTACGCTCACATTCCATTAATAAGTGATGGACATCGTCTAATTTTCCGCACAATGAACAATTTGGGGACTCAGATATTTTCATTAAATGTTTAAATTTATTTAACGGAATATGACCAGACCGTAACCTATGAGCCGTCACAATAAATAATCTACTTAGACACGTATTATAAAACCAGGGGACTCGAGGAGGTTCTGACTGTAGAGTTTTATACCAGATTCCTTTTTCACACGACCTTTTATTAAAATACTCCTTCCATAAAATATGAATTTCCTTTTTATATTTAATAAAAATTTCCCTAACACTAGGTTTTACTTCCTTCAAAATCCCTTCTTTTATTGCCAATTTAGCTAAACGGTCAGCCTCCTCGTTTCCCCCAATACCTATATGGGCTGGAACCCACTGCAAAATAATAGATTTATTACTATTTTGAAAATAAAACAGCTGTTGTAAAATAGCATAAGCTACCGCTACTCCTCTGTGTCCAGAGGAGCAACGAGCTATATGCTGCAGGGCGCTCTTACTATCTGACAGAATGACAATTTTGTTGCTGGTCAAATTTTTGGCATATGAAAGTGCTTCATTTATGGCAACTAGCTCCCCAGTCATAATGTTTATATTATTATTAATTTTGTATTTGCCAATGTTTTTTGATTGAGGGTCATAAAAGGAGGCGCCAACACCCTCAGTGCTCTTAGAACCATCTGTGTATAATTTCCACCATCCACTGTATTTCTCATTTATTTCTTTTAGCGTCTCTACTTTTAATATGTTATTGTTAAATTTTGATTTAGAGGTTTCCAGACAGTCTAATCTAGTAATAATAATGTGTCTTAATTCAATTCGTGAACACCAGGTTGATAGATTAAAGATTTCGAGACGTGGTGTATTATAAATATTTTCCTGTTTAACTTCATCATATATCATTTTCAACAGAGGCATTTTTTTCCTATTCCAATAACTATTGTTTCTAAGAGCACTAAGATCCTGTAACAAATAAATTGTTTTATTATCCGACCAAGACATGGCCTTGAAACAATATTTGTAACCCAAAAATTTTCTTCTTAAAAATAATGGAGGGAGACAAAGCTCACTCTCCATAACGTGAATAGGCGTGGTTCTTATAAAACCCCCAATGACTCGTAAAGCTTTATTTTGGAGCTTATCTAATTTAGACACATTACTTTTCGCACTGTTGTCATAGAGGAAGCACCCATAATCGAGGCGACTGCGTACCAGAGAAATATACAAACGGCGGAGATGTTTTGGATGCACGCCCCATCCTGAACCAGCAAGAATCTTAAGAATGTTCAGAATTTTGTTGGCTTTTTCATATATTTCATTTATGTGTTTTCTCCATCGCAACGCTGAATCAAGCCAAAAGCCTAAATATTTAATATTCTGTACTGGTTCAACTTGAGCACCATTAATTTCAAGAGTATTTTGTTTTAACCTACCGCCACGACTAAACGTACAATATTTAGATTTAGTAACAGATAGCTGCAAACCTAACTGATTCAGTAAATTAATGATAATATTGATAGAAGTCTGAAGCAATGAGAAACTTTCATTCAAGTTATTACAACTAGCATATAAAACAAAGTCATCAGCATACTGAGCTATATAAACCTCTCTTATAGCAAAACATATTTTTGATGTTATTATATTAAAAAGTAAGGGAGAGATGGGATCCCCCTGTGCCAATCCTATACCTGTCCACCTACAAATAGTCTTATTTTCATCCAAATCATCTGTTATTGTTAAATGTCTTTCCCTTAGGAATTCCCACAAGTATCTACACAATTTTTGGCCAATATTAAATTCATCAAGAATCTTTATTGCTGTTTCTACGATGACGTTATTATATGCATTTTCAATATCGAGAAAACATGCCACTACTGGAATATTTCTTGTTAAGCCTATCTGAATTGTAGTTATTAATCTCGCTAGACTGTCTATACACGATTGAGCTTTCCTAAAGCCAGTTGATTCAGGTGCTAACATATTGTTCTTCTCCATAAACCATTCTAGTCTTTTTCCTAGTATATCATGTAAAATTTTACAAAGGCAAGATATTAATGATATTGGCCTAAGCTTGGCTGATGAAACATTTGTATTACTAGCTTTAGGAATGGGAACAATTTTTATATTACGCCATTCTATAGGTACATTTCCAGTATTAAAAATGTTGTTATAAATCTCTAATAAATATAATTTAGCCACTAAAGGTAGATTGAAAATCATTGAGTAAGTAATATTATCACTTCCGGGAGCTGTGTCTTTTTTCTTTTTACACAAAGCTACCTCAAGTTCATCAATAGATATAGGTGTTTCTAAAGTACTGTTAGATGAAGTTAAATTAGGCATTGAGTTAGGCACAGAGTCTGGAGCCAGCGTACGCAAAAGTTCTTCTTTCTTTTGATCAGTGATATACAATTTAGAATTCCTAATACTTTTGATCCAACGCATACGTTGCCATAAGTCAGCGGATGAGACAGAATCGTCAATATCATCACAAAATTGTCTCCAACTTTTTGATTTAGCTTTTCTTAGTTCCCGCTGAGTCTCTGTTGTTTTAGATTGAAGTTGCTCTAAATTCTGAGGGGTGGGATTCTGTCTTAATTGTTTTAATGTCAATCTGCGTTGAGCTACTAATTTAGATATATGTTGTGACCAATAGACCTTAGGTGTAAATTTACTATTAGGATTATTACAGATTTTAGTTATCGGGATGTTTTGGTTTGCCGCTAAGTTTATTTGGTTAGTGAAAAAGTTGTACATATCCTGTAAGTTGTTATATGGTATATTATTTTGGGAAAATAAATATTCTGCTGACAGTTTGTATCCACCCCAATCGGCTTTTTTAAAATTGCGTTTAATAGTAAAATGTAAATTATCTTGATAATTCAAAGAACACTTGATGATCAAATGATCACTTCCTAAATATTCATTTGTTACATCCCATTTAAGTTGAACAGCTATATCTGAGGACGCAAATGTAATATCAGGGGCACTGAGCTGCAAGACCCCATTCACCCATTTCATTCGTGTTGGCCTACCATCATTCATACATATGAAACCATAATCAAAGGAAGAATCCGCTATATAACTCCCTCTAGTATCATTTTTATTCGTCCACAATTTATTGTGGCCATTGAAATCTCCCGCAATTATGGTTTTATTTGTATTATTTGAGAATAAATTATCCCAATCTGATAGGGATGTGGAAACAGTTGATGGACAATAAACCGATATAATCCTATGTAAGCTTGAACAGTTTAAAATTTTTATTTCTATAATTTCTATACCCGGGTTATTGACATTTAAAGATCCTACCTGAGTTATAATAGATTTATGTGTAAATACCGCAACTCCCCCGTAGGAATCCCATCTATCCCGCCGAAAAATATTATAATCTTTTAAACGTAATGGACTCTCTTCCTCTAACCACGTTTCACTCAGTATAGCTATGTGTACTTTCTCCTGGTTGAGTAAGGCTTCAAACTCGATCAATTTAGGCCGTATACTTTGAGAATTCCATTGAAGTATATTCACACCGAAAAGCTTAGTAGTTGTATTATCCATTTACAAACAAAGAAAGTATTTTAGTAATAATGTCACCAGTGCAGACCGACCTCTTGATAAATAACGTAATTTCTTCATAGAGTATTTCAATAATTTGTATGATTTTTTCTTCAAGTGCTGAATCAGAAAGGATGATTTCTTTTGCTTTTTGAAATAATTTTTTTAAGGAAAATCTTTCTTTCACTGTTGAATTTTCCTCTAAATTAGTTCTTTCGCTCAAAATTTCTTTATTATTTGTACATTGTATTTCGTCTTCATTATCGCTATTTTGCTTATTTTTGGCTGTCTTTTTCTTTTCTTTGTTAGGTTTATCAATTTTGTGTTTAGCTGATTTTTCATTTTTTGAGTGCCCTTGTAAAGATTCATCTTCTAAATGACTTTCTTGTGTGTTATCAATTTTATTAGACACTAAAATATCTCGGTACGATTTTCCTGAAAACTGATTAGATATGGTTGAATTTTGCACAAAAGTTTCATCGGTATTGGTTTTATTTTCCTTTTTCTTTGCTAAATATGTCCAAAGTGCCTTTCTGTATGTACAGTTATCTTTACACATAATAGATCTTATCTCTTTTTCTTTTAAGAATAACGGACATCTTTTATCAAAAGACATATGTTCTCCTTTACAATTCACGCATCGAAAGTTATCCGTTTCACAATTAACATGTTCATCGCCGCACTTAGGACATTTAATCTTTTTCGATGGACAAACACGTATTAGGTGCCCAAATTTCCAGCAACCCGAACATTGGGTGACTGGAAATGTATATGGCTCCACCTTAAACCGACACCCGTGTGCAAAAACATACGGGGGTAAAGTGGGGCTTTTGAAACACAGTCTTATAGTCTCGCTGTCTATCCATTTTCCGTCCGAATCTAATCTTTTCAATCTTCTTGCCGATACCATTTCAAAGTCGCACTGAAATATCTTCAAAATTTCTGTGTCATTAATATCAGTTTCCACTTGCTTAACGATTCCATATGATAAACTTACTTCATCTGTAAATTGGCATCTATAGCCTAATTTAGTGATTTCTTCGCACTTAAGTAACTTTTCTGCACTTTCTTTTGAGTCAAAACGAATTAATACTTTGTATGGATTTTTGTATTTAATTCTCAGAATTTTCTCAATTTTATTTGACTGTAATAGTTTCGCCATGGCAATTTGTTTCGGCAGTAACTCTTTTGAACTCATACAAATCTCATAAATCTCCTCATCACCTTCATACGGCGTTTTTCTTTTCTTGACCTCATTATTTCCAGCAGGAAGAACAATTGAGTTGCTGCGTGCTATGCGCTTAGGTTTTCTCCTCATCACAGTTGTAAAACTGTCTTCAGTTTCGTCACTATCCGTCCTACATCTCTTATCCGGGCGGGTATCCCCTGACAAAATATCAGTACCCATATTATCCCATTCGAATTCTTGATGTACTTGTTCGTCACCCAAGATGTCACTATTTTCCCTATCATCTTCACTCATTTCATTTGTCACAGTATCCTCATTACACCAGTTTACTTCCGCCATTCTCAAAACATTTGATGACTAAAAGGTGGGTAGTCGCGAAAAGTACTCAGCGCGAGCGTGCAGACCGGTCACAGTACGTGCGCTCGCTACGCAGCACTGCGCGCAACTGTTCCATCTATCATAGTAATATGGGCAAGGCGTAAGAAAGGAACATTCCATCCATCTTTAGTGACGGTAACAATTTTGTGGAAGATGTAAGAATAAGAATAGAATAAGAATAAGATTATTTATTCGCAAAAGAAATATATAATGCAAACAGTGTTAAAATGTATAGTCAATGTGAATCAATAGGTAGTATTATCCCTTATTGACTGTAATGAAAAATACATTTTTTTCATAACAATCGATAGTATTTTTTAAGAGCGTAAGAGATAAAATGGCATATTTTACTGCCATACATTATGCATTTTCCCAAACAATGCCAAATTAATTTTTGGTATCATTATTTTATTTTACTTGGCTGATAGTCACCTAGTCAGGGTATTTTTTTAGAAACAAGCACTTCTCTGCTATATTTAATTTGAATCATGGTAGAAGTGGAATTTTAAGTTTTTGATTCCACATTACGCCCTTACGCTGCTTTTTGTGTTTTGAATGCTCTTTCAAAGTCCACACTATTACTATTATATTACTCCATATACCATAGCGTAACTGTTGGTACATACTATTATTTTTCTGTGGCCTAACAAAGAAGCAGCATATTCGTAACAACAGCATGCAAATCCCTTTAGTTGCAGTAGTTCGGTTGCTACTTGGAAGGAAGCGACTTTTTTGATTCTGTTCAAAGCAAACACAAAATTCACTTTTTACAAAATTCTTAAGTAGGTATGTACTTACCTGCTTTTCCAGCGCTCGTCTAGCATGATAAATCTATTTATTGTTATTAACACGTTTTTAGTAGGTTGATTTCTCGTATGTCTGTTTGTGGGGGTGTTTCTCCATAAAGATTGCGAACGATTTTATACTAGCTTCCCGATGGGCTAGAGACTTGAAACTTTGAACATAGGTCAGAACTGGAAGGCAATGCAATATTATAGTCTCATTGAGCTGATCTGATGATGAAACCAGAAGAAGGCCACAGGAACTCTATGATGAACCATACAACCCCATCGTGTTTGGGCTCCTTAGAATCGTCTTGACGAGTACTCTAATAGGATATGAAGTCCAGGGTCTGATGATGAAGCTGGAAGGCCATAGCATAGGAACTTAATGTTGAAACCGTGCAACCCCATCGAGTTTGCGCTCGTTTGAATCGTCTTGATTAGTATTTTGTTGGAAAATAGTTTCCAGGATCTGATGATGGAGCCGGAAGAAGGCCACTGGAACTCTGTAATAAAACTATGCAACCCCATCAAGTTTAGGCTCGTTTGAAACTTCTTGACGAGTGCTCTAATAGGAAATAGTGTCCGAGGATCTGATGATGGAGCCGGAAGAAGGCCATAGGAACTCTATAATAAAATCATGTAACCCCATCGAGTTTGGGTTCGTTTGAATCGACTTGACGAGTGCTCCGATAGGAGATGGTTTATTTTTTATTTTAGTCTTAGCTCGTTAACTAAAAAGCAGAAAATAATAAATAACTGAAAAAAAATTTAAACATGTTTTTAAAACGGACTAACAACATTAAAACTGACTTGTAAAATAAAAACAGACTAAAAAGTATAAAATGAATTCTTATATAAACCCTATACCTACCTACAGAAATTTTAAACCTAAAAACTTGGGGCGCATGCTAAAGACAATAATATGGATGATAAATTTTACAAAACGCGCCCCACGTTTTTAGGTTTAAAATTTCTGTAAGTTGGTACCTATAGGGTTATAAATATTTACGGAAGAATTTATTTTATACTTTTTAGTCTGTTTTTATTTTACAGTTCGTTTTAATGTTTTGGGTTGATTTTTATAATTTTTAGTCCGTTTTAAAAACGTGTTTTTGAAAAATTTTTTTTTTCAGTTTATTTTGTAGGTGATGTCGATATTAAGTTTATTTGATTTATATAATGGGTTACATGTAATGGGTTTTCTATTGTGAAATAAAGGCTTCTTTAGTAACGGCTACCATTGTGAGAATGCTGTGCCTTTTTATACAAATACCTATATTGTCAGGTGTTGAAACACAAGTCAAGATTGTTTAAAATAATCACAGACACACAACAAATACGGTATAATACGGTATAATGTCTAATGTTTAATATTAAATCGGCATCTATAATTTTACATAGTATCCGTCCGCTGTTTTACGATATTCTGGCGGACGATGATTGTGAACAATGTTTAACAGTATAAGTTCGTCGTCAACCATCCTCAATTTTGCGTCACAATGGTGTGCTTGTCTACCGGAACATTTCCACATCTTTCCATGTTTGCAGAGTTTAGAAAACGTATATTTATTTAACATGATAAGTTTTCCCCTTTCAGTATTAATGAACTTGATTTCGGAATCTGTGAAAATTTAACGTTGGTTTAACCTAGACACAAAGGATTTTCTGGATAACATCTTGTAAAAATTACAATTGAGCTTATAAACTAAGATAACACGACAAACGTGCCCCTATGTTTGTGACACAGGATGTAATAAAAAGCTCACTGCGGCGTTTAATACTTCAGCGAACATTTTTTCGGTGCGATAGAAGATTAATCCAGTCTAGGCTTTTCCCACGCCATGTATAAGAAAAAAAAAATGGCCATTTTCTCGATGAAAGCTTACATGATTGCACAGAATTCGAACCCAATATGCATCTATTATATTATAAAGTTTTCGTTTCGGCAGAAGCTAGGATCTAAATATATTTGTAATATGGCGAAAGAAAGGAACATTCCATCCATCTTTAGTGATGGTAACAATTTTGTGGAAGATCTAAGAACCAGTGGCTCCGTATGTTTTTTAAAAACAAATAACACAGAATAGATATTTGTTTTTTCAACTAATAAGTATCTATACTATGCAAATAATATACAGAGTCCTAGGTTCTGTCACAAAGTCACAAACTTTTTTATTTTTAAATTTCGAATATTGGCCAGAACAGGGTATTTTGCGTAAATCAAAGTTAGTGTTCTGCAAAGTTGGTATTTTGCGTTTATGGCGTAATGCCTAAAGGTGGTATTTTGCGTATGTGGTATTATGCGTTTAAAGGGAAATGTTTTTATTGATGAACTTTTGAGTCTTCTAAAAATAAAAAAAAATTACTTACTTTTTAATTTACTTGACTTAGACAAGTCAATATTGTTTAAAATAATCATAAACACTAACAAATACGGTATAATGTCCAAAGTTTAATATTAAATCGGCTTCTATAATTTTACATAGTATCCGTCCACTGTTTCACGATATTCTGGCGGACGATGATTGTGAACAACGTTCACCAGCAGAAGTTCGTCGTCAACTATCTTCAATTTTGCGTCACAATGGTGTGTTAGTCTACTGGAACATTTCCACAACTTTCCATTTTTGCAGAGTTTAGAAAACGTATATTTATTCAACATGATAAGTTTTCCCCTTTCAGTATTTATGAACTTGAATTCGCAACCTGTGAAAATTGAACTTTTGTTAAACCTAGACACAAAGGATTTACTGTAATACTACTAAAATTGAGCTTATATACTACTAGCGACCCGCCCTCGCTTCAGAATTAATAAATACAAAATGACACACATTGATCTGCTTCCGAATTAAGTAGCTTGTGCACTTGTGTTACGGGTATCAAAACCATCGGTGGTATAGGTGTATAACACTCAGGCACATCAAATAAAACTGGAAAATCGGGACCTATTTAAACAGTCATCATCATCATATCAGCCGCACGACACCCACTGCTGGGTATAGGCCTCCCCTAAGGATCTCCACGACGATCGGTCCTGCGCTGCTCGCATCCAGTGGCTTCCCGCGACCTTCACCAGATCGTCGGTCTACCTTGTCGGGGGCCTACCCACGGAGCGTTGTCCGGTGCGCGGTCGCCATTCCAGAACCTTTCCGCCCCAACGGCCATCAGTTCTTCTCGCTATGTGTCCTGCCCATTGCCACTTCAGCTGAGCAATCCTTCGAGCAATGTCGGTTACTTTAGTTCTCCTGCGGATCTCCTCGTTTCCTCCTCGTTTAAACAGTATTAAAACATTTTAAACACAATCGCTTCTGACACTGAGGACTATGAGTTCTGATTTTTGTACTTTCTTAACTGCCTCTTTGCTATCGAGAGTTTTTCTTAATTTTAAGGCTCCGTTATGCGAAATCATTTGTCTCTGTCTTTTTCTTTACGTGTAAAGAGTATGGAAAATAACCTTACTTCTGCACTTTTTCGATATTTTTCGTTGTTTTTTCATCATTATCTTTAGCACAATTATCTTTCTTGAAAAAAGTTATTGGAGCAACTACACAGTACGTTAAAGTATATTTTGGTGTAGAATTCAATACGTTTACGCTATTATTTACGCCAAAAATATGGCCCGCGACAAGCGCTTTTGATGATATTCTGATTTTTTTTACAATCATCTGTGAAGTTTATACAAAATTTAATGTTTGTAGCAACTAGATAAACTCTTTAGCTTATCGTATGATTTTTTTGGTAGCTACAAGCTTACGTTTTCTATATAAAAATATGGCCCGCGGAAACCATGTTATCCTATTACCGCCCCTTAAGTAAAATCCAGCACACCTTCTAAATTTTACTTTACTATTATATATTCAGTGGTTTTACACCGTTTTCAAGGATGTGACTCGTTCTTCTCACACGTTCATCTGATATTGAGAATATCATTAAATCCTTACTAATATTATAAATGCGAAAGTCCGTTTGTTTGTTTGTTTGTTACGCCTTCACGTCGTAACTACTGAACCGATCATCATGAAATTTTGCATACACGTTGTCAGTGGTGCAGAAAAGGACATAGGGTACCTTTCGTCCCGAAAAAACGTGTGGTTCCCGAGGGATAGCAAAAAAACTGTCCACGCAGACGAAGTCGCGGGCGGCCGCTAGTTATTAAATAACTATGTTACCTAATTTTAATATATTTTTGTTTTAGATACATATTATTCAAAATTCACCTTCTGATGTTGCATTCGGCTGCCCTACGCATAGGGAATGCAATCCGGATAATCCGTTATCCGAAATATCCGGATATCCGCTCATTTTTACTAGACTTCCAAATCCGGATTTGAAAATTAAATTCGAATTTTTGAATAAAAAGAAATTGTTACAAAAAATTAAAACGAGCAAGTTTCTCGGAAGTATTCCACTTACGAGTAGAGCAATCGAGCGAATAGCAACTGGGCGAATAGCAACTGAAGTATTCCACTTAGAGCAACTTTCGATATTTAACAAAATGACTTACAAATATATTGATAGTTGCTTTAAGTGGAATACTTTAGTTGTTATTCCCTCAATTGCTGTTCACTCAGTTGCTATAAATGGAACTCTTCGTTTCTCGCAATAGCTAGATATTTTCTAAATAACGCCATTCACGCGTCTTGCTAGTGCCGTGTCTCAGGTCTGTCACATTAAGTCCCAAAAAGTTCTTTTGATTGAAACAGCTCTCCTGGTGTTCCTGCCGATAAAATTCTCCTTCTTCATTTCAATTTCGGAGTGTTCTTGAAGCGTCTCTAGCTCGACCAGTGGGTCTACCGCGCAAGTGTCATTGGCATCGCTTCATTTGACAGACATTGCTACTTTTCCGTGATAAGTTTTAATTTGTGCCAAAAAGAAGAAGCAATGTGTGCGATGCTGATGACACTTGCGCGGTAGGGGCCCCTGGACCACCTTCCACTTCGCTTCGGCTTCGTTTCGCTTCTTGGTGTTCGTACGGAGCGCGCATCTAACCTTCATATCACTTCCATTAGTGCGTGTGGCGCGCTTGCTTCTTGTCGACTGGAAAATATAAAATTGCCATCATCTTTTATGCGAACTTCTTGGTTGTTTTCACTGGCGCGCGTAAGGTCTCTTCTTCCCGTTGGCGTGGTGGCGTATAGTCTTCCGGATGGTGCACGGGTGACAATCCTCCTAACCTCTTAAGGAACGAGTGGCTAATACGGTGCGTCTCTCAATCTCTCAGGACTTTATCACATTAAGTGCCATGTATATTTAAAATTCACATAAACTAAACAAAATATTATGTTGTTTAGTTATGTACATTTTTAATCATATTAATATATTATTTCCAGTTACAGTCCAGTTAGGTAAGTCCAACTTTGAGAAAGAGATCTCTCGTCGAATCCAACTCGGGTGGGCAGCATTCGGGAAGCTTCGAAAAATCTTCGCGTCCGACTTACCTCAGTGTCTCAAGACGAAAGTCTATGAACAGTGTGTGTTGCCAGTGATGACTTATGGCAGTGAAACGTGGTCGCTAACTATGGGGCTCATAAGGAGGCTCAAGGTCAGCCAGCGTGCAATGGAGAGAGCCATGCTCGGCGTTTCCCTGCGTGATCGAATCAGAAACGAGGAGATCCGCAGGAGAACTAAAGTAACCGACATCGCTCGAAGGATTGCTCAGCTGAAGTGGCAATGGGCAGGACACATAGCGAGAAGAACTGATGGCCGTTGGGGCGGAAAGGTTCTGGAATGGCGACCGCGCACCGGACGACGCTCCGTGGGTAGGCCCCCGACAAGGTGGACCGACGATCTGCTGAAGGTCGCGGGAAGCCACTGGATGCGGACAGCGCAGGACCGATCGTCGTGGAGATCCTTAGGGGAGGCCTATACCCAGCAGTGGGTGTCGTGCGGCTGATATGATGATGATGATGATGATGAATATATTATTATGATATATTTCTTTTTTGTTAGGTGCATTTGTATAATTTTATAAAGAGTGTGATTTTTAGTTTTATTAGCGCTTTTTCGACGTCTTATCGCGAGATTTTTCTGACGCTTCGGAATAGGACATATGACTTCTCTACTGTGTGTTTGCACGAGCGATTTTTTTAACGCGCGATATTTTTTATCCCGTTCCACAGTCAGTCACATTGTGTTCTATTAGAAGCTTCAGATAAATCGCGCGATAAAACATCGCAAAAGCGCTCATGCGAACGATCACTTACGTCACCTACTCGCAAATCGCAAGCGAATCATACGCAGACTATTTTAATTACATTTGAGCAATAGGCATGCATCATAATATTGTAGTGTTTTATGATAAATAAGTATTGGATTTGATTAATATTGTCTTTTCATTGAATCCACTTACATAAATATAAGAGACATCACATTAGTGAACCTTTACAGACAGAAATGATTTATTTTTATAAAAAAGAAAATATTTTTATAAAAAAATCCGTAATATCCGGATAATCCGGATTTGACCAAATATCCGTTCTTAAAAATCCAGATTTTGAAATATATATGGATTTGCATTCCCTACCTACGCAGAAAAAGTAGTAATACTCAGTTTCTAAGTTTTTTTATGTTTCATTTTCAGTTTAAGAAAGCTAAACGCATCTAGGTACCAACTTTTTTATTTATTATAGGTAATTCGGTTTAATTTGAATAAATATAGCCAATTATTTGTTTCAAGTAAGTATCTTTTCCGTTTATAAAATCAATGCTAAAACAAACTATAACAATCAACATTTTTTATTTACATGATAATATTATTGCTACATAATAAATTCTTATAAGCCATTGTAAACTTAGATTTAAGGCCCATATTATACCTCGTTTAGTATTTGATATCTTGTACTTTGCTATTTTGAAGTCAAACAAACTTACATAATTATTTTCGACATTTTAAACCATTTCAATTTAAATTTTCGACATGTTGAACTTACCCATTTCAATGTTAAGTATTCATACTTTCTGATTGATACCTACGTAGGTACCTAACCTACCCTTTCTTTGACAAGAAGAACAGTGCAAGAAACTTATCAGCTTTAGCCGAAATAAGTAACGATATTAACAAACACCAAATACAGTACAATAGGGTCAATAGGATTATTAACAACACAATTTACTGAAAAAAATCTTTTTGTATAAAAATACGTTTTTAAAAGGAACTAAAAAGTATGAAATAGTTGCTCCCGCAAAGATTTATGTCGCATAGTTTTAAACCTAAAAACGAGGGCATTTTGTAAGATTTATCATCAACGTCATTTGGATGCGCCCCACGTTTTTATCAGCTAATGCCAATGACGACTCACGACCCAACCAAGGCGACCTTGGTGGTTTACAGCCGTGTAGATGGAGGTTTACAACCATCGAAACATGTTGTGTCGGTTGCCATCCAAGGTCACCTTGGTTGGGACGTGGTTGGCAGCCGTGTAGCAGGCACTTAGGGTTCCCACACACGGGCCACTGACAACAACCACAAAACGCCGCCACTGACCTACTCCTGTAGTTTTCATACATTGGCGCATACGAAACGGTTGACGCCGGTAGTCGCCGCACGCTACACGGAGGGAACTTTGCCCTTGTTCCTCGGAGATAACCATGGCCAGATAACTGGTTATTCGTGAAGAATTTTTTTCTTTCCATATAACCAGACGCTGCTCGCTTCTTGTGGCTGTCAGTGGCCACTAAACACCGAGCTGACACACGCCACTCGCGCGAATACCCCTATTTCTCCCTTCACTTCGGTTAACCGAGGTTTTTTTATTTGTGTCAGCCACTGACCACTTGTGGCTGTCGCGCGCTTAAGATACTTTTGTAGCCGCTTCTAGCTTCTAGTGGCGGTGTTTGTGTTATGTCTGTGGTTAGTGGCCCGTGTGCAGGGACAGAATCGAAGCAAACGGCGGCGTGGTTTCAGTGATCAGAGTAGGTGATTTTACGTACTTGCATCATGAATAGTCATGGAAATCATAACATGGATAAGCCTTTTTTCCGGAATTTTAAGGAAAGGAGGAATTTTGAACTACTACTTTCATCGCACGCACTTCAGTAACTATTATTAATGGAATCCCACTTTACGTTTGCTGCGTTTTTCCTAAAGTTTAGCCATGCATACCATAGTTTTTTTTACTATAGAAGGCCGATCACTTTTACCGTTAAAGAGACGGCAAAAGGGTTAAAATAACTTTGATATATTCTTCATCCTACACATTTTAAAATTATAAAGGACCCCGAACCTATAGTTAGAAAAATGTGGTTTCAGTTAAATGTCCTGGAATTTTGATATGTTATAGATTTCGGTACCCTGAGCATAAGTCTCTATGGGTGCTACCACTGTTTCCGAGTTCCTGTTTATAGTTTTTATAATCCGATCAGGAGGGTACATCACTAGACGAAACTCTGAAACGAACTCGGAAACAGTGGTAGATACTTTTACTCAGGGCACCGAAATCTATAACATATCAAAATCCCAGGACATTTAACTAAAACCACATTTTTCTAACTATAGGTTCGGGGTCCTTTCGAAAAAAACTTAATAATTTAAAAATTCCGGAATTCCGGAAGCATATCCATATTATCCATATTAATATATACGTGTCAGTTTGTTGACCGCAAATCTATCAATCTACCGGCAGGCTGATTATCTAAATAGAAACTATTTAGCGACTGGTTTCATTAGACATACATTGTTACTTTTCTTTGGTATCTTTTTTCACCCCAAAAAGAAGTAGCAATGTATCACATTCATCTGTCAAATGAGACCGGTCGCTAGGTGGTTTCTGATTAGATAATCAGCCCGCGGATCATTCTCACTAGTGCCAGTGGATATACATAGTTCCATGAAACTACTAGTACTTTTTATTTTTTATTCTCAATATTCGTTCTCACTAGTTCCATTGCCAGTGGAACTAGTGAGAATAAAAAGTATCAGTAGTTCCATGGAACTATATCCACTGGAGCTAGTGAGAATGATACAATCTACCTACTCCGATCACTGTTCAATCTGTTTATATTAAAACGTTTGATATTTCACTAGAATTTTACATAGCGTCCATCGGCCATTTTGTGATAATTCGGCGGAGCATGATTGTGAACAGTGTTGACCAGCTGAAGAACGCCGTCAACCAACTTCACTGTTGCGCCACACTCGTGGGTTATTCTGCTGGAACATTTCCACACCTTCGATATTCTGTAGAATTTGGAATATGTATATCTATCCAACAGGATAAGTATTCCTCTTTTAGTTTCTATGAATTTGTAATGAGAACCTGCGAAATTTAATGTTTGTTCAATAAGCTAAACACTCGCAGTGTTTTGGATACATACTATCATCAGTATTAACATCATTAATCAAATCAGTATTGATTTAAGCGAAAATGGATTTTATTTAACTTAAACCGCGGGTAGGTACCTATTTTGGACACAATTTTTATGTAATAAAGGAAGTGAAAGGAAATTTAAATAAAAATGCGTTTATGTAGGTATGTAGGTATACTGTAAATTGTTATTATTCCTTCGTTTAACTAAAAAAAAAATCGAGTTGCACTCCGGGAGTGCCAGCAGAAGTGAAAACTCTTTGCACGAATAGCCGTCTTACGAATTTACTCTGCATTTGAATTTACGAATACAGAACAGTATTGTACGAAAGTCTTATCCATAGCATAGCTTGACAGAAAATCTAGAGTTCTGACATTGAATTAAAAAATTTGCGCGTTGCTATGCTATGGTGACACAAGTGTTTACATATTCTTACGAATTTTCGATCAGGGTCACGTGATCCTGACTGACTGACGCGAGTTCAAAATTTTTTCCCCATACAAAGCCGTATAACGCCGCTAAAGAAGTTTTCACTTCAAAAACCTTGATAATAATCAGACCCACTCAATGCAGTGATCTACTATACAAACCCCAATTACAAACTACTAGACTTGTACTATTATGTATTCTGTGCTACTAACTAAGTAGGTAGGTAGGTACTTATTTAATTTTGGTATCACAAAAATCACACAGGAACATAAACAGTGGAAAAATATAAATAGGTTCCTACTCCTAGGTTCATACTTGCATGCATGCAATCCCTACTTACCTACTGTATTTATTAAAAAGAAAGTACTAATGTAAACAGTCTTGATGGGTCTTTCTATCGTAGAATTAATAAAAAAAACCGGCCAAGTGCATGTCGGGCCACGCGCCATAGGGTTCCGTAGTTACCTTATACCATACCATATTTAATACCACCCATAATTTTTCGTCTGTAAAAATAACTTTGTTTTTCACAGTGTTGGTATGAATGACAAAGTTATATTTGCGGTTTTGGAAAATGTGCTATATCTCAAAAACTAATTACTATATCTCGTTCAAACCAATTTTAGTTGAAAGTGTTTACTAAGATCTACAGCATATATTTTTTTTAGATTTTTCACTCTCTTATTTCAAAAGTTAAAGGGGGGGGGACACACATTTTACCACTTTGGCGGTGAATATCTTTCAAACGGTTGACTTTGAGAAAAAGTTGTCTTAGGAACCTCAATGTCATTTTTAAAGACCTATTTATAGACACCCAACACGTGTTGGTTTGAAGAAAAAAATTTTTTTCAGTTTCAGTTCCATGTATGGGGAGCCCCCCTTAATCTTTGATTTTTCTTATTTTTGTAATAAATTCGTTAAGCGGTTAACAGAATACATCTACCTACCAAGTTTCAACTGTGTAGTCATAATACTTTCGGAATAAAGTGGCTGTGACATACGGACAGACAGACAGACAGACAGACAGACAGACAGACAGACAGACATGACGAATCTATAAGGGTTCCGTTTTTTGCCATTTAGGCTACGGAACCCTAAAAAAGAATAATGTTACATATTATTTATTCTGTCTCGAATTGTACAATAAAAATGTTGTCTAATTAATTTCACATCAATTGTAATAAAACATTGTTTTGTGATGAGATCATTGGCAAATTATAATTATATTACGAGTATTATGATAAAAATCAATGAATGTTTTGAAAACATTCTAAACAAAGGTATGGTTTATTGGGACAAGTTTCACAAAAAGTAAGAATTTTTTTCGTTTTGTTTCTTGCAAAACGTCGGCCCATGGCCTTTTTGTTTTCTTTGTAACACTGATGACAAGCGCGCCGGTGTCGTTTGCTGGTCTCATCCCTCTTTGTTAGTTTGTGTTTTACTATCTTAGATCTTAGCGTTTTTAATTGCTCTCCTTCTAAAAAAAATAATTAAAATGTACAAGAACATTATAGTTCAGTAGCGTTAGAATTGAAATCGGATTTAATTCCTACAAAAGGTTTTATTGTTTTAATAGCTTCATTTGTTGCCAAATATGGCATTAAAACAATAAAACCTTTTGTAGGAATTAAATCCGATTTGAAGGGTTTTTTTTTGTTTAATACTACTGAACTATTATTAGTTTTCTTTATTGCGTTAAAGATCAGAATAACTAATGGTTTTTTGTGTATTTCCTGTCATTTAAACCAAACTAAATGAATAAAATCAAATTGGCTGTTGGTGACGCTGATCTGACTCCAATAACTTTGATTTTCGCCTGATGATTTTCTTGATGTTTTTGGATATACGTAAATTAAACTTGATGATTTGAAAAATATTAGATTTTTACTCTTCATGAAAGTACAAAGATGGTGAATGGTTAATGCGCAGACAATATAGAATTTTTATAAAATAAAAAGACGTAAAGGTTGTCACAGATCATCTGCCGATAATGACAGCTACACACGCGCGCGCCGCTGCGGTGGACGTTCAAGAAGCCACATCAGGAAGCAGGCAGAGATTGTGTGCAGCTCGACGGATGATGCCCTCGAAGTGACGACGTCCGCCACCCTCGATACACCGTCGGAACCCGGGTATAGCTTGTGAATAGGGTTGCCAACCCTACTATATAATATAGTATCCTACTATATTGAGGACTCGCCTACTATTTTTTTTTAAATATATAGTAGGCAAAACTACTATATTTTTTAACAAAAAAATATTACTTTATGCACATAAGTAATTGCATAACAATTTTTATCTACTCTCATATCGTAAAATTCGAATTATGAATTTCAAAGCGAATTTATATTGACATACTTTATACACGCAATACCGAAAAAAAATTAAAAAGTTATTTTATAACATACCTTTGCTAACTGAAGTATGCTTTAAAATAACTTTTTTTCTCATTACGATACAACGCAAATCCAAGAAGAAGGCAATGCCGCGATATTAAAAAAGAACAATGATATTTCCACATACTTTCCATGATAAAAATGTACTTTATGGTGATCGATGACTTAGCGTAACGATTAGTCTGCTGAAATGTACTACCTCATTATTATTTTTTCTAATAGAATACGCGCCATGTTTGGATTTTAATTTTACTTTTGCTTAAAGATTTCTGATATTAGTGAGTGTAGACTCCACCCGATATTTTAGATGCGGCGACGGAAAAACGTCTTACTTAACCTAGGTAAGTACCTAAATACTACCTACCAAGTCGTAGCAAGTCGAGAAACTACTCACTTACTCTTTTTATCATTGATAATTTATTTTGTAGGTTCAATCACAAATTGTACGAGAGTAGATAAAGTAGTGTATGAAACTGTACATAACTAGGTATTAAAACACTCGTGTGATACTATTAAAAACCTCGCCTACGGCTCGGTTTTTAAACACACACTCATGTTTTAATTCCCCATCATTATGCATTAGTTTCATAAACTACTATTGTGATCAAACACTTGTGTTTATGGTTGTTGAATAAATTATGAAAATGTTAGTACCTAAGTATAAAAAATGAAACTTCTTTGAAATCCTCCATACAAAACGGCAACCTACTATATTTTTTTGGACTTTTTCGCCATCTACTATATATTTACCAGGGATTGAAACACCGTTAAAAAAAATAACGATATAAAAAAAAGAACGTTAAAAATACCGCTAAAACATTTTATCGGTAAATTTAACGTTAAATATAGCGTTAAATTTAGTACCAGTAAAATTATCGGTAAAAAATTAACGTTATTAATTGGAATGACGTTAATTTTAAAGTAACGGTAAAAAAAGGAAGAAGTAACGTTAAAATTAACGTTATTTCAGTAAATAACGTTAAATTTAACGTTATTTCTCAAATTAACGTTAAAACTAACGTTATTTATTGACATAACGTTAATGTTAAAATTAACGGTAAAAAAAGTAAGAAATAACATTATATTAAAAAATACCGTTAACATTCCCTGATATTTACACAAATAATCTTGAAAATACTATATTTGATGCAAAAAAAGATGGCAACCCTACTTGTGAACCCGAGCCATGCGCCATTTTAGAGGAGGCGCGTTGTTGTCTTTAATGACGACTAAATCTCCTTCTCGTAGTCCCCTCTGGTTGATTTGATTCGCCATTTGAGTTTCTGCTGGAGTTCATTCAAGTATTCCTTCTTCCAACGCTCCCAAAAATGTTGCCGCATCTTTTCGATGTACTGGTACCGATCGAGTCTGCTTGGTTTTTCATCTAGTAGACCCTCTGAAGGTAGTGGAGTGGCCTACCGATCAGGAAGTGCGCTGGTGTCAAGGGACAAAGGTCGTTTGGATCAGAAGAGAGAAGAGTTAGTGGTCTGGAATTTAGGATGGCTTCAATTTGTGTGAAGAGGGTTGATAACCCCTAAAACGTTAAATGTTTGTCGCCTAATATACGAGTTAAATGGTACTTCGCGCTTTACACCCCTGATTCCTAGATTCCCCTAAAATGAGGTGAATATGTCGGAGAATTAAAATCGATGATTTGGAAAATATTAGATTTTTACTCTTCATGAAAGTACAAAGATCTTCATGAAGTGAATGGATAATGCGCAGACAATTTAGAATTGCGTTTTTTGGCGCCATTTTTTCGGGTTCGGTTTGGTGACTATTTTAATTATTCGCAAATTAATTCGTAGTGGATATTGTTTCTTAAAATTGGTGCAGTTTTGTGGTACAAGTGTCTACGCAACTGAACAATATGTGGGATAATTGAAATAGGCGCAATCTTGGTTGTGTGAAGCTGAGACTTTTATTGTACTGGTGGCTACCTTTTTTTTTTTTTTTGTCCCGGGGAAAATGCCTTGATATATAATATATAACTGTCTTGATATACTTGGTGCCAAATGCTCCAAGTAGCATTGGAATGCGATGCACCCGCATTTTAATGTAAACTGAAACAATCTCCCACTGAACTATTCAACACTTGACGCTGGCAAAAATTACTCCCTAAAGAGAAGAGTAGATTGCCAAACTAAAATAAGAAGAAGAATATAGATTTTTTATAAAGTAAAAAGACGTAAAGGTTGTCACAGATGATCACAGATCATTTGCCGATAATGACAGCTACACACGCGCGCGCCGCTGCCACAGAGAAAGCAATAACTACGTAAGAAGAGACGGGACTTCATAGAGCAAAAAAAATCTATGAAATGTCAAATCAAACATACCTCATCGTTGCCAACCTAACGACTGTAAAACAATATTTTGCCAACCTACAGGAAAAAAAAAATAGAGATGGGCGACCTAGTATTACATTTTTTATCGATATCGATGTATGCACTGAACTGCGCTTACTTAAGGAATAATTATTTTAAAATTTCCACTAACATGGCACAATGCTCCGTTTTTTAACTAGTACCGAGTCACATAAGTATGTTAGAATTAATTATGAAGCATTTAATCGTTGGGCAGTACTTTAAAAAACAGAGCATGTGTTCAGTTTAATATTTGAAATAAAGAAATTAAAAATTAAAAGTATATATTTCTAAAAAAATCTTCATTGCACTTCTTCAATTATTTCCACGGCTGATGGTAATGACCTGAAAAAAAAATTATATGAAAACATTTTTATACTTAAATGCAAAGATATTAAGGTTCAAAATGAATTTTGACAGTTTGGTATAACCTCATGTGCCTGCTAACTGTACAATGCAACGGAAAAGTTATAAAGTGTATATGGTACATTTTACCTACATTTCTTACATTACAACTAAAGTTAAAAACATCGATATCGATATTTATAGATGTAGGTACTCTATTTCCCATCAGATTATTTTCTGACTAAAATAATTATTTACATTCAAATACCTACCAAAAAGTTTAAACGAATGTTAAGTTGATTAATGTAATTACTCACCGTCCTCACCGAAGCTCATCAAAAGGAAATTTGGCCATAAAAAACCATTTTGTGTCGTCCTTTCGCGCCGATTTCAAACCACAAATTTCACATATGCTTCATTATGATTTGATTAGGAACGCACTTAAAATTCGCAACAACTTGACCATTAACCACTGACTTATTATATTACTAGCGCACTATTAACACTAATTGATAATTTTATTTGTTATATTTTATTAATACTAAGAACTTCCCAAAGATCTTTAAATGTACCGCCGATAGTTGCTTTGACTGACAAATGACGTATCATCAAAGAACGAGAAAGAATGAGGAAGAGTGAGACAAATATAGTCGCCATCAAAATTCGTGTCTGTTTCATAGAATTATTTTTTGTATGAAAGTTGCGACAGACTGGCCGCTGCGGTGGACGTTTACTTCGCCTGAACAGCTGTATTTGTTTAAATTAGGAACAGGCTCCCTTGTTAATAGAAAAAAGTTTCATAATTTTCGTTTGCATGAAAAAAAGAATCAAAGTCACTTCGTCTTCACAAATGTATGGAAGTAACAGCAGAATGGAAATTATACCATAACCACCACCGATCCATAGGTAACTACACCATGTATTTAAAAAAAAAAGTTTTGTCATTTTGTGCCGATACTTTTTTTCAGTGCCATGTTGCGGCTGTGACAGGTATTAGCTAAGGAATCATCTCCATTCTGCTGTTACTCCCGTACTTTTTTGAAGACGAAGTTGTTTTTTTTTAATTTCACGCAACCGAAAATTCTGAAACTTTTTCTAAGGAAGCTTTTTTGTAAGGCAGCTTTTTTATAAGGGAGCTTATTCCTACCCATTAAAAAATATTCAGCCGATTTGATTTTTTCAGACATTCCCCATTAGTTGAGTAAAACTTTCTTCTATTGTATTGTTTGGTTATCTTTATGAGCTAACTAACGCATTGTGGTGTGGCCTAAATATTTTCCCCACAGCACACAATGTATTGTGTTAATCTAACGCGACTATTCAGGAATGTAGGATAAGTACATTTTGTATACAGGATGTTTGACTCCTTGGTAATACCTACCCGTATTTACCCAAATATGGTAAACTCGGTTTGTAATTGTAATATGGTATTTTCAAAATGTTTGAAAACTGCTTATATTTATGGACGAACGATTTAACAGAAAAATAAAATAAATAAAATTAATGTCTTTTTTCCCCATTAAAACAATTAAATTCAAATTATTTTTAATGGTTTTGAATTTACCGCCAAAACGCTCGGTTTGATGACGTCTACCGTGTGACGTCAACTTTGTGTAGAAGTTTTTGGCGCCATTTAGTCGAGTTCGGTTTGGTGACTATTTTAATTATTTGCAAATTGATTCATAGTGGATATTGTGTCTTAAAATTGGTGCAGTTTTGTGGTACAAGTGTCTACTCAACTGAACAATATGTGGAATAATTGAAATAGGCGCGATCTTGGTTGTGTAAAGCCGAGACTTTTACTGTAGTGGTGGCTACCTCGGCAGAACTTACCGAGTCTAACCGTCTTGATATACTTGGTGCCAAATGCTCCAAGCAGCATTGGAATGCAATGCACCCGCATTCTAATGTAAACTGAAACAATCTAACACTGAACTATTCAACACTTGACACTGGCAAAAATTACTTCCTAGAGGAATGTAGATTGCCAAAACAAAAATAAGAAGAAGAAGAAGAACTTTGTGTAAACCATAGAGTAAATTGTAACACAGACTACATATGTAGGTACACGGTAGGTACCCCACCTGGTAGAAGGGTTTATTTGATTGAAGTTACAGTTTAATATATTGCCCATCTTTAGTGATATGATATTGTGGTGGGGGGTGATTATGTTGAAGATGAATGGGTTTAAGGTCGCCTCCATCCATCCTTATTCTAGCCTCGCATTTACTAGACACCCTGCTTGAACAAATCCATATTTTGGTCCTATGACTTTTTGAGTATGTGTAATTCCCAAAAATGATGAGACGCCCGCCTCTGACTGTGGGTATCATGGTATAGAAAGTACCTGTAAATAAGTGAAAATTGATTTTACTACCCAATAGAACTAGGAATAGATAATAAAATACAACCTCACCTACCCAAGTCATAAGGGTAAAATAAATAAATTTAAAAAATATTAAAAACACGACTGCCCTGCCAAAAACGAACTAAAAAGTTAAATAACAAGTGTCATTGCAGTCGGGGGACTGTTTTGTGGAACAATTTTTAATCAAATAGGTCCCCCGACTGCAATGACACTTGTTATTTAACTTTTTAATTCGTTTTCGGCAGGGCAGTCGTGTTTTTTAATTTATTTATTTTTATTTCACACATTTAAGTCACAAATTATATAGTTTTGGAATATGCTCATTAAGGCCTTTCATTTGATGACCATATTGTAATAATTAAAGAAAAAAAAAATTTTTTTCACATTTGAAAATTGCGTGTACAGTACAGTAGCCATATTGACTTTTTTCGAAAAAAATATAGCCAGTGTCACTCAGAATGATGTAAGGATTCTAAGATACCCCATGCATCCAAATCCTTTGAGCCATTTAGAAGTTATGGTGGAATAAAGAAACTCACATACCCACAAACATACATGAACCCTGAACACATATACACTCCTTTTTGGGCATTCGTGTAAAAAATACTGTAGTATTGCCTGTAAGAGAACTAAAGTAACCGACATCGCTCGAAAGATTGGTCAGCTGAAGAGGCAGTGGGCTGGACACATAGCGAGAAGAACCGATGGCCGTTGGGGCGGAAAGGTTCTGGAATGGCGATCGCGCACTGGACGACGCTCCATGGGCCCCCGACAATGTGGACCGACGCACGATCTGATGAAGGTCGCGGGAAGCCGCTGGATGCGGGCAGCGCAGGACCGATCGTCGTGGAGATCCTTGGGGGAGGCCAATACCCAGCAGTGGGTGTCGTGCGGCTTATATGATGATGATAATTGCCTATAGGCCGCGGTCAACTGTTTCTTCAGTCCCGGAGAGGCCGCACTTCCCCTACACACATTGAGATTTGGCCGAGAGTGGAGATTTATAGTAGATGAGCTTACTAGGGTTACCAGGCGTCAGAATTTGTCCTGAAATTTTAGGATTTATTGGTCCCTGTCAGGATTCCGACCGGAAGTCAAAGTCAAATAAGCTTTATTCAAATAAACTTAATAATTAAGTACTTTTGAATCGTATATATTTTCCTACCACCCGTTCCAGACTTTTTTAGAATGGAAATAGAAAATGTCAGGACTTTTTGGATTACCTATTTATTTGTAGTAATTAAAACCTTAGACATTTAGTTTTAGTTAACCTGGTTTTCTTTTGTAATTGTAACATTAGCCTGATTTATTAAATTTTGAGATGGTGAGTTGACGCATATCACAAATTAACTGATTCGACATGGCGAATTGACAAATAAGTCCAATCAACTAGGTACATTAATTGCAGTAAATAATCAACACAACTAAAATATAGCATAATGGTGTCGATTCGGTTAGCACGACTTATCTAAATTGACAGGACTACACTTAAGTTTAGCATTTTGTTCTTGTCTTTTCGATACAGAAAGAAAAGGATGGAAAACTAAATTTAGTTTAGTCCTGTCAATTTAGTTAAGTCGTTGCTAACCAAATTGACATCATTGTCAGGACTTTTTAGTGGAAATCAGACTTTATGTCAAGATTTTACAGATATACCGTCTGGTTACTCTATCCCTGGGGGCTAATTGTGTGATTTCAAAATCTATCTCAATCGATTTCATTTGACAGATGGATGTGACACATTGCTGCATTTCTTTGGTATGTTTTTATTTGTGCCAAAAAATAACCTATTAATGCTCTGTCAAATAAAAGCGATTGCGATAGATTTTGAAATAAGTCAATTAGTGGGTAGTTGCACTCTAGCTTTACACTTACAAGATATTTTACTGGAACACATCCACAGAGTATTCAAACGGACATAAATCTTATAATGAGAGTAAAGACGTATTTGTCATAAGCATAGACATAGAAAAATTTTCGCTGCGCTCAAGAAGACCAACAGAGGGTGGAAAAGAGAAGTTAACATCATACGGACACGGTCTATGTAAAAAAGAGACAAATAGGATCAAGTGACATGTGCCAATATTTTTTACAGTAAGAGGCCCTAAAGGCCCGCCTTGCAAAGGAGCAATCACGATTTGCTTAAAATATTTGATAATCTTAATTAGAATTTAAAATAGAGGTATCGTAGAGCCATGGTGTCTTGTGCTCTAAGTAATTGTGATGTGACTAAAAGAAACAATCCAAGTATTCACATTTTTCACAGGTAAATAAGATATTACCGCACAAATGTGCGGCAATATCTTATCGATGCGGCGATAGAGAAATCTCTAAAACCAAATTTCGCTACATTTATTCGTTTATCGACGAAGAAAACATTATGGAACATAGTTTATTAATTTGCTTTGCCATATATAGTCATAATTTATGTATCTAAGTTATATTTTACGTATCTCATATAAAATGTGGTTTACTAATGTTTTCCCTAATTTTAAATGCAATAATGTCATTTGCCATAATTGCATATGACATAATTTCATTAAACATAATGCCTTATTTGCCATAACTAACAAATGACATAAATTTATTTTCACTAATTTCATTGGTCATAAGCAACCAAATGACATATTATTCTTAATACATAATTTTATTTGCCATACTATTCATTTAAAATAATGTTTTATCCATAACAATGATTTTCCATAATCCTTACTTATTACAATATTTGGAAAAACAAACATTGGTTTCTATTATTTCAGCAAAGAAAAAATGAAAGAAGCCAGTATTATTCATATTTATCAAAAAAAAACATCAAGATAATTTATTTATTATACTAATGAAGAATTTTTGAGAGCTTAGGTATTGAAACTCAAATTAAAATGACAAAATTGTGGAACTAAAGTAAAATTGTTTACTAATAATTATTTGATCTATCCTACTAATATTATAAATGTAAAAGTTTGGGGGTTTGGATGTTTGGATATTTGGATGTTTGTTCCTAATCACGCAAAAACTTCTGACGGATTTGGTTGTAATTTGGCACACAGATAGTAAATAGCCTAGATTACAACATAGAATACTTTTTATCCCGATATTCCCACGGGAACGGGAACCACGTAGGTGAAACCGCGGGCGGCAGCTAGTAAAATTATAATTAGCTTTATGATTATACAATTCAGGTTTAAAAAAAGTTTTAAATATAATGAGTAAGCATGCAATTGCATGCAGTGCAAGCAGGCATTCAGCATGCAAACAAGCGTGCAGCATGCAAGCAGGCGTGCAGCATGCAAGCAGCCATGCAGCATGCAAGCAGGCATGCAGCAGGCAAGCAGCAAGCAATCAGGCATGCAGCATGCAACATGCATGCAAGCATTAGGGAGCTCCGCTCGCTTCGCTCGCTCCGCTGCGAGTGGTCAAAACACTAACCTAACCTAACCTACTGGTAGGTGCATTAAAAGTTTTTCTTTATAGCGGGGGGCCTCAGGCCCCCCGAGCCCCCCGAGCAGGGGGGCCAGCCCCCCTGCACCCCCCGGCAAGCATTCTACATGCAAGCAGGCATGGAGCATACAAGCAGGCAAGGAAGCAGGCATGCAGCATGCATGCAAACATTATGGAGCTCCGCTGCGAGTGGTTTGAAAAACTATACTCAACCTAACCTACCAGAGGTGGTCGCATTAAAAGTTTTCATTTATAACCCCTAGGTACGTTTAGGTGAAGAAATACGTTATAACTTATGTATATTATGTGAACTATGATTATGTCAAATAATATTTATAGGAACTAATCATTATGACACTTGTTATTATGGTACCTAATTTTATGACAAATGAAGGTTATGGCTAATGGATTGTTATGTCATACGTTATTAGTATAAAAGACAATATTTCAAATGAATATTATGACCGTGGATCATTATGGCAAATGAAATTATTACAAATAGTATTATGATAAACGAAAGAATACCATAAAATGTATGCATTCGTTTTTCGGATCACCTGTTTATTGACATTGTTGTTCTTTGACATTCTATTTCTATGGTCATAATCATAAGTATTAATAAATAAAGGCTTTTCCGTATAGCCATTCACAAAAAGATTTTATCAGCAGGAAATACTTACACGTGAATAAAAATGTCTTTATTTTATTTCATCTGTGTTTAATTTTGCGAAAATGTTACAGATTATTTTACGAACAGAAAAATACCAGCCTGATAATTATATAATACACTTAAGAATACACTTAATATTCCGTCTTTATTTATATGATAACGAGTATACATACATAGTATACTGCCCTTATTAGGGTTCCGTAGCCTAATGGCAATAAACGACACCCTTATAGATTCGTCATGTCTGTCTGTCTGTCCGTCTGTCCGTCCGTATGTCACAGCCATTTTATTCCGAAAGTATTAAAACTACGCAGTTGAAACTTGGTAGAAAGATGTATTCTGTAAGCCGCTTTACGATTTTCACATAAAAATAAAGAAAATAAAGAGATTAAGGGGGGCTCCCCATACCATACATGGAACTGAAACTATAGATAGGTCTTCAAAAATGACTTTGAGGTTTTTAATACTATTATTTCTGTCCGTTCGTTGGTCACACCCAATTTATCCCGAAACTATTAGGATAACACAGTTGAAACTTGGTAGGTACGAGTAGATGTATTCTGTGAACCCCTTAACTATATTTACACAAATATAATAAAAAATGAAAGATTACGGGGAGGCTCCCCATGAAACTGAAACTGAAAAAAAGTATTTTATGAAACCTATACGTGCTGGGGGATAGGTCTTTAAAAATGACTTGAAGTTCCTTTAACATCTCAAAGTCAACCGTTTAACAGATATATGTTCTTCTCCAAAGTGATAAAGTGTGTGTAACTTTGTCATTTATACAAACACTATGGAAATCAAAGTTATTTTTGCAGACGAAAAATGATAGTGATATTAATGGCATACCATATAATACGGCATTAATATGGCATACCTTATATATACCATAGTATGAGGTAACTACGGAACCCTACTGAGCGTGACCCGACACGTACTTGGCCGGTTTTTTTAACATACTTAACTAGGCGGGGGACAGTGGCGGATTTACCCTAAGGCCAAGTAGGCCCGGGCCTAGAGCAGCCAGATATTAGGAGCGGCCGAACAAGGCGAAAAATAGACTGATGATAGTTTTGTATTTGACGGATGAAACCACATATTACAATATTAGTGAATGAAACTGATTAAAAATCGCGCTGCGCGGCTGTTTTTTAGCTATAGTTAGACAGGAAAAATTTCAAGATATAAGTGGATGAAACTGACTAAAAATCACACCGCGCGGCCGATTTTTAACTTTAGCTAGACAGGCAATACTTCAAGATATAAGTGGATGAAACTGACTAAAAATCGCGCCGCGCGTTCGTTTTTTTTTTTTTGCTGTAGTCTTGTGCATCCTAGACAGGCATCCTCTCATAGATAGAGGCTCCGAGCTCATTTTTTTCAGAAAAATCAGTTTGTGCATCCTAGACAGGCATCCCTCTTACATAGATGGGAGCTGAGAAAGGGGCGGCTGGTACTATTTGGCCTAGGGCGGCCAAGTCTGTAAATCCGCCACTGGCGGGGGATGACTATGGTTAAGATTTACCGGGATGATCTCATTCCCGACTAGTTTTACTCTAGCACCACAGTTACAAGACACCATTTTGGAACACCTCCACAGATTTCTATTACTCTTCTTGGAATATGTATAACTATTGACCATAACAAGATCAGCGCCCCTATTCGATTTTATTATTTGGTATTGAATGTCTGTGGAAATAAAAATAGTTTTATGAAAATTGGTAGTGTTTAAGTCGAGATAGGGGGGGGTCTCTACTCACTTAGACTCGCGTTTTTCTTTAGGTCCATCCACCTTTTAATCATAAATATTACAAACGGACACGAATATCTTATAATAAGTGTAAGTATCTAGTATTATTGTCTAATATTGTCATAAATATATTAAGTCTTTTCCGAATAGCCATTTTCAAAAAGGTCGTTGAAGCAGTAATAAATCTGTGCATTTATTATTTCATCTGTTTTTAATTGTGCGAAAACATTACAGATTATTTATGAACAGAAAATACCAACCTGATAGTTATAGAATCATACTAAAACGCTTAATACTCTCAGTCTTTATTTGTTTGATAACGAGCATTCATAGTATACTGCCCTTTTTCATTTATTACATAACAAGGTGGGGGATGACTATGGTTAAGGTTAACCGGGACGAGCACATTCCCGAGTAGTTTTACTTTAGCTCCACAGTTACAAGATACCGTCTTGGAACACATCCACAGATTCGTTTTAGTCTTCTTGTAATATGTATAACCATTGACCATAACAAGATCAGCACCCCTATTCGATGTTATTATTTGGTATTGAATGTCTGTGGGAATAAAAATAGTTTTATGAAAAATTGGTACGTAGTATTTTAATTATTCGAGATAGATAGGCTCGTTTTGCTTTAGATCGATCAATCTTTAACTAGTAATTCGTCTATGGATTATCTTTAAGTCATGAATATTTCAAACGGACATGAATAGAGACTGGATTACATGCAACATAAAGAGTTCAAAATATGCATGCAAATATGCAAGAAAAATAACTAAAATATGCACGAAAGCATAAAGAGGACCAAAATATGCATCAAGAAATAATAAAAACGACGTTTTTTAAGGGTTTTTATTCTTAAAAGGTATTATAACTGAACAATAACAATCGTATTTGCAAAAAATATCAATTTTAAAATGTATTTGACATTGAACACCTTAAAAAATATATACGACTAAGTACTGTTCCAAATGTTCTGAAGACAAATTATGTCTAAGATCGCTTTATATATTTTTGTTAGCGGAAAGGCTGGCCTTTCCGCTAACAAAAATATATAAAGCGATCTTAGAGGTAGAGATCTACGTTCCAGGACTGAGGTGACTGGGCAGAATTTAAATTAGAGTGCCATTGTTTGGACAAATTCTGATAGATGAACGAGATCGAGCATTAATATGCATGATTTCAATTTTTTTGCCAAAATATGCAACTACCACTAAGAAGGGGTTAAATATGCAAATGCATATGCAATTTGAATTTGCATATAATCCGATCTTTAGACATGAATATCTTATAATGTAAGGTGTTTTTGTCATAAACAAATTAAGGCTTTTCCGAATAGCCATATTCAAAAAGGTCTTTGAAGCAGTAATAAAAGTGTGTTTATTTTGTTTCATCTGTTTTTAATTTTGCGAAATCATTACAGATTAATAATGAACAGAAAAATACTAACCTGATAATTATAGTCATAATAAAACGCTAACACTTAATATATTGACCCTCTTTATTTATATGATAACTAGGCGGGGGGTGATTGTGGTTAAGATTAACCGGGGCAAGCTCACTCCCGACTAGTTTCACTCTAGCTTCACACTTACAAGATCTCTTACTGGAACACACCCATAAGGTTCTAATGTTCTTCGCGTATGTATATCTGTTCACCATAAGAAGATAGCCACCCCTACGAGAGTTTATCATTTTGAATTGAATGCCTGCGGAAATAAATATAATTTATCAAAATTGGTAGGCGAGTTTGGGGTCTCTTTACGCTAGATTCTCGTTTTTCTTCAAGTTGATCAATCTTTAAGCATTATTAATATTACCTGACGATGTATAGGTATCCATAACTAAATCACTTTCGCATTTTTTGTGTTTATAATAAAATATTTAATTAAAGTATATAAGGATAATAAGGACAATACTTCCGCTTTACCACTCCTAACGGCGGATCTACACATTCGCCAATGATCGCCACAAATCGGCGTACATTGCCGATTTTGAAACAAAACCTCTTTGGCATATTTGTTACAAAACCGGCAATGTACGCCGATTTGTGGCGATCATTGGCGAATGTGTAGATCCGCCGTAAGATTAATATCGCATGAACGCCGCGCCGTCACTAACATACGTTTAGTTCGTGCAGGGTCGATTCGATACGCTCACAAAAAATATTTTTTGCAAAATAGTAAAGCATGTGAGTTGCCGATAGTACTTTTTTCTGGACGAAAGGTACCTAGAGATGTCCCAAAGTATTTTTTTCCAAAAAAGAAAACTCTAAAAGTTTGCTGGTGTTGGAAATATACCAGAGTAAAAATATGTTTATTTTATTTCATCTATTTTTAATTGTGCAAACACTTTACAGATAAGTATTTAAGAACAATAAAGACTTGGCTACTTAATAATGAAAGAATTACACTCATACACTCAGGCTCGTATTATAAAATCAAACTCAAACTCAAAACTCTACTTGAAGAAAGGGATGGTGCTATTCATCGCATATAGCGTCATCCCTTTCTAACTGTACTCAAGCAGAGATTTAAGTAAAGTTTAATTCTTTAAGACGAGCCTACCACTCGTTACAATTTTAGCCGTCTTTAGTTACTACAATTTAAGTGACATCTGTGTCGAGTGGTTTGTACACCTTTATTGAAGGTGTCGCCATTTCAGAGGTCCCAGGTTCGAAAGAAAACAAACTTTTCTATATTGTCTAAAGTCTGGGTGTATGTAGTTCCACAATTGTCTCTGATTTCCATAAAGCAAATGCTTTAGCTACCTACTTACTTTGAAATCCGAGCAATGTTAGTGATGTTGTTTAATATTAATGAACAAAACATGCTAACCTAATAATGACAGAATAAGGCCGCGAATACACTTGCAAGAACTTCTGCGAGAACTTACACTGACAGCCTGTCAGACAGTAGCTTACAAGTGCTAACCAACAGCAAATGCACTAGCGACAGTTTGTCACGCATTCACAAGCTACTGTGTGATAGGTTGTCAGTGTAAGTTCTCGCAGAAGGTCTTGCAGGTACCTGGCCTAACACTCAAACACTAAAAATTAAAACACTGCCCGTTATTGTTTATATTTAACTTAACATATTGCCCGTCTTTATTTATTTTTAACTTAAAATACTGTCCGTCTTTATTTGTAATATAACTAGGCGGGGGATGATTATGGTTAAGATTAACCGGGATAAGGATATCCCCGTTCAGTTTCACTTTAGCTTCACACTTACAAGATCTCCTACTCGAACACACCCACAGGTTACTAATTTTTTTGGCGTATGTATATCCATTCACCATAACAAGGTAGCCACCTCTACCAGAGTTTACCATGTTGTATTGAATGCCTGCGGAAATAATCAGTTTATGGAAAAGTTGAATCTAAATGTATCAAAATAGGGGAGATATGTCGTAATATATCTCCTTACACTAGCTAGATACTTGCTTTTTACGTCGATTATCGACATCTTTTAGGTAAGTATTTCAAATAGACATGCATACCTATTTCTAAAATTAATAAAAGTGAAGGTATCAATCCGAATAGCCATTCTCAAAAAGGATGATAATTATCAGACGTGATTAAAAATGTGTTTATTTTATTTTATATACTTATTTTAAATTTTGCGAAAACTTTACAGATTATAAATTAAGAACAGAAAAAAGCTAACCTAATAATTATAGAACTACTTATACTAAAATGCTGAATACCATTAATTAATAATTATTTATACTATCTGACCCGACAGATGTTGTCCTATTTTAGTTGTGAATATTGAATTCGAATTTAAAAACGACATTTAGTTTTTTCATCCTCTTTGACGATATTTGCAGCACGCACTCTGTCAATTTTATGTCCAACGTCATAAGGTTACATTAAAAAAATATATTGTCCAAAAAAAATTATATGCTGGTTATGTATTCTTAAATTTTCTAATTTTTCGCGCAATTTTCTTAATTTTTTCTTTCATAAGAACCTTCTCCTGATAATAACAAACACAACAAAAAAAGAATTAGCGAAATCGATCCAGCCGTTCACGCGGGATGGCTTGACCAAGGGAAATAGGGATTCATTTTTATATATATGAATTATAATAACGAGGCAGGGAATGATTATGGTTAAGATTAATCGGGATAAGCTTATTCCCGATCAATTTCACTCTAGCTTCACACTTACGAGATTTCCTACTGGAACACAGCCACAGGGACCTAATTTTCTTAGCGTACGTATATCCATTCACCATAATAAGGTAGCCACCTCTACCTGAGTTTACCATGTTGTATTGAATGCCTGCGGAAATACATAAGTATCAGTTTATGAAAAAGTTGAATCTAAATTTATCATAATAAGGGTCTCCTTTTCTAGATGCTCGTTTTGCTTTACGTCGATTAAGTCGTCATCTTTAAGAGAGGTATTTCAAACAGACATAAATATTTTATACTTAATAAAAGTGAAGGTATTTCTAAACAAAGGCTTTTCCGAATAGCCATTCTCAAAAAGGTTTTTGAGTATGATAATTATCTATCACACGTGAATAAAAATGATGAGTTTATTTTATTTCATATATTTTTAATTTTGCGAAAACGTTACAGAAAACGTTATTTAAAAAAATTCTATCCTGATAATTGTGGAACTATACTAGGACACTTAAAATACTGTCCGTCTTTATTCATATGATAACTAGGCGGGGGATGATTATGGTTAAGATTTATCGGGATGAGCTGATCCCCGTGAAGTCTCAATCTAGCTTCACACTTACAAGATCTCTTACTGGAACACACCCACAGGGAATCGTATTTTTTGGCATAAGTATATCCATTCACCATAACAAGGTAGCCACCTCTACCAGAGTGTACCATGTTGAATTGAATGCCTGCGGAAATACATAAGTATCAGTTTATGAAAAAGTTGAATCTAAATTTATCATAATAAGGGTCTCCTTTTCTAGATGCTCGTTTTGCTTTACGTCGATTAAGTCGTCATCTTTAAGAGAGGTATTTCAAACAGACATAAATATTTTATACTTAATAAAAGTGAAGGTATTTCTAAACAAAGGCTTTTCCGAATAGCCATTCTCAAAAAGGTTTTTGAGTATGATAATTATCTATCACACGTGAATAAAAATGATGAGTTTATTTTATTTCATATACTTTTAATTTTGCGAAAACGTTACAGAAAACGTTATTTAAAAAAATTCTATCCTGATAATTGTGGAACTATACTAGGACACTTAAAATACTGTCCGTCTTTATTCATATGATAACTAGGCGGGGGATGATTATGGTTAAGATTTATCGGGATGAGCTGATCCCCGTGAAGTCTCAATCTAGCTTCACACTTACAAGATCTCTTACTGGAACACACCCACAGGGAATCGTATTTTTTGGCATAAGTATATCCATTCACCATAACAAGGTAGCCACCTCTACCAGAGTGTACCATGTTGAATTGAATGCCTGCGGAAATTAATATCATTTTATGAAAAATTTGGATCTAAAAGGGATCTCTTTCCGCAACTAAATGCTCGTTTCATAAAGCCGTCAATTTTAATGCTGGGGCCACACTAACGGCACAGTCTTATTACTACTAACTGAGCTAACGGTCAACGGCAATGCCTATCAACGAAAATGGCAAGAATTACTCAAGAAAAATTAACGCGATGACTGACGGCCACACTACAAATTTTAACGTCAATGCCCATCATTGCCATTTCATGAAAATGGCGTTACAAAAAGACTTCTTGTATAAGTTCAGGAGCCCTATTTTTGAATCGCTCTCTTATCGACTGAATTTCGTTCGACATATGACTCAAAACAATGAGATGTCGAACGAAAATCAGTAGAAAAGAGCGCTCGACTGGAGTCGAGCGATTCAAAAATAGGGCCCCAGATGGGTTCTACAATAAGATTTTTTTTTCCTTTTTCATTTCTCCAGTTGTTGTTAGGAAAGGCAAACTTTGTTTTATTCGGCGCCAGGCATCATTCTGTTTTTGGAAATTTTATATCCCAGCAGATCCCATAAAAATGGTGAAGTAAGTATTTAGGTAAAATCGATAACTTTTTATTTGTCCAATCCATAGCCACGTCGATTCACTGTCACTCACTTCGGGCAGAAAGCAAACACATGTGAAACTGACGCGATCACCACACAAGTGGCCACAAAACGTAGAGGTTACATTATCTTTGGGGGCTACAACAAGCAGTAATATTATCGCGTAATATCTCTGAAGTGCCAATAAAGACCGCCATCTGAGTTAACGCCTATCGTCAAACGAAACGTTTTCTATTAGTGTGGCCCCAGCATAAGTCATCGTAGGTATTTCAAACGGACATGACTATTTTATTTAATAAAAGTTGGTGTTTAAGTATTGCTAAACAAATACTTTTTAGAATAACTAGCCATTCTCAAAAATATTTTCGGAGTAGGTATGATAATAATTACACACGTGAATAAAAATGAGTTATTAAATCAAAGAATTTATTCTGCTCGTGAAATGTTATACTTAAACTTAATCACTATAAAATCAAAACACTTTTTGACGGATACTAGCACGGTTTTATTGAAACGTCAGAAAATCAAAAATGAAACCAAATGCCCACTAATTACCCAAGTGTTTATGATAAAACCGCGCTAGTATTCCTTAAAATGTGGTTTATTTCGTGTCTAGTGAGCGCGTAAGCATGAGAGGTTACTGTGTAAGATAACATTACTATGTATGTAGTTACATTGCAAATTATTTATCATTAATATCGTTATTATTCTATTAACGTCATCTTATAAATTCAGTTATTACCTATTATTATCAATCATTACGATTGACCATTGATTGATTATGATTGACCACTGTCAACATGCCGGTCTACCACGCAAGAGGTCCCGGGTTCGATTCCCGGCCGGGCAGAAATTGAAATGATACATTTTAATTTTTGTGAATATTTTTATACTTTTTAAGACTCATACCACAAGCTTTGCTTAGTTGAGGTCTAGATAGCGTTGTGTTGTGTAAAATTGTCTAAGTATTTATTACCCAAGTAACAAATTTTGGTACTATAAAAGTCCTGAGAACGCTTTAGGACGTGCTAATTAGTTTCATGATAAGCACTATAATGGTATTGTAAACCTTTACAGAACCCCAAATAGGCCCTAGTTTTATCACTGATTAATTCTATAAACATTACATAAAGCCTCTCACGGTAATAAATCAGCTCTATACTTGAAAACCAAAACATGTTTATAATGCTATTTTGATCTTTTTATCACACTATTGTTCGCCATTTTGTTCGTGCTGTGCTCAAGTGTTCCCCAAGAAAACAAAATGTCATTCGCTATTACAATTTGTAATACAAAGGACATTCTACAAAACATTACCTTTGATCCACCATTGACCGTAACTCCACTGTAACTTGCACTTGCGAAAATAATTGTATCGATAAAATCACTATGCTGATTTCAAATTTGACAATGCGCCCTCATAATTTTCGTGAATTTCGTGATTTTAATTAAATTTAAATTAATAAAATAAGGACTCGTCCCGACTATGGCTGCTATAGTACACATTGGCTCCAGCCGTGCTACTAATGTGCTATCATGGCATAAACAGCAGCCATTTTTCATCGAAAACGGATTATAGTCCATTTATTATTCATTTTAGTGCTTTTATCTCACGCTTTAGTCAGGTAGCAGTAACAGAAAAAGTTTAAGTTATTTAGCAACTGCACCAGAAGTCGCTATGATACCATTTAGTACCATAAAAGAGTATTCATAACTTTTACAGAACTAGCCCCATAGCGATGTTGAGGGAGCATTTAAGAAGCTAAACCGTGACATAATGGTTGTGCAAGGTACTTTTATAGTGCAGATTGATTCTGTAATAATGTTTTCGATACTGCTACAATACTAGTACTGTAAAAGTTATTTTGACGCAATATTAGTGCAAAATAGATACATAAAAGTGACAGTAAAGTCGTCTTTAGTACTAAATAGTACTATAATCGCTTTGTTCATATCTATTAAAGTGCAACACTTTAAAGATTCTTTTGTATGTCCTGTAAGTGTTCTAAGAGCTGCACCATAGAACTTAAATGCTCTTTAATATTATAGAACCAAAACGCTCTGTGGAAAACCTTTAGAGCACAAGCAGTCACAACGGTTACCACTAAAGGCCTACTATATCACTGTTTGGTGATAAAACTCCTTGGTTATAGAAACTTTTGTTACTTGGGTACTTATTATTATCATTAATTAAATTGATTTCAAAAAATTACATATGTCCAATTAAATTAAATAATACACGAACAGATTAACTCAAAACGCAACAAAAATCAAACAATCACAATTTATAATATCTTACCCGTAGTCATTTGCGACTAATTTAATAACTTTATTTGTGTATTCATTGAGTTAGTGAGAAGTATTTTCTATGAGCCATGCAATGCATGTAGCTTGTGAAGGTCAGAACCGCGAGTTCAAGTCATAATTTTGCATATTTTTCATGTAAGTAGTTAATTCTCAATCAATAGCTTTCAATACCTTTACTTTAAATAATATTAGTACGTTTTTTTAGTAGGGAGAATGGTTTTTACAAGATATGCATCCCGTGCTTCGGGTTATGTGGGGCTGCTCGCATCAATGGGGAATTGGGGATGGCAACGCAAGGCTAATTAATTGATAATTAAATGCTGCTTAAAGCATATTTTCACTTATAGCAGCAAGTGTTAAATAAGTATAAGGGTTCTGACGACTTGATTCAAATCCATACATTATAACTCAATGTAAAAAAAAAGAAAACAACGAAACGTATGAAGTGACTGTAATGAAGGATTGTTACAAAGTAAAAATGTTAAAATCTATGTGCCAAATTATTTTCATTGCCAATTTATGCAAGTTTTATGTAATTTTTTTAATGCGCTCTTTAAATTGTTTATTTTTATGATAAAGAAATAAGGTTTATTTTCGATCATTCTAATTCTAATCCACAATAAGAAAGATTAGCAAGTGTACTGCGTTTATAAAACAGATATACGGCGAACGCCCTTATAAAAGCATTAAGATATTCTTAGCGTTCCACCATATTGAATGATTTAGGGTTCAATAATTTGAATAAAATAAAACACTTTTATTTATGTAGTAGTAGTATATTACGTTTTAACTTATACCTACTTTCTATAGATAAGAAAGAAGAAAGATTTTATAAAAGCACACGTCTGTTGAAGGTTCTTACTAAATAAGTTCTTGTAACTGTGAAATCAAGTATATTTATAAGAATAATACCCTTGTAAAGGTTATAATAAAGTATGATGTAAACTTTAGTCTTTGTAGCATTTATATAAAATTACATTTAGCAATTGCTTTATAGTAGCTGTAAGATGTACAACTATAAGGGTATTGGCCATATAAAATTTATAAATGATACTCGTAGACTGGCGGGCGTGATGATGTTGTAGATCTAAGGGGATGATTTCATTATTGCTCATCGTCTTCATTTTTGCTTCAAGCCCAAGGGCCTTTTTGCTGGAACACACCCATTACATTATGATTCTTACTCACTTTTGAAAAGGTGTAATCATTAAGCAAGACAAGGTAGCCCTCTTTCCTTGACATTACCATTTTGTATTGAATAGCTGACGAAATGAAATGAAAATTAAAGTTTGCCTGCGATATAATATATTCTACTAAAAGCCATATAAAATTATATTATAATAAAAAAAAATACAGACGAATTGAGAACCATCCTTTTTAGAAGTCTGTTGTTCGACAGTTTACAATCTCGCGAGATAGATTATAAAACGGTATTTACAATTTTACGGTGACATTTATGTTAAGCTCAAAGACCGAAATCTGTCTTAGTGCGAAAAAAATCCTCACAACGCGTTCTGGTCACTGCTAAAATGCCAAAACGCGAAATTCGTGTCGTGGCTCTTATGAAAACGCCCTGTGGTAATAATAGAAATACCACAAAGCGAATTCGTGGTCAACATCATACCAAACGACCACAGCGCGTTGTGGAAATGAAGAAAAGCCATGACGCGTTCTGAGCACTAGTTGGGTGCAAACATAACACGACGAACGTTGGCAACGCAAAGCTAATCGCAGATGGCGGCAGCGGCGATCTAACCGCTATCAATACTTTGATTGGTTAAAATATGCCACAAATGACATTTGATATTTGAAACAACCAATCAAATGTATTGGTACAACCGCTTGTGGCGCCATTAGTTCCTCAGTTTCTATCTCCAAACGCGTACAACGATGCATTAAAACATCGGTAAAGTGGTTAATTTCATCTTATTTTATTTCATTTACGGCCGGTTTCTGAATTGAGAAATTTAAGTTGAGCACTACTCAAGTCTTACTCACCCATACAAAATTTGTACTTAAGTAGTGCTCAACTTCAATTTCTCAATTCAGAAACCGGCCGTTACTGTTCCTAATTATTTTAAAAAAGTAAATTAAATTGTAGTTTTCTATGACTAATATTTTGTATTCACCAATTAGTTAGCTTTATCATGTTGATTTAAATAAAATCTATTGTAATAAAAAACTTAAATTACCAATGACTAATATTTATTTGTCAATTATAATTTGATTACTACTAATTGGTGAACACAAAATATTAGTCATTGAAAACTACAATTTAATTTACTTTCTTAAAATAATTAGGAACTTTAAGAAATTTTATAATATTAACTCTTCGAAATTAACAGGAAATGAAATAAAATAATATAAATTCAGGGTATCAGGGTCTGCAGCCCTTTCCGTACTGAAACTAGTAAACTACCAATAAGGCCGGCCACACACAGACGGAATCACGTAACGGAATTCCGTACATACGTGATTCCGAACGCAGCAACTGCATACAAAATCTATGGGATGCCACACACATGATTTTTCCGTACGGAATCTTCATACTTGTCGAAATTCCGTTCGAGATTCCGTTACGTGATTCCGTCTGTGTGTGGCCGGCCTAAGTGATATTTTAATTTATGGCTGGTTTTCTTTTCCTAAAATATTCTATGACTGGGGTACTTGGGATTTCTGAAATTCCAACAGTGGTACCTACATGACTGCAAAAAATTTAAGAAACACTGCCTTAGCTACTACGCGCCTGGTTTTTCTTTTATGGATGAATTAGCATGACGCGTTGCAAGTTTAAATAATACATTAATAATTGATTTAACATAGATGAATGTACTTTTTATTAAAACAGTAACAAGTGCAGTTTTTGAGTTACGAGTTATTAACTTGCATTGCATTTGCAAGTGATCCGTCTTACGTTTCTTATTAAGTATCTTATATTTTCTTATATTCTTAAGTATTGCCCGAGTTTTGTTATAACATAAGTTGAAGGGGGGTGTGTATGTTCGCCATACACCGTTATTTTATTATTAAAAAAACGGTTGAATTTAACTTTGGCATCACATTTACTTCGTGCCCTGTTGGAGCACAGCCAAGTTAAGGATTTGTCATTTATTCTGTAGTAAGTATAATCTTGTACCATTAGAAGTCTCCCTCCAGATCTTGAAGTTACGAATTTGAATTCATTATCTGTAAAAATATATCAAAAGTTAATTTTAGTTTCGTTTTACAGCACAATACGAGAATTTATCTAAATAAAAACTAGTGGCACAGTTAGCTGCAGACCTCGAGCCACGAGCTTTATTTAAAAGCAGTCTATTTGCTGTTTGTTAAGGTATTCTTTTATTATATTTAGCTAGATGGCGCTTGTAATAATGAAATTCGAAGGGTTAATTTTTTTCGAATAATCTTGAATAACTGTTTTAAAAAATAAAAAATATATAATTATTGAACTTGCTAATAAAATTTCAGGAGAATCTGTTGAAAAATGCGACCTGTAGAAGAGAATAGAAGGACAGCCGGAGAGCCGGACAAACATACGATAGCATTTTAGCCCAAGGTGAAGCAGAGACGGTACGCGTTCGCTCGGTCAATAACAGACATGTTATAAATTAAGTTCTAAATAAAGTGCATTAACACCCTCGCTGCGAAAAGATTTTCTTAGAAGTTTCAGATAGTAGTGCGTTTAAGACCTATTATAAGTCGTTATAGGTTAAGTGGGCTTAATTTCTGTGCGTATAGACCTTATCGATGCCGTAAAAATGTACATATTGGTAAATCCTTTATATCTTAATGAAAGACAAGAGTACTCTCTCCTAATATATGTAGGTTCGTACATTTAGCTCATTTCTTAATAAGTCAATTTACAGCTGAAATAAAAATTTAAAGTAAAAATGCAATTCATACAATTCAATGTGCCTTAAGATAGACAATCAGAAGCAGACCCATTTCCACTGGCAGCACCCGTTCACGAGCATGACGCATGAACCAGCCATCGTTCCGCTCAACTATTAACCTATAGCCGGGCCTGGCGATTTTTTTTATTTTACTCTGTTAGGTTAAAGGGTAATAAAAAACTGATTTGTTGTTTTATTTATTTCTACAATTTCCTTTTATAAAGCCTTGTGATCTGCATGACTGCATACCACTGCCCCTTGAAAATGATGAAATGTAAATTGTGTGGGTACATCTGGCCACTGCCTTGCAATGCAAGCTATGTATAGAAAAATATTTAGCTAAATCACTGTGAATTGTTTTGTTAACGTATCAAAAAAACCGGTCAAGAGCTAGTCGGACTCGCGCACCGAGGGTTCCATACCATCATAATTGCACCATTAAACCACACTGCAGAGTAGAATAATAAAATTAGTATTGCAGTTTTAGGTCAGCGCCATCTCTTGACCGATAGTGAAACTAATGTTAACTTTTTTAGAAATTTGATAATTTCTAAAAAAGAGTGCTATATTGAGATATCGTTTTATTTTTCCTGTAATCTTTATATAAACTGATATCACATAGAATTATTTCAGATTTTTCTCTTTGCAAACTTCGGAGATAAGGGGGGGGACGGCATTTTTTTTTTATATTTTTCATTATAAATCGAAAACTATGCGGCTTAAAACAAAAAGAAAAAAATGATTAAAAACGTGCAAACGGCGCTCTTTTATATGATACCCTACATGCCCTAGTAGCCCCACTTCAAATTTTTAGACCCCTTTTCAGTCCCTGTGGTAAAAAGATATTTATTTTTTTATTTATTTCTTATTTGCAAAATAGTTGGGCAAATGTCATCTCAAACTATTCTTAATTTCAAGTTGATACCATTGGTAGTTCTCGAGATATCCAGCTGTGACAGACAGACAGACAGACAGACTGAGTGACACCATAAGGGTTCCTTTTTTACCATTTTGGTACGGAACCCTAAAAACTACTAAGAATGGTATTTAACAAAACATTTATCCATACACAGCGCAACGTTGCAGCCGATGCACTGAAATTGTACACGTTTGTGGCAGACACCACATCTACTGCGTTTGTGTCGCTTCCATTTACCATCTAAGGGAAATTTTTTCGGGAAATGGAGAACCATTTCCGTCGAGAATTTCACCTTTGAAGATGTGTGCATTGGCTCCAATGTCACCTGTTCGCCATTTGTTATAACGATATAAGTAGAAGTATAGGTTAAGATCGTTAAAGATAAGTTGAAGATCGGTGGGTATGTTCACCATGCAACGTTGGTTTATTATTATCAAATCTGACTTTGGCAGCACATTTGAACCGTGCCTTGTAACAGCAGAACCAAGTTTTAGATTTCTCATTTATTCTGTAGTAAGAATAATCTTGTAACATTAGAAGTCTCCCTCCAGAACTTGAAGTTATGAATCTGAATTTATTATCTGAAAAAACACAAAGTTTATCAATAGACATGATTAATTTTATTTCTTTTACAGCACAAAATTCATCTAAATAAAAATAAGAAAGTGTTATAAATTATGTTCTTTTAATTCAAATAATAAACTTTTTTAAACAATAATTATAAATTACAATTTTATAATAAAATTTAGCATCTGAACAATATAAATAAAATATGTTGATTAAAATAAATACAAGTACTAAATTATTCTTACAAATTAGATAAAACAGTCATTAAAATCACAGAACAAAGAAATCTTTTTTTAATACTCTAGCCGGTCTAGCCCATAGAAAAACCTACTTAAGTACTTACTTACCTACTTACTTAGTTACTACGTGACCAAAATGTGTGTGATGATGACCTTTTTGACTATTTTGGTTAGATCTTTAATACCTACCTACTTAGTAAAGAAAGTTTAAAAAAGAATAGGTACAGTTCAACTCGAATTTTAATATGTATTTTTTTTGTCTCGCTAGCTGAATGCGCCCTCTTAAAGGTGTTATTTCGAAGCACGCTGCCAACTGCAACCGGTGCCGATAACACGTGCAGCGGCTGCATGAAGTCAGCCGCAGCTGCACTACTGGTTTGTATGTATTTATGTTACCGTTAGAGTACGGAATCCGTTAATCTGCAGATTAACTGGTCGAGTCAGTTAAAGTGCGGAATTTATCTTAAAGTAGACGATTTCAGCACTTAAACTAGTCAATCTGCAGATTAATGGATGCTACACCGTTAAAGTGCGTAATACAGTAAGTGAAATAGCCAAGGCTTCAGGAAATTCAAGTAAAAGACCTATATTGCAAGTTTATTTAACAAAAACTTCGTTTCTGGCGCTTCGCCGGCCGCTGTCGCGGCACGCTCGCTCCGCTCGCTCGGCTCGCGCGTTTTTGGTCGCAATACTAACCTACCCTAACCTAATGACCTAATGGGGCTTCGCCCCCCGAGCCACCCTTGTGGGGGTCTGCGTCCCCCGTCCCCCCACTTTTGTGTCACCCCATTTTATGTTATTACACATTTTTTTCAATAAAAGAACCTGTTTCCGTACTTTAACTGATCCTTGGTCGTTAATCTGCAGATTAGCTAGGGAATCTGCAGATTACCTAGTAAAAGTACGAAATAAAACAATTTTCCGCACTTTAACTGAATCGACCAGTGAATCTGCAGATTCACTGATTTCCGCACTTTATCGGTGACATTTATATGAAATGGCTTTCGAGCGCCGCTGCAGTTGCACATGCAGCCGGCGGCGACTGCACGTACTGCTGCTGTCGCTCGGCGCCGCCGACCGACGGCAGACCAGTAGTGCAGCGACCGCCAAACAATACGGTGCTTCTATTGGCTATAGGCGGCGAAAATATTTAAAGTGACTAGCCGCCTCCTAGAGTTGGTTGTGCAGTCGCTGCATGTGCCGCCACTTTCGAATTTATTCCGGCTGCACGCTGCAACTACAAGTGCAGAGACTGCCGACAAACGCTGCACGTGCTGTTGGCAGTTGCAGTTGGCAGCGCGCTTCGAAATGGCACCTTAACTGTGAAATGGAAAAATTTCAAAATTTCACAAGGGTCAAAAATCTATGTTTACTATTCAATTTTTCTGATCCAATGCATGGACGAATTAAATATTCGTTCATGTCCTGTGGCAGACTACAGCGAAGCCGTCGGCACCGGGTCAAAAAAGTTTGCCTGTCGAACTGTATCTAATCGTGTCATTCCAGTAATACACAGATAACATATTTAATAATATTTTTGACATAAATAGTACACGTACATCCATCGCTGCGGCAAGACAAATTCCTTCGACGGATGTCTTTATTAAGCCAGTGATGGATGTGCTTGTGCAGTGCAGTGCTCTGTGACTATCTATATCTATCTATAGTATCTATAGGTAGGAAAAATTCACTGAATATCTTTTTATCTTTGGCTTACGTATTTTCCAAGTTGGTCGGCTGTGGTCGCTTTGGTCAGACTGGTCCGATTCAATTTCTGACTTTAATTCAATCACATCTGTAATAGAAAATCTAGAATGTTGTACTTATCGTCTAAAGTGTCTAAGGCACAAAGACATAGGTACCTGTCCCACCTCCAATATTTTTTTCTAAAATATTTGCATTTCAACGAAATTAGTGTTTTTCCAATGAAGTTTTCTAAAGAATGAAAGCATTATTATTGATGTAAACTTTAGTTTTAGGAATCAAAATTCTTAAATTAGTGCCGTATAGAGAGAAAAACATAATAAATTGTCAGGTATTTTAAAACGAAGACAATCTGTTCAAGTGGAATTTCAAATTTGCTTGTCAGAGGTATTTTTCAAAAACGTTTCAGAGGTAACAAATAAGAATACGACTCATATTTATTTTTTCACTTATTGTTTGTATTGTCAAGGAGTTCCCTATAGAGAGAAAATTTAAAAAAATGCTTTTAATCACAGAGAAATAAAATATTAAAAAACTTTGACATATTTTTTTACTGATATTTACAGAATATAAAGTAATTTTTAATTTTTCTTAGGAATAATGAGGTATTTGTCTAATGTTTTGCGTGTTTTGTATATACTTATATCTATTTAATTCTATTTAATAATTTAATAGGAATTTTCAAAGTTCGCCCTCATTACGGCTCGCGCAGAGTTGTTTTGATCATTTGTATTGAAAATTTAAAAATGGAACGTGATGCGACTCTACAGCCTTAATGAAATTAAAATCAGTTGAACATAAACGGGTATTTATTTAGAAATGTTAATTAAAAAGTAAGTAGAATTAATTCGACCAGAGAAAATAATATTCCGCTAACAGATATACATTCCCATGGGTGCAGTACGCGTTTCAATCTTATTGGTGGATATGAAGAGTCACTATGCGCGTGGCGAGTTGTGTAAAGATGTACCGTGTGGAAACATTCCCGGCAATATTGGGAATATTCCCGACCCTAAGGCAATATTCCCGGCAACGACACATCTTTAGCGGTGAGAGAAATTGGAGGGGATTACTGTGCATGTTTTCAGTAGCCCTGCACCACGTCTCCCGCCAATGAGACCCAAAGATTACTTCTGCGGGTTAACTGTCACCGCTAAACATACGTGCCGAGCCTTGTACTAATGATAAAATTATTTGGTTAACTAACTTAATTATTCATCTTATTTAACAATCACTCCAATTATAATAATAATTATAATTTATTTGCATAAAAGTGTTACAAATATTTATACACGAACTTTCTTAATATAACTTATTTCTATAAGATTGCCCACAAGTAGTTGTTTATCGACTGGCAAATTAGGGAAACTAACGAGTGATAACCCAACCCGTATGTATAAAGGTATGATTCCGATCTCGGCAGCAGCAGCAGAGTTGCCGCAGCAGTGCACTCCAAATTGAACCCTAATGTTACGTTTGAAAGGCTCAATTTGATGTGAGCGGAGAAGCGACGCGACACTGCTGCGCAACACTGCTGCGCGACACTGCTGCGCAGCAGTGCTGCGCGGCACTGCTGCCGCAACACCACTGGTCCCCATACATTCTCTATAGGTTTATATGAGACTACATTCCGAGCTCGGCAGCAGTGCTGCGCAGCACTGTCGCGCTGCAGTGTCGCGCAGCAGTGCTGCTGACATCGGAATCATACCTTAATTGTGTTTCGGTGGTCTTGCTACAGGAGCAGGGTCAATTGAGTGATCTGTCGTTTCTTATACTTTGATGTACGTTCCACTAGAACTAATATAATAATTAGGCGGTGGATGTGTATGTTCTAGGTTCAATGGCAAAACTGTCTGCTGATGAGTCACTCTGATTTTAGCGTTGCAGCCTGTCGTACTTCTGCTGGAACATACCCAGACGAAGGATCCCTTGTTCGATTTTGAGAAGGTATATCCATCAACCATCACCAAAAGCCCTCTCGATGAATCAATAAATTTGTATTCAAGACCTGTGGGAATAAAGTAGTAGAGTCAGATAATTATGAACAACACGATAGTTCACGATACACTTAAAAGTATAAGAGATAGACAAAAGTGTTTGTTGCATATCATATAGAAAAGATATTAAAGGAAGACCACTATTAGAATAAATGTCTCTTTGGTACAATAGATACTGAAGACAATGTACAGTCAGCAACACGACGGTTTTACAAAACTGACAAAACTCTGCAATTTATTTTTGACTTTAAATATTCGAATTGAAGTATAAAATTGATTAAATAAATATGATTACCCTGTTGTGGGAGCACGGCGTACCGTTGAATGCAATGCAGTGGCAGCACTGCGGCGGCGGCGGCGGCACTGCTGCATGTGGCCGAGATCGGAATCGTACTCTAGGGGTTCTAAATTAAATGAAAGGCAAGGTAGGTTTCTTTTTAGAATAATAACACCTACAAACCGAGTCCTTGTACGTAAAGTGAGCCAAAAAACTAAGCCAAAATGGCTCAGTTTTCAGATTTATATCCTTCATACGTACTTTTAATCCAATAAAATAGTAACTGATCCGCTAAAGGTAGGGAAATTAAATCTTTTTCGATCCAATAGGTACGATTAGGTAACGTATGAAGGATAAAAAGCTCAAAACTGAGCCATTTGGCTCAGTTTATTGCCTCACTTGTGACAATGCGCTTTGTAGGGAACTATCGTTCTAGTTTGTTATTATTCTAAGGTTTTCTTGCATATTTAATTTTACCACCTGTGTTGTGTAGAGAAGAATTGTTGCTTTATATTATTTTTGTACAAATTACAATGGACTTCCGCAAGGAACGCCTGATTCTATTAAATACGGAAAGAAACCAATCTAATTTCCTAGAGTTTTTGTTAATTTTCTATTCCATTGTGTATAAGCAATGATAAATTAAGACGGCTCGAAGGACCATAAAAGTTGTATGCTATTATTTCTATTACACACAACTCTTCAAAAATGATAAAGTAATAGATTTAAATAGTTTATTCATAAGTGATTATAAATTATTTTACTAGAATACACGCGACAAATGTTAGTTGTGAGCTAAAAATATTAACTTACATACATTATGCCATGCCACGTACGGATGATGTAGAAACATACAAATCAATCATTAGGGTTCCGTATCAAAATGGTAAAAGAGGAACCCTTATGGTGTGACTCAGTCTGTCTGTCTGTCACATCTGGATATCTCGAGAACTACTAATGATATCAACTTCAAATTTGGAATAGTTTAAGATGACATTTGCCCAACTATTTTGCAAATAAGAAAGAAATAAAAAAAAATATCATTTTTACAACAGGTACTGAAAAGGGGTCTTAAAAATTTGAAGTGGGGCTACTAGGGCATGTGAGGTATCATATGAAAAAGCGCCGTTTGCACGTTTTCAATCATTTTTTTAGTCCGCATAGTTTTCGACTTATAATGAAAAATGTAAAAAAAAACCGTTCCCCCCCCCCCCTATATCTCCGAAGTTTGAAGAAGAAATTCTATGTGATAGCAGTTTATATAAACATTACAGGAAAAATAAAACGATGTATCAATATCACACACTTTTTTAGAAATTATCAAATTTCCAAAAAAGTTTACATTAGTTTCACTATCGGTCAAGAGACCTAAAACTGCAATAATTTATTGTATAGTGTAGTGTATTTTATTAATCTACTCTGCAGTGTATTTATTATGATGGTACGGAACCCAAGGTGCGCGAGTCCGACTCGCTCTTGACCGGTTTTTTTTTAAATTAATTTTGGGGCCGGAACCTTGGCGGGCGTTCGCAGAAAACTCACCAAAGTTGCATCACAGTCAAAATAAATTATTTAAGAATTAATACAGAACAAACACTTTTATTTGTTTATGAAGAAGAACAAAAAGAAGATTAAAGGTATGATTCCGATCTCGGCAGCAAGCAGCAGTGCGCTCCAAATTGAACCGTAATGTTATGATTGAAAGGCTCAATTTGAAGTGAGTGGAGAAGTGTCGCGACTGCATAACTATGCGGTCGCGACACCTTTCCGCTCACTTCAAATTGAACCGCCTTTCCATAACATTACGGTTCAATTTCGAGCGCACTGCTGAAGCAGCACTGCTGCTTGTTGCTGAGATCGGAATAGAAGTAGCATCGCATCAAACATTCTTATGTCCTTTTTCTGATATAAGTCCCGTCTATCGTCACGTGGAACTGCGGAGGGTCGTGGCAGTGCTGTGGGTCGTAAGAGATGATTTTATAGGACTTGTCCAAAGTTAGCTTCGCCTTACAGTCCTTGGAGCCCTTGCTGGAGCAGTACCAGGTCTTGGAGTTTTTGTGGATCTTCGCGTACGTGAAGCCTTGCACCATAGCCAGGTAGCCTCCTCGTTGGGAATTTATGAATTGCACATCCAAACCTGTTGGGAAAAAAAAAATTTAGCACACATCTGGACTGTCCATGATGTGCTAATAGGTAGTCTCCTCGTTGAGGATTTAAAGCACTTTCAACCGTGGGTAGGCCCCAGACAGGAAAGACTGATGCCGGTAAAGGTCGCGGGAAGCCGCTGGATGCAAACAGCACAGGACCGATCGTTGTGGAGATCCTTGGCTTGGGGAAGGCCTATAACTATATAACCAGCAGTGGGTGTCGTGCGGCTGATATGATGATAATTAACGTGCATAGAAGTGTAATCATCTACTGCACATGATTATTTTTACTGTTAAAGGCAATGTTATTTGTTGATAGGTCAAATAAAAAATAATAGTCTTTGAAATTAAACAATTCTCCAATAAAGATATCGTTTTAATGAATAGAAAAAGAGGTCTCGCATCTCAATTAAATGACTTAGATGTTTTAGTGTGGTAAAATGCATACTAACACTAAGTATTAGTGTGTATCCGCGCCGCATTTTTCTATACCTTTCTTTTTCCGTCACTAAAATATATCGATGTCGAAAGGAGTGGAAGCGGCCCAGTAGTTTTCTTCTCTGGTAAAGGATTTTACTGGGTGACGAAAAGACGTAGTTTGGAAAAAAGGCGGTGCCAGGCGGGGATGTAAGTAAAGCTTATATCCCTAAATCAAGTAACGGGGACAAGTTGGCGTCGTGCGATGGTTCGAGACTCGAGTCTCATCAAATTTCTGTTAAATTCTAGATACTACAGCCAGCACATCAACTTAAACAATTGAACTGAGAGTACAGCTATCATAACGTAAGGCAGACTGTCTAAAGGTCAACATCAACATAACTGTTTGATGTGCCCTCGACTGTACATCCATTTTATAAAGATTATGTTAATTCCCCCAAAAACCGAATTTAAGTACCGTACTCGCATTTTCACAACCTCTACATACATTTAACATAGGTTCCATCTTTCAACATAAGGAATCGGGATCGGGGTGGCGGGTGGTTATGACGGAGGTTGCCTCTTTCGACCTTGTTTTGTAGAATAAATTTCATTGAATAGTTAGGTAGTAAGTATAAGTTCTTAGTTTTAGGCGTAAGTTGTGTAAAAACCGGAAGTAAATATAAGTTTACTAGCGACTGCCCGCGATTTCGTCTGCGTGAAAAGTGTAGTCCCTTTGGGAACAGTACTTTTTTCTCGATGAAAGATATCCCCTATGTCCTTCTTTGTAACCCTGACAACATGTATGCAAAATTTCATGATGATCGGTTCAGTAGTTAAGACGTGAAGAAGGCGTAACAAACAAACAAACTGACTTTCGCATTTACCTATACAATATTAGTAAGGAGTAAGGATAGCCATATGGTACAATGTATAAGGTAACTACGGAACTAACTATACGCGCGTGGCCCGACATGCACTTGGTCAGTATTTTTATAGGTCAAATTAATTCGATCATAGTCTTTGAAATTAAACAATTATTCAATAAATATATCGTTAAGAAAAGACATACACCATAAATAAATCATAAAAACGGTTTCAAGGTCAACATGCATGCATAGTTTGAATGTGCCCTCGTCTGTACATCCACTTAACTTAAACTATTGCTTATCAATCGTCTCAAACATTACATTTGAATAGGCGCTTCCTATTTTGACAATCTTATTCTAAATATATCAGTTAGATTTCATTTAAACTCAGCTACTTTTAATATAGCTTCCATCTTTCATCTTAAGGTATCGGGGTGGCGGATGGGTATGATGGAGGTTCCCCTTTTCCACTTTGTTGTTTTGATCCAATACTACAGTCGCTTGACACAACTTTGACAGTTTGCTGGAGCACCGATATGTTTTGCTGAACTTGTGAATCCTCGCATACGTGTAACCTTGCATCATTGCAAGGTAGCCCCCACGATGGGAATTTATGAATTGCACTTCAATACCTATTGAAAAAATTTTTTTGAGCATGATTCTGCCGTCTGTGCGGGCGATAATGTTGAATGCTAGTAGTTTTTTTATACTGAGATTAAGGTTAAACGCAGAGGATTATCAATATCTTAGAATAATAACACCTAGAAGCCGAGTCCTCGTATGCAAAGTGAGGCAACTAATAGCACAGCATAGCATCAGCCATTTTTAATGTCCCCACTGCTGGGGCACAGGCCTTCCTTATGGGGGGATAAGGAGGACGAGCCATAACCCACCACGCGGGCCCAATGCGGATTGGTGGGTGTTAACGACTGCAAATGCAGCCGGGACCAACGGCTTAACGTGCTTTCCGAAGCACGGAGGAGCTCGAGATAATACATTTTTGGTCACCCATCCCATGACCGACCCTTGCGAACCTTGCTTAACCTCCGCAAGGCGCTAAACCACTGCGCCACCGAGCTCCAGGTAGGCAACAAATACCAAGCCAGAATGGCTTAGTTTTCAAATTTATATCCTTCATACGTTAACTAATGGTAACTGAATTCCTATAATATAGTAACGAGTCTTATACATGTGGGAAAATTGAAACTGTTGTGTACTTAATCGGTATGATTAGGGAATAATGTAGAATAACAATCTAAAAACGGAGACATTTTGGCTGTTTTAGTTGCCTCACTTTTGACAGTGCACTTTGTAGAGAACTATCGTTCTAGGTGTTATTATTCTTCTAAGTATAAAAGTGATTGCTGATTGGTAAGTGAGTGATTACGGTTGGCTGTGTGCCGTCATTATCTACAGCATATGATTATATTGAGCGTTAAAAAGCTATGCTATTTGTTTATAGGTCGAATGAATTCAATCATAGCCTTTGAAATGAAACAATTCTCTAATTATGATATCGTTTTAATGAATAGTCTTGGGTCTTACATCTAAACAGAATGACTAAAGCGAAATACAATTCAATTACAAATAACGCGAATAGTAATGTTATATAAATTTTCGATGATTAGGATTGTACAAAAACAAAGTAAACTGTTGACTGCGATGCGAGCGACAGATGTTTTAGTGTGGGTTTGGCCTTTAAGATAAAGCTATAATGGACACTGGATATCCGGCCGCGCCTTTTCCTGTACCTTACTTTTTCCGCCACTAAGAAACATCGATGTCGAAAGAGCGGCCTAAAGCCCACCGGTAACGATCAATTGCGATTGTCAATTTTTCCGTCAATGCCATTGTTGGAGCAATTGACAATCGCTTCATTTGCACGCGTAAACGATCAATTTTTCCGTCAATGAGCGTCAATTGCGGAAAAATTGACAATCGCAATTGATCGTTACCGGTGGGCTTAATGGTTTTCACTTCAGTGCAGTGGCCCTACCATGAGTTGATGCAAACTGTTTATGTTACCGTAAACTATCGGATCTCACAGTCAATGCAAGTGAAAGAGAGACAATGATAGTTTAAGCCCGCCGGTAACGATCAATTGCGATTGTCAATTTTTCCGTCAATTCCATTGTTCGAGCAATTAACAATCGCTTCAATTGCACGCGTAAACGATCAATTTTTCCGGCAATGCGCGTCAATTGCGGAAAAATTGACAATCGCAATTGATCGTTACCGGTCGGCTTTACGGTAATGTAAACAGTTTGCATCAACTCATGGTAGGGCTAGATGAAGGATGTTTCTGGCCGGCGAAAAGACATTAAGCTTGAAAAAATGAGGTGCCAGATACGATTTTAAAGTCGATATGATTTGTAGCGCCGTCGCGTCTTTTGCACTGCACATCCATTTTACTTAACATTATTCATATTATTCGTCAATCAATTAAATATTTTTACAACCTTAATATTAGTTAGATTTCATATAAACTCAGCTACAATTTAACATAGCTTCCATCTTTCATCTTGAGATATCGGGGTGGCGGGTGGGTATGATGGAGGTTGCCCTTTTCCAATTTGTTGTTTTGATCCAATGCTAAAGTCGCTTGACACAACTTTGACAGTCTGCTGGAGCACCGCCAGACTTTAGTTAACTTGTTGATTCTTGCGAAAGTGTATCCTTGGACCATGACTATAACATTGCCACGGGAATTTGTAATTAACGTCACAGCATCTGAAAAAGTTTCGTATTGTAGGTATGTAATGTACTGTTGGTACTTTTTAACAGGTATTATAAATTATTCAAAATATTGGAATAGGTAAGTAGAATTCAAACATATTTTGTGATCAGGACTCGAGCTTTGGTTTAATTATCTTTAAAAATACCACATTTCACAGTAAACTTTTCTTCTTAATCCATTATTTAATATAAAATCCTTATCCCATATTGCTTTCACTTTATAATGCTCTTTGCAGAGTCCGTAATTTAATGTATTTCATTGGTTACAGAAAAATATCTTAATTTTTATTTTTTTATTAAGGACCAGGGGCTGTACCGGGCAGTACCGGCTAACGAATCGATTATCGAAAAGTCCGCTGGGTTTTAAATTAAAACAGATAAATCGAGCCCCAATTGGGCCAAAATGGCGAACCCCAATTCATTATGTCACACGAACATCGTTATCTTCCAAATTACGTCAACAGAAAGTACAAGACGAAATTCCTTACTTTGATTTTTTTGTTTTAAGTTGTAACCCAGCAGACTTTTCGATAATCGATTCGTTAGCCGGTACGGCCCCAGTAAGAACTGGTTCGAAGATTATATTCTGCTTTTAATGTAATATTTTATATTAGTTCTTTCTGATTCATTTTTAAATGGAACCAAGTCATTATGATTTATTTAGAACCTATTAAAAACTTCTGTTTTACGAAAGGTTCGTTTTTTTAACCGACTTAAAAAAAAGGAATTCTCAATTCAATTGTATATTTTTCTTATTGATATTCGCGCATGAGCATAACTTCCACATTTATAGGCGGATTTTGATCCTTTCCCTTTTGTTAAGTATTTAGATAATTCCTTTTATACACATATTCTCCGGTTTTAGTCATCACGTAAGGAGGTGGGTGATTATGTTCCATGTAACACGTAATCGTGTTGTCTGTGTCAATGTGAATTTTTGCCTTGCATTTCCTTGACAGTTTACTGGAACAGTACCAATTCTTACAATGCTTGTTTGTTCTTGCGAAGGTAAACCCTCGAAGCATAACCAAACGCCCACCACGAGACGACTCAATAAACCTGATGTCCATATCTGAAAATCAATTTTGTGTCTATAAAAACTATAAAAAACCGGCCAAGTGCGAGTCGGACTCACGCACGAAGAGTTCCGTACCAAAAAACGGCAAAAAAAAACCACGATTGTTGTATGGGAGCCCTCCTTAAATATTTATTTTATTCTATTTTTAGTATTTGTTGATAGAGCGGTAACAAAAATACATCATCTGTGAAAATTTCAACTGTCTACCTGTTGTCGTTATTAATATAAAGCAAAAAACGGCAAAATAATCACGTTTGTTGGATAGGAGCCCCCCTTAAATATTTATTTTATTATACTTTTAGTATTTGTTGTTATAGCGGCAACAGAAATACATTATCTGTGAAAATTTCAACTTTCTAGCTATTGCGGTTCATGAGATACAGCCTGGTGACAGACAGACAGACATACAGACAGACAGACAGACAGACGGACAGCGGAGTCTTAGTAATAGGGTCCCGTTTTTACCCTTTGGGTACGGCACCCTAAAAAGTATGAGGTGCCAAAATCCCTTTTATTGGCATTTTATCCTTTAGGCATCCATTACACTGTAGGTTTTGCTGTCAGTTTAACCACAGTCATGGGCTTTGACTGACGATTAACCTACCGTACGGTGTAATGTAGTGACTGATGGTTGCATGATGTAATTTGTTCTTTCCATCAGTCAATCAGTCAAACGTAATTCATGACTGATGGAATTTGACTGACGCTTGCATGACCGTGTAATGGCTGCCTTAGATTAGTATCCCATCACATATGTTTTACAACATAAAAAAAAATTATTTATTATAAAGGAAATTGTATTTAGTGCAATAAAAGTAACTGTTATTTTAATTGCATTTATAAGAACAAGTAACGTATCCAATACATGATGTATGTTACACAGTTATGTTACTTACCAACTATGTAATGCCATCCGCCTCACTCGAGAATTCGGTTTATGCAACACAAAAATGCAGACAAAGACACAGGTATGATGACCCAGCTGGAATCTGGGGCATGACGAGCTTTCGGGATTTTTATGGTACAAAGTTGCTATTGGCAATAGCTTCCCATGCCAACCTATCCGTGCCACTGCCGCCGTCGGCATGTGTGGGCTCATGAGCTTGTAGCAGCAACTTGGCATAAATACAAATTCCAACATCCAATACTTGGACCGCAGTCTCCGAGCACAGACACCTGTAGGAAGTAGGTACTTCCCTTTTCGCTGAATATTGGCGAACAGTTCCTGCCTCAACAAGCTCTATTTGTTTCATTTTATACTTTTTCCTTACTATCTTAATATGTTTGGAAATCTAAATTGTATGGTATTGACCGTCCTTAGTCCTATAAAACTTCGGCGGCGGATGGTTATGCATCGTAAGAGCTTGTTTGATTCGTCTCGCATCGTCCAACTTCAGTTTAGCTTCGCAGTGCAATCTTCTTTTCTTCGAACAACACCAGTATCGAAACGACGCCGTTGGCCCTTGCTTCGAGTATGTATAATCTCTATACATTATCAGTTTCTTGCCGTTCAACGTAATGATGTCGTATGTTTCTGTTGATACAAAATATTTAATCAAGAATCAGGAGTAATAAAAGGAACATTATAATATAATATCCTTTTTAGGGTTCCATACCCAAAGGGTAAAAACGGGACCCTATTACTAAGCCTCCGCTGTCCGTCTGTCTGTCTGTCTGTCTGTCTGTCACCAGGCTGTATCTCATGAACCATGATAGCTAGAAAGTTAAAATTTTCACAGATGATGTATTTCTGTTGCCGCTATAATAACAAATACTAAAAACAGAATAAAATTAATATTTAAGGGGGGCTCCCATACAACAAACGTGATTTTTTTGCCGTTTTATGCTCGATATTAATAACGAGAACAGGTAGACAGTTGAAATTTTAACAGATGATGTATTTTTATTGCCGCTATAACAACAAATACTAAAAACATAATAAAATTAATATTTAAGGGGGGCTCCCATACAACAAACGTAATTTTTTTGCCGTTTTTTGGTACGGAACCCTTCGTGCGCGAGTCCGACTCGCACTTGGCCGGTTTTTTTTATTAGATGTATGGAATATGAGGCCAAAGTTTAAATAAAACTCATAAGCTAAATCTTGCTTCACTTTATATTAAATCAACTCTAAGCAACGAGTATCTTAATGAAAATGTTTGGAAACCAAACGTTTATCTATAGCCTTTCTATAGCATGACCCTCCTAGCTTATCTTTGCCCACCGGCATGTCACGTCAACTTTTTCCTTAGTTTCTTATAAGTTTGGAAACCTAAATTTTATGGTATTGACCGTCCTTAGATCTATAAAACTTCGGTGGCGGATGGGTGTGCGTCGTCAGCGCCTTCTTGATGCGTTTCGCATTGTCTAGCGTCAATCTAGCTTCGCAATGTAAACTTATTTTTTTCGAACAATACCAGTATCGAAATGACGACCCTTGCTTCGAGTACGTATAATCTTTATACATTATCAGTTTCTTGCCGTTCAACGTAATAGTGTCGTATGCATCTGTTCATACAAAATATTTAATCAAGAATCAGCACAAATGAAAGAAACATTATAATATAATATCCTATTTTAAATGTATGGGATATGAGGCTAAGTTTAAATAAAACTAATAAGCTAAATCTTGCTTCACTTTATATTAGGTCAACACTTGACAAACTTAATGAATATGTTTGGAAACCAAAAGTTTATCTATAACATGAATCTCCTTACTTACCTGTACCCGCCGGCATGTCACGTCAACTTTTTCCTTACTTTCTTATAAGTTTGGAAACCTACACTTTATGGTATTGACCGTCCTTGGTCCTATAAAACTTCGGTGGCGGATGGTTGTGCGTCGTCAGAGCTTTCTTTATGCGTCTCGCATTGTCCAGCGTCAGTCTAGCTTCGCAATGTAAACTTATTTTCTTCGAACAATACCAGTATCGAAACGACGGCCCTTGGTTCGAGTACGTATAATCTTTATACATTATTAGTTTTTTGCCGTTCAACGTAATGATGTTGTATGTATCTGTTAATAAAACATATTTAATCAAGAATCAGCACAAATGAAAGTAACATTATAATATAATAACCTATTTTAAATGTATGGGACATGTGGCAAAGTTTAATTAAAACTAATAAGCTAAATCTTGCTTCACTTTATATTAGGTCAACACATTACGAACTTAATGAATATGTTTGGAAACCAAAAGTTTATCTATAACATGAATCTTCTTATTTACCTATGCCCGCCGGGATGTCACGTCAACTTTTTCCTTATTTTCTTATAAGTTTGGAAACCTAAATTTTATGGTATTGACCGTCCTTAACACTATAAAACTTCGGTGGCGGATGGTTGTGCGTCGTCAGAGCTTTCTTGATCCGTCTCGCATTGTCCAGCGTCAGTCTGGCTTCGCAATGTAAACTTATTTTTAATAGACTTCAAAAATTTTAAAAGCAGGAGGTTATTCCTATCAGTAGGAATAAACGGATATTTTTCTCCGTTTAGTCCTACTAGTTGAACAAAACAGTAGAACTATACGGACTACTTCATCTATTCGTCGCGTATATTTTTTTATATGTATGTACACCGATTACTCGAAGACGGTTGAACCGATTGAAATGATTCAAACGTGTTAATTGAGGTTTGTTCCCAAGTTGGTCCCATTTTTTGAAATTTTGAAATCGGTTAAATAGTTTTCAAGTAATCTTGAAAATACTGTCGTTTTCTTTACCATTTTAGATGAATTCAGACGGATTTTCAACCATTACTTTTTTGTTTATGAACCGATTTAGATGACACCTTAAGAATGCTACCATATTAATTTCATTGGTATTGGACCTTGGACTTTAAAGATACACGAGGGAGGTCGGTTTTCCTCTCCAAGTTTTCTTTCGCCATTTCTTTCTTGGAGGGGTCCCCAATTTTATGAAATGGTGGTAGCTTCAGTAGATTCTCTCTCTTTTTAGCACTAAATAATTCATAAAATTAAATTAAAAATCAACATAAAACATTTAAAAATTTTGTTAAAATTTTAATTTCTGAACGTCTAAAAAAATTCATCGCTTGAGGGTAGACTCACGGGTAGCTTCAGTCCCCCGTGACCACGGCAGCTGCAAAGTTGCCGAAACGTCGGAAAACCAAAAATCAAACCAAATAGAAAGAAAGAAAGAAGAAAGAAAAATAATTTATTTGAGACAGACAAATTTATACAGCAAAACTTAAAACCACTATTTGCCCCAAAACGGTCCCAACTCAGCATAAAGCATGGTCTGCGACCAGCGCTGGTCTTCCGTCGGGACCGGTTTGTTGACGCTGCGATTCGTTACACAAATATACAAAAAAAAAAGCACAAAAATAGTCTGCGACTCTAATTGTCATAGAATCTTACATTAAATCTAGTCTGTGGTATATACTCTGTGCTCCTGAAAGCCATCTGTCACTGTCACTGAAGGACATCACACGTCACTGTCATGACAGAGGCTGTCTGCTAGATACCTACATAATATTTTATTATTACTAAAATTAATTAAAATAGCACTTATTATTTTAGCATTAGCAAAATAAGTTTTACATAGGTTTCCTGTGTATAAAATTAATGAATAGTGCTCTGTGCGTGTGTAGAAGAGGAAGACAAGACGATATTTTACAAATTCAAACCAGCAGAACAAAAACACAGACGAGACGTCATCGAATCAACGACGATATTGTATGAGAGATCAAAAATACAATAGGTACGTAATATACATAAAACAAAGCATTTATCAACATAACATAACATTGAAGTAGGAACAATAAGACAGGACGAGTATTTTAACATGTTTTGACAATCATTATTTTACTTTAGTGACTCAAAATGAAAGTCCGCTTCTTAACGGCTGGATAGAGCAAAAACGATCCAGCAATATGGACATACATATATCGAGCGGGGAAAGCAATACTTCACGAATGTTTGGGACGGAAAAAAGAGGTGAGTAATGGTTAGATGACACTCATGTCTTGCATTTGAGTTTCCTGTGTTCGTTGATTAGCAACAAGGAACGTTTTTAGTTTATTCTTAAAATTGTTAATGTTTTGCAGGTCCCTGATTGGTGGAGGAATGTTATTCCAGCATTTGGAAGCTGCATAACGGAAACTACCACGGAAGGCGGCAGAAGCATGTTGAGCGGTAGCCAGCTGTCGAGCACATTTACGCGCCCGATAGGGCCTGTGGCCTGAGATCCAGGACAGCTTGTTGTAAAGATACCCAGGTGCGCTATGTTTGACTACCCCAAACATTAGGCAAGCCAAATGTAGCTTTCGACGGTGTAGCATCTTTAGCATAACATGTTTATTTAGGAATGGTGTCACGTGAGCCCTTAACGGAATATCGAAGCAAAAACGTGCGCAAGCATTCTGCACTCGCTGAATTAGTTTTTTTGTTTTAGCAAGCAGACGAGGCCCATAAACGGTATCCATGTAATTTAATTTTGATAAAACTAGAGATTCAACTAGTTTAATACGTATATCTATACTTAAGTGACGTCTGACTTTATATAATACTCTAAGTTTATAAAAGCAATTTCGGATGCACTCGCCAATATGCTTTTCAAAACGCAAATTGCAATCCATTTTGAGACCCAGATTACGCGCTTCATACACTCTCTCTATTGCTTCATCTTTCAGTTTGACGGGTACTGAGGATATTATTTTCCCTATCTGCTGCTGGGTCCCAAAAATCATATATTTCGTTTTAGAAGGGTTAAGCAATAAGCAGTTTTGATTTGACCAATCTGCAATTCTTGAGAGATCCTCATTTATTTTATTTATTGCTTGGTCAGCATCTTCAGGCTTAAACGAAATATAGATTTGTGTATCATCAGCATATAGATGAAATTTGCAATTAGAGATGTGCGTTGATATATCAGCAGAATACAAAATGAAGAGCAGTGGTCCCAATATCGAGCCCTGAGGCACCCCCCTACCTATGGCCACATTTTCTGATTTCATTTCAGAACCATCCCTATGACTGAGTTTAACATACTGATAGCGATTACTGAGGTAACTATGAAACCACCGCAAGGCCTGATAGTCGAACCCATAGTAACTTAATTTGGACAAAAGGAGATTTATATTTAAAGATTCGAATGCCCTAGAAAAGTCTAAAAGAACCAAAAGAGTGCACATACCCTGATCTTGAGCAAGAAGTATGGCATCGGTTACATCAAGAAGGGCTGTAGTGGTACCGCGGCCTTTCCTGAATCCAGATTGTAACTCAGGTAAAATGTTATTATTCTCCAGATAGTCATTTAATTGTGCGCCTACAGCCTTTTCTAAGATCTTAGATAAACACGGTAGTATACTGATGGGCCTTAAATCTTTTAGACTTACTGGGTTTGGTATCTTAGGCAGTGGTAGTACAATAGCCAATTTCCAAATATCAGGGTATGTCTGGGAAGTGATAGATAGATTAATGATGTTTTTGATAGTATCTAAAGTATATGGAAAGGTCCTCACAAGCATGTCCAAACTAATTAAATCACACCCCATTGCATTAGATTTAAGACTATGTATTATTTTGATTATTTGTTCCATCGTAACAGGTTTCAAGTGAAAAACTGAGTCCGAAAAGCGATTAAACTCAAAATATGTCAAGTGTGACATACTCACATCTGATCTGCCAGGTATATTCAGAAAATAATTATTAATAACATTTGGATCATTAAAAAATAAAGGCAATTCATTCTTTTTCGGGTGCAAAATAGAATTTTTAAGGGTCTTCCATAATAATTTAGGATTTTTAATTTTGTTATTGACATGATGTTTGAAATATGCTGCCTTTTCATGAAATAGTGCTTGATTAACTGTTGATTTTAAAGATTTGTAATATGTATTTGTACTATCTGGTCTATGGTTGTGGTAATCTGCCAAAGCCTTATCGCGCAATTTCATCATGAGTCTGACTGTGTCTGTGATCCAAGGTGGTAAATGATCCTTGACTCTGATAGTCTTCTCAGGTGAATGAAGGTCAAAGACAGCCACAACACATTGGTTAAAAAGGCCTACCAAATCATTTACACAGTCGGTTTTGGATATTAAATCCCATCTTATACTTTGCAGATCGACGTTAAAATTATCCACACAAATGTTTTTAATAGGTCTGTATTTAATAATTTGGGGAGCGGGGTTTTCCCGCTTGATATTAAACTCGCAAATAGGGCATGCAGAATCGGACCTCTTTGAAGAATCGGAAATTTCGATTCCGATTCCTTTGTCGGAATCGGGTACCCGGTTTTTTCGATTCTTTTCGATTCTTTTTTTGGTTTTTTGTATACAATATTGTTTCATGTTATAAGTAAAGAAAAAACGCGTTTTTTATTTTTTTATCAAAATCAAATTATTTACTTAAAATTAAACACGAAAACATAAAAGAAACAGTTATTTAATTCTTACAGGGTCTTGTAACAAGTGGGATAGGTAGGAGTAGGACTCATACCGTGTGTTTTTAGTACTGTTTCATTTCTTTTAGTCTTCTGTCTTCTCTTACAATAAATAGAGTATCAATAAATTGGACAGGAATTATCGATAGGAACAATAACATTATCACAAAAATCTCACACATTGATTACAAAGAACACTTTTTTGCCTTAGATGCTGTTTTCTTTTTGTTCAGACTTTTGATTCTGGATAAAGAGCGTAAAAATAATAAGGGATTTTAATTTTTAGATATAATCAGGGGTCTATTTCATAAAACAATGAAAAAATACAGTAATTTACCTTAGCAGTAGTTTAATGGGTTACAATTATTTTTTATCACGCGATAAACTTAAAAACTACTGCACGGATTTTCATGCGGTTTCCTCCAATAGATAGAGTAAAGATGGTTTGTGAATATAAATTTGTCAAGGTTTTGTGTAAATTGGTTGAAATATAACGATATTTGTTGAAAGTGTCGCAAAAATTCAAGCCGCCTTACCTGGGAGCATTCATTGAAAACGCTGCCTTTGAGATATAAGAAAACAAATTGTTAGGTTATTGTATAAATTACTCTAATTATTGGACGGGGCAATGGTAAATTATTGTAGTTTTATTAATCTTTTATGAAATAGGCCCCTGATTAAATACTGATGGATCACAGTATTTATCACGCGTGTAGCCATCGCCTAAGCACTGACAATGATAATATAAAGCACGAAATTAATGACAGTTGATTTTTTTTTCGATCGCCCAATAGTGAGCTGGCAAAGAAATCTAATACCATACGGTCTAATAGGATGTTATTATTATTGTTTATTCCATGGGTCTCCAAACTTTTTAGCAAAAGGGCCAGACTTATTCCTCCACCACGTCCCAAGGGCCAGGATCTAGCTCCGTACCAACATACTGTAAATTACTATATTGTTGGTACGATCCGACATGCTTTCGCGGGCCGGATTGTTGGTGCTCGCGGGCCGGATCTGGCCCGCGGGCCGTAGTTTGGAGACCCCTGGTTTATTCGATTAAAATTGTGCACGCCATCACAACTTAAGCCGTATAAGCAGTAAGATTAGGAATTTGGTATTTCCTTGGCGAGAATCGAAAAGGATCGAGAATCGATTCTTACTAATTTAAGAATCGATTCTCACAGGACAAAAAAGAATCGGTTTTTCCCGGTTATTTTGGAATCGGTTAAAATCGGTTCCATGCCCTACTCGCAAACTATAAGGCAGTGACCATGAATGCAGCCAACACGATCCAAGGCAATTCTCTTTACATGTAAATCAGAACAAACAACATCAATGAGAGTTTGGCTATTTAAAGTGAAGTGTGTGGGTTCAGAAACTAATTGAGCTAGGTTGAAGCAAGATGTAAAGGTATTAAATTTGAAGGTGCTTTGCTCATGAGCTTGTAATAGATTAATGTTAAAATCACCAAGTAATATAAGATTATCATAGTTAGGAATTGAACTGATTGTATCCGAAAGTGCGTCAAAAAATAAGTCAATGTTCATCCAATGTGGTCGATATGCAGTGCCAATAATAAGCTTCTTTCCGTTGAGGGTCAACGTCAGCCACATTTGCTCAACCAACTTATGCAATGGGTCTACCGGGTGAGGCCAGGTGCGGACACTCACGCTACGCCGTATATAAAAACCGACACCACCTCCCCTCTCGCGCCTGTCGCGCGGCCGCGGGATATGGCGTAACCGGTACCCCGGCAGTGCAGGTGCCCGACCCTCCTCCCCCTCCCTGAGCCAGGTTTCGTTAATGGCTAGCACATCTAAGTCAAACCGAGTGACTGAGGCAATAAAGTTGTCATGATTGGTACCAAGGGAACCTGCATTATATAAACCAATCTTTAGAAGTTTATTAACCATTGTTATGTAATAAGATAATAAAAATGTAATATAAATAAGCGCCCATAATGAGTGGAGGATTATTTAAGATGTAGTGCCAATAACCATAATACCATAGAAAATTGAAATAATTTAAAGAATTAATATACAATTTATAATAATGTGTACCGTAATTAGTTAAAGTTATTATACCAATTATTGTTTTTATTAATAAGTAAGATTTTAGTACATTTAATATAATAGTCTCAGACACTCGTGCGTTTTTGTTTTCCCGCCTATTAATATTTAAAATACTAGTTATATAAACTAAACCTAAATTCGTTTCAGGCCAAACTATCTCGCCCAACGGGTTCCGTGAGAAAAACACGGTCTATGTCTATGTCCGACCGAAAGTAATGCACCTGCTTGCCGTCATCCTGCCGAGCGAAGATCCGTCCCTTCTTGGTCCATGAGTATCGCCACCCGCGCTTGCGACACTCCTCCCGGACGCGATGGAATAGGCGGCGGTTGGTCGTTGTTAGCCGCTCGTTGATGTAGATGCGCCGTGGCGGGCCCGCCAGGCCGACGTCGGCCACCGTGATGTTGCGGCGCACGCGAGCGGCGCGCAGCACCTCGTCGCGCAGCTCGCGGCGCGCTAGCCGCACTATAACTCGACGAGGGCGCACTTCCGCACCACCGGACGGCGCCGTCGTCGCCCCGACGCGCTCGGCGAAGACGATGTCCCTCGCTTCCAGGGTGACCCCCAGCTTGGAGGCCAGCAAAGCGACCGAGTGAAGAGGACTGACACCCTTCTCTTCTGGCAGGTGGCCGATGTCGAGATCGGACAGGAGCATTTCCTGGTCTCTGTTATTCAGCTCCGACTTGAGACCCTCCACTGTTCGGCGCAATTCCACGACATCATCCGTCGCAGGTGGCGCCTCCGCCTGCCGCCGCTCGACCGCCTCCAGTCGCTGTCCGAAGTCATTCATCCGCTCTTCCATTTTTGTCACTGTCGAACGAAATTCCTTCAGCATCTCTCGGAATTCGGTCATACTTGCGGAGAGCTCACGCCGCATCGCACTGATCTCCGACTCCTCTCTAGGTGGAATGGGGGCAGTGAGGGTATTAGGCATTAGCGGCGATGGTACGCCAGCACCGGCACTTTTTACAGGGGTGCTGCTATTGTCGCCCCTTTTAACCTTTTTCTTGCAGTCTGGACAAATCCAGTCTATAGGGACAGGTGCGGCGGCGTCAGTTATTGCTACGCAGCCCTTATGGTAAACGCTAGTGCAAGTGGTACAACTAGCGGCACCTGACGGGGAAATGAATTTTCCACAAGCAGAGCACTTTGCCATAGTGCTAAAGGCCAAAGAGATGATTCCCGGGCAGAAAAACAGATGGCGCTGTCTTAAGATGGGTTATAGAACTCTATTGATCGCACAGATGGCGCTGTCTTAAGATGGGTTGTAGATCTCTTGATCGATGAAAGAGATCTATACTGTGTAAGTACCCACACACAATAAAAATAAGCTTTGAAAGCGACCAAGCGGCTTGTTATAAAGCAAACTGAGAGGTAATCCCAATAGTAGTAGCAACGCGAACACTTTCACAGCAGGAATAAAGGCCAATACACAGACCAAGACACTTTTTTTACGGCGAACTCGTTAAAAAAACAGTATTATTGACGTAAAAATCGCTAGCAAACTCCGATCGTGTTACCGCTCGCAGCGCCACTGTACCAACTAATAAACTAATAATAAACCAACTAATAATAAATACCAACTAATTACCAAAGTGCTTTCAATAAAACCGCGCTAGTATCCGTTAAAAATTATTTTATTTCATGTCTAGTGAGCGCGTAAGCTTGAGAAGTGAATACGAGGGAACTCCTCAAAATCACATAGGAACTGTACAGTGATTGAAATATTGGTATGTTTATGACAATCAAAACCTATTTATTGTCAAGGACTTCTGGACTAGAGTTAAACTGTAAAGGCCCAACGGAACGGAACTCCTGTGAAAATTGAGTTACTCGGGGTATACCATTGAAAAATATGAAACATTAATACGTTTTATTTTTTAAAATCCTTGCTTACATACCTGGTAGCGTAGGTATGTAGTCGCAGTAGGTAACGGGCGGAAATTATGAAGACCGTTATACGACACAAACAGTTTATTAATTACGCACACAAAAGAAGGAGTATAGAAGACAGAATGGCGAAGCACAGAAGTCTAAAGCGGAAAGATATTAGAGCACAGAAAACAATTAATTATGGCTAACTACAGCAGAGTAGTTACGTATAAGCGCATGAGCGGCGTAAGCATTAAAGCAGCACGGGTATTGCGTCAAAGGTGTATTCAGTGACTAATGACACTGATCATCAGTCACTGAATTGAATACACCTTTGACTCGCGCATCAGTGACTGATGCGCGCGCGGTCGCCGAGTGAGTGAGCGAGCTCCGGCCTTCGTTCGCGTGAAGCTTGCGGAACGCGGGTCGCGGGCGCGGGCGGCGGCGGAGGCAGCCGACCGACCGGCCGCCGGCGGGCTGATTATCTAATTAGAAACCACCTAGCGACCGGTTGCAGTTCATAGATGATAGTGATCCATTGCTACTTCTTTTTGGATTAAAAAAAAACATACCAAAGAAAAGTAGCAATGTATGTGGAATGAAACCGGTCGCTAAATAGTTTCTTTTTAGATAATCAGGGTGCGGCACCCTGTCGGTCGGTCGGTCGCTAAATAGTTTCTTTTTAGATAATCAGGGTGCGGCACCCTGATTATCTAAAAAACAACTATTTAGCGACCGGTTTCATTCCACATACATTGCTACTTTTCTTTGGTATGTTTTTTTTTAATCCAAAAAGAAGTAGCAATGGATCACTATCATCTATGAACTGCAACCGGTCGCTCGGTGGTTTCTAATTAGATAATCAGCCCGCCGACCGGTTCTCTGCGCGCACGCATTGCACAGCCACTCACGTACATTTAAAAATGAACGTTTTACAGAAACGGTCTGTCCGTTTGTTCATAGATATTTTACATAATTTTTAAGTAATAATAATAACTGTTTATTTATCTAAGTATCTCTTGGTATGAATTATACATTTATGCATATGTATTATGTAAGTATATTTATACATCATTATTACTACATTGTCAAAATGTATATAATAAAGCACAAACAACAAAATAACTAAAATAAATTAAACTAAACTACAACTAAATTACACAATATAAAATTAAGCCGCCACATACCTACCACAAAAAAGTTTAAAATAAAAAGCTTTTTACAAAAGCAAAACCTCCTTCAAAAGCCTTAAAAAAACAGCTCTATAAAAAGCAAGAAATAATGTTCAAATCGATTAATTAAATCACGTCTATTGAAGTCGGGTGGGGCTTTTAGAAAATAAACAATACAATAAGTAAAACAAATACTTCCAGCTCCACCCGAACATTATTTCTTGCTTTTAATAGAGCTGTTTTTTTAAGGCTTTTAAAGGAGGTTTTGCTTTTTTTAAAAAGCTTTTTCTTCGAACAATACCAGTATCGAAACGACGGCCCTTGGTTCAAGTACGTATATCTTTATATATTATCAGTTTTGAGCCGTTCAAAGCAGGCAGGGTTGCCACCCGTCCCGATTTTGCCGGGACAGTCCCGATTTCGATGAAATTGTCTCGCGTCCCGACGATCCATCAGTTTTGTCCCGATTTTTGACGTAATCAAAATCAGTGTTGATAGAAAATGGGTATATTTAAAAGCATAAAGGACAGCAAGTTAAATGCCTTATTTTGCTTTGTATCTCGTTAAGTATACCGCCTTCGATGTTGAGCGAGTATTTTCCCATATGACACTTAAATGATCTAAAGTCAGAAATCGTTGCTCTGTAGATTTAATAGATTTAATGAAAGCTGCATTGCAAGATCCCCCCCCCCCCCCCCCCCCGCTCCCTTGTCCCGACTTTTATGTTCCTAAATGTGGCAACCCTGGTTCAAAGTAATGATGTCGTATCTATCTGTTGATTAAAAATATTTATATCAGGACTAGTGAAAGTAACGTTACTATTCCTATATTGTCTCAACTTTTTCCTATCTTAATATGTTTGGAAACCTAAAATTTATGGTATTGACCGTCCTTACTCCTATAAAACTTCGGCGGCGGATGGTTGTGCGTCGTCAGAGCATCTTTGATTTCTCTCGCGTCGTCCAGCTTCAGCCTAGCTTCGCAATGCAAACTGCTTTTCTTTGAACAAGACCAGTATCGAAACGACGTCCCTTGCTTCGAGTACGTATAATCTTTATACATCATCACTTTCTTGCCATCCAACGTAATGATGTCGTATGAATCTGTTGATAAAAAATATTCCAATCAGGGGCCGTACCGGCTAACGAATCGAGCTTCGGAAAATTTGTCGAGTTTCAAATTAAAAAAGATAAATTGAAGTAAGGAATTTCATATTGTACTATTTGTTGAAGTTATTTGGAAGATATGGATGTTTGTGTGACCTCATGAATTAGGGTTCGCCATTTTGGCCCAATTGGGGCTCGATTTATTTGTTTTTATTTGAAACCCGACAGACTTTTCGAAGCTCGATTCGTTAGCCGGTACGGCCCCAGGACTGGTGAAAGTAACATTATCATATCAAATTTGAAATGTATGGAAATTGGAAAGATGAGGCAAAGTTTAAATAAAACTCATAAGCTCAATGTTGCTTCATTTCTATTATTTATTATTATCTTCTCTCTGGCCAGCAGCGAAAATAGTTGCCAACTGCCAACCTATTCGTGCCGCCCGCCACAGCATGTCATGTCAATCTTTTCCTTACTTTTTTATAAGTTTGGAAACCTAAATTTTATGGTATTGGCCGTCCTCAGTCCTATAAAACTTCGGCGGCGGATGGTTGTGCGTCGTCAGAGCATCTTTGATTTGTCTCGCGTCGTCCAGGTTCAGTCTAGCCTCGCAATGCAATCTTTTTTTCTTCGAACAATACCAGTATCGAAACGACGGCCCTTGCTTCCAGAACGTATAATCTTTATACATTATCAATTTCTTGCCGTTCAGCGTAATGATGTCGTATGTATCTGTTAATAAAAAAATATTTAGTCAGGAATCTGGGCTAATGAAAGAAACATTATTACTACAGCGTGAAATTTTGATCATTTGGTTCCCGCAGTGGGGTGGTTTCACTCATGATTACAAGCAACTTTTACTATGGGGCCAACTCTGAAATCGCGAAAAAAATCTACTGTTACGTACATTTAGGTTCACGTATAACGGACCAAATGGGAGTCTAAATGCGGAGAAAAGAGCCCATCACCGTACATTTAGCTTGAGTAGGTTTTGTGTTTTTGTATGGAACAGCAGATTTTTTTTTCGTGATTTCAGAGTTGGCCCTATAGTAAAAGTTGCTTGTAATCATGAGTGGAACCATCCCCTTGATGGAACCAAATGACTAAAATTTCAGCGTGTATCCTTTTTTAAATGGATGGAATAACTCGTCAACGACCGGAAAACGAGACACTAGATTTTCTATTGTTGTCCGAACGCCGGCAACCGCTCGGGCGTTAATGAATTAAATGCTTCATTTTCTTATGATTTATTATAAGAATTATAATATATTGATTTATTATCTTCTCTTTAGCCAGGCAGCAGCTGCTGCTGCCAACTGCCAACCTATTCGGGCCGCCCGCCCCGCCGCGCCGGCATGTCACGTCAACCTTTTCCTTAAGCAGGCCATATACGATAGGTTATGCATGACAGTTTTGACCTTAAAGGCATAACCGATAGGCAAAGGTTAGCGTGTATGCGACACCACTGTGCAGTTAGCCACACCAGTTCATGCAACCTGACAAATATTAAAATACTTATCTTTTGCCGCTTGGTTATGCCTGTAAGGTGCATAACCTGGCGTGTGTGGGTTGGCATGCAAAATTCTCAGTTCTCAATTGTTTGTGGAAGCAAAAGGACGCGCAACGGCCGAATTATATGCCTCGTACTGTACCTGACTTTCGTCTGGCCATTTTGGAATGCGGGTAACGTATCTTTAGTGCTCATTCAAGAGCTCTAGACTTCACGCACACAGTTGCGCGTGTGCAAAAACGTCACTGTGTAGCGTCTGTGTAATAGGTAGTTGGAACGCGGCGCTTGTATGGAGTGCCCGGGGTGTACTCACGACTAAGGTCAACGACGGTTACTGTATTTATTTTTGCCTTTAGTTTAAGCTTCATCTACGCTCAGGACTGTGAGGACCAATCTAAGACGTCAATACCATGTTATGCTTTCCAATTGGCGTAGAGCTGACTTCGCGGGTTTAGGGCCGGGAATGATAACGTTATTTTTAAATGTAACGTTATTTCTTACTTTTTTTACCGTTAATTTTAACATTAACGCTATGTCAATAAATAACGTTACTTTATATAACGTTACATTGCAATTAACGTTATTTCAGTAAATAACGTTAATTTAACGTTATTTCTTACTTTTTGTTACCATTACTTTAAAATTTACGTTATTCCAATAAATAACATTACTTTTTTACCGATAATTATACGGTACTACTGTACCGGTAAAGTTTAACGCTATATTTAACGGTAATTTTACCGGTACAATAATTTTATCGTTATATTACCGGTAAATTTACCGATAAAATGTTTTAACGGTATTTTTAACGTTATTTTTTTTAAGATTATTAATACAATTGAAAAATATTAGAAAAAATCGACTCACCCATAGCAGCCCAGATGGGACCCGGTCCCGTCTGGGCTGCTATGGGTGAATAAAAATAGCATTGTGAATTTAGAAAAAAAAAATCTAAAAGTTTAAAAGTTATTTTTTTTTGTTTCGTTATTTTTTAACGGTATTTCAATCCCTGGTTAAGGGTCATTATCCTTTTGCAGAATCCAAAAAATATGAGAAAACTTACGTTTTTTACAAAGCATTTAGAAAAAGGATTGATCTGTCCAGCCTTATATTTATTTTATAAACTGCATTCCATAATAACCCACAAGACACTGTATAATACCAGGCAAAGTTAAAATAAAACTCATAAGCTAAATTTTGCTTCACTTTATATTAAGTCTGTTGACTAATTGTTCTGATAAAGTGTTCTTTATTATCTTAAGGTACCCTGAGCGAAAGTGGCGCCGCGGTGAATTTTATTTAATATTATAATTCTAATACACAATTTTAATAATGTTTATCGCGGAGATTTTAGGGCCTACAGTCTAGTATTTTTAGACGGTATCGTTACATTCACTAGCAGTCACTACTAGAAGTAGATAGAAAAAATGCTAAAAGTGGCCGTTTTTAACACATTTGCTACCAGCGGCCGCCCGCGGTTTCACCCGCGTAGTTCTCGTTCCCGTGGGAATATCGAGATAAAAAGTATCCTTTGTTTTAATCTAGGCTATCTACTATCTGTATGCCAAATTTCATCCAAATCCGTTCAGTAGTTTTTGCGTGATTGAGGAACAAACATCCAAACCCACAAACTTTCACATTTATAATATTAGTAGGATCTACTTCTACGAATGACTACGACGAGGGCATGTGGTGTAGTGATATCTTCTAAAAATACTAGACCATGGGCCCTAAAATCTCCACGTTAAACATTATTAAAATCTTTTTCTATTAATAACTTATTAAATAAAAACCTCTGAGGGCGCTCTGGGGACACTTTCGGTCATACAACCGCCTTAATGAATATGTTTGAAAACCAAAAGTTTATCAATAGCATGACCGTCCTTACTCACCTGTTTGTTACCTATGCTCGCCGGCATGTCACATCATCGTCAACCTTTTCCTTACTTTCTTATAAGTTTGAAAACCTAAATTTTGTGGTATTGACCGTCCTTGGTCCTAAAAAACTTCGGAGGCGGATGGTTGTGCGTCGTCAGAGCTTTCTTGATGCGTCTGGCATCGTCCAGCGTCAATCTAGCTTCGCAATGTATACTAGTTTTCTTCGAACAATACCAGTATCGAAACGACGACCCTTGCTTCGAGTACGTATAATCTTTATACAATATCAGTTTCTTGCCGTTTAACGTAATAATGTCGTGTGTATCTGATAAAAAAAAAATATATGAGGAATTAGCACTAATGAAAGAAACATTATATTATAATATCATATTTTAAATGTATGGAATATGAGGCAAAGTTCAAATAAAACTCATAAGCTATTCGTTAATCTTGCTTTACTTTATATTAAGTCAACACTTTACTATCTTAATGAATATGTTTGGAAATCAAAAGTTTATCTATCTATTCTATAGCATGACCGGCCTTACTTACCTGTGCCTGCCGGCATGTTACATCATCGTCAACCTTTTCCTTACTTTCTTATTAGTTTGAAAACCTAAATTTTATGGTATTGACCGTCCTTAGTCCTATAAAACTTCGGTGGCGGATGGTTGTGCGTCGTCAGAGCTTTCTTGATGCATCTCGCATCGTCTAGCGTCAGTTTTGCTTCGCAATGTAAACTGATTTTCTTCGAACAATACCAGTATCGAAACGATGCCGACGGCCCTTGCTTCGAGTACGTATAATCTTTATACATTATTAGTTTCTTGCCGTTCAAGGTAATGATGTCGTATGTATCTGTTGATTTATAATATTTAATCAGTACTAGTGGAAGTAACATTATAATTTAAGTAATAGCCTATTTTAAATGTATGGAATATGTGGAAAAGATTAAATAAAACTCCTAAGCTATATTTTGCTTCACTTTATATTAAGTCAACACTTTATTATTTTAATGAATATGTTTGGAAAACAAAAGTTTACGTATAGCAGCATGACCGTCCTTACTTACCAGTTACCTATGCCCTCCGGCATGTCACATCATCGTCAACCTTTTTCATACTTTCTTATAAGTTTGAAAACCTAAATTTTATGGTATTGACCGTCCTTAGTCCTATAAAACTTGGGTGGCGGATGGTTGTGTCGTCAGAGCTTCCTTAATGCATCTTGCGTCATCCAGCTTCAGTCTGGCTTCGCAATGTAATATTGTTCTTTTCGAACAATACCAATATCGAAACGATGCCGACTACCCTTGCTTCGAGTACGTATAATCTTTATACATTATCAGTTTCATGCCGTTCAAAGTAATGATGTCGTATGTATCTGTTGATAAAAGATGATATTCTGGACTAGTGAAAAATTACATTATTCCTATGAAACTATGGCGGCGGATGGTTGTGCGTCGTCAGAGCACCTTTGATTTGTCTCGCGTCGTCCAGCTTCAGTGGAGCTTCGCAGTGCAATCTACTTTTCTTTGAACAATACCAATATCGAAACGACGTGGGCGGCCCTACCTTCGAGTACGTATAATTTCTATACATTATCAATTTCTTGCCGTTGATCAAAGTTATAATGTCGTAAGTAGGTATTTGTTGATCAAAAAAGAAATATACAGTGTCTTTGGTCTTGAACTCTAGCTATAATTAAAAGGCATGAAATACACCCAATTTTATCGACAAAAACACCCACGTGTTGGGGTCTATCTCCACTCCTGTTGGAATGGCTTGGAATATGTCATAAAAAAATTACTGAAGTAACATTGTATACGAAATGTGTGCCTTTTTGAGTTTTTACTACATTTTTCAAAAACTAGGACATGAATGTCCATTTTTTGCATTATTCAAATACGCAGGAATATTATCTACAAAAGAATTTCAAAATTTATTGCTCTATGTTGCACATTTCGAGAGTTAATTTTGTATGAATTATGACCCTTACGTAACCAAAAAATGATTATTTTCGAAAACGGACATAATTACAAGCAGTTTGAACAATAAATTAGGTTGATAATTTTATCTGAATACAAATTTCATTAAATGACAAAATCTAGTTTTTAGGGTTCCGTAGCCAAAATGGCAAAAAACGGAACCCTTATAGATTCGTCATGTCTGTCTGTCTGTCTGTCTGTCCGTCCGTATATCACAGCCACTTTATTCCAAAAGTATTAGCACTACATAGTTGAAACTTGGTAGGTAGGTGTATTCTGTAAACCGCTTTACGATTTTTACACAAAAATAAAAAAAATAAAAGATTAAGGGGGGGGCTCCCCATACATGGAACTGAAACTGAAAATATTTTTTTTCATCAAACCAATACTTGTCTTTACAAGGTCTTTAAAAATGACATTGAGGTTCCTAAGACTATTTTTTTTCAAAGTCAACCGTTTGAAAGATATATGCCGCCAAAGTGGTAAAATGTGTGTCCCCCCCCCCTTTAACTTTTAAAGTAAGAGGGTGAAAAATCTAAAAAAAATATAAGCTATAGATCTTAATAAACACTTTCAACGAAAATTGGTTTGAACGAGATATAGTAATTAGTTTTCAAGATATAGTACATTTTCCAAAACCGCAAATATAACTTTGTCATTCATACAAACACTGTGAAAAACAAAGTTATTTTTTCAGACGAAAAATGATAGCGGTATTAAAATATTGTATGGTATAATGTACCTACGGAACCCTACTGCGCGTGGCCCGACACGCACTTGGCCGGTTTTTTGGAGTTTAGATTTTTTTCATTTTCGAAAATAACCATTTAGTGCTTGTAAGGGTCATATTCAAACAACAATAACTCTCGAGATATGCAACATAGAGCAATAAATCTTGAAGTCGTTTTAAAGATAACCTCCCTGTGTATTCAAATAATGTAAAAAAATACATTAATGTCCTAGTTTTTGAGATATGTTAGAAAAACTAAAAAAAGCACACAAATTTCGTGTAAAATTGTACTTCAATAATTTTTTATGGCGTATTCAAGTTGAAATTTTATACATTTTTTCTAAAATTTTATACATGTCATCTAAAATAAAAAGTCAAATTTAAAATTGCGGCCATTCCAACAGGAGTGGGGATAGACCCCAACATGTGGGTGTTTTGTCGACAAAATTAGGTGTTTTTCACGCCTTTAAATTATCGCTAGTTTAAGACCAAAGGCACTCTATATCAATATGACTAGTGAAAGTAAGATTATAGATAATTATTAGGTTTAAAAAGTATGGAAAATAATTCAACCTAAGTTCAAATAAAACAAGGCGTGGAATTTTTTCAATTAATTAATTAATTTTTAATGATGAAAAAATGGTGAACATAGTGTACTTAGTTTTTATTTATTATATTATTACAAGTAAAAAATAAGCAGAAGGTTTGCAGGTAGTAACTTAAAATCTAGATTAGTAACAAGTTGGGCGTGGTGGTGAACTGGTGAATCACCTCCGCATCATCACACTCTATACCTACGAAGCGCTGCGCGGCAAATGAAGTCAAGTCTGGTGAATCGTAATGGTGCTCCTCTGCACTCTGCTTACTTACTACAGACGAGCAGCGCACCCCTTACGCATTGTTGCGGCTCCGCAAACCTTCCAGAACGAGGCAGGTCCTCAGCCAAGCAGCATCTTGCAGTCGAAGAGCGTTAGGCTTTTTGATATATCTGGCTCACAAGCTGCACGTGAATGGTTGTACAGTACAGAAGGCCGAATAGAGTGATATTGACTTCACGTGAGCAGCGTGCAAACCTGGGACCCTATTTTTGAATCGCTCGACTCCAGTCGCTCGTTTCTACTGATATTCGTTCGACATATGACTCAAAACAATGGGATGTCGATCGAAAATCAGTCCAAAAGAGCGCTCGACGTCTGCCGAGCGATTCAAAAATAGGGCCCCTGGGCACCAGCATAATTCACTCTCACTCACCGATAACCCTAGGGTTGCCAACCCTAATATAATATAGTATCCTACTTTATTGAGGGCTCGCCTACTATATTTTTTGAAAAATATACAGGGTCACTGGAAATATGACGTATTCCTGCTAAAGGGTTATAGATGCGGTCAAAACAAATATTTTTTGTTATATAACTTTTTCTCAAAAAGTTCATAGTTTTTGAGTAAATTGAAATTAAGTAATTTTTTACCAAAAGTACGTTTTCAAAAACAAAAATTTAAAATAAAAGATAACTATTCGTTTGATTCCGGTTTTTTTATTATTTTGGGATAGAAAACAGTCTAAATGTTGATAATGTATAACAAAAATTACAAAAAGTACAGGTGTTTATAAAAAAATCAATCCTTAAAAGCATTTTTTATTTTTATTTTTTCAGATTTTTTAGAAAAGGCAGCAAATATCTTTAAAAAAATTCTAGTAACTAAGCATGCATAATATTTTAAAAACATCACCATCTATTCAGCTTTCAGTTGAGGTATAAAACTTAATAATATCTTAAATAAAATATGAGAAATTAAGACTTAAGTAAATTCCAGTCCCATTTCATGTAGCAAAAATTTCCTACTTCGAGCGCTTCGGAGGTGGCCGTAGTATCCTAGTTATATCATAAATGTGAAAGTTTGCTTGTTTGGATGATTGTTAATCAATCACACAAAACGGCTGATCCGATTTGGATAAAATATGGCGCACAGATAGTTTGAAAGCCGGATTAAAACATAGGAGGATACTATTATCTTGGTTAAAAGTTCCTTAGGGATTTTCTCGAATGTAAATGCGGATAAAGTCGCGGGCGGAAGCTAGTTTTCCATAAATGGTCGTGCTTACTAAAAATACTTTCGTCCGAGTGAGTTTTGAGACAGGATTATTTTCCGCCAATGAGTCAAAATTTTATACAGACGGCATCAAAAATAACCATGCATATCAGCCATTTTTAATGCCTTTATGCCAGGCCTTCTTTTTGGCTTGTGGATGGATAAAGTGGACGGGCCATAACCCACCACATGGGCCCAATGCGGATTTGTCGGTGTTAACACAATGTACCTTACATAGAGCCGTTGGTCCTGGCTACATTTACAGTCGTTAACACTGACCAATCCACATTGGGTCCACGTGGTGGGTTACGGCCCGTCCACTCTATCCATTCACAAGCCAAAAGGAAGGCCTGGCATAAAGGCTTTAAAAATGGCTGATATGCATGGTTATTTTTGATGCCGTCCGTAAAAATTTTGACTCATTCAAAATAATCCTGTCCTCAAACTCTTATTATTATTTTTAGTAAGCATGCCATTTATGGTAAAATAGCTTCTGCCCGCGACTTCATCGGCATTTACATGCGAGAAAATCCCTAGGGAACCTTTAACCAAGATAATAGTATCCTCCTATGTTTTAATCCGGCTTTTAGACTGTGTGCCATATTTCATCCAAATCCGTTCAGCCGTTTTGCATGATCGATTAACAATCATCCAAACAAGCAAACTTTCACATTTATGATATAAGTAGGATAATACGGCCACCTCCGAAGCGCTCGAAGTAGGAAATTTTTGCTACATGAAATGGGGCTGCAATTTACTTAAGTCTTAATTTCTCATTTTTTATTTAAGTTATTATTAAGTTTTATACCTCAACTGAAAGCTGAATAGATGGTGATGTTTTTAAAATATTATGCACGCTTAGTTACTAGGAATTTTTTAAAGATATTTGCTGTCTTTTCTAAAAAATCTGAAAAAATAAAAATAAAATTTGTTTTTAAGGATTGATTTTTTTATAAACACATGTACTTTTTGTAACTTTTTTTATTTATTATCAACATTTAGACTGTTTTCTATACCAAAATAATAAAAAAATTGGAATCGAACGAATAGTTATCTTTTATGTTAATTTTTTGTATCTGGAAACGTACTTTTCGTAAAAAAATACTTATTTTTAATTTACTCAAAAACTATGAACTTTTTGAGAAAAAGAAATATAACAAAAAATATTTGTTTTGACCTCATCTATAACCATTTAGCAGGAATACGTCATATTTCCAGTGACCCTGTATAGTAGGCAAAACTATTATGTACTCTGTGGCAAAACTACTATATTTATTCAAATGAAAAAATTATACAAAAGCAACAGAAACATTATTAATTATATAATATTATAAGTAATTGCATAATATTTTTTGTGGTTAAACTATGAAAATGTTAGTACTTAAGTTTGAATAAAACCGGTCAAGAGCGAGTCGGACTCGCGCACCGAGGGTTCCGTACAATCATAAATATATTTGGATATGTTATTTCAGGACAGTCTTTAAAAAAGTAGGATAAACGGCAGACAGGTGGAAGGGCGAACAATGCTGCTTATGGTGACTGAAAAACGTTTCAGCCACTCCACATTGCAAAATGTTTATATTACTAGTCCATCAGCCATTTTAATGTCCCCACTGCTGGGGCACAGGCCTTCCTTATGGATGGACCTTATGGATAAGGAGGACGGGCCATTACCCACCCGCGGGCCCAATGCGGATTGGTGGGTGTTAACGACTGCAAATGCAGCCGGGACCAACGGCTTAACGTGCCTTCCGAAGCACGGAGGAGCTCGAGATAATAAATTTTTGGTCACCCATCCCATTACCGAACCTTGCGAACGTTGCTTAACCTCCGCAATCGCTGGTCCAGGCGCTAAACCACTGCGCCACCGAGCTCCTCGTTATTATTATATTACTATATTACTAAGTAGGAACTTATTCTTCGTTTATTCGTACGGCAAATAGTAGGTAATTATATTAGAACCAGCCACCACCAATTTATTATTGTAGTGTTAGGTTGCGCCATCTCTTGACCGATAGTGGAACTATTTTTGTCCCTTAGGTTAGCATGCTTAGGACAGCGCCATCTGTTGACTGGTAGTGAATATAAAAAAAATTTGTTTGTTTTTTGAATTTTTAAAAAAGTGTGTTATATTGAGACATCGTTTTATTTTTCCTGTAATCTTTACATAAACTACTATCACATAGAATTATTTCAGATTTTTATCTTTGCAAACTTCTGAGATAAGGGGGGGGGAACGGTATTTTTTTACATTTTTCATCATAAGTCAAAAACTATGCGGCCTAAGAAAAAAGAAAAAATTGTTTTAAAATGTGCAAACAGCGCTCTTTCATATGATACGCCACATGCCCTAGTCACCTCACTTAAAATTTTTAAGACCCCTTTTCAGTCCCTGTTGTAAAAAAAATATTAATTTTATTATTTCTTTCTTATTTGCAAAATAGTTGGGCAAATGTCATCTTAAACTATTCCAAATTTCAAGTTGATACCATTAGTAGTTCTCGAGATATCCAGTTGTGACAGACAGACAGACTGAGTCAGACCATAAGGGTTCCTTTTTTACCATTTTGGTACGGAACCCTAAAAATGAAACATAACTCCATACAAAACGGCAACTTGAGGTCGGCGTAAGTCAAATATGTTTTTTATGAAGTTTTATAATTACATAAAGTTTTATTTTTATTTTAACCAGTTATTATTGGTTACGCAGTATAATATTCACCTTTAACTTTAAAAATCTTTGGTGGCGGGTGGTTGTGGACCCCTATTGCTACCAGTATGCGCCCTCCCCCATCTAGTTTTAATTTTGCTTTACAGTGCAACTTCTGTTTTTTGGAGCAGTATCGGTTTGTGAACGATGATCCTTGCCTCGAGTACGTATGATTTTTATACAGAAGAAGGTTTCTGCGGTTGAGTGTTATAATTTCATATGTTTCTGTAAAACAAATGAAGGAAGTCACGTTTTATCAGTGTGTTATGTCAAAGCCTAGAAGATATTCATTATGTGGACGATTCAAAAGTACTTAATAATTAAGTTTATTTGAATAAAGCTATTTTTGACTTTGACTTTGTAATATAAAATAGTTCAAAGCAGAATGTCAAATCATATCAAAAACAATATGGTACTTATCAAAAAAGAATACAAAATCAATAAAAACAGGAGCATTATCTCACATTACAATAATAAATATCTTTATGCCTGTTTAGCATATAATGTCAAACCATATCAAAAACAATGTTTCTTATCAAAAAAGGAACATAAAATCTATATAAAAACAGAGTTATCACTGGACTCCAAAAACGGACAAAAAACAATCGACTTTTCATACAAAAACTCGATCAGTTGTTTGGACATTTGTATGGAAAGTCGAATATTTTTTTCTGTTTTCGGAAAAGTCGTAGAACAAATGTTGTTGTTTATGATGTTAGTAATCCACTACTGCGAGGTTGTTGGTGTTTTACAAATAACCCTGTATATTCAAGTAGGTATTGGGAGGGTGCGAAGGTATAATAATCGATCGCAGCGCTCATGGTGGCAAAAAGTAGAAATAATGAAGGCTCTGTAAACTGTTTGAAAACGATATTTAATTTATTATTAGCGATACAGGAATAATTATATATGTTTATTATCACTTAGTAAAATTATTAAAGTAGCTTTATCCTCTTGTTTTACAAAATCTACAACTAAAAAAGAAGTAAACAAACCCTGATATAACCAATATAAAACACTCTTTTCGAATAGATCTTACTTGCCATATTTAATTTAAATGACCAAAAATGATTTCACAACACTTTGTCCACCCAAATCACAGTAATCTTGAAATTTACATTAATAACACAATATGTATAGTATTTTTTAACATTTTGTCACAATGCCGCCATTACATATCAAAACGTCAAAACGGTCAGGTCAGAGCCAACAAAGATGCAGCACGCTAGGTGGCGCTAAAAGCGTGCACGGAGCCAATATAGATAGATAAAAGAATCATGTTAAACTCTGAATACCTATGAAAAAAATAATTGTCGATGTAAAAATGCTTATTATATAGGTACCTACGCATATTTGAAATAAAAAAAATCGTTTTCATGTTCTGAAACATTCACCGCTATTGGTCCTATATATCGTTGGCGGAGAATGATAGTGTGTATCGATAGCTAATACTATGCGTCCTTCTTCATTTAGCTTAAGTTTAGCTTGACACTGCATTGATCGGTTTGCTGAACATTTCCAGCTTAGATGAGACCTGCTTTGCTTAGAAAATGTGTATTCTTTATACAGTAAAAGTTTCTTGCCACGTAAAGTTATGTATTCGTATGTTCCTGTGCAGAAAATCCTGTCTGTAGGGATCTCGTTAACATTTCAATTTATTAAGAAAGGTTATAGGTAGTTGCAGCCGAGCATACGTAGCTGCTCGGGCATCAACGGCCGAGTTCGGCCAATCAAAACAAACTAATGTTAAAGTATGAGAGCGTGTACACTACGTTGTTACTCGTAGTTAGGCTTGCCAACTCCAAAAAATGCATTTCCGGGATTACCCAGCTTGACATCCGGGACTTGGGTATATTACGCGGGACACAACACACCACATACAAAATGGTTAGAAAAAAAACGATATAATTTTTTTAATCAGCTAATAAAAGAAATCAATACAAACGTTTGGCAAAAAATTAAACATTTCTTTTCTAAAATTAAAATTTTACTTATTTTGTGATTTTGCGCAAGTTTTTATTTTGCAATAAATTGTAGTTATAAAATTCGCTGCATTTTCGGTCAAAATTAATTTTAATTTGTATAAAAATTATTTTGCTGCCAGAGGGAGAGAAAACACTCACCCAGCTGATGCATTTGAAGGTGGTTACCATCTGAAAGATAGTAGAAAGAGAGGTGCCTCTTTAATGGGCATAAATAATTTTGTGCCATGTTCATAAGCACCCAATACTTGTCAGGGACTGATTTTTATTTTTCTTCTATTAATGACTAACTGATTTCCGGGACAAAAGGCGTCCCGCAAGTGGTCACGGCGGAACGGCCCAAAATTTACTCAGAAGCGGGACGTCCCGGAAAATCCGGGACGGTTGGCAAGCCTACTCGTAGTATACATTCACGAATTCATTTCATTCATTAAAATAAAAACAACTGTAAATAGTACACCTTATAAGAGAACGTTTAAATAAAACGAAGATACCCGAATAGAAGTTTATAATTTATTATAAACATTCGCACTGATATTTCTTTTTTTATTTTAATACTTAAAAAATAATTTTCTTTTTCTTTTTTAATTAAAAAAAATTGGCGGAGAATGATTGTGTGTATCGATAGCTAATACTATGCGTCCTTCTTTGTTCAACTTAAGTTTAGCTTGACACTGCATTGCTCGTCTCCGTGAACAGACCCAGTTTAGATGAGACTTGCTTTGCTTAGAAAACGTGTGTCCTTTATACAGTACAAGCCTCTTGCCACGTAACGTTATGTACTCGTATGTTCCTGTGAAGCAAATTCTCTCTGTAGGTTAGGTCTCGTAACATTTCAATTTATTAAGAAAGGATTATGTTGATTGAATGTTAAATATAAAATACAGTATTTATTAATAATTATTTTATTTCGAGTGTATTATAAGAGTATTGCCACTTACGGCTTGTAGCGGTCCACTAGCGTCGCCAATAGATTTATTTATATTACACGTAAACCAAGTAAATATAAAAAAAAAACCAGCCAAGTGCGAGTCGGAGTCGCGCACGAAGGGTTCCGTACCAAAAAACGGCAAAAAAATTACGTTTGTTGTATGGGAGCCCCCCTTAAATATTAATTTTATTCTGTTTTCAGTATTTGTTGTTATAGCGGCAACAAAAATACATCATCTGGAAATTTCAACTGTCTACCTGTTGTTGTTATTAATATCGAGCAAAAAAACAGCAAAAAATCACGTTTGTTGTATGGGAGCCCCCATTAAATATTAATTTTATTCTGTTTTTAGTATTTGTTGTTATAGCGGCAACAGAAATACATTATCTGTGAAAATTTCAATTTTCTAGCTATCACGGTTCATGAGATACTTACAGCCTGGTAACAGACAGACAGACAGACAGACAGACGGACAGCGGAGTCTTAGTAATAGGGTCCCGTTTTTACCCTTTAGGTACGGAACCCTAAAAAGAAACAAACAAGCCCTATTAAATTGTCTTTAATATTTTTTAATAACTCTTTAACATTATACAACTTATAACAGAAAGGGGGTATCAACCCGAAAGAAGATCAATGTACTCGTGAATCTGAACACCTTCCAACAGAAAAAAAAAATTCATATAAAAAAACAATTTGGACTTTCTGAATTTGCCGTCAACATTTTGTATGGAGATTTTTTTAATTTGTTTTTTTTTCTGTTGTAAGGTGTTCAGTTTCACGAGTACTGTCACGTGGAGCAATAAAACAACAAGGCTCCAGTGTAACAGTTTAATCCAATGTATTTCCGAAAATAAGAACCTGCGAGGGTTCTTTATTACACGGTTTTAGCCAAAAGCTTACATCATTTATTAATTACTAGCTTCTGCCCGCGACTTCAACCGCGTGGATGTTAGAGAAAATCCTTAGAGAACCTTCAACCAGGATCTGACCAGTCATTTTTACGTTTCCGGTTCCGGTTTCAGTTCCCGTTCTGTTCCCGTCCGTTCCCGTCCCTTTCCTGTCCCGTTCTCGTACCCCTTCCGTTGCCATTCCCGTTCCCGTCCCGTTCTCGTTCCCGTTCCCGTACCGTTCTTGAACCGTTCCGTCCCCGATTCATTCCCGTTTCGTTCCCGTTTCATTCCGTTCCCATTCCGTCCCGTTCCGTTCTTGTTCCCGTCCGGTTCCCGTTCCCGCCCCGTCCCATTCTCGTTCCCGTCCCGTCCTCGTCCCGTTCCGTTCCGTTCCCGGTCCTTTCCCCTTAGTTCCCGTCCCGTTTTCGTTCCCGTTCCGTTCCTGTTTCGTTCCCGTTTCGTTTCCGTTTCGTTCCCGTTTCGGTTCCGTGCCATTCCCATTCCGTTCCGTCCCTTTCCATTCCCGTTTCGTTCCCATTCTCGTCCCGTTCCCGTCCCTGTCCATTTCTCGTTCCCGTTCCATTCCCGTTCCGTTCCCGTTCCCATTCCGTTCCCGTTTCATTCTCGTTCCCTTCCCGTTCCGTTTCCGTTCCGGCCCGTTCCGTTCCCGTCCCGTTCTCGTCCTGTTCCTGTTCCCGTTCCTGTTCCTGTGCCCGTGCCCGTGCCCGTGCCTGTTCTCGTTCCCGTTACCTGGATGTGCATGTCCAGGTACAGGTCCATGATGTGTCATGTCCACCGTGTTGGACTTCAAAATAAATGTCATTTTACTTACCCCATTTACACCCTAAGGGATAATTTTCAATATAACAAAATATGTGTTTGCCTATTTATTTTTAGACATGCTCCTACGAATTTTAAAGTTGTAATGTCTATTTTATATTCTTTTTCCATACATTTGAACCTCATTTTCACCCCTTTAGGGGTTAAATCATGTCTACCGTGTTGGACTTCAAAATAAAACTCATTTTCGTAATCACCATCCCATAAAACCTCAAGAAAGACCTCCACATCGATTTTTATGTTTACTCACCCCATTTACCCCCTAAGGGGTTGATTTTCAAAATCACAAAATATATGTTTGCTTATTTATTTTTAGATGTGCTCCTACGAAGTTTAAAGTTGTAATGGCCATTTAATATTTTTTTCCATACAAAATTTGAACCCTATTTTCACCCCTTGAGGGTTAAATAATGTCCACCGTGTTGGACTTCAAAATAAATGTCATTTTTGCAATCGTCATCCCAGAAAACCCCAATAACGACATCCGTATCCATTTTTAGGTTTACTCACCCCATTTACCCCTAAGGGGTTTATTTTCAAAATCACAAAATATATGTTTGCTTATTTATTTTTAGACGTGCTCCTGCGAAGTTTAAAGTTGTAATGTCCATTTAATATTATTTTTCCATACAAAATTTGAACCCCATTTTCACTCCTTGAGGGGTCAAATCATGTCCACCATGTTGAACTTCAAAATAAATGTCATTTTTGCAATCGTCATCCCAGAAAACCCCAATAACGACATCCATATCTATTTTTAGGTTTATTTACCCCTTTTCACCCCCATTTCATCTCCGTAGGGGTTGAAATACTAACAATAACAATATAAAATAAAAAAAAATAAAATAAAAATCGTTTATTTCAGACATATCTTGTCCATAGTACTTAATATTAGTTTACATAATCATAAAACTATGTTAGATCACTAGTTTTCTCACTCGTATGTTTTTTACGATTATTTCGAAAATTACTAACAAAACGGCGAAATGTCACACCTTCTGGCCAGAAAGAATCATTCAAAAACAAAGATAGGTTATTTTTAGGCACGTAAACAATGTAGGCACAATATTGTTTTTGTTCTTTAGAATTAACTTTTCGCAGGTTCACGTTAATCTGTGTTTTACTACAAATATATTCAGTGATATCATTCTCTGTCACATCTTTGTGTACATTATTTATAAACAAGGGGATTTTTATATCCGCGGCTTTAAACTTCACCGACGGATCGGTAGTGGCTTTGCCCTGAGTACTAACGTAACGCTTCCTAGCCCGTTTACGTTCAACAATATTCCACTCTTCTGGCGGTGGCGGCTTATTTTTCGACTGACATTCCTTTCCTCCAGTCACTATGTCAGCTAAAGTTGCAGATTTTCTCAGGAACGGGGTAGATGACTGTACTTTATTTTCCACACTGGTAGTAGTAGTAGATTTGATGTTATTATAAATCACCGGTGCCGCCGTGCTAGTATTATCATTCGTCGGTAATAATCGCGTCACTATGTCTGAATGCGGCGAGTGGAAACAAGATTGTAGATCATCAGCAGACTCATTCTGTTGTGGTGGTGTCGTGTGTTGCAGCCCAAGCGGCCCGCTATCAAGACAAAAACTGTTTTCACAACCACCGCCTCTTTTCTGAGAAACGAAATAATCTTGCTCAGAACTATGTTTTATGTTCAACATTTCAGCTTTAATTTCCTGCAATTGTTGTTGCGTTGCATGAGTGTCCTTTATTTTCTGCACTTCACTTTTAAGCACGAGCAAATCTTTTAACAATCTCGATGCATCTATATGGTCGAAAGTTAATGGCGGTAGCTTCTGCAATTCTTTAGCCACAAAAACCGGCAAATCATCTGGATCGTTCTCCTTAAAAACTGCAATAACGTCGTATAGATCCTTATAGGATTTCATAGCCTTTTTTCTTGCTACTTTACGCTGAGATACAGCGGTGAATAACAAAGTCTTGGCATTGTCAATATCTTCGCTCGAAAAGCTAGATATACACAGAGTAACCAGAGATTTTTCATCCATAATATCTTGCTTATTTTGGATGAAAGCAAGAAGTTCACAAATTACGACATTACATGATGAACACTTCAATGTAGTTGACATTGCGGAACACGGTATGCGTGCGTACGCGCCGATGCGTGCGTCCACTCCCGAGCGCATAAGGACGCGCACTGATAATATACGTTGCAATATACGTTGCGTTAGATTTCCATCCATAAGCCTAAATTATATATTTAGCAATTTTGACTTCGAAAATAAAGGATTTTCTTCATTACACAACTTCATCCCCCTTTTGACCCCTTCGAGGGAAGAATTTTGAAAAACGCTGAGACCCGTATTTATTAATTTTCAATCTTCAGCGTAAACACAAAATTTGACGATCCTAGCTTCAAAACTGAGGGACTTTCATACAAACTTTCATCCCTTATTTCATCCCCTTAGGGATAGAATTTTCGAAAATCCTTCCTTAGTGGATAACTACACTGTATAAGGTTTCTGTGTGCAAAATTTCAAGTCTCTAGGTCCAGCGGTTTGGGCTGTGCGTTGATAGATCAGTCAGTCAGTCAGTCAGTCAGTCAGTCATTCAGTCATTCAGTTTACGATTTTATATATTAAGATTAATTCGTCAATCACATTACTTCGAACTAGTACAAACTGATAGAAACTGTAGAAATACTGTTGATTTATTTAATTTTAATTACACAATTTATTAATCACATTAGGTACTTTGATCGACGACTCTTTTTTCTGGACTGAGTAAAAAACGTCTAAAGACAGCGAACGCTCATTTTTTTAATTATTATTTTTCTGAACAAAATAAAAATTTGACATAGTTTCGAATTCAAAATTGAGAAATAAGTTTTTACTCTGGGGAAAGAGGTCGCACGGACAGGAGCAGCCTTAGCGATTATTACTCTATTCAAATTATTCTGGCATTTTTTGCGGGGGGGGGGAAAGTGCACACAAGTGCAGTTCCGCATACTCACATACAAAAAGAACACTGTAAAGACGACACCAACACATAAAAAATAAAACAAAACAGCAAAAATTTGTGTACGGATGAGTCACACATCAAAATATGACACGTTTTTGACATAAAGGGCTGGGCCCAACTGTCGTTGCAGCAATATCGATACGGAAAAAGGAATAAAGGTAACAAACTCAAATATTTTACATGGGTGAATAACAACAAAGACCCAACAAGCAAAAAAGTCTCAGGATACGCACGTTATTAGAGTGGTAGGCTTACAGGGGCCCTATTTTTGAATCGCTCGGCTGGCGTTGAGCGCTCTTTTCGACTGATTTTCGTTCGACATATGACTCAAAACAATGAGATGTCGAACGAACATTAGTAGAAACGAGCGCTCGACGCCAGCCGAGCGATTCAAAAATAGGGCCCTAGGGCTCTTATAATTATTTTGTACCTTATCATCGTTCTTAAATTAGTCTTTAACAAGTTAATACGGACTCAAGAACATTCAGTCTTATTGTCTAGTCTCATACACTCTTGCGTGCTCTTGTGTTTACAAGAGCTGATCTAACAGATGTTTCATTTTGATGTGATGTAAGGGGACAGTAGGTAGAGCTGTCTATGTTCGCCAGATCAGCTAGTACCATCTGGAAGGAGCCTGTCGCGAAGAACCGCAAACAGATCAGAAGCTAGATAAGACCACAAATGGCCTTACTCCTCAGAGTTTGTGGCTCCAGGTTGAGGCGGTCTCGAAGCAGGAGCGCTGTTTCCTTTGAAAACGGTAGTGCACCCGGGATTTTTCTTCGTCAAGTTTTTCAAATAAATTTATTCTGTCTGGGATATGGTGGCGACAAGGAACATCTTTTGGATCCGACAATGACGATAGGCTGGTCAGTCAACGACATATTCAGCGAAAATACAAAGTAAACATGATGTGAAATTGGTTTAATGGCCCGTCATCGCCCCATTAAAAATTCTACCTCTAAAATGTAATTTAATGAGCTCTGATGCGCTAAAGTTGTTTCGTGCAATACAAAATACCGGTAAATGGGCGGTTTGACACTTCAGTAGATAAATTTGACATTTCAATAATTAAATTTTAAAGGAGCTTTAAAATGCATCTAATTTTCCTTCCTACAATACTTTAATGAAACATTAGGGTTTAATGTGGCATTAAAAAGATAAAAATCATTCTTGCAATGGGGTTGGCAACGTAAAGCTAATTGTAGATGTCGCTGCGTACGCTTGTTCCTAAGACAGTAGACGTTCAGAACAAAATGTATGGGAAATTAGGTATTTATTTTGTGGTTTATATTTACCGAAAAAAAACCCACTGACCCAAAATGGCTATAAAAGACTATTCTACAATGCAAATGCCGGAATTGAAATCCAAATTAAGACGTTTTTATTCTTACAGAATTTATAATTTTTTTCTATATCCAGATTTTTCTGAAATTTGTAAGTGCCAACATTGTTAAAGCCTATTACACAGAATTTAATCATTTTAAAGCTAAAAAAAACGACTTTTCTAAGTACAAGTTCTTTGTTTTCATAGCTCTCGTGGAACAAGCGTACGCAGCGCCATTTTGACAGTTGCCTTCCCCATTGAGTGTGAGTCTGTCAGAAGTTAAGGCTGCGCAGTCTGCACACTAGCGCCGCCATTAGAAAAAAAATCATAGTGCTTAAATAAAGACAAATTTGTAAATTATCTCTCTGGAGTGCACTCCGAACAAGCTTTGTGGTACTTTTTATCACTTAAGCAATATTTTCTAGCCTGTCGTTTAGTTTGATTGACTTTTATTGTTAAAAGTGTCCACTTTGCGCAATAAAAGTCCATATAACTAAACAACAGGCTAGAAAATATTGCTTAAGTGATGAAAAGTACCGTAAAGCTTGTTCGGAGTGCACTCCAGAGAGATAATTCATAATTTCTTTTTTATTTAAGCACTATGATTTTATTTCCAATGGCGGCGCTAGTGTGCAGACTGCACGCTCTTAAAAAGAATTAATAAATATTTAAGGAATATTTCAGGTATATCACATTTATGAGACTGCCTGGAGCAGGACCAGGCCATGTCCTTTATCGACAAACATTGTGATACGGTAACATCACTAAGTTGCTCATCGGCGAGAACTCGGATTTATCTAGCGACAGATCTGAAATTTGTACGGACGAGCCATGGACGAGCAGACCCGATGTCACTGAACAAATTTGACAACTAATCAAGAATAAAATATACGAATTTAATGTTTAAATGTAAACAAATAGCAATACGACAAAAAATTACTTTCATGTGAAATGTAACACCGTCTTTTTGTAAACTTGATGTTCCAGACCTCTTTTAACAGCAAAAAACTCATCAATTCGGCATTTTAAACACTGCAGCGTTCACATGCGCGACTGGACTCGGTCTAGAAAGAAATCCGGGCGCAACTGGTTTTATTAACCGCGTATGCCCATTTGGGCTTGTACTTCGGCAGAGGGGAACGCTTCGTATGGCTTCTCTTTCTGGGACAGAAGCGCGTCTTACTCTAAGCACGGACACGTTACAGTACATTGATCTCCTTTCGGGTTAATACCCCCTATTTATTACACGTTGTATAGTCAACAGTTGTTTAAAAGTTGTAACTAACCACTGTAAACACCATAATAAATAGAAAACGCATAAATAAAACGAAGATACCAGGATAGAAGTTTAACTGATTAAGTAATTTATTTTTTAGATTCACAGTGCTAATTTTATCTTTTTATTTTTTTTTAATAATTGCTTGATTTTATACAAAAAGAAACTGGTCTCTCATAGTCTTTTCTAGATTATTTAGTATGGTCTCTCTTAGTTAAATTTAGCCATATGTTATAGCAGGTAAACAAAACTTTTCAATTATATTAATAAAATTAAATATATTATGTCGGATAAGGCCGAAACGTTGACGTGACTGCTCCGATATCTCTTGGATATCCATTATTTTAAACGTGCACTAATGTTTGAAATAATAACACCAGAATATCACAATTATTTTATTATGAACAATCACCACAATAGAATAACAAAATAATAAGTGATTACAAAAATAAACTTTGATTTAGAGCCAATGGATTTGGGCGTGTGCACCGCGTGGGTGTCACATGAGAGATGACACCAGCGCCGCCATGATGACCACGGTAAAGAAATGTATCAGTATTCTAACTTAATACAACCGGTCGAAATGCGAGCCATACCTATGCGCCTCGAGTTCGGTCTGCAATCGGTATAAAACAGTCGCGAATGCGCCGCAGTGACGAATAAAAGATTTACGTACTATTGATTAAAATACAAGTAATTACACAGGGCCGAGTTAGAATACTGATACATATCTTTACCGTGCCATGACACTCACAACCCCGTTAGGTGTTACTCGCTCTTAATTAAAAATTACAATAATCGTTCGGAAATTATGCCAAAAATCGATTAAAATCGCTCGCGCGCTGTCATATATAATCAAGTAAGTAATTAGTATTAGCATTTATTTGTAACCACAATAAATACACATAATCGAATTATTATGTAGAGTAGAGATAGGTTAAAAGGTTATAGGATTAAAAGAATTATGTTAAACTCTATATATGAAAAAAAATATTGAGGATTTAAAAATGCTTAAGATGTAAGCACATTTGAAATAAAAAAAAATCATTTTCTGAAATATTCACCGCTATTGGTCCTATATATCGTTGGCGGAGAATGATTGTGTGTATCGATAGCTAATACTAGGCGTCCTTCTTTATTTAGCTTAAGTGTAGCTTGACACTGCAATCGTCTTCGTGAACAGACCCAGTTTAGATGAGACCTGCTTTGCTTAGAAAACGTGTGTCCTTTATACAGTACAACCATCCTGCCACGTAACTTTATGTACTCGTATGTTCCTGTGAAGAAAATACTCTCTGTAGGTTAGCTCTCGTTAACATTTCAATTTATTAAGAAAGGTTTACGTTGATTAATTTTATTTAAAACATATATACATTATTTATTAATCATTATTTTATTTCGTGTGTATTATAAGAGTCTTGCCAATTGTTGTGTATTTAAATGTTTCTGGAATTGAAGCCAAATTATTATTACAGTTCAGATACAGTTCATATAGATAAGCCCGTTATCAGCCAATACCAGCCGAAATATAAGGCGTGAAATTCACAGAAGCGACGCGGCGCGGATACGGCGGCGATACGGTGCAGATGTGAGACTTTCGGATGCTTTCGGCCAATCAAATCGTATCGTAAAAACACGTATCGCCGGCATCGCCGCCGTATCTGCGCCTTATCTCCGCCGCATCTCTTCTGTGTATTTCACGCCTAAGGTAGTTGCAGCCGAGCAAACGAATGTAAAAGTATGAGAGCGTGTACAGTCAGCGTCACATCGATATGAGCGTCTGAACAATGTAATAATGCATTATGCATTTACTAAGATCATTTTGAACACTCTGACTGCTTAAATAAATATGAAAAAATGAGTGCTTAGATATTTTGAACATCATCGTGTGAGACAGAAAGATGTAATTTCTCAGAAAAGTTTCACTGGCGTTGGGGCTTGGAGAACATCTTTAATCTCATGGACTGGAAAAGGCTTCGGTATCAACATATATGGCGATTATCTCACTTACACTCTTTTTGCCGTCGATGTAGTTCTAATGGTTAAGACCTTGGAAGACCTGAATGCAATGCTCGAAGATAGGGTTGCCAACCCTACTATATAATATAGTATCCTACTATATAATATAGTATATTGAGGACTCGCCTACTATATTTTTTGAAAAAATATATAGTAGGCAAAACTACTATATTTTTTCAAGTGAAAAAAATTAAACAAAAGCAACAAAAAAATACGTATAAGTATGCCCAAGTAATTGCATAATATTTTTTGTGATTAAACACATGTCTTTATGGTTGTTGAATAAATTATTAAAATGTTATAGTACTTACTTAAGTATGAAAAATGCAACTTCTTTAAAATCCTCCATACAAAACTTCAACCTACTATATTTTTTTTTTTCGCTTTTTCGCCATCTACTATATTTTTACACTAAAAATCTTAAAACTACTATATTTGATCCAAAAAAAGTTGGCAACCCTACTCGAAGATCTCCGTAGTGCTTTCCAAAGAGTGGGACTAAGAATGATAAAATGAAAATCTTGTTGAATGTCCATAAAAGGTGTGGGACAGGAAGACGTAATTTCTCCGAAACGGTTCAGATGTTCTCCAAACTCCAACGCAGCGTTGAAGCTTGGAGAACATCTTTAATCTCATGGACTGGAAAGGGCTTTGGTATCAACATCTAGGTCCTAGATTCTAGAACGAGTATCTAACCTTACCCTCTTTTTGCCGACTGTAATGAAAATTTTTACCCCCGGGGTATTGATGGTATTTACCCCACTGAAAATCTTAGTCGGTAGAGCAAAGGGGTCATGTGGATTCGCGTGGCTCAGTCATCTATGGACTAACTATAATTTTGGGCGCCGTTAATGTAAAAAAAGTAAAAGATTAAAAAGATAAAGCGTCCACAGATCGAAACAAAGTGAGTTTAATAAATCAAACCAAGATTTATGTTGAAACAAACATTTATTTAACGTATTGCATAACTGACACAAAGTTAACAACTATTCATTAAGAAATGTGTCATAAAAATATTTAAAACCACTTGGGTTATAAGGGGTTTAACGAGCCATCCGAAGGGTTAAAGTGAGGTCACACATTATATTTCAAAAGGAAGTTTGGGAAGTTCTTATTGCCGAGACATTAAGGCTTTGGAAGACCTGTAGCTCTACCATGAGTTGATGCAAACTATTTTCACTACCTAAAACTATCGGACATCTGCAACATCACATTTAATGTGAGTGAAAGAGAGAAAACTTTTAAGGTAGCGAAAACAGTTTGCATCAACCAAAGACTTGTTGACTTTCGTTTGTATTTGGGATCAACTCACATCACGGTAGGGCCACTGAACACAATGCTCGAGGATTTCTGGGGTGTTATTCTCTAACATGCAACTTCACTGTCAGTGATTGTTTTGTCGAGTTTCTGATAGGTGCTATAAACCCATTACTGAGCCACTAGGCAAAATGCCATACATTTCAAAGAGTACCAGTAATGGAAATAGTACACCTACCAGACGAACTGGACGCTGCAAACTTTAGAGAATCGCATAATTGTAGTGCTTTCCAAAGAGTAGAACTTAGGATGATAAGATAATGTACCTACCCGCTCCAGTTTATGCTGATAACACTACTTGAAGTTATTGATCTTTATGAATACCTGGGCACAGTGGCGGCGCTAGTCCACACGTGGACTTCAGCGACATCAGGTTTGCGAGGCCTCTTTTATTTCCCAGTCCCCGGGAAATCAATTCTCATCTCAGTACCAGTCACGACTAGGGTTACCATATCTCAGGATTTTTGGCCTTTGCTCAGGATTGCGGCCGGATTTTGAAAATCTGAGGAAATCTCAGGATTTTTTGGATTTTCAATAAAATTCAGTACATTTAAGAAAAAGAATTCTTCATTTAGCTTTAAGCCCACCGGTAACGATCAATTGCGATTGTCAATTTTTCCGCATTTGACGCCCATGGACGGAAAAATTGATCGTTTACACGTGCAATTGAAGCGATTGTCAATTGCTCCAACAATGGCATTGACGGAAAAATTGACAATCGCAATTGATCGTTACCGGCGGGCTTAAGTTTAGCTTGACAGTGCGATACTCTTCGTGATGAACAGGTCCATATTACATGAGACTTACCTTCCGTAGAAAACGTGTAATTTTTATACAGTATAAGCTTCTTGCCACGTGACGTTATGTACTCGTATGTTCCTGTGAAGAAAATACTTTCTGAAGATTAGGTGTCATTAACGTCTCAATCTTTTAAGAAATGTTTACGTTTATAAAATGTTAAATAGATAAAAGTATTTAAATAAAAATATTATTTTATGTGTATTATGCCACTAAATTAAAAAAAAAAAAGTATTTAAATAATATTTTTATTTCGTGTGTATTATCACAGAATGGTATTATGTCAAGTATTTAAATGTTTCTGGAATTGAGGCCAAAGTATCATTACGGTACGTAGTACCTACTTATATTTATTCTGTGATTACGGTTCAGACACAGAATATATAATTAGGTCAGATATACAAGCCAGTTATCGGACCGATCCAGCGAACTTAAATCGATGGAACAAGCATTCTAATAAAAAAATGGCACCTCACGACATGAAAATTACAACTAAGTGGATGGAGCTAAAAATACTGGCATTTAATTTTACACCATTTGAGAAGACTTCTTTTCTTTCCAATACAAATTCAATTATTGTACAGAACGCTAACGTCAGTCACCGAGCGCGTGGCTGGACTACAGGTGAGCGGATTGTAATTTATTGGATTGGGTCTCGGGTGCCATTTTTAAGCAATATTTGGTTTGCAATAACGCTTCCATAGATTTTAGTTCGCTGGACCGATCTATGCTCAGACTTGCCTCTGACTATCCGAACTGAATGTAGTCTAACTAGCTACCACTATACATAGATTACAACAGCGGTTCCCATATTCTTTTAGCTACGGAACCCTTTTTGGTTAATCGTTTTTCGGCGGAACCCTAGTTCAAGTAAGAAGTAAACTAACCAGGGTTGCCACCTTTGGGAACAGAAAACAGAACAAGGGAAGCTGGCGAGCGCGCAGCGCGAGCCGCGAAAATTTTTTGGGTCTATTTTCTAAATGTACGTTGAAATCATTAAAACTGGCAGTAAAACTACTGTAGAAACTAGTACCTTTTGATCGCGTGTTATCATTAAAAATCGGGACCAAATTAATGGATCGTCGGGACGCGAGATAATATCATCCAAATCGGGTCTGTCCCGTTTTTTTACGTGAAATCACACCATACTGAGGCTTTTTGGCTTGGTGTTCACATCTTGTAAGTTAGCTTGACTTTAAATTCTTTTAAAATATATATTATTATCTTGAATTAATAAACTCTTGAATTTTCGCGGAACCCCTGAGAGCCTCTCACGGAACCCCAGGGTTCCGCGGAACCCCATTCGGGAACCGCTGGATTACAATATGGATGCTACAAAATTTAAGTATAATATTTTAAAATCTGTAAAATTCACCGGAGGTAGTTTTATATAACTTTGGAGGTGGATGGTTGTGTCTGTCGGTGATTCTTACTATGTGGCCTTCATCATCTAAATGAATTTTAGCTTGACAATGCAACGTTGCTTTTCTCGAACAATACCAGTTTCTAGTTGATCTTCCGTGTTTGGAAAACGTGTGATCTTTATACATCATAAGAGTCTTGCCATTATTTAAGATTATGTGTTGGTATGTTTCTGTAAAGACAATTGAATTAAAGCTCTCTAAAAGTACCCTTCGGAGCAATGCGGCTTGCGGATTGCGACATGCGGCTTGCGAGTCACGCGGCCATGCATGCGACTGTACTTTGCATTATAGGAGTGTATGGAACCCTTTCCAAGCGATGCCTCACGGCCGCATACTACACGGTGCGTCTTCCAATGCAAAGTACAGTCGCATCGCCGGCGCCGCGTGGGCACAGAATAGCTACCTAATAGTACAAGGCGTGGGTCGCAAGCCGCATGTCGCAAGCCGCAAGCCGCATGTCGCAAACCGCAAGCCGTAATCCGCATTGCTCCGAAGGATACCTTTAGAAATGTTTGAAATGTTTATCTTGTGCTAACAAAACTAACAAAGTAGAGAGAATGAGAGATACAAGATTATGATGCTTTTATTTGTAATAAAGAATTTTAGGACTTATGATAAGGAATTAAAGAAGGCCAATTAAAATAGTATTTTAGCTCAAACACTGTCGTATATTTATATTGAATTCGTCGTAGGTATTTTGACATTATAAAACAACTTATTTTCATACAAAAACATTATTTCCTTACATATTAAAACTTACTTATTTTTACAGCTATCGAATCAAAGTTGACAAGCCGTGTTTTGTTGAGTACCTAAGTATTTTCATTGTTTATATTAAGTACCTTTCTTAGATTCAGCGTCAAATATTAGAGGAAGTAGGTACATGAAAAGTATCGTAATCGTGTGGATAGATAGTAACACCCTGTCAAAAGTACCAACTTATTACTAAACTCGACTGTACTATGGGCAACAGCGTCGCTTAAGGACCTGCAAAACGTAGCGTCAATGAAAACATATAAAGTTTTGTCGCATAGTTAGAAGAATCCACTCATTTTGAAAGGTAGAAAAAAATATTGTTGTATTTGACATATCCTGAATTAAAGACTTAGCTATAAATAATTTCAATTAAAAGCTTAGTTAGTGAAAAAAACATGTTTTTCTAAAAAGTTTTTTCGTCGCGTAATACTCGAAATTTTCAGCGGCAACTAGCATATTTTTTTCAAAATACAATTCGAACATAAGATGAATTAAAGACTTATCAAAAAAAAAGAATGCAAATGTTATGGATCACTATTAAAATCAAAATAAACAGGTTTTTTTAGCGCCTGAAAAATGTAAAGAGCAATACACTTAGAAAAATATTTGCTAGTTTTCGGCATTCACAGAGATATGGAGCGGGCGGGCGCGGGCGCGCGGGGTGAACGCCCGGGGCTTGCATCGGGTGGTATCGAGAATGGATGGGGCCGTACTTTTCATTTCATATTTCATATCGAAACTTGTTGGTCAAGTCGGTCTCGTCTTTTTCTTTTGGATTTTGGAAAGTTTTGTAAACTTTGTTTGTTTTAAGTAAATAAAAGAAAATCGGGTTGCACTCCGGGAGTGCCGGCAGAAGTGAAAACTTGAATATTAACGTTGTGCATTTTTGATATTTTGGAATGGTTAGAGAATAATTGCATTTGAATTTACAAATACAAAACAGTATTGTACGAAAGGCTTATCCATAGCTTGACAGAATATCTAGAGTTTTGACCAAAGAGAATGTAAAAAACCGGCCAAGTGCGAGTCGGACTCACGCACGAAGGGTTCTGTACCAAAAAACGGCAAAAAAAATACGTTTGTTGTATGGGAGCTCCCCTTAAATGTTAATTTTATTCTGTGTTTAGTATTTGTTATTATAGCGGCAACAAAAATACATCATCTGTGCAAAATTTCAACTGTCTACCTATTTTTGTAATTAATATCGAGCAAAAAAACGGCAAAAAAATCACGTTTATTTTATGGGAGCCCCCCTTAAATATTAATTTAATTCTGTTTTTAGTATTTTTTGTTATAGCGGCAACAGATATACATCATCTGTGAAAATTTCAACTTTCTAGCTATCACGGTTCATGAGATACAGCCTGGTGACAGACAAACAGACAGACAGACAGACGGATAGACAGACAGACAGACGGACAGCGGAGTCTTAGTAATAGGGTCCCGTTTTCACCCTTTGGGTACGGAACCCTAAAAAGCGCGTTGCTATGATGACACAAGTGTTTACGTCTTGAAATGACGCGCCGCTATTTTCGCCGCGCCCCGTAGAAAGAGAGGGGGATACTTCCGACGCCGGCTGTCTACTCTCCATCCGTCACATCCGTCTTACGAATTTTCGATCAGGGTCACGTGATCCTGACTGACTGACGCGAGTTCAACAAAAAAGCGTACAACGCCGATAAAGAAGGTTTCACTTCAATAATTTTATTTAGTGTTAATTAAGTAATAGTTTTAGCTGTTTGTTTTGTAGTTTTAGGTTTTAGTAATAAATAAAATAGTGTTAGTATTAGAAGCGATGTAGTAGATAAACGCCCGCCTAGTCGCGCTGCGTCTAGCAAGACTTGATGTCGATGACGCGTCGTCGTCGACATCATAGTCTTAAAGGTCACGGAATTTTTGGTAACGGTCGAGGAAAAGGTTAGATTCGTTTTTATAGGTTGTAAAGTGGTCACCTAATGTGAATGATGTCGGTCTGCCTGATCTCAGTGGTTGCCACTTCCAGTAATAGCGCTTATAAGAGGCTTCATTGTTACGAGAAAGTAACGATCAGAGAAATTGTCAGTATTAATACCTATTTAAAGTATGGCTTCTCCGTAGTTAAAACGATGAGGTCTGCCGGCTCTCAGTGGTTTCGTTTTAGAGCTATGACGCGCGCAAGTTACGACTATTTTTTTTGAATAGTATTTTTTTAAAATATTAATCGATAGAACTCTTTATTATATAAGAAATTTCTTAAGATATTTGTGTCTAAAACGAAAAGTTTGGCTGGATAAAAATATTTTATGGTTTTTTTGTATGGAGTGAGACATTCAATGTGCTCTTACGGCTAATTCCTAATATTTTCCGCCTCAAAACTACTTCTTCGTCAATATTTCACATGTTTACAATAATCCTACAAAATTCTGATATAATTCTGTGGAAGTCAACTTCTGCCGTCCCTCAATGCCTCCTCTGCGGGAACCAGGAGGATCTTTGGCACATACCGTTTTGCCAATTTATTTTCCGAGTGTTCTCGTTTAGATTCTTTAGATCCTGGCAATGTTGTACCATCGGTCTTACCAAGTTGTGGGATTTTAATGTCGGAAATCCACATCAGAGAGACCGAATTTAAAAAAAAGCATTGCTTGATCTGGGGCTGTATTATGACCTCTTATTTCCAGTCAGTTTTCTGGCTATCAATCTATCTCTTTTATTTGCTATACACCGAGAAAAAGATGTCACTACAGCAATTTATAAACCTGGCAGGATTTAAGAGCTTGTAATACGGCCTCTGGACGTGAATAAAGCCAGTAGTCTGGATAGTATACCAGCCATAGTTCTCAGGACTTGCGCCTCTGAGTTAGCCCTAGTATTAACACGCCTGTACCGATTGTCTCAAGCAGTGTTTCCCAATCAGTGGTACGCGTACCCTAAAGGGTACGCGAAGTTGCATCAAAGGGCTACGCGGAGCAATCTCTTACTGCTCACTAGTTCCAGTGGATATAGTTCCATGGAACTACTGATACTGATTATTCTCACTAGTTCCATTGGCAATGGAACTAGTGAGAATGAATATATGGAACTACAGAACAAAAAGTATCAGTAGTACCATGGAACTGTATCCAATGGAACTAGTGAGAATGATTGGAACTAGAATATTATATCAGTAACCTTTTTTATTTTTATTTTTTTAGATAATAATTTAATTAAAAAGTTGTTTTTTCATTGTTCTTTTGCTTAAAATATATTTTATATCATGTTACTTAACAAAAGTAACATGATATAAAATACATATTTTCTTTCATTTAGAGTCAAAGTCAAGTCAAAGTCAAAGTCAAAAATAGCTTTATTCAAATAAACTTAATTATTAAGTACTTTTGAATCGTCTATATTTTCCTACCTTTACCTACCTTTTCGATATACTACAAGTCTACAACGACTTTACAGTGGAGGAGTGAGTTAAAACAATATTTATTACGAATTTTTTCCTATTTTACAAACTGATGATGACAAGATTAGTATACATACATACATATACTCACGCCTGTTTCCCATGGGGGTATGCAGAGACTATGGATCGCCACCTGCTACGATCATTGCACACTTCTTTCACTTCATTCACATCCATCAGTCTTTTCATACATGCCCTGCGGTTTTTGTCACTGCGTACACCAAGCTTTTTTATAATAACCTCTAATTAGTCCACGTAGGTTTTTCTGGGACGCCCTTGCGCAATCGTTCCTTTTAAATTCGCACAATTTATCTCTTTCGTGATTCGCCTTTCATTCATCCTCTCTAAGTGACCAAACCACCGAAGCATTCCTTTCTCAATTCTTGTCACTATATCATCTTTCAGACCACACCTTTTACGAATCACATCATTGCTCACTCTATCACTCAATTTTACTCTACATATTTTCCTCAACGATCGCATCTCTACCGCATTTATTCTGCTTTCATTCTTCTTCTGCCATAACCAAGATTCACTTCCATACATCAGTGTCGGTACCAGCACTCCGTTATGAATAGCCATTCGCGCCTTTGCCGAAACGATCTGACCTCATAACCGAGTGTATAGCACCATTCACCGAATTTCCTTTTGTCACTCGCCTTTCTATATATTTCTCTCTCTTTCCATCCCTTGTGAACAAACTCCCCAAGTATACAAACTCACGGACTTGTTCCACTTTTTCGCCACCTAACATTACCGTACAGTCAGTCATTTCTTCATCTCTCTCAAACACCATCACTTTCGTCTTAGTTACATTCACTTTCATCCCTTTTCTCACAAAATCATCATTCATAACAGACATCATTTCCTGCAACTCTTGCGCAGAAGACGCAAGTATAACTTGGTCGTCAGCGTAGAGGAGGCACTTGATTTGAGTCCCATTCATCATAACTCTACAGTCACGTTCTTTCAGACCTTTTATACAACTGTCCGAAAACAGATTAAAGAGCCATGGTGACGCAACACATCCCTGTCTGACACCCCTAGAGATGCCAAACCAGTCAGTGTATACGCCGTCAATCCTGACGCATACACGGGAATCCTCATAGAGAGATTTCAGTGCAAATATATAGCTATTTCTTAATAAATTATCATAGAATATTATCGAAACTGCCACTTTCGATACAATTCCAGATTTCAAAAGCATTGAATACTATTGAATCAGCCATATTCGATAAAATTCCTGATTTTAAAAGCATGGAATATTATCGAATGTGAAATATCTTGGAAAATATTTTTATAACTTTATAATAAAATTGTTATTAGGCACAAAAAAAGAGACAAAAATAAGCTATTATTTAGTAAAGAAACTTTAATGATACAATTCAAAATTACGATTTTATGTTTTTTGTGTAAAAAAACTTTAAACTGCTCTACTGTAAAGTACGTGATTTGCAGTTTCAACACTATTAGTTGTGGCAGTCGATATTTTTGTTTTTTCGTTGGAAATATTAAAGCTTTATATATTAAAACAATTATTAATAGACTTTAACTGTGTGACTGGATGTTTTTTTAGCTTTTCTAGTGTTAAAATTGATAAGAAAGTGAAAAAAATGACAAAACAAACAGGTAAGACCTGTTAAATAAATGTCATTTCCGCAATCACCATCCCATACCTATACCATACCCATACCATAACCTCAAGAACGACATCCATATCGATTTTTGTTTTTTTCCCCATTTACCCCCTAAGGGGTTGATTTTCAAAATCACAAAATATAATATGTATGCCTATTTATTTTTAGACGTGCTCCTACGAAGCTTAAAGTTGTATTTTTTTTTTTTATTCTTTTTCCATATAAAATTTGAACCCCATTTTCACCCTTTTTGGGGTTAAATCATGTCCACCGTGTTGGACTCCAAAATAAATGTCATTTTCTCAATCGTCAGAAAACTACAATAACGACATCCATATCTATTTTTAGGTTTATTTACCCCATTTCATCCACATTATCATTCCCATAGGGATCGAAATACTAACAATAATAATGTACGTTACGTTAAATTTGCATCCATAAGCTTAAATAATAAATTTAGCGATTTTCACTTCGAAAATGAAGGATATTTATTATTTCTATACACAACTTCATCCCCCTTTTCACCCTTTAGAGAGTAGAATTAAAAAAAAAATTTTTTTTCGCGATTTCGTGGTTGGTCCCATAGTAAAAGTTGTTCATTTACGTGGTCTGAAATCCCTATTTCATTGTTAGATATTCTTAAAAATTAACCGTGTATATTTAGATCACTCGAAGTTGCAACCACTGAGATCAGGCGTACCGACATCATTCACATTAGGGGACCACTCTACAACCCATAAAAACGAGTCTAACCTTTTCCTCGATCGTTACCAAAAATCCCGTGACCTCTCAGTCTATCAAGTCTCGCCTAGGAGTCGCGCAACTCATATTTTTAGAGTTTCGTCAACGAAACAGCCTAAGATACACCAAAAATGCAAAATACCAAAATTATTATGTGCCAATAATGAGCTTAGCAAAAAGGCAACACAGTGCACAAATTGGAAATAATAATCATGTAAATAATTTCTTACAAGAACCAAGGGATAGTAAAAGGATAGTAGGTACCCCAAAGACAATTTTTCTTATAAAAATAGACCATCACTGTGGGAAAAATTTTCAAAGAAATTTTCTTGGCAATCGAGTTTTTATTTTTTTTTATAACACTTTAAGCTCGTTTACGTGATTAAAAGTATACTTTTTCTGTAATATCTCAAAATGTAATTCAAAGTTTTGTTCACCCTGATCAGAGAACATGACATTTATTCACAACAGCAAATAATTTAAAATTAAACAAAAATTTTCTAAATGCGGCCCAGTCTACACCGCTACACTCGCAGCGCAGGTGAGGTGCGGCGCGGGAGGGGCGCCGCTGCACGTGCACACCGCGCTTCGTCTGCCGCACCCCCTCAAAAACCTAAAAATTCGATTAAGCAGCGCCTTAACCAGTTTGCAACAAAATTCGTGTGCGCGCGTATCGCCCCTGCACGAAATAAACGTATGTGACAGCGGGCGCGGCGTGCAAGCGATTTTAACCTTAGCAGTGGTTAAGCGACGCTGTTGCCCATGGTACAATAGTAGGTACATTATGAGACAAGTTAGCTTAGGTTGCTCATTTCACACGAGGCTGTGCGTGCGCAACTCAGCCAAGTGTGCAATAAGCAAGAGCTCACGAGTTTCATATGACGTTTTTCAACACATTTGCGTAGTAATTTACAAAGTAATTTACCACACAGCAACAAATACGACAAAAACAAAATATGAAAATTATGTCAAAAGGCTTTTTTTGACACGCCCAATGCTTAGAGTAAGACGGGCTTCTAAAGAAAGAGAAGCCATACGAAGCGTTCCCCTCTGCCGAAGTATAAGCCCAAATGGGCATACGCATTAGTAAAACCAGTTGCGCCCGGATTTCTTTCTAGACCGAGTCCAGTCGCGCATGTGAACGCTGCTGTGTTTAAAATGTCGAATTTATGAGTTTTTTGCTGTTAAAAGAGGTCTTGAACATCAAGTATACAAAAAGACGGTGTTACATTTCACATTAAAGTAAATTTTTATCGTATTATTGCTATTTGTTTACATTTAAACATTAAATTCGTATATTTTATTCTTGATTAGTTGTCAAATTTGTTCAGTGACATCGGGTCTGCTAGTCCATGGCTCGTCCGTACAAATTTCAGATCTGTCGCTAGATAAATCCGAGTTCTCGCCGATGGGCAACTTAGTGATGTTACCGTTAAATAATGTTTGTCGATAAAGTGTTGGTCAATCTGGCCCTGATTATGCGTCAAATACATTTGCGAGATGTTTGCATGATTTGCTTTGCACTGATGTGAGCGCGACGCGACAGATATCGCGAAATAAATTTCGAAATAGTAGATTATACAACAAGTGAATAAAAAGGGAATTTAGTTCGAGGTATACAAAGAACCGAGATGAAATTTTTTTTCACGAGTTGTGTTGTGTACTCTACTTTTTACCATTGACTGCGAGAAAGCAAATAGGTACCTAACAGTACTTTATACTTAGTATTTATAGTTGACCATCAGCCATTTTTAATGTCCCCACTACTGGGGCACAGGCCTTCCTTATAGGTGGGAAGATGGGCGATAACCTACCACGCGGGCCCAATGCGGATTGATGGGTGTTAACGACTGCAAATGCAGCCGGGACCAACGGCTTAACGTGCCTTCCGGGGCACGGAGGAGCTCGAGATAATACATTTTTGGTCACCCATCCCATGACCGACCCATGCGTGAAATTAGAAGTTTTCCAATGACATAAAACAACCACGCTAAGAGAGATGGATGGTAGGTACCCCCCCTTGGTAGGTAAGGAGGGGTGGCATTCAAAGTTTCGCGCCGCCGCACTTCAGAAAAAAATCATATCTCCTTCAATATACCTACCACCTCGAATGAGGTATCATATTATGATAAATCAGGGATGATGAAGCCATTTTTGAGACATTGAATGTACAGTTTCTTAAAAAAATAATGATATATTTTACTATATTGACGACATTATCAAAATCAGTTTGCTATTTTTTTATTCAACAGTCGGTCGGTATCTTTCAAAATTCAAATTGTTGGGTGTGCAGATAGCAGTACTGTCATGGAGCGATGTTCAGTGTCAGCAGCCTGAGCCCAACTTCCCTGGGTATACATTAATCCCAACCCAATCACCTACACTCTCAAGATTTTTGTATAAAGCTCGAGCGTATAAAAATGACCTCTTTGTTGTTATTCACCCCATCGTAAAATGATTCAGTTTGTAACCTTTATTCCTTTTTCCGTATCGATATTGCTGCATCGACAGTTGAGCCCAGCCCTTTATGTCAATAACGTGTCATATTTTGATGTGTGACTCATCCGTACACAAATTTTTGCTGTTTTGTTTTATTTTTTATGTGTGAGCGTCGTCATTACAGTGTTGTTTTTGTATGTGGGTATGCGGAACTGCACTTGTGTGCATTTCCCTCCCCCCGCAAAAAATGCCAGAATAATTTGTATAGAGTAATAATCGCTAAGGCTTCTCCCTTTGTGACGAAACAAAGCCTTTGTTGCTCGAAGCGCCCAATGCATGAATATTTTGCAAACAAAGGGGTGAATGAGCATACAGCTTATTTAAAAATTATAATTTTAAGTGATAAAATGCAGATATTTAATATTTTATAACAAAATATTGTGAATTATGAATAATTTGATAATAATAAATATATGTTTGAACTGATTAAGGACTTTCAAATTTATTTATTCCATGTTACTAAAATAACCGGCCAAGTGCGAGTCGGACTCGCGCACACAGGGTTCCGTACCAAAAAACGGCAAAAATAAAACAGATTTGTTGTATGTGAGCCCCCCTTAAATATTTACTTTATTCTGTTTTTAGTATTTGTTGTTATAGTAGCAACAGAAATACATCATCTGTAAAAATTTCAACTGTCCAGTCTACCTGTTGTCGTTATTAATATAGAGCAAAAAACGGCAAAAAAAAACACGTTTGTTGTATAGGAGTCCCCCTTAAATATAATTTTTATTCTGTTTTTAGTATTTGTTGTTATAGCGGCAACAGAAATACATCAACTGTGAAAATGTCAACTGTCTAGCTATCACGGTTCACGAGATACAGCCTGGTGACAGACGCAGACAGGCGCAGACAGACAGACAGACATGCGGACAACGGAGTCTTAGTAATAGGGTCCCGTTTTTACCCTTTGGGTACGGAACCCTAGAAGTGGGTTTGTGGGTTACGCCCCCGGTGTGTTAAGCCTCCGTGGTATTTGCACCCGATTTTTTACTAAGAAATATGTTATTACTTAGTAAAAAAACCGGGTGCGAATACACCGGGGGCAAAACACACCGGGGGCTTAACACACAAACCCAAAAAATAACAGTAGGTTTTACCCGCGGGCTGATTATCTAATTAGAAACCATCTAGTGACTGGTCTCATTTGACAGATGAATGTGATACATTGCTACTTCTTTTTGGGGTAAAAAAACATACCAAAGAAAAGTAGCAATGTATGTCAAATAAAACCGGTCACTAAATAGTTTCTATTTAGATAATCAGCCTGCCGGTTAAATTGGGAATGCTCTGTTTACTCGCATAGAACTTGCAGTAAGGTACTAATTTAACTTTGTAGGGATAATTCTATAACACACTAGTGTTTTATATATTACGCACGGTGTTTGTTATAGCTCAGTTTATGTCCCTAAAAGCGATGTATTAGGGCTCACTTTACGAGCAAGTGTGTTGAAAAATGAATTATATTTTTAAAGTCTGTAATAGTCACCGGAGTTAGTTTTATATATCATCGGCGCTGGATGGTTGTGTGTATTGGTGCTTCTTACTACGTGGTCTTTTTTGTCCAAATGAATTTTAGCTCCGCAACCCAACGTTGATTTTCTCGAACAATACATATTTTGTTTCGAACTACCTTTTTTGGAAAACGTGTATTTTTTATACATGATAACAGGCTTTCCATTTAAGGTTATGCGTTGGCATGTCTCTGTAAAGAAAATTTAATTAAGTCTCTGATAAATTCACACAATTAACAAAATAGAAATAAAGAGAGATACAGGAGATTAGAATGCTGAAGATATCTTATATAAATAAAGTGACGATAGGGCCGAAAGTGTAAGCGCACTATACCCGGAATCCTCACCACTGAGGAACTGGCTATCTTACCTCTAACTGCCGGAAAACAACAATTTTTAAATTGTTGTTATAGCGTCAGACTTTAGTAAGATGGTGGTATCTAGCCAGGCGGACTTGAAATCAGCCCTACCACCAACCAGGGGCCATACCGGCTAACGAATCGAGCTTCGGAAAATTTGCCGAGTTTCAAATTAAAACAGATAAATCGAAGTAAGTAATTACTTACTGTACTATTTGTTGAAGTTATTTGGAAGATATTGATGTTTGTGTGACCTCATGAATTAGGGTTCGCCATTTTGTCCGATTGGGGCTCGATTTATCTGTTTTAATTTGAAACCCGACAGACTTTTCGAAGCTCGATGCGTTAGCCGGTACGGCCCCAGAAGGTTTTAGGTCAAAATATAAGTCAACAATGTCTTATTTTCATATTGGCTTATATTAGACTTTATAAAACTACTTATTTTATACAAAAACTTTATTTCCTCACACATTACAAATACCTACTTATTTTTATTTGTACAATCATTGCAGCAAAGTTATTAACCCGTGTAAATAATGATTAGTAAGGATTTTCATTGTTTATATTAAATATTTTCGTACAGTCAGCGTCAATTGAATTAATTTTCTCTGTAGGTTAAGGCACATATATCCACAACTTAAAAAGTAAAATATTAATAATTCATTCGCGTTAAGAAAATAGTGAGTCATCGTTTTAACACGAATGAACAGTGGCGACCGCGTCCCCCCCAAAGATGGCTGTGGAGATCCTTGGGGGAGGCCTATTACCCAGCATTGGTGTAGACTACTAAGAGTACCTATAGATAGTACAAATAAAGGAGACCCGCAATTTTATGTTCAATTTGTATACCTTTTTATTTTTTTAACACTTCAAGGCCCGGAAAATGAGACACAATAGATTTTCTTTCTATTGTTCTCCGGTCGCATGCGACCGCACGGTCATTCATGAATTAATTTGTGATTCTATGTATCTGTCAACCAAATGACAGTTATCAATGCCAATGACATTTTGGTTTTCATAATTTCGAGCAAAGGAATTTTGGTCATAATTACTTTTCCGCCCTTTGGCGATTTAATGTGGATAACGGAACGTTTTAGATGAGTCGTTGTTTCCCTAATATTTCCATATCAAAAAATATTCATCATTGAATAAACATTTTTCTACATGTGCTAAAAATAAAACATAACTTTAATCATGTAGCAAATATTGTTGGCTATATTTTAGGAACAAAATCAATCGTGTACAAGTTAAGCATTTTTGGGACGTGGCGAGTCTCCTTTATCATATTTTTAAACTCTGTGAAATTCACCGGTGTTAGTTTTAAATAATTTAGGTGGTGGATGGTTGTGGTGATCGGTGGTTCTAACAATGTGGCCTTCATCATCTAAATTAATTTTAGCTTCACAATGCATTGCTGATCTTCTTGAACAATACCAGTTTCGATTTGTACAACCTTTTTTGGAATACGTGTAATCTTTGTACAGGATAACAGGCTTGCCATTTAACTTTATATGTTCGTATGTTTCTGTAAATAAAATGGTATTAAGGCTCTCCAAGAATGCCGTTGGCGTTAATATTGTTTCTTAGTGCTAGCAAAATTAACAAATTAAAGAGAATGATAGATACATCATACAAGAGATTAGATATGTTGCTTAAAACATCTTATATAAAGAAATTAAGGCTTATACATAGGTATAATCAGGAAATAAAAAATAAAAATGAGGCTAGCTAAAATAATATTGTAGCTGTCGTATTATATTGGCTTCGTCGCAGGTATTGCGACATTATAATAGTAGATTATACAACAAGTGAAAAAAGAGGGAATTTAGTTCGAGGGACTAAGTTGGATCCCGAGAGCAGCGAAGGATTCTAGAGTTGAATCTTGAGCGGAGCGAGGGATTCAAAGGACCGAGATGAATTTTTTTTTTATGAGTTGTGTACTCTACTTTTTACCATTGACTGCAAGAGAACAAATAGCAGTACTTATACCTATAGTATTTATAGTTATTACATTTTAATTATTTAGGTAGGTAATCAGTAATATTTAAACATTAGAAAATAGTGAAACTAGAAGTTTTCTAATGACATAAAACAACCACGCTAAGAGGGAAATTACATGATCGGTCTAGCAGCAGTCCATTTCATCACTTTGAATTTTTACAGTCAGAAGATTGTACCAGACTGATGGAATGGACTGCGATGCAATGCAAGACTAAACATCTAATCTCCTTCTATTAAATAGAAAAGAACTCAAAGATAAGACACTAAAAAGAACCTAATTAATTAGGCGGGATATTTTTTTACAAAATAACCCAAAGATAAGACACTAAAAAGAACCTAAATAAAATTGGCGGGAGGCTTTATCTATGGAACAGCGCCATACTTTCAGCATCTTTTATTTTTTTTACATATGTAATTCATACGATGCGCGCTTGTTCTAAATTCAAATTATTTTTATTCACTCGGTGAATAAAACAGCGTTTTATTCACTCTTATCGTTGAATTAAACGCACTTTTTCGAGTGGCGATGGTAAAAAACAAATTTATTTTCATACAAAATATTTATTATACAATTCTTCATTATCCTTAACGCATTAAAACGTAATTATTTTTATAAATTCAACCATCGAATTAAAGTCGACCCATGTTTCCTTAAGAATTTTCATTGCCGTACGTACAGATAGCGTCAATTATAGGGTCACATACTTAATTCTAACAGAATTTTTTTTTTTTTGTTTTACTTATATTCTAAAAATATATTTTTTTAAATGTTTCCGAATACTTATATGTATTACTATTTCATGCTGACTTTTGTCGTCGGATGGGTGGTAAAATTTGCATTGTATATTATTTTTAAACTCTGTAAAATTCACCAGAGTGAGTTTTCAACATCTTCGGTGGTGAATGGTTGTGTGTATTGGTGGCTCTTACTATACGGCCTTTATCGTCTAAATTAATTTTAGCTTGACAATGCAATTTGGATTTTTTCGAACAATACCAGTTTCGAGATGATCCTCCTTGTATGGAAAACGTGTGATATTGATACAGGATAACAGTCTTGCCATTCAACGTTATGAATTTGTATGTTTCTGTAAATAAATTTTAATTAATAATCATTTTATTCTAGGGTAAATTAATATATTTAAGATAAAGATAATATAATAATATGTAGATAATATGCCCCCCTAGCATGACCACCGGAACATGAATGTACATATATCGCGTGATATAGCGTTTTATCGTCACTCATCTTTCAAAATCCATTGTCTTTTAGACAGCTAAACGTGATGAATAACAATATCATATCGCGTTTCGATAGTCATGCTAGCGGGGCTGAAGAGATATACAACGAGTTATAAAAAAAACCGGTAATGCCGAATATGTTAGATAGAGTAGGTACCATGTATGATAACTGCCACTTTTTGATTTTTTTTGATCTGCATAGTGGTAGGTAACCCTATACCAAAATTGCTTTTGCCAATTATGGAATCGAATATCATGCCTAGTTTAGATACTCGCCGAGTACAGACGAATAAGCACGAAGACGAGTATGTAAACACCATATTCGGTACTCGCCGCGAATATTCGTCTGTTCTCCGTACGGTGTCGGTTTTTTGACGCGGATCAAAGAATTATTCGTATGTATTCGCGGCGGTGTTTACATAATCGTCATTGTTCACGAACTTTGTCACCATCATCGGTTGCATAAAGATTAAAAAGCCATTAATGATGCTTGGATCCATTTAATGAAGGTATCCATTGCAGAATTAAAGAGAGAAGAGATTCGCTAATAGTGTGGTTTAAAGTTTTACTTTTATAAGTCGGTATACATTTAATATACGTGAAGACGAAGCAGCAAGTCGCACGTCATCCATTTCTGAAAGATCTATGTTCACTGAATATAGACGAATATATAAACGGGTTTGTATTCGTGCCCGAATTACTCGAAGAGTTACTCGGCGAGTATATTCGTCGATAATCTAAATGAGGCATCAAAAACAACAGTCTATTTGCGTCTAGGGTTGTCATTTTTGCAGTTTTCTATACAAATTAAAAAAAAACAAAATTTCTCTGCCCTGTGTTAGTTATCAGGGTTTATAATAATTTTCCAAGATTGTATGAAAAATGAAAACAGTTTTTTGTGAGGTACTTCTTTACTCATAGATAAAGCTATCTAAAAATTTGGTGTCTTTTGTACTAAACTAATTAATTTTGTAATAAGATCCGTCAGAGTGTTTGTGGAACGTTGGTGGTCGGTGGTTATGTTTCGCATAAACTGATATAATTTTCGCATCGTCGTTTAGTTTAATTTTAGCTCCACATTGTAGCGATAATTTTCTTGAGCAGTACCAATGTTTGAAAGAAGGTCCTTTCTTTGAGTAAGTGTGATCTTTGTATAACATAAGGCTTTTTCCATTCACCATTACCATTTCGTAATCTGCTGCAAATTGAAAACTTGAAATTAATAATGTTACCAGTTTTTGTTTTTTTTTTTATTTTTAGGCATTCACAATGCAATTTTTTTATATTAAGATATTTAATATATTAGGAAAAATACTAGAAAAAAATCCTTGGGATTCCGGCCCAATTGCACTGACCAATTATGCTACCCACCTATGAAATTTTCTTATACTTTTTACGTAAGCTCGAAAAAGCGAAAAAGCTCGGTAGCATAATTGGTCAGTGCATTGGGCCGGAATCCCAAGGGTGCGGGTTCGAATCTGTTGTAATACTGGCTAATCAAAATTTGAATTTATATTTCTTTTACTTAATGCTGTATTCTGAATGACACTTCAATAAACAAAGTCAAATACATACAACAGAATCCCGTCTGAGCTACTACGGGTGATTCGATTTTTTCTAATATATTAATGTTACCAGTGTTTACTCACTAAAATATCTTATCAAAACTTGATGGAAGTCAAATAACAATGAAAACCACCATAATAATTTATATGTAACAAACGACAGAAACATGCAAGATAGAACAATCCTACTCCTACTAATATTATAAATGTGAAAGTTTGTGGGTTTGGATGTTTGGATGTTTTTTCCTCGATCACGCAAAAACGACTGAACGGATTTGGTTGAAATTTGGCACACAGATAGAAGATAGCCTGGATTAAAACCAAAAAAATCTTTTATTTCGATATTCCCACGGAAACGGGAACCACGCGGGTGAAACCGCGGGCGGCCACTAGTAGCAAATAAATGCAGGAACATAGATAATAATAAATATATGACAACATCACACACAATGCTCTGATTCCAAAGTAATTGGCTAAAGCACTTGTGTTATGAAAATCCGAGACAACGCTGGAACTACAAACACAAACCTAAGCCAATATAGAAAAGTTCGTTTTCTAAATTGACCCAGCCGGGAATCAAACCCGAAACCTCAGAGACACCTTGAAAACCGAGTACAAACCATTCGATCACGGAGGTCGTCAAATGCAGAAACACAGACAACGACTCAGCACTTTTTTCCAATTGCTTACTAAGAATTTTAGTCCCTGACAGGATTCCGGTCGGATTTGGAAAATGTCAGGATTATTTACATTATAATAAAACAAACCTTAGAAATTAAGCTTTATATATTTTTATTTTCTTTGGTAATAAAAACAATCAACTAGCTAGGTACAGTCGACGGCACTTTATTTATACAGAATGTTCAAAAACTTTGCAACACGAACGGAAAGTACCATAAATTTTGAAGGTGGAAAATTTTACTGAAAGAATTATTTCGATTTTAAAAATAATTAGAACTACATTCATAGATTTTTGAAAAATCGCCTCCATTAACCAGGGGCCGGCCGTACCGGCTAACTTACATGGCTATCGTAATCGCTTCATTTGACAGATGGATTTAATACATTGCTACTTTTCTTTGGTAAGGTTTTATTTGTGCCAATAAGAAGTAGCAATGTTTCACATCCATCTGTCAAATGAAAGCGATTACGATAGCCATGTAGGTTAGTCGGTAGGGCCCCAGACCAGCAGATACCTACCTACTTTATATTTTTATCACGCAGTTATTTACAACTGTTTTCATTTTAACTTAGTTTCGGGTTAGATCAAGGATTCCTGGGTTAAGCACGGAATAGACGAAAAAGATTGGTAAATAAAAAACTTGCGGTCTGCATTTCAAACGGTTTAATTTTATTTGTTACACACACACACAACTTAAAAATTACAATATACAAGTTTAAAATCTTACCATAACATAGTAAGGAAAGGCTCACAGGATCTATGGAAAAAAATGTAAACTTCTACAAAGATTTTACAGGAATGGAAACATAGTAACTGTAGCGACACAAAAAAAATCGATATGGCTCAGATCAAATAAAAAAGGAAGATGGAGCGTTGCGCAGTGGTTGCGAACAACTAAGTTTGAGGCCGGTTTTTGATGGTACATGTGTACGTACTAGGGGGCGGGCGGGGGCCGGGCGGCAGGGTTCGATATGGAACGCCCAATGACGAACGAAAGCCAAGGCGAAGTTTCGTTACATATGTGTGCGTAAACTGTGTATGTAGACAGCCAAGGCGTAGTTTTACTGGCCTCACCCCTTTGTCGGAAGACTCCGTATTTACTTTTTTATTTGGTCTGAGCGATGTGGTCTGTGTTCACCGAGTCGCTTCAACTTCCAAGTCAAATTGCGTCAAGCGCATTCAATTTGCCACCAAACCGCGCACTTTCCCTTTCAACTATTAAGTTAACTTTCGTCAAACGTATTATGCAATATTGATTGCCTTGTCCAAACCGTGAGCTTTTACGTTCAAATTTCTGCCATACATATTTGGCTTTTTGCTAACTATAGGGCATGCGCTATTGCATGTCCTGAGCAGGGATTGAAATACCGTTAAAAAAATAACGATACAACAAAATAACGTTAAAAATACCGTTAAAACATTTTATTGGTAAATTTACTGGTAAAAATAACGTTAAAATTATTGTACCTGTATAATTACCGTTAAATATAGCTTTAAACAGCGTTAAAAAAGTAACGTTATTAATTGGAATAACGTTAATTTTAAAGTAACGGTAACAAAAAGTAAGAAATAACGTTAAAATTAATGTTATTTACTGAAATAACGTTAATTTCAATGTAACGTTATCTAAAGTAACGTTATTTATTAACATAACGTTAATGTTAAAATTAACGGTAAAAAAGTAATAAATAACGTTACATTTAAAAATAACGTTATCATTCCCTGGTCCTGAGGCATGCCTCTGTTGAAAGCGCAAGACTAAAGCGAAAGCGCATGGTTAGCGTACGCTATTGAATGCCTTCATGTGCATGCGTCAAATGAAAGTGAAAGCATCGCGATCGTTAGAAGAAACACCTTTATTTGTGTAAAACCAGAAAGTAAATATAAGTAAGTACAAACATATAATCTCATTTAAAAAAATCCTTGAGAATGCTTCCTATCTAAAACGAAACCAAAAGGTGCAAAATTATGGCGGTGTTAAGATTTTTGCGAGAATCTTATATTCATATTGATTTTTGTGAACCTATTTTCATTTCAATTATTTAAAAATATTTTCAACTAGAGGAATAAACCTAAACTTTATGATAGCATCCATCAGATACTTTAAACAGTCTAGGTGGAGGATGGTTATGATTATCATATGAAGATACAATCTGCATATTATCGTTGAGTTTGACTTTAGCTGGGCATCGAATGGTGATCCTCTTCGAACAATACCAGTGTTTCATCTTCGCACGAGAAAATGTATAGTATTTGTATAATATCATATTCTTGCCTTGCACTGTTACAAACTCACATTGTTCTGCAACAAAAGTGGAATAAGGTGTTATTTAAAACTATAGCGGACTACTTAGTACTTACCCCTATGTCTCAGAACTAAAGACGATAGTTTTCAACATTCAAATAACGACATTATAATCATCAGTAATTTGAATGTACCCAATGCTGGTACACAGGATTCCCTTTCGGATGAATAATGTCTGGTTCACATTAATCCAGTAGGCAAGCATTTCAGTTAAACGGTTCAATACAGAGTTGGATTGCCACTGGAATAGATAATGTTAACCGGCACCGGAATGCACCCATGCCAGTGAGCAATTCCGTCCACCGATCTTTCACACGAATGTGAGTGAATTGCACTATTGTAGTTCAAACAAAAATTACACTCTGCAGTGATTCCAGTGGTTCACTTATTCCATTGGCAATCCAACTAGTATGGCTATTGGAATAATCTAAGCCGAAAATTAAGAGGGGTCTAACAAAGTACGAGGGATACTTGTTTCCTGAAAAGTTTAAAGCATTCAAAGTATCTCCAGACCAGTAGATACCTACCTAAATTTTATTTTTTTAGCAGATACTTACAATCAAGGTTTTCAGGGTTAAGCTCGGAATAGACGAAAAATATTGGTAAATAAAATACTTGCAGTCTACATTTCAAACGATTTAATTTGATTTGTTAAACACTTAAAAATTACGATGTAAGTATAAGTTTAAAATAATAAATTAGTAGGGAAAGGCTCACAGAATTCTTTGGAAAAGATGTAAAATTCTACGAAGATTTTACAGAAATGGGAACCATAGTAGGTAACTGTAGTGATACAAGCAATTTCGTTATGGTCTGTCTTCACCGAGTCGCTTCAACTTTCTAGTGAAGTTGCGTCAAGCGCATGCAATTTGCCTCCAAACCGTGTGCTTTCCTTTTCTACTATCAAAAGCATCAAACGCATGCAATATTGATTGCCTAGTAATGTAAATTTCTGCCTTACATATTTGACGTTTTTGTTAACTATAGGGCATGCGCTATTGCATGTCCTGAGACAGGCCTCTATTGAAAGCGCAAGAGGAAAGCGAAAGTGCACGGTCAGCTCATTTAAATATTATGGGAAAATCATCCTTGAGAATGCTTCCTATCTCAAACACAATTAGGTACAGTTAATTGTCAATAGAAGGCGCTATATCAAAAGGTGCAAAATCTAAACATGGCGGCGTTAAGATTTGTGAAAACCTATTTTTAACCGACTTCAAAAAAAGGAGGAGGTTCTCAATTCGTCGGAATCTTTTTTTTTTTATGTATGTTACTCGATTACTCGAAGACGGCTGGACCGATTTCAAAAATTCTTTTTTTGTTTGAAAGTATATACTTTCAAGTTGGTCCCATTGTCATGAAATCAGGATCTGATGATGAAATCCTGGAGAAATCGAGGGAACTCTTCAAATATTATAGGCACATCTATAGCGATTTTAGTATTTTCTTAAGTAACTTGTGCATTTGCTTACGAAAAGTACCATTTCGGTGAAGTAGAACTGATGATGAAGACCAGCATAGATGATCATCGGAACTATTCAATACTAAGTAGTTCACTGGTACGATACGATTACTTTCATATGGTTGCTAGGCTATTTATGCTCATCATAATTCGTATGGTGAAGAAGAGCTGATAGTGAAGTACCAGGAGAACTCCTCAACAATAAACGCCCCTGTGTCGGGAAAAGCAGTACTATGTAAAAGGTGATGAGCCGTTGACATAAGGCTATTGTAACTTAGATAATATCATCACCAAATATACTTACCACAAAAAAGTTTAAAATAAAAAAGTTTTTAATAAAAACTAAACCTCCTTCAAAAACCTTGAAAATAATCTAACAAAAAACAGTTTCAAAAATAAATTAATAATATGCATATCTTATATTAAACAACGTCTTATGAAGTCGGGTGGGGTTTAACCCATGATTAAAGTTTAGATATATTAGTTTAGATAAAAAATATCGCTCGTCCCCCCCCCCCCCCACCCGACTTCAAAAGGCGTTGTTTAATATAAGATATGCATACAAACTTTCGAGTTAGTTATTATACAGATTTCAATATTTTATTTCTTGCTTTTTAGAGCCATTAATTTATTTTTGAAACTGTTTTTTGTTAGATTATTTTCAAGGTTTTTGAAGGAGGTTTAGTTTTTATTAAAAACTTTTCATTTCAATTATCAAAAAATAATTTCAAGGCACCTGACTAGATGAATAAACCTAAACTTTATGATAGCTCCCATCAGATACTTTAAACAGTCTAGGTGGAGGATGGTTATGATTTTCATTTGAAGATACAATCTGCATTTTATCGTTGAGTTTGACTTTAGCTGGGCATCGAATGGTGATCCTCTTCGAACAATACCAGTGTTTCATCGTCGCACGAGAGAATATGTGATCTTTGTATAATATCATATTCTTGCCTTGCACTGTGACAAACTCACATTCTTCTGTAATAAAAGTGGTATTAGGTATCATTTAAAACTATAGCGGACTACTTACAATCTTTGTCCGAAAACTAAAGAGGGTAGGTATACTTTAAATATTTAAATAACGACAGTAATCATGTGCATTTGCCCCTCTGATTGGTGGAAACTAATTAGGCCAGAAATTGCACTATTGTAGTTTGAACAATAATTACGCTCTGCAGTGATTCCAGTGGTTCACTTATTTCATTGGCAATCCAACTGAAATGGCTACTGGAATAATGTAAACCAAACCAAACATAAAGAATAATCTAACAAAGTATTCGAGGAATACTTGTTTCCTGAAAAGTTTCAAGAATGCAAAATACCTACAGTAGAGTGCCTACCTAAAATTTATATTAATTTAGCAGTTATCAAAAATTGCGATAATTTTAACATAGTTTTGGGTTAGATCAAGGATAACAAGGTTTAGCTAGGAACAGACGAAAAAGATTATTTAATAAAAAAATGCAATCTACATTTTAAACGATTTAATTTCACTATTTGTTATCTTAAATACAAACAACTTATAAATTACAATGTTAGATTAAAATCATAATATAGCAAGAAAAGGCTAATACATGCTAAGCCTTTGATAACTTCCATCATACATTCTAATCAGTCTAGCTGGAGGATGGTTGTGATTATCATTTGAAGATATAATCTGCATATAACGGTTGATTTTGACTTTAGCTGGGCATCGAATTCTGCTCCTCATCGAACAATACCAGTGATTATGATTCCCATGCGAGAATGTGTGATTTTTGTGTAATAACAATTTTTTGTAATTCACTGCCACTGTGACAAACTCACACTTTTCTGAAAATTGAAATAATAAGAATATGGAATTATGTATTTTAAAACTTTAACGGTATGTAAGTTAATCATGTGCTGGCATAAGCTTTCTAATTAGCCACTTAACAAAAATCGTTACTGATCCTCATTTTTGTTTTACGTAGATTTTTCATCATTGTCGAATTATGATGAATTTTAAGCAAAACGCGATTTTCATCTTTAGATATAGTTAAAAATTAACCGTGTATTATATCAATAAAACTATAGGATTCAAACCTGTTATTGATCCTCATTAGAGTAGGTAAATAAAATTACAGAAAAAAAATTAACATAATTTTAATAAAAATATTTTACATAGTTTTCATTTTATAAAGCATTTTAGGACTTAAGCGTTTTCGTCATAATGCGTTGCAGCCCGATGGCGATGTAGGCAAATGAAGTTTGGGCAAAATGCGATATAGACTTATTAGGTACGTTTTAGGCATACATAGAACAAAGGGACACAGCGTTCTATTATTAGAACCTATTAAATTAAGGGACACTAAATTAAATCTAAGGTACTTCTCACAGCCTTAAAATTTCATACAAAATAACATCAAAAAATCTACAGATCTCACACTACGTGCAACTATCAAAGGCATTGAATTGAAAATGTAATTTAGAAATAAAGCACACGATAAAATTTGACAAATTTGTTTTTTATTTAACGAAAAGAAACTAAGCCTTCGAATAACGTCATTTACATGGTTTCCTATGTACTAAATCGGCCTAAATTGTTGGAGCTGACTGTTATCAATGCCGCATAACTCCAGACAATACATAGTCTTAATAGGAATTCATTCTTTATCGTACTGACGATAAAATGAACGGAGCGCACACTGATCTCGCGCGTATAGGACCCGCTACAGTCCTACAACAACCTACAGTTTTTGTCCGCCCTCCTCTTGAGATGGCTCAAACCCGAGATCCATTTTTTCCGTTTCTTGAATAAAGAGCTCCTAAAAAGTTATTGGGACCTCCTTTACGTTCATGCTAACCTGGTACTTTTCAATAGACTGATTGCCCTTTTAGACCTGGTCTTCAGCAGTTAGGACTCAGAGCTGTAGGGAAGGTACTGACCGGATCTGATGAACAGGGGGTCTATTACGAAAAGTTTAATGCGATACACGCAGCTGCGTCCGTGCTTCGTTTTGTTTGTTTCCTATTACAAATCACTTTCGTATGCGATATTGCGAAGAGATTGCGTGAGTTTGACAGTTTCTCTCTAGCGTATCCGACATCGTTCGTTTAGTAGTCCATAAACATTGATAGCCAAATTCAAAATGTTTGTTATAATTACAATCAACGAACTGCGGACGATTATCGTGGCCAAGTGCAAGCCGCATAGGCTTCATACATAGTTAATAGGAATTCATTCTTTAGGACTAACGATAAAGTGAACGGAGCGCAGGCTGACCTCGCACGAAAGGGACACTTCAGCCTACACTATTTTTATCCGCCCGCCTCCTAAGATGGCTCAAACTGTAGTTTAATTGAATCCCGAGATCCATTTTTTTTCCGTTTCTTGAAAAGAGCTCAAAAAAAATTATGCAGAAATTCTCGATCCAAGTCAGCGATTTTTTTTTTAAATTTTAGCAATTCAAAATGCACTTCGAAGCCCTCCGGCAGACGCACATTTTGACATATAGTTCATCCGCGTACCTTTCATATCTGCGAAACTACAGACAAATATCACAATTTCATAAATCGGTGTTCAATGAAAAAGAAATAGTCTAAAAATCTACATAAAACTTTTTCTACTAATTAAATAATACTAATAATTATCATGCCAGTCAAGGTATTATATTTGGTAAAAATACTTAACCAATAAACCAATAAACTAATTTCAAGTAATAATGTCAACCAATTGTTGAAGGCTACGAACAAAGTTGAAGGGCACATTATGAAGCAAGCTAAATAATGTTCATTTATGGAACAATTGGAAACAATTTCTTCGAGCAGTAAGACACAGAAAAACGTTACAAGATGTACACCTTACAGTAGTTTTTTTGTCACATTTACTCATGCGACAACGATGTTGTCTTTCTGTAATTTCTGGCATGTGAGTCGATCCTTGATTCCTACTTATTTTTGACGGTATCGGTACTGTACTAGGTCGACCACGGTTTCTTTTCTCAATTTCATACGAATTCGAGAGATACTTGTTCCCTGAAAAGTTTTAAGCATTCAAAATACCTCTAGTCTAGTACCTAATAATGGGGATTGTCCAAAAAAATCAAATTGGCTGAATATTTTTCATAGGTAGGAATAAGCTCCCTTAGTAATAGAAAAAAATTCAGAATTTTCGGTTGCGTGAAAAAAATAAAAAAAATTAAAGTCTCTTCGACTTCACAAATTTAGGAAAGTAACAGCAGAATGGAGATTATACCTTTGCCAACACCTGCCACTATGACAACAAGAATTTAAAAAAAAAAATGGCATTTTGTGTTCATATATTTTTTTAATACCATGTTGTGGTTGTGGCAGGTGATGGCAAATGTATAATCTCCATTCTGCTGTTACTTCCTTATATTTGTGAAGTCGAAGATACTTTTATTTTTTTATTTTTTTTTCACGCCACCGTAAATTCTGACTTTTTTTCTATTACTAAGGGAGCTTTAAAAAAATATTCAGCCAATTTGATTTATTTCGGACATTCCTTATCATGTTTATTTAGCAGTTATTTACAATTGTGTTATTTTTAACTGAGTTTTGGGTTAGATCAAGGATAGTAAGGCAAGGTTTAGCTCGAAACAGACAAAAAAGATTATTTAATTAAAAAAATGCAATCTACATTTCAAATGGTTTCATTTCACTATTTGCTATATTAAAAACACACAACTTACAAGTACAATGTAAGTTTAAAATATGATTTTAAAAACAGTTTTACTAAAACATCTTACAAGTTACAAGTACAATGTAAGTTTAAAATATGATTTTAAAAACAGTTTTACTAAAACATCTTAAGATTTACCAACATGAGTAAATGTAAGGATTTTATAAAAGGAAGACCATTTTTCGGGCTTTTACCATTACAGTTTGGCACATGCTGGGTTTTACCAATTATGATACTTAGGTAAATGTTGGAATGTGTTAATAAAACAGTGAATCAGCTATCACAACTTAGTAATTTATTTCAAATTACCTATCTCAGACCAAATAAAAAAGTAAAGACGGAGTCTTCCGACAAAGCGGCGAAGCCAGTAAAACTACGCCTTGGCTGTGTACATACACAGTTTACGCACACATATGTAACGAAACTACGCCTTGGCTTTCGTTCGTCATTGGGCGAACCCTGCCGCCCGGCCCCCGCCCGCCCTCTTGTACGCACACATGTACCATCAAAAACCGGCTTCACCTAGTTGTTCGCAACCACTGCGCAACGCTCCATCTTCCTTTTTTATTTGATCTGAGTTACCTATTAGTAAAATCCTTAAACACATTTCATTGTCATTTTGATTTATTCTACAAGCTATCATTATTATTTTATTTATCTTGTATGAGTACTAAGTCATAAATTAAAATAAAATTCCCCATCAGTCGAATCTTTTGTTTAAATTACTATTATGATTTGATAAATTAATTAGTAAAAAGTAAAATATAATTTTAAAACACCTCCTAAATAAATATTTTTTAGCATTTGCCCTCAGATCAAATAAAAAAACCTTTATTTTGGTCTGAGCATTCACCTCGGCTCTGAGGTAAAACCTAAGATTTACCTATAGAAACTGACTACTAAACTATAAATGAACGATAATCGCAGAACAGTTCGAACTTTTACCATTGAGTTGGTAAATATTAGGTTCTTTTTTTGGAAAATCTTAGGATTTACAGTAGTCAACTTCTACAAAGATTATACAGGGATAGGATTAGGAACCATAGTAACGGAAGCGACACAAACAAAGCAGTCGAAGAATAGCTAAGAAATGCAGGATCAGCGAAAAGTAAGTATTTTTTTATTTATATTTTATTTAATTTTTAAATGTTTATACAACGAGACTTATTCACTATAGCTAACACAAAGGAAACCACTAAGCCTTAGTGGTCTTAGTGACTAAGGTCTGTATAATTGTGTTAAGATTCTAAAACGAGATTATCACAAAATTATTAATACCTATTTCTAACATTATTTAGCACTTGTGTGACATTGATTCAATCACATCGTTTCATATTTCAATATAAAAAATGAAAGAAAGAACTTTATTACAGTTTTTTTTCCAAAAAGTATTGTTTTATTGTCGGCTGTAATGTTTTTAATCAAACCGGGAGGCAGTTCATTTCTCAGATCAAATAAAAAAAGGTTCATTTATTAATCTAGGGACAATGTAACTGGCCGTACTCTTGTCGTATTTGTGTCGTATGGGTTATTGGGCCGCTCGATCACAAAAAAAATAAGTGAGACGCTCGATCCTAGGCCTGTTATTAGCAATGGCGCGCGTGTATACAGAGTGCTCCTTTTGCCTTACAATATCACTATCAAAGAAATATTTATTAAGAATTATAAATTTTATGCTATAGTAAACTGGCAATACTCCACAATGCTTGAAAAGGCCCATTTCGTTGTTATGGTATTTGGACTTTTGGCTAATTTTAATTTTACTTTGATCACCTGTTACCACGGCCCCCTGGTAAAGTGTCGAACGAATTGTCAAGAAATAAAAAAAAATAATCGGGTTGCACTCCGGGAGTGCCGGCAGAAGTGAAAACTTGTATATTAACGTTGTGCATTTTTGATATTTTGGAATGGTTAGGGAATAATTTTGCACGCATTGCCGTCTTACGAATTTACTCTGCATTTGAATTTACGAATACAGAACAGTATTGTACGAAGGTCTTATCCATAGTTTGGCAGAAAATCTAGAGTTTTGATATTGAATTAAAAAATTAACGCGTTGCTTTGGTGACGCAAGTGTTTACGTCTTGAAATGACGCGCCGCCATTTTCGCCGTGCCCCGTAGAAAGAGAGGGGGATACTTCCGCCGCCGGCTGTCTACGCTACATGCGTCTTACGAATTTTCGATCAGGGTCACGTGACCCTGACTAATGCGAGTTTAACATTTTTCCCCATTACAAAAAAAGTGTACAGCGCCGCTAAAGAAGTTTTCACTTCAAAAAGCAATCAATCCAAAAAAAAAATTCTAAAATAAATCACTCGTATACGCGCTGTAAAACGTTAAGTGTTTTCAATTTTTTCCAATTTTAAAGCACCTGCCACTGCCTTCCTGTTTAATAACATCTACTATTTTTTCGCGAACTTAAAACTTAAAAATAACCATAATTATTACCTGTAGTAAGCTTGGCAATTTCATACAATACAAAAATATATGTGATTTACATAATCTTGCGACATGTGATTTGGTATTTGTCTAATGCTAATTTTTAATATTTGAGTGAGCGAACTAATAGAATCTTTCAAATCCGGGTTTCGCGTCCGAACGAACCCATACACTTTGAAAGTTTCCATTAGGTAATTTAAACAGTATGGGTGGAGGATGGTTGTGATTATCAATTGAATATTTAATCTGCATATTATCGTCGAGTTTGACTTTAGCTGGGCATTGAATTCTGCGCTTCTTTGAACAATACCAGTTATTATTTAACGCACGAGAGTATGTGTGATCTTTGTATAATAACAAATTCTTGTCTCGTACTGTGACAAGCTCACATTTTTCTGCAATAAAAAGAGGAATATGGAATCATTTAAAAACTATAGTGGATGGGCTTATAATTATAATATTTGTCTCGAAACTAAAGACGGTAGGCATACTTTTAATATTTAAATTACAGTACGAGGCATATAACTTGAAATCGGGTGGGGATTGCGCGAAACGCATATTTTGGGTATGCGTAGTGGTGAGGGGCGCGGGCGGCGGGAGAGGGGCGCGCGCTATTGGTCGCTCACAAGAGCACATGCGCGAACTTATCCCCACTCCGTCGAAAAAATTTCAAGATACGTGCCTAGTACTGTATTAGCTATTTCAATGTTGTCAATGCTGGTACACCGGACTTCCTTTTCACATTATTTCAGTAGGCAAGTAATCCAGTCAAAATGTTGAACTCGGCGCTAGATTTCCACTGGTATAGGTAAGATTACCTATTCCGGTGCATTCCGGTGCCGGTTCAGATGAACCAGCACCGGAATGCATCCATTCCAGTGAACAATTCAGTCCATCGATCTTTCGCACGAATGTGAGTGAATCGCACTATTGTGGTTCGATAATAAAGGTCATTGGGAATATTTCACGTACTTTATGAAAGTTCGCGTACAGAGACCAAACCAGTGGGTCTATTGCCCAAGTGTCGTCGACTTCGCCCTCGGCTTAATTTTACAGATGGATGAGATACATTGCTACTTCTTTTTGGTACCAATAAAAACTTACCAAAGAAACGTAGCAATGTATTACAACCATCTGTCAAATGAAGCCGACGGCGAAGTCGACGACTCTTGGGCAATAGACCCACAGTTTTAAATTGAAGAATTCAATCCCACTTATCGAAATATGTATTATTTTTGTATGTACCGACCGGCAGAAAAAAGTGATTTTACAATATGTGTGTGAGTATATGTTTAATGTTATCATGGGGTCCCATTTAGTACATCAGATGTGGCTTAGTTAGCAGGTACCGCCATCTAGTAAGGTGAATTTAAACTAATGTGGAATTAGTTTAAATTTACCTCACTAGTTGGCGGTACCTGCTTCGATTTGTTTTTGTAATATTCAAATACAGATAAAAAAGTGATGAATCTTTTAAATTGCTTCTTAAAAAAATCACCTAATGCAAAATTGCAATGAAACAGTAAAATGAAGGGTTTTTTTAAACAAATTTCAATAAAAATTGAGCGACATATATCGGCAATAATTTGTACTTTCTTTGAAAATTCGGTAATGTTTGTTGCTATCTGTGCTAAGCATGCTGCGACGATAGCGGCGCCATCTAGCATTCTACAAGAAAAACATGTTTAATCGCCCAGATAGTCGCCTTACGATGGCCATTTCTTTAGTATGGGATGAGGTATCTGTACTATAGTATTATGTAATCTGTGATGTTATTCAACTTTTGTTAATAAAACAGAAGTTTTAACTTTCAGCATTGTGAAAATGTGTGGTACAATACAAGCATAATAAACGTTTGTATTGTCTTTATTTATTTATTATTGAAATTCATGATAAAATTATAATAAATGAAACATGGCCTGCAAGAATGCGACTCATACTCATACCACGCACTGAGTAGCAGATATATTTATTCACATGCCAAGCCCTATTTCATTTGTGTACACCGTAAGTCAAATGTCGGTACAAAAAATGCCCAATGACCTTTCACTCGCCGGTGAAGATTCCAGTGGTACACATTTTTCCATTGGTAAGCCAACTCGATAGCTACTAGAATAATGTAAACCGAACATTAAGGCGGTTGTAAGACCAAAAGTGGTGCCCTCAGAAGTTTTTATTTAATAAGTTATTAATAGAAAAAGATTTTAATAATGTTTATCGTGGAGATTTTAGGGCCCATGGTCTAGTATTTTTAGAAGGTATCACTACATGCCCTCGTAGTCATTCGTAGAAGAAGATAGCAAATGTGTCAAAAACGGCCACTTTTAGCAGTTTTTCTATCTACTTCTAGCAGTGACTACTAGGGAATGTAACGATACCGTCTAAAAATACTAGACTGTAGGACCTAAAATCTCCACGATAAATATGATTAAAATTGTGTATTAGAATTATAATATTAAATAAAATTCACCGCGGCGCCACTTTCGCTCAGGGTACCACCTTAGGGAGAATGTAACAAAGTATCGAGAGATATGTACTTGTTTCCTGTGAAGTTTTAAAATACCTCCAGTCCAGTCTACCTAAAAATTATTTTTATTTAGCAGTTATTTACAATTGTGATAATTTTAACTTGGTTTTGGGTCAGATCAAGTATGGCAAGGTTTAGCTCCGAACAGACGAAAAAGACTATTATATAAATTAAATGCAATCTACATTTCAAACGGATTCATTTCACTATTTGTTATCTTAAATACATACAATTTACAATGTAAGTTTAAAATCATAATATAGTAAGGAAAGGCTAAAACATTTCTATGGAGAAAAACAAACTTGTCTTCTACAAAGATTATACATGTACTTATAGGAACCATATTAACTTTAGCGACACAAACTATTGCTACTGCAGTCGAAGAATAACGAAGATATGCAGGATCAGAGAAAAGTAGGTAGGTAGCAGAAGGGTCCATACATGTCGATTCCTATCGGCTTCCCTTTTAGAATTTCTAGCCCAGCAATCCATTTTACAGTTAAGATATTTTTTGGAGAAATCATTGGTCAGGCTTACCTTTGCCATAATTCGACTCCTCGCCACTGGTATACTGCCCGGCATATATATTGGCAAGAGAATGAAAGAGACAAAAGATGCGCAGTAGGCATAAACTTAAGTGTTATGGCTACTGCGCATCTTTTGTCTCTTTCATTCTCTTGCCAATATATATGCCGGCATCTGTAGATAATACCTTTTTCATTTTGATTAAAAAAACGGACAAAAGCGAGTCAAACTCGCTCACCGAGGGTCCCGTACAAATTTGTAGGTATTTTAATAAAGACTATACTTATTGACATTTAATTACAAATGGGTTCTAAGTAGTGAACAAACCTATACCTTTTGATAGCTTCCATCTGATATTTTAAACAGTCTAGGCGGAGGATGGTTGTGATTATCATTTGTAGATACAATCTGCATATTACCGTTGAGTTTGACTTTAGCTGGGCATCGAATTCTGGTCTTCTTCGAACAATACCAGTTATTATTCAACGCACGAGAGAATGTGTGATCTTTGTATAATAACAAATTCTTGCCTTGCACTGTGACAAACACACATTCTTCTGCAATAAAAAGAAGACTTTGGAATCATTTAAAAACTATCGCGGATGACTTACAATTACAATACCTATTTGTCTCGAAACTAAAAACGGTAGGTATACTTTGAATATTTAAACAACAACACAGGACTTCCTTTCGGATGAATAATGCCTGGTTCAAATTATTTCAGTAGGCTAGCGTTCCAGTTAAATAATAGGTACAGCGTTGGATTGCCACTGGAATAGATAATGTGAACCGGTACCGAAATGCACCCATTCCAGTGAGCAATGGGGAATGTCCGAAAAAAAACAAATTGGCTGAATATTTTTTTATAGGTAGGAATAAGCTTTCTTAGTAATAGAAAAAAATATCAGAATTTTCGGTTACATAGCAAAAAATTAAAAAAATTAAAGCCTCTTCGTCTTCACAAATATAGGAAAGTAACAGCAGCATGGAGATTATACCTTTGCCGTCACCTGCCACAACCACAACATGGTATAAAAAAAAATTCAACACAAAATGTCAAAAATTTTTGTTTTTCATTCTTGTTGTCATAGTGGCAGGTGTTGGCAAAGGTATAATTTCCATTCTGCTGTTACTTTCCTACATTTGTGAACTCGAAGAGACTTTGATTTTTTTAAATTTTTTCACGCAACCGAAAATTCTGAAATTTTTTTCTATTACTAAGGGAGCTTATTCCTATCTATAAAAAAATATTCAGCCAATTTGATTTTTTTCGGACATTCCCCATTCCATTCAGCATTTCCAGTGGTAGACATTTTTTCATTGGCTATCCAACTGGAATAGCTACTAGAATAATGTAAACCAAGGGTGGCCAACCCGCGGCCCGCGTCTTTTACCTTGTGGCCCGCGGAGCCGAGCATTTTTTTTAAAGTCGGACTTATCTGGCGCGCACTATACATAAAATTTGGTAGTGCGGCTCGGGGTAAAATTCTACTTCCGAATTTTGGCCCAAGTGTCGAAAAGGTTGGCCACACTTGATGTAAACCGAATATAAAGGAGGATCTAACAACGTCTACGAGAGGTACTTGTTTCCTGTGAAGTTTCAATCATTCAAAATAACTCCAGTACAATAAAAAAAAATTATTTAGCAGTTATTTACAATTGTGATAATTTTAATTCGGTTTTGGGTTTCAAGGGTGGCAAGGTTAAGCCCTGAAGGGCCCGAACAGACGAAAAATTCGGTTAAAATAAAAAATACAATCTACATATCAAACGCTTTAATTTCACATGCATTTGTTATCTTTAAATACACACAACGTAAAAATTACAAAGTAAGTTCAAAACCATAACGTAGTAAAGAAAGGCTCATAGAATTTTAAGAATAAAACTTCCACAAATATTTTACAGGGATAAGTAATTTAGTAACTGTAGCGACACAAACTATTGCTATTTCATTCGACCAATAGCGAAGAAATGCAGGATCAGCGAAAATTAAATATAAGGCAATCGCTTTTTAATTTTGATTCTTAAAAAAATAATTAAAGCACCTGCCCCGCCTTTCTAATGGCCAACTTTTATTAGTAAAAAATAACAATGAAACTATAATTATTACCAGTTTGTATAGAAATTGAATGATTTTTTTTAAACACGTTTTTAAAACGGACGGTACGTGGGGCGCATGCAAAAGACAATATGGATGATAAATTTAACAAAATGCGCCCCACGTTTTTTTAGGTTTAAAATTTCTGTAGGTATAGGGGTTACAAATATTTACAGAAGAATTTATTTTTTTTACTTTTTAGTCTGTTTTTACTAGTCCGTTTTAATGTTTTTAGTCGTTTTTTTTTGTAATAATTTGGTCCGTTTTCAAAACGTGTTTTTAAAAATGTATTTTTTTCAGTAAATTATTATTATCTGCTTTTTAGTTAACGAGCTAAGACTAAAAAACAAATATACCATCTCCTACTCTCGCACTCGCACTCGACAAGACGATTCAAACGAGCCCAAACTCGATGGGGTTGCATGGTTTTATTACAGAGTTCCAGTGGCCTTCTTCCGGCTCCATCATCAGACCCTGGAAACTATTTCCCAACAAAGTACTCGTCAAGACGATTCAAATGAGTCCAAACTCGATGGGGTAACATGGTTTTATTAAAGAGTTCCTGTGTCCTTCTTCCGGCTCCATCAGATCCTGAAAACTATTTCCCAACAAAGTTCTCGTCAAGACGATTCAAACAAGCCCAAACTCGATGGGGTTACATGGTTTTATTATAGAGGTTCTACTTCCTATGGCCTTCCTCCGGCTCCATCATCAGATACTCGGACACTATTTCCCAATAAAGTACTCGTCAATATGATTCAAACAAGCCCAAACTCAATGGGGTTGCATGGTTTTATTACCGAGTTCCAATGGCCTACTTCGACTCCATCATCAAACCCTGGAAATTTTTTCCCAACAAAGAACTCGTCAAGACGATTCAATCAAGCCCAAATTTGATCGGCTTACACGGTTTCAATGTTAAGTTCCTATGGCATGGCCTTTCAGCTTCATCATCAGACCCTGGATCTCGTCCCCCATTAGAATACTCGTCAAGACGATTGTAACGAGCCCAAACACGATGGGGTTGTATGGTTTCATCATAGCGTTCCTGTGGCCTTCTTCTTCTCATCGGGAAACTAGTACAAAATCGTTCACAAACTTTGCAGCGAAACGAACGAACCAACGAATACACAAACGAGAAAGCAACCTAATAAAAACGTGTTAAAAAAAAACAGGCTTAAGTAATAATTACATACCTACGTAAGCTTTTACAAATACCTATACACGGTTATTTTTAAAGTATATCTAAAAATGAAAAGGGGTGTTCAGACCACGTTAATGTACAACTTTTACTATGGGGCCAACCACGAAATCGCGAAAAAAAATCAGCTGTTCCATAGAAAAGTACAACATCGACTCGACTATTTCGTGGATGGACGCGATTTCGTGGTCTCAATAGTACAAGTTGTTCATTAACGTGGTCTGAACACCCCTTTTCATTTTTAGATATACTTTAAAAATAACCGTGTATATCTGTGATTTACATAATCTTGTTTTATGTGATTTAGGTACATAGGAACCTATTTTGCCATGCTAATTTTAAAGATTTATTTGAATCAGGGCTCTTAGTATTTAAGTAGATGGAAAAACCTAAACTTTATGATAGCTTCCATCAGATACTTTAATCAGTCTAGGTGGAGGGTGGGTGTGATTATCATTTGAAGATACAATCTGCATTTTATCGTTGAGTTTGACTTTAGCTGGGCATTTAGTGGTGATCTTCTTCGAACAATACCAGTGTTTCATCGTCGCGCCGTGTCGAGAGAATGTGTAATCTTTGTATAATATCAAATTCTTGCCTTGCACTGTGACAAACTCACATTGTTCTGCAATTTAATGAAGAATTTGAAATCATTTAAAACTACAGCAGACGTCTTACTTACTTAGGGGTTATTTTGTAACATGTTGTATATTACAGTACGAGGCATATGTCTTACAATCGGGTGGGGATTGTGCGGAACGCGTATTTTGGGCATGCGTTGCGGTGAGTGAGGGGCGCGAGCGGCGGGAGAGGGGCGCGCGCTATTGGTCGCTCATGGGCACATGCGCGAACTTACTCTGTCGAAAAAAATTCAAGATACATGCCTCGTACTGTATAATAAAAAGCATCCATACTAAAAGCTTTGCTCAGTTTGGGGCTAGATGGCGCTGTGTGAAATTGCCAAGCATTAATTTTTTGACAAAAAAAAACAGGCTCACAAAATTTCAAAGGAATTGGTTGAGAGATGCGACCTGAAGCAGAGAATAATGTAAACCGGATATAAAAAGGGATTAAACAACTTTTAGGAGAAATATTAATTTCCGGAAAAGATGCAAGCATTCAACTAAAATACAGTTTTAACTTAAAAGCTTTGGATTAGACCAAGGATGGCAGGGCCATTAAATACTTACCGTGACTTTGAAAATACCACCGTTGCCAAAAAGATAAAAATACATATTACAGTGTAAAAATATGTAAAAGTGGAAGCATCATTCACACATGGATTAGATTTTTTTGGTTTTGACGCAGATCGTCATTTTCGCAAATGGTCATTACGAAAAATTTGGTCACTTTCGCAGAATGTCATTTTCGGAACTGGTCACTTTCGCGAGTTGCGAAAAATACATTCTGCGAAAGTGACCATTTGCGAAAATGACATTCTACGAAATTGACCAAATTTTTGGCGATGACCATTTGCGAAAATTATGATCAGCGTCAAAACCTTCATAAAAAAGTAAAGAGTGTTTTGTGAAATTAAATTTATTTGTTTATTTGTCAGGAAAACCAACAGTAACAATAATACTATAAGCTGCAATATGTTATACAGATATATAATTACAGGTTTCACTTATAACAATAACATACACAACAGGAATGTGAACAATATGTATGTAACAATATAACTTAGTTGTTAACACCAGGAAGAACCAAGAAACTAAATCTATTTGAAAAACATATGGCTTAGACTCTGCTTAGTCTTGACACGCCACTTGTAAATATATCCAAGTTATGTTCCTTACATGCCTTGTTCACCACACCAGTCTTTTTTTATGAGAGATAGGCAAGCGCTTAAAGGCCAAGCCACACAGCGGGCGTGGCGTGACGGGACGGGACGGCGACGCGACGCTGAGAAGTTGTAATGTACTAGATACTATGGACGACGTCACACAGGCCGGCGTGGCGCGACGTGTCGCGTCCCGTCGCGCCACGCCGCCGTCGCGCCGAGCGTGAATACAGATCGGAAGCGCGACGGGGCGGAACGTAGGCGAGATCACGCCCGCAGTGTGAACTCTCGTCGCGCCCCGTCGCGCCGCGCCCCGTCACGCTGCGCCCCGTCACGCCCGCTGTGTGGCTTAACCTTAACCGCTGTCACTCCTGGTGTTGAGCGGTGATGCGATCTACGATGAAACGCGCGTGCTTAAGCCCACCGGTAACGATCAATTGCGATTGTCAATTTTTCCGCAATTGACGCCCATTGACGGAAAAATTGATCGTTTACGCGTGCAATTGAAGCGATTGTCAATTGCTCCAACAATGGCATTGACGGAAAAATTGACAATCGCAATTGATCGTTACCGGCGGGCTTTAGAAGTAACCTAATCACTCGCGAATTGAAGGCCCCCAGACTGTACACATCAGAAAAAATATAGACTCAGGCAAGGAGGTCCACTTTCTAGCGGTACGGATGATAAACTTAGAAGCAAAACGCTTAGTGCGAGTATTTGGGATATCCACCGTATAACCACCAGTATTTGGGTTGTAGAATTCCGCTGCGCACTCTACGAAGTGTATCAGATAATAAACCGATAAGCTTGCAACCTTGCGTCTACTATGCTTGAGGCTTTTGAGCTTATTACAAAAAAGATTGTCTTTGCCGATGAGCTCATTCGCCCTCCGCTTAACGGATGCAAGCGTCTGGAGCAGGGAATGATAACGTTATTTTTAAATGTAACGTTATTTCTTACTTTTTTTACAGTTAATTTTAACATTAACGTTATGTCAATAAATAACGTTATTTTAACGAAATTAACATTATTTCAGTAAATAACGTTAATTTTAACGTTATTTCGTACTTTTTATTACCGTTACTTTAAAATTAACGTTATTCCAATTGATAACGTTTATTTTTCCGATCATTTTACCGGTACTAAAGTTTAACGCTATATTTAACGGTAATTTTACCGGTACAATATTTTTAACGTTATTTTAACCGGTAAATTTACCGATAAAATGTTTTGACGGTATTTTTAACGTTATTTTTTTGTATCGTTATTTTTTTAAGGTTATTTCAATCCCTGGTCTGGAGCTGGTATTTGGCGGAGTTATCCCAAACATGACCTGCCTTCTCGCTTGCAATACATACGTATTTTGTCTACAGTTTGTCGATACTATAGTCACCTAAGATAGTCACAGTATTATAAAGCACCTATACTCTAGCATAAGTACCATCGGTTTTTCTAAATATTTTGGGTGGACTATGGCTATGGCTTGTGTTTTCCTTAATGACGGCCCCGTATTCATCCAACTTGATTTTTGCTGCGCAGTTCTGGGAGTGCTTTTTGGAGCAATAAAACAATCTGTACGATTGACCTTGTCTTGAGAAAGTGTACCCTCTATACAAGAGCACTGTTTTACCAGCAATATTCATGAATTCGACTTGACCTGAAAGTAAATAACATTATTCATAAACGTGTATTCATTACGCATAATTTGTTCAGAATCATTATGTTTATGTACATTTGTTATTTTTTTCATCAGTGTTGTGTTGTGACTTGTGTTGTAATATCTACAAGTTTGCCGGAATTATGTTTCTGAAACGATTCTGAAACCTATCTCTGACAGTGGTTTGTACCATTTATTCATCAATAGAATGTTTCGTTAATGGGGATTTCACAGACAGAACCTTCCCACGACAATCGATTTGTCGAGAGAACTAGGTATTTCGTCGACAGATTTTTCAACTAAGAACGAATCGCCGCAGACAGAACGTATTGTCTTTGAGTATTTCGACGACAGAAAAGACATTTGTATTTAGCACGCTAATATAAAATTTTACAATACGGAGAAGTTAATCCGTTACTTACTTACCAAACTCACCATCGAGTCACAGTAAATTTACCGTGATCGAGTTTTGAAACACACAGAATACATAAAAGTGCGTTTTGGGCTGTGTTTGGGCAACACTAGGTCAGAAAGAGTGCTTACAAAAGATCTATTCTTCCCTGTTCTAAAAAAAGCAAACACAAATGATTACTATTGCATTTATTTAAGTACGTATTTGAATCCATTAAAATACAACTGTTATAGCTTTTTGGTATGATACCGTTCAAAGCATTTAAGACATAAACCAACATTACACTTTAAACATATAACTTTCCCAATAGTTTTACAATTAGCTCCAGCACATCAACGCCTCTTTTGAACTGATTTTGAAAAGTGATTAACTCAATCATATCTTACTCTTACTTAAAATTATAATTTACTCTAAGTAAGGTTAGTCTATAAGAGATATATAAGATTTTTCGTATCAAGAATACATTTACTTGATTGTACAAAATAACGGTGTCTTGAATGAAACAACACGTGTCTGGGAATAAATGTATTATTCTTGTAACAACTAAATATTTTTAAGAATATTATTTACTATTACGAAGAAATTATTGTCTAAGAAAATGATTTTCTCCCTATAGACGCTAGGTCTATAGCGAAAAAATCATTTTCTTAGATTTAATAAATATGTCTTAAGCCAAAGCAATTTGTCTTTTTATAAGAAATCTGTTTTTACCGTGTAACTAGCTACTCGTAAGTATAGCCTAAAGATTTCTTTCTTCTGTTATTTCATCCTTTTGAATATCAATATCAAAGTTTTCATGTTTGTTGTCCCACACAATCACACTATTTCCATGTTTTTAAATAAATAGGCGCAATACACGTACACAAGAACAGTATATACGTAGGTAAACTTTGGTTGGTTCAGACTTCCAGAGTGGGGAACACACTAACATGTAGGTATCAGAAAAAAATCCATCGACCTTTTTTCGTAGTTTCAGTTTCATAATTGAATGAGTACCTACCTACTCAATTTCTAGAAGGACTAACAAATTCCCTCTTAAAGAACTACAGACCCATCTCACTTCTGAGCCATGTCTATAAGTTGTTTTCGTGAGTTCTTACGAATCGTCTCGTTCGCAGGTTCGACGACTTCAAACCTCCCGAACAAGCTGGGTTCCGAAAAGGCTTTAGCACCATAGACCACATCCATACGCTGCGGCAAGTTATACAGAAGACCGAGGAGTATAATCTGCCACTTTGCTTCGCGTTCGTGGACTATAAGAAAGCCTTTGATTCGATAGAAACCTGGGCGGTGCTGCAGTCTCTCCAGAGGTGCCAAGTGGACTATAGGTATATCGAGGTGTTGAGGTACTTATACGAAAATGCCACCATGTCGATCCGAGTACAGAACCAGAGCACAAATCCTATCCACGAGGACGACGGACGCTCCGTGAGGAGGCCAGACAAGGTGGACCGTCGATCTGGTGAAGGTCGCGGGAAGCTACTGGATGCGGGCAGCGTAGGACCGATCGTCGTGGAAATCCTTGAGGGAGGCCTATACCCAGCAGTGGGTGTCGTGCGGCTGATATGATGATGATGATAAAAAAAATTGTGCTAATGCGGCTGCGACCAGCGAATTTCATCAAAACTAAACACACTCTACAATTTGCTCATAAGGAAATTAGAATATTACTAGGTAAAAAATAAGTCAATGTTTGTTTAATTAATTATTTACTGATTTATGTAATATAATTCCCATTCATACACAAAAAAATAGTACATTGACACGAGGCTGTGGGTTGCAGTTGCAGCCCGAGCACGCAAGTTGTGTCACAGTTTTCAAACGAATGATTCAAAAATAGGGCCTCAGGCAGCGTTGTAACTCTCTCCTGATTAACCAACTTTTACATAAATGCCACTTCCTGTTAAATGATATACAGGGGGTGGGTGATTGTGAGATGTCACAGCATATACTATGTTGCCTTCCGAGTTCATCTTTAACTTCGCAGGACAGTTAGCACTCAATTTCTGAGAACATTGAAGCGTTTTCTTGTTTTTATTTTTTTCGTGGAAAGAAAATGTGTATTTCTGATACATGATTAACGATCTGCCGCCTCTAATTTGTATCATTTCGTATGAATCTGAAAAATAAAACATAGTTTTTCAAAATATATAATATATTAACAGCATGATCGTTTGGGTAGATAGGTATGGTTACAAGATTGATATTATTGCTTGAGTACTAGCTGGCTTTAACACAAAAGTTCAGAGAACAGATCTCAGCTAAGTGTATGTTGAGACGTAGGCGAAGCAGCGCAGCACATCGAAGTGTAAAGCAGAGTATAAAGTGTATAGCAGAACAGTTCGATGCAGGCCCTACAGGCAAATATAGGCCACGAACGTGTCTGAGTCGTACGTGTCTGATGCGTCGTCACGTCACCTGCGTCTCAGCAAACGGTTATCGCCTGGCCACTCTGCGTGACTAGGGCAACACTCATTCATGCATAAATGCAGATTTTTCCCGTAAAGTGTGGAGTTTGTAAATAAATCACGCACAGTATAATACACCAACAAAGCATCAGATAAATATCAATATGCATGGTTACGCATGAGCATGACACGGTCTGTATGATACGTAGCAATGTGAGATTATGAGGAGCAGAGGACGTACTATAGAGTTTGATAGGAAAATACACATTTAACTTTAATAAAAAACGAAAAAAACAGCTACTGATTTTCTTTATTAAATGAGGATTCAAGTTAAGACAAAAATATAGAAAACAATTTTTAGACAATGATGAATAGAACAGGAAACATGCACAGGTCAATTGTTAAACATAAAGACATGATTATTTTTTATTAAATTGAGTAATGTCACTTTATAAATAATTAAAAACTAAACTTATTATGCCACTAAAATAATACAAGATCTTATAATCGCTAATAATAAATTATTAAAAATGCCTAGGTACAACCAAAAACAAATAAAAATTGTTTTTGTTTCAGGCTACAAATCACAATATTTTGTTAATACTATTTATTATAGTTAGTAGCCACATAATTAAGGATGCCTGTCGATTTTCATACAAACAAGGTAACTTTGAAGCTTTGGTTCTCCACCAGGGATTGATTGAGCTGTTCTTAGAATCTAGGGAGTGAGTGGCGGAGATTCAGATCGCCACACCCAACTGATCTGATCAACATTCAGAGATGTAAGCATCAGAGTTCTGTTTCAGGATTTTCATACATTTGAATGCTATTTACGCGGTTATTTTAAACATCCTTACATCTCTTAGAATGTTGATTAGATCAGTTGGGTGTGTATAGCGATCTAGAGCTCCTCCATTCACTATCTGGATGGCCATCATCAGATCACAGCTCGGTTAATCCCTGGCGGAGAACCAAGGCTTCAATGTTACCTCGTTTGTATGAAAATTTAATGGCGTTCCTAATTGGCTTTGATAACTTTTTGAACATGGCTGGAAATCTCAAAACCATTTCGAGGAATAAGCTTTCGGTACAGTGTCTACTAATTAAATTTAAAAATAAGTCTATATTTTTAAAGATATTTATAATATTCAATAAAAAGCTTTAACCTTCAAATGACCTTCATATGACGTCATCACATACAGATCTCCCAGCCATAATAAAAAAAAGAAAAAAGTGCAAAGACAATTTTGACAATGAACTTGGCATTAGGGATGATGGAAGGTGGAAGTGAAAAAATATCGATATAGGTAATATTTCTCAGAAAAAAATGGGACGATGACTAAGTAATGGATTCTAATTTTAAGGTATTGTAAAACATAAAAAATAGCAAAATAAACCCCTACGCGAAATTTTGGCTCGATTTGACGAATTTTACGATGATTTTTAAGACTCAAAGTTGGAAAAAATCAAAATGCTCCAGTGACAAAATAGTGTCGACTATTAGAATCCATACGTAATTACCAAAAAAATGTTTTGGAAAAATTATTGTAAAAACATCTATCGATATATCAGAGTATTTAATATCGCCCGAAAAATATCGATGAACTTATCTCGTAATTTTTTCCACATCCCTACTATTAAATGTTTGTAAATAGAAATAAAGTATGCACATATTTTCACAATGTTTATTATGTTATCCTGCAAATTTATCAGTCCACAAGCAATCGTTACAATTTCATCCATGTAGCCTACATCCAAAATAGACACAATACCTTAGATTATTTATATGTCAAGATAGACAGTCGAAGCAACGAAAGCGTCGAAAAAAATATCACCCAACAGTTGGGTGACCAAAACACGCACACATTGTCAGTAGTGTGACCCGGCCATAGTTTTTATTACAATACTCTTTGGACGCGATGATGCTAAAAATGCACACCAACTTAAAAAAGTTGGCCTGTTTTGTTTAGTACGTCAAAAGCGTAAGACTCTATCTAGACATATAAATAATCTAAGCACAATACATACAATACATTTCGCAATTCGGGTAGATTGGGCGTGTCAGTTAATACAAAGTTTTTCAGCAGAGTTTCCACTGGTAAGCATTTTTATTATAATTTTACCACCTCAAAAATTATTGCGGCAAATTAAGAAGGTAGGCTAGAACCGTCACAACTGGATTAAATGAATAAAATAGAAGAAATATTAACTATAACTTATTTGTTTACAAACAACCATAAAGTCATTATGACAGTTAATGACACTTGGCCTTTCTTTTTCTATAAGTAGATGGCAAAGGTTTTCTTCTTAAACTTTCATGCCACTAATGACGTCATTCCGGTTGACCATATCCGCTCGACAAATATATTTATAAAAAAATAAATACGGGACCAAATGTTAAAATATTCAAATTAGTTTCTTAAATTGGCCTAATCTGTAGTAAAAAAAAAATAAAAAAAATACCTTTTATTTTTTAACCAAAGCCAATTATGTGGCCACTACAGTTACTACTTACAATATATAATTGAATTATGATAATGTATCATTAACAATCTTTTTATTAATTAATTATTATTATAATGAAGAAGGAGATCAGTTAATCCTACAGTTATCTATTTGTACTATTTATTTTACGTTTAAATATAAGAATTATAAGCCGTAAATAATTTCGGTGGTGGGTGGGTATGTACGCCATTGACGCAAGTGAAATTTCCGAATTTGTCAGCCCTTAGCCGTGCCTTGCAAAATGCACTTTGCTTCTGAGAACACTGCAGTAAGCTTTTTCCTTTCTGATGATATGAGAAAGTGTAGTTTTGGAACATCACTATGGTGCGACCTCTTCCGTCGATAAATGTTCTGTATGTATAATCTGTAAAAAAAAATATTTTAATTTTCTATATCAACTTATCTTGATATAATGTAATAGTATCATACTTTTAAGACTTAAACTTCTAAGGAAAGCCCAAAAGACAAGTAAAATAAGTATGTCCAATTTTTTTATTACATCTCAGTCATAAAACGCACTCAGTTATTAAATACTATAACACTTTGAACAGTAAAATATCGATACGTCAACAATTCAACAAGTAAGGTACTCATTTAAAACTTTATACTGTGTTTCACAATAATCACAATGTTATTTTCTCTTTTTTGCACATAGAACATGTAGGTAATTTAATTGTAAACTGTTTATTGAAAATTGAAATAGAACACCTTCACTATTCCAATATTACTTATGACTTTAGATTTTATATAGATTAAGTATATACTGACATTTCTGTATTCATAATAGCATTTAAAAATTTACTTTAAAGTTTACTCTCTGAACTTAGACCAAATAAAAAAGTAAAGACGGAGTCTTCCGACAAAGCGGTGAGGCATGTAAAACCACGCCTTGGCTGTGTACATACACAGTTTACGCACACATATGTAACGAAACTACGCCTTGGCTTTCGTTCGTCATTGGGCGTTCCATATCGAACACTGCCGCCCGGCCCCCGCCCGCCCGGCCCCCGCCCGCCCCCTAGTACGCACACATATACCATCAAAAACCGGCCTCACTACTGCGCAACGCTCCATCTTCCTTTTTTATTTGATCTGAGTCTCTGAAGTGATAACACAATTTAATAATAATAACGTATCATCTAAATAACGGAGTAAATATTACACGCATTTATTCTAAACATCACAAATTGAGTAGAGTACCTACTTACCTTCATTTTCCCATTCATGTTTTTCCGACTTTACTCCTTCAAGCCCTGTAAAATGAGACACAATAGATTTTCCATTGTTGTGCAGCCCGTTCGGGCCGCTCGGGCGTTGTCATTACACAAACACTTTTTTCATAATTTTTCTTATAATAAAAAAGATATAAACTTTCTTTCCGTTGTTAACTTTTCAAAGTTTATTCTAAAAATATAAAAGGTTCATTCCTTTTCCTAAAAGATTGTAATCTGTCAAACAGAGTGCTTTTCGGGATACAGTATAGAATAGACGCCCGGCGAATGCTGATTTCCTTGGTCACAATTCTATGCAGAGCTATCCCTAAATTCATCATGTCCAGCTTGCATTTCTTCTTGCGGCCTTTTTGGCTACCTGTAAGTAATAAATATTCAATGTAAGTAAATTATTAGCTATTTGGAATTTACTATCCTTTCCTCGTTGTTGCAGGTATTTTGCAAAATGGCGCATATATATGTGGAACCATATTTATAATGTTTTCTCAGAAAATATAATTCTTACCAATTTTGAAACCTTAATAAATTTGCTACTAAATGGTGTGTCCATTTTAAAGATATGTTAAATAAAAGAACTTATTTTGACATAAATCTTTTTTTCTATATTAAAGATATGGATAAGGCATTTTTTATTAAAAAATAACAGAGTATAAGAACAGTCTAGGTTGAATGTGAACGTCAAAGAGGCTACAAACGGTTCAAAAGTTCCCTAAGGATTTTCTGGAATATCCACGCGGACGACGTGGCGGGCGGAAGCTAGTGTATTAATATGGTAATGTTTGAAGCAGGTAAACTGGCATAATGCTACATTACAAGCTTCGCAGTACACGGATGTCCGTGTTTTGCAAACCTTGCAAATTCGGCGCAAGGGCTCGGCTCTTTTTCCTTTGGTCGCCTTATAAAGTGGATACTCCGCAGCAAAATGTGTGAAATTTGGTGATGATGATGGAGGACCACCTCCATCCCCACCAACTTTTACATAAATGCCACTTCCTGTTAAATTATATACAGGAGGTGGATGATTGTGATTTATCGCAGTAGAAACTATGTTGCCTTCCGAGTCCAACTTTAACTTCGCAGGACACATTTTCTGAGAACATTGAAGAAGCAATTTCTTGCTTTCATTTTTTTTGTGGTAAGAAAATATGTATTTCTTATACATGATTAACGATTTGCCACCCCTGATTTGGATCGTTTCGTATGAATCTAAAAAATAAAAATATTTCATGTAAAAGACAAATATTATTAACAGTAAGATCATTTGTTTTGGTAGCGAAAACAGTTTGCATCAACTCAGGGTAGAGCTACTGATCTCACATTACGTAAGGCTAACCGTATGATGAGATTGAGATGTAGGCAACGCAGCACAGCACAGTACAAATTTTGTATAGCAGGATTAGTAGGACAGTTGAAGTTAAGGCAGACCAAGAAACTTATATTCACATTCTAATAATAGAATATGAATATAAGCTTCATGACTTAGACATAGGCCACGAACGTGTCTGCGTCGTACGTGTCTGCAATGTATGCGTCGCCTGCGTCTCACAAAGCATACGCTTGACCAGCGGAGACCTCTGAAAAAGGAAACCTATGGAAGTAGCATAAACTGCAATAACAAAGCATTCGTGACGTCAGGCGCGTGCCGTGACAGCCATATGTTATAATTTGGTGTATGTACCATGGGCAACAGCGTCGCTTAACCACTCCTAAGGTTAAAATCGCTTGCACGCTGCGCTGTCACAACATACGTTTAGTTCGTGCAAGAGCGATACGCGCGCACACGAATTTTGTTGCTAACTGGTTAAGCGATGCTGTTGCCCATAGTACGTACACTAAGCTAGGCCGCCATGTTTATTTGCGTTTGAATGGAAAACAATGAAGTAGGTATGCAGGCTTTTTTCGTAGGTATGGCAGGTCCATCTTATTCCTTCGTCGTTGGCGGAGACCTACACGACAGCAACACGTCGCTGGTCGCCATTCCGCGTGGCCAGGGGAACACCATCGAAATGTTCGAAGTTCGAAGGGGAAAACCATTTCGATGGGGAACACTCATTTCATGCGTGACTTCAATTTTTTTTCGTAAAATGCAGTTTATAAATTAATCACGCTCAGTGCAACATCAACAAAGCACCAGCATATAAATCTAAAATATACATGACACTGTATGATGCGTAGCAATGTGAGATCATGAGGAGCGGACAAAACGTTCAATAGAGACGCTTTGATAGGTGAATACATATTATTAACTTCGATGCCAATTAATTTAACTGAAATGAAACGACAAAACAGCGTTTTATTTTCTTTATTAAATAAAGAGGAAGACAAAAATATAGGCAACAATTTTTCAGACAGTGTTGAACATAACAGAAAATTTACACGGTCAATTTATTGTTAAACAGAAAAGTCATTTTTTCTTGCTATTATGATGAGTAATGTAACTGAAAATAAAAATAATAAAAAGTACCTCATTATACCACAAGAATAATACTAGATCTTCATATCCATATTATCCCTGATCTGATCAGTGAACCGTCTGATCTTATGTGGTAAGCGGGAGCACCGTGATTATGCAGTGTGTCAGCTATTACTAATTTCCCGACCTTATCCAATTTGAGGCGAGCTGTACAATTCAAACTTTTCTTCTTTGAGCAAACCAGATTTGTCTTACCTCGGCCCACAAAAGAATAGGTATGATTTTTGTACAAGACTACAGATCTGCCTGTATTATCTATAGCAAAGGTGCGCATTTGTTCTGAAACAAAAAAAAACCTTTTTACCAAAGTCTATTTCATTTGGTAGTTATATCAAACATAATAACCGTCAGCGATTGCGGAGAACAGGCAACTTTCGCAAGGGTTGGTCGTAGGAAGGGTGACCAAAAATGTAAGTTTTATTTCGAGCTCCTCCGTGCTTCGGAAAGCACGTTAAGCCGTTGTTCCCTTGCCCCCAATCCGCTTTGGGCCCGCGTGGTGGGTATTGGCTCATCCTCCTTATCCATAAGGAAGGCATGTGCCCCAGTGGGGACATCAAAAATCTAAGATGGTCAACTGTCTAGGATAACTAAGCTCGGATTTATATGTAGGTATTCTTAGTGTTTAACCTCCCTTTCGGATGTCCAAATTAGAGAGGTAGTTATAATAAATTTGAAGGTATTCCAAAATAAACCAATAGAGATCTTCAATTTTGTAATTGAGATTAAAAGGAGTTAATTAAATAAAATTAATAAAACCAAAAATGATTTTAATGAAAGTAGTATAATCTGATTATTTTTAACTAAGTATGAACGAGTAGGTATATTTAAAGAAGTAAGAATTACATATACGCAACTTATAAGTAATCAATAATTTAACAGAAAAAATATTCTTTGTAGACACAGACAACTCTTTGTAACACAGATTATCTTGCTCATAATACAATACTCACACACAACTAGTACGCTACGCCAGGGGTGTCAAACTGATTTTTCAAAAGGACCATGTTTAAGTTAAGAGCGTGTTAGCGGGCCAGACTCAAAATTAAAAACTCAAACACATAGTAAATTAAAATCTTTACTTTCATACAAAGGTAATAAAAAGGAGTTATCTTGAGCTTGAGGATAAAGATACCTGAGGTCTCATATTTTATTATGTAACAATACGCAGTGGCATCGAAGGCCGTCTAAAATCCTCACTGGATAGATTTTAGTCGCGGGCCGTAACTTTGACACCCCTGCGCTACACCACATATAAGTATTTATGGGAATTGGGATGTCTTATGTTAACGTATCTTTTTTCGATAGTGTTTTTTGATGTAGGTCAAAATATTTTTTCTTATAGCATACATCACAAATTTTCAAATACTCTAAAACCATTTCTCTTGTCACATTTTTAAATTGTTTTCCGACTCTTTCAACTGTTTTATCGCGTCCGCCATGCTTAACAGCGATATGAGCGTCGTGTATGATATCGAATGATTCTTCTAAATAAGCGAGGAACTTATCAGATCCTTGAGGATTTTTATTCCGAAATATAAGTTTTTCTACACCTTCAACGTTTACAATGTCATATCTTTTACATATGCGGTATTCAATAGAGGTTTTACAGCTAGTCTTCATTTTACTGATCCTAACCCGCTCCAGTAGATCATAGTACTCCTGTTTAGTCATCAACAAAGAATTCTTCGCCTTTGTGGAAATGATTGAGCCGACTTTGTAGTAGAATGCTAACTTTAGCTCTTCTTTATTTACTGTTGAAAACAAATATACTTATGTTTTGATAAATTATAGTGTGATTAGAATAAAATGTTATAACTACAGCATTTGACCTCATCATTCCTGATATTGTGACGATCAGGTCAAAGGTGGAAGCACCATTCACCTGGGATTCTAAACTTAGTTCTAGTCTAAACCTAGTCTAGAATAAACTAGCTAACTCGCGAGCAAAGGTATGGAATCACAGGCCTATTTTCATACAGACGAGGTAACTTTGAAGCCTTGGTTCTCCGCCAGGGATTGATCGAGCTGTGATGTGATCATGGCCATCCAGGGAGTGAATGGAGGAGATCCAGATCACTATACACTCCCAACTGATCTAATCAGCATTCTAAGAGTTATTTGGATATTTAAAAAAAACATCAAAATTGCATCAAAATGTATGGAAATCCTGAAACTGAGAACTCAGATCCTTGCAACTCTTAGAATGCTGATCAGATCAGTTGGGTGTGAATAGTGATCTGGATCTCCTCCATTCACTCCCTGGATGGCCATCAGATCATAGCAGTGTGACCAGATTAAATTTTACGAAAATACCGAAGCACCTCAAAAAAAAATACTGAAATATACCAACTTGCATATGCAAAATATACCGATAAAAATACTGATGCTCAAAACAGATTTTATATTAATTTATAATCACATAAATGTAAGAAATTGTATATTAACATTCGATTCGAAGGCAAAACTAGACATCATTTCCGGATGGACGCGTCAAGTAAAATAAAACCAAAGAAAAAAAACACGCTCTACTTAAACGACGACAAAAAGGTACTATTTTGGGGAAATTCTCGAATAATGGAAAGAAAAACCTCAAAGATTAAGTGAAGTGCAGAACAAAAAATAATTTTGTTTTAACGTAGACGATGTTTTGATACTATTTCTAATTCTACTACGGTGACTGCCTGTCATGTCCTATCTGTAAGTTACTGATCTTTGCTTCTGAATGAAATATAGACTAAATCCGGGAAATTCAATGTTCGCGGGGATGGAACACCGTAGTCACCATAACTTTATAACCAAAATATACCGAAAATACTAACTTCCGCCAATATACCTATAAAAATACTGATGCTCGGAAAAGTCGATAAAATATACCGAAAAAGTATTAAAATACTGAATCTGGTCACACTGGATCATAGCTCGATCAATCCCTGGCGGTGAACCAAGGCTTCAAAGTTACCTCGTTTGTATGAAAATAGGCCTGTGATTCCATACTTTTGCTCGCGAGTGTAGTTTACCTACAACCTACAGAAATTGTTGTCATGGCTGCAGATTTAAAGAAGTGGTTGTTGTCATGGCTAGATCTACAGATTTAAATAAGTGGCAGTTAAACAGGTGGATTTATGACAGTCCCTTCCCTACCAATCAGCCAAACCTTATGCATCTGATACAACCTCAGAGGCGGTTAAGTAAAAAAATAATACAAAACTAAGCATTTATTAACTCTTCAAACACATCGTTACCGAAAGAGTCTAATATAATACGACCTAACTAATGAGTCATTAAGGCTAAACCAAATCTAAGGCGTTTATCAAGTTATAAGAAGCATAAGGTATCCAAAAATTTACTAATGCCACGTGACACAGTTAATACTAATACAGCCCACATTAACCTATTTTAAAATAATTTATGAGCCGGTTCCTTAGTTGAATCTACTGCTCGGCTTTACTGGAAATGACGTGGACAATAAACTTATTCTTACTGTTGTTAATTCTAGTTCATTTTATTTTAACATAAGTTCCATCCGCTGTTCTATGGTACACAGGTGGAGGGTGATTATGCTCTACATTTGCTTCTAAAATGATCTGCCCAGTTGGGTCCATTTTCATTTTTGCTTTACACCTTTTGCTGACTTCACTTGAGCATACAAGCTGTCGTTTCCCATTTCTGTAGGAGAAGCTGTAGTTCCTGAATAGTATTAATGGTTTCCCTTTCGAACTCGGTACGAAAAATAACTGGTTTGCATCTGAAATCAAGCACAATTCAACTTTGTCGAGAATACAAGAATTTACAATTTTGTAGTTTGGGCACAGAGTATAAGACAATACTAAGGTTTGGGTTTAATTAGTTGAAAGGGAAGTGAAGAGAAACTATTTATTTTGCGTATCTGAGTTTACTAGGTAGCAATACAGCATACTTGACTTTGTCCGTAACATTAGGGAATCGAACCTCCCTACGCGCTCCCCTAGTTCACAATTCCCAATTTTCTATCATTGGTTCGGTCACAGAATACGTAACAGTACAAGTTCGGTTTGATCCATCCAGTCCCGTAGCTCTCCGAGCTCGAGAGATCTTTCCGATATCGAAATGTTAGAAATGTCATCCCGTAGAGACAACCTTTGTTCACAGTAAGAAAGTATCTTGATCTATCTGTGGGGCCATCTGTACCGCGCTAGCATCGCTATCGGCTTTATTTGACAAATGGAAGTGACATATTGCTACTTCTTTTTGATACAAATAAAACTTTATAAAGAAAAGTGTCAATGTTGTGACATATCTGTCAAATGAAACCGATAGCGATGCCAACGATACTTATAAGGTAAACCCACTGGTTATTATTATCAGTGCGAAGGCGCCACTTTCCATGCAAATGCAAGTCGAACCGTCAAAAGTGTCGACATACGGTGGCAGCATTAGTTCCGCTTTTGGCCACGTTCATTTTGAGCCTTGTCCCACTACTGTAAGATAATTCTCAATATTTACTTTTTGCTTTTTTATCACATGACATAATCCGCCTGCTGCTCGCGGTTAAGGTGGCTTATCAGGATCAACCACGAAGTTTGACATATTTTCCGTCACTTGTCATAAAAATCGTAGGTGGACTATGGTTATGTTCTGCTCTGTCCTCTAGTACAATCAACCCTGTATTATCCATTTTAAGGCTGGCTTTGCATTTCTTGCTGTTTCGGTTGGAACAGACGAGAAACTTTTTATTATGTCTGTAAGAGAACGTGTAGTCTTTGTATACAACTAAAGAAGCGTCGCGCAGCGTTGGTAATATTTGTACTGAGTTATATTCTGTAAGGCAAAACAACATTGGTTTAATAAGTTAGGTTCTAAACAATCCATGGCTAAGTAATTACTCAGTACAATCACAAATTAATATGAAATTACGAATACAACTCAACTATAACCTGTCACAAACTCTCTTGCTCTCGATTATTGACTACGCTGATGTCTGTTACACTAACCTGTCAGAGGAGCTGCTTGACAAATTAGAGCGTCTGCAGAATGTTTGTATCAGATTCATTTTTAATCTCCGTAAATTTGACCACGTGTCTCACTTCCGTACTAAACTCAACTGGCTCCCCATTCGCCGGCGCAGGGACTTACACACTCTTACGCTCCTCTATTCTATTCTTTTTCTTCCTACTTCGCCACATTATCTTAAAAAATGTTTCTCGTTTCCTACTACATCTTCTCACTGCACACTGCGTTCTTCTTCAAACCTTACCCTTGCCATGCCTAAACACTCTACTGACTTCGTTTCCTACTCCTTCTCCGTTCACGCCGTCCGCCTATGGAACGCACTTCCCGAAGGTATCAGAAAGGCTCAGTCTCTAAAATCCTTTGGCGATCAAGTTAGAAATCATTTCCTTTCTTGTGATCGTAACTTATAATACCTATATTTTATTCTCTTTCTATCTATATCCATTACCTCTCCTCAAATTTGCACCCATTCCCCTACTTCTACTTATTTATTTTCTCTCACCCAAGGTTGCCTGGAAGAGATTGCTATTTAGCAATAAGGCCGCCTTTTGTATGTTTTCTTTTTTCTGTTTCTTTCTGTTTTTGTGTTTCATGTGCAATAAAGCTATTATTATTATTATTATTATTATTATAACCGGAGAAGTTTGATGACGCAGTAGTTGGCGCATCGCCATGCGATTGCGACAATTATAATCCCCGCCATTTGGTAATGCGCCTGGCGGCCATGTTGTTAACCTCTAAAACGCAAAACAATTTTATTTTTTTTATATACCTAGACCCTATCTTATTGAAAATAATAATTAATATATTAGATTACCTATTAGAATTTTCTTGTTTCATGCCATTTTTAGTTAATGTGACAAGGTTCCTACGCAATACGAATTGGCGGGGATTAGAAGCATCGTCAAGCACTAACAGCCCGGCCACAGCCCACCGCAGTGGGTGGCCCGGCAAGCGAATTGAATATTCACTGCGGCGTTATCTTGATGTCGGCCTCTCAGATGACTCAGATCGTCGTCATGATTAGGGGTCGCAAACCGGGATCCCGGATACCGCAAATACCGGGATACCGGACTAAAAAGAAGCTTTTACAATACCGGTATTGAATTTTTAAATACCGGGATTTACGGTATTTTCGGTATTCATAACAAAACGACGCAAATCGTTTAAATTTTCGTTTTATCTGATTTTAAAGGTAATTTTCCTTAACCTCTTAAGGCCCAGGCATTAAATGGTGTCCTATTATTATCATTATTTAGAAGGGGGGACGCCAGCGAAGCCAGACGGGTGATCAGGCACCTTGATCGGAACCATTTCACCCAGTTCCCCAAATCCCCTGAAAGCTGAGAGCAGGGGGAGGCGGGTTATCGTTTACCCCACCACGCACCGGGGCGTGGCGTCGGACCCTCGAACCTACCTGTGCGCTTACAGAACCTGCTAAGTTGACTTATCGTTAACTGCTTCCTTAAGCTTGTCCGCTCCAAAGAGCTCCCAGCGCAGTGATGCGTATATCGGGAATTCTGCCATGAAGTGGTAGCTTGTTTCTTCTCTTTCTTTACATTGCGGACAGATAGGATCCGCTGTCCGTTTGGTCACTGACAGGTGTCTATTTAGTGGACAGTGTCCTGTCAGTACTCCTACAATCGTTCTTATATTTCTCCTGCTTTGTTTCAGCAGCTGTCTAGTTTTCTTCTTGTCAACTGATTTGATGAAGATCTTATACTATCTACAGTCCTTTCTTTTCATCTATCTTTGATTGGTTTCCGAGTAAGTTTCTTAAATGGTATCCTACAGTAGGGCCATTTTAATAGATCACATTTGACATCTGTCTCTCTGTCTATTTGTCAAAATTGATTGTAAATTGGCTTTCTTTTGTGATTATTACAATAAATATGTATTTTGCCTGCCGTTAAAAAGTTACTTTGTTGAATTTTGATGAAGTGTTAAATGTGATCTATTAAAATGGCCCTACTATAGTTATTGTATCCCAAGGCCCTACTAGGTGGTACTAATATTTTATAGTCATTCAGACCCAACAAGTTCGGAGTTTTTTTCAACTGCTTGGTAATGGGTCTCTCCAAGGATCTCTACAACAATCAGTCCAGCGCTCCCCGCATCCAGCGGCGCACGACGACCTTCACCCTCACGTCGGTCCACCTTATCGGGGGCCAACCCATGGAGTGTCGTCCGCTGCGCGGTCGCTATTCCAGAATCTTTCCGCCCCAACGGCCATCGGTTTTTCTCGCTATGTGTCCCACCCACGGCCACTTCAGCTGACATCTCCTCATTTCTGATTCGATCACGTAGGGAAACACCGAGCATGGCTCTCTTCATTGACCTTGAGCTTGCACACGGGGTGACCTTGAGCCTCCTTATGAGACCCATAGTCAGCGACCACGTTTCACTGCCGTAAATCATCACTAGCAACACATTGGTCATAGACTTTCTTCTTGACACTGAGTTAAGTTTGACGCGAAAATTTCTCGAAGCTTCCTGAATGCTGCCTGTAATCTGTAATAGTCATCAACTTCGAGTGTAGTTCCCAACATGAGCTGGAGCGGGTACAACATAGGCATTCGACGTGACTTTCGTCTTATCCATGTTCATCCAAAGACCCACTCTTTGGGAAGCACTATGGAGATCTTCGCGCATAGTCAGGTTTTCCAATCCAAGGTCTCGGTCATAAGAACCAATATATCATTGGAAAAACGAAGGTGTGTTAGGTACTGGCCATTAATGTTGATACTGAATAATTTCCAGTCCAGTCCCAGCCCAAGATCTAAAAGATGTCCTCCAACGCAGCTGTGAACAGTTTCAGAATAATAACGTCTCCCTGTCTCACACATCACTGCAGTTGGATGGGATTTGTGCTCTGGTTTTGTACTCGGACCGATACATGGTGGCATTTTCGTATAAGTACCTCAACACCTCGATACACCTGTAGTCTTTTTGGCACGTCTGGAGAGACTGCAGCACCAGCATCGCGTCTCTGACCACAAACGCCAAGCAAAGTAGCAGGCTCTTTGATCTTCTTGTACAGAAGAGACCTGCCGCAGCGTATTGATGTAGTCTAGGTACTAAAGCCTTTTCGGAACCCGGCTTGTTCGGGAAGTTGGAAGTCGTCGAACCGGCGAGGGAGACGATTAGTATGACTTTAATTGAAAGGAAAACTAAGAAAATAAATATATTTATCGAAATGTCGAAAATACCGGAAATACCGGGATCCCGGTATTCGCCTAGTCTCGATACCGAAAATACCGGTTTTGGAGAAAGGAGCCGGTATTGCGACCCCTAGTCATGATACCGCTCAGTGATTAAATACTAAGCCTACTTGTTACCAAAAAAAAAGAAAGATAAAGCTTAATTTCTAAAGTACCTATACTTAAAGTTACTATACTTTAGGTACCTACTACCTAATGTGTATAATCCATAGAAGCCTGTCCGGCAGGAATATTAACAAGGACACAAAAAGCCTGACATGACAGGACAAATCCTGACGTCTGGTAACCCTATTTGGGTGGGAGCCACTTAAAGTTTACGATAGGAACCTTGTGAAGTCAGGGTGATCCGAAGTAGCCGTACTGCCAACAGTCAAGTCAGTTACGTTACGATACGAAGTAGCCGGATCGTCAACGGTATTATTAAATGAAAACATTTTTTTATAATGTGTTTAAACTTTAATCACGGAATCAACAAAAATAGTACGAGCCATCATTTTACATTTATAAAGTACAGGATATATTATATTTATATTTTAATAGGAGTTCCATTCGCAGAGTCATGTAATGTGTGTAAAAAACGCAGTGTTATCATCTTTCGATCCGACCCACCCCATCGAAATCATTTTCCATTCCGATGGGAGAGTTTTTTATTTTATTTATTTGGAAATCCAACAGCTCATTTATAACAAAAACCGGCCAAGTGCGTGTCGGGCACGCGCCATAGGGTTCCGTAGTTACCTTATACCATACCATATTTAATACCACCTATCATTTTTCGTATGCAAAAATAACTTTGTTTTTCACAGTGTTGGTATGAATGACAAAGTTATATTTGCGGTTTTGGAAAATGTGCTATATCTCAAAAACTAATTACTATATCTCATTCAAACCAATTTTGGTTGAAAGTGTTTATTAAGATCTACAGCATATATTTTTTTTAGATTTTTCACTCTCTTATTTCAAAAGTTAAAGGGGGGGGACACACATTTTACCACTTTGGCGATGTATATCTTTGAAACGGTTAACTTTGAGAAAAAGTTGTCTTTGAAACCTCAATGTCATTTTTAAAGACCTATCTATAGACACCCAACACGTGTTGGTTTGAAGAAAAAAAATTTTTTCAGTTTCAGTTCCATGTATGGGGAGCCCCCCTTAATATTTTATTTTTCTTATTTTTGTATTAAATTCGGTAAGCGGTTAACAGAATACATCTACCTACCAAGTTTCAACTGTGTAATCTTAATACTTTCGGAATAAAGTGGCTGTGACATACGGACAGACAGACAGACAGACAGACATGACGAATCTATAAGGGTTCCGTTTTTTGCCGTTTAGGCTACGGAACCCTAAAAACTTACACTTCTAGGATCTTAAGCCAATTACAGTGTTTCACCATTAATTAATAATTAATTTGTATCTCTTAATTAACGCTATTTAAGGTCAAATAATATCCAATAAAAAACAACAGAGCCACAAATATACAATAATATATATAATAAAAATAACAATAATAGGTATAAACAATACACAAAATACTTAAAAACACTACAAAATACAGATATAGAATTACACATATAAAGATCAGTTATAATACACCCATACCCTGATATTCCCAATCCCATACCTGTTTAAAATAATATTGCTAATAAAAAAGAGAGAAAAAACAATAGAATTTATTTATGAAGATGAGAAAAGAAGGAGCTTAAAACGATCGGCAAGACGAGAAGGTTTGCTTACATTGAAAATATCAAGATGCTGAAATTTCATGTTATAAGTTCTTGGCAGACGTGTCATTACGGCATTTTTGCCGTAATTAGTTCGATGCTACGGCAAATGCATCAAAGGTGCATGTCTAGTGCGGGTCCTAGGAGTACAGAAACCGACAAGTACCAGGAGATTAGAAGCACCCAGATTGATGTGTAAGATGTCGTACATCACGCATAAATCACGTAGATCACGAGAGTACCTAAGGGCAGAGAAGATTGTAGTGCTTACAATCTTCCTAGTAAGACTGTCTTCGTCTTGACGTTCAGAAGTCTAATGAAGCTCTTCTATATTCTCTCAATTTTAAGAGAAGTGTGATATATTGAGGATTCTAGATAGGACATGCATACTCAATGTCGGCGACTTCCGAGCTTTCTGAGATATGTAAAGTAATGTATCTACCTACAGGAAGACTTAAGTTCAGCACAAGCCCATTTCAACAAAAAATGTACCAAATAAAAAGTTAAATAATGCCTATTGCGTTTTTCTTTCAAGAATCGAACTTAGAATATTACTGACGCGGTCAGCAGGGTCCCTTAGCTCCTCGGATTCAACCGTCCTTTGGATTTCAAACCTCTCAGGGTTAAGTCTTCGATACTGCTTGTAATATTTTAGAAACTCTGGCACATCGTCAGCGTCGGGGTCGTCTTCTATAAAAAAAAGAAAAAAATAGTCAAGGTTGACTAACTTTACTCCATTCCACGAATCGAACTCCTAGGAAACCAAATACTCGCAGCTCATTGGTCAATGCGCGTGGCTAGAGCTAGCCTATTGAAGGTCATATGCATTAACCAATGGGCGCACTCCGACGACCGTATTTCTTTGGTAGTTCGTTTCGTGGAATGGACTAACTATTACTGATTTAAAAACAAAATAATGTATAGTCATTCTACCATTGTGTGTGCCCTTAGCTTTCGAAGATGCAAAATTATTAAAGTTATAAATTAGAGTAGGTCTGTGTCTAATATTAAGTAAAACAAGAATTGTAATTAAAAGAGAACTGTATTATTATTATTATAAGTAATAAACTAAACATACACACATACATAAAAGTATATTGTGCTAAGCTTATTAATTACTTAACATTTTATTCCATACGTGTGCAGATCAGTGTCTGTAGGCACAGATAATATTATTATATTATTATAATAACTTATTACCGCGTTATTCACAAAACATAAAAGAATTCATTTTTCTTCAGGGTTGGCACATTTTATATACAGATACCAATAAAATTTTTCATCAATAAAACATCAAAAATACATAAAATAATTTATTTTAATTTTCATTAGTTAATAGACCAGATATGACAACCCTACGTACAAAAAATCAGGATATTTCTTTTATATTACTTGTTACTTCTGAATAACGCTGTATTAGATTGTGAATTCTGCTCATAAAGGCTTGTTTAAGCTATCGTTTTATATAAGAATCTCTTTCTAAAACGGCGTTATAGCGGAATAAAATTAATAAAACCGAAAGTGATAAATAAATTTCTTGACAGGAACTCAGTAAATCTACAAAAACTTGTCAAAAGGAGTAGTATTGTATGTATATTTATTTAATTGAAATAATCAAAATGGCCCCCTTGGCCCCGTCCTGGATCCGCCAATGATAATCACGACTACACCTTATGCTTACTTTAATTCTTAGATTTTATAATAGATTCTAAGACGTTACGCGACTTTGAAGCTGCTTATGTAATTAAAAAAAGACGGCAAGTTCACTGAAATGGGATCACGTGAAAGGTCATATGATTGTAAGGACAATGAACATGTTTTATCCGGGAATAAGGTATACTAAATTTATTGTGTCTACTATTAACAAATCTAAGTACTATAATACATAATTATAACAAAAAAATTATTATTATATTCAATTTAAATTCTATGAATTTTCCCATCTCGTGTTCTAAACAGTTTTGGTGGTTCATGATCGTGGTCGAAAGACTGTCCAACCACAACACCGCTTGATGAAAACAGTACTTTAGCTTTACATCCTTTTACCCTCTTTGAGCAATACCAGAGGTTCTTGCTGCTGCTGTTCATCCTCGCAAAAGTGAAGCCTTTGAATACCAGGAGTTGACCGGAGCCTCGATTGCTCGGCATAAACTCCAACTCTATTAAGAAAGATTACGGTCTATTGAAATCAGATAAATATAGGTACTTACATCTAAATATCACAGAGCAAAATAGTTTCCCGTACAATTTATCTGTAAATTCAACGATTTTTTTATTCTTATTTTCTTTACATAACACTTCATTCCTTACCTCATAACATAAACAGTTACACAACACAATAATAATTAAAAGCAACACAGAGATTATTAAAACTACTAGCAGCCGCCCGCGACTTCGTGTAAAGATTATTGCTATCCCTCGGGAACGAAACTAATAAAAAACAATTCATTTTTTCTGAATGAAAGGTACCCTATAGTTATGTCCTCTCTGTATGCAAAATTTCATGATGATCGATTCAGTAGTTAAGACGTAACAAACAAACAAAAATAAACAAACAAACTGACGAAACAGTTCAAGATAAAGATGAACCAACGTTTTTTTTCAATACCGAAGACGCAAGCAAGTATAGACCACGTCACTTCCTCTGTCCCGGAATCAGTATTATTATTGTACCATAGATTCCGCGGGACGCGGCAGACGGCAGCCGGCAGGCGGCAACAGCAGATGACGACGGCATGTGCCGCAACGGCAGACGGCACTACTTTGTAGTATTAATTTGTATGAGACGGCGGGCTGATTATCTAATTAGAAACCACCTAGCGACCGGTTGCAGTTCATAGATGATAGTGATCCATTGCTACTTCTTTTTGGATTAAAAAAAAAACATACCAAAGAAAAGTAGCAATGTATGTGGAATGAAACCGGTCGCTAAATAGTTTCGTTTTAGATAATCAGGGTGCCGATTCCGACATACGACTGCAACTGTGACTTACTGGGGCCCTATTTTTGAATCGCTATTCCACTCGAGCGCTCTTTTCGACTGATTTTCGTACGACATATGACTCAAAACAATGAGATGTCGAACGAAAATCAGTCGAAAAGAGCGCTCGACACCAGTCGAGCGATACAAAAATAGGGCCCCTGTGCGTTGCTCGAGCGCGCAAGTGCTAAGCTCAACTACTGTACTCTCTCTATATTGTGTCTTAAGTGACATGCAGCTAAATAATTAGATAAATATTCTGTCAATAGGAAAACATGTTCCCATGGTCGTGAAAGGGTACCAAGGAACAGAATAGATATAAGTAACCAATGCGTAACAACTCTTATATCTAAAAAAATTCTAAAAAGTCCCATCTTGTGTCCTAAGCTGAAGCTTTGGTGGTTCATCAAAGTTATTAAACTTATAATCAAATTTAAGTAGTTTTGTGTCTAATATTAAGTAAAACAAGAGTTGTAATTTAAAGAGAACTGTATTATTATAAGTAATTAACTAAACATACACACATACATTTAGGTAAAAGTATTTGTCATGTCACTAAACGTAAACAGTGCTTAGCTTATTTATTACTTACTTAATATGTTATTTGTGCGTGTACAGAGATCGGTGTCTGTAGGCACAGATAATATAATACTATGATAGACAGATAAAACAATAGACAAATAGAACAGCCCACCGATTACGTATCTCTGTTGCAAACAATTTTCGATTGAAATCGATTGAAATCGCAGTTGCATTGCTGCTTTAAGTAAGATAGTTGTCACATTGGTTCTTAAGGTGCCTTCCCACGGTGCGTGCTACCACGCACCGCACCGAACCGCACGAGGGCGAGCACGGGCGCACCGTGGGAAACGCTGGCACGGGCCGTGCGTCGTTCGGCCATGTTCGGCGCACGGCCCGCTGTACCGTTCCCATGGTGCGCAACGACCGTGCAACGACGCATGAGTGATGATGGCACAGTACAAACAGTCGCGAATGCGCCGCAGTAACGAACGAAAAATTTACGTAGGTACTATTTATTTATTGATTGAAATACCTGTACTTACTATGGTAAAGTGCAGATAGTGCTGTTTTTATTATATTTATGTAGGTAACCAATTAATTCAGAGATAAAAAATCCGAAAGCTCCGAAATATAAAATTAAATATAAGTAAGTACTTTAAATACTGTTTAGTATATAGGTATTACCTACTAACTATGGCCAAAAGGATTTGTAACTAATTTTTTATACAGGCTGTTTGGTAATAGCTTTATAAAGCCGAATAATTATGGTAGGTAAGGACCATCAAACTGAATAAGTTTTACTATGGGACCAACTCTGAAATCGCGAAAAAAATCTGCTATTCTATACATTTTGATATTTTCGTTATTAATTTTTGTATGAAACAGCTGATTTTTTTCTCATTTCAGAGTTGGTCCCATAGTAAAAGTTGTTCAGTTTGATGGTCCCTATCTACCATATTCGGCTTTATTAGGCTAACTAAAAACCCTATATAGGTTTTACGCAATTTTTTGTTTTTTGTTTTCACTATTAGTTTTGTAATTTAACCTAGGTATTTTATTGCTTAGAAAGTATTTCGCATTGAAGGTAGACCCTATATAATATTGATTCTAAAATATTATTATTAATAACTAGCGGCCGCCCGCAACTTCGTCTGCGCCAAAAGCTTTTTTTTCCATCCCTCGGGAACAATACTTTTTTCGGGATGAAAAGTATCCTATGTCCTTCTCTGACAACGTGTATGCAAAATTTCATGATGATCGGTTCAGTAGTTAAGACGTGAAGGCGTAACAAACAAACGGACTTTCGCATTTATAATATTAGTAAGGATAATAATAAAAACACTTAATTGCACACTAAGACAAGACATATACAAAGAAAAACAGCAAAGCACACAAAAAAGCGGCCTTATTGCTAAAAAGCAATTGACGTAATACGTACAATCACAAAACTAGAAAGATACGAAAGTACTTAGATGAAATTAAAATACTGTAGGTAATTATTTAAAGGCCAGGGCCGATTGACTACTGATAGATATCATACTATGACGCGCGGCATATTGACAAAGGCGACGAGCCGCCGCGAACGCGGACGCACAGCGCTACGCACCGCCACGCACCGATCCTTTGAAGTTACCGACGCTCGATGGATCGTAAGTGCGCTGTACACATTGGCCCAACGCGTTGGCCCAGCGCGTTGGGCCAACGTGTAAAGACCTACTTGGCGGTATGTTGGGAGTTGGCGCGAGCGTTGGCCGGCGAACCGAGTATTGTCGGTTTTTCGTGCACACATCAAAGGATCTTGGCGCGCGCGTTGGCGCAGCGTTCACACGTTGGCGCCTTTTTAACCGACTTCAAAAAAGGAGAAGGGTCTTAATTCATCAGAATCTTTGTTTTTATGTATGTTACTCGAAGACGGCTGGATCGATTTGAAAAATTCTTTTTTTGGTTGAAAGCGTATACTTCCAAGTTGGTCCCATTGTTATAAGGTCAGTGTCTGATGATGGGATATTAGAGATATCAAGGGAACTCTTCAAATATTATAGGGGCACCTATAGCGATTTTGGTATTTTCTTCAGTAGCTTGTGCATTTGCATATGGAAAATACCATTTTGGTGAATCCGATGATCATTTATGGTCTTCATCATCAAACTGATGATGAAGACCATAGAGGGTCATCGGATTTATTCAATACTACCTACCAGTGGCGTGCACTCCATACATGCAAATAAGCACTGCATACCCTGTAGTCCCCATAAATGTATGTCCCTGATCCCTATTCATTTGTAAAATATAATTTGTAATCATAAAGTCATTATCGATCGGCGCACACGATGCTTTGGTTGGCTTCCCGTATTTATCAGTTTAAGCGCCATCTATTTGTGTTTTATGAAACTAACTCGTCGGACCGCTCGACGAACAAGGGCGCCAATTTTCACCTAGTGCGCGGAAGCAGTACTACACCGAGCTTATTTTTCATAGAACGAATCTCGTGTAGTACACAGCAAAAGTGTGACTGTGTGCGTAAAAATGTTTGCGCGTGTTTAAGTTTTGGAAGCACTGCTTATCTGCGTCAAATTTGTTTTATTAGTTTAGTTTGTTCGTAATCGCATTGCAATTTCTTGCAGTTGCAGTTAGTTTCGCTTTGTTTTGATTGTTTTTCTTGGCGCAAGTGATTGATTTAAATAATTATGTCGTTAATTTACTGTAAAAATAAAAAAAAAATACATGTGAGACATAAATGCTGGCGAAGTTGGTTTAAATAAATTAAAATTTGCCACTTTATCGATGTTATCTTTTGGGGATAAGGTTTAATTAAATTGATTGCAAAGGGAAAATGCATAGGTTTAAAAAAGGTAGGTAAAGCTACTCGTTCATTTTATAAAAAAATATGATAATTAATTATAAATGGCTAACAGCTTGTGTACACACAAACAAATAATTGTATTGTTTTCCATGCATTTTGTTTTATAATCAAGATGATAAAAATGTTTGGATTTCGTGCAGTAATAGGTAGTTACCTACGCATCGAAACAATGCTAAAATTGGTAAGTTTTTTTATCCATGCCTACCCTGTCTGAAATCTCTGTGCACGCCACTGCTACCTACGTGTTTCACTAGTGCGATACGATTAAGTAGGTACTTGAATTTGGTTGCTAGGCTTTTTTTGTTCGTTATAACATAATACATATTAAGGTGAACTGGAGCTGATAGTAAGGAGAACTCCTCAACAACTAAAGCCCCTGCGTCGGCAAAACAGTATTTTATAAAAGGTGATAATCCGTTGATATAAGGCTATTGTAACTTAAATAATATCGTCACTAAATAGACCTACTACAAAAAAGTTTAATATAAAAAAGTTTATAAAAATACAAAACCCCCTTCAAAAACCTTAAAAATAACCAAACAAAAACAGCTTCGAAAATAAACGGCTCTAAAAAGCAAGAAATGAAATATTCCAATCTGCATAATAACTAACTCGAAAGTTTGTACGCATATCTAATATTAAACAACGTATTATGAAGTCGGGTGGAGTTTTAAATACTGAAATGAACAAATAATATGGAATCCAAAGCATAATATGCTTTGGATTCCAAATTATTGCCTTCTATTATTTATTAAACGCACTTCTATAACAAACATAATATTCAATATAAAAACAAAATACGTTACTGAGCTAGATAAATAAAACATATTTAACGTCAAAGATGTTTAGTAAAGTTATAGAAGTGCGTTTAATAAATAAAGAAACCAAAATACCTCAGTATGTTGGAAGAAAAATTTATATTCACGAAAAGTTTCAAAAATTCTATTGACATTTCTGAGCTAGGCTGAACTAAATACATTATATTTTAAAACTGAAAATATTCTTTGAAAATTTGACCGATATATCGATATTTTTATAAATATCGATGTATCGATATATCGATATTTTTTTTCACTTTCGACATCCCTACACCAATGTGTAAACAGCGACATGCCCTGGCAGCGTTGGCCCAACGCGCGCGGCCAGTCGTTGGCCCAACGGTTGGCCCAACGCGCGCGGCCAGGCGTTGGCCCAATGTGTACTTCGGGCTGTACGCACGACGACGCACCGCGGCGTACGGTCGTTTCCCACGGTGTGTCGGTTCAGTCTGGTGCGCTCTCGTGCGTCTCAACACGCACCGGTGGGAATGCACCTAGAGTCTTACTAAAGCAGCAATGTCACTGCGATTTCTGTCAAAGTTGATTGCAACAAAGTTAGACAATCAGCCTTCAGGTAAACATTGGCAGCCTTAATTTTATTATAAGATATTTATTAAATATTAGTTAAATACAATTAATATTATTAATAAATTATTTATATTATTAGTTAGAACTATACTGAGAAGTGTAAACCCCCGATTATTTTATATTGAAGAACGATCCGTAAGCAAAAGGGATCGTTTTTCAATAAAGGAACCGGGGGTAGTTCGAAAAACTAGGATAATCATGAATAGTACACCTTACTTTCATTTTAAAATCATGACTTTACGCAAATTTTCAACCGCTAAATTTAAGAATGTAATTTTAAAAGATGGCATGTTCACTGAAATGGGATCACGTGAAAGGTCACGTGATTGTAAAGACTATGAACGTGTTTTACCTGGGAATAAGGTAGGTGTAGGTACTAACATTATGGTGTCTACTATTAGTATACTACATACCTGTGACGAAGGGTGAAATTATGGCGGAGGTAAGCCGTTCTACAAAAATGTTAAGATCTGCATAGTCAATCGGTGGAGTGAGATTTCGAAAAGGTAAGCCGATACGAATCGGCTTGTCTGGACACCCTTGGCCAATGCTACCTTACCTACTAACAACAAAACAATCTTTTTTTTTTAATTTTCAATTTAAATTCTATGAATTTTCCCATCTCGTGTTCTAAACAGCTTTGGTGGTTCATGATCATGGTCGAAAGACTGTCCGACCACAACACCGCTTGATGAAAATAGTACTTTAGCTTTACATCCGTTTGCCTTCTTTGAGCAATACCAGCGGTTCTTGCTGCTGCTGTTCATCCTCGCAAAAGTGAAGCCTTTGAATACCAGGAGTTGGCCAGAACCTCGATTGGTCGGCATAAACTCCAACTCTATTAAGAAAGATTACGTCTTTTGAAATCAGATAAATACATCTACATCACTGGGGAAAATATTTCCCATATAATTTATTTGTGAATTCAACGTTTATGTAAGTATTTTTTACATAACACTTCATTTCATTATTTACCACATAACATAAACAGTTACACAATATAATAAGAATTAAACAAAATAGCAACACATTACGAGATATAAAACTACTGAACACGTACACACAGACACACCAAAAAAGTTTCATTCCGAGAGTAACACTTGCTCACGTCCGTCGTCATCGCTTTCCACATCCAGTTACGCGACTATAAAGTAACAAGCAAAGAATGAAGGTTTTCTTTCTGTCGCGCATTCATTAATAAATTGATTATGGTGCAAATAAAAAAAATAGTTATGGTGCATTCTAATTATGCTTTGTTTCTCTTTGCAAACGAAACAGTTCAGGATAAGGATGAAACAACGTTATTTTTAATACCGATAGCGGAGATGACGCAAGCAAGTGTAGACCACGTGACATCTTTTGTCTAGGAATGCTACTCCAGGCGCAGTATATTATTCTACCATGAACAACATATAGGCACCTTCTTGTGTGACATGCAGCCAAATGATTAGAAAATTATTTTGTCACTATTAAAGTTCAAAATTATAAATGTGAATCTGGGAAAACATGTTTTCCATGGTCGTGAAAGTGTACCAAGGCTTAAAAACTCTTTAATAGAATCTTCAATTTAAATTCTAAGAATTTTCCCATCTCGTGTCCTATGCACCTTTGGTGGTTCATGACTGTGGCTGAAAGACTGCCCGACCACAACACCATCTGAAATGAGTAACCTAGCTAGACATCCGTTTGCCTTTCTTGAGCAATACCAGTGGGTCCCTCTGTTCATCCTCGCGTAAGTAAAGCCTTTGAATACCAGGAGTTGACCAGTTCCACGACTGCTCGGTATAAACTCCAATTCTGTTGAGAAAGATTGCGACGATTGAAGTCAGATAAATAAACGACTAAATCACGGGAAAATATTTCCCAATCAACGTTTTCTTATCAAATAAATTTGTTGTCTTATAACAATTTATTACTTACGAAAGAATACAAAACAATAATAAATAAAATAGCAAAACAATCAGAGATACACAATGGAATACGCAGCCCGCCAATGTTTTGTCTTTGGCGCTCAATAATTTGGCAGTCTGTTTTTTTAATTTTCCAGCTCTGAATAGTTGAACAACATAAAAAAACCTTGTGTGACATGCCATGCAGCTAATTAAATAACAATATTCTATCAATATTTAACTCCAAAATTATAAATTTTAATATGAGAAACGTGTCTCATATGGTCATGAAACGGTACCAAGGCATAACAAACTCTTTTATCGAATCTTCAATTTAAATTCTAAGAATTTTTCCATCTCGTGACCTATGCAGCTTTGGTGGTTCATGGCTGTGGCTGAAAGACTGCCCGATTACAACACCATCTGAAATGAGTAACCTAGCTAGACATCCATTAGCCTTCCTTGAGCAATACCAGTGGTTCCCTCTGTTCATCCTCGCGTAAGTAAAGCCTTTGAATACCAGGAGTTGACCAGTTCCACGACTGCTCGGTATAAACTCCAATTCTGTTGAGAAAGATTGCGACGATTGAAGTCAGATAAATAAACGGCTAGATCACGGGAAAATATTTCCCAATCAACGTTTTCTTATCAAATAAATTTGTTGTCTTATAACAATTTATTACTTACGAAAGAATACAAAACAATAATAAATAAAATAGCAAAACAATCAGAGATACACAATGGAATACGCAGCCCGCCAATGTTTTGTCTTTGCCGCTCAATAATTTGGCAGTCTGTTTTTTTAATTTTCCAGCTCTGAATAGTTGAACAACATAAAAAAACCTTGTGTGACATGCCATGCAGCTAATTAAATAACAATATTCTATCAATATTTAACTCCAAAATTATAAATTTTAATATGAGAAACATGTCTCCTATAGTCATGAAACGGTACCAAGGCATAACAAACTCTTTTATCGAATCTTCAATTTAAATTCTAAGAATTTTTCCATCTCGTGACCTATGCATCTTTGGTGGTTCATGGCTGTGGCTGAAAGACTGCCCGATTACAACACCATCTGAAATGAGTAACCTAGCTAGACATCCGTTAGCCTTCCTTGAGCAATACCAGTGGTTCCCTCTGTTTATCCTTGCGTAAGTAAAGCCTTTGAATACCAGGAGTTGACCAGTTCCACGATTGAACGGCATAAACTCCAATTCTGTTGAGAAAGATTACGACAATTGAAGTCAGATAAAACGACTAGATCACGGGGAAAAAATCTCATTTCTTATCAAATAAATTTGTTGTCTTATAACAATTTATTACCTACGAAAGAATACAAAACAATAATAAATAAAATAGCAAAACAATCAGAGATACACAATGGAATACGCAGCCCGCCAATGATATGTCTTTGCCGCTCAATAATTTGGCAGTCTGTTTTTTTAATTTTCCAGCTCTGAGTAGTTGAACAACATAAAAAAACCTTGTGTGACATGCCATGCAGCTAATTAAATAACAATATTCTATCAATATTTAACTCCAAAATTATAAATTTTAATATGAGAAACATGTCTCCTATGGTCATGTACCAAGGCATAACAAACACTTTTATCGAATCTTCAATTTAAATTCTAAGAATTTTTCCATCTCGTGTCCTATGCAGCTTTGGTGGTTCATGGCTGTGGCTGAAAGACTGCCCGATTACAACACCATTTGAAATGAGTAACCTAGCTAGACATCCGTTTGCCTTCCTTGAGCAATACCAGAGGTTCTTGCAAAACATTCTCGTGTAAGTGAAGCCTTTGAATACCAGGAGTTGACCAGATCCACGATTGCTCGGCATAAACTCCAATTCTGTTGAGAAAGATTACGACAATTGAAATCAAATAAACGTAAATCAACGTTCCTTTTTTATAAATATTTTATTGTCTCAATAATTTATTTACACGACTGCCCAAAAAGGAGTGTATATGTTTTCAGGTTTCATGTATGTTTGTGGGTATGTTAGTTTCTTTATTCCACCATAACTTCTAAATGGCTCAACTAATTTGGATGTATGGGATATCATTAGAATCCTTACATTATTCCGAGTGACACTGGTTATATTTTTTTTTAAAAAAGTTGATATGGCGACTGTAGCACGCCATTTTAAAATGTGAAAAAACATTTTTTTTCTTTTATTACAATACTAGCGGCCGCCCACGGTTTCACCCGCGTGGTTCCCGTTCCCGTAGGAATATCGGGATAAAAAAGTATCCTATGTTTTAATCCAGGCTATCTTCTATCTGTGTGCCAAATTTCAACTAAATCCGTTCAGTAGTTTTGGCGTGATTGAGGAACAAACATCCAAACCCACAAACTTTAACATTTATAATATTAATAGGATGGGCATCAAATGAAAGGCCCTAAATGAGCACATTTCAAAACTATATAATTTGTCACTAAAATGTGTAAAATAAAAATAGATAACACGACTGCCCTGCCAAAATCGAACTAAAATAAAAAGATGAAATAATAACAAAGTGTATTGCAGTCGGGGGAACTCTTTAATTGAAAATTGTTCCACAAAACGGTACCCCGACTGCAATGACACCTTGTTATTTATTTTTTAGTTCATTTTTGGCAGGGCACTCGTGTTTTTAATATTTTTTAAATTTATTTATTTTTTACTTACTTATTAAATCAAAATGTATTTATTGCATACATGTGGTCACAAAGATGTACAAAAATGGGTAACCAGTACCAAAACATGAATCCTGTTAGGGGATCGCATCATTAATAAATTAATTATAAGTAATTATTGTCGAAAAAAAAACATTATTATGAGAAGGAGAACACTAAACAAAATAGAACCTAAATATCTATTTATAGTAATTTTATGTAAGAATATTAATTATTATGTAAGAACATTAAACAAAAATAAAACCTGAATAAAAATAAAATTAAAATATATAAGATAACGAGCTGAGTGGCACAGTGGTCAAAATGCCGGTCTACCACACAAGAGGTCCCAGGTTCGATTCCCGGTCAGGCAGAAATTGAAATTATTAGTTTTAATTTCTATGACGGGTCTGTGTGTTACCATGAATAAGTTTATATGTAAAAAGTATACATATGAGTAGTTTATATCATATACTAAATAATATACTTGAAAAAATACGACTCGCACATGCCCTCTGATTTTGTAACTTTGTTGCAATCAACTCTGAGAGAAATCGCAGTTACATTGCTGCTTTAGTAAGAACCAATGTGCCAACTATCTTACTTAAAGCAGCAATGTTACTGCCGTTTCAATCGATTTCAATCGAGAATTGTTAGCAACAGGGTTACGTAATCAGCCAGCAGATCAGTTTTCGGACGGGAATCGAGAATTGATCTGGTGGAGTCGTATTTTTTCTAGTATATTATTTAGTATTGTATAAAAATAGCATTGTGAATGCAAAAATCTCGAATTTAAAAATTATATAGCTATTTCATCTTTATTAATTGTCATAATATCTGGAAATATCTGGATATTTCAATTGAATGTCGAGGTAATTCCTCACAATGGTGAAATAACGCTGGCTTACAGCGTAAGAGGAGGATGTTCTAGAAGAAATTCGACGAAGTCCCTAGTTACTCGGTAGCTCAGCGGTCAGAGCATTGGACCGGATATCCAAAGGTCGCAGGTTCGATTATCGTCCGAGAATTGATCAGGGGGGTAATTATGTAACTTTGTTGCAATCAACTCTGACAGAAATAGCAGTTACATTGCTGCTTTAGTTAAGAAAAAATGTTACAACTATCTTACTTAAAGCAGCATTGTAACTGCGCTTTCAATCGATTTCAATCGAGAATTGTTAGCAACAGACTTACGTAATCAACGGGCTGGTGCGAGTCGTATTTTTTCTAGTATATTATTTAATATTGTGTAAAAATAGCATTATGAATGCAAAAATCTCAAATTATAAAATAGTATACAGTGCCTTTGGTCTTAAACTAGCGATAATTTAAAGGCATGAAATACACCTAATTTTATCGACAAAAAAACCCACATGTTGGGGTCTATCCCCACTCCTGTTGGAATGGCCGCCATTTTAAAATTGTCTTTTTATTTTAGATGACTCTGCGGAAGAATATTAATTTCTCCGGATTTAGAAGCCCTACAATTATAACAAAAATACTGTTGGAAAGCTAATAATACCACCTATCAATTTACAGAAAAATATGTGTAAACTTTCAACTTAAATACGTCATAAAAAATTACTGAATTAAAATTTTATATCAAAAGAGTTTGAACATTTTGGTATAGTGGTAACCGAAAATTCTAAATACGTCATAAGAAATTACTGAAATAAAATTTTACACGAAATGTGTGTGTTTTTTTAAGTTTTTCTAACATATCGCAATAACTAGGACATTAATGGGTCATTTTCATTTTTAGTGAAATACGACACATATTTTTTATTACAAATTCTTTGCGTGTTTTTCGAAGAGACCCTTATGACATGTTCTCCCAAGTGTGTGGTAAAGCTTAACAACTTGTATATATTGAAAAAATCGAGTTTAAAACAAAAATAAAAGAACATGGATGTGACATTGGTCCACGGTGGTGACAATGGCGGGCTGGAAATACGCTTTGTGGTGGTGCTGCTGTATGAATACTTGTCAAATATAAATTATCTTGCCTGGCAGAGTGACAGAATATTTATCCCGCTTGGTGGCCCTTGACAGATTCAGAGATTAAATTGTCCAGCCATGGATGTAACATTGGTCCATGGCTGTGACAATTAACACTTCCAAGTGGTTTTTTAGACTACAATTGTCACTTAAAAATAATTTTTGAAAAAGAACCAAAAACTTATTTTTTTGCATTGGGGCAAAATAATCTTAATATATAAAATCGTAAACTGAATGACTGAATGACTGACTGACTGACTGACTGACTGACTGACTGATCTATCAACGCACAGCCCAAACCGCTGGACCTAGAGACTTGAAATTTTGCACACAGATACCTTATACAGTGTAGGCATCCACTAAGGAAGGATTTTTGAAAATTCTATCCCTAAGGGGATGAAATAAGGGATGAAAGTTTGTATGAAAGTCCCTCAGTTTTGAAGCTAGGATCGTCAAATTTTGTGTTTAGGCTGACGATTGAAAATTAATAAATACGGGTCTCAGCGTTTTTCAAAATTCTACCCCCGAAGGGGTCAAAAGGGGGATGAAGTTGTGTAATGAAGAAAATCCTTTATTTTCGAAGTCAAAATTGCTAAATATATAATTTAGGCTTATGGATGGAAATCTAACGCAACGTATATTGTTATTGTTAATATTTCAACCCCTACGGGAATGAAATGGGGGTGAAAAGGTGTAAATAAACCTAAAAATAGATATGGATGTCGTTATTGGGGTTTTCTGGGATGACGATTGCAAAAATGACATTTATTTTGAAGTCCACACGGTGGACATGATTTGACCCCTCAAGGGGTGAAAATGGGGTTCAAATTTTGTATGGAAAAATAATATTAAATGGATATTACAACTTTAAACTTCGTAGGAGCACGTCTAAAAATAAATAAGCAAACATATAATTTGTGATTTTGAAAATAAACCCCTTAGGGGGTAAATGGGGTGAGTAAACCTAAAAATAGATACGGATGTCGTTATTGGGGTTTTCTGGGATGACGATTGCAAAAATGACATTTATTTTGAAGTCCAACACGGTGGACATGATTTAACCCTCAAGGGGTGAAAATGGGGTTCAAATTTTGTATGGAAAAAAATATTAAATGGCCATTACAACTTTAAACTTCGTAGGAGCACATCTATAAATAAATAAGCAGACATATATTTTGTGATTTTGAAAATCAACCCCTTAGGGGGTAAATGGGGTGAGTAAACATAAAAATCGATGTGGAGGTCGTTCTTGAGGTTTTATGGGATGGTGATTGCGAAAATGAGATTTATTTTGAAGTCCAACACGGTGGACATGATTTAACCCCTAAAGGGTTGAAAATGAGGTTCAAATGTATGGAAAAAGAATATAAAAGAGACATTACAACTTTAAAATTCGTAGGAGCATGTCTAAAAATAAATAGGCAAACACATATTTTGTTATTTTGAAAATTATCCCTTAGGGTGTAAATGGGGTAAGTAAACATGAAAATCGATGTGGATGTCGTTCTTGAGGTTTCATGGGATGGTGATTGCGAAAATGACATTTATTTTGAAGTCCAACACGGTGGACTTGACACATCATGGACCTGTACCTGGACATGCACATCCAGGTAACGAGAACGAGAACAGGCACGGGCACGGGCACGGGCACAGGAACAGGAACGGGAACGGGAACAGGACGAGAACGGGACGGGAATGGAACGGGCTGGAACGGAAACGGCACGGGAAGGGAACGGGAATGAAACGGGAACGGAAAGGGAACGGAATGGGAACGGTAACGAAACGGGAATGGAACGGGAAAGAGAAAGGGACAGGAATGGGACGGGAACGGTACCGGGAAAAGGAACGGAAGGAGTACGGGACGGGAACGGGACGCGAACGGGAATTGGGAATGGAAAGGGATGGAATGGAATGGGAATGGAACGGGAGCGAAACGGGAACGAAGCGGAAACGAAACGGGAACGATACAGGAACGGAACGGGAATGAAAATGGGACGGGAACTAAGGGGAAAGGATCGGGAACGGAACGGAACGGGAATGGGACGGGGCGGGAACGGGAACGGAAACCAGACGGGAACGGGACGGGGACGGGGACGGAACGGGACGGGACGGGAACGGGAACGGGAACGGGAACGGGAACGGGAACGGGAACGGGAACGGGAACGGGAACGGGAACGGGAACGGGAACGGGAACGGGAACGGGAACGGAACCGGGAACGGGAACGGGAACGGGAACGGGAACGGGAACGGGAACGGGAACGGGAACGGGAACGGGAACGGGAACGGGAACGGGAACGGGAACGGGAACGGGAACGGGAACGGGAACGGGAACGGGAACGGGATCGGGAACGGGAACGGGAACGGGAACGGAATGGGAACGGAACGGGAATGAAACGGGAATAAATCGGGACCGGAACGGGACAAGAACGGTACGGGAACGAGAACGGGACGGGAACGGCAACGGAAGGGGTACGAGAACGGGACAGGAAAGGGACGGGAACGGACGGGAACAGAACGGGAACAAACGGGAAATGGACGATTGCAAATGGCGACCGCATGTCATCGTCGGTGCAGTGTTGCCAGAATGAAATATTAATAAATACTACTAAAATTTACAATAATGTAGTGGTCCATGGTTGTGACCCAAAATCTTTACGACAAAATATTCCCACCGACGAATCATTACTGAAATGGAATATTTATTTGAAATTAAACTTTTAAGTAACGTTTAGGACTATAAAACGTGGGTGTTAAATAAAAGGCACAAATAATAACACGCCATAATCATAATAACGCCTCAAAGCGAGAAAAATGGGTTTGCGATACAACATGGACGTGACTTTTGGACCCCTTTTTTATTTATTATTTTTTACATATATATTTTTTTGTTTCTTTTTATGCTTGTCGACGAAGATATGATCTAAATTAATAGTTATAAAAAAGATTCTAATATGTTTTCGTTAAAAATACCCCCATTTTCACCATCCACACTTTAATTTTCGTAAATGAAAATGACCCTAATGCAATATTTTTTTACATTTTTCAAATACACTGGTATATTATCTTTAAAACGACTCCAAAATTTAATGCTCTATGTTGCATATTTTGAGCTCTATTGTTGTTTGAATATGACCCTTACAAGCACTAAATGGTAATTTTCGAAAATGAAAGAAAAAACTCCAAAAAAAACTAGATTTTATCATTTGATGAAATTTGTTACCAGATAAAATTATCAACCTTATTGAAAATAATATGTTGAAAATGCTTGTAATTATGTCTATTTTCTAAAATAATAATTTTTTGGTTACTTATGGGTCATAACATAATTCAAACAAAAATAACTCTCGAAATATGAAACATAGAGCAATAAATTTTGAAGTCGTTTTGTAAATAATATCACTGAGTATTTAAATAATGCAAAAAAGTTATAAAAAGAAAGATAAGAAGATTTTTGAGAAAAGCAATAAAAACTCAAAAAAGCACACAAATGGGTTTGAACCTCTTAGTATCAGAGGTGGCATAGTGGTAACCATATTTTTGTTATTGACGGATATTTCGGAAATAGCGGGTTTATTATACTGTGATATCGGCGCACGATGAAACCTGTATATATCGATTGAGGATCTATAGACAAACAAAAAATGTTATATGATATAAAGTCCTAAAGCGCAACGTTTTCGAGATAATCTATAGATAAAATTCAAACTTATTCTCCGTCCAATTAAATACCTTATAAGCGGCGCACGATAAAACCTATATATATCGATAGAGGATCTGTAGATAAACAAAAAATGTCATGTGATATAAAACCCTAAAGCGCAACGTTTTCGAGATAATCCATGTTGAAGATCCTGTCTATAGATTAAAATTCAAACTTATTCCCCCTCCAATTAAATACTACTTATATAATGTTTTATACGAATGTCTCCATGGTCTAATGGTTAAGAGCGTTGGGCTCTTGACCTGGAGATCGTTAATTCCTGTATATAGTCACCTTGTTAAGTTTTCCTAGTTGGTCAGGACATTGCACTTTGCGCTTTCGCTATCGATCTACATAGGTTTTATTGTGCGCCGCTTGTTAGGTATTTAATGGAACGGGGAATAAGTTTGGATTTTTATCTATACGGGATCTTTAACATGGATTATCTCGAAAACGTTGCGCTTTAGGGCTTTATGTCACATAACATTTTTTGTTCGTCTTTAGTTCCTCTATCGATGTATATAGGTTTTATCATGCGCCGCTCATTTTTAATTTTATTGTTTTTTTCCGTCAAAATCAAAATTTTTGGTTACCACTATGCCAAAATGTTTGATATAAAGTTTGTTTGATGTAAAGTTTTAACACTATTGATATAAAATTTTAATTCAGTAATTTTTTATGACGTATTTAAGTTGAAAGTTTACACAATTTTTTTTATTCATAAGTGATATTATTAGCTTTCGAACAGTATTTTTGTTATAACTATAGGACCTCTAAATCCGGAGAAATTAATATTTTTCCGCAGGGTCATCGAAAATAAAAAGTCAATTTTAAAATGACGGCCATTCCATCAGGAGTGGGGATAGACCCCAACATGTGGGTGTTTTTGTCGATAAAATTAGGTGAATTTCACGCCTTTAAATTATCGCTAGTCCAAGACCAAAGGCACTGTATATTATATATCAGTTGTTTAGCACCAATCGGTGCTAAACAACAACATCTAGCCCCAAACCAAGCAAAGCTTATAATGATTATTAGATGGCGCTGTGTAAAATTGACCAAGCATTTTTTATTTATTAAAAATACGTACGTGAGACATAAGATAACAAATAATCTTACGTAATAATACAACACAATAATAATAATAAAAACAATTGGAGATACTCTATAGATTCCGACAAAATTTTGTTATTGCCGATCAATGATTTGACAGTCTATTATTTAATTTGGCGGCTCTGAGTAGTTGAACAACATAAATGCACCTTTTTATGTGATATTCAGTACAAAAAAATATTAAGTATTTCAATATTGAACTACCTAAGAATTATTAATTTTAACCTTGGTCGCGACAGGTTACCAAAATGTAACCAACTCTTTTATCGAATATTCATTTTAAATTCTATGAATTTTCCCATCTGGTGTCCTACACAACTTTGGTGGTTCGTGATTGTGGTTGAAAGACGGTCCGACCACATCACCACTTGAAACGAATAATACCCTAGCTTTACATCCGCTTGCCTTCTTTGAGCAATACCAGCGGTTCTTGCTGTTCATTCTTGCGTAAGTGAAGCCTTTGAATACCAGGAGTTGACCAGATCCTCGGTTGCTCGGCATGAACTCCAAGTCTGTTGAAAAAGATGACATATATATAAGTCTAGAAAACATTAACTAAAGGTCAAGATTACAGAAAAAAAAAAATTTCCCAGGTAATTTATTCATTAATTCAACTTTGAAGTGGTTTTTATTTAACTCCTTACTGCATGAATTATCAAAGAGATGGAATAAAAATATTTTTTTCGCTAAATAGTGTTTAATTAGGCTTACATAATGAGATCAAATTGAAATTAAAAAAAATTAAGTTATATATTAGAAATTATTTTACGACGCCATTTATGGCTTCATAGTCTTATAGTGTTAATCCATAAATGGCTTCGTAGGCATTCACGACAAATGATATCTACTATGTGGAACTACTTAAAACAATTGCGTTTGTCGTTATAACATCGATAAATATTACATTTTTCACATTTACTGAAAGTACGATATTTTGAACAAATACTGGCATCAGTATCTGTCGGGTATTTTTCTTCCAAATGGGAAATTTACTGATAGGAGCATACCCAAAGGAAAATCTTGTGGCTGGCAGGAGTTTTTCTAGGTTCTTTTTGTAAGGATTGGGGAATTGGGCAAATTGGGTGTACTGCTTTAGCTCGATGTTGATATGCCAGGAAGGCTAGAAATATTACCACTTTTTTGGATTTGGAGTTTTTTGCAAGTTTTCAGAAACTGCGAGTTTGAAATCAAACAAAGGCATGATTGGTCTGAATTGATTCGGCGTCAAAGTAACCAAGCATTATCAATGCACAAGTCTATAATATGGGATAAAAACTAAGCTGCCATCACCAGGAATAATATTAATGTGCTTTGAGGCTACATAGAAGAGTGAATGATCAATTTCTGGAATTAGCAAAAGTAACCCTGAATGCATATGAAGCCACATATGACATCAGTATTTTTTACTGTAACGCATACAAAGCCAAATATGACAGATTGGAAAAACTTTAAAAAAACATATGAAAAAAGCTAGATATTGAAATAAAAAAACTATATCCTATTTTAGAAGTTATAAAGGATACAGTTATATTTATATATATATTTTACTTAACTTTTTGTATTTTATTTTGAATCCGAAAAGATGCACTTTTTTTCTGACAATAACTGATCAACGCGTGTTGCAAAAAACCTCAAATATTGTCAATAGAAGTCATTGGCTATAGACAAATTATATACGTTCCGTTTCACTATAAAATGCTTCTTCTAATTTAAATATTTATTTAAAGATCTGGTTTTTCATTAAGCTAGGAAAAAAATCATAAACTTTTGTGAACATATATGGCTTGGTATGCGGTAAGGGGTTAAATGAATTTATAATTATTTACAAAATAATACAATACCAATAAATGTAATCAAAATGGCAAGACATAATGAGATAAACTATTTGATACGTAACTGCCTTAGTTTTGTTATTGCTGCTCAATGCCTTGAAAGTCTGTTTTTTTTATTTCCGGGCTCTGAATAGTCGAACAACATAAATGTACCACACAAGTGTGATATGAAACCAAAAACATGTCCTGCCTTTGATCGGATCGTCAATTTAAATTCTATGAATTTTTCCATCTCGTGTCCTATACAACTTTGGTGGTAAATGATCGTGGCTAAAAGACTGTCCGACCACAGCACCATCTGAAATGAGCACCCTAGCTTTACATCCGTTTGCCTTTCTTGAGCAATACCAGCGGTTCTTGCTGTTCATTGCGTAAGTAAAGCCTTGGAACACCAGGACTTGACCAGATCCTCGATTGCTTGGCATGAACTCCATCTCTGTTGAGAAATATTACGTCCATTGAAGTCTGATAAATAAACGTCAAGATCATACGGTAAAATTATTTATTCACAAATTCATAGTTAACGTAGTTTTTACTTATAAAATAATACAACACTAATAATATGAACAAAAAACAAAATAGCAACACATTCAGAGAGAAACTATTTGATACGTACCGTACACCGCCTAAATTTGTTTTTGCTGCTCAATGATTTGAGTCTGTTTATTTTAATTTTCAGGCTCTGAATACTTAGACAACATAAATGCACTTTCTTGTGTGACATGTAATGTAACCAAAAGGATATAAATATTATATCAATTTTAATTTCAACTTAATTTATCAATTTAAATCTGGAGGAGTAAAATGAGTCCTGTCGTGAACGGGTACCAAAGCGTCAAAAACTCTTTTATTGGATTTTCAATTAAAACGACGAGCCACGAGATGGATAAATTCTATGAATTCTTCCATCTGGTGTCCTACGCAACTCTGGTGGTTCATGATTGTGGTTGAAAGACTGTCCGACCACAACATTATCTACAATGAGTACCCTAGCTTTACATCCGCTTGCCTTTTTTGAACAATACCAGCGGTTCTTGCTGTTCATTGCGAAAGTAAAGCCTTGGAATACCAGGACTTGACCAAGTCCTCGATTGCTCGGCATAAACTCCATCTCTGTTGAGAAATATTACATCCATTGAAGTCAGATAAATAAATCATAGGGAACAATATTTTCCATGCAATCCTTACTAATATATAATATTACAAATGCGAAAGTCCGTTTGTTTGTTACGCTTTCACGTCTTAACTACTGAACTGATAATCATGAAATTTTACGTACACATTGTCAGGGGTACAGAGAAGAATATAGGGTACCTTTCATCTAGAAAAAGTATTGTTCCCGAGGGATAGCAAAAAAACTTTTCACGCAGAAGGTACCCTATGTCCTTCTCCGTACCTTTGACACCGTGTATGAAAATTTCATAATAATCGGTTCAGTAGTTAACTTCATGTCTTAACGTGAAGGCGTAACAAACAAACAAACGGACTTTCGCATTTATAATATTAGCAAGTAAGGATCCAACGTCTAAGTATTTTACCATTGAAATGAGTTTATTATTTTTTTATTTTATTATTAATCGGTGAATCATCAGCTTACACAAGAGTATCAATAAATTACTAAGTATAAACTCAAAAAGCTAAAAATAGATTCACACGGTTAGAATAGTATAGTAAGTAGTATATAGTTTATAACACTTTATTACTATTTACTAACCAAATAACATAAAACAGTTGCACAACTCAAATCAATAATATTAACCAAATAGCAACACAATCAAAGATAAATCGTATCAAAACATAGTTAGACCACCAATTTTGAGTTATTTGACGGCTGAGTATGAATCACATAGATTAACTTTCTCGTGTGTCGTGCAGCCAAATAAAACAAAAAATATTCGATCAATTTTAAATTTCATTCATCAGTTATCTGGGGGCTTGGATGAATTCTGGGGGGAATTGTTTCGCATGGTCGTGAAAGTGTACCAAAGCGTAAAAATGTTACCAAATCTTCAATTTAAATTTTATGGATTTTCCCATCTCGTATCCTATACAACTTTGGTGGTATGGTGATTCATGGTTGTGGTTAAAAGACTATCTAACCACAATATCACCTGAAATAAGCACCCTAGCTTTACGTCCGTTTGCTTTCTTTGAGCAATACCAGCAGTTCTGGCTCTTCATCCGCGCGTAAGTAAAGCCTTGGAATACCAGGACTTGACTAGATCCACGATTACTCGGCATAAATTCCAACTCTGTTGAGAAAGATTACATCCATTGAAGTCGGATATATAAACGTCTAGATCATAAGGGAAAATAATTTCCCATGCAATTTATTGATAAACTAGCGGCCGCCCGCGGTTTCACCCGCCTGGTTCCCGTTTCCGTGGGAATATCGAGATAAAAAGTATTCTGTTTTATTCTAGGCTATCTACTATCTGTGTGCCAAATTTCAACCAAATCCGTTCAGTAGTTTTTACGTGATTGAGGAACAAACATCCAAACATCCAAACCCACAAACTTTTACTGTTATAATATTAGTAAGATTCAACGTTTATGTATTTTTTACTCAAATTAATTTAGTGCTTTTTAAGAATTTATAAATTACAAAATAGTACAAAACAATATATCAAAGATAAACAAAAATACACGATAAGATAAAAATACACAATCAGAGGATAAACTTATTCTAAAAAAGTTTCGTTATTGCCGATCGATGATTTGACAGTCTGTTTATTTAATTCTTGTGTGACATTCAGCCGAAGAAATATAAATATTCTATTAATTTAAACTTAATTTATCAATTTTAATCTGGGAGAAAAATTGTCCCCTCTGTCGAAAAAGGGTACCAAGGTGAAATAAACTCTTTTATCGAATATTTATTTTAAATTCTAAGAATTTTCCCATCTCGTGTCCTAAACAACGTTGGTGGTTCATGATTGTGGTTGAAAGACTGTCCCACTACAACACCACCTGAAATGTGTACCCTAGCTTTACATCCGCCTGCCCTCTTTGAGCAATACCAGCGGTTCTTGCTGCCCATGGACCCGTAAGTGAAGCCTTGGAATACCAGGACTTGACCAGATCCTCGATTGCTAGGTATAAATTCCAACTCTGTTGAGAAAAACGACATCCATTTTAGTCTGACAAGTAAATATCTAGATCACAGGGGAAAATATTTTCTATGCAATTTATTCGTAATTAAAACGTTTGTGTATTTTTTTAGTCAAATTAATTTGTTGTTTTATAACACTAACAAAATGAAGTACAACAGTTGCATACCACAATAATATAATCGAAATAGAAATACAATCAGAGATAAACTATTGAATTTGTAGTCCGCCAGTTTTGTTATTGCCGCCAAATTGCCTATACAGCTCTTTTCAACCAAACACGGTCCACTCTGGTAGAATGCAGCAGCATGAAACTTGCTATGCATGTAGCTTTTACGTTTACAATAAAATATAGAAGTAGCAGCAAGTCGTAAATTGATTTTCCCCCCTGGGCGGGCGTTTTGTGTCCCCAATTGCAGTTTTTATTTTTTTGATAAAAAACGGTGAAAGTTACAACAAAACTGTCTAAGAACAATATATTTGTGATTAAATTCTGTAATAACCAATTTTTGAATAAAGATAATATCACTTATAGTTTTCAAATTATGTTTGAGTTTCTTCCGATATTTTTTGAAAAAATCACCCTGGAAAAGTATAGGACAACACCGATATTTTTTGCATTAAAGAATGAGACTTGGCACACTTGTTTCTTAGGTGAACCAGAGTGGAAAACGCCCAGAAGACAGCGGGAGACACTCTGCTGGGAGGGAGGGAGAGGGGGTGAAATTTTCTATCGCCACGCGTACTGTTGGGCGTAATAACTGCTAATTTATAGCTACTATGGCAAATCGGGTATCATTATCGGATAAATAAATTATGGCCAATCATTTTCAGAAAAAAAAACACCATTACATAGATAAAAATGATTTGCCGTCATTGAAATGCCAAAAATCTAAAATTTTACATAAGAAAATATTTTCCAGTGACGATAAATTTCTAACGACTACTGATATCGGCTTGAAAAAAATATCATAAGAAAGCCATATTCATACAAATTCCAAAAATATAAGTTTTTTAGAATAGTTTCATAAAAAATCTGTTAAAAATATTATACACAGCGTGGCAGTGGCATAACTAAATCTATAAAAACTCCCCATTTATTATTCTAATTTAAAAAAGTTACCGTAAACGGTGAAAGCTACAACAAAACTGTCGAGGAACAATATATTTTTCATTAAATGTTCTACAATAATTTTCTTAGAAGAATGTTGATAGGACTTATAGTTTTCAAAACAAACTCACAACTCAACTTACCTAGGTATAAATAAAATAGGTTAAAATGAGCCGTACTACTTAATGATTTGACAACATAAATGAACATTCATGTCTGACAAGACATGAAACAAAAAAAAATTTTAGGAAGCATGTCTCCCACAAACCCACTGTCGTGAAAGGGTACCAACCAAGGGGAAACAAACTCTTTTATAGAATCTTCATTTTAAATTCTAAGAATTTTCCCATCTCGTGTCCTAAACAACGTTGGTGGTTCATGATTGTGATTGAAAGACTGTCCGACTACAACACCACCTGAAATGTGTACCCTAGCTTTACATCCGCTTGCCTTCTTTGAGCAATACCAGCGGTTCTTGCTACCCATCGACACGTAAGTAAAGCCTTGGAATACCAGGACTTGACCAGATCCTCGATTGCTAGGTATAAATTCCAACTCTGTTGAGAAAGACGACATCTATTTAAGTCTGACAAGTAAATGTCTAGATCACAGGGGTAAATATTTTCTATGCAATTTATTCGTAATTAAAACGTTTATGTATTTTTTTTTGTCAAATGAATTTGTTGTTTTATAACACTTACAAATAAGGTACAACAGTTGCATACGACAATAATATAATCGAAATAGAAATACAATCAGAGATAAACTATTGAATTCGTAGTCCGCCAGTTTTGTTATTGCCGCCAAATTGCCGCTTAATAATTTGACAACATAAATGAACATTCATGTGTGACAAGACATGAAACCAAAAAAACAAATTAATTTTAGGAAACATGTCTCCCACACTCCCACCCCACTGTCGTGAAAGGGTACCAACCAAGGGGAAACGTACTCTTTTATAGAATCTTCATTTTAAATTCTAAAAATTTTCCCATCTCGGGTCCTAAACAAATTTGATGGTTCATGATTATGATTGAAAAGCTGTCCGACTACGACACCACCTGAAATGTGTACCCTAGCTTTACATCCGTTTGCCTTCTTTGAGCATACCAGCGGTTCATGGTGCCCATGGACCCGTAAGTGAAGCCTTGGAATACCCAGGACTTGGCCAGATACTCGATTGCTAGGTATGAATTCCAACTCTGTTGAGAAAGACGACATCAATTTAAGTCTGACAAGTAAATGTCTAGGTCACAGGGGAAAATATTTCCTATGCAATTTATTCATAATTGAAACGTTTATGTATTTTTTAGTGAAATGAATTTGTTGTTTTATAACACTAACAAAATAAAGTACAACAGTAATTGCACACAATAATAATATAATCGAAATAGCAATACAATCAGAGATAAACTATTAAATTCGTAGTCCGCCAGTTTTGTTATTGCCGCCAAATTGCCGCTTAATGATTTGACAACATAAATGAACATTCATGTGTGACAAGACATGAAACAAAAAAAAATATTTTATTTTAGGAAACATGTCTCACATGAATGTTCATTTATGTTGTCAAATCATTAAGCGGCAATTCGGCGCCACCCCACTGTCTCGAAAGGGTACCGACCACAGGGAAACGAACCCTTTTATAGAATCTTCATTTTAAATTCTAAAAATTTTCCCATCACGCGTCCTAAACAACTTTGGTGGTTCATGATTATGGTTGAAAGACTGTCCGACTACGACACCACCCGAAATGTGTACCCTAGCTTTACATCCGCTTGCCTTCTTTGAGCAATACCAGCGGTTCATGCTGCCCATCGACCCATAAGTGAAGCCTTGGAATACCAGGACTTGACCAGATCCTCGATTGCTCGGTATAAATTCCAACTCTGTTGAGAAAGACGACATCCATTTAAGTCTGACAAGTAAATATCTAGATCACAGGGGAAAATATTTCCTATGCAATTTATTCATAATTAAAACATTTATGTATTTTTTTTTGTCAAATGAATTTGTTGTTTTATAACACTAACAAAATAAAATACAACAGTTGCACACCACAATAATATAATGGAAATAGCAATACAATCAGAGATAAACTAGTGAATTCGTAGTCCGCCAGTTTTTTTATTGCCGCTTAATAATTTGACAACATAAATGAGCATTACATTAGTACGCAGTACACAGGTTTTAAACGCGTTTATAACTAAACTTTTCCCGACGTTTCAACCGAGTTGCATCGGCTGTGGTCACGGGCTGACTCATATATCACATAAATGAGCATTCTTGTGTGACTTGACATGGAACAAAAAAAAAATCAATTCTAATTTTAGGAAACGTCTCCCACCCCACTGTCGTGAAAGGGTACCAACCAAGTGAAAACAAACTCTTTTATAGAATCTTCATTTTAAATTCTAAAAATTTTCCCCTCTCGTGTCCTAAACAACTTTGGTGGTTCATGATTGTGGTTGAAAGACTGTTTTACCACAACACCAGCTGAAATGTGTACCCTAGCTTTACATCCGTTTGCCTTCTTTGAGCAATACCAGTGGTTCTTGCTGCCCGTCGACACATAAGTGAAGCCTTGGAATACCAGGACTTGACCAGATCCTCGATTGGTCGGCATAAACTCCAACTCTGTTGAGAAAGATGACTTCCATTGAACTCTGATAAATCACAGGGAAAAATATTTCCTATGCAATTCATTCATAACTACAACGATTATGTATTTAATACTCAAATGAATTTGTTGTTTTATAACACTAACTAACAAATTAACGTATTGCACACCACTATAATATAAATAAACATAAATTTTAATTATCAATAATTAATAGTAATTAAAAATTCGTAGTTCGCCAACGCTGCACAGTGGCGCGAATAACTGTTTTAGATTTAGAGGCGTGAAATTATTTTGAGTCATAACTACACTTAATGATCTCAATTAGTCATTTTAACGAATTAATAAGCATGATTACTGCTACTAATGAGTATTCAAGATGAGTAAGATGTAATATTAGACTATTACCTAATTACTTAAAATCATAATTAAGGAAGTTTACGGAAATAAAAAAAACATGAGAAACTCGTAAATAATTTATTTGTAATAAAAAAATATTTATAATTATTTATAATATAATAAATTGTTATTTTATAAAAAAAATATTCTTATTTAAAAAAGAAAAATAAAAAATATTTAGCTTAACTTAATACTTAAAATACGTATGTCCTAAAAAATAAATAAAAAATACTTGCAAATGCGTGCGAAACCAACGAAGTTTAAAATTGAAAAGCTGACAGTTATACCTTTTAAATAAGGTAGAAATTGTAACCTAATAATGGGATACTCAAGTTTAGATTGTCTAATCAAAGTCTCGTACTTAAAAAAACAGCTACTAAAAATAAGGTAATTTCAATATTTTTTAATGACTTAATTATGAAAGATTATCACGTATGTAATGTAACATAAAAAAGTACATACCCTTTAGATTGTCTCAAATTTTTCATAATACTCACACACTTCACTAATAAGAAAATAATTATAATTCAGGGACTTGCTGTACATAAATGTAATTCTGACTTCGACGGGTCTCTTTACTCATTCTAATATGGGGGTAGGTGATTAGGGAATTCATTTTCGTATACCCCGATTAGTCCTTCATAAGTACTAATACGTCAATTAAGGATTTGTTGAAGTGAGCAATGGGGTATTTTAGGCGTCTTAAACAGTCATTCAGACCACTGTGCGCTGATGCCGCCAAATTGCAGCTCAATGATTAGACACTCTCCTTTTATTTGCATTCTCTGAGTAGCTGAACAACATAAATGCACATTCTTGTGTGACATGCAACCAAGAAGAAATATTCTATTCAATTTAAATTCTAAGAATTTTTCCATCTGTTGTCCTATTTGGTGGTTCGTGATCGTGGTTCCAAGGCTGTCTGACCACAACACTGAAATGAGTAGGTAGGTACCCTAGTTTTACATCCGTTTGCCTTGCTTGAGCAATACCTGTGGTTCTGACTGTCCATCTTCACGTACCTTATTGAAGTCTTTGAATGCCAGGGCTCTATTTCACCAAGTCGACATTAAAATTTGTCAGTGCAAATTATGTTGGTTAATAATAATTTTACAATTGTCGGTACTTTAATTAAGGACAAGTATGTTGTAAAACAGGGATCTTTTTTACAAGTCGACATATTTGTATATTGGTCAGTAATTCTTTACATAAGATTGGAGCTGAGTCAAGTTTGGGTGACAACAAATTGCGACTAGTAAAACTTATCCCTGCTTCATAACATAATTTGTACTTTATTAAAATATGTAAACTGTAAAAAACCGGTGACATAATGTCACTGGCAAATGGCAATTTGGTGAAATAGGGGCCAGGGTTCTATTTAATAACGTGATAATGACAATTTGATTTAAATATATTGTGGTTTAGCTATGTGTAATTAGTTATATATTTAAATTGGTTGACGCAATGGATATAAAATTGTCATGACAGGTGACAAATTGTCACGTTTATTAGGGCCCTGGACCACAGAATAGATAATAGTACAAGCCTGGACTTGACCTCAATTGATCGGATAGAGTCCTCGGTTAAGAAAGATAACGTCCAAATCAACATTAACGTCTAGATTTTCAAATATTCATGAAATCCTTAGTTTTATTCTGCTAAGAGTCTTTAAAATGTTTCCATAAGGACTATAAAAGTAAAACAAAATAATAAATTAGAGTAAAGAAATAAATCGTTGTATTTCTAAATAAAACACACATTATTACGGAAAATACAATATAAATAAAAAAAAAAGGCTAACTATGATAGTCAGCAAAACAGTTTCTTTTAGAGGTGTAACAGAGATGGATATTACACATAGCGCAAGTATTACGAGTTCTATTTTCTATGCGCTTTTTGGCGCAATTCACACACCTCTTCATTTTGGCGGCTTTTTCCATGTAATGGATTGGTGAATAACGTTTTACGCCAAATTCTTTTGTAGTTACTCTTACGAGGCTTGCTTTTTGTCGATTTGTAAAGCCGAACAATTCTGTTGAAAAATATTACAATTGGAAGTTTTGGAACATTGTCGTTAAATATCTGCGCTAACGTGACAATTTGTCACCTGTCATGACAGTTTTATATCCATTGCGTAAACCAATTTGAAAATAAACCGAACTACTCATAGCCCCATTCGTACAATCCAAAAAAATGAAGAATACGGCTATCCGTGAACCAAAGATTTCCTTCGGTAGGATTGATCCTTGTGTTCCTAAAATGGGTTTACGAAGTGGAGCCACCTGGATTTTTCAAGCAGGTGGGGGGAGGGGGGGATTCTGCCTTAACGAAGTCCGAGATCAATAACTACCTAAGTTTAGATATTAAGCCAAGTTTGGTATCATTTTCGGATAAATCAATGACATAGAATTCATTTCTTGTATATAATTTTTTTAATATGGGTATCAAATGAAAGGTAATAAATAGCCAATTCCAAATATATATTCATTATAACACTTTTATGCAACTGTTTTGAAAGAAACTTAAAAAGTATAACGCAGAAGTAAAAATACTTATTAGTAAATTATTAGAAAAACAAAAACTGCCAGTCAATATCGACAAAAAGAAGGCAAATATCACAAGCGCGTATGTAACAACGATTTTTTCAGATGTTGTTAGGTACCTTGAGAGTAGTTTTACCCAAGTTGGAAACTCTGTACTGCTGGAAAAACTTGGAACTTGTTTTAGTATTTTCGAAAAAACTACCTTAAGGAAGCGTTTTTCAGGTATCTCTTCTTTATACTTTTATAAAGCTAACTAAATTTGCTACAATTTGAGTTTATCACAAACAAGTTTCAATAAGATTTTTATTTTTTAATATTTAATAAAAAAAGTAACTTCCTTACAACGGTAACGAAGATATTTTTTTTAATTAACCGAACAAGAATATTTTCTTTTATTATTATTTTAAAAATAAAAGGATAATAGAGCTCCTACGAGGTTTTTTTCTTTTTCAGATATTCCAATTTGTGTATTTAATGGAAATTTTTTTCTTTAATCAAGCGCGTATTATATTTTTATTTTTTTAAATAGTTTATCAATTGAATCGTACAAATATGAATCCAAAAATGAATTCGACACCCTAAATTCATACGAATATGATACCAAACTGGGCATAGCAGCTAAACTAATACATCTATCGAGATTGGGGTGAAAGCCAAAACTTCAAAAAATTTACAACAAAAATCGAGGTGGCTCCACTTCTTATATCCATTCTAGGGTCCTAAGGACCAATCCTACCAAAGGAAATCTCTGGGTCACAAAACGCCGTATTTTTCACCCTACTGACGCCACTATCATAGCTACACCGCAATGAAAACAAAATTGTCATGACAATTGACAAATAGTCACGTAATTAAATAGGGCCTTGAAAAGAAAGTTGGTGGTTTCATTCCTTTATGATGACGATCGATATGATGATTAAAAAATCATGAAAAACTATTGTACGTATTCTGTGGTTATAGCACAGAATAAATAATAGTACTAGCGTTATAGTAATAGTATGGTAATAATAGGTTATAGTAATAACGTTAATTCTATTTTGGGCATTGCAATAAACATAAATAATTTACATTTATAGTTTTTATTTATTATTTTATTGAAAGAAATAAAACATTCAGGTACAAAGAGTCATTACATTTGAGTTCATTAAAAATAATAACTAGTAGTACTAAAATAATGTTAATGCTGAGACAGAGATGTCTCGCGCAGTCGCGCAGGCAGACAAGATTTACGCGACGCAGACATTGTGTCTGGTTCTTACATTACAAAATTTGGATATTTTCACCTGATAACTATCAGGACACTCTCTCTCTTTACCTACTCAGGTACGCATATAAGCAAAATCTAACTCTCGAGTTTTGATGGTGATCCCTGATTGGTCAAGAAACTCAGTAGTTAGGTTTTGCGCGCAAACTTTAACTCCCCAGTTTCGCGCTAGTTCGATAGTGATCTCTGATTGGTCAAAAAACTCAGTAGTTAGGGTTTGCCCGCAAACTCTAACTACTGAGTTCGCATCTTTATTTTTTTTGTCAGTAGTAATGTACCTATAGCGCGTAATTGTATAACTGATTTCAGGGACTTTGCTAGTTTAGTTACAACAAGAAGTTTTGCAATATATTTTCATCAGTAATTTATGGCATTTAATAATGATTAGGAAAAAAATTAATCAAATTTTGTTCAATAATTTTCGTTGCTGGCTGTACCTACTGAAATAAAAAGATGTTTACAGATAAACGACAAACCAAAAAAAATACGTTAATGTGTAAAGAAAGGCGAATACCTTCAAACCATTTAGCCTTATACTAGGTACTGTATTGAGATTAAGAATAAGAATATTGAATTGTAGAAAAATTTATTAAGAATGTTTCTGTGCAATAAATATTTATTTTGTTGTGTATTAAGTACCTATTGTTTTATTCTCAAAAGTTTTAACCCAAACACAGGAGAAGTCTTCTTCTTCATCGTGTCGATGATTCTGGCGTCCACCAAAGCGTGTTGTCAGGCAAAATTCACAACGGCATAGCGCAACCAAATAGGACAAGTAAGAATAAATGCATTTTAAGTAGATACTAACTTGCAATTATGATTCGTTGCGACGCAGGTTTGGTTTTCTGGACAATCCATTTGGTCAATTTTATTCAGCATTCTTGTATCCATATGGATATTGGATACACTGGAGAACTTGGCATATGCTACAGTCCTCCAAACTATAATATTGGGTCCTTACCTATGAAATTGGCGTTTTTTATAACACACACAGAGAACCATATAACTCCAGCGATTTAAATTATTTATCAGTTGCTGGATATTACGGCTATTAACTATCAAGTTGACGGCTATGCTTATAATTGGATGTAATTTGATTGTTCCGATGAAAAATTAAAGTGACTTCTTTTTTTTGTTTTTGGGAAAAATTACCACTTAATTTGTTGTAACGTAGCCTAAACTTATCTTTTTCGAGTAATTTATGTTCCCTAGGTTATCTTAATGTTCAAACATTTGTACTTACAGGAAAGTTTTGTTGCAATAGCGTTCACAGTTGTTAAATAAATTGTGAAAAATGTTGAAATAGAAAATGCAACTTGTTAAAAATTCTCCATACAAAACGTCAATTTCATTCATAGCCAAAGATATTTAGTTTAGCAGAAAAAAAAAAGCTTTTGCGTTCAGATTTGGGTATACTGGATTATATTTGCAAAAACTTGGAAGATTAAAAATCATTTTTAAAAAATAAAATATTTTACCACAGTTGTGTTCAAAGACAATGGGGAATGTCCGAAAAAAATCAAATTGGCTGAATATTTTTATAGATAGGAATTGCAGAATTTTCGGTTGCGTAAAAAAAATTAAAGTCTCTTCGACTTTACATATGTAGGAAAGTAACAGCAGAATGGAAATTATACCTTTGCCAACACCTGCCACTATGACAACAAGAATTAAAAACAAAAAGTTTTGACATTTTGTGTTGAATTTTTTTTTAATACCATGTTGTGGTTGTATGATGGCAAAGGTATAATCTCCGTTCTACTGTTACTTTCCTATATTTGTGAAGACTTTATTTTTTTAAATTTTTTCACGCGTCCGAAAATTCTGATTTTTTTTTTCTATTACTAAGAGAGCCTAATCCTACCTAAAAAAAAATATTCAGCCAATTTGATTTTTTTCGGACATTCCCCATTGACAACTGAATTTTGAAGCTCGCTCATTGGTGGCACTCAGTAGTTAGAGTTTGCGGGCATAACCTAACTAGTGAGTTTTTTGACCAATCAGAGATTACTATCGAACTAGCGCGAAACTGGGGAGTTAGAATTTGCGCGCAAAACCTAACTACTGAGTTTCTTGACCAATCAGAGATCACCATCAAAACTCGAGAGTTAGATTTTGCTTATATGCGTCCCCGCCTCCGCACGCCTGGTATTCCTCTACTGCGCAGCATTCCGCGCGAAATTCAGAGCCGCCAAGTTATTTTGCGCATACTGTACAAGTAGGCTGCGTTCAAACGATAACGCACGACTCGCTCTCAACCCAAACTTAACTCAAACTCACCGCAACTGCAGCCCACCTTGAAATACATCGCTTACAATTTTGAGTTTTATGACACATTAATAAGCTCTTGTGTAATGTTCAGGTGAGTTTGAGGTGAGTTCGGGTTGAGTTTGAGTTGAGTTTGAGTTGAGCTCGGGTTGGGTTCGGGTTGAGTTTGAGTTGAGTTCGGGTTGAGCGCGAGGCGTGTGCAGTTGCTACGACAAAATATAACGGAGCTTGTTAATGTGTTATAAAACTCAAAATTGTAAGCGCTGTATTTCAAAGAGTGGGCTCCGGTTGAGTTGAGTTTGAGTCGTGCGTTATCGTTTGAACGCTGCCGTACTACTTCTACTACTGTTACTTGAATTTCATTCGTCATCATGATGTATTCAAAAGTTTTTTGATTATTTTAAATAACCAAACAGAAAACTAAGCTCAGGATAAAATAATTGCTACGAAAGTTGGTGACCTATTGATCTTCAGATTTTTCCTGTTGCAAAGCTCGATTTCTGTGTCTGTACAAAGATGTTTTAACATTTCCAAATTTGGGTATTTCAGCAGGATCTATGCCCATATTAACGCAATCTGCAACCATTTCATCGTACACAACTGTTAAGGGCCCCCCTGATTTACTTTTTTCAATGCATTGTTGTATCATTATTTTTATTACATTTTGCGTTTCATTTGGTTTACAGTCATGTGGTTTCGCTTTGACTATCCCAGAACCATCTCGCATCAGAATGGTCGCTCTACATGTTTTATAATTACAACAACGCCAGATCGTTTCTACAGCACTTCTTCTCCGCTTTAATGTATATTTGAATCCTTTATGTAGCACAATTTGACCACCTCTTTGAGATGGAATGACCACAAACGATTTATCACCGATGTCATCGCCAAACTGTCCAACCCAGATGTCTGAAACAAAAACAAATACGTTATTATGTCTCAAGATGGAAATCGATGTGATCACTTACCCTCTGTTTCTGAGGTACTTCATCGGAGGAGTCCACATATTCTGGTTTAAAGTAATAAAATTAACTTAATATAATGTGGACCCCACCGATAAAGTTAAACCTCCGATAAATAACCGATATTACCTCACCGATTACCGAATACGCCGATAAGTACCTCAGACACCTGGGTTAACCGTTAAAATTACAAGTGTTCGTTAAAAAAAGTAAACACGAATTAATTTATTAACTAGGTACATAATAATAAAACAACACATTAATCATTTTACACCACAAATAAGTTACAGTGGCGAAATTAAATTCTTTTTACACTTTAAACAGGGGTTCTATATTTTCTGTGTGTTGTGTTGTTTGTGTAACAAGCATTTGTATGCTGCAGCCGACTGTTATGTTCTTCTCTCTCTTTCAGTTTCCTTTTTTGTTCTTGCCATCGTTTCTTGCTTGCGTTTTTCTTTTTCAGTTAGGTCTTTTATCTTTTTATAATGTCGTTGCAATCTTTTAAGCTCTTTTTTTCTATAAATTTTATACTTTTCTGGGTCTTGTTTAATTTTTTCTCTATATTTTTTCGATCGCTCAGCAGCTGTCAACGGCGTAGTGAGTTCTATGAACAAACTTACTATGTTTATCATATTATCCTAGTAGAAAATGACGTTCTGACACTTTTGGACTCTATTACAATGTTTTAAGTCAAATATTTTGGTGAATGCCAATAAAATTCACGTGATAATTTATCTATTTCATAATATATATTTAATGAAAAACTGCTTTATTATCTATGGTACATTATCTTCACACTAAGCGGATTACTATATGCGTATATACAGATACAGATCTGCGCAGCGCAAAAATAACGTATGTGTCTGACACAATGTGTCTATTGTCAAAGAAATCTGGGGCCCAATCGCGCTAATTTGCGAAGATAAAACCAAAACTACATCATTACCGTTTCAGTTATAGAAAAATACTCGGTTTAGTTTTGTTAAAATTCTTGAAAGGGAGATCCTACGGAACCCAGTTTACCAAACTTTACAATTTTTACTTTAATTTCAATAAGAATTCTAAAGCTAAAACAAATATATTAAATATATGACAAAGTCGGTTTTGGATCGTTCAGAATTAACTGCTCTGCGCTGCGAGTACTGTACGCCGCCTTCATCTCAACTCTCAAATTACGTCGCACACAGGCGACTTAGTCGCCCAGCAACTGTTTTGTCTCTCACATCAAGTCCACGGGTTTATATGGAAGCGTGCACACGAAGCGACGCAGTCATCGGCAACTTTTCATACAAACCATGTGAGAGACAAAACAGTTGCTGGGCGACTAAGTTGCCCGTGTGCGATAGCGCTAATATCATAGTAGAACTAAATTCTACTATGCTAATATGTATTCTGTTCTGTGCCTCTAAAATTAAGTTAGTGATTGGTGTTGGAATTCGAACTCTTGTTGATCTTCAGATGTTTCATGTCCCCAAGATTGCTTTCTATGTTTATACAAAGAAGTTTTCACATTTGAAAACCTTGGTATATCAGACGGGCTCAAACCCATATTAATGCAATCGGCAACCATTTCCTCATACACAGCTGGCAAAGGCCTCCTATCTGTTTGAATTTTTTGTATACATTGTTGTAGCATTATTTTTATTAAATTTTTGGCCTCATTTGGACTACAGTCATGTGGTTTTGCTTGAACAATACCGGAAGCGTTCCGAATCAAAGAGGCTTTACATGTTTTAAAATTCGAACAACGCCAGATCGAATCACCATTCCATTTATTTCGCCTAAATGTGTATTTGAAGCCTTTATGTAACAAAATTTGACCACCTCTTTGAGATGGTACAATCACAAACGACTTATCGCTGACCTCATCGTAGGAATCACCTGAAAAAAAAAATAAAAAAAATAGGTAAGTATGTAGAAATACCGTGCTTAATTAAACTAACAAGTGATTGGTGACGTGACGAATAATCGTCTGCCGTGAAGATGCTTACAGCTGCCTTAGGGTCACAACATGATACAAGCTGCTGCATACAAGGGAGACCCTTGCCCAGCAGTGGGCATTGAGCGGCTAATGAATAAGAAGATATTTAAAGGGTATACCATAGTATACCCATGAAATATCTTCTATTCATGTTACATAAACAGTATGCTTGTTCCTAACTCAAGACGATTCGTTCTTCAGTCCTTTGGAGGAAGCGAGGATAAACACAATTTACTTTTTCTTATATTTCCCTGTGAAGTATTTAACTAACATTTACGATTATAAGGCATTAGTAAGAAACCTGTACAAGTTTTGTTTTCGACTTTACGTTGGGAGCGAGAAATAAGGTACGGCAGCTTTTCAGGAGCCGTAGGTCGAGAGAAAAATCACATGAGGTCACTTATCTTCAAAAATCTTTAATCTAAAAAAGACTTTAATTTTTTTATGTGTGTATGCTACCTTCTTTCGTATATCTAACCACGGTTACGGATGGCTAAGGGGCTGGCTAATTAGATAATTATGGCTAGTTAGATATTGCGATGATTTAGCTTCATTTTTGCATATTAAAACCTACGATTATTTAGAATGTTTAACAATCACAAAGTATACTTATATTTCCCATCTTTAGTACAACAAGTACGACACTACGTACTTGTTGTAGTTGACTGTTGAGTGTTGGAATGTGGTTATGATCACTCATCAAGCTCACGATTCTTCCCTCATTATTCAACATTAGGTTAGCTCTGCAGCTCTTTTTCACTTGAGAGCAAAACCAATAATAAACCAATAATGTGAATCCTTAATAAGCATTAAATTATTTCTGAGGCCACCCGGTATAAATATGCTTGATTTCCCGAAGACAAAACCAATACTAAGGTACCTAGGTGGTTAACTTAATGTCCAATTCATTGGTACACTCGACAAGTCTGTAGAAACAATTTTACTTAAAGGGGGTTGTATTAAAATGAAATAATAAGGTAATTAATTCCATTTATCTAAACAAATAAATCTATCTAATTATACATATTTATATTATTATTAAGAATATATAAAGAATTTTTAAAAATTTACAATTGGGATGAAAATGCAGACATTATTTGTTCAACATATTTCCATGTTTAACTTTAACGTACTGCCCGCTGGGGGTAACATAATATTCTGGGGGTTCGTGAATATGCTTGTTGTCAGCGAATACGATACGATTGTTATGGTCCATTTTGATTTTCGCTCGACAGCCATGCCTCTTCTGCGAGCAGTACCATAGTCTCGTGGATTTATTTTGAGCGAAAGTGAAACCAGCAAGCATCAGCAATTTATTTTTTTGTCCAGAAGGGATAAGAATGTAGTCTGTAAGTAAGAGATAAGATATTAGGCAATTAAAAAAAATCGAATTGCACTCCGGGAGTGCCGGCAGAAGTAAAAACTTTTTGCACGAATTGCCGTAATTTACTCTGCATTTGAATTTACGAATACAGAACAGTATTGTACGAAAGTCTTATCCATAGCTTGACAGAAAATCTAGAGTTTTGACGTTGAATTAAAAAATTTGCGCGTTGCTATGGTGACAAAAGTGTTTACATATTCTTACGAATTTTCGATCAGGGTCACGGTCATGTGATCCTGACTGACTGACGCGAGTTCAACATTTTTTCCCCATACAAAAAAGCGTACAACGCCGCTAAAGAAGTTTTCACTTCAAAAATTGTACTATTTAATAATTATTCATAATTTAACATCTTGTATATTTGATAAGATTGATTACGACAGCTTTTTAGGAGCCATGGTGAAGAGCCACTTATATTATAGATCTTCACAAAAAATCTTTATTACAACAAAATCTTCATGAATATTATATTTACTTTTACCAAAGTAGGTACATAATAAAAGATAACACTCGAGTCAAAAAATATCTTTAAAAAGTATGCACCTTACCTTGGATACTATCTTTTTATAACTAATATAACCGTTTAATAACTATGTCTGATCTGCAGAAGGTGGTAATTTTAGATACTGCGATGATTAAGCTTCATTTTTGCATACTAAAACTTACACGATTATTTTTATTGTAATGTTTCACAAGTATATATTTCCCGTCTTTAGTGACGTGGTAGTCTGGTGGAGTATGGTTGTGATCATTCATCAGTCTCACGATTCTTCCCTCATCATTCAACTTGAGGATAGCTCTGCAGTTCTTTTTCACTTGAGAGCAAATCCAATAATTTCCTTTATTATTCTTCGAGTATGTATATCCATTAAGCATTAACAAATTATTTTTGCGGCCACCTGGTATAAATGAATATCCTGAAATAAAACTTTTTTTTTAAATACAATAACCGTGTTAAATTATTGTTGTAGAAACATGTCTTGTAAAAATTAAGGGAAATCCGTCATACATTATTTATACATGATAAATGATATATGGTGGATTTCCCAAAGACAAGTCTATTAAGTATGGGAATTAATTAATTGGGTGACTGGAAATAATCAAAGGCGTCTGTTAATGGGATACTTAAATAGGTACTTAACAAAACTTCAATATTCTTGATACCCAAAATTAGAATAAATTATAACCCGATTAAAAACTACCCAATATGTATGCTTAACAAAAAACTGTTTTACTTTATTGTTTACCGCGTTGATTGTACCGTACCTTACCGTAGATTATTTTTAGGGTTCCGTACCCAAAGGGTAAAAACGGGACCCTATTACTAAGACTCCGCTGTCCGTCTGTCTGTCTGTCTGTCTGTCACCAGGCTGTATCTCATGAACCGTGATAGCTAAAAAGTTTAAATTTTCACAGATGATGTATTTTTGTTACCGCTATAACAACAAATACTAAAAACAGAATAAAATTAATATTTAAAGGGGGCTCCCATACAACAAACGTCATTTTTTGCCGTTTTTTGGTACGGAACCCTTCGTGCGCGAGTCCGACTCGCACTTGGCCGGTTTTTTGTAACCAATACTGGTTATTATTGCCGTGTATGTGCCGGCTTAGAATAGCACTACCCCCTCTCATCCCGTGGGTGTCGTAAAAGGCGACTAAGGGAACACAGCCATCAGGAGACGGGCAGCAGCGTCTCCAAAATTCTTGGCCTACTGCGATCGCCAACCCGCCTGCCAAGCGTGGCGATTATGGCAAACCCCCCTCATGATGGACACACAAATAAATTGGCCCCCAGTCCCCGGTGGCCCTGCTATTCCTAGCTACGGTAGCGGCTATGGTAACGGCGGGGCAGGGGGTGCTAAGAATCCCCGGGTGCGGATCGGCTACCACCAATCACGAAAATTGCACCTGGCGCGCGTGTTATAGGTTAACACGCGCACACTGAGGACCAACACGAAGTTAATCGAGTTGGAAGAAGTTATAAGCAAGTTACACTGGGACATCATTGGGTTATCTGAAGTCCGAAGAGAGGGAGAGGACTCGATAATCCTTAATTCCGGTAACTTGCTGTACTACCGGGAGGGCGACCAACAGTCCCAAGGTGGTGTCGGGCTCATCGTCCACAAGTCCCTTGTCAACAAGGTGATTACCATCGGAAGTGTGTCGACCAGGGTGGCGTACCTTATACTCAGAATATCCAAACGGTATTCGTTGAATGTCACACAGGTTTACGCACCGACCTCGACGCACCAAAATGACGAAGTGGAGGCTATGTATGAGAAGATCTCTAAAGCCATGCATAGCTACAAAACCCACTACACCGTTGTGATGGGGGACTTCAATGCAAAGTTGGGGAAACGATGCGGTGATGAGCTGAGAGTGGGGCAATTTGGAGTTGGGCAACGGAATGACAGAGGCCAGATGCTAGCCGACTTTATGGAGAAGGAGAACCTCTTTATGATGAACTCATTCTTCAGAAAGCCGGAAGTGGACTTGGGTCAGTTCGGACGGTACAGTCAGAAATGAGATAGATTTTTTCATTTCGACGAAAAAGCAAATATTCAATGATGTCACTGTGATCAACGCCGTTAAGACGGGGAGCGATCACCGATTGGTACGTGGCACATTGAATATCAACATAAAGCTGGAAAGATCTCGACTGATAAAATCAACAATCCGACCATTGCCGGCCCATATTCAAAACCCCGAGAGCTTTCAACTCGAACTCCAAACCGTTTCGAAGCCCTTGAGAACAGCATAGATGTGGAAGATCTAAACAATATGGTGGTGGATACTGTCCGTACGGTAGGGTCCAAGTTCTTCAAGACCCGCCGTCCCAAGCTAAAGAAACTCTCCAACCACACACTCCTACTCATGGATCAGAGACGTGAAATGAGGCTCCAGAGTTCAGTAGATGCTAATCGTTATCGGCAGCTTAATAGACAGATATCGAAGTCTTTGACGAGCGACCTTCGCCAATTTAATACGAATTGTATTAAAGAGGCCATCGAGCGGAACAAAGGCTCCAAAGTGTTTGCGAGAGATCTGTCTATTGGGCAAAGCCAGATGACGAAGCTGAAAACTGACGACGGACGCATCATCTCAGCGAAGCCTGAAATCCTGAGGGAGATCGAGAGTTTCTATGGGCAGTTATATTCCACGCAGACACCTGTTGAAAGCAAGGCTAAAGACCCCAGAGCCAAGCTTACCCGACACTATACCCAAGATATCCCGGACGTCAGCATGTACGAGATTAGTATGGCTCTCAAACAGCTGAAAAACAACAAGGTGGCGGGTGACGACGGAATCACTACAGAACTTCTGAGAGCGGGCGGAAAGCCGATACTTAAAGTCCTCCAGAAGCTTTTCAATTCCGTCATCGTCGAGGGCAGAACGCCGAAGACATGGAACATAAGTGAGGTGATTTTGTTCTTTAAAAAGGGAGACAAGTCCCTCTTAAAGAACTATAGACCCATCTCGCTTCTGAGTCATGTCTATAAGCTGTTTTCGAGAGTCCTTACGAACCGTCTCGCTCGCAAGTTCGACGACTTCCAACCTCCCGAACAAGCCGGGTTCCGAAAAGGCTTTAGCACCATAGACCACATCCATACGCTGCGGCAGGTCATACAGAAGACCGAGGAGTATAATCTGCCACTTTGCTTGACGTTCGTGGATTATGAGAAAGCCTTTGATTCGATTGAAACCTGGGCGGTGCTGCAGTCTCTCCAAAGGTGCCAAGTGGACTACAGGTATATCGAGGTGTTGAGGTATTTAAACAAAAATGCCACCATGTCGGTCCGAGTACAGAACCAGAGAACAAATCCTATCCCACTGCAGCGAGGTGTGAGACACGGAGATATTATTTCTCCGAAACTGTACACAGCTGCGTTGGAGGATATCTTTAAACTCTTAGACTGGAAAGGACTCGGCATCAACATAAATGGCCAGTACCTAACACACCTTCGTTTTGCCGATGATATAGTTCTTATGGCTGAGACCTTGGAGGACCTGAACACAATGCTCGAAGATCTCCGTAGTGCTTCCCAAAGAGTGGGTCTTAAAATGAACATGGATAAGACGAAAATCATGTCGAATGCCCATGTTGTGCCCGCTCCAGTTCATGTTGGGAACACTACACTTGAAGTTGTTGACCATTATGTATACCTAGGACAGGCAGTCCAGTTAGGTAGGTCCAACTTTGAAAAGGAGATCTCTCGTCGAATCCAACTCGGATGGGCAGCATTCGGGAAGCTCCGAAAAAGCTTCGTGTCCGATTTACCTCAGTGTCTCAAGAAGTCTATGACCAGTGTGTGTTGCCTTGCCAGTGATGACTTACGGCAGTGAAACGTGGTCGCTAACTATGGGTCTCATAAGGAGGCTCAAGGTCACCCAGCGTGCAATGGAGAGAGCCATGCTCGGCGTTTCCCTGCGTGATCGAATCAGAAATGAGGAGATACGCAGGCGAACTAAAGTAACCGACATCGCTCTAAAGATTGCTCAGCTAAAGTGGCAGTGGGCTGGACACATAGCGAGAAGAACCGATGGCCGTTGGGGCGGAAAGGTTCTTGAATGGCGACCGCGCACCGGAAGCCACTGGATGTGGGAAGCGCAGGACCGATCGTCGTGGGAATCCTTGGGGGAGGCCTATACCCAGCAGTGGGTGTCGTGCGGCTGATATGATGATGATGATGATGACGATGACTGGTTATCATTAAATCATATGATGTGGGGTAGTTTAATGACGAGTTCACTGGTACACTCCAATTTTACTTAGAGGGTGTAGAGTTGTATTGCATTCCTAATTAAAATGAAACTCTTTCATCATAACGTATTATTTTAAAATGATTCCAAACAACTCAAACCAATAAAAATCCATAACTCAGAAACAAATGCATGAAGTACAATGTACATACTTACTTACTTTTAATAAAACAATGATTTGGATGTACTTTTATTAAACTTACTTAATTATTTATATGATTATTATGTCGTACCTAACGTAACTCCTGAAGTTTCGTCATCGCACAGCTCCAATAGACAGACTGTACAGGGTCGGACTAATGATAATTGTATAGAATTTTTGAAAATTTCCCCATTGGAATCCGTCGCGGACCAAATTGCAGAAGTTATAATTTTATCATTTTTCATTTTTTACTCTAACGTACTTACTTCCCTCATAATATTCCCCTCATAATATTCTGGGGGATCGTGAATATGCTTGTTGTCAGCGTACACGATACGGTAATTTCGGTCCATTTGGACTTTCGCTGTCATGTCATGCATGTCAGCGATTTCGTATAGGTGTGTGACGTATGTCTGAGAGTCGATGCAGTTACTGCGCACTGGCCGACTCGCGTGATTGTGTTTAGCATTTGGGGAATTTTTATTGGAAATAAATCTGTAATTTAAATTGGTATTTTCGGTTTTTATTGAGGTCAGTGGCAGTAACTCCCAGATAGTGTAGGACCCTCACACTAACAAATAGGGTAGCTTTTGGAGTCATAAAAAGTAAATTCAGTAACAGAGTCAGATTACATTTATTTAGAACATTATAGGAACACAACATTGTACATTGGTGACACTGCGAGCAGTACCAAAGTCTCGTGGTCTGACTTTTGTGGTACACTGGTGGAGGGTGATTATGCTCTATATTTGCTTCTAAAATTTCCTTCCCAGTTGGGTCCAATTTTATTTTCGCTTTACACTTCCTGCTGGATCTGCTTGAGCATGCGAGCTGTCGTTTCCCATGCAAGTAGGAGAAGCTGTATTTTTTGTATACTATTAATGATTTGCCTTTCGTACTCGGCAGGAACAATAACTGGTTTGTATCTGAAATCGAGAATGCTGGAATTTACAAATTTTACAACATTGTAGTTTGGCACAGAATATAATAATAGTATGGTTTGAGCAGCGAACTAAAATCTATGGAAGTATAATTGCAAATAAATATTGCTTAAAAAATGGCACCACGAAGCCGAAAAAGTACAACCCGCTCAGCTTTACTCGGGCAAGCCACGAGCCCGGTAACTGACGTTAACGTTCTTTAGAATAATTGCAGTTTGAATTATAGAGAAAAGACAGAAAGAGAAAGTTTATTAGAAATGACGTCCTGTGTAGTCAAATGGTGTAAAAGACGCAAAGAAGGCAATAAAAATATACAGAAATAATTTACCATATTTTTTTCGTTTAAGTATATAAAATATCTATGAGTATACAAATTATGGTTGCTAATAAGCAACCAGTGCTCAGATGCTTTGTGCTGCATAATTAAATGCCCTTCCGTGCTGTTTGGAACTAATCTCGAAATACCCATTGCTTGATACAACCTAAGATCTAAAAGAACTTTGCTCATAAGGGATGAAACCCGAATGGACTTGCTACCAAAAAGAGCGGTTCTCAATATAATACTATTGTCAATAAGACTCAATTTCAAATGAACCGAGTCTCATTTAAACTTATTCCCAAAACGTCTCATTCCCAAAATGCACTAAAATATATACACATGAAAATATCATAACACACGATTCTCATAATGACTAATTTTCAAAACGTCTTAGGCCCGAAATACACTAAATGTTTGATTTAGTTTTTAACCCCCGACGCAAAAAGAGATTTTTAATGTTGCGTCAGTCTCTGTCTGTGACACCGTAACTTCCATAGACTTTTCGCTGCGCTCAAGAAGACATAGAGCGTCGAAAAGAGAAGTTTTGGGAATAAGTTTAAATGAGACTCGGTTCATTTGAAATTGAGTCTTATTGACAATAGTATATATTGAGAACCGCTCTTTTTGGTAGCAAGTCCATTCGGGTTTCATCCCTTTTGAGCAAAGTTCTTTTAGATCTTAAGTTGTATTAAGCAATGGGTATTTCGAGATTAGTTCCAAACAGCACGGAAGGGTTCCATAGATTTTAATTTTTTTGGTTACATTCGTTGAAAAATCGTTCAAATAAGGATAACAATTAGTTTTTCATATCGGAGTATACTACACGTTACTTGACTTTGTCTGTAATATTAAGGAATCAAACATCCCTAGTTCGTGATTCCCAATTTTACGCACACGAGGCTACTTTAGTTGCATGTTTCAATCACTTCTGTTATTTCTGCTCACAAAAGCACACAGTTCACAAAGGAAAATATTGTCAAATACTGAGGATAAATTAATAAATCTTTATTGAAAAAACTTACATCACAATTTACAAACTAGTCTATATAAACATACTTAATATAGGGAAAAGAATTAAGTACAATGTGCCTGAAGTAAGATTAATCGGTGTTTCAGGCAAATAAAAACTTAAATAACTACTTCAAAATATTAAACAATAAAATACTCGTAGAACTTAATCAACAATTAAAAGATAAATTTTGAAAAAGAGCTAAGAAAAAAACTATTTTTATAATATTTCGAAAAGTATATTTCTTTATATCTGTAAGACTTCTAGCTAGATCCAGATAAATTAGTATTTTTTTCCCGGGCCATCTATAAAAGATAATATTTTATATAGTCATTCCAAAAGGAGAGGGGATGGACCCTAACATGAGGATAGGATGTTTTTGTCGATAAAATTAGGTAGGTGCCTATAAATAATCGCAAGAACAAGACCAAAACATAGATTAAATATTAAAACAGTTATTTTAATGTGCTTTCACTAATAATTGAATCTATTTATCTTAACATTTTAATCTATCTACGAGTATACTTAATATTTATGATTATATTTTTCTGTCGTGACTCCTGAAGATTCATAATGTCATAGTTCAATAAAGCCACTGGATAGGTTGGACTTTTGATGGCGTAGGCATTCGATTAAAGGTTATTTTTAAAATTCCCTTTTGGAATTATTCGCCGATGAAATTGCAGATGTTATACTTTTAACATTCTTCCATTTTTTACTTTAACGTACTTCCCGCTGGGGGTAACATAATATTCTGGGGGATCATGAATATGCTTGTTGTCAGCGTATACGATACGGTTGTTTTTGTCCATTTGGACTTTCGCTCGACAGGCATGCCTCTTCTGCGAGCAGTACCACAGTCTTGTGGTGTGACTTTGAGCGAAAGTGTAACCAGCAAGCATCAGCAATTTATTTTTTTGTCCAGAAGGGATAAGAATATAATCTGTAAGTAAGAGATAAGACATCAGACACTGAAATAAATTTATTCATAATCTGACGTGTTAATTATTTAAAAAATATAGCTTTGATCCCTTAAACAAAATCTATCTTAAATTGACCGATCTAGATTAAATACGTAACAGTATTAAAAAAAAAAAAACAAGCTTCCACCCGCGACTTCATCCGCATAAACATTCGGAAAATAAAATAAAACACCTAGGGAACCTTTGACTGGGATATGCAGTTAAATGAAATAAAATGTAAATATTCTTTATTCAGATAAGCGCACATATTACAAGCATTTTTAAATGACTGTCATACTGAACTTTGAAGTTCAAAATATCGATGTACTGCATTCAGAAAGTATAGAAGTGCGAATTACGTGAGTTAGAAAGTATGCTATTGCGAATTAGGTACTTCATTGCGAATGTTAAGGATTGCTATGTACGGAACTTCGAAAGTTTGCTATGAGGAATAACTCAATTCAGAATATTCATCATTGCGATGCACGGAACTTCGAAAATATGATAAAATAAGTTTTTTAATTTGGATGGTTTGCTATCGCAATAAATTAAATTACTTATAGTTTTTTATTTCCGTAGACACTGTTTTAGTCAATTTGTAATCAAAATTTACTACATATCAATATAAACCAAGTAATGTTATGGGTAGTTACACAAAATTAATTTTAGGCACTGTTTAAGTTGATTTGTAATCAAAATCTCGTATATACAGGGTAATTTTTTTAACACCATCCAAATTTATTTATTATAATCTTTGAAAAAAATTATGAAACACGTGTTTTTTCTTTTAATATTCCCCAGTACTAAAATATTAAGTTAAGGCTATACAAAGTTATCCAAAATAACACTGCTTGCTGACACAATACACCGTGCGTAGCAGATGATTACGCGCGCTATTTTCTCTCTCATGTTCCGCACGTCTGCGAGAACGAGACAGTAACCCGACTGTTGCCGTCGTCAGTTGCCGTACAGCTCTCGGCACCACCACCGCCCCGCGAGGGTATGCATTACAATGCCGACAATTCATAATACATACGACCGCAATATCGACACATAAAACACCTATTTTCAAAATACCGAACATTCTAAATATCGATATCCGATAGACCGAAACTTGAAAGATCGATTATCATATGACCGAAAGTTCAAAATCCCGACAGGTCAAAATCCCGAAAGGTCAAAATCCCGACAGTTAAAATGTCGAAACTTACTTCACCTACACATACATTTGAATGTAGGCGTGGTAGGCGTTGCGGTTAATTTATTTTACTCAAAAATGCTTGTAAAATGGTCATTATTTTGACAAAATCCACCAATCGAGTTTGAAATAGATTTTTTTCTGGCGCTTCGCTGGCCGCTACCGCGGCACGCTCGCTTCGCTTCAACTTTAGTTCATGTCAACCTAACATGCTCGTCGCTACGCTCCTCGCACCTACTTCGTGTCGTGATCTACGGTCTACGGTTTCTAAGTCCCAGCAGACTAGTTTAGACTAATTTTCGGCAGCTAAATTTATTATAAAGCATTTCAGGCGAAGCCCAAAGACACCTCCAAGCCAATTCGGTATTAAGTAAAAAATTAAAAAATTAAAAATAACTTTATTTCTCAATTTCAATTTAGCATAGTAATGAGACACCCCAGAGAGTAATACAATACTCGTGTTGGGGTTGACTCGCTCTTCCCAAGACAAAACATAAACATTGAGTTTGTACTAGGTATACATAGTAAAATAAGAAAAATTAAATTTAATAAAGGGTCATATTCCAAGCGCGCGTGTGTGTGTGTGTGTGTGTGTGTGTGTGTGTGTGTGTGTGTGTGTGTGTGTGTGTGTGTGTGTGTGTGTGTGTGTGTGTGTGTGTGTGTGTGTGTGTGTGTGTGTGTGTGTGTGTTGTGAATGTGAATTTTGATGGTAGGTGAGTATGATTTTAACTTATTTGATTGAGTCCTCAAAAAAGGGAAATTATTTATTTAGGATTATTATCATTTAATACTATTATTAGATATTATTTCATTCAAAAGATTTTCAGTATTATCATAATCTAAAGAAAGAAGCCAATCTATCAAGATCCTTTTACATTGAAATTTTGTTTTTTCATAAATTTTTAATTTCTCATTTGCTGCGTTATATAATTTAAGTAGTTCGGGGTATAGAATTTAGGTATATTAACCTTCGGTATTTTAAGCTTCGGGATTTAGTATTTTAGGTAAAATGTCCTTTCGTGATTTTAAACGTACGGCCAAACAACCATTCGGCCTTTTAATTTTCGGGATTTCGTCCATAGGTATTGTAAAATTCGGTCTTTTCTACTTCGGCATTGTAACACATACCCGCCCCGCGAACCTCTCCTTGTTGCCTCTCATTCAAAACATGTAGGACGATAGTGTTTGACTAGTAACCATGCTGTTGTCATAATTCACTCGTACAAAATATTTTTTTGCAAAAAATTACCTACCTATTTTTTTTCAAAATTGAAGAGTTTTAATGATACCTAATGCCTAGAAAAAATTTGGATGGTGTTGAAAAAATGACCCTGTATGTAGGTATTAAAAAAGCAAGCCTATTTTAGGCACTGTTTAAGTTGATTTGTAGTCAAAATCGCGCATATATGTAGGTATTAAAAAAGCAAGCAATATTGTGTTAATATTAATCAAATGATGGTGCCGCGAACAAAAGTTCGTAATAAAATAGGTAGGTTTCTAGGTTTTGATTGATGTACTCAAGCATTCTAAATTAAATAACTTATTGTATCATACTTTCGAAGTTCCGTACATTGCAATCGTAAACATTCGCAATGAAGTAATTCGTAATAGCATACTTTCTAACTCACGCAATTCGCACTTCTATATTTTCTGAATACAGTACATCGATAATTTGAACTTCGAAGTTCAGTATGACAGTCATTTTAAATCAACCAATTCCACGACAAGCAGACTGTGATTGAGCTTGCGTGATTGAGTAACAATAATCGAAAAAACAACAAAACTTTCACATGTATAATGTTTAAAATTTTATTTTTGTATAAATAAAATGTTTCTATTGAATTTAATAAAAAATAATATATCTTATCATTTACAGTTGTGGACGGATAATTAGAAATAGCAGTCGATTTTCATACAAACGAGTATGAAAGTTTAAAGCATTGGTTCTTCACCAGGGATTAATCGAGCTGTGACTGTGATCTGATGATGTATATCCAGGGAGTGAATGGAGGAAATCCAGATGGCTATACACTCTAAATCTCTAAAAGCTCTTAGAATGCTGATCAGAACAGTAAAGTTGGGTAACTAATTCTGCCCCCCTACCCAAATGACCAACTTTCTATTCGTTTGAACGCTACGCTTACTTTTAAAGCTTAAAATAGCAATAGATGATTAAATCACATGTCGCAAACTTATGTAAATCACAGACTTCAATGTATTGTATGGAATTGTCAAGCTTACGGCACGTAATGTTTTAGTTTACTGCTAATTTTAAAGTCTTAATAGTAAGCGTTGCGTTCAAACAAATAGAATATTAGTCATTTGAGTAGGGGGGCTGAGATGCTGTTTCTGATATGTTCAGCATTCTAAGAGCTTTTGGATATGTTTAAAAAACTGCGAAAATAGCATTAAAATCATAGACTTATTATATTACTAGCGTAATATTAAAATGTATGGAAATGAAACTGAGAACTCTGATCCTTAAGTTCTAATGAATTGGATTTTCAGTCCCTGCCTGTCTAGCATGACCGATTTATATCGCGTGATAAAGCATTTTATCGACACTCAACTGTCAAATTCCTTTGTTTTTTGACAGTTAAACGTGATAAAACGTCACGCGATATAAATCGGTCATGCTAGGCAGGCTGGATAGACATCACATCAGATCACAGCTCGATCTGGCAGAGAATCAAGGCCATAAAGTTACCTCGTTTAAATGAAAATGGACTGGTGTTTCGAAATTATCTGTCCACCAGTGTATCTTATCAAGCACTGTAAATATTATATCACCATAATCGATGTTGTTTAAATGACAAAATTTTACTTTGTCACCTTAACCACATTTATCTTAAATAGATAATTTAAATAAAATAAGCAACAGTGCATACTAATTAAAGATTTATATTAATAATCTTTCTACTCTAAACTATATTTATTTATTATAAAATGTTTCTGTTGAGTTTGTTTAACTATAAAACACTTTTCGTGAAAACTGTCAGCGTTTCTTTTTCAATATTAATTTTTAAATAGTAACCTCGGGCTGGGCTTATTGACAGTTATTATGTAACGTAGGCATTCACGTTTTAGAATTCTCCGTTGAAATTCCTTACGAACGCATAAGCAATTCTTTTAACATTACTTTTCCATTTCTTACTTTAACGTACTGCCCACTAGGGGTAACGTAATATTCTGGGGGATCGTGGTTATGCTTGTTGTCAGCGTATACGATACGGTTGTTTTGGTCCATTTCGACTTTCGCTCGACAGCCATGCCGCTTCTGCGAGCAGTACCAAAGCATTTTGGAGTGACATTGAGCGAAAGTGTAACCAGCAAGCATCAGCAATTTATTTTTTTGTCCAGAAGGGATAAGAATGTAGTCTGTAAGTAAAAGATAAGATATCAGGCACTGAAATAATTTAGTTAATAAAAAATATTTATGATCTAACATGTTATTTATTATTTGTTAAAATTTACATTTGACCCCTTAAACCAAATCTATCTAAAAATAACCATCAATTAAATTAAATTTGCAACAGAATTTAGTTATCAAACATTTTATTCACAATCTTTCTGCTCCAAACTAGTGGTATTTTACTCTTAGTGAAAATTTTATCACTGTTTCTTTTTTCAATATCTATTTTAAAATTAATTATACATAACACAGCTGGGCTTGTGTGAGTATGAGTAAGTGTGTGGAACGCATGAAAAAGTTTATTAAACCATATAAGGTAAAAAGTATGAATGAGTATGTAAGTAATTAATTACCTACGTTAATGTTAAGAGATCGAATATTTTTTCCGCATCGAATCGTGATGGATGTCAACGATGTAAATTTACTTTATTATGAAGTAAAGTAGACATTTAATTTTTAGAATTCTCATTAAGAATTCCTCGCGAACACGAATGCAGAAGCTATTATTTAATTGTTCCATTATCTGCCTTTTACTTGACTTTAACGTACTGCCCGCTGGGGCTAACATAATATTCTGGGGGTTCGTGAATATGCTTGTTGTCAGCGAATAGGATACGGTTGTTTCGGTCCATTTGGACTTTCGCTCGACAGCCATGCCTCTTTTTTGAGCAGTACCATAGTCTCGTGGTGTGATTTTGAGCGAAAGTGTAACCAGCAAGCATCAGCAATTTATTTTTTTGTCCGGAAGGGATAAGAATGTAGTCTGTAAGTAAAACATAAGACATCAGGCACTGAAATAATTTAGTTAATAAAAGATATTTATAATCTAAAATGTTATTTATTGTAATTTATTTGTCAAAATTAACATTGACCCCTTATTAAACCAAATCTACCTTAAAACACAGATACATACTACAATAGTCTTAAAACAACCATCAATTAAATTAAATTCGCATCATAACTTAGTCATTAAACAATTTATTTACAATATTTCTACTCCAAGCTAGTGGTATTTTACTCTTAGTGAACATTTTATCACCGTTTCTTTTTTCAATATCTATTTTAAATCATTCATAACACGGGGAAGTTTAGCCACAAGGAAACGGGGTTTTGTGTGGCGGCGTGTGAGTAAGTGTGTCTAGAATTCATGAAAGAGTTTAAACCATAATAAGTATGTAAGTAATTAATTACCTACCTACGTTAATGTTAAGAGATCGAGTATTTTTTTCGCATCGAATCGTGATGAATGTCAATGATGTAAATTTACTTTATTATTGTTGAAATATGAACGCAGTAATAAATTGGTTCCCCTATTAACTTATCGATGAATGCATCCGTAATGACATCTGTAACTTATACAAAGAGAATGTAAAAAAACTAACTTATATACGATTTGCCTATTTCCTGCAATGTACCTTTTTTACTGCTCAATAAATGGCTTCCGAGTGGCTCTCAAATATCTTTTCATTACATCTCTATCCGTAGTTAGATTCTCTTTAAACTATCAATATTACAGTTTTTATCAATTATGAAGTAACGTAGGAATTTAATTTTTAGAATTCTCATTTAGAATTCTTCGCGAACACGAATGCAAAAGCTATTCTTTTTAATTTTCCCATTATCTGCCTTTTACTTGACTTTAACGTACTCCCCGTTAGCGGTAACATGATATTGTGGTGGGTCGTGAATATGCTCGTTGTCAATGTATACGATACGGTTGTTTTCGTCCATTTGGACTTTTGCTCGGCAGCCTTTCCTTTTCTTCTGCGAGCAGTACCAATGTCTCGTGGAGTTGGAGTTACTTTGAGCGAAGGTGTAACCAGCAAGCATGAGCAATCGATTTTTTTTTCCAGTAGGGATAAAAATGTAATCTGTAAATAAGAGATAATATCTTATTATCAGGTACTGAAAAATGTTATCATAATCGACGTGGTAATTTGACAAAACTTACCTTATTTGATTTGAAACCAATAACTCCTATATTAAATTATTGCGGTATTTTAAATAGTATGGGCGCACCAAAACGGTTCAACGATAATTACGGCCCACCCCGGGACATTAAATTTACCTTACTAATGGGAAATCTATTCTTCAATGAAATACGCAATATTATTAAACATTTTTAATGACAATGAAACATTCTCTAGTTGCTAATTATGTAAGTTAACAGTGTTACTGTACAATACAGGACTGTAACAATGCAGATAAGTGTACAAATCTAAACATTGAATTGCCGCAGTCTATTATAGACTGTGGCATTGCTTTGAACAATTTAAACATTGCTGCTGTATGTAAACCAATCAATCAAAGACAATATACTGCAATCTCACACTAACAGTAATTAGTCAGTTCCTATCTGCCCACGTAAGATTAAAATGAAGGGTTAAATTATTCCATATTACTTTTCCTTTCAAGAATTACTGCTACTGTATGTAAATCAATCAATCAAAGACAGTATACTGCAATCTCACACAATAATTAGCCAGTTCTAACTGCCCACGTAAGATTAAAATGAAAGTTTTCCTTTTAAGAATATGGTGCAGAAGTCGGCTACCTACAAGCTGTCAGTAAGCTCATAATCTCTGAACATAGTCCATATATGGCTCCCAATTTGGAACCGAGTACCAGAGTCAACAAGACAACCGTGTTTCTCACAGGAATGTGGGAAAGATTCTTGCACTTTAGTGCCCTATAAAGAAACAATAAGAAAATAAACATTGTTGGTACACATAGACGGTGTTTGATGATCGAGGGATTTTCTTTAGCAGGATGCATTTTTTGAAACCTTGTTTAGACCATTTTAAAAAAGGGGGCCGATTTCTATCATATTTTTTTGTACGGAATTTTAGTCTCTGAAGTCCCGGGTACGATTCCCGGCTGGGTCAATTCTGAAAACGAACTGTTCTATATTGGCTTAGGTCTGGGTGTTTGTATTTCCACCGTTCTCTTTGATTACCCTAACACAAGTGCGTTAGCTACTTATGTACTTTGGAACCAGAGCAATGTTTGTACTTGGTAGTAACATTTGCAAATTTTCGTTATCGCTTCTTTTCTAAAAATGTATGGATTTCACGTTTCAAAATCGATTGTTAAACCTTATGTCAATCCCAGACATGTTTCAAAAGCGAAGCAATAACAAAGATTTACAAATGTTACCTTTCTTTGGCTACGGGGTCTGATCGGTGTGATCCGGGGGTCTACCGCGCAAGTGTCGCTAGCATTGCTAACGCCTGCATTTGACAGATGGATGTAACACAATGCTACTTTTCTTTGATATGTTTTTATTTGGGCCAAAAAAGGGACAGTGTGTCACATCCACCTGTCAAATGAAGCCGATAGCGATGTCGACGGCACTTGCGCGGTAGACCCACACTGAGAAAAGTGATCACAAAACTATTGTACCAGCACATGACGGGGAGCTATATAGTGTAGGAAATGAAGCGATCTTTTGTATGGAGACCCCAACATTAAATCCTCAGTCAGTCAATGAAACTTTGCAGGGATGTAATATAGTATGAACCAAAACCTATACCTATGTACAAATATCCAGAAACAAAAAAAAAACGATTTGGATAATTTAAAAAATATGTTCCATTTATGATACTTTATCATACTGTAAAGTTTCGTCTACCTTTCCTACACTACTTAAGGCGCTGCTTAATTGAATTTTTAGGTTTTTGAGGGGGTGCGGCAGACGAAGCGCGGTGTGCACGTGCAGCGGCGCCCCTCCCGCGCCGCACCTCACCTGCGCTGCGAGTCTAGCGGTGTAGACTGGGCCGCATTTAGAAAATTTTTGTTTGTTTTTAAATTATTTGCTGTTGTGAATAAATGTCATGTTCTCTGATCAGGGTGAACAAAACGTTGAATTAAATTTTGAGATATTACAGAAAAAGTATACTTTTAATCACGTAAGCGAGCTTAAAGTGTTATAAAAAAAAACTCGATTTCCAAGAAAGTTTCTTTGAAATTTTTTCTCACAGTGATGGTCTATTTTTATAAGAAAAATTGTCTTTGGGGTACCTACTTACTATCCTTTTACTATCCCCAGGTTCTTGTAAGAAATTATTTACTTACATGATTATTATTTCCAATTTGTGCACTGTGTTGCCTTTTTGCTAAGCTCATTATTGGCACATAATAATTTTGCTATTTTGCATTTTTGGCGTATCTTAGGCTGTTTCGTTGACGAAACTCTAAAAACGTGAGTTGCGCGACTCCTAGCGAGACTTGATAGACTGAGAGGTCACGAATTTTTGGTAACGATCTAGGAAAAGGTTAGACTCGTTTTTATGGGTTGTAGAGTGGTCCCCTAATGTTAATGATGTCGGTACGCCTGATCTCAGTGATTGCAACTTCGAGTGATCTAAATATACACGGTTAACTTTTAAGTATATCTAACAATGAAATAGGGATTTCAAACCACGTTAATGAACAACTTTTACTATGGGACCAACCACGAAATCGCGAAAAAAAAATCAATAATTGCTTTACATCCGTAAAATTTTATTGAAACTGGTCGTATACTTCGCGACATTTATCTCCAATCACGTGTAATAAAATATTTATTTGCACTTTGGGATCCTTTTTTGACAATTCACATGCTTCATAGTACACAATAAATGCTTTTTTCCATTTTTCCCACTTCGTGCACAAATTTCCCGAAGTAATGTTGGTTAAATTATTTTCAAAATTACGGCCGCGGCGGTTGCAATACCGCTTCCATTGTTCGACTTTCAACTATATCCGACTGCGCCATGTCATGTTCGGAGGCACGGCAATCAAACACGGTGGTCGAGCTTACACTATTTTATTCATCTCTCATTGCCTACCCTCAACCTACATATCTGACAGTTCCATAGAAAAGTACAACATCGACTCGACTATAATGTATGGAACAGCTGATTTTTTTTCGCGATTTTGTGGTTTGTCGCATAATAAAAGCTGTTCATTTACGTGGTCTGAAATCCCCATTTCATTTTTAGATATACTTAAAAATTAACCGTGTATAACAGAGAAACTGATTGGTGACTGACATATCAACGCACACACAGCCCAAACCGCTAGGTTTAGAGACTCCAAATTTGGTACAGAGGTTCCTTATAAGGTCTAAGGGTGCAAAAAGAAAGGATTTTTCAAAACTCACCACCTAAGGGGGTGAAACGGGTGTCCAAAGTTTGTATGAAATTCCCTCAGTTTGAAAGCGAGGATCTTCAAATTTTGTATTGAGACTGACGATTGTATTTTTTTTGAAAATTCCACTCTCTAAGGGGGTGAAAAGGGGGATGAAGTTGTGTATAGAAATAATAAAAATCCTTCATTTTCGAAGTGAAAATCGCTAAATTTATTATTTAAGCTTATGGATGCAAATTTAACGCAACGTACATTATTATTGTTAGTATTTCGATCTCAATGGGAATGATAATGGGGATGAAATGGGGTAAATAAACCTAAAAAAAGATATGGATGTCATTATTATGGTTTTCTGACGATTGCAAAAATGACATTTATTTTGAAGTCCAACACGGTGGACATGATTTAACCCCAAAAAGGGTGTAGTGCAGTTTATGAACAATACATAATGGTATAGCTACATTTTAACTTATAACTTTTCGTTCTCAGCACTTTGCTGCTACGTGGACATTACTTTTTTTGTATTATTCATTAATGACGTCATGCCTACAAAACAATGATAGATAATGCATTTTCACAATAAAGTTTGCTTCATTTTCTTGAGCCATTATTTTTGTTTCAAGCCGAATTTTGTTATGCTCTTGTCATATTTTTAAATTCTGCCGCATGTTTCAATAACCTGCTGGCATTATCATTTATGAGGCTTTCTCCAATCGAATCGACTTTTCTCAGTGTACCGTTTTGCTCGTTTCGTGACGCACGCGCCGTGCCTGGGGCGTCCTTACAGACTACAGATTTTCTATCAGCCGATAGTTGGCCGATAATTGGTTTTTATATGAAGTGTTGGCCGATACCAAATCGTTGTAATGTGCGCCTTGGTATCGGCCGCATACTGCTACATACTGGTTAAAAGCCCGACCCAACTATCGGCCGACAGTTTAGTCTGTAGTTTGCGGGGACTCTTAGTTTCAAATTAATAGTTTGGATACTTACACTTAAAATGACATAACCTGGGCATTTCTCTCCATAATATCTTTCTCTGCAGTGCCAATAGTTTCCGCTGTTACGAGTTTTATTCCTCAAATACGCTCTTTCTTGATATATCATAACTTTACCGACGCCTCTCTGTATAAACGCTACTTCATCAGATGTTTCTAGAAATAAAGGTGAAAACCTATTGCACTACGCTATAACGGTTGCACGAGTTGAAACACAATGAAACAAGAGAACTATAATTGGGCCTAAAGAGTTTTCCTTAATCTTAAATTCGTGCTCTAGTAGCTAGTAGTCTGTAGCTATGACTCAATGAATATTCTACATAGTCCATAGAACTACATCTAACATAAAGATACAATCTACGTATACCTAACTAATGAAATACCAATACCTAAAGATTAAAAAAAGACATAGGGCTAGTTTAATAGGATCCAAATCAGTTCAAATTAAATCACTTTACATGATTAATTAACAGAAAATCTGTGTATTTTTTTTTTTAATACTGACAACTAAAAATAATTTGAGCTGCGTTCAAAGATTTATTTCAATTTCAGAATTAAAATTGATTACAAGTTCATCATAATAACTTAGGTATTAGTTTAATGTTAAATAAAAAAATATACAATAAATCTTATGATCTTGACTTGTATCATTTTGGCGTATCAGATCACCGTATCTTTAACATACATCGCTAGTTTGGTTGGGCGTGCGTTGATATTACTTCGACGCCCGCCCAACCAAACTAGCGATGTATGTTAAAGATACGGTGATCTGTTACGCCAAAATGGACTAGTCTGGACAAAGCTTAAGATGCTTTGTTATTTCGGAAAAAAATTCCTTCCTTATAACTTCTCGATATCGGTATCAGTAATTAATTTTAAAAAAGAATGAAACCAATTTTTTCTGACCTGTTAAAATGATGATTTTATCAATCATCGTGTGTAGAGAATTGCATTTTTATTGTTATTTATATATTGCTAATAAAAATAAAAATCGGCAATACAGAAATAGAGAAAATTAATCATAAAGATGGGCAATATTTCAAACTAAAACATATTGATTTTAACATTACATAATTTTCTGATTGCCATATTAAAATTTAATAAATACTAATGTTCTACGGTCATAGCTACTATTCAAACATAATTTAATTTTTTATACATCAACTTAAAAAAAGCTATTTGACAGGTCAACACGTATGGGAAGTGGTCATTGTTCATTTAATTCCTTTGTAATGGGATGTAAATCCCGTCAGGTGTCACGTGATAATTCGGTGGCGGGTGGTTATGGTTATTGTGAACACCTAAAACTCTGCCTGTCATACCCACAATCAGGATTACTTTGCACTTCCCCCGAAACTGCCTGGAGCATTTGAGCTTGCACGGCTGCCTGGTGAGAGAATAAGTGTAATCTTGATATACAAATATCGTTTTGCCATGCTCCGTTAAAAACTGATGACATTGATCTGAAAAATAAAATTTTTAATGTATCTTTATTAAAAGACTATATACTTTCAGTAATTAGTAATTAAGTAGATTTAATAAATAATATAATGCAATGAGAGGTTTACAATAAAATAACATACTATATATTTACAGGGAGCGACTTGCAAGGCGACTTTAGTCTATTAGCGCTTTTTATCGACAAACGCTTGTAAAATCTACCTAATCGCAAACCTAATTTCAATGAGGTGGCAGCACATGACGGGGAGCTATACACGCTGAAATTTTCCTTCCTGATCACACTGCCTAAAAATCAAATTGTCTACGAAGCAAAATGCCTAAATGTCATGTCTAAAGAGCATAATGTCTACTAAGCAAATTGTCTAAAACGCAGAATGTCTAAACAGTAGTTTGCCTAAGGATTAAAAAGATCTAAGTTGCAAAACGTCCATGTCGCAAATTGTCCTACCTGTACGTACACAGTATATATGTTACCGGCAATGTATGATACCTCGAGGGGGCTCTAGGGGGCTCGAGGGGGCTTGTGAGGGCTCGAGGGGGGTTCGAGGGGGCCCGGGCTCCAAGGTTGCTCGAGGGGGGTTTGAGGGGAGCTCGAGGGGGTTGAGGGGAGCTCGAGGGGGCTCAAGGGGGGGGCTTATTTTACACATTACCGGTGGAAAATCAGGCATTGTATAACAATGCCTAGGCAAAGGCAAAGTAGGCATTTTAGACATTTTGCGTTTTAGTCATTCTGCAAGTGAGTCATTCTGCATTTTAGACATTTTGCTGTTTAGTCATTCTGCAAGTTAGTCATTCTGCATTTTAGACATTTTGCTGTTTAGTCATTCTGTAAGTTAGTCATTCTGCGTTTTGGTCATTTTGCCCTCTTAGTCTATTTGCTTTTTAGGCAGTGTGATCAGGAAGGAAAATTTTAATCATTTGGTTCCCGCCGTGGAATTTTTTTCCGAAATAACAAAGCATCTTAAGCTTTGTCCAGACTAGTCCATTTTGGCGTAACAGATCACCGTATCTTTAACATATATTCACTAAATCTCTTGATCCCTCATTTAAAGCCTTGTCCAGACTTGTATCATTTTGGCGTATCAGAAGACCGTATCTTTACCATACATCGCTAGTTTGGTTGGCGTGCGTTGATATTACTTCGATATTACTAAAATGGACTAGTCTGGACAAAGCTTAAGATGCTTTGTTATTTCGGAAAAAATCCTTCCTTATAACTTCTCGATATCGGTATCAGTAATTAATTTTAATAAAGAATGAAACCCATATTTTCTTACCTGTTAAAATGATGATTTTATCAATCATCGTGTGTAAAGAATTGCATTTTTATTGTTATTTATATATTGCTGATTAAAATAAAAATCAGCAATACAGAAATAGAGAAAATTAATCATAAAGATGGGCAATATTTCAAACTAAAATATATTGATTTTAACATTACATAATTTTCTGATTGCCAAATTAAAATTTAATAAATACTAGTTACGGTCATGGCTACTATTCAAACATAATTTAATTTTTTATACATCAACTTCATCATCATCATCATCATAACAGCCGCACGACACCCACTGCTGGGTATAGGCCTCCCCTAAGGATCTCCACGACGATCGGTCCTGCGCTGCCCGCATCCAGTGGCTTCCCGCGACCTTCACCAGATCGTCGGTCCACCTTATCGGGGGCCTACCCACGGAGCGTTGTCCGGTGCGCAGTCGCCATTCCAGAACCTTTCCGCCCCAACGGCCATCAGTTCTTCTCGCTATGTGTCCTGCCCATTGCCACTTCAGCTGAGCAATCCTTCGAGCGATGTCGGTTACTTTAGTTCTCCTGCGGATCTCCTCGTTTCTGATTCGATCACGCAGGGAAACGCCGAGCATGGCTCTCTCCATTGTACGCTGGGTCACCTTGAGCCTCCTTATGAGACCCATAGTTAGCGACCACGTTTCACTGCCGTAAGTCATCACTGGCAACACACATTGTTCATAGACTTTCGTCTTGAGACACTGAGGTAGGTCGGACGTGAAGATACATCAACTTAAAAAAAGCTATTTGACAGGTCAACGCTTGTATGGGAAGTGGTCACTGTTCTTTTAATTTCTTTGTAATTGGATGTAAATCCCGTCAGGTGTCACGTGATAATTCGGTGGCGGGTGGTTATGATTATTGTGAACAGCTAAAACTCTGCCTGTCATACCCACAATCAGGATTACTTTACACTTCCCCCGAAACTGCCTGGAGCATCTGAGCTTGCACGGCTGTTTGGTGAGAGAATAAGTGTAATCTTGATATACGAATATCGTTTTGCCCTGCGCCGTTAAAAATTGATGACATTGATCTGAAAAATAAAACTTTGAATGTATCTTTATTAAAAGACTATATAATTTCAGTAATTAGTAATTAAGTAGATTTAATAAATAAAATAATGCAATGAGCGGTTTGCAATAAGTAACAAATTATGGGGTGTCACATGGAGCAATGAAAGACAGGATTCCACAGTGTAGTTATATATCCAAAAATAAAGGATCTGCTAAGGGTTCTTTGTTGAAAGGTTTGCCGTTCGCTGCCGGCGATTACTATTTAAACTTTATATTAATATTTACATAGATAAACTGAACCGAACTGTTTTACACATTTCTCTAGCCACTTTTGAGGTATTGTCTATCTATCGGTATCTAAATTATTTGCAAACATGATTAATCGCCGAGTATTTTTCTTGGACTGACGTACAGAGAGAAATGGCAGCGAACACGTATTTTTTTGAAATATGTGTTCAGAACAGAATAAAAATTTGACAGTTTCGAATTTAAAATTGAAAAATAAGTTTTTACTCTGAGAAAGAAGTTGCATGGGCAGTATGGGCACGTTAGAGGGGTGTATTTACAGGGAACGACTTGGCAGGCGACTTTAGTCGATTAGCGCTTTTTATCGACAAACGCTTGTAAAATATAATCGCAAACCTAAATTCAATGAGGTGGCGATTCGATTTTACAAGCGATTGTCGATAAAAAGCGCTAATTGACTAAAATCGCCCACCAAGTCGCTCCATGTAGGAGTTTCAACTTGGAAATGCAGATTGATATTACATAACAAATTTTTCGAACCCTAAAAAGAAAACCAATTTTAAGTCACAGTATAAGTACTTACAATTTTTAAAAGAGTACTAAAACGGGTGGTAGGAAAAAAAGACGATTGAAAAGTGTTTAATTTTTAAGTTTATTTGAATAAAATAATATTTTAACTTACTCTACGCTTAGGATAGATAAAAGCGGAAGGACTAAGTAAAATCAATGATTCAATTTGTTGAATCAATGATTTACTTAATCAATTATTTGTGTGGTGGTGTCACGTTATATTTCGGTGGCGGGTGGTTATGAGTACAGACCAATATCGAAAGCCACCACTGTTCCTGTTCGATCTACAATCAGGGATGCTTTGATTTTGCCGCTAAACTGCGTCCTTGTTTGTACGCTTTTCTTTGTATACCAGGGATGCACAGACTGCGGCCCGCGGGCCACATGTGGCCCGTCGGGCAATATGCCAGTGGCCCGCCAGCAATAATATTCCCTTGTACATTTGAAAAAAAAGTCTGTGCATCCCTGTTGTATACGAAACTGTTTTACCGCGCTCCCTCAATAACTTATGAGATTGATCTTTAAAATAATATATTTATCACATAATTTATTTTCCTTAGTAAAATGTTAAATAATTACATTTCATAAATGAAACAAAGTCATGAGCGGGTTGCAAGTTTTTTCATTGAAAACTTCAACTTTGAAGTGAATGATAATATTTATTTAGTTGCAAATTCACGAACCTTAAAAAAACCCATTTTATGCCACAGGGTAGGTATGTACTAAAAATATTCTTATAAATATGTCAGTAAACTAAAATGATAATTAATCCGGTTAGGATTTAAAGTACCTACCTACTTGAAATAATTAACATTGACAATATAAATTGCTACGTTCCACGAGAAAAGGTAATTAAGATGTAGGTATTTAGTTTAAATTTTGCGAAAGTTATGCAAAACTACGATTTTTTTGCTTTTTGCATTGCTTATTATAAAAATGCATGATGTATTTTTCCTAAAAGTGCACAATTTCGACCAACATTTTCAAAAATTAATATCGCCGTAACCACACATCTAACGAGCATATTTTTTTATTTGAATAGCTTATCAGTAGCAGATTACAGAAATATGCGTAACTCAATACGGACCATAAAGCACAGAATATTATAACAGTAGTCCATACAGGTACTTTGCCGGTGGAACGTAACAATATAGATTCGATTCCGTAAGAACTATTTACATTCTAGACATTAATATGTTTTAACAATTATTTGAATAATAAAAATGCAAAAGCTTAATGTAGATCATAGTTAAGTGCATAAAAATGTGCAAAGATACTGAAATATAGATAAAAAAATATTCACTTCCATAGACAGTGTACCTAAAGCCTTTTTAATTTTATCAAGCTCTGTATTTTTACACGAATAAACATGCAAAGTGCTATGACAGGTACATGACGAAATAAACTGAACTAGAATAATAATATAAAATGGTTTTTCGTAAATTTCTACTTTTCTAATAATGTTTTTCATATTGTTATGACTTATATTTAAAATCAATTTTTATTATCTTTGACTTTGTCATACATTGTTTATCAATTTTTTATAACAGCTTTGAGATATTTAAAAAAAATCCGTTTTTTTTTCTCCAGTAAAATTGTAATTTTTCACTTGCACCTTTATTCGGTGCGGCCGTCGATATATTGGTAGCGGGTGGTCATGAATATTGTGAACGGATGTCACTGTTCCTGTTCCATCTATAAATCAATTCTTGGCTAAGGGATAGGGGTATATCTTGACACTACACCAGCCGATGTTAAGTCATATAATGGTGGCGGGTGGTTATGAATATTCTGAATGGATTCTACTGTTCCTGTTCTATCTAAAGTCAGGATTACTTTGCATTTCCCCCGAAACTGTCTGGAGCATCTGAGCTTGTGCGGCTGTCTGGTAAGTGAATACGTGTAATTTTGGTATACGAATATCCTTTTGCCTTGCTTCGTCAAAAACTGATGACATTGATCTGAAAAATAAAACTTTATAAGTATTATATTAAAAGACTGTATAATTTCAGTAATTGGTAATTAAGTACATTTAATAAATAATCGGCAAACGCTTGTAAAACCTAATCGCAAACCTAATTTCAATGAGGTGGCGATTCGATTTTACAAGCGATTGTCGATAAAAAGCGCTAATTGATTAAAGTCGCCTGCCAAGCCGCTCCATGTAAAAGCTTCAACTTTGAAGTGCAGATTGATTTTACATATTATTTACTTAAGTTGAAAATTCTAGAACCCTAAAAAGACAACCAATTTTATGTCACATTATAAGTACTTACAATTTTTAAACGGGTACTACTACAACGGTGGTAGGTAATAAAAGACGATTGAAAAGTGTTTAATTTTTAAGTTTATTTGGATAAAATATATTTTTACTCTGACTTTGACAATATGCATTAAGTAACGTCGTTACTACTCTACGCTCGGGATAGGTAGAAACGACTTAGTAAAATCAATGATCAAATTTGTTGAATCAATTACCACTTAATCAATTCTTGGATATATCTGTTTAATATCCCGGCACATGTCACGTCAAATTGGTGGCGGGTGGTTATGAATATTGTGAACGGATGTCACTGTTCCTATTCCATATAGAAATCAATTCTTGGCTAAGGGATATATCTCGACAATATCCCAGCAAATGTCACGTGATATATCGGTGGCGGGTGGTTATGAATATTGTGAACGTTTTTCACTGTTCTTATTCCATATAGAAGTCAATTCTTGGCTAAGGGATATATCTCGACATTATCCCAGCAGATGTCACGTGATATATCGGTGGCGGGTGGTTATGAATATTGTGAACGTTTTTCACTGTTCTTATTCCATATAGAAGTCAATTCTTGGCTAAGGGATATATCTCGACATTATCCCAGCAGATGTCACGTGATATATCGGTGGCGGGTGGTTATGAATATTGTGAACGGATTTTACTGTTCCTGTTCTATCTAGAGCCAGGATTGCTTTGCATTTCCCCCGAAACTGCCTGGAGCATTTGAGCTTGCACGCGTTGGTGGTAAGTGAATATGTGTAATTTCGGTATACGAATATCGTTTTGCCTTGATTCGTCAAAAACTGATGACATTGATCTAAAAAAAAACAAGTATCTTAATCGAACTACAGAAGGTTTGTTCTATTTTTATGGTGTTTAAAATTGCCGTACCTTAAAAATATCCTGTATATCAAGTACCTATACTTTAAAAATAATATAATTAATATTTACTTGCAACAATAAATCATTCAGTAAATAACCTACTAATATAAACGAAAAAATTGATATGACAAATTACGAAACTGATAAGCTACTTCTAAGGCTGTAATTGATTTTAAATTGTATTCATCTCAAAATTCGATTGAGTGATTGTATGGAACATATCCCAATAATACACCGTCAGGTGTCACGGTATATTTCGGTGGCGGGTGGTTATGAGCATTGTGAATAACCACCGCTGCACTCCTGTTCGATTAACAATCAGAGACGCTTTGCATTTGCCGCGAAACTGTCTTGAGCATTTTAGCTTGTACGCTTTTCTGGTAAGAGAATACGTGTAATCTTTGTATATGTACATATCGTTTTACCGCGGTCCGTCAATAGCTTATGAGATAGATCTGTAAAATAAATAACTAATATTATGAAAGATAATTTATTTTTCCCAATTTAATGTTAAATAATGCGATCCACATTCATTCATGGTCATTCTTAACCCTCAACCGTACGTTGCAGGACCCCCGCAAATACCTGGAGCATCTCCACATTCAGGGCACTGTGTCTTATGATACCTTATGATATAAACCCTGCGGAGTTTTGTGGTATTTCGGTGGGGGGTGGTTGTGAGTACCGAGAACTTGTTTGACTTGGTCATTCCACAGATAATATAATACTAGTCATTCTTAACCCTCAACCGTACGTTGCAGTACCCCCGCAAATACCTGGAGCATCTCCACATTCGGGGCACTGTGTCTTATGATACCTTATGATATAAACCCTGCGGAGTTTTGTGGTATTTCGGTGGGGGGTGGTTGTGAGTACCGAGAACTTGTTTGACTTGGTCATTCTTAACCCTCAACCTTACGTTGCAGTACCCCCGCAAATACCTGGAGCATCTCACGCTCCTGCTGCTACATTTAGAGAACGTGTAATCTTCGTACATGATCACCATTTTTCCGGTTGTTGTAGGTAGATAACGGAGATATCCTGGCCCTGCAAAGAACCATTGAAAATAATTTTTCAATCATTCCAATGAAGGCCCCAGTTTCAGCGAATCTGAGAAATGTTTCTAGTGTCATGTGTACTAAGATATATTAATATTTTGGCCGTCAAAAGATGAGTATTTGACAAAGGCTAAGATGGGTTTTTTTTTTATGAAAATTTTTGAGAAAATCTCAAAAAACTAAAAATTTACGTTTTTGGGGGTTTAGTAAAGAAATGGTAAGAGGATTGTTTGGATCTAGTTATAGCAATATATTTCATTATTTTTTAACACCTTTGCTCGTAAAGCTGATGTAATTCCACCGGTTTTAAATATGTAAAGCGGGTCATAAAAAACGCGTGTGTTACCAAAGCAAATAGTTAAGTTATAGTCCATACCTTAGAGCATCGCGGCTTCGTCTCGAAGGGAGCAGCCTTAGCGATTATAACTCTATTCAAATTATTCTGGCATTTTTTGCGGGGGGGGAAAGTGCACACAAGTGCAGTTCCGCATACTCACATACAAAAACAACACTGTAAAGACGACACCAACACATAAAAAATAAAACAAAACAGCAAAAATTTGTGTACGGATGAGTCACACATCAAAATATGACACGTTTTTGACATAAAGGGCTGGCTCAACTGTCGTTGCAGCAATATCGATACGGAAAAAGGAATAAAGGTAACAAACTCAAACATTTTACATGGGGTGAATAACAACAAAGAGCCCCTTCTCCTTATTTATATGATCCTGGTACTTTGGAGACGTAAGTAATTAAAAATATATAAAAAAAACTGAAACTCCCTGTCAGCAGAAGTCAGATTGGAATATTTTATAAATATAATAATTTTTGGTTTGGTCACCACACCAATGGTGAAATGGGAGTAAGATGGTGTTATTTGGTCACGGGTAGTCAGTTGAGAAATTGGAGTTCCAACCAACCACTGGTGGTAGGATTTAGTGGTCAGATGGTCTGGAAGGAGCAAAAAAGTCTCAGGATGCGCACGTTATTAGAGTGGTAGGCTTACAGGGCTCTTATAATTGTTTTGTGACATGTCATCGTTCTTAAATTAGTCTTAAACAAGTTAATACGTACTCAAGAACACTCAGTCTTATTGCCTAGTCTCATATAAGTATTAAGAGCATTTTATGACGTTTTTCTTTTATAGGGATCTTATTCCATTAATTTTTATATAATAATATAAGATGTGATACATACTCTCAAAGATTATTTATTCTGTGAGAGAACCAATTAATTTATGCTGTGATATTATTTTACTCTTTGACGCAGAATGTGACAGTGCAAAACTGCAAAGACCAAATTGAGTCTGTCAGAAGTTAAAAAGAATTAATAAATATTTAAGGATTTTTCAGGTATATTATATCACATTTATGAGACTGCCTGGAGCAGGACCAGGCCATGTCCTTTATCGACAAACATTGTGATACGGTAACATCACTAAGTTGCTCATCGGCGAGATCTCGGATTTATCTAGCGACAGATCTGAAATTTGTACGGTCGAGCCATGGACGAGCAGACCCGATGTCACTGAACAAATTTGACAACTAATCAAGAATAAAATGTACGAATTTAATGTTTAAATGTAAACAAATAGCAATAATACGACAAAAAATTACTTTCATGTGAAATGTAATACCGTCTTTTTGTAAACATTGATGTTCCAGACCTCTGTTAACAGCAAAAAACTCATCAATTCGGCATTTTAAACACTGCAGCGTTCACATGCGCGACTGGACTCGGTCTAGAAAGAAATCCGGGCGCAACTGGTTTTATTAACCGCGTATGCCCATTTGGGCTTGTACTTCGGCAGAGGGGAAAGCTTCGTATGGCTTCTCTTTCTGGGACAGAAGCGCGTCTTACTCTAAGGTCCATACAAATTCCATAACAGTATTATTTGCCATTTCAAATATGGAACTGATCGCTGCCGCACGACTCCAGCTAGTGAGCAGCGCGCTGTTGCTATTCAAATTTCAAACTAATCGCCGCGCGGTGCCAGTCAGTAGACAGTGTGCATTCACAGATTGAGTTTATTTAAAATAAAAAAAACTGTTTATTCGGTAATTTGAAAACTTGGCTGCATGCTCTAGCGTCTTTGCCAACATTTTCACGCAGCCACGGCAGAAAATAATCCTCGCGCCATTTTTCTCAAATTTTCTTTTCTTTGTACTTGTATTGTGAATATCTAAAAATGACAACTTTCAATAATGAAGATGAGCAATATATTACTTCAACTCCACCGGATATACTAACAGAAGCGCGAACCGCATGCGACAGCTTGCTGCCGTCAATATCCAAGGACAGATACATAACCACGTATGAAAATTTCTTGGAGTGGAAAAACATGAAAAATGCCATGTCATTTTCCGAAAATGTAGTTTTGGCGTATTTTTTTTTCTGTTTCTTCGCAAATGTGTTAAAAAACGTCGTACGATATACGTGCGTATTGGTTATAACATGCTCGGCTCAATTACGCCCTCACCTTCGGCTCGGGCTGAAATTCCGCCTCGCATGTTATAACCATCTTAACGCACTAATATCGTAATGTACTATTATGTCGCCCAGCACTTTCAGAATTCAATAAAATTATGAATCTTCAAACTTTGGCTCAGAGCAATTTGTGCCAGATTTATTAATGCTCCAAATCTTACCAATTTTTTTGTTGGCCCTTTCAGAAAAGGCCCAAAAATATTTCTCCTTTATATAAAAAAATAAGTACTGCTATGAAATTGAAATTTGTTTATTTGCATTTGAATAAGGTAATAATAAATTAATTCAGCTTATTCAGCCATTTATAAATAGCATGAAAAATTGTGTATTAAATTATTTACCTAATTATATCAATATAACATAATATCAAAACAAAGAAAATAAATTATAACAAGTCAAATTAATTAATTAATATTACGCAAACAATGATAAATAATTACAAACAATCAGAATTCAAGTATAAAATAGTCATTAACAGAATAAAACATTTTCAACAAATAATGCTATCAATTGTTTTTGCTAAAATAAGTCTAAATAAAAATTTAAATTGTTTTTCTAGTAGAATTATTTGTATTTTATTTATATTTATTATCGAATCAACATTTTATAGTAAAGCCCGTGATCACCGGCCAAAAATTTGGGAGGTGGGTGGTTATGCTGGGTAAAGGCAGAGTAAACGCTGCCATTCTGGTCCACCTTCAACTTAGCAGGACACTGACCCCTTTTGTACCGCGTGCAACGGAGCCGCTCAAAGAGCTTTGTACTGCCGACACGAGAGAAGCTGTGGCCTTTATAAAGTATCGCATTTGTTCCTCCTTCCATAGGCAGTAAACATATTTGTCCTGTTTTGAAAATGAATATAAAAATTTAGATAAGATACTAGGAAAAGTGTAAAAACAAGAAAGTCTGCGGGATCATTCACACAGGTCAGTCAAATTTCAATACAAGTTTTGACTTGCCGGTGACTGACGCGTCACGTGACTGTCAAAACTTGTATTGAAATTTGACTGACCGTTGACGTGACTGAGACGTGCGTGACTGAGCCGAGTGAATGATCCATAGCATAATATGATGCAAAGTTAAAGAGCACCTAAAAGCAAAACACGTCAGGTTATGGCACAATGTCGTTATTTCCGAAATATATCTGTGTTTTTCTACGTCAAAAGTAAAGTTCCCGATTAGGATCTCGTCCATAAATTACAAAATATTAACGCCTTTTCAGAAACACATTTTATTCATGGCACAAATAAAATAAATCGTAAATTTAATTTCATCTATTCAATAAAATAGATTATATCACTATCACATCTACTAAAATAATATGAAAGCTATTTTAAGTACCTAATACCTACTTTTAAACATACAGGGTAACTTTGCAACCCCTTTACAATCAAATATAGAATGACCTGACAAAATTTGAAGAGGGGTCCAAATTTACCCTGTATTTCAAATCAAAAGTTAATAATGAATTATTACTGGTTTACTAAACTTTTTAGTTGCAGTCGTAGATATCTTACTTTCTGAGAATTTTGTCTGCGAAAGGCGAATCCTTTCTGCAATCTTAAACAATTGATATTCGTCAAACCTTATTCGAATTTCGAATATAAACCGTTAATATTTTTTCTATAAATAGGAGGTGGGTGGTTGTGTTGCGTGAGCGCAAGGAGAACAATTCCCTGTCTGCTGACCCTGAGTTTTGCGGGGCAGTTTTTTCTTTTGTAACTGGAACAACGCAGGGTAGTTTTGCCTCCACCACTATAGGAATAGGTGAAGTTCTGGTAGACAATAGCATCACCACGGGCTGTCGGTATTACGGTAAGCGCATACTGATCTGAAAGCGAATAGGTTTTGGAATTCAATAAATGAAGATGCGAATGTAGCATAGTTATTGTCACGTCAACGTCGTCGCCCATCAGTCACGTCAAAAAATATAGTTACGGATAATTAATTTAATATCGGATAGTTAGTATCCGATAGTAATATTGGATCTGATAGTTAGTATATCCGATGATTAATTATTGGATATACTGTAGTAGTCAATGCGAGTGAAAGAGAGAAAACGATAGTTCTATTCAAAAAGTGAAAACACAAACTCATACTAGGCCCGCTGACTGACTGCTCATTCACATGTCCCTGAAGTTGACGTGACTGATCGGTGACTTGACGTTGACGTGACTGATCGGTGACGTGACGTTGGCGTGACTGATCCGTGTGAATGATTCGTTATTGTCCTGTCCTTTGTCATCGATCCTATCAAAATGGATTCCATTTTTTATAAAATTAATGAATTTTTGTTGCTAATGCAATTTAAAATATTAACTAAAACGCATATAAAATTCACGTATAAATTTTTCTTTCTAATACCTACGTCAAAAAAGTCAATCGTCTATGTTCCCCTATATTTATGTTAATTTTGTATTTTTTGTATTTAAAAAAAAAACATTGTGTATATTATATATTTATTTCATATTACTATTTCAAATGTACACTAACTTTGTTGCTAACGGTTAAGCGACGCTGTTGCTCATAGTATTTGCGAGCAAATGTACAATACTCTTAATGTCCTTAAAAATACTAAACTATTTATCACAGTATCTTAGTTAGTGTATAATTTAATTAAAATGCTTAATAAAAAAGGTAAGAAAGATTATCACTAAATACAAATAATAAATTAAGTCATAATAGTTACAAGTAAGTTTTAACAATCGATTGAATGTGGGAAATTAGAACTAGGTAGTACCTACTTATTATGTAGTTTTCACGAGTAATTAATAAAAAATATTAAATGTACGTTTCACTCACTATAACCACTACATAATTTAACTATAATTAGGTACCTACTTACAACATACAATGCAATATTCGATTCAACATTATTATTATTAGAAATAAAACACTTTCGGATGCAAAAAGGCTGTTCATTTTTTTACACGACTGCCCAAAAGGAGTGTATTATGTGTTCAGGGTTCATGTATGTTTGTGGGTATGTGAGTTTCTTTATTTCACCATAACTTCTAAATGGCTTAACGGATTTGGATGTATGGGGTATCGTTAGAATTCTTACATCATTCCGAGTGACACTGGCTATATTTTTTTTAGAAAAAATCAATATGGCGACTGAACGACGCCATTTTCAAATGTTAAAAAAAAATATTTTTTTCGTCAATTATAACAATATGGGCATCAAATGAAAGGCCAAAATGAGCATATTTTGAAAATATACAATTTGTCACTAAAATGTGAGAAATAAAAATAAATAAATTTTAAAAATATTAAAAACACGACTGCCATGCCTAAAACGAACTAAAGGCTAAAGGCCGTATACAGACAGAAAGCAGGTTGACGCAGGTTGAGGCAGGTTGCTATACTAAAATGGACCTTATCTCCGCGCATTATATTATATTTTCGCTATACTAAAATGGACCAGCGTCATTCTGCTTTCTCTCTGTATACGGCCTTGGTCATCCCGCGACGATGAGGTTTCGTTTTCGTGAGGGGTACATTTATTTTATACACAAAAGGAATAGTGCTTGGCCTTCACCTCACCTGTTTTTTAGTGACGTTAAGGTCGAAGGTGGAAGTGCACTACACCCGGAATCCTTATCACTGAGGAACTGGTTATCTTACCTCTGACTGCCGGAACACAACAATTTTTAAATTGTTGTTATGGCGTCAGACTTAGGTAAGAAGGTGGTAGCTAGCCAGGCGGACTTGAAATAAGCTCTACCACCAACCAAACCGAGTACAAATTGTCCCTGGGAATCGAACCCGGGACCCCCTTTTTTATAGGAGGAAACGCGGTCTTATCGCCTTCCGACCCACCCCATTAAGATCGTTCTCCGATCCGACGGGAGGGGGTCGGCGAGTTCTGAGCTCTTCATAACGCGTCACTCCGACGAGCAGAGTTGCTCAAGTCGGAGCACATGAGTAAAGAAAGGACTAGAGACAAAGCTTCATACAACAGCGCGAATCGGTTGCACTACTACAAGCACGCGGGACATGTATGCGTGTCCACTGGCCGCTTGTTGCGTACGCGGAAAAACCGGAAATAACCTGTTTTGACAACTGCAGCCAGTGGACAATCTCAGGGCATTGCTTGTTTTGTAAGTTGCAAGTTTGAATTTCACGTTCTTAAGAAGCTGTGTCTCTGGTCCTTTTCTTTACTCATGTGGTCGGAATGCCGCGCAATGGCATATCAGTTAAAAACCTCCTAATGCCCCGCTTTAAACACAAGGCTCGGCTCGGCGAACCACTAGACCACAGACACAGAATACCATAATAGTACAGAGTCCACAGAGGCGGCATTTTGCGAAAGGTAGGTAGGTAGGTTTTGCGACTGAGCTTAGGCTGTTATTCTGATGATGATGAATTAAAGTTATGATCTTATTAAAGCAAGCACGTCCATTTCATCGGAAACTCGACTAGTTTGTACTAATGTTGGAGGTGGGTGTGTGTGAGTGTTGTAGCAATAGACAATCTGACATTGCTCGTTCATTCTCACTCGCGCTTTACAGCCCGTCTTCTTTTTAGAGCAGTACCAATGCTTTTTAGTGTGTTGCATTGAGAATGTGTACCCTTGTAGAAGTAAAATGTCGTTTTTACACTTCCCATCCAATCTAATAAATTTGGCGATATCTGAAAAAAAATTGTCAATTAAAACCAATGATTTTTTTTATACTTTAGTTATTAAATGCTTTTTTTTGTTAAATATGTAAAAATTAAAATAAAATCATCTTAAAAAGCATTAAGGTTTATTTATTTCTTCTAGATTGAAACTTATACATAACAATACCTAACTAACTACATAACAATACTAACTTCTACTTAGCACTTCTAAGTACCTCTAGAATAAATATGTATTAATTTTCTAATTGTACACTAAAACTAACATAAAAATTAATACTGTATACAGAAGACTAAAAATATCGAAACTGTTTAATATAATAATGACAATGACAACAAGCTAGAACGTTAGGATCAGTTCACACTCACAGCGAGACTTCATACTTTTTATGACAGCAAAACCAGAGGTTACATTTTTTTGTCGGAATTTCGATTTTGACGGATTTAAGCGATACAACCTAGAGAAACCTTTGGGTCTACTAAATACATTTATATGTGTCCACGAAAAAAAGTAATATGACGATTCACTGTAAAGTTATAGTGATTGAAATGAAAATGAAAATTAGTGGACGCTTTCTCAGAGTCAAATTTGAACGTATACAGAAAGACAAACAAGTACAAACAACAACTAAAAATATGAAATTTGATTTTCTTATGAAGTAGATTATTGTGATATAAGTTTTACGTAATAATATTAATGTAAGTACATACTTACTCACTGCGATGGCTCAGCGACCCGAAGTGAGTCCTGGCCTTCCGACACAAGGTGACGTCACTGTTCCCTGTCTTGCGCGATCTCTTACCAGTGAGCGTCTCTAAAAAAACCCAATGCGGGCAGCGCAGGACCGATCGTTGTGGAGATCCTTAGGGGAGGCCTATACCCAGCAGTGGGTGTCGTCATCGGCTGATATGATGATGATGATGATACTGATGATACATATTTCAATAGGCCGCTACGAACCATACGACTATACAAGAGATAACATTCTATTTTATATTTAATTTGTTTAACAGTAGTTCAATCCAGGAGCTCAAAAAATTTCCTTCTCCCAATTTATGAAAAACTTTCTCTGCCATTTTGGGTTTAATTTACAAAAAGAGAAGCCGTCACGAGCTATATCGATACCTATTCTGCACTATTCAATTAGGCAAAATTGTTAATGTATTTTTGTTTCTGAGATCAAGGACGCCTAAATTGGCCATTTTACGAAAAAACCACAGTCGAGTCGAGAGGCCCTTTAATAATATTATCTACAACTCCAAAAGTACATACAAATTATGGTTAATAATAACATTATTCTTTTTGTTGTTTCGTGAGATAAAAAGTTAGTGTTATAACGAGATTATTGATCCATTAGGAAGTCTACAATGAACATTTTTCTGGTTTCTTTCATCAGTTTTAACCAGAAACTTTCATATAGAAGCCTTCCTTTGTCTTCATATACACCGGTGGTTTGTGATTATGCTCTGAACTTATCAAGACAACCGCCGACTGTTCTTTGTTTAAGTAGATCTTGGCTTTACAACCTTTTTTCTTCTTGGAGCAATAGAAATGGCGAGGTGTGGTCTGAGCAAAAGTGTATTTGTTGGCCATTAACAACCGTTTATCGCCTTCTATTTTTATGAATTGTATCTGAACTGGAAACAAAATTTTATATTGTAATTAAGTACATGTTCAGATTTATAACATACTAGCGGCCCGCCCCGGCTTCGCACGGGTGCAGTGCAATGTAGTTACTAATGTAAAACTGTGCTAATGTGGTGTCAGTGTGAAGTTATTTGATTATACTACAGGACATCTACATATATACAGTGGCGGCCTTAGGGGGTGGCGAACCGGGCAATTGCCCGGGGCCTTGCTCTTGCAGGGGCCTCGCGCAACAACCCAAGTAAATTTAAAAAAATATAGATTATACATAATATTAATAGAAATAAAATAACCAGTAAAAAGTTTCTTCATCATATTGCCACACAAAATTGCAAAAAATATGTCTTGTTCGGAATTCGTAAGTAAATATAAAAATGACGCGGAATGAATGAGAGAAACCCGTAGGTAGCAATACAAAATATGCATGGAAACAGTCAAAATAAAAATAAAACATTTAATCAAACGTATCTTTTTTTTCTCTTCAGCTAAGCTAGGTAGTTCTCATTTTTATTTTACTCTTACTTTGATGACCCGCCCGTTTGTTTTTATAGATTTTGAGTATTTTAATTACAAACTTCCACATACATTCAACATGTCCTTCATTAGCCAGTTACCAGTCTCTAAGTTTCTACAGTGCCAGTTTTAACGATTTCAACGTACATTTAGAAAACAGACTAAAAAATTTCGCGGCCCGCGCTTCGCGCTCGCCGCCGCGTTTTTCGGTTCCTGTCCGTAACAAACCCTAGGCCTCGCAAAGACCCTGCCGCCCGGAGCCTCGCAATGGGTAAGGCCGCCACTGCATATATACGACGTACGCAAGGGGTGTTAAAATATAATTGAAGTGTGTGTGTGTCTGTCTGAGGATTCTGAGGCAACCTAGCTCCCAAACATAAAGATCGATTTTATTGCGATTTTTATGTATAGTTTAAGAGAAGCGTACAGACGGCGGGAAGCGACTTTGTTTAATACTATGTTTAGCTTTTGCCCGTGGCTCCGCCCGCGTGGGAGTCGGTAATCGTTGTAAGTCTTCCCTTGGAAACCAATGATCGGCATGAAAAGAAGCCTGTGTTAAGTAGGTATTCCAGACTCAAATCTATCCCTGTGCCAAATTTCGTCTAAATCCGTTCACCCGTTCAGACGTGATTGAGTAACAAAATGAACAACATCCAAACATCAAAACTTTCACATTCTTACAATTTTGTGATATATAGGTTTAGGTAATAGCTGTACCCCGCGGTTTTACCTGCGCAATCTGTTGATTCTGTAACCAAACGCGCATCTCACTACACTTCACTTCACTTCGCGTGAATTAGTTATTAGAAATCAGCTAACTTAATGAGCAATTTTACCGATTACAAAAATTTTAGGTAGCTATCTAAAATATTTTGTGATGAAAAAAAATCTTATCATTATCTTATTTATGATTTAAAGTTCCCGTCCCGTGCAGTGAAGTGAGATTCGAAGTGGGGTTCGAGTTTGGTTACAGACGCCCTACTGTTCACGATTTTGTATTAGGTAGGTAGGTAGGTACTTAATAAAATTTCTTAGCAGTAATATAACAAAATAAGTATAATAATATTATGTAACATTTAATACTCATACTTAATAGTTTGGTAGGTATCTTCTTTTTAAATAAAAATCTATGTATGTTTATTATTTTGTTTCCTATGCACTCCTAAACCATTCACATCCGATTATGATGAAACTTTGGTACGCTTATAATCTTCTTATAATAAATATTTGTTGAATTTCTGCTTATGACTGAAAAGGTTCCCGGCTAAAATAACGTGACATCTAATGTTGTGCATTATTATCCGGCTCTCAATTTCAACACTTTACACCACATTCCTTGTCACGTTAGATATCTGATATTTGCCAGATTTTTCCACATTTTATAAGTAGACTAATATTTCGTAAAATAGTGAAAATCAGGATAAAACATGAAATGTCAGCTCGTGCGTGACATAATTAAGTCTCAGGGGAGGTGACAACCTGACAACTGACATTTATTTTTCTTAATCATTCAAATGCACTAAGAAGTTTTGATTCCGATATCGAAATCAATCACCCTAAAAATAGCTTTCTACCCTTTTTCAACCCTGTTAGGGGATACATTTCAAAAAAATGCGAAATACGTGTTCAATTAATTTTGTGATAAAATGTCTATGCCAAATTTCAAGTCAATCGGGCCAAGGAATCGCATTCTCCCATACAAACTTTGCCACCCTGTTTCACCCCCTTAGGGATTGAATTTCGCAAAATCCCGTCTTAGTGAGCACCTACACCCTAAAAGGAAACCTTATGCAAAATTTGAGACTCCTAGCACTTGTAGTTTCTGAGATTTCGTGATGAGTCAGTGAGTGATTTTCCCTTTTATATATATAGATTCCATAGGGGAAGCCTCGACTAACCGACTAACGCTCCGAACTTCGGCAAGTCTGCAGGCACATGAGTAAATTAGCGGAACAGAGTACAAGCTCTCAAAACTTATGCCCATTCTTCAAGGGTTGACATTGACACCTGTTGCAGGTTGAAAATTAGGGAAAATAAAATAAGGCAAGTGAATACTAAAATGTGTATTTGAAATTATCCTACTGCATATGATTATTACCTAAGAGGTAGGTACGAAAAAAGACCTTATTTTTTTTAAGAATTGTTCATACATACGGTGCAAGAGTTTGGCATATTTAATTATCAAACAATGTTGTACCTTAATCGATTTTATATTCTTTTATTTTACACACTGAAATGGTAGAATGCATGGAATCCCTAATTCGTCAACAAAATCATTCGAAAAACGGCCTGACGGTTATACCATGACTGAGCCGGTGCAAACCAGTTTTTACCCCGGCTGACTACTTTTAGACCCGCTTGTGAGAGAGAGGTCACGCACACATCGCCGCGCTATGTATGAGTGCACCTACAGCGGACCGCTTGTAGGCAGCTTGGACTTAGTTCAGTTTACGTTTTTTTACTCATGTGCTGCAGGGCTTCAAATTAATACAGAGAAATTGTTCCCCAATCAGGACAAAATTCGAGATGTCACACGAACATATCTTTCAAATAAATTTGGCAAGTAGTTTATTACGAAATCCCGTATTTCGATTTATCTGTTTTAAGTTGAAGCCTGGCAACAGATCCTAGATCTTCTTTCCACTTGATTTCACTTAATCTACTCTTACCTCTCTATAATACTTTTTCTTTAAGGACAGCTACCTCACACAATTTTTTTGTTTTCATGGGTAACTACCTTTATAATAAGTTAAATGGGATTCTTAATATCTATCCCCTCCCCAGAGCCAGGTGTAAAGTAACGATCACAAACTACTTAAAGGAACAGGAAAAGACTGAAAATTGACTTATTCCTCTAAAATAAAAATCTAAATTACCTATCTGCACACATGAAAAATAGTAAATACTTAAATAAATTATAAAATAAAAACTTAATGAATAACATTGGCTTCAAATTTCAAATTTTCAAAAATTTCAAATTTCTAAAATAATTTATTCAGTCTAGGCTGTTACAAGTACTTGTGAATGTCATAGAAGCTACGCCATCGGTTCGCAAACCCTAAGCGGGAGACCTTGTTGCCTTCTCCTTTCGACTCGAGTAATATCGGCAAATATAATAACATTGGCTCATATACACTCACACATTACATTACACGCACTCACACACACTTATACACACAAGCATTCATACACACACAACCACAAAATTCTGCTACTATTTAAAATGTTAAGTATGTACTAGTTCTATAAGTTATCTCTATTAAGTTTTCATGCAATAATTAATACCACCTATGCTATCTACTATCTATTCACATAGGTCTTGTAGTGTACTCCCTGTAACAGGCGGCACACTGGCTCGTTCTTACGCCAGCGGTGCAGGTAGGATCACACAGACACAGTCTGCTCTTGCCCATGGCTCGCACGCGCACGTGACTGGCCAGTGGCCACCCCACCGCCCGCGCAACCGAGATAGTGTGTGACATCTGTCAATGACATTGACAGTATGCTGTGCATACACTACAGGTCTACAAATACAATGTGGTGTGGCCTGGTGACCTGTGTAACCGGTTTTCTTTTAAAACCTATTGCGGGCTTCTCACACTTCTACAGTGGTCTACATGTATTTCACTTAAATATGTTCTAGTCTTAAGTAACCTATTGTGTGATGAGGAATCAAATTATTTATTTATTATTATTTATTAAATACTTGCACGCAACGAGATTACGGGACCTCCTGCCCCTCTACTTAAATGGCCACTTTTCTTTTCATTTGCTAACTTAAAGGTTAAACAAAATAATCAACCAGTTAGACGATCAAGTCACATGTCGCAAGATGTAAATCACAGACATTGTTGTATTGTACGGAATTGACAAGCCTACGACCCGTAATTTTAGAGTTAATGGCTTATTTATACGACTGCCCAAAAAGGAGTGTATATGTGTTTAGGGTTCATGTATGTTTGTGGGTATGTGAGTTTTTTTAATTTTTAAGCTAGCGAAAGAATAGAAAATTGGCCATTTGAGTAGCCCCCCTGGAAGCCAGCCTAAAATCAGTCGATGTTGCAATTTACTGGCGAAACAATACAGGTTTTTGACACAAGTAGAAAAATATCAGTCTTCATGCATGACCTAGTACTAATCTTTCTAGTTTCATGGTAAATTTGACAATGTATATTTTGGTAAGTGACCTGAATAAAAAATGGCACTTTCCACATAAACATGGAAGACATTTTTTTGAATTTGGTATAGGTACTTAAATAAAACTTAAATAATAATTAATTTTGTATTATGAATCAAGCCATGTTGTTATCATCTTATCACTAAAGTATTAAATTAATGTTTTAGTTATAATTATAATGACGTTCGCCGTAACTGCCCTAACTGTAATCCTTTGGGAGTTCCCATAAATATTTTGAACATTTTAACACTTCTTTGATTTTACTTCAAATTCAACTAGAAACTTTCGCATACAACCCTTCCTTTGTTTTCAAATACACTGGTGGTTCATGATTATGATTCATACTGGTAAAGATAGCCTGCGACTGATCTTTATTCAAGTAGATCTTGGCCTTACAACCTCTAAGCGTCTTAGAGCAGTAAAAGTGGCGAGGGGTCCTCTGGGCAAATGTATATTTGTTGGCCATCAACAACCGCTTACCGCTTTGTAATATTATAAATCGTATCTCATCTGAAAACAAAATCTCATATTACATTTCGGGATATGCTAAGATTTTTTCTATCCACTCGATACGATCCTTACTTTCTTGTTCTACACTAAATCTACTCTCATCATAATTTACATATAGTGGTGGACGTATAATTAGAACACCAGTCGATTTTCACTCCACCAGGGTTTGATAAATCTGTGATCTGGTGATTTCTATCTAAAGATTGAATGGAGGAGATTGAGATCGCAATACATCTCATCTGATCGGCATTCTAAGAATTGTAAGGATCAGAGTTTTCAGTCTCAGAATTTCCATACATTTTTATGCTATTTTCTTGTTTTTTTTTTCTAAATTTATCAAAATAGCTCTTAGAATGCTGATCAGATCGGTTGGGTGTGTATAGCGATCTGAATCTCCTCCATTCACTTCCTGGATAGCCATCTCAGATCACAGTTTGTTCAATCCCTGGCGGAGAACCAAGGCTTCAAAGTTACCTCGTTTGTATGAAAATCGACAGATATTTTTTTATTATCCATCCACCACTGTACGCATCTTTTGCCCACCGATATTTTACAGATTTTGGTATTTTTCAGACGTCTTGTATTCGTCGTATGTGCATTTGTCTTCATGTTATTTAATTTTATGTTAAATTGTTTTAATCTGTAATGTTTTTAAGTGGCCTAAAGCAAACCGTGGCAAAAAAATGTATGAATTTGGTTGACTTTAAAATATGAATCAAGCCTTCTTTATCTTCATTAACGTTACAAATGAATTATTGAATTTATAATCTACTTGGAATTAATGATGTAGAGACAGAGACACAGACAATGTTGCATGGAAAACGAATGCCTTTGCTTATCAAATTGATAAATATTTTGAAAAAATTAAAAAACTTGTTATTGAAATGTCATTACATGTTACCACATACTTAACTGGCAACATGTTAGTTACGTCATACTTAACTGGTAACTTGTAACAAGTGGGACATTTCCAGAAATATAACTCCCGACCTACCTACCTGTGTTTTAATTTCAACAATAAATTTTTATAAAAACGTCCACTATTATTTTTCTTCTTTTTTGGCGGTTCATGATTATGATAAGCATAAGCACTGCTATAGATGATCTCTGTCTCATCTGGGTTTAAGTAGACACTGGCTTTAGAAGCTTTAGACTTCATAGCATAGTTATATTTTTTCAAGTTCAGCCTGCGTTTGCCGCTACGTAAACTTGTGGATCGAAATCCATCTGAAAAAGTGCCTTTTTTTTAAATTCTTTAATAAAGTGTTTTTTGTCTTGCAATCTGGCTACTAATCGAATAATTACCTACACTACGGTTTTTTTTTATGAAAGCCGATAGCTTTTGTTCTACTTCTTACTTTTATTTTATTTATGACTAGGTAATAGGTACCTATTCACTTTCATTGAAACTATGAATAACTATTTAGTTTTCCCACTAGTCTTTACACATTCTTACCATTTGTAAACCTGGTAATTTTCATTCCAATCAGTAGCGAGGGTGTTATGATCTGCATAGTGGATCGGTGGGGTGGGTTTCTAAAAGGTACGACGATGGGAATCGGCTTGTATAGATCCTTCACTAACTGCTATTAGATTCAAAATCTGTGATACTACCACCGCGCCGTTCGCTGTGAAGTCAAAATATAGTTGTAAATGTTGTAATCCTAATAATATCATAAATGTGAAAGTTTGGATGTTTAGATGTTTGTTACTCATTCACGCAAAAAGAACTGACCGGATTTGGATGAAAGAAGAATGGCTGAAACTCCTGAGTATTTTCAGAATTGAATAATAGAAATTAAATCCTCTAACACAGCCTGACAAAATATGTAATGGTAAGTTTTACTATTATGCTGGGGATAAAAAGTTGATTTTAAAACGTAACCGGTACACAACCCAACGTAACGTAATGATATTTAATCGATTATTCTACTATGGCAACACAGACTGAATGACATTGACAGTATTGACCATAATTATCAATTTGACTGTGTGAATGTGCTCGCCTTGTCCAAAAAAAATGTATTTTGTGAGCCTTATTTAACCTACCAACATCATTTATTACAAACACTTAATAAAGATTATGTGGTACAGTGATGGATGTTATTATTCTGCTGACAAACAAATAAAATTAAACAATTATTTTGAAACATTTTAATGACATTTCATTGTACTCTAACCCAACTTCGTATGGAGGTTTTCTTATACCTCCTGGGTGGATGAGCATGCTGATTGTTCAAACTAATTATTTTCTTCTCCTTATTCATACGAAGTTTGACGTAGCAATTGACAGATGAACAAACCCAGGAGAATTGGCTTGCTTGGCAGAAGGTATACCCTCCCACGTAAATTAGCTCCTTCCCTCTCTGCGACTGTATCACTTCATAAGCTATATCTAGAAGGAGAATAAACAACTTATTAATTGATCCTTTCAGTATCAGAAGTACATATTCATAAAATAACTAAGCTCACTTATAAAATTATCTTAATCAATTGGAATTATATGGGAAGGTAAATGGCCCGATGGCCTGGTAACTATAATGTCGTAAGTGACATTGAAAGATGACTTTGTAATAAATAAAATAGGTGCGTAAACATTCCATGCAATGCAACCAACCATACCATACGACGCGGTTTCTAGGCGGTGGAGTTATATTACCTTTTTCAGTTGTCAGATCTAATAAAAACACCTAGGCCCGTCTTTATAAACCACTCTTAACGTTAAAAGCTAACTTGAGATCATACTTGAGATGCTGTTCTTATTAGAATCAGCATCCTAAGTTATGATCTCAAGATAGCTCTCAACGAGAGCGGTTTGTAAATACGTGCCCTAGTGTCACTAGGCCCCATATGTATATTGGGTCATTTTCATTTACGAAAATTAAAGTGTGCATGGTGAAAATGGGGGTATTTTTAACAAAAACATATTAAAATCTTTTTGTAACCATTCATTTAGTTCATATCTACATCGACAAGCAAAAATAGAAAAATATATATATGTAAAAAATAACAAATGTGTTCAAAAGTCACGTCCATGTTGTGTCGCAAACCCATTTTTCTCGTTTTGAGGCGTTATTCTGATTTTGGATTGTTATTATTTATGCCTTTTATTTAACACCCACGTTTTATAGTCCTAAACCGTACTTAAAAGTTAAATTTCAAATAAATATTCCACTTCAGTAATGATTTGTCAGTGGGAATATTTTGTCGTAATGATTTTGGGTCGTAGCCATGGACCTCTACATTATCCTAAATTCTAGTGGTATTTTTTAATATTTAATTCTGACAACACTGCACCGACGATGACATGCGGTCACCATTTGCAATTGTCCATTTCCCGTTTGTCAATTGTTAATGGTTTCGGTGAGAGATTTTTTGATTTTATTTATTGGAATTTTATCGAGCATAACGCGTCACAAACGTGGTAACCATTCCAAACGGTAAGCCACCGATTTTTGTGGCATATTTGTTTATACCGTGTCGAAATTATTATTTGAAAATCTGTCATTTATGATTCTGTTAAAGCGAACACGTTGCGAAAATGTCACGTCCGTGGGTGTCACGACCGTGGAATAATGTACCATGGTCGTGACGTTTATGAATTATCATTTTGCCCCAATGCAAAAAAAAACGTTTTTGGTTCTTTTTCAGTGATAAAAATTCTTTTTAAGTGACAATCGTAGTCTAAAAAAAAACACTTGGAAGTGTTAATTGTCACAGCCATGGACCAATGTCACATCCATAGCCGGACAATTTAATCTCTGAATCTGTCATGGGCCACCAAGTGGGATAAATATTTTGTCACTCCGCCAGGCAAGATAATTGATGTTTGACAAGTATTCTACAGCAGCACCATTACAAAGCGTACTTCCAGCCCGCCATTTGTCACCACCGTGGACCAATGTCACATCCATGTTCTTTTATTTTTGACTCGTTTTTTTCAAACATCTACAAGTTGTTAAGCTTTACCACACACTTGGGAGAACACGTCATAAGGGTCTCTTCGAAAAACACGCAAAGAATTTGTAATAAAAAAATATGTGTCGTATTTCAGCAAAAATGAAAATGAACCATTACTCGTCATCGTCACTAGGCGAATTAATTTTGAGTTAAAGAACTCAAGATCGCGTACTGTACATTTTCTTTGGTCAAGTGCTGGTATGGTCTTCGGTAAATAAAACAGTGACATAAGTAACATTTCATTGGACAATCATTTTACCCTAACCCAAGATCCACTCGGAGTTTTAATGTACTTTCTGGCTGGATGAGAATGATTGTTGTCCAAATTTATAATTTTACATTCTTTACTTAGGCGAAGCTTAGCCTTGCAAGTTGGTAATTTGCTCGAACAGGACCAAGTGATGGAGCTTACTTGGCAGAAAGTGTACCCTCCCACGTAAATCAGCTTCTTTCCTTTCTGCGAGTTTATCACTTCATAGACTATATCTAAAAGGGACCAAACATCATCTTTACTTAGAATCTTTTTAAATTAACCTACGAAATTGCCGTTATACAAGTTATCAATTTTCTTAAAACAAATAAAACAAACCGCGTTAAAAATATAAACATAAGTATGTAATCAGAAACTTGAGAGAGGGCGCTAGTGTCCTACGATAAACATCGAGTCCGTGTTTAAAAATCAATTAAAATTATAAAAAGTCAATTAATCTCGGTCACAATATTGTAAATGTGTAAACTAACAACCGAATACGTGCTTATAGTGTTATCTCAGAAAAACCTTGTGTATTCTGGTAGAAAGAAGAAAAATTCAAACCAAAGTGAAAAAACGCAAATAAGCAGAAAATAATTGGAAGATTGCCAAAAAATCATCAAGCGGTAAAGTGTAATTAAACCAGAAAGAAAGGGATCACATAAATACACATGTAAGTCAATAATACATATTAGAAATACGCTTATCAACAAAATAGCACTCGTTAATTTTCTCTGTCCATTTTAAATTGTAAACAAGGAACAGCTGATTGGTCAGCTGCTGATAAACGCGTCACAACACACGCAGCTGATAGAAAAAGCACAGACTATTAGGTGCTATTGGTAAAAGCATGCTATTTGACATCTAACGATTGCTTGAAGCTAGAGGGCGCTAGCTGAATTACTATTGCCGATTATTGCCATACTATTGTGAACTAAAAACCTTGGTATATTTAAAAATGAGTGATTCACTAGACAACATAACACAAAGACGTCGCGTACAAAGATCACACTCAATAGACAGATCGAGATTCTATAACTCGGACCTAGAAATAAATAAAACTATGACTGACACCACAATTTTTGACCAAACTATGAGAAGCATAATGGAGCGTTCCTACGACCCGTGGTGTCACAGATCAGGCCGAGCCAGCACGTCGTGGGAACCGACGCGTCCGTTGACGTCTGCCGCGGCGCGCCGTCGTCTGCCCGATCCATCGGGTGTCGGTAACTTCAAAGGATCGGCGCGGCGCGGCGCGGAGCGTGGCCCGCCGGCGCCTGCCGCCCGTCGGCATCTGCCGTGCGTCACAGTAATGATATCTATCAGTACTGTAACTCGGCCGTCCTTGAAATACCTAATTACACCATAAGTCGGTTCATATTTCGAGAGTTATTGTTGTTTGAATATGACCCTTACCATCTTACGTACCTAACCAAAAATTATTATTTTTGAAAATGGACAAATATGAATGAATACAAATCTCATCAAACGATTAAATCCAATTTTTATGAGTTTTGTTTTTTATTAATTTTCGAAAATTAACATTTAGTGCTTAGGGTCATATTCAAACAACAACAACTCTCGAAATATACAACACAGCAATGAAATTTTAGATTCGTTTTGTAGATAACATCCTTGTGCATTCGAATTATAGAAAAATAACTAAGAATATTAAAATGAGGTGTATTTCACGCCTTCAAACCATCGCCAATTCAAGACCAAAGGAACTGTATAAAAAATATTTAAGGTACCTACTAATACTTAATCTTTTTTTCGGACTTTACAGGCAGGTATTTTTTTTATCTGTGGATTAGTTAATTTGTTAATTAAATGTCATGTCAAGGTCAACATGTATAGTCTGACGTGCAGTTCACTGTACACATGAGGCACCTCAGGCCGTTCTTTTTTGGTCTATGTTGACCTTGAGACCGCCTTTATGCCCTGAGTAATAAATGTTGTTTTCGCAGTTTAATTGTATAACTTGATTGAAGTGCTGTCGTGTATCGTAATATTTTAGAATCCATATTATTATACGGTCTATCTTCACCGCGAAATCAATTTCTAAGCAATCAAATACCTTGGTAACCAAAACTAACGATGAAAACAAAAAACCAAAAAAATGCGAAAAACCTACCTACACATATTAAAAGAAGAAACAAATTAGCTTCGATTCCTTCTGAATGTACAGTGCCTTTGGTCTCGAAGTAGCGACAATTCAAAGGCGTGAAATACATCTAATTTTATCGACAAAAACACCCACATGTTGGGGTGTCTATGTCTATGTTGGAATGGCCGCCATTTAAAACTTGACTTTTATGTATTTCACTATTTTATTAAACTGTGACGCCGCGCAGGGCGCGCGCCGCGGCAGGCGCCGGCGCGCCGTGGGAACGCTCCGCACAGGCCCCGGCGAGCCCCGGCGCGCCCCGGCGCGCCAGACGTTGTCGGTTCCCACGACCTGCGGGTAGACAGACGGGCTCGGCTCGGCGCGGCCCGTCCACAGGCAGGCCGTGGGAACGCTCCTTTACGAATGACTCATCTTTGGACTAGTATTACGACTGAATTGAAGGCACAAATAGAAGACTTAAGAATAAAACTTTGCTCGGCAAATAAAGAAATTGAAAAACTAAAATTAGACAACGACAATCTAAAAATGGAACTACAAAAATACATAGAAGAAAAAGGAACGCACATTGACACAATTAATGTTTTGCAACAAAAATCCTTGAAAAACACAACAACGGCAACAGCAGAAAATTTATCCCCCAATAATAACAAACATCTAGAGCCATCTATTGAAGAACGCAGCACTCAGAAGGATATTTCAATACAAAGCACCGACAAAACTATAAAGCACAAATTGCATCAGGACTGCACTAACGGAATCACCGCCTCACAGCTAGATGGCGCTTATCAAGAACAGACACAAAAAGACACTTTAATTAAAAATAATTTTGACAATTCATTAGAAAAACAAATTAGATCAACTGATAAATGTGACTCTTATACTAACAATAAAACTGATAGGGTAGTGACCAACAAGCTCTTAATTTGTCAAAATTGTTGAATAAGAAATGTAAAAATAACAATCTCAACATTACCTCATTTATTAAGCCAAACGCAACTACTCATGACATTTTAAATACTGAATTACATAAGAACCTAAAAAAAGACGACTTTTTGATCCTATTAATAGGTGCAAATGATACAGTACCAACTAAGATTTTTTGTGAATTATCTGTATTTTTGGCTCAATGCAAGGATACACAAATACTTCTAATTCAAACAATTGAAAACATAAATTTAAACACAACATTATTGAATAACCAACTTAAATTAATAAGCCATAATTATATAAACTGCAAATATATATCTATGACGGAAAACGAACAAAAAATTACATTACAAGAAATTTGCCATAAAATTAAATTAGAATTAGATACCATTGACTACAACAAAAAATCATTACAAAAAATAAAACAAAATATTTCTAAAAATTATATACAAAACAATAAAATGGATTTATTAAGTAAGAAAAGAGGAACAATTCCCTATTATTTTAAAAAACAAGAAAAAAAATTATATTGTGAAACCTCAGCACAAGTTTCACAGACAAACCCAAACTTACAAAAACAAAAAAAGGGAACGATTCCATATTACTTTAAAAATAAACAAAATCCCGTAGAAATGAACAAAACCACTTTTTTTCGAGACAAACGGTAATCATAATCTTTTCTGCTATCATCAAAATATTTGTAGTATTCTAAAAAAAAAGATGAACTAGAAATTGATCTTGCTAATTTAAAATCAAGTAAAAAAAGCCATAGACATAATCTGTCTTTCAGAAACTTTTATTAAAAAAGGGCACGAACAAAACTTAAAATTAAATAATTATCAAATAGGTTCTATTTGGTCCCGTGAGCATGAAAAAAGGGGAGGCACTTGTATTTTGGTTGCAAACCACATTCACTGCACAAAGCTGCAACTAGCAGACTCACTGTCAGAAATGTACAATTTTGAGTGCTGTGGCATAATTATAAAAGATATAAATTTAATTGTTATTTGTATTTATAGAACCCCAACTTCAAATATAAATGTCTTTTTTGATAAATTGGAACAATTACTAAAAAAAATAAACAAAACTCAAAAAAAAATTATAATTTGTGGGGACTGGAACATTGATGTCCTAAAAAATAACAAAAATACCCAGACATTAAACAGTATCATGCAAAATCATAACCTGCATTTACATATAAAGACACCTACCAGGAAAAAGGCCTGCCTAGATCTGATAGCTAGCAATTTACAAGGTGCAGTAGGATATACAAACGAATCCTCATTGTCTGACCATACTACATGCCAAATTCTATCAAGCTACATAGAAAACTATAATAAAAAACTATATTGGTATGAGCTACAAAGAGATCTAAGCATGGAAAACAAAAAACAGTTCTTAGAACACATTAACTCTTTGACATTTAATAATGTAGTAGAGCATACAGATGCAAATGAAGCCTACAACGAATTTCATGATATTTTTTCTCTTCTCTATTATCTTTGCTTCCCTATTAAAAGAATTAAAAAAAGCATAATTTTAAGAAACTAAAGTGGGTAACAAAAGGAATAAAAAAAAGCTGTGTAAAAAAACGAAAACTTTACTACAACTATATATATGGAAACAATAAGAATAGGGAAAACAATAAAATAAAATATCAAAACTACACAAAATTACTACACAAATGTATGAACGCTGCACAAAAGATTAATAATTCGAAATACATACTAAATGCAAAAAATAAATGTAAGGCATCCTGGAAAATAATAAATAATAATATAAATAAAAATCTTAATAAAAATGAAATAAAATCTATTAAACATAAAAATGACATAATTAATAATATAAATGACATTTCGGAATTATTTAATGATTATTTTATAGATATAGCTAAAAACACAGGTAATACGCTATCAAATACAAATAAAAATAAATTAAATAACAGTATATTTTTGTACCCTACATCTGAAACTGAGGTACAAAAAATCATTATGGGCTTGAAAAACACTAAATCAGTAGGTTATGACGAAATAAGCACTGATATTCTAAAAATGTGTGCGCCGAAAATATGCGTGCCTTTGGCACATATAATAAATCTTTCTATGGAGAGCGGCATTTTTCCAGATAAGCTTAAATTGTCCGTAGTTAAGCCTCTATTTAAAAAGGGAGACGATAGTGATATGGGAAATTACAGGCCCATCACACTTATACCTGTAATATCAAAAATATTTGAAAAAGTGATGGCTATACGTCTCTACTCTTTTATCACCAAGCATAAAATTATTAACAAACAACAGTACGGTTTTCAGGAAGGAAAATCAACTGCACTAGCCTGCTTTTCTTTAATAAAAAAAATTATAGAAGGTATCAATGAAAAAGTACCAACCGTAGCAGTATTTCTTGACATGTCAAAAGCTTTTGACCACGTAAATCACGAAATACTGTTACTGAAGCTTCATGACTATGGTGTAAGGGGAATCGCCCACAAATGGTTCGCTAGTTACTTGGCAAATCGTCAACAATGTACCGAAACAACGCGAACGCTTCCGTCCGAGTCGCCAAGTTGTCAAATTCCAACAAAAGTAAATGTCAGATCAAAATATCGCCTAATAAGTAACGGCGTACCTCAAGGCAGTATCTTGGGACCTTTACTCTTTATAGTGTACATAAACGATCTTCCCGATATAACTACCAATAATTGTTTCTTATTTGCAGATGACTGTACACTTCTATTTCAAAATAAAAATATTGACGAACTTGAACATGACATTAATGATACTCTATTTGACATAATTAATTGGATGAATAAAAATGACCTTAAAATTAATATATCGAAAACGAAGGCAATTCAATTCCATACATATAAAGCGAAAAAACTTAACATTGACATACACTATAATAACAATAAAATTGACATCGTAGATAGCACAGTAATTTTAGGTATAAATCTAGATAAACATTGCAGTTGGAAAAAACATATAGACGGTCTCTGCACTAAACTAAATAAATTTGTATTTGCACTAAATAGAATCAAAAATATAACGTCTTTTCAAGTAGCCTTACAGGCGTACCACGGATACGTCTCTTCTCTACTGCGTTACGGCATAATAATATGGGGCAACAGTGTAGATGTAGACAGAGTTTTTAGAGCACAAAAGAAGTGCATTCGTGCCTTATGCGAGATAAAACAAAGAGAATCATGTAAGCCCCTATTTCAAAAACATAGAATATTACCTCTACCATGTATATATATATTAGAACTATGCTTGTTGGTTAAAAAGCACCCCGAATACTTTTTAAAATGTAGTGAAAAAAACGATAATTTACGAGCATCGAGAAAGAATAAACTAGCAATACCTAAATCCAATCTAGCTATATTTCGAAAGAATGTATATTGTATGGCTATCAAAATATTTAATAAGCTACCGCTGGACATTATTAATCAACCAATAGAGAAAAATATTTTCAAGAATAAATTATTTAATTGGCTCCTACAGCACAGTTTCTATTCGATCAAAGAATATTTGGAAAATAAATGACATCTCTACTCAATCTGACATAGTATTAAGGATAATTTTGCATAGCTGACATTTAATTTTGAATATGAGATTTCTATTGACAATTTTGTAATTATAATTGACATCAGTAATACTTAGTAGTAATAATATTCATTATAGATAGCTTACACACTTACACTTACTAACATTTGCATGCCTACAGATTTAAGGCAGAATATTGTTGAAATTTTATTAGGAACATTGTCATCGATCTCAATGTAATGTACACAATATTGTGCAAATAAATATTCTGATTTCTGATTTCTGATTTGAATATAAAAATAAATTGATTACTGTAAAATGCACATTTGATGTATGTATTTTGTGTTCAGTGTTAGAATGTACTCTGCTTGATAAAAAAATGATTGTTGTTGAAAAACACTATCTTTTATAAAGATGCTGATGATTTTGATTTAAATATGCACAGTTTACAGTGCTGGAATGTGTTGTCTTTTACCTCTAACAGTCCGTAAGTCTCTTTTTCAAAAAGTCGATAGTTGGTTCCAAAAAGTGCTTAACATTTTTTTCTTTTAAAATTATATTTTTTCTAAATTAAAATATGTATGATATTGTTCATACTCTGTCTTGATCGGAATACATATAAGATGGTTTTAAAAAGCTAAAGTTAGTTGGAGCCGGGTGATTGTGCACATTATAAATTTTCACTATAGTTCCGTCGTCCTTCAGCTTCAACCTGGCTCTGCATTCAGACTTCTTGGTGGAACATACCCAAGTACGACGAGAATTCTTCGAAAACGTGAACCCCCCGACGTACAGCAGACGAGCCCCTCTTTGAGACATAACGATTTCATAACCTGAATAAAAACTTACATAAAAATCTTTACGTCTATATGTGGTGATCTTAATTTTTGTTTAGTTGTCTCAACATTTTCTGGTATAGCCTTCGGTAAAATAAAACTGTAGGTAACATAAGTTAGTAACATTTTATTGTAAAATCATTTTACCCTAACCAAAGATCCACCCGGAATTTTAATGTACTGCCTGGCTGGATGAGAATGATTGTTGTCCAAACTAATAATTTTACATTCTTTACTTAATCGAAGTTTAGCCTTACAAGCTCGTAACCTGCTCGAACAGACCCAAGCGTTGGGGCTTACTTGGCTGAAAGTATACCCTCCCACGTAAATCAGCTTCTTTCCTTTCTGCGAGCTTATCATTTCATAGACTATATCTAAAAGGGAAAAAACAACTTTTGTATGTACTTAAAATCTTTTTAAATTATCATACGAAATGGGGAATGTCCGAAAAAAATCGAATTGGCTGAATATTTATTTATAGGTAGGAATAAGCTCCCTTAGTAATACAAAAAGTTTCAGAATTTTCGCTTGCGTCAAACTTAAAAAAAAAAATTAAAGCCTATTGGACTTCACAAATGTACGAAAGTAACAGCAGAATGGAAATTATACCTTTGCCACCACCTGTCACAACCACAACATAGTATTAAAAAAAAGTTTCAATACAAAACGTCAAAACTTTTTTTCATATTCATATTCATATATATTTATTGCAAGTCACTCACATGTTTAACAATATGACATATTATTATATTGTAGGTACACAACATAAGTGACACCCTGTAAGGGCGTAGCAATGTTTTTTAAGTTTTACATTAAGAAACTTATTATTATTGTTAAACTTAAATATTTAATTTTAACAACCTATAATTTATTATTAAATACTAATGTTACTAATGTACATTTGTGAAGTCGAAGAAACTTTAATTTTTAAAAAAAGTTTTACTAAATCGAAAATTCTGCAACTTTTTTCTATTACTAAGGGAGCTTATTCCTACCTATAAAAAAAATATTTAGCCAATTTGTTTTTTTTTCGGACACTCCCCATTGTCGTAATACAAGTTAGCAATTTTCTTAAAACAGACCGCGGTAAAAATATAAATAGGCCCATCAATACGAATTTGTAAAGTGCGTGAAGGGGAACCTAAGCGATTTTTTCAAAAACTTGTTCAGGGTGCTTAGGGAGAAAACATACAGTCCTGACCTCTAGGAGGCGAGGCTGAGGGAGGAGGGGGGGGACAAAGGTCCCAATTTTAGGTTTTTCACCCATATCTCAAAAATGGCTCGTTGTAGGGAAAAATGTTTAAAAGTAAAATGAAAGCTTATTAAATTTTCTATAACTTTAGTTAGATACACTTTGTTCGTATTTCCAACTGTTTTTGAGCTACTCACTCAGGAAATCTGAAAATTTGGATGATGGGCAAGATGGCCAAAGGAGTTGTTCTATTCGTTGGTAGCGGGTACGCTACCAACGAATAATATATCATTAGAAAGGCCTTTTTTAGACAAGTATTTACTGAAAACAAACTTTCTATCAGTTGTTAGTATTTTTGGAGTTAAAGGTCAATTAGCTTCCGCACGCGTCTTTCTCCAGGTGGACCCTAGGAAACCTTTGATCAGAATAAAAAGTATTTTATGTTTTAATTCAGGTTATAAACTATATGTATGCTAAATTTAATCTAAATCCGTTCAGCCATTCTTGAGTTCTAGGATGTGTAAATAACCTGACTTTGTTTTATAAGGCTCTCAATATTTGTCTAAAAAGGAGTTGTAGAATTCACTTTTCCGGAGTGTGTAGCTCGAAAATTATTGGGAAATAGGAAAAAAAGAATAGAACTAAAGTTATAGAAAATTTTATAAGCTTTCATTTCATTCCGAAACATTTTTCGCTACAATGCGCCATTTTTGAGATATTGGTGAAAAACCTAAAATATGGACCTTTGTCCCCCTCCCCTCCCACCGCCTCGCCTCCTATACGTCAGGACTTTTAGTATGTTTTCTCCCTAAGCACCTTGAACAAGTTTTTGAAGAAATCGCTGAGGTTCCCGCTCACGCACTCTGTACCCTCTTTTGAGCAATTTGTTAATCGGACTAAAACTTAAGTTTGTAATCAGAAACTTAACAATAAAAATAAATTGCTCACTGTGAGAGCTACATAAAATCATAGTTCACTGTGAATGTACGTGCTTGAAAAAAAATTTCTTACGGAAGAATTAATTTTAATTTCACTCATACATACTCCGTCTTGCTCTGAATACCTACATGTAGAATGGTTTTACACAAGTTAATGTCGAACAGGGTGGCTGTGCACATTATAAATGTTATCTATAGTTCCGTCGTCCTTCAGCTTCAACCTTGCTCTGCATTCAGGTTTCCTGGTGGAACACACCCAAGTACGACGAGAATTCTTCGAAAACGTGAAACCCCCGACGTACAGCAGACGTGCCCCTTTTTGAGACGTAACGAATTCATAACCTGAATAAAAACTTACATAAAATCTCCAACGTCTATAAAGTTTGTGGTGAACTTAATTTATGTTAAGTTGCCTCAAATTTTCTTTACTCAAGTACTGGTTTGGGCTTCGGTAAAATGAAACAGTGACATTAGTTAGTAATATTTTATTGTAAAATCATTTTACCCTAACCAAAGATCCACCCGGAATTTTTACGTACTGTCTGGGTGGATGAGAATGATTGTTGTCCAAACTTATAATTTTGCATTCTTTACTTAGGCGAAGTTTAGCCTTGCAAGTTGGTAACTTGCTCGAACAGACCCAAACGTTGGAGCTAACTTGGCTGAAGGTATACCCTCCCACGTAAATCAGCTTCTTTCCTTTCTGCGAGCTTATCACTTCATAGACTATATCTAAAAGAGAACAAACAACTTTTTTACTTAGAATCTTTTTAAATTATCATACAAAATTGTCATAATACAAATTAGCAATTTTGCTAAAACAAACCGCGGTAAAAATATAAACTTTCGTTTTAACGTTATCCCTTGGGAACAATACTTTTTTACGGGATGAAAGGTACCCTATATCCTTCTCTATACTCCTGAGAAAGTATATGAAAATTTTCATGATGATCGGTTCAGTAGTTAAGACGTGAAGGCGTAACAAACAAACGGACTTTCACATTTATAATATTACTAGCTTCCGCCCGCGACTTCGTCTGCGTGGAAAGGTTTTTTGCTCTCCCTCGGGAGAATAATTTTTTTCGGGATGAATGGTACCCTATGTCCTTTTCTGCATCCCTGACAACGTGTATGCAAAGTTTCATGATGATCGGTTCAGTAGTTACGATGTGAAGGCGTAACAAACAAACAAACAAACAAACAAACGGACTTTTGCATTTATAATATTAGTAAGGACTAGCGGCCGCCCGCGACTTCGTCTGCGTAGAATTTTTTTTGCTATCCCGCGGGAAAAAAACTTTTTTTCGGGATCAAAGGTACCCTATGTCCTTTTCTGTACCCCTGACAACGTGTATGCAAAATTTCATGATGATCGGTTCAGTAGTTAAGACGTGAAGACGTAACAAACAAACAAACAAACAAACGGACTTTCGCATTTATAATATTAGTAAGGATAAAGGAAAGGATTAGTAAGGAAGTATGTAATCAGAAACTTGAACATAAAAATAAATTGTTCACTGTGAGAGCTACATAAAATCCACTTTTAAAATAGTTTACTGTGAATGTACGTGCTTGAAAAAAAGTTTCTTACGGAAGAGTTAATTTTAATTTCACTCATACATACTCCGTCTTGCTCTGAATACTTACATGTAAAATGGTTTTACACAAGTCAATGTCGAGCAGGATGGTTGTGCACATTATAAATGTTGTCTATAGTTCCGTCGTCCTTCAGCTTCAACCTTGCTCTGCATTCAGGCTTCTTGGTGGAACACACCCAAATACGACGAGAATCCTTCGAAAATGTGAACCCACCGACGCATAGCAAACGAGCCCCTCTTTGAGACGTAACAAATTCATAACCTGAATAAAGACGGGTAGTATTTAACCGACCGATAATAAATTCAATCATGAAATACTGAATACAGCGTACTGAAATACTAAGTGGGCGCAGACTGACGGCGACTACGGTTTACGAATATTGAAAATGGGCTACTTTAAAATATAAATCTGTTACTAAATACAATAATAATAACAATAATCAATGAATTTAAGTAATGAAATGAGTGAAAAAATAAAAAATAAATATATAACCATAATAATTAATAAGCAAGCTAATTTCTATTTAAGTGTCAACTTTACGGCACACATTGAAAAGTGCAATTTTTAACCTAGCCTAGCCTACATTACTTTACTTGGTATAATAGTCGCCCACTCAGTATTTTGTGTAAAGAAAAATATTCACTGTTAACATAGATTATTTATTTCGCCCGCCTGTTATTTAGTTGCAAACATAACTAACTGCTGCTCGGTTTAGTATGTATCTGATTAACAGTCGTCAGTATAGTTTTCAGTCGCCCGATTAATAATATCCCGATAAAAACTTGCATAAAAATTCCAGTGTAACCTATGCCAAAAATAAAATTAATAATAAAAGCCAAAAATAAAACGCAATAGAGTTATAATTATGTCTTTGTAATAATGACCAGTGCGGAATAATTTTGCATAGTTCACATTTAATTTTGAGTATGAGATTTCTGTTGACAATTTTGTAATTATAAGTTACTTAAAATAGTAATACTTAGTAGTAATAATAGTCACTATAGATAGCTGACACTTACTAACATTTGCATGCCTACAGACTTAAGGCAGAATATTGTTGAAACTTTATTAGAAACATTGTCATCAATCTCTATGTAATGTACACAATATTGTGCAAATAAATATTCTGATTCTGATTCTGAACAAAACATGGAATACGAATGAATTCAAAATCATATAATTTTCAAAATGTGCCGTAATATGCTGCATTTTACTATAGATAATCATGATGTTGCATTTTACTTATCTTACTTTAATTATCTGCCGCTAGGAAAAATAGTTATCGGCAGCTTAATAGACAGATATCTAAGTCTTTGACGAGCGACCTTCGCCAATTTAATACGAATCGTATTAAAGAGGCCATTGAGCGGAACAAAGGCTCCAAAGTGTTCGCGAGAGATCTGTCTATTGGGCAAAGCCAGATTGCCTTTGATTCGATTGAAACCTGGGCGGTGCTGCAGTCTCTCCAAAGGTGCCAAGTGGACTACAGGTATATCGAGGTGTTGAGGTAGTTATACAAAAATGCCACCATGTCGGTCCGAGTACAGAACCAAAAAACAAATCCTATCCAACTGCAGCGAGGTGTGAGACAGGGAGATGTTATTTCTCCGAAACTGCTTTGGAGGATATCTTTAAACTCTTAGACTGGAAAGGACTCTGCATCAACATTAATGGCCAGTACCTAACACACCTTCGTTTTGCCGATGATATAGTTCTTATGGCTGAGACCTTGGAGGACCTGAACACAATGCTCGAAGATCTCCGTAGTGCTTCCCAAAGAGTGGGTCTTAAAATGTATAAGACGAAAATCATGTCGAATGCTCATGTTGTGCCCGCTCCAGTTCATGTTGGGAACACTACACTTGAAGTTGTTGACCATTATGTATACCTAGGACAGGCAGTCCAGTTAGGTAGGTCCAACTTTGAAAAGGAGATCTCTCGTCGAATCCAACTCGGATGGGCAGCATTCGGGAAGCTCCGAAAAATCTTCGTGTCCGATTTACCTCAGTGTCTCAGGACGAAAGTCTATGACCAGTGTGTGTTGCCAGTAATGACTTACGACAGTGAAACGTGGTCGCTAATTATGAGTCACATAAGGAGGCTCAAGGTCACCCAGCGTGCAATGGAGAGAGCCATGCTCGGCGTTTCCCTGCGTGATCGAATCAGAAATAAGGAGATCCGCAGGCGAACTAAAGTAACCGACATCGCTCGAAGGATTGCTCAGCTAAAGTGGCAGTGGGCTGGACACATAGCGAGAAGAACCGATGGCTGTTGGGGCGGAAAGGTTCTTGAATGGCGACCGCGCTCCGGACGACGCTCCGTGGGTAGGCCCCCGACAAGGTGGACCGACGATCCGGTGAAGGTTGCCGGAAGCCACTGGATGTGGGAAGCACAGGACCGATCGTCGTGGAAATCCTTGGGGGAGGCCTATACCCAGCAGTGGGTGTCGTGCGGCTGATATGATGATGATGATGATGAGGAAAAATAGGTAGTTTATAGTCGTATGTACCCGCCGGATTTCATCTTAAATAATTTTGGAGCTGGATGGGAGTGTATGTTATTTAGGAAAATGACATTTCCATGGTCGTCCAGTTTTAATTTCGCTGTTTTGCAGGTTTTACTTACTGAACATGTCCAGTATTTGCTACTCTTTTCCGAAAAAGTATGACCTCCGACTAAAATAAGTTGTTTTCCTCGTCGTGATTTGATCATTTCATAACTGATTGTTTCTAGTGAAAAAGAAGAAACAAATGGAAAAAAATAGGATAAAAACACTATTACACTATACTATATACTATACGTTGTCATTAAGTGTTCTTAATATTTGTTCAGTTGCAGTGCCAGTGCTACTTTTGCAAAAAATTAAATAAATAATATTAAAAACACGACTGCCCTGCCAAAACGAACTAAAAAGTTAAATAACAAGTGTCATTGCAGTCGAGGAACCGTTTTATGGAACAATTTTTGATCAAAGAGGTCCCCCAACTGCAACGACACGTTTGTTATTTAACTTTTTAGTTCGTTTTTGGCAGGGCCGTCGTGTTTTTAATATCTTTTTATTTTATTTATTTTTATTTTACACATTTTAGTGACAAATTATAATGTTTTGGAATGTGCAATGCCTTTCATTTGATGCCCATATTGTAATAATACTCGTAGAACAAAAAAAAAATTTTTTTCACATTTTATAGTGACATCGTACCGTACAGTCGCCATATTGATTTTTTTTTTTCAAAAAAAAAAATATAGCCAGTTTCAATTGGGATGATGTAAGGATTCTAGCGATACCCCACACATTCAAATCCGATAAGGCATTTAGAAGTTATGGTGGAATAAAGAAACTCACATACCCACAAACATACATGAACACTAAACACATATACTTACATTCCTTTTTGGGCAATCGTTTAAAAAATAAAATCAATAATAAGAGCCAAAAATCAAACGCGATAGCATTAGAACAGAAAAGTAATGATGTCTTTGTAATAATGAACAGTGCGGAACATAACATGGAATACGAATGAATTCAAAATCATATAATTTTCAAAATGTGCTAGGTATAATATTTTCATGCTGTTGCATTTTAGTATAGTTATCTTATAATAGCCTGTTCTCCTCGTCGTGATTTGATCATTTCATAACTGATTGTATCTAGTGAAAAGAAAAAACAAATGGAAAATTTTTATAAAAAGCACTACTACACTACACTATACGTTGTCATTAGGTGATATATTTACAAAAAATAAAATAGAGCCAAAAATAAACCGCGATAGCATTAAAACAGAAAAGTTATAAATGTCTTTCGCCCAACAGCCCCACAACCCCTTTGAACAGTGCAGAACAAAACATGGAATAAGAAAGAATTCAAAATCATATAATTTTCTAAATGTGGCATATTTCATGATGTTGCATTTTACTATAGTAATCTTATATTTATCTGCTGCTAGGAAAAATAGGTAGTTTATAGTCGTATGTACTCGCCATTTTTCATCTTAAAAAACTTTGGAGCTGGATGAGAGTGTTCGTTATTTAGGAAAATGACATTCCAATGATCGTCCAGTTCTAATATCGCAGTTTTGCAGGTTTTACCTGCTGAACATGTCCAGTATTTGCTTTCCTTTTCCGAAAAAGTATGACCTCCGACTAAAATAACCTGTTCTCCTCGTCGTGATTTGATCATTTCATAACTGATTGTATCTAAAACAAATGGAAAAAATTGGATAAAAAGCACTACTACACTACACTATACGTTGTCATTAGGTGATATATTTACAAAAAATAAAATAGAGCCAAAAATAAACCGCGATAGCATTAAAACAGAAAAGTTATAAATGTCTTTGTAATAATGAACAGTGCGGAACAAAACATGGAATAAGAAAGAATTCAAAATCATATAATTTTCTAAATGTGGCATATTTCATGATGTTGCATTTTACTATAGTAATATTATATTTATATGCCGCTGGGAAAAATAGGTAGTTTATAGTCGTATGTAAATATCAATAATAAGAGCCAAAAATAAAACGCAAGAGCATTGGAATAGAAAAGTTATAATTATGTCTTTGTTATTTAGTTTCAGTTATGAATTCTTTCTTATTCATAATTCTGAACAATAAGTAATCTGAGTAATATTTACCTGAAAATTCTTGGTTTAGCCCTAGTCCTATTTTAGTATCTCTAGGCATAGATTTCAACAATTTTAACAAAACAAAAGCTAATATATTTTTAAACGAAATCGAAACGATTAAGTTTTGGTTTTATTATTGGAATTTAGCGCCATTTGGCCCCTGTACTGTACACTAACACTAGTGTACGTACACCTATTCAAAGTAGCTTAGCTACTTATAAGTTTACGAGTATCTACTTTGTAATTATGTACTTCAAAGCTGGGCTTTATAACGTTACCAATTAACAGAAAAAATAACGTTACGTAACGTTATTTTCAATATGATACCTTGATAACGTTATTTTTTTTAACGATATCTAGTAACATAACCTTAAGATAACGTTATAATACGGTTATGTTACTAGATATCGTTAAATAATAACGTTATTTTTAATGGTAATTTTATAAGTATTGTGTATTGTAGGTAGGTACCTCTACTACCTAGTACCTACCGCAGAGACTGAACACGTCACGGCGGCGTCAACGTCAATTACACATTGCTTTAAATATTTTTTATACAGTAACATAATAACGTTATCAAGGAACGAAAAAATAACGATAAATTCTGTTTTACCGTTATCAATTTTACCGTTATTAACTTCCAGTTTTAACGTTTTTTTTATAACGTTACTAATTTTTAACGGTATTTAAAGCCCTGCTTCAAAGGGGTGCCACATTTATACTATCCCCGTCAATTGGTAATGCGCCTGGCGGCCATGATTTTAGCCTCAAAAACGAAAAACAATTGTAAAATTTTTATATACCTAGACCCTATCTTATTGAAAATAATAATTCAATAATTAGTATATTACATTACCTATTAGAATTTTCTTGTTTCATGACATTTTTAGTAGCGAATTACTTTAACGTGGATGTTAATGTGACAAGGTTCCAGCGCATTACCAATTGACGGGGATAATACTCAACGTCAATAATAATTATTGTCGCGCATGCTAGCTAGAGAATGTATTTCGTATGGCGTAACGTTAATGGCGTAAATTAGCACCTTCAGAATAAAAGTTTTGTGTTGTTATATACTTTTATTAAAAATAAATAAACCATAGCAGCAGCAAAAGCATTACCTACTTTAAGTCTTTAACCAAATCTGTAACAATAAGTATGTAATATCATTAAAACCTACCTCTATACCTACTTTTAGAATTATAAATAAATAAATTACTGCTTTAAATTTAAAAACAACGTCACGCAACATATTTTTTTCGATCTCAAAGGTAGTACCTACTGCCTTAGTATTTATTCTGTGTTCTCTCACACTAAATAGGTAAACTTTTATATAGGCAAAAAAAAATCGATGGCACAGTTCTGTTGTCCTAAGAAGTAGCTGAACACTCAGTACCTGGTTAGTCAAAATTTGAGGTAGCTACTAGAAAAAATCAAGACGGACAAGAAATATAAGCGGTCAAAACTTTCACCCGGATTGCGAAGAGAACAGGGGCCGTACCGGCTAACGCATCGAACTCCGGGAAAAGTCTGCCGGGTTTCAAATTAAAACAGATAAGTCCCAATTGAGCCAAAATGTGGAACCCCGAATTGTCCGTCCGTTATTGTCCCTGTGGAATTCATGATGTCACACGAACATCGATATCTTCCAAATAACTTCAACAAATAATACAATACGAAATTCCTTTACTTTGATTTCTCTGTTTTAAGTTGAAGCTCGGCAGACCCGCCGAAGTTCGAAAAGTTAGCCGGTACGGCCCCAGGTTACATTAACTGCTTAAATTAGAAAGTTTTGTTCTGTTAGGTTCTAAGACGAATACATGTACCCTCTTTAGTAACATATATCTTGTTAGGAGGATGATTGTGCTCATTAAACAAAAATGTGATATTTCCCGCATCATCCACCCTCAGCTTGGCTCTGCAAGATGAGCGATTGATGGAGCATCCCCAATGGTTGCTCCTAACATTGGTGAAAGTATAGCCTCCCACCAAGATCAGGTCTTTTCCACGCTGAGACTTGACAAGTTGGTACTTTAGAGCTGAAATTGGTTGCATTTTTTTTATTAAATAGGTACTGATAATTTTCAGTCTATTTGCTTCTAGTTCTAGTATACGGCTGTGTCGGTCATGGCTTAGCCATGTATTTTTTTTATCTTTGAAGAAAAGAATTCAATTTGTTACGTAATGTTAAGTGCTTGTTTCTTGTTTTAAAATTAACTTAACTTTAAAAAGAAAACAGAATTTATATAAAATTATCAGTCAGCACATGGACAGCTATGGGATCTGGAATATTTCCGGAATCTGTGAAACTAGCCTTTATTGTTCCACTAAGAGAACAACTTGGGAAAGTATTCAAAATGAATCTTACTTAGTGGGGTACTGCTTTAGAGAAACACGGCTTCAAGCCAGTCTTGCTCTAAGGGTACTGCAGTGGAAATTCCATCTCGTATTCGTTCAGTTGCTCTAGAAGTCAAGATAGGCTCTGAAATGTCTCTATCTTTATTGCGCAATCGTTATTGCTAATTGTATCTCCCTATTTCATATACTTGGACAAAGTCTAAAGTAAAACTAAGATAGGTTACATTTAGGCATATTTATATTCTGCAGTTCTTAACGTGAAAGACAAAGATGCAACTAAATCACTTGAGAATGTTTTTTAACAATTAACCATTTAAATGATACTTACTTACATGATACAACTTTGGTTTCGATTAAGTTAAGACTAATGCCGGGTCCATAGCGCATGTTTTACCCTACACAATCAACAAAACATCTCGCATTTCAACCAAATCCCTATACGTTTTTTTTTTGTTGAATGTTGAAGCAAAACATGCACTTTATGGACCCGGCATATACGATATTATGTGTACACTTTAAGAAAATCTTGTGACGAACTAACAGAAAAATATAATAATAAAAAAAATATATGAATAAACAATCAACTGTCAAACTATGTTGAATCGACCGTCGATTTATAACCACATGTATTAAGCTTACTAGTTTTAGATACATACAAATATAAATTAAATTTAGTAAAATCTTGGACGAAAGAGTAAAATCGATTCATAAACAAGGGGCCATCCATAAATAACGTCACACGTTAAGGGGGACGGAGGGGTCGACGAAGTGTGATATTGTGTGACAAAGGGGTGGAAGGGGTCCTTAATTTCGTGACGTCACATGTCAAAATCATTAAAATTTAAATAAAATAAACATCGGAACTGCTGTTACTCGGAATTCAATAATTATTTCTAGATGTAAAATTGAAAAATATGTGTCATCACACTAGGGAGGAGAGGTGTCACAATGTGACCAGCTGTGATAAGAACGGGGGAGGGGGTCAAAAATAATGAAATTCGTGTGACGTAATTTATGGATGGCTCCTAAGTTAAAACAAAATACAACGTGCATTATTGAGACAGGACATTGTTGTAAGAGATTTGTTTCTAATGTTACAATAATAATATATGAAAGTTAAGTAAAGAATCCAAAAATGGAAAATAATTTTACTCGCAACTCGCAACATAAAATCGAATCGAATACGACCTACCTACATGTAGTAAGTCGTAACTGGCTGTTGCATAATTTTCCTAGGATTGTGGTTGTGTCTTGGAGGAAAAGATATTATGTTTCCCATTTTGTCCAGGGTTATTTTCTCTCTACAGGCTGGGTAGTGACTCGAGCATTGCCATTTGTGTGGACTCGATCTGCAGTACGTGTACCCATTGTGGTAAATGAGATCCTTTCCCCTCTGCGATTTGATTATTTTATAGAAAGTATCTGGAAAGCAAAAATAAGTATTGATCTATTCACAATTTCACATTCATTTAACAAGGAGAAGGCACAAGTTTTGAAACAATCATAGGTACTTACCTGACAACAAACAAATACCATTAACTCGACGAAATATGTAGGAATAAACTAAAAATAAAAAAAAAACAAACAGTTTTTCATAAAAGAAGAGTTTATTTAAAGAATATAATTTACTTACAACTTAGTGTAAGCTTTACATTAGGGTTTTCAAATTATATTTATGATTTCCTTCAAATTAGTCAATGCATCACATTTTATCACATTTCCCATCAGAAACCTTATTATAATTCGCCTCGCCTTATCTAATTTCAACCTGGCCTTGCTGTAATTCTTTGTCGAACAGACCGGAGGCCTCTTATGATAACAATGTGTCTCTTTTCTTTACTATACAGCGAGAAAGAGACGTATTGATAGCCATTCAGAAAACTGACAAATATCAAAAGCTAATAAAAATATGTAATACCTCCCCAGTACCTACGCTACGTGTTTTAAAATTGTCTAAGAAAAAGTATAAGTCAAAGTCAATGCATCACCATTTAACGTATTTCCCATCAGGCAGCTTAACATAATTTTTCTGAGGATGGCAGTGGTCGTTCAACAGGTGCACAATTCGGCCTTCCTTATCTAATTTCAACCTCGCCTTGCAGTTCTTCTTTGTCGAACAGGACAGTAAATATTTCGAACTTTTCTCCGAAAAAGTATAGCCATCAATGAGTATGAGGTTCTTCCCCTTCTGAGAGTGCACTATATTGTAGCCAAGGCCTGAAATCATAATTGTTAGCACGTTACAGCACTTACCATTGCCTATTCACGGACTCTACAAGTTCCATAACTGCCCTATAAGTTCCATGTTCAGTCAGTCTCAGCCAGTTCTGCCTATCGATCCAAGGGTTCGAAGTTCGAACCCAAGGATCGAATCCAGGAAGTGGCAAATAATTGTAACGATATATGGATTTTCTAAATATTTGTATGGGCTTGCAAAAACTAGAGGTTCATTTATGGGGAAAGGCATAGCCTTTATTAATAAAGTTCCAGTAATGTAATAAGTCTATATGTTTGTTGCCAATAATCCTGTCACCCTGTTGTAATTATGTATCTGGTAACGATATATTAAAGTTTGTAAATATCGTTACTTATTGCTATTAAAGCTTATAAGTTTCTTGCGCCCGTTCTTCTTGTCAGTTAAAAAAGTCTTGAACGGGTGGTAGGAAAATATAGACAATTCAAAAGTACTTAATAATTAAGTTTATTTGAATAAAGCTAATTTTGACTTGGACTTTGCGAATTTCATTGGCGTATAGGTGTGCTAGAGCCTCATTACAGTTTAGAATTGCAATATATCAGGTTTATCAGATTTTTTCTGGGGTGGGCTCCACACTGTTTTGGGGTGGGCACGAAAACTTTTGATGTAATGCAGACATTTGATCATCACTTCGGTGTGTTTAAATAAAACTTAGGATTCTAAATAAAACAAAATTTATTTCTTTTAAAGACATTTACAACCAAGACCTTAAATGATGGATCGGTGCCTCCATTTAAGCAAAATATGTATGTATGTACGTAGTTTTTAAATTTGAGATTTCACAATGCTTTTTTATATTATATTAAGAATATTAAAAACTTGTACAAGAAAAAATTCGACTCGCCACCAGGGCCTATTCAATAACGTGACAATTTGTCAATTGTCATGACAATTTGGTTTACGTTGCGGTGTAGCAATGAGTAGTTTGTTCTGGTCGACGTCGACGAATGGACATGAAATTGTCGTTTTCATAATTTATGTAACAAGCGTGAACGCTATTGTAACAAAACTTTTATCTTTTATGTTCAAATTAGGCAACATTACTTAACTAATATTCAGGCTCGACGGGAGACCCGGGGGTGGCGAGAGACAGATCAGGAGTGGCTTCCTGTGCCTGACCGAGCCCAGTATACATGCATAAAAGCATGTATACGTAAAAAGCGTATTTACCTCACTCTAATAAAAAAAAAAGGCAACATTACTTAAGCTAAAAACATATTTATGTTTAAGCTAAATTACAACGGATAAAGTGGTCATTTAGTATTATTTAATGCTAAGAATACAAAAAAATGGACTATAATTATGCTGATAGTTGACGGCTATGTTCATAGTTCAATCCAGCAACTGATAAATATTTTTCAACACACTTGCTCGTAAAGTGATCCCTAATATATCGCTTTTAGGGCCATAAACCGAGCTATAACAAACGCGTGCCATAATATATAAAACACTAGGTTGTTATAGAATTATCCCTACAAAGTTAAATTAGTACCTTACTGCAAGTTCTATGCGAGTAAACAGAGCATTCCCAATTTAACCGGTACCCTGATTATCTAAAAAGAAACTATTTAGCGACCGGTTTCATTCCATATACATTGCTACTTTTCTTTGGTATGTTTTTTTTTAATCCAAAAAGAAGTAGCAATGGATTACTATCATCTATGAACTGCAACCGGTCGCTAGGTGGTTTCTAATTAGATAATCAGCCCGCGGGTCATACAGTTATTTTTTTAGTAACAACAAAGAGGTTTTATGCCGCTGAAAATTCATATTCATTTTTGAAATAAATAAATGTGTAAGTGCTTCATTAAGTCAAATAAATATTTATTAGTATCAAATTATTCATAATTCACAATATTTTGTTTTAAAATATCAAAATCTTTGCATTTTATCACTTAAAATTATTTTTGAAGTAGGCTGTATGCTCACTCACCCCTTTGTCGCAAAATATTCTTGCGTTGGGCGTGTGAAGAAAACAAAAAAGAACCTTCGCGACTTTTCCCATAATTGTCATATTTTGTTTTTGTCGTATTTGTGCTGTTTGTTTTTGTCGTGTTCAAAAGTACTTAATAATTAAGTTTATTTGAATAAAGCTTATTTGACTTTGACTTTGTGTGGTAAATTACTTTGTATTTTCCTCGCAAATGTGTTGAAAAACGTCGTATGAAACTCGTGAGCTTTTGCTCATTGCAGACTCGGCTGAATTACGCCCTCGCCTGCGGCTCGGGCTGCAACCCACAGCCTTTTGTGCAATGAGCAACCTAAGCTAACTTGTCTCATAATGTACTATTAAATCACAGAAGTTATGAAATAGCACGCACAGATAGCGTGAGAAAAAAATCACACATTTCATAGGTAAGGAAGGACCCAATATTATCAAAATATGTTTTACTCTGCCAAGAGGCACCGCTCTTCCTTGACTAATTTTATGTACTTTTAAAAAGGCACTATCTATGTTAACCTGTTATATACGCTGACTTGTCCACCCAGCCCGACATTTACGATGATTGCCTACTTATTAATTAATGACAATGGATTGCGGGTGAACTCAAAAAAACATTACTTAACAGAGTCAACAAAAATAATTATTTAACAGAGAACATATACTTAAGTAGTATAAAAGGTAAGTAATAAAAAAGGTAATGCAACGTGCCTACTATCCACCCAAACCCACGATTTGAATAAATTGATGTGCATATAATATTATAAATTAATATGATTTATCACATTACTCTAAAATATAATACGAAAAGATACGTTTCCAATTCTTTACTAAATAATGGAACAAAACCTAAAACCTTTGTTTCGCCGTAGTCGGGTAAAAATACACAATATTGTATACTACCGACATATTTTATGTAGATAAATAACGTCTCAAATATTTAAGTAAGTACACATATTCGTAGGTATATACCTACATCAGGCGCAGGGTTGGAAAAAAAAACATTAAAAAAAAACGTATTTTTTCCTTTTTTCTAGAGCCTTTAGAATCCACTTAAAATAGTGCGTGAAACCACAATGCAATTTATTTTATTTTCTTGACACTTAAATTCAGAAGAAACGCAAGTTTCGATTGATAAAATAATTAAAAATGCCTGGTGGAAGGACATAAGGGTAAAAAAAACAGAAGGTATTAAGCAGTAGAAATGTAATTCTAAACACTGATTTTTAACATCCATTACTTTTGTATCTATTAACTAAAATTAACAATTTTAATTTGTTATAGATACAAAGAAGAAAGAGGAAAACAATTTCATTAATAAAAAAATAACTAGATTGTAATACACATCAAAGTAATTTAATCATGCCAACCATGATCAGCCTTCTTATTACGTAACTCTGTTGCGATTGCGAACAATTCTCGATTGAAACTGCAGTTACATTGCTGCTATAAATAAGATAGTTGTCACATTGGTTCTTACTAAAGCAGCAATGTAACTGCTATTTCTGTCAGACTTGATTGCAAAAAATTTACAAAATCAGGGGGCAGGCGATCAGAAATTTTGACATATAGGTGCCGGCATATAACTTGGCAAGACAAAGATGAGACAAAAGATGCGCCGAGTTTAGTGTTTGTAGATACTGCGCATCTTTTGTCTCATTCTTTTCTTGCCAAATTACGTGCCAGCAGTTATATACCAGTTATATACCTACCTACTTACTTATTGGTCCTGATAGTCCTGGGTGGGTGACTGTGATCATTACACAGGCGGACAATTCTGCCCATACTGTCCAGTTTTAACCTCGCCTTACAGTTCGAAGTTTTCGTAGAACATACATATATGAAGTCCGAATCGAAACGCTTCGAGAATGTGTAGCCCTCGACCAAGAGCTGAATTCTTCCTCTCTGTGATCTTAGTACATCGTAACTGAGCTCTGAATCTGAATCTGAGTCTGAAAGAATCAAGTTTATTAAACGACAAGAATTTGAGTGATACAAACAAACGTCGGGAAATTAAATAGGTAGTTGTGAAAATACCTATCATTAAGCCCGCCGGTAACGATCAATTGCGATTGTCAATTTTTCCATCAATGCCATTGTTGGAGCAATTGACAATCGCTTCAATTGCACGCGTAAACGATCAATTTTCGCATCAATGGGCGTCAATGACGTAAAAATTGTCAATCGCAAATGATCGTTACCGGCGGCCTTTAGTCAAACTTCGTAATCACGTTACTAACGTACGTGATTAATCCTTGTTAGGTATTTTAATTTGGCGACGTTAAGAGGGTTTATGCGCTATACCAGCGTTTTATAGCTTATACATATTTTCTAGCCTGTCGTTTGAGTTTATTGTTAAAAGTGGCCACTTTCTGCAATAAAACTCCATTAAACTAAACGACAGGCTAGAAAATATTGTTTAAACGATAGCAGTACCATAAGCTTCTTCGGAGTGCACTCTAAGAACACAATTCACAACTTTGTTTTTATTTAAGCACTATGTTTTTTTTCCATTGGTAGGTCTTATGAGAAAACTTGGGCCTTTAGCACTAAACTTAAGAATCGCCTAAGTCTTTTCTTAAGTAAAACTCGACCAAGTTAATTAGGCGTATGACAGCTGCATGACAGCTAAGTTCATGACACCGTTTTAATTTGGTCGAGTTGTAGTTAGGAAAAGAGTAAGTTTAGTGCAAATCGAAGCTTATGACCCACAACTTTGTTTTAGATGGTTTTTCACTTAAAAATTATAATAATTCAATGAAAAAGTTATACCTATATACTTAAAAGTTATACCACAGCATAAATGGTTATTTATACTAAAACATACTCCCCTTTAGGCCAGTTTGAGGAATTTCTTCGGAGGATGTGTGTGAACATCGAAAAGCCGAAGAATCCTCGTCATCTAATTTCAACTTAGCTTTGCAATCATGGTTCTTCATCGAACAGACATATGATAGTTTCGAATATGAGGACGTCGAAAACGTTAACCCATCATTAAGGATAAGATTTTTGCCACTACGAGAACGCACTATGTCGTATAGTCCAAGTTTGTAGGTGTTTTTGCTCTACAAAACGTGGAGTAAAGAGGACATAATGTTGTTTAGATATAGGGGCCTAATAAAAATCCAAGTTTTCGACCTTAGAGAGAGAAGGCGCGAGCCGCTGTCTTGAATTGTATGTGCCAAAATTAGATTAAAAAAAATTACGTCTCAACAGTTGATTGTGTGACAAAAGTGTCCATGAGATACTACAAAAGTGCCCATGAGAAGTATAAAGAAGACAAAATTACTTACATTACTTGCATACAAGTTTATTCTTTAAGTCTTATAAGTAAAAAGTTACAACTGGCAAAAAAATAATTGAATGAGCCAAAATTGGATAAAAAAACATAACGTCTCAACATTTCATTGTGTGACAAAAGTGTCCATGAGAAGTATAAAGAAGGCTGAGGAGAATGTTTATTCTTTAAGTCTTATAGGTAAAAGTTATAACTTTAAAAAAAATCGAAAATCTTCTTTAATTTTAAAAATTTACTTTAATTTTTGTTTAAATTTATACAATCATTTTTTAATCCTTTTTGCTGCAGCAACACATAATTTTGGCCTGAATGACTAGTTGGAGAATTCTGTACCTATTTGGTTTTTTTTTTTCAACAGATGGCTAAAATAATTGTGTCAGATTACGGCACTTTATGATTTTGATGAGCTCAAAGTTAATAACTATGATTTTAATGGGTTTTTAGTAGGTAACAAATTATGATTTGAATATGTTTTATACTCTAATAAACTCCCCAGTAGGCATTTTGAAGTACTTCTTCGGAGGATGGCTATGAACATTAGAAAGTAGGACTATTCTCCCATCCTCATCTAATTTCAACTTAGCTTTGCAATTCGGATTTTTTATCGAGCAGACAAATGATGATTTCGATGCCGTGGTCGCCGAAAAAGTATAGCCATCTATAAGGATAAGGTGTTTGCCATTACGAGACTTCACAATGTCATAGCCCAATCCTGAAATGAAATAAGAAAGTAAGAATAATATTATGTTAGCGCCTACACTTTTTAAATTTAAGTCAGTCTCAGAAATAGCTAAACACTTTGAGTACGGTCAGCAACGACAGTCATTTAACGCCTTAGTACTTTGTCGAAGCAACTTTTTTGATGTTTCAAACTATGAGACATCAGTTCTGTCGAGAAAGTTGCTTTGACAATGTACTAAAGTGTTAAGTGACTTTTGTTGCTGGCTGTACCATATCACACCAATTATTGCGTTTCTGTATTGATTGATTGTTTTTTATTCTTGCTAAACGAGAGTGATATGGTACTTAAATGTTTAGCTTCTATTGAGGCCCATCGTACAAATGAAATCTTTGTGTAGATAATATATATGATCTATCCTACGGAAACGTATCCTACGTAAACAGATGAATACTAACCAGCCCCCCTAGCATGACCACCGAAACATATTTATAATATATCGCGTGATATAATCGATACTCAACTGTTAAAATGCATTGCACCTATATATCATATCACGTTACAGTGGTCATACAAGGGGAGCTGAACCCGCTATGCAGAAGAAATAAGAGCTATGGGCAAAATTAGCTGAAAGTACGCACTATGAACCAGGCTAATATAGATAACTAGCGGCAGCCTCCGACCTTTAATCAGTAAAAAAGAAGCCTATATGTTAATCCAGGGGCCGTACCGGCTAACGAATCGAGCTTCGGAAAATTTGCTGAGTTTCAAATTAAAACAGATAAATCGAAGTAAGGAATTACTTATTGTACTATTTGTTGAAGTTATTTGGAAGATATTGATGTTTGTGTGACCTCATAAATTAGGGATCGCCATTTTGGCCCAATTGGGGCTCGATTTATCTGTTTTAATTTGAAACCCGTGTGATATAGTGTTATCGTCACGTCCTAAATAGACGTGATAATATGGAATAATAGAACTTCCCTGAAAACCTTAGCTGGCCTTCCTGTAACACGTATCTTAGATAGCAATTAGTATATAAGATGTAATTATGTTGATAATAGAGAACATTCTACACATGACTGGGTTTCATTCAAGACGACAACACAAAACCACTTCATGGCGACCGTGACTATGTCCGCGCCGCGAGATCGAAAGTCTTCGAGGTACCGCGAAAATAAGTTCCGCGCCGCCGCCGGTCTACAAGAAGACAACATAAGAAAGCTGTAAGTCCAATTTCTTTTCCGCTACGATGGCAAGCCAGTATCAGACGTCGTCGGCAGAGCCTTTTCAAACGGTGGCTGTTGGAATGGTGGAACTTCGGAGATCACAGAGCGGCTCGACGGGCGAGTGGACCATCAGCCAGCACAATTGTACGAGTATACCATAACTACTGCAAATCCGTGTGTGTGAGTGATTTTTTTTGTGTTTATAGCAAGATTGTGAGAACCATTGACAGAAATTTTAGAGACTATAATAATTATTAAAATTAAGTGGTTACCTAACTGCATAACTTAATGTTCGGATTTGTTTGAATGATTGTTTAAATAACTATCAATTTTGAGACTAGTAGGAAAAAGAAATGGATGCTGTAGAATTACAAATAGCAAAAGGCTATCTCGATATATTTTTTTTTCTCTTTTTAAGGAAATTATGTCGTTAGTAACTCATATCCATGATCAAGTTCGATGTAAAAATCGCGCTCAAGCAAATTTTGGGCCCTAACCCCTAAGTTAGTCAATGATAAGGTGAAAATGAAATAGATATTTAGGTATGGTTGTGTAGCTGTATTAAAAATCTTTTTGTATTTAGTTGCAATTAGGTACAGCATGGGTTAGATTTAATAATGTGAGTTAAATATTTTGCAGGATTTGGAATGACGATTAGAATGTAATTATGGAAGTCAGGGAATATATGGTTTATAAAGTTTCACGTGCGATTGGACTGATCACCCAAGAGCAATGAACTTCTTATTTACCTTATATTCAATTTAGGATTGATAGTTTTTTTAGGTCTTGGAAAGAAAAGTTCAGTTTATGAAGCTCGATTATACGGTACACATTAAGTGAGGTATAATAGGGATTAGGTCCTTCAGTTATATCAAGGTACGGACGAGATTCCCCTTTGAATACTGTTGGAGACAAAATTGTAGTATGTCTTAATTCATGACCCTATAATTGTATAATGGTACATAGGTACAATTCAATTTTTTTTAATTAAATGAAAATGAAAGTACGCCGGCGCCGGGCGAATACGAATGAATATATTGTATTAAAGTATGTACCTAATGAGGCATAATGTGAAAAAATGTACCGATATTGTTATTATAAAAATTAAGTTTTATCGAGAAAAGAATAGGAAATAAAGTAACGTCAATGTACATAATATTATGTCACGTAACAACGCGACGAGTCAGCAAGGTCAGGGTTGTGTCAATAACTCGAATAAGTTTCGAAGTCAGCACAATGCCAGAGCTATGTCAATTCATAAATAAACATAGGAATGTGCAAATTTTAATTGATTGAATAATTTAATGACGAGAAAGAGAGTAAACGTCATAGTAAATATTTCTTCGCCTGAATAGTGCGGAGGTAAAAGAAAATACGTGATAAAATGCTGATATATTATCTTGTGACTCTACTAGGTATTTACGATAAGCAAGAATCTCTATCATGGGAGGCGCGCCGAAGACGCAACCATGAGAGTATTGATTGCATAAGAAAAAAAAACATAATATTGTAGAAGTCGTTGTGATTAAAAGTGGGTTTAATAAAAAGTGTATTAAAACTTTGACCCAAAAGATTTCATGGAATATAAAGAATTACCGGAAGGTTCGGTTATTATTACGGATAAAGACTTGATACGTGTTATACGTAATGATTATTATTTATTGCCGACAAGTAGTCATATAGGCATAAATAAAATGACTCAATATGTCTAGGACTGCAAAAGCAGAAATTTTGTAATAAAAATAAAATGCTGATAATTACTACAGCATTACAGCATCTACGTCTTTTGAAAGAAATTATGTTTAGATATTGTTGGATGTAGATTTGTTTTGTTTATAATATTAAATAATATAACAGTGTAATGTGCATTAAAAAGTTTGTAGCTTACCCAATTATTAGCGATTGCTAAGGTTTTACTGACAGAATTTATTATGACGGAATTTATTAATTCCACGTAAGAAAATGTGTGTTTATATATTTACATCAGATATTATAAATTTTTGATTGTAAAGTCTCGGAAACATTCATACATTAGGTATAAGCAGATCGCCTTTGTTTATATAATGTAAATAATTACTAGTTTTTTGTTCTTTTTTATAATAAGAAATTATTCCTAGCGTAACAAATGGACCTAAATATAAGCTTTTCGCAATTAAAATAATACTTTTTTGTAAGTTCTTGGATTATTTTGTAATTAAATTTATAGGTGTACGATAAGAGACTTATATTGTAAATGTAATGTAAACAACTTGTTCCCATAATTAATACTGCATCTTTATTTTAATACAAAGTGATATTGTAATATTTGTAATGTAAGTCGAATCACGCACTAATGTAAATATATAATTAGGACTAAGATATTTAGAATTTAAGGATTTTCTTTTCAGGGGAGGGATGCCTGACCATTTCAGGGGAGGTGTGATATAGTGTTATCGTCACGTCCTAAATAGACGTGATAATATGGAATAATAGAACTTCCCTGAAAACCTTAGCTGGCCTTCCTGTAACACGTATCTTAGATAGCAATTAGTATATAAGATGTAATTATGTTGATAATAGAGAACATTCTACACATGACTGGGTTTCATTCAAGACGACAACATAAAACCACTTCACCCGACAGACTTTTCAAAGTTCGATGCGTTAGCCGGTACGGCCCCAAGTCCTAATTTGCCTACAAACCAAAGGACATCAGGCAGAGTCCCATAGAAAAAAACCAAAGAATGTATAACGTTTCTGTTTTTTTTCAAAATGTAGGCATGTAATTAGTAAGTCATAGAAAATATATGTACTCTCATATAAACCTATAGAGAATGTATGGGGACCAATGGTGCTGCGCAGCAGTGTCGCGACGCTTCTCTGCTCACTTTAAATTGAGCCTTTCAAACGTAACAATAAGGTTCAATTTGGAGCACACAGCACTGCTGCGTGCTTTATTCTTAAATTTTTTAAAGTCATAAGGTTACATTAAAAAAGTTTTTGTCCAAAATAATTTGATATGGTGGTTAAGTATTCTTAAATTTTCTAATTTTTCGCGCAATATTCTTATTTCTGATAATAACAAACATAACAAAAAAAGAATTAGCGAAATCGGTGCAGCCGTTTACGCGTGATGGCTTGACCACGCGAAATTGGATTCATTTATACAGGGTCATTTTGAACTTACCATCCAAATTTTAAGGATGTGTCCAGTCCATGAAACTAAACAACTTTCTCTAAGAAACATGTGTCAAATTTCGCCAGAAAATTTTGGTCATCCCATACTAAATTGATCACGTGATCTCTTTGATTTGTATGGAAAGTCGATTTTTATTTTACATATTTGACCATGTGTTCCTTAGAGAAAGTTGTTCAGTTTCATGGACTGAACACATCCTCAAAATTTGGATGGTAAATTCAAAATGACCCGATATATACATATACAGATAAACTCCCAATTATCAATTTTAAAATACTTATAATTTCTTATAATCTCGAAGGATGGCTGTGAACATTGGAAAGCTGTAGAATTTTACCCTCTTTATCTAATTTCAACTTCGCCTTGCACTTCAGCTGCCTAGTCGAGCAGGTATATGCAAATTTCGAATATGAGGTCGCCGAAAACGTAAAACCATCGATAAGAATAAGATTTTTGCCGCTACGAGAACGCACTATGTCGTAGCCCAGACCTGAAATCCAATAAGAAGTTAGGTATCTACCTAAATCTTAGCACATACGTTAGATAAATTCACCAAAAAAGACGTTTATAGACGTTATTTTTCATTCACGACTGCCCCAAAAAAGGAGTAAATTGTGTTCAGGGTTTATGTACGAGTATGTTTGTATGTATGCGAGTTTCTTTATTCCACCGTAACTTCTAAATAATAGAGTTGGATGTGTGGGTTATCGTTTGTGTTATCAATTGATAATGCGCTGGAACCTTGTCACATTAACATCCACGTTGACATGATCCGCAACGAAAAATGTCATGAAACAAGAAAATTTTAATAGGTAATCTAATATATTAATTATTGAATTATTATTTTCAATGAGGTAGGGTCTTAGTATATAAAAATTTTACAATTGTTTTTCGTTTTTGAGGTTAAAATCATGGCCGCCAGACGCATTACCAATTGGCGGGGATTATATCCTTACACTGGCTACAGATTAAAAAAACAATATGGATGGCGGCCTAGCAACGCCATTTTACGGCGAGTATTTGGAGGGAGCGAGCGAGGGAGCGTGCATAGTCTTCATAAAAGGCGCTAAACCCAACTCAATTATAAGAAGATCGATCCCTGATCCAATAAAACCGAACGTAACTCTACGTAACTAGGTACTATGGGCAACAGCGTCGCTTAACCAGTTTGCAACAAAATTCGTGTGCGCGCGTATCGCCCCTGCACGAACTAAACGTATGTGACAGCGGGCGCGGCGTGCAAGCGATTTTAACCTTAGCAGTGGTTAAGCGACGCTGTTGCCCATGGCACTAAGTTCAAATGTGCGCTCCAATCGATCGCGGCGATTAAGTTGAAATGAAACCAAACACCAAACGCCAAATTTAATTTTTATTACTTTTCGTCGCTGTCCAATAATATCAAATAAAATGTATTGAAGTTCAGAGAAATTTTATAAATAAGACCAAAACCAGGGTTTATCAAGGGGTTTTTTTTACATCAAAGGTGGCGACAAATACGGTAAGTATTTGGAGGGAGCGTGCAATAAGGCTTGAAATCTTTATTAAAGGCGCTAAGCCCTGTCAATTATAAGTAGATCGATCCTTGATCAAATAAAATCGAACCTAACTCTACGTTCCTACTTAAAGTTCAAATCAATGTGCGCTCCAACGCGGCGGTTACGTTGATATGAAACCAAACACCAACCAAACGCCAAATTATTATTTTTTTACTTTTTTTCGCTCTCAAATAAGTTGAAATAAAATCTGTTCCGAAATCCTTCAGATTCTTCAAGAATGTTGCCGTTTTACAACGCTGCGTAATTTGATAGCTTTTATTAACAAATTATGATTTGAATAATATGTTTTATAACCTAATAAACTCTCCACTAGACGTTTTGAAGTACTTCTTCGGAGGATGGCTGTGTACATTGGAAAGTAAGACTATTCTCCCATCCTCATCTAATTTCAACTTAGCTTTGCATTTCTGATTCTTTAACGAGCAGGTATATGATAATTTTGATTTCCAGGTCTCCGAAAACGTAAAGCCATCAATCAGGATAAGATGTTTGCCGTTACGAGAACTCACAATGTCGTAATCCAGGCCTGAAATCAAATAAGAAGGTATAATTATACTGGGGAACGTATCAGAATGTCTAAAGTTAGAATGTCTAAACTTAAAATAGCAAAATTCAAAATGACAAAAATTAAAATTCAAATGGTTTAAAATGTCGAAAATCATTATGTAAAACTTCAAAATAGCAAAATTCAAAGTATCAAACGTATCAAATACTTGCGAGTTAAAATATCAATAGTCATTAAGTCTAAGTTCACAATCGACGTATTCGCCAAGCAACGGCACAATTCATCGTACGTTGCTACACGTCTGGGACCTATTCTCGTCACTGCATACGGGGACAGACATATTACTCTAAAACTATAAAAATATGTCGATGGGAATGAATGGCATTCAAAACACTCTTGGATTTACGCGGGAGAATGAGCAACGCAGAGCGAAGGCGACAGATTTCATTTTGTAAAATTATGATGCCTAGAGTAAGTTACATTAAAAAAAAACCGGAGACATTATTGTGTCCCGGGAGCTCGGGAGGTTAACCATTATTACCGGAGTCTCCCGGGAATTCCGGGAGGGTTGGCAACCCTAGTGGTAGGGCTTATTTCAAGTCCGCCTGGCTAGCTACCACCATCTTGCCTAGGTTTGACGCCATAACAACAATTTAAATATATTTGTGTTCCGGCAGTCAGAGGTAAGATTGCCAGTTCTTCAATGATAAGGATTCCGGGTGTACTGCGCTTCCACCTTCGGCCTTATCGTCACTTAACATCAGGTGAGTGAGATGAAGGCCAAGCACTATCCCGTTGTGCTATAAAAAATATATGTATTTGGACTATTAGACATTTTAAGTTTTGATCATTTGAACTTAGTCATTTTTATTTAGGACTATCTGACCGTTTGACATTTTCTTTTTGACATTTTGAACTTTGCCATTTTAAGTTTAGACATTCACACTTAAGACATTCTAATACGTACCCTTATAATGTAGGCGCATACCTACACTTTAGATAAATTATTTAAACGGCGTTATTTCAGTTAGCCACAGAAAAAGTTAAAAACATTTGTATTTAGTTGGGTTGTTTGTTACTTACTAAAAAAGCTGGATGGCACAGTGCTTTAGCGCCAGGCCCAGCGTTTGCGGAGGTTAAGCAATTTTCGCAAAGATCGATCATGGGATGGGTGACCAAAAATATATTATTTCAAGCTGCCTCCGTGCTTCGGAAGCACGGCACGTTAAGCCGTTGATCCCGGGTGCATTTGCAGTCGTTAACACCCACCAATCCGCATTGGGCCTGCGTGGTGGGTTACGGTCCATCTTCCTTATCTACCCATAAGAAAGGCATGTGCGTGTGCCCCAGCAATGTGGGGACATTAAAAGTGGCTGATGGTCAAACGAGTAAGAATGATATGGTACTACTACCGTATGAATGAATTCTCTCTAAAGAATTATTATTCACGTCTTCTTCCTTTAGTTCTACATAGTAACATTGTAAGGAAACGTGTTTGGCAAATATAGAAATCTAAATCGGAAAAAACCTGTAATGCTGTGGGGAAGAAATACGAGCTACCGGCGATTGGTCGAAAGCACGCAGAACCTGAGCCTGTAGCCAACATAACATTTTACAAATTTTCGCTATCGATTCACTTCAAAACAATGTATGGATTTGACGTTTTCAAATTAGATTGTTAACGAAACCTTATGTCAATCCCATACATGTTTCGAAAGCGAAGCGATAACGAAGATTTGCAAATGTTACTTTGGTTTTGGGGTCAGGCGTAGGTACCTACATCGATTCGACGGCGATATCGGAGACTGATTGGAAGTTAAATAAAAGTCATACTTTATATAATTTTTATTACTCACAACTACGAGTACCTATACCTAAATAACTATGATCTTAATCCTAACATTTTATTAAAACTAACAAATGATGATTTCCATATGTTTTAAACTCTAATAAACTCTCCATTAGGCATTTTGATGTACTTATTCGGAGGATGGCTGTGTACATTGAAAAGCTTGAAAATTCTCCCCTCCTTATCTAATTTTAACCTAGCTTTGCATTTCTGCTTCGTCGAGCAGGTGTAAGAAAATTTCGAATATGAATTAAACGTAAAGCCATCAATAAGGATAAGAGTTTTGCCTCTTTGAGAACGCATTATCTCGTAACCCAGTCCTGAAATCAAGTAAGAAGTTACATAATAATAAATGTTAGCACATACGGTTTAGGTTAGGTTGGTTTAGGTTTTCGATCGAGGCGAATGTAGACAAACACATCGACGACAAAGCAAAAACAGTAGTATTTTGGAGGGGACCTACATTAAGTCTTGAAGTCTTCGTTGAAAAAAGTATAGTGCCTTTTAAGTAGCCATTACACACACACGTCATTCTGATCAAAACCGCTGATCGCAGCAGAATGATGGAATTTGATGCGGTTGGTATGCGACGTTAGACGTTCAATCCAACAAGATCTGGATCGCAGTAGATATATAGATTGTCAATCTACCACGAATCACGATCTACCGTGGTCTTGGTAGGTTTGCTAAATTTTTGCATCAAATTTTGCATGATAGTGATCGACGACCTGAGTGGTGTAGTGTTCAACATGTCAGTCTATCACGCAAGAAGTCCCGGGTTCGATACCCGAAATTGAAATGATGAATTTTAATTTCTGTGGCGTATAATAAGTACCTATATATTTCAAAAAGTTAGTACCTAGTAAAATCAATTGGTTAAGCACCCATATCATATTATAAGCTTTGCTTAGTTTGGGACTAGATGGCGCTGTGTGTGTAAAATCAAATATCAATATTTAATACTATATTACCAGGCTATAAACTATCTGTGTGCCAAATTTCATACAAATCAGTTCAGCTACAGAAGACTAAACTGATTTGGATGAAATTTGGCACACAGATAGTTTATAGCATGGTATAGTAATAATATCGAGGTAAAATAGTATTTTTCAATACATTGCAAAAAATATAGTAAGTACTTACCTACTTTTGGGAAACCGTGGTAAATTGACAATCTACCGTACGTGGTAGACTGACAATCTACTAAGTACTATACTTATAGATATTTTTAACTGACTTCAAAATAGGAGAAGTTTCTCTATTCGTTTGTATGTTTTTTTAGGGAATTTTGCGAATGTCCACCTGGATGCGGAAGTTAGTTAAAAATAAATATAGGCTATATTTTTTATAAATTTCCCAAAAGTACTACATTATTAATTTCAACATTAAAAAAATATACCTAGGGTACCCTTAACCGGCATAAAAAGTATTCTATGTTTTAATCCAGGCTATAAACGGTGTACCAAATTTCATCTAAATCAGTCCAGCCTTCAAAAAAACATACAGACGAACAGAGAACCTCCTCCTTTTTTGAAGTTGGTTAAAAATATCGGATTGCAGTAGATTGCGATGAGTAGGCTGCGGGTACCGACATTTTCAACCGACTTCAAAAAAGGAGGAGGTTTTCCGTTCGTCTGTATGTTTGTTCTTTTTAGTGATTTTTTAATGTCTACCCACGCGGATGTAGTCGCGGGTGGAAGCTAGTTAAAAAAATGTGAACTACATTTTTTATTAATATCCCAAAAGTAAGTTTCAATGTTTTGAAAACAATACTATTTACTTCGAAAAAAAAGTGCCAACCCTAAGCCAGACAAAGCCAGACTGACGTACATTGACAATCCAGCACAATCTGGGGGCTAATAGGGAATGTCCGAAAAAAAAAATTGGCTGAATATTTTTCTAAAGGTAGGAATAAGGTCCCTTAGTAATAGAAAAAAGTTTCGGTTGCGTAAAAAAGTTTTTAAAAATCAAAGTCTCTTCGACTTCACAAATGTATGAAAGTAACAGCAGAATGGAGATTATACCTTTGCCGCCTTTAACATTTTGTCTTGAATCTTTTTTTTAATACCATGTTGTGGTTGTGGAAGGTGTTGGCAAAGGTACAATCTCCATTCTGCTGTTACTTTCATAGATTTGTGAAGTCGAAGAGACTTGATTTTTAGAAATTTTTTCACGCAACCGAAAATTATGAAAATTTATTCTATTACTAAGGGACCTTATTCCTACCAATAGAAAACCGACTTCAAAAAAAACCTGCCTCTAAAAAGCAAGAAATAATATTCAAATCAATAGATACGCATTATAACGTCTATTGAAGTCGGGTGGGGTACGAACGTACCGTACGTACGTACGGGAAGTACAACTTCCTTTTTTAGGGTTCCGTAGCCTAAATGGCAAAAAACGGAACCCTTATAGATTCGTCATGTCTGTCTGTCTGTCTGTCTGTCTGTCCGTATGTCACAGCCACTTTATTCCGAAAGTATTAAGACTACACAGTTGAAACTTGGTAGGTAGATGTATTCTGTTAACCGCTTAACGAATTTAATACAAAAATAAGAAAAATAAAAGATTAAGGGGGGCTCCCCATACATGGAACTGAAACTGAAAAAAAATTTTTTCTTCAAACCAACACGTGTTGGGTGTCTATAGATAGGTCTTTAAAAATGACATTGAGGTTCCTAAGACAACTTTTTCTCAAAGTTAACCGTTTCAAAGATATACATCGCCAAAGTGGTAAAATGTTTGTCCCCCCCCCTTTAACTTTTGAAATAAGAGAGTGAAAAATCTAAAAAAAATATATGCTGTAGATCTTAATAAACACTTTCAACCGAAATTGGTTTGAATGAGATATAGTAATTAGTTTTTGAGATATAGCACATTTTCCAAAACCGCAAATATAACTTTGTCATTCATACCAACACTGTGAAAAACAAAGTTATTTTTGCATACGAAAAATGATAGGTGGTATTAAATATGGTATGGTATAAGGTAACTACGGAACCCTATGGCGCGTGGCCCGACACGCACTTGGCCGGTTTTTTTATTCTAATAATCCCCACCCGACTTCAATAGACGTTATAATGCGTATCTAATGATTTGAATATTATTTCTTGCTTTTTAGAGGCAGGTTTTTTTTGAAGTCGGTTTTTTTGTTTTTAAACAATTTTTTATTTGTTTATTTTTAGTGTCAGTACCTTCTGTATTAGGTAGTGTAGGTAAGTATATTATTTAGGTAGAAAAATCGGCTCAGCCAAACGTGAGATAATCGCGGAGAAACATACTATATACAGGTCAAACTGAGAACCTTATTTTTTTGTAGTCGGTTAAAATGACTACACTAAAGGCATTCCCTTTCCAACACAAAAAACATCATCTAATTCGGTTCATGAATAACAAAGTCGTCAAGGTAATTGATGCAAAATCATAGTATTTTCAGGATTACTTGAAAACTACTTGACCGATTTGAAAAAAAAATTAAATGGGACCATCTCGCAAGCAAACTCAATCGAACAAAAAAAGAATCATCAAAATCGGTCCATAAATGTCGAAGATACGCGCGAACAACGATAAAAAAAAAAACATACAATCGAATTGAGAACCTCCTCCTTTTGTTGAAGTCGGTTAAAAAATATTCAGCCAACTTGATTTTTTTCGGACATTCCCCATTGTCTAATTCAAAAAATCTATCGCAATCGCTTTCGTTTGACAGATGGATGTGACACGCTGTTGCATTTCTTTGGTAAGTTTTTATTTGTCACGCCAGCCTTCTATTGTCTAACTACAAAATCTATCGCAATTGCTTTCAGGATTTAATCCATTGAAGTTTCTTTTTGGCACAAATAAAAACTTACCAAAGAAATGCAGCAATGTGTCACATCCATCTGTCAAACGAAAGCGATTGCGATAGATTTTTTAAAAATAGACAATTAGCCCCCAGATCAAGCCAGATTGCATCAGATCGCAAGCAACGTTATACAGTCAATTTCTAATGTCACTATCTCGTAGCCCAATCCTGAAATCAAGTAAGAAGTTACCTAATAATAAATGTTAGCGCATACGGTTTAGGTTAGGTTGGTTTAGGTTTTCGATCGAGGCGAAAAATTGCAGCACTTTGGAGAGGACCTTCATTAAAATCTTCAAGTCTTCGTTAAAAAAGTATAATGCCCTTGTACTTCTTTGCTGTCCATTCTACTTGTATGTTTTGTAAAAATGTGTGTGCGTGTGTACTAAATAAATAAATAAAAGTCTAATACCCATTACATACAATTTATTACCCACGACTTAACAACTTTACTATGATTTTTACTAGCGTTTTTTTACTAATAAATATGATTCTAATTTGGTTTATAGTCTAATAAACTCCCCACTAGGCATTTTGAAGTATTTTTTCGGAGGATGGTTGTGAACATTGGAAAGTAGGACTATTCTCCCATCCTCATCTAATTTCAACTTAGCTTTACATTTCTGATTCTTTAACGAGCAGATATATGATAATTTCGATTTCGAGGTCTCCGAAAAAGTAAAGCCATCAATTAGGATTAGATGTTTGCCGTTACGAGAACTCACAATGTCGTAGCCCAATCCTGAAATCAAATAATAATCAAGAAGGTAATAATAATATTCATATGTTAGCGTACACTTGAAATAAATTCACAAATAACGTCGTTTATTTTAGTCAGACACTTTAGTACCATATCACACCAATAATTGTGTTCCTGTAGTTGAGTTAGAGTGACATAGTATTTAAATGTTTAGCTTCTACTGAGGCCGATCGTGCAAATGAAATCTCTTCACTTCTCCTTTCTTTGGTTTTACAAAACAGTGTTGTAAAAAACTCATTCAGCGAATAAAGATAAATATTGGCGACAACTCGTTATGCTGTGGGGAAGGAATATGAGCTACCGGCGATTGGGTAAAAGCACGCAAGTTGAATCCGGCGAATACATCGATTCGACAGCAACGTTGAAAATCGAAGACTGATTGGAAGGGGCGTACATTAAGTCATAAAAACTTTGTTAAATAAAAGTCATACTTTATATAAACTTTATTATGCACAACTAATAACTATAATTTAATAACTTACGTTTTACTAACTATAAAATTACACTGAAAAAAATACTTGATAACATTGATAAAAAAAATGTTTGCAGCTATCAAGGAACTTGTTTATATACGAGCACATAAAGTAATACGATTATGGCAATAAAGTTATGTTGAATAAGCAACAAACAAGTTGTCTTGATGATATCAAACAAAGTAATTGTCAATACAATCAAGTTTGGTTATCATGCCAATGATTTATGTTGATCGAATTTACAACGAACGTGGTAATGGGTATCAAGTATTTTAGTAGTTTCAACAAGTTGTCTTGATGATATCAAACAAAGTAATTGTCAATACAATCAAGTTTGGTTATCATGCCAATGATTTATGTTGATCGAATTTACAACGAACGTGGTAATGGGTATCAAATATTTTAGTAGTTTCAACAAGTTGTCTTGATGATATCAAACAAAGTAATTGTCAATACAATCAAGTTTGGTTATCATGCCAATGATTTATGTTGATTGAATTTACAACGAACGTGGTAATGGGTATCAAGTATTTTAGTAGTTACAATAATGTATAAGCTTAATTTTATAAGGTAATTGTATTCTGCAATCAATGGACCTGATTACTGTGTATTGGTAACTTGATTAATTTGATTCTGTTCGATACTCGAATCAAATATTTATATGTTTACATTTACAATAAAACTTATTTTGTTTTGTGAAGTTATCTAAATATTTGAATTTAAATAATTATTAAAATCTAAGAAGTTTATTATAAATGTTACAAACACAATTGATTGTATGTGTAAAATAATATTGTAAAATTATTCAGTTGTCTGGTTTAAAGCTATAATGTACTTTTATTGAGACTATCAGGGAAAGATCATTATTTTAAATAGTGCACTTATTTATTGTTATAGGTTCAAAAGTTTCTGTGCAACACGTGCTCGATAAGTTGAGACCTGAGCGCGGTTTAACTATAAAGATTGAGACATTAATGCTGAGCTGTTCCCGAGTAACATAGGCTATGTTAAAAAAAGCGGACATTTTGACATAGTCTAAGGGAACAGCGCAGCATTACAAAGTCTAAATCTTTATATTTAAACGGCGCTCAGCCTGCCTAGCATGACCGATTTATATCGCGTGATATAGCATTTTATCGACACTCAACTGTCAAATTCCTTTGTCTTTTTGACAGTTAAACGTGATAAAACGCTATATCACGCGATATAAATCGGTCATGCTAGGCAGGCAGGTCTCAAACTTATCGCGCACGTGATATACTGTAGGTTAAGGAACTGTATAATCAGCATTAGATACACGTGCCGGACTACAGCTGCGCCACAAAAAAAAATTGGAAATCAGACTTTTTGACTATGCCATGATGAAGTCTATAGTTTGTCGGAGTTTGTCGCCAAAAACCAGAGTTTGTCGGTCTTCCGTTTAGGAGATACATGTGGCTCAGCTGTAGAGACGTCTCTACAGCTGCGCCACACAGATCTCGAAAACGGAAGGTCGTAGCGAAAATCTGATTACTTGTATGTATAGCCGTTAGTTTGTCGGAGTTTGTCGCACAAAAACCAGAGTTTGTCGGTCTTGCGTTTAGGAGATACGTGTGGCGCAGCTGTAGGAGACGTCTCTACAGCTGAGCCACACAGATCTCGAAAACGGAAGGTCGTAACAGAAATCTGATTACTCGTGTGTGTAGCCGGTAGTTTGTCGGAGTTTGTCACCAAGAACCAGAGTTTGTCGGTCTTGCGTTTAGGAGATATGTGAGGATACGCTGTGGAGACCTTTCTACCTGGATCTTGAGAACGGAAGGTCGTAGCAAAAATCTGATAACTCGAGTGTGTAGCCATTAGTTTGTCGGAGTTTGTCACCAAAAATCAGAGTTTGTCAATCTTACGTTTAGAAGATATGTGGGGATATGCTATAGAGATATTTCTACCTGGATCTCGAGAACGGAAGGTCGTAGCGAAAATCTCACATATCTCCTAAACGCAAGACCGACAAACTCTGATATTTGGCGACAAACTCGGTCGAACTACCGACTATAGATATGACTAATCGGATTATCGCTACGACCTTCCGTTCTCAAGATCCAGGTAGAAAGGTCTCCACAGCGTATCCTCACATATCTCCTAAACGCAAGACCGACAAACTCTGGTTCTTGGTGACAAACTCCGACAAACTACCGGCTACACACACAAGTAATCAGATTTCTGTTACGAACTTCCGTTTTCGAGATCTGTGTGGCTCAGCTGTAGAGACGTCTCTACAGCTGCGCCACACGTATCTCCTAAACGCAAGACCGACAAACTCTGGTTTTTGTGCGACAAACTCCGACAAACTAACGGCTATACATACAAGTAATCAGATTTTCGCTACGACCTTCCGTTTTCGAGATCTGTGTGGCGCAGCTGTAGAGACGTCTCTACAGCTGAGCCACATGTATCTCCTAAACGGAAGACCGACAAACTCTGGTTTTTGGCGACAAACTCCGACAAACTATAGACTTCATCATGGCATAGTCAAAAAGTCAGATTTCGAACTTTTTTTTTTGTGGCGCAGCTGTAGTCCGGCACGTATTAGATACAAATTAGCAGATGTCGAAATTGCCTTTACCGAACGCTGACTATTTCTGAAAAATAATAATGACAGAAGTGATTAAAAAAAGTTTTTATTTGTGTTTTGAGATCACATTTTTCCTAAAACTAATTAATTAATAGCAGTCTTAACGTCTTAAGTATAACAACTTTTACTATGGGACCAAACCTGAAATCGCAAAAAAAACAGCTGTTTTTACATTATAACGAGTTATGGGAACATAAATGTACTGAACAGCTGACTTTTTTTCACGATATCAAGTTTGGTCTCATAGTAAAAGATGTTCATAATGATAAGTACAATTAACCCTTCAAATATTGCCCCTGAATTCAATTTGAACTTGTAAATCATCATCTTTAAGCTAATTTATTGCACAGTAGTCTCACAATCTTTGTGTTTATAATCAACATCCTTATGCTAATAAATTTAACAGTAGCCTTATATAACCTTACCCCCTTATTCATAAAAATTTAAACCGCACGGTCTATAAACCTATTTCAGATAAAGAAGTGTTTTGTCAATTTCTTTCGAATTATGATTTGAGTATGAAAGAAGAATACAAAACATTTCTGTCACTAAAATAGGTTTATAGAGCGTTTTAGTTTTTTATGAATAAGGGGTTCATAAGAACTTAAACGCTCTATAAACCAAACACTAGTCTATTTTCATTATAGAATTGTTTTGTTTTCTTCTTTCAAACTCAAATCATAATTCGAAAGAAATTGGACAAAACACTTTTATAACTGAAATAGGTTAGTGTTTATAAATCAACATCCTTTTGCTAATCCCTTACTGCAGTATTCTCAGATGGCCTGCCCTGTGACAACTGGCGCCTGGGAATAAAGGCGGCTGGGAATATTATAACCCTTGTGTAGACATCAACAAATCAACATTACCTTAAAATAAAAATAAATAACAGCAGTTTTACATAACCTTTGTGGTTAGGGATCAACATCCTTATTAAATACTAAATAAATGAACAGTTTGCACATTCAGTGACTATCAGGAAATAGTATCCATGTCAACCGCCTAGCCATTTCATTAAACGCCCTCATTCAATCAACGGCCTGAATGATGTTCAACAGATACGTCTAATACAACATTTAACATTAATTAATTTAACATTTAGTGAACTGGCTGGCTGATGCTTTGGCCATTTATACAATAGGGCTACGCAAAGGGGTATTTCGGTAGGTCATTTAGATATAATTATTATTTAATTCCAATTTAATTATGGCAGAAAGTGGAATTAAATTTAAATTGAAACGCCTGGCGTCGATTTCTAACTCAAGTAATTTGCTTAGCCGTTTTGATTGAATGGCGGCGTTTAGTGAAATGGCTAGGTGGTTGACCAAACAGCTAATTAAACCAGTTGGCTGCGACATCCATACAGTTTTAAAATTAGATTGGACTTCGCAAAGTGACAAAATTTTTATTTGATACTATACTGATATTACATGGTATAGGAAATTCCAATAAACTGTGTAGTTTGACAACGTACCTGTAATTTTGTGGCTCTAAAACTTCATATGCATAGAAGTGTTCATTAAAATGTAATGTATCTAATAATATTCCTTTCAAAATCAAATCGGATTTTGCATCAAGCACAAAAATATCAGTCAACTTAAAAAAAGATACTATACCATCTTCAGAACTATTATAAACCAGAATAGTGTCTTTGGTATAATGTGTAGATGATACTGTTGCCCAAGAGATTTTCATTACTTTTTGAGATAGCGCAAATGGTATGTTTTCAACCAAATATTGAGAGTCTAGACTATCGCATTCTTTTTCAGGACCCGTATTAATAATGTTATCTAATTTACCTTTCAAAAAAATATCATTTAACTTTAGTTGCTGTTTAATAGCAAGAGTTAATGTAAGGTTTCGCCTGTTGCTTGAAGTTTTTGCTGCAATTTTAGAGATTCTATGTTTGGCTTCAAAGCGCATAGACCAAAAGAATATTAAAGGACCAAATTTTTTAAGCGCCATGGGATAATGTATTAAGTGATGAAACTTAGGTTTCAGTGTATCATCACTTAAAGAAAGGTACAAGGTATTTAAGTCAGTTATATGAGTTTGTAAGATTTCCTCAGTACCTTTTGCAAATGCAGTAGATGACAGTATATCAATAATCATCTTGAGTTTATTATACATTTTCCAAAATTCGTTTTCCTCAGATACGAACTCTCCTACAAGTAAAGCAAAATAACGTATCAACGTTAGCATTTCAGAGGAAGACAATCGTATATTTCCTTGATTAACATGATCAGATGACAAAGAACATGGTTTGTTTCTGTTATCAGGACCATATGAAAATGATTCGATTCTCTGATTCAGTACTTCTAAAGTGAAAATATTTTGATCACGTGTCAATTTTTTAATTATAAGGCTCATAATGTACTTCGCTACTCCTTCTAAAACATCGTGCATCCAGTCTACGCCAATTTGGTCAAAAACACTAAAATTTTTAAGATCCAACCATACGCATTTCTCTTTTATACCAGTTTCAGTAGGATTGTTAGCTGATAGATCAGACTCATAATTAATAGCATTGCGCAAAAGTGAAGTATCTTCTACACATTGATATTTCATGATATCTTTTTTAACTTTACACACTCTACATGGAAAGTTTGCTGAAAAACTTTCTATAAATCCACACATCGAATGGATTCCTAGATTGTCACCCAATAACAATCCGAGCTCAAAATACACTTTGCCTGTGAAACCAGGTACATCAAAGTCGATTCCGTTATCATTAATGTAGTTAAGTTCGTCAATGACACACTTAAAAATTATTTGATTACCGAATATAACTCTATCTGAAGAATGAAATAAGAGAAATAGGAAAATGTTATTAAGAGACGAAGAACGACAAGGAGGTAAACATGGGAGCAAGATATAAACAGCGCCTAATTTATGTTGTCCTGCTCGACTTCCTAAAACATTTCCAGTTTCATAGTCATCAAAATAAAGAAATAGTGGCATCACAATTTTTTCTCCATGGCGATGTATGAGACTTTTCCAATAAGTACCTTGGATAAAATTTTGAATGGCATAGTTAGATAAATTACAATTATTTTTTAAACTACTCATGAAGTTTAAAGTCTCTATGAGCAGTCCTTCTAAAGAAAAAAATATTTTTAGTACATGTCTTAGGCTTACAAAACTTTGTTCGCAGGTTACCGGTACTAGTCGGCTTACACCATCTTCTCTTACTGTATCTAATCTTTGACCAATAACAATTTGCTGTGGTCTAATAAAAGTATTTTTAGATTCAAAATATTGTAAACGTTTGTATTCGGTACTAAATTTATCCAAAGGCAAGGTTATAACTGGAGTAATGCTTTTCATTACAGTTTCAATACACGAAGATGGAATCTCATTATTATGAGACAATGTGTTGAGTGTACTTTTTATATCTGAAATAAGGGATTCTGATAGACAGTGTTTCAACCCATCAATAAATATGTCAACTATATTTCTGGGTAGGTTTTGATTTGAATATAAATTGGCTATCATGGAAGATATAGATGTTTCAAATATCGCTTGAGGGGCGACTGGAGTAAACATATTTAATGCTCCATTATCTGGGTCCAATAAGGGCTCAACAGCTGCATCATAATCTTCACAAGGAGGTGGAACATCATCAAAGTTATCACCGTTATCGTAAGTTTGTACGTCTGACGAAACTGAACAATTTACTAACGAATCATTACTGTGAGTTAATAAATGTCGCCTAAATGAGTTAATTAACTGGAACTTTCTATCACAGTTCTCTTCAGCACATTTTAAAATTCTATATTCAGAATGATTATGAGATAGTGCAAGGTGACATTTAAATGCCCTGAAAGAACTGTAATAATTTTTACACAGAAAACAAACAACCATTGCGGAGATAAGAAAAGCAGGTTGGGGCTAAATAAATGTAAACATAGGTTTATTAATTACATAAATTACAATCTGTCAAAAGTGATTCAACAGATGTTGAGCCTTTATCATAGGGACTGGATAGCTTATATAAGCCTTTTTGTACAAAATACCATGGGCCGTAACATGAAGGTGAATATTCCAGATTTAATGACCAAGTGAGTTTGAAACATGCATCTACAGAGGCCAAGATGTTCGGGCAGTTATAAAAAGTATTGGGGTTCACTACAACAAAATAGGACTTGACGTTCGATAAATTAGGACCAACTATGATAATGTAAGGTTGTGGGGTGAAGCCTTTTTCAACAATCTTTTGGTGCCTTTTAGTGATTATTAATTTCAAGTAACTATCGTCTTGTACATGAGTAACAAAAGCTTCGCGGCTTTCCGCTTTTGAAGGTTTCCATTTTTTATCATTTACCTTTTTCTTTTTGGCTGGAGGAGAGGATTTTCGTTTGGAGCTCGACGAGGTAGCAGTGACCGGTAAAACAATGATGCCTGGATTAAGCAGCTCTGGCAAACTCAATATTGCCGCAAGGTTACTTTTCTCTTCGCTCGAATCTGAAATTAGAATTGTATTCTAATAAAAACTGGCTATCAACATTTGACTGGTTGGCCGCAATCTTACCGCCTTACTAATAAACATTTACGCGACATTTATATGGGTGATATAGCAAAAACCTGACTAATAACCAAATTTTGTCAGTTCTGTGCTATACGCCTGTCATTACGAGTATGCAATTATTATGGAAACATACAATGTAACACTATTCACTCACGGGACCTAGTTTAGCGGCAAAGTAAGAAATATCATAGCTTAAAAACGAAGTATTTTGTTTCTGATATGGATTATTAGAGACAAATTATTAGGAGAGGAAAATTGATAATTATTAGGATTTAAATAAATAACAAATTAAATCACGATACAAAATAACTTTTTTTATTAGGTTTATTTAACGGCACTGGGTTCTATTCTTGCCCTTTTGTGCCAAACATGACAGTACAATTTTCTTAACTTTGTTCTCGGTTGGTTTTCTTCACGTTTTCTTATATTTTTTTATAAATTGCCAATGTTGCCAGTTCAATTACTAAAGTAGAAGTTTTGAAATTAAATATTTCAAAAATGGGAGCGAGTACTTTAAAATCTGATATTACTACATACACATGTCAAGGTACAAAAGATTACTCGGAATCAGGGGCTCTATCGGCTAAAAACAATGAAGTTAATGCTAACCGCCTCTGTGGTCTAGTGGTTCGCCCACCCGTGTAAGACGCAGAGGTCCTGGGTTCGATTCCCAGAGGGGGGTACATTTTCTACTCGGTTTGGTTGGTGGTAGGGCTTATTTCAAGTCCGCCTGGCTAGCTACCACCATCTTACCAAAGTCTGACGCCATAACAACAATTTGAAAATTGTTGTGTTCCAGCAGTTGGAGGTAAGATAGCCAGTTCCTCAGTGATGAGGATTCCGGGCATAGTGCGCTTCCACCTTCGGCCTTATCGTCACTTAACATCAGGTGAGATGAAGGCCAAGCACTATCCCGTTGTGCAATAAAAAATAAAAAATAAAAAAAAAACTGTGTTTTGACAGATTCATCTGATACATTGAAACTTTTCTTTGGTAAGTTTTTATTAGTGCCAAAATACAGTTAACATTAACTTCATTGTTTTTACCCGATAGAGCCCCTGACCGTGCGAGACTGACAAAGATTGACAGAGATTGACTGTTTGCGATCTGGCGCGATCTAGCGTGTTTAGGTGCGCTGCTGGCCTATTTTGTAACTCAACTGACAGCTTAAAATAATAATGTGATGATCATTTTAAGCTGTCAGTTGAGTTACAAAATAGGCCAGCTGGCACACAGCATACTTTTGACACATGGTAAAGTAAAGAAAATTGACTGTCATGTTTGGCACAAAAGGGCAAAAAAAGAACCCAGTGCCGTTAAACAAAACAAAAAAATTACACATTGTTTGACATTACCTGTGATCGTTTAAAAACACAGTAAACTATTCACCCAAAAAATATTTAAATTGAAGATAATTGAAACCAAAAAATAAAAAAACACTTAACAGTATAAAGATTTTAACCCAAATTCCTCATTATAAGGTTTAAGTTATTTATTTGTTTGTATTTCAGTAGAAAATAATTAAAGAAAATATTGTTTTCGAACGTAAGCAGCAGTGTTGCAAGTGAAATTCGTTATAAACGTTGAGTAACTACCCAATACATTACAAACCTTTATTAGTAACCAACTGTATACACGATCTATAACTCATCTATCACTGTCATAGTTTCACAGCTGCTAAACGGGTGGGTTGTAGTTTGTTATTAGTAGGACGGTTAGACAATGGACAGACAAACAAACAGACTCACTATTGATAGTTAATTATCCTTTCTTTCCCGCCCCGTGGTCATCAAAAAAACACTTACCTTCTGCCAAATGGATAATATCATTGCTGTAAACGTCTTTATGTTTTCTTCGTTTTAAAAGTCCTATTAAAGTATTCTTCACTAAAGGGAAGTTCAAATAAAAGTTGTTTTTTTCTTCAGGGTAACAAGCGTTGAAGTCTTCTTCAAGCTGAAACAAAAGGTTAATTATTAGGGTTTGCGTACAGAGCAGTTGACTTGACCAGCACACCCACAAATCATGATAAACTAATCCATACTAATTGTATAAAACTGTGAAGTCTGTCTGTCTCGTTAGATCACTGAACCGCTTTTGATTGAATTGGGTATGCAGATAGCCAAGAAAATGAATTCTAAATTAAGTATCTTAAGCACTAGATACTGACCAATGTACAACCCTGGGGTTTTTGTAAGGCAGGATAATCTTTAAAATATTGTTCGACTGAATAGTCAGACTTCCTTAACTCTTTGAGACGTTTTTGTAAAGTCCCTTTCCATTTTGCTAGAACTAATGTCCAAGGATCTGAGCTGCTCTTGAGCCATGCTATATCGTCATCTTCGTTGCTGGAATTTGGAGTATTAACTGTTACCGGAAGTGGTCGTGGTGATACTTTAACAGCTTCGCTTTCGCTTCTTTGTAGTTTCTTCGGTTTTATGTCTAGTACACCCTGTTTTTGATATTTCCTTCTCAAGTTGAGTAATTGACTGATCAGTTTGCCTCTGGCTTGGTATGTCAGACCTTGTGCAGTAACGCATGGTGGAATGTAGTACGTCGTAATCCTCTCATTTGGAAAAATTTCCTTTATTTCTTTACTCCACTTGTGATATATTTCTTTGGTAATATTACAATTTTTGTGTTCTTTTAATATTTTTTTGCATATAGTGGCAGCTAGTAGGTTTCTGGAATGCTCGCTGTCTAAAGATAAACCGACAAACTTCAACAGACCTGATGCCCCAAAATCTTCTTTTAGTAATTGCAGTAGGCTCTGTAAAAAGAAAACAAAACAGAACCATTAATTAATTATACTAAATTAAACAGTGCCTAGGCAACCACTCTGCATAGAAAAACTAAAACAAAGTGCGAGTTGGACCCGCACACTGAGGGTTCCGTACAACAACCTACTATACAAATGACTCAGTTAGTGAAAATGGCACGCGGTTTCTATGTAACATCAAGGAGGCCACGTGCCATGTTCACTCAATTGAACAATTTTTTTTGTTTACTTATTTCTTTATTTTTATTACTTGTTGTGATAACCATAGTAATTTATTTATTTATTAGGTAGCTTCACAGCTGATAGTAAGTATAACAAAATTATTATTACAAACATTACGCCAATTACGAAGTACACACAAATTAAAAACAAAATACAGAGAGTGACATAATTATTAATATTTAGGTATAGTGTGTATGTGTGTGTATCTGTGAGATGTATGTGCTGTAAATGTGTGTGATGGTGTGTGTGTGTCTATGTACGTTTATACCTTATTCAATCTGTGAACATTTCAAGTGTCTATCTATTATAGTTCAAAATGTACAGCCCTATGACAGACATAATGACAGCGGAGACTGAGTAATAGGATGCCCAGTGCACTTGGCCACATTGAAAAACAAACAAGTAATATAAGATTTTATAATAAAAATTCATGCTTACGTTATTTTCAATGACATAGAAACTTGTTGCATCAAGACTGGACGGGTTGGTGGGTCGCCTTAGGGGGGACGCTTTTTTTTCTTCTGTTTGTTCTTCTGGTACAGCTTCTTCAACAACAAAGTCCTGAAATAGATTGAATGTGAGTAACTAACACAAAAATTGTTATCCAGTTTTATTTTAAAAGAAGCAATTCCTGTGGAGTTTCTTGGCAAGGATCTTCCCCACAGAAGAATACCAAACTAGTAGTAAACCTTGGCATCTCATTAAATGTAAAAACAATCCATCAATACATGATAAAAATTATCCTACATTTAATAAATAATTGGAGTTTTAGAATTTAGTAAGTAAGTACCTAGTAGTAAGTTTAGTATCTTCAATTTTAGTCATTAACCCTTCCTATGCCAGTGGCAGTGCTAAGTTAGGAAACAATAGAACAGTCTGGTCCAGATGTGTGCGCAAGCAGACGAGACGTTAATCCAGAAAACTAAATAACTACCATAGGTAGATAAGGTTGACATGACAACCACATTGATGTACTGCCTAGTACTACATAAATCCAACTACTACTCGGTCAAGTTACATAGACACCTCACTATGATGAGATAATTTATTAGCACTAGCCTGAAATACCTAGTTAAAAAATTTTTTATTAGTTAAATACCTAGGAAGTACTTTATTCAAACACACTTTTCCATTGATTTAGTATAAATACTGCACTGCCTGCACTACACAATAAGCTGACATATCTACCTGACTCCTGTAAAGCAGTTATTACACTATTAAATTTGTTGGAAACCTAATTAGGAAATCGGAAGATGTTAGGAGTTAGATAGATTTAGTCCCGACCGGACTTAAATTTTATTGTTTACGATTTAGGATAGCGTAATCACAGCTTCCTACTTCCTAGTTAGAGTGTTCCTATCTAGGTTTGCTACAAATTGAGTAGTGTAATAACCGCTTAAAGTAAAGAAAGTAGTTGTTAGAACCTAGTTGTTTACACTTACACTTAAGGATATGTCAATGGTGCTCAAGTCTCCTGAGAAACTGATGTTATTATTTAAAGTGGATGTGAAGTCCGACCTCCACATTCTCCAACATCTTATAAATAGGGATCTAGGCCCCAACAAAGGAATAAGCTCCTTTATGCCGTCATCGTTAAGCGCAGAAAGCGCCTGCAGATTAATTTCATTTTCTGAAAAATAATCGTCGATGAATATAAGTAGGTGAAAACAACTTCAGTACTTAGTTCATCTTCGATATATGGATAGGTTAGGTACTTACTGATAAAAGCGGCCTGCAGTTCGGGCAGCCCCCAAGCCTGGAGAAGGTCACATACTTCTTCCATCACTAATCACTATGAACATGAAGTGTAATTCACTACGTTTTAAGCGTTTCAATGTCACTGACCACTGACTGACTGACGGTGACGAGCAGAGAGTATAAAGTAGTAATTATACCTACTTTCTGAGGACGCGCGCGACCGCGAACAACCAGAGAGCGTGTATCACTGACCTTGACCTCTATTAAAATACACGTGTATACATTTTAATCAACTGACCATAAACAATCAGACAAGAGTTTATTCGTATTAATAAAGCGCCAATATTCAATTAAATAAAAGATTGATTGTTTTATACATATTTTCGGTTATACAAGCAATATTTTCTTCATTATAAAAACAATGAACTATTATTATGGAACTTATCATCCAACTTGAATAAATCTATGATGTGCCATGTTTACAATAATATAATCATGATATCTTATTTCTTTTTATGAAGTGAACGTTATAGAAAAGTTGATAATTTCAACTTTATTGTGACAATAAATAGTGATTAATGTAGTTTTATAAGTTTTTGATTGCATCATTCATTTTTTTTTCTATCAAGCAAAATGTCATGCTTGATTGGCTGGATTTTTTTCAGTGTATGATTTCAATCTGTTTTATACCCTAAGAAACTCCCCATTAGCCATTTTGATATACTTATTCGGAGGATGGCTGTGAACATTAAAAAGCCTGAAAATTCTCCCCTCCTTATCTAATTTCAACTTAGCTTTGCATTTCTGCTTCGTCGAACGGATGTATATGGAATATGGGGAAAACGTAAAGCCATCAATAAAGATAAGAGCATTGCCTTTACGAGAACGCACTATGTCGTAGCCCAGTCCTGAAATTAAATTAAGTCACCTAATAATAGTTAAAACCACTTAAAAAAATTTTTTCGCTTTCTCGATCGAGGCGAAGTTAATACATCGGCGACAAAGCAAAAACGGTATAGGACTTTGGAGAAGTAGGAGACCTAAGTACTTACAATAAGTCTTGAAGTTTTCACACAAGTATAGTGCCCTTGTACCAGGCGCGGTCCGAGGGGGGGGGGGGTCACAGGGGACATGACCCCCCCCCAAAATCGTACATGTCACATAGAAAAAGCATCTAAACATTTACAAAAAAGCAATTATTATTATTAGTGACCCCCCCAAAATTTCAGGCTGCGACCGCGCCTGCCTTGTACTACTCTTCTATCAGTTCTACTGCCCGTTGATTACATAAGTCTGTTGCTAACAATTCTCGATTGAAATCGATTGAAAGCACATGTACATTGCTGCTTTAAGTAAGATAGTTGTCACATTGGTTCTTAACTAAAGCAGCAATGTAACTGCGATTTCTGTCAGAGTTGATTGCAATAAAGTTACATAATTATCCCCCTGGTATTTCTTGTAAAAATGTGTGGGTACAAGGTGTGTACTAAATAAATAAAAGTCTAATTACATTTATACACACAAAATTTATTACCCACGACTAAAGAAATAATATTAATTCTCTAGCGTTTTATTTACTTACAAATCATAGTTTGAATATGTTTTATAGTCTATATATATAGTCTTATAAATACTTTCAATTAGCCTTTTTTGAAGTACTTCTTCGAAAACATTGTGGAGCTGGACAAATCTCCCCTTTTATTATCTAATTTAAAGTAAGCTTTGCATTTATGTTTCTTTAACGAGCAGATAGGTGATTCCGTAAAGTGATCGTATTCATTTGAAAGTTCATAATTATTGCATTTCATTAGTTTTTAAAAAGTCATTAGTGTCAAATTCCATACAAATTGCTGCCGATCGGATACGATATGAACTGTCAAATGAATACGATTGACTTTACGCAATCGCACCCCAGATAATTATGCCGTTACGAGAACTCACGTATACTTACAGAGACAAAGTTCTAACTATCGTCAATTGATCATATTATTACCCTAGAAGTCTAGACTAAACTAACATACTCTAGCTCAGCGGTTCCCGAATGGTGTTCCACGGAACCGTGATGTTCCGTAAGAGGCTCTAAGGGGTTCCGAGTTCTTTTTGTTCTAACTAAATAAATATTTTTTTATCTTAAAAAGTCCTTCTTATAAAGTCAAACTACTTATACTTACAAGATGCGAACACCAAGCCAAAAAGCTTTAGTATGATGTGATTACAAATCAATAAACAATGTTACAGTTACTTTACTTCTTAATTGAGTTAGGGTTCCACCCTTAAACGGTGAACCAAACAGGATTCCGTAGACAAAAGAATTCGGAAACCGCTTTCTATTTATCAGTGGTATTTCACTGCTAGAACCACTATAATAGTATTAAATCCTACATCTAAGCCCCGAACTTATCTGTTGGTTTTGGTAAAAGATCGTACTTTAATCGAACTTTAACTATTTCTACTAATACGGACGTATTTTCCGTCCTTGTCTTTTTTGTATTTTCTTGGGGGGTGACAATGTTTGTTATTGAATCCAGTAATTAATCCGTCTTTCATGTTGAACTTCGCATTGCAGTTAGGGTTCCTAGTTGAGCAGACCCAGACATTAGAGATGCGATTGTTTGTGAAGGTGTACCCGTCGATAAGAAGAACTTCCTTGCCTTTTTGCGATTTCACGATTTCGAAAATAAGCTCTGTAACATATACCACAAAATTACAATAGTGAAAGCTAATGTTAAACTTAACTATTGACGTGATGTATAGTACATTACTGCCGCGGTATATAATGACTGCGTTGCTGGCAGCAGTGATGATGGCCAAGAGCGGAGCTTAGCGCAGGTCCAGGCCGTCACAGCCCTTTATAGCGCGGACAGCAAGGGCTGCAATGATGACCAAGCTTGAAGGCCGAGAGCGTAGTTACGCTATGCTCGAAACCATTAGAACGTGGCCAGCACCAGCAGTGCAGTCATTATGAACCAAGGCTTGTATAGTGCTGTAACGTTGCCGTGCAACCTCTTACCCCAGAGTAAAAACTTATATCTCAATTTCAAATTCGAAACTAAGTCAAATTTTTATTTTGTTCCGAAAAATAATAATTCAAAAATTGAGCGTTTGCTATCTTTAGACTTTTTTTACTCTCGGTAAGTCAGTCCAGAAAAAAATAGTCATCAAGCGAAGTAAAGTAATGTGATTAAATTGTGGATTGTGAAATTTCTATCAATCTCAATGTGTTTTAACAAATAAACGAAGTAATATAGAAATTATGTAAGTTGTTGGCTAAGGCCACGTAATGTAGAACCTTCACAGGTTCTTTATTTTGGAAATACAAATAATTACTGTGGATTACGCTATTTCATTTCTCACCGTAACAGTGCTTTACTCAAACAATGCGAGTGGGTGAATCTCTAGGCGTTTCGAACGCCGTCATTCTCCTCAGCATATATTTTCATAATCTTAGGTAATAAAATTCTGTCCTCGTATCCAGAAACGATAGATTTCAGACTACCTACTAGTGTTTAGCAGCAGAAGTTGTATTATTTTCACAACTTGTCATAACAAACTTTATTATGAGGAAAATGACGGCATTCAAAACACCTGGAGATTCACCCGAGTACTACTTACTTACTATAATTTATTCTAATTTCGAAAAAAAATTTCAAAAATTCAATAATCTCTGAACGGTGCCAAAAAATAAAGTTTTTCAACCCTCTTTAAAGGTTCAAAAGTAGATATTTAATGAAATGACAAAAGACGGTCAAGTGCGAGTTTATTATTATTTTCTATACCAATACTAATTCTATATAAAAGTACAAAAACGTCATCTGTGAATAGCACGTAATAGGGCTTTCTCCCCTCGATGTACACACGACGGCACCTCAGTCAGACTATAGGTACATGTCGGTCGACCTTGAGATCGCCTATAAAGGCCCTATGTAATAAAAGCTGTTTTCGCAGTTTAACTGTATAATCTGACGTGCTGTTGTATCTACAACCCGCGCAGATAAAGAATGGGACTGAAAATGGCGGCTCACCGCGCTTACCACAACGAGGAGTGTGACTGAGAGAGTTGTGTGTGGTGTTAGTGTGCGAGCGAGAAGTGAATGAACGACGCCATTTCTAATCCTATTCTTTATCTGCGCGGAAACAAAACTCGACAATAATGGATTCTCAAAGGAAATTGCTGGTGGCTAAAACTCGACAATAATGAAATGCCATACAACGTTGCTGCGTCATGATCGGAGGAGCGCGACAAGCCCGACTTTGCTCAAAGAAGGTTGTCAAAATAATGACCATATTACAAGTATTTTTAAGTAATTTATCTTAAAAAGTCCTTATAAAGTCAAACTATACTTACAAGATGCGAACATCAAGTCAAAACAAAAAGCCTCAGTATAAAAAAAACAATGTTACTTACTGTTAGTTTACTTCTTACTTGAGCTAGGGTTCTGCCCAAAAACGGTGAACCAAACAGGGTTCCGTAACCAAAAGAATTTGGAAATCACTGCTCTAACTATCAGTGATTCTTATTGCTAGAACCACTATAATATTATTAAATCTTACATCTAGCGTTTAGACAAAAACTGGAAAAAGGGCTTCCGTTGAGTCTAGACGTAAATCGTATTACTTTTTGGTATCCGATTTTATCTTATTAATTCGACCCCACTGAATCCAAACATGCTGAAACGAAAATTTTATAAAAATCAATAAATCATGGGCTTGTACTACAATGTCGAAGGCTGTATTTCAAAAACTACTTATCATATCGGTATAAATTTATTTTTACCGATATGATATTCGGCATTGATGTTTAGAAAATTTAATGTAGATTTACTACTATTTTGATAATTTGCTCCTATCTGTAGTAGTTTTTATGTAAAATCAAAAAACCACGGCAAGGGACACTTCGGAGGGGGAAAAGGGGGAAGGGGGGGAGAAGAGCGGTTGGCATCCAGCATTTTTGGATTCAGCGGGGACGAATTAATATGATAACATCGGATACCAAAAATTAATACGATTTGCTTCTAGACCTTAACTTTTTCAAATTTTGGTCTTGTCGTCTTGTTACGATTACGAACACGGATGTATTTTCCGTCCTCGTCTTTTTTGTATTTTCTTGGGGGGTGACAATGTTTGTTATTGAATCCAGTAATTAATCCGTCTTTCAAGGTGAACTTCGCATTGCAGTTAGGATTCTTAGTTGAGCAGACCCAGACATTAGAGACGCGATTGTTTGTGAAGGTGTACCCGTCGATAAGAAGAACTTCCTTGCCTTGTTGCGATTTCACGATTTCGAAGGTAACATCTGTAACACATACCACAAAATTACGATAGTGAAAGCCAATTTTAAACTTAACAATTGACGTGCTATAAAAAGGGACCTAGACAGATTTCTTGATGAATCAATTCAAACAATTTACCTTATTTACTTATGCTCTGAAATGTTATGATTCCATTTGAAAAAGGAATGCGGGGCGTTCGACATTTCCGTGGAAGTCAGGTTCATCACATTCTAAATTTGAAATTCAGTGCGGAAATGAATTTCAATACTTACTTCCCGCACTTGTGCGGGAAATAAGTATTCCAAATTCAAATTGAACTCATCAGCTTGCATTATTTTTTTAAAACTTTATGGTTGCATGACTGGTCATTTAACGTGGCCACACGAACCAATTTAAATATCACATTTTTACTAAGAAAATTTTATTTCCTCACATTTCGTGAGTAAAGTATTATACAAACCTTGTACTGGAAGCTATTTGCATTGCTTTGAATGATTAAAGCCCTCGCCTGCGGCTCGGGCTTCAAACCATCCTCGACAATGCAAATGCTAGCTTCTCGTTCTCGGCTGTAATGTAATGTACTATTAAGAGTACTTAAATAAAATATTATTGACTTAAAAAGCACTTAAATAAATTTCTTAATAAATAATAAACATTAGATACGGATGTAATTTCCGTCGTAGGTTTTAAAAAATGTTTTAGGCGGGTGGCAATGATTGTTATTAAGTTGCATAATTACACCATCCTGCAGGTAGACCTTTGCTTTACAATCAGCAAATTTTCTAGAGCACACCCAAGTTTTGCTGCAGCCGTTGTTACTAAAAGTGTATCCATCGATTAGTATAAGATCTTTGCCTTTTTGTGATTTCACGATGTCGTAAGAAATCCCTAAAAAGTTTGATCCAGAATTAATAGCAAGTTAATCAATCACATGGAAACAATTATAGATATCAACTATTATCCTAAATAACTATCGTAGCACTTTATATCTATTCTGTGCTAATACACATAGAAGTCTTTGGTGCTAATATAGTAAATTCGAAAGTGTTATTTTGGACAACAGACAGTCATTTATAAAACTTTTGTAGGTATTATTAATACAATAATAAGGGGCCCTACCGCGCAAGTGTCGTCGGCATCGCTATCGGCTTCCTTTGACAGATGGATGTGACACATTTCTACTTCTTTTTTTGGCACAAATAAAAACTTACAAAAGAGAAGTAGCGATGTGTCAAATGAAGCCGATAGCGATGCCGACGACACTTGCGCGGTAGGGTCCTTGAGGGCCTAGCCAAAGTACATTATATTTATTTATTTTATTGTATAATTTGTAAATCTTCGCTATCGCTTCGCTATCGGTGTATTTGACTGACATCAGTCTTTGTTAGCAAAACATTTTTAAAACATATTTTTTTATTCTTAAAATAACATAACTAGCCTATCCTATCTTAACATAGCCGTTAGACGTCAACACATAGTTCGGCGGCGGGTGTTGATGCACCATCAACGCATTCGTAACTCCGCCGTCCTTGTCAAGTTTCACACGCGCCCTGCAACCCGCGCCTTTTTTAGAACAATAGTAGTTCTTCGTTTTGCGCATTTGGGAGTACGTGTAGCCATCCATCATAAGCAAATGCTTACCACGTTGTGTTGGTATCATGGTGTACCTATAAGATTTTGGGTCTGAAAAATAAAGTACAAACTGTTATTATTAAGTTTTCCACTTACAGCAACTAAGCGACGAATAGAAACTGTAAATAGTAAATATAAAAACTTATACATTTCTTATCTTGTGATATTATTATAAGATAATGATGTAAATTATTTAAAATGTTACATACTTACTTAAAACATTGTTGTTTTAGTTGTTATGATTTCGTAAGGTAAAAAACGTTAATTGATTGGACCTTTATATTAAATTCAAATAAGTAAATAAAAATTCTTGGACAATAATTAGCACAAAGCCATCTCGAACCCAACCCGAATCAAGCAACCTCTAGGAATTATATTCCTAAGTCTATCACGTCTTTATGCATCTCCCTGGGACATGTTGTTTGTATTTCACGACTTTAAGCATCTTCCTGGGACATGTTGTTTGTATTTCACGACTTTAAGCATCTTCCTGGGACATGTTGTTTCGGTGGGTGGCAATGATTGTTATTAAGATGTATAACTACACCATCAAGCACGTAAACCTTTGCTTTACAATTAGCAACTTTCTTCGAACACACCCACGTTCTGCTGGATCCGTTGTTACTATATGTGTATCCATCGATTAGTATAAGATCTTTGCCTTTTTGTGATTTCACGATGTCATAAGAAATCCCTAAAAAAGTTTGATCGAGAATTAATAGCAAGTTAATCACATGGCAACAATTAGAGATATAAACTATCCTAATCCTAACTAATATCCTAATACTTTATATTTGATTCTGTGCTAATATAATAAATGCAAAGTGACTTTTATTTAAGTACTTTATTTTGGACAACAGACGGTCATTTACAAAACTTGTTGTAGGTATTTATTACAATAATAAGGGGCCCTATCGCGCACGCAAGTTTCGTTGGCGTCGCTAGGGTTACCACCTCATGGCCGTTTGAATCCGGGAGATATAAAACGTAAACGTATGGAATGGGAGCATGCCTGTCGAGGATGCACGAGTAAAAAAAGGCCGCGCAGCGCGATTTATAGTCACGTTTCATCCACTCGTTTTGTAATCTGTGGTTTTATCCGCGTAATTCAAAAATCCCAAAAAAATTGATGTGTAGCGGGCCCCTTTGTGGTGCGGGCCCCTAGGCCTATGTAGCCTGTGCTTAAATCCGAAATGATGAAGTTAAGTTGACGAATTCGAAATTCTGGGATAATTTGGATTTTCTCGAAATAATTCCGGGAGACAGGAGATTTTTATTTTCAAGGCACGATTCCGGGAGACTCCCGGAAATCCGGGAGAGGTGGCAACCCTAGTCGCTATCGGCTTTCTTTGACAGATGGATGTGTCATGTGACACATTGTCACTTCTTTGTTGGCACAAATAAAAACTAACCAATGAAAATTAGCAATGTGTCACATCCATCTGTCAAACGAAGCCGATAACGACGCTGGCTGACGACACTGGCGCGTTAGGCCCCTGGGGGCCAAAGTAACTGTAGCGGCATCTACCGTGCGGCCGCACATAGCAACACACGGTTACAACAAGATTCAACCACCATGTTACAAGATGGCGCTAGTATCGAATGAACACAAAGATTAGTAAGGAATAACACCTCGTAGTATGGAGAATATATGGAGAAACCTACATCTCGCTGACAGAGTTTTCTCAGCGACGCAGCATATATACAACTGCCAACCATCATCGGTTGGACCGCGGTCCCCGGGCAAATATCACCCAGCCCGGAGGAAGATCTTCCACTTTGGCCTTCCTACTAGTGGCTACCCTCTCCATACTACCATACTACATTTCCTACATAACATTTGTAAATCTTCGTTATCGCTTCTCTATGGATGTAACATTCGATAGGGTAATTTTGTATGGGAAGTTTGTACAGCGCCATCTACCGCGGAAAAGCAAAATGAGATTTTCCATAGATAATTATTCTACCGAGTAGGTACTTTAAGTGTTCTAAGAACTACATTATAGAACTTAAATGCTCTTTAATATTATAGAACCAAAACGCTCTGTTGAAAACCTTTGTAGCACAAGCAGTCACAACACAACGGTTGTAAATATCCCTTGGTTATAGAAACTTTTTTACTTGGGATACTAGCTTAACATAGCCGTTAGACGTCAACACATAATTCGGCGGCGAGTGTTGATGCACCATCAATGCATCCGCAACTCCGCCGTGCTTGTCAAGTTTCTCACGCGCCCAGGGGCCCTATTTTTGAATCGCTCGACTCCAGTCGAGCGCTCGTTTCGAATGATTTTCGTTCGACATATGACTCAAATGTATGAGATGCCGAACGAAAATCAGTAGAAACGAGCGCTCGACTGGAGTCGAGCGATTCAAAAATAGGACCCCTGCAACTCGTGCCTTTTTTAGAACAGTAGTAGTTCCTCGTTTTGCCCATTTGGGAGTACGTGTAGCGATTCATTCATCATAAGCAAATGCTTACCACGATGTGTTGGTATCATTGTGTACCTATTTGATTTCGGGTCTGAAAAATAAAATACAAACTTTTTGTTATACGAATTTTAGTTGACTTAATATTATTCAGTTTTCCACTTAGAGCAACACTGAGCGACGAATAGTAACTGTAAATCGTAAGTATAAAAACTTATACATTTCAAATATTGTGATATTATTATAAGAAAAATGATGTAAATTATTTAAAATATAACATACTTACTTAAAACATTGTTGTTTTAGTTGTGATGATTTCGTAAGGGAAAAGAGTTATTTGATTGGACATTTATATTCAATTCAAATAAATTAAAATCCTTGGACAATAATTTACACAACGCCATCTAGTCCCAACCCTTATCAAGCAACCTCTAGGCATAATATTCTTAAGCATATCACGGCTTTTAACTATCTTGCTGGGGCATGTTATTTCAATATTCCTAAGTTTTTCACGACTTTAACCATCTTGATGGTTGAAATTTTCACAGATGATGTATTTCTGTTGCCGCTAAATATTTAAGGGGGTCTCCCATACAAAAAACGTGATTTTTTGCCGTTTTTTGCCTTATATTAATAACGACAACAGGTGGACAGTTGAAATTTTCACAGATGATGTATTTCTGTTGCCGCTATAACAGCAAATACTAAAAACAGATTAAAATAAATATTTAATGGGGGCTCCTCCCATACAACAAACGTGTCTTTTTGCCGTTTTTTCGTACGGAACCTTACGTGCGCGAGTCCCACTCGCACTTGGCCGGTTTTTTTATTTGGTCTGAGGCTGGGACATGTTGTTTCGGTGGGTGGCAATGATTGTTATTAAGATATACAACTACACCATCCAGCACGTAAACCTTTGCTTTACAATTAGCTTTTTTCTTAGAACACACCCAAGTTTTCCTGCCTCCCTTGTTACTATAAGTGTATCCATCGATTAGTATGAGGTCTTTGCCTTTTTGTGATTTCACGATGTCGTGGGCAATTCCTAGAAAAAAGGTTAAATTGAGAATTAACGGCAACTTGAGCTTATCAATCGAAAACATGATACGAGTAATAAATAACTTGTTAACTTATACCTTACTTAACTAATCTTAATTTATTTTATCTACACCCATGGTTTAAATTCTATGTAAAGGGTTCTGAAACGTTTAGCTTACTGCCAACATTACAATATCCGAGCGAGAAGATGTGTCACGCTCCTCCCCGTGTAGGGTTACCATATCTCAGGATTTGTCCGGAGAAAAATGCGAGGAAATCTCAGGATTTTTAGAATAGATGGATAAGTTCGCCGCTGCCGACTACCCCTACGTTACTCTCAAACTGCTACAAATCTCAGGATTTTTCAATGGATATCGGGCCTTTTCTCCGGACTTTAGATTTTTTCATCTGGTAACCCTATCCCCGCGCCGCGCCCACGCGCGACCAGTTACATTATAAATTCAGTAGGTACAACATTATTACACTCGCTCGGATGATAAAATGACGAGAAGGAGGAAAGTCAAAGTCAATACCCTTTATAGAGGATATATATTATGGGTGTAGATAGATATTTATCATGGGTGTTTTTTATCCACATGTATTAAAATATCGTTTGTTTCCCGAATAAAATAAAAACATGGGTGTAAATATTGTATACAACTGTACATAATTAGGTATTATAGTACAGTTGCATAAATAACTATATTAGTCATCAGAAATTACCCAGCAGCACTATTTGTGTCGATTACCAAGTCTATCATTACTACAGAGAAGGATAAATGTCTTATAATTAATACAGATTCCTAGATTCTGTTATTGGAAAGGTGCTTTCCATACTAAATAAAGTGTCAGACTTGGCTTAACGATTGCGTTGCAATACTTGTAGTTTTATGTCTATGGTTTTGAAATTTTATGTTATTGTGGAATAAAAGAAGAACACGAAGTTTAAACTTATGCGGTAATTTATATTATTATATAATCACTACGCAAATCCAAAAAATACAGAGTTTTACCTAACGATGTGTATATTTTTCTAAACTATGAAGTTGGTGTTGATTATACAAATACATAAATACTTAAAAGAAGAATAAAATTCAACCGTTTATTCTCAGTACTTCCTTTTGTTAGTTCCTTCAAAGAAACTAGTGGCACTTTTTCTTCCCACTTCCTTCGAAAAGATTAAATAAACTAACTGGAAGAATAAGTACTATTAGTTCCTTTGAAGAAACTGTTAAAACGAACTACTGGGAATAAACGAATTCAGCGAAAGGATTCAAACTTTAATATATCCCTTAGACGTCAACATATAATTTGGCGGGGGGTGTTGATGTTCCGTCAGAGCAATCGCGACTCCAGCCTGCTCATCTAGTCTTACACGAGCCCTGCAACCCGAGTCTTTTTTAGAACAGTAGTAGTTCTTCGTATTGCCCATTTGGGAGTACGTATAGCCATCCATCATTAGTAAATGCTTCCCACGATATGTTGGTATCATGGTATACATATTACGGCTTGAACCTGGATAACCAAAATTAAGGGTAAGCGAATGGTCCACTGAGGTGGAACCCTACAAGTACGAGTGCGAGGCGAGTGCCGGAGTTTTTAGTGGGTATTCCAGGGGGGGGAGGGACAGTTCTCTTGTAAAATATTTAATCAAAGAAACTAACGCCATCTGTTATCTGTTGCTACTAAACTAAATTGACATTCATGACAGCAAACGTCCAATAGCACTTGACACCTCACAGAAAATGGCGACTGCATCTTGCGTACACGCGTGTTTGTAGCTCCTTCCATTTTTTGTGAATTACGTCGGCGATATTCGCTGTTTAAGTGCGTAGAGTTGAATGCCCTACAATCTTAGCTGAGGCAACACTCGATAGATGGCGCTGTCAACCAAGTTGGCCATGATTGATTGCAAGAGGGTACTCTTTTCCTGAATATATAATTATACTCTTTGGGGTATTCCCCCTTCCGGGATCGCACTGAGTCAATAAGGCTGGGTAGGACCATGGGAGACGGTCGTGGAGGGATCAGCTGATGATGATGTTGCTATCCCGTTCTGGCAAGCCCCACATTTCGGACCTCCTGCTCACCTGCGGGGGATGCATAAATGCATTTTCTTTTGCATACAAAAAAAAGGATAAGCGTATGCCGGAATAAAGGAAAAAAAAGTTAAGGAGATGATAGAGGTCGCGTCATAGCAATGTGTAGGGAGGAATGGAAAAGACTTCACCGACAAAAGCAGAAGAAGCGTATGCTGACGAAGTTTAAAGGTGCAGGCACATCCCGTGCGACACAGATATGTCTGTTGACATGTGTCTCTACGTTCGTGACAATCATGCTGACCTATGTATGTATGTCGCATCTGCAAAATCTGTACTGTGCTATGCTGTGTCGCCTGCGCCTCAGCTCAGCATATCTCTTAAATGAGCTAAGAAAATTGAGGACTTCCCAAATAAAAAATCTATTTACTTCTTGGCTGTATTATGTTAGATTCCTACCTAACTTGTCTATTTAATCAACTTTGACAATCTTAAAAAGTAGAAAGAGACAGCTACGAAATAACTTTAATAGAAGACTGGATTGTATTACTAATACAATATAGTAACGATGCAAATTTGACGGTACAAAGGAGGTCGCCAATCGCTCATACATTTTAGCCCATTTTATGTACCTTAGGTACATGTATACCAAAATGTAGGGAAAAATACGAGGATTCCGAAAATAATCTTATTTTAGTTCAATATTTACTCAAAACTTAGAAATATATCATTAAAAGTGTGAACTACCTACTTGTAACACAATTAAATTATATGGCAATACTGGATATTCACTATAAAGAACTGTCAAACCAAACGTCATGAGAGACGTCATTCCGACTTCCGAGTTAGAATATGAATATAAGGTTCTTGAATAAAATCAACTTCAACTGAAAATGACAAATGTCAACTTGATAGTTTATTCAAGTATCAAAGAGCTGAATGTTATGATATAATCTGTGTAATAGGTTCTATATCGAGTGAATTTTTCATATTTTTTTCTCACCTGTAAATAACCGGAAAAAAATTATTACTGGTAAGTATATTACTCAGGGTATTATAGGGTATTTTTTTCCGCAGAGTGTACCTCGGTACATCATTTGGGCCATTTTTGGTGACATCCTTTTGGATCATTAGACTGGAAATAATTCAAAGTCCATACAGACTGGAAATGATGGAAAGGACTGATGCCAGACTGATCATGTAATCTCTCTAAGGAAGCTGTCAATTCTGACAATTTATTTGAGAACAAGATGAATTTACTTAAAGGTAGGATTCCGCGGGACGCGGCAGACGGCAGGCGGCAACAGCAGATGACGACGGCATGTGCCGCAACGGCAGACGGCACTACTTTGTAGTATTAATTTGTATGAGACCGATTCCGACATACGACTGCAACTGTGACGTCCTGTCGCGCGGCAGTTGCAGTCGTATGTCGGAATCGGTCTCATACAAATTAATACTACAAAGTAGTGCCGTCTGCCGTTGCGGCACATGCCGTCGTCATCTGCTGTTGCCGCCTGCCGTCTGCTGCGTCCCGCGGAATCCTACCTTTAGAATCATTTGACTGTTTGTCCTAAACCTTCACATAGCCGACAGGCGTCAACACATAATTAGGGGGAGGGTGTTGATGAAACATCACTGCAGTCACAACTCCGCCGTGCTTATCGAGATTCAAACGCGCCCTGCAACCGGTGCTTTTCCTAGTACAGTAATAGTTCCTCGTGTCTCTCATTTGATAGTACGTGTAGCCTTCCATCATAAGCAAACGCTTCCCCCGCTGCGATGTTATCACGGTGTACCCATATGATTTTGGGTCTGAAAAATATTCGTCAGTTTATTTTAAAATGTGGACATTAAAAAGTTAAAAATCGTTAACTTATGACTAAAGCTAGATGTCTTACAAGTGCACAAAAACAACAGTTTTTTTTTAAAATAACTTGATTTTATTTTTATTTTCTTTTACTTGTGTTTTGAGACCTTGCTTCATGCCAATTTTGTTACTTTTAGGCCAACATGAAATCCACTTAGGTTTTGTTTTTAGTAAGAGTCGAAGTGAGACGAGTGACAGCGGCAGCAGAATACCAACTAATCAACAAAGTACTTACAATAAAAATGCGCTACTATCCGTTAGAAGTGTTATATTTCAACAAGTGATCCTTCAAGAGTTGTTTTTTTTTTCTTTTTTGGGGTTATAAATAAGTCTTTTTATCTAAGGATACTATCTAAAGGCCGAATACCTACTAATAAAACCTAATAAACCTACTCAAACGCATTTTAGCTTACATTTTTGGCTGAGCTTCTCAACGTTTCTGAAAATTCTGACAACTTATTTGAAAAAAAAAGATGTAAGTACTTAACTTTAAGAATCATTTGAATGTTAGTCCGAAACCTTTACATAGCTGCCGTTATGCAATACATAACGAGGCGGAGGGTGTGGATGAAACATCACTGCAGTCAAAACTCCGCCGTGCTTATCGAGATTCAAACGCGCCCTGCACCCCGTGTTTTTTCTAGTACAGTAATAGTTCCTCGTGTCTTTCATTTGAGAGTACGTGTAGCCTTCCATCATAAGCAAACGCTTCCCCCGCTGCGATGTTATCACGCTGTACCCATTAGATTTTGGGTCTGAAAAATATTCGTCAGTTTATTTTAAAACACAATGACATGACATTAATAACGTAACTTATAACTTAAGCTAAATGTCTTACAAATGCACAAAAATCATTAGTTTTCTTCAAATTAACTTGATTTTAATTTTATTTTCTTTTACTTATTTTGAGACCTTGCTTCATGCCAATTTTGATACTTTTAGGTCAACGTGAAATCCACTTGGTTTTTGTTTTTAGTAAGAGTCGAAGTGAAGTCGAGTGACCACGGCAGCTGCAATGGTGCCAAAACGTCGGGAAAACCAAAAATCAAACTGAATACCAACTAATCAACAAAGTACTTACAGTAAAAATGCGCTAGTATCTGTTAAAATTGTTTTATTTCAACAAGTGATCCTTCAAGAGTTCTGTTTCTTTTTCTTTTTTGGGGTTATAAATAAGCCGTTTTATATAAGGATACTATCTAAAAACCGAATAGATACTCAAAACGCTTCTAAGCTAACATTTTTGGCTGAGCTTCTTAACGTTTCTGTCAATTCCGACAACTTATTTGAAATCAACATGAACTTAACTTTAAGAATCATTTGACTATTCGTCCGAAACCTTGACATAGCTGCCGTTATGTAATATATAACGAGGTGGAGGGTGTTCATGAAACATCACTGCAGTCACAACTCCGCCGTGCTTGTCAAGATTCAAACGCGCCCTGCAACCCGTGTATTTCTTAGAACAGTAATAGTTCCTCGTGTCTTTCATTTGAGAGTACGTGTAGCCTTCCATCATAAGCAAACGCTTCCCTCGCCGCGATGTTATTACAGTGTACCCATAAGATTTCGGGTCTGAAAAATAAACATTTAAAATTAACGGTAGTTGTTATAAAAATAATAATTAAAAGAATATTAATGCTGTTATTTAAGTACTTTTTTCGTATTATAATAATAATAATTTATTTTTATTTAGATAACGAAGATCCATTTATATTGTTAGTACAGACTTAAAAATTGTTAGTTTATTTAAAAATCTAAAGTTTCAAATCAATTACTCTCAGTAATTATACTTCAAAATTAATAGCTAGACAAACACTGAGGTTTTCTTAAAAGAACTTATTTTTTTTTGTCTGAGAAACAAAAAAAATAAAGTCCACTCAAAAGTGGTATTTGCAATTTTATTAATTTTAGATCAACGTGAAAGCCACTTGGGTTTTCATTTTATTAAGAGTCGAAGTATGCGATATCCCTGTAAATGGTATAAATAATACTTTTACTAATCTCCTTCTCAGAAAAAAGTTCTCGACACGACACACAGACTGACAGACGGACCAAAAACAAATAATCATTTTTTTCGGATACGGACTTTGAAAAATAAGCCGGTTTATTTAAATTCTAAGGATTCTAATGGCTGAATAGGTAAAACACTTTTTACGGATACTTATTTTTTTTTATTATGCCTAGTGAGCGCGTAAGCTTGAGAAGTGAATAGGCCGAATACTTAAACGCTTCTTGGCTAATAGTTATTTTTGGCTCAGATGTCTTATATTAAGAAAGCTGTCAGCTTATTAATTTTTTTGTCAATTCTGACAACTTATTTGAAAACAAGATGAACTTAACTTTAAGAATCATTTGACTATTCGTCCTAAACCTTCACATAGCCGGCAGACGTCAACACATAATTAGGCGGAGGGTGTTGATGAAACATCACTGCAGTCTCAACTGCGCCGTACTCGTCAAGTTTCAGTCGCGCATTGCAACCCGAGCTTCTCCTAGTACAGTGATAGTGCCTCGTGGCTTTCATTTGATAGTACGTGTAGCCTTCTATCATAAGCAAACGCTTCCCCCGCCGCGACGTTATCACGATGTACCCATAAGATTTTGGGTCTGAAAAATAAACATTCAAAATTAACGATAGTTGTTATGAATATTTTAAAGGATATTAATGCTGTGAGTTATTTTGTCGTATTATACTTCAAAATTAACTAGGCGATCTTTGGTTTGCTTTGCTTGACCATACGGTCAGTCTGCCGAAAAGACGGGGATTGAAGTTGGTCGGTCCACAGTTATATTGTTTTTTAATGAGTACGACCGCTGCAAATTTATCAATTTGCCTATTTTAATTATCACGATTGAACAAAGTAGATAGATGTTTAGACGGACAATAAGTTTTTTACTTTATTTCTGCTAAACAGAAAAAATATTATTTATTATCGTTTATTTTATACGAATAGTAACATCTTACAACAACGTAGTAACTTGGTCAAGTGTTTAACAATTTGAAAAATAGTAAATGATAATGGTTTCAGTCAATGCATTAGAACCATCATTATTTTCCTAACAACTTTAACTCTTATCTTTGCAAGTTTTGGTTTAACAATTTCTTTTATATTATTACATTTATGTGTTGTTTCTTATAAACTCTTCACTTGGTGTGATATGCCAGATAACAATTACGATTCTCTAGCAAGCACAGCCTTATCTCACATTTGTTACAATAAAGCTTGGTTTGTCCTTTTGTGCAATATTTACACCGTCCTCTTGATGTGATTGTTGGAACGTGACAAACTTGGTCGTATCGGATAGAATCTGGTGGTCTTTTCGCTGCTGGTTTCCTAATAAGGTGGGTAGAATTTATTCTCTCAAATACTAGACATTTGCTTGAATAATGCTTGGCTTCTTTATCGTTGTTACCTGAAAATGATAAACTCACAATAAAATGGAAGCTACTTTTAATTAGATATTAAAGCCTTCAGATACAACGAGCAACTAATGTGACATCGATATATCGTTAGCGACTCGATACCTCAACGGGGAATGTGCGTGTGGTGTGAGTGTTCCTGTCCTGGAAATTTATTTAACCATACGAAGATTTTAAGAAATAATTGTGCAAACTTGATGGTAAAAACGAAAAATTTGTGAAACCTATGTAGACTAAGTTATGGTCGATTGTATAGAACACTCATACCGCCCGCCTCGCGAAAACGCCATACTTGGTATCATACAATATACAAGACGTATGTTAAAACTATATATATGGAAAAATTGTGCTGAATTTGTGTCAACTATTCATAAAATAATCAATTCATGAGCATGGTTAATTTGGATTTTATAAGGGTTTTTTAGGAACACTCACACCACACAGCGTGTGGTGTGAGTGTTCCTAAAATCTCTAACTTTAACTGAATAATATTGAAATTTTATTACTGTATATTATAATTCGGATTCAAAGTAAATTTGTGACACATAAATCTTGACACAAAACATGCTAGATCAAGAGCAATTAAACATTTTGTTTATTTTTCAATGCTCGTGTGAGTGTTCCATATTTTGGTATTTATTTAATTAACCAGGGGCTGTATTATGACCTCTTATTTCCAGTCAGTTTTCTGACTGGCTATCAATCTATCTCTTTTATTTGTTATACAGCGAGAAAGAGATGTCACTACAGCAATTTAAAAACCTGGCAGGATTTAAGAGCTCGTAAAACGGCCTCAGATCTCGTATACAAGTGGAGGCTGCACCCAAAATTGTGAAAAGTTTGATCCTAAAATTTAAAACATCGTCCATTTCCGTAAGTATTATACTTTAATAGTTATCATTTTATTTACATTTTCAAAGGAATATCTTGGGTATGCTTTTTTATTTCGTCGGACACAATTTTCGTCTACTCGTATTGGCTAACCTTTACTCGTAGTTGTAATAATTCTATTTTTATTGCAGTCTGTTGTTAAATTCTCCAGTGTTTCTGTTTACTAATAACAAGTTATCATGTAAGTTATTATATTTTTCTGTACTTTATATTTTTTTATCGGAAGGGAGTTCAGTAGTCTACTGTGATTTGATTGTGTTAATGAATCCGTACTTTTTATTTGATTGTTAAATTCTTAATCACATTGTAAGTCGTAGCATCTGCAACTATGTAAAAAAATCTTACCAGTTAAACTCCGGTTTCCGAATGAGCTGAAATTTTACATGCATGCCCAAGTAACACAGATAGCTGTATAACTACTCACTTTTAGACTTATTTAAAACTCTGTGCTTATTAAGACTCTTTTAAGAGTACACTGGTGACCCTACAGCTGCATAATAGCAGTCAGTGATATTTAAACAGTTTAGGCTAATTAAGAGCTGCATTAAGGCTTATTAAGACCGACAAAACCACCATTAATACGCTAAAAGTGCTATAAAGGTATATTTTCTCGACTCTATTCAGCTTCTAACATATTCTAAAGCCTAAACCCTAGTAAGGACTGTTTAGTGGATAAAATTTCGCCAAATGCTGTATAAGAAGGTATTTGTGAACTCCTATTACACTAACTTATTAAAGAGGCACGTGTGAACTATTATGAAGTGAATAGCTGTATAATGGATGATATGTGGCGCATATTTCAACTTATAGCTGAATATGTCAACCGCTAATCAGCCTTTATACTGCCATTGATAGTATCTGCATAGCGGCTGATTATACATTCACTAGATGCCTCGCAGCTGCTTAAAGACTCATTAGTGTATCGAATTAACGGCTTCTACTTTATAATGGTTCACATAAGTACCTTAAAACAGATGTTATCTGAATAAAAGAACATATGTGGTACTGTAATCAGTCAATGTAATTAGTAACATAATCCACCATTTTTTGTATAACCTATAAAAATTCTGATTGATTTTTCAACCTTTACGATGTATTGTGCAAGAAATAGGAATGTAATGTATCAGTTTTAACTTCGAAATATCTTAATAATAACTTTTTATCTTATAATTCTTTTCAAAGCACTAAATTTTTTTTTGTCAAGATTACATCACAGCATATTTATATCACAAAACTAATTCAAAACAGAATATTTTCGTGGCGCACTAAAATTTTGTTAGATAATATATATGTATAATGTCAGTAAAATTACGTTCCCAGTCATTTTCCCTTTATAATACATCAAACAGAGTATGAATATGAATATTATCCACCAATGTATCGTTAACTCTAATTCATTCACGTAACATAAAGTGTTCCCGTTTACACTTCAAATATTAGTTCACTTAATTTTACACAGGCCGTAAACAGCCTTGCGCGGTTCAAAATATGTATTAAAGCGTACATGTGACATATTTTCTGAATAAAGAGTAACTTGTGATCTCTTAGTCAGTCGAATTTCAGCGCATAGTACTGTCGTTACCCTTTATAACACTCTTAAATTTCTGCTACACAGCCTGTTACCCTTTATTACACTGTTAAGTTGCTACTACACAGCTCTTAAGCAGCTATGTGAACTTAAGGCTGAATAATTTGTGCCCATTTAAGAGGTGTAAGAGCTGTATAAGGTCGTATACAGCCTTTATGCAGGTTCCTTATTCAGCTTTAGGCGTGATGGAAATCCGTTATTCGGCTGTTAAGCAGCTTTCGTGTGTTACTTGGGTGTAAATCGAATGACAAAACAATATTATTGTTATGACATGAAGCTGGGGCCCTACCGGCTAACTTATCAAACTTCAGCGGGTCTGCCGGGCTTCAGCTTAAAGCCACACAGCCGGCGGCGTGGCGTGACGGGGCGCGACGTGACGGGACGGCTGGCATGACGGTAGAGTTCACACTGCGGGCGTGATCATGCCTACGTCCCGCCCCGCCGCGCTTCCGATCTGTATTCACGCTCGGCGCGACGGAGGCGTGGCAGGACGGGACGCGACACGTCGCGCCACGCCGGCCTGTGTGACGTCGTCCATAGTATCCAGTACATTACAACTGCTCAGCGTCGCGTCGCCGTCCCGTCCCGTCACGCCACGCCGGCTGTGTGGCTTGGCCTTAAAACAGACAAATTGAAGTAAGGTATTTAGTATTTTACCATTTACCGAAGTTATTTGGAAGATATCGATGTTCGTGTGTAGCGTAAGTAACAAAATAACCGTTACATAAAGATGCTGGTAACAATAAACGCAACTTTTAATTGCATGTTATGAACCATATAGTATTATTTTTTTACTTTTCGTATTAATCTCTTTTTTTTGGAATAAAATGCTGAAACCAATGTTTTTTCCCGCTTTTCGTTCATATGCATGGTCACCCTACATAAGACTTTCCTTTGAAAATGTAAAAAAAATGTTAACTATTAAAGTATAACACTTACGGAAATGGACGATGTTTTAAATTTTAGGATCAAACTTTTCACAATTTTGGGTGCAGCCTCCACTTGTATACGAGGTCTGGGTAATTAAATAAATACCAAAATATGGAACACTCACAAGAGCATTGAAAAATAAACAAAATGTTTAATTGCTCTTGATCTAGCACGTTTTGTGTCAAGATTTATGTGTCACAAATTTACTTTGAATCCGAATTATAATATACAGTAATAAAATTTCAATATTATTCAGTTAAAGTTAGAGATTTTAGGAACACTCACACCACACGCTGTGTGGTGTGAGTGTTCCTAAAAAACCCTTATAAAATCCAAATTAACCATGCTCATGAATTGATTATTTTGTGAATAGTTGACACAAATTCAGCACAATTTTTCCATATATATAGTTTTAACATACGTCTTGTATATTGTATGATACCAAGTATGGTGTTTTCGCGAGGCGGGCGGTGTGAGTGTTCTATATAATCGACCATAACTTAGTCTACATAGGTTTCACAAATTTTTCGTTTTTACCATCAAGTTTGCACAATTATTTCTTAAAATCTTCGTATGGTTAAATCAATTTCTAGGACAGGAACACTCACACCACACGCACATAACGGGGATGCATAAAGAACTATGGCACCACAAGCAACTGTGCTTAAATCGTTTGATTGGTTGTTTCAAATGTAATTTCTGACGTAGTTTAACCAATCAAATCCATTGATAGCGGTCGGGTTGCTACTCTAGCGCCATTTGCGATTAGTTTTGCGTGTGGATCCCCATTGGGAGACCTTTGGACCGGTTATAGGTTATATAATATAGGTTATCCAAAGGTTGTGGGTTTGAGTCTCACCTGACAAGCTGGTTAACTAGTTTTTTATATTATTTAACATAACATTTATTACCTTGTAATGCGTAGGCGCACGCACGAGGTCCGCCATCTTGCGGTCTACCACGTTCTACTGTCAACTTGTTGTTTTAGGCATAATGCAGTAAATCCCTAAAACACGGGACTACACACAAACCGACGCCGAGACGTTGCAAACAGAGCAGTAGTAACAAGATTTTCTTCTCTTTGCATTCTTACTACAAACTCTGCATCTTCTTTGTTTTAAGTTCGGCACATTTTTCGGCATAATTATGACTTGCTGCGTCACACCGGGTAGCAAGCAACAGTTATTTATAGTCCTTTGAAACTTTCCATTATGTTTTTCTATGAGTTTCAGTACAAACGCTGCAAATTGATAATCATTGAACAATAGTTATTTGTTATACAATTGACCAAAATCAATTTGTGCTGCGAGTAGGGTTGGGTAAATTTCACGAAAAATTTCGGTCTGTGAAATATTTAGAATAAATTTCATTTTGGTTTGAAATATTTCAATTTAGAGTGAAATTTATTTTTGAGTTTCATCTGACCTAAATAAAACAAAATCACATGCATTTTGTCAATATATCAACATAATTATAGAACAAAACAATAAACAAATAAGTTGGCTTAAATTACGAATAGCTTTGGCTATTTTATTACAACTTTTAATAACAAAATATTCAATGTCTGTTTCGATTGTCGGCCACGATGGCGTAGAAGAAAACGACTTCATCAACATTACGAAGGAATATGTAGAAAACTATCAATAAAAGTCGAAAAGTAGGACCAATATTCAGAAAATTTTAAGTTTAACCGTGGCCGCGCAGTCGAAACGTGGAGAACCGAGCGGCCACACAGTTCTCTTAAATGGAGCTTAGTAGGGGACAGGGGTCCCATTCTTTTTGCTATAAATTTCGTAGAAAAATATAGAAAGTATAAAAAAACCCTAATGTTTGGATTTCACGACCTACATAGCTTAAATGCTATATAGTCCGCGCGGTCACGCAGTTCTTTTAAACGGAGCTTAGTAGGGGTCCTATTATTTTTGCTAATCGCTGATACGATTATGTAGAAAATATAGACAGTATAAATAAAGCCCTAATGTTTGGACTTCACGACCTGCTACAGAAATTAAATGCTATGGCCGCGCGGTCGAAACGTGGAGAACCGCGCGGCCACGCAGTTCTCTCAAACGGAGCTTAATAGAGGTCCCATTCTCTTTTATAATCCCTGATACGTTTAGGTAAAAATAGTAGACAGTATAAATAAAGCCCTAAGGTTTGAATTTCACGACCTACAGAAAAACGTGGTCGTAAAGTCCAAACATTAGGGCTTTACTTATACTGTCTTAATTATCTACGAAATAGTATCTGCGATTAGCAAAATAATGGAACCTCTACTACGCTCCGTTTGAGACAACTGCGTGGCCGCGCGGTTCTCCACGTTTCGACCGCGCGGCCATAGCATTTAATTTCTGTAGCAGGTCGTGAAGTCCAAACATTAGGGCTTTATTTATACTGTCTATATTTTCTACATAATCGTATCAGCGATTAGCAAAAATAATAGGACCCCTATAAACTTTCTGAATATTGAACCTACAGATTTGCGACTTTCATTGTTAGTTTTCTACATATTCCTTCGTAATATTGACGTAGTCGTTTTTCTTCTACGACACCGTGGCCGAGAAATCGAAAATCTGTAATATTATCGAACTGCTCGCAAAATTTCATGAGAATCGGTTGAGAAATGGGACCTGTAGAGGAAAACAGACAGCTAGAGAGTCAAACTAAAATTTGTTTATGTATATATCTCCGCCATTTTGAAGAATTAAAAAAAAACTGGCTTGACAGTAAAATTCTATATAATTTTCGAACCTGTCCACAAAATTTGACGAGAATCAGTTGAGAAATGCACCTGTAGAGGAGAACAAACAGTGCTGGAATGGCGGGCTGAAATGTCTCTTTTACATATGTCCGCCATGAAAAATTTCGAAAAACAGGCTCGACAGTAAAATCCTTACTAATATTATAAATGCGAAAGTCCGTTTGTTTGTTTGTTTGTTTGTTTGTTACGCCTTCACGCCCTAACTACTGAACCGATCGTCATGAAATTTTGCATACACGTTGTCAGGGGTATAGAGAAGGACATAGGGTACCTTTCATCCTGAAAAAAAGTATTGTTCCCGAGGGATAGTAAAAAACCTTTCCACGCAGACGAAGTCGCGGGCGGCCGCTAGTTCTATATAATTTTCGAACCTGCCCATAAAATTTCACGGGAATCGATTGAGAAATGTGACTTGTAGAGGAGAACAAACAGCGCCGGAAAACTGGACTGAAATATGTTTCTTTTACATATCTCCACCATTTAGAAAAAAATCGAAAAACAGGCTTCAAAAAAAATGTTTATGTTATAGGCAAACGCCGAAGCTCAGGCACTCTTAGGTTTGTCTAGTCAAACCTCAGGTTTGACAAGAAGCATTAGTCAAAGCCCAAAATAAAATCGTGTTTTGGGCCTTTGACTAACTAATTTATGGCCAAACCTAGGAGAGACCAACTTGGACATTCAAAGCCTAACGAAACACAATACGATCAAATCGGAATTTGACCAATTGGACTTGAATTAGGTACCTACAGAATGTGTTAATTTATTTAATTAACTATTTTCTTGCGAACCGAAGATTTCTGTTGTCTGTTAAAAAAATACCCACGAAATTTAATACAATCGTCTTAAATTCCTAACCTATCACGTGGCCTATAGGAGTAACGCAGACTCTTTGACTAAACTTAACCTCAAGATTATGAAAAACATCATTCATTTCCGATGTGATATTTAGTCAAAGCTGCCTTACTCCTGTAAGTCACGTGATAGATTAGAAATTTAAGACAATCGCGAAGCGCAGCAGAGCGTTCATCTTAAATTTCGTGGTTATTTTCTTTTAAACAGACAACATAAATTTTTTGTTTACAGGAAGATTGTTAATTTAGTTAAATTTTCACTCTACAGAATGTGCTTTTTATAGTTGTCCAAACAAAATATCAAATTCTGTGCCTAATTTAAGCGTGACTGGTCAAACTTCGATTCGATCGTATTCGGCTTTCGACTGCCCAAGTTAGTCTCTCCCAGGTTTGGCCATAAATTTGTCAGTCAAAGGCCGAACGAAATATGCCATTGGTTTTGACTAAGCCTTCTTGTCAAACCTGAGGTTTGACTAGGCAAACGTAGGAGCGCCGGGACTTCGGGGTTTGACTATAACATTTATATAATTTTCGACCCTGCTCACAAAATTTAACAAGAATCGGTTGAGAAATGCGACCACAGGAGAACAACAGCGCCGGAAAGCCGGACTGAAATATGTTTTTTTACACTTCTCCGCCATTTTGAAAAATTTCGAAAAACTGGCTCGACCATAAAATTCTATATAATTTTCGAACCTGCTCACAAAATTTCACGAGAATCGGTTGAGGAATGCGACCTGTAACCTATAGAGGAGAACAAACGGACAGCAGGAAGAACATACGAAAGATTGTTGCCCAAGCTGAAGCAGAGACGCTTCGCTCGCGCTTCGCGCTCGCTCGGTCAATTACCTAAGCCTTTAAATTTCATTTAATACGTTAAAATAGTATACTAATTCAGAAAATAAGGGATTTCTAGTTCTGAAAATAAATTTCACTCAAAAGTGAAATATTTCAACCCGTTTTGAAAGATTTCATAAATTTCATATAAATTTAATTTTCATTTCATTGAAATTTTCACTGGACCCATCCCTAGCTGCGAGTATCTAGTATAGGTACCTATTTATGTTTCTTAAAAATATGATCGTGAATGCTGAAATCTTAAAATAAATATTAATTTTAATTAATAACAAACATGCACAATTTGAAGCTAAGGTTCTGTCGTCTATTTAATAGCCTGAGTAAAATACAGTATGTGTCCCTGGATAAAGTGCAATCCCGAAAGGGGGCGAAACTAGACTATTAAATGAATAATAAAAAATACAAAAAAAATATTCCATCAATTTTTTTTTTGCATAATTAAGGGAATGAAATTTTTGTGAGTTATTTGCGACACAACACAACACAATAGTATATTTCTAGCGTTAGTGTCTGAGACTGAGAGTAATGAGCTTATGAATTATGCAGAATAGAAAAGCAGGGACAGGAAAAATAAAAGGTCACCAACGTTTTTATACGGAATAAATATGTAAATTATATCTTTATTATTTAACTAAATAGTTTTCTATTCTTGTCGTGGTAGATTCTAAAACATGGTTCCAGACACAAAAACACTTGGCAGGCCGAACAGCAGTAGCGAGTCTCTTTCCTGATCTTCGCCTTATAACAAACTTTGCAACGGCGGTATAATTTTTTTCTTGTCGTTATCGGCACTGTTGGCAGGTGATCCAATATTTTACCCGGTAACAAATCCAGATTTTGAAGGTCAATTTCTTTTAAGTTTACGTTTACTGCGAAGCAATAAGAAATATTTACCATCCTATTTTTTTGTATCACATACGAGTTAGTTAGTATATATGTTATAGTCAAACCCCGAAGTCCAGGCGCTCCTAGGTTTGCCCAGTCAAACCTCAGGTTTGACAAGAAGGCTTAGTCAAAGTCCAAAACTAAAGCGTATTTCGGGCTTTGACTAACGAATTTATGACCAAATCTAGGAGAGACCAACTTGAATAGTCAAACCCCGAAACTCAATGCGCTCAAATCGGGGTTTGACCTAAATTAGGGTCAGTCAGAATGTGTTATTTTGTATGTAAAGGTGTAAAAATACATTCTTTAGAGTGAAAATGTAACTAAATCAACAATCTTCCTGTGCAACAAAGATTTCTTTTGTCTGTTAAAAAAAACCACGAAATTTAAGACGCTGCGTTTCGCGATCGTCCTAAATTTCTAACCTATCACGTGACCTACAGGAGTAAGGCAGCTTTAACTAAATCTAACATCGGAAATGAATGCTGTTTTTCATACATATTTAGGTTAATCTTAGTCAAAGCTGCCTTACTCTTGTAGGTCACGTGATAGGTTATTTTTTTTTTAACAGACAACAGAAATCTTTGTTTCACAGGAAGATTATTTATGTTAGTTAAATTATCACTCTAAGGAATGTATTTTATACTTTTAAATACAAAGAAACATATTCTGTACCAAATTAAGTCTGACTGGTCAAACCCCGATTTGATCGAATTGCGTTTCGGTGTTTGACTGTCCAAGTTAGTCTCTCCTAGGTTTGGCTAGTCAAAGGCCGAAACACGCTATTAGTTTTGGACTTTAACTAAGCCTTCTTGTCAAACCTGAGGATTGACTAGGCAAACCTAGGAGCGCCTGGACTTCGGGGTTTGACAATAACATCTACACCAGTCAGTATCAGTCTTTTGAGTTGCTGGAAACTTTTGGCATGTGATCGGCTTTTTCACCTAGTGAGAAATCTAAACAGTTATAAATACAATTTTTGTAGATTCTATAAAATTAAAGATTGAGGTGTGATTAGCCATTCACCCGTTAGCCAATCTAAATTGGGTTATTCACTGAAGATCTCATTCCCCGAGGATCATGTCCCGGAGGATCTCGAATTTGTATTGTTTAAGTTCATGAAGATAAAAACAATTCGATATCCTTCGGGACATGATCCTCGGGAAATCAGACCCTCAGGGAATAATCCTCTAAATTCAGATGATCTTTTTTTTACTTATGATTTCTGCGAATTAATAAGAAATCTTTAACATCCAACGAGTATATACACCACAGTCTTTTGAGTTGTTGGAATCTTTGAAAAATCATTTTCAGTCTTTGTTTCTCTAATTATATTTTGTAACCAGCCGCAAATAAAATACATTGTTCTTATTGCCCACATTTTTAAGGGCACATAATCTCAACGTTTTGCCAGACAGTAACAGGAAAAGAAAAGGTCAAAATACACCGAAATCCCTTTATCTGTATTTTTAATATAAAATCGATACCTGTAACAAGAATTTGACGAAAGGGATATTTTGCTCAAAATGACTTAAAAGTACAGTTGGTTTCAGAATTTTCTGCTCTTTCTAGCTAGTGGTATAATTGAAAAAAAATACGTAATAGACAATGATTATTTACAATAAGTGTATATTGTTACAGTAATTTAAAAACAATCCCAGTCACCAAAATATTCAAATTTAATTTATATTATTATATCACTTACATCAATTTTACACAGAAGCTAGAGAGAAAAAAAGGTTTTTTTTGTCGTACTTACATGAAAGAAATTTTGAAAAATTGATGTATGAGACATACATATTTTTGAAAAACATGGTTTGAACAATTAAGTGCTATCAGTTTATCAGTTAGTTTACACTACAGCCTGGTTACAGACAGACAGATAGACAGACAGACGGACAGTGAAGTCTTAGTAATAGGGTCCCGTTTTTACCCTTTAGGTACGGAACCCTAAAAAGAAAAAGGTACTGAACTGTGTTGTCTACATCATATTTATAAGATAATGAATTGGGTCTTTGCATAACAAATATATCAAACTCACTTATCAATTTTGTTATAAAACCCATTGCACCCTGGAGACACCAACGGCCAATACTATGAAATTTACGGTATAAAAAAACCGGCCATTTGCGTGTCGGGACACGCGCCATAGGGTTCCGTAGTTACCTTATACCATACCATATTTAATACCACCTATAATTTTTCGCTTGCAAAAATAACTTTGTTTTTCACAGTGTTGGTATGAATGACAAAGTTATATTTGCGGTTTTGGAAAATGTGCTATATCTCAAAAACTAATTACTATATCTCGTTCAAACAATTTTAGTTGAAAGTGTTTATTAAGATCTATAGCATATATTTTTTTTAGATTTTTCACTCTCTTATTTCAAAAGTTAAAGGGGGGGGGACACACATTTTACCACTTTGGCGCTGAATATCTTTCAAACAGTTGACTTTGAGAAAAAGTTGTTTTAGGAACCTCAATGTCATTTTTCAAGACCTATCTATAGACACCCAACACGTGTTGATTTGAAGAAAAAAAATTTTTTCAGTTTCAGTTCCATGTATGGGGAGCCCCCCCTTAATCTTTTATTTTTCTTATTTTTGTATTAAATTCGTTAAGCGGTTAACAGAATACATCTACCTACCAAGTTTCAACTGTGTAGTCTTAATACTTTCGGAATAAAGTGGCTGTGACATATGGACAGACAGACAGACAGACAGACAGACATGACGAATCTATAAGGGTTCCGTTTTTTGCCATTTAGGCTACGGAACCCTAAAAAGCGAGCTTTTGCTCGATATTGATAACGACTTGACATTTGAAATGTTCACAGATCGTGTATTTCTATTACTGCTATAACAACAAATGCTACAAACAGAATAAAATAAATATTTAAGGGGGGCTCCCATACAACAAACGTGATTTTTTTGCTGTTTTTTGGTACGGAACCCTTCGTGCGCGAGTCTGACTCGCACTTGGCCGGTTTTTTTAATGTTAAGAAAGCTAAAATAAGATCTTTTTTTACGGTTTTGACTATCATGGTTATAATTCGATAAAGGTAATATCAAGATATGTATGTAATGAATAGTACTTTTTCGGGATGAAAAACAACCCTATGTCCTCATCTGTAACCCTGACAACGTGTATGCCAAATTTTGTGATGATCGGTTCAGTAGTTAAGACGTGAAGGCGTAACAAACAAAGAAACAAATGGACTTTCGCTTTCATTATTATGAAAGCGAAAGTCGAAAAATATTCAGCCAAATTGTTTTTTTTCGGACATTCCCCATTGCCGATATTTTGTCACATACAGAGAAAATAATAACTTACTTATATGATTTCAAATATCCTTACTAATATTATTAGTAATATTATTATTAGTAATATTATTAATATCTGTATGTGACAAAATATCGGCAATGGGGAATGTCCGAAAAAAAACAATTTGGCTGAATATTTTTTAGAAAAAACATTTCAGAATTTTCGGTTGCGTAAAAATAAAAATAAAAAATAAAGTCTCTTCGACTTCACAAGTATACAAAAGTAACAGCAGAATGGAGATTTTTTACCACCACCTTTACCACCACCTGTCACAACCACAACATGGTATTAAAAAAAAGTTTCAACACAAAATGTCAAAAGCTCTTTTTAGGGTTCCGTAGCCAAAATGGCAAAAAACGGAACCCTTATAGATTCGTCATGTCTGTCTGTCTGTCTGTCTGTCTGTCTTTCTGTCTGTCCGTCCGTATGTCACAGCCACTTTATTCCAAAAGTATTAGGACTACATAGTTGAAACTTGGTAGGTAGGTGTATTCTGTGAACCGCTTTACGATTTTTACACAAAAATAAAAAAATGAAATATAAAGGGGGGGCTCCCCATACATGGAACTGAAACTGAAAATATTTTTTTTCTTCAAACCTATACTTGTGGGGTATCTATAGATAGGTCTTTAAAAATGACATTGAGGTTTCTAAGACTATTTTTTTTCAAAGTCAACCGTTTGAAAGATATATGCCGCCAAAGTGGTAAAATGTGTGTCCCCCCCCCCCCTTTAACTTTTAAAGTAAGAGGGTGAAAAATCTAAAAAAAAATATAAGCTATAGATCTTAATAAACACTTTCAACGAAAATTAGTTTGAACGAGATACAGTAATTAGTTTTTGAGATATAGCACATTTTCCAAAACCGCAAATATAACTTTGTCATTCATACAAACACTGTGAAAAACAAAGTTATTTTTTCAGACGAAAAATGATAGCGGTATTAAAATATGGTATGGTATAACGTACCTACGGAACCCTACTGCGCGTGGCCCGACACGCACTTGGCCGGTTTTTTTAATACTTGCTGTGGTTGTGGCCGGTTGTAGCAAAGGTATAGTCGCCATTCTGCTGTTACTTTCGTACATTTGTGAAGTCGAAGGGACTTTAATTTATTTAAAAAAATTCACGCAACCGAAAATTTTGAAACTTTTTTCTAAAACTAAGGGAGATTATTCCTACCTATAAAAAAATATGCAGCCATTTTTAATTTTTCGGTCATTCCCCATTTCATAGGCAAGGACCCATATTTGGTTTTGGTGTTTTTTTTATTGATTTATTCTTTTTTAAGCTAATAAATTTAATAGAAAAAATAATAGAAAAAAATCGACTCACCCGCAGCTCAGACGGGACTCGAACCCGCACCCTTGGGATTCCGGCCAATGCACTGACCAATTATGCTACCGAGTCTCTAGTCTCAAGAGTCTCGATTTTTTCTAGTATTTTTTCTATTAAATTTATTAGCTTAATATAAAAATAGCATTGTGAATGCCTAAAATCAAAAATTACTATTCTTTTTTCATAAATATTTTGTTATAAATGAAGAAACGTCATCTGTGTAATTAGGTAGTTTAGTTAAGGCGGCTCTTGGTGAAGTGACAGCTAATGATTTGACTCCCCTCACCCTGCCACCCTCTACATTACATCGCGAGTCATTTATTAGCGACATCTATTAAAAAATTTGAAAAACTAAGATGTAATTTATTACCGACATCTATTAAAATTTTTGAAAACTAATGCGTAACCTACACAAAGCTTGGCCAAAATTCACGGACCATAGAAAGTTGGAGACACGGCAGCATGGCATTGTTAAAATATTAAATTTTAATTTTATGTAGGTAAAATGAAGGTAAATTGTTTTATAAAAAAACAAGAAATCAGCAATGTTCAATCAATCAGCCGCAATTTATATTAAAATTAAATTATGTATGAAGTCAAGTCTGTTTCATGTTTTAGTTATTTTACTGTTTTTTTTTGAAGTGAAAACTTCTTTAGCGGTGTTGTACGCTTTTTGTAATGGGGAAAAAATGCTAAACTCGCGTCAGTAAGAATCACGTGGCTGATAGAAAATGCGTAAGACGGATGTGACGGATGGAGAGTAGACAGCTGGCGGCGGAAGTATATACCTACTTTCAAGTGTAATCTCTTTCTACGGGGCGCGTTGAAAATGGCGGCGCATCATTTTAAGACGTAAACACTTGTGTCACCAGCAACGCACTAATTTTGAAAATGGAACTAATAGCAGCGATCTCTTCGATGATGAAAAGTCTATACTTATTTATACTCTGTGACTATAAGTTTAAATCGTAGAATGCGTGCATGTAGAAATTAAAAAGGCCACTGGCGCAAAATCTTTAGAATTTTTCTCTAATTACAAACTGATTGAATTGTGTGACTGTATAGTAACAGGAAAGAAATAATTTTAATCCTTTGCCGCTAATTTCAAAATATCAAAAATGCACAACGTTTATATTCAAGTTTCCACTTCTGCCGGCACTCCCGGAGTGCCAACCGATTTTTTCACATTTTGCATAGTACTTATACTCGTAACTAGGTACGTCTTATGGTCATGCTCACTTTAAACATTTCTGCGGTGGTGTCGTGTGAGGCGGGTCGTTACGTTCCCTCAAATATGGTTGAGCGAAACGATGGCTGGTTCATGCGTCATGCTCGTGAACGGATGCTGCCAGTGGGAATGGGTCTGCTTCTGAGTATCGATCTTAACGCATATTGAATTGTAAGAATTGGGTTTTTTTCATTATTATTTTTTATATCTTGTATCAAGTGTTTTTTGGGAAATATTGCCTACTTAGGAGTAGCAGACAAAGTGATTTCCCAACTAGTTGAAAGTTATTTACTCTCACAATTACCTATCCATTACATAGTAGGTAATTAACTTCAACCTACCTATTGCGTGTAAACTTTTGTTAATTATTGTGTAAATGACCTCACTTTAAATGTTGAGGTCATTTTTAAATGTTGACGACTGTATGAAATATACAGGGAGAAAAAAGCAGCCCTTGACGAGTTTCTTGCCGGTTCTTCTCGTTACAAGGTCTCCCGCTTAGGGTTTGCGAACCGATGGCGTAGCTTCTATGACATTCACAAGTGCTTGTAACAAACAGCCTAGACTGAATGCATGATTTTTTGAATTTTGAATTTTTTGAATTTATTTCAAAGGTTTTTTTATAGTGATCGCGTCGCGCGCAGACTATTGTATGGCATCATTGAAATGATGGTGTTAGTTCCTTTTCCAAATAATTTTAAAAGATCGTTTTTTTCGGAAAGGAAGTATTTTGATTATCTACTTACTACATTTTTCGTGTTTTTTTCAATTCAATTCAAATGCATTTACTAATTTTGTTGACAACTACATTTTGTTTATTGATGGTGTAATATATTGGTATTTGTTGGTAAAATAGGTATACGCAATAATAAACATTATTACTAGAGGAGATTAATATTTCTGGTAAGTATAGTAGGTACTTTATAATCTAACCACTACGAAAAAAATATCATAGAATCTAAAACCTATATCGATTGACGAAGTTTGAGGCCTGAAATCACGACCGTTTAAAAGATTTCAATAATATAAAACATTTTTTATAAATTATGAAGTTGGATAAACAACAGTAATATGAAAAAGCTTTTGACGTAAGTAGGTACTAAACAAAACAGGCTAACTTTTTTAAGTTGGTGTGCGTTCACTGCGTCTAAATAGTAATAAAAATTAGAGAGTGCCCTCCCCCCCCCCCGCCCCGGCTTTTGTGTCTGCCAATTTACAATTTGCCATCATTTTAGATTGATTAGGCCTCATACAAAACCGGCCAAGTGCGTGTCGGGCCACACGCAGTAGGGTTTCGTAGTTACCATATTCCATGCCTCATTTAATACCACGTCATTTTTCATCTGCAAAAATAACTTTGTTTTTCATAGAGTTTGCATAAATGACAAAGTTATATTTGCGGTTTTGGAAAATATGTTATATCTCTAAAAATAATTAATATATCTCATTCAAACCAATTTTAGTTGAAAGTGTTTATTAAGATCTTCAGCATACATTTTTTTTGATTTTTCACTCTCTTATTTTAAAAGTTAGAGGGGTAAACACACATTTTACCACTTTGGCAGTGTATATCTTTCAAACGGTTGACTTTGAGAAAAATAGTCTTAGAAACCTCAATGTCATTTTTAAAGACCTATCTATAGACAATAGACACCCCGCACGCATAGACGAAAAAATTTTTTTCAGTTTCAGTTCCATGTATGGGGATAATAATCTTAATAAAATAAAGGGATTTATATATTTAAGATAATAATCTTAAAAATATAAATCCCTTATCTTTTATTTTTGTGTAAACATCGTAATGCGGTTCACAGAATACATGTACCTACCAAGTTTTAACTGTGTAATTCTAATAGTTTTGGAATAAAATGGCTGTGACATACGAACGGACAGACAGACAGACAGACATGATGAATCTATAAGGGTTCCGTTTTTTGCTTTTAGGCTACGGAACCCTAAAAACGTGCTAATAATCCAGAGCCTGTAGCCAAATGTCACATTAAAATTTTCGCTATCACTTCACTCCGAAAAATGTATGAATCAAGACTATAATCCTTACTACTATGATTCTTAAATTCGATTACTTACTTACATTAACATATGATTTTAAAATTAGATTGTTAACGAAACCTTAAGAGCAGGTTCACATGACAAGCGCTTAATGCGAGTTTTGATAAAGTGCACGTTGAACGCTGCGCTAGCGCTCGACTGTTGTCAGCGCGCGTCAATGCGCGCTTATATTATCGAATCCAAATTCGAATCCATCGAATTATACCAAATTATTGAATCTGAAAAAAATTACCGCGCGTTGAGCGCTTGTCATCTGAACGTACCCTATGTCATTTCCATACAGTTTCAGAAGCGAAGCGATAACGATTTGCAAATATTACTTTGACTAGGCGGTCTGATGAGAAACCCTATCGATTGGTATCGCAAAAATATATTTGGTGGGTTCGATTCCTGGATGAGGCAAAGTATTGGGACAGCCTACAGATCGCGTGATGCGTTTTATCGACACGTGACTGTCAAAACCCTTGTCCTTAAAAGTAATAAATCGATATTATTATGGCGTTTCAGTGGTCACTGGTCAATGGTCATGCTAGGGGGGGCAGGATGGTATAAATATTCTTACCTATACCCTACCTGCATGCATCCAAATCTGTCCAGTTCGAGCATTTAAAAAGTTATAGTGAAATAAATTAACTCACAGTCGTGTGATTTATTACCTACAAATGTTTGATTTGAAGACTCATATATAGTATTCAATAGGTAGGTATTTTATACTAACCGTCCTTTCGCGTAATTTTTATATCTATGGCAAAATAATGCATCAGAGGGCCTATTACAAAACAAAAAAGAAACCGATAGTCGGACGCAATTCGTCGTTCAATTTACTTGATATTGAACCTTATTGGTGAGGAAATAGTGCCACGGTGTTGGACGAATATCGTACGCTTATCGCGATGCTTTTTTGTAATAGTCCTTCAGTTCGAAATGAATTTTCAAAACATAATTGTAACATTCTGACAGTGCTAAAGCAAGGCTAAAACAAACGAGCGAGACATAGAGAACTGTGTAGCTGTCAGTGGGAGCATGAGCGATACGTGTTCCCCGTCCGAGCGCCGGTGGCGGTCTGCCGCCCGCTCCCCTCGAGGGCACCCTCTATCAAAAATGTATCTGAATTTTTGAAAAATTGTCGCGAAAATCCCATAAATGGTCTTTTCGAAAATGTCTTTCGTGGAATTTGTAGCATTTTTTCTCCTCTATCGATTGGTGGTAACGAGATTTCCATAGGACTCGTAGTTACGGAGGAGATGCACAGAAACAAAAGTGTTAGTCGATTTTATTTATGATATTTTTGGCATAATGTAAAATATTTTTAACAAATGTTAATCGTGGAATCGATAGGCAAAATGTTGAAGATTCTTATGGTATATTTACTTTGTTTTAATATTCATTAAATAAAGAGGAGATAGAGAATGAAAACCTACTAAAAACCACGTTTTGCTAGGACAACGGCCTTAAAACGCGGCGGTTTTATAGTATCACAGACCATACAACAAGTACTATGGTATGGAATGTCCGGGGTGGGACTGAAACTGTTGTCAACAAGTGTGACGTCATTTCTGCGGCGGCGCGCGGCACCGCGCGTCACCCACCGCCGGACAACGCGCGGCGAGACGTGCGGTGCCACAACGCGATTATGTGTGTAGGCCCTAAGACTGACTTAAAATCGTGCGGTGCATTTAGACTACACATTTTAAGAATCTTAATATCGAGCGGGCCCCGGCTGCGCAATTTTAAGATTCTTCTTACTCTGTTTACACTAAGCTTAGTCTTAAAATCGCTTGCTTAAGATTGTGTAATGTAATTGAGGCTTTACTGATAGCACTTGAAAAGCATAATAGGTAGTTAATTGCTAAAATTTAATAATAATAAATAAATAAATGCTTGGACAATTTCACACAGCTCAAATCATGTAAAAACGCAAGTCCTTGAAAAGTTAACAGGTTTTTTCATTTGCTAACCCTGAAAATCTGCGCTTTGTCCCTTACGTCGTAAGAATTTATTACAGGTATCATTTATTTTTTCGCTTTATATATATTAGTTTTTTATACTGTACAGGTATCGTAATTATACTATCGTGGTAGATTTTAAAACATGGTTCCAGACACAAATTCACTTGGCAATCCGAACAGCTGTAACGAGTCTCTTTCCTGATCTTCGCCTTAGAACAAATTTTACATCGTTGGTATTTTTTTGTCCATGTTGGCACGTGATCGGCTGTTTCACCTAGTGAGAAATCCAAACAATTATAAATATAATTTTTGAAGTTCTATTAAATTAAAGGTTTCTGAGAAAATAAACAGGTTAATGAAATCTTATGTAATAAAAATACTTAACATTACTTTCAGTCGTTTTACACAAAACTTGTAAGAGGTAAAAAAACACTAAAAACTATCGAAAATTTAAGAAACAGAATTTGAGAATGTTAATTGTAAAAATAATTAAGTTTATCTGCCGTACTGATAAACGAATAATAAGTTTATACTAAGAATAACCAAAAAGTTTGTCGCTTTGAATTGAGATATCAAACGTAAGAAGTAATATTGCTAAGCAATATTTTTGGTTAAACTAAGTATTAACTTGTTCTTAATAACCAAAATATTGTAGATAAGTAGGTACATTATTCATACTTTTTAAAGGATAATCAAAAAAATTATGTAAATTAATAAAACAAGGATCTAAAGAATAATATATTAATTAACTACAGTTGAAATATTAAGGTTGATAATATTTTAGCACCCTCAAGTTTAAATCAGTTGACAGTTTAGAATAATCTTATAATGTTGAACAGAATTTAGATAGTCCAAGAACTTGCTCCTCCAGGAGTAGCAATAGGAAGTGCAAAGAAATTAATAGGTAATCAACACATAGTAATTTTCTTTCATCAAATTCATTCTGTCGATGATAAAAGCAGTTCCTTCTCATATACATGCGGGTGTTTTCTACGGATGTGGCGTTTCAAATTGGCGTACATTCCTGGTCGCATCCTTAACACTGCTGAACATATTACACATACTGATTGTTCATCATCAATTCTCTTACAGTAGTCCTTGGCCCAAGCAAATCTCATTGTTCTATCTGAAATCAAAAATTGTTATACTAAATTCCGAAAAAAATTACTGCGATATTTTTACTAACAAAACTACTCGTAATCTATCCTTGGGAAAAACAAACTACAGGTTGTTAGATCAATGACAAAAAAGTTAATAGATTTTTAAAAGTATTTGGTAATAGATTAATAAATAGCATCTTAGTAAATAGATCAATAAAAGGTGAGAATCGTCTTTAGTACCTGACTTTGGCAACGCATCCGAAATGTCTGTAGTGGCTGTTTTCGCAGTTTTTCCATCAATAATTTCATCAGAAGTGCTTTGTTCTTTCTGGATTTTATTTACATCACTTTCATTTTCATCTTTAGACGATTCTATGACCGTCTCGTTTTCTTGAATACTAGGTATGCTTATATTATGTTCCCTCATCCATAGCATTGTTCTTTGTAACTCCATTTTAAAAATGTCAGGATGTTTTCTTCCAATATGCCGTTTCATATTACCATTACTGCGTAGAGATAATTTTAATACAGCCGAACATATTAAACATTTTGATGTGCGTTCATCGAGTTTTTGCATGTATTTTCTTAACCACCCCCTTCGCATTGGAGCTGGAAGAAATTAAACAAGTATGACATTAATAAAAACCTTAAATAAAATAAAAAGGATCTAGTTCACACTGGCTCTACTAACTAACAATTATTATTTTTAGACGATATTCAAGACAGAACGGTACAGACGTACACCTATGCCAAAAATATTAGTGTGTGGCAAACATGTTGGTCCACACTCTCTAGGCTCTTCCAATGACGCTATCTCGCTCACAAGGATTACAATGTCAACTTTTAAAATTTTCATTGGGCGTAAAAATACTTACCACGTTTAGAAATCAAAACTGCAGTTTCACTTTCATCATTAGTACCATCTTCTCTTTCGATTCCAGTTTTGATATCTTCAGTACTTGTTATGTAATCTATATCATCTAATACTATTTCATCTTCTACATATTCTAAAATAAAGACCTCTTCGGTATCATTGGTATTGGTATCACTAACATTCATTAGCATCTGTTCTTTATCGTAAATATCAGGATGTTTTCTTCTAATGTGTCGTTTCATATTTCCGTAGTTCCCTTTAGGCAAGCTCAATATCGCTGAGCAAATCGTGCACTTATATCTGTTTTCACTAACATAGCTACAATAATCTCTTTCCCATTGAATGTTCTTTTCTAAAAAGGAATTAATTGAATTTTTAGAAAGTAGTAAAAGTAGAAAGTTCATTTTAAAATTATAATTAAGTGAAATTATATAGAAATAGGTTCGACTAGACTAAGTACAATGTGTAATATCTTAGCCATAATGGTTAAAAAAACATACTATCGAATAAATAAGGTGCATAATACCAACAAAAGCAATCGTCATTTTAACAAAATGATACGATACGTACTATCAACGATACGAACAATAGCAATTGAATATTTATTATGGAACTTTACAATTTCAATTTTAACATATATTTTTTTACTCAAAACCCTGCTTAATAATATACATATAAAATATGCAAAATCAAGCCTGGCACTTTAATCATTCAGTCATGATTACTCACAACTACGGTTGCATTGCAATGGTCAAGCACCTGACCTAAGAGTCACAGGAAGACTCTAGTGTGGCCTGTCGTACTTAACTTACTCAGTTAAGTACGACAGGCCACACTAGACTTTTACTGCATAAAGAAACATCCAAGAAAAGAACTAAAAACCTTAACAATTTCAAAACATATATGAATGTATTTACATAGTTAAATGTAAAAAGCGTACAAAGAGGCATACTCATATTACAAGGCATAAAGTTTTTCATGAAACTGAAGCGAATGTTAACATATTTATAAGTAAGATTTATTTTTTCCGTTCCGCAAAAGACTAATTCAATAAATATAAAAATAAGAATGAAACTAAATTTATTTGCTTTAATTTCATCCTATCAGCCAGCACATTAAATATTATGAGTTGGCTGATAGGATAAGACTCAACTCAGGACACGAATTTCGCGTTGTGGCTTTTTGGTAGTGAACACAAACCACAACGCGTTGAGAGCGGTTTTTTCCCTCATTTGGCGATTTCGGTCTTTGAGCCTCACATTTATAATAAAATATAGTCAAATCATCGTATAATTAACAATGTCTTTCTTTTTCATTCAATTCCTAGATTTTAATATAATCTCCATTAGGAGCTAACGTGTATTTAGGCGGAGGATGTTCGTGGGTACATTTTGCTTTCACAACTATTCCAAACTCATCCAACTTGATACGAGCTTTACACCCGGCATTCTTCTTGGAGCAGTAGTAATTGAGCGTACGCCCACTTTGAGAATATGTGTGTCCGTTCAGCATCAAAAGTTGCTTTCCTTTCCCTGTTGGGATAAACTTGTACTGGTTTAAACTTTGATCTGTAAAAAAACATTAAATATTATCTTTACATTAAGAGTTATTTTTATTTAAATGATGGAAGTAACGCAATAGACCCTTCAATAAAGAGCAGAATCTTCTTACACGATTAAAGTTGACTTTTTTTATATTAAAAAAAAAAATTGCAAAATCAATTCAGTATTTTGAGGTACTTTAGTATCGCAAATAAATATATTTCATGATGGATTTATCAGGCGAATAGCGTATCTCACGAAAATAAAAGATATAACATGTACTTATATGAAAATATTTTTTTGTCTTCTTCTATAATAATTCTATAATACGCCTACAGTGGCCCTACTACATCCATGATCATGAGTCGATGCAAACTATTTACGCTACCGTAAACTATCTCTCTTTCACTCCATTGGCTGGGAGCAGTATTTCCGATAGTTTACGGTTGCATCAACTCATGGTAGGGCCATAGATCATCGTATTATTCAATGTCTTCTTTTTCATTCAGTTCCACATGTATTTAAGTGATTTAGGCGGAGGATGTTCGTGGGTACATTTTCCTATAACAACTTTCCCAGACTTATCCAACTTGATACGAGCTTTACACCCGGCATTCTTCTTGGAGCAGTAGTAGTTGAGCGTTTGCGCCATTTGAGAATATGTGTGTCCATTCAGTATCAACAATTGCTTTCCTTTCCTTGTTGGGATAAGCTTGTACTGGTTTAAACTTTTATCTGAATAAAAAAACATTAAATATTATCTTTACAAAAAAATATACTTTTATTTTTAATTTAGGAAGCTCTTATTTTATTGGAGGCCAAGACTTTGGGTCACTGCGCCATCCTAGTAAGTAGTAGTATTTTTATTCGAATGATGGAAATAACGCAACAAACCCTTCAGTAAAGAGCAATGGCAGATATTCATACAAGATTACAGTTGACATATATTTTGCTTTAAAAAATGAAAAATTGCGAAAGCAAATCGAGAATTTTTTGAGAAACTTAGTGTCGCAAATAAATATATTGGATTTATCAGACGAATAGCGTATCACACGAAAATAAAAGATATTACATTTATATGAAAATATTTTTTTGTCTAGGTTCAGAGAATGAACACTAGTGATACTTAGAAAACCACGGATAACTGACTGTAAAAACTATTTTTTTGTTATGATGCATCATAAAAATTTGCTCGACAAAGGTTAAATTAAATATACCTTTACCTAAATGTAGGACACTTTTTTATCATAATACGATTAAATAAAAAAGCTGCGGATAGTAATAAAACAACTTACTTTTTATTTTCTTTATTGCACTAAAAAAACAGTTACTGCTATGCTAAGCTTTGTTTGAAATTAACACGGTGACGTATCACCGTGCTAATTTCAATAAAGTTGTCAATAAGATTGTCTTAACAATTAAAATAAACTAAATTAAGAAAGGTTGATATTCTAGTACAGTCAGCAGGGAGATTTTAAAACCATTATGAATTTTTACAATTGTTGATACCTGATGTTCTGCTGCCTTTAAACAAAGCAACTACTAACTAAAATACAAAACGCTTTTTGTATTTTACTAACTAACATCATTTGACTCTTTCGATTCAAACAGTTCCTTCTCATATACATGCGGGTGTTTCCTCCGGATGTGTCGTTTTATATTGCAGTACATTCCTGGTCGCATCCTTAACACTGCTGAACATATTACACACTCTACTTGTTCATTATCAATTCTTTTACTGTAGTCCTTGGCCCAACCAATTCTCATAATTATATCTGAAATCGAAAAACTATGGTTAATACATTAAATTCAGAGCTTAACTCCGATGTTTATAGTTTATTTATTTATACCAACAAACTGAACTTTGGGAAAAATAAACCAAATTAATCTGACAAAGGTTTTCTATCAGAAGGAAAAAAGTTACTTGATAAAAACATCTGAGCTTGAAACATCAGAGCAGAATAGATCTTGCACCAAAAATCAATTTTGTACCTGACTTAGGCTGCGTATTCGGAATGTCAGTAGTGGAATTTTTCACAGTTCTTTCTTCATTATTTTCATCAGAAGTGCTTTGTTCATTTGCATCAAATTCATTTTCCTTCTCGTTTTCTTGGAGATTAGATATGCTTATGTTATGTTCTCTCATCCGTAGCATTGTTGTTTGCAACTCCTTTTTAAAAATGTCAGGATGTTTTCTTTCAATATGCCGTTTCATATTACCATAACTGTTTTGAGGTAATTTCAATACAGCTGAACATATTAAACATTTTGCTCTGCATTCATCGAATTTTTTCGTATATGTTCTGAACCACCCTCTTCTCATAGGAGCTAGAAGAAAGTAAACAAGTATGAGTTTTTTACAAAATCATACCTAAATAAATTCCGTCTAAACTTTATTGCATTTTACGCGAAAAAAGGGTCACTTCCACAGATCACCTCCCAATAGATACCGCATACAAGCCAACAGACGCGCACAATACATACTTGCTTTAGCTAGCATAACTTTCTGTGCAGATTTTTTTACCGGTGAAATGTTATGCCATATTTTTGATAACTTTACGTCTTAGCAGACATTCTACACCATTTCACTGCACAAAAAGCCATAAAAAATATATTTTGGTTACAAAACAATTTTCGAAATTGTAATGAACTCGGACGTACTTAGGGTTAGATTTGGTCGGGACCAAAGTCGTGATTCCATACAAATATGCCCGTTGATGCTAGCTAAAGCAAGTATGTGTTGTGCGCGTCTGTTGCCTTGATGCGGTATCTATTGGAGGGTGATCTGTGGTCACTTCAGATACAGACCACCACATACCAACTTCAGCCTTATTGTCACTTAACATCAGGTCAGATAAAGGCCAAGCACTATGCCGTTGTGCATAATAAAAAAATACTACCAACAAACTACTACTAGTGACGGGACTCGAATCACAATTGATTCGAATGATTCGCATGACGTCAAACCAAGCTCGATTCGAATGAGTATTTATTCGAATCATCACCTAATTAGAATTGGTTGGCTGGTTCGAATCATTGTTCAAATTCGAATCATTTATTTGATCCGAATCTGATGGCGTAGCAAGCTTACGTTAGGGGTTGAGAACTACTGAAAAGGAAGTTTAATATTTGTTTAAAGTTTTAAATTTCTTTAACCAATTTTAGTATTTTCAGATATTGAACTTCTGAGATATTTTATTTTTGTTTCAATTATTTTCCTTACGGTTAAATAATTAAATGTACGATATTGTTATTGATTCGAGTGCCTAACCGTATCGATTTGAATTATGACATTGATTCGAATCATCCATTGATTCGAATCATCATATCGATTCGAATGATCGTTAAATTCGAATCGATGATTCGAACTACTTACGGGTAGGTAATTCGAATCGACTCGAATACATTATTTTGATTCGAGTCCCATCACTAACTACTACTAACCAAAGAAATGTTCACATTTGTAAGAGAAATTGTACCTTTGTTGTGAGAAAAAACAAGTAATTCCTTCCACATGACCACTTGTAACTTTTTTAGTATGTTATTATTTTTTAGACGATATTCAAAACGGAACATAAAGGTACGTACACCCATGCCAACATATATGTATGTTGTGTGTGGCCAAACTCTCCAGGCTAAAGGCTTTTCCAATGACGCTATCTCGCTCACAAGGATTACAATGTCAACTTTTAAAACTTTAGGAGTAAACGAATACTTACCACGCTTAGAAACCAAAATTGCAGTTCCACTTTCATCATTAGTACCATCTTCTTTTTCGATACCAGTTTTGATATCTTCAATAGTTGTTATGTAATCTATATCATCTAATACTATTTCATCTTCTACATATTCTAAAATAAAGACCTCTTCGGTATCATTGGTATTGGTATCACTAACATTCATTAGCATCTGTTCTTTATCGTAAATATCAGGATGTTTTCTTCTAATGTGTCGTTTCATATTTCCGTACCGCCCACCAGGCAAGCTCAATATCGCTAAGCAAATTGAGCATTCATATCTGTCTTCACTAATATTACTACAGTAATTTCTTGGCCACGGACATTTTTTCTCTAAAAACAAAACAAGTATTATACAAATACAACCGAATATAAGATAACATCTTCCTTATTTTTTTTAAATCAGTTAAAAATGAAATTTGACTGATCATTATTCTGAAATTCAAATACTATCGAATAATTGAGGTCCATTTACCAATAAAAGCAATAATTATTAGGATATAAAATAAGAATGTCAATAAATAATACAAACAACGGTACTTCATAAATATTTATTTATTATGGAATTTAAATAAAAAAAATAGTTCATATTTCAATTGTTTTTGCTCGATACACTGACTTTTTTTTATATAAACCTGACACTGACTATTCAGTGACGATTACACACTACACTTAGATTATTTATAATCTAAGACACTACAGTTGGGTTAAATGTTCAAGCGCCTGATTCAAGAACAACATATCATATGTATTGTTTGAAATATGGAACTTATTTAAAGAAACACACAAAAATTTTAAACATTCCAAAAGCTATAGAAATCGTCAATACTTTCAATTTAAGATCTTTAAAGCCATCTTGTGTCTTTACATAGAACCTAAATTGTACAAATAATAAATACTAGCATCAAAGGGCTGAAATATTGAAAGGGATAATACTACTTATCGTGGAAAAAAACCAATATAGACATAAGTATTTCATTATTTTTTATATACCTATATAAAAGGTGCTATTTCGAAGCGTGGTGCCAACTGCAACTGCCGACAGCACGTGCAGCGGATGCATGAAGTCGGCTGCAGCTGCACTACTGGTTTGTATGTATTTATATGAAATCGCTTTCAAGCACCGCTGCAGCAGCATATGCAGCCGACGGCAACTGCACGTCGCACGGCGCCGCCGACGGCAGACAAGTAGTGCAGCGACCGCCAACCAGTAGTGCAGCGTCCGCCAAACATTATTCTAAGTGACTGGCCGCCTCCTAGTCTTGGTTGTGCAGTCGCTGCATATGCCGCCACTCTTCGAATTATTCCGGCTGCACGCTGCAACTGCAAGTGCAGCAACCGCCGACAGCCGCTGCACGTGCTGTCGGCAGTTGCAGTTGGCAGCTCACTTCGAAATAGCACCTTTATCTTATATTTATCTTTTACTCTTAAAAGACTAGTTCGTGTTTCGTGTATTCTTACTTATCCTATCAGCCAGCACATGAAAAAAGGCTGTGCATAAAATACAGTTTATGGCCCTACAATGAGTTGATGGAAACTGTTTACGCTACCTTAAACTACAGATTATAGTCAATGCGAGTGAAAGAGAGAAAACGATAGAATACGATAACGTAAACAGTTTGCTTCAACTCATGGTAGGGCCACTAGCACGTAAATTGAAACACTATTTGAGTTCTAACGAACAGTTATTCACATTTTGAAGGTCATGTGGAACTCGTTTCTTTTGGCCGCGTGTGAGATCTTAGTTTATTTACAGATTTTAATATAATCTCCATTAGGAGTTACCATGTATTTGGGTGGAGGATGTTCGTGGTTACATTTTGCTATCAAAACTTTCCCAAACTCATTCAACTTGATACGAGCTTTACATCCAGCGTCTTTCTTGGAACAATAAAAGTTAGACGTATTTGCATTTCGAGAGTAAGTATGTCCGTTCATCATCAGTAGCTGTCTGCCTTTACCAGTTGGTATAAAGAAATATTCGAGTTCTGAAAATGCTTACGGTTATTATTATGAGGCCAAAAAAGTTTTAAATTAACGTTTGATCTAAGGTTTTGTTTTATTATAACCAGAATTTGACAGTCACTTCTGACTTCCGCGAGTATAATTAGAAATAAAACACTTTTTACGGATTACAGCGCGTATAATATTTATTCACCTGAATTAATCCTGTCATGTATGAATATATATATCGTGCACATAATGTAATGAAGTTAGTAATAAGTACACACAACTTAAACGGTCGTTTCACTGGGCGTCTCCCGCTCGATATGGCGACCCTGCCAACCATAATAATTAAATAAAGTAAACGCGTGCGCAAGTGCTCGGCGCGCTGCGCCGCGGCCTCTGTGGCTGCGATGTGAGTGAAATTAATAAAGACATTTTAAATTATAAAATGAACTGATGTAAATAAAAGTTTAAAAAAAAGAGTTAAATCGTACGTCTACGTACTATTTACGTAAATTGAAAGTTGAGACAGTATGAAGACGGAAGATTATTGGAACGAGAGAGCCTAATGCTCAAAACTTTATTACTCGAGGATTTCAATGTATGCGGCCGGGAGACGTTCGTGTCGTGAAAACGAAGACTCATTATCATAGTGACCATTGTGAAGATAATAAAGAAAAGTATTGGGTACCTACGTGAGTAAATCCTGTGACTACATCATCGTTGAAAGACAAAATTATAAGTGATGAAAGTGTTTTTTTTTCTCTCTCTTCAGTGTGCTAATGTTAATATATTTTTTATTGTTTTTTGTAATATTTATATACGTAAGATGATATTTTTCTATATCTAATGTCTGTGTATTTAAATATGTAAGCAACTTACTAAGTAAATGTAGATTAATTAATGTTTTGACACATAATAATGTGCACATGACATGGAAATAATTTTATACAACATATTTAATTTTAAAGATACTGTAATAATTATTATTATGAGAGAATAGGTATGGAATTTTTGTCTTCGTTGAATGAAATTGAAATCGCTTTGAGTAAAATAAACACAGATTTAAAAAGCCTAGGAAAAAAACGATGCGAAAGATTATCATATGTGAAGCAAAAATATGAAGAGGCAATAATATTATATAACAATTACGAATCATTAATACAAAAAACAGATAAAAAAACAGAATTTACATCAAAAATTAATTTAACCTGTGAAAATATAATTTCACGTTACAAAAATATTACGGAATATTTTTCAAATTCCTCAAAGATGGATAGATTTGATATTAAAACTGCGTGTTCCATAATACCAGAATTGGATGGAAACCAAATAACAATTGACAAACTAATCAGTTCATCGGAACTATACCGGTCATGCATTGATTCTAAAGACGAACCAATTCTTATTAATTTTATACTTAAAACCAGACTTGACCAACACTCAAAATTAAAACTCCAAAATAGATACGAATATTTCAGTGATCTTATTTGCGACATTAAAAAATACTTGATCACTAAAAAATCGCACACGTCCTTAATGACACAATTGACATCAGCTACACAAAGCGATTCAACAATAACACAGTTCGGTAATAGGTTAGAGACTTTATTTTCCGAATTAACAATTACACAAAGTGACGGATATAATGAGGCGAATATTATTTTAAAACCCATTAACGAAAAGATTGCGATTCGCCAATTTATTAACGGTCTGAAAAATAGACGTATAAGCACTATTATTTCAGCAAGGAATTACAATTCCTTGAGAGATGCTATTAGCGCAGCAGTCGAGGAGGAGATTGAAGACTTGTCCCGACAGCAACAATCGATGACGGCTCTTCAAAATTTCAAAGGTGAGTTTACACATAGACACCCTAGATCACAATATACCTTTTCGAGAGGATATGCCACTCAACGTAGAGGACAGTTTAGACAGTTTGGCGGATATTTTAACACACCTCCAAGAAATAATTATTATAACCCGAATAACAACTTTTCACCACGCTTTCCAAACAGTTCGCAACAGACACACAGTAACTTTTATAGAAACAATAATAACAAAAGAATTTCAGAAACACATACAGAGGAAACTCTTATTGAGCCCAAAGTGGACATAGTCAAAGCCATTTCAAAAACAAGCATGCCCATATAACAGCTCAAAACGATCATTTACAACAGAATTCAGAATGTTTTCGTCCCTCAACGGAATAAACAGCATTATATATGCAGTACTGAATCCAATTATATTATTAAATTGTTTGTACGTAATCGCATAAAAAGATTTTTAGTAGACACAGGTGCAAACCTATGTCTCATAAGAAAAGATTCAATTCAACATCAACAACACAATTCCCTAAATACAACAAATGTCAAAGGCATAGGAGGAAATATAGAAACTTTAGGTAGTTTGTATCTAAATTTATATATACCCAATTCTAGAATATATTAAAACAAGAATTCCAAATCGTTAATAGTTTGCCGATAAGCATAGATTTTATCGGAACCGATTTTATCTCAAATTACATTTCTTCAATAAATGTCTCTAGGAATTACATTACTCTGTGCTACAAACAATTAAGTTTTAAAATAAAGCTTAGGCATCCAAATCATAACAATCACAATGTAAACAATGGCACGATTCAGGCGATTCGCTCACAATCACAAGCGAAGCCCATGACGTTTTCCGAGACTCGCGTAAATGAATTCACTATTGAACCACGATGTGAACATATTTTTTTTGCACACGTGAATATTTCAAATTATAACGAAGAAAAAGATTATGTATTATTTAATTTTAAAATCATAAATGGAAAAATTCCAATTAAGTTATTAAACACTAGCGAAAAACAACATACTTTAAAAAATTTTGAACCCGATTTAGTACTTTTAGATGACTATATCACATGTAACTTTAGTAATTCAGAGAATAAGTCACATAGAACTGAAACAATCTTGCAGCAAATAAATTTAAACCATTTAAATACGGAAGAAAAACAATCAATAGAACAAATATGTTCAAAATATTCAGAAATATTTCATTTAGAAGGTGACATACTAACAACGACAACTATCGGAACACAATCAATTACATTAAAAAATAACACAAAGCCCATTTATTCTAAACCATATAGATTACCCGCAGCATTAAAAACCTGAAATAGACAAACAAATAAGAAAAATGCTCGATAATGACATTATAGAACCCAGTAACAGCGAGTGGTCTAGTCCTATTTTGCTTGTACCAAAAAAAACAGACAACAACGGAGAAAGAAAGTGGAGACTAGATTATAATTGATTATAGAAAAGTAAACAATGTAATACAAGATGATAAGTTTCCCTTGCCGAACATTACGGACGTACTAGACTCTTTATCAGGAGTCGTATATTTTTCTAAAATGGACTTGAGTAATTCTTTTTATCAAGTACTTTTGAATGAGGACTCCCGAGACGTCACAGCATTCACTACAAACACTGGTCAGTATAGACTAAAACGCTTACCCATGGGACTTAAAATATCTCCAAGTTCTTTTTCACGTCTAATGTCGATTGGACTCTCAGGACTCACACAAGAAAAATGTCTAGTTTACTGCGATGACATCTGTGTATATGGTCGTAACTTAGATACACATAATAAAAATTTAATAGATGTTTTCGAAAGACTAAGAAAATTAAACTTAAAAATAAATCCATTAAAATGCGATTTCTTGAAAAAAGAAATACTGTATTTAGGACACCTAGTAACGGAAAATGGCGATTTACCTGATCCACAAAAAACCGTAATTATAAAAAGCTACCCAAAACCAAAAAATGCTGATGAGGTCAGAAGGTTCGTTGCCTTCTGCAATTATTATCGAAAATTCATTCCCGATTTCGCAACGATAACAATACCACTTAACAAACTTTGTAAAAAGAATACACCTTTTGTTTGGACAAATCAATGTGACGATTGTTTTAATTTGTTAAGGCATTGTTTGACCACTGCCCAGGTTCTTGACTACCCGGACTTCTCAGAACAAAATGAATTCGTTTTGCAAACCGATGCGTCCCAATTTGCGATAGGAAGTGTACTTATGAATAGCAATTTAAAGCCAGTCGCTCATACAAGTCGACCATTAAATAAAGAAGAACTTAATTATCCAACAATTGATAAAGAATTACTGTCAATTGTATGGAGTGTAAAATATTTCCGACCGTATCTTTTTGGAAAAACATTTACAATAAAAACTGACCATAAACCTTTAGTACATCTATTTAATATGAAGGATATCTCTAGCAGACGTATGAAATTTCGTCTAGCTTTAGAGGAATATGATTTCAAAATATTATACGTAAAAGGATCTGATAATGTCGTTGCAGACGCTTTATCACGTATTGTTATAACTTCGAATGAATTAAAAGAAATGAATAATTCAGATTTTTGCAACGTGATGACTAAAAAACAAACACGTTTGTTAGAACAAAATAAACAAGTTATGCCCAGCGACAGTTCTCGAAATATTCCTGAAACAGGGGGAGGCCTACCCTTAGTTTCGGAAATATTAAGAAAACAAAGCGACAGCATAGATTTAGTTTTTAAAGATAAGAAATAGATAAATAAATACGCAAGAAATAATAAAATAAGTGATATAGAAGAATGTTTAATATACATACCAAGTGAAAGTATGATTATATTTAATATAGAGTATAAACAACATTACACCCGAGAGGTTTTTGTTGATTTATTACTAAAATTTTGTAAAAGATTAAGTTTAAAATATATAAATATAATTAAAGATAAAGATAATATTAATTTTATTAAAGAAATACAACGCGAAATATATAGTAGGAAAAACTGGGACTTTCCAAAAATTAATATTTTGCCTAATGTAGTTAGAATAACAAATGAAAGTGACAAAAAGCAAATATTAAATGATTTCCATATTTTGCCCAGCAGCGGACATGCTGGAATGCGAAGAATGATAAACAATATTAAAAGGAAATACACTTGGTCTTCTTTAGATAAAGATGTTATACAGTTTGTCAGTAAATGCAAAAAGTGTCAACTTTTAAAATATTCTATACCAAATAAAATGCCTATGGAAATAACGACTACAGCATACACGCCCTTAGAAAAAATTTTTTTGGATCTTGTTGGACCGTTAGTAAAAGACACGCATAATAACAGCTATATATTGACAATACAGTGTGAGATGTCTAAATACGTAGAGGCCTACCCACTACAATCGAAGGATACTATAACAGTTGCAAATTCTTTCGTCAGTAATTTTATTTTAAAATACGGAGTACCAAAATGTATAGTTACAGATAGAGGTACAGAATTTTTATCCTCAACTATGTCAGAAGTATGCAAATTACTAGGAATAGAAAAACTAAATTCGACCGCATACCACCATCAGACAATAGGAGCATTAGAAAACACACACAAAAATTTACGATCTTTTCTTAGACAGTATTGCTTAAGTAACTTACACGATTGGTCAACATGGTTACCCTACTGGACATTTTCATTTAACACATCTGTACATACACATACCGGATATCAACCTTATGAACTTGTGTACGGAAAACAATGCAATTTACCAAGTAACATTGTTAATGATTCATTAGAACCGTTGTACAATCCTTTAAATTACTCCAAACAGTTAAGATATAGATTGCAATTAGCTCATAAACAAGCCCGTGACAACTTACTAATCAGTAAACAAAAAATGAAAAATCAATACGATAAAAATGTCCGCTTGCAAGCTTACAAACAAGGTGATCAAATACTTATAAAAAATGAAACATCAGACAAAATGGAAAATATTTATCTTGGTCCCTATGAAATATTAGAAGATTTAGGACCTAATATAAAAGTTTTGAAAAATAATAAACCATATATAGTGCATAAAAACAACACCAAACTTTTTAAATAAATAACTTTGAAACCTTCTTTAAAGATGAATAAATAAATAATTGTTAATAAATATAAGTAATTGAAATATATTTGTTTAATTTTATGTATTGTATGTATTTATTTATTGTATTCACCTATAGATTAAACTTTTTTTCTGTTTTTTTTTGTACCCCGGTGGTGTCATGCATGAATATATATATCGTGCACATAATGTAATGAAGTTAGTAATAAAGTACACACAACTTAAACGGTCGTTTCACTGGGCGTCTCCCGCTCGATAATCCAGTAATCTGTAAAAAGAATTTTATTTCTAATAAAATTTGACAGTATGTTTAATACAACACAATAAAATTTGACGATTCCAAATCTTTACTATTAGTTTCTGGCATAAGAATCTTATGTTTCTGGTTGGTTTTGAGCCCGAGAGTCAAACTATTTTACTGTATGAAGATTTTTTTTTCCAAAAATATAGGATAATTATAGTTTCTAGGCTAATTGGTAGCCGGCCAAATTTGTTTACTAAATAGGGCATGTTGAACAGAGTTTTAATCTACTATGTACTTTACTATATATCTAGATTCTTCAGTTTGGAACCATCACGTAGTCAAGTCACGGAATATAATAGTACAATAGTGGATTGATAATAAGTCCATGACTTTGAAAAGAAGAAATACTTATTTTTCAAATTTTATTTTTGTATCTTAAAAAGAAACTCCTTAAGAAATATTTACACTACATTTTTTTTAAATTCAGCAAAAGATTATTACATATGGAAACAAAAAGCTCAAGTGTTCTAACTTTTCTTAATGACTCTGTCGACCCTCTAGGCGGCACTTATGTTATGACATCAAAACTCATGGAATGAAGATGCGAATACTTCCTATTCTCTAGATTCAACCCACTGAGGTTTTTTCTCCTACCAAACATGAATAAATGTCTTGGCGGGCAAAGATTTTCATCAAACCAAAAGGTGGTGTCTGAAATTGGCCCTCATTTCAGGTACCAGTTTTCAGGCGATGAAAGAAAAAAATAATGGGTTAAAGAGGTAGGAACTTCGTTGGACTAAATACGCAGAGCTACAATAAACATAATATTCCGAAAAAGTATCTTCATTACAAAGTCATGGACATCACCCTCGTAGGTACTAACACTAACGTAGTCTCCATTAGTGTACCGACTAAGATTTCTTCGGTACACTATTGTAGATAATATAATAATATGTTGTCTCTACTTTTTCCTTTGCGCTGCTACTTCCCCAGAAAAGCTATTAAAAATATAGAAGTTAAAGATTCTCCATATTATGTGATCCTGGTACTTTGATGACGTATTGTTTTACGAAAAAAGTCTATAACTTTCTTTGCCATTTTTCTCATCTCAAGGGTAAGTCGGTGTGACTACTGGTAAAAAAAATCCCCGTAGTCACACTGCTGGTGTGGTAAGACGGTGTGACCACGGGTCGGTCGGGAGATTTTCTAATATATGCGATATGTCTGCCTGCAGGGTGCTGTTTGAAAACCAGACTTTTGATCTATTTATATAATATGGATTTTCAATTTCTAATCTTAATGTAATCTCCTTTACGAGTGACAAGGTATTGGGGTGGAGGGTGATCATGGGCACAATTAGAAGACACTATATATCCATATGGATCCAACTTGATACGAGCTTTACACCCGGCATCCTTCTTGGAGCAGTAGTAGTTGAGCGTTAGCGCGCTTTGAGAATATGTGTGTCCGTTCAGCATCAACAGTTGCTTGCCTCTTTTTGATGGAATAAACTTGTACTCTTTTAATCTCCTCCGGTCTGAAAACGAAAAATATTACTACTAGACTTTTTTTCTGAAGAATGGAGTATGTATTTGGTATGTAACAAGTTTATTTAGCTTAGCGAAATCATAAGTTTAAGTAAGGTATAAGCTATAAGTATTTTTAGAAAAATATGACTATTGTTTAAACAAAATCTGCCTGCAACATCTTAAAATTCTTGTGATTTTCTTTTAAGTGCAATTTCGTGGAAAATTGGGACTGATAAATGTTGCAGAATTCATAATTCTACGAAATTTTATAACCCCAATAAAATTGTACAAACGATGTAGTACCTAGAGTTGTCTATAGTTTTCATCAGACACCCTATTTCATATGAAATTTAGTGATACTGATGTTCGCAGATTATGGCAATGAGGACCAGAAAACGCCCAATCACTCCTTATGTGACTAGATGGATACCACAGTTGTGGATAAGGGGTCCCTTATCCACAACTGTGGTATCCATCTGGGAGAACACGTGATCGACTTGGAGGAAATAAAAACTCTTCTAAACTCTTAAAGATATTAGACTTCCTAGACGTTCGTGGTCGAGTGGTTTGTACATCAGTTTTCAAGGTGTTCCCATCTCTGAGGGCCCGGGTTTGATCCCCGACTGGGAGAATTTAGGAAATGAACTTTTCGATATTGGCTCAGGTCTGGGTGTTTGGAGTTCCACCGTCGTCTCTGATCTCCCTAATACAAGTGGTTAGCTACTTACTTTGGAATCAGAGTAATGTTTGTGATGTTGTCTAATATTTATTGATCGTATTATTATTTATTACTACAGAATAAATAATAGTACCTACCTACTAGCGTAACTATTATTAAAAAATTAAAGGCGAGTCTCAATAGATCTTTCAGTAACTTTGAGTATCGAATCCCTAATGGAAGCTAGTCTTAAGCAATACAATACAAACCCTGTTCAGTATTTCGATATTCTCTTCTCATCTTCTACAACATGGGTCCCCGACCAGTAAATCGCGCCCCCCTAGGGGGCGTGGAGCTATCCAAATGGAAGCGACGAGCGGCTCGTGAACATAGTTGTAGTGTAGTACTTATTTAAATTCATATTTTTTCACGGCGCTCCAACACGGTGCCACGGGCCACCGATGCGGTGATGCATGCGTTGGAGTGGTGTGATACCTGATTTCGAAAAGATTTTTTGATTGCGTTGTCTTGGTAAGCATATACCAATCAGTTGGGTGGGTGGAAAATGATAAAACTGGTAAGATTGCGTTGTCTTGGTAAGTATATAGCATTCAGTTTGGTGGGTGGCACATGATAAAACTGGTAAAAGGTTGAGAACCCCTGTTCTGCAAGGTGGATCGACGATCTAGTTATGTTGACGGGAATTCGTTGGATGCAGCCAGCGGAAGACCGATAGACATATTTCTCTTTGTGTCCTCTTTTTTTTTTGTTTTAGTATGTTATTAATATCACGGAATTTTTAAATGTTCCATAATGCAATCAACATTCTCCAAAAGCTATTAACCTTTTGGTCTTTTCTTTGCCGAGCTATAAAATAAGCCAGCAGAATTTTGGCAGTCAGTTAATACCAAACATAATTATGATGCTATTTTCACCGGCTTACTATATTTTGATGTACATTCCTGGCGACGACGCGTTCATATATTTTGAAGACCATGCTTAGCGTCCGAGCTAGGCTCATGAGCGCCCCTGGCAAGAGTTGAATTTTGCGCCCCAAAGCTTATTTCTAAGAATCATGAGCGCCCCTGGCAAGATTTGGATTTTGTGCCCCTAGACTTTATTTTCTAGTTATGAGTCAGCAAAGTGCGCCCCCTGTGGGTTGCGCCTCCCTTGCCAGCCCCTAGCTACGACGCTGACTATGCTAGTGAGAGCAGCTTGCATTCTTTATTCCGCCATCTTTCCGCAAAATAAACTCATTGCTTAATAGATTATTTCGAACAGAAAAAGTTTTAAGGACTGCCCTGGGGAGTCCTCTGAGCATTAGCAGTTTTTTCCTGTCCAAATTGGGATAAACGTATAAAATTCTATTACATATTAATAACACATTCTATTCATTTCATTTATTATCAATACCACAGAACACATAATCAATACTAGACAATTTATGCAACTTTAAAATACAAATAAATTAGAGGAAACATCCGGGGCGATATTATACAATGAGAAACACCTGTGAAAACAACTTGCTTTTACAGCACACTAACGCTCCATTGGAAAAGAAATTATAGTGCTTAAATAAAGACGAGTCTTTTTAGGGTTCCGTACCCAAAGGGTAAAAACGGGACTCTATTACTAAGACTCCGCTGTTCGTCTGTCTGTCTGTCACCAGGCTGTATCTCATGAACCGTAATAGCTAGACAGTTGAAAATTTCACAGATGATGTATTTCTATTGCCGCTATGACAATAAATACAAAAACAGAATAAAATTAATATTTAAGGGGGCTCCCATACAACAAACGTGAATTTTTTTGCCGTTTTTTGGTACGGAACCCTTCGTGCGCGAGTCCAACTCGCACTTGGCCGGTTTTTTTTACCGCTTGCTTGTTTGATTTTCTAGCCTGTCGTTTAGTTTAATGGTTAAAAAAACACCATGCAGGAACCCCCATCGTACTTCGTTTGGAGTGGGAAAAAAAGTTCACAATTTCGTTTTTATTAAAAAAATAATAGTGCGCTCACCACTACACCAGCTTGACAGTAGCGGTACCCGAATGGTGTTCCGCGGAACCCTGCGGTTCCGTAAGAGGCTCTCAGGGGTTCCGCGAAAATTCTAGAGTTAAGTAAATATATTTTTGTTCTAACTAACTTGAGCTAAGCTAACTAGCTTATAACTTGAGCTAGGGTTCCGCCCAAAAACGGTGGACCAAAAACAGTTCCGCAGGAAAAATAATTCGGGAACCGCTGCACTACACTACACACTAGTGAGATGTATAAACCCTCTTAGACGACAAATCTTAGAAGACATTCTGATATTCCGTCGTTTTCTGAACATAGTTAAGGTATATTCAGTTTCAAAACAACGGTGCAAAGAAATTAACAGCGATGATTACTCAGATTTTAACATACTGTCCTGTAGAAAGCACCATATACTTCGGAGGGTTATGGATATGTGTACAGTTAGCAGACACGATGCACCCATTCGAGTCTAGTTTTACATTAGCTTTGCAACCCGAGTCCTTCTTAGAACAGTAGTAACTCCTAGAATAATTCTTCTGGGAGTAAGTGTAGCCCTTAAACATAAGCAGATTCTTCCCGTTCTTCGTTGGTATAAACTTGTATGTTGGAGAGACTGAAAAATTATTTCACTAGTTTTAAATAAGTAATTAAGAATTCTTCTAAGTACATACTTTTTTAAATATTATAAATACTTCTAAGCCTCATAATCGTTATCCTTAAAATTTTGCGCGATTCGTATCTTTTTTTATTTTTGATTAAAAGCTATTTTAATTCAATCAAAAAGCCAAACCAAATCCTTACTAATATTTGTATCCGTTTGTTTGTTACGCCTTCACGTCTTAACTATTGAACCGATCATCATGAAATTTTTTACACACGTTGTCAGGGGTACAGAGAAGGAAATAGGGTACCTTTTATCCCGAAAGGTATAGTTCCCGAGGGATAGAAAAAAAACTTTCCACGCAGACGAAGTCGCGGTCGCGGGCGGCCGCTAGTAAACATATAAAAATTAAAACTCATACAACTAAGGGTTAAAAACAAACTGTAGTTAAACGTAACATATCACTTCTTTCAAATAAACGAGTGAATATACCCAATTAGGTAGGTAGAGATACTAAAGTGTTCTCTAAATTTTAACACGGATTTCAAGGGCGGTCAGAGGCCGTACCGTATTACAAGCTCTTAAAACCTGCCAGGCAGTGGCGAAGGGTCCATACAAGCCGATTCCCATCGGCTTACCTTTTGGAAATCCCACCCCACTGATCCACTATGCAGATCACTACATTTTTCATCATTTTTGTAGAGTGGCTTACCTTCGCCATAATTTCACCCCTCGCCACTGCTGCCAGGTTTATAAATTGCTGTAGAGATATCTCTTTCTAATAGTATAGCAAATAAAAGAGATAGATTGATAACCAGTCTGAAAACTGCCAGGAAATAAGAGGCCATAATACGCCCCCAGGTCAAAATATGTTTGAACATATTATTTATGTACATACATACATATAGAGATACCATATAGAGATACGACTATCAGTCAATCTGCTTCTTTAGCATAACCAACGAAACACGATATGAGCATTTTCATAAAAATGTAACCCATTTAGAAAAACAATCAAAGTAGGTATTATAATTTATGTTGGCTTTGTTCCCTTTGTAAAGTAAATTTAAAATATTTTAAGTGAAACTTAAAATTAAGGGTTGTGTCATCTGTATTCTCATTAAAGACAATACTTATACATAATGGAGAATGTTGAAAATTTATATCAGTTGTGACTAAATTCAAAGGCTGAAAATAATAGAAAAAAATTGTTTATTAAATCACTAGCAAATGAATTTATTGAATAAAAAAAACGTATTACACCCAATAATTATATAAGTAATATATGTTTGCATTTTTAAACATAGATTTTTGCTTTGTTGACACATTTATAGTTCTAACACCCTTACCGGTTGACTGTTAGAGAATGCCTTATGGCATTAAGTCCGTCATTTGCTGTAATTTTAGCAATAAAGTTTAAAAAAAATGATTGTATCTAGGCTTATAAAAAAATCAGATAACAATTCGATTGTGTGATTTAGAAGTTACAGGAAGTTCAGTATTCATCTTTGCAAATCGTTTGTTATTTTTTTTTCTGCTTTTTCTGTTTATAGCTTCTTCGCTTTTCTTTCCTCCATTTCTCCCGTTGATATTTGGCTTCACTTGGCGACATTTCAGATATTTTCTTTTTTTTGCTTTTCATTCTCTGCAAATTTCTTTTACATTGAGCTATATACTCTTCCGGACGATATTTTTTTAATTTTTCCCTATATCGCCGAGTTTTCTCAGCTGCAGTAAGAGGCCTCTTGCGACCTAAAACAACAAAACAATAAATGTCGAATTGAAACTATCCATTAATAAGGTACTTAGTTTAAATTACGATTAGTGGATTCCTTACCAATACACAATGTGATTCCTTATCACTACACAATATATTTGTGCGTCACGAAAAACGTGTTTTCAGAATTCTTAGCGCGAGTGTGACTCGCACACCTCCGTGAAGATAGCCACCCCATTTCGAGTGCCCAGGTTTTGAGGGTGCAGGTCGTTAGTTTAGCGTTAGTTTTGATTTGTTTTGGAAAAAAAATCGTTTGTTTAGATTTCCTTCATACTTTTTTTTTAAAAACAAAAGTGGGGTGGCTATCTTCACGCTAGCCACCCCATTGCACCAAATGGTTTTATTTAAAGCTTATTCGATAGATATTTGTTAGTTTCGTTTGTTTTGATTAAAATTTTCGTTTGTTTAGACTCCGTATTCCCTAGAAAAAAATGCAAAGTGGGGTGGCTATCTTCACGTGAAGATAGCCACCCCATATGGCAAAACAAAATAAAAATTGCGCATTATGATTGCTTTTCGTTAGTTTTGATTTGTTTTGATAAAATTTTGTTTGTTTTGACAAACCGAAAAAAGTTATGATTTTTTTTATTTTTTTAGAAAAATCTCGCCTGCACGCACTAACAACCTCAATAACTCGTTATATGGACTAGTTTATGTAAGGAATCATTGAATAATGCTAAATCTTTGTGAGTACATCAAAATGTACCGTTACTCATAGAAAAAATTGGGCTATAGATAGGTAGATACACATAAGAAAAATACTCAAATTGTAGAATTCCGTAAGTACGCGTAAAAACGCTATTCTAATATTCGTTTAAAGGAGCGCCCGCAAATGACTAGGTTCAAATGAAAGATGCAAGTGTTAGCTATGGCCTTACATAAGTTTTTTCGTTTGTTTCGAAATAGACAACTGTGTAGACCAGGAGCAAACATACGGTTCGTTAAAGTTACCTACTCACTTCGAACCGCTAAAAGTATTTGTTTTGAAGGAGCGCCCGCAAATGACTAGGTTCAAATGAAAGATGCAAGTCTTAGCTATGGCCCTACATAAGTCTTTTCGTTTGTTTCGAAATAGACAACTGTGTAGACCAGGAGTAAACATTCAGTTCGTTATAATTACCTGCTCACTTTAAATTGCTAAAAGTATTTGTTTTGAGGCAGCGCCCGCAAATGACTAGGTTCAAATGAAAGATGCAAGTCTTAGCTATGGCCCTACATAAGTCTTTTCGTTTGTTTCGAAATAGACAACTGTGTAGACCAGGAGTAAACATTCAGTTCGTTATAATTACCTGCTCACTTTAAATTGCTAAAAGTATTTGTTTTGATGGAGCGCCTGCAAATGACTAGGTTCAAATAAAAGATGCCAGTGTTAGCTATGGCCCTACATAAGTCTTTTCGTTTGTTTCGAAATAGACAACTGTGTAGACCAGGAGCAAAGATACGGTGCGTTATTATTACCTACTCACTTCGAACCGCTAAAAGTATTTGTTTTGAAGGAGCGCCCGCAAATGACTAGGTTCAAATGAAAGATGCAAGTCTTAGCTATGGCCCTACATAAGTTTTTTCGTTTGTTTCGAAATAGACAACTGTGTAGACCAGGAGAAAACTTTCAGTTCGTTTTAATTACCTGCTCACTTTAAATTGCTAAAAGTATTTGTTTTGATAGAGCGCCCGCAAATGACTAGGTTCAAATAAAAGATGCAAGTCTTAGCTATGGCCCTACATAAGTCTTTTCGTTTGTTTCGATATAGACAACTGTGTAGACCAGGAGTAAACATTCAGTTCGTTATAATTACCTGCTCACTTTAAATTGCTAAAAGTATTTGTTTTGATGGAGCGCCCGCAAATGACTAGGTTCAAATGAAAGATGCAAGTGTTAGCTATGGCCCTACATAAATCTTTTCGTTTGTTTCGAAATAGACAACTGTGTAGACCAGGAGTAAACATTCAGTTCGATATAATTACCTGCTCACTTTAAATTGCTAAAAGTATTTGTTTTGATGGAGCGCCCGCAAATGACTAGGTTCAAATGAAAGATGCAAGTGTTAGCTATGGCCCTACATAAGTTTTTTCGTTTGTTTCGAAATAGACAACTGTGTAGACCAGGAGTAAACATTCAGTTCGTTATAATTACCTGCTCACTTTAAATTGCTAAAAGTATTTGTTTTGATGGAGCGCCCGCAAATGAAGGTTCAAATGAAAGATGCAAGTGTTAGCTATGGCCCTACATAAGTCTTTTCGTTTGTTTCGAAATAGACAACTGTGTAGACCAGGAGTAAACATTCAGTTCGTTATAATTACTTGCTCACTTTCAATTGCTAAAAGTATTTGTTTTGATGGAGCGCCCGCAAATGACTGGGTTGAAATGAAAGATGCAAGTGTTAGCTATGGCCCTACATAAATCTTTTCGTTTGTTTCGAAATAGACAACTGTGTAGACCAGGAGAAAACTTTCAGTTCGTTTTAATTACCTGCTCACTTTAAATTGCTAAAAGTATTTGTTTTGATAGAGCGCCCGCAAATGACTAGATTCAAATAAAAGATGCAAGTCTTAGCTATGGCCTTACATAAGTTTTTTCGTTTGTTTCGAAATAGACAACTGTGTAGACCAGGAGCAAACATACGGTTCGTTAAAGTTACCTACTCACTTCGAACCGCTAAAAGTATTTGTTTTGAAGGAGCGCCCGCAAATGACTAGGTTCAAATGAAAGATGCAAGTCTTAGCTATGGCCCTACATAAGTCTTTTCGTTTGTTTCGAAATAGACAACTGTGTAGACCAGGAGTAAACATTCAGTTCGTTATAATTACCTGCTCACTTTAAATTGCTAAAAGTATTTGTTTTGATGGAGCGCCCGCAAACGACTGGGTTAAAATGAAAGATGCAAGTGTTAGCTATGGCCCTACATAGGTCTTTTCGTTTGATTCGAAATAGACAACTGTGTAGACCAGGAGTAAACATTCAGTTCGTTATAATTACCTGCTCACTTTAAATTGCTAAAAGTATTTGTTTTGATGGAGCGCCCGCAAATGACTAGGTTCAAATGAAAGATGCAAGTGTTAGCTATGGCCCTACATAAGTTTTTTCGTTTGTTTCGAAATAGACAACTGTGTAGACCAGGAGTAAACATTAAGTTCGTTATAATTACCTGCTCACTTTAAATTGCTAAAAGTATTTGTTTTGATGGAGCGCCCGCAAATGACTTGGTTCAAATGAAAGATGCAAGTATTAGTTATGGCCCTACATAAGTCTTTTCGTTTGTTTCGAAATAGACAACTGTGTAGACCAGGAGTAATCATTCAGTTCGTTATAATTACCTGCTCACTTCGAACCGCTAAAAGTATTTGTTTTGAAGGAGCGCCCGCAAATGACTAGGTTCAAATGAAAGATGCAAGTCTAAGCTATGGCCCTACATAAGTCTTTTCGTTTGTTTCGAAATATACAACTGTGTAGACCAGGAGAAAACTTTCAGTTCGTTTTAATTACCTGCTCACTTTAAATTGCTAAAAGTATTTGTTTTGATGGAGCGCCCGCAAATGACTAGGTTCAAATAAAAGATGCCAGTGTTAGCTATGGCCCTACATAAGTCTTTTCGTTTGTTTCGAAATAGACAACTGTGTAGACCAGGAGCAAACATACGGTTCGTTAAAGTTACCTACTCACTTCGAACCGCTAAAAGTATTTGTTTTGAAAGAGCGCCCGCAAATGACTAGGTTCTAATGAATGATGCAAGTCTTAGCTATGGCCCTACATAGGTCTTTTCGTTTGTTTCGAAATAGACAACTGTGTAGACCAGGAGTAAACATTCAGTTCGTTATAATTACCTGCTCACTTTAAATTGCTAAAAGTATTTGTTTTGATGGAGCGCCCGCAAATGACTAGGTTCAAATAAAAGATGCCAGTGTTAGCTATGGCCCTACATAAGTCTTTTCGTTTGTTTCGAAATAGACAACTGTGTAGACCAGGAGCAAACATACGGTTCGTTAAAGTTACCTACTCACTTCGAACCGCTAAAAGTATTTGTTTTGAAAGAGCGCCCGCAAATGACTAGGTTCTAATGAATGATGCAAGTCTTAGCTATGGCCCTACATAGGTCTTTTCGTTTGTTTCGAAATAGACAACTGTGTAGACCAGGAGTAAACATTCAGTTCGTTATAATTACCTGCTCACTTTAAATTGCTAAAAGTATTTGTTTTGATGGAGCGCCCGCAAATGACTAGGTTCAAATAAAAGATGCCAGTGTTAGCTATGGCCCTACATAAGTCTTTTCGTTTGTTTCGAAATAGACAACTGTGTAGACCAGGAGCAAACATACGGTTCGTTAAAGTTACCTACTCACTTCGAACCGCTAAAAGTATTTGTTTTGAAGGAGCGCCCGCAAATGACTAGGTTCAAATGAATGATGCAAGTCTTAGCTATGGCCCTACATAAGTCTTTTCGTTTGTTTCGAAATAGACAACTGTGTAGACCAGGAGTAAACATTCAGTTCGTTATAATTACCTACTCACTTCGAACCGCTAAAAGTATTTGTTTTGAAGGAGCGCCCGCAAATGACTAGGTTCAAATGAAAGATGCAAGTCTAAGCTATGGCTTAACATAAGTCTTTTCGTTTGTTTCGAAATAGACAACTGTGTAGACCAGGAGCAAACATACGGTTCGTTAAAGTTACCTACTCACTTCGAACCGCTAAAAGTATTTGTTTTAAAGGAGCGCCCGCAAATGACTAGATTCAAATGAAAGATGCAAGTCTTAGCTATGGCCCTACATAAGTCTTTTCGTTTGTTTTGAAATAGACAACTGTGTAGACCAGGAGTAAACATTCAGTTCGTTATAATTACCTACTCACTTCGAATCGCTAAAAGTATTTGTTTTGAAGGAGCGCCCGCAAATGTCTAGGTTCAAATGAAAGATGCAAGTCTAAGCTATGGCCCTACATAAGTCTTTTCGTTTGTTTCGAAATAGACAACTGTGTAGACCAGGAGAAAACTTTCAGTTCGTTTTAATTACCTGCTCACTTTAAATTGCTAAAAGTATTTGTTTTGATGGAGCGCCCGCAAATGACTGGGTTCAAATGAAAGATGCAAGTGTTAGCTATGGCCCTACATAGGTCTTTTCGTTTGTTTCGAAATAGACAACTGTGTAGACCAGGAGTAAACATACGGTTCGTTATAATTACCTGCTCACTTTAAATTGCTAAAAGTATTTGTTTTGATGGAGCGCCCGTAAATGACTGGGTTCAAATGAAAGATGCAAGTGTTAGCTATGGCCCTACATAGGTCTTTTCGTTTGTTTCGAAATAGACAACTGTGTAGACCAGGAGTAAACATTCAGTTCGTTATAATTACCTGCTCACTTTTAATTGCTAAAAGTATTTGTTTTGATGGAGCGCCCGCAAATGACTAGGTTCAAATGAAAGATGCAAGTGTTAGCTATGGCCCTACATAAGTTTTTTCGTTTGTTTCGAAATAGACAACTGTGTAGACCAGGAGTAAACATTAAGTTGGTTATAATTACCTGCTCACTTTAAATTGCTAAAAGTATTTGTTTTGATGGAGCGCCCGCAAATGACTGGGTTGAAATGAAAGATGCAAGTGTTAGCTATGGCCCTACATAGGTCTTTTCGTTTGTTTCGAAATAGACAACTGTGTAGACCAGGAGTAAACATTCAGTTCGTTATAATTACCTGCTCACTTTAAATTGCTAAAAGTATTTGTTTTGATGGAGCGCCCGCAAATGACTTGGTTCAAATGAAAGATGCAAGTGTTAGCTATGGCCCTACATAAGTCTTTTCGTTTGTTTCGAAATAGACAACTGTGTAGACCAGGAGTAATTATTAAGTTCGTTATAATTACCTGCTCACTTTAAATTGCTAAAAGTATTTGTTTTGATGGAGCGCCCGCAAATGACTTGGTTCAAATGAAAGATGCAAGTGTTAGCTATGGCCCCACATAAGTCTTTTCGTTTGTTTCGAAATAGACAACTGTGTAGACCAGGAGTAAACATTCAGTTCGTTATAATTACCTACTCACTTCGAACCGCTAAAAGTATTTGTTTTGAAGGAGCGCCCGCAAATGACTAGGTTCAAATGAAAGATGCAAGTCTAAGCTATGGCCCTACATAAGTCTTTTCGTTTGTTTCGAAATAGACAACTGTGTAGACCAGGAGTAAACATTCAGTTCGTTTTAATTACCAGCTCACTTTAAATTGCTAAAAGTATTTGTTTTGATGGAGCGCCCGCAAATGACTGGGTTCAAATTAAAGATGCAAGTGTTAGCTATGGCCCTACATAGGTCTTTTCGTTTGTTTCGAAATAGACAACTGTGTAGACCAGGAGCAAACATACGGTTCGTTAAAGTTACCTACTCACTTCGAACCGCTAAAAGTATTTGTTTTGAAGGAGCGCCCGCAAATGACTAGGTTCAAATGAAAGATGCAAGTGTTAGCTATGGCCCTACATAAGTTTTTTCGTTTGTTTCGAAATAGACAACTGTGTAGACCAGGAGTACACATTCAGTTCGTTATAATTACCTGCTCACTTTAAATTGCTAAAAGTATTTGTTTTGAAGGAGCGCCCGCAAATGACTGGGTTGAAATGAAAGATGCAAGTGTTAGCTATGGCCCTACATAGGTCTTTTCGTTTGTTTCGAAATAGACAACTGTGTAGACCAGGAGTAAACATTCAGTTCGTTATAATTACCTGCTCACTTTAAATTGCTAAAAGTATTTGTTTTGATGGAGCGCCCGCAAATGACTAGGTTCAAATGAAAGATGCAAGTGTTAGCTATGGCCCTACATAAGTCTTTTCGTTTGTTTCGAAATAGACAACTGTGTAGACCAGGAGTACACATTCAGTTCGTTATAATTACCTGCTCACTTTAAATTGCTAAAAGTATTTGTTTTGAAGGAGCGCCCGCAAATGACTGGGTTGAAATGAAAGATGCAAGTGTTAGCTATGGCCCTACATAGGTCTTTTCGTTTGTTTCGAAATAGACAACTGTGTAGACCAGGAGTAAACATTCAGTTCGTTATAATTACCTGCTCACTTTAAATTGCTAAAAGTATTTGTTTTGATGGAGCGCCCGCAAATGACTAGGTTCAAATGAAAGATGCAAGTGTTAGCTATGGCCCTACATAAGTCTTTTCGTTTGTTTCGAAATAGACAACTGTGTAGACCAGGAGTAAACATTCAGTTCGTTATAATTACCTACTCACTTCGAACCGCTAAAAGTATTTGTTTTGAAGGAGCGCCCGCAAATGACTAGGTTCAAATGAAAGATGCAAGTCTAAGCTATGGCCCTACATAAGTCTTTTCGTTTGTTTCGAAATAGACAACTGTGTAGACCAGGAGAAAACTTTCAGTTCGTTTTAATTACCTGCTCACTTTAAATTGCTAAAAGTATTTGTTTTGATAGAGCGCCCGCAAATGACTGGGTTCAAATAAAAGATGCCAGTGTTAGCTATGGCCCTACATAAGTCTTTTCGTTTGTTTCGAAATAGACAACTGTGTAGACCAGGAGCAAACATACGGTTCGTTAAAGTTACCTACTCACTTCGAACCGCTAAAAGTATTTGTTTTGAAGGAGCGCCCGCAAATGACTAGGTTCAAATGAATGATGCAAGTCTTAGCTATGGCTCTACATAAGTCTTTTCGTTTGTTTCGAAATAGACAACTGTGTAGACCAGGAGTAAACATTCAGTTCGTTATAATTACCTGCTCACTTTAATTTGCTAAAAGTATTTGTTTTGATGGAGCGCCCGCAAATGACAAGGTTCAAATAAAAGATGCCAGTGTTAGCTATGGCCCTACATAAGTCTTTTCGTTTGTTTCGAAATAGACAACTGTGTAGACCAGGAGCAAACATACGGTTCGTTAAAGTTACCTACTCACTTCGAACCGCTAAAAGTATTTGTTTTGAAGGAGCGCCCGCAAATGACTAGGTTCAAATGAAAGATGCAAGTCTAAGCTATGGCCCTACATAAGTCTTTTCGTTTGTTTCGAAATAGACAACTGTGTAGACCAGGAGTAAACATTCAGTTCGTTATAATTACCTGCTCACTTTAAATTGCTAAAAGTATTTGTTTTGAAGGAGCGCCCGCAAATGACTAGGTTCAAATGAAAGATGCAAGTGTTAGCTATGGCCCTACATAAATCTTTTTGTTTGTTTCGAAATAGACAACTGAGTAGACCAGGAGTAAACATTCAATTCGTTATAATTACCTGCTCACTTTAAATTGCTAAAAGTATTTGTTTTGATGGAGCGCCCGCAAATGACTGGGTTGAAATGAAAGATGCAATTGTTAGCTATGGCCTTACATAAATCTTTTCGTTTGTTTCGAAATAGACAACTGTGTAGACCAGGAGTAAACATTCAGTTCGTTATAATTACCTACTCACTTCGAACCGCTAAAAGTATTTGTTTTGAAGGAGCGCCCGCAAATGACTAGGTTCAAATGAAAGATGCAAGTCTTAGCTATGGCTTAACATAAGTCTTTTTGTTTGTTTCGAAATAGACAACTGTGTAGACCAGGAGCAAACATACGGTTCGTTAAAGTTACCTACTCACTTCGAACCGCTAAAAGTATTTGTTTTAAAGGAGCGCCCGCAAATGACTAGGTTCAAATGAAAGATGCAAGTCTTAGCTATGGCCCTACATAAGTCTTTTCGTTTGTTTCGAAATAGACAACTGTGTAGACCAGGAGTAAACATTCAGTTCGTTTTAATTACCTGCTCACTTTAAATTGCTAAAAGTATTTGTTTTGATGGAGCGCCCGCAAATGACTGGGTTCAAATGAAAGATGCAAGTGTTAGCTATGGCCCTACATAGGTCTTTTCGTTTGTTTCGAAATAGACAACTGTGTAGACCAGGAGCAAACATACGGTTCGTTAAAGTTACCTACTCACTTCGAACCGCTAAAAGTATTTGTTTTGAAGGAGCGCCCGCAAATGACTAGGTTCAAAAGAAAGATGCAAGTGTTAGCTATGGCCCTACATAAGTCTTTTCGTTTGTTTCGAAATAGACAACTGTGTAGACCAGGAGTAAACATTGAGTTCGTTATAATTACCTGCTCACTTTAAATTGCTAAAAGTATTTGTTTTGATGGAGCGCCCGCAAATGACTGGGTTCAAATGAAAGATGCAAGTGTAAGCTATGGCCCTACATAGGTCTTTTCGTTTGTTTCGAAATAGACAACTGTGTAGACCAGGAGTAAACATTCAGTTCGTTATAATTACCTGCTCACTTTAAATTGCTAAAAGTATTTGTTTTGATGGAGCGCCCGCAAATGACTAGGTTCAAATAAAAGATGCCAGTGTTAGCTATGGCCCTACATAAGTCTTTTCGTTTGTTTCGAAATAGACAACTGTGTAGACCAGGAGCAAACATACGGTTCGTTAAAGTTACCTACTCACTTCGAACCGCTAAAAGTATTTGTTTTGAAGGAGCGCCCGCAAATGACTAGGTTCAAATGAAAGATGCAAGTCTAAGCTATGGCCCTACATAAGTCTTTTCGTTTGTTTCGAAATAGACAACTGTGTAGACCGGGAGTAAACATTCAGTTCGTTATAATTACCTGCTCACTTTAAATTGCCAAAAGTATTTGTTTTGATGGAGCGCCCGCAAATGACTAGGTTGAAACGAAAGATGCAAGTGTTAGCTATGGCCCTACATAAATCTTTTCGTTTGTTTCGAAATAGACAACTGAGTAGACCAGGAGTAAACATTCAGTTCGTTATAATTACCTGCTCACTTTAAATTGCCAAAAGTATTTGTTTTGATGGAGCGCCCGCAAATGACTAGGTTGAAACGAAAGATGCAAGTGTTAGCTATGGCCCTACATAAATCTTTTCGTTTGTTTCGAAATAGACAACTGAGTAGACCAGGAGTAAACATTCAGTTCATTATAATTACCTGCTCACTTTAAATTGCTAAAAGTATTTGTTTTGATGGAGCGCCCGCAAATGACTAGGTTGAAATGAAAGATGCAAGTGTTAGCTATGGCCCTACATAAATCTTTTCGTTTGTTTCGAAATAGACAACTGAGTAGACCAGGAGTAAACATTCAGTTCGTTATAATTACCTGCTCACTTTAAATTGCTAAAAGTATTTGTTTTGATGGAGCGCCCGCAAATGACTGGGTTGAAATGAAAGATTCAATTGTTAGCTATGGCCTTACATAAATCTTTTCGTTTGTTTCGAAATAGACAACTGTGTAGACCAGGAGTAAACATTCAGTTCGTTATAATTACCTGCTCACTTTAAATTGCTAAAAGTATTTGTTTTGATGGAGCGCCTGCAAATGACTAGGTTCAAATAAAAGATGCCAGTGTTAGCTATGGCCCTACATAAGTCTTTTCGTTTGTTTCGAAATAGACAACTGTGTAGACCAGGAGCAAAGATACGGTGCGTTATTATTACCTACTCACTTCGAACCTCTAAAAGTATTTGTTTTGAAGGAGCGCCCGCAAATGACTAGGTTCAAATGAAAGATGCAAGTCTTAGCTATGGCCCTACATAAGTTTTTTCGTTTGTTTCGAAATAGACAACTGTGTAGACCAGGAGAAAACTTTCAGTTCGTTTTAATTACCTGCTCACTTTAAATTGCTAAAAGTATTTGTTTTGATAGAGCGCCCGCAAATGACTAGGTTCAAATAAAAGATGCAAGTCTTAGCTATGGCCCTACATAAGTCTTTTCGTTTGTTTCGAAATAGACAACTGTGTAGACCAGGAGTAAACATTCAGTTCGTTATAATTACCTGCTCACTTTAAATTGCTAAAAGTATTTGTTTTGATGGAGCGCCCGCAAATGACTAGGTTCAAATGAAAGATGCAAGTGTTAGCTATGGCCCTACATAAATCTTTTCGTTTGTTTCGAAATAGACAACTGTGTAGACCAGGAGTAAACATTCAGTTCGTTATAATTACCTGCTCACTTTAAATTGCTAAAAGTATTTGTTTTGATGGAGCGCCCGCAAATGACTAGGTTCAAATGAAAGATGCAAGTGTTAGCTATGGCCCTACATAAGTTTTTTCGTTTGTTTCGAAATAGACAACTGTGTAGACCAGGAGTAAACATTCAGTTCGTTATAATTACCTGCTCACTTTAAATTGCTAAAAGTATTTGTTTTGATGGAGCGCCCGCAAATGAAGGTTCAAATGAAAGATGCAAGTGTTAGCTATGGCCCTACATAAGTCTTTTCGTTTGTTTCGAAATAGACAACTGTGTAGACCAGGAGTAAACATTCAGTTCGTTATAATTACTTGCTCACTTTCAATTGCTAAAAGTATTTGTTTTGATGGAGCGCCCGCAAATGACTGGGTTGAAATGAAAGATGCAAGTGTTAGCTATGGCCCTACATAAATCTTTTCGTTTGTTTCGAAATAGACAACTGTGTAGACCAGGAGAAAACTTTCAGTTCGTTTTAATTACCTGCTCACTTTAAATTGCTAAAAGTATTTGTTTTGATAGAGCGCCCGCAAATGACTAGATTCAAATAAAAGATGCAAGTCTTAGCTATGGCCTTACATAAGTTTTTTCGTTTGTTTCGAAATAGACAACTGTGTAGACCAGGAGCAAACATACGGTTCGTTAAAGTTACCTACTCACTTCGAACCGCTAAAAGTATTTGTTTTGAAGGAGCGCCCGCAAATGACTAGGTTCAAATGAAAGATGCAAGTCTTAGCTATGGCCCTACATAAGTCTTTTCGTTTGTTTCGAAATAGACAACTGTGTAGACCAGGAGTAAACATTCAGTTCGTTATAATTACCTGCTCACTTTAAATTGCTAAAAGTATTTGTTTTGATGGAGCGCCCGCAAACGACTGGGTTAAAATGAAAGATGCAAGTGTTAGCTATGGCCCTACATAGGTCTTTTCGTTTGTTTCGAAATAGACAACTGTGTAGACCAGGAGTAAACATTCAGTTCGTTATAATTACCTGCTCACTTTTAATTGCTAAAAGTATTTGTTCTGATGGAGCGCCCGCAAATGACTTGGTTCAAATGAAAGATGCAAGTGTTAGCTATGGCCCTACATAAGTTTTTTCGTTTGTTTCGAAATAGACAACTGTGTAGACCAGGAGTAAACATTAAGTTCGTTATAATTACCTGCTCACTTTAAATTGCTAAAAGTATTTGTTTTGATGGAGCGCCCGCAAATGACTGGGTTGAAATGAAAGATGCAAGTGTTAGCTATGGCCCTACATAGGTCTTTTCGTTTGTTTCGAAATAGACAACTGTGTAGACCAGGAGTAAACATTCAGTTCGTTATAATTACCTGCTCACTTTAAATTGCTAAAAGTATTTGTTTTGATGGAGCGCCCGCAAATGACTAGGTTCAAATGAAAGATGCAAGTGTTAGCTATGGCCCTACATAAGTTTTTTCGTTTGTTTCGAAATAGACAACTGTGTAGACCAGGAGTAAACATTAAGTTCGTTATAATTACCTGCTCACTTTAAATTGCTAAAAGTATTTGTTTTGATGGAGCGCCCGCAAATGACTGGGTTGAAATGAAAGATGCAAGTGTTAGCTATGGCCCTACATAGGTCTTTTCGTTTGTTTCGAAATAGACAACTGTGTAGACCAGGAGTAAACATTCAGTTCGTTATAATTACCTGCTCACTTTAAATTGCTAAAAGTATTTGTTTTGATGGAGCGCCCGCAAATGACTAGGTTCAAATGAAAGATGCAAGTGTTAGCTATGGCCCTACATAAGTCTTTTCGTTTGTTTCGAAATAGACAACTGTGTAGACCAGGAGTAAACATTGAGTTCGTTATAATTACCTGCTCACTTTAAATTGCTAAAAGTATTTGTTTTGATGGAGCGCCCGCAAATGACTAGGTTCAAATAAAAGATGCCAGTGTTAGCTATAGCCCTACTTAAGTCTTTTCGTTCGTTTCGAAATAGACAACTGTGTAGACCAGGAGCAAACATACGGTGCGTTATAATTACCTACTCACTTCGAACCGCTAAAAGTATTTGTTTTGAAGGAGCGCCCGCAAATGACTGGGTTGAAATGAAAGATGCAAGTGTTAGCTATGGCCCTACATAAATCTTTTCGTTTGTTTCGAAATAGACAACTGTGTAGACCAGGAGAAAACTTTCAGTTCGTTTTAATTACCTGCTCACTTTAAATTGCTAAAAGTATTTGTTTTGATGGAGCGCCCGCAAATGACTATGTTGCCGTTCACAAAATTTTACGAGATTCGGTTGAGAAAATGCGACCTCTATAATAGGAGAATCTCACTGTCATAGAGGAAGGAACTCAATGGTCTGTGTTTTCACGTTTTTTTCTTCTATGACAAATAATACTTAACCGATTAAAAATAAAAATTGTACTAATTTTAATAGGTACGACACTAGTATATTATCTGTGGTACGACGGACGGAGCTGTAAAATTATAGTATATTAGTGTACTATCTTGGACTTCGGATAGTATACTATACAAAAGGTGATATTATAGTACAAATACTATAATTATAGTACAGAACGCAGCCCACTTTGAATACCTACATCGCTTACAATGGTGCGAGCACAAAGCTGTGCGTAGGTATACAGAAAGCCGACAGCCTATCGGCGCTTATTTCGCCATACTAAAATGGACAGGCGCTTATCGGCGCCGATAAGCGCCGGTAATAATAATATAATTTAATACACCCGGATAAGGTCCATTTTAGTAAAGCGAAAAAAGCGCCGGTAGGCTGTCGGCTTTCTGATACGGTCTAGTGGCGGCGCTTCGCTTTTGTGGTGCGAGTGAGACGGGTGTTCAAGCCTTTGTGCCCGTCCGCAAGCGCATGGCAGAGTGCATTGGTCTTGGACAAAGCCTCACAAGGTTTTGTAATCTTAATGCGTACGCACGTTTCTGTGTTAACTTTAATTTTGCTACTTTTCTTATTATTTATTTAATTCCAATAACATTTTATAGTTTTGTTAAAGTGGAAAGATACTGACTTAATTAATCCCTATTTAAACGTGTTAACAACGCGTAAGTAATTCTGTCATATGTAAACTAGCTTATGAATTAGTTGGAATAATGTATTGTACTTGCATCTTTCATTTGAACCCAGTCATTTGCGGGCGCTCCATCAAAACAAATACTTTTAGCAATTTAAAGTGAGCAGGTAATTATAACGAACTGAATGTTTACTCCTGGTCTACACAGTTGTCTATTTCGAAACAAACGAAAAGACTTATGTAGGGCCATAGCTAACACTTGCATCTTTCATTTGAACCTAGTCATTTGCGGGCGCTCCATCAAAACAAATACTTTTAGCAATTTAAAGTGAGCAGGTAATTAAAACGAACTGAAAGTTTGCTCCTGGTCTACACAGTTGTCTATTTCGAAACAAACGAAAAGACTTATGTTTCTCTATCTGAGCTTACATTTTTTGAACATCATCGATATGGCAATCAAACTTTTTCCCTTACTCCTGTGTCTGAAGAAACTGTGGCGAATGTTATAAAGAGCCTGCACTCTAATGCTGTAGGTGTTGATGGCATATCTCTTCAAATGTTACTTATGACTTTGCCTCAGTCACTCTCTACTATTACAGCAATTGTGAACAAGTCTATAGGCGACTCTGATTTTCCTACTTTGTGGAAGTCAGCTCTTATTAAACCGATCCCTAAAAAGTCAAACCCGAGCGATGTTAGCGATCTTCGTCCCATCAGCATCTTGCCATGCGTGTCCAAGATAGTTGAAAGAGTAGTGTATGATCAGATGGTAAAATATCTTGAACACAACTCTGTGCTACCCCAGCTTCAATCGGGCTTTCGCAAAAGGCATAGCACTTCTACCGCACTTCTTAATATTGTGGATGATGTTTTATCAGCTCAGGATGAGGGTATGGGTACTTTGCTGGTGCTCCTTGATTTTTCACGTGCCTTCGATTCTTTAAATGTACCACTATTACTGTCTAAACTGGCTTATTATGGCTTTGATATAGCTGCTGTGCGCTGGTTCCATAATTACTTGCTTGGTCGTTCACAGATGGTTGAGCTTAAGAGAGAGGATGGTACTCTGTCTCGTTCCCTACCCATGGCCTTGTCAAGAGGAGTGCCTCAAGGATCTATTTTGGGCCCACTCCTCTTCATCCTCTACAGTTCCGACATAACTCAATGTATAAAGCACTGTCAGTATCATATTTACGCAGACGATATTCAACTTTATCTCAGTTTTCACCCGAGTGATACCATTAATGCAGTGAAAAAGATAAACGAGGATCTTGACAGTATTTCAGGATGGTCTCACTCCAACTGTTTGATCCTGAATCCTGCTAAGTCCAAGTACATGTTATTGGGATCAAGGAAGCAGGTCGCTACCATAGGAGAGTATTGCCCTCAAATTCAGATAACTAACAATCCTATTGAGTCAGTCTCAGAGGCCCGTAGCTTGGGGGTAATACTTGACTCAAACCTGCACTTCGAGAGGCACATATCTGAAGCAGTTCGTAACTGCTTCTATCGCCTCAAGGTCTTTTATAGAATACGCCCCTTTTTAAGTGAAGAAATCAGAATCAGACTCTGTGAAACTCTAGTCCTATCCAAATTAAACTACGCAGATACAGTCATTGGTCCATGTTTGCTTGCTCGCACTGAGCGTTTAATCCAACGCGTGCAGAATGCCTGTGCACGTTTCTGCTTCTCAGTTCCCCCAAGGGCTCATATTACACCTTATTTAAACAACTCAAATCTAATGAAGATGGAGGCTCGTCGTGGGCTGCACTTTGCTTCTTTGCTATTCGATATAATCCACACCAAAGTACCACAATATCTCTTCAACAAGCTCAAATGGGCTAGAGACAATAGCGCATGGCGGTCGCGAGCCTCCTCCTACATGATACTTACGCCTTTACACAAAACAGCCGCTTTTCGAGGTTCCTTTAAATATTCGGCTTCCAAGTGTTGGAACAATCTGCCTCCTCCCATCCGCGCTGCAAAAACCCGTGGCACATTTGTTAAACACTATAAGTGTTACTTGTTAGCACTACAGATAAAATAACTACATAACTGTTTAATAACATAACATAACTGTATATACTTACTTTGTCTTTGTGCTGTTTTTGAGGTCGGCTTTTTGTTTAAGCCATAGCTTTAGTAATTGTGCTTCATTCAGTGATAACACGAGGAATGATTTTTTGGCTTATAAAGTGCTTCCTGCTTTTAATTTTTTATTCTTCTGTATATCTGTATTTTATAACATTTTTTTTACTTTAAGTTAGGTTAGTTTAGCGCATGAAATGTGATTTGATCTGTGACATGACTTGCACGAAAATTATGTGTGTGTGTGTGTGTGTGTGTCAGTGAGCCAAAGAGTTCTTTTTTTTTATTTATTATTTGCGTACCAAGTTTTCTGTAAGGCAAAGGAATGCTGTGCTGTCCCCACTGCTAGCCATTTTATGCTTGGATTTTATTTTATTTTTATTCTGTTTCTTTGTTTCAATATCTTGGTTTGTTTTGTAATGTTAGTATTGTTTTCGTCTCTGTTTCCGTGATGTCACTACTGGTCTCAGCAGAATACCAGTGTAGTAGACGTTGTCTGCTGCTTATACTGAGCTGAGGTCAGTATTGGCATCACATAGCACGTTGTTTATTAGGTATAAGTATTTCATTGTTTTTTTTATTATTATTATTATTGCGCCTATTGTATATGTGCTGTGTGTTGCCAATAATAAAGTATATTCTATTCTATTCTATTCTATGTAGGGCCATAACTAACACTTGCATCTTTCATTTGAACCAAGTCATTTGCGGGCGCTCCATCAAAACAAATACTTTTAGCAATTTAAAGTGAGCAGGTAATTATAACGAACTTAATGTTTACTCCTGGTCTACACAGTTGTCTATTTTGAAACAAACGAAAAGACTTATGTAGGGCCATAGCTAACACTTGCATATTTCATTTGAACCTAGTCATTTGCGGGCGCTCCATCAAAACAAATACTTTTAGCAATTTAAAGTGAGCAGGTAATTATAACGAACTGAATGTTTACTCCTGGTCTACACAGTTGTCTATTTCGAAACAAACGAAAAGACCTATGTAGGGCCATAGCTAACACTTGCATCTTTCATTTTAACCCAGTCATTTGCGGGCGCTCCATCAAAACAAATACTTTTAGCAATTTAAAGTGAGCAGGTAATTATAACGAACTCAATGTTTACTCCTGGTCTACACAGTTGTCTATTTCGAAACAAACGAAAAGACTTATGTAGGGCCATAGCTTACACTTGCATCTTTCATTTGAACCTAGTCATTTGCGGGCGCTCCTTCAAAACAAATACTTTTAGCGGTTCGAAGTGAGTAGGTAACTTTAACGAACCGTATGTTTGCTCCTGGTCTACACAGTTGTCTATTTCGAAACAAACGAAAAGACCTATGTAGGGCCATAGCTAACACTTGCATCTTTAATTTGAACCCAGTCATTTGCGGGCGCTCCATCAAAACAAATACTTTTAGCAATTTAAAGTGAGCAGGTAATTAAAACGAACTGAATGTTTACTCCTGGTCTACACAGTTGTCTATTTCGAAACAAACGAAAAGACTTATGTAGGGCCATAGCTAAGACTTGCATCTTTCATTTGAACCTAGTCATTTGCGGGCGCTCCTTTAAAACAAATACTTTTAGCGGTTCGAAGTGAGTAGGTAACTTTAACGAACCGTATGTTTGCTCCTGGTCTACACAGTTGTCTATTTCGAAACAAACGAAAAGACTTATGTTAAGCCATAGCTAAGACTTGCATCTTTCATTTGAACCTAGTCATTTGCGGGCGCTCCTTCAAAACAAATACTTTTAGCAATTTAAAGTGAGCAGGTAATTATAACGAACTGAATGTTTACTCCTGGTCTACACAGTTGTCTATTTCGAAACAAACGAAAAGATTTATGTAGGGCCATAGCTAACAATTGCATCTTTCATTTCAACCCAGTCATTTGCGGGCGCTCCATCAAAACAAATACTTTTAGCAATTTAAAGTGAGCAGGTAATTATAACGAACTGAATGTTTACTCCTGGTCTACACAGTTGTCTATTTCGAAACAAACGAAAAGACCTATGTAGGGCCATAGCTAACACTTGCATCTTTCATTTTAACCCAGTCATTTGCGGGCGCTCCATCAAAACAAATACTTTTAGCAATTTAAAGTGAGCAGGTAATTATAACGAACTTAATGTTTACTCCTGGTCTACACAGTTGTCTATTTCGAAACAAACGAAAAAACTTATGTAGGGCCATAGCTAACACTTGCATCTTTCATTTGAACCTAGTCATTTGCGGGCGCTCCATCAAAACAAATACTTTTAGCAATTTAAAGTGAGCAGGTAATTATAACGAACTGAATGTTTACTCCTGGTCTACACAGTTGTCTATTTCGAAACAAACGAAAAGACCTATGTAGGGCCATAGCTAACACTTGCATCTTTCATATTAACCCAGTCATTTGCGGGCGCTCCATCAAAACAAATACTTTTAGCAATTTAAAGTGAGCAGGTAATTATAACGAACTTAATGTTTACTCCTGGTCTACACAGTTGTCTATTTCGAAACAAACGAAAAGACTTATGTAGGGCCATAGCTAACAATTGCATCTTCATTTCAACCCAGTTGTACGGTTTAGCAACCGCACAGTATGGGTCGAGTAACAAGTTGAATGTTCGCAATTTTGCGTATCAGCAGATTCCGCGACAATGTAATTTTATTTAATTGTAATTATAGTTAGTTAAGCATTAGCCACCTACAAACAAACACTTATATTATAACTTTAACTTTGTGAACGTAAATAAAACTATAACTAAAACCGCGACGTCGTTTAACTCAAAACATTAACTTTCTCTATAGGTGTAGGATAATCCTACATCTTTGTGGTCCTTCGAGCTTCCGTGTAAGCGGGACCAGAGTTCGTGAGTGTGACATCATACTTGTGGATTGCCTATTCCTGCACGCACGGAGACCAACCTGTGGACACCGTCATCTGTCTACGTCATCAACGGCTGCAAACCAACATCTTCGCAGTGTGTGATCTTGTGCTCTTTTGCGATAGCGAATCGGTTCGGCCGGCCTCCCACCAGCGGGTCTCACCGGTTGAATTGAGACGAGAGCGCACATATCGCATTTAGGGTACAGGCGCGCACACCTTGTGAATTAGCAGTCGGAACCCTTAACATCAATCAACATGAGCAATATCGAAGATCTACTAGCAAACCAAAACCAAGTTATTGAAGCAATGCAGCAACTGCTGCGTAACTTTAAGAAAGATCCAGCTGATCGAAAAACTCCAACTTATTTCAAGAAACGTCTAGAATCGCTCGATTCATATTGGACGGAATTTCAAACTAACCATGTACAACTATGTGCAATTGGAGACCGGAACTATACTTATTTTTCCGAAAACTACTATGAAAAAGCAAAAAACTTTTACAACGAAGCACGAACAACTATTGAACAAGCAAAACTAAGCGAACTATATACAAGAGAAAAGTCACCGTTGAACCCTAAAATGCAAGTAAGTGAACCTGAAACGTCTGGTGAATTTTCTACCTCTTATCAACCACAACAAAAACAAGAGAAGTCAACGAATCAAACTATTTCTCAAGGTAACGCTAGCAAGGCAGAAGAAATGTTACGGAAACAACGTAGCAACTTTAAGGCTTTTTCAAGGACGCTCGCATCTATTGACTTAGAAGAAATTAACGAAAAGTGGGAATTTGAGGATACTTTAAAGGATATGGAGTCAAGGTGGAAAACGATCGATTCACTGCATTGGGAGCTTGACAGTGAAGTGATAGGAGAACAAGAAGAGTACGAAAAATTGTTTGAAAAATATGAAAAGCAGTATAAGTCAATGAAAAAAGCACTTAACACCAAAATGTGGTCTGCGTCACATAAAGAAAAATCAACTCCTGTTATGGAACTGCCTGTCTTCAGTGGCGCGTACCAGCACTGGACCTCCTTCAAGGACTTGTTCATCGAAACTATCCACTCTAATCCAACGTTATCAAAAGCGCAGAAGATGCAGTTCTTGAAGTCTAAGGTCAAGGGCGAAGCTGAAAAACTTATCCAACATCTAGCAATCAGCTCAGACAATTACAATGTTTGCTGGGACATACTGAATAATAGGTACAACAACAAAAAACTTATTTTCTCTTCGCACCTGAATACTATGTTAAACTTACCAACTATACAGTACCAAACAGCTATATCTATTAAAAGAGTGCATGATACAACGAACGAATGTCTCAACGCCATAAAAAACCTTGGCGTTGATATTTCCACATGGGATCCAATTTTAGTGCATCTCTTATCACAAAAATTGGATACAGACACCTACAACGATTATATTGAGAGTCTGAAGCAACCAAGAGAGCTGCCCAGTCTTACAGAGTTTCTACAATTTTTGGAAACAAAATTTACATCTTTGGAGTCTTCGCGACGAAAACAAGAGCGACCAACGACTGATTTACAACATCGTGGTCCATCAAACAACAAGTTCCAGCCTACATACAAAACATTCAGCGCTAACCAGAATCTCAATTCAAAACCGAAAACTTTTAATAACTCTACAAATAATAATTACTCGACATTGAACAAAACGACGTCGAATAACATTCCAAGCCACGTAAAATGCCCACTCTGCAGTAATGAACATGGATTATTTCACTGTAACGAGTTTATCAAATTACATTTGTTCGACCGCAGGAAATTGATTGCGAAACACAACTTATGTAGAAATTGTTTGTTCGATCACAAGGGCAAACAATGCAAATCTGAGAAGAGATGCAGACAATGTAATGAACAGCACCATACTCTGCTTCATCAAGATACATCTGTGAACAAAACGCCAAACAATAACATGGAAAAAACTAACAACCAGAATGCATCGACTTCAAGCAGTCATGCTTCGATGGAAGACATATCAGAAACACTTTTAGCTACCGCTCAAGTCAAGGTCAAGACTAACGATGGCGCGGAGATCGTTTTACGAGCGCTGATTGACCAGGGATCCCAAGTTTCCCTAATTACTGAAAACGCCGCTCAGATGCTCGAATTACCTCGACAGAAATGCAAAGGAGTAATTTTCGGGGTCGGAGCAAGAGAAAATAATTGTAAGGGTGCAATAACTATCACCTGCACTTCCATACTTAATAATCATACTTTCAACTCAGACGTTTACGTGATGCGCAACTTAATCAACAATCTACCAAACCGATCATTTACAAAACCATCAACATGGACACATCTGGAAGGTCTACAGCTGGCGGACCCGGATTTCAACATCAGCCGTCCCGTCGACATCCTCTTCGGGGCTGACATTTACTCTAACATTATACTAGGAGGAATAATTAAGGGAGAAGAAACACACCCTATTGCTCAACAATCCCTACTTGGCTGGATTCTGTGTGGTAACATGAGATCGTACCAATGTAACGTTATCTTAAACAATTTGGATGAAATCAGCAGATTTTGGATGATAGAAGATATCTCGGAGAGCTCTCAGATGTCTACAGAAGATCTTGATTGTATACAACAATACCAAACAACTACAACACGACAGGAGGATGGTCGTTATGTTGTACGGCTGCCCTTACACCCTGACGTCAACGAAAAATTGGGAGAATCACGAAAGAAAGCTGCTGCACAACTTCGCCAGCTAGAACAGAAATTTAGAAAAGTAGAAAACATCGAGAAAGATTATAAACTATTTATAAAAGAGTATGAAGAACTAAATCACATGCGACCTTGTGATAGTAACACGAAACCAAGCTATTATTTACCACACCACTGTGTACAGCGCGCCGAGTCATCAACAACGGCCCTGCGTGTTGTTTTTAATGCATCTGCCAAGACAACTTCGGGAGAAAGTCTAAACGACTTAATGTACCGCGGGCCTAACTTACAAACAGACCTACAATCTCTAATTTTGAAATGGAGGCTTTACAAGATTGCTCTTACCGCGGACATCGAAAAAATGTTCCGGCAAGTGTTGGTAAACGAGGAAGACCAGAAATATCAAAAAATCCTGTGGAGAGATTCGCCTGGTCAGCAAATTAGGGAGTTCGCTCTGACAACCCTAACTTATGGATTTAAAGCGGCCCCGTATTTAGCTATGATGACTATAAAACAACTAGCCAACGACGAGAGAAACAACTACCCTGAAGCCGCAGCCACCATAGAAACGTCTTTCTACATGGATGACCTACTTTACTCGTCTGACGACCTTGAAACTGCAACACGCATCAAAAATGACCTTAAAAACCTACTTTTGTCCGGTGGGTTTAACTTACGAAAGTGGTCATCAAACAACCCTAAACTTTTAGATGACAACCCTACAAACAATAAACAAGACGCATACCATTTTCGACACCAAGAGTCAACAAAAACATTGGGCTTGAGATGGAACCCTAAAGATGACAACTTTACTTTCCAAATAACAATTGATATAAATTCAACTAAACGAGTCACAAAACGGTTGTTACTGTCAGAAATTTCCAAAATTTTTGATCCTTTGGGATGGTTGTGTCCGGTAACAACAAAACTAAAACTTATTTTTCAACAAGTATGGCAAGAAAACTTAGGCTGGGACGATGAAATAACAGAAAATATCAAAAAAGAATGGTCGAAGATCAAAGGTCAGCTACCGGAAATTAACAAACTACAAATACCAAGATGGTTACAAGTGAAAAAACAAGATGAAATACAGTTGCATGGGTTCTGCGATTCGTCAGAAAACGCTTACGCTTGTGTGATTTATTGTAAGACCGAACAAAATTCAACAGTTATGGTAGCCGCAAAATCAAGACTTGTACCATCGAAAAAAGCCACTTCACTCCCGAGACTCGAACTTTGTGCCAGTTTATTGCTCGCCACACTGATGAAAAAAGTTCAAGAATGCCTACCCAATCACAAAATCACTTTATACGGCTGGTCTGACTCTACTGCCGTATTAGGGTGGCTACACGGTGATCATAACCGTTGGAAAACATTTGTATCGAACAAAGTGAAGAAAATAGTGACCACTATGCCTTCAAACTGCTGGCACTATGTTAAATCGTCGGAGAACCCTGCCGACTGCGCCAGCCGAGGTATAACTCCAATTCAGCTGAAAGAACATCCTTTATGGTGGCACGGACCCCATTGGCTGCAAACTTTTCAACCTGGAACAGAAAATAACAAGATTAGTTATGAAACAAACGAAGAAACTAAAATAAACAAGCAACTACAAACAAACGTCACCACTAAACGTCACAGATCTGACGTCATCGACGATATACTTACGCGAAACAGCTGTCTGGGTCGAGTTACACGAGTCGTCGCATGGATACTAAGAACGGTATCGCGTGACAAACATCGACCGCAGTACCTAACTACACCGGAACTTAAAAAAGCAAGAAATATTATAATTAAACATATTCAACTTACCTCTTTTGAAGATGAAATTTCCAACCTTGAACAGAAGAAAGAAGTGGACAGAAAAAGCAAACTCTTACCTTTGAACCCCTTTTTGGATCAAGATGGACTTCTCAGAATGGGAGGACGTATCAGCCACGCCAACATCCATGAAGATCAAAAACACCCCATCATTATTCCACACGAAGGTCATTACACTGATCTTTTGATCGATCAAGCTCACCTGATCACATTTCACGGAGGAGCCCGGCTTACGACAGCAAACTTAAGGAAACAATATTGGATTATCGGTGGCATTAGGGCTGTCAAAAAACGACTTCATAACTGCGTGATTTGTCGAAAACAAAATCCAATAAAACAACAACAGCTGATGGGTGACTTACCCGCGGCAAGATGCAACCCTTCAAGAGTGTATAGTCACTGCGGGGTTGACTACACGGGGTATATCGATGTGAAAACCAACAAAGGCCGAGGCGTAAAAACAACAAGAGGTTACGTAGCTGTCTTCGTATGCATGGTGACGAAGGCAGTCCACTTGGAAGTGGTCTCGGACCTTAGCTCATCATCCTTTCTATCAGCCCTGAAAAGATTCGCCGCCAGACGTGGAGCTCCGCAACACATGTACAGCGATAATGGCACGAATTTTGTCGGAGCCAACAACGTACTGAAACAAGAATTTGTCAACCTGAAAGAAATACTCGATCCTCAATTTTTCGCAGCGATATCAGACATGCAAATAGAATGGCACTTCAATGCCCCATCGTGGCCGAGCGCGGGAGGACTTTGGGAGGCTGCAGTAAAGAGCCTAAAGTACCACCTCCGCCGCGTCATTGGTGAACAGAAGCTCACATATGAAGAGCACTCAACACTTCTATCTCAACTCGAAGCCTGCCTCAACAGCCGACCACTGCTACCACTCAACGAAGACCCGGACGATTTTGACTACCTGACGCCGTCACATTTTCTTTCAAGTGGCCCCACACTAACTATTATTGAAACTGAAACTGATGAACGCACGCGCTGGCAACTTGTACAGAAAATCTACAAAGATATTTGGAAGAGGTGGCAGTCTGAGTATTTAACTCAGTTGTCACCACGCAGCAAGTGGCGGCAAGCACGAGAAAACATGAACATCGACGACGTCGTAATTATTCACGACGCCAATTTACCAGCTGGGAAATGGGCACTGGGAAGAGTGATCGAGTTACACCCAGGAAAAGATGGTCATGTTCGAGTGGTCACCATCAAAACAAAAAACGGAACAATGAAACGCCCTATTACCAAACTATCGAAACTACCTGTATCATCAAAACCTGAAAATATAGAAAAATCGGCCACATCAAACGAAAACAAACAACAACAAAACGAACAAAAACAACAAACAAACAAGAAAACAAAAAAGAGATCATGCAATTTGATATGGGCCATCTTATCACTATTGATGATTATAACACCCGCTCAGTGTAACTACAGCCTTACCAACATAAATAGTAGCCAAAGTCTATATTTTGACAAGATAACGGACATGCATCTTATGCGCGACGAATGGAAACTGATTGTGTTTTATAACATGGATCCCTACTGGCATGGAATACAAACGTTCAAAGACTATATCGCAAGCTTAGAAAACATATGTTCCACTTCCGAGAATCGTCACCAGTGCGACGTCATCCTACTGCAACTACGTCACGCTTACGACGAGTTAAACTATTACAGTGGAATGCTCCTTAGTCAGCAAGAAACAAACTCAAGACGGCGACGCCGGGGGCTTATCAACGGCATTGGCTCTATAGCAAACAGTTTATTTGGTTTACTTGATCAAGATTTTGCTGAAAAATACGAAAACGACATAAATCTAATAAAAGAAAACGAAAAGCATCTTGTCCAGCTCTGGAAGAACCAAACTTCGCTTGTGGAAGCTGAAAACAATTTATTAAAACGAGTGGAAGAAACTATCGACCGACAACATAAAATGTATAACCAACACCTCGTCATACTTGATAAGGCTGCGAACACAATGGCAACTGAAATGAAAGATATAAGGCAACTTAGCGATTTTACACTCACATCGATTATCGCTAACAACATTTTAGAGAATTTAAAAGGACTTCAGGAAACACTTTTGGATACGATAACGGAAATTCATTACGGAAAATTTGACGTTCATCTATTAAGTCCTAAACAATTAACAAAGGAGCTGAATATAATTTCAGGACATCTTTCAAGCGATTTGACTTTGCCGATCGAAAACATACAAACTGATTTAAGAACACTTTACCATTTGCTGAAAGTAAAAGCAAGAATGACTACGAACTATTTCATTTTCGAAATCAAAATTCCTCTTATAACTCGTGATAATTTCGAAATATACAGCTTAATACCGATTCCTCAAGAAACTGAAGAATATATGGCAAAGATAAGACCGCTCGCTGATCATATCGCCATAAACTTAAAGAAAGATGCTTACATACCCTTAACAGAAATGGAACTAAGATCTTGCATACCATATAATTACAAAACTCTGATGTGTCCTTTACAACAACCAATATATCACCTAAAATCAGACGAGAATCTCTGCGTCAAGATAAAAGATACAGATCAATGTGAAACTTCGCATACAATATGTACTGACATGTGGACACAACTTAATAAAATAAATACGTACTTATTTTTCTGCTGTGGACAACGAACAATAAGAATCATATGCGAGAATCAGGTTGCAGCCGAACGCGTCAGCAAGGCCGGAGTTATCGCACTCGGGGAAGGATGCGTCATCAAGGGCGAAACCTTCACGATATATTCGCATACGCAGCAATCTAATACTATGACAGTACAATCACCTGTCCTCAAGGTTGACATACATCCGATCAACAACATCTTTAATACTAGTATACCATTAGTCCAACTTAAAGGAATTAATGGATCCAACTTTGAGTATTTTGGAAAAGAATTTGACGTCCTTGACAAGCGAATCCAACAAATGAAGAGCAAGGATGTCAGTGAAATAATAACTGACACGGACAGCCTCACCACACATGACGTACACCAGTACATAGTGCTATACGTACTGGCCGGCGTGATACTAATCACAGCAGGCACCTATATTTGGCGGCGCGGACGGGCGCGCTGCACCGCAACTATCTCTTCAACAGCACGCCGTGATAACCCACCTGCCGAGCCTCCGATCCCACTGACACAACGTCCGAAGATTCGCACCGCCAACGAAACAGTTATGGGACGACAATCAATTGCGGGTCCAGCTATATACGGCCGCATAAACAAGTCTACGTCACCGGGCATAAGAAAACTCTTTAATGACAGTGATAGTGCTTAGTGTGTGATGTGTGAAATACCTTTTTAACTATTTTTTAACATTATATTTTCTTTACCTTACGCTTGAACTTGTATTGCTTTATTTTATAACTATCTTCGTGTATCTTTATCTCATCTCGTCCTCGGGAGCATGTACGGTTTAGCAACCGCACAGTATGGGTCGAGTAACAAGTTGAATGTTCGCAATTTTGCGTATCAGCAGATTCCGCGACAATGTAATTTTATTTAATTGTAATTATAGTTAGTTAAGCATTAGCCACCTACAAACAAACACTTATATTATAACTTTAACTTTGTGAACGTAAATAAAACTATAACTAAAACCGCGACGTCGTTTAACTCAAAACATTAACTTTCTCTATAGGTGTAGGATAATCCTACACCAGTCATTTGCGGGCGCTCCATCAAAACAAATACTTTTAGCAATTTAAAGTGAGCAGGTAATTATAACGAACTGAATGTTTACTCCTGGTCTACACAGTTGTCTATTTCAAAACAAACGAAAAGATTTATGTAGGGCCATAGCTAACAATTGCATCTTTCATTTCAACCCAGTCATTTGCGGGCGCTCCATCAAAACAAATACTTTTAGCAATTTAAAGTGAGCAGGTAATTATAACGAACTGAATGTTTACTCCTGGTCTACACAGTTGTCTATTTCGAAACAAACGAAAAGACCTATGTAGGGCCATAGCTAACACTTGCATCTTTCATTTTAACCCAGTCATTTGCGGGCGCTCCATCAAAACAAATACTTTTAGCAATTTAAAGTGAGCAGGTAATTATAACGAACTGAATGTTTACTCCTGGTCTACACAGTTGTCTATTTCAAAACAAACGAAAAGATTTATGTAGGGCCATAGCTAACAATTGCATCTTTCATTTCAACCCAGTCATTTGCGGGCGCTCCATCAAAACAAATACTTTTAGCAATTTAAAGTGAGCAGGTAATTATAACGAACTGAATGTTTACTCCTGGTCTACACAGTTGTCTATTTCGAAACAAACGAAAAGACCTATGTAGGGCCATAGCTAACACTTGCATCTTTCATTTTAACCCAGTCATTTGCGGGCGCTCCATCAAAACAAATACTTTTAGCAATTTAAAGTGAGCAGGTAATTATAACGAACTTAATGTTTACTCCTGGTCTACACAGTTGTCTATTTCGAAACAAACGAAAAGACTTATGTAGGGCCATAGCTTACACTTGCATCTTTCATTTGAACCTAGTCATTTGCGGGCGCTCCTTCAAAACAAATACTTTTAGCGGTTCGAAGTGAGTAGGTAACTTTAACGAACCGTATGTTTGCTCCTGGTCTACACAGTTGTCTATTTCGAAACAAACGAAAAGACCTATGTAGGGCCATAGCTAACACTTGCATCTTTAATTTGAACCTAGTCATTTGCGGGCGCTCCTTCAAAACAAATACTTTTAGCGGTTCGAAGTGAGTAGGTAATTATAACGAACTGAATGTTTACTCCTGGTCTACACAGTTGTCTATTTCGAAACAAACGAAAAGACTTATGTAGGGCCATAGCTAACACTTGCATCTTTCATTTGAACCTAGTCATTTGCGGGCGCTCCTTTAAAACAAATACTTTTAGCGGTTCGAAGTGAGTAGGTAACTTTAACGAACCGTATGTTTGCTCCTGGTCTACACAGTTGTCTATTTCGAAACAAACGAAAAGACTTATGTTAAGCCATAGCTAAGACTTGCATCTTTCATTTGAACCTAGTCATTTGCGGGCGCTCCTTCAAAACAAATACTTTTAGCGGTTCGAAGTGAGTAGGTAATTATAACGAACTGAATGTTTACTCCTGGTCTACACAGTTGTCTATTTCGAAACAAACGAAAAGATTTATGTAGGGCCATAGCTAACAATTGCATCTTTCATTTCAACCCAGTCATTTTCGGGCGCTCCATCAAAACAAATACTTTTAGCAATTTAAAGTGAGCAGGTAATTATAACGAACTGAATGTTTACTACTGGTCTACACAGTTGTCTATTTCGAAACAAACGAAAAGACCTATGTAGGGCCATAGCTAACACTTGAATCTTTCATTTTAACCCAGTCATTTGCGGGCGCTCCATCAAAACAAATACTTTTAGCAATTTAAAGTGAGCAGGTAATTATAACGAACTTAATGTTTACTCCTGGTCTACACAGTTGTCTATTTCGAAACAAACGAAAAAACTTATGTAGGGCCATAGCTAACACTTGCATCTTTCATTTGAACCTAGTCATTTGCGGGCGCTCCTTCAAAACAAATACTTTTAGCGGTTCGAAGTGAGTAGGTAATTATAACGAACTGAATGTTTACTCCTGGTCTACACAGTTGTCTATTTCGAAACAAACGAAAAGACTTATGTAGGGCCATAGCTAACACTTGCATCTTTCATTTGAACCTAGTCATTTGCGGGCGCTCCATCAAAACAAATACTTTGAGCAATTTAAAGTGAGCAGGTAATTATAACGAACTTAATAATTACTCCTGGTCTACACAGTTGTCTATTTCGAAACAAACGAAAAGACTTATGTAGGGCCATAGCTAACACTTGCATCTTTCATTTGAACCTAGTCATTTGCGGGCGCTCCATCAAAACAAATACTTTTAGCAATTTAAAGTGAGCAGGTAATTATAACGAACTGAATGTTTACTCCTGGTCTACACAGTTGTCTATTTCGAAACAAACGAAAAGACCTATGTAGGGCCATAGCTAACACTTGCATCTTTCATTTCAACCCAGTCATTTGCGGGCGCTCCTTCAAAACAAATACTTTTAGCAATTTAAAGTGAGCAGGTAATTATAACGAACTGAATGTTTACTCCTGGTCTACACAGTTGTCTATTTCGAAACAAACGAAAAGACTTATGTAGGGCCATAGCTTAGACTTGCATCTTTCATTTGAACCTAGTCATTTGCGGGCGCTCCTTCAAAACAAATACTTTTAGCGGTTCGAAGTGAGTAGGTAACTTTAACGAACCGTATGTTTGCTCCTGGTCTACGCAGTTGTCTATTTCGAAACAAACGAAAAGACTTATGTAGGGCCATAGCTAACACTGGCATCTTTTATTTGAACCTAGTCATTTGCTGGCGCTCCATCAAAACAAATACTTTTAGCAATTTAAAGTGAGCAGGTAATTAAAACGAACTGAAAGTTTTCTCCTGGTCTACACAGTTGTCTATTTCGAAACAAACGAAAAGACTTATGTAGGGCCATAGCTAACACTTGCATCTTTCATTTGAACCAAGTCATTTGCGGGCGCTCCATCAAAACAAATACTTTTAGCAATTTAAAGTGAGCAGGTAATTATAACGAACTTAATAATTACTCCTGGTCTACACAGTTGTCTATTTCGAAACAAACGAAAAGACTTATGTAGGGCCATAGCTAACACTTGCATCTTTCATTTGAACCTAGTCATTTGCGGGCGCTCCATCAAAACAAATACTTTTAGCAATTTAAAGTGAGCAGGTAATTATAACGAACTGAATGTTTACTCCTGGTCTACACAGTTGTCTATTTCGAAACAAACGAAAAGACCTATGTAGGGCCATAGCTAACACTTGCATCTTTCATTTCAACCCAGTCATTTGCGGGCGCTCCATCAAAACAAATACTTTTAGCAATTTAAAGTGAGCAGGTAATTATAACCAACTTAATGTTTACTCCTGGTCTACACAGTTGTCTATTTCGAAACAAACGAAAAGACTTATGTAGGGCCATAGCTTAGACTTGCATCTTTCATTTGAACCTAGTCATTTGCGGGCGCTCCTTCAAAACAAATACTTTTAGCGGTTCGAAGTGAGCAGGTAATTATAACGAACTGAATGTTTACTCCTGGTCTACACAGTTGTCTATTTCGAAACAAACGAAAAGACTTATGTAGGGCCATAGCTAACACTTGCATCTTTCATTTGAACCAAGTCATTTGCGGGCGCTCCATCAAAACAAATACTTTTAGCAATTTAAAGTGAGCAGGTAATTATAACGAATACTAAATAATATACTAGAAAAAATACGACTCGCACCAGATCAATACTCAGACGGGAATCGAACCCGCGACCTTTGGATGTCCGGTCCAATGCTCTGACCGCTGAGCTACCGAGTCACTAGTGACATCGTCGAATTTTTCCTAGTATATCCTAAACTCTTACGCTGTAAGCCAGCGTTATTTCACCAATGTGAGGAATTACCTCGACATTCAATTGAAATATCTTTCCAGATATTTTAACAATTGATTAAGATGAAATAGCTATATAATTTTTAAATTTGAGATTTTTGCATTTACAATGCTGTTTTTAAACAATACTAAATAATATACTAGAAAAAATACGACTCGCACCAGATCAATACTCAGACGGGAATCGAACCCGCGACCTTTGGATGTCCGGTCCAATGCTCTGACCGCTGAGCTACCGAGTCACTAGTGACATCGTCGAATTTTTCCTAGTATATCCTAAACTCTTACGCTGTAAGCCAGCGTTATTTCACCAATGTGAGGAATTACCTCGACATTCAATTGAAATATCTTTCCAGATATTTTAACAATTGATTAAGATGAAATAGCTATATAATTTTTAAATTTGAGATTTTTGCATTTACAATGCTGTTTTTAAACAATACTAAATAATATACTAGAAAAAATACGACTCGCACCAGATCAATACTCAGACGGGAATCGAACCCGCGACCTTTGGATGTCCGGTCCAATGCTCTGACCGCTGAGCTACCGAGTCACTAGTGACATCGTCGAATTTTTCCTAGTATATCCTAAACTCTTACGCTGTAAGCCAGCGTTATTTCACCAATGTGAGGAATTACCTCGACATTCAATTGAAATATCTTTCCAGATATTTTAACAATTGATTAAGATGAAATAGCTATATAATTTTTAAATTTGAGATTTTTGCATTTACAATGCTGTTTTTAAACAATACTAAATAATATACTAGAAAAAATACGACTCGCACCAGATCAATACTCAGACGGGAATCGAACCCGCGACCTTTGGATGTCCGGTCCAATGCTCTGACCGCTGAGCTACCGAGTCACTAGTGACATCGTCGAATTTTTCCTAGTATATCCTAAACTCTTACGCTGTAAGCCAGCGTTATTTCACCAATGTGAGGAATTACCTCGACATTCAATTGAAATATCTTTCCAGATATTTTAACAATTGATTAAGATGAAATAGCTATATAATTTTTAAATTTGAGATTTTTGCATTTACAATGCTGTTTTTAAACAATACTAAATAATATACTAGAAAAAATACGACTCGCACCAGATCAATACTCAGACGGGAATCGAACCCGCGACCTTTGGATGTCCGGTCCAATGCTCTGACCGCTGAGCTACCGAGTCACTAGTGACATCGTCGAATTTTTCCTAGTATATCCTAAACTCTTACGCTGTAAGCCAGCGTTATTTCACCAATGTGAGGAATTACCTCGACATTCAATTGAAATATCTTTCCAGATATTTTAACAATTGATTAAGATGAAATAGCTATATAATTTTTAAATTTGAGATTTTTGCATTTACAATGCTGTTTTTAAACAATACTAAATAATATACTAGAAAAAATACGACTCGCACCAGATCAATACTCAGACGGGAATCGAACCCGCGACCTTTGGATGTCCGGTCCAATGCTCTGACCGCTGAGCTACCGAGTCACTAGTGACATCGTCGAATTTTTCCTAGTATATCCTAAACTCTTACGCTGTAAGCCAGCGTTATTTCACCAATGTGAGGAATTACCTCGACATTCAATTGAAATATCTTTCCAGATATTTTAACAATTGATTAAGATGAAATAGCTATATAATTTTTAAATTTGAGATTTTTGCATTTACAATGCTATTTTTAAACAATACTAAATAATATACTAGAAAAAATACGACTCGCACCAGATCAATACTCAGACGGGAATCGAACCCGCGACCTTTGGATGTCCGGTCCAATGCTCTGACCGCTGAGCTACCGAGTCACTAGTGACATCGTCGAATTTTTCCTAGTATATCCTAAACTCTTACGCTGTAAGCCAGCGTTATTTCACCAATGTGAGGAATTACCTCGACATTCAATTGAAATATCTTTCCAGATATTTTAACAATTGATTAAGATGAAATAGCTATATAATTTTTAAATTTGAGATTTTTGCATTTACAATGCTGTTTTTAAACAATACTAAATAATAGCTATATAAAATGCTATATATAGCTATTTCATCTTAATCTTTCATCTATGCTAATATATAGCTATTTCATCTTAATCAATTGTTAAAATATCTGGAAAGATATTTCAATTGAATGTCGAGGTAATTCCTCACATTGGTGAAATAACGCTGGCTTACAGCGTAAGAGTTTAGGATATACTAGGAAAAATTCGACGATGTCACTAGTGACTCGGTAGCTCAGCGGTCAGAGCATTGGACCGGACATCCAAAGGTCGCGGGTTCGATTCCCGTCTGAGTATTGATCTGGTGCGAGTCGTATTTTTTCTAGTATATTATTTAGTATTGTTTAAAAACAGCATTGTAAATGCAAAAATCTCAAATTTAAAAATTATATAGCTATTTCATCTTAATCAATTGTTAAAATATCTGGAAAGATATTTCAATTGAATGTCGAGGTAATTCCTCACATTGGTGAAATAACGCTGGCTTACAGCGTAAGAGTTTAGGATATACTAGGAAAAATTCGACGATGTCACTAGTGACTCGGTAGCTCAGCGGTCAGAGCATTGGACCGGACATCCAAAGGTCGCGGGTTCGATTCCCGTCTGAGTATTGATCTGGTGCGAGTCGTATTTTTTCTAGTATATTATTTAGTATTGTTTAAAAACAGCATTGTAAATGCAAAAATCTCAAATTTAAAAATTATATAGCTATTTCATCTTAATCAATTGTTAAAATATCTGGAAAGATATTTCAATTGAATGTCGAGGTAATTCCTCACATTGGTGAAATAACGCTGGCTTACAGCGTAAGAGTTTAGGATATACTAGGAAAAATTCGACGATGTCACTAGTGACTCGGTAGCTCAGCGGTCAGAGCATTGGACCGGACATCCAAAGGTCGCGGGTTCGATTCCCGTCTGAGTATTGATCTGGTGCGAGTCGTATTTTTTCTAGTATATTATTTAGTATTGTTTAAAAACAGCATTGTAAATGCAAAAATCTCAAATTTAAAAATTATAACGAACTTTATAATTACTCCTGGTCTACACAGTTGTCTATTTCGAAACAAACGAAAAGACTTATGTAGGGCCATAGCTAACACTTGCATCTTTCATTTGAACCTAGTCATTTGCGGGCGCTCCATCAAAACAAATACTTTTAGCAATTTAAAGTGAGCAGGTAATTATAACGAACTGAATGTTTACTCCTGGTCTACACAGTTGTCTATTTCGAAACAAACGAAAAGACCTATGTAGGGCCATAGCTAACACTTGCATCTTTCATTTCAACCCAGTCATTTGCGGGCGCTCCATCAAAACAAATACTTTTAGCAATTTAAAGTGAGCAGGTAATTATAACCAACTTAATGTTTACTCCTGGTCTACACAGTTGTCTATTTCGAAACAAACGAAAAAACTTATGTAGGGCCATAGCTAACACTTGCATCTTTCATTTGAACCTAGTCATTTGCGGGCGCTCCATCAAAACAAATACTTTTAGCAATTAAAAGTGAGCAGGTAATTATAACGAACTGAATGTTTACTCCTGGTCTACACAGTTGTCTATTTCGAAACAAACGAAAAGACCTATGTAGGGCCATAGCTAACACTTGCATCTTTCATTTGAACCCAGTCATTTACGGGCGCTCCATCAAAACAAATACTTTTAGCAATTTAAATTGAGCAGGTAATTATAACGAACCGTATGTTTACTCCTGGTCTACACAGTTGTCTATTTCGAAACAAACGAAAAGACCTATGTAGGGCCATAGCTAACACTTGCATCTTTCATTTGAACCCAGTCATTTGCGGGCGCTCCATCAAAACAAATACTTTTAGCAATTTAAAGTGAGCAGGTAATTAAAACGAACTGAAAGTTTTCTCCTGGTCTACACAGTTGTCTATTTCGAAACAAACGAAAAGACTTATGTAGGGCCATAGCTTAGACTTGCATCTTTCATTTGAACCTAGACATTTGCGGGCGCTCCTTCAAAACAAATACTTTTAGCGATTCGAAGTGAGTAGGTAATTATAACGAACTGAATGTTTACTCCTGGTCTACACAGTTGTCTATTTCGAAACAAACGAAAAGACTTATGTAGGGCCATAGCTAAGACTTGCATCTTTCATTTGAATCTAGTCATTTGCGGGCGCTCCTTTAAAACAAATACTTTTAGCGGTTCGAAGTGAGTAGGTAACTTTAACGAACCGTATGTTTGCTCCTGGTCTACACAGTTGTCTATTTCGAAACAAACGAAAAGACTTATGTTAAGCCATAGCTAAGACTTGCATCTTTCATTTGAACCTAGTCATTTGCGGGCGCTCCTTCAAAACAAATACTTTTAGCGGTTCGAAGTGAGTAGGTAATTATAACGAACTGAATGTTTACTCCTGGTCTACACAGTTGTCTATTTCGAAACAAACGAAAAGACTTATGTAGGGCCATAGCTAAGACTTGCATCATTCATTTGAACCTAGTCATTTGCGGGCGCTCCTTCAAAACAAATACTTTTAGCGGTTCGAAGTGAGTAGGTAACTTTAACGAACCGTATGTTTGCTCCTGGTCTACACAGTTGTCTATTTCGAAACAAACGAAAAGACTTATGTAGGGCCATAGCTAACACTGGCATCTTTTATTTGAACCTAGTCATTTGCGGGCGCTCCATCAAAACAAATACTTTTAGCAATTTAAAGTGAGCAGGTAATTATAACGAACTGAATGTTTACTCCTGGTCTACACAGTTGTCTATTTCGAAACAAACGAAAAGACCTATGTAGGGCCATAGCTAAGACTTGCATCATTCATTAGAACCTAGTCATTTGCGGGCGCTCCTTCAAAACAAATACTTTTAGCGGTTCGAAGTGAGTAGGTAACTTTAACGAACCGTATGTTTGCTCCTGGTCTACACAGTTGTCTATTTCGAAACAAACGAAAAGACTTATGTAGGGCCATAACTAACACTTGCATCTTTCATTTGAAACAAGTCATTTGCGGGCGCTCCATCAAAACAAATACTTTTAGCAATTTAAAGTGAGCAGGTAATTATAACGAACTGAATGTTTACTCCTGGTCTACACAGTTGTCTATTTCGAAACAAACGAAAAGACTTATGTAGGGCCATAGCTTAGACTTGCATCTTTCATTTGAACCTAGTCATTTGCGGGCGCTCCTTCAAAACAAATACTTTTAGCGGTTCGAAGTGAGCAGGTAATTATAACGAACTGAATGATTACTCCTGGTCTACACAGTTGTCTATTTCGAAACAAACGAAAAGACTTATGTAGGGCCATAACTAACACTTGCATCTTTCATTTGAACCAAGTCATTTGCGGGCGCTCCATCAAAACAAATACTTTTAGCAATTTAAAGTGAGCAGGTAATTATAACGAACTTAATGTTTACTCCTGGTCTACACAGTTGTCTATTTCGAAACAAACGAAAAGACTTATGTAGGGCCATAGCTAACACTTGCATCTTTCATTTGAACCTAGTCATTTGCGGGCGCTCCATCAAAACAAATACTTTTAGCAATTTAAAGTGAGCAGGTAATTATAACGAACTGAATGTTTACTCCTGGTCTACACAGTTGTCTATTTCGAAACAAACGAAAAGACCTATGTAGGGCCATAGCTAACACTTGCATCTTTCATTTTAACCCAGTCGTTTGCGGGCGCTCCATCAAAACAAATACTTTTAGCAATTTAAAGTGAGCAGGTAATTACAACGAACTGAATGTTTACTCCTGGTCTACACAGTTGTCTATTTCGAAACAAACGAAAAGACTTATGTAGGGCCATAGCTAAGACTTGCATCTTTCATTTGAACCTAGTCATTTGCGGGCGCTCCTTCAAAACAAATACTTTTAGCGGTTCGAAGTGAGTAGGTAACTTTAACGAACCGTATGTTTGCTCCTGGTCTACACAGTTGTCTATTTCGAAACAAACGAAAAAACTTATGTAAGGCCATAGCTAAGACTTGCATCTTTTATTTGAATCTAGTCATTTGCGGGCGCTCTATCAAAACAAATACTTTTAGCAATTTAAAGTGAGCAGATAATTAAAACGAACTGAAAGTTTTCTCCTGGTCTACACAGTTGTCTATTTCGAAACAAACGAAAAGATTTATGTAGGGCCATAGCTAACACTTGCATCTTTCATTTCAACCCAGTCATTTGCGGGCGCTCCATCAAAACAAATACTTTTAGCAATTGAAAGTGAGCAAGTAATTATAACGAACTGAATGTTTACTCCTGGTCTACACAGTTGTCTATTTCGAAACAAACGAAAAGACTTATGTAGGGCCATAGCTAACACTTGCATCTTTCATTTGAACCTAGTCATTTGCGGGCTCTCCATCAAAACAAATACTTTTAGCAATTTAAAGTGAGCAGGTAATTATAACGAACTGAATGTTTACTCCTGGTCTACACAGTTGTCTATTTCGAAACAAACGAAAAGATTTATGTAGGGCCATAGCTAACACTTGCATCTTTCATTTGAACCTAGTCATTTGCGGCCGCTCCATCAAAACAAATACTTTTAGCAATTTAAAGTGAGCAGGTAATTATAACGAACTGAATGTTTACTCCTGGTCTACACAGTTGTCTATTTCGAAACAAACGAAAAGACTTATGTAGGGCCATAGCTAAGACTTGCATCTTTTATTTGAACCTAGTCATTTGCGGGCGCTCTATCAAAACAAATACTTTTAGCAATTTAAAGTGAGCAGGTAATTAAAACGAACTGAAAGTTTTCTCCTGGTCTACACAGTTGTCTATTTCGAAACAAACGAAAAAACTTATGTAGGGCCATAGCTAAGACTTGCATCTTTCATTTGAACCTAGTCATTTGCGGGCGCTCCTTCAAAACAAATACTTTTAGCGGTTCGAAGTGAGTAGGTAATAATAACGCACCGTATCTTTGCTCCTGGTCTACACAGTTGTCTATTTCGAAACAAACGAAAAGACCTATGTAGGGCCATAGCTAACACTGGCATCTTTTATTTGAACCTAGTCATTTGCAGGCGCTCCATCAAAACAAATACTTTTAGCAATTTAAAGTGAGCAGGTAATTATAACGAACTGAATGTTTACTCCTGGTCTACACAGTTGTCTATTTCGAAACAAACGAAAAGACTTATGTAGGGCCATAGCTAAGACTTGCATCTTTCATTTGAACCTAGTCATTTGCGGGCGCTGCCTCAAAACAAATACTTTTAGCAATTTAAAGTGAGCAGGTAATTATAACGAACTGAATGTTTACTCCTGGTCTACACAGTTGTCTATTTCGAAACAAACGAAAAGACTTATGTAGGGCCATAGCTAAGACTTGCATCTTTCATTTGAACCTAGTCATTTGCGGGCGCTCCTTCAAAACAAATACTTTTAGCGGTTCGAAGTGAGTAGGTAATTATAACGAACCGTATGTTTGCTCCTGGTCTACACAGTTGTCTATTTCGAAACAAACGAAAAAACTTATGTAAGGCCATAGCTAACACTTGCATCTTTCATTTGAACCTAGTCATTTGCGGGCGCTCCTTTAAACGAATATTAGAATAGCGTTTTTACGCGTACTTACGGAATTCTACAATTTGAGTATTTTTCTTATGTGTATCTACCTATCTATAGCCCAATTTTTTCTATGAGTAACGGTACATTGGGGAGCTCGGTGGCGCAGTGGTTTAGCGCCTGGCCCAGCGATTGCGGAGGTTAAGCAACGTTCGCAAGGGTCAGTCATGGGATGGGTGACCAAAAATTTATTATCTCGAGCTCCTCCGTGCTTCGGAAGGCACGTTAAGCCGTTGGTCCCGGCTGTATTTGCAGTCGTTAACACCCACCAATCCGCATTGGGCCCGCGTGGTGGGTTATGGCCCGTCCTCCTTATCCACCCATAAGGAAGGCCTGTGCCCCAGCAGTGGGGACATTAAAATGGCTGATGATGATGATGATGAGGAACGGTACATTTTGATGTACTCACAAAGATTTAGCATTATTCAATGATTCCTTACATAAACTAGTCCATATAACGAGTTATTGAGGTTGTTAGTGCGTGCAGGCGAGATTTTTCTAAAAAAATAAAAAAAATCATAACTTTTTTCGGTTTGTCAAAACAAACAAAATTTTATCAAAACAAATCAAAACTAACGAAAAGCAATCATAATGCGCAATTTTTATTTTGTTTTGCCATATGGGGTGGCTATCTTCACGTGAAGATAGCCACCCCACTTTGCATTTTTTTCTAGGGAATACGGAGTCTAAACAAACGAAAATTTTAATCAAAACAAACGAAACTAACAAATATCTATCGAATAAGCTTTAAATAAAACCATTTGGTGCAATGGGGTGGCTAGCGTGAAGATAGCCACCCCACTTTTGTTTTTAAAAAAAAAGTATGAAGGAAATCTAAACAAACGATTTTTTTTCCAAAACAAATCAAAACTAACGCTAAACTAACGACCTGCACCCTCAAAACCTGGGCACTCGAAATGGGGTGGCTATCTTCACGGAGGTGACTCGCACTTGGCCGGTTTTTTTTTTATTAGATCGAAAACAAAATTTTCATTTATGTATTATCTATTCTGTGGTAGGTGTTTTTTTTAAACTGATGATTAGTAGTAAAATGGGGGGTGAAATGGATTTTGGCAGTGGTGGGAGATTTGAGGGGGTGAAACAAATTGGACCGGCACCATCGGGCTCATCCCTTGGTGAGGCTTGCCGCTTGTTGCCCCTGTGGTAGGTGTTAGCTATACTGATAGCCTACCGGACCGGATTTTACCTTTTTTTTAAATAAGTACATAAACAGTAAGTACATAAATATTATAAAAGTAGGGTCAATCGAAATGTCCTTCCAGTTTCCCTGAAAAAGTATATTTTCTTAAAAATAAATATTTACTATTACTACCTTAAATATTAATTAATATTTACTTAAAGAAAGTATAATTTTGGTAACTAAGAAATAAAATATATGTGGTTTCCATATTTGTTCCTATTTTAACGGTGATTTAATCGACGTCGAAGTCCATTTCTTTGTATTATATAAAATGGATGAAACTTCTATTGGACAACCGTTAAATTACGGTTCCAAAGACCCTACCCTTAAAAAGTAGGACGCAGGAGAGACAGACGGACGGACAGACTGGCAGACAGACGGCGTAGGCTTAAGGCTCCCATAGCCCTCAAGTGGCGCCCTCATCTTAATTAAATATATTGCTCGCTAAGTACCTAATGTATCGAAAATTCACATCTACAGATTAAGGCTTAATTTCTATAGTTTATTTACAAACAATAGCCTCCGTAAAATATAGTTAATATAGGCGTAATATAGACAATTGTTCACTATGAACTATGTTATCAAAGCAAAATTAAACACACACACTGTATGAGCGAGCTCCTACAGTATTACAATTATACATATTATTATTTTAAGCTTACTTTGCAATTACGTAACTAAACGCCTTTATAACCAGTGGCAATAAAACTATTAGCGGTGACACACGTGTTATACTTTTTTCCTTACATCTTTCCGAACATTAGTTTACGTCATCGCAGAACATCTCCTGAACACCATCATAACATCCTATGTAGAGTTAGCAACTCTACACACACACACACACAAATTTATGTAAGAAGGCCTAATAATTTCAATAGTTTGTAAGAATATTTGTTAATTATTTTTATTATTTTAATTGCATACATATGTGTACCTTTTGCTATGGAGGAGCGGAGCCGCCTAATACAGGTATTATTAATACCTGCTTGGTTGGTTCCAGCCTTAGAATATTGCTTCTACTGATTTTGTAAGAAATAAACTTTTTTTTTTAATTATCTCAAGAAATGCAATATCTATGTTTGTAATATTTGCCAAATACAATTTTAATGTGTGTACTTATTCAGTTATTTGTACACAATTAATTTGTATTCGACAAATACTACAGACATACTGCATTTAATGAGATAATTTTGCTTTGACAACATAGTTCATAGTGAATAATTGCCGTTAGTTATCGGGACACGCTAAAATATATTACGTAAAAGCCAAAGCTTTGTCCAGACAAAGCTCAAAATGCTGGAAAACCACGTTGTGTGCCTACATTGAGGATCAGTAACGATTTTCGTGTAGAAAGCTCATCACCCCATTATTAACTGTAAAGAAATTTTTACGATATCTCTTAAACCTGAGAAAGTATGAGCTAAAACACTGGTTTTTTGGGGGTCCTTATGACGTCATCGCGACGTACGCGAATCTTATGTCGTCGTAATAAAGCACATATTGCATTAAGCTTGGCATTTCCTTCAAACCCTATTAACTCAACCATTTCTGAACGGGTTTCAAAAAATCTTTCACTAAGTTTCATAGCTAGGAATATGTTTTTATATTATACCACAATATAGAGAGAGTACAGTAGTTGAGCTTAGCACTTGCGCGCTCGAGCAACGCACACATAGACATCTCTCACCGACACTGTATAACTGCAATCTCATACCACTCTCAAAACAGTTCGAGTACGTGACGCAGCGGCGAGAGCTGTCTTTGTGTGTATGTGCGATGCTCGAGCTCCCCGTAGTACTAGGCTAAACTTCTGTTAGTCTCTCTATTTTGTGATTATAGCAATAAAACTATAGGATTCAAACCTGTTACTGATCCTCATTGTAAGTCACTTGCTAATGTTTAACCTTTCGACGACGGTGGTATCTTATTGAGTAAGCCTCTTTTTGAGTTTTTTACAACAAGGGCCCTATTCAGTAAAACTTACAATCCGACAAATTTATAAATAAGTGACGTATTTGTTAAGTTGTATGACAAGTGCTGTTCAATAAACCTTACAATTATGTAAGAATTTTACAAGTAAAAATCTTACAAATATAACAATTATAAATTCTGTTCAATAAACGTTTACATTAGTAGAAATAAGTAAACTTGTAGATACAATTATGTGTTCAATAAAGCAGTTTTTCCGACAAATTTGTAAATTATCACCTGTCACAGGAAAATGTTTGTTGAACAGAAATATGTAAAATTGTAAGTACAATTCTACAAATATGTAAGTTTTCCGCCATTACAAATTTGTAACTTATATATTTTATTGAAAAAGAAACTTGTAAAATTGTAACCTGTCACCTGTAATTGTAAATTGTAAGTTTTATTGAATAGGGCCCTGCATTTACAAATTCCTGCATTTTCTTGATAATATTTTATCCTAATATGCTTTAACAGTTTTATCATCCGAAGTAACAGGAGGTTCAGTATCCTTATCTTTGGAAATAGTTTGTTTTATTCCTTTTTCTGTTTATTGCTTCTTCGTTTTTCCTCCATTTCTTCCGTTGATCTTTGGCTTCCCTTGGCGATATTTCAAAAAATTTTTTGCCATTTTTTGCTTTTTGTTCTCTGTAAATTTCTTTTACATTGAGCTTCATACTCTTCCGGACGATATAATTTTAATTTTTCCCTGTATCGCCGAGTTCTCTCAGCTCCAGTAAGAGGCCTCATGCCACCTAAAACAATAAAACAATAAATGTCGAATTTAAACTATTTAAACGTTTAGTGGGTTCCTTACCACTATACAATATGTTTTCTTACCACTACGTTATTGCTACTTACCACATACGTTACCACCACCTTACACACAATATGTTTGTGCGTCACGAAAACTTGTAATTTCATAGTTTTTATTCAATCAGTTCAGAATTCTTAGCGCGAGTGTGACTCGCACTTGGTCGGTTTTTTTATAAGATAGAATACAAAATTTTTATTTGTGTATTATCTGTGTTAGGTATTAGCTATACTGAAAGCTTACAGGTCTAACCGGATTTCACCGTTATTTGCATACGTAAATAATAAATATCATAAAAGTTGAGGCAATCAACTTTTAATGTCTTTTCAGTTCCTTATCCTGTAAAAGTTTATTTTCTGACAAATAAACATTTACTTACCTACCTTAAAAATTATTTAATACTTAAAGTATCACTTTGATAACAGAAATAAATATGTTATTTCCATATTTGTTCGTATTTTATTTAACGGTGGTTTAATCGACGTTGAAGTCCATTTGATTGTATTATCAAATGGATGAAATGTCGATTGGACAACCGTTAAATTACGATTCAAAAGACCGTACCCTTAAAAATTAGGACGCAGGAAGGACAAACGGACGGACAGACAGGCCGACTGATGGACAGACAGGTAGACAGACGCCACGCCATAGGCTTAAGGCTCCTATATTCCTCAAGTGGTGTCCTCATCTTAATTTAATTTATTGCTCGCTAAGTACCTAATGTATTGAAAAGTCACGTACAGATTGAATCTAATGGTGGCCATATACGCTACGATAAATCGTTACGATCACACTGTACAGTTTGAACGGTGCAGTTTATCGTAGTTGGCATACAAGCTATACACGCTACGAGAAATCGTTGCGATCAGACGGAGGGAGGTTACTCTCTTAAGCTTGCCGGTAACGATCAATTGCGATTGTCAATTTTTCCGTCAATGCCATTGTTGGAGCAATTGACAATCGCTTCAATTGCACGCGTAAACGATCAATTTTTCCGTCAATGGGCGTCAATTGCGGAGTACAATATGCGGTGCCGACGCACACGTGTCAGTGATGGCTTCGACGGACGACTGTTTAGCAATTGTTGGATTAATATTCGCTCTGAAGGAAAAAAAAGTGAAGCGGAAAAATCGTAGCATCTGGTGTAAAGAATGGCTAATGAAAAGAAGAGTTCATTCTCATGTCAATTTGTTGGCGGAATTAAAGCTTTTTCCAAAAGACTGGCATAATTTTCTAAGAATGGATCACGATACGTACTTACATCTATTGAATTTGGTAGCACCAATTATCGAGAAGCAAGACACTATTATGAGCAATGCTATTCCACCCCACGACAGGCTTGTAGCTACTTTGAGGTTTTTATCAACAGGAAGAAATTATGAAGATTTGAAATTCTCTAGCATCATTTCATCTCAAGCCTTGGGTCGCATAATACCGGAAACCTGTGAAGCAATATATAAGGTTCTCCGCAAAGACTATTTTAAGGTAAGAAATAAAAAACTACTTATTACTTAGAATGCAATGTTTATTAATTTGTACTTATAATGATGGTTTAACATTAAGTAAAATTAGACAAATAAGTAGCCGCTGAATTTTGCATTTGTTGGGACTGATCTTGTTGAGAAGTTTGCATTATTGGGGTTTGGAGAATTGACTGGGAGCCTGGATGTGTTTGGAAATCATAATTTGAATTCTGATAAGGTACTGGGCTAGGATTGTTTCCAACAGGGCTGGGAGTATGTGCAATGGGGCTGGGAACGTTGTAACCATAATTATTAAAACGCACACTGGTTGAATCCATCACTTGGTGTGAAATAGTCAAATTTTCCATCTCTGCCAGAAATAATGTTTCGTTAATTATTTTTTCGGCGAAAATACGTTGATGTTTTGTGAGGTCTCTCAGCTTAGCTGCGACGTTTGCTCCATAAATATCAAATCGATCATTAGTAATCGCAGGCCTTTTGAAATGGTTTTGAACAGTCTGTAAAACTTGAGTACTTAGGTTTTCATTTGCATTCCTTTTTGGCCGATTAAACAACGTGTTTGTAATTGAACGAGTATCGGGAGTTGACTGTAAAGTTGTTTGTGTGGCTGGATGTGACTGTGGAGTTGACTGCGTGGCTGGAGGTGACTGTGGAGTTAACTGGGCGGCTGGAGATGCTTCACTTTCAATTTCCTGAAACAATTAATATTTTTACAGTTCCCACGCTCGGAAGAATGTGGCTAAAGTGTTCGAAAAGAGATGGAACTTTCCGCACTGTCTAGGCGCGATGGATGGAAAACATATAGCAATTTTTCTTCCTGATGGATGTGGCTCAGAGTATCCTTACTAATATTATAAATGCGAAAGTCCGTTTGTTTGTTTGTTTGTTTGTTTGTTACGCCTTCACTTCTTAACTACGGAACCGATCATTATGAAATTTTGCATACACGTTGTCAGAGGTACAGAGAAGGACATAGGGTACCTTTCATCCCGAAAAAAAGTTATGTTCCCGAGGGATAGCAAAAAAACTTTCCACGCAGACGAAGTCGCGGGCGAAAGCTAGTTTCAACTATAAAAACCATCATAGCATGGTGTTATTGGCAATCGTTGATGGAAATTATCGATTTCTTTTATGTGATTTTGGAACAAATGGAAGAATTTCAGATGGTGGCGTACTCACAAACACTAAGTTTTTTGAAAAACTTGATAATAATCAGTTGTGTATTCCAACCGACACAGTTGTCACAAATAGCACTAGAAAGTTGCCTTATGTGTTTTGGCTGACGATGCGTTTCCACTTAGAACAGATTTAATTAAGCCATTTAGACAAGCCGACTTGACCACAAATAAAACCAGAATTCTAAATTACCGCGTATCACGAGCAAGGCGCATTGTCGAAAATGCGTTTGGGATCTTGGCATCTCGATTTAGAATTTTTCACACAAAAATTAGTATTGATCCGAAAAGAATAGAGTCTGTCGTGATGGCCAGTTGTGCTTTACATAATTATTTAATGAAGGCTTCAGAAAGTTCTTACTGTCAACAAGAATGCTTCGACGTAGAAAATGTTAATGAAGGGTCAATAACCCAAGGATATGATACAATGAATTCAGCGATAGTTAATTTGCAACGAAGAAATCTTGATTTGAATTTGATCATCAGAGAAGAGTACATGGAATATTTTGCAAGCGAAGGCAGCGTTCCGTGGCAAAATAATTTTATACGTTAACTCTTTGAGAATAAACGATTTGATAAAAAAGTTATTTACTTTTATTTAAATACCTACACTTTAATTCACTTAGGCTGGATTTCACCAACCTCCTAATAAGTTATTGGGTACTTATTCGGCAAATAAACTCCAACCTTCCAAACATAGATTATATAAAAAGTGGTTTATCACCAGATAAAGTTTCCAATAACTTTATTAGGAGGTTGGTGAAATCCCGCTTTAATATTAATAATATGTACGTATTTTTTCGAGTACGTACGTATTTGTTAGTGCTATTCTACTCTGCTGGCACCACAGTATAATAACACGCAAATAACTTACCTCGTTGTCTGTTGATTCGTCGTCTATATTAGAGCGTGAACGTCTTGGTTCTTCTTGGTCATCCAAAAACAGCAACATAGAGTAATACCATAGTTTTGGTTTATACACTTCTTGGGTTCCTGCTCCTGATTTTTTTGAATCAGCGATCTTCTTACGCTCTTTTTTGTAAGTAGAGCAAATGTTGTTTATTTTTTTTACAACAGCATCTTTGTCAGCCCTAGGGTCTACTGATTTCAATTTTTCAACCAGCTTAGTATATGCTGAACGTTTTAAGTCACGATTGTGATACTCTTTGCCTTTAATATTCCAAAGACAAGGTTCACTGCGATATAACTCAATAAGTTCTTCAAGCCATTCGCGATTAGTTTGAGACGCCATGACGCGTGCGCACGTCTACCCGAATGTCGATCGACGACAAAACTGAACACGAAAACGGAACGAGCGCATACACGTTTCGATCAGTCGGCACAGTTCGTCCGATTCCGATAAATCAATTGAAATTTTTGTATTGTTCCGTTCGACTGTACAGTCTCAAAAAATCGTGCGAAACTGCACAGTTTTATCACATACATGTAGCGATTTATCGGTACCATTCGAACTGTACAGTGTGATCGTAACGATTTATCGTAGCGTATATGGCCACCATAAGGTTCTACAAACAGTAACCTCAGTAAAGTATAGTTCGTAATAGTAGTATAGCAGTAGGTAAAAGTGCCACTTTTGCGTCACTATGCTGTTGCCAATACAGCAAACATATTTTCTGCTGCTTCTATTTAATTTTAGAGAAATCGGGTCACAAAGTTCAATATTTTAAACACAATTTTAATGTATATTTCCAAAAATAGTGTAGGTACTTTATTATATTTAATACTTATTATTTAGAATTGATTACCATAATCAGGGTTTAATAAAAAAATTCGCACAAAAAGTTATAATTGTTAATTTGTGGGGGTGGGATGAGGGAAGGGACAGCTAAAATGACCCTGTCTCAATATTTAAAATGACTTAATTTAAGTATCACAGTACTTATAAAAATAATAAACACAGTATCACAGTACCTACTTATAATAAAATAAAATAAACTATAATAGTTATTTATGCAACTGTACTATAATACCTAATTATGTACAGTTGCATACAAGACTGTATCTAAACTAAACCCATTTTTTTATTACTTTTTTATTTTTATTTGGGAAACAAACAATATTTTAATACATATCGATTAAAAACACCAATTATATAATTATCAACACCCATGATATGTATCCTCTATAAAGGGTTTTGACTTTGGCTTTGTCTTTGACTTTGACTTTCTTGCCCCTCCTCGTCATTATATCAACCCAAAGTGTGTTATAATACTTATAATGTTGTACTGAATTTCATAATGCAACGAATCGCGCTTGGGCGCCCACATCCTCTTGCTCGGGATATTGTAATGACAGCAGAAAGCTAGTCCGTTTCAGAACCCTTTACAGAGGATTTAAAGCATGAGTGTAGATAAAAATAATAAACGCGTATTCACACTGCAGTTACAGATAAAACACTTCATAAAATATCAAAATTAAATTTGAGAGAGACGACGTTTAAAAAACACAGGGGTATACTTTTTTGTGAAAATACGTGTGGTAAAACCAGGCCTTCACTCGCTCAAGGTCGCGCGATAAGCACCTACCTCTAGCCGTTCGTTCGAAGTAGTTCGAACGAACAAGTGAGCAGAGGGCCGCCACACGCCCGCCTATGTTATCGCGCGGCACCTTTATGCCGGCGTGTAGGTATTGTCTCTTTATAATAGTAACAATGTCGAATCGACATTACTGTGCCGTGTACGGATGTCTATATCAAAATCACACCATAAGGGTTCCTTTTTTACCATTATGGTACGTAACCCTAAAACCAATAAACAATTGTCGTATTTTACATTATGATTTATGCTTCGCAGTTCATTTAAAAGAAGACAACCCTAACGTTGCGTCGTCAGAAAAGGCAAGAGCACGCGATAGAAAGAGAGGCAACTACTAGGTGAATATAACTGTAGGTCATTAGCGCTGCGCGACCTGAATTGCACTTTATTGTTTCGGAGCTAAAGTCTCTATTTATTTAAATGACTTTGCGGAGTGCTGCTTCTATACTTGTAGGTACTATTAGTTATTCTGTGGTAAAACATCCGTCAGTTCGACACTTAACTTTTAAGATCCATTGTCAAAAGACAATTAAAAACTTAATAAGATCCATATAAAATCGTTACCTATACCATATCGCGTTTCAGTGTTCATGCTAGGGGGCAGGAAATACACAAGAAATGAATAAGAAAATGACACTAACTTTATTTAACATTAACCGATCTTCACGTAAGATCCTGAGGTCGTGAGGACATAGTTCGGAGGGCCATGATTATGTTCTGACCGCCATCTGGCGATATTTCCATCTAGACCCAACTTCACTTTGGCTTTACAACCCGATGATCTCTTCGAGCAGTAATAGTTTGAACTTCTGTTGTCTTTTGCATACGTGTATCTATTTATCATCAGTAAGTGATTCCCTTTTTTTGTGGGTATTAATTGATATTCGTTGTTTCCTGTAAAATAAACTTAAGAATAACTTTACCAAACATTTGAGGTTCTGCCATGAGCTTTTTAAATAATATGACAGTGGTGTACAAATAGTATAATGATATTAAACTGCGTTAAGTTTTGTGTCAAACTGTTATGTCGCAACCGCAAAAGTGTTGCTTGCGCAACTGAATAAATTAAAGTTGTAATTTTAAACTTTAATGAAAAAGCAAAACATCAAACAACATTTATAAAGATAATTAATATATTAGAAAAAATACTATAAAAAATTTACCCGTATTTTTTCTTTATTCTTAATAATAATTATCTTAATATAAAAATATCATTGTGAATGCCTTATAGTAGGGCGGTAAAACAAGGTTTGAGGTTAGTTTTCGCACAAGTCATCACAGAAATACGAAAATTTGGTATCAATGCATTAGTACGATGCCCTGATCACAAATATATAAGATGACAAGCGCGAAAATGGTGGGGGTAGAAACTGTGACGTCATAAAGTTTTCAGTACCAAGAAATAATAAAAACATATCATGTGGTATACCAAATGAAAGGGCTTTGTGAGTAGATTACGAATATATAACACACTATAACATTTTCACTACTTGGTCTAACAAATTATGAGAAAACGTCGAAAGATTTCACGATTCCGGGTTGCCGTTGAACAGCTCTGGACTGAAAACGACTGCATGGATTTCTGCAAAATACTTATCAAATTACTCTAAACATCCTCTATTCTGGTGTCCAAAGGTAATTGACCAAAGATATTTAAAAATAACAAAGTTACATCAATTTTACTAACAGCATAATTTTCTAAGTTTTTCCGTTTCCTATAATAGTCCAGTAGGTTCGGTAGTAAAATCGGTTTTGCTATCATTTTTTTATTTTTTCTTATTTTTTTCCGGGGTCTTAGGATAGCTTTGCTCTTGTAATAGGTATATGTTATCTTAATCTATATATATAAAATTCAAAGTCCTGACTGACTGATTGACTGATATATCAACGCACAGCCCAAACCGCTGACTTGGAGACTTAAATTTTGCACATAAATACTTTATACAGTAAAGGCATCTACTAAGTAAGGATTTTGGAAATTCCATCCCAAAAGGGGGGTAAAATAAGGGATGAAAGTTTGTATGAAAGTCCGTCAGTTTCGAAGTTAGGATCTTCAAATTTCGTATTTAGGCTGACAACTAAAAATTAATATTTATGTGTGCCTGCGTTTTTGACGATTGCATCCCCGAAGCGGTGAAAAGGTGGATGAAATTGTATCTGAAAAGTCCTTCATTTTCAAAGTAAAACTCACTAAATTTATTATTTAGGCTTAGGGTTGGAAAGTAAAAATAAATATGCAAACACACATTTCATATTTTATTGAATGTGAAATGTGTGTTTGCATTGCATTTGGGGTTAAAGGTTATAAATAAAATAAATATGAGATGAATAAACCTAAAAATCGATGAATGTCGTCATTGAGATTTAATGGGATGACGATTGCAAAGATGACATTTATTTTGAAGTTCAACACGGTGGACATGATTCAACCTGTTAATGGTTGAAATTTCATATGGAAAAGTAATGTTTGTAAAATAGACATTTCGACTTGAAACTTCGTAGGAGTATATACTTCTAAAATGGGACGGGGACGGGAAGGGGATAGGGGACGGGGAGGGGGACGGGGAGGGGGACGGAGACGGAGGAGGGGGATGGATTGGGGACAGGAACGGGGACTTGGACATATCTATTCTGTGATATGGACGGGGGCGGGAATAGAAATAAACTAGCTTCCAGCCGCAACTTTGTCCACGTGGATATTCGAGAAAATCCTTAGGGAACCTTTAACTAGAATAAATAGTATTATATACATATTTCATCAAAATCCGATCAGCCGATTTTACGTGTTTAGGTGGGTCCTAATTAATATTTGTACTAAAAACCTGTTTTTCAGCATACAGCGCCTCTTACCTCAGAGAGCTCGGAGTAGGAAGGAAACATTATTCATAGGGCACAATAGTACAAAAAACATCTACTTCAGCCCATAGGTCAAAGATACCTGAAAATGCGGGGCAAATTATAATGTCGTTTTATATATAACGGGTGTAACAAGACCTTCAACGAAGCCGAAGTCCACGTATTCCGCCCATCATCAGGATCATTTTTGTCTTTTAGACTATACCTGGGAAACCAATAGCTAAGAAGTTATTGAAGGTCAAGGTCAAAAATGTTTTTTCAAAATTTTTTGTAATCTTATTTCATTCGTTATTGCCTACTTTTTGATTAATGAAACATTATCAAAATTTTATGTATTTCGTAACAAACAATGGCTTCAAAACGACGTCACTAGATGTATCTCTTAAGCATGCACATAAACGCTGTCTTTCAACTTGGCTGCACGCAGTTGTGTAGCATATACTCGCAGGCGCGGTCTGTTGTACGCGTTACATTGCGTGATAAAGTATGCAATACTTTTTAACACCAAAAAAGAAAATCGTTTCCCAGCAATAATTTTGAACAGAAATGATCATGATGATGGGCAGAATACGTAGACCTCGGCTTCGTTGAAGGTCTTGTTAAACCCGGTATATACTTAATTCTCACATAATTACTACAAAAGAAAAGAACCTAGGTACTATGGGCAACAACGTCGCTTAACCAGTTTGCAATAAAATTCATGTGCGCGCGTATCGCCCTTGCACGAACTAAACGTATGTGACAGCGGGCGCGGCGTGCAAGCGATTTTAACCTTAGCAGTAGTTAAGTGACGCTATTGCCCATGGTACATCTGTTTGTTTTACATCGCGTTAGGATCTCAGGTACACTCCACATTTGTTATAAACTTACCTAATATCTTCGTCTAGTGAGAAAGTTTGCAGTTTATAATATTTTAATTGTTGCAGTCTCACATATCCGATTTCGTTTTTGACATAATACCCAGATGCACCATTGAGCAAGTAATTCACTACGTAGATGCACTATAACCGCTGATTCTGCTGTTTTACCGACAGCACAATACGCCATTTATTAGTTATAATTGCAAATTGCTTCGATAGCTTTCACTGTGACAGAGTGGCATGAAGTTTAAACTTTTTTTTAGGCTTTGGGCTAAAGTAGCACCCTAGGGCTAATGTACCTTGATGGTACGGTACTCCACTCTAGCTGACACTTTAGTTGATAAAAGGTATTTAAAAATAAGAAAATTACATAAATATTAAAAACAGTGTAATTTCCTATTTTACATCAATTACAAATATTATCCTCATATAGGGTTACATACTTGTCCCATTTTTTTACTAGAAACATTTATTATTGAATATTTAGATTTTAGGCATTCACAATGCTATTTTTATATTAAGATAATTAATATACCTACAAGCAAAAATGCTATAAAAAAGTTATTGTAAGTAAATTCTAATATTATCTGGGTTCTTAGCAGATTACATTTTAATAGAATTATGTATAACCGGCTTAAAATGATCAAATTCTGTGTAATAGGCTTTAACAATGTTGGCACTTACATATTTCCGAAAAATCTGGATATAGAAAAAAATTATAAATTCTGTAAGAATTTGGCTTATTACGTCTTAATTTGGCTTCCAATTACGGCACTTGCAGTGTAGAATAGTCTTTTATATCAATTTTGGGTCAATGGGTCTTTTTCGGTAAATAAATACCACAAAATAAATACATATTTTCCCATACATTTTGTTCTAAACGTCTACTGTCTTAGGAACAAGCGTACGTAGCGACATCTACAATTAGCTTTGCGTTGCATGCAACCCCATTGTCCTACCTATTTAAAATGTATTGTAAGCTTTTTGACTCGACGCCTTAATGCGGGTAGCTTTAGTATGTCATGCTCACTTTAAACATTTCTGCGGTGGTGTCGTGTGAGGCGAGTCGTTACGTTCCCTCAAATATGGTTGAGCGAAACGATGGCTGGTTCATGCGTCATGCTCGTGAATGGGTGCTGCCAGTGGGAATGGGTCTGCTTCTGTCTGCTTGTACTAAGGGCGTCGCATATTTTTTTTTCTTCATGTTTAATATTATCAATCTGTATGGCACTTCTTACTCAAAACATAAAATTAATAACTAATCCTTGTTTTGGTTTCTCACTTTTTTTTATTGCTAATGACTAAAATCATTATTTTTCTTTCGTAATATTTTTTCGTATTTTTTCGTCTATAGTTTTGTAAGTAAAGGCCTATGAAAAGCTTTTGGATATTAGTTTTCAATTCAGTGCCTTAGGATGGGTAGCCTAAGTATGTCATGCTCTCTTTAATCATTTCTGCGGTGGTGTCGTGTGGGGCGGGTCGTTACGTTCCCTCAAATATGGTTGAGCGAAGCGATGGCTGGTCCATGCGTCATGCTCGTGAACGGGTGCTGCCAGTGGGAGTGGGTCTGCTTCTGAGTACCTATCTTAACGCGTATAGAATTGTAAGAATTGCGTTTTTTTATGTCTTGCATCAAGTGTTTTTTTGTTCGAGAAGCAGACAGAGCGATTTCTCAACTAGTTGAAAGTTATTTACTCTCACATTTACCTATCTGAATGTAGTAGATATTTAATTTTAACCTACCTACCCATTGTGTGCAAACTTTTGTTAATTATTGTGATGGAAAATGACCTCACTTTAAACTTAAATGTTAAGTTTAATGAAAGTTAAATTTAATGTAATTTAAAACTATGGGTGTAATTGAGCCTGAAATAAATGCATTTTATTTATTTATTTAAACGTGGAGCTCATTTTTCAATGTTGACGACTCTGTATGAAATATACAGGGAGAAAAAAGCAGCCCTTGATGAGTTTCTTGTCGGTTCTTCTCGTTACAAGGTCTCCCGCTTAGGATTTGCGAACCGATGGCGTAGCTTCTGTGACATTCACAAGTGCTTGTAACAGCCTAGACTGAATAAATTATTTTTGAATTTTGAATTTTTTGAATTCATTTCCGATTAAAATCTAGAAACAACCGGTGAACAAATAAGTAAATGAAGATCTCATTAAGACCTTTCATTTCATCAAACCATCAGTCTAGGATGAAGACTTTCCGAGATATTGCTGATTTAAATTTGACAGCTGTCATTTATAATGAAGATCTCAGTAAGAACTTTCATTGCTTCAAAAACACCATCAGTCTAGGGTGAGTACTTTCCGAGATATTTCTGTTTTAAATTTGACAGCTGTCATTTATAATGAAGATCTCAAAAAGAACTTTCATTGCTTCAAAAACACCATCAGTCTAGGATGAGTACTTTCCGAGATATTGCTGTTTTAAATTTGACAGCGGTAATTTATAATGAAGATCTCATTGAGAACTTTCATTGCTGCAAAGGCCCCATCATTCTAGGATGTGTATTTTTCGAGATAGTGGGTGCATTCTGCCAGATTAATATCTGAGTCATCGATCGCGGTTCGCCATAGAGTAAATTTTAACCATGGAAAGTAATTTGTATGGATTGTTTAATATTTTACTTTCCATGGTTGAAATGTATTCTACGGCGATCGATAACTCAGAGATTTGTCTGGCAGAATAAACCCATTGCAATTTCAATTTTGACAGCTGTTGTCTGAAATGAAGATAATATAAGGCCTTTCATTTTTTTAAAGACACCATCAGTCTAGGATGAGTACTTTCTGAGATATTGTTGTTTTAAGTTTAACAGCTGTCATATGAAATGAAGATCTCACCAAGATCTTTCTTTTCTTCAAAGATACCATCAGTCTAGGATAAGTACTTTCCGAGATATTGCAGTTTTAAGTTTGACAGCTGTCATCTGAAGGGAATCTTACTAAGACCTTTCTTTCTTCTAGGCACTATCATTCTAGGATGAGCACTTTCCGAGATATTACTGCTTTAGGTTTGAAAGCTGTCATCTGAAATGAAAATCTCACCAAGACCTTCCTTTTCTTCAAAGACACCATCCGTCTAGGATGAGCACTTTCCGAGATATTGCCGTTTTAAATTTGACAGCACTGCCCTGCTAATTGCATTTGCAGTAATCGACACTTTTGGGATTTTCACTTTTTTGCAAAAATGACATCTCGTGGGCTAAAGCTATATATAAAAAAATAATTTTCATGTTTTTTTTATTATAACTATGTTTTTTATTTAACGCAAAACACAGTACTTGCACAAAAGTATTGCTCATGCTAACAAGATCTGCAGTATTCAGCATGTACTAAGAGGTTATGCAGTACTTGATACGTTTACTGTAGTTTCATTTAGCATATAATTCTTTACAAGTAATAGAAACTAAAGACAAACGCAGTATTCGACAGTACTGCATTTGCGAGTAGCAAGGTTACCTAACATACGTTATACTACCTACGCACAGACCGAAGCCGCAAGGTACAGTGCTGCATTTCACCCTAGCAAGCCACGACGTGGTGCTTATAATTTGTTTATACAATGTTCCAATGGTTTTGGTAAGTTTTTTTTTATTTTTTTATTTAAGTAGGTACCTATCTAGTTATGGTGTAGGTTGCTTATTCAACTCACTATGGAGTTAGAGGCAGATAATAAACTAGCCTTCCTTGGCATTATTTTCATCAGTAATTCTGATCAAATCTTGAGCCACACTGTATATCGAAAAGCAACACTTACAGATAGATTCCTTAATGGTGAATCCCACCACCATCTATTACAGTTAGCTACCTACCGTAGGGAAATCTTTGTTTCAGAGGGTACGCGGGATCTGTGACCAATAACACCTGACAGCTGAGCTTCAGCATGTCAAGCAAGTTCTGCTAAGTAACAAACTGCCAGTACCACGCCTCCATCACAAAAACCTTGTCAAGCCAGCCACAGTAGAACGACAACCTGCCATTCTACCTTACATGAAAGGTGTCACTGACAAGATAAGAGGTATTCTGAAGAGTGCTATCAAGATCTACTTCAAACCGCCGAGAAAGATAAACCAATTCTTAGGACCTGTCAAGTGCAACATCCCTTTTCAAGGTGCAGGCGTCTATAAAGTAGATAGCGACTGTGGGCTCTCTTACATCAGGCAAACAAAGAGAAGTATAGGGACGTGCATTAAAGAACATGTAGCTGACATGAAGAACAAGCGCGATAGCAAGACTGCAGAGTGTGATGTGAACATGCCTCAAAAGGACCCATTCATTACATTAAAAATGATAGACCACAAATCCTTGCTAAAAACCAAAGACGCATTCCCAGAATGCTACGCGAGGCTATGAAATCAACAAGTATTCAAATTTCAATGAAGAATATGGTCGGAGAGTACCACCAGTTTGGAACCCCATATTTCATTAACTAAATCCCGTACTAAATCACAACTGCGGGATCTAAAGATACCGTTAGTTCATTTTGAAGATAGGGATCGAAATGGACACAACCTCTGAGTTTTCTTCCGCCAGTTCTTTCTGAGAGGCCTCCCAATTTGTGAACTGGTGGTAGATTCAGTAGCTAGATCTTGTATTCGGATTAACTTTAATCAATTTAATTCAATAATAATAATTAAAATCAGAACGCAGCTATAAAATAATTTAAAAAACTCGAATGCATTTTATAAAGTTCCAAGGGGTAATTTCATAAAAATATGAGCAACCTTTTTACTTTAGTCCTCCTGTGACCACAGCCTAAAATAACATCTGAATTAATACCAATAATATACGCATTGTAATCCGTAAAAAGGTCTGTACGCGCGGATGTCTTAGAAGTGTATAAAACTACTTTTCTGGTAATACTTTTTTTATTTTGTTTACCTACCAAAAATTCGTTTTATTTTGTTCCTTAACTACTTAAATATCTAAAGCCAACACTTTTAACTAGTACCATGCATGAAAATAGTACATAATTGCTAGTTAGAAACGCAGTTTTGAACACGTGCTAGGTAATTTTGCAGTAATAAACACAGATACTGCATTTGGCCTTAGTGATCTGATCTGTAATGCCCACAATCCCAAAATGGTAGATAAAATTGCAGTATTCCGCATTTCATTTAGAAGACACCGTTAAAGTAAAAGAAAAATATATCAATAGAAAGCTTGATTTTTTTCTTAATTTTTAGGTAAACTTTAAATGTTATATAACATAGACTTGTTGCATAGATATCAAAAAATAGGTTTCCCGCGTTTATCTCGAAACCGCCAAATTGCAAGTACTGCATTTGCAATAAGGAGGGCAGAGCAGTCATCTGAAATGAAGATCCTACTAAGACGTTTAGTTTCTTCAAAGACACCAGCAGTCTAGTATAAGTACTTTCCGAGATATTGCCGTTTTAATTGTTTTTTATTTTTTTTTATTTTGGTAAATAAACAAATTTACATTTTTTTTCTTAATCTAAATAGTGCAACAAAAACCAGAAAGGTTTATTCGTACACTACACATTCGTCACTGACAATCATAAATGTAAGTTTATAGACAGTTACAATACAAGTCATCTCAGTTAAAATTATTTCCTAACATCATCTAAAAATAAAAGTATGCGACAAACAAGTTAGGCTGGCGCGTGGTGCGCGGAAATAGGACAAATACACACATACACGCACACACGTGCAATTCGACAAAAGATGGCAGTCAGCACAGCTATTGTATGATGCGGTGAGTCAGATACTTTTTTTTTAAGTTCAGAGTAAACACGTTTGCAATACTGCGTACAGGATGCTCCATTTCGTGAATATTTATGGGCAAAGTATTACTTATATTTAAATGTGCTTATTTTATTTTATATCGTTAAGTTTATTTAATTTATCTATAAAGTAGGATTTAAGTATGTTTTTAAAATTTTTACTATTAATTTTGTTTATTGTATCAATGGGCAAGTTATTTATTAAATTTGAAACAATATATGCCGATGTCCGTTTTCCATATTTGACAGCTGTCATCTGGAATGAAGACCTCAACATTAATTTTATTTCTTCAAAGTCGTCATCTATGAATCTCCGATACTTACACCCGTATTAAAGAACAACACCCAAACCCGTGATCATGCAGTATGCCGCGGGATGCCGCAGGACCCTTTAGTATGTTACGACGTGCTATGTCGCGTCGTGCCAGGCCATGCTGTTGTGGCCGCAGGATACCACATGATGATTCGGTACGCCCTAAGCGTGCCGTGCCGTCAGTGAGCGCAGGCCATGATTATATTGTTACCTAGGTTACGCCGTCGATTACATAGACGACAGTGATGCCGGTGCCGTGTGTCACTGTAGTAGAGCTCTCTATGATATGAAGAATGTACTGTGACAAAGGTCAACCCTGCTGGCTTTTGTGGATCTCTGAATGCGAAAATAGGTTGATCTCCTTATGACAAGAAAAATACTCTGTGACAAAGTTCAACCTCGCTGGTTTCAATGGATCTCTGAAGCATACTAATTTTGTACTGTACTAAAGGTCTTTGTTGCTGGTTTACTACTTGTTGGTCACTTTCGATTTTTTTTTATTTAATATTGTATTCCGAGATATACACTGCCACTATTTAAAGTTTCGTTTCGTCAAAATCCGTCCAGTGATTTTGCGTGATGAGGATTCAGTCAGACAGACAGACAGGACATTTTTTAATGGTTCTAACATGTTCAGTTAACGTACCGATTTTAAATCGCTCTGGTTGTTTTTTTTTTCGAATATATTCAATTTACAGACTTTTTTGCGTTTACGATTTTATTGAAGGTATAGATAATATTACTATCAAAATGTTGTACCTAGTAAGTATAGTAAATTATTGCAAATGTAGTCTCCTTTGCTTTCCTGACATTTATTTTAATTTTTAGGTTATTTGTTTTTCAATGTTCCGATTTTATCCAAAATAAACTTCCACACAGTTTTCGAGGTCGCAATTTTAATCTATTATTAATAGCTCATCTGATGCACAAAAATCCAAAACTCCTCGTATTATTTTCAAATAGAGTGAATTTTACCGACTTGACTACTGGACTATTATAGGAATCAGAACTTAGAAATAACAGAAAATTATGCTGTTAGTAAAATTGATGTAACTTTCTTATTTTTAAATATCTTTGGTCAATTACCTTTGCACACCAGAATAGAGGATGTTTAGAGTAATTTGATAAGTATTTTGCAGAAATCCATTCAGTCGTTTTCAGTCCAGAGCTGTTCAACGGCAACCCGGAATCGTGAAATCTTTCGACGTTTTCTCATAATTTGTTAGACCAAGTAGTGAAAATGTTATAGTGTGTTATATATTCGTAATCTACTCACAAAGCCCTTTCATTTGGTATACCACATGATATGTTTTTATTATTTCTTGGTACTGAAAACTTTATGACGTCACAGTTTCTACCCCCACCATTTTCGCGCTTGTCATCTTATATATTTGTGATCAGGGCATCGTACTGAATGCATCGATACCAAATTTTCGTATTTCTGTGATGACTTGTGCGAAAAGTGTTTTCTAAGCGTCTTTTCTCAGATTACCGCCGCTCTATTAGCTCATAAATTAGATCACGTTAGTCTAGATATCCTCAATTTAAACAATATTTTTAACTTTGTGCATTGCTATTTTTGTTGTCTAGACGTGAATGTAACTTCATTTTACAATTTTACTCTGTGCTGCGTGCTGAAAGGATTGGTCAGAAGAAATAAAATTTTCCATTGTGTCTTAAGATTTAATTGAAAATACCGGTTTAAACTTTGATAATCACTTATGATATCAAGTAAAAAATCGTTAAAATAACATACGAAAGAACAAAAATACTACGATATTGCCACATTTTTAAACCTTTATGTATTGCCCGCTAGCAGTCATCACATATCTTGGAGGTACATGCGTATGAATTAGAAGCGACGCTACAATTTTTCCCTCATGGTTCAGTCTTATTTTCGCTTTGCACCCCCTTAGTTTCTTTGAACAATAATAATTTAGGCTTTTCTGATCCTTGGAGAAAGTATGCCCATTCAACATTATTAAATGATTTCCTTTTTTCGTTGGTATGGTATGGTAAGAGAAGGACCCTGAAAATTCTGTACAAATTAACTTCATACAGCAATGAAGTAAATTACTGTAATTATACTTCGATGTCATTAATTTAGCGAAGCGACCATGGCGGAACTTGACAGACTGATCGTACTCGATCACGTTTGTTAAGCAACGCTCGGTCCGGTCAGGTGTCGGATGGGTGAACGTTAAAGTGGCATTACAACTGAGCGTTTCCGTGCTTCGGAGGGCACGTTAAACCGTCTGTCCCAGCTGTTGTCATCTGATAACGGTCGTTAAGCCAAGTTAGAGGCCTTACAGGCGGCTTCATAAACTCTAACACCAGAGGTGGCCACTTATCCTTACTAGATTTATTATTTTGCTGAGTGAAAATACCAGGATTCCGGAAATAAGAGACACAGATATTCATTTAGGTATATTTTGAGAAATAGTCAGCATTTGACTTATCAAATTATATATTATTCTATTGAGGTTAAAGATTTGATCGGAGATTTGTCACTTTTGTTTCACAGTGCTCCTGACTGTTCCATTCATACTCCAAATTATAACACACATCATGAAGTCAGAACTTTCATTCAATCCATACTTTGAAAAACACAGTGTCTAGTACACTATCCTACTACAATTAAAAACAGACCACCCACACTTCAGGATTTAAACACCTTGGCTTTCGTATTATACTTTTTAGTATGATTGTGAATAATTGATGCTGCCAAAATGTATTTATGGTCATGTGTCATTTTTACATAAGCGAAGCATTTTTGGACTCTTTTAGAACAATACCAAGTAACTGCCGCTCTGCTTCTTGCATCCTGCCAATATGTGTAGCCGTCAAGAAGGAGTAAGTAACCTTTCCTTCCTGGTATAAATTCAATACTTTGCAGAAGAACTGTAATAAAAACCTTAATCAGAAATGACGTACCTAATTTGAATACACTTATTAAAGGGACTATAATGGTGGTTATATTCTACGTGTACAGTTCACATACAGAGGAGATTAAACGGATAAGAAGTGGTAATTATTTATTATGAAAAAAATATATAATTTGGATTTAAAAATAAAAAGATGTTTTTTCTCTTAACTAACTTTTATTTTCCATTGTCTTTACTTTTTTAACTTTTAATATTTTATTTATTAAATATTTATACCTACATTTCTGCAAAATTGGATGGTACCATATTTCATTCTAAAATATGTGCCAAAGTTATGTGCAGTTTAATAGGTTATGCAGTATAACTTATGAAACTGTAATAATCTTGGCGTCAGATTTATAAGTGAAGCTAATCAAGGCATTTGGATTTATCAGACTCATATCGTTAAATCACAGTTACTTAATTGAGACTTATGGAGGATCAAGTGCTTTAAACGTAACTGGCATCAAAAAAATTGAAATTGATTAGATACCTACTTAAAATCTAAAAATGGTAATTTCTTGGTAAAAAAAATACACGTAACAAATACATGGGTATTATGTTATACATAATATAACAGTATATACGCTGTTATGTACGATACCTGAAATAACATTCTTCAAAGAAACAAAAAATATATAAAAAAGTAAGTAATAAAAGCACAGCATGCAATACATAGTTTAACAACAACATGGTAAATATACTAAATTATATCAAAATACTGAGTATGTTCCCAGAAAAAGTATAACAAGACTGTCGACGAATTGGTTTCAACTTTTAAATACAAGAGTTTTAAAACCAACCAACATACAAAAGTTGAAAATAAACTAATGTTGTTGATGTTGTTGTTAAACTGATAGCATCAAAACACTTACCAACCCGCCGATTTTCAGCCACCTGGTGCATACGTTCTGATAATCCTTTCACTCATTTGTACACACACACTCAACACAGGATAATTTTCTAAAAACACTTCACTAAAACATGAAAAGTGCACAAATACACAGTTCACTTTTAGGTTATAAATTTATCACAACAACACAAAGTAATAATACTGCACTAACAAATTTTTTTATACACTATTTATGCATAAAACGTATCCGATAAATAATGTTTTTCACACAATTCATAACAAAACTTAACACAAAAAACATCGAAATCAACACAACTTTGACATTAACTAAGTGTTTACAAAACTGACTGAAGAGATGGATGCATTCCAGCAGACCAACCGTTAGGTCATAGCTCGGGCATAAGGTAGGTACAGTACGAGGTGTGTATCTTGTAATTTTTTCGACATAAGTTCGCGCATGTGCTCTTGTGAGCGACCAATATCGCGCGCCCCTCTACCGCCGCCCGCGCCCCTCACCGCTACGCATACCCAAAATACGCGTTCCGCGCAATCCCCACCCGATTTCAAGTTACATGCCTCGTACTGTATAAAGGCTTAGACTCTAAGCAAACAAAGAGAAAAATAATGCTCTAATGGCCGATTTCACCAACGTCCCCTAAACCGTTACCTAACAATGTGCCCCTTTAAATAAAAGAGCCCCCAAACGAACCCCTTGTTTAGAATACGTTTCACCAACTAAACAGTCCTTTAACTATGAGAACATAGCTAGGGGACAGTTTTTTCATCATTTTGGATGTGTTAACCGTAACTTTTGACTGATTATTAGTAATTATTACGTTAATTTAATTCTTTTTATCTATTGTAGCAAATGTTTGACCCTAGATTAAAATATAAATATAAGACTACCGTAGAATGTGTTCAGATATTCCTTAAGAAAGTCTGAAATCACCATGTTGATTCTTTTTATTTATGTATAAGCCATATTTCACTATATTTTCGAAATAAGAAATAAATTAATAATAATATTTTGAATAAAATATTAAGTAAGTATTTAAAAAATAATCACAATTAAATGTAAAACAAACTTTCTCACCTACGGTCATGATAATCCAAATTCTTTTCAACCTTCTCTAATACATATAAATAAATCTTTGATAACCTATAGGTATCTTTTTTCTCTCTATATTTTTAAAGGAGCTTTTGTATTAAGTTACATGTAACCCCATCGTAACTTTAATTTAATGTGGGATTTATGCACTTATATAAAAATAATTATACTTACTAATACATATTTATTTTTTATTTTTTTTATTGTATATTTTATTTCTTATAACTATATATTTTTAAAAGTCCACGTTATCATATTTTTAAGCTAATGTATTTTCCAGAATTAACTCAGAAATTTTAAAGCTTTTTACAATTCATATAAGTAACTATCCATTTTCTTTAGTAATTGACAAATAATACTCTCGAAAAAAGATTTTAAAACTGGCACATAACGTTATGGAGTGGATATTGCAGCCCCTAAACTTAGCAGTCCTTTTAGCACCATAGGGGTCCCATGTGCGTTGGTGAAACGCATGAACGCGGCCATGTGGTCCCCTAACCGATTTGCGGGTCCTGTTAAATTTAGGGGACGTTGGTGAAATCGGGCATAGCCTTATAGCATTATTTTTCTCTTTGTTTGCTATAGTTGATACGTACGGAAGCTGCGTTGCCCTTAGGTTGATACTGACTGACTGGACGGCCGGCACTGACCTCCATTAAACAGCGTACTTACTTGATTCGTGGAGGTCAGTGCTGGACGTAGACGAACACTGTGGGACCGCACCGAGTCGAGTCAAATCGAATCGCAATAGTATATTTCCGTCTTAATTCATCGCTTCGGTGTAGGGATTGCAATCCGGATACTTCGAAATTCGAAAATGACTGAAAAATCCGGATTTTTGAAATTTTGATAAATCCGGATTTTAACATTCAAATCCGGTTTTTTCGGATTTTGACTACAATTAATTTATTTTTATTTAATTTATTTATAATAAGGCAACAATGGCCCACAGATATATATTTTAAAAATTAAACATATATTAAAATATAAAACAATGTTTTTAGTTAATAAATTAATAGTAATGTTAGTAAAGAATTTGACACTATTTTCTTTGCCGAATCGGGGGAACAAGGCAATGAGTGATCCTCGGAAGTGCCTGTACACCACGCCCTGTGGCCAGAAGTCCTCCTTCATGAAAACGTTTAGCTTTGCTGTCGGGATGCGCACCACAAACGCCTTGAAATGGTATAATGGCGCGACTCCAGAGGCTGAACTTTCAAACAAAGGTTGCTTTTTTCTTAATGTAGGTACTCTATCATGTCCTGCGTAGTGGTGGTGTGGTGCAGGCCGGACAGGTACACGGCCGTGGTCGGTATGGCAGCTCGCAGCAGGAAGTTGAGCCCTGTCGGTGCGGTGCCATGGTGATTCTGCCTCGTTCGCTGACGCTCTAGCTTTTTGTTTCGAACCTCGAGGAAACCGTATTCATCTTGTCCCGGTCGGACGACATTCTGCGAAAGAGCTTGACGAAAGCTGTCTGCTGCTAATGCGGCCTTGAGTTGTTGGCGGCAGCAACAGCAGCAAAATTCCGTTGACAGCTGACGGGCGCACGAGTCTCAGACGAGCGTTTCGAATTCTTGGAATTTCAGCATCACTTCAGCCAAACTCGCCTTTAGGGACACGATGTCCTTCAGGAGGTAGGTCATATCGATGTGATCGAAAGTGACGGGAGCCAGCTTGTTGAGGTCCTTCGGCACGAACGTCGGCATGTCATAGGGGTCGGTTTCCTTGAATAGGGTGATAATCTCCTACAGGCTCTTCTGTGTCTCCTTACGCCTCCGGGACACCGTCTGGTCGCTCTTGCCGAGAGAGTCGTACAAAAGTTTTTTTACTCTCTGAAGTTTTACCTCACTGAAGTTGGATTTGCAAATTTTGCAGTGCGCTCACCTCACCCATGACGTCCAGTTTTTTTGATAGGAACGCCAGCAGTTCATTTGCCACAAGTTTGTCGCTCATGGCTCTATACAAACAGCGGCACTTGGCCGCGTTACGTGTTCTCTATTTTTTTTAGTTTGCGTTTGCACTGATCCGTGTCGTACACACAACAATTAATGTGAGTCCTCAACTTTTATTCAACGTATATATAATTTATGTTTGACACGACACTTCCGAGATATGTGAATTTGTGGACGCGTTCCACACATCCTGTGCTGCTGTTTCCTGCTCCAGATCTCATCTCTTTGGTTTTTCGGGTGTTGATTTTTAGCCCTGTAATCTCCGCCTCCCATCGCAGGTTGAGCTACTTAGATTTCATATCACGGTGCGTGTGGTTCAGCAGTCATAGGTCATCGGCATAATCTAGATCTTCTAGAACGTTGGATATTCCCTAAGTCATCGGCATAATCTAGATCTTCTAGAACGTTGGATATTCCCCACTCTATCCCGCGAAGTTTGTTGTGATAGATCCGATACATACCCTGTCGAGCACTACCTGCACGCGTAGCATGACCAACATCGAGATAAGATTCGACTCACAGAACAATGGCTTGTCTACACCGAAATGTCACTTTTGTCGGGTTGAGATCGAGATACTCATGCTCGCATTTACAATTAGTAGACTCGTATTGTTCTTTGTCGTGGCCTAATGTCAAAAGTCGACAAACACGAGCTTTTCTCTTCAACTGACATTAATTTGACAGTTGAATCAGAAAAACTTGTCTACCACCCTTTGAGTAGTCGAGAAGGTCGAGAGAGAGCGAGTTCACAGACTAATAAGACGATTCGAAATAGTTTACTTTAAAAGAACGCTTTCTTGAGTGCCTCTTTATCTTAGAACTTGTAAAAAAATGAGAATTATGTTTAAACTAAATTATTTCGGATCATTTTAGATAATTTTGACGTTTATTGGTGTTGAAATAAAAAGATTACCACTTAAATATTATTATTAAAATTCACTTTTTTTATTAAAAGACATTAAAAGTTTCGAAATTCTGAGAACGAGTCCCACCTGTCTGTCAAACTGTGCTCAGCAATCGAAAAGGTCAAGACGACAAGTCTTCGTAGACAAGAGTCCTGTTTGCTCATGCTACGCGTGCAGGAAGAGAAGAGGCGAGAGTAAACAGTCGTAGCGCACACACGCATGTACTGCAGTGTGTAACTCTCAAGATTATATCTTGTAAATGGCCTTTAACAGGTCGATGATTTTTGGCGGGACTTTTTCGAAGTCCACAAAGATGAGATACAGTTCCCTTTGCCATTCAGATGCCTGCACGATGATGATACGAAAAGTGTTGATGTGGTCAGTACACAAACGATTCGGGCGGAAGCCAGCTTGTTCTTTGCGTAAGAGAGGTTCTACAGCCCTCGATAACCTGTCCACTGTCCAGGATAATCTTACAGAAGATTTTGGATAGTACCGAAAGCAAGGTGATGCTTCTTTATTTACCACATTGACTTAAGTCATAAGTCACCTTCTTTGAACACAGTTATAAGCAGCCCTTTATGCCAGTCAGTCTGGAATCTCTCCGCTTAACCAGATCTACTCAATTAAAGGTGTTAGTACATCAAGCGCGGAGGTTAGGTCAGCTTTTTGAATTTCCGCTGTTATAAGGTCGACCAGGGGCTTTGCCAAGTTTGAGAGAGCTAATGGCCTTACCCATTTCTTCGTATGATGATGGATTCACGTTGATGTCAAGAAGCTTTGTTAGTGAGCTGGTCGTCTTTTAGAGGCTTCCTTCTATGGCTGCTAAGGTTTAAGTGGCTTTATATAGCTCTCTCAGATTACCAGAATTAGCAGCGAGTTGGACATTACCGTTAGCCCACATTCTCTTCTCTTTTCTTGTGCTGCAATAGATTTTCTTGCGAGTCTGACAGTACTGCTGTCCAAAGTAAAATTGGAGTGATTCTTTGGGTGTCTCTAGCAGCAGTTTTAATTGAAGCACGCTTTTTTGTTGTTGATGAGCTCCCAAGTTGAAGTTGACATCAAGTCTTCTAGGTTGCGAGATTTGTAACCTAAAACGATGGAGCTGGCCTCTGTATAAGCCACTTTAATTTGATTTCACTCCTCATCTAACGAGTTGCCATCTGTTCTGAGTCCAAAGAAATGATTACGGAGTACGATTTTTAACTAGTTGCAGGTGTTCGGGTCACTGGGTTTAGATACGTCATACCTTCTTCCAACCTCGCCAGGTCTTCCGGCTGGCCATGCTACCACGACATTGAGACACAATTCTGCGACAACCATATGCTGGTTGCTGTCTATATCAGCACCTCTATGGTTTTACTAAGCAAATATTGCTTTTGATCTGACTGATGCATGTGATAACTTAATAAGTATTACAATGGTTTAAAAAACATATATTACAAGCAAATAACACTGTATTTTTTTATTAGGGTCATTGCGAATCCATAAAATAAAACACGTGCCTTCATTCACTTAAAATTAGCATAACTTATGAGTAAAAGAAAAATTTTGAAAAATTAGATTAAAACTTCGAAAAATCCGGATAATCCGGATTTCTATGTGACAATAACTCTTAAATCCGGATTTGAAAAAAATCCGGATTTTGCAATCCCTACTTCGGTGTATTGTGCAATAATTCCACTGGAATTTGATATCATGGGTTCTGCGCGCGTTAATTTTTTGCGACAACTCCTAATAGTAAGGTACCCGTGGTACATTTAAATCACGACAAGGGTTACCGTTTGCCTTTGTGATATTATAGTTATTTAATTACGACAGTATTTATAAATACTAAAACCCAAGTTTTACAAATCGCACGCAACCCGCCGTAACCTAAAGCTTTGTCCAGACTTGTATCATTTTGGCGTATCAGATCACCGTATCTTTACCATACATCGCTAGTTTGGTTAGGCGTGCGTTAATATCATTGAAGTATCAACGCACGCCCAACCAAACTAGCAATGTATGGTAAAGATACGGTGATCTGATACGCTTGGGTACATTATTACATCAAGTATTATCTATATGTATGGCCAATTACAGGTTTCCCTATATTATTATTATTATTATTATTATATGCATAGGCAAAATATAAAAGAAACAGAAGTCCATTTTTACATGGTTTTTTTTTTAATTGGAGTATAAAGTCAGAATTCCTACTTATCGTGTTTTGTGTGTGGGTGTGTGTGTGTGTATGTGTGTGTGTGTGTTAGAGTAAATAATATTTGTTTATTAAAATAATTAAATAAATATATACGAACAAATACATACGTAAGAATACATTATACATATACGTAATCTACAAATTAATAATAGTAAGGGCCTGATTCACAAAGTCCTATTAAGTTCAATTTTATATTTCTACTTGAATGGTAGTTTCGGACAAATTCTGTTAGTACTTTATCAATAGATTGTGAAACAGGCGCTAAATCATTATCTGCCATTTATCGACAATTAATTGAATAGAATTTATTGTGATGTTTGTAATTTTTTAATAATATGTTTTTTAAAAGTATTTTTGGAGTAAGCGAAAATATCAATATCTTTGAAACTCTATCGTTTTCGAAATAATCTATAGATAAAATCCAAACTTATTCTCCATCCAATTAAATACCTAATAAGCGGCGCACAATAAAACCTATGTATATCGATAGAGGATCTATAGATAAACAAAAAATGTCATGTGATATAAAACCCTAAAGCGCAACATTTTCGAGATAATCCATGTTGAAGATCCTGTCTATAGATAAAAATTCAAACTTATTCCCCCTCCAATTAAATACTACTTAAATAATGTTTTATACAACTGTCTCCATGGTCTAATGCAGCGGTTTCCGAATAAGGTTCCGCGGAACCCTGGGGTTCCGTGAAAGGCTCTCAGGGGTTTCGCGAAAATTCAAGAGTTTATAAATTCAAGATCCTACTTATCTTTTTGTTCTAACTAAATTAATATTTTATATATTAAAAGTCCTTCTTTTAAAGTCAAACTATATCATATATAATAAATTAAAATTAAAATGACGCTTAAATGTTCTAATGTCAGAAACCGTTGCTCTGTAGATTTTATGAAAGCAGAATTGCAAAAGACATGTCTTGTTCGGAATTCATTAATATAAAAATGACGCGGAATTAACGAGATAGGCCCGTTGCAATACACAACATGCATGGAATGGAAACAGTAAAAAAATACCTATAACATTAAATCAAAAGTCTCTTTTTTCCCTTTACCTAGGTACCAAACACTCTTACTTTGCTGACCCGCCCGTTTGTTTTCATTGATTTTGAGTATTTTAATTACAAACATTCACATACATTCAACATGTCTGGGTAACTGGTAAATGAAGGATTTACCAGTTACCATACTCTACAGTAGTTTTACTGCAAGTTTTAATGATTTCAACGTACATTTAGAAAATAGACCCAACAATTTTTTGCAGCTCGCGCTTCGCGCTCGCCGCACACCCTTGTATTTGTACTATTTTCTGTTCCTAAAAGTGCCAACCCTAGTTAGTTTACTTCTTACTAGAACTAGGGTTCCGCCGAAAATCGGTTAACCAAAAAGGGTTCCGAAGCCAAAAGAATTCAGGAACCGCTGGTCTAATGATTAAGAACGTTGGGCTCTTGACCTGGAGATCGTTAATTCCTGAATAAAGTCAGCTTGTTAAGTTTTCCTAGTTGGTCAGGGTGGTTCACATTGCAGGGTGGTTTTATAAGTCTTAGGTGGTATGTATGAGTGATTGGAGGTTTTTCATACGGATCTTTTTAGAATTTGCCAGGTGTTTTGTGCTCATGGAAGAAAGCTAAAAAATTGAAAAACAATCAAATGAGTAGCTGATTTTGAGGTCCTCGAAACTAGTAATTTTCGCGAAGGGAGGGGCCATGGTTAACAACTTCGAGTGTGGAGTTCCCAACAAAAACTGAAGCAAATACATCATGGTGATCCATGTTCCATCCAATTAAAACAGGATACCCCAAATCATTCCTTCCCAAAAAAAGCTGCTTTTGTGCAATTCTTTGTCTCACGCACGACAAAGCGGTCAGCGCTTTGCAAACACAGCCTACATTATCCTATCCTCGGCGCCATATCGGATACAGTAATTCAACCAAGGAAAAAGCGTCATGAATTTTGTCATGCCCTGTATCGGGCCCCATAACGTATCTAATCTATAGGTATACACTATAGGTCTTTATGGGACGAGGATATATGCTTGGATAATTCAGGATAATCCAGGATATAAGCTGGGATTTTTATCAATACAGGATCATTAACATGGATTATCTCAAAAACGTTGCGTTTTAGGGCTTTATATCACATAACATTTTTTGTTCTTCTATTAATCTTCTATTGATATACATAGGTTTTATTGTACGCCGCTTGTTAGGTATTAAATTGAATGGGGAATAAATTTTGATTTTTATCTATACGGGATCTTTAACATGGATTATCTCGAAAACGTTGCGCTTTAGGGTTTTATATCACTTAGCATTTTTTGTTCATCTATAAATATTCTATTGATATACATAGGTTTTATCGTGCGCCGCTTATTAGGTATTCGATTGAACGCGGAATAAGTTTGGATTTTTATCTATACGGGATCTTTAACATGGTTTATCTCGAAAACGTTGTGCTTTAGGGCTTTATATTACATAGCATTTTTTATTCATCTATAGATCTTCTATTGATCTACATAGGTTTTATCATGCGCCGCTTATTAGGTATATAACTGGACGGGGAATAAGTTTGGATTTTATCTATAGATTATCTCTAAAACATTGCGCTTTAGGGCTTTAGGTCAATGAGAGACTTTCCAGGCAACGTTCCTCAAAAATTTACTAGATGGCGCTGTCCAATTCCCAACAACCTTACTTGATACTATGGTATATGAATGTAAAACGTAGTGATTATTTCCTCTACGTATGAATGTGCTATCTATAGTAATAAAGAGTACCATCGTAAAAACATATGATTTTGACAATTTGGTTTCATTGTAATCTTTATGTAATATTGTTGTGAATATTGAAAATGATTAATATTATTTATTATAATACTATTCACTAGTATGTATTATTACTATGCGTGAAGACCTTGTAACTTTCTTGGACTCCGATAACCGTCGACCAATGAATCAAGACTACGGTTCTTGGACTCCAGCAGCGCCATAATGTACCCCTTAAACGGTCAAGCATGGCTTTTAGCATAGCATGTACACGTAATTACCACCACCACTACTATTTGGGGGCGTGGCCTACCTTTGATACAGTAGCCGGTAAACATCTTGAAATCGGGTAAGGGTTGCGCAGAACACGTTTTTTGGGTATGCGTAGCGGTGAGGTACGCGGGCGGTGGGCGCGCGCGCGCTATGGGCCGTTCGTAAGTGCACATGCGCGAACTCATCGCCACTCCGTTCCGTCGAAGAGCGTCAAGATGTTTGCCGGAATCTAGGCCACAGTAATCACATGATACCTACGTGCTTGATGTCAAGCCATCAAGCATCGCCCCTAGACGATCAAAATTTGATTAAACTGGCAAAAAATTTACATGCTTGACAAGCTATGCCTGACCGTCGCGTACATGCAGGAAGGAGGCTCTGTCGCAATGTCCCTTTCGCAGAATGTCCCCCTTGTACCCCTCTGAAAATCGCATAAAAGACAACTTTTTGATGTGATATTTTTTTATTAAGTACCAGCCGCCCCCCTAGCATGACCGACGAAACACGATATATATCGCGTGATATAGCGTTATATCGACACCCAACTGTCAAAATCCATTGTCTTTTGACAGCTAAACGCGATAAATCACTATATCATATCATGTTTCAATGGTCATGCTAGGTAGGCTAGGCAGGGGGACATTCTGCGAAAGGGACATTTTGCGAAAGGGACGTTTTTCGAAAGGGAAGTTTTGCGAAAGGAACGTTTTGCGAAAGGGACATTTAGCGAAAGGGACATTCTGCGACGGAAGGAGTTGAAGAAGCGCAACCATAGAAATTAAGCGCAGCGAAAATTTTTCTATGTCTATGAGTGCAACGAACCGGAAAAAACCGGCTAACTGCATGTCGAGCCACGTATAGAGAATAAGGTTCCGTCCGTAGTCTCTGTCTCTGATCCAACTCAGAATGTTTCGGACAGATTGAGGCGAATTCGCCGCGCGATGCGGCATTTTGACCACCGAACTCAAAGCGATAGCCATAGCGTATAGCCAAAGCAATGATCTAGCAATTGTTATGGCTATGGCTATCGCTTTGAGTTAGGTGGTCAATATCCGTCAAAAGACCGCATCGCGCGCGGAATACGCCTCATCTGTACGAAGTTTTATAGGTAGGTACTGTTCATTAATACGCACTTATTAGGTTTATTGAGCTGTATTTTCCCTTAGTGAAACGTGGTCGCTAACTATGGGTCTCATAAGGAGGCTCAAGGTCAGCCAGCGTGCAATGGAGAGAGCCATGCTCGGCGTTTCCCTGCGTGATCGAATCAGAAACGAGGAGATCCGCAGGAGAACTAAAGTAACCGACATCGCTCGAAGGATTGCTCAGCTGAAGTGGCAATGGGCAGGACACATAGCGAGAAGAACTGATGGCTGTTGGGGCGGGGCGGTTCTGGAATGGCGACCGCGCACCGGACGACGCTCCGTGGGTAGGCCCCCGACAAGGTGGACCGACGATCTGGTGAAGGTCGCGGGAAGCCACTGGATGCGGACAGCGCAGGACCGATCGTCGTGGAGATCCTTAGGGGAGGCCTATACCCAGCAGTGGGTGTCGTGCGGCTGATATGATGATGATGATTTTCCCTTATCCAATAAAATAAAATAAAGACAGACAGGGACTTACGTACGGACGGACGGATGGACTGAACGATCTTATGGGTAATCATCGTATAAGTTATTTCCTTGTTTTACTACGAAACCCTAAAAAAACGGTAATTCAAAGGCAAGTACAACTGTATACACTACGCTAAGCTAACCATATTACATTAATATTATCTTCAACATAAGTTTTGTCGCCGCAAAACGATTATAAAGAAAAAACACAGTTGAGACTGTCAAAATCATATACGTATTTTTACGATGCTTCTCTTTGGTTAGACTATTTGTACCACGTTCATTCATACTACATATACTCAACTGCCAGGAATTGGACAGCACCATCTAGTATATTTTCAAGGAACGTTGCCTGGAAAATCCCTCATTAACATTTTTTGTTTGTCTTTAGTTTTTCTATCGATGTACATAGGTTTTATCATGCGCCGCTCATTTTTTAATTTATTGTTTTTCCCCGTCAAAATCAAAATTTTTGGTTACCACTATGCCAAAATGTTCAAACTCTTTTACCATTATTTTATGAAATAGGCCCCTGATAAAATTCTGATGGATCACAGTAATTTACCATGCGTGTAGGGTTCGTCTTAGATGATTTTACTTTCCATGGTTAAAATCTACTTGATAGAGAACGATGACCTAGCGATTAGTCTGCTGGAATGCACCTAGTGTCATTAATGACGCCTGCCTCTGTCTGTGCTGTGCCTGTATAACTAACCTCAAAAGTTTGTTTTGTGTTTTGATGCTTAATTATATTTTCTAATTTGTAAATACGAAATTATTTAAAGCAGTGTCATTTCAAAGTATTCGTCCTATTTATATTTAGATTAAGTTAAGTAGTTTCAATATGAATACGTATGGTGTTCGTTGTTGTTTATAAAAAAAAAATCAACCTAAATAAATCTTCTTCGTAGTGTTCTGATTTTCACTTTATAAAGTGGATCAGTATCGTGATTAAGTGTGTGAATAACCAACCAGCTAAATGTTACGTGTTAAGATGATAACATCTTAAGGGACAAGAACAAAATATAAGGTATACCCTTGACTATTTCTGTAGCAATATAGATCCTTCAAAAGTTCAGAACTTTATGAAGTTTCATCAGTCTGTTCTCAATTTTTATCTACCTTTATGTCTTTAACCATTGCTACAAAGTTTTAATTGAAAAAATAAAATAACTCAATGTATAAAAAATACTGATTGAATTAACACTTCAAACAATAATCAAATATTAAGAAAGAAATTAAGAGGAAATTATATGTCCTTTCTTGCTCTGTTACTTCAGTAGAAGATAGTTGTAATTTGGCATTCACAGTAAAAGTTCAGTCACACATAGCAAATATAGCTGTAAGTGCATTCACCCACTGGGAAAAAGTATTTGCAGGTCACACTTGTAGTTTTGCGGCAAATAGCCTGTCACACACAGATAATACTTGCTGCAAGTACCTATTTACAGCGAGTATTTGCTGTGTGTGACTTAAGCATGAGTGTTTAAAATGAGTGTACCTATACAGAAAAATGTTTTGCTAGATATACAGAGTATTCCACAAAAGAACACCCCCTCTTCTTGTCTGTTGAAAGTTAAGTTTCAATTCTGGGGTCTATCTATGTTAATGAAGTGTGAACATTAATATTCATTAATTTAAACTCTTTATTAGCAGGTAAGTTCTTTGGAATGTCTACGAAAATACAGGGGCAAATAATTGGTAAGTGATAATATATTTTGTTTTTGTTATTCAAGAAACCTTTTCAGGGGCTAAATTTATTTATTTGTCAGCTTTTTATATTATAATGTTTTGTATGACTGTAAAGGTACAATATTGTACTTTTTGAGAAAAAAACATCAAATTTGTTGTCCTAACAAGAGTATTGACTGTCTAGTTTTTTGTATTATAGCTAATGGTAATGGATTTAAGAATCTTCATTAGTGATGAAGTTGAAAAAGGTAATAACTTACTATATTTTAGTGTGCAAAAGCTACTTTAAAATAAAGAGAAAAAAAAGGTGTTTTTAAGCTCAATTCATTTATGATATTATCAATTGTATATTTTGATTAAATTTCTATTACCAACTACATTTGTGAAAGAAATACCTACCTAGCTGGTAAAAGACTAATAAATTGTATTTATTGATGACTTGTTTTTATTTATTCTCCTTAGTTTTGTAGAGGTTTAAAGTATAATCTTATTATTGTATTGTAGTAATTGTAACCTGTCTTAACATTTACTTTTCTAATATTCAAGTTATTTTACAGCGAGATATGTGAAGACTTCCCGTGGTGCTACCCTACTCATGTTCTGTGATTACCTCTTTCGGAAACAATGCAAACCATCAAAAGAGGGTTACAAGACTTGGTACTGTGTCATGTATTACAAGACTCAATGTTCCTCAGTCCTCACTACCAATAGTAAGGAACATATAATTCAGATCAGAGGGACGCATAACCACCCCAAGCCCCATATTATGCATACAAAATCTGGTATAGTACATAAGCATGTCAAGAAACTAGAGAATATGGGTAAACTTTTTATTAGGGACGCTGATGGTGAAGAACTAATACTATCGTGATAATCTACTATTTTTCATTTGACCTTATATAGCTAATAGTAGTATGAACTTCCTTATAGCATAGCATAGACATTGTGTCTGTAAAACTGTAGTCATTCATTAACAATATTATGATAGTTGAGTGATAGCTATGTATATTAGGTGTCTGTGTTTCTGTGTGTGTGTTTGTGTGTGTGTGTGTGTGTGTGTAAAGGTTAAGTATATAACGTTATATAACATTGTGTAACATGATAACATTCTTACTGTGTAACATTTTTCTACAACATGTAAGAGAAAAAAGTTGGAGAATGTTGCTTAATATTTGTTATTACTGCTGTGACTGTGTGGGAGCACCATAATGAGATTTAGATCATAGCATGAGTATTATGGGGCCTCTGAGAAAGGTAACTAATGGAGGTGCCCTAAACTACAATACCTACAAAATTACAAGGCATTCGTGACGTCAGGCGCGTGCCGTGTCCGCAATATTGTGTTGCGTTTACATGTTACAATTTCGACTCTATGCTGTTTACATAAGGTGTATGATTGTACACTAAGCTAAGCCGCCATGTTTAGTTACGTTTGAATGGAGAACAATGAAGTAGGTATGCGCATTTTTTTCGTGGCACCTCCATTAGTTTCCTTTCTCAGAGTATGGGCCCACATATGGACAGGACCGGCCTGCAGGATTGGACAGACAGGCAGATGCATGAGGTACGGCCTTTTCCGTCTGATCCTGAAGACCCGCGGTTCTATCGGTTCAAACATAAAATGAAGTCACGTAAGCTTTTAATTGGCAGATGGATATGATACATAGCTACTTATTCTTTTGCATATAAATAAAAACTTACCAAAGAAGAGTAGTAATATACCAGGTTATTTGTAAAACACCAACTACCTCGCAGGAGTAGATTAGTAACATCATATACAACATTTGTTCTACGACTTTAAAAAAAAAAAAACAAAAAAAAACTTTTTAATGCAAAACTCGATCAGCTTTTCGGACTTTGTATGGAGAGTCGATTTTTTTGTCTGTTTTCGGAAAAGTTTTAGAACAAATGTTGTTGTTTATGATGATAGTAATCTACTCCTGCGAGGTTGTTGGAGTTTTACAAATAACCCTATATATCCCTTTGTCAAATCGAAGTTTACGAACTTTATTGTTTAGCCGATAGAAAGACCCGCAGGCCTATGCATATGTGTGTAGCCATCTTCAATATTTCGCATTCGTATGAAGATTTGTAATTAGGTGTAATATGTCATGTTCAATAAATTTTAATACCTATTACCTACCATTGATAAAGGTATCGGTTTGCTTGTTTGATTGGATTGGATATCATTTAGGCCTCAGGGGCCGTACCGGTTAACTTACATGGCTATCGTAATCGCTTTCATTTGACAGATGGATGTGACACATTGCTTCTTCTATTTGGCATAAATAAAAACTTACCATAGAAAAGTAGCAATATATCACATACATCTGTCAAATGAAAGCGGTTACGATAGCCATGTAAGTTAGCCGGTACGGCCCCAGGTTTAATGTGGCAATGAAAAGAGGCTAGGCCGTCACAGACAATTTTATTGTATGGTCCCCTATGATGGCCTATGATGGATGAGCAAGAAATGCAAATAAGTACCTACCTACTCGAGGGTTTAGTTAAATGAGTAGGTACAGGAGCCAAGTTAAACTAATAAATAATGCTGATTGGTTGCTACAGATTTTTCCGAGAGAACGCAGTTCTGTAACTGCAGTTAGTAGGTAGGTCTTAGATGAAATTAAAATTTTAATTTCATCTAAGAGGTAGGTAGTTAATTACATCACAATAAAAATAAGAATTTATTTAAATGCTTCAGCTTACTCTCGTAATTTTAAAAATAATTTATTTATTAATTCAATGTTGTTTTAAATGTACTTATTAAAATATTGTATTTATCACCTATGATATTTTTAATGATTATTATAATAAAGTAACAGTCCTACAATTACATTTATGCGAATATGAATTCAAAACCCTGCCCTCGACTTTAAAATCAAAACTTTCTTAAGTAACTACCATAATTAAGAATCCGTAAAAAAAAATTGGAACTTCAAACAAACAAATTCTGGGCTATTTATTACCCCAACCGATTATATTTGCATTTGATTGAATCAGGCGTCACTTGGCGGAAGTCCCAAACCATTTTGAAAAAAGAAATATAATGTAGCTCTCTTCCGCAAACAATACATATCATATGCAAGATGCACCGCCCCCCCGCAAAGAAGTGCACATGCACACTAAAAAATATCAGTGCACAATACCTGCATTTAGCCAGACAGCAACACACCATGCACCTCCACCAATTAGACTACGCTACACGTGTTTCGTCTCAACCCGGAGCATCCTCAGGAGTAAGTGTGGGTACTCACTTAGGTTCGCGAACCTCCGCGCTCCGCGAACCTGCACCGAAAAAATCGTTTATCCTCTGCTGGAACAGGGCGCCCAGGTGTGTACGTGATCGAACACGTATGCGAACTTGGTTCGCACAGGTACACACTGTAGCCAAAGTAAAAATATTTGTTTTTGCTATGGATCACTGTTCGAGGTTCGCGGAGCGCGGAGGTCCCTAAGATCGTGCGTAAACCATCACCAAAAATTATTGGTGTTAGTTTACGCACGGTCTAACTTGCATGTATTGTTTGCGGAAGTGAGCTACATATATTTCTTTTTTCAAAATGAATATTTTTGCAGTCCAATGTTTTAGTAGGTGCCTAAAAACCTTACACCCTTACGGTATTTTATAACAGTAATTAAATTGACGAATGGACCCATATAATTACAAGAGAGCCAGCTTGAACGCTAAAGTTACTTAAAGCATAGAACATATAATCTTAAAGTGTGATTTAATCAATTTAGCCTTCACACGAATAGATAATTGGTACTAATCCCTAAAGAATCTTTTCATCCCTAAGAAATCTTAGGCCCGGCCAAATGGCCGGAAGGACTTGCCGTCAGGCCGGGCCTGTGCGTGCGTATTCTCCATTAAGCTTCGTACAGACTGAGGCGAGCGATTCGCGCGCGTCGCTCATTTTGACAGATTTTGATCACGTAACTCAAAGCAATAGCCATAGCCATTGCCATAGCAATTTCTTTGACAATGGCTATGGCTATGGCTATCGCTTTGAGTTACGTGATCGCACTCGCGAATTTCGCGCGGAATTCGCCTCAGTCTGTACGAAGCTTTACTCCATCTGTCGTCGAAATCATAAATAAGTATTTTCCCCTTCCAGAAGCCTTCATAATTCCCTCAAGGTACAAAAGAGAAAAAGGTAAAGGCAATGGAATGCTTCTCTATAAGGGATACACGTTTTCTATGAGGAATCGCAAGAAACTTGGCAGTTATTGGACCTGTTCCAGTCACCAGAAGAAAGGCTGTTCAGCTAGTGTCACTACAAATGAGTCAACGAAGCCATTTACCATAGCTTATGCGTACGACTACCATAATCATCCTCCGGTGCGAAAATCCGTGGTACCAGCTGATATTGAGTATGAGGATTAGGTAGTTACGAAAGGAAGTAATGATTTGTTGTGACTTCCAAAGACCTTTCAAAAGTGCATTACGATAGGTACTGCTGAAAGAAGCTAGTTTCTTTTTACAAAAAGATCTAGTTAGAAGATTTTAGTAAAGTATAGAATAAAGTGCATGTACCGCTTTGGCCTGGCAAGGTATCTTTACATCACAGATTAAAATTGTTTACGTTAAGTTTTTTTTGTAGAATCCCATGTTGGAGTCCTATGTAGGGATCCCGTTACACGGGTTCTTGGTAAATCCTGCAGTCTTTCTTTTTGTTGTACCATTTCGGTAGATAGGTACTCCTTCTCCATTTAACATAGGGCCTTACTAATAGGTCGTCCACATGCAGAGGCTTCGCCTACAGGATATAGTGTGGAGTGGAGGGTGAGGCACAGCCTCTTCAGGAAGCCGCGCCTCTCCCTACACGATTTAGCCGGAATGCTGGAGGCTGCCTCTTCGTACAATCCTGCAGGCCGGGCCTGTGCATATGGAGGGCCCATTATAGACAAAACGGATGGTGTAAGCTTAGAAAGTGTTTTATATGTAAATTGTAATAATTATTTGGGCCAGCCTGAATAATAGGTACATAAAACAAATTCCAAACCTGTTAGTGTTGAACTGTTGAATTTGGTTGTGATAAAACACAAAAAGTACTTAATTATTAACTAACTTAATAAATATTTTAATTGGCATTTTGATAAGTTTGATCACACTTTACCTACCTACTTCAAAAATATTTTTGTTATTTACCTTTAGCTTAGGTATTTATTTGTTATTAAACCTATTACATATTTTATTAGGAAATTATAATACTATAATTTGTGTATACTTAAATAAAAATATTTTTGTACATTATTAAATGACAAAGTTTATAATTTTTTTTAATTCGTGGAAATTGCGATCTACCTATACGAATATTACGAATAACCAACCTACTAATTACTCCATAAAATTATGCATAGGAAACGCATAGGTACTTATAATAACGTATGTCAATACTTATATAAGTATGTACCTATAAGTATTTACTTATACTTTAACTGGGAAAATATTTTTGTTCTATTATAGGTATTGTACTTAAATCATGTATTTATCGATAAGTAGGTAAGTAACATAATAAGTACCTACCTACATAGCATGGCACATCAGTTTCGTAAAATTGCCATACTAAATAATTTCATTTAGGTAGGGAATCTGCACAAAAATAACTTTATAGGTACATACCAGCCATACACGCTTAAATTTTAATCATTTGGTTCCCGCCGTGGGGTGATTTCACTCATGATTACAAGCAACTTTTACTATGGGGCCAACTCTCCTGCTCGCAAAAAAAATCAGCTGTTCCATGTACCTACTCGAGCTTAATGTATGGAACAGCTGATTTTTTTGCGAGCAGGAGAATTGGCCCCATAGTAAAAGTTGCTTGTAAATCTTGTAATCATGAGTGAAACCACCCCACGGCGGGAACCAAATGATTAAAATTTCAGCGTGTATATGTCTTGTTTCAGATTCTCTCGATATTGCTCTTATGGAGATAGCAGCAGAAGCTATGAAAATTTTAGAACCGTATCTAAACGAGAAGGCCTGCATCGAATAGAATAAGTTTTTATTATTATTTTGTCTTATTTTTTTTTAAATTGTTATCTTAAGCGAGCGTGTAGGCACATAATAAATAATAGTACAAATAGTGGCACCGAAGATCAGCTGGTGATCAACTGAAACCCTGCAATCAATTTCTGATTGAAATTGACAGAAATCGCAGTTACATTCCTGCTTTAATTAAAATCAATGTGACAACTATCATACTTAAAGCAGCAATGTACTTAACTGCGATTTATTTCAGTTTCAATCAAAAGTTGACTGCAAGAGCAAACCGAAGCCGGAGGGAACAGCAGCCCCCTGGGGGCTGCTTATGTAAATTTGTTGCAATCAACTCTGACAGAAATCGCAGTTACAATGCTGCTTTAGTAAGAACCAATGTGACAACTATCTTACTTAAAGCAGCAACGTAACTGCAGTTTCAATCGAGAATTGTTAGCAACAGAGTTATGTAATTAGGGGGCCGGTGCTATCTACCCAACCTCTTAAGGTAGAAAAGACCTGGGGCCCTATTTTTGAATCGCTCGGCAGGCGTCAAGCGCTCTTTTCGACTGATTTTCGTTCGACATATGACTCAAAACAAAGATGTCGAACGAAAATCAGTAGAAACCAGCGCTCGACGCCAGTCGAATGATTAAAAAAAATAAATTATTAAGAAATATTAAAAACACGACTGCCCTGCCAAAAACGAACTAAAAAGTTAAACAACAAGTGTCATTGCAGTCGGGGGACCTTATTATGGAACAATTTTTGATCAAAGAGGTCCCCCGACTGCAATGACACTTGTTGTTTAACTTTTTAGTTTTTTTTGGCAGGGCAGTCGTGTTTTTATTTTTTTTTTAATTTATTTAATTTTATTTCACACATTTTAGTGACTTATTATATAGTTTTGAAATGTGCTCATCAAAGCCTTTCATTTGATGCCCATGTTGTAATAAAGAAGAAAAAAAATTTTTTTTTTACATTTGAAAATGGCGTCGTACAGTCGCCATATTATTTTTTTCTAAAAAAAAATATAGCCAGTGTCACTCGGAATGCTGTAAGGATTCTAACGATACCACATTTATCCAAATCAGTTCAGGCATTAAGAAGTTATGGTGGAATAAAAAAACTTACATATCCACAAACATACATGAACCCTGAACACATATACACTCTTTTTGCTTTGGGCAGTCTTGTAAATAGGGTCCCTGAGTAAAAAACAACGAATATAGTCAGGCAGAACCGTTGAGATGAAAAGAAATGATTAGTTCTTCCTTCTGTAATTGTTGAGTAGTCTTAATTTATTATAAAACATAGTACGAGTACGGAATAAATAATGTAGGTACCTATAACATGATTAAATATACAAAATTCAAAGTATCAACCGAGTTTTTGTTTTTTTTTTTTACAGAAATCCACTTCATATCTTCGAAAAAAGGGAACAAATTATTAGTATACGAACAATACACTTACGCACAGAATTGTAAAAGTAAAAATCGTGTGAGCTGGGCTTGCTCGTCTAGATGCTCGAAGAAATGTTCCGCTCAAGTCGCGTTGACTAATGAAGGAGAGCTGTTCGTCATCAACAAGGATCATAGTCACCTTCCACCTATATTCTATGTGAACGAGAGAGGGGACTACGTCAGAGTAACGGAAAAACAACTGAAGAAAATTGTGAAAGAAGAAGAAAGTGACGAAATCATTTTATGTCTGTCGGAACATGATTTGTCAAACTAGGTAGTTTAATTGGGAGTGAGAGCGAGGAAGAAATAGAAAAGAGAGAGAGGTAGAGAAATGAGGATATTTAACGTATTTATTTATTGTTTAACTCAATATTGTGTCACGACACATTTTAAACATGAGTGTGAGCATGTACCTAAGTCTTTTTACCGTCCCATTAGACCGATTTAAACTTTGTTACCGTTTTTTAATTTTGTATATTAGTACAGAGATGCAACAAAATGGTACAGAAACATAAAAGGTTTTTTTACATAATTATGAATTACGTATAATTTAATTATAGAATTGTACATTAGTTAATTGTAATATTTTAAATAAAATACTGCGTCTAATAAGGTTGCATGCATTGTTGTTTTATTTTTCTATAATTTGAAACTTATCCATTTTACATTCGGAACTAGGTACTCTCCCCTACAGCCCCGGCAAGAAAGACAGTCGTGTGTATGCATGCATAAACAGTCACAGACGCTCTGCCATCCGTCGGTCGTTAGCTAAAATCTCACCCACCACCATTCTGCAGTGCACATAATGCGTGCGTGACAGTGTGATCCGAAAATTGACATTGATGGCAGGGCTTAACACACCAAAACAAAGTCGTCAGCTGTTCGCCCCAACTTCTAACTTCTAATAGCAGGAAAGAAGTTAATGTTCTAATTTTTTCTTTCTCTATCACCAGATCCAGTGCTTATAAAAGTGAAGAAAGGAAAGTACATGCTACTCCACCAGAGCTACACGTACACCAGGATCACTAAGTCGAGGAAAGGAACAGTTTGGAAGTGCACAGCGAGTAAAACCGACGAGTGTAAAGCTACCATCACTACTGATGAAAACTTGAATGTCGTGGTTACTAAACGGAACCACACTCATGGTCGCACTCCGGTGATCTATAAGCCTAAACATGTGTACTTTGCTACTGTTTGATAATTTACTACTAATGTAGCTGATGATTACATGAGCTTTTTACAAGATGCAAAGGATTTGGTCATGATGTCAGCCGCACGACACCCACTGCTGGTTATAGGCCTCCCCTAAAGATCTCCACAACGATCGGTCCTTCGCTGCCCGCATCCAGCGTCTTCCCGCGACCTTCACTAGATCGTCGGTCCATCTTTTCGGGGGCCTACCCACGGAGCCTCTTCCAGTGTGCGGTCGCCATTCCAGAACCTTTCCGCGCGACGGAATTTCCGACGGTTCTTTTCGCTGTGTGTCTTGCCTTGCCCACTGCCACTTCAACTGAGCAATCCTTCGAGCGATGTCGGTTACTTTAGTCCTACGGATCCCCTCATTTTTGATTCGATCACGCTTGCCTAGGCTCAAATGGGAGATATATCATTTTGGAAAGTAGTCAGGACTTTATGAACTTCTTTATGGCTAGTTCTATACGCTGCATTAGTGGGGCGCGGTCTTTGTCCACAACAGGTATCTATTTGCACGTCGGTCGTTAAAAGCTCATGAATCTCATGATTTTATAAAGTTTTTATTTTATTTTTATTTTTTTAATAAGTAATCGTCGCCATATTTTTATTTTATTATTTTTTCTCTATAGACTTACGATTTCAGTGTGTCATATTTTAAAGAATTGTGTTTTATTTCTTAATATTTTAAATCATAATAGATAATAGGTTACGTACGAGCTACCTCTGTTTTTAGTCACATACTCGGGTCATGGTAGGTATGTATGTCGTTTATATCACAGTATATTCTTAAATTGTTGTTGTGGTTATTACTTTCAGCAAACATTGAGTTTATTATTAATATGCCCTCACACGGTCGGTACGTAATAGATATTGCGGATTGATTGTGAATTTCAGTCAGACAGACACGGGCACCGGCACTTTGCTATCTCACCTGTGTCACTGTCAACTGTTTGGTCTTTTCCTCACCACACAACGCCGCCGCACTTTCTCTTCCCATAGTTAGTTCCAATGTGAGATGGTCAGTGTTTGCAGCGTTTGTCCGCAATCCGCAATACCACGCACCGTGGGACGCTAGCTTTATGAGATTTTTTTTTAATGTTAGGATTGACTATTAGGTTTACTTAAAAAGATAATTTTAAAGTGCCTAAAAATATTTTAAAAATTAATTGTAAGTAAGTAAGTACTGTTTTTTTACTAATGAAGATAATTTTATATTAAAGTAAGTAAAATTAGAAGTACCTTCCTACTGGTTTTAATTAGCTATAGTATCCCATTTTGAATATCACAATGGAGTCCCTAGGTATGATTACTTCTTTGTTTTTATCCAAGTGTTTTGTTGCAGGGTATACTACCCTAATATATTCAAAACGCGGTAAGTTATTGCTGCTACATCGTCAGAATACATACTGGAAGCATCATATGACCCAATCAAAGATATGCTGGTACTGCTCTCTCAACTCGAGGCTGGCCTGCAGAGCAAGGGTGTACACTGATCATGAAAACAAGTTCCTGTGGAAGAAGTATGACCATTCGCATTTACCGCAAGAATCTAGCTATCTTTAATACAATGATTGTACTTACTAGATGTTCCGCATTTTCAGTTTGAAATCAAGGTCGGTAATATTACCCATTAAGGCTGGCCACACACAGACGGAATCCCGTTACGGAATCCCGTACATACGTGATTCCGAAGGCAGCAAATGCATACAAAATCTATGGGCCTGCCACACACATGCGGGATTTTTCCGTACGGAATCTTCATACATTGTCGAAATTACGTTCGGAATTCCGAATCGGGATTCCGTCTGTATGTGGCCGGCCTAATCCCCGATAATATGTATGCAATATCAAAGTCGGTCCCTCAGAAAAGTGATCGAATATTATGTGTAGGTGTATGTGTGTATCCTGTTGGACAAATTAACAAACGACATTAAGTAGGTACCTACAAGTACATTGTGATGGCTCCACTTTTCTTATAATTTAGTATTTCTTATATAAATTAAGTAGATTTGATTTCGTTTCACAAGTACCCTTTTCCATTTTTTCTGTAATGAGACAAGGGCCATCAGAATATTGGTAAACTGAAATTTAAATAAGTACATAGTGCATGTCATTGACATAAGTTATAAAGTGGCGAGGGCGTATTACTGGCCCTTGAGGAATTGTTGGTTGTACAGAACAGGTATTTATTATGGTGTTACTTTTTGGACATAATATGATCTTTATTTCGGAGACTCCGCTCACCAACTCCGTAAATAAAAGGGACCTTTGATCTCGGTATTGCTGAGCTTTTCAAATAAGCAAGAAAGTTTAGGGGTTAGGGTATCAAATGCATTTGAAAAGTCTAAAAAGGGAGCTTCGGCCGTGGTGAGTAGAAATGTAACTGTAGTACAACTACATATTAATAGAAAAAAGCTATAATTTTGAATGGAAATTGTCACAAATAGTCGCAATAAAAGAGTAATGAGATTATAAAAGATTTTTTAGTTTCTTTTCGTACCTATTAATAACTAGCATCAAGTCCGAAAGGGTTGTACAAAGAACTTAGTGTGGAATGGACAGGAGACAGGACAGTTAACGCTAGAGTTGAATGTGTTTATAAAAACACTAGGTAATTGTTTTCCATTTAAAGATCTTTTCAAAGGGTTCCATTTATTCTGTTCGCCGTATTTATACGTGCAAGTCCGACTAAAGTTTCTTAAACTTGAGTCTCGAGTAAAAACTACTGATCTGATTCCTCCCTCAGGTAGCCAGTTAAGAAATATTAAAAACACCAGTTTATGGTATTATTTGTCATGTAGTAAGTAAACTAAACTATAGTAAAAAAGGTACCTATTCTATATAGCGCACTGGTGGGTGGTCTAAAAATAGAATCTAAAATTATGCGTAGGCGAACGATGACGAGCTTTTGTCGGAACCTTGTAATTTTTATAATACCAAGTTAGAGAAAATTTAATATGAGTTTTTTCTAATTACCGGCATTTCTATTATATAAGTCAACCAAACCATTAGGCATGACACTGGTGGGTTGGGTGGTGATAACGCTGAATCATGTAGTGAGCTATTGAACTCAAAAAGGGCCAAATTTATTTATTTCAATTAGAAATATCCCTGGTTATATTTTCATTGCAGTTTCTGTAGTAACCGCGATCAATGGAGCAACGCTTCTGATGCTGAACGGTTATTCCTTCACCAACCCTTCTCCGATGAGTGGGGGGGAGAGGTGGTATTGTTCTGGAAGGATCCGATGGAAATGCAGTGTTTGTCTTCACGTAAACGATGACTATGAGCTGGTCTGCATCTCACATGAGCATTCGCATGGACCTCCAGTTTATGATAAGACTCCTGATGGACTTTATGTGGAAAAAGTGCCGTGAAACCAATGGCAGGTGGAGAATGGAGATCTGTGTTGTGAACAATTGTTGTCATTGTCTACTTAGTTGATTAGATATGCAAATCAAATCGTTCATGGTATCAATAAAATGTCTGTTTGTACTTCTTATTTCTTAGAGAACTAAAGAGTAAGCCTAATATTTTAATTTTTGACTGATTCCAATTAAGTAAATGTAAATATTTTGTGTAACTATACAGTAGGTTAATAATAGAAAAAGTTATGTATTACCAACTAATTTTGGATGTTTTTAATAGAAACACTGACTCATTGTAAATATCAGACTACCAATACTAACATTCAAAATACGACCAATTCTAAAAAATCATCAGTGTGACATATTTTCAATTTTATTCATTGATTAGCAGTAAAATATATCAAATTGAAGTGTTTGAATGATGTACAAATTAGAATAAAAAGTATTAACATTAAGTTATTACCTATGTAGGAAGTTTTTTTTATTTGAAACCTATTTAAAATCTTAAAACAAACAGTTACGGAATCACTTCGGTGCCTCCCCGGTGTCTGTCTATCTGTGAGTGGTTTATATCGATAACTGTTTGTTGTATAAAGTTAGGAATGGATATTGAAAGTAGGTACCTAGTGGCCCAATTAGAGACATATTTTATTGGTTGTAGATATCAAGAAGAAGAAGAAGAAGGTAGAAATACAGCGCCGTTATAGGGAACGGATAAAAAGTTGCCCTGAAAGATATGAAAGGGAACTAAGAAAGGACCGAGAACGGGTAAAGAAAAATCGTAAGAAAGTTGCTGAATTAAATGAAGCAAAGAAAAACGAACTAAGGGCACAATGGAGGGATCGGAAACGAAAACAACGCAACAAAACTCTTCGTCCTCGTATCCTCATGACTGTGGGTCGCGACGGCATGAGGTCACTTGGTGTATGAGGGCCCTCCATGCGGTACGATTTTCGGCCATCCGGATAGATGTCTAGATGACACTTGGGCGGTAGGGCCCCTGGTAGTCAAAGTTGTGAAAATGATTTACCTATATGTTATACCTACTACTAAAATCAGATATTTAAGGAAAAGTTGTAAAATACTTGACTAGGAAGTGCGAAAGATTTGAAAACCGAGCTAATGCCAGAGATGGAGATTTTGTTTGATGATCGGCGCGCCTACTATACCGCGCAACTAAATATACCTAAACTATCATATGAAGTTTAAGTAAATGTTAAAAATAGAAGTCCCCAATTTTATTGATTTTTTGTCAAATTGTTTGTTCTTATTACCAACGTTCGTCTCGTTAAATATTACGGGCATCGTAAAACAGAAAGCGGCCAGCGACTAAAATCTATAAAGCAGGGACCTTAAATGTCAACATTTGCATTTACTTTTATTTGCAAAGTAGGTAAGGTGGATTAAAATTTTCAACGTGAATAAAAAAATGCTTTACAATTTTAAATTTTAATTAATCTATAATAGGGTATTATGTTTTGTGTGAAATACACGTCTTATTTTCAAAATATGTCACTGTTTTGACGAGAAGCTTCGTCCTAATACTTAGGCCGCTTGTACACACTATCCCCCAGATCCAAAAATCCACAGATAGGGATACGCCTAATTCAGATTAGTTGCTCAGCAACTGTCGTAAATATTTTATTAATATGAACCGTTTTATAGCAACTAATCTGGCTGGATTAGGCCTACCCCTATCTGTGGATTGATTTTATTGGGCCTGGCCGTAAGAAAATTTACACAAGAATTAGAGCTTCGGCGCTGACCAAGAAAAAAATCTTGCGTGCGCTAGTGTTGCTTCGGGTAGGAAGGAGCGGGTATAGGTGAGGTCACTGAGTGAGCATAATGTTAGTAACAGGAATCTTCACTTTGTAAACAATCAAAAATTAATAACAGACTTGACTAGTACAGGATCCAATACCCTACGCACTTCTGCCCGAAAACAATCTAATCGTTTTCATTTACACGTTCATATTTGTCTTGTCTGCAGCAGACACCATACATTTTCGTTCGGTTAATATCGATAATTGTTTGATGTAGAAAGTTGGAAATGATATTGAAAGTAGGTACCCAATAAGAGTCATGTTTTTTTGGTTGTAGGTATCAGAAAGAAAAAAAAGGCACTTACTGGCGCAGAAAAACAGCGCTGTTACAGGGAACGGATAAAAAAATGCCCTGAAAGATATGAAAGGGAACTTAGAAAGGACCGAGAGCGAGCTAATAAAAATCGAAAGAAGATTGCTGAATTAAATGAAGCAAAGAAAAACGAACTAAGGGCACGATGGAGGGATCAGAAACAAAAACAAAGCAACAAAACTAAAACACCGGATAAAATTCAAACAAACACTATAGTAAAACAAAGAATAAACAATAGAACTGGTAGGTAGTCAAAGTTGTGAAAACGATTTATATGTTATACTTCTAAAATCAGATGTTTAAGGAAAAAGAGTAAAATACTTGATTAGAAAGTGCGAGATTTGGAAACCGAGCTAAACCAATAAAGGTAAAAATGACAGAGACCAATAAAGGTGATTTTGTTTGATTATCAGTGGGCCTACTGTACCGCGTAACTAAACTATAATACCTATAAGAAGTTTAAGTAAATGTTGAAATTGAAAGTCCCTATTTTTATCGTTTTTCGTTGAATTTTTTCTTTCTACCAACGCTAGGCTCGTTAAATATTACGGGCATCACAAAAGAGAAAGCGGTCAGCTACTAAAATGTATAAAACAGGGACCTTAAACATCAACATTTACTTGAAGTTCATAATATAGTTACGTGAAGAACAAACAAATCGACGAAAACAATAGACCCGCACCGCACTCAGGTCAGATGTAATGAAGCAAATTTTCACCACAATCAAACGCTAACATAAATTCATAATTTCCTATGTACCTATCCTTATCCTTACTTATTTGTAAGTAAATATTATAAATGCGAAAGTGTGTTTGTTTTTACTAAACGTTTACTATCCTCGATGGCGACTAGTAAGCAATTTTGTATGCAATTAGCCACAGCGCCTCTGGCGGTGACTACTCTAAACTAAAAGTTGTCATACAAAATGTCAACTACAGTCACTATCGATTGTAGTAACCATATCAAACTCATAATACGCCTACTGGATTCCCAATTCGATTTCAGTGTTGCACTTCAAATTCATCTCTTCAAACAAAACGAAGGGGTCACGGTCAGTGCTGTTAGCTGAGAAATATACTTTTTATCAAGTGACTGGCGACGTACGATATTGGAGCTGCTCCAGCCGTACGTCATCGGCCAAATGCAAGGCGAAAATACGCTTCGACGGTGACGGAAAAGTTGTTCACTACGATCGATGCCACAACCATGACCCACCTCAGTATTATAAAACGAAGGAGGGTGCATATGTGAAAATTTAAAGCAATTCTGGCATTGTAGTTACCTAAACAATCCAAATTTATTAATAGCTTGTTTATGATTGCATATCCGAATCCAGTAATCGCTTGTTTAAAAACGGGTATAAGTGGATATACTGAGATTTATGGAGCTGTTAGGTTTCTAAAGGTTGTCGTTAATCTATGATATGTGTATCTAGTATACAAAATCACGAATTATGTAGAGTAACTATATCGATTGTACTGTAGTAAATAAATCAAAAACGTACATAAATGCTAATAATCCTGCTTGAATCAGGTTAATGATTAAGTGAAGTTACTTATAATACTCTAATAATAAAATTGTAATTCTAATTAAACTCATATTGTGTATGAAGTAATAAGAAACTCTTTGCATGATAATGTATAATAGACCTAAACTGTACGGTAGGTATACTTATTTAGAATTCAAGACTTTTGAGCTCTTGTCAGTTTCCCTGTTCAAATTGCTTACTTTGATAAAATAGGAAGTTAGCTATTAAGAAATATATTTGTTTAACACGTTATTTATATGTATAAAATCTTTTATCTTTCGGTGGTAATTATAATATGTACATAATATTCTATGGAAGATCTCATTTTAAAGCAAAAATATTTGGTTTTATTACAATTCACTTTCAGTACCTAGGCTACTATTTGCAGAGTAAGGTGGATTTCTTCACAACGTGAATAAGAAAATATTTTACAATTTCCAATTTTAATTAATCTATTTATAGGTAGGTATTAACTATTATGTTTTGTGTGAAATTCACATTTTATTTTCGAAATATGTCACTGTTCTTATTTTGTCGAGAAGTTTCGTCCTAATACTTAGGCCGCTTGTACACACTAAGTCGTCGGGTTTACACAAGAATTCGTATCGTTTGTACACAAGAACTGTGTACCTACAATGCTCCAGCGCTGACCAAGAATTAAAAAAAATTTAGACACGACGCGCTCTATGTTGCTACGGGTAGGTGAGGTCACTGTGCATGTGTTAGTTAACATGATTCTTCACTTAACAAACATTTGAAAATTAATAACAGCATTTACTGACTAGTACAGGGTCCTAGTACATACCCTACGCACGACTGCCCGAAAACAATATTATCGTTTACACGTTCATATTTGTCTTGTCTGCAGCAGACACGATAAGTTTTCGTGCCTAGGTTCGACAAAATTCTTGTCGTTTCTGCCACAGACACGGTGAATTTTCTTGGCGTGTACAAGCGCCCTAAGTCGTTATGTCAAGGCTGGTTTACATTATCTTAGTATTTAGTAGAGTGCTTAGTAGCGTGCGAGTAGATTCGAATGCGAGTGCTTTAGTAGTTTTGGTGCCTTTCCAGTGACCGTTTACACGCTTCCAGTAGAGTGTCATTTTCGCCATACCTAATACCTATTATTTAATTCAATTACACGTCACGCGTTCACCGGCAAATGCACTCTACTAAAGACGCTACTAAAATGTCGATTTACATGCTTCCAGTGCGAGTGCGAGTAAAATATCGCGCGGGGGGTGAGCGGGCGCGCAGGGGGTGCTACTGGAAAGCGAGTAGACAGGCTACTAGAACGTTACTCTCTTTAGTCATAAGACGACCGTTTACATGTTTCCACTAAAGCACTCTCCTAAAGCACTCTACTAAAGACTAAGATAATGTAAACCAGCCTTTAATTTATGAAACATCAATTTTATGATAGACAAATTATAAATTGTCGCCAGATGAAGAAATTCAGGACTTCCCAGAAGATGCAGAGTTTTTTGTCATCACCACAGAAGAGAAAGCAGAGAACCAATCGGACAGCGATGATAAAGACAACGATACGATATTCTTGGAATCTAAAAGACGCACAACGATTTTGCAACATAAGGGGTATAGATACAGAAAGGCATATTCATCGAAGATTGGCGACAGGTGGTCATGTTCCATCAATAAGAACTGTGGAGCATTCCTGTTGTTGAACGAACACTTTGAACTCATAATGGCCAACGAGTCGCACACCCATCGGAAATCGGCGAGATTCGACACCGTCGACGATAATCAAGAAGGTGAGCTACCTAATCACACTTCAATTTACTAATTAGTGATCGTACAACCCGATCAAGTTAAATCGGCACCTGAAGCGAAAGTGAAACCTGCACTTTTCTTTTTGCCTCACACCACTAGTCGACAATTTTTTTTTAAATTTCGATAGATTTATTGCTAATATCGCTAACAGGTGTACTAACTAATGCCGGCACTACATAATGGCCCATGGTGGGCACAATTCATCGTGCGTTGCCGGTTTTGTAACAAAAGCTTCAAAGTGGTTCTTTCAAAAGCATCAGTGTACCTACGATAAATTTGTGCCTAAATTGTGCCGATCAGGGGCGAAGAATGTACTGCAGTCTGCAGCCCTAACGCTATAGATTAGGAGGCCATAACAAATTTGGTAACGATCGTGTAAGTGGCTGACTCTTGGGTTTACAGGATGGCGAGGCACTCTCTGATGCTAAATATGTCAGTCTGTTTGCGTGAAGTGGTTGCGTTCTTTTTATATGCAGGCTGAAAAAAGGGCTATAATTTTTTTGAAAATAAATTATAGCCCATGTTACTCGCTGATAATGTAGCTTTCAATAGGTGAAAAAAAAAATTCAAATTCTGATCAGATCAAAAAGTTAATCGGTTATACCTACGAAACGCAACCGAATTTTGGTCAATCCTCACACAGTTCACGTGAGTACAACTAGTACTTACTTGCTGTACTATTGTCAGCCATTTACCTTATCGTTTTTTTTCTGGTAACGATAACACATTTTTCACCCTGCATATAAAAATAACGCAACCACTTCACGCAAACAGACTGACATATTTAGCATCAGAGAGTGCCTCTCCATCCTGTGAACCCAGAGTCAGCCACTTACGCGATCGTTACCAAATTTGTTATGACCTCATAATATACTGCTGGCATGGCGACGACGGTGGCGTGAGGCAAGGAGAGAAGGAAAGGGGTCGCTTTTGCTTCAGGTGCCGAGTTAACTTGACGGTTGTACCTAACAGTTTAACCATTTAACAAAACTTTACCAATTACATTAAACTACCGGATATTGGTTCAGGCACATTTAGGATTGAAAAAATGTTCACTAACATAAAATGCTCGATAATTTAGAATTAAGTCTAGCTAAATACTTTAAAATTAATTCAACTTTTTGTTAACAGATGTTGCAGTAGCGATAACGTCGCGTAAAGGGAAGGATATCCTCCTTTTCCGCCAGTATACCTACAGGAAACAATACGAGAAGATGGGCAAAGCCCGATGGGTATGCTCCAACACGAAGAACTGTCGGGCTGTCATCTTCACTAACCCCGATAACGTGGTCATTTCGGCCTTTGAGGAGCATTGCCACCCACCCCCTAAATATTACTTGAAAACTGATCATATACTAGGCGCCTTGAGGCAACCTCTGATCTCGAAAGAGTGAGCTAACAAACATAGGCCAACGACACAACTACACGGCTTAGAGACTACACGACCTCGACTCCGATCACGACACGATCCAGGTGATCTAAACCAGAGGTTCCCTAACTTATTTGGGACGCGCCCCCTGCCAACGACACAACTACAAGGCTTAGAGACTACACGGTCTCGACTCCGATCACGGCACGATCCAGGTGATCTAAACCAGAGGTTCCCTAACTTATTTGGGACGCGCCCCCTTTCTACCAAAAAAACCGCGCGCCCTCCTTTACCCAGACAATTAAGGTAAATTAGTAGCAGATTATAAAAAAACCGGCCAAGTGCGAGACGGACTCGCGCACGAAGGGTTCCGTACCAAAAAACGGCAAAAAAAATTACGTTTGTTGTATGGGAGCCCCCCTTAAATATTAATTTTATTCTGTTTTTAGTATTTGTTGTTATAGCGGCAACAAAAATACATCATCTGTGAACATTTCAACTGTCTACCTGTTGTCGTCATTAATATTGAGCAAAAAACAGCAAAAAAATCACGTTTGTTGTATGGGGGCCCCCCTTAAATATTAATTTTATTCTGTTTTTAGTATTTGTTGTTATAGCGGCACCAGAAATACATCATCTGTGAAAATTTCAACTTTCTAGCTATCATGGTTCATGAGATACAGCCTGGTGACAGACAGACAAGACAGACAGACAGACAGACGGACAGCGGAGTCTTAGTAATAGGGTCCCGTTTTTACCCTTTGGGTTCGGAACTCTAAAAAAGACCCAAAGCAATGGCTACACAGGTGGTCCGTGCCCCCCTTGAAAAGTCTCTGCACCCCACTTTGAAAACCCCTGGGGCCCTATTTTTGAATCGCTCGACTCCAGTCGAGCGCTCGTTTCTACTGATTTTCGTTCGACATCTCATTGTTTTGAGTCATATGTCGAACGAAAATCAGTCGAAAAGAGCGCTCGACGCCTGCCGAGCGATTCAAAAATAGGTCCCCAGATCTAAACTATAGAAACTAGCCGAAATATCTCAAGTATTGTGTTGTGGCACTTAGTAGACATTTAGTCTATTACGCTATATTTTCATTTATTTCCGAAGTTAATTGTTGACTTGACAGTGATTCAGATACGGTAACGAACCTTAGGTGTTACTGCATTCATGTAAGTCATTTTTGACTGCAAGCATGGAACCTAAACTGATTATTTAAAAAAATACAATTTAGGCTCCATGCTCCATGCTTGCACTTGGGTAGAATAAGAAGATAGGTACATTATATGAATTTTAATTAAAACGCTTATTTTTAAGTTATTGTAAGAAGTTATTTTAACATTTTTATTTTACTTTTTACTAATTTTAAACTTTTTTTTAGGTAAGTACCTACTTACCTTTTCGATATTTTAGCAAATTAACAGTTAACACTCATATGGGATAAGATTAACTAGGTATTTTTGTTAGATAAATAATTATTAATAAGGTGTACCTACGTACACTTTAGTTAGATGTATTATCGGTGATAGATTTGAAATAAATTTTGGTTAAATAATGTTTTATTTGTCTTTTTATTTTACAACTCTTGTTATTTAGATTGGTTTAGTTAAATATATACGTAGGTTTAGAATAATAACATATTATTTTATTTATTTATTTATTTAATTCTTCATGCACATTTGTACATAGGCGGACTTAATGCCTTAGGCATTTTCTACCAGTCAACCTTGGGGTGATGTGGAGATAGTGATGTGGTAGGGTGCACAACCAGTATTAAACAAAATGTTAAGATATACAACATAATAAATTATATACCAGAATAATTATATATGACAAATATGATATACTATACTTACATACATAAATACATAATATATACAAATTATAATACCTATATATATATAATAAAATAAATATACATATATATAATATGATATATACAACTAAACGTTATAGACGATTACTGAGATCTATGAGCGAGCTGCTTGCTCAGTAAGAAATTTGCGCAACTTAGTTTTAAACGCATACCGACTGGTGGACATTCTGATGTCTAAAGGAAGCGCGTTCCACAGAAGAATTGGGTGAATGAAGAAAGAAGAATGAATAATATCAGATTGATGAGAGGGACAGCTAAGTAAACGGTTAGAAGAAGAACGAAGGTTTCTATCGTGAGTAGTACACAGGTACTGGAAATGTGAAGTGAGGTAAGGGGGAGCATTAGGAGAGCTTAACAGAGTAAAAAGAGTGGTCAAGGCCCGCATACTTCTACGTTGCCTAATGGGTAACCATTTAAGCAGTAATCGGTGTTCGGACACATGATCGTACTTACGTAGATTATAGACGAATCGAATGCAGTTATTTAGAAGACGGTCGAGCTTATTTAGTAGATCTGCATTCAGGTCGAGGTAGCACACATCACCATAGTCGATAATAGGAAATATTAAGGTCTGCATAAGCATTGCTTTGATAGAGGTTGGCAAGAAATTCTTGAGGCGGTAAAGATAACGCAATACTCCAGTAACCTTCTGACAGACATTTGAAACTTGAACTTGCCAGTTCAACCTACAGTCGATATGTAATCCCAAATCTTTTACACTAGGGCTGAGAGGAATTAAAGTTCCGTCAAAAACAATGGGATGTAGGTTAGTCAAGTCCACTCTTGATATCATGCGGGGACTACCCACCAACATAGCTTGGCATTTGGCAGGATTGACGGCAACACCAAAACTCTCAGACCAGCACTTAATATGGTGCAGATCCCTATTAAGCGCATTGATGGCATCATTAAGGTCATCAACACGTGTCTGGGCATATATCTGTAAGTCATCAGCATAAAGATGATACGAACACTGAAGTTTGTGTGTGATAAAATTAATAAAAATTGAAAAGAGAAGTGGAGAAAGTATGCCGCCCTGGGGTACGCCAGTGTCTAAATGAAGCCACGATGAGGTGGTTTCATCGAACTGCACCGCCTGCTGGCGATCCCGAAGATAAGTGGAGAACCATTCCAGTGCCTCATCAGAGACCATAAGATGGGACAGAATGGAAAGAAGGATGTCGTGACTGACAGTATTGAAAGCGTTGGAGAAGTCGATAAGAACCAAACCGGTTACTTTACCGTCCTGAACCGCTTCCCTAATATCACCAGTCACCTTGAGGAGAGCAGAAGAGGTGCTGTGTCCGGGTCTGAAACCAGACTGAAAGGGACTTAGGAGGGAATTTTGATATACAAAGTGGGAGAATTGCTTGTGGACGCAGGCCTCAAGCACTTTGGACATGAAGGGAAGGATGGAGATTGGACGAAATTGGTTAGGATGAGATGGATTAGAGACTTTAGGGAGAGGACGGACAAAGGCTTTACGCCAGAGGTTAGGGAAAATACCAGAATCAAGGGAAAAGTTTATGATGTGGGTGATAGCAGGTAAAAGGTGGTCCAATAATGTAACTATCATACGGCGACTTATGCCATCACAGCCCACAGCATTGGATTTTATGGAGAGGATAATCTTTTTGATCTCTTCTTCGGTCACTGGAGAAAAACGGAACGGGGTTATATTGGGACGCGTTAGACTACCTATAAAAGCAACAGTACGGGAAGAAGTCGAATGGTCGAGTTTCGATGAATTGGTAGTGAAGTGGAGATTAAGATCTTCAAGACCAATAGTGTTAGGTAAGTCTAAATGTCGCGATTTGCCGATACCAAGAGTTCCAAGGAATTTCCAGATATCGCTAGCAGAGGAGGACGAGATGTTGTCGTGAATATGGCGGCGTTTAGCGTTGCGTATCATCTGATTACACCGGTTTCTGGCGGCTTTGAAAAGATTCCAATTTTCTTCGACACGATTTCTCCTAAATTTGCGAAAAGCCCTGTCCCGACGCCTCATCGCCATTTGAATACCTCTGGTCATCCAAGGCGCTGGTGGCCGCTTCAGTCTAATCTTTCTGATGGGCGCATGGACATTATAAATGGCTAATACAGTGTCATTGAACAGCTGGACTTTATCATCAACAGAAGTTGCATCAACCAAAGGGTCCCAATCAATCTTCGAAGCATCATTCTGCAATTTGACGTGGTCAATCCGCGCAAAACAACGCCTGTGCATAACCTTAGGGATAGGTTTGGGGGGTTTCAGGGCATAGGATAGGAAAATTAGGTCGTGACGGGAAAAACCAGGAGCTATGTGTTGGCCATGTGATGGGACGAGGGAAGGGTTGGATGTGAGAATTAAGTCGAGCAATGTATCATCACCATCAAGGTTATGGTGAGTAGCTTGTAGAGATAGGGCATGGAGGCTGGCCGACTTAATTATATCCAGGAGTTTTTGGGTCCGAGGGGAGTTGGGAACTAGGAGATTGGTATTGAGATCACCCATGATGATGTGATGTGCATACTCAGAACCCAAAGATTCTAAAACCGATTCAAGATCAGTGAAATAGTCGAGAGAGGGGGGACAGTATACCACACCAACTATAACCTTGCTGTGACCGGTTCCAACCTCAAGAAAGAGATATTCGGCAGGTGAGCCTGGGCCGGAGGAAGCTACTATTTTGTAGGTAAGTGTGTTAAGGAGATACATAGCAACGCCACCCCCGCGCCCAGCAACGCGGTCATTTCTAATAAGATTAAAACCTGGCAGGGCATATGCTGAAGATGGCAGATTAGGCTTGAGCCAAGTTTCCGAAATCAGGATAGCATGTATTTTCCTACCAGAGAATACGTCAAGCAGTTCATTGAAATGACTAGGTACACTTTGAGCGTTGATGTGGCACACATTTAACAAGTGAGAAGAGTGGGAAAAAGTTCGACCCAGAAAGTCACCAAGAGTGTCGGAATCAGATGCGGAGCAAAAACTGTCATTACTGGACACAGATTCGTCAGCAGAGTAAAACGAGTCATCGTCTATAATCATAATACATAAATAAAAATAAAAAATAAAGAAAACTACAGATATCTATAAATAAACTAAAAGTTAGGTTGTGTGGTGTTACACTTATATTGTATCTCCACACCACCCGCCAGCTTTAACATCAACAACACAAAAAGTACAAAAGAAAACATTCACACAACAAAAAAAAGAAAAAAAAAACATAGTTAAATACTCAAATCAACATCCAAGTTAAAAAGCAAAAAAAGAAATGTTTATGAGAACAAATTGACATTGGTTGCACTCCAAGAGAGCAATGGCCGAGTCATCGATCACCAAAGTATACTCCTTAACCATGGAACTACTTTTCATGGCCAAAATACTCCCTATGGCGATCGATGACCCAGCGATTATTCTGTTGGAATGCACCCATTGACGTAAGTGATGACGGGTCGGACAAGTGACATGACATTGATTGATTGATAATAGGTTAGACATTAAAATTATATTCAGACAAATTATACCAAAGCGTGAATTTAGAATGAAAAAGTGTTTTTTTAAAATCACCTTCAGTACTACGAAATATTAAGGAAGTAGTTTTATATAAGTGAAACTAACAAAAGTTATGTACCTACCTGCATTTGCATTACACTACATACTATGGAAATCTACGAGAAATAACACCATGTGACATGACAGTACGAAAAATAAGACAGTCAAATGAAACACAAAACATAAAGTGCATGCAAAAGGCAAGTAATAGTACTGTATAATCCTATAAATTATATGAAATGATAGTGAGAAGGGATAACAATACTAATACGTTCACTTCTTTTTATTGGCAGGTCCAGCCCGTCGACTCGTGTTTGAGGTCTCACTTGGATATCCAGTGATAACGTTTTCCAGATCTTCAGAAGAGACAACTCTGTGACGCTTGCCGTCAGAGGTCTTGATCATGATGATACCATCCTGGGTCCAGCAAGACCGCACTCCGAAATGCAGCCGAGCTTTGTTGAAGATGGCTTGCCGAGGCTTAGTGAGGAACTCCTTCACTGAGATATTAGACCCCTTCAATTGGGCCTTCGCTCTCCAGACCGCAGCCTTGTCATCTAACTGAGCGAACCTCACAAGCACAGGACGCTGGCGATCACTTTCCTTGGTGCCTGGAGCTCCCAACCGATGACACATGGTGAAGGATGCACTTGTAAGATCTTTCAGGCCTAATTTGGTTTTGAGAAGTTCCAAGACCACATCCCGGCAGTTTTCTTTCTCAACCTCCTGGACACCCAAGACTATCAGTGACTTGCGGCGATGTCTTGTTTCGATGACATCAATCTGCATGGCACAATCATTGATCTGCTTCCGAAGCAGCCCAAGCATGCCGAACACGAGCTCTCTAAAGGTCCGGAACTCCTCGGCCACTTTAGCAACAGTTTCCTTCCCGGGTGCAGCTCCCTGTATTTGTGCTTCAAGATCATGCATCCTTTTAGCAAAGCACTCCTCCAAGCTCTTCTGTGCAGTGACAATGTCAGACAGTGACATATTTCGTTGTGTTTGTAGTGAAGTAAAAAGTGAAAACTGGATGTTGCGCTGGCAGGTGGTGTAAGATGTGTACTAATTTCACATTAAATTTGATGCAAACGTAAGTAGTGGTGTTTTATTAAATATTTAACTAAATAACAGTAAAAAGATTGGCATATAAACAAAAATTACTATTTAATTTAATTTCAAATTCGAGAGCACTTCTTAACGTTTTTAGCGCCTACCCGCAAAAAAAGTAGGTAGGTGCTTATGCTTATACTTTCTTTAGAGTGCGTTTCATCAGTTATTACCTTGGCGTTATGTTGGTACCCCGGAAATTTATTCAATTATGAACCTTATTCCATCGCAATAATAATAAATTTACGGGGTACCAACATAACGCCACAGGTAATAACCGATGAAACGCACTCTAACAGAAATTCAAAATAAATTGTAAGTTATTTTCTGACAACAAAGAATGCGATCGATAAGTTAACGAATTGGGTATAATATGATTATAAGATTCTTGGTATATACCTATGTCATTGTCATTCCGAAATTTAAATGGTCGATCGGTTGGTAGGTATGAGAAATATCGGCCGAATTCGTTCTCATCGATCTATGTCGAGAGTCGAGTCTGCAGGTTGAAAACTTCGCGGGTGTAGGGTGTAGTGTAACAAACATCACAATCCAATTATCTTGGTCAAGGAACGCAGGAGTCATTCATTTTTATTGCCCAACTACGGCAAAGCAAAATAGGTTATGTTCAGGGTTGCCACCTTTAGGAACATAAAAGTCGGGACAAGGGAGCGGGGGTCCCTGCCATTCAGCTTTCATTAAGGCCGGCCACACACAGACGGAATCTCGTTACGGAATTCCGTACGTACGTGATTGCAGCAGCTGCATACAAAATCTATGGGCTGCCACACAGAAGCGTGTTTTTTTCCGTAAGGAATCTTCATACATTGTCGAAATTACGTTCGGAATTCCGTTACGTGATTACGTCTGTGTGTGGCCGGCCTAAATCTACAGAGCAACGATTTCTGACATTAGATCATTTATGCGTCATATGGGGAAATACTCGCTCAACATCGAAGGCTGTATGCTTAACGAGATACAAAGCAAAATAAGGCATTTAACTTGCTGTCCTTTATGCTTTTAAACATTTTTTTTTTTCAACAGTGATTTTGATTGCGTGTTCTCATCAAAAATCGGGACAAAACTGATAGATCGTCGGGACGCGGGACAATTTAAGCGAAATCGGGACTGTCCCGTCAAAGTCGGGACGGGTGGCAACCCTGGTTAGGTTATGATTTGTATGTAAATTTACTGTATGTATGTACAGGTGAAATAACCATGTAAGAGTGTGTCTGGTTGGGAAATTTCTAATAAAAAGTTCCCATCGAGTAACAAGTGTGACTCGTTGGGAATTTTTTAATAAAAACTTCCCATCCAGTCAGTGTGACAGTTTATGGTGTGACTCGTTGCTAACAAATGGGATAAATAAACCGACATACCTACCTACCAAAAAGAGGTAGTTGTCGGGTGTCGTTTTGATCTGTTGCTTGATAGGTAGGTTTTGTATTTTGTAGTAAAAGAGTATTTAGATGTTTTAGGCCGGCCACACACAGACGTAATCACGTAACGGAATTCCGAACGTAATTTCGACAATGTATGAAGATTCCGTACCTACAGAAAAATCACGCATGTGTGTGGCAGCCCATAGATTTTGTATGCAGCTGCTGCGTTCGGAATCACGTACGTACGGAATTCCGTAACGAGATTCCGTCTGTGTGTGGCCGGCCTTAATGCATTCTTTATTTCAGTTGCCAAAGAAGTGAAATCGCAGCGAGGACGTCCATTACTAATATACAAAAATTACACTTACGCAAGGTACAAGTATCCCACCAAGAACGGGTGGAGTTGGTACTGTTCGAAGGTGAGGAAATGTCGAGCTCGCATCATCACCAATGATGACAACATCGTCCTCGTAACGCCGGGGACCCATAATCACGATCCTTCTTATGATTTTATGTTGTAGAACTTTCTATTCGATCGCTAATTTATAGTTGTATTTATTTATATACCTACTTATTATTTGGACTAAAGGCGACTAAGTATAAACCTCAACAAGTGGGCGGCGGCGCCCTCATCTTAATTGGAGCCGATCGCGAACTGAAACAGGCGGTACTTGCAATGGACCAGAGTGAATTGCTACGTTTCGGCAGTACCCGCAACATTGAGTGGAGATTTACACCTCCGAATTCTCCCCACATGGGAGGCTGCTGGGAGAGACTTATTGCTCGCCAAGTACATAAAGTTGCCACGTTTGCTGTTTTGCCTACCACGGTACTACCATGAACTATATTTTACTAAGGATACATACCTAGTTTGTACATAAGACTTCAGAACCTTAACTTCAATAGGTAGGTACTAACCGATTTCGACGTCTAAAGGAGGCAAATTAATGTAGATCTTGTAATTATTAGGTACCTATTATGACATCAATGTATACTCTCATATCCTGTGAATAAACGATTATGATTTATCTGTACATGCGAATTTTCGATATAATTATTGTTACGGACGCGGGGTATGGGATTGGAGGGAAAACGACTTGGTTGCAGAGACGACGCTTTATTACCAAAAACACATCCACATACTCTGAATGTCGTGGTCCGCTCTTCTGTGTGGTGTAGTCTTCTATGCTAGCACCAATTACTGCTAGACCTCACCTCCAAACTTCTCTTCATCACCACTTCCTCATCTTCCACTTCTTACGTCTATACTTCTTCACTACCACTTTATAACTTCTTCTTGTTCCTTTCCCTTCTTCTTTCTCCGACTACTTCATCTATTAAACTACTTCTCTATTCAACTACTTTGATTGTGCGTTTCGCCGCTGCTTATATACCCCCATAGAACCTTCTAGTAACTCGAATTTCGATAGTCATTTCGTTATTCTTTTCGATTGTCTTTTGTAACCATTTCCTGTCCTTTTTCATCTTTTCCATTATTTCCTGACGATACTAGAATGTTCTATTTCTCTATCATATGTGTAAATAAACTTTGTATAAAGATGTGTATTATTTTTTTAGGATGAGGGCGCTCGCTATAGTCCTCGTCGTCGACTTGAGGTCGTAGTGTGTAAATACCTATTTGAACCAAATAAACCTATTAACAGTCAATCAAAATCCTTTATAAAATCAAGTCATGTCTACAAATATTCAATCTATTGTTCCAAAATTGTGATTGATTGTGCGGTTTAGTTGTAAACAAAAGCACCTGTAACTCATACAGGTCATTCCATCTGTATATCATAAAATATAAGTACTCTACTGATTTATGATTTGAGGTGGTATAACCCGCCACATAGTGACATAGCTATCGAAAAAAACGCGCGTAAAAACATTCGATAGAGTAATTTTGTATGGGAAGTACAGCACCATCTACCGCCGAGAAGCGAAATGAGATATTCCATAAATATGGACTATTGTATAATTTTATGCGCATTACCTAACCTACCTTATTAATTTATTTACTAAAGAAATTAGTTTCCAAAAAACAAAATGAGGAAATTACAAACCCTTACCATAGTTAACCCATCCAAACTCCATAAACAAATAAAAGATGTTTTTAATTTCCAATTCATTTAATAGAAAAAAAATAAGAAGAAACTTAATATTAAGATTTTTTTAACATTGATATAAATACCTACCTAACCTAAGTACTATTTATATCAGTGTTTTTACTTAAAGAACATACGCTAAGGCTAAATAAATACATAGATTATGATACCTACCTACTACAAAATGTTTAGATAGGTAAGTAGATACAAACAATGAGAATGAGATAATCAATATACCAATTCTACAGTAAAAGCATATTCCTTAGTTCTGTGGTTTCAAATTAGTTTTTTTACATACCACTCCAAGAAAAATCTCCTCATGTACCCCCTTGCAGCCAGCGTTGCCATCCGTCCAGATAAAGCCGGACAGTGTTGGGCTTTTTGCCCTCTTATCCGGCCAAATTTGACTCCGTCTGGCCTGCTTGGCTTTTATAGCTTCCTGCACCAGACACACTTACAAACACACACACACCTCACCCTTGACCCGTCACATTTAAAATAACTTTTTTATCGTCCAATCTTGGGTAGGACTTGTCCGGCTTTAAAATACTTATTCACTTCTCAAGCTTACGCACTCACTAGACATGAAATAAAAAATTAAGTTTAAAATACTTGTGTTTTATTCAATAATTTTGACATATTTTTTTTCTTAGCGTCCGGCCTTGCTTTTTTAACGGGTGAGGCTTTATGATTTTAAGAGATGGCAACTCTACTTGCAGCATTGATACCTAAATTAAAAATGGAATCAGATGTATTGTATTAGTTAAGAGATTGCTGCACTAGTATAGTATTACCCCATTACATGTACCACTAATTGGGAAATACTGACTTAATTAATCGAAAACATATTCCTATTCATTATTAGCATTACAATAGTTAAGTATTGCGATTATCAGTCTTGCGAATTACAGTCAGTCAATAAAATCACACAATTCCTTATTTTTAAATAAATTCATATTTCTTATTTAATTATTTTACTTACATACTATCATCATCAGTCTTATTTCGTACTGTAGGTAATTCTTGTAAAAATAATAGTACACATATAGGTAAATTAAGTGTAAAAAAATGAGGTAGATAATTAGATATCTATGCTAGCTGAATCAGTTACAGCACTCAGCATAAGTCGGCTAACTGACCAAGCAGATAATTATATATATCAGTGGCGAAGGGTCCATACAAGCCAATTCCCATTGGCTTACCTTTTAGAAATTCCACACCACTAATTCACTATGTTGATCATTACATTTTTGTAGAATGGCTTACCTTCACCACAATTTCACACATCGCCCGCCAATGTTAACTTGTAAATGGTGTAAAAAAACACTTCAAGGATCCTCTTAAGCCATAATACCAAAGACTACAGATAAAATAAAAAACTACACTATTTTAAACGATCCGTCACTCCTGCGGTAGAAGCCAGGAGCGGGATGATTATGTATGTTACGGACACGTTTAATATGAGTTCCTGTCCCATGAAGCACTGTGGTAATGTCAACTCGACACCCTGTCTTGATCCTCGAAGTGCAATACCATTGCTTTCTTCCATAAGCTAACTTGTTTTTCAGTCTAAACGCAAACCCATTGTGGACTAACAGCAGACTTCCTTTTCTCGTTGGAATGAAATTTGCTACTGAAATAATAAGTGATATGTTATAATAAAATGATTTGAAATTTTGTTTCAATTTTCCTATAAAGTTATAAATAAATGAGGTTTCTTGTAATAAAACACTGAAATATTATGGTTTGTTTTATTTTTTCAAGTACTTACAGATAATGAATGTGTGTTTAAATTATGTCATCTTTAAGGAAACACTAACTTTACACATTTTTGGGTCGTTTTGTTAACAGTACAATGATACTAGCAAACATACTTAAGCTGTTTTGCCAAAATAATGATAATTAGTGTTCATCAAACACAAACATAACCTCATTATTTTTAATGACACAAATATAAATATTCACTTCACACAGTAGGTTAAGTATTTTGAAATCTTAAGAAACAACTTAAGAAGACATATACACAACTCACAAGACAAAACTTTAGTTAGATTACCTATATTATTTAATTAAAACTAACCAAACAAACAAAAACAAGACGCAAACATCATAAAACATAGGGATGCGCCGATCCGATCTTTTGAAATATCGGATCGGCGGGCATACGATCCGGCGATTTTCGGATCGGATCGAGGCCATACGATTTTTCGCCGGATCGATACAAAACTTGAAAGATCGGATCGCTTGGATCGTATGAACGAAAATGCTGTTTGTTTACGAAAAAATGGGCAGTTTGGTTTATTAGTTACGAAATTTATCTTTGTCTACATTTAAAACTTGGCCGAAAACTGGCGCCTATAAAAATTGTACTTAACTATTGGTAGTTAGGCGCGTCTTCAAGTATAAACTTTTGAGAGAAATTCGTCTTTATGTTCTCTGAGTACAATATTACTATTCCACATTATTTTATACATTGTTTTGCATGGGTTTACTTAATAAAGATATAAAATTAATTGTGTCTTACTTATTTGCATCCGATCCGGATCGATTTCCTAAAAATCGGATCGAAGGCATTCGATCCGATCCGCGGATCGGATCGTGGAATTACGATCCGAAAAATTGGATCGACAACCCCGGATCGCGCATCCCTATAAAACACAGCACAGATTACAATAGAAATATTTGTACAAAAAACAAACAAACCAAACAACACCACAGACAGAGAAAGAGACCTGCCTTTCTATTGTCTAATTTCAAAATCTATCGCAATCGCTTTCAAGATGTAATACATTGATGCTTCAGTTTGGCATATTTAAAAACTTACCAAAGAAATGCAGCAATGTGTCACATCCATCTGTCAAACGAAAGCGCTTGCGATAGATTTTTAAAATTAGACAATTAGCCCCCTGCACACTGGGAACCATGCATTCCAGCAAACCAACCGCTAAGTCATCGGTCATAGACTATAGTATACATTTTAACCACTGATAAGTGATAAATATAAAAATTTTAACCATGCATGGAAACATTGACCTGCATTATATTTTGTATAATTGACCTCAGTGTACTAGGATCATGATTCATGATAATCCAATGTGGCCAGTGGCGGATTAACCACGTAGCAAGACTAGCAAATGCTACAGACCTGCACACCAATGCTTCTGATCGTAAAAAAGTATCAATTTAGATACTTACATTTCTAAAAGTGAGCGCTGGTAACATCACAAAATATGTTTTAAACCACACTGGGCGCAAGTTGGCAACGCTGCAAAACTAACGGGGGAATTCCCATGTTGTCATTGAGTTAGTCGTAGAGTGTTACCATCTGACAGGCATTTGCAGCCATTTTTTTTTGTTTAGACAGGCATGCGGCCGGCGCTAAATTGTAACGGGCATTTTTACATTTCGCGGGTCAAGCTGAAATATGAAAACTCGCATACATTTTCCAATCACTGTGGGTGGACACTGCAGCAACAAAGTGAACATTTCAATTTTTTTTTCTATTTTCAACCCTATTGCCTTGTATTAAGGCCAACAAAAACACAAGTTATAAATTTGTAAGTTACGCATGTTTGTGCAACATGCTAAACTAAATTTTATTTCCGTTATGTTGGCTAAACTATGTCAAACTTGACATTACATTGCAATATGGCGTCTTCTCTATTCTTTCACGGTTGCCTTCAAAATCGTAAACATGGACAAGTTGTGTTTTGTTTGCTTAGTTTTGTGAAAAAACTATGAAATTGTGCTGAAATTATGTCAAGTTGAGTGAGCTCTCGCTCCTCCATAGAATCGTCTCGTTTAACTACAAGCAACTATAAGAAAAGAAGTGTGTTTTATGCAGTAGAAGACGTAGACCAGGGTCTAACGTGTTCTTGGTCTGTCTGTATCCCACTTGGCCCTTAAAGGTTTGTATTGCTATGCTATACACTACCTAGTACCAATTTATGAGTAGGTATTATCTAAATATTATCATCACATACCTAACAAGATAGGTACCTACCTGAAGCATTAAAATAAATGTGTTCAATAGATTTTTTGTTAAGGAAACACTATTTGATATGCAAACATAATAATCATAGCATCATGAGAATACAACATATCGTAGATCAAAATCGAAAGGGTTCCAGTACCTGGATTTTAGATCACTAGTTGGTCGAGCAGTTGCTAATTGTTTCACTAACGTCTTGAAGTTGGGAATGAGAAAATGTTTGTGTAATCAGCAACCATTCGTTGTTCTAATGTGGTTATTTATTTCAGGTCTCAGAAGTGGATTCAAGCTATTGGTCAAGAAGATCTTGTTTACATACTAATACAAAAACTTCCATGAACATAAATTTGTTTGAAATGTACATTTTTGACAAGACTGGAATAAATCAAGAACCAGACTTTTGTCCCATGCTGTACCATATTTATATTTACCTCTACAACCATTAGGTGATGAACTGTTACATGATTTTCCACTGCACATCGGTCAATACCAGGGACATGGTATGTACTCAGTTAATACTCTCATATATTAAAGATTCTTGTGTATATAAATTGAATAGGTAAGAAATCAAAACCCTGAATCCTGATTCAAATAGTTATTATTGTACTTGTTCACTAACTTAAAGCTTTAATAAGCAACAAACGAGTCACATGTTGCACACAAACATGTGTAAAAAACAGATTTTTGTATTGTATGCAATTAAAAAGTTTAGGTTAGAATATGTAATTTGTACAGTTTATTGTTTATTTTTAAACAAAGTTAGGGAATAAATAGAAAGTTGGCCGTTTGAATAGGGGGTGGATTTTCTCAGTTTGGACGCAATGGAACGGCTATTGTGTCTCGATTCCGTGGCAATGAAAAGTGTTACTATTGATATCTTGCTGTATCCTAATGTAGATCTGTAAGTTGATTATTTTATTAAAATATATTTACATATACCTTACAGATTCATCTGAAGTACCAGGTACTTCATGTGATGGGTGCCTACTCGAATGGGTGTTGTCATTGCCCAATGAGGAAGATGATCTACGAGTAGAAGATGTATGCTGTATGTTCTTTTGAGGATCAGCCTGTGGTATATGTCAATGGGTATTTGGCATCAAAGTTATTATGCAACTCAGATTGTAATAATTGCAAAAGATGTTTAATTAATAAAAATAAAATGATAATGTATAATTACATGAAGTTGCGGGAATGGTGAATTTATTAGAAAAAAATTAATGTAAGTAATTAATGAAAATTTCTCAATTGCTGAAAATAAAACTGGTGATATTTATAAAAGAAACCCAAGTACAAAGTAATGCTTAAGGTGATTAAGAGTCCTTTCTCACCTTAATGAAATTTATTGTTTGCTAAGTACATAATGTATCGAAAATTCACACGTACCAATTGAAGCTAAGGTTGAATAGTTTATTAACTGTTTGTAAATACACAGACAGATGGGTGCTTACTTTCTCTCCGTGTGGAAGTTTTCAGGACACCTGTATATAGGTATTATGTTTATTAGGTACTAACTAAGGTAATGTTTCCTTAATTTAAACTGATGTAACAATTTCTTCTAGGTGGCTACGCTACATGCAGTTATGCATCATATGTTTTTGTAACAAAAGTACAATCACTGACTTAGGTTGTCTTTTTATAACTGCTGTCCAATAGATATATGTGTATAAATAGGTGGAACTGTGATATTGTGATTAGGCTATACTAGGTACCTTGTAGATTTTTTATGTGGAGGCATAATTGTTTTGTTTTGTTTCGCAGGTTGTCTGGTTTGCAATTTGTTTATATTCTATGATTCGTCTGGTTTCTTTTTAAATTAGCAGTTCCTCTGCAAGACAAACTGCCAAAACGAACTGCTAATTTTTCATATCAGATCTGCCGGACGAACTAATCATTTTTAATTGGCATTTCGTCTGGCTGACTACAATCATTAGAGGAATTCCAGCCTGCCAGTGTACCTATACAATCTACTTGTCCTCTAGAGTCTAGAAGACCTAGAATCTATACAAAGAGTTAACATTTTTTCGCAATAAATTCGTCTGGATTTAAAAATGATAAAAGTTCAGACGAACTGCGAATTTTTATTATTGATTCGTCTGCCAGACAAATTGCGAATAAGTAAAAATACAAAGATCATAAGCCAGACTTATTGCGAACCAGACAACCTGCGAAACACTCAATGAAAGCCATTACAAAAGTACAAAGAAAATTGATTGAATTACCAATAAACCCTTGTTTTGTTTGTTAATCGATGATTAAAACATAATATCTTTCGTGTTGTTGTTTAAATAAATGCGTTTTAAATCATCAAATCTTTTTTATTTGCCTCATAAATATTCATCATCATCATCATCATATCAGCCGCACGACACCCACTGCTGGGTATAGGCCTCCCCCAAGGATTTCCACGACGATCGGTCCTGCGCTTCCCACATCCAGTGGCTTCCGGCAATCTTCACCAGATCGTCGGTCCACCTTGTCGGGGGCCTACCCACGGAGCGTCGTCCGGTGCGCGGTCGCCATTCCAGAACCTTTCCGCCCCAACGGCCATCGGTTCTTCTCGCTATGTGTCCAGCCCACTGCCACTTTAGCTGAGCAATCCTTCGAGCGATGTCGGTTACTTTAGTTCGCCTGCGGATCTCCTCATTTCTGATTCGATCACGCAGGGAAATGCCGAGCATGGCTCTCTCCATTGCACGCTGGGTGACCTTGAGCCTCCTTATGAGACCCATAGTTAGCGACCACGTTTCACTGCCGTAAGTCATCACTGGCAACACACACTGGTCATAGACTTTCGTCTTGAGACACTGAGGTAAATCGGACACGAAGATTTTTCGGAGCTTCCCGAATGCTGCCCATCCGAGTTGGATTCGACGAGAGATCTCCTTCTCAAAGTTGGACCTACCTAACTGGACTGCCTGTCCTAGGTATACATAATGGTCAACAGCTTCAAGTGCAGTGTTCCCAACATGAACTGGAGCGGGCACAACATGGGCATTCGACATGATTTTCGTCTTATCCATGTTCATTTTAAGACCCACTCTTTGGGAAGCACTACGGAGATCTTCGAGCATTGTGTTCAGGTCCTCCAACGTCTCAGCCATTAGAACTATATCATCGGCAAAACGAAGGTGTGTTAGGTATTGGCCATTAATGTTGATGCCGAGTCCTTTCCAGTCTAAGAGTTTAAAGATATCCTCCAACGCAGCTGTGAACAGTTTCGGAGAAATAACATCTCCCTGTCTCACACCTCGCTGCAGTTGGATAGGATTTGTTCTCTGGTTCTGTACTCGGACCGACATGGTGGCATTTTTGTATAAATACCTCAACACCTCGATATACCTGTAGTCCACTTGGCACCTTTGGAGAGACTGCAGCACCGCCCAGGTTTCAATCGAATCAAAGGCTTTCTCATAATCCACGAACGCCAAGCAAAGTGGCAGATTATACTCCTCGGTCTTCTGTATGACCTGCCGCAGCGTATGGATGTGGTCTATGGTGCTAAAGCCTTTTCGGAACCCGGCTTGTTCGGGAGGTTGGAAGTCGTCGAATTTGCGAGCGAGACGGTTCGTAAGGACTCTCGAAAACAGCTTATAGACATGACTCAGAAGCGAGATGGGTCTATAGTTCTTTAAGAGGGACTTGTCACCCTTTTTAAAGAACAAAATCACCTCACTTATGTTCCATGTCTTCGGCGTTCTGCCCTCGACGATGACGGAATTGAAAAGCTTCTGGATCATAAATATTAATCAATAATAAATTCAAGAACCCTGCTATCCAAATTTTTCGATAAATCCCATCACTAGCGACTATCGATATCGACTAGCGAAATCTCGATACTTTCCCATCACTAACACGCTACGTCAAATTGACAGTTTAGCCAACATTAAGATTATAATATAATCTAAATAAACCTGTGTGGTTGGCAATGATCTGCGTAACAAACTCGAGCTCAGACCAATGTATGGAGTGCGGTCTCTTAAACGTAGTGATTATATTCTCTTTGATCACTGCTCCCATACCGCATACCGGCTACCCACCCACCCGGATAAAACACACATTACTTACATGATTGTGAAATTATTAGACAGTAAAGTGACTAAAAATCGCGCTGCGCGGTCGATTTTATTGGATGAATGAATCTGACTAAAAACCACATTCCCAATAGACAGGCATTTTGAGCATCCTAGACAGGCATCCTTCCTTACGAAGATGGTAACCCTTGTCATAATACCATAAGCTTGTTAATATAATAGAGGCCCTAATAAAATTTGCTATAGGCCCCGCGCTGGCCTTAAACGGTGCTGAATGTAACATGACATGCACATGCCCCTATAATTTATAGTTATTTTAATTATGAAAAAAAAAATTAAGCTTACTTGCGCAAACAATACATGCAAGATGCACCGCCCGCCCACAAATAAATGCACATGCACACCACAAACTATCAGTGCACAATACCTGCATTTAGCCAGACAGCAACACACCTTGCACCTTCACCAATGGTGAATGTCCGAAAAAAATCAATTTGGCTGAATATTTTTTTATAGGTAGGAATAAGCTCCCTTAGTAATAGAAAAAAAAGTTTCAGAATTTTCGGTTGCGTATAAATAAACATAAAAAATAAAGTCACTTCGACTTCACAAATATACGAAAGTAACAGCAGAATGGAGATTATACCTTTGCCACCACTTGTCATAACCACAACATGCTATTAAAAAAAAGTTTCAACACAAAATGTAAAAAAATTTTTTTTTGGGGTTTTTGGCGCCATTTTGTCGGGTTCGGTTTGGTGACTATTTTAATTATTCGTAAATTGATTCATAGTGGATATTGTTTCATAAAATTGGTGCAGTTTTGTGGTGCAAGTGTCTACGCAACTGAACAATATGTGGGATAATTGAAATAGGCGCGATCTGGGTTATGTGAAGCTCAGACTTTTATTGTACTGGTGGCTACCTCGGCTGACCTTACCGAGTAAACTGTCTTGATATACTTGGTACCAAATGCTCCAAGCAGCATTGGAATGCGATGTACCCGCATTTTAATGTAAACTGAAACAATCTACAACTGAACTATTCAATACTTGACACTGACAAAAATTACTTCTAAGAGGAAAGTAAATAGCCAAAACAAAAATAAGAAGAAGAAGAACTTTTTTTAATACTTGCTGTGGTTGTGGCAGGCGGTGGCAAAGGTATAATCGCCATTCTGCTGTTACTTTCGTACATTTGTGATGTCGAAGTGACTTTATTTTTTATTTTTATTTATACGCAACCGAAAATTCTGAAACTTTTTTCTAAAACTAAAGGAGCTTCTTCCTACCTATAAAAAAATATTCAGCCATTTGTATTTTTTTCGGACATTCCCCATTAGATTACTCTACACGTGTTTCGCCCCAACCCGGAGCATTCTCAGGAGTTAGATCGTGCGTAAACCAACACCAAATGGTGTGGTTCTACTGTCATCATTTTGTGATGATGTGTCATGTCTTCTTCTTTTGTTTTGGCAATCTACTTTCTTCTTGAAAGTAATTTTTGAGAGTGTCAAGTGTTGAATAGTTCAGAGGTAGATTGTTTCAGTTAACATTAGAATGCGGGTGCATCGCATTCCAATGCTGCTTGGAGAATTTGGCACCAAGTATATCAAGACAGTTTACTCGGTAAGTTCTGCCGAGGTAGCCACGACTACACTAAAAGTCTCAGCTTCACATAACCAAGATCGCGCCTATTTGAATTATCCCACATATTGTTCAGTTGCGTAGACACTTGTACCACAAAACTGCACTAATTTTAAGACACAATATCCACTATGAATCAATTTGCGAATAAATAAATAGTCACCGAACCAAACTCTACAAAATGGCGCCAAAAAACCATGTGTCATATCATGTTATTTTTATTTTTTATTTATAAATTTTGTACACACACAATTTTTAACATAAAAGAAGTGGACAGAAGTACAAGGGCGCTGCTTATTTCATGTTGAAATTTCTTCCAGCGGGCCCGGGACAGGAAAGAACATTGAAAAGGGCAGACGTGTGTAGCTCAAGATAAAAATACATTATCTATATATACATAATACTATATATACATAATACTATATATACATACATACATACGAATGAAAGTTGTAAAAAAAAGGATAAGGCAGAGTTATGGACAAGTGGACAGATAGTACTCTTTCGGTCGTTTTTTGAAAAGAGATATGGTGCGTTGCGTCAATCTCTGATCTGGGCTAGCAGTGGCAGCTAATTCCAGAGACGGACGGCGTGCACGGAGAAGGAATAGCAAGCAAAGTCGGAGTTATGAACGGGGAATTTTAGAAGGGATCTGAGATGGGATCTACAGTCGGAATTAGGCGGGTGGCAGAAGGAAAAACAATCGCGGAGGTAAGAAGGATAAGAAGGATTGTAAAGAACATTGAAGAGGAGACAGAGGGTTCTAACATTCCTGCGCTGACGTATAGGGAGCCACTTAAGTTCCTTCCAAAAGTTGGAAACGTGGTCGTATTTGCGTAGACCGAAGATAAAGCGGATAGCAAGATTTTGATTCGTCCAAGTTTTGAAGGCGCTCAAGTTTGTTAAGTAATAGCTCGTTGGCATCTAAGTAGCAAACATCAGCATAGTCAAGAAGAGGTAGAATGTGTGTAGAGTGACCGGGCAATAGAGATTTTGGTAGGCAGAAAACTTTGGAGAAATTTATAATTATACTCTTTATTGCACTATAAACATGGTTACAAAGATAATTACAATTATTGTGAGCAAAGGTGAGCTTATCTCTTAAAGAGATCTCTTCCAGCCAACCTAGAACGTGTGAGAGATTTCGTAAGTTAGCAGGTAAGACAAAGTGCAGAATGGTTGGTACACATAATGAATCTAAAAATATATTATACCCAAAATATAAAATACTAAGAAATACTATAGATATTTAAATACACAGATAAGCATACATATTTATATATATATATATAAATAATAAATATAAATAAATATAAAAGAAGATGGTGTCATTATCTCATGAATCAGGAATGTGACTATTGTGTTAGGAAGTGCGATTTGACTTTGGATTTGAAAGAAACGAAGTTTTGGCAGTCCTGGATGTTTGACGGAAGTCTGTTCCAAAGTTGTACGGCTCGAACAGAGAAGGAGTTACGAAAGAAGTTGGTGTTGCTTCTAGGCAGCTCGAGCATCTTAGCGATACAAGCCTGCCTAGGGCGGGCGGGAGGAGGAAGAATCTGAAAACGGGAAACAAGGTAGTTGGGAGAGTTAGGGTCCTTGAGGATTTTGAATAGGGTAGAAAGGATGTGCATATCTCGGCGAAGGCGCACGGGAAGCCATTGAAGTTGGTGGCGAAATGAGGACACATGATCATACTTACGAAGTCCAAAAATAAAACGAATGGCTAGATTTTGCAGACGTTCCAGCTTGTTCAGCTGTTCCTCGGTGACATCCAAATAGCAAACGTCGGCGTAGTCGAGGAGGGGAAGTAGGAGTGATTGCGCTAGCATAATTTTTGTATGAAAAGGAAGAAAGTACTGAAGGCGCTTGAGGGAGTGAGAAGAAAAGTGGATCCGTTTGCTGACTTCATTGATTTGCGGGGACCATGATAAGGTACCGTCCATAATGAGTCCGAGATTTTTTATTTTATCAGTAAATGGGATAGGTAAGTTATTATAAATAAGCGGAGGAAGAGAATTGCAGTCAAGTCTGCTCTTGAGACGGCTGCTACCCACAATCATTGCCTGACATTTGCTGGGATTCACAATGAGACCAAACGTACTGGCCCAGTCCCGGATAGAAGCCAAATCCCGATTTAAAGAACCTATCGCTTCTGCAACCTCTGCAAGAGAAAAATGTAAATAAATTTGTAAGTCATCAGCGTATAGGTGGAAAGGGGAAGATAAAGAACTGGAAATATTGTTGATAAAAATAGAAAATAGTAAAGGAGAGAGAACACCGCCTTGCGGCACACCAGCTGATAAACTGAACAGTAAAAAAACTGTGAAAACTGTAACAGAGGCTATTAATAATAATGAACTGACTGTAGCCTTGTTACTAGACATGTCAAAAGCTTTTGACTGCGTTAACCATGACATTCTACTAAAAAAACTTGACGACTATGGTATGAGAGGAACCGCACATAAATGGCTTAAAAGCTACCTAGCAAATAGACAACAGTGTACAGAAATTACTAAAATTGAAAAACAAACTAAAATAACGGCCAGATCACAGTATCGTCAAGTAAAAAATGGCGTACCACAGGGCAGTATTTTGGGGCCCCTGTTGTTTATACTGTACATAAATGATCTACCTGATATCACAGATAATCCATGCTTTTTATTTGCCGATGACTGTACATTACTATTCCATAGTAAAAGTATTGACCAATTAGAATTAGACATAAATAACACACTTAGTGACATAATAATTTGGATGAATAAAAATAATTTAAAAATTAACATAAATAAAACAAAATTAATACAATTTCACACAAACAAAGCAAAAACAATTAATATAAATATACAACATAGCAATAATAATATTGACCTGGTAAAATCTGCCCAATTCTTAGGTATAATTCTTGATGAACATTGTAGCTGGAAATTGCATATTGACGCTGTTTGTAAAAAAATAAATAAATTCGTGTATGCGTTGAGCAGAATCAGAAAGGTCACACCATTTCAAATTGCCTTACAAACCTATTTTGGATTTGTATCCTCCGTATTGCGCTATGGCGTGGTAGTGTGGGGCAACAGTGTGGACTTTAAAAGAGCATTTATAGCGCAAAAAAAATGTATCCGGGCACTATGTGGAATAAGTAGTAGCAGAGTGTCTTCTAAGCCTTTGTTTAAACAGCACAAAATATTGTCACTTCCTTGTATTTATATTGCTGAATTATGCTTATTAGTGAAAAAATACCCTGAATATTTTGTGTTCAACGCGGAAGTTAAAGCTAATGTAAGAAGTTGCAGGAGAAATAAAATAATAATTCCTAGATGCAGATTAACGTTGTTTAAAAAGAACGTGTACTTCATGGCCATACAAGTATTCAATAAGCTTCCACAGGACCTTAGAGATTTACCATTGGATAAAAACACATTTAAAAAGTCACTACTGAGGTGGCTATTAGAAAAAAACTTCTACTCTGTGAAAGAATATTTGGATATGTAGGCTAAAATTGTTATTGTTATTTTTTTCTGGATAGTGATATTATGAATGATTTATTAATGAATATTAGATAAAGTTAATAGTGTGCCTATAATGAATGGACATTTTGCAAATTTGGCTTTAATGTTTACTGTCTGACTGTGATAATTTTGGAATTGATAATGAATTTTGACATTTTAATAAGTACCATAATATGAATAATTAAGTGAATATGTAAGAGTTGACTGACATTTGAATTGTAACTGTGTGAATTATTTCTATCCATATTTTTTTTACACTTAATTAGATTAATTATGGAGATATGAAATTACATTTTAAAGTTAATTGAATGACAAGATTATACAATTTTTGCATGCCTGGCAACTGGCAAAACATGCTGAACAATGTTATACCTACTTAAGATCTGTTCGATTTCATACCATGTTTATGAGCAAATAAATATTTCTATTTCTATTTCTATTCTAAACGTGACCAATCTGAAGAAGTATCATTATATACAACACATTGGAAACGGTCGAGAAGATAGGATTTAAACCATTCTAAAACAGGGACTGAGACTATTATCGGGCTATCGTCGGGCTATTATCCATAGCCCGACGAATATCCTCCGTGATGTTCAGCAGTGCACCAACCGTGCTATGGGAAGGGCGGAAACCGGATTGGTAGGGGCACAACAGGGAATTAGAGGAGAAGAAGGAGTATAGTTGTTTGTGGACGATAGATTCAAGGACTTTAGAGAGGATTGGGAGAATAGAAATAGGACGATATTGACGACAGAGAAGAAGGATTAGGAGTTTTGGGAAGAGGTATCACATGGGCTTTCTTCCACGATGCAGGAAAGACATTGTGTTGCAGTGAAAAATTTATAATGTGAGTGATGACTGGCACTATGTCCTCCAGCACGGGAAGTATCATCTCTAAGCTAAGTCCATCGCTTCCAATGGCCTTAGTGGAAATGGATTTGATACTCTTCGTAACGTCTGCTTCGGAAACTAAACTGAAAGAGAAAGAGGGAAGGTTAGAGGGGTCAAGATTAGACAGAGAAGTGAGAGCGGCAGATTTAGAGGCCGTGTCCAAAATGAGAGGAGATGAAGAGAAGTGTTTATTAAGAGAATCAAGGTCTATGGCACTTGGACTGGAGTCTACAATCTTGCCCACACCTAGAGACCTGAGAAAACCCCAAATCTGTTTTTGATCTAAGCTTTCAATTTTATTGTGAATATATTTACGCTTAGCATCTCTACACATCCTGTTGCAGAGGTTCCGAAGCTTTTTATATGCTGCAAGGTTTTCCGGAGAAGGTGAGTTTTTCTGTCGACATTTAGCTTTGTCACGTTTCGACATAACTTTTCTAATTGCTGGAGTCAGCCAAGGAGCCGGAAAGTGTTTGACTCTTACGGGACGTACCGGCGCGTGGATGTCATATACCTTAATGAGCATAGCAGTGAGGTAGTCGACCATGGAGTCAATGTTGTCTGACGTAAGTACCGGAGACCAGTCTGTTCCTCTCACATCTGCTCTCAAGCGTTCAAGGATCGTATGTCGGAAGTTGCGCAGAAGACGTACTTTGGGTTTGATTTTAGGAGGACGCACTTTGTGGGTAAGAAAAATCAGGTCATGGTAAGAAAAAGGAGCATTCATTTGCCCATGAGATCCTACTAGGTCCTACTAGGTAATTTAAGGGAATGAAAGGAAAAGTACATCTTGCGACTAACATCAGCGACATGAGTTGACCAGTCAAGGTTCGAGTTAAATATTACACCTAAGTTCTTGACTGTGTCACTATATGGAATAGTGATCCCATCTAGCATTTCTTCTTCTTCTTATTTTTGTCTTGGCAATCTACTTTCCTCTTGGAAGTCTCCCTCATATTGTTCAGTAGCTCTACCATGAGTTGGTATAGTAAACTACAATAGTTTACTATACTACAACTACAATAGTTTACTATACTCGCTAGCGAGCATCGAGTAACGTTTTGGCCTTTTTCATAGCAATTCGGTACCATGAGTTACTAATTGACAGATGGTATCGAGAAATACCATAACGATAGTAGTAAAGTTACTCACTTGCGTTTTGAGGCGTGAGATCAATGAGTATACCTTTTACTATCCTCTATGGCATAGAGGAATGTAAAAAAAGGTACAACAAAAGAGAATGTAATCAAACCGCGATACAACATAGTCATTGGCGTGAATACTTCTATTTTAATTTAATTTAGTATTTTTTGTGTCTAAAATAGTCTAAATAATGTCTTTCAGAGCTTATTTAGCCTAAAATATGTGCGCCACAGCTGCATAATGCAACGAAATCAAGGGCAAATTATAAACCGATAAATATGAAAACCCGTGTTAGAAATCCTCTAGTCAGGGGGTGGGTACGCCGTAACGTACTGCATTCCTCCACTTTGAAACTAATATAAAAAAGTTTAATTAAGTACTTTCCCATCAAGCATATTACAAAATTAGAAAATGTTGTGTTAAATCTAAATAATAATCTACTTAGTTGCAAATATGTTAATTCCGTCCGTATCAAGGTAATAAGTACTTGATACAAATAAGGCCTATTTAATTTTAAGTCTTTAAATATTATTTAATTTATTATTTAACAGTAGGAATATAAGAAAACAGTTCTAACTAAATGTAATTTTCCGAAAACTTGACTTTGGCCGTAATAAATCGATTACACTTATTAAATTAAGGCCTATAACTTTTTTATGTTAAATTGAGGTTAAATATGAAATCATATTAAATAAAAACATCTTATCAATAGAATATTTATTATAACAAAGTAAAGATTCATGTTATAATATATTCTAAAAAAAGATCTCACTTTAATATCATATTTGAATAAGGCACAAAAAAAACGTAGGTATCTGCCGCATGTCGCTCTGCCAGGTTGTATTTCGTCCAATTTGTACGTTTTTATTAATTTGGAAGGAAAATTGGATATTTTGTCGATTGTTGGATGATACACACATTATCTGTAATGAAATAAGTAAACCATAAGTTGTATAAGTTGCGGGATTCTCATTAAGCTCTACTGTGTTGAAATAAGACCTAGGCTATTATCGTAACCACGCTCTGTCCCCCCTACTCAAATGGCCAACATTTTATGCGTTTGAACGCTACGTTATTACGTGCCGTAAGCTTGTCACACAATATCAAAGTCTGAGATTTACATAAGCTTGCGACACGTTATTTAATCGTCTATTGCTCATATTTTAAGCTTTAAAAGTAAGGTTGGCCATTGGAGCATGGGGGCAGGTCGTCTTTAAAAATTGCAATAAATGCATCTATAGCCAATAGTAAAAACAAATCAAGGTCATGGATAGCTAATCATAAATATTAAGAAACAATTATTAAGAGCAGCTTAAACTAAAACAGCGTTAGTTTTATAAAAACTTTCATAAATGTATTTTTCTGGTTGGATTTAGGTTTATCTGAGTTTTCTAATGATTTGTACTTGGACGGATCGTCCTGGGATTTGTATCAAGTACCAACCTTTTATTTCACCTTTCCATTAACTCCTCTAATCGACTGCTTCTAATTTTATTCTTATCAATCTTAACAAGCTAGCTATTGCACAATAAAATACGCAAAGAAAACACAAAATAAATAATTATTAAAAAGTGAAAATTACATTTGACATCTTCGATTTGACATAAATAGTAACCATAGAGGAAAGTAAAAAGATAGTAACCAACATAAATTCAAAATTCACTTACATTCGGTATACACGCACTAACTAGTGTTTTTTTACTTAGTCGGATTATAATTGCAAATTACACCAACTAAGGTAAACGACCAATATTTCGTGTTAGTACGTTATTTCGTTTAGTTTTTTTTCTGTCGCAAATTATTAATTATTACACCTACATTAGTACAAAATCTATACCACATAAACGGTCTAAAAATCAAGTACCAACATTTTGGTAACTGAACTGAGACACGGTTACGGTATCTATCCATTACCGTGAGTGAGGGCAATGCGACGTTCAAAACTCTCAGTCGTCGGCACAGACAGCTTTATGGCGTGTATTCCTTGTCACCACCATAAGATTAGCGCTCGTATGTTCCTACTTCTTAAGCTCACAGAAAGTCAATTTGAATAAAACTTTAAATAGTTAAATAGTACAACTGATCCCGTATGCCCGTAGTAACTTCTAAACGAAAGGTTCGATTAGAATAATTTAAATAAGAATTGACATGTTAATAATCAACCTTGATTATTTTAAATTATATAGTTGGATAAGGATTAATATCATGAAACAAAATATGTAATCATTTTTCGATTCTACTCCAGTTTTGATTGACTAATTTGAACAAAAAGTGGTCATTGCGACTACACTATAAAAATTAGATATACAGGGTGTCCCAAAACTTTGCCACATAGAGGGAAAGTACCTTAAATATTAAATATAGGAAAATTTATTGAAAGAAACTTTGAACAACCCTCGAGTAAGGATTGCAGCCAAGGCCTGATTTCGAGGGTGTACTATTCAATAAAAATCCACTTAGTACACGACAGGTGTATTGGAATAATTAATTTTAACAAAATTGTCTCATGCCTTATACTTCTAACAGTACAACTCAATAGCACGATTAATCTAACAGTGCCATCTTGCCATTTTGTTTTTAAAAAGAAACCGAACTGCATTCAAAGATTTTTTAAAATCGCTTACGTTTTGATACAAATTGATACAAATTTGTAATAATGATAATTTAAATGTTAAATTTCATGGTCTTCCTTTTGTTTAAGATGCTGTCTCACTTAAGAAAAAAATAATCCTTATAAATAACCCTTTTGATTGGTATCGTTAAAATAAATTAAAAAAAAAACGTTTTTGTTGGGTTCGATTCCTGGTTAAGGCAGGTGATTTTCCAAAAATCTTTGAATGCAGTTCCAATTATTTTTAAAAATAAAATGAAGTCTTCTTTTTCAGTAAAATTTCCCATCTTCAATATTTAACGTACTTTCCCTCCGTGTGGCAAAGTTTTGGGATACCCTGTATAGCCGCGCGTAGGGTTACCAGCGGCGAACTGATTAAATAATAGAAAGCTTATTTATCCTTATTGGGGAATTCTCGATCCAAGTCGGCGAAAAGAATTTGCAATTTTCGAAAATTTTGGAAAATCTCAAAAAGTTACTGACCTATTTTAGGAATTCTAATTCCACTTTGAAGCCTTCTGGCAGACGTACAATTTGACATATAGCCCATCCGCGTACCTTTTATATCAGCGAAACTACAGGCAAATGTCACAATTTCTTAAATCGGGGCACAATACTCCATCACGTAAACATAAACCTAACCTAAGATGGCATTTTTTAAATCAAAAATTAATTCTACGTTATTGATTTTTCCGAAAATGATACCAAACTTGGCTTAGTACTATACTTAGGCAGTTATTAACATCAGACTTCATGAAGGCTGAGCTCTCCCCTCCCCCCCACTTACATGAAAAATCCAGGTGGCTCCACTTCGTAAACCCATCTTAGGAACACAAAGATCAATCCTGGTGAAGGAAACCTTTGGCTAAGCAATAGCCGGATTTTTATTATTTTTGTCGTGTACAGTACAGTCACTACCATAAACTTTGACACACCATAGCTTGGAAACTATAATTTGTATCAAAATGAATAGTAATACTTATTTGTAGGTAATTTATCAGTAAATAATTGAATTATTGACCATTTTGTCCTAGCTTGTATGGTTTTCCTGAAAATTTAGAAAATCTGTAAAACGGGTCACATTTCTAGGGGGGAGGGGTTACGTGGTAGAGGGGAGAGGGGGAGAGTTATTTTTATAATGTACTTACTATTGTATATATATAACTTAACTATTAATTTCGCCATCTTCCCCATACATTTAGAATGAATATCCTAAGTCTTAACATGCCGAAATATGGGACATTTACCCCGTATCGAGTTCACATGTGCGAGGATAGTAAAATCCTGGATGGTGAGAACATTTACTATAGATTTTAGTTCTTCGCGTATCCGCTAGAGGCTCTGCTTCAATTTCCCATACAAATTGCTAACGCGGTCGATATCGAGAATGGTTTTTGTAAACTCATGGTAGTGCTACAGTTGCGTAGACCACAAAACTGCACCAATTTTTAGACACAATAATTATCCACTATGAATCAATTTGCGAATAATTAAAATAGTCACTGAACCGAACTCGACGAAATGGCGCCAAAAACTCCCATCCATAGAGGAAATAATCACGATTTTTATAAAAAAAAAACACAGATCTCGTGCTCTACACGACTTGAAAGGGCATTGAAAATGAATCTTCCTATTATAGATTATTGAATTTATTGAATTTTATAAAAAATAGTCCTTTGTTTGAATTAGTACTTACAATACTTTGAAATCATAGCAAAGCCATGAACAATTTTGGATCTACTTTTCTGCGATTCGTGTGTATGAAATTTATACAAAAATATTTCATTGTTATAAACATTACCTACTATTATATTGAAAGGTAGTATTACTACCTGAAAAATATTAAAAATTCTAAGATTTGTTTTGAAGCCCGAGGCGAAGCCCTCGGCTTCGCCTCGGGCTTCAACTACGTCAAACCAAACCTGAGAGTTCAAACTGAGACGCAATTACTGCGACTGATAGGCATGAAATTTTAGTTTATTAATGACTTTAAGCGATCTTTTATTCAAAATTAAAAAGTGCGCGATACCCGACTGACCCGCGCACCGCCGCTAAGACACCTCCCGCCGCCTCCTATCGTGATACCTTCCTTCACGTCGCCCTACACCGGGCCTCTGTAATATAGAACGTCATTGTTCCTTGTGTTACCTACCTAGCAATTCTGATGTGTGCTAGCTATGTACTTCTTAGAATAATTGTTTCCGTTGTTAAAAAATATGTTATTATAGAACATCGTTTTTTTTTATTTTATTTATTTTCAAAAAAAGTATCGACTTTTCCAAAATTTGTTTATACTATCCTAAAGCCCTTAACTTTCCGCGCCTATTAAGTCCTAATAGATCTTCGTATAAAACATAGATTTTTTGGATTTATTTTTTATTTTTAAAAGAAATAATTTACTTTTCCAAAAATTTTTTAAAGCCCTTAATTTTCCGCGTCTATTAAGTCCTAATAGATCTTCGTATAAAACATGGATTTGTTTATTTTATTTTTTTATTTTTAAAAGATATAATCGACTTTTCCAAAATTTGTTTATTTATACTATCCTAAAGCCCTTAATTTTCCGCGTCTATTAAATCCTAATAAATCTTCGTATCTCAAAGCTGCGAAGTTTCACAGGGCTATGACGCCCGAGTAATACCGCATGGTGACGCTCCACGCGCCGCTAAGGGACTCCATACCGCCCCCCTTATCACTCCCACAAAAAAAAGTATAAAACATGAAATGTTCCCCGTCTCAATATATCTAGGCCACATTCTCAGTTTTTCGATTTTCGACCTCGTTCACGAAATATCGAAGATATTCCGAGGGTAGGTGTTAAAAAATCAAGGGTTTTTTTTGGGTTTTCTTCAATTTTCGAAAAAAGTTTTAGACTTTACAAAAAAAAATTTACCATCTGAAAGCCATTCAAATTCTGCGTCTTTTGAGCCCTCATACGTCCTCATGGCCCTAAACCACTATATACCACGGGGCAAACACACTTTCAGCGAAAATGGGGCCCTACCGGAGCGATCGAAAAAACATTTTCAATGTTAAAATCATTCAATAAAAATCGTGAATCAACTTGATTCAAATCATGCAACCCTGGTGGGCAGTGTCTCTATACTTCTCTACTATAGCTATCTCCAATCTAGCATTTGGTGCATGGTGTTATTTCATTATTTCATGGTGCTAAGTCATCGATCACCTTACCAGTCACCACAATATACATTTTAAGCCGGCAGTACACTTTGGGCCAATTTAGTAGCCCACCCAGTTTGTTGGGCCAACGTGTAGAGATCTACTTGGCGGTATGTTGGTAGTTGGCGCCAACATTGGCGGGCCAACCGAATGTCGTCGATTTTTTGTGCACACATCAAAAGATCTTGGTCCGCAAAACAGTGTTCGCACGTAGGCGTATTATTCAGTTTGTTGTTATTCGTTAGCAAAGACAGTAGTATTGCGCGTGAGTAAAATATTTACGTTTCCGAGTTACGATGGCATGGACAAGCTATGAGATATTACAATTTTCAGAAACGTACCAAAATTAACCAATAATATGGAATACAAAGTACATACAATAATACAACATAAAAACAAAGTAAGTTACAGCTCGCGCAAAATAACTTGACCCAAATTTTAGTACCACGTGACTTGGGCAGTAGCAATTTTAGGTACAAAAATGTTTAGTGCCCAAGCCTCATTGTCTTTGGTTTGGTTCAAGTTATATTGGGCGAGCTGTACTAAGCTAGATAAGTAAAACATATTTAACGTCAAAGATGTTTAGTAAGGTTATAGAAGTGCGTTTAATTATTATAGAAGGTAATAATTAAACGCACTGTATAAATGAATGGGGAATGTCCGAAAAAAATCAAATTGGCTGAATATTTTTTCATAGGTAGGAATAAGCTCCCCTAGTAATGAGCGCTTTTTTAAGAAAAAGAAATAGTTCAAATTTCCTCACTAGATGGCGCTATCAAAAAGTATGATGTCAAAAAACTAGCGAAAAATTCTAAGGCCGCGTTCCGAATCACGCTAACAGCACTATGAGCGCGCTGACGCCCGGTCCGATTCATGCTTACGACGCTCACGTAAGTTGAAGTGACGTCACCGATGACGTCATAGCATGTGCTAACAGCGCTCAGCGTATTCTACCAAAGCACTGTAAGCGTTGTTAGTCAAACTGACGTCATCTATGATGATGATGTCGTCACTTTAACTTACGTGAGCGTTGTAAGTATGAATCGGACCGAGTGTTAGCGCGCTCACAGTGCTGTAAACGTGATTCGGAACGCGGCCATAGATATTTTTGGACTTGTCATGTCAAGGTTGACAAGTTGACATTGACATTGACATCATACCAAGAACCTTATATTCATATTCTATGACACTGGACATTCTACTACTGAAGGATGGTTGGGGATGAGGTCATTCACCTTTGCAGATATCTTTTATCCCTCTCACACTGTGACTGGAATTGCCATGCTAAGTACAAAATATCCCAATCCATAGTCAATTTACCCAGGTCATGTACAAAAATTAATTAGATTTTCTAAATAAATGTAAATATCGGCACACTTTAAATTAGTTACATGATGTAAAAATTTATTAGTACATGCCAAAGTAATTATTTAGAGGACAGATGAGTCCATTTTGTTATTACAATATTTTACGTTTAACAGTAATTTCTCCATATTTCATAAGTTACCAAATAAAAATAAGGTGGCATCACTGATGGAATTGTCTTTGATTTGACATGTCACTAATGTCAATGATTTTCCACCGCATCTCACGTTTATGTACAAAAATATAAAATTATTTAAATAAAATTCGCGTTACAAAGCATGTGTTGCATTGTGCAAAATTGCAAAAGTGTTTCAAAACCAAATTCTAACATTATATTTCACAAGTAAGTGTTTTTTTAAGTATTTTCAGCATTCAATTTTTCCTTCTCAGAAATCTGAATTTTAGCAGATTTCAAAGATTGTTTCCGATCTAATTCGGAAATATTATAGAAGTTAATTATAATTCCACCTTAATTACGTATTTTTTATTTCAATATAATAAATATAATATGTACAAATCTGTATTCATTTTCGACACATAAGAAGCTTTAGAAATATTATCTGCATATCGCAGGGTGACCATAATCACAGCAGAACTTTTGAATAAGAAAGAAAGATTTGGATGAAAAATTTACGTTTATCCTACCTAACATTACATTTTATGTTTTTATGCCACATTTAACTTTGAGAGCGGAATTTTTTTGTATTCTTAACAGAGAGAAAAATGTAATGTAAACTAAAATATTATCTTACGGAGTTGAGATAAACAATTTAGATCAGTTTCAGCTAAGAATCGGACCTACCTAACTTACTACCTTACTACTATACTAGTTATTATGGTCTTTGACACCCATTGTTTATTCGTAGTAACAAAATAAAAATTAATCTTATTTTATTTTTCAGATTCCGAAACGATGAGGAAAAGAAACAATTATAGTATATCCCAATTACCATTAGAGGGAAATTATTTTCAACGGCCAAAATAATGCAGTTTTGACATTTTATATTGCAACTTTTTTTAATACAATGACTAATAATGAGACTTAATTTTCTTTTTCACACAACCGAAAATTCTAAAACTTTTTTCTATTACTAAGGGCGCTTATTCCTGCCAATAAAAATATTCAGCCAATTTGTTTTTTTGGACATTCCTCATTGTACAAAATAAAAATACACGTGACTTTAGGGTGGAAGGGCAGGTGTGTATACTGCCCGGCATATATATTGGCAAGAGAAAGAAAGGGACAAAAGATGCGCAGTAGCCATAAACACTAAGTTTATGGCTACTGCGCATCTTTTGTCTCTTTCATTTTCTTGCCAATATATATGCCGGCATCTGTACCTAAGTCTTAAACCTCACCACGTATCTCCATGTTTTGACTTTTAACCAGCCGGACCGTACAGGACCAAGGGGTCAATTTTGCTATTATCGTGACTAACGCCGTAATCGTGTTTCAATGGTGTTTGGATGGTAATGCTTTTTGACACAATTCTTGTTTTTGTAAACCCAAAATTGAAACACATTATTTTCCTAAAAATCCAAACCCGTTAGACACTGTGTCTCAGTTTTGGGTTTAAGAATCAAGAACTGTGTTAAAAAGCATTACCGTTCAAACACCATTGAAACACGATTATATGATGTTAACAATAGCAGACTTGACCCCCAGTGTGACCACCATTCCAAAACAGTATCGTCCATCCGGAGAGGAGCCAACCGAAAATAATCATTAAGTAAATATTTTGTGTTGCGCGCCGCCGCTGGCCAAAAGGGGGGTTTGAATGAATATATAGAAAGGTTATAATACGGTTGGTCAAGAGTAGTAATAATCCTATAAATGCAGTAATATTCTAAATGCGAATGTTTGTACGTTTAGAGATACCCAAACATACAAACTTTGGCACTAACTAACATCTAAACTATTCTAAACATTCAAATGTTTAGAATCTAAACACTTTTGAATGTTTGGATTGGTCGTCCAAAAAACTTAAGCCGTAGGCATAAGTTGATAGTCTGTAGTAAGTACCTATTTGTAGTGACTGTCCTACGAATGGACAACATTGTTGTCACCCTAATGAAAGAGATGGAAAATATCGTTGACGTCATTCAAGGTTATTTTTTCGTTCTTCAAGCCCCAAAAGGTGACGCAATGTCCAGAGTCATATATAAGGTTCTTGCATCATACTTTTGCACAACGCCACCTACTCATAGTTTCTTTTTTTTTTTAATCTGTCATTGAAAACCGCTCATAGAAAAAAAAATCAGAATTTTCGGTTGCGTGAAAATAAAAAAAAAAATTAAAGTCTTTTCGACTTCACAAATGTAGGAAAGTAACAGCAGAATGGAGATTATATCTTTGCAACCACCTGCCACTATGACAACAAGAATTAAAAAAAAGTTTTGACGTTATGTGTTGTATTTTTTTTTAATACCATGTTGTGGTTGTGGCAGGTGATGGCAAAGGTATAATCTCCATTATGCTGTTACTTTCTTATGTTTGTGAAGTCAAAGAGACTTTAATTTTTTTTTAATATTTCACGCAACCGAAAATTCTGAATTTTTTTCCTATTACTAAGGGAGCTTATTCCTACATATAAAAAAATATTCAGCCAATTTGATTTTTTGCAGACATTCCCCATTACTGTCAAGTGATTCCTTGTCCATTTTTATTAGACAGCCAATGCAGAATGACTGGTACACCGTTGTGTATACAGTGACATTTAGAATTAATTATTTTGGCACAACATGCTGGGCTTCTGCCTTTGCCCAATGCGTAAAGTGCGTTTCATCGGTTATTACCTTTGGCGTTATGTTGGTACCCCGTAAATATATTTTTATTGCGATGGAATAAGGTTCAAAATTGAATTAATTTCCGAGGTACCAACATAACGCCATAGGTAGTAACCGATGAAACGCACTCTACTGACTGCCGGCTTTAACCATGGAAAGTATGTAATGAGGGCTTTTCAAAGTGACATTAAAAAATAGAAATACAATAGAATTCACTTATAACGACTAACCGATTTGAGCGACTATAATGTTTACTCAAGTTAGGTTTTATAGCTAGGTATTGAGAAAATATAATCGTTTAGTGCGACTTCGGTTTAAGCGACCAACTGCTTATAGCGACCATTATTTATGATAATACGTCCGGTTAAAACGACGGACAAGTTTATAAAGCTCATCAAAATGAGTTCTGTGAAACGAAAGTGTTTTACAACTGAAGAAAAAAGTGCGATAATACATCGATTAGAAGCCGGTGAAGCAAATGTAAACCGCGCAAAGGAGTTAGGCGTTTTTATTAGTTTTTTCGTGTATTGCGTGTATATTTTATCTCTTTGTAGTATAGTACATTATGTACCTATGTTTCTAATTTATAATGTTTCAGAACCATTAAAATAAAGCAATGTGATTCCTAGAAAATGTTTTATTTACCTTAACCGGCCGTCGGTCGCATGGGGTCTTTAAAAGCCCGGAGTCTAGAAAAACTGACATAACTTTTTAAATATTTTATTCACAAGCTTGTGCTTCTCAGTAGCTGCTTAAAAAGGATGTAGGTACCACGTAATACATGTTTTGTAGATTTATTATACTTCATCTGAGTAGAATACACATTTATTTTACGCAAGGGCTTTCAAAGACCCCACGCGACCGATTTCGTAAATTTTTTTTCTTGACTATAAGTGTTAAATCATATTTAACTGCAATCTGGATAAGAAAATACAATAATTGGATGGCTAGAAGCAGGGTATGATGATTATGACCCAGTAGATGATGCGGTATCTGCAATTACTCTTATTTCGTTGCAAACATCTGACACAGCTGGTCCTCAAAGATATTTTTTACTCTATTGGATATCGCTGGTCCTCAAATATACTTAATTACATTTTTATCTACAAAATATAATTCACAAAATGCTAACGTTATTTTTATTATGATTTATTATCTGAAACATAGAAGTACTCTACGGACTCTCCCCACGTTGAAGAATCTATAGAGTTTGTCATTATATTGTGTTGAATTAAGCACTTAAACGGATTTATGCGCAACTTAATGAATTTAATTTAGCTTTTCTTATTTATATTTCGTAACCTAATAATGGGTTCCGACATTTTGGTACCTTTTCAGGGCCATGGGAAAGAGATTTCTACCACGGGAGTACACGTGGTAATCTATGAAGTGGTTGTAGCATATTAGGCCCTGTATTGGCACATATTTTAATTCGCCAGTCGATGAAATTAACTCAGCCATCACATCACTTAACAGTGCTCTAGGTTGCATTAATACTTGGTCCACCAATTTCGGTATAGCGGTTAATCCCTCTAAATGCCAGGCTATCATAGTCGGGGGCTCTAAGCAGATTGCCAAAGTAGATATCAGGTCGGTCCAGTCGATTGTGCTCGATAAAACTATCATCCCTCTCAGCTCCAGCGTTAAAAATCTTGGCCTACACATTGATTCGACGTTCAGCTGGATACCGCAAATTGCCGAGGTGAGTCGGGCCGTTACATCTTCTCTTCGCTTTCTGAATCGTTTTAGGAACTTTCTTCCGATACGAACTAAGACCACTCTTGTCACTTCTCTCATCTTCCCACTCATTGATTATGCTGATGTCTGCTTTCCAGACTTGAATGAGGTTCTGCTCAATAAGCTGGACCGCCTTCTTAATAACGCTATTCGTTTCGTCTTTTGCCTTCGCAAGTTTGATCACGTTTCTTCCTATCGGTCTCAGCTTAAATGGCTTCCCATACGTCAGCGCAGACAGCAAAGATTGCTCTGCACTCTCTATTCTATCTTAAATAGTCCTCATTCTCCCGATTATCTTAAATGCAAGTTTCAATATCTCTGCGACTCTCACGATCGCCAACTTCGTTCTACCAATTCTCTCACTCTCTCCACTCCTCTGTTTCGTTCCAAGTATATGTCCGAATCTTTCACTCTGCATGCTTTGCGTCTCTGGAACGGTCTTCCTGAAGCTATCAGGAGATCACCCAACAAGTTTTCCTTTAAAAAGAAGGTTCACGCTTTTCTTTTAGAAGGCTTATAATGAGCATAATGTGAAAATCATCATCATCAATTTGGCTTTTCTTTTTATTATATAATTATTTTGATTTGTTGTAATAGGTATATATATTTATATATATTATTTTAGGCGTATCTATATATTATGTGTTTGTATTTATTATACTGTATGTATTTTATTATATACTATTAAATGTACCGCATTCGTGGCTATCTGTTCCCTAAGGGTTGACTGGGAGAGAATGCTTTTAGCATTAAGTCCGCCTTGTGTACATTAATTTATTGTTGTACAATAAAGAGATTAAATAAAAATAAAAAATAATATTTTAATAATATTTTAATAATAACGATATCAAAACCAATGAAATTCAGTCAAAAAAGATGCATTCCTTTCCCATGAAACATACACATAAAAATATTTGACCTAATGGCTTTCATTTGGCCAAACCAGACACGCAGCGTCCATTAGTAAGCTATTCACAAGACTAAAATCTAAAGTACTTTTTCTATATTATGTTTCTTCATTTGCTCTATAAGTTTATTAGTGTGTTTAACTTATATTTTTTAACTTAACTTAAGTTTTTTCTCAGAAAAGTTTACTTTTGTTACATTTTTGTCAATATCAAGTAAGCATTGTCAAATAGCGGGGGAAAATATTGTGCTTTGGCTAGTGTATAATTTTCAATCCAAAATTAATTATTTTATATGTGTTTTTGATTTATTATTATTATTTACTTTCCCATCTAACTTAAAAAATAAAAGAAAATACTCATCCATAAATCAATCTACAAAATTTTGATGATTGAAGTAATGGGCTTTCAAAGACCCCATGCGACCGACGATGTAACAAAAGATAATGCGACCGACGGCGGGTTAATAGGAAAATCAAACTTTCGCATTTATAATAATGTATACATACAATACATGTATGTATTCGTAAGTTAAGTATGTATGTTACTTAAGAAATAATCCTGCCGTTTTGTGCGTCATCGGCAGGCTGATTATCTAAATAGAAACTCTATAGCGACCGGTTTCATTTGATATACATTGCTACTTTTCTTTGGTATGTTTTTTTTACCCCAATAAGAAGTAGCAATGTATCACATTCATCTGTCAAATGAGACCGGTCGCTAGGTGGTTATCAGCCCGCCGGTTAGTACGACATAATATCGCCGGTCCCTTGAAGGTCGTAATTCCGGATTCTACTGTAGTAATTATTTGCCTCACTAGATGGCGTTGATAGAAAGAAGAGTGTCAAAATTGGCTTTTAAAAATAAATGGCCTGTACCAAAGGCAAGTAAGCGCTCGCTGGCTGACATCTGCCCAATGAGAAACATTTTAGGGTTTCATCTGCCTGCCTACTTGAGTACTCTTCGAAGCTTAATAAAAAAAATCTCATTTTTGTCATTTTAAAAAGCCCTCATTTGTTTATAATTTTCATTTATTTACATTCCATGGTCAAAGTGTACTCTATGGCAATAGATGACTCAGCGTTTAGCCTGCTGGAATGCACCCAGTGTCAAAATTAATTTGCAGATAGCAGGGTTCGCAGGTTGTTGTCGCGTGTTTGTCGTAAAAAACGGGAAATAAATTCATAATTAATATCAATACATTGTAGTGTGTTTTCTGCGAAAACTTACAATCGTGTCAAAAGTTGTGATATATGAACTTCCATTTTAACTTTTTAGTGTTATCAGTGCTTGTGAATTAGTTCTAATAAGTGATTTAGATGGCAGATCAAAATACAGGATCTTTTTGTTGAAGCTAATTTCATTTCAATTAGTTATAAGTCCTGCACAAATCAGCGAACTCGTGAAACAATACATTTAACTTTTTACTTACTAGGTATTCAATCTTTAACAAAAATTATGGCTGGTAAACTAATTTCATCGTAGCCAATGTTTACAAAATTTTAAATTAACACCAGTTTTATGGATTGTTTTACCTTAGATTATTTAGTGTTTTACCTTATTTACTAACCTGTCTTAAGAAATTTTGTACCTAACGGGCAAAATGTACCTACTTAGTTATTTTCATGCAGCTCTTCCTTATTTTATAAATTAAAATTTTACTTTGTCATATTGTTTTATTTCTTAAGCCTTTAGTTTTTTAAGGTACCCAGTAATAATAATAAATAAGGGATTACTTATTTGACTATTTTCTTTTTGTTTTTAAAGTTCATTCTTTCTTTCTAGGCATATTCATCAATACAAGAGGGAACTCCAAATTATTTATTTATCAAAATCACACATTCAGATTCATGTACAAAAAAGCATATGGTAGTCAGCTGTGGTACTGTTGGTATTTCTTCACAAGGTGTTGTCCGGCAAAACTACGGATAAACAATGCAGGAAAAGTAACAGAAAGCATTGGACGTCATAACCACGATCCACCTACTTGTTGGATGACTCCTGACGGGAAGTCATACAGTCTACCGCCTTTACCGGAGAGGAATTCACAATAGTATAATAATTATAGACAATTAAAAGTATTTTCAAAGCTTTTGTGTTTCACTGCCCTAGTATATGTTGTGAACGAACTGCCTTACTGTCAAATTGAGATTTATACCCAATGTTTATTTTCATGTTATTGTATTTTTTCATAGCATACCTAATTAGGTAGGTAGTTACTATTATTAGTCATTAAAATATTTTTATCTGTTTAACATCAAAATGAGCTTGGAATATAAGCTTCATTCTTACTATGCTTAGGTCTTTGTTATATACTTGATCTAATTTTGAAACTATTGTATTTAATTTAAGTTCCAATTATTTTGCATTAGATGAGTTCTAAATCTAATCAAGCATTGTACAACCAAAGTTTTTGTATTGCATTTTATTTTAGACATATGTAATAGGTATTAAACAATATTTAAAGATAGAAATATGTTGTTACTCTAAATAGGCTGCAATTTATTTATATTTATAAAGTATAATATATGTTTGTTTGTTTCTATCTAATTTTATCTGTTTTTACCAAATGGTATTCAAAAGCATTGTTAATGTTTTTTAAGCAACTAAAGTAATTTCGATTTGTATAGGTACTTAGAAACAAGACCAAATGCTAATCAATAATGTAATTTAAAGTGACTTAAGTAATTTTTTTTTGGTACTTTTGCCATAAATAAAACACAAATGGTGTAAATTTCTGTAACTAAACATTTATTACAACTTCTTGCACAAGATTATTATTTTTTATTTTATTAGAGGAGGTTTCCTAAATCATAAGCTTTCTAGTAGGTACCTAGCCCTTGTAATGTTGTTCGCTTTGATAATGAATAGTTTAAGTTTACACAATGTTTCTTTTTACTTGATTTCTGGTTCCTATTATTATTTATCTTATATTAGCTTTCAAAGTATATTTTGTTTTTGAAAATAAATGGAACTGCATTCAAAAATTTTTTAAAAATTACATAGGTATATGCGATTTAAAAAAAATCTTATATCGTATTTAGGTATAAGTACGATACAATACATACCTAATAATTAAAATTTAAATGTTGAATTTTATGGTTTTCTTTTTGTTGAAGTTGCTGTGTTATTCAAGACAAAAATAATCCTTAATGAGTAACCTTTTCGATCGGTAGGTATCGTAAAAATAAACGTTATTTTTTCATATTTGGTGGGTCCGATTCCTGGTTAAAACAGGCGATTTTTCAAAAATCTTTGAATGTAGTTCCAATTATTTTTTACTAGCTGATGCCCGCGACTTCGTACGCGTGGACATTATGACTCTGGCGTATTATGACTTCTTCTTAATTATATTTTAAAATATGTTCTGCATCAGGTATTCCAGATCTTCGATTTTTATACCTCAACAAAAAATGCTCATCAGGCTGAACAACTTTTACTAAGGTGTCATTTTCATATTTTGTATAGTTTAGCTGGACCATTATGGTTCTGCATCAGGTGTTCCAGACCTTCGATTTTTATACCTCAACAAAAAATGCTCATCAGGCTGGACAACTTTTGTAAAGGCGTTATTTTTGTATTCCTTATAGTTTAGTTGGACCATTATAGTTCTGCATCAGGTGTTCCATTTCCCAAAATCAATTAAACCCTAAAGTATGCCCAGGCTTAACAGCTGTATAACAAAAAAAGTTTTGTTCAAATCAGTGCAGTAGTTTTAAAGTTATGCGCGTACATACAAACTTACAAACAAACAGACAAAAATTCTAAAAACTTTTGTTTTGGGCTCAGTATAATGTATTTAACATTTAGCAATTACTTTAAAAAAAAATTATATGTACAGAATTGGCCTCGTTACGATTTTATTATATGTGTAGATATCCTAATGAAATTACTACGTCTTCTTTCTCCAATAGTTCAAAATAACAACATTAAGTAGGACCTTGCTTGCTTACCGATAATGTTATCGCGAAAGTGGTTCGGCGTGCGAATATGACGTTATGTAAACACGCCCAAGATTATGACGTCAAAGACTTCAATATATACTTTGGGTCAGCGATATGAATTCGCGAGTTCACTGATCATCCGATCTCATATCACCCAACTAGTGGGGCGCGTCCCCTCAAGGGGGGCGTAAAGTTATCCAGAGTGGTGCGACGAGCAGCTTCAGATAGTCAATACTTTTACAAACCTTTATTTTCTCACGGTGGGAACGGTTCCACCGATGCGTAGTGCACCGTGCACCTCTTGTGTTTGATGTTGATATTCTACTTGAATTTTAATAAAAATAAACACAATTATCTACATACCTACTTTATATTTTCATCGTTTCTTATAATGATCGTTGTCGGAGGGGGGCGTAAGTATTTTAGCATTAGTAGCCGTGTGGGTGGGGCGCACGGGGTAAAAGGTTGGGAACCCCTGTTTTACAGGGATTCTCCTTCTCGTGAAACTTAAGAAACTGGACGACCAGTTATATTCGCATTTTAAATAAACTGTTAAAAAAAATGTCCAAGTTTGTCTATGTTGTCCAAGGTTTGAGGAGCCACACCAGCTTTTAACGTTTACCAAATCTACTGTGTCTTATAATTTTATTCCTATACCTAGTGCAAAATCAAACAAACGACGTGCTAAATGATCATTATGTCGAATATATTAATTGACCGATCAGATTCTTGGAAATTCACAATCTTATTATTATGGATATCAGGATTGAGGAGCCATACTAAAAGTATCGTATTTTCTTGAACTCCAGCACTACTGAGAGCAAATTTCTAGCGAATACTATACACAATATGTGCTAAATGATGCACTAATTTTCAAAAATATTCAACTGGTACTTAGCGAGTTCCAGGGTGGCTCCTCAATCCTGATGTTTCGTCTGAGGAGCCACCATTGCGTTGATATATCTCGTGATATACTTATGTGCAAAATCCAGGATTTGTGGTGCAAAATAATCTACTCATGTGCTAAATAATGGTGTGAGCTGCGCTTTAAAAGCTGGCGTGGCTCCTCAAACCTGATGGACATTAAAAAAATAGGTAGGTATCTACTACACATTTTTCTTTGATAAGCTTCTTCGATTGTTAGATTGAAAAGTTCATCTTCGAATATCTATATCTGTGAAATTTTATGCATTCGAATAAAGGTCGTAGAAACCAGTTAATTAGGTATCAATTACATATGCATAGCCTTTGTTAAAAAACTTAACTAAGATACTTAACGTTATTTTTGGAATTTATTTTCTCAGTACATCTTGGCATTGTTAGTACTTACCTATGGTTTGTATATCTGCGAGCTACATAATCAAAGTGAGTCATTACATTAGTATCAGTAGGTAACTGCGTTTGATAAACTCTGTTGTGTATAGGTATATCGCAATCACAACCTTGATCTTTCAATACTTAAAGCTAAGTATACATGTTATAACATCGTTGTAGTTCTGGTCACGCGACCGTTAAATATATTACAGCTACTTAATATACCCGCCAATTGTTAATGAGTAGGAACCTTGTCATATTAAAATCCACGTTTACGTCATCTAAAAATTACATGAAACCTCAGACCAAATAAAAAAGTCATGAAACAAGAAAATTCTAATAGATTGAATTATTTCATTATGATAGTGTTTAAGTAGGTAAGTTCTTCTTAATAATATTTTTACAATTGTTTTTCCTTTTTGAGGTCAAAAAATGGCGCCAGGCGCTTTAGCAATTGGCGGGGATAGTAATTTTCTACCTACCTATCTAATAATGTGGTTGTGTTGCGTCTAGTGATTTAATTTAACTACCTACCTATTTGTACAATACAGAATGGTACAAGAGGCGGACTTATGCTAGTAGCATTCTCTACCAGTCAACTTTCGGTTTGGGAAAAACGATATTTGCGAATGCGGCACAGAATATATTTATAAAAATATCTAGATAATAATATAGAACGCCTATATACATACAATATTATACTATATAATATTATAAGGAAAAGTGACGGTTTTGTTTTGATATGCACCATGCCTATTATGTATTCTGTGACCATGCACCCAAATATTGTTAAAAAAATAAAAGCTGATAAAATTATTTATAAGTTCACACAGTAGTTACAGCCTATGTGTACCTTTGAGACAATACCACGGCTACATAGCTACCTACCTAGATAAGCCAACACAGCTATGCAGTGATTTTATGATTCCAATCCAACTCTTATCAAATGATATTTACCTAGGTACGAACTTTGTATTCATTCTTCGGAATGCGATATCAGAATCTATTGATCAGTATCACAAGTAAAACAGCTATTGCGATTTTCGTTCTAAATGTTAAAAAATAAAGGTGAATACATACCTATAACTATTCTACCAGTCGCTTAGTAAACCTAAATGGCACGCGTTTACGCTTATGTTTTGGTTCAGGACGCGGCTTCTAGGCGTTAGGTCACGTCAGGCGCTAGGTTTATATTAGCGTGCTTAATATTAGCCAATGCAGAAGCTATAGGTAGTTATGTAGTCTAGAAAAAGATGTAACGCACCATGTTAGGCGTGAAATACACAGAAGCGATGCGGCGCGGATACGGTGCAGATGTGAGACTTTTGGATGCTTTCGGCCAATCAAATACACGTATCGCCAGCATCGCCGCCGTATCTGCGCCTTATCTCCGCCGCATCTCTTCTGTGTATTTCACGCCTTAGATCACTTTGACTGACCAATAGTAGGTATGAACCTCTATAAATCTTTGCCTCTATACAAAAAAAAGTTGGGAGTTACAAGTCGTGATAAAGTTTGGCCACATGATAGAAACTGATCTGTAGGCTGTTCCTAACTAATATTGAGCTGGGCCAAACTATCCTTACATACAGTTCCATACGGCGGCAGGTGAATAGCGCACTTTTCCCGGCTTCATTCTAAGAACTATAACAATTCAGGTTTAGCTAATAGGTCAAATATGGTATCAGTTTCGGATAAATCAATAACGTAGAACTTATTTCTGATATAAAAAAAATGCAATTTATTAAGTAGTTTCTGAAAAATTACACAATAACCAACATTTTTAAACTTCATTTTTTTGTTTTAGGTATTGGCACTTTCAGTATTTTCAAAAAAACTACTTTAAAGAAGCGTTTTTCAGGTTAATTTGTTATATGCTTTTATTATGTTAACTATATTTTATACAATTTGCGCCTAACCCAAGTATTTTAGGTCCATTGTTTGCGGAGACACAGCTAGTCAAAAATATGCATTTTTTCACGAAATAAAAGGGGTTTCCGTATCGTTCGGAAGCATTTCTCAGTTTTTTTGTTTATATTTCTGTAAAGTTAATTAAATTTTCTACAATTTGAGCCTAACTTGAGTAGCCTAGGTTTATTGGTTGCAAAGACATAGCTGCTTTTCTGTTTTTAACTTCTGAAGAAATCTGAAGGCTGATTGTCTAACTTTGTTGCAATCAACTTTGACAGAAATCGCAGTGACATTGCTGCTTTAGTAAGAACCAATGTGACAACTATCTTACTTAAAGCAGCAATGCAACTGCGATTTCAATCGATTTTAATCGAGAATTGTTAACAACAGAGATACATAATCGGTGAGTAGATCAACCCAAACTGGAATTCTCAGCGTCGTCGTCTTGTAAACGCATCATACTAAATAGTATAAATCAAGCAATTATTACAATCCTAGAATTCCCAGACCAGTCGTTTTTGACTGTAAGTTTATTTAATGACTATCTTATCAAATTTCCCGGAATTCTGTACCATGTGAGTTCCCTACCAACAAACAGTCGAACTTCCAAATGATTCCGGTACATGTTAACACATCAATTTATTGCTATCGATCTTACTGATTAGTTGATCGGTCCCGCCGTCTGTGCGCTTTATTGATGAATGTATTTGATAGGTAAAGTATATGTGGATCATCGGTACAGAAGGTTCAACAATATTTATTGAATGACCGTAGGAATTAGGATAGTATCGGTACTTTTTTTGTTTTTTCAACACACTTGCTCGTAAAGTGAGCCCTAATACATCGCTTTTAGGGCCATAAACCGAGCTATAACAAACGCGTGCAATAATATATAAAACACTAGGTTGTTATAGAATTATCCCTACAAAGTTAAATTAGTACCTTACTGCAAGTTCTATGCGAGTAAACAGAGCATTCCCAATTTAACTGGGTTATACAGTTATTTTTTTTTAGTATCAACAAAGGGGTTTTATGCCGCTGAAAGTTCATATTCATTTTTGAAATAAATAAATGTGTAAGTCTTTAATTAAGTCAAACAAGTATTTATTATTATAAAATTATTCATAATTCATAATATTTTGTTATAAAATATTAAAATATTTGCATTTTATCACTTAAAATTATAGTTTTGAAGTAGGCTGTATGCTCACTCACCCCTTTGTTTTTAAAATATTCTTGCATTGGGCGTGTGAAAAAAACAAAAAAAAAACTTGCGCGCCTTTTCCCATAATTGTCATATTTTGGTTTTGTCGTATTTGTTTCTGTGTGGTAAATTACTTTGTATTTTCCTCGCAAATGTGTTGAAAAACGTCGTATGAAACTCGTGAGCTTTTTTACTCATTGCACACTCGGCTGAGTTACGCCCTCGCCTGCGGCTCGGGCTGCAACCCACAGCCTTGTGTGCAATGACCAACCTAAGCTAACTTGTCTCATAATGTACTATTATGATCGTTTTCGCTTCTCTTGTTGTCTATTTCTTAGCCGCTGGATAGGTCATACGTTGATTGTGTTACCTATTTGAAGTTTATGTAGAGTTCACAAACATACTATTATCGGCGAAGGAAAGATTGATGTAAAAAATAAAAAAGTAGCCATCCATTTATTATTTGTTACCTACAAATGTAGTTGAAGCAGTGCGAATCCACACGACTCTACTATTATCGTTATTCGATAACAAAGCTTATCAGATACCAATGCAATTCAATTTAGATAAGTAAATATTAAATCGAGAAATCCCGCAAAAAAAATTAAGTAGGTAGGTGTAACTGGTGTAAGAAAGTATTATAAAATTTACAAAAAACAAGATATAGGATGGAGCTGCCACTGAAACGCTGTCGACGGTTACATTTACCTAAATTATTTAGTTTTGGTAGAATCCTTGAAATTTGTTTTAGCCAGAGAGCCTCAGAATCCCAGATCCCAATCACACATCACATCAACGATAATCCTGAACCAAAAATTTATCTATAAACGCCACCTGTATAGGGAAGAATCTTGGGCAACCAAGATAAGAAGAAAATTTAAAGAGGAATGTTATGACACAAATGATGTGACCAAGGATCGTGGTGAGAATAGAGCGAAGAGAACAAGAGTGTTCTTTGAGTTATATAGGTAGGTGTAGGTAGGTGCCTAGGTAAGTAATAAGAGCTGGCAAAATTATGAAAATGATAAATCGAGGTACAAGTACTAGGCAAGTATCTTGAAATTATTTCGTCGGAGTGGGGATAAACTCGCGCATGTGCTCTTGTGAGCGACCAATAGCGCGCGCCCCTCTCCCGCCGCCCGCACCCCTCACCGCTACGCATGCCCAAAATACGCGTTCCGCGCAATCCCCACCCGATTTCAAGTTACATGTCTCGCACTGTACCAGTAACGATATGATTAAAATTGTTTCAAGCAAAGGGTAGAAAACAGATTTTCCTTCCTATAAAGACTGAAACGTGCAATAGGTAGGTACCTATATTGTATATACTTTGTGTTTATTACAACAAACTATTATCCTTTACTAAGTAGTGAACTTTGAACTCGTCGTTAACTCGTTACAATAATGTACTTACGGATAACGCATAGTAGGTATGTACGCGCTTTGTATTTGGTTTTGAACTTTGTATCTCCAGTTATAAGCGTCATATCAACGTCAAACTATAGATTGTAATGCGCTATAATTACATTTATGGATGGTGATGGATGGTGTATAATTTGCAAAAGAGGAAGGTACCTATCTACCTACCTTAATAATTTTGAAATACATAGGTAATGATGTAACTTTAAACTTAAAGTTTAATGTCGTGTTTGTGTTCTTAATTCTAATTTAATTCTTAATTAATTCTATCCATCCACTTGGAATTCTGCGGTTTCCATGGGGTAGGGAAAGTTATCAAAGGATGATAGGTAGGTAGTAGGTAGGTAGGTACAGATGCCGGCATATAAATTGGCAAGAGAAAGATGAGACGGGGGATGCGCAGTAGCCATAAACACTAAGTTTATGGCTACTGCGCATCTTTTGTCTCATTTTTTTCTTGCGAATATAAATGCCGGGCAGTATACCAACCGTTTTGATAACAAAACGAGCTTAGTGCACTCATCGCCATGAGAACCTAAACATTTGGACTGGATGTCGTCTCACACATTTTTAATTTAACCGCAAACATAATTAGTATAGTACCTACCTAGACTTTAAACAAATATAAAGCCTAAGTACCTACCTATATCTGCTTTTCTGCATGGCACTCGAGTACCTGCGCTGATAATAACGCGGAAAAGACTATAGCTTAAGTAAATCGGTTCAAAGTACAACTTGCCAAATAAATAAAACAAACGTTAGCCTTGGTGATCTAATACAAACGTTCGGAACGAGAATAAATTAATAAAATACATTTAACATTTGACTTATTCGGTCCATTCTATTTATGTTTAAGGAAATACACTAGGATAGGACCAATGATATTAAAAGTAAAGATGAGCTATACGCCAACGTCATTGCTATTTAAAACAGCGCAAAGGTACTATAGATACACACTTTGACCGCTGCATGCGAATTGGCCGCCAATGGACAGCGCGTCAGCTGTCCCTTGACACCCGGGGCGATTTTCTATTCAGCACCCCCAAAATAAAACAACAAATACTAAACGTGCTTACCAGAGCCGCATTTAGAGTGTGGAGGACCTGGGGCAATAAAGGAGTGGAGGCTGGTCCGATCGGTAGGACAAAGGCAGTTGGACCACGTGGCCAGAGGGGGCCCCTAATTATTTTTCATATATAGGTATAGTTATATAAAAAGATAAATAAGATTTTACTTGCAAGCAGGTGGCTCCGGGCAGTGCGGTGATTTGCCTCTTTCCCGCGAGCTTAGTTTTTTGTAAAATTCTACATAATTGGGTGGTTTCTTGAAAGATACTTTTATCTTTGTGCCCACTTCTTGTGCAGCGCGCCGCGCGCTCCGAGCCGTGTGTGTGGCGATCACACTAAAAAAAGGCCCCGGGCAGTTGCCCTTAAATCCGGCCCTGGTGCAACTAGGGCTGCCATCCGTCCGGGTTTCCCCGGATTAGCCCTAGTTTGGAGGGCGTCCGGGGAGCGTCCGGGCGGGGTTCCGATTGTAGTCCGGGTGAAACCCGGACTTTAATCCAAATTAAAGTCCGGGTTTTGGATCAAACTCCGCTCAAAAAAATAGGTACTATATATATTCAGCGCACGCGCTACTGGGCGCCTCATTTCACTACGCGTGGCGCACCGCGCACTTCTCAAAAATCGCGCTGCGCGCCCCTTTTCTTTTACTATAAACAAGCACCGCGCACCCCGCAAAAAATCGCGCTGCGCGGCCCATTTTTAGGGTTCCGTACCCAAAGGGTAAAAACGGGACCCTATTACTAAGACTCCGCTGTCCGTCTGTCTGTCTGTCTGTCACCAGGCTGTATCTCATGAACCGTGATAGCTAGACAGTTGAAATTTTCACAGATGATGTATTTCTGTTGCCGCTATAACAACAAATACTAAAAACAGAATAAAATTTACATTTAAGGGGGGCTCCCATTTTTTGGTACGGAACCTTTCGTGCGCGAGTCCGACTCGCACTTGGCCGGTTTTTTTTTACTATAAACAAGTACCGTGCACCCCGCAAAAAATCGCGCTGGGCAGCCCATTTTTTTTCTATAAACAAGCAAGATTACAAGGTTAGTGAATGAAACTGAACTAAAAATCGCGATGCGTTGCCATTTTTTTTATGGGCCGCCTCTGGCTGTTTGGGCATTTATTTTGGCCCACTACGGTTGCAAAATTACTATTCCTGGACCCTGGCCCTCCACAAAATTGTGTTGGACACTCCGGCTCCACATCATAATTTTTTTCAGTCAAATAGTAGAAAAAGGACTTTTTTTAACCAAGCTAAAAGTTAATACAAAAAAAAAAACAAATGTCCGGGGTCAAGGCTCCAAAGCCTGGGGTTTTTACGCTTCCGGTCCGGGGCGGCAGGTTTTAGATATGGCAGCCCTAGGTGCAACCATGAACTTTTTGAAACTTAGACACAAAAACATCAAATGCACTGCCGGATTTAAGCACAGGCTACGTAGGCTGCAGCCTAGGGGCCCGTACCACAAGGGGGCCCGCACCACATGATTTTTTTTTGCATTTTTTAATTACGCGGATGAAACCATAGATAACAAAACTAGTGGATGAAACGGCCATTTTTTTCACTTTAGACAGGCAAGATTACAAGATAAGTGGATGAAGCTTGACTATAAATCGCGCTGCGCGGCCTTTTTTTGCTTAAAATAGGCAAAAGTACATACAATATTAATGTATTAAGCGGACAAAAACACGCGTCGCTCGGCCGTTTTATTACAAAAAATAGGCACGATTGCGAGATTAGTGGCTGAAACACACTAAAAATCGCGCTGCGCGGCCTTTTTTTACAATCGATAGACAAGATTACAAGATTAGTGGATAAAATTGACTATAAATCGCGCTGCACGGCCTTTTTTTACTAAAGATAGGCAAGAGTACAATATTAAATTAATGAAGCTGACAAAAAATCATATATGTATTATATTATATTGATAAGCACGATTACGAAATCAGTGGCTGAAACATACTAAAAAAATCGCGCTGAGCTGCCTTTTTTTACTAAAGATAGGCAAGAGTACAATATTAATGTATGAAGCTGACAAAAATCGCGCTGCGCGGCCATTTTTTTACAATCGATAGACTAAATTACAAAATTAGTGGATCAAACTAACAACCAATCCTACTGCGCGGCCGTTTTTTAACTCTAGACAAGCATTTCTCTGAAAAAATCGTGCATATCCGACAGGCATCCTCCCATCCCATACAAAGATGATATTGGTAACCCTAGGCCCAAGGCTCCGAGTCCCCCCGCCCCCTAACTAGACGGGGGGCCCGCACCACAGAATCAGCCTAGGGGTCCATAGTTCTTAAATCCGGCCCTGATCAAATGTCAAAATAATGTCAAATGACTATGACATTATTTTGTAGAAATAAGAGTCAGTCAGTCAGTTGTTTTTCATAGTGTTTGTATAAATGACAAAGTTATATTTGCGGTTTTGGAAAACATGCTATTATATCTCTAAAACTGCTAACTAAATCTCGTTCAAACTAATTTTTTTTAAGGTGTTTTTTAAAATCTACAGCATATACTTTTTTTTAAGATTTTTTAACTTATTTTAAAAGTTAAATGGGGGGGGGGGGGGGAGAAACGCATTTTACCATTTTGGAAGTGTATATCTTCCTAACGGTTAACTTTGAGAAAAATAGTTTTAGGGCTGTTACATTATCTTAGTCTTTAGTAGAGTGCTTTAGGAGAGTAGAAGTTCATTACGTGGTGTGTTTGACGTTCTTTTAAAATCGACGAACATGCCAAGCAATGTATTTCTACTCGCTACTCGACTCGGTCGTCTACTTGACTAATGTAAACCAGGCCTTAGGAACCTCAATGTCATTTTTAAAGATCTATCTAAAGACACCCAGCACGTTTGGCTTTGAGGAAAAAAAGTACCTATGGGGAGCCCCCATTAATATTTTTATTTTTTTACTTTTGTGTAAAAATCGTAAAGCGGTTTACAGTATACATCTTCTTACCAAGTTTCAACTGTGTAATCCTGTTTTGTAACGCATTGTAGCTCCAAACAGCTTATTTGGACTCCACCCTTTGAGCGACTGCTGACTGCCTATGTTCCATGACACTGTGGTCCGACTGTTATTTTCATAAATTATTCATAATAATAGAGCAGTATACGAATTTTCAGCCTTGAGATAGCTCTTGTACCGATCTCGAAATTCATACAACTTACGTGGCGTGCTGACTTGGCATGTTCCATGACACTGCGGTCTGACTACCATCTTATTTTTTTTGTGCTATTCTCTACCTACTATACTGCCAAAGCCAGGTGTTCCATTTCCTGGCGCTGGGAGTAGGTGCTGAGCTGCTGACTCATGAACACCCTAAACACTCTATCATATTGAGAGAAGGACCTTGAGATAACTCTTGCATTATTTTTTGCGAGCTCCCTAGCTATTATTTTAATCTTATTTCTATTTAATTAATAACTTTTTCTCAGTTTAAGGAACTAGTAGCGCCATCTGTTGAGAAGATACCAAATCATTATTACTGAGTTTAGAAAAGGATCTACCAACAGTGCTAACTTAGCTATATCTATGTAACTTAGTCAGATCAGACGTTGTCATGATTATATAGACAAGAACTTTAAAACTTCTTTAAAACAATTAAAACGAAAGTCAAGAGCAAAGAAAATTGTCTGAAAGAACATAGACTCCCTTTGCATTGCATCCATAAAAAAAACAAATGTCAATGTCTTCTTCTTCTATCATCTATGATCAGGGGTGCCAACTTAGGGGTTTTCCCCCTACATTTAGGGGGACAACATGTAGGTCAGGATTTTTTTAGAGGCCTAATATTTTTAGGCCCTCCGCTGCCTTTAGCGGGATCCCGGTGCGGGCGTCCGCTCCGTCCGGGTGCTGCTTCCTGTATATTCATAGAGCAGCGCTGCGTGTGGCGGATTGCCCGGCGCACGCGGCGCGGGTGGCGAGCTCGCCTCGCGGGGCAGGAGAGCACGCTTGCGGGTCCCGAGCGATGGGTCACGCGAGCGGGGCTGTTTCTTGTATATTCATAGAGCAGCGCTGCGTGTGGCGGAGTGCCCGCCTCGCGGGTCACGCGACGGAGCAAGGCGTGGGTCCCCGCGACGGGCTGTTTGTCAGCGGTACCCGCGCCGGGATACCGCTCAACGCAGCGGAGGGCCTTAGGGGTAATTTTAGGGGCATTGTGAATTTATTGTTAAAATAAAATAATCTGAAAAATTGAAATCAAGTTGGTGTAAGGCCTTATGAACATGCGTAAAATAAGCTGCGTAATAGACTTTCAATTAAAATGCTGCAAAGCATGATGATGATCCGATTCTCTCTGCCGAGCAATGGTGGCTCTTATGTTACATTTACTCCTACAAAAAAAAATTAAGCCTATTTAATGTGAAAATGTATGATTTTAAAAATGAAACCTCATCAGAGGTCGAGAGAGATGAGACCAAAGCTCTGACCAAAAACTATTTTGAGAAAATATATATTGTTTCTTTTTGGGGGGTTTTACAATAAATTTTGGCGATTTTAGGGGTTTTTGACATGTGATTAGGGGAAAACCATTTTCAGGAGTTGGCAACCCTGTCTATGACAACTGACAACATGACATTTTCATTGTGCGTCACTTTTCGCTAGATTTATTTTTGTTATTTTCTCCAATTAATAATTTATGTTTCATTTTCTATCATTTAGAACATTAAGAATACCTATTTTCCCCTTACCCATTCAACTGCATATTGGCTGTTAACTTATTATCAATGTTGATTTTTAGATTTTATAGGTTGTGTCATTATAAACACGGTCATAAGTTGTTGATGTTTGCAGTTGTATTTAATGGGAATTTCTGCATAAAACCCAAGTTATAGGTGTGAATGTTTTACACAACTAATATGGACGGACTGTAACTTTCAGGTGATGATTTAGTGCAGTGCGTTCCGACAAGAAAAGGCCATCAAATATTGTACAAAGGGTACACGTATGTGTTTAGAAGCAGGTTGCAATGTGGAGCCGAGCAGTGGTGTTGCTCATATCGGCAAAAAACAGGTTGTATATCCCTTATAAATATGCAGGCATATGGAGTGGAAGTTGTAAGAGACTTCCATAACCACAAAAAACCTATGTTTTCTGATTAAATTGTATATTGTAGCAATGTTCTGCAAGCTGTAGGCATAACATGGACATTACTTTGATTATTTATATGTTTAGATAGACAGTCAAAGCTAAGAATGCGTCAAAAAAAATATCTACAAAACTCGCACACAAGTGACCGGCCATGGTTTTTATTACAATACTCTTTGGACGTAATGATGCTAAAATCGCACATCAACCCACAAAAGTTGACCTGTTTTGTTTAGTATGTCAAAAACGGAACACTCTACCTAGACATGTAAATAATCTAAAGGTCGGTATTAAGAACAATAAGTTATTTTGCTAGTTATAAATTATGTTACAGACAAAATAAATCTTGTTTTGGATTTAATGACTTTTAATATTACGAAAATTAGGGGAATCAAGAACGTCATTTCATTTCATTTTAATACAACAAAGATTTTAGTTGTAGTATTTTTACTGTAATTGAGACAGATATTTAAATAAATATAATTTGAAAAAGAAGGGTGTTTTATTTCTCTCCATATTTAACTATTTAGTTATTTTGAATTAGTTACTTAAACTGAATTTATATATTCTACTGATAGTGTCCTATGTTTTATTAATAAATATATTTTGAAAACTTCCAGAAACAGAATTACCAGATTGGGTATCTATTTACTACCTGAAGATCAAAGAAAATGAGATGAGATGTAATATTTGTGAGATCGTTTTTCCTGTTGATGACAAGTCTTTGGATTTACTGGACCATATCAAATCTAAACATAAGGAGATTTATGATTTACACAAACAAAGTCCTGAAGCGACTGTGGGGTTTCGTATAGAGTTTTTGCATTTGAATGTATTGAATGACGACGGTGACCCAAAAACAGAACCGGTCATAATCGGTGAAGTCTGCGAGGCAACTACCGAAGAGGAGGTTAAATCGGAAACCACAAAAGAAGATGATACTGATGTGAATGACGCGATAATTGTTAAGAAGAGAAAGCGGTGTGTAAGCGGTAAGTTATATATAATTTCATTTCATGACTTAAAAAGTAATATTAAAATTATTGTAGAAAAGGTAAATTTCTCTTTGATACAAGTACCACTCTGACTTAAATCTTTAATAAAATACTACCCTAATAAGTTATGAAAAAAACTAGACTTAAGCCAAAGACCTATTTAATAAGGTGACAATTTGGTTAACATTGCGGTGCACCGTGTAGCTGTGACTAGTTTGTTGTATTTTCAAATTGGTAGACGCTGGGTGGATATAAAATTGTCATGACAGGTGACAAATTGTCACATTTATTAAAGAAGGCCCAGGCACCTATTCTTATTTTTGTGTTCATATAACAAAAAGAAACAAACTTAGTTTAAATGATGTGTTAATTTAATAAATATAATTACAGAAACAAGAAAAAAGAGCTGGGTGTGGAAATATTTTGATCGGATCAGTGACATAATTTACCGCTGTTCAATGTGTAACTCAGTTCTTTCAATAAAAGGATGCAATACTAATAATATGAACCGGCATGTACGAACGCGGCATCCTAACGTGTACCAAGGAGAGACGGCGGGAAAAGTGCTCAGTGAGGTTGACGGTACCATGATTGAATTGGACGATAGCTTCCAAGAAGAAATATGTACAACTGATTTGGAAGTATATGGTGAGTTGTAAACATTAACTGCCATACAAATATACAAAAAATAAGTTTATACCTAGTTTAACCAAAAATATTGCTTAGCAATATTACTCCAAACTTTTTGGTTACTTTAAGTAAAAACTTATTCTTTGTTTATTTGTATGGATTGTATTATTGAAACGAATTATTGACGACCTGAGTGGTGCAGTGGTCAACATGCCGCCTACCACGCAGAGGTCCTGGGTTCGATTCCCAGTTGGGCAGAAATTGCAATGATGAATTTTAATTTCTGTGATGGGTCTGGGTGTTACTATGTATAATAAGTATATATTTAAAAAAGTATATAAGTAGTATATCAGTTGTCTAGCACCCATATTACAAGCTTTGCTTAGTTTGGGGCTAAATGGCGCTGTGTGAAATTGTTCAAGCATTTATTTATTTATTTTATTTTATCTAGGTTAAGCAACTTTCCAAGGGTCCGACATGGGATGGGCGACCAAATATTATTATCTTGAGCTCCTCCGTACTTCAGAAGGCACGTTAAGCCTTTGGTCCCGGGTGCATTTGCAGTCGTTAACACCCACCAATCCGCATTGGACCTGCGTGGTGGGTTATGTTATGGCCCATCCTCCTTATCCACCCATAAGGAAACAGTGGGGACATTATTAAAAATGGCTGATGGTCAAAATATTTCAGACAAAACAAAAATATATTTATAGCTTGATAATTGGTCATAATTATAATATTTTATCTGCACCCATTTTTAAATCCTCTGTAAAGGGTTCTGAAACGGTTAGCTTAGCCAACATTACAATATACGAGCGAGAGGATACCGCGCTGCTGCGCGCGCCTACGCGCAACGAGTTACATTATGAAATTCAGTACAACATTATAACACTCCTTCGGATGATATAATAACGAGGAGGAGAAGGGAAGTCAAAGTCAAAACCTTTTATAGAGGATACATAGCAAGGGTGTTTTTAATCCATTTATGTATTAAAATATTGTTTGTTTCCCAAATTAAAAAGAAATGGGTGTAGATAAACTCTGGTATGCAACTGTACATAATTAGGTATTAAAAAACTCATGTTATAAACCCATATTCGTGTTTTAATACCCCTCATTATAGTACAGTTGCATAAAAAACTATTACAGTTACATTTACTAGCATTCATGTATATTCCACTGTAATGCAGCGAACTAAAATCTATGGAACAAGCATTTTGGTAAAAAATGGCACCACACGAAAAGCACAACTAAAGTCGCATTACTAATTTCCCAGCAAAAATGTAAACAAAGGTGTTGCCAGAACAAAGCAATACAAAAAGAAATAGTAAATTGCTAAGTCAGGAAATAAACACACTTACATAGCTCTTCATCAAAAACCTAATAAAAATAGATTAGATAAATATTCTGAATCATGAGTTTTGCGTCAAAAACAGAAATATAATTTAATATTTCATAATAATTTTATAGTAGAAAACATTTTATGACGCGACCGAGAACGAGCATTTGGTCTTTTTATAAAATTTCATATAAATTAGTATTACGAGTAGTAGCTGTAGTAGTAACATTTGTCTTTTGGAATTGGGGGGGAACAGGTGATGTTATGTATTTTTGATAATTTACATACAGTCAATATCTAAGTAAAGTTTTCTTATCAGTTCGTTTCAAGAACTTTTAACATCAAAAATTATGATAGGTTATGAAGATAAAATTTCTAATTACCATCCTACTTTAAAATAACCCTGGATGACATTATATTTATTATGACTCAAAATATAATAAACAAATTAAAAAGTTTTAAAAGTGACCAAAGGTTTTCAATATCTGAAAATGTCACTATCAGGGTCAGTTTGTCAGTTTGACAGTGACGTTTCTTTGTTTACATTTTTGCTGGGAAATTAGTAATGCGACTTTAAGTGGATGGAGCTGAAAATGCTGGCCTTTAATTATGCAGCACAAAGCGTCTGAGCACTGGTTGCTTATTAGCGACCATAATTTGTATAGTCATAGATATTTCCTATACTAAAACGAAAAAATATGATATGTTATTTCTGCATATTTATACTGCCTTATTTGCGTCTTTTATACCATTTGACTACACAGGACGTCATTCGTAATAAACTTACTCTTTCTCTCTTTTCTCTACAATACAAACTGCAATTATTGTAAAGAACGTTAACGTCAGTCACCGGGTGAGTGGCTGGCCCGACTAAAGCTGAGCGGTTTGTACTTTTTCGGCTCCGTGGTGCCATTTTTCAAGCAATATTTGTTTGCAATTACACTTCCATAGATTTTAGTTCGCTCCTGTAATGTAATGTTCTTCCTTAAATCTTTCACAGATGCTAAACTTCAGAAGCAGCTGAATAAACGCAGTTGGATTTGGCTTTACTTCAACCGCATCTCGAGCAGTCTGGCGCAATGCAAGCTGTGCCAGCGGAACATCAGCCACGGAGGCAACGCTACCGGGAACATGAACCGCCATTTGAAGATGATACACCACAAAACTGGACGTGAGTATCATTAAAATAGCGACCGTCCGCGACTTCGACTGCGTGGAAAGTTTTTTTTGCTACCCTCTGGAACAGTACTTTTTTCTGGATGAAAGGTACCCTAATGTCCTTCTCTGTACCCATGAGGACGTGTATGCAGAATTTCATGGTGATCGGTTCAGTAAGGCGTAACAAACGAACAAATGGACTTTCGCATTTATATACTAGTGGCCGCCCGCGACTTTGTCTGCGTGGACAGTTTTTTTAGCTATCCCTCGGGGAATGTAAGTTTTTTCTGGATGAAAGGTACCCTTTGTCCTTTTCTGTACCCTGACAACGTGTATGGAAAATTTCATAATCGGTTCGGTAGTCAAGACGTGTAGGCGTAACAAACAAACAAACAAACGGACTTTCGCAGTTATAATATTAGTAAGGACTAGCGACCGCCCGCAACTTCGTCTGCGTGTATAGTCTTTTGTCTATCCCTCGGGAACAGTTCTTTTTTTCGGGATGAAAGTTTCCCATGTCCTTTTCTGTACCGCTGACAACGTGTGTATAAAATTTCATGATGATCGGTTCAGTTCAGTTCATCAGTAGTTAAGACGTGAACAAACAAACAAATAAATAAACAAACAAACGGACTTTCGCATTTTTAATATTAGTAAGGATGTTGGTCCCGGCTGCAGTCGTTAACACCCACCAATCCGCATTGAGCCCGCGTGGTGTGGTGTGTTATGGCCCATCATCTTTACCCATCATTATGGAAGGCCTGTGCCCCGGCAGTGGGTACAATAAAAAATGGCCGATGGTCATCCTACTACATACTAATATTATATGTAAATGTGAAAGTTTAGATGTTTGTTACTCAATCACGCAAAAACGACTGAACGGATTTGGATGAAATTTGGCACACAGATAGTTTTTGTCCCACGAATGTCCACGCGGACGAAGTCACGGGCGGAAGCTAGTTACTTAAATAATATTTACTTCCTACTTTTTATAGTAAGTGTATAATGAACACCCGTTTTTTAGGGTTTTTTTTTAACTAAATGATCTCGGTAATACACAACACAATAGAAGTAAAAATGACCTTTTATGGCATTACTACAACCAAATCAAACCAGGGAAGTAAGTATACCGTTTCTTTCAAAGTCTTTAACTTATATGAATATGCTACTTATATCCTTACTAATATTATAAATGCGAGTCAGTTTGTTTGTTACGCCCAGCCTTCACGTCTTAACTACAGTACGAGGCAAATATCTTGAAATCTGGTGGGGATTGCGTGGAACGCGTATTTGGGGCATGCGTAGCGGTGAGGTACGCGGGCGGCAGGAGAGGGGCGCGCGCTATTGGTCAAGTCCACATGTGCGAACTTATCCCCACTCCGTCGAAAAAAAATCTTTTATTTATGCCTCGTACCTAAACCTCGTACCTAACTGATCATCGTAAAATTTTGCATACATATTGTCAGGGGTGCAGAAAAGGACATAGGGTAACTTACATCCCAAAAAAAGAACTGTTCCCGAGGGATAGAACAAAAGACTATCCACAGACGAAGTCGCGGGCGGTCGCTAGTAATATTATAAATGCGAAAGTTGGATGAAATTTGGTTTGTACATACACTGAGACCCTCTGGTCTCAGGGCCTCTGCCCTACCGGCTAACTTACATTGCTATCGTAATCGCTTTCATTTGACAGATGGATGTAACATATTGCTACTTTTCTTTGGTAAGTTTTTATTTATGCCCCATAGAAGTAGCAATGTGTCACATGACATCCATCTGCCAAATGAAAGCGATTACGATAGCCATTTAAGTCAGCCGGTACGGCCCCTGGATTAACATAGGCTATTTTATATCTTGGTCAAACGTTCCCTAGAGTCCACGAGGGCGAAGTGGCGGGTGGTCGCTAGTCGAAAATAAAATGTACAGAAAGTACCGTAGTGATGGTTAATTTGTAGGCTGTAATCAGCTGGTAGTAAATTTTTACTCTGTATGTATGTAAGCCTTAGGGCCTAGCCAAAGTAACATTGACAAATCTTCGTTATCGCTTCGCTTTCGAAACATGTATGGGATTGACATGAGGTTTCGTTAACTATCGAATACGTCAAATCCATACATGTTTCGAAGCGAAGCGATAGCGAAAATTTGCAAATGTTACTTTGGCTAGGGGGTCTGTTTAGAATAGTTGGTTATTTCAAATCTGAGAATAAAGGTGCCTTTCTAAGCGAACTGCAACTGCCGACAACACGTGCAGCGGCTGCATGAAGGCGGCTGCAGCTGCACTACTAGTTTGTATGTATTTATATGAAATGGCTTTCGAGCGCCGCTGCAGCAGTCGCCGTCGGCTGCATGTGCAGCTGCAGCGGCGCTCGAAAGCCATTTCATATAAATACATACAAACTAGTAGTGCTGCTGCGGCCGACTTCATGCAGCCGCTGCACGTGCTGTCGGCAGTTGCAGTTGGCAGCGGGCTTCAAAATAGCACCTTAAAGGTGCTTCGATAACGCCTTTAAGGTGCTATTGCACTGCCGTCGCACGGCGCTGCCGACGGCAGACCAGTACCTAGTGCAGCGACCGCCAAACAATACGGCGCTTCTATTGGCTATCGGTGGCGAAAATAATTTGCAGTCGCTGCATGTGCCACCATTCTTCGAATTATTCCGGCTGCACGCTGCAACTGCAAGTGCAGCAACTGCCGACAGCCGCTGCACGTGCTGTCGGCAGTTGCAGTTGGCAGCTCGCTTTGAAAGCACCCTAAAGTAAATTTAAAAAACCGGCCAAGTGCGTGTCGGGCCACGCGCAGTAGGGTTCCGTAGGTAGTATGGCCAACAGCGTCGCTTAACCAGTTTGCAACAAAATTCGTGTGCGCGCGTATCGCCCCTACACGAACTAAACGTATGTGACAGCGGGTGCGGCGTGCAAGCGATTTTGACCTTAGCAGTGGTTAAGCGACGCTGTTGCCCATGGTACATTATACCATACCATATTTTAATACCGCTATCATTTTTCGTCTGAAAAAATAACTTTGTTTTTCACAGTGTTTGTATGAATGACAAAGTTATATTTGCGGTTTTGGAAAATGTACTATATCTTGAAAACTAATTACTATATCTCGTTCAAACCAATTTTCGTTGAAAGTGTTTATTAAGATCTATAGCTTATATTTTTTTTAGATTTTTCACCCTCTTACTTTAAAAGTTAAAGAGGGGGGGACACACATTTTACCAATTTGGTGGCATATATCTTTCAAACGGTTGACTTTGAAAAAAAATGGTCTTAGGAACCTCAATGTCATTTTTAAAGACCTATCTATAGACACCCCACAAGTATTGGTTTGATGAAAAAAAATATTTTTAGTTTCAGTTTCTTTTATTTTTTTATTTTTGTGTAAAAATCGTAAAGCGGTTCACAGAATACACCTACCTACAAAGTTTCAACTATGTAGTCCTAATAATTTTGGAATAAAGTGGCTGTGACATACGGACGGACAGACAGACAGACAGACATGACAAATCTATAAGGGTTACGTTTTTTGCCATTTTGGCTACGGAACCCTAAAAATGAAGTTTTGCGACGGAATGTTTTGACAGGGTCTGATACCAACTGGCGCAAGCATGTATTACACATATACATTACACGGTATTCAGGGCTAGTTAGGGGCCTAATTCAGAATACATTGCTTGTTTTTATTGCATCACTTGCTAAAAGGAGCTCAAAGAAAGCAATGTATTCTGAATTAGGGCCCTAACTAGCCTTGAATACCGTGTAATGTAATAAGTGCTAGCGCCAGGAACTCCGAGATCAATTATCTTTGTTATAAAATAATAGTGAGTCATAAAACATAATTAATATTTAATTTTATCTTCAATTTAAATTGGAGACCTACTTTATGTCTCCACAGCTAGTAGTAAACATTTACTACCAGCTGATTACAGCCTACAAATTAACCATCACTACACAGTACCAACACTATATTGACCCACTAAGCTCCAGTAACGGTACTCGTCGAGTCCAAGTTGGAACTTGGGATCTTTATGGGTACCTTGCCACTTGCCAGTATAAAGTTAGAAATCTCCATGTTACAATATTTTTAAATCTTGGATTTGTCTTGTTGGTCAGCTTTTAGTACACGGTAGGGACTGATTTTTTTGGAAGTTTTAGAAACAGCGCCATCTAGTTACTACGAACGTCAATTGATTGATACTATGCGTATTTTTACACAATACTTTATTAAAATAATATGGTTGTTCAATTTTAGCGGAAGACCACAGCTGGGTATGGAAAGTGTTCGACAAAATCGATGATGACGGCTACTTTACATGCAAAATATGTCAATCCAGATGTATTAAGGGTTCCGATTGGAATACTAACCTATCATGCATTCTGCATCACTTGAAAGTTGATCACGGTGTCGTTTCTGGTGATCAGATAATCTCTTAAGTTTATAAAATTAATTTTTGGTTTCTAATATTAAGGCGCTTTCTTGACCGAAAGTGGCGCCGCGGTGAATTTTATTTAATATCGTAATTCTCCGTTGTAGACTTAATGTACTTAATAAAACTTCTCATAGACTAGTATTTTTAGAAGGTATCACTTAATTCCCTCATAGTCATTCGTAGAAGTAGATAGCAAAGACGGCCACTTTAAGCAGTTGTGCTATCTACTTCTAGGAGTGACTACGAGGGAATGTAATGATACCGTCTAAAAATACTAGATTATGGGCCCTATGAATTCTACGAAAAGTTTTATTAAAATCCATTTTTATTAAATAAAAACCTGTGAGGGTGCCACTTTCGGTCAGGGAATCGCCTTAACACCTTTTTTTGTTATATGAAACATCCTGCTTACTGTCTGTTGTCTGACTAAAGTACTAATATTTAGAAATGTGTTTTCCTCAAACTTCACTATCAAAACGGAATACTTAGTACTTTTGTCATTGCTATTTTTATATCACACATTTCTGACAAAATTCTTTCAGTACCTTTAGCATGAAAAACTATTGAGTGACATTAGTATCAAACTCAAATGTAAGTTTTTCTTGCATACGGCTCTGTAGGTACGCTTACCACGAACATGTATCAAAAAAAAAACGCGCGTAGAAGTTCTCGACAGAGTAACTATTATCTATGGAAAATTTCATTTCGCTTTTCGGCGGTAGATGGCGCTGTACAAATTTACCATACAAAATTACTCTATCGAATGTTTTTACGCGCGTTATTTGCCCTTGGCACGAACAGCTATCGAAAAAATTAACGCGCGAAAAAATATTCGATACAATAATTTTGTATGGAAAAGGAGATGTCCCAGCGTTGCCCCAGTTTCATTTTATTTAATTACTTTCATAATTAAAAAATGATAATTACATTTTATTTAGGTATAGTAGCAGTCAAGAATTGTTTTATATTTTTAAAAACAATTACAAAAACATTAAGTTGTTTTCTGAAATATTTTGTGAAAAAAATGTAAGTAAATAGTACTGTCATGATAAAAAATTGTGATTTAAAAGCGTTTTAACTTAAAAATCCCACTTTTTAATGCAGAAAATAGTTATTAATCTGATTCTAGAATAAAATACCTACTCTGACATACTACTTTGATTAAGACGCGATAGAATTTCATTTTTGATAATGGTGGGGCAAATGACATAGGCGTGATGGGACATGTCCTTTGACCAGCGCCACCTACCGCCGAGAGGCGAAATAAAATTTTCCATAGATATTATTCTATCGAGTACATTTACGCGTGTTTTTTGCTTGATAGATCGTGATGAGGGAACTGATCTCGTCCGTTTCAAAAATTTTACTAGGTACTTTACCAGAAGGTAAAGTTTGTTACGTGGACATATAAATACCAGATCTCTTCGATATTTACCTAGTAGTTGTAATATCAGCATGCCAGATAAGTATTAAATTATTGCAAACGCAAGCAAAATTTATGTCCTAAAGAATTTTAATCATGACTAACGTCAAATTGATTATCTTTTTTTAATTCTACATCACACCCTAAATTAGTTTTATAGATGATTAAGGTTATCATTATATTTAATTTAGTATGTTTAGTTTAACCTTTTAATTTCTTATTTTAGTTATGGAATAATTATTTACGTCAATAGTCGATTGACAGAAAATGTTGTTAAGATAGGTAATAATAATGTATGTGTATAGATTATACACAGGGGTACAATAACACATAATATTTGTTGTAACATTTTAAAACCTGCCCCCCTACTCTTGACGGAAATTAACGAGATTGAGTTCACATCAGGGGGGTGAGGGGGGTCACTCCCAAAACACAAACGACGTTCTGAGATCGAGTTGGTATCGAGTAAACGTCAAAACACTACAATGGAAACCATGGCAACCGTTTTCAATATACAGTCGACCCAACTGAATCATGAATGACCCACTTTGACGATAATTCCTTAGGTTATCACTGCACTAGATTATGTTTTTAAATAAAGCAATAATTATTTGAATATCGAATAAGATATGGTTCATAATCCTAACTCTTTTTACTGTAGAAAAAATATAATTTTAAAAATAAAATGACACTATTCAACACTTGACACTGGCAAAAATAACTCTCTCAAGAGGAGAGTAGATTGCCAAACCATAAATAAGAAGAAGAAGACATGAGACATTGTGTCAGATGGCAAGTAGTACCTAGTCAGTCATTCATGCATGATGACAAAAAAATATTATGAATGACAGAGACAGTAGTAGGATTTCTCTGTTGTTGTCACGAACGAGTATAGTCGAGTCAGTCTGATCTATTCACCACAGCCTAGCTAGTGACCGTCAGCACTGTCAGTGTCTAATAAAATGATAACAGGTTCGTTACCAAGGTAATGAATGTTCAAGCTAATTTCAATCTAATAGTATTTGAATGGCTGTAAGAAAATTACCTTAAGATGGGTCATGATTCAATTTGGTTGACTGTACCTACTAAAATAACAGATTTTTGACGTTTATTCGATACCAATTCGATCTCAGAACCTCGTTCGTGTTTCGGGAGTAACCTCGGGATCGAAAAAACGTCAAAAATCTGTTTTTTTAATACATTGTAAACGGGTGCCATGGTTTCCATTGTACTGTTTTGACGTTTACCCGATACCAATGAGGGTTTTTCACAATGACAAAAAACTGTAGGCTTGATAGATGGTGTTGATAAAAACCGGCCAAGTGCGAGTCGGACTCCCGCACGAAGGTTCCGTACCAAAAAAACGGCAAAAAATCACGTTTGTTGTATGGGAGCCCCTCTTAAATATTTATTTTATTCTGTTTTTAGTATTTGTTGTTATAGCGGCAATAAAACTACATCATCTATGAAAATTTCAACTGTCTACCTGTTGTCGTTATTAATATCGTGCAAAAAACGGCAAAAAAAAGTCTTTATTCATAGATAGAATAATCACGAATAAAGACTCGCTCGACTAATACTGTGTCTCATTTTTATTTTTGAAAATGGAACTAAAAGCAGCGATCTCTTCGGTGAAATCATAGAGTTATATACTCTGTGACTTCAAGTTTAAATCGTAGAATGCGTGCATTGTGTTTCTTAGCTGCTACAGTATGGCGGGAAATCTTTAGATTTTGCAAACTGATTGAATTGTGTGACTGTAATTATAGGATAGAAATAATTTTAATCTTTTGCCGTCAAGTACAAATCATACTGTATGAAAAGTTTATACGTGCCGGACTACAGCTGCGCCACAAAAAAAAAGTTGGAAATCTGACATTTTGACTATGCCATGATGAAGTCTATAGTTTGTCGGAGTTTGTCGCCAAAAACCAGAGTTTGTCGGTCTTCCGTTTAGGAGATACACGTGGCTCAGCTGTAGAGACGTCTCTACAGCTGCGCCACACAGATCTCGAAAACGGAAGGTCGTAGCGAAAATCTGATTACTTGTATGTATAGCCGTTAGTTTGTCGGAGTTTGTCGCACAAAAACCAGAGTTTGTCGGTCCTGCGTTTAGGAGATACGTGTGGCGCAGCTGTAGAGACGTCTCTACAGCTGAGCCACACAGATCTCGAAAACGGAAGGTCGTAACAGAAATCTGATTACTCGTGTGTGTAGCCGGTAGTTTGTCGGAGTTTGTCACCAAGAACCAGAGTTTGTCGGTCTTGCGTTTAGGAGATATGTGAGGATACGCTGTGGAGACCTTTCTACCTGGATCTTGAGAACGGAAGGTCGTAGCGATAATCTGATTAGTCATATCTATAGTCGGTAGTTCGACCGAGTTTGTCGCCAAATACCAGAGTTTGTCGGTCTTGCGTTTAGGAGATATGTGAGATTTTCGCTACGACCTTCCGTTCTCGAGATCCAGGTAGAAATATCTCTACAGCATATCCCCACATATCTTCTAAACGTAAGATTGACAAACTCTGATTTTTGGTGACAAACTCCGACAAACTAATGGCTACACACTCGAGTTATCAGATTTTTGCTACGACCTTCCGTTCTCAAGATCCAGGTAGAAAGGTCTCCACAGCGTATCCTCACATATCTCCTAAACGCTAGACCGACAAACTCTGGTTCTTGGTGACAAACTCAGACAAACTAATGGCTACACACACGAGTAATCAGATTTCTGTTACGACCTTCCGTTTTTGAGATCTGTGTGGCTCAGCTGTAGAGAACGTCTCTACAGCTGCGCCACACGTATCTCCTAAACGCTAGACCGACAAACTCTGGTTTTTGTGCGACAAACACCGACAAACTAACGGCTATACATACAAGTAATCAGGTTTTCGCTACGACCTTCCGTTTTCGAGATCTGTGTGGCGCAGCTGTAGAGACGTCTCTACAGCTGAGCCACATGTATCTCCTAAACGGAATACCGACAAACTCTGGTTTTTGGCGACAAACTCCGACAAACTATAGACTTCATCATGGCATTGTCAAAAAGTCAGATTTCCAACTTTTTTTTTGTGGCGCAGCTGTAGTCCGGCACGTAAAGTTTATGAAGGAAGGTTATGGAGGATAGAAAAACGAGTGGATTCGTTTACGGAAGTATAAACTAGGTATTTAATATTGTATTTTTTTTTCTCGCACTCGTAGTGAAAAGTAGAGTGTAACACACGACGCTAAAACTCATTGTAACTCGGTTTCTATTTATTCCCTCGCTAAAGCTCGGAAATAAAACTACATCGTTTGCAATGGGTCATTTTAGCGTCTTGTATAACAATCTACTATTATTCTGTTTTTAGTATTTGTTGTTATAGCGGCAACAGAAATACATCATCTGTGAAAATTTCAACTTTCTAGCTATCACGGTTCATAAGCCTAGTGACAGACAGACAGACAGCGGAGTCTTAGTAATAGGGTCCCGTTTTTACCCTTTGGGTACGGAACCGTAAAAATGGGTGTCAATGTGATTTTTTTACTAAGCTTCGAAGTGAATCAAAACCATCTAGTGAACCAAATAGTTACTATTTTTAGGCTTCTAAGAGTATCAACACCATCTAGTGAGGCGAATAGTTACTATTTTTATTTTTTAAATGTCACTTTGAAAAGCGCTCATTCGATCTCAGATTCTCGTTCGTGTTTCGGGAGTAACCCCCTCATTTCAAGTACGTCCATCGTGATGATCTCAAAAGGCTAATTTTAATTAGCTCTTGTTTATAGAATAAAAGGAAAATTGGATTTCACTTAAAACTGTGTTAATAAATAAAACTTCCTAGGTGCCTCTACTCAAAGAAAATGCCTTTTCGGCGATTTTTTTAGTTTTTCGCGTAGCCAATATAGGTGCTGTTCCACTTGAGCTAAGCTAAGCTAAGTTGAGCTAAGTTTAAAATACAGCAGGTTTAAGAGAAAATTATTTTTTCTTATATTTTTAAAATTTGAAATAATTTGAATAGACGCCTAAACGATAACTGTTTTAAATAGTACAATTCTTTCTTATTTCATGCTTACAAGAATTTTGAGATCACCATGGTATTCATACATACTTAAAATCAGGCCATAGACAGAAATTGTACCGAAAATCACGATTTTGTACCACTGTATTTAATAATAAAAAATATTAAAATAGCTTTTGTTATAATAATTAAATAAGAGTATGGTAGATGTAAATTATTTTACTAAATGCACCTGTATTGTATTGTCTTGTTATTCAAGGTATATTACTGTAAATACACGATTACCTACGCGTACAGTTAAATTACGAGTGAAATAAAAATGGGTCAGAATTCGGTGTATTTTATTGTAAACTTCAACATGCATTATCATTAATTGAGGTCACTGACATGAATTTTTTTTTTCTAATTAACTGGACTGGCTGTCTGTATGATTCGACAGCAAAGTTCTTGTGCCTATTTGAAATGCCACTAGCGTGAGTCTAAAGAACTAATTTTGACGTGTACAATGAAAATGGTTGCCGTGATGGTCTCTCCAGACTTCAGACTTTAGTACCATGTCCCTCACGCTATGCTCACGCTACGTCCTACAGCGCCAAAATGGCGGAAATCAAATAGGCACAAGAGCAGTTTGACAGCAGCCAGTCCAGTCTAATAATATAGAGGTCAATTATTGAGGTAGATGAAAATGGAAGACCCTGCTCTTTCAAAGAAATTTCGTAACGCTATGGAGATCGAAAACTTTTGGCAATCCCATACACCTTTCGACAATCTACCACTGAACTATTCAACACTTGACACTGGCAAAAATTACTTCCAAGAGGAAAGTAGATTGCCAAAACAAAAATAAGAAGAAGAAGAAGCAGTAGTTCCTAAGAATAATAGCACCTAAAGTCTGTCCATCCTTACTTGTCTTATTCAGTGAACAGTTTTTGACAGCTGTCATACGTCTTTTATACTTAAATCGTTATTTAAAAATATGTTAGTAACTTTATGAAATTGCTGTTAATTTATTAACCATTTATTTCGTAATCTTTGTGTGGAAAACCGCTTGTTGTATTTTATAAATGATTATTTCAATAAAGAGTTGGCTGAAGATTGTTTACCACATAAGACAAGTAAGGATGAACAGACTTTACAACGATAATTCCCTACAAAGCGCACTGTCAAAAGTGAGGCAACTAAAACAGCCAAAATGGCGCCGTTTTCAGATTTTTATTGTCCATTATTACATAATCTTTTACGTGCCACAATACCAATTTTAAGGCGTTTGTGGTGCGCATCCCGACATCGAGGCTGGACCTTTTTATGAAGGAGGACTTCTGGCCGTTGGGCGTGGTTTACAGGCACTTCAGGGGGACGCTGCCTTGTGCCACCGATTCGACACACAAAGTGTCAAATTAGATTAATTAAATGTATTTTTAATAATTATGTATGTTAGTCTGTATGGTATATATTGTATGGGCCTAGTAGCCTGAAATAAATGGTTAAATAAATAAAAATTAAAAAAATAATCATATCTAATAAGTACAAAACAGTTTCAATTTTCCTTAAGGAGATTAGTTACAATATTATTGGATTTTAGCTACGATTAGGTAACGTATGAAGAATATAACTCTGAAAACTGAGCCATTTTGGCTCAGTATTAGTTGCCTCACTTTGCGTAAGAGGACACGGCTTCTAGGTGTTATTATTGCAAGAGTAGTTCGTGATCGCTTATTATGACCTTGCTTGGCTAAAAAGCCTGAGGCCGTATTACGAGCTCTTAAATCCTGCCAGGTTTATAAATGCTGTAGTGACATCTCTTTCTCGCTGTATAGCAAATAAAAGAGATAGATTAATAGCCAGTCAGAAAACTGACTGGAAATAAGTCTTGCAAATCTTCGCTGTCGCTTTTTGGGAATATGTATGAGATGGAATTGATGTTCTGAAAATCGATAATTAGCGAAAAATTCTATCAATAGCGAAAATTTGCATTTATAGCTTTGGCTGATTAGTACAGTACAGTACCTCTAGCACGAACATTTATCGAGGAAAATAATGCGCGTAAAAGTTCTCTATTGGAAATTTAATTTCGCTTTTCGGCGGTTGATGGCGCTGTACGTTCCCATACAAAATTACTCCTATCGATTTTTATTACGCGCGCTTTTTTCTCGTTAGATGTTCGTTCTTTGGATACAGTACCTACAGTAGTACCTTTTGCACTACTGTACAAGAAAAAATCCTCAAGACACTGCCGCCCCCAGATTAGTAACTCTGTTGTTAAAAATTCTTGTTTGAATTAATGAAATTTTACAGTTTCATATTAAGTAGATAACAACAAAATATATTACAAACGAGAATGTTAGCTAACATACTCGTCAACAACAACAACTCACGTAATCAGGGGGCTGGAGTGTGATTTGGTAGTGCGATAGGTAATGAGGAATGAGAGGTTAAAACATACGTCAAGTAATTTAAAGTCGTTGCTAAGTTCTTCTTATTTTTGTTTTGGCAATCTACATTCCTCTAGGAAGTAATTTTTGCCAGTGTCAAGTGTTGAATAGTTCAGTGGTAGATTGTTTCAGTTTACATGAATTAGAATGCGGGTGCATTGCATTCCAATGCTGCTTGGAGCATTTGGCACCAAGTATACCAAGACGGTAAGACTCGGTAAGTTCTGCCGAGGTAGTCACCACTACAGTAAAAGTCTCGGCTTCACACAACCAAGATCACGCCAATTTCAATTATCCCACGTATTGTTCAGTTGAGTAGACACTTGTAACACAAAACTGCACCAATTTTAAGACACAATATCCACTATGAATCAATTTGCAAATAATTAAAATAGTCACCAAACCGAACTCGACTAAATGGCGCCAAAAACTCGCAGCTAAGTTTGCAGCAATGGAATATTCAAGGAAGATGCATACTTGCAAGGTGTATTTGTTACCACTCTCCAAATTTTAAGGATGTGTTCAGTCTTGTACTATTAGTTATTCTGTGGTTCAGTCCATGAAACTGAACAACTTTCTCCATGAAACATGTGTCGAAATACGCCAAAAAATTTTGGTCATCCCATATTAAACTGATTACGTGATCTCTTTGATTTGTATGAAAGTCATTTTTTTACATATTTGATCCTATGTTTCTTAGAGAAAGTTGTTCAGTTTCATGGACTGAACACATCCTTAAAATTTGGAGAGTGGTTACACAAATACACCTTGTATGATGTCTCTTATGGCTCGATCGTTGCAGGTAAGGCTGCCTCCACAGGTGATTGTAATAATCGGTCTAAACTTATTCCAAGCTTTCTTTTTTAAGGCATACCTTAAAAAAGAAATCATAATATTTATTATCATAATAAATATTAGTGTACCTACCTAAGTACTATTTTGTATTTAGGCCAATAAGAAATTATGCTGTTTCAGAAGTTCCAAAAAAAGGTAAATCAAAATATAAGTTTAAGATAACGCAACGATGTAAAAAAATCGTGAACCTTTCAAGATCGACAGAAACTGCTGGCAAGAAGATATTCAAAAGATGTAAGTTTTGCCCAACCAAGGACAGGAAGACTAGGTTTACTTGTCAGAGATGTAAACAATACATATGCTTGCAATGTGCTAAATTTGTTTGTGATAGGTGCCTGATGATTTGATAATGGAGCAGTACTACTCTTATCATAACTCAACGAGTTTTGGAAAATATTAAAGTCCAAATTGATATGTCATTTTCATAAATAAAACAATATTTTGCAACAATTATGACTAGTTTTATTGTTTTTTTACAAACATCAAATTACACATAAAACATACAATATTACTACACACAATTTGGCTGTTATCACTACGTTTAAGTGGCAATATGACATATATTATTATCATCTTTACATTTTAATACTATGTATAACACAACCGAATAACATGCATCACCAAGTGTAGAACAGCATAAAATGGCTTTTATATCACACTGTATAAATTGTACATTTCTTTTTTTAGTTAGTTACCTACTTACCTTTTAGGCAGTGACAAGGTTGTATGTATCTTTACAGTGCTTTGTGCGTCAGCTTACAAATATGGTTACTTAGGACCTTCCAAAACGTGACCTGTGGTTTTATTTCATAAGAAGATGATTTGGTTTGATTTTCCCCGTATTTCTGCACTGATTGACTGATTAAATTAACCTTATTTTTTACAATTTGACAATGATTGCAAAGTAATACTTACTAAATTATAAACTTGGCCATTTTGCCGTACAAATTACAGAGGTAGATATTTACAATATTACAATTACATAAGTAGAAAACATTTTTCCTTAATATACTTACTACTTATTTTTAAATTATTAACACTCCCTTTAAAAACAATCAATACAATATATCTATTTATTAAATAAAATATTGATTTTATTTTGAGGAATAACCCTTTTGTGATAGAGATTGCTTATTATTACACCCTGTATCATCCTAATTTTCGTAGATGTAAGTAATGTAAAATGAAGTCTTATAAAATTATTTTTTAATATTAAAATTAAATTATGTTATTATTATAACATTTATCAAAATTGTTTACCGGGACATCTTAAAAATGTAACATGTATAATTTGGCATATTAATAGCTTAGAAACTAAGCCTTAGACAACGCTTAAAGATATTATGGATTGTTACCTTCGGTAACATTTGGTGAAATGTTACCGAAGGTAACATCTCACCAAAAGTTTTGCAGAATGTACATAGGTACGCAAACAAATCTACCGTTAAACAATAATATTTCTAGATAAGAATGCTGCCTTAATGGTGTGTCCCCACTTAGGTTCGCGAACCTCCGCGCTCCGCGAACCTGCAACAGTGCGCCCTAGCAAACATTTTATTTTCACTTTGGTTATAGTGTGTACGTGTGTGAACCAGGTTCACATACATGTTCGCACACGTACACACTATGGCGCACTGTTGCAGCACAGCATAAACAATTTTTTTGGTGCAGGTTCGCGGAGCGCGGAGGTTCGCGAACCTAAGTGGGTACCCACCCAAAGACAAGTAAAAATTTTGTTGGGCAGAATAGTAGGAAACATGGAAGACGACGCACAGATATCAGAAGTCAAAACCGGTATCTTAGAGGCCTCTAAAGATAGCTTGCACATTCCTGATAAGTACGCATCACGCAAAAGATGCAGTTGTTGTGGCCAGAAGACTTACGTTTGGTGTGTTAAGTGTCGAAAGTCTTTTTGCCTTTTAAGAAACAGGAATTGTTTCCTGCAATTCCATGCTTCTATGTGACTTTGATTACAATAAATGATTATTTTATTGTAATCATCGTCACAAAGAAAATATTTTTTTTATTACGTCTTAAGATTGTGATACAAAATATACGAGTACCTACCTATTTAATAATATCATATGGTTTTGTTGGAGGATGTGAGGACTGACTGGTACTTGCCAGCAAGTGTTATGCATGCAATCTGCCACATCGGCTTTGGTTTGGCTGATGTCACTACTTGCTAAATGTGAGGTTAATAAAGGTGTCTGACTAATCATCTGTTTATACAGTGTTAATGAATGAACCAATGGGAAAACCGTTTCTTCAGAGTATCAAACTGAACAACTTTTACTATGAGACCAACTCTGAAATCGCGAAAACAATCAGCTGTTTCATTATTTTTTATTTATTATTCGTTATTAATTTTTATATTAAACAGCTGATCTTTTTTTCGCGATTTCAGTGTTGGTTCCATAGTAAAAGTTGTTCAGTTTGATAGTCTGAAGAAATGGTTTTCCATTTTTAATACGTTGTATTTATTATAGTATTTGGGTGAACGCTACTCTGCTATAAGTGAATTTACAACAGGTTCGGGAAAACGAGGTAATTTCGTAAACTTAATTTTAAATATATACTTACATCAAATATTTATTTACAATTTGAAAGGGACGGTAACTAGAATAATGGATAATTTTCTATTATTTGACAATACTGGCATTATTTGAGCTCAAACTGAGATAAGTTTTCAATTCTCCTCTTAAATAGAATTCATTATAAAATAAGTAATTTACAACTCTTATATAATACAAGTAATACGATTTTGTACTTTCCGAAATACCGATAAAGGTATAGTTTTTAATATAATTTCAATTGTCATACTATTGTATAACAAATATTTATTATCAAATTGTGCTTGTTTCAATGAAAGATACATAGCAGGTAAATATATTTTATACATGCGGTTGGCACACAAAATAGCTTACATTTCCTTTTAAGACATTGTTTGTAAAACACACCATCTTATATCAAAGCGTGGTCGACATCTACATCGGAGAGAAAGAAGAAATAAAATAAATAAAAAAGAAAAATAAAGAAGACAATCTTGGATTATGCAAATTAGTTAGCAGTTGGCTTAGGGCCGCAGTTATGTGTGCTTTGTATATAGACGATTCTTCCCCTAAACGTGTGAAGGGCCGCTTTACACCATGGTCCTCTGGAGCATCGCCACCGGATCTTGCCATTCCTGGCACACCCGTTAAACCGGAACCTGTATCCACCAACATTTATGCCCATTTTCCCTTGTTTACTGAGGCAGTAGGACGCGAAGCAATCGAGCCCAGTACCGATCAAGCCGACTGCAACAAAAAGTATCTAAGGTTAGATTTGAGGGATGAACAACCGACTTATAACATGCTTTTGTTACATTAGTCAAGAGGAAAGGGAAAATGTGAAAAAAAAGCTGCAATCATTCTAAATATCTATTGTATTTTATGCTGCTCTATTTATTTTCTATGCTGGTTTCCCCAGGTAGGCCAGGTAAACAGCTAAACGTCATTTTACTGATCGCGCTTAAAATCCCTATGCACGTTCTTACATTTATGGTCTATTAGCGCGAACATTATTGGCGTAGCCTTCCGCATTATAAAACTTCTTGTAAAAAGTAAAGTTTATACGATGTAGAAACCTACTGGTAGGTATATACTCGTAGATGATTTTCTTGTAAAGATACCTTTGATATTCTTAACCAGTCCAAAATTAATCCTTTGTTATTATAATTTATTATGTCTTTCTTTCAGTTTCGTTCGGACTTTCGAACCGCGGACATCCAGTGTTGCACGTTGATGGTTACAAATTCATCAAGCACCAGTTGTACAAGCATAAGATAAGATGGACGTGTAGCCACAAGATACGCTACAGGTGTAAAGCGAACCTTACTACATTACATTCCACAGTCATTAGGGCATATTTGACTCATAGCCATCGTGCGTAACGTTATCTACGTTACAGCTCGCGCAAAATAACTTGACCCTATTCTTTACCGTGCTTTTAGTACCACATGACTTACGCAGTAGCACTTTAAGTGTACAAAAATGTTTAGTGCGCAAGCCTCATTGTCTATGTTTGGGTTCAAGTTATATTGCGCGTGCTGTACGGTACGCAGGGTCAAATATGCAATGATAAATGATAACAAATACCTAAAATGGCAGTTGCTGGCTTTGGTCTCCTATTTACGCCGTGCGTCGGCCGCTTACAGCGCCGACCTTGGTCTCCTATTTCATACTATCGAGACGTCTGACGTTAGCGTGAACATTCCTATACATTTCAAACGCCGACGTCTGCGTTTGAAAATGACCACAACAGTACATTTCTATATTAAGCACTGTAAGCGGCCGGCGGCGTAAATAGACCAAGACCGAGGCCTTAGGTCGTCGATATTCAGTCCAAGTCCAGTTAGTAATTTGTCAATGCCTGTATGTGTTATCATTATCATAGCAGCTAGTGTTTCTTCAATAAACAACTGCAATTCATTGTGGTTAAACGCGACTTTGTTTGCCCACCGTCTTTTTGTACAGGTAAGTACTTCAGGTTTTAATTTTAAGACTTAACTTGTCTTAAACCAGTTAAAGTAAAATGTTTGTCTCACCAAGAAGAATTGTAACTTGTAAGTACTTATGTCTGTTACTACCTTGACTATGCTTTTATTTTGTATGTTTAATCTTCTATTATGTAATATTTTACTGTATCTTATAAGTGCCTTGTGTAAAACAGTGCCTTAAAATAAAATCGAAACGTTTGTGAATTACTGTAATGGACAATGGACCACTGTAAAGTTTTTTGAGATTTTGCATTCACAATGCTATTTTTATAATATTAACTAAATAAGTAATATAAGTAAGTACTTACTAGTAATAAATCATCTCGCCATTCATTTCCCCCTGTGATCATCCATCCCGCCCGAGAAAATGATCTGGTGGCGAGTCAATTTTTCTAGTTTAATAATAGGTCTTTACCTATGAAATTGCCGATTTGTATGGAGAATTTTCAAGAAGTTGCAATTTTCATACTAGCAGCACAGTAAAGCTGTGCTAGCAGTTACTGTGTTCATTTAGCAACCGTGAACACTCATGTAACAAAACTTCTATGTAAGTACTAATGTTTGAACACTTTGCTAACTTATTCCATTTACGATAAGCGAAAAAAATAAGTTTTGGCTAAGTTACAAACCCTCCGATCACCCTTGGCTTCTTTTGCTCACAAAAAAAGAGTCACTTTCAAGATCTTTTTTTTAATGTTAAGAAAGCTAAAAAGGACTTTATACCTTTTTACTGATAGTCGACTATTATGGTCATAATTCGGTATAATATCTAGATATTATTAAATGTTGTAAATCATAGAAGTAATAATTTTCTCTACCTACTTAATATATTTAATTATTAAATGAATCTAATCATTCCGATAAGTTTTTTATTAGACTGTTTAAATAAATAATATAGAAATTATTGTTTTTACGGTATTACAAGGTATTTTGTTTTATATTAAAATACAAATTTAAGAAGTGTGTTTTAATTTAAGTTGTATCGATATTTTTTATTTTCCCCTTGGCCATCTTAAGAATAGTGTGCATTACTGGCCAAACAAAATGAAAAAACCGGCCAAGTGCAAGTCGAACTCGCGCACGTAGGGTTCCGTCCAAAAATCACCTTTGTGGTATGGGAGCCCCCTTAAACATTTATTTTATTCTGTTTTTAGTCTTTGTTGTTATAGCGGCAATAGAAATACATCTGTGAAAATGTCAACTGTCTAGCTATCATAGTTCATGAAATACAGCCTGGTGACAGACAGATAGACGGACAGGGGAGTCTATTACTAAATAGGGTCCCGTTTTTACCCTTTGGGTACGAAACCCTAAAAAATATTCACAGATTTCATAGTCCCCGCAAGAATCGAAGCATTGTAAATGAATACAAGAATTTACGAAAAAACAAATTACAATACTTATTAAATAACCTCACTCCAAAAAAAGAACTGAATTACTTGTAATAAAATAAGTTATAAATAAAATGAATATGATTCTTAATTAAATAAAAATAAAAATAATAAAACAAACTGAATGTTTTTGAATAACTTCAAATTAATTTAATTTATATATTTGATACCACAAATCAACATTCGAATTAAATTATTTAAGTTAATTAAAATCATAAATATTTTTTAAAATTATAATCTTTAATGGTAATCAATGTGATATTAATAATACATATTCACGAAAAACTCCTAATTGAAAACTATAAATTCCCAAATAATTATTTGTCATTTATTTACTGATAAAAATAGTACTAGAGTTAAAGCGAACATGACTATTATAATTAACTATGTTCATTAATTTTTGATAAATAATGTTTTTGATAAACATTATTAATTTTGATACGATCATTGTAATATATTAATATTGATATTGAAATATTAAATATCAATTATTATGTTTCATTATTTATATTAAGATTATTAATATAATTGAAAAATATTAGAAAAAATCGACTCACCCGTAGCAGCTCAGACGGGACTCGAACCCCACCCATAGAAATCCGGCCCAATGCACTAACCAATTATGCTACCGAGTCGCTAGCAGGATTGGCGAAATTTTCTAATACTACGGCCTACAGTGGAAACGTGAAAAGTATTAGAAATTTTCGCCAATCCTGCTGTTTGTAAGATAATGTTAGGGCAAGCCGGGCTTTTGGGCTTATATGAAGGTACCGCCACTGGGATGAACAACCGACTTATAACATGCTTTTGTTACATTAGTCAAGTGGAAAGGGAAAATGGAACATTATTGGCGTAGCCTTCCGCATTATAAAACTTTTTGTAAAAAGTAAAGTTTATACGATGTAGATACCTACTGGTATATACTCGTAGATGATTTTCTTGTAAAGATACCTTTGATATTCTTAACCAGTCCAAAATTAATCCTTTGTTATTATAATTTATTATGTCTTTCTTTCAGTTTCGTTCGGACTTTCGAACCGCGGACATCCAGTGTTGCACGTTGATGGTTACAAATTCATCAAGCACGAGGTGTACAAGCATAAGATAAGATGGACGTGTAGCCGCAAGATACGCTACAGGTGTAAAGCGAACCTTACTACATTACATTCCACGGTCATCAGGGCATATTTGACACATAACCATCATGCGTAACGTTATCTACGTTACAGCTCGCGCAAAATAACTTGACCCTTTTCTTTACCATGCTTTTAGTACCACATGACTTACGCAGTAGCAATTTTAGTGTACAAAAATGTTTAGTGCGCAAGCCTCATTGTCTATGTTTGGGTTCAAGTTATATTGCGCGAGCTGTACGGTACGCATGGTCAAATATGCAATGATAAATGATAAAATGATTAATAGGTAATGTCAAATACCTAAAATGGCAGTTGCTGGCTTTGGTCTCCTATTTACGCCGTGCGTCGGCCGCTTACAGCGTCGACCTTGGTCTCCTATTTCATACTATCGAGACGTCTGACGATAGCGTGAACATTCCTATACATTTCAAACGCCGACGTCTGCGTTTAAAAATGACCACAACAGTACATTTCTATATTAAGCACTGTAACAGTGTTGCCAGACCCGATCAAAACTCTTGCCCACACGGGTAGGTAGTTAAAATTGCCCTTTCCGACACAAAATCGCCCATAATCGTTAAAACAACGACGTGTAGGGGAAACTGTTATACCTTAACACCCTTTGTCCCTAGAACAATCTTAGTTTTTCGAAAGCTCCCGCCCTTTAGCCACTCAAACGTCTGGGCGACTATGGTCGACCGAAATTTTTTGCCAAAAACTGTTAGGGCGACTTTGGCAGCCCAGTCGACCTACATCGGTAAAACTGTTTTTATCTGCGAAATCTTTAATGCAGGTGTTGGGCTTCGTTCCTAGATGGCTCTATAGGAAGAAATGCCAATGGATACCCAAACTAAGCAGTGATATTGTGTTTCGGTACTCTGTGCCAAGTGTTTCACGTGGTTTCCGGTTAGTAAGATCCGTGATTTCCATAATAGGGATGTTGACTTATGAATAAAATAACGAAATACTAATAAAAATCGTAAACATATCAAACTTTTGGAGTAGCTTGTATACCTCTTGGTTTTATATATTGCGTATTTTTTTTTATTACCCTTCAAAGTTGGGTGGACAAGTCCATTTAAAAAGTATTAAATTTGTTAAAATAAATAATACATTTAATTAGTCCGTAAAATTTATAGCAAATTTGTCAAAGAAACCATTTTGATAAACACAATATTTAATATAGCTGCCGAACAAATTTCCTACGCGTTGCATACAACGTAGGAAGGCGTGACGTCATAACTTGGTAGCCGTTAGTATGGAGCGTTTTCGGGTGAGTCCAATTTTGTGCATTTCAAACTGTGATATCTCGGGCAGTTTTCATGCTAGCGTAATAATTCTTATACAAATGTTTCTTTTTTTAAGGGGTAATTTATCTAACATAAAATAAAAAAATAGTCAACATGTCTATTGCCCATATTTTACCGGTTCCAAGACGTACCGCACTTTTTGCCCTTTTTAAAAAAAAAAAAAAATTGCCCATGGCATGGGCAATTGCTCACGGTCTGGCAACACTGCACTGTAAGCGGCCGGCGGGCGGCGTAAATAGGAGACCGAGGCCTTAGGTCGTCGATATTCAGTCCAAGTCCAGTTAGTAATTTGTCAATGCGTGTATGTGTTATCATAGCAGCTAGTGTTTCTTCAATAAACAACTGCAATTCATTGAGGTTAAACGGGACTTTCTTTCTATAAATTTAATTATTGTGTATTAGTTAGCTTATGTTTGCCCACCGTCTTTTTGTACAGGTACTTCAGGTTTTAATTTTAAGACTTAACTTGTCTTGAACCAGTTAAAGTAAAATGTTTGTCTCACCAAGAAGAATTGTAACTTGTAAGTACTTATGTTTGTTACTACCTTGACCATGCTTTTATTTTATATGTTTTATCTTCTATTATGTAATATTTTGCTGTATCTTATAAGTGCCTTGTGTAAAACACTGCCTTGAGTAAAACAGTGCCTTAAAATAAAATCGAAACGTTTGTGGAATTACTGTAATGGACAATGGACCACTGTAAAGTTTTTTGAGATTTTGCATTCACAATGCTATTTTTATAATATTAACTAAATAAGTAATTTAAGTAAGTACTAGTAAAAAATCATCGCGCCATTCATTTCCCCGTGATCATCCATTCCGTTTGAGAAAATGATCTGGTGGCGAGTCAATTTTTTCTAGTTTAATAACAGGTCTTTACCTATGAAATTGCCGATTTGTATGGAGAATTTTCAAGAAGTTGCAATTTTCATACCAGCAGCACAGTTTAAAGCTGTGCTAGCAGTTTCTTTGTTCATTTAACAACCGTGAACACTCATGTAACAAAACTTCTATGTAAGTACTAATGTTAATGCTAATGGACCACTGTAAAGTTTTTTGAGATTTTGCATTCACAATGCTATTTTTATAATATTAACTAAATAAGTAATATAAGTAAGTACTAGTAAAAAATCATCTTGCCATTCATTTCCCTGTGATCATCCATCCCGCCCGAGAAAATGATCTGGTGGCGAGTCAATTTTTCTAATTTAATAATAGGTCTTTACCTATGAAATTGCCAATTTATATGGATAATTTTCAAGAAGTTGCAATTTTCATACTAGCAGCACAGTTTAAAGCTGTGTGTTTCTTTGTTCATTTAACAACCTTGAACACTTATGTAACAAAACTTCTATGTAAGTACTAATGTTTGAACACTTTGCTAACTTATTCCATTTACGATAAGCGAAAAAAATAAGTTTTGACTAAGTTACAAACCCTCCGATCACCCTTGGCTTCTTTTGCTCACAAAAAAGGAGTCACTTTCAAGATCTTTTTTTTATGTCAAGAAAGCTAAAAAGGACTTTATACGTATTTACTGATAGTCGACTATTATGGTCATAATTCGATATAATATCAAGATATTATTAAATGTTTTAAATCATAGAAGTAATAATTTTCTCTACCTACTTAATATATTTAATTATTAAATGAATCTAATCATTCCGATAAGTTTTTTAATTAGACTGTTTAAATAAATGATAATTATTGATTTTATGGTATAACAAGGTATTTTGTTTTATATTAAAATACAAATTTAAGAAGTGTGTTTTAATTTAAGTTGTATCGATATTTTTTTATTTTCTCCTTGGCCATCTTGAGAATAGTGTGCATTACTGGCAAAACAAAATGAAAAAACCGGGCAAGTGCAAGTCGAACTCGCGCACGTAGGGTTCCGTCCAAAAATCACCTTTGTTGTATGGGAGCCCCCTTAAACATTTATTTTATTCTGTTTTTACCCGACTGCAAGAGGGTTATGTTTTTCGCGCGTATCTTGTAAGTTTGTATGTAATACTCTTTATTACCTCATATCTTTCAAACGGCTGAACAGATTTCCATGATTAACATATCGTTAGATTTGTCTCGTCAGCCCAAGTGTTCTTAAGATGGTGGCGTTCTAAAAAAACCAACATGGCGGCGGTATGGTGCTATTATACGTAGCGGAAATTTTTTTTTTTTTTAGAATACTGCAATATGGGGGTCAAATTAAAGGGCTTCTTATAAGGATTTCAAAAAGGTATATCATATAAATAATAACTAAAAATAAATAAATAAAAAAATAAATTTAAAAAATATAAAAACCCGCCTGCCTAAAAAGACAAGTCAACTGAAAAGATGGAAACAAGATTAAATATTAAAGGCAACATTTTTTAGTCTTTGTTGTTATAGCGGCAACAGAAGTACATCTGTGAAAATTTCAACTGTCTAGCTATCATAGTTCATGAAATACAGCCTGGTGACAGACAGATAGACGGACAGGGGAGTTAACTTAGTAATAGGGTCCCGTTTTTACCTTTTGGGTACGGAACCCTGAAAAATATTCACAGATTTCATAGCATTTTCAAGAATCGTTTTTCTAATTTCGAAGCATTGAAAATGAATACAAAAATTTACGAAAAAAACAAAATAAAATCAAATGCAAAAAACCTATAATTTTTTTTCTATTACTTTTACGATATTAAAGTACCCGCTGACTGCCTCGACGCAACCGAAAAATTTATTAACCTATTTTCAAAATTCTAACGAATGCACTTCTCGTCTGCTTCCGCATCTTTTAACACCATTACCATGACGATTGGTTGGTCAATAATATCACTTTTGTTTATATACGGAAATACCCATTTTCTACAATTCCAACTCTAAAGGGACCACAGGTCACAAATTATTGACCGATTTTCAAATTTTTTTAGCCATTTTGTAGCTAAACTAGTACCCTAGGACTAGGTTTTTTAATTTTTTCCGATGTCAGTTTTTGCCGAAATATTTACAATTTTGTACACAAACACCCCCCAAAAAGCCCGACTTTATTACATTTTATAAAATTCCCAAAAAAGTTACCAGCCGTTTTTCAAATTTCAAACGCTCACACGTGTCTCGATAAATTCCTCAACTCTTGGTAGGTACTATTCCATCTCGATCCTCCTAAAACCCTCGGAACTATGGCCAAAACGTATTTTTGGCCATAGCTCAGGCGATTTTCATCTGATAACCATTTTCAATGGTAAAAATATTATTAAGTTGGGTCATTTATTTTCTAGTTTTCTTTGGGTTTTCAGAAAATGTATCATTACTTTTAAAACGGTGGATATTTTAATGGGAAAATCTTATTCCTTCACTATAATGCTCTAAGATTTCCTTAGAGCATACAGAACGGGAGTAAGCAAGAGCGCTCTCCTACACTAGATTTTGTTCACCGATTTTGGGGGGAGACGAGGTACACACGCACAGCACACAACTTCATATTCACGCACACTTTTGAAGCTTAAAGTCATATTGTTACACACGCACACAAAAACAGAATGACCACAAAGTTATATTGGCAGGTGGTCAAATTCGGAACTAACCATCTTAGTACAAATTCTGACAGATCACGTAGACGACAGCGCCAAACTTACCGACATAAATAAGTTTGCCCTTGCGTTAAGGTTAGTGATGGGACATAAAAAGACAGATGAAATTGAATCATGAAACTTAAATCATGCAAAGAACAACTCAGTCCAATTTTGGCGTACCTGGTAAATCTTTCTCTAGAATCTGGTGCTTTTCCAGAAAGATTGAAAATAGCTGTTGTCAAACCGTTATACAAAAAAGGTGACAACACTGACATGACAAATTTCCGACCAATTACTTTAATCTCAATATTTGCAAAAATTTTTGAAAGGGCAATGTATGATCAACTTGTATCCTTTTTTAATAAATTTAACGTTATAAACAAGAATCAATATGGTTTCCAAAAAAACAAGTCAACAACACAAGCTTTATTTCATTTGGTTAATGATGTCTTGCAAAACACAAATGAAAAGAAATTTACCTCCGTGATTTTTCTCGACATGTCAAAAGCATTCGATCGCGTTTTGCATAGTCAACTACTGGAAAAATTAGACAATTATGGTATTAGGGGTCCTGCATATAATTGGTTAAAATCATATTTAGAAAATAGATCACAATGTGTTGAAATAGAGCAATTGGATACGAAATATACTAGGCATGTATCCAGGTCCAAACTAGAGTTCAATAACATAGGGGTCCCCCAAGGTAGTATACTTGGACCACTATTATTTTTGATTTACATTAATGACATATATAGCATTTCAAATCACAAACTGACATTGTTTGCTGATGACATCTCAGTATTGATAACAACTAACAAAAATAGTGACATAGAACAACACAAAATAGACATAATACACACAATGACATATATAATTGAATGGCTTAATAAAAATAATCTTGACATTAATTTAAATAAGACATGCTTAATTAACTTTAATAATTTTCGAAATCAAAATATTAACGTTAACATAAATGGACAAATTCTCTCGAATGCGACTAATGTGACATATTTAGGCTTAATTATAGATGTGACATTAATGTGGAAAGACCAGATAGAAAAAGTGTGTGGTAAAATAAATAGGTTTGTGTTTGCATTGTACAAGCTTGCTTTACTGGCAAATAAAGAAACAGCGATCATGGCATATCATGCTTATGTCGAATCGGTAATAAGGTATGGTCTATTAATCTGGGGTAATGGAACTAATATAAAAAAGGTGTTTGTTGCACAAAAAAAATGCATCCGTGCCATATGCAACATTGCACCGGATGTATCTTGCAAACCATATTTTAAATCAATGAATATTATGCCAGTCCCATGTCTCTATATATTGGAGATAGGAAAATATGTTAAGCAAAATGGGCACTTGTTTATGCGGACAAAAGATGCAACACAAGTAAATTTGAGAAATGTGAATGAACTTATTCTTAATACCGTGCCAAAAACAAAACGCTTCCAAAGAAACAGTTATTCGATGTGTATAAAAATTTACAATAAAATACCCAATGACATAAAACAATTACAATATAATAAATTTTGTGTTTCATTAAGGAAATGGCTGATTAACAATACATTTTATTCAATAGAAGACTTTTTTAAATTTAAATCATAGTTGTTTATTGTGTTGAGTGTGATCGATGCTATGAAATGTATCATTATTTAGTGATAAATTACCATAAGTTTGCATGCTGTTGAATACGGCTAAATAGGCTTCAAGAATCTTATCCCTAATTTTATAATAACACCACATTCATGTATCACCCTATTTATGGCAAATAAATCAATTTGTAATTTGTAAAAAAAAAAAAAAAATGATTAGAAGCTTTGAATTGAAGATGAGTGATTATGATTACGACCAAAAAAATTAATGTCTTCATTTTGATTTTGTGATTTGCACCAACAATCACTAAAATACGCTTACAAATAATTGTTTAATAACATACTTAAAACATCGTTCTGCCCTTTTATCCTAAAATAATGTACAGAAATGAAATTCCGATAGTGAGTGTTGGCGCAAGATGCAAGTATAAAGGTGTGTAGGTTGTCAAAAAAGAAAATAAATGTGATTAATAATGTAATCATTTATTTACAAGTATCTATGTACAGTCAGCAGCACATCAAGCTATTCAAAACTGTCAAAAATCTCCAGTGAATTTTGAACCTTAAATTGCTTGTTAGGGTTCCGTAGCCTAAATGGCAAAAAACTAAACCCTTATAGATTCGTTATGTTTGTCTGTCCGTCCGTCTGTCCGTATGTCACAGCCACTTTACTCCGAAAGTATTAGGACTACACAGTTGAAACTTGATAAGTAGATGTATTCTGTAAACCGCCTTACGATATTTACACAAAAATAAAAAAAAACAAAAGATTAAAGGGGGCTCCCCATACATGGAACTGATTAAAAAAAAAAGAATCTATATAAAAGTCTATAGATAGGTCTTCAAAAATGTTATTGAGGTTTCTAAGACTATTTTTTCTCAAAGTCAACCGTTTGAACGATAATATACACTGCCAAAGTAGTAAAATGTGTCCCCTCCCCTCTAACTTTAAATCAGCTTTAAAACTATTTTTATTCTTCGTATATAGGGAATTTAAAAGTTGCCTACTGTTAGATATCAGGCGGCATCAAGAAAGGAAAGGTAAACAATATCAAAATAAAGATAAAAGAACCCTAAAAATAACCCGGTTGACGCATTGGATAAGATGAAGACAAGACAAACATTTGTGTGCAAGAACATGTCTGTTTGTCTTGGTATTTTCTATGTATTATAAGTGGGTACGTATCAGAATGTCTAAAGTTAGAATGTCTAAAGTTAAAATGACAAAGTTCAAAATGTCAAAAATTAAAATTCAAATGGTTTAAAATGTCGAAAATCATTATGTCTAACTTCAAAATAGCAAAATTCAAAGTATCAAACGTATCAAATACTTGAAAGTTAAAATATCAATGGTCATTAAGTCTAAGTTCACAATGATTTATTTGAATTGGGTTGAATCTTAAAACGAATCACCTTCTTTGAGGTTGATTGAGTCTGTGGAGGTGTCTTTGGGCTTCGTCTAAAATGCGTTATAGCAAATTTAGCTGCCGGAAACGAGTCTAAACTAGTCTACTGGGACTTAGAAACCGTAGACCGCAGGTCACGAGATAGGTGCGAGGAGCGTAGTGACGAGCATGTTAGGTTGACATGAACCCAGCGCGCGAGCCGAGCGAGCGAAGCGAGCGTGCCGCGGCAGCGGCCAGCGAAGCGCCAGAAAAAAAATCTATTTCAAAGTCAATTGGTGGATTTTGTTCGCCGGCTACTGAATCAGTGACTGGCACCGGCTACCGAATCAGGGAGTGGCGCGGCTATGTTGATGTGCGGCGGAGGCACAGAGGTTAACACACAGTTATTTAACCTAATCAATAAGATACCTAAATGAAAGAAAATGAGTAAATTCTATACGTCATTATATGTATTTGGACTATTAGACATTTTAAGTTTTAATCATTTGAACTTAGACATTTTAATTTTCGACTATCTGACCGTTTGACATTTTCGTTTTTGACATTTTGAACTTTTTACATTTTAATCGTAAGACATTCAAATTTTTGACATTTTGAACTTTGCCATTTTAAGTTTAGACATCCTGATACGTACCCATAAATATACCATCGCACAAGTTTCAATTTAATAGAAAAAAACACTAGAGAAAAATAGACACCCGTATTTTTTCTAGTGTTTCTTCTATTAATTATCTTAATATAAAAATAGCATTGTGATTTGTTAATGCCTAAAATCTAAAAATGCCAATAAATCACTTGTGTTTTTGAAATCAAGACAACATCAGAGAAACTAATGATTGAAAAATTTATGTACTGATCAGATCACATTCATTCTCTTTGACTTCGTTCATTCGTCTTCTTTAACTTTGTCACAGCACTAAGACTTCTACCATGGTGTTTGGTATCGTTTTGCTATCGCAATCTCTGTTGTTGGCTTTACTAAACAAACTGAGTTTTCTTCGTGATTATATTATAGTTTGTTAATAAATTTATACTTACGTGTGTAAGGAAATCCCGTCCTTATTAAAATTTGAAGTTTCAGATCGCCTTTTGCATAATATCACCGCACAATTCACCATATTCGCGAAGCTGCGTTCGGCGATATGTAGTCTTTCAAAATGGCGAGTGTTCGCGACCAACTAGTTTTTATAAACTGACACGACCAAATTGGTCATGTACTTTGGTGAAAGGGGGTGCCTGTATATGCCTACTCCCGTTCTGTATGCTCTAAGAAGATTTCACACAAATTAAGAGCTATTCATACACATTTGTTTTTTTGTTGGCACGTCACCCAAATCAACCCTAACGTTGCGTCGTCAGAAAAGGTAAGAGCACGCGATAGAAAGAGAGGCAACTACTAGGTGACCTGCGCGACCCGAATTGCACTTTATTGTGTCGGAGCTAAAGTCGCTATTTATTTAAATGACTTTGCCGAGTGCTGCTTCTGTACTTGTACTATTAGCTACTTGTACTATTAGTTATTCTGTGGTTTAGGAAAATGATAGGCGTATGTATATCTAATAATAGTATCATTGACGACTTGCATCTAACCTGTAATTTTCGATAAACATCTTAGATTACAGAGGCAATAACAAACACTAATAATTAAGTTATTACTTTATTTTATACAACATTCCGTTTTTACATATAAAATGGGGACGGGGATGGGAATGATTAGTATTGCCTTTTATAACATTATTTCCTCTCAAAAGTACAAAAGCTTTGCAATTCTTCGCGCTACAACTGGTGCATTGATAACGCGTGCCTTGTTTCCCCTGGTAATGCATTCCAAATATGTAGTTGTCATAAACAACCAAATAATTGCTGGATTTTAGGGTACGAACAAATTGAACTGAAAATAAAATAATATCTAAATTTGTATATAAAAGATTAAGGATTAATGAATATCAAACTAGCTTTGCCCGCGACTTCATTTGCGTGAAAACATTAGAAAATATTTAGAATTATTGAAATGCTGTAGATGGCGTTCCCGTCCCCGTTCAGAATTGGGTCCAGAGATATTAGCATCCCGTTCCCGTTCCCCTTACACCTTTTAAGCTTTGGTTTCCTAGGATAGCGGTGCCGTCTTTACGGTGTAGTTATGTGGAAAGTTACAACACTGTCGGTGTTGTAACTTTCCAACAAGGTGTACCGCTCTCTAGGAAACTGCGCCGTATTGTTTACATAGACAACGTTCTAGTGACTCAATAGTTCTTTCGAGCAACCGTTCATCGAGCATGCGTCTTTTGAAAGTAAGTTATTCGAAACAACGACTCCTCGACCAATAGTTTGTAGTTCAATAATACATTCGATCAATCGTTCATAGAGCCTGCGCGTCCTTCAAAACTAAGGCCCGTATTTATAAACCGCTCTCAATACCGATCTCAAGATCGATCTCAGCTGATACGCTCTCAAGATGTGAGCAGCATCTTAAGTTGGATATTAATTAATAGTCAGATATCAAGAGCGTATCAAATGAGATCGATCTCAGCTCTTAAGATCAATCTTAAGAGCAGGATCTTAAGTTCACGGTGGTTTTTATACAGTAAAATGACACTTTTGAATTAAGATTGAATGATTAACGTTTCGTTTAAGCTGTGTAGAATAGTTAGCTCAAATTACAAAAAATAATAGTTTTATAATTGTACTCTCATAAATTAGTGCAAAACATTTTAGACAAGTGGTAAAATTAAATATTTATTTATATTACTTTATTTACACATAAATAAAATATCACTTTATATTACTACGTCAGTTCAAGAAGACTGAAGTCTTGGATTATGTATTTCGTGGCTGTATGATGCAAATGTGCCTTTGCCTTTTCTGTTTCATGATTAAAGAAACGGAAAAAATTGGCGGGATATTGTAATTGTTATTATGACTAATACATTTCGTAATTTATGTAATATCGTAATCAATATCATCAAAATGATTATCTCCGTTTATTAGATTTTGAAACTATATAATTTTATCCACGTCTATAGGTACAAAAACATACGTAGCAGTTCAAAATAAAATAACTATGCCGCGCGCGCACGCTCTCAAGTCACGGTTTTGCAGCACTTGGCGAACAGGCTCTCAATCATCATCTCAAGAGTTATCTCAAGTGCAGAGTGTTGTTTATTAATATGAGTGATCTCAGTTGATACCACGAACTTAAACCTGTACTTAAGTATGATCTATTAATTAGAACAGCATCTCGAGTATGATCTCAAGATAGCTCTCAACGTTGAGAGCGGTTTATAAATACGGGCCTAAGGCCCGTATTTGGGTCATTTTCATTTTTGGTGAAATGCGACACATATTTTTTTATTACAAATTCTTTGCGTGTTTTCTCTGTTCTCCCAAGTGTGTGGTAAAGCTTAACAACTCGTAGATATTGAGAAAAACGAGTTTATAACAAAAATAAATGAACATGGATGTGACATTGGTCCATGGCTGTGACAATTAACACTTCCAAGTGGTTTTTTAGACTACAATTGTCACTTTGTCACTGAAAAAGAACCAAAAACGTATTTTTTTGCATTGAGGCAAAATAATAATTCATAAACGTCACGACCATGGTACAATATTCTACGGCCGTGACACCCACGGACGTGACATTTTCGTAACGTGTTCTCTTTAACATAACCTTAAATAACAGATTTTCAAATAATACTTTAGACACGGTATTATAGCTTCTTTCTCTAATATATAAACAAATATGCCACAAAAATCGGTGGCTTACCATTTAAAATGGTTATCACGTTTGTGACGCGTTATGCTTGACAAAATGCCAATAAATAAAATAAAAAAAATCTCTCATCGAAACCATAAACAATTGACAAACGGGAAATGGACGATTGCAAATGGCGACCGCATCTAATTGTCGGTGCAGTGTTGCCAGAATGAAATATTAATAAATACCACTAGAATTTACGATAATGTAGAGGTCCATGGTTGTGTGTGACCCAAAATCATTACGACAAAATATTCCCACCGACGAATCATTACTGAAGTGGAATATTTATTTGAAATTTAACTTTTAAGTACCGTTTAGGACTATAAAATGTGGGTGTTAAATAAAAGGCACAAATAATAACACGTCATAATCAGAATAACGCCTCAAAGCGAGAAAAATGGGTTGGCGACACAACATGGACGTGACTTTTGAACACATTTTTTATTTTTCATTTTTTACATATATATTTTTAGTTTCTTTTTTTGCTTGTCGATGTAGATATGATCTAAATGAATAGTTACAAAAAAGATTCTAATATGTATTTGTTAAAAATACCCCCATTTTCACCATCCACACTTTAATTTTCGTAAATGAAAATTACCCATTTATAAACCGCCCTCAACTTTGAAAGCTATCTTGAGATCATACTCGAGATGCTGTTCGAATTAATAGATCATACTTAAGTACAGGTTTAAGTTCGTGGTATCAACTGAGATCACTCATATTAATAAACAAAACTCTGCACTTGAGATCACTCTTGAGATGATGATTGAGAGCCTGTTCGCCAAGTGCTGCAAAACCGTGACTTGAGAGCGTGCGTGCGCGGGATAGTTATTAACTCCGATGCAAAAAAGAGGGATGTAATTTTATTTTGAACTGCTACGTATGTGTTATGTACCTTTGTACGTGAAAAAAAACTATAGATTTTCAAAATCTAATAAAGGAAGTTAATCATTATGATGAATTTGATTACGATATTACATAAATTACGAAATGTACATATTAGTCATAATAATAATTATAATATCCCGCCAATTTTTCCGTTTTTAGGGTTCCGTAGCCTAAATGGCAAAAAACGGAACCCTTATAGATTCGTCATGTCTGTCTGTCTGTCAGTCCGTATGTCACAGCCACTTTATTCCGAAAGTATTAAGACTACACAGTTGAAACTTGGTAGGTAGATGTATTCTGTTAACCGCTTAATGAATTTAATACAAAAATAAGAAAAATAAAAGATTAAGGGGGGGCTCCCCATACATGGAACTGAAACTGAAAAAAATTTTTTTCTTCGAACTAACACGTGTTGGGTGTCTATAGATAAGTCTTTAAAAATGACATTAAGGTTTCTAAGACAACTTTTACTCAAAGTCAACCGTTTGAAAGATATTCACCGCCAAAGTGGTAAAATGTGTGTCCCCCCCCTTTAACTTTTGAAATAAGAGAGTGAAAAATCTAAAAAAAATATATGCTATAGATCTTAATAAACACTTTCAACCAAAATTGGTTTGAACGAGATATAGTAATTAATTTTTGAGATATAGCACATTTTCCAAAACCGCAAATATAACTTTGTCATTCATACCAACACTGTGAAAAACAAAGTTATTTTTACAGACGAAAAATTATAGGTGGTATTAAATATGGTATGGTATAAGGTAACTACGGAACCCTATGGCGCGTGGCCCGACACGCTCTTGGCCGGTTTTTTTTATCATAAAATAGAAAAAGCAAAGGCATATTTGCATCATACAGCCACAGAATACATAATCAAACACCTTAGTCTTCTTGAACTGACGTAGTAAAATAAAGTGATATTTTATTTATGTATAAATAAAGTAATATAAATAAATATTACATTTTACCACTTGTCTAAAAAGTTTTGCACTAATTTATGAGAGTACAATCATAAAATTATTATTTTTTGTAATTTTAGCTAATTATTCTACACAGCTCAAACGAAACGTTAATCATTCAATCTTAATTCAAAAGTGTCATGTTACTGTATAAAAAACCACCGTGAACTTAAGATCCTGCTCTTAACATTGATCTTAAGGCTCGTATTTATAAACCGCTCTCAACGTTGAGAGCCATCTTGAGCTTATACTTGAGATGCTGTTCTTATTAATAGATCATACTTAAGTACATGTTTGAGTTCGTGGTATCAACTGAGAGTCACTCATATTAATAAACAAAATTTTGCACTTGAGATCGATCTTGAGATGATGATTGAGAGCGTGTTTGCTAAGTGCTGCAAAACCGTGACTTGAGAGCGTGCGCGCGCGGCATAGTTATTTTATTTTGAACTGCTACGTATGTTTTTGTACCTGTGTACGTGGATAAAATTATATAGTTTCAAAATCTAACAAACGGAGTTAATCATTATGATGATAATATGGATTACGATATTACATAAATTACGAAATGTATATGTAATGTATTAGTCATAATAACAATTACAATATCCCGCCAATTTTTTCCGTTTCTTTAAAACAGAAAAGGCAAAGGCACATTTGCGTCATACAGCCACGAAATACATAATCCAAGACTTCAGTCGTCTTGAACTGACGTAGTAATATAAAGTGATATTTATTTACGTGTAAATAAAGTAATATAAATAAATGTTCAATTTTATCACTTGTCTAAAATGTTTTGCACTAATTTATGAGAGTACAATTATTTGGAAGAATCCAGGGTTGCCTGGAAGAAATTGCTGCTTAGCAATAAGGCCGCCTCTTGTATGCTTTTTCTTTGTTACTTTCCTTCTTTCTGTAATTCTTTTTAAGTGTGCAATAAAGTGTATTTTATTATTATTATTATTATAAAACTATTATTTTTAGTAATTTGAGTTAACTATTCTACACAGCTTAAACGAAACGTTAATCATTCAATCTTAATTCAAAAGTGTCATTTTACTGTATATAAACCACCGTGAACTTAAGATCCTGCTCTTAAGATTGATCTTAAGAGCTGAGATCGATCTCATTTGATACGCTCTTGATATCTGACTATTAATTAATATCCAACTTAAGATGCTGCTCACATCTTGAGAGCGTATCAGCTGAGATCGATCTTGAGATCGGTATTGAGAGCGGTTTATAAATACGGGCCTAAGAGCTGAGATCGATCTCATTTGATACGCTCTTGATATCTGACTATTAATTAATACCCAAGTTAAGATGCTGCTCACATCTTGAGAGCGTATCAGCTGAGATCGCTCTTGAGATCGGTATTGAGAGCGGTTTATAAATACGGGCCAGTTGCAGACCCATTTCGTTGACATAAAACTTAATAAAAGAAAACAGACAAAATAACTGCTGCAGGAGCGATACCTACGCGCGCACACAAATTTTTTTGCAAAGTGAAATCAAGCACGTGAGTTGCCGATCGTATGTTTTATTGATTTTTGACACGTCGTCGCAGTAAATATGGAGATGTTTCTGTGTGTACATGTTTATGTGTTCCCTTCTTTAAGACAATTCTGCCATCTATGGTATGAATTCTGGACTTGCACCAAGGGTGCCGTGAGCATCTCCACCTCTCCTTGCCTTGCCATTCTGATCATTGCCACAGAACCGGTAATGAATAGGTACCTTCGTATCTACGCTCATTTTTCCTTGCCTATGCTCATACAAACCAAATTTCCAAAAGGCACTGAAAAAGTTATTTTAAATATACATACCAACAATGTCCAAAACCGCCTCTTTGAGGTCAAGGCACCTTTAGCTGACAAGAAAAACTATCTGCATGCACGTGCCGGACTACAGCTGCGCCACAAAAAAAAAGTTGGAAATCTGACTTTTTGACTATGCCATGATGAAGTCTATAGTTTGTCGGAGTTTGTCGCCAAAAACCAGAGTTTGTCGGTCTTCCGTTTAGGAGATACATGTGGCTCAGCTGTAGAGACGTCTCTACAGCTGCGCCACACAGATCTCAAAAACGGAAGGTCGTAGCGAAAATCTGATTACTTGTATGTATAGCCGTTAGTTTGTCGGAGTTTGTCGCACAAAAACCAGAGTTTGTCGGTCTTGCGTTTAGGAGATACGTGTGGCGCAGCTGTAGAGACGTCTCTACAGCTGAGCCACACAGATCTCGAAAACGGAAGGTCGTAACAGAAATCTGATTACTCGTGTGTGTAGCCGGTAGTTTGTCGGAGTTTGTCACCAAGAACCAGAGTTTGTCGGTCTTGCGTTTAGGAGATATGTGAGGATACGCTGTGGAGACCTTTCTACCTGGATCTTGAGAACGGAAGGTCGTAGCGATAATCTGATTAGTCATATCTATAGTCGGTAGTTCGACCGAGTTTGTCGCCAAATACCAGAGTTTGTCGGTCTTGCGTTTAGGAGATATGTGAGATTTTCGCTACGACCTTCCGTTCTCGAGATCCAGGTAGAAATATCTCTACAGCATATCCCCACATATCTTCTAAACGTAAGATTGACTAACTCTGATTTTTGGTGACAAACTCCGACAAACTAATGGCTACACACTCGAGTTATCAGATTTTTGCTACGACCTTCCGTTCTCAAGATCCAGGTAGAAAGGTCTCCACAGCGTATCCTCACATATCTCCTAAACGCAAGACCGACAAACTTTGGTTCTTGGTGACAAACTCCGACAAACTACCGGCTACACACACGAGTAATCAGATTTCTGTTACGACCTTCCGTTTTCGAGATCTGTGTGGCTCAGCTGTAGAGACGGTCTCTACAGCTGCGCCACACGTATCTCCTAAACGCTACACCGACAAACTTTGGTTTTTGTGCGACAAACTCCGACAAACTAACGGCTATACATACAAGTAATCAGATTTTCGCTACGACCTTCCGTTTTCGAGATCTGTGTGGCGCAGCTGTAGAGACGTCTCTACAGCTGAGCCACATGTATCTCCTAAACGGAAGACCGACAAACTCTGGTTTTTGGCGACAAACTCCGACAAACTATAGACTTCATCATGGCATAGTCAAAAAGTCAGATTTCCAACTTTTTTTTTGTGGCGCAGCTGTAGTCCGGCACGTTCTGCATGCCTCGTCGAAATCGGTTCAGCCGTTTTTGCGTGATTGAGTAACTAACATCCAAACTCAAAACTTTCACTCTTATAATATTAACTAGGATAGGTACGGGAAATTATTAGTAAGTAATTTCTTTCATGATGTAATGAAAATCATTATATTTTGTGTTTTATAAACAGAACTTGTATTGAATATACAGTGTGTCCCAAAACTTTGCCACACGAAGGGAAAGTACTTTAAATATTAAAGGTAGGAAATTTTACTGAAAGAAGACTTCATTTTGATTTAAAAAATAATTGGAACTGCCTTCTTAGATTTTTGAAAAATCACCAAAAATAATAAAATAAAAAAATCTTTTTTTTTGTTTTTACTATACCAATCGAAAGTGAGTAACCCGCATATTACTCATAAGGATTATTTTTTCTTGAGTGATACTGATACGGCATCTATAACAAAAGGAAATCCATGAAATTTAAATTTTAATTATTACAGATAAATATCAATTTGTATTGTATCATATGGGATTTTTTTTTTAATCTTTGAATGCAGTTCCATTTATTTTTTTAAAAAAACCGGCCAAGTGCGAGTCGGACTCGCGCACGAAGGGTTCCGTACCAAAAACGGCAAAAAAAATCACGTTTGTTGTATGAGAGCCGCCTCTGTGGTCTAATGGTTCGCCCACCCGTGCAAGACGCAGAGGTCCCGGGTTCGATTCCCAGGGGGGGTACAATTTGTACTCGGTTTGGTTGGTGGTAGGGCTTATTTCAAGTCCGCCTGGCTAGCTACCACCATCTTACCTAAGTCTGACGCCATAACAACAATTTAAAAATTGTTGTGTTCCGGCAGTTAGAGGTAAGATAGCCAGTATTCCGGGTGTAGTGCGCTTCCACCTTCGGCCTTATCGTCATTTAACATCAGGTGAGATGAAGGCCAAGCACTATCCCGTTGTGTATAAAAAAAGCCCCCCTTAAATAATTATTTTATACTGTTTTTAGTATTTTTTGTTTTAGTGGCAACAGAAATACATCATCTGTGAAAATTTTAACTGTCTACCTGTTGTCGTTATTAATATCGAGCAAAAAATGGTGTTTTAATTTAAGTTGTATCGATATTTTTTATTTTCTCCTTGGCCATCTTGAGAATAGTGTGCATTACTGGCCAAACAAAATGAAAAAACCGGCCAAGTGCAAGTCGAACTCGCGCACGTAGGGTTCCGTCCAAAAATCACGTTTGTTGTATGGAAGCCCCCCTTAAATATTTATTTTATTCTGTTTTTAGTATTTGTTGTTATAGCAGCAACAGAAATACATCATCTGTGAAAATTTCAACTGTCACGGTATTTCATAGCTATCATGGTTTATGAGATACAGCCTGGTGACAGACAGACAAACAGACAGACAGACCGACAGACGGACAGCGGAGTCTTAGTAATAGGGTCCCGTTTTTACCCTTTGGGTACGGAACCCTAATAAAATGAAGTCTTCTTTCAGTAAAATTTCTTACATTCAATATTTAAGGTACTTTCCCTCCGTGTGGCAAAGTTTTGGGACACCTGTATATAATTACTTACATAAATTCATGCACAAGATCTAAGAAAGAGACTATCCAAGTTACAATATATATAATTCCTATTCATTAGATAGAAATATTATGTTGCCTAAAACTCTAAAGGTCATTGGGCATTTTGTTCGGGCATTTGACCTACGGAGTACACAAATGAAATAAGGCTAAATTTGTTGAAAAATGTATCTGCTACTCAGTGGTATGGGTCGCATTTTTGCAGGCCATGTTTAATTTTTAGAATTCCGTACCCAAAGGGTAAAAACGGGACCCTATTACTAAGACTCCGCTGTCCGTCTGTCTGTCTGTCTGTCGCCAGGCTGTATCTCATGAACCGTGATAGCTAGAAAGTTGAAATTTTCACAGATGATGTATTTCTGTTGCCGCTATAACAACAAATACTAAAAACAAAATAAAATTAATATATAAGGGGGGCTCCCATACAACAAACGTGATTTTTTTGCCGTTTTTTGCTTGATATCAATAACGACAACAGGTAGACAGTTGAAATTTTCACAGATGATGTACTTTTGTTGCCACTATAACGACAAATACTAAAAACAGAATAAAATTCATTTTTAAGGGGGGCTCCCATACAACAAACGTATTTTTTTTTGCCGTTTTTGGTACGGAATCATTCGTGCGCACTTGGCCGGTTTTTTATCAGCATATCATAGCATTTCCATAATAAATAAAATAAATAAATAAAGAATACAAACGTTTATTATGCTTGTACACCACATTTTCACAATGCTTAAAGTAAAAAAATCTTCAGCATCACTTCACTTCACTTTAGGTGACAGATCTACTATTTTAAGAACAAATATTATTTATTTGGTCACTGAAAATGCATTTATTAGGTAATTGTTAAAATCATACCCGAAAAAAAATATGAAAAAATAGTACAAATGGCAGCCCCGCCCGTATCAGTCTCGTGTCAGTCTGAATGATCGTGTAATTCCTCTCTGTGAATACAATAAATGGGAAAAGGCTCTTAAAATGTATCGCAATTTTATCTAAAACCTAAACTATTTATAATAACAACCTTCATATTAATTTTAAGAAATGTATATACCTAAGTAACTAATAAAAAGCGTTCAAAATTAAATTACAAAGTCAATTTTCAATAGTAATAAAATAAAATGAATTAGTATCAAAGTATACTTACTTAATTTCACTCACGTAATATGAAAGATGCAATAAAGTAATTTAAGTCTAGGTAAATAGACAAGATCATACCTGGACAAATTTATATTTATGATGATGGCGATGATGATAATCTAATCCTAATAATTCTTATAGCTAAGAATTCTGTACAATCCTAAAACCCAATATAATTGTTGTTGCAGATGATTTAGATTCCGTCGAAGAGAATAATTTTTTCAAGTTATTAATCAACCAATCGTCGAATGAATATAGTGAAATTTTAGTTGATGCAGAAGCCGAACATACAGAAATAACACACTCATCGCAAAGAAAGCGGAAAAAGAGAAGCAGAAACGAGGCTGATTGGTTGAAAAATAGAAGAAAAAGGTTGAGGAATATGGGAAAAATGTATATTAACAAATCGCAGAAACTCGTACGGGAACGTCAAGTTAAAGGACCTTGTCCCAATACTTGCAGATTGAATTGTAGCTCTAAGTTCACGGAAGAAGAGAGGCAAGATATTTTTAAAAAGTTTTGGGATTTGGGTAACGTTACATTACAATGGAGGTACATATCCGGCTGTGTGAAAAACGATTGTCCAAAATACAGACGTCTTGTCGGTCACGTTAAAAACCGAGCTCCAAACGCATGTTTTTATTTTGATTTGGCGAATGAAAGGGTCAGAGTTTGTAAAAAATTCTTCGTGAATACCCTTGATATATCCGAAAAGTGTATTCGCACTGTTCTAATGAAACGTTCAAAAGGTCAAATGATTGATGAACGTGGTAAAAGGAAACGAAAATCTAATAATGACATCACAGAGGCATGTACAGACGATAGCACATCAGACATTATATGTTGAAGTTCGTTTTTATGTCCTACAAGCTCAACTTGATGTGCTATCGCTATTATCGTGTGTACATGTTCGACTTAACTAATTTATTCAACTAGAAATGTTATAAAGTTAAAAGTTGAAAATGAATTGCTTTGATAAATAAAAATTAGTAACAACAAAATAACTTTGTTTTATTTTATTCTTCCTATACTTACATTATGATATCATTGAAAAAATAGTTAAATTATTATTTTTAAATGCTGTATTTGCAGAAAGTACCTTATACGGAAAAATAAATACTTACTTACTAGGATGGTGCAGCGACCCAAAGTGAATCTTGGACTCCGATAATAAGAGCTTCCATCTGGGTCTGCCCTGCGCCACTTCCTGCCACCAGTCATCCGCGTGGAGGTCGCCTAGATCCTTCTTAACCTCGTCTCCCCAGCGGTATCTGGGACGCCCAACCGGTCGACGACTATTTGGCCGTCCCAGGTACGCACGTTTCACGGCACGATCTTCATCTATTATCTCGAGGTGGCCGAGCCAGCGACGTCAGTGTACTTTTATTTCGCCTATGATGTTTGGTACGGCCATCTGATCTTCCAGCTCGGTGTTTTTCCTTCCTTCTCCACAATCCATCTTGTGTACGTACTGGCCCCAGAATCTTCCACCAGATGTTTCTCTCCGTCACCAAGAGCTTGGTCTCTTCTTTGAGTGTCAGTGTCCAGGCCTTACATCCGTACATCAATATGGGTCTTATTACGGACTTGTATATGCCGATTTTTGTGCGTTTACTAAGAAGTTTGGACACTAACACAATATGCAAGGCTGCACTACAACGGAGGGCGTTCTGTATTCTGGTGTCTATTTCCTCTTCCTTGGTGTTGGTATCCGTTATGGTACAACCCAGATATTTAAACCTATCCACCTCTTTATAGGTGACATCTCCAACTTTGAAATTTAACCTCGGCACTCGGACATTTTAGTACCGTCGCATGTGCAAATATTCGGTCTTTTAGTGGTTAATTCTGAGACCGACTTTACTTGCTTGACCTTCTAGTGTTTCCACTGCTATTGTCAGCCCGTCCTTCGTTTCCCCTAATAAAGCAAGGTCGTCCGCGTATTCTATCACTTTATGATTTACAGTAAATAAATAGTAGGTAGGTACCTACTGTGACTAGTAAAAAAATCGTTCTGAAGCAAGACTTGCTAGGTGATTGCGTAAAGTCAATCGTATTTATTTGACAGTTCATATTGAATCATAATCATACAAATTGCAGCCGATGGAATACGATATGAACTGTCAAATGAATACGATTACCTTATGCAATCGCACCCCGGGTGTATTACACTTACGATCCTTACGATCACATCCATTTCGGTTAGTATTTTCAGTGTTTAGAGAATTTTTCTGCAAAGTGTTAAAGCAAGTGAGTTGCCAATCGTATGTTTTGTTTTTTGACACGTCGCAGTAAATATGGAGATGTTCCTGTGTGTAAATTATTATGTGTTCCCTTCTTTAAGACAATTCTGCCCTCTATGGTATGAATTCTAGACTTGCACCACAGATAATATAAGACTATACTTGTACTTGCACCAAGGGTGCCGTGCGCATCTTCACCTCTTCTTGCCGTTCTGATCCTAGCCACAGAACCGGTAATGGATATCTTCGTAACTGATGCACATTGTTCCTTGCCTGCTCATACAAAACTTACCTAATTTTCAAAAGGCACTGAAATTTGAATTATTTTGAATGTACTTACCAACACATGTCCAAAACCACCTTTTCAGTTCAAGGCAGCTTTTAGCTGACAAGAAAAACTATCTGTATGCCAAATTTCCTTGAAATCAGTTCAACCCTTTTTGTTGTTTTCGTTTTCGTGAATGAGTAACTAATATACAATTAAGTAGGATAGGCATGGGAAATTATTAGTAATTTATTTCAAGTAATGAAAATAATAATATTTTGTGTTTATAAACAGAATTTGTATTGAAATTATTACATACATACTTACATGCACAAGAGTTTTACCTAAGAGACTATCCTAGTAACAATAGTATAATTCCTATTCTTATGATTAAAATATATTTGCTGCATACATAAACTAAATTGTTATTTTACATTACCATATTTTTTGGCAGTATGTATGTATTTAAGCTTGCTGAACTGACGCAATTGACTATAAGGGAGGGATTACATGATCATGTAGACTGATATAGGGCTGCCATTAGTTCGATTTATTCTTAGAAAAAACAGTACAAATGGCAGCCCTGTATCAGTCTGGTGTCAGTCTGAATGATCATGTAATCCCTCTATATGTATAAATGGAAAAAGGCTCTTAAAATGTATCGCAATTTCATCTAAAACCTAAACTTTTTTTAATAACAACCTTGATATTGATTTTAAGGAATCCATATAAGTAACTTATAAAAAGCGATAAAAGTTAAGAAGTAAATTTTCAAAAGTAATAAAATAAAATGAATTAGTATCAAAATATAGAAATAGATCATACCTGGAATTTTATATATTTATGATAATTTAATCCTAATAATTCTTATAGCTAAGAATTCTGTACAATCCTAAAACCCAATATAATTGTTGTTGTAGATGATTTAGATTCCGTCGATGAGAATAATTTTTTCAAGTTATTAATCAACCAATCGTTGAATGAATATAGTGAAGTTGTAGTTGACGCAGAAGCCGAACATACAGAAACAATACGCTCATCGCAAAGAAAGCGGAAAAAGAGAAGCAGAAACGAGAACGATTGGTTGAAAAATAGAAGAAAAAGGTTGAGAAATATGGGAAAAATGTATATTAACAAATCGCAGAAACTCGTACGGGAACGTCAACTTAAAGGACCTTGTCCCAATACTTGCAGATTGAATTGTAGCTCTAAGTTCACGGAAAAAGAGAGGCAAGATATTTTCAAAAACTTTTGGGATTTGGGTAACGTTACATTACAATGGAGTTACATATCCGGCTGTGTGAAAAACGGTTGTCCAAAATACAGACGTCTTGTCAGTCACGGTAAAAATCGAGCTCCAAACGCATGTTTTTATTTTGATTTGGCGAATAAAAGGGTCAGAGTTTGTAAAACATTCCTCTTGAATACCCTCGATATATCCGAAAGGTGTATTCGCACTGTCCTAATGAAACGTTCCAAAGGTCAAACTATCGATGAACGTGGTAAAAGGAAACGAAAATCTAATAATGACATCACAGAGACATGTACAAACGACAGCACATCAGACGTTATATGTTGACTTTGAGATCGTCTTTATGACCTACAAGCACAACTTGATGTACTATCGCTATTACCATATTATTACATGTTTGACTTAACTAATTTATTTATCTAAAAGAAATGTTAGAAATTGAATTGATTTATAAATACAAATTTGTAACAACAAAGTAACTTTGTTTCATGTTATTATTCCTATACTTACATTACACTATGATATTAACGAACAAATTAGTTGAATTATTTATTTTTAAATGCTGTATTTGCAGAAAGTACAGTAAATAAATAGTAGGTACCTAACATATTGTGACTAGTAAAAAAATCGTCTGAAGCAAGACCGAGTAAGTCCATAGGTACCTACATTACATATGTTCTAGTACAAAAAATATCACTCATACATTTTACGGTAGAAGTTTTACTAAATAGGGTGTTCTTATTAGCTATATATGCGCTTTGCCTCCCTTCGAACAAGACTTTACTATTTCATTGATTGTATACAGAATACCCAGTTAGTAATAAAGTATACCTACAATCTAATTAATTATTAGATATTCACAAGACGTTAAGCCACAAACACATCAACTTGAAGTCATTGCGCGTAGGTACCGACGCGAATCATGATAGCTAGTGTGTTTGGATTGGACGCAATATGCTGAAAATACATGGTTCACTTCTGCCTTTCAATTTGGATAAAGCAACGAAATTGAATCATATAAACATACACGAATCATTCGATGTCAATCATACATTTCTGCGCCTTTCAACTAAAGTGAATCCATTCGTCCGTGACTATATCGATTTTAAAGGGCTTTGGGTAAAGTTGGCGTCGTTCTCAAATGTTGCGGCCACTCTTGGAAGTTATTTATTTTGAAAGAACAGTTTAAAAGAAACAAGTTTTAGTATGGAGCTCATATGGCTAAATGACATCGCAGTCGAGATATTAACCTTTGCATTTTTAGGGTTCGTACCCAAAGGGTAAAAACGGGACCCTATTACTAAGACTCCGCTGTCCGTCTGTCTGTCTGTCTGTCTGTCTGTCTGTCTGTCACCAGGCTGTATCTCATGAACCGTGATAGCTAGAAAGTTGAAATTTTCACAGATAATGTATTTCTGTTGCCGCTATGACAACAAATACTAAAAACAGAATAAAATTATTATTTAAGGGGGGCTCCCATTCCCATACAACAAACGTGATTTTTTTGCCGTTTTTTGCTCGATATTAATAACGACAACAGGTGGACAGTTGAAATTTTCACAGATGATGTATTTTTATTGCCGCTATAACAACAAATACTAAAAACAGAATAAAATTAATATTTAAGGGGGGCTCCCATTCAGCAATTGTATTTTTTTTTGCCGTTTTTTGGTACGGAACCCTTCGTGCGCGAGTCCGACTCGCACTTGGCCAGTTTTTCAAAGAAAATCAACAATTTAAATCATTTTCCTAACCAAACTAATTTTTATTGCATATTCTCATCATAATCACCATATAAGTTGCCTAAATTAATGCTCGAAGATCTCGAATGATTCACAGAGTTGATGCGGAGATTCTCGGGGCAGGCCTAAACCTAGCATTGGGTGTTATGCGGATGATGATGATTTTGATGAAAATATGCTCCAAGTCCACAGGAAGTGGACCTGGATGAGCCCAGACGGTACAGTCAGAAATGAGATAGATTTTATCATGTCGACGAAAAAGCAAATATTCAATGATGTCACTGTGATCAACGCCGTCAAGACGGGGAGCGATCACCGATTGGTACGTGGCATATTGAATATCAATCCAAAGCTGGAAAGATCTCGACTGAATCTCGTCGAATCCAACTCGGGCGTGTAGCATTCGGGAAGCTTCGAAAAATCTTTGCGTCCGAATTACCTCAGTGTCTCAAGACGAAAGTCTATGAACAGTGTGTATTGCCAGTGATGACTTACGGCAGTGAAACGTGGTCGCTAACTATGGGTCTCATGAGGAGGCTCAAGGTCACCCAGCGTGCAATGGCGAGAGCCATGCTCGGCGTTTCCCTGCGTGATCGAATCAGAAATGAGGAGATCCGCAGGAGAACTAAAGTAACCGAAATCGCTCGAAGGATTGCTCAGCTGAAGTGGTAATGGGCGGGACAGATAGCAAAAATAACTGATGGCCGTTGGGGCGGAAAGGTTTTGGAATGGCGACCGCGCACCGGACGACGCTCCGTGGGTAGGCCCCCGACAAGGTGGACCAACGATCTGATGAAGGCCGCGGGAAGCCACCGGATGCGGGCAGCGCAGGACCGATCGTCGTGGAGATCCTTAGGGGAGGCCTATACCCAGCATTGTGTGTTATGCGGCTGATATGATGATGATGATGATGCTCTAGGAATTAGTTTGGTAAGGAAAATGCTTTAAATCATTGATTTTCTTTGAAAAATACAAAGGTTAATCAAATATCTCGGCTCCGATGTCATTTAGCCATATGAGCTCCATACTAAAACTTGTTTCTTTTAAACTGTTCTTTCGAAATAAATTACTTCCAAGAGTGGCCGCTAATAAAAATGATGACGCCACATGTCCATAGTTAGTTACCCAAAGCCCTAACACCTAATATTATTTGAAAAGTTTTTCTATGTTTTATATTGGATATAAGCTGCCGAGTACAAGATACTCGATCACGAATCACGATACACGACGCGTGTCATGAGTGTCATGACACGCGTTGTGTCGAAGCTACGCGGTGGCGAGTAGTGGGTGACCTGACCCACCTTTGAATTACTTGCAGTGTTTTATTCAGGTATCTAAATTTAGAACTAAAGTTGATAACTCTGAAAAACTTTTCTTAACTATACTTACATTTCATTTTCATTATTTTTTTATATAGGCATAAGCCTATCAGTATCCGTAGCACGAACAAAATCTATCGAATCTACCGAGAAAAAAAATGTGCGTAAAAATCGATACATTAGTTTTGTATGGGAAATTTGTACAGCCGATTCTACCGCCGAAAAGCGAAATGTGATTTCTTATCGACAAATTCTTTATCGAGTACTTTCACGCGAGTTGCTTTTCTCGATAGATATTTGTGTAAGGAGTACTGATGCTGAAATGACGATAAAATGTCACAGTCATGCATGGCTGATAGACCAAAATCGAGAGACACTGGTCTTACATAAAACTCTCATTGGTCTGAATGATGCAGTATAAAATTTCTTTTACTTTTTCTATACTTTATATTCTAGTTGTGATTGTGACAATCATTCAGTTTGATAATATGGTTCTCTTGAGTGATAGCGATAGCTCGGCATTTGCTAAACGACCTGCAGCATCGCCAGCGGGTCCTGCCTTGCCTGCTGATGTAGTGCTTCATGAACCGATTCTTGCCAATCATTAGGATCCTTCTCCCATTCGCCTCGACGAAGGCAGCCACGCCAGACCCCATCGGCATCAAATTCCGCATAGATGGTCGTGTTGTTAGTACTAACGCTGAAAATTTTGAGTTAGTTAATATTATGTAAGCAATAATATTTTTATTTCAGTTAATACCGCGATATTCATTTTGCAATCGATTTCAATAATATGCAAACCTTCACTTGACCGACCTTCCTTTGTAATAAAATCCAACATATTTGTAAAATGTGTTTAGGTAGTTACATAATAATGAACTCGACTGCACAGCAATAATCCTAGGTACTTTAACGCGATTCAAATATCAGTTAGTAATAATAGGTAAGTTTACATGTGACATGCCTTTATTCGCAACGAGTCACACTGAATCATGTCACACTGTGAATGGTTAAGATAAAAATTCGCTTTTCTCGTTGCGATTTTTTTTCTCAACCAGTGACAGTGTGGCTCTGAATAATCACATAAAAAGACTTACTCACACTTCTTTGTGTTATCAGAGTTTGCAATGAAAATAGAATCTGCGAATTATTATTTGTTTATTGAGAAGTAATTAACTTAAACTTATCATCACACTAAGCGCACCCTCCACGAACGAGAAATGTGTCTCCCACTCGCGACGTTGCGGTTTTCTATTTGAATTTCAATTATTAGAAAACAGTATGACGAGTCTAGTAGGTTTCTAATAAATGTTTCTGTCTCTCCTATGTATTCCTATTATGGAATTGAGTGGCATGACGATATTATCGTCGCCACTCTCTTGCTCGTGGAGGTTACGCCACTTAAAAACTACGATATATAAATTATTTGAATTAAATTTCAACAAGTTATTATTGAATCATTAGCTTAAACACAACTATTTCGTGCTGAGTATAGCAGATAAACAATGGGCGATAAATAAACTAAAACTATGCTATTTTAGGTTTTCGTCAGTCACTACTTCATTAGAAATAGCTTCAGGAACTTCATCAGATGCATCTTTATTTTGTGTAGTCGTATTTGTCGTAGTGGTCACATCAGATAGTTTCTTCATTTCATCTGCTGTTATACTTTGTACTAAAGTATCGATCATATCTGAGGTAGACTCTGAAGTATTTTCTGGCATATTATCGCCATTTTGATTATATTCTGATGGTGGCTCATTTACAGAAAAATCAGAATAATTGTTTTCATTTATATTTTTCACATCATTGTTAACTTCAAGTGCTTTGTTTTGGAGAGGATCTTCCATTACCGCATTTTCTGACGGCTCCATAGATTCTGAGCGTGTTTCAACAATCGTAGGAACAGAAGTGAAGAGGAAGTCTTGGATCACACTAATGGGTTGTGACTTTTGTAGTTTCTCTAGTTCTCGCTCTTCACCATCAGAAAGGATTTCAATAGGCGCCTCATCTCTAACAACTTCTATAACATCATCATCAGAAAATATGTCACTGACAGCTTGTGATGAAACTCCACTTATCATAACGTTCATGCATCCGTCACCTACAAGAATTATCAGAAAAATAAGGTATTAGCACAAACTTAAGATAGTTTTTTATCTTCACATCTATAAACTACTGTTTGTAATGAAGCTAATGAACGGAAATAAAAAAAAAATTACATGCATTACATTATAGTGAAAATTGTATTTTCTTTATCATATTATATTATTACAGTTTTGAATTAATTATTTAACCTTTAACTCCAGGAAAATGGGACAATAGATATTTCATTGTTGTCCGGCTACCTCAGTAGCCGCGTGGGATTTAATGAATTATCATGTCTCAAATTAACCGATTATTTAGGTTCTATTAAATTAACAGAAATAACATAAATTATAATTTCCTTAAAATTTAACAAAGTTATTTAAGATTTATTTATTTATATTTAGTGTACCCACACTCTATGTATAAGTTAAATAACCATTTGGGCCTGGTTAATTATAAAATGGATGTATATATTCCTTCGGATTGTTATGCTTATTTAGAATGTTTTTAATCTCTTGATTCATTGTCAAGAGCATGACAGGGCAACTTCTAGTCACTTTCTTTATATACATCGCCAAATTCTTCGATATCATTTTTTTCCTATCACCAAGTATTTTAAACCACCTAGACTTAGTATTATGCATTCACCTTCAGTTTCCTGGATTTCAGGTTCTGAAAATAAACTTCTATGTATAATCCCCGCCAATTGGTAATGGGCCTAGCGGCCATGTTTTTAACCTCAAAAACGAAAAACAATTGTGATTTTTTATACACTTATTGAAAATAATAATTCAATAAAAAATATATTAGATTACCTATTAGAATTTTCTTGTTTCATGTCATTTTAGTTGCGGACACTTGCGGTTCACGTTAACGTGGATGTTAATGTGACAAGGTTCCTGGGCATTACCAATTGGCGGGTATTATACATACAGTTTTCACTAGGTACCTGTGGCGAAGGGTCCATAGTAGTTGATTCCCATCGGCTTACCTTTTAATAGGTACTTAATGATTCACATGATTACATTAAGATTAGTTTGAACAATCTCGAATAATAATTAATTCTTTTCCCATAGATTTTAGATAAAATAATATTTGAACAAGCGATAACGATTTTCGGCGTATTGATTTTTAAAACACTATACAATACAAACAAAATGTCTTTGTACACACATACAGGCTATGTATCAAACCCAAATACATTTTAAGGAGGAGAAGATTCATTAAAAATAATAGTCTTCTGTAATATCTTATTGAAGTCGATAAAATACAACGAATTATCGAATGGTTCGAGAGCAAAAGGAATTTCCTGCTATAATTACTACACAAAGCGGATTGGATACTACGTTTTATGACGTATTTAATGCCTGTATTATAATAGTGTTTAACTATTATTCTAAAATTAGACAGGTAGTTTAACTAGAAGTAAAAAATTATACTTAATCCACGAATGATATGAAAGATCAAGAATAATATTGCTATTTTATATGAACGATAAAAATATAGAATAAAGTTTATTTTTTAAATAATAATCAACGATTAAAATTTTATTCTGGTCCCAAACGTTAAAATTTATCAAAAATAAACTACTTTCCTCTAACATTTCGTAACAAATTCAATATTATCAATATACTAACATATTTTTCAATCAGTACAATATAATCATGATAGCTAATGAAAAACAAGCTTTAAAATCGCTTATTGAGGTTTTTCTTTAATTTTTTAAATGCCACATTCCACAACTTGGACTTTGGACGCAGTTCCGTCTATGGTTAATGGGTATGGTCTCCTAAAACCATTACATGGCCACTGACAATTCGTACTTTGCTTTTGCAGGCCTTCGTACATCTTTTGGAACACCTCCAATAGCTTGTAGCATCGTTTCCATATTCCAGGTGGTACCGGTGTCCCGCAAGGACCAACACTTTGCCCCCTTTTGTTGTCGTTACTATTATTCCTATAAAAATAAATGACAAGATAGAAATGAACTCTGCAACGAATATGCAAGATACTGCGTCATTAGATTAGATCTACAAATATCACCTAATGGAAATGTGAAACAGATTCTGTAAATATGCCAGATTGAAATCCAGATTTGATTCTACAAGTTTATTTGACTTTAGCATTAGTGATTGTGATCTCCTATAAGATCATACTCGTAGTGTTCTTGATCGTTTACCTCTTCGATAGTTCTTACTTTCGCTAGGCATTGGGATGTGTAATAATAAGAGCACAACCACGTGGCTATTGGACCACACCTCTTCCGCTTGTGGTAAGTATATCCGTCCAAGTTAAGCAAAGGTTTCCCGCGCCGGGACTTGCTGAAGTGAATTTTGAAATCTGAAAACTGCGATTATAAATATGTGGTATGGTAAATATAGCATTAGTAAGAAATACAAATACAAAATCTTTATTCCAAAAAATGGTAGGTTTTGCAAATAAATGGTAGATAGTAATTTAATCGAAACAAATATGACCTATTTAAAATATTTTACTGTGGTAACTCGTTTTTAACGTCAAATATATTGGTTCCATAGAAGGAAAGAAAGTTTACAAATATTATTTTTCTGGCCCTTGCATTATTTATTCTGTGCCCTTGCTTGTGACGGTAAGCCATACAACATAGAATAATGTAGGGGCATCTTCAGTAAATACTAACATAAAGAGTTTCTATTTTTTTAGCATTCTTATGGAGCATTTACACGGCTCAATTTTACGGGCGACTTGTTGTTAGACGACATTAGTCAAATTGAGCTTTTTTATTTATTTAATCTCTTTATTGTACTACTAGCGGCCGCCCGCGACTTCGTCTGCGTGGAAAGTTTTATTGCTTTCCCTCGGGAACAATACGTTTTTCTGGATGAAAGGTACCTTATGTCCTTCTCTGTATCCCTGACAACGTGTATGTAAAATTTCATGATGATCGGTTCAGTAGTTAAGACGTGAAGGCGTAACAAACAAACAAACAAACAAACTGACTTTCACATTTATAATATTAGTAAGGATAAATAAATGAACACACAATAAAATAATGAACAAGAGACGGACATAATTCTAAAAGTATTGTCTCCCAGTCAACCCTTAGGGAACAGAGGCGGTACATTTAATATTTTTATCGACAATCACTTGTAAAATGGACTCGTAAACCTAATTTCAATGAGGTGGCGATTTAATTTTATAATCGATTGTCGATAAAAAGCCCTAGTCGACTTAAGTCGCCTAGCAAGTCACCTGTAAAATCGACCCGTGTAAATGTCGCATAAGCTTTGAAACCAATTTAATCATTCATAATTCTTCCAAGTAGACGTAAGTACAGTTACTAATGCTATCCTTCGTCTTCTTGACCAGTCTTCCAAGTCTCGACTTAGACATGCTATGAGTCTTCGCTATAGCCCTGATGCTGCAGCCATCCTGCACAACTTGCCTTACCGCCTCCAAAACATCCAATTCGTTGTTCGAAGGTCTTTTTCCTCGTTTTGAGCCTGGGCAATAGAAACGTTATTATGAAGAACGTTTTAAATTGAGCTGGTGTCGACTTGTATAACCATACTTTTTAAAATCTAAGCGAAAACTTCATAACAGATAGTTTGGAACGTTTAACCAGTACTTACTTATAAAAAACTTGAAAAACATAATACTTATTTATTTATTGAATCCTTAGGAAGTCCAACGACTAGCTTAAAACAAATATCACTAGTTATAACAGTTGGAAGTAAATAACTTCCTACCGTGTATTCCCAGTAGTACCAGTGGAGTAGTCCCATGATGGGACTACTGGTATTTTTTTTCCCAGTGGTTCAGGAACAATTTGGCTTACATTGTCGTCCCGGCTTTGTTGGAGTTTTGAAAATCTTAAAAAAATAGGTTTATATGTACTTACGGACTATAAAATGAAACACATAGGTACCTACTACTAACAGTTTTAATGTAACAAATCAATTGTTGTCACTTATAGTAAGCAATTCCGATTTTAAGAGCTTATTACACCTTCCTGAATAACGGATCCGGAATTCAGAGTCCGATTTAGGACGAGAAATTCAGTCGCCAATTAGACCATCCTGAATAACGTATCCGATATCACAGCTTAACGATCATACAGTTGTTACTCAAAGTGGTTTGAGGTTGTTTTGAGATTGTTTTGAGACATAAGTACATGAGTGGGGCGACTGTGCTACCTACCACAGCCTAAAAAGTATTTAGTTCCGTACGCCGCCGTACGGTTATATATTTGGTATGGTATAAATATATATATGTTGATTATAAATAACCAACACCAAAAAAAGGATGTTGAGGGGACCTATTTTTGAATCGCTCGACTAGCGTCGAGCGCTCTTTTCGACTGATTTTCGTTCAACATATTATGACTCAATACAATGAGATGTCAAACGAAAATCAGTAGAAAAGAGAGGGATTCAAAAATAGGGCCCCAAGTTGCATAATTTTTTAGTGTTTGTTACCTACCTACTTACCACAGAATTCTGTAATTTGTAAACAGATTAAAAAAAAATATCTTTAAGGATATAATTGGTTCCATTGAAATTGAATTTTCAAGTACCCAATCCATATCTTTATTTTTTTGAAATTCAAAAAAGCAAATCACATAGTGACAGCCCTGACACTTTTAGTCGTTGCGCCAACTGTCTAGACGAACGGCGGCTTTTTTTCGTCAATATAAAAGGCGTTGACTGACTGTATGACTAAATACTGTGGTACTACTGTATCGGAGAGCCGAGCGTCCTGAATGCGATTACACTGTCCTAATTGCTTCCGATGTAGTATCCGTTACGTCGGAGACCATTTCTATCCTAACTAGGATCCTAAATCGGACACTACCTTCCTGAATGCAATTACACTTCTCTGAATTTAGGACAGACTTCATATCGGATCCGATATTCAGGATGATCTAATAAGCTCTTTTGTTTGTTTGCTTTTACGAATTAGTTACACTAGGTATCAAGAGTTCTGATGAATCACATTAATTAATACATTTGTTTCTCGCACATCGCTATACCGAATTACCAGATGAATACTTAGAATGGTGGTGATATTCATAACCACTGCACAATAATACCTTTCCCCGTCCTCTCCGGATAGTATTGAATTCGTTTTGCTCCATATTAAACAAATATTATCACAACACAATTTTTGATGTTTCATGTTGTCTGTTGTCAATTATTTGATGTTTTGTTAAGTACTTAAAAACTGTGTGACATGTTACCATGAAGTTTTTAATTAGGAAACTATATTATAAATAACTATATATAAACTATGCGTTCTACGCGTCTGAGTATCATATGGGACTACTGGGAATTGAAATCCCAATAGTCCAGTTAGTGGAACCTCTGGGGAACCTGGGGAAAAATACCAGTAGTCCCATCATGGGACTACTCCACTGGGACTAGGGGGAGTACACGCTTCCTACAGGGCTTCGCATATAAAAAGCTAGTATCTACATTTATTACATAAGACTGATGAATCTTAATAAATTCCGACTACAATCTTTGTTACTATCAGCACATCTCACAACAATGATCAAAAAAAAACATAGGAGTAATTTCTACGAGACTTTTAGATATTATTTAGTTAAATTCAAAGCACAACGTAAAATCTTTCGATTTATTCTTTTAAATTCAGATTCTTGTTGGCTGCCCACCAACCCACCATACTACACCTACAGTATTGCTCCCATGCCTTGGCTGTGCATGCAGCATGGGTGTCACACTTCCAGGTCTTCTTGCCGCACTGGTGGCACGAACTTCGGCAGTTTACTCATATTCAGAAATTTCTATAGGTACCTCATTTTATTTATTTTATTTAGATGAATTGAAAGCACAGCGTAAAACATCGATTTATTCTTTAAAATATCATTCAATGAGCTCAATGTATTGATCTAGCTAGACTTAGGGTGGTTTGTGTTGTGGTGGTTTGTGGGAGGTGATTGTGATCGTTGTTCAGGTTTAAAATATCGTCTTCTATTGCGTGGACCTTGGCCGTGCATTCAGCATGTGTGCCACACTTCCAGGTCTTCTTGATGCGCTGCTGGCAGTTTCTTCGGCAGTTTACTCATATTCAGATATTTCTAAGATACCTAATTTTGTTTATTTTTAACCGACTTCAAAAAAAGGAAGAGGTTCTCAATTCGATTGTATGTTTTTTTTTATCGTTGTTCGCGCATAGCTTCCTCATTTATGGATAGATTTGATGATTCTTTTTTTGTTTGATTGAGTTTTCTTGCGAAATGGTCCCATTTAATTTTTTTTCAGATCGGTTTAGTAGTTTTCAAGTAATCCTGAAAATACTATGATTTTGCATTAACTACCTTGACGACTTTTTTATCGTTGTTCGCGCATATCTTCGTTATTTATAAACCGATTTTGATGATTCTTTCTTTGTTTGATAAAAAATTCTTGCATGATGGTCCCATTTAATTTTTTTTTCAGATCGGTTCAGTAGTTTTCAGGTAATCCTGAAAATACTATGATTTTGCATTAATTACCTTGATGACTTTGTTATTTATGAACCGATTTAGCTGATTTTTTGTTGGAAAAAGGATACCTTAACTGTAGTTCTTTTAATTTCATTGACATTAAACCTTGGACCTCGAAGATATCCAAGGGAACTCCTCAAACTCAAATAGAATATGTATTGTGATTGAGATATTGGTAGGCTTATGAAATTCCAAAACAAAACCGAGCTATGGTCTGTTTGCTATTGCTACGTACGTTCTGGACTAGACTTGGACTCAGAAGGCACAACCGGAGCTCCTTTGGAAATTGAGTAATGGGCATTTTGAAAACATATAAAGTTAAAGAATATTACACGCTTACATACCACAAAAAAGTTGAAAATAAAAAAGGTTTTTTAAAAAAAAGAAAAACCGCCTTCAAAAACCTAAAAATAAAAACGAAAACAGGTTCAAAATTAAAATGCACTAAAAAGCAATAAATAATATTCAAATCACCAATACGCATATCAATTTTAATAAAAAACGTCTAATGAAGTCGGGTGGGGCTTTTAGAATTAAAAAAAGTTGTCCTCCAGTTCCAGTTCCAGCCCCACCCGACTTCAAAAGACGTTTTTTATTAAAATTGATATGCGTATTGGTGATTTGAATATTATTTATTGCTTTTTAGTGCATTTTAATTTTGAAGCTGTTTTCGTTTTTATTTTTAGGTTTTTGAAGGCGGTTTTTCTTTTTTTTAAAAAGCTTTAATTTGGACGAATTGAAAGCAGAACTTTAAAACAACACTTTATTCTTTAAAATATCATTCAATGAGGTCAATGTATTGCTCTAGACTTAGGGTATTACGTATTTTGTGGCTGCTGGTTTGTGGGAGGTGATTGTGATCGTTGTTCAGGTTTATAATATCGTCTTCTATTGCGTGGAACTTGGCCGTGCAATCAGCATGGGTGCCAGCCACACTTCCAGGCCTTCTTGATGCGTTGCTGGCAGTTACTTCTGCAGTTTACTCATATTCAGAAATTTCTAAGATACCTAATTTTGTTTATTTTACGAATTGAAAGCAGAACTTTAAAACAACAATTTATTCTTTAAAATATCATTCAATGAGGTCAATGTATTGATCTAGACTTAGGGTATTAGGTACTTTTGGGCTGGTGGTTTGTGGGAGGTGGTTGTGGTCGTTATTCAAGTTTACAATTTCGTCCTCTATCGTGTGGACTTTGGCCGTGCAGTCAGCATGTGTGCCACACTTCCAGGTCTTCTTGATGCTTTGCTGGCAGTAACTTCGGCAGATGAACACGTAACCTCCTACTACGAGTTGCTTTGTACCCCTCGCTGAAGTTCTGTAAAACACTGCAATACCATTTGTATAACTATTATTTTAATATCGAATTTAATATATAAACAATAATAGAGGAATGCTCTATGCCCAAATAAGTGCAAAAATATCATTATATGTATTTTTATTTATTCTTTTTATTTTATATATTTACATATGAATCAACAGTTAGGATAATCACTATAGTATTCTAAATATATTTAATTTTATTTTAAATGACATAGTTACAGACAACAGATTAAAACTTAAACAATAAAACTTAATAATAAGAAGGTACAGCAATCTGACTGATGTCCAATTACAACTATGTTTAACTGTGGTAAGGTTATTTATTAATCTTACAATAATAGTAACAAATTATAATAAGGTACACACAACACAACAACAGATAGACTAATAAAATGATAAGTAGATTTGATGATAACTCTCAGCTTCCAATTTAAAAGTGATTTTTTAAATTTAGAAATACTAATGTTAAACATATCAAAATCAACACAAACCAAATTAAAAAGTCTACACATTCTATGCAATGGATTATTCATGGAAAATGTTTTGTTGAACATGGTATACTAAATAGTTGTGTGTGTTTATAAATCAGAAAGCCATTAACAGATTCACACAATTAAAAATAAGATGATAAAAACCGGCCAAGTGCGAGTCGGACTCGCGCACGAAGGGTTCCGTACCAAAAAACGGCATAATAAATCACGTTGGTTGTATGGGAGCCCCCTTAAATATTTATTTTATTTTGTTTTTAGTATTTGTTGTTATAGTGGCAACAGAAATACATCATCTGTGAAAATGTCAACTGTCTACCTATTGTCGTTATTAATATAGAGCAAAAAACGACAAAAAATCACGTTAATGTATGGGAGCCCCCCATATTTATTTATTTTATTCTCTTTTTAGTGTTTGTTGTTATAGCGGCAACATAAATACATCATCTGTGAAAATTTTAACTGTATAGCTATTAAGGTTCATGAGATACAGCCTGGTGACAGACAGACATCGGAGTCTTAGTAATAGGGTCCCGTTTTTACCCTTTGGGTACAGAACCCTAAAAATGCACAACCGAGCTACATGTATACTTACACATTGATCGCTAAGTGTAGCCTACGAAATGTAAAAGTAAAATTGAAAAAATTAAAAAAAAAGACTTTATTTTTATTTGATGCTCCAGTTTTTGTTCACTTTGTGCCTGTTTCACAATTATGTTTAGGCAATAGGCACTAACTTCTGGTTTAATTAATAAATGGAACAGAATTTAGTAATATGAATATCCAAGTAGGTAGTAGAATCAAGATTGCCATAGTAGGATATTACACTATGAAAATAACTAAAATAGACCAGCCTTGCTGTTTCAATGTCTGTTAAGAGTATTATTTGTTTAACTGCGAATGCCGCAGAACAAGTCTACTCGACAAGGCGTCAGTGGATCCCATAAAATCCCATTGTAGTCGTGAATCTACTGAATACCTAGAAATTTTGTTCTCTTAACAGTCAACACACTTGACTACTTCTACATTCAATTTAATATGCACATCTACCTGTCTAATAGTAGAGGTATCCAGTGTAAACGAAGCAAAGGAACCAATGACTATATGACAACAACAGCAAAATACAAGGTTATTTTTAGTTAATACAAAACCTCTCGTGGGATTGATCAGACCATCAAACTGAACAACTTTCATTAAGGGACCAACCTCGAAATCACGAAAAAAAAAATCAGCTGTTCCATACAAAAGTACAATCCTACTCCATCGAAATGTATGAAACAGCTGATATTTTTTTTTCGCGATTCCAAGGTTGGTCCCATAATGAAAGTTGTTTAGTTTGATGGTCTGATCATCCCCACGAGAGGTTTTGTATAAACTAAAAATAACCTTGTATATTTTATGAATGAAGTGGGACCAGTAAAGGGGCATGATGGTGACCATGTTATGATAAGAGAGGAGTTTACGACAAGCAAAGGTATTGTTATAAAATGAAATGAAATAGAATAGGATATGTTAAAATATTGAGAAGTATGAAAGAATCAAAGTTTATAGATAATGACAAACGTATTGAAAATTGTTACAAAATTGAATGTACTTATAAGTACGAGAAAAGTTTATAACAAAGCTGGTTTTTGAAGAATTTTGATAATCGTTGGATACTTAATATGAGATAGAAAATAAAGTATTATTTAAATCATATCCAAAACAAGCATAGCTACTTTTTTATTTAAAAGTAAATAACATCAAAAGTAATAGGCAAAATAAATTATCATTTATTAAGGCAGGTAATAAGTGACTATAGCTTACTCTATTATTTAAGTATTTTTTTAGTGTTATAAAGGAGGAATGTGCAACGATTTTTTTTTAGTTTTAGAAATGTGTGTTTACAATCTTTACAACTCATATTTACACAATAAATAAATATTATAACTACTCTTCAACTAAATGTTATGCTTATGACAAATAATATGAACTCATTTTTATAATATTTATGATAAAATATATTAAGTAATTACATTACTGTTAAGTTAAAAAAAAGGGGTAACAATATTAGTGAATAATATTTTCAGTGTAAGTGTCAGAATGTTAGTTTCAAGTAAATAAATGATAGTAGGTAAGGTACACAAAAATAGGAAAAAGATTTTTTTTTTTATAGAAAAGTAAAAAAAAAATAAGTACCTATAAGTATAAACACATACAAAAAAATATTAACACTGTCATCACTAACACTAATATGGTCTCTATCATCTCTTCATTGTCATTAACAGTAATGGTCTCTACTCTATGAGCTTTTCAAACACACCCGCGATAAAACATAGGCGACATCATACAAGAATCAGCTAGCACAGTGTTTCCCAATTAGTGGTAGCATATCAAGGGGTACGCGAGACAATGTCTTACTTTTATACGGGGTACGTATTAGGAAAAACTAATACATCTTGGACCTCATCATCAGCCCCAACTCGGTGCGGATGATGATGTCCAAGTTAGGGTTTGGGTTGTCTGGGCACAGTAGAAGGGTGCCCCAGGGGCGCGTCAAAACGCGCCAAATATTGGTCAGGCAGATTTGATCTAAGTAAGGAGTGCGCATTGGGAAGAAAACAATGCACTCTATGATGGAATGAAAATAGGGCGCGGTGCGATCGAATTTCTAATAAGATTAGATTCAGACATCCAATGGTTATTACTTAGCCCACAGGACGCAAGTGCTTATGTGTAAGGAATAATTAAATTAATAGATTCGTTTGCTCTGCGATTAAAGTCATATGTGGATCCCAGATCTCTACGAACGTTGCATATGATGGATTTTCTGGGCATGGTCTTCACTAAAAATTAAAGAGTATAGAATAGAACATATTTATTTAGCACATAAGAAATAAAATAAATAAATTAAAACTACTCTTAAGACAAGCATGTGCCAAAAAGGCTTCCACTCAGCATTGTGTCGCGTCGCGGCACATTGTGACTGCACCACGACGCTGATTTTCAGTGGTCTCCTGAGTGGAGAGCGAGGGAGCAACATAATTTTACTTAGAACTATAGAGAGATATTAAGCTATTTATTATAGTAACATACACGTACAAATAACACACAAATACAAATAACATTCAATTGAAAATAAAATGAAATTATAAGAGTAAATGTTTAAAACAGCCAGTACGCGCAAACACAAAAGGACCAATAAAAAACCGTAGTAGACTGTGTCTCTATCACAGTTGGCAGGTGTTGGTACAACAATGTTCTTATTTACAATGTTCTCTTTCACAATGTCTTCTTCCATGGAATGCCAACGGTTAGCCCGGGGAACGACAGTTAAGTCCTCTAACTCATAGTCATCGCTAGCATCAGCACGCTCACCATCATCACTTTCTATAAAATAAATGAAAGGAATTGACCTGGAACGTTTTTTTGACCCTTTGACGCTTTAAACTAGTTGGAATGCTTTCTAAATATTTAGTTGGAATTAAATGATATTTTTAATGATTTACTTATTATTTATGGCTTATTGAATGGCATAAATGCGTTCCCATATTATGTTAGGAGCTTTTAGATCAAAGTGATTTCTCGATTTATTTTCTAGGTACGATATTAGAAATAAAATAATTAAATATACTAAATAATATACTAGAAAATATACGACTCGCACCAGTTTCTCGGACGGGAATCAAACCCGCGACCTTTGGAAGTCCGATCCAATGCTCTGACCGCTGAGCTACAGAGTCACTAGTGGCATTCTTATCATTAGTATTCAATTCAATTCAATTCATTTATTTGTTCATAAACATGGGTATTACAAGATTTAGTTAAGTAAGAGTATCGACAAGTACAGCCATGATTCACCTTACAGGTATATGACATGAATCATAATTTTTACAATTAGGTATTTATTATGTAATTTATGTAGGTATATATACTGAAGAATTTTTATTGTCAATAAGTCAAAGTCAAAGTCAAATAAGCTTTATTCAAATAAACTTAATTATTAAGTACTTTTGAATCGTCTATATTTTCCTACCACCCGTTCCAGACTTTTTTAGCTGACAAGAAGAACGGGCGCAAGTCTAGTTGAGGTACCCGGCTTCACTAAGGAGATTATGTGGTAGTTGAAATTTTGGAATAAAAGGGTAAACTGTGAAATATAAGAGGTATTTTTTTATTGAAGACTTACAAAACTTGTTTATAAACAAATTTTTTTTCGAGAGCAGACTATTCCCGAGCGTACGATGTCTGCATTCTGTTTCAAATGCCCTAGGATGTTATTATTTAATTTCAAAACGGCGGTTGATACAATTTTCGTAGCTTTTTTATATTGTTGTATAATTGTATTATAAATGTATTAATTAATCAAATTCGGATGACCTTCTGACGTGGCCGTGCGACCTCTTTAAGAGTAAAAACTTATTTTTCAATTTTAAATTCTAAACTATGTCAAATTTCTATTTTGTTCCGAAAAATGATTTAAAAAAAAAACCGGCCAAGTGCGTGTCGGGCCACGCGCCATAGGGTTCCGTAGTTACCTTATACCATACCATATTTAATACCACCTATCATTTTTCGTTTGCAAAAATAACTTTGTTTTTCACAGTGTTGGTATGAATGACAAAGTTATATTTGCGGTTTTGGAAAATGTGCTATATCTCAAAAACTAATTACTATATCTCGTTCAAACCAATTTTGGTTGAAAGTGTTTATTAAGATCTATAGCATATATTTTTTTTAGATTTTTCACTCTCTTATTTCAAAAGTTAAAGGGGGGGGGGGGACACACATTTTACCACTTTGGCGGTGAATATCTTTCAAACGGTTGACTTTGAGAAAAAGTTGTCTTAGGAACCTCAATGTCATTTTTAAAGACCTATCTATAGATACCCAACACGTGTTGGTTTGAAGAAAAATTTTTTTTCAGTTTCAGTTCCATGTATGGGGAGCCCCCCCTTAATCTTTTATTTTTCTTATTTTTGTTTTAAATTCGTTAAGCGGTTAACAGAATACATCTACCTACCAAGTTTCAACTGTGTAGTCTTAATACTTTCGGAATAAAGTGGCTGTGACATACGGACAGACAGACAGACAGGCAGACAGACAGACAGACATGACGAATCTATAAGGGTTCCGTTTTTTGCCATTTAGGCTACGGAACCCTAAAAATGAGCATTCGCTGCCATAGGACTTGGTTTACTCTCTGTACGTACGTACGTACCAGAAAAGAGAGTCGTCGATCGAGTATGTTTGAAATAAATTGTGTTAAAATTATCTAGGATACTTATTACTTATAAATCAACAGTATTTTTTACTAGTTCTGTTCAGTGAGACTTTTGGCTAAACCATGTAACAAAGAACCCTCGCAGGTAAGATAAGTAACTTATGTAGTGGGGTTTCAACCAATTTAAAATAAGAGGGACTGTTTTTATAAAATATTTGTAATTTTTATTTTCTTTATTTTGGAAATACAACAGTACACTGTGGAATACGGTCTTTTATTACTCACCGTAACAACCTCTTACCCAGATACCATGCTTTGTCTCGTGGAGCTTAGGGGGTTCGTGGCAATGAACAGGAAGGTAAACATCTATGCCTTGCATTGGATTCTCATTTTTGCTGATTACTTTCGCTTTACAGCCTTTTAAAATACTGGAGCATCTCCAAAGAACTTTCCCAGAAGCAAATCTGGAGAAACGTTTATAGGTGTGACCATCTACTAAGAGTAATGGGTACTTCCTCCCGAACGGTATCAGGCGAACTGTAAGAAAATCGAAAACATTATACTCTTATATTTAAGTTATAAGAAGCTCTACGAAATAAGAATTAAAATGGAACTAAGTCGTGCAGAAATATATTTCATGAAATCATGTCAAGACAGACGTTGCAGCCATTTTGGCAATTAAACTTATGTATTTAGAGCAGTGCAGTGGTTCCCAATAGATAAGAAAAAATCTTGCGTGAGTACCCCTTATTGCAGGATGGTAAATAAAAAAATAAATCAGATTGAAATCATGTAGAAGAGATTGCTGCGCATACCCCTTGATGCAACCTCGCGTACAGAGACCGGCACAGAACTTGGCAAGACAAAGATGAGACAAAAGATGCGCCGAGTTTAGTGTTTGTAGCTGCTGCGTATCTTTTGTCTCATCTTTCTCTTGCCAAGTTATATGCCGGTATGTTTACCAGTTACCACTAATTGGGAGACACTGATTTAGAGGATACCATTTAATATGTGAGAAAATGAATTAATTACTTTGTATTTGAAATTTGAATGTGAAGTATTTAATCTTGGAGGTCTTTTTAATAATATTAATAATTTTATTTATTTGTTATGGCATGGTAAAAAAAATACTAAAATAGCGAATAAGCGTTCCGGGCTGACGGGCGATTAATCGCTGATTGATTTTTCGTCTCTGAGAATAGAACATACGGATTTCTATACGTAAACGCCCACGAGCAATTTTTTGTAGCTGCGATAAACGCGGCGTTAATCGCGGCGATAATCGCGGCGCTTTTTGTCGCTGGCTTAGTAAAACCTTTGTCGTGTCATTTCGCGGGTGATTTTCGCCGCGATTATCGCAGCTACAAAAAGTCGCCCGTGAGCGGTTACGCTAATCTATTAAATTCGCATTTATGAATTAAACAATTTAAAATGGGCCCCGAAGTTCCTACGGGAAGCAGCAATTTTACTTTAGTATAATCAATTAGCACACGACGCCACGACTAAGTGATTTCAGTCTGGAAAAAAAGGGGGATTTTCGCCAGATTCCTGTTTTTTTAACTTGTATTTTAAATAATATGTATTTTCTTTTCTTTCGCATTTATAACATTAATGGAAGCACCTACAGAAGTAAAAAAAATACATGGATTTACCGTTATTTTTTATATTTTTGTTTACTAAAATTTACAAAAAATTAAATCAAAAAACTAACAGCATAAACAATTTATTTAATTTTTATAAAACCATATTTTTAGTGTCCCTAATTTGTAAGTTTTTGTTAACTTTTTCATGAAATAAAAATTATATTATTATTATAGATATTAGTTTTAATATAAAACTGTTATATTAATGTAACTAATTTATTGAGCTATGATGACTATGATTTTTTAAAACAATAATTAACACTCATCATTCGGTTGCACTTCCCTCTTTGGTATCTCCCATCGTCCGGACTTCGTTCGGCGGTTGGGTGGTTTGTGGTTGTGTTCATTTCTGCACTCCACCTCCTCGGGTCCAACGAGACAGTAGCTCTTGCAGCCTTTGTGAGTGAGCACGCATCTCCAGAACACCTTTCCTGACTTGTTCACCTTCACGCGCTTATAAACGTACCCGTCACACACCATTATTGGATACTTCTTCCCCGTCGGTAAATACTGTATTTCTGGAAGCAATCATCTATGTTTAAAAAAATACTATAAATTTTGGGTAAATATCTGGTGTCATGAGAGAAAAACAAAACACTGTTGTCGATTTATCCGATTAGATTTAGTTATGACGTTTAGCGCGTAGTAGCTACCACATGAGTAATTCGTTACTCATGTGGTAGCTCTACGCCACGCCTCTGTACTGTATATTCAACGGAATCTTCAGTTAGGCCTACTACTGCAGACCTTGCAGGACCATTTTTGCATAACGAAATATTGTTTTCTAGTAGAACCAGTCTCCAAAACTAAGCTTGATAAAAGAAAGAAGAATTACAAAACCCAAAGAGGTTTTTGCAGTTCCTCCTACTTAGGTCGAGGCATCTGACATAAGCTTATGTAATTAATTGTATCTGCACTGCAGAAGTGAGACAGGTTTGAAAAATTTAAATTTTCAGTTTTGGTAGCTCAAAATTTTTTCACAAGGTTAAAAATTTGTTCTTGATTTAATAAACACATAGGTAGTAGATTTTGTGTATAACTATTTCATTTGCCGAACATATACTTAAAATATTGTTGTTTACGTGTTCATCAAATATTTCTGAAAAGTTTAATCTCACTTATTGCTATAGGTAATGTGTACATTCATTTCTAAGAACCCCATTTTTGTTTAGATCTTTTGGTTAAATATTTCAATCATCAATGTAAACCCTCATTTTTTTCAGATTTTATATTTCAGTAGAGAAATAAGCTAAGTTATGTATGAGAAATAATACAAATTAATATCTGCTCGCAATTTGGGTCGCAATTTACAGCTGGTTTAGACTTATCAAAATGAGGTTATATTGGTAAGAAGGAAAGGTTTATTTTTCTGTACCTATATCAAAAAAAGGAAAATAAGAAAGCGGATTTCTTTTAAATTAAAATCGATCTTTATTTTAGTTTGTCGTGAACTCGTGATTGTGTTTGCCTATTGCGACGGCTATTTGCAGTTTATGTAAAGTTTTGGCGGTGGCTTTACAGCTAGGGATTGAACTCTTTTTTAAACATCTCCATGTGACATCGCCATTCTTAAGTACTTTGTTCTGTTTGTAATAGAACCCGTTTAGAATTAAAGTGGGCCGGTGGGGGTGATTAGATAGTACTTCAAACTGGGTGGTAATTTTCATACCTGAAAAAAGTTAAAAAGTAGAAAAAGCCATTGAACAGTTCAAAGTAAGTTCACATTGTAATAAATAAATGAATAATAAAGCGATAAATCAATAATGATAAATAGCCCTAATTTTAATTGCTATCTATGATTCAAAATAATAATATTAGGTAGTCGAAAAAGTTCGCGGCCTTTTTGATCGACTGAATTTTGCATGTTATATTTCTGGCAACACCTCAGTGTTCTGAGATTTATGCCACAATTAGGGTTGCCAACTTTTTTTGCATCAAATATAGTATTTTCAAGATTAAAAAGAGTGTAAAAATATAGTAGATGGCGAAAAGATTCAAAAAATATAGTAGGTTACCGTTTTGTATGGAGGATTTTAAAGAAGTTGCATTTTTCATACTTAATACTAACATTTTCATAATTTATTCAACAACCATATACGCAAGTGTTTTCACAAAACTGATTATGCAATTACCTACTTATGTGCATATTAATATTTTTTGCTGCTTTTGTTTAATTATTTTCACTTGACAAAATATAGTAGTTTTGATACTATCTATTTTTTCAAAAAATATAGTAGGCGAGCCCTCAATATAGTAGGATACTATATTATATAGTAGGGTTGGCAACCCTAGCCACTATGTCTGTGATCTGTGGGCAACAATACTAACGCGGGAATGTGATTTCCCGCCTGTGTTTAATGTAATAAATTTTTTATTGTTTGACCGGCTGACTTTCAATTGATATAGTTGTCTTGCTTCTTCATGTTCTGAGTGTAATAATTTCGAAATTAATGTTAATAAGGAGAAAATTTCACGACCGACCCGTGGTCACACCGTTTTGCCACACCAGTGTGACTACGGGGATTTTTTTTCGGTCACACAGACTCACCCTTGACATGAAAATTACAAACAAAGTTATAGACTTTTTTCGTAAAACAATACATCCTCAAAGAACCAGGATCACATAAATATGGAGAAGGTTTAACTTCTATATTTTTAGTAGCTTTTTATTTTTTTCTCATTTTTCGTAATACTAACAAATATTTTTTTGCGATTTGAGATAAAAATAGCGCGAGAGCGACAGAGATAAAATATAGATGGGTCATTGTACAAAAAATTCCTTCAGCTTCGCGTTAAACTCCTCTAAATCTATGCTACCCTGATACTTTGGTAAAGTAATTTAAAGGTAAAGATTTTTATTAAGTGCAGCAGTCAAATAAGGATTTTAAATGGTGGCTCACAACGCTTCATGTAGGTACGAACATGTAGGTACGCCGCCCTTTCTAATCCCATTCTTTAACTGCGCCGGCCGCGCCGGTTGTATTATTATATAAAATGGTACAAGATTTTATGAAAATGGCGCGTTTCTGTCTGTACGCATGCGCAAGTTTCCTACTTATAAATATTGAAATCACTATTATAGTTATAGAACCAAGTTTGGTCAAAGGTGTGTTGGTGTGACCACGGGTCGGGATAAATTCCCCGTAGTCCCTTAATCTTTTATTTTATTTTTGTGTAAAAATCGTAAAGCAGTTCACAGAATATATCTTACCAAGTTTCAACTGTGTAATCCTAAAAGTTTCGGAATAAAGTGGCTGTGACTGTGACATAAGGACGGACAGACAGACAGACATGACGAATCTATAAGGGTTCCGTTTTTTGCCATTAGGTTACGGAACCCTAAAAAGACTACTCATGCGCTGTACGATTTCCGGCCTGCCTTCGGTCGTGAGGCAGCAGTCCGTCTCCAACCGCCATAAGGTAGGCCGAAGTAGCAGTACTAGTCTGTACTATTAGTTATTCTGTGGTACTTGTTAACCAAGTAAAACAACAGTTTTGTAATTCAATTACGTTACTTCTATAATCAAGTGTTATGCGTTAAAAATTTACTTATTAAATTATGTCTAACCAAATTATTTTTAATATTTTTGTGCTGTACTATGAGATCTTTGTCTTGGTATTATTTGTCAAATAATTCTGAATTATGATTTATGACACTGTCACACACATCTTTTGTCGGTACAAAGAATGCAATGTTCATTCATTCATATGATCGATCGTTTACCATATTACCATGTTTCGGGAATTGTCTTTCAGTTTCCGCTGATATTATAGCTAGATAGTTCTGTCTAATCTTTATACCTATACCTACATCAAAAATATCTTGTTCGAACTTAAAGAGGTATTTTCCCTTGTGTGTGATTCAACTGGCTCGTTTCCTCGTCTGCCTTTTTTTGTAGACGAGGTCTACATTTTAGGTGTTTTCCCCTGGTATCACTGCTAGTAATTCCACAAGCATCTAATTTGTTGTGTGCCGTTCGAACTGTTTGTTCAGTGATGGCAAGAGTGCCACAAAATGTTTTCTGACAAACTTGCTTAGCTTCGAAGGTGAAATCATTTGCAGGTAAAGGTAAGTAATATTTATTAGTAAATTTTCTTCTAGATGGACCTTCAGTTGTAATTCTTCTTTTATCAATTCTTTTAGTAAATTTGTTTATATACTGCCACTGTTTAGTATGGTCAGCCATTTCCCAGAACTCATCAAAAATGTGTTTTCGAATGTCTTCTCTGAAATAGTTCGTACATTTAAGCTTACAGGTTAGAGGACATGGTGGTTTCATGGATTTTGCTGGGATGGTTTTGCCTTTTTTTGAAACATATTGTTTGCCGGAATTCGTTAGTAATTTTCTTCGAACATCAGCCCACTCGTTCATGTGACGTTTTCGTTTACGACGAGCGTCGGTTTTAAGAGTTGTCGTTGTAGTGGACGAATTAGGAATATTAAGGTTTTTATTGTCAGATATCGGAACCAGAGAATTAACACTTGGGACGTTTAATAATTTTAATAATGGGTCATTAGTACTGGGTGACGCTGTTTCATTGAGAATATCTTCGTCGGTAGAAAGCGATCGCATCGGTGCATTTTCATTGTTGGGGATATCTACGTGGTCTTCAGTTGGTGGTGATGCAAACTGGAAGTCAGTGTAATTATCGTAGAATATCGAGGATTCTAAAATGCAAGAATAAAAAATATTATGTTGTTCGTCCGTCTTTTACTTATAGGTAGAACCTTAGTAATAAAAACATCTAAATTAATACAACCTTAATTAAATTAAGTAAGGTATTGTTGTCACAATCACACAGAGTCTGTTTCCTTGAAACTGTGGAGAATGAAATGTGATCTCACTTCATTATTAGTTGAGAAATACAGGTTTGTCGTGGTTATGAGTGCCCATTTCAATAGCGTGTCCCGAACTGGCCATAGTCTTCGCGGTTGCTTTACAGTTATAGGTGTAACCCCTCTTTGAACACCTCCATACAGTATTTCCATTTTTAAGCACCTCTTTCTTTTTATATATATGTCCGTTTAGAACTAAGGTGGGATGGACTGGTCGGGTGGAAGGTCCAGGTAGGATTTCAAATACCGAGGTAGCTGGGTCTGCAATTGACATTAGAAAGCTTTTGTAGAAAAACCTATACACAATTGAAATAGGGCTTGCCTGTTTTTCATTGAATCGTTTTGTAGCTATCAAACGTATCGGTTTTGTACTCGTGGAAGAATCACAGAATAAAGAATAGTACTGCGCCGTGTTAAAAGTGTCGTACTTAAAAGTCTTTTAAATACAAGACCTAAAAATGATTTGTTTCAAATCCAGTGTAGAATCCTACTTCCTAGGTACTATAACTTTGGATGTTTAGTAGATGTTTGTTACTCAATCACGCATAAACGAATTTGGATGCAAATCGGCACACAGATAGTTTATTATAGCGTGTATCAAAATATAGGATACTTTTTACCGCGGTCAAAGGTTCCATGATATTCCGGATGGAAGCCTGTCGATTTTATTACTTTTTATTATAATATATTTTTTCCCTTTCATGTTATTTTTCAATTACCTACCTATACTAGGCTGTCTGAAGTTTAGCGTTGTTTTTTTTATAGTTTGTTTATTATCTTCTTCAAAAAGAGCTTTTAGCGTCATAAACAACCTTCGGCAGCGAGATTCTTTAAGAGAATTTATTAATATAATAATGTATACGAATACTTAGTTTATGTAAGGAACCATGTAAAGGCAAGTAACTTACTTGCTAAGAAATATGATGTCCACCGTTTTAATACAAGAAAATGAAGAAAATAAAAATTTGCCGTTTCAAGTTTTAGACGTGCAAAAATTAGAGGCTTGTTTATGTGCACCAACCATACAACAAGGGGGGCGGGGGCGTATGGGGAAAGGCGTAGCCTTTTTTGAATTAAGTTCCACAAAATGTAATTGAACTGCCTTTGTTTTCATTTTACCGTTTTCAATAACTAATATATAGGCTCTGTCTAAAATAAACAATTATAATACAATAATAACTTTATTCATTTTTTTATTAAATGTGTTATTTGGTTTTAAATGTAATTTTTGTAAATATCGTTACTACTTCTGACTTCTGCTGAAGTTTCCTGCGTTGCGCCCGCTCTTCTTGTCATCTAAAAAAGTCTCGAACTGGCGGTAGGAAAATAAAAACTTCAAAAGCACGTAAATTCTAAGTTTATTCAAATAAATGATATTTGATTTGATTAAATAATTTTTGATTTCATTTGATTCTACATTATCAGATCTTGTCTCTCACATAAGATATGCCATGGTTGTGAGTTCCTTTTTCAATGGCCAGTCCCGAGTGGGTCAGGGTTTTCGCAGTTGCTTTGCATTTGTAGTGTGAACCTTTTTTGGAACACCTCCATGTGACGTCTCCATTTTGTAGTACGTGATCCCGTTTGTACTTTTGACCGTTTAAGTGTAATGTAGGATTTATACGACCTGGTAAAACTTCGAAGACTGTAAAAAATGGACCTGGAATAAATTAATGTACATAATAATTTCTTGAACACATAGCTGTTTCCAAAATAACGTTTTTAACGGTGCATGAAATGACGATAACTATAAATAAAATAAATATACCTATTTATATGAATATTTAAAAAAAGTTTTTTAAATGATCCAGTTGTCTGAATTTTTGCGTTGTTTAATTTCTACCACAAGGTTTTTTTATTGTTGATTCTTCGTTATCAGATCTTATCTCTTACAGATTTTCCATGGTTGTGAATCCCTTTTTGAATGGCTATTTCAATTGGTCAGGGTTTTTGCAGTTGCTTTGCAGTAGTACCTTAGACCTCTTCTGGAACACCTCCATGTGACATCTCCATTATGTAGTACGCGATCCCGTTTGTACTTTTCCTCATTTAAGAGTAATGTAGGATTTACACGACCTGGTAAAACTTCGAACTCTGCAAAAAATAGACCTGTCAAAAATTAATATTAATCTTTTGTATATGTTAGGCTCAAAGACCGAAATCGCTCATGAGTGAAAAAACGCCCACAACGCGTTGTGATCACTGCCAAAAATCCATAACGCGAAATTCGTATAGTAGCTTTTCTCTTATTATACATCGTTGCTTCGTCCTTTGAGATTAGATACCATTTGAAGTAGTAACGCAAATCATGTCGCCCTTCACCCACCAAGTTATAAGCATTTTTAATTTTTGTTTTAACTTTTGTTGCTGGTGTCACTTACTACTGTATTCCGTGCGGTGGCAGCACTGCTTGTTATTCATGTTTTTGTGCTTCGCCGTTCACCACGCTACTTTTTTCCTTATGTGAGTTGTAAAGTTACGATGCCAAAACGAAGAAATAGTGGCGATGACGATTATTATAAGAAGAAACGAAAAAGAAAAGAAAATATAGTAAAAAAGATTATGAAACAAATCCAAAAGCGCGAAGAGCGTTCACGCCGCCGCCGGCGGTCGTAGCAATTCGCATAGCAACAGCTCGATACAAATAGTCCGTAAGCCGGCGACAATATTGCCCACGTCATATTATGACATCACGAATATCTCGATGAAATGCATAGCTCACGGCCGGAAAAGTTGTACTGAGCGAGGATCAGAAGATTATCGCAAATAAAATTGTCCGGAAGCTTGAGAAAATCCTCCACTTCCGGTCAAAATTTTAAGATTATATTTACGTCATGTAGCATTAGTACGAGACCCGTGTCATAATTTAGTTTTCAATCGTAGAAAGAGTGTTTACTCCTACTCCGGCCATTTCAGAACTGACAGGCTTATGTTTATAAGCCTGTCAGTTCTGAAATGGCCGGAATACCTTAACTTAAAATTTTAGTTTTTTAGACATTTCAGAACTGACAGACTTGTGTTTACTCTCTCTATGATTGAAAACAAAACGATGCCACGGGTCTCGTGCTGATGTCACATGACGTAAATATAACCCTAAAATTAAGACCGGAAGTGAACGATTTTCTTAAGCTTCCGGCGAATTTTATTTGCGATAATCTTCTGATCCTCGCTCAGCACAACTGTTCTGACCGTGTGCCATGCATTTCATCGTGATGTCATATGACGTAGGCAATATTGTCGCGGGCTTACGGACTAAAATGGCCGCCTTACACCGGCACGCCAGCGCTTGTGACCGAAATTGAGCCCTTAGCACATTATGATGTTAAGTCCATCTGGTTTTTTAGTTTTTCTTATAAACATAAAAATTTATGTATAGATAGTTAAATGGACTATTACCTTATTTTCCAAATGTGTTGTTTTTATCTGCAAGGGTTGTTTGCCTACGCGTTATTTGGAACAACTTATCATAATTGTATCGCGTCGTGTACATCTAAAAGGGATGTTGCCTACCTACACGTTATTTCGGAGAGGAATAAGAACCTATTATGATTAATCATTGTTAATCGATGTGTACATTCGTAAGGAATAGGTATGTATTTCCTTTATTGTTCTTTGAATTTAGTAAAATCTTACCTTTCTACCAGCTCGTCCTAGAGTTGTGACCTACCTTTAAGTATTCATTTCAGATGATAAGAATATAATATATCTGCAAGTATAAGGGCCATTTTTTCAGGTAATAATGACATTCACACTGAAATGGGCACTACTCTAATTATCTTGAACGAAAACGAAACAGTCCCGTCCACTTCGAATATACAATTGGAACAAAATACTGAAGCAGAGCCGCAAAGAAAGACGAGGAGATTTTAACCAGGAATGCAAAATGACCTAGCGTTGTTACATTTGGAGCATATAGCCACTATAGGTAGAACTATAGGTAGAACAATCTTATACCTACCTAACTAAAAATTGTACAAAAATTGATGCCCCTAAGTTAAACCCAGAGCTAAAGGCTGCTTTATCTGAAATGTTGATTAAGAAAGTTGTAGCCTTTGAAAATAAACAAAAGCAAGCTGTTATTTCGGTATTGGAAATGCGCTATCCAAGATATTGTCTAGCAAGAATAGAGGTATAATAAGCTGTTAATTGAAGCTATATGCATATTGTGTGATGCACAACACTCAGCATCGATGACAAGAAGGAGCTTTACATGCTCTACAATAAAAAAAGAGATTAAAGACCATCTGTATAATGCAGATATTGACAGTTTTCTCTTTGGTGAGAAACTAGCACATACATTAAAGGCGGCCAAAGTTATATCAAAATCTGGAGCAGAAATTAAGATACAGCAAAGAAGACTACTGCATCACAAAAACCAAAACATCCTTAATCGCAGACTTTAAACCAGAAGCCTTCACTTTCACCAGCCAGACAGACGGATGAAGATATCCTACCTAGTAGAAGGGAGGAGCAGCATCCGCCACGACAGCCGCTGCGCTCGTAGCAGTACCACCGCCCGCGTCGTTTGACCCGGTATGTGTAGCTGGCCGATTGAAATATTATTACGACAATTAGCGGATACACCGAGCCTAATTTAGCTGTTTATAAAATAATGTTTTTAAGGGTTCATGTGATGATAACAGTGCCATAACTTGTAAAAGAACTGCTTTTTTAATCAAGATGGAACGAGAGCACCCGTGGGCACCTGTGGGTGGAAATGTCCCGTGATTAGATTTAAAGTAGTGCATTTAAAGAAAGTGATCAAACTGTAATTGGGAGAATAGAAGTGTTCCATATAGATAAACTTTCATTTACTAAAGAACAGTGTGAATCACTTAAAAAGAATTTGTTGAATTTTAAAACTACCCTCACAAATCTGATAAATAGAGCGGAGCGATGACTCGGTGAGTGAGGTAGAAGAGTATTTATTACCCAAATATGTTTTTTAACTACACTTTTAGAGGAAATACTCAAAATCGAGCATATTTACGTTTTCCTGATGATAATAATTACTGTTTTTTTATTTTTGCTCTGTATGCTATATTTTAAATCGTATTTGACAATCGGATTTGGTCCGTATAAATTAGGACTTTCACCTTTTATTAAAAAACGAATTATTTACAATTTCGATAGTTTATTTCTTATATTTTGTACTTTTACCAAATAAATATACAAAAAATAGAAAGGGAATAGGAACTTGAAAAATATATTGTAAATTTGTAAATTAGTTCGAGAAATAGTTTAAATTAATAAATAATAATATTATATACAAACCTATTATTATTTTTAAAAGCATCAAAATGATAAATAACATGAAAATTAATTTAAACAATTTACATATTTTTAAAACATTATGATTCAAATAATACTGCCATTATTTTTCTATTATCATCATCATTGATGTCATGACTTACATACAATCTTATAAATGCTTAATAATAACTAATTTTAATAATAAACAATTATGTATATCGACTCAATAAAATGTACCTCTAAAATTATGAATACATCGAAAATATAAAAAGTGTACTTTCAGAACTGGCATAATAATTAGCAAAAAAAATATTTCTTTATAAAACAATCATTTTCATCAACATTATAAGCATTGATTTCTACACTACATAGACACCAAGTTATTAATACTTAGTCTAGCCATAAGTACTGTTACAAAGGTAAAATTTTGAATTTAGAATGCAAGCCGAAAAAAATATTATGGGCATTCGAAATTTGAACATTTAAAGAAAATTAAAACAAATAGTTATTGGATTTTTTTCATTTTCTAAAATGGAGTGGACGCGCAAAGAAGACAAAGTCGCAGTAATTGCACTACATCGTTGCGGTCTCGCGCCAACTAAGATTTTCAAACTGCTGAAGAATTTAAAAATTCCACTGAAATTTATTTATCGTGCTATCAAACGATTTAGGAAAGATTCAAGATTAGAAGATAACAGAGAAGCGGTCGACCTCGTACTGTTCGGACTCCAGCGGTCATCAAAGCAGTGAAGGCGCGAATCCAACGAAATCCTGTCCGTAAGCAAAAAATGTTGGCTCTGCCGATGGGACTAAGCAAAATCACTGTTAAAAGGGTTTTGAATGAAGACCTAGGACAGCATGCTTATAGAAAAAATCAGCACATCTTCTTAACGCACGGCTAAAGAAAATCATATTCGAAAGATGCCGGGTTTGGTTAAGGTGGTACGCGGAAAAAAAAAACGCGAAATACTTTTTTGGACGAAAAATTTTTTAATGTTGAGGAGAGTTTCAACAAAAAAAATGATAAAGTGTATGCACACTCTAGTGAAGAAGCGAGCAGACGCGAGCCACGTGTTCAGCGTAGTTATCACCCTTCAGCATTCATGGTTTGGCTTAGGGTCTCCTATTTGGGTCCAACGGAGGTGTTTTTTTGTGAAAAAGGAGTGAAAACCAGGGCCCTTGTTTACCAAAACACAGTCCTAACAAACATTGTGGAACCTCTTTCACAAATAAGGTTCGAAAACAGGCACTGGGTTTTCCAGCAGGATTCTGCGCCGGCTCATAAGGCGAAAAGTACCCAAAACTGGCTTAGGATCCGTGGAATCGACTTTATCAGGCATGAGGATCGGCCCTCCCCCAGTCCAGACTCTAATCCCTTGGATTACAAAATCTGGCAGTACTTAGAGGAGAAGGCCTGCTGTAAACCCCATCGCAACTTGGCGTCACTTAAAGCATCCCTGATTAAAGCAGTCACCGATATTTACACGAACTTCGTACGTGATTCGATTGATGACTGGACTCGCAGTTTGAAGGGTCTAATCCAAGCAAAAAGAGGACATTTTGAATAATTTTAATATGGTTTAAATTTGTATTTTATACCCTTTTATTTGATATATAAATGATTTTAGTGCGTAACTCATTGTGTTATTTATTTCACTTTCCATAGGTAACAAATCTTATGACTAGACTAGGTATAATTTAATCTAATAGTAATTTATTAAATTTTCTAGCACTTACAACACAGAACGTCCGAGCTTTTAAATAACTAATGACTCCTACACACTACGAGATGGCGGGCTATTCACGGTAAGTACACATTTTTCCAAGCGCATACCCAACCGGCCGGCAAAGAGTGTGTAGGAGCCGTAAAACGTCCTCAAGCGGTCACTTTGATCGTGCCTATTCAATAAAAAGGTATAAAAAATACAAAATATATCATTTAAAAGATTTAACAAAATAATAAAAATTATAAGAAAATACAGCCAACAAAAATCAGTGCACGCATTTTGAACATACAACTATTTTTCTCTCTCTTCCGGCACACTTTCCACATACTGCTTTTTCGCAGACCTCGCAATAATAAAGTGTCTTGTTATCTTTGCACTTATCATTTACTTGACATCGCTTCCTTTTTCGAGCTGTTTTAGGTTTGTCATCACCTGGAGATATCATAGATGCAGACGTTAATGGAGCAGTCTGTTTTGAGCTTGTATGATTTTCCTTTAGCTCCTTTACCATTTTTTGGATAGATGGGTGTAATGGACCAGGTATGATACGAAATACATTCTTTGTTTTTTGACGGCCTTTCTTTTGTGGAACAGAAGAAGTGTTGAAAGCAACACAAACCCATTCAGTGTCATCGCGAGCTTGCTGTTTGTTTACTGGAGGAGTAGACTGTGTTCTAGTTCTGTGGGTTATTTTACCACGGCCAGAAGTTGGAGGTTGGAGGAAAACAGAATAACAAAGTTCCGGTGGAACTTCACAATATTGCTCTAATGAACTCTGGCTATCTTCGAAATCAGATGATTCTACCAAATTATGTTTAGCTGGCACTAGCACAAATTCGCAATCATCCTTATCAGCACCATCTTTCTTATAACTATCAAGCTCACTATAGTTCACTATAGTTAGTAGCGCTCAAAATGGCCGCTCTCGGACGTTATTGATCAAGTTAGTTAATGATAAAGTACAAGGTACTTTATTTATTCTGTGCTAATGTAACTTATGATTATACCGCAGTTCCTTACAATGCCTTACATAACATAAACAATACTAAAAATAAAATCATACAAATGGCTATTTTTAAAAGAATTAAACAATAAATTAAGTTACAGACGTTCTAGCAAGCGTTATAAATGCGGTCACTAATAAAATTGGTATTGCCAAATTCACTAACTACAATACAACATTCAATTTACTTAATTTCACACACACCTTTAATAATTTCGCGACTTTGTTTCCTAATTATTCGATCTAATTTAGAAAATGGGCATTTTAAGACAGGTTTCAATGGGGTTATTTATTAATCAATATCCTGACAAGATAAGACTGTCAGTCAGTTATTTTTTATGTTGGAAGCCCTAAAATAACAAGCCACACTTTACTGATGATAATCATAGTGAGGATTGTAACTAATTCAACAAACGTAATATGTAGTTGGAAAACATTCTACAACGTACTAGACTTTAAGAGTGTGTTTACAAAATAATTTAGTAGGCGAGTTTAATATTGTTAGTTATGTAGCTAAAGAGTGTATTTCTTCTTCTGTCTCCTTTTAACACACAAGTCCAAATAACGATAATCTTTTGGGAATGTTGGAAAATACTAATACAGTAAACTGGCGAGGAAATGGTTATTCGGATGCGTTTCTCCCAAATGGTCTGGCGTCCTCGGAGGAGGATGGTCATGGGGTTTCTGGCAAATAGCCCTCGTTCCAATGCTTATAGCCGCGCCTTTGCAGCCCTTCAGCCTTCTAGAACAATACCACGACACCCTCCCATCGGCATTCTTCTTCTGGTAGCTGTAAGTGAATCCTTCCAGAAGAAGGAGCGGATGTTTCCCACCTCTCCTAGTCCATAAGAATGTTCCTGAGAAATACAATAGATGAACATGAATAAATTTAATGAATACAGATCTTGTGTATGATGAAACATGCGAATAAATGTGAAAAAGAAGTCTTATGAAAAGGTAAAATGTTACAGTATCAATTGAATATAAAATTTATTCAGTTTTTAAATAAGATTTAACAGTATGACATGATAACAATTTCTAAATGTATGAGAAAAGGAATTTTAACATTAACTATTATTTTGGTCTCATTAACAACGGTATTACAATTTAATTAACATCAATAAATTTGTCAAAAAGTATAACAATTAGATTTAATATATCAGTCACAAGTTTCAGTTACTTAGATTTTTAACATTACTTTCTTCTAGAATCTTTGAAACCCATTAAAAATACTTATACTTACTTATTACAAAGAATGGACCAAAGACAAAATTTTATATCACACACCATTAATCAAAACCATTATGGAGTAGATTAATTAAGTTTTTTTAAATAGTCTTTATATTGAGGAGATTTTTCAACTTGATACAGTACGAGGCAAAAATCTTGACACTTTTTCGACGGAGTGGGGATAAGTTCGCGCATGTGCACTTGTGAGCGACCAATAGCGCGCGCCCCTCTCCCGCCGCCCGCGTACCTCAACGCTACGCATACCTAAACTACGTGTTCTGCGCAATCCTTACCCGATTTCAAGACGTTTGCCTCGTACTGTATTTCTCTCTTTAATTTAGCCAGTCCAGTTTCGTACATCACATTTACCAGCCAGCGTCACAGAATACCAGTACCAACATGTAGAGAGTCCAAGATTCTCCCTGCTCAGCACTCGCGGCCCGCCAATATCAAAATTATAATCAATCTCGTGATTGGCTATAACGGCTAACGGTTTTGTAACTGTGAATGCATTTATTACTCTGTTTATCCTTAGTTTAGTTTGTCCTATTTCATACCCAATCTTCACCCGAGCCTTTATCTATATTTCATTTTTAAATTACAACAAATGGTTTTCCACACACAAATTACGAAAGAAATTGATACTTAATAATGACAATTTAATTTCAAGGACAAAATTGGTGTTATTACAAAAGATTTTTAAACACAGTTTAACTTAGACACTATTTAAATGTGATGTGGTCTCTTTCAAATAAAATTGTCAAAAAAAATCGTCAGTTTCTAAGTCAAACTGTGTTTAAAATTCTTTTGTAATAATAACACCGTACGACGTATGAAAACTGACAAAAACTGTTTACTTAATAGGACAAGTAAAGATAAACAGACTATATACATTCGCAGTTCTCTGCTTTCTTCATGAGCTAGCAAACGTGCAAGATACATCGAAGACCATTTTGTGCAACGTTTAAATGTAAACGCGACTAGGTATATCTTCAAAAAACCTTATTAGCCAAGTTGCGTGCTGGTCGGTAGTAAGTGAAAATGTAAAACTCAATATGCTCTCACAAGGATATTATCTCGCTTGATAAATCTTGGTTTTACGTGGCTATGATTGCCACAGCTCTCCAGCACTTCGTACTCTGTACTGGTAAAAAGCTTCGCGGTGCACCGTTTCGTGGTGCCTGGTTGGACCATGGTGCACTTCCATTGAGCGATGTTGTTTTTAAACTTCTGCAAGCTGTAAGAATAGCCACGGTACACCAACAAACGTCCGCCTCTTTGAGACTTCGCAAATGACACTGAAAGATTTACATAATTTAGTACGCTCTTATATCGCTTTTCCCCGTTTGTTTATATAAACGGTAGAGTGAAAATACTTATTTGTATGTTACCAACATAAAGATTATTCCACTGAAAAACTTCATTTATTCTTAGACATTAAATAAATAAAATACTAAATAATACTACTTCCTTAACGTAAGTAAACTTTGCTTGAAAGGTTGCTAAGATAAAATAATGGGAATATTTTCAGTTTTTTCTTGTAAAGATAACTCAGTTCACCCTAAAATATTTTCCGTCAGGTGTGACCATGTAGTTGAAAGGGTTGTGTGTGTGGACGCCCGAGTCCTTCAGAACCATTCCAGATTCAGAGACCACAATGTAGCTCTTGCAGCCAGCGCTGCAACGCCATCGAGAGCCAACCTTTGTCGTAAACGTGTAACTGTACGTGTACTGATTGTAAAAATGAAACTTTTTTCCGTTAATCATTGTGATCAGTCTTGATACTCGTGTTTCTGTGGAATCAAAGTGATAATGTTTGTTACTTTACCGAAACCTTAAACAATTACCAAACTACCTTTGTGATTTTTAATGTAAGTCATCAATCAGTCATCAGACGGATCTCCAGTTTCTGTCACTCATCGCTTGGTAACCCAATGGTATTGTTTTTACACCGCCACAATATTTTTCTTCTACAAACAGTGCCATCTATAGTAGAGCACAAACGTGCGAATCGAGTCAATAGTTAGTAGAGTGGCTTGTATTTTACGGGACGTCACGTTTTTCAGCTATTATTTTGCCCATGTCCTGTATTTTATTTTTGACTTTTTTTTAACGCTGTCCCATATTTTTACTTAAATCCTGTAATTTTGGATCAGTTGTCTTGTAAAATGAGCACACAGGGTTGATCACCCTAATAGTTAGTACTATTTATTCTGTGTCAATAGATCATTTTTATCGGACCTCTCGCTCGCACTTACAGGCCCTATTGGCCCAAGGCCGCCCTTTATAAGTCTTTTTCTTAAAATAGACGATTTCCGCACTTTAACTAGTTAATCTGAACATTAACGGACGCTACATCTTAAAGTGCGGAATACAGTGAGTGAAATAGCCGAGGCTTCAGGAAATTTAAGTAAAAGACCTATATTGAAAGTTTATTTTACAAAAACTTCGTTTCTGGCGCTTCGCCGGCCGCTCCCGCGGCGTTTTTGGTCGCAATACTAACCTAACCTAATAAACTCTTTAAGACTTTTTCCATGGCTGAATGAACCTTGAATGAAATAACTTTTGGGTTATGTATGGACCCATCTTCCTTTTCTACTACCATCCATAAGAAAGCTTGGATGAATGATTCGTCCAAGTAAGAAAGCCTTTGTCCCAGCAGTGGTGATATTGGCTGATTATGTGTTTTTTATATTATTTTATTATAAATTAGTATTGTTTGTCTATTTAAATGGTTAATGATAATGAGGTAGCCCTATGCCAATTAAAACGCTTTTAATTTTCTTAAGTTTTTTTATTTAGAAAAAAATGATAAGTTTGGATCTCACTCAACATTCTCAACTCAACAAATACAAACAATTTTATTTACTAATCAAAAACATGTTGATTGTTTTTACTTAATCTAGAAGAGTTTGACCAAACCTCGATCTGACTCGACAATGAGCCACATAAAACAAGTATGTATTTACAATAATTAGGCACTAGTTAAAACAAACTTTTAAAGTAAGTACATGTACAATTTAATAAAAAAAAAAAAAAAAAAAAAATACCTACGTAAGTACTGAAATAAAAAAAATCTTAGAATTTTGTAAAACGCATCCTTCTCTTTTGCTGTGCCCGACCCGACCCAACCGATAGGGTCCACGCCCTTTCGTCACAGAATATCCCTTTCGCAATATGTCCCCTGGTCGCTAAATGTCCCTGGTCGCTAAATGTCCCTTTCGCAAAATATCGCTTTAGCAAAATGTCCCGTTAAGTAAAAAGGGAAGGACAAAATGTCCCTTGGGCAAAATGTCCTTTTCGCAAAATGTCCCTTTCACGGAAAGTCCCCTGGTAGCATGTTCAGTCAACAAATACCAGATTCTACAAATGTCAGATTTTAGTAGATATGGAGAAATAATACTTTGAATCACTTTGATATTATGTAAGTATATTTGTTTGTTTATAATATTTAATAACTATTGAGTTGGTGGATATTTATTCATATTTTTTCTCTATAATGAAAATAAACTTTTTGTTTGTATTTTCTATCAATTACGTCTCTAAAGTACTAGGATAATAATTTTATAACGGGTGGAAAAAGACTCTCAACGAAGTCGAAGTCCACGAATTCCGCACATCATCAGGATCATTTTTGTCTTTTAGATTATACCTAGGAAACCAATAGTTATAAGTTATCGAAAGTAAAAGTCAACATTTTTTTTTCAAAATTTTTATGAAATATTATTTTATTCGTTATTTTTTTAATTTTTGTTCAAAGAAACATTATAAAATTTTTAAGTATTTCGTGACAAACAATGGCTTCAAAACGTCATCACTCAGTGTATCTCATGAGCACGCACATAAACGCAGCCTTTCAAATCGGCCGCCCGCAGCTGTGTAGCATATACTCGCAGACGCGGTCTGTTGTACGCGTTACATTGCGTGGTATGGTAATGTATGCAGTGCTTTTTAACACCAAAATTAAAATCGTTTCCCAGCAATAATTTTGAACAGACATGGTCCTGATGATGAGCAGAATACGTAGAAATCGGCTTCGTTGAGGGTCTTGTTACACCCGGATTTTTTTTTATAATATTTTCAATCACAACAAACTTTTAATATATAAATTTTTTCAAACATTTTTTAAATGATATACAAATATAGATTTTTGAAAAAAGTTAACCTTCTCCATATTTATGTGATCCTGGTTGGTACTTTGGATACGTTTTTATTACAAAGGAAAGAAAATGAATGATTGAAAGAAAAAAACATATATCAAAAAGTGATTGAAAATATTATTTCTCCTCTGATATTTGTAGAATCTGGCATTTGTCGACTTAAACACATTTTGCTACCAAAAGGATATTTTGCGAAAGGGACATTTTGCGATCAGGAGAAATTTTGCAAAAGGGACATTCTGCGACAAAAGAGTCCATGCTTTGTGTTAACCTTCAAATGTAATAAATTGTATGGATTAGTTCACGTATGGGTTTCTATTTGCTCTGTGTACACAGTTTCGTATATAAGCCCTCTTTAGTCATGAAGTATGAAGGCGGTGGGTGCGAATGCTCATTATAGAGATTCATTAATTTTCCTGTAAGCGATGTCAGAAGGTACGCTTTGCACCTGTTATTGCTAGCGCATCTCAAACGCAAAGTAAACTTCGACTTCTTATGCATGGAGAATGTATATCCTTGGTATATGTAGAATTTTTTCCCGGACACGACTGTTATCGATTTAATATCTGGTGGAAACATTTAATAATTAAACTTAGGTATATGTGTTCTGTGACTTAAGGCCCTTTTTTACAGGTTCTGAATAAGTACCTATCAATTTCACTTAGGTATAATGGGTCCTCTGTCTGGGTGACCAAACTTTGATATTTACAATACCACTAAATGCTTCATACAAAACTTATAAAGTAACGCATAAAAAATACTTAATAGGTAGGTACTCAAATGTAATAAAAAAGCCAGGGTTCATACTTTGTATGTGTTATCATTTAGGTGTAATAAACTGAACTGAATTGAATAGAAAAACAGCATAGCTCAACTTTCATTAGTCCACAGATGGGTTTCTATTTGCTTTGTGTTCACATTTTCGTATATAAGCCTTCTTGAGTCACGTAGTATGAAGGCGGTGGGTGTGAATGCTCATTAACGAAAGTCAGTAATTGTCCTGTAAGCGATGTCAGAAGGTACGCTTTGCACCTGCTAGTGCATCTCAAGCGCAAAGTATTTTTCGTCTTCATCTGCATGGAGAATGTATATCCCTTGTACATGTAGAATTTTTTCCCGGATACGAGAGTTATCATTTTAATATCTGGTGGAAACATTTAATTGTTAAACTTGGGCCCTTTTTACAGGTTCCGAATAAATATCAATTCACTTGGATATAATGGGACCTATGAGTGACCAAACCTTGATATAAACATTTTTTTTTTATTTATTTATCAAAGTTGAACTTAGTTTATATTTTTAAGTAATACATCAAAATAACAATTAAATACAAAAGATTGCCCGACCGACTGGGTTCATGCGTTCGTGCCTTGTATCGCTAGGCGTTAACATGCGTCAATCTGAGCGGGTCGATCCATGATGGAGTTGAATCAAACGTAACTTAACTCACTTTGGGTTCAAATCAGTGCGCGTTCCAACCAGGTTTGCCAGGTCTTTTTCAAATAAATACCGAACAGTGAGCAAAAAAGCGTCTTCTTCAGTGTTACATCTGGCCTGTACTCTTATACGGATGTGAGGCTTGGACTATAAAAGAAGATCTCAGGAAACGTATAGAAGCTTTCGAAATGTGGGCATACAGACGCATGATGTTTATCCTGGACTCAGAAAGTCACCAATGAGGAAGTTCTGCGACGAGTCAAACAGAAACGCAAGCTTTTGCAAACCGTCAAACAGAGAAAAGTTGCATATCTGAAGCACGTTCTTAGGCACGATAGAAACGAGCTCTTGCAACTTATTATGATGGGAAAAGTTGCAGGAAAAAGAAGACCTGGAGCCGTATTATGACCTCTTATTTCCTGGCAGTTTTCTGACTGGCTATCAATCTATCTCTTTTAATTGATATACAGCGAGAAAGAGATGTAACTATAGCAATTCATAAACCTGGCAAGTTTTAAGAGGTTGTAATACCCCCCCTAGTCGCAGAAGAAAGTCTTGGTTGCGAAACAATCGGGAGTGGACGGGAATAACGAGTGCCACCGAACTCTTTAGCCTTGCCTAAGACAAGACCAAGTATGGTATGCGGAACTGACTGCCAACCTGAAGGTTGGCAGTCAGTTCCGCATACCAGAGTTCGGTGGCACTAGTTGGAGATGCACCATAAGAAGAAGAAGACATTTCCTGTCCTTAATTTTGTTTTTTTGGCATTTTTTTCTTTGTAGAGACGTCCGTAATAACGAGACCAACTTTGTTGCAAAAACAAACAAATCTTTTTTTTATAGTTGATGGGTTTACTCTTGATCCCTTTGATTGAGCTAGCTTGCCCAGAACGTGCTTATTCACTCTGGCCTTGAATAGAGTCAGCTTGTATGCGGTCGGAAACACAGACACCGGCAGGGAATTCCATTCCATAGCTGCGCGCATTATGAACGATGATGAGTAGCCTTTGGTCATAATAATACTGACTTTCAGTGTCAACGTCAACGTCAAGCCCCTAATAATAACGTGAAAGAGATTCGCAAACCGCAAAATGGCTCAAAAACGGCTGCGTCAAATCTGACAGTTGAATCGTAATCAGAAAAAAATTCCGAACCGCCCATACTTCGGTATTATTGTCATACCGAAAACCGAACACAGTGCTAAAATACTGAATGGTTCAGTGGAATACCGAACACCTGGCAACCCTGGTTCCAACGCGGCGGTTGAGTCCTAATTTACGTTTAGGCCGAGCACCAAATTTACGTTTTTTACGTGTTTTTATTACTTTTCTTTGCTTTCAAATTAGTTCTCTTGGAGAACGTATATCCTTGGTACATGTAGAACTTTTTCCTGGACGAAAGTGTTATCGTCTTAATAGCTGGAGGAAACATTTAATTATTCAACTTAGGCCTTTTTTACAGGTTCCGAATAAGTACCTATCAATTTCACTTAGGTGCAAATGGGTCCTCTGCTCTGGGTGACCAAACCTTAATATTTACAATACCACTAAATGCTTAATACACAACTTTTAATGAAATGCATAAAATTACAATGTAATAAGAAATACTTAATAGGCACACACAAATGTGATAAAAAAAAGCCTGTGCCTGACCGACAGGGTTCATGCTTAGTATCTGTGTTAACATTTACGATGTAATAAATTGAACTGAATTGGATGGAAAAACAGCACACTCAGCTCGACTTTTATTAGTTCACGGATGGGTTCCTATTTGCTCTGTGTTCACAGTTTCTTATATAAACCCTCTTTAGTCACGTTGTATGAAGGCGGTTGGTGTGAATGCCCATTATAGAAAATCAGTAATTTTTCTGTAAGCGATGTCAGAAGGTACGCTTTGCACTTCCTAGTGCTAGTGCATCTCAAACGCAAAGTAGTTTTCGTCTTCCTATGCATGGAGAACGTATATCCTTGGTACATGTAGAACTTTTTCCCGGACGAAAGTGTTATCGTTTTAATAGCTGAAGGAAACATTTGATTATTAAACTTAGTCCCCTTTTACAGGTTCCGAATAAGTACCTATCAATCTACTAAGGTATAATGGGTGGGACCTATGAGTGACCAAACCTTGATATTAACATTCTTTTATTTATTTATCAAAAATTCCACTTACTTATTACAAAACTTTTTAAGTAATATACAATTTAATAAAAAATACAAAAAAGAACTGTGCTCGACCGACAGGGTTCATGATTTGTATCGTTAAGGCGTTAACATGCGTCAATCCGAGCGGGTCGATCCGTGATGGAGTGAAATCAACGTAACTCTACTCATTTGGCTTCAAATCAGTGCGCGTTCCAATTCCAACGCGGCGGGCGGTGGCATCGAGGCCGAGCGCTGAACTCTCGTTTTCTTTTTTCGCTTTTAAATTAATTAAAAAAACTGTTCAATTAAGATTGAAGGTATTAAAATCGCCGATCTTAATGCGTTGGTTTTAACATAAACGAATGTTCCGTTTCCAAGAAATAGTGCAAATCAAAAACAGGGTCCACGGGATTATTTTTACATCAAAGGCGGCAACATTTTTGTTATAAATGCTTTCAATTATATCTGTTGTGTATTATTTCAAGTATATTATATTTTTTTTTCATGATAGCTTCACGCATGTAGTCTTTCAATAATTTGAATTGAATATTGGTGTTTGACGCATGTTAACGCCTTAAAATTTAGAATAAATTGAACTGAATTCAATGGAAGAACATCACAGTTCGACTTAGATTAGTCACGGATAGGTTTGTATTTGATCTGTGTTCACAGTTTCAAATATAAGCCCTCTTTAGTCACGTGGTAAGAAGGCGGTTGGTGTGTATGCTCATTAACGAAATTCAGTAATTTTCCTGTAGGCGATGTCAGAAGGTACGCTTTGCACTTCCTAGTGCTAGTGCATCTCAAACGAAAAGTATTTTTCGTCTGCATATGCACGGAGAATGTATATCCTTGGTACATGTAGAACTTTTTCCCGGACGAAAGTGTTATCATTTTAATATCTGAAGGAAACATTTTATTATTAAACTTAAGATGCTTTTTACATGTTCCGAAGAAGTACCTATCAATTTCTCTTAGGTATAAATGGGTCTTCTGCTCTGGGTGACAAAACCTTAATATTTACAATACCACTAAATGCTTAATATAAAACTTTTAATAAAATGCATAAAAATTATAATGTAATAAGAAATACTTAATAGGCATACTCTAATGTGATAAAAAAAGCCTGTGCCTGACCGACAGGGTTCATGCTTAGTATCTGTGTTAACATTCAGATGTAATAAATTGAACTGTATTGGATGGAAAAACAGCACAGCTCGACTTTGATTAGTTCATGGATGGGTTCCTATTTGCTCTGTGTTCTTTGTTTCGTATATAAACCCTCTTTAGTCACGTGGTATGAACGCGGTAGGTGTGAATGCTCATTAACGAAATTCAGTAATTTTCCTGTAAGCGATGTCAGAAGGTACGCTTTGCACCTGCTAGTGCTAGTGCATCTCAAACGCAAAGTATTGTTCGTCTTCATTATTCGTCCAAGCTTCCTAGGCATAGAGAACGTATATCCTTGGTACATGTAGAACTTTTTCCCGGACGAAAGTGTTATCATTTTAATATCTGTAGGAAACATTTAATTATGAAACTTAAGACGCTTTTTACAGGTTCCGAATAAGTACCTATCAATTCACTTAGCTGTATAATAACGATAAATGAGTAATTATAACTATAAATCACTCTTGTATAATAAAAATACAGCAATGTTATTTCAATAAATCAAATAAGTAGGTATCTAAAGAAAAGGCCAAGCCAAGAATAAAGCAATCACATAAAATATTTTTTCAATATTTTTTCACGTAATTATCGGGTTACTTTAGATACCATACATAAAAAACCGGCCAAGTGCGAGTCGGACTCGCGCACGAAGGGCTCCGTACCAAAAACGGCAAAAAATCACGTTTGTTGTACGGGAGCCCCCCTTAAATATTTATTTTATTCTGTTTTTAGTATTTTTTGTTATAGCGGCAACAGAAGTACATCATCTTGTGAAAATTTCAAATGCCTAGTTATCACGGTTCATGAGATACAGCCTGGTGACAGACAGACAGACGGACAGCGGAGTCTTAGTAATAGGGTCCCGTTTTTTACCCTTTGGGTACGGAACCCTAAAAATACCACTTGGTTTGCCAGGAGACAAATTTAATGACTCAAAGAACACGATTGCTTAAGTAATCAACCAAACATAATCGTAAACAAATAATATCTACTACTGATAAGGTAACAAACAACCCCTAATAGGCATGTTGACTATTTTTTTATTTTATGTTACATAAATTACCCCTAAAAATAAGAAACATTTGTATAAGAATTATTACGCTAGCTTGAAAACTGCCCGAGATATCACAGTTTGAAATGCACAAAATTGGACTCGAATACGCTCCATGCTAACGGCTACCAAGTTATGACGTCACGCCTTCCTACGTTGTATGCAACGCGTAGGAAATTTGTTCGGCAGCTACATATATTAAATATTGTGTTTATCAAAATGGTTTCTTTGACAAATTTGCTATAAATTTTACGGACTAATTAAATGTATTATTTATTTTAACAAATTTTATACCTTTTAAATGGACTTGTCCACCCAACTTTGAAGGGTCATAAAACAAATAATACGCAATATATAAAAACCAAGAGGTATACAAGCTACTCCAAAAGTTTTATATGTTTACGATTTTTATTAGTATTTCGTTATTTTATTCATAAGTCAACATCCCTATTACTGACACAGTATACTGATGTGATTGTACTGAGTAAAAAGATAACTAAGTCTTTAGTAACAATAATAACATCTCGAAATTACAGAAGTAGGTAGAGCGATATTGTAAATCTTGTGTAGGTAATATAGGATGGGGATTTGAAAGCTGTAATGTTCAGAATGTGGTTGAGATTTTTCTTTTTTGTCTTAGTTCTCTCTTTCTCTGTTTCCATATAACTCTTGCATTATATTTTTCCTTAAGAGTTAAATCTTTCACTAGCCTTTTCTTTGCATGATAATGTTCTCTTTTCTTCCTTTTGTATTCTTCAAATTTCTCGGGATTTCGTCCCAACTTTTCTCTATAGCGTTTTTGCTTTTCAGCAGCATTTTAGCTAAAACAGGTGAAAAATTACCTAGTCAGACTAGCAAAGAAGAAAATATGCAAAACTGTCCCAGCCTAGCCGTCTCATAGCGCGGACTACTGCGACATATTATACAAATAAAACTTTTTCGAAACGATCTTAAGGGCCTCTTAGCTAAGCTGCGGACGACGGATGACAGGCGTAAATAGCGAAACTATAAGGGTTCCTTGTTGACTTGACTACGGAACGCTAAAGGATATAACATTTTTCCTATAGTCTTCTGATCATGAGTCGTTTCGAAAGAACACTTTTTGTCTCAGGAGATTATTATCAAAATCGTCTATCTCCTTTATTTTAATCATTTACAAAGTTTGATGTACATTCCCTGCGGTGTAACATAATACTTTGAAGGCGGATGATCATGATCGTGGACCGGCGTTATCTTTTCGCCGTTTCTCTCAACGATCAAGTAGGCCTTGCAGGACTTGGTGCACCTCCAACGCTTATTTAGAAGAGATTTCTTCTCTGGAGTATACGTGTAGCCATTGTACATGTAATACTGCTTCCCATTCGGTGTTGTTACTAATTTGATTTCTGTAAGAATTATGAAGGCTGCTTTATTAGAATGCTTACTGACTCCACATTCTTAATATTTTCTTACCATCTACCCATTAAATGCAAAATTACTGTCTCAAACTATGAAGATTGAGACAGTATCTAAGTATGATAATAATGATATTATCATACTTAAATTGAGTCCTATTTTTTCTATTATATTATTTAGTATCATACTTAACTTTGAATAATTATATTTTAAAAATATGGAAAATAAGTATTATTGAAAGATAGAAAGTTATGCATACAACTAGAAGAGTAAAGGGACATGGATATTGATGGCTGAAAAGCAAAAAGAAGACCGCAAAAATATGAATGTATATTGTATAGGGAGTGTCTGAACTCTGAAGAGATGACGCGTGACAAGAAGGAATAGAAGAGAAGAACCGACCCCAAATAAATTGGTATAAGGGTAGGAAGATGATGATCTCGATATTACACACACACTCGTATTACACAGTTAGACACAGTCAAGTTCTTCAGGTTATTCAAATAAAAAGGTAAGTTTTATTTTTTTTATTATATCGCATGCAGGTGAATAATTGTATATGCTACGCAAGACTATTACTCCAAGACGTGCAATTTTGTGAATAATACCTTTCAAATGATATATCACTCATTACTGGATGTGTAGTGTAGACCAACTCCTTTATATTTTTCCCTATATTCTGAAGTATCTTCCGTCAGATGTTGTACGGTAATTGGGTGGGGGGTGCCCGTGGTCATGCACAGGGTTGAAATCAGTAACGTCGTCAATTGTGAGTATGGTCAGATACGCCTTACACATTTTACTGGTACATCTCCAACGTTTGGTTGACTTTTTTGACTCTTGGTAGTACGTGTACCCTCTGTACATGTAAAAGTGCTTGCCGTTTACCAATGTTACCAGTTTGGCTAAAAACAAACATTCATCATAATTATTTGTAAAAGTTCTTAATATATTTTTCTTGCATTGCAAACAAGTATGACTAATTTTTAAACTTTTTTAGATTTTATGCATTCACAATGCTATTTTTATATTAAGATTATTAATATAATTAATTTTTTTTAGATAAAATCGACTCACCCGTAGCAGTCCCGTCCCGTCTGAGCTGCTACGGGTGAGTCGATTTTCTAATATTTTTCAATTATATTAATAATCTTAAGCATGACTAATACAATACTAAATAATATACTAGAAAAAAAAAACGACTCGCACCAGATCAATTCTCGGACGGGAATCGAACCTGCGACCTTTGGATATCCGGTCCAATGCTCTGACTGCTGAGCTACTTGTGAGTGTGAGTGACTTGGGTCACTAGTGGCATTGTCGAATTTCTTCTAGAATATCCTGCTCTTACGCTGTAATCCAGCGTCATTTCACTAATGTGAGGAATCACTTCGACATTCAATTGAAATATCTTTCCAGATATTTTGACAATTGATAAAGATGAAATATCTGGAAAGATATTTCAATTGAATGTCGAGGTAATTCCTCACATTGGTGAAATAATGCTGGCTTACAGCGCAAGAGCAGGATATACTAGAAGAAAATCTCAAATTTAAAAGTATGACTAATACTTAAGACACTGCCAGTAGGTATCTACTCATGTTTAGAAAGAGTATCATCTACCTACAGCCTCTGGGTGCATATCTGGACAAAGGCTTCTCCAAATTTCTTCTTATTAGATGAAATAAATTAAAAAGAACTATATTTTGATGTATCTTCCGTTATATGTTAATTGGATGGGAGTGCCCGTAGTCATCACAGGAGCCAAGTCAGTAGATGATTTATTAAGATAATAGTTACATTTTATTTTAATTTTATTGAATGCGTGGTGTCGGTACATGTTTGGTGAGAGAACTATCATCTTCAGCCATCTTTGGGTACCTATCTTGACATAGGAATTTCTCAAACTCTTTTTCTTGGATGAAAATAAAAAGATCTATATTTTAACGTATCTTCCGTCAGATGTCACATGGTAATTGGGTGGGGAGTGCCCGTGGTCGTGCACAGGGGTAAAGTTAGTAACACCGTCAATTGTGACTATGGTCAGATACGCCTTACACATATAACTCGTACATCTCCAACGTTTGGTTGACTTTCTTGACGCTTGGTAGTATGTGTACCCTCTGTACATGTAAAAGTGCTTGCCATTTACCAATGTTATCAGTTTAGCTAAAAACAAACATTCAACATAATTATTTGTAAAATAATGGCTTGCATTGCAAACAAGGTATGACTAATAATTAGACACAGCCAGTAGGTACTCATTTTTAGTAAGAGAACTATCATCTACCAACAACCTCTGAGTGCATATCTGGATAAAGGTTTCTCCCAAATTCTTCTTTTTAGATGAAATAAATTAAAAAGGACTGTAACGAGAACTTCCGTCCCCCCGACAATAGATGGCGCTCCGCTACTGACCGCTTCATTCTACAGCGTGGTGTAAAGATTTTTGCACATTGCTTATTCTACCCGTTGAACTGAATGTTTAAGTAAGTTAGAAGGGACTGAGGATTTCAGAAGCTGACGGCTCCCGGCTCTTCTGTTCTGACCCCTCGACCACAACGTTCGGGTTCAATACCAGCATCAGCGGACGCTCACGGCCCTGGGACTGGTAGTGAAACCGCGGGTGAGCGTTATCCTAGATTGTGAATTAGTATAGTATCGCCAATACAGTATTTTACAAAACCAACTATAGTGTTAATCGCTACCGCGGCGCCCCCTACCGGACTTCCTGCTACAGGACTATATTTTGATGTATCTTCCGTCATCACTGATCATTAATGATATCATATGTTCAGGAAAAATCACTGACCAATTGACCATTAACGTGTGGTTATTTGTCACATTTTAAAAAAATAATAATTTGTCGCTCTTCTCTTCTTTGCACTATGGACGTCTCGCGGAAAGCTTTCTCTCATAGTTGCTGAAACTATCGACTTTTTGACAACTATTTGGAGGTGAAATATTGCCACTCAATTTTTCATACAGCCTAACGCGCGAGGTTTATTTTCTGAAAAAATACCTTTTAGTTTTTCTTTTTACTTTTTAGTTCGTTTTTGGCAGGGCAGTCATGTTTTTTATATTTATATTTTTAAAACATTTGAATAAACCCAAATGCATAATTGCATCTAGGCAGAAAGGAAATATATTTTTACAATAAACACAGTGATTCTGTGGATGTTTTGTCTCTGTATTAATATTGGGTGCATATCTGGTCATAGGCTTCTCCCAAGTTCTTTTTTTAAGATGAAATAAATTAAAAGAACTACATTTTGATAAATTTTCTGTCAGATGTTATAAAGTAATTGGGAGGGAGTGCCCGTGGTCGATCAGATAGGCTTTATACGTATTTGCTACCGGTACATCTCAAATGTTTGTATGTCTTTCTCGACTCTAGGTAGTATGTGTACCTTCTGTACCTACATGTAATAGTGCTTGCCGTTTCCTACTGTTATCAGTTTAGCTAAAACATTCACAATATTTGTAAACAAAATTCTTAATACACGATGAAATTTTAATCATTTGGTTCCCGCAGTGGGTGGTTCCGCTCATGATAACTAGCAACTTTTACTAAGGGGCCAACTCTGACATCATGAAAAAAAATCTGCTGTTCCATACAAAAGCGCAATAGACCTACTCGACCTTAATGTTTGGAACAGCTAATTTTTTTTCGATATCAGAGTTGGTCCCATAGTATAAGTAACTTGTAATCATGAGTAGAACCACCCCACTACGGGAACCAAATGATTTAAATTTCGCGATGTATATCTAGCTTGCATTGCAATATTATTAACATAGGTCAGTTAAATGGAAAAAAACAACTACTTATTACTAAAACTTAGACAATGCCGAGTTAATGAGGGCGATTTAAAAATAATATAGATTTTATTTAATTTTATTGAATGTATGGTGTCGGTACAAGTTTAGTAAGAGAACTATCATCTTCAGTGTCTCTGGGTGCATATCTTGACAGGAATCTCCCTTCTCTCTTCTCTTCTTCTTAGATGAAAATAATTAAAAATATCTATATTTTAATGTATCTTCCGTCAGATGTTACATGGTAATTGGGCGGGAAGTGCCCGTGGTCGTGCACAGGAATGAAGTCATTACCGCCGTCAATTGTTGTGACTACGATCAGATATGCCTTACACATTCTGCTGGTACATCTCCAACGCTTGGTCGACTTTCTTGATTCTTGGTAGTAAGTGTACCCTCTGAACATGTAATAGTGCTTGCCGTTTCCAACTGTTATCAGTTTAGCTAAAAACATTCACCATATTTGTAAAAAAATGCTCCAAATAAATCTGGCTTGCAATATCATGAACGTAGGAAAATTGAATGGAAAAACGTATTACTAAAACATAGACACTGTAGAGTTAGTGAGGGTGATATACAAATATGGCTTGATTTTAGTTTAAATGCATGGTTTAGGTAGATGTTTATTAAGAGAACTATCATCTTCAGCGTCCTTGGGTGGATATTTGGACATAGGCTTTTCCCAAATTCTTTTTCTTATATGAAGAAAATTAAAAAGAACTATAATGTATCTTTCGCCAGATGTTATATAGTGATTGGGCGGGTGGTGTCCGTGGTCATGCACAGGGAAGAAGTTAGTAGCGCCATCAACTGTGACTACTATCAGATAGGCCTTACATGTATTGCTAATTGCTACTGGTACCCACCATTTGAGTCTCTTCCTTGAGTACGTGTTTACGTATTGGTAAAAAAAAATATCTAAATATCTAGCGCAAAAATTTAAGAGGTAGAATAAAACGGCAGTTATACAACAGTACTTTAAATACAAGGTGCATTTGTAACCACTCTTAAAATTTTAAGGATGTGTTCAGTCCATGAAATTGAACAACTTTCTCTAAGAAATACATGGTTAAATACGTAAAAAAAATACTTTCATACAAATCAAAGAGATCACGTGATCACTCAATCAGTTTAGTATGGGATGACCAAAATTTTTGGCGTATTTCGTTTCGACACATGTTTCAAGGAGAAAGTTGTTCAGTTTCATGGACTGAACACATCCTTAAAAACCTTAAAATGCACCTTGTATACTAAGGTGAATAGCGGCGGCAGAGCCTGGGTCTAAGTTACACACTGAATTAGGATCCGACAATTACAACGGTACCATCCTGGCTTGCAGCAGTGAAGGATGACGCGAAGTGATGTCCTATGGGCATCCGAAGTGGTAGTGGACACGGGATAGAACCGCCTCATGCAGTACTCCATGGCCAGCAATGGTTTGTTCAAGGTAGTGCTTAGAACCCCAGTATGGTGTTTTATATCTGGCTTTTATTGCAATATCATTAACATAGGTTAATAATATGGAAAACCAGTTTTACTAAAATTTAGGCAATAAGGAGTTTACAAAAAGAGTTTATTTTATTTTAATTTTATTGAATGCATGGTCTAGGTATACATGTTTGTTAATAGAACTATCATCTTCAGCGTCCTTGGGTGCATATCTGGACATAGGCTTCTCCCAAATTTCTTTTCCTTAGATAAAAATAATTGAAAAGATTTATATTTTGATGTATCTTCCGTCAGATGTTACGTGGTACTTGGGTGGGGGATGCCCGTGGTCATGCATAGGGGTGAAGTCAGTAGTGCCGTTAACTGTGACTACGATCAGATACGCCTTACACATGCCAGTACATCTCCAACGTTTGGTTGACTTTCTTGATTCTTGGTAGTACGTGTACCCTCTGTACATGTAATAGTGCTTGCCGTTTCCTACCGTTATCAGTTTGGCTAAAAACATTCACCATATTTGAAAAAAAGTACTAAATATTTGGCTGACATTTGCTATATCATTAACATAGGTTAATTATATAGAAAACCAGTTTTGCTAAAACTTACACACTGTCGAGTTAATGAGTTCAAAAAAGAGTTTATTTTAATTTTATTGAATGCGTGGTGTAGGTAGTGGTGGGTGCATATCTAAACATGGGATTAGGACCCGACAATCAGTTCACCGAATGCCATTTTGCCGACCGCCATATCACCGAAGATCCATTTCACCGATAGGCTATTTTACCGACGGGTATTTCACCGACAAGCCATTTGACAGAAACTTATTTCACCAATAGTACATTTCTTAGAACGCCATTTTATCGAACGGGAAATAAAATTATGCATGTAAGTGAATCAAAAATTTTATTTCAGACATTATTTGTCAAACCAAATAAAAATAATATGTCATTGTCATTGTCTTAGCCTAATAAGTGTACCTGATTCTTATTGATTATTATTAATTAATAAGAATCAGGTACACTTATTAGGCTAAATAAAAATAAAGGTAGTCTTTATTTTGCTAAATAGGTAATTTGCTTTAATATTAATATTATTAGCAACTGCCGACTAAAAATCAATAACACCCATACTCTCTCGGTTTTTCAAAATTGCTGAAAGAGAGTTTTCTAATCTTCTTCCTTTCTTTTTTGGCTTAGAGCATCACGGCTACAAGCGCGTCTTACTCTAAGTTTTTTGGCGTTACTTTTTCGACAAACGCCTTTGCTTTTACAATTGTATGTTCAGTAGATATTCCAGTGAAATAAGTTTCAATCAAATGGCTCGCCGGTGCAATGACCCGTTGGTAAAATAGCCTGTCGGTGAATTGAATCTTCGGTGATATGGCGGTCGGCAAAATGACATTCGGTGAACTGATTGTAGGTGATCAGTCCTAATCCCCTAAACCTATTTATACTTCTCCTAAATTCTTCTTCTTAACTTGGCGTCATGGGGACATGGTCAAAATTACCCGCCATTTTCGGTTTGCGTACTGATTGAAAACTAAACATGTTACATTGCCATTCTTCTCAACAGCTGGAGTTGTTAAATTTCTTTACACATTTTCGGCAAAAAAAAACAGTCGGGCAGTAACTGCGCTAGGTGCTACAGTTGATCGAAGTTCAAAAACGTTGACCCAGCCCTGTAATCCGTGTAATATTTTTGCGCTATGGTGGACATTTCGCATTTTGTATGTATTTTTTTTAATTTAACAAAAGATTATCTTTTGATATTTTTTTATATGAGTTAAGTTCCTATAAGTGCCATTCAAAACACAAGAACTCATAAATTAATACATTATAAGTAAAATAAGGACAGAGAAACCAATTTGGGTGGTTTTATAAAACCCTTTATACCTAGATGTATTTATATCTAATTTAATGAGATTTTCTTCGTTCATTCTTTTAATTCGTAATAAAGTAAGACTTAACAAAGAACAATTTAGAAATTTCTTAAAAAGAGTATTCGGGTCATAATGACCCACCCCCAGCGCCCGTGTACCCTATTTTGTACCTCTATGACGCCCCAGTTTAAATTAAAAGAAATTAAAAAGAACTATATTTTGATGTATCTTCCGTCAGATGTTATATAGTAATTGGGTGGGTGATGCCCATGTTCATGCACAGGAGTGATGTCAGTAGCACCGTCGACTGTATCTACGATCAGATAGGCCTTACACGTTTTGCTACTAGTACATCTCCATCGTTTAGGTTGCTTCCTTGACTCTTGGTAGTACGTGTACCCCCTGTACATGTAATAGTACTTTCCGTTTCCTACTGTGATCAGTTTGGCTAAAAACATTCACCATATTTGTAAAAAAAAATCTTAATATACTACCTTTCAATATCTAGTAAAAACAGTATTACTAAAACTTATTCACTGACGAGTTAACAAGGATGATAAAAAAACAAAAATAGATTTTTATTAAATTTTATTGAATGCATGGTGTTGGTGTAGGTACATCTTTAAGAGAACTATGATCTTTAGCCTCTTTGGGTGCATATCTGGACTAGGGAATTCGATCCCGGGATTTTTACATAGGCAATCCCGGGATTGATCCCGGGAATCCCGAATTCCCTAATCTGGACATAGGTTTCTCACAAATTCTTCCGTTTAGATAAAATCAATTAAAAAAAACTATATTTTTAGCATAACTATATTGGGTATGATAGAACTGACATAACATGCCGTTAAAGTCCTTAAATAAATAAAGAAAAAAAACTATATTTTGATGTGTCTTCCGTCAGATGTTATATGATAATTGGGTGAGGGATGCCCGTGGTCATGATGAATAGGGGTGAAATCAATAACGCTGTTAATTGCGTCTACTTACAGATAGGTTACCTTTAACACAGGTTAATTTACAATTTACTTAATTTACAATATACTTAAAACTAAGACACTGCCGAGAGGGCCGAGTTCATGAAGGTTATTTAAAAATGATTAACTTTTATTTTAATTTTATTGAATGCATGGTGCCGTGTGGGTAAATGTTTAGTACTATGCGAGCCAAATAAGAATAGGACTGTCAAAACGGCCATTTTTGTTTGCGTTTCACTGTGCAAGAAAAGGAAAAATGGTCAAGAATGCCGTTTGACAGTACTATTCTTATTTGGCGCGCAAAGTAAGAGAACTATCATCTTGAACGTTCTTGGATGCATTTCTGGACATAGATTTTTAATTTCCCAAATTCATAGACAAAATAAATTAAAAAGATCTATATTCTGATGTATCTTCCTTCAGATGTTATATGGTAATTAGGTGGGAGGTGCCCGTGGTCATGCACAGGGGTGAAGTCAGTAACGCCGTCAACGGTGACTATGATCAGATAGGCCTTACACGTTTTGCTACTGGTACATCTCCAACGCTTGGGTGAATTCCTTGACGCTTGGTAGTATGTGTACCCTCTGTACATGTAAAAGTGCTTGCCGTTACCTAGTGTTATGAGTTTGGCTAAAACATTGACCATATTTGTTAAAAAAAAACTCTAAATATATCTGGCTAGCATTATCATTATCTATATAGTAATGGTATAGGTTAATCGAATGAAAAAACAATTATTACTAAAACATAGACACTGCCCAGTAGAGTAATGAGAATGATTAAACAAATTAGATTAGATTTTTAATTTTTTATTGAATGCATTTTGTAGATACATGTATAGTACGAGAACTATAATTTTCAGCCTCTTTGGGTGGATGCATATCTGGAAAAAGACCTCCAAAATTCGTCTTCTTAGATAAAATAAATTAAAAAGATTTTTACCCGGTTAATTTTTAAGTACACCTTAAAACGTAATGGGTGTATCTCTTCCCTTTACTTATCATGTATGTGTAGTCAAAAGTTTCAATGTTTCATAATCAACCAAGATATTGAGGTTTGTTTGTGTCCCAAAATTTTCCTGAATTCTGGATTTAGAGCTCATTCATAGACTTACACGTGTTTAATCAAAAGAGACTATCTTGTTTACGTAAATCATAGAAAGAATGAATGCGCCTACGCACGCGTTTTGCTGTTTTTGTGAGTTTCCCGATCAATCAATTTTTTTTATAACAATTTCAAACTATTGATTTTTAACTTTTAACTGCAAATAGAGATTTTTTAAGAAAAACATAAAAATTAACGGTTTATTTTGATGTATCTTCCGTTAGATGCTATATGGTAATTGGGTGGGGGGTGCCCGTGGTCATGCACAGGGGTGAAGTCAGTAACGCCGACAACTGAGTCTACAATCAGATAAGCCTTACACATGCCGTTGATGCATCTCCAACGTTTAGTTATTCTTTTCCGTGATTCTTGGTAGTATGTGTATCCTCTGTACATGTAATAGTGCTTGCCGTTTCCTACTGTTATCAGTTTGGCTAAAAAAATATTGACTTTATTAAAAAAAAAAACAAAATATATCTGACTCGCAAGATCAATATCATAATCTTAATTGAATGGAAAAATAAGTATTTTAAAACTTAAATACTATAGATTCAATGAGGGTAATTAAAAAAATGGTTAATTTTATTTTAATTTTATTGAATGCATGGTCTTGTTTAGGTACGGTCACAGCACATCAAGCTATATAAAACTGTCAAAAATCTCCAATGAATTTTGAACCTTAAACTGCTTGTTTTCAAGTTTAAAATTGATTGAGAAAATTTAACACTTAAGCCCAGCAAGCCGTCTGCTGTACAGTTAGGGCAAATGATGTATGTAAACTGACTTTATAGACAGACTACGTGAAGCGCAGACAGCAAACGGTACGCACTGTACGCTACGCTATGCACGAAGGCGTAACCTACTCGAAAAAAAAGTGGTAGGTACGTATTTGAAATCCGGGACAGTAAGGTGTAATTCCGGGACACGGGACAAGACACGTTATTCCGGGACAATCCCGGAAATCCCGGGACAATCACGGAAATCCCGGGCGTCTGGCATCCCTATGTACAGTACATGTTTAGTAAGAGAACTATCATCTTCAGCGTCTTTGGATGCATTTCCGGGCATATGCTTCTCTCAAATTTTTCTTAGATAAAATAAATTAAAATTTGATGTACCTTCCGTCAGATGTCATATGATAATTAGGTGGAGGGTGGCTATGGTCATTCACAGGGGTAAAGTTGGTAGCGCCGTCAACTATGTCTACCATAAGTTTGGCTTTACACGTCTTGCCTTTGGTGCATCTCCAACGTTTTTGTGATTTCTTTGACGCTGCCGCTGGGTAGTACGTGTACCCTCTATACATATAATAGTGTTTTCCGTTTGATATAGGTATTAGTTTAGCTGAAAACATTGAAGTAAGTACATTTGTATAAAGTGTTGATCTTACGATATCTAATTTTATACCGAGTAAGAATCCTTGTGCTAAACAAGGATTTATTTTTTTTCCGGGATAGTCAAGGGGTGTTACGGGTGAACAAAAATTGCGAGTAAGTATATTCTTATTATATTTTGTAATATTTGTTTACACAAGTGACACGATTTACATGATTAAAAAAAATAGTTATGGCGGATGAGGACTATGCCATGCCACGCTCCATACTAAAATTTTCAAACCTGCATTGCAGCCAGCTGTAAAATCCGATACTTGTAAGCTCTATTCTATAACTATCTTTAATCATCATCATATTATAACTAATGTAAGTCCTAAGTTAATAGTAAAAAACGTCAAGAGATTTTTTTTAATTGAAAAAAAAAACTGTAAAATACCTTAATTAAGTTTCACATAGGTTCCATCTGATTTTTTGTAGTAAGTGGGTGGAGCATGTTGGTGCTTATGTTCTGCAGTCATCAGTTGCCCTTCCTGGGACACAACAATGTAGGATTTGCATCCCGTTGTACAAGACCATTTCCCTCCGCATTTCAGTTGCCGCTTCTTAAAGTAAGTATAGCCTTTGTACATGTAATACTGTTTTCCAGAAGACACAGTAATAAGCTTGATTTCTAGAAAGATAAAATAACATATACGTTACAGCCACTTTCACTCCGGAGATGTCGCAGTTGCAGCACATGAGTAAACATTTACTCATGTGGTTGCACTTAGTGAGTCAGTAAACTGTTATATAATTTTAAATAAATTCAGTTCCATTTTTAAATAAACTAATGAGGTGAAATCCGGTAGGTACCTGTTAAGGTACGTGGGTATGGGAACTCATCGGTGTTACTTGGCGTAATGTAATGTTGTAATGTGCAATGTTGTTATGTTACAAATGTTACAAAGCACGAATTGCAGTCAGTTTGTGGAAACGAGCACGAACACGACGGACTTAGCACACGGCGTAACGGAATATGCTCGTTGCGAATGTTTTATTACGCCCCGACACCGGCGCCGTCGGTCAGTACTCAGTGGGTACCTAAGTACCCACATTTAAAGATAAAGATAAAGAAACATTTATTGGCCTAAAAAAAAATTAACATAGTTAGAAGAAGAAAAACAAACAGAAATAACAGACAGAGATTACTAAAAAAATAAATGCTACGGGTATGGCCAAAGGGTAGCTGGCTCAGCTATGCTTTTGCGGCATTGCGCAGAATGCCGCAAGAGCGCTGGTTTTCAGACAGCTCCCAGGACGAAATGGTGCGGCAACACAGTAAAAGAAGGAAGAAGCGGATTAAAATAAACATAAATAAACTTTAGAGAAGGAGCACGACATTAAAATTAAATAAACTAACTAGATAAAAGATGAGATTCCGGTCGACCTATAAACATAAAAGTATCCTTTGACATGTTGTGTTTGGTGGGATAAAAGAAAAAAAAGTACTAAATTATCTATGGTTTTTTATCTGTGCTGTGTGTGAGTGTGACAGTGACAGCTGCTGACTATCAAAAATAGTGTCAAGTCAAATAGGTAGCACATTCATAAATGTATTTTTGTGAAGTGAAATAAATCTTTATCAGACAAAGTGTTGAGAAATCAAAAAGGAGAGAAGTGCTAGGTACGTTGAAGCCGCGGGCGTGACTTTATTTGTTGCGTGCATCCTAAAGGGAAGTTGCCATGCGGTGCCACGAATGCAACAGCCACGTCAGCAAGTCAACGTGGAACGTGGGTGGCAGTGAGGACACGTAACACAGGCCTCACGACGGCGCAGTGTTGTGTGGCACCCTGATTGCGTGACGTGAAGAAACTGAGAGTAAGTCTCTGGCCGGTGGTGTTTTGTATAGGTAGCATAAAAATCGTTAACACAGTGCTTTTTGTATTGTAAGGAGGTGGTTCTTTAATTTCTTTTTAAATGTGTGTTTTGATTGTAGATCACGTATGGGTGGAGGGATGTCATTCCAGCATTTTCGAGGCAGCAAATCTGAAGGATCCTCTGAAAGCCACAGTGCGATGTATGGGAATTGTGAAGACATGAGTAGGTACATGCCCTTTTTTGATATCTGATACGATCCTGGGTCCAAAGCAATTTATTGTAGAGATAATGTGGCCTCTCTGAGCTGATGATGCCAAACAGCAAAGTGGAAAGGTGTAGTTTTCTGCGTGCTTCCATCTTAAGTGAATCTGCTGCATTCAAATAAGGTGTGATGTGAGACCGAGGTGGAACGTGAAAACAAAAACGAGCGCACGCGTTTTGTACACGTTGGATTAGTTTAGAAGATCTGGACAGGAGACGTGGCCCATATACAACATCACAATAATTGAGTTTTGAAAGAATAAGGGACTCGCACAACTTTATTCTAAGTTCCTCGCATAAGTAAGGTCTTAATTTGTGCAATAATTTTAGCCTGTAAAAACAGTTTCGAACACAATCTATGGCATGTCTTTCAAAGTTAAGGTGGCTGTCAAGGGTGAGCCCCAGATTTCGGGCCGTGTCCACACATTCAACAAGTTTTCCCTGGATGTGAATGTTGAAAGGAGTGTCGCTACAATGTAATTTCTGCAGATTGTTTTTTTGTGCCTAGTATCATGAGCTTCGACTTGGTGGGGTTCAGAACAAGGCAGTTTGAATGGCACCATTGGGACAATTTTTGTAGGTCATCATTAATCATGGCTGCAGCTGAAACATGATTTTTTGGCTCAAACGACAGATACAGCTGTAGATCATCTGCATACAAATGATGATTGCAGTGAGAAATACCTTGTATTATGTCTGCGCTGTATAGTATGTACAGGATCGGGCCAAGGATGGATCCTTGCGGAACGCCTCGTGTGACTAGCTGTGGAGTGGATTTCAGTTTTGACCCGTCTGCCATTGTGAGCTCAACATATTGGGATCTATTTGAGAGATAACTGTCAAACCACCTCACTGTTCTAGCATCGGCACCGTAATAGGCTAATTTGGACAACAACAGACTTGTATTTATAGAGTCGAAGGCACGCGAAAAGTCTAGCAGTAGCAACGCCGTGAGTTTGCCTTCGTCTTGAGCGGCAAGGAAATTGTCCACCACGTCAGCAAGAGCGGTTGCAGTACTGCAACCCTTGCGAAATCCAGACTGGTGACGAGGAAGTATGTTGTGACCTTCGAGAAATTTTGTAAGTTGATCGCAAACTATCCTCTCCAAAACCTTTGAGATACATGAGAGCAGGCTGATAGGTCGGAGGTCCGCCTCAGAGGAAGGTTGGCCATTTTTTGGAAGGAGCTTCACAACAGCAGTTTTCCAGATCTGTGGAAATGTGCATTCTTCAATTAATCTATTGATAATGGTGGTGATAGTTTTCAATGATTGGGGTAAGGTGAGCAGCAACATGTCCAATGATACACCATCGTCACCCTGTGCATTGGATTTAAGCCCCTTGATAAGCATGTCCAGGGTCGTAATGTCAATTAAAATATCACTAACATAATGGATGGATGGAAATTAAGAGGCAAAGGATATTTGTACAAACCGAATCTTTACAAAAATCCTAGTACGATTGCAAAAAACCAGGATAATTAGAATCTGAGACAGATTTTAGTAATCGTTCAAATTATTTTTACAAAAATCCAATGACCATCATTTTGCAAGCGCTGAGTCAACGTTATGGACTGACCGATCGATACTCTGATAACAGCTACCTAGTCTATCTAGTCCTAGAAGAAGAGTCATGTTCTCTACCTACTCTTTGAGATTCCGGGACTTTTTGGAAATTCTGGCACCTGGAAAATTCCTTCAGTCACATGAAGTCCACTCTGTCCACTAAATCAAAATGTCCACTGTATCATAACCTCCACTGTATCAAAACATCCACATTATTATTATGTCCAGTGGGTTGCGTCCCGGCCGACTGGCAACTCTACTTCGAAGCAAAAAAGCAATGTTCATCCCCGTCAAAGGTTCCATAGCGATTTTCCGAATGTCCACGCGGACGAAGTCGCGGGCAAAAGCTAAACAGACGATCCATCAAAAATGAAATTCAGGTGCCAGTACCTACCCTTAGCATGAACTAAATTCTCGAGAATGATTTTCTCGAGAAAAAAAATCGCGCGTAAAAGTACTCGATAGAGTAATTTATCAATGTAAAATTCAATGCACTTTTCGGCGGTAGATGGCGTTGTACAAATTTCCCAAAAAAAAAAATGCTCTATATAGCTGTTCGTACTCGTGAAAACATAATGTTTTCTCCGATTTTATCAGTAGGTACCCTCTGTACTGATAAAATCGGAGAAAACATTGTGTTTTCAAATAGACAAATAAAAGTGTTACTTTTTATTTGCCTTTTTTACTCCAGAAAATGGACACCATGGAAATATTTTTCCAATGATACAAAATATAGATTATGAATACTCGCAGATCATCCTTTTGTTAGGTTTTGCGAGACATTGTCACTTAGGTTACGTTATTGCAATAATAAAAAAATATATAACAGAAAACAATTTTACTTTCGGGTGTTTAAATCATAATTGTAAAGTACCCTGGCGGGCCACGGTTTTTTGTTTGTCCCTTCCGACTCACACGTTTGTATCTGCGCCAATCTTTTCTCATTTTCTCAGCTTCTTGTGGTGTCATTTCTGAAATCTTTTTCTTTGAAGATTTTGCTCTTTCGAATTGTTTCAATCTTAAGGCTTCAAACTTTTCAGGATTTTCTCGTTTCAGCTTTTCTCTATATTTCCGAGTTCTCTCTGCGTTAGTAAGTGGCCTTTTAAAACCTAGAAATGTAAAACCTCTAGATGAAGTCTCAAGTTCGCAACTCAACCATATCACATGGTAAAGTAAAATATTCTGAGAAGACATAATTATAGTGCCGCTTTTATTTTGCCACTTTGCTGGTTATTTTGCCACTTTGCTGGTTAGCCGACGCAAGGAAGGACAAAAAGTAGCAAATGTTTTTGATAACGAAATAAAGCATAAGTTACGGAAAAAATTTATTACTCAAAAACAAACAATAACAAGCCTACAATTTAACTGCAATATTAACATCTGCTTTGACAAAAATATATGTGCCACATATATGTATGTGGTAATGTGGTTCATAATGTTATTACTGTGACGCACTGCGGTTTTTTTTCATTTTGTGTGTAACATGAACTCTACGTGGGTTGTTCTCATGAAGTGCCGAAATTCGATTAATATAAAATTTGAGTACTTAAATGAATTTGTATTTATTTTCTATGGATTTCGGTACTTATTTTACTTTACATACAGTCAGTTGCAGATCTTTAAAGTTAATGCTTCATTAAATGTATAGCCATCTTTTTCTTCTTTCTAGAGAAGTAATGGACGGTGATACCTTTACTGACGCATTCACTTTAAAGATCGTTCTTGCAACTGACTGATAGGTATGTAGTGACAAAATAAACGTTTTATGAAGACATGTGTCATGTGCCATGTCATTTTTCACAACATCAGGAACTAATACTTTCAAGAGTGCTGCTATTTTAGCTGAACATTCTGATTTGTACTCGACATCTCTTTCGAAGTTTATCTTTTTTCTTATCTCATTTCCTGTAATCTGGATATATTCGAATAAAGTATTGCTCTACGTCTTCTTAGTTGCCGCCATCTCCGAGCAGCTACCAGGTCCCTAAATCCCATTATTATTTTGAATACCCGGTTCTACAATAGGCCCTGGGATAGAGGTGTCTCGTCTAGCTAGCTTCTTAGGTACTTAAGCCGTTTACTTTCTATATGTTTTTCTATTATTCTTCCAATTTTTCATTTTTTGCTTTCCTTCTTCTAGGTTTTATTTGGCCTTTCATTTTTCTTCTTAGGTATTTAAGTCTTTCTTTTTCGCGAAGTATTTCAAAACTTTCAGGGTCGGATTTCATTTTGTCCCTACGCATCCTATCATATTCCTTCTTTTTTAATTTAGCTTCTTGGCTCATCTTCTTTTGTCTTGCATTATTTGACCCTACAACAAGATAGCAGCCAGTTAACTCATCGTCCTCGTCGTCGAAGTAGACCCTGGCCCCCCTCGGAACTACCACATCGTCGTCGCTTTCCTCGTTTTCTTTCTCGCTGCCTGCAAAAAAATGCTCATAAAAATTATAATATACTTCTGAAATTATTACAATTATACCAAGTATAAAGTCTATAAAGGCTGGTTTACATTGTCTTAGCTGTTTGTAGAGTGCATATGTTTCTATTGCACTCTCTCTTCGTGTTGCGTCGGGTCGTCTTAGTGACTGAAGAGAGTTAAAGTTCTAGTTGCCATTTTACTTGAATAAAATAGAATCGCTTTACAGTAGCACCCCCTATGCACCCACTCATCCCCCGCGCGACACACCTCGCTACTGGAAGCATGTAAATTGTCATTTCATTTATTAAAACTTTATTGTACATTGTACAACAAATGTAACAAAAGGCGGACTTAATAATAAAAGCTTTTAGTCGCAAATTAGTAGAGTGCATTAGTGAATTGTTGAAGGACGCGTGATTTTTATATAAAATTACACGTATAGCACGACGCTGTTCGTCTAACGGCGACGAAATCACACTACTGGAAGAATGTAAAACGCTCACTGGAAAGGCACCAAAACTACTCTTGCACTCGCATTCGAGTATGATATGACTCAATTGCACTCTACTAACAAACTAAGATAATGTAAACCAGCCCTAAGGGACAGCATCCCAAACACTTTAGATAGTCTAGCCTAATAGTACATAGGTAGTTAGGTATCTATTACACGTACTGTACGTACGTACTCATACCTCATACTTACATTCAAAGTCGTTAGGAGTTGACTTTTGTTTTGCCACTTTGCTGATTAGCAGACGCATGCAATGCAAGGGCGAAAAGTAGTGAAACCGATGCAACATTCTCTTCTCATTTTATATTTTGACGAAAACATTTAGCTCATTTTGTTGTTTTTGATAACAAAATTAAGTACCTACTTACTCAAAACACCAAGTTTTCACAAGATGAATTATAATGACGTAAGAAAACTAACAGCAAACCAGCGAAATCGTGTCTAGCCGACAGAAGAAATCTTGATGGCTTGTTGCTTAAAGCAATACGTCTGATTTTGGATTGGATATGTGTTTGTCGTGATTTTTTCGAAATTACTGTCGGTGAAGGTCTAGTGAAGGTAAAGGATTTTTTCAAAAGAAGTATAATATTCTATTCGACGATTGACGATCTAAAGACATAACGCGATGTATTTCAAAGTAGGCTGCAATTGAGGTGAGTTTGAGTTAATTTCGGAGTTGAGGTCTGGGGGTCAAGTCTGCTAATGTTTTCGTCAAAATCGTAGTTCAATGGTGTTTGAATGCTAAAGCTTTTTGACACAGCTCTTGTTTATTAAACCCAAAACTGAAACACATTGTGTTTCTTAAACCCAAAACGGAAACATATTGTGTCTTGATTTTGGGTTTAAGAAACCAGGTTACATTAGGTGATAAAACACAGAAGAACGCTAAATTAGAGTTTTAACAGTAATTTGTGGGCATATAGCTAGGTATAATAAAAGCATCACAAGGGTAGGTCTTAGAGAATTTATTTAGGGCTAATTAAAAAACAGGGCATTTTGCTGTCATACAAATCCCCTTCCACATAAATATAAGTTTCACAAACCCTGCTCATTAGATTTGGGAATCAATATTTATTTCTTTATTTAATTTTGTCTCTCCAAAAAAGGGTACACATACCATATAATAATTATAATTATAATAACAATTATTGTTAGCAACACAACTGCCCCATCCTATAGGATCACTTATAGGAGGGCACTATAACTAAAAACAGAATATTATGATGAATATTATGTTACTTAAATATTAAAATATACATTAGTTAGACTACAGTTCTACGAATTTATCACTTTCTTAATACTAGACATAGAAGTTAGATTAAGATCAATTTTATCATTAAATATAATCCTTGTACAGAGATTTCGAAGAACAAGTCAAAATCAGTAAATAAAAACCGATTTCAACAAAAATGTGTACAATTGTATGTGTAAATGTGTAAAATTATAGTCATTTGTTGAGACCAAAGTCAATTTGTGCTGCGAGTGTGCGAAGTAATCTAATCTAATAGACTTCTTAGCACAGTAAGTGATTTAAAGGCACGAGATATCACAAAAAATTTGGTCTCCAGTTAAACATACAACTTTTCACCTCTACCAGCGAGAAAAGTGTGAGGGTAAGAATCCTGGTAAAAGCTAAATTAAGCATTAGAAATTTGCTCTCTAAACTCTTTTGGAGTTAAATAACTATCTTCACTCATTTATCACAAAAAAGTTCAATCAAACTTAAGCAGAAAAAAAAATCAAGTAGATTCCTGTCATTTTATTTTATATTGCGTACTTATTACTAATATTCCCTCTTTTTTATTCCTTTTCAATCATAAAACACTAAATTGTTATTATATTTCATTATTTTTTTCTCATTTTTTTATTTATTTCGTACATGCGATCTCATTACGTCTACAGATCCATAGTCTTTAATTTCGTATTAGCAACTTTTTTCAACCATCTTTGGTAACTATATCTGTATATTTTAATTTTTACTAGCGACCCAACCACGCTTCGCTTCGGTCCTTCTTTTTTTTGCCAAATGCGACCTTGCCACAACACCCAAAAAGAAAACGAATACCTTAAAGTCACTCTATAACTCACCTCCATTTGCTCCAAAAGTCTTTTTTCCCTGTCATGTCTCTGTGTCATCGGTGTAAGAAACGCGTTTGATTTATTTTTAATTTTATTTATTTTTTTACGACAACTCCTAAGAAATTCATTTAAATGGTATGGTGTAAAAGGTTAAAATAACATTATTAATTATGCACACACATTATGCACATGCATAAAATGCTTAAGGTTTTATGCATATGCATGCATTTAATTTGATAAGGACTAATACTCTATCCTTCTAAATAGCTTTCTAAATTTTATTATTGTTATAGCTCAAAAGGTTTAAGCAGCGTTTTCAATGCAAGCTCCCAGTCGGGTTAATTTTTGCCGACCTTACTTCTTCAATAATGAGCGGTTTTCAAAAGGCAGTTTAAGAAAAAAAAGTAGTACATAAAAAAGAACTAGATGTCGTTGTTCAACTAAGTAGGTAGATTTTTAAGAAAAAGCCAAAGGATGAAACGTAATTACTTTTTTAACATAAGTTTATTGAGTATGTGGTTTGTTGCGTTGTGCGTTGGTTGTCCGTTGGTGTGTACCGAAGAACTTTTCTCTGACCCTTAGCACGGTTTAGTAGATATTTTTTTTTAAAATCTACCTAGTTGAAGTAGCGCCATCTATCGACATAAAATTATACTAAAATTATCAGCTGTCAGAAAATCTATCATTATCGTCATATTTCTACCAATTTACATAAAACCTCAGCTTATATTATACACTTAAACCTTCCTCAGGAATCACTCTATCATTAGTGAAAACCGCATCAAAATCTGTTCTGTAGTTTTTGAGTTTATCGCGAACAGACAGACTGACGGACAGACGCGGCGAGGGACTTTGTTTTATAATATGCAACATAAAAATGTTAAAGTATTTATTGTTACATATCAATTTCACAAGTCTCATCCTTTTCACTTTGTTATCTTTTTTCTATTACAAAGTGGTGTTAGAAATTTAAAAATCTCTTTTCTTCACGCAAAATCTTATTTTGCTGCGAGTCTTTACGCATCAAAAGAGCCCTTTTCGTGCTGGAGAGACGAAAATAAATAAGTTAATTGATTTATGACAAAGCAATGATGATGCACATTATAATTCACCTCTCCAGCCCCTCTCAGTAGCATGACCACCGAAACAAGTTATATAATATGGCATAATATAGCGTTATTTAGATCGAGACTCAATTGTCAAAACCCATTTTGACAGTGAAACTTGATAAATCGCTATATCATATCGCGTTTCGGTGGTCAGGCTAGGGCAGAACGAATAGGTAAAAACACGCAGCAAGATATCTTTTTTCTGCGAGAGTGCGTTTGAGTGATTCGAATATAAAAAGTTATTCTAAAAGGTGCTGCCTTTTAGAATAACTTTTTTTTTATCTATAATAAATAATAATACTTTTCTCTTTGGCAGAGGTAAAAAAAGTTATGTTTAACACCAGAGCAATTTGTTTAGGTCTCGTGCCTTTAAATCACTCACTGTGTTCAGTAGTCTATAATAGATATAAATAGACTTTTTGCTAACCATTTAGTTTACATTAATGGCAGATCAAAAGAATACTTCCCGTCCTCTATATAGCCTTCCGTAACAGTACTAACTTGATTTCCAGTCGCCCGTGGCGTGTTTCTTTGGCATGTGTCTACGCGCATGGGTAAAGTGCCCGCACTTTTATTTGGACTTGCACGTGTGTCCGTTTTACGCAGTTTCACCCCTAAGACAGTAAGATCAGCTCCAGAATTGGCCGAAAGCATGGCCGAAGTTCGCCTTAAACAATGACCAGTATATAGATGAGGGTCTTCAAGCTCTAGAAAAGTAGCTATTTTTCTTGGTATTACGCCAATTTTATTGATCCCCATAGGCTGTATCCTACATTTTCCATTGAAGTATTGCAAGAACAACCTATTCGTTTTTGTATGAGCAGGACGCAACGCAATGTACTTGTCTATAATATTTATGTATTCTTCACGAATTACGAACGATCTGTCAATTTTCATCTCCGTGTCAATCAAATTTACTAATAACTTGTCTGATTGCTTTTCTATGTCATTAACTGTGAGATTTAACAATTCGTTGGAGCGGCACGCTCCATTTATTCCAATAATAAGAGCAACCTGTAAAGGATATGACAATAGATTAGTTTTACACTTGTTTTCACCAAAAATATAGACCATGTAGCCTTCTTTAAAAATAGGTTAGCTTGTACTTTTTTACTTACTTTTATATCGAGGAAATTGTAGTCTGGTGCTTCGTTAAGAAATTTTTCTATCTCATGTGCAGTGAAAACTTTAGTTTTTTTGGATTTGTATCCTTTCGCCCTCCTTTTTAAAAATTCCAACAGTTTTGGATATTTTTCTATATTCACGTCACGTTTTGTTTTAATAACAGCTTTTAGCATAGAATAGATACTCCATAGCGTATTCGGTTGCCTTGTTTTTGATAATTCCGTAAAATATGACAAAAGCACAGTCTGAGAATAAGTCTTAGCACCTTTTGAGAGTCGCCAATTATTAAATGATTCGTATGCTTTAAGATATTTTTCACGTGACTTTTCTGGTAAAAAGTTGAATTCAGCGTGAGAAACTTCTTTTGTCTCTTTTCGAATTAAACAACTATATTCATCACTAGACTCACTCATTTTTCTGAATGCTGAAAAGAAATATATACTTGTCAAGTTATTATTACTCAATTTACAATAATCGTCGTCTAATAATTGCTACTTTTCTGGTAAGCGGACGCATGCAAAGGCAAAGTGTTGCAAAATCGACGTGACGTTCTCTTTGGCGATTGAAAGGATTTTCAAAAGGATATTTTTTTAATGATAGTTTTATACTTGAAACCACTCTATCACACGACGCCGTCGACAAACACGTCGAGGACATCATCATCATCATCATGTTTTTTTAAAATGAAATAAGGAAAAATGTGACGTGTGACGTTAATTGCTTTATTGTCACTATTCATGAAACATAGTAGATTATACAACAAGTGAAATAAAAGGAATCTAATTCGAGGTACAGATGCCGGCATATATATTGGCAAGAGAAAGAAAGAGACAAAAGATGCGCAGTAGCCATAAACTTTATGGCTACTGCGCATCTTTTGTCTCTTTCATTCTCTTGCCAATATATATGCCGGGCAGTATACTAAGTTGAATCCCGAGATGAATTTTGTTTCACGAGTTGTGTACTCTACTTTTTACCATTGACTGCGAGAAAATAAATAGTATAGTATTATAGTATCACATTTTATTATGTGTATATGTTACGGCTAATACCCGAAGTGCGGCTAAACCTAGTTTTAGCCGGCTAAAACAAGGTGTAGGCGATAGCTGTTGGCTAAAACTAGGTGGAGCCGATTTGCTCGCGGCTAATACTATGTGTAGCCGGCTAAAACTAGGTGTAGCATGGGGTATTAAGAAAATTATTTCTGTTGTCTGTTAAAAACAAAATAACCTCGAAATTTAAGGCTCACGCTACGCTGCGCTTCGCGCTCGCCTTAAATTTCTAACCTATATTCGGGACCTACAGGAGTAAAGCAGATCGGTTCACCTAGTTTTAACCAACAGCTATCGGCTACACCTAGTTTTAGTCGGCTAAAACTTGGTTTAGCCGCACTTCGGGTATTAGCCGTAACATATACATATAATGTATAACCGGTAAAACTGATAAGAGAATAAAGGATTTAAATATAAGGGTGAGTTTCCACTGAAGCGGAGCGGTGCTTCATAATTTATCAATTCATTATTACACCGCGCAGCACTGGGTGGAGTTTTGAGTTTGACATCAGAAATTAAGATCTCACCAAGACCTTTAATTTCTTCAAAGACACCAGCAGGGGCCGTACCGGCTAACTTACATGGCTATCGTAATCGCTTTCATTTGACAGATGGATGTAACACATTGCTACTTCAATTTGATATAAATAAAAACTTACCAAAGAAAAGTAGCAATGTATCACCATCCATCTGTAAAATGAAAGCGATTACGATAGCCATGTAAGTTAGCCGGTACGGCCCCAGTCTAGGATGAGTAATTTCCGAGATAGTGCTGTTTCAATTTTGACAGCTGACATCTGAATGGAAGGAACACTCTGCTTTGCACCGCCCCGCTGCACTCCGCTCCGCGTCGCCGCTCCAGAGCACAGAGCGTTTCTGCGCGGCGAAATGAATTGATCAAAAAGGAAGCACAACTCCGCTTCAGTGGAAACTCACCCTTAACATTCAGTTTTTTAAACTGTATAGTACGAGTATACAAATACGACTTGTTTTTATTTTTATATCCCATAACTCTAGGGTATTGATGAGACCATGAAATGGGTTATTCCCAAAGCTCCATGACTCTATTGTTCTTCATTTCCCACTGGGTCCATGAAATTTTAAAATATATTTTAAAATTCATACATGAATTCCCAACGGGTCCACGATATTTATCCGAAGTACAATCAGCAAAAACGATACAAGAGAGTTTGTGCTATTTTTGGTGAATCGTTTCATCATCGTTATAGAAAGGGCTGGTTTAATGTAAGCTAATCAACTTGAATAATACGCGAAGATGCGACGATAATTAAGTACTTACTTAAAAATACGCTTTTAAATATTAAATTTTTCTTTTTTTTCTATCTTGAAATAGAAGCGTCTCCAAAGTACCAGGATCACATAAATATGGAGAAGGTTAACTTTCATAATTTTCCAAATTTATAAGATTATAAGTTTATAATAAAATTATAAGTTTCATAAGTTTTTAAAATTACAAAAGTTAATCTTCTTTATATTTATGTGATCCTGGTACTTTGGATACGTTTTTATTACAAAAGATAGAAAAACATAATAGACTCCATGTTCATCTAGTCACTTTCTTTTATTTCATAAATATTAATTTATATCATTATACTCAGCTTTTACTGTTGACTGTACCAAATATTCTCATGGACCCGCTGGGAAAGAAAATGCTTTTAATTTTTTAATGTCGTGGACCCGTTATACATTTATTTATAGCCTATTGGGAGGGTGCGAAGGTATAATAATCGATCGCAGCGCTCATGGTGGCAAAAAGTAGAAATAAAGAAGGCTCTGTAACTTGTTTGAAAACGATATTTAATTTATTACTAGCGATACAGGAATAATTATATATGTTTATTATCACTTAGTAAAATTATTAAAGTAGCTTTATCCTCTTGTTTTACAAAATCTACGACTAAAAAAGAAATAAACAAACCCTGATATAACCAAAATAAAACACTCTTTTTGAATAGATCTTACTTGCCATATTTAATTTAAATGACCAAAAATGATTTCACAACACTTTGTCCACCCAAATTACAGTAATTTTGAAATTTACATTAATAACACAATATGTATAGTATTTTTTAACATTTTGTCACAATGCCGCCATTACATAACAAAACGTCAAAACGGTCAGGTCAGAGCCAACAAAGTTGCAACACGCTAGGTGGCGCTAAAAGCGTGCACGGAGCCAATAATAAGATTTTACATTCGTTCTTTCATCATTCATCATACATTTTAATTGAACTTCAATATTTGAACGCTGAAAACATAAATTCTTCTTCTGAATTATACAATCTTGAATCATGAAATTATACTATGCAATTTGTGTTTTCTCTTGAACCGAGAAAACATAAATCTATACATGGTGTATTTTTATTTACTCTCCAAGTTTTAAGGATGTGTTCAATCCATGAAACTGTTCAATCCATGAAACTGTACAAAATCTAAGAAACATGACGTGTCGGAATACGCCGCAAAATTTTGGTCATCCCTTACTAAACTTATCAAGTGATCTCAGATTTGTAATCATTTTTTTACATATATTGACCCTACGTTTTTTTAGAGAAAGTTGTTCAGTTTCATCGTCTGAACACATCCTTGTTGCAAACTGATTAAAAAAATCAGCCTGTATAAGTTCTTACTCTAGAAGCTTTTGCATCATAAAACAGTTAGTTTTTGCTGAAAGACAATAATATTTGGGACGAGAGCTGCTGTCGTGCGTCTATAGTAAGTAACGAGTTACATAAAATAATCCCTAATGCCGAATATGGTAGATAATAGAGACAATAGAGTCCACCAAACTGAACAACTTTTAGTATGGAACCAACTCTGAAATTGCGAAAAAAATATCAGCTGTTTCATACATTTTGATATTTTCGTTGTTAATTTTTGTATGAAACAGCTGATTTTTTTTCGCGACATAAGAGTTGGTCCCGTGGTAAAAGTTGTTCAGTTTGATGGACCCCAATATCTACTATATTTAGCTTTAGGTTTTTTTTCTAACACGTTGTATAATGCACTAAATGTTTATCAGTTGATTTACAGAAAATAATAAGTAAGTAAGTAAAACGTTTATTGGACACACAGTAAGTTATCATAATGATGTGCATAGTTAAAGGACATCAGGCAGAGTCCCATAGAAAAAATAGCAAAGAATGTATAACGTTTCTGTTTTTTTCAAAATGTAGGCATGTAATTAGTAAGTCATAGAAAATATTAAGATTATTACGAAGATTTATGTATTAATAGTTATTTACGTTTGAAAGTTTTTTTTTTTGGTAACCCCCACACTAAATAGCAACACCAGTTTCACGACAACACGTTTCGTTCGCTGCGTTAGTGATACAGATTAGCACCACAATGTACGAGTTGGAACCAGATCAAACGGAAAATCTGTGCATATGTCGCACGTAACAAAACGCTTTTGACAGTTGAGTTGACTGACATCCGGCAGACTTTTTTTTAATGCGCAATCACTTGTGCCACAGAACAAATATACTCAGGGGAGACTTGTGAAATCGCTAACAAAGATGTCCGTTTCATTGATATGCTTTTGTTTTTTTCAATAATTAATTAAAGCTAAATGAAGGAGTTAAAAAATAATGTTGCTACTGTTTTATGATTCTAGTAACATAAAGTGTTTATAGATAAGAGAATTATGTTTATACACTTTTGGGTCTCATGTGCCTGATGTCCTTTAAAAAGAAACAAAAACAATCAGAAGAGAAACAAAAACAATCAGAAGAAACAAAACAAAAACAAAGTGTGCGGCCAACTAGGCCCCCCAGCCTCAGCTAATGCTACTACGACACAGGGCGTTCCAGCGCTGGTATTCTGGAGGGGCCTAATCAGTGGCGACATCAGACGTACAAAATACTAAAATAATTACAAAAAACACAAATACATTTATTTATCAGCGAAACATTTGGTTGGCTGTATAGCAGTCAACGGTAGGGAGGTTGTCTCAAAAAATAAAAAAATCATACATACAAAATGCTAAATACTCGTAGCGCTTACGGAGTGGCTAAAACAAAAAAAATGCGCTGATATTGAGTCACTATTATGACTCAAATTGAACTACAATATAGTTTAATTCAATGCAGTTACTTCCGCATAACTTGCACATATGTCCCATTATCAGCTATACGGTAAGAAGGTGGTGCATGATCGTGTTCATGTATCAGCTATTTTATTTTCACTTTCGTGTTCTATAATGAAATAGGCTTTACATCCTCTAGTGCAGTACCAATACCATCCTCTAGTCTAGACCTTCTATATTTTTTGTAATAAGTGTATCCTTTATGCATGTAAGTTAACACTGTTTACCATTCACCAGAGTAATGAGCTTGAAATCTGAAATCACATTGATTCAATTTACAATGTAATGTCGACATTAGATGGCTTTTAGATTGACTATTTTAATAAAAAAATAAGCTTAAAGAGTATCTATCTATCTATTGCACGTGCTATCTGCATTTAAAAGTCATTAAGGCACAGTTACGCGGAAACATTTGTCTCTGTGTTTTTCTTTACGTGTAAAGAGTATGGAAAATAACCTTACTTCTGCACTTTTTCGATGCTTTTCGTTGTTTTTTCATCATTATCTTTATCTCAATTATCTTTCTTGAATAAAAGTTATTGGAGCAACTTCACAGTACGTTAAAATGTATTTTGATGTAGAATTGGGATGTTGACAACTTTTTTTATTTTATATTACATAAATTACCTCTCAAAAAAAGAAACATTGGTAAAATAATTATTTCGCTAGCTTGAAAACTGCCCGAGATATCACAGTGTGAAATGCACACAAATGGACTCGCCCAAAAACGCTCCATACTAACGGCTACTGAATTATGACGTCACGCCTCAGTAGTTTGTATGCAACGCGTTGGAAATTTGTTCGGCAGCTATATTAAATATTGTGTTTATCAAAATGGTTTCTTAGACAAATTTGCTATACATTTTACGAACTAATTAAAGGTATCATTTATTTTAATAAATTTTATACTTTTTAAATGGACTTGTCCACCCAAATTTGAAGGGTCATAAAACAAATAATATGCAATATATAAAACCAAGAGGTTTACAAGCTACTCTAAAAGTTTAATATGTTTACGATATTTATTAGTATTTCGTTATTTTATTCATTAGTCAACATCCCAATTCAATACCTTTCCGCCATTGTTTACGCCAAAAATATGAACCTTCGCAAGCGCTTCTGATGATATTCTGCTTTTTTTAACAATCATCTGTGAGGTTTATACGCAATTCAATACTTGTAGCTACTAGAGAATCTCTTTAGCTTGTCCTATGTTTTTTTTGTGAATACAACTTTCAAGTTTTCTATACAGGGACATTTTTTTAACACCATCCAAATTTATATATTATAATCTTTGAAAAAAATTATGAAACACGTGTTTTTTCTTTTAATATTGCCCAGTACTAAAATATTAAGTTAAGGCTATACAAAGCCACACCGTGCGTAGCAGATGATTACTCGCGCGATTTTCTCTCTCATGTTCCGCACGTCTGCGAGAACGAGATAGTCGGGTTGTTCGTCAGTTGCCGTACAGCTCTCGGCACCACCGCCCCGCGAACCTCTCCTTGTTGCCTCTCATTCAAAACATGTAGGATGATAGTATTTGACTAGTAACCATGCTGTTGTCATAATTCACTCGGACAAAATATTTTTTTGCCAAAAGTTACCTACCTATCTTTTTTTCAAAATTGAAGAGTTTTAATGATACCTAATGCCCAGAAAAAATTTGGATGGTGTTAAAAAAATGACCCTGTATAGAAATATGACCCCCGCAAACCATGTTTTCCTATAATGGACCCTTAAGAGGTATATACCTGGTATAAATGGTATGAGTAATTTAAAAAATCACTTTATTAAGTAGCATCTACATACACTAGCAAAAACTATAGCGTAGTTCTATAACCCATGATAAGATTTTACATTCGTACTCACGTCATACATTTGATTGAAATTCTTTTCAAATCAGTTATTTCCGTATAACTTTCACATATGTTCCATTAGCAGCTCTATGGTAAGAAGGTGGTGCATGTTTGTGTTCATGAACAGCTATTTTATTTTCACTTCCATGTTCTATGATGAAATGGGCTTTACATCCTCCAGTGCAGTACCAATACCATCCTCTAGATCTCCTATATTTTTTGTAATAAGTGTATCCTTTATGCATGTAACACTGCTTACCATTCACCAGAGTAATGAGCTTGAAATCTGCAATCACATTGATTCAACATACAATGTAATATCGACTTTAGATAGCTTTTAGATTGACTATTTTAATTAAAAAAAGCTTAAATAGTATCTATTACACGTGTAGTACCGGCATTTAAAAGTCATTTAGAGTTAGGTACGTACCTGATAAAAAAAAATAACACTTTATGAAGTAGCATATCATCTACACTAGCTTAAAATATAACGTAGTTTTTTAGCCCATGATAAGATTTTAGAATAGAATAGAATTTACAAAAAATAATAAGAAAAACAATAACCCAGGACGAGGCTACATTACAGGAAACAGAACACTAAAATAGGAAATAAAGAAAAAACAAAAAATTATGAATCAAGGTGTATATACAAACAAAATAATGTGAGGCCAATAAAAACCCTGCCTCAGCTTTATGCCTCTGTGTCAGTCTCAGCTGGGCAGAATGAACACAGAGGCGCTGTCATTCTGACAGGGTCATTTTACATTCGTTGTCACATCATACATTTGAACTTGAACATTTGAACACTGAAAAATTAAATTCTTTTTCTGAAATATTTTCTGTGAGAAAATTATATAAATCTTGAATCAAAATTGTACATAAGCAATTTGTGTTTTCTAGAAACCGAGAAAACGCAAATCTATATAGGTACTCTAAGTCCTAGAAGCTATTGCATCACATAAGGGAATAAAGTTAGTTTTGCTGAAAGACACTTTTGCGTCGAGAGCTGCTGTCGTATGTGTACCATTTGATTTACAGAAAATGTTAAATATTCGTAGCACTCACTGAGTGGCTAAAACAAAAAGTTGCCCATATATTGAGTCACAAATCTGTCTCAATCGCAATGCAGTTATTTCCGTGTAACTTTCACATATGTCCCATTAGCAGCTATATGGTAGGAAGGTGGTGCATGTTCGTGTTCATGTACAGCTATTTTATTTTCACTTCCATGTTCTATGATGACATGGGCTTTACATCCTCCAGTACAGTACCAATACCATCCTCTAGATCCATTATATTTTTTGTGATAAGTGTATCCTTTATGCATGTAATACTGCTTACCATTCACCAGAGTAATGAGCTTGAAATCTGCAATCACATTGATCCAATTTATCAACATGTGAATAATGTTAATAAATGCATTTAAAAGTCGTTAATAGTTGGGTAGAGGTAGGGACCTGGTAAAAATGGAATTAATAATTTAAAACATCACTTTATTAAGCAGCATTAGCTTTAGGCCACTGTACGCACCGAAAAGTGGCTTGCTTAGCGCCTAGGGCCATAAAATGTAGCGAAGTAAAAGAAAACGATCACGAATGTTCGCAACTGGCCGCATTGCGCGCTTATCGCCTCGCTAGTCGCCTAGCATGTATCGTAGGCGCAAGGCATTTTAGATATCGACGGCGAAGCGTAATGATCTCCTATCGAAAAAAAAAAAAACGATTTTACAGGAAACGAAAAAAACGTTTAATTGACATCAAAATTTACGTAAATGAACTTAGGAGCTATTTATATTTTTTATTATCTGATCAAAAATTCCGAAATATAAGAATCACAAAAATGACAAAATTTCACTTAGTAGGTCATTACACTTCATCGTCGATATGAATGTGTGTAAGCAAATGACCAAGGGTCCTAGCGACCAGTGCAGCCCCCGTGTATCCTAGGCAATTAACCAGTGTATCTAGGTGATAAGCAAGCCACCTGTCGGTGCGTACGTGACCTTGTATTTTATTAGGCCACGTAAATGCTTATCTGCAAACTTAAATTCTTTTTCTGGAATATTATCGGTGAAAGAATTATATAAATCTTGAATGGTAATCAAAATTGTACATAAGCGATGTATGTTTTCTCTTGAGCCGAGAGAACACAAATCTAAGCACACTAGACTCTAAAAGTATTATTCGCTTTTGCATCACAAAAGCGATAAAGTTAGTTTTTGTTGAAAAACAATTTGCGACAAGAGCTGCTGTCGTACGTGTATGTAATGTTTAACATTTGATAAACAGAAAATGCCAAATACTCGTAGCGCTTACTGAGTGGAAAACAAAAAGATACGCAGATATTTAGTCACTAATCTGACTCAAATCGAAATTGAACTACAATATACGAGTAGTTATACATTATAGTTGTGGAAAACAAAAAGTATCCGATCCAAAGTCTATGCCGTAGAGCAGTGATTCCAATTAGTTTTTTTCTACCTACCCCTATAAGAAAGACCAAATACCGTACTAATAATTTGGAAACAATGCCATGCAACCATAGGGCAATATTGAATACACCACAGATACACCTACAACCCACACTCACACTATAAAACAACACACAAGCTTCGATCAGATGATCGAAGCACACAAGCCATAAAATAAAATTAAAACTTGTTTAGCATGTTTTGATTGTAATTAATTTATGAAAACGGTAGGTACTATGGGCAACAGCGTCGCTTAACCAGTTTGCAACAAAATTCGTGTGCGCGCGTATCGCCCCTGCACGAACTAAACGTATGTGACAGCGGGCGCGGCGTGCAAGCGATTTTAACCTTAGCGGTGGTTAAGCGACGCTGTTGCCCATGGTACAATCAGCAGTCTTTTGGCTCACTGCCATTTCCAAGAAACTCCATAATTTAATATGTGATGTACGTCTAAAATTATATAAACAGTTCAGAACTTTGTAACCCTGTTGCGGTTGTCATTTTGTCATTGATTTATGTTCAAAAAAGCGTGACTGTACTGTGAATCGTAATTCCACTTTTCTTTTGTCATCAACTTGAACCTTCCGTCACTAGTTTGCCAAAACTTTTTAGGGTTATGGTTGTGCTTGTGTGGTTCTTTCTTCACTTTCCAGTTATCGTAGAGTAGAATTGAGACGTAGCAAGAGTTGGTATTGATACATCGCCATCTGTTGGTCAGGTATGGGGATCTAGCGTAGAAGTGTCCTTTGTATACCAGTAGTTGTTTGTCGTTGACGGTAGTTATCACTCTGACTGTGAAGAGAAAGTGTTGTTAATGTCTGCACCAGTCGTTGTTGGTAAAATATAAGATGGTACCAAATGATATGATGATAATAAAACAGATGATAGTCTTGTTAAAACTGAACAACATTCTCCAAGTAACATAGGTCATAAAACTAATTTTTTCGCCTTTCCATGGTAACACGGTCAGCTGACCTATACATTTTGTATGGAAGTATGATTTTTTTTTCGTTTTTCTACCTATTTTCCATGGAGAAAGTTTTTTACTTTAAGCAACACTATCATCACCTGTTTCAGTATCATCACATCATTTGGTATCACCTTATATGATATCATTGCTTATATGTAATATAATATAATTTACAATGCATGTGTTAGATATGTTACCGGCAATGTATGAAATGCAGGCATTGTATACAATGCCTAGGCATTGTATACAATGCCTGGCCCTTTTAGGCAATGTATGAAATATAATGAATATTGATATCTATTTCACACATTACCTAGGCAGTGTATACAATGACTAGGCATTGTATAGAATGCCTGCTGGTCCACCGGCAATGTGTATAATAAAAAGATTTTCGAGAATAGATTCGAGGGGGGATCGAGGGGGGCTTGGGGAAAGCTCGAGGGGGGGGGGCTTGAGGAAAGCTCGAGGGGGGGGGGGCTCGGGGAAAGCTCGAGGAGGGTTCGATGGGGGGCTCGAGGGGGGCTCGAGGGGGGCTCGAGGGGGTTCGAGGGGTGCTCGAGGGGGGCTCGAGGGAGGCTCAAGGGGGCTCGAGGGGGCTCGAGGGGGGCTCGAGGGGGGCTCGAGGGGGCTCGAGGGGGGCTCGAGGGGAGCTCGAGGGGGGCTCGAGGGGGGCTCGAGGGGGGCTCGAGGGGGCTCTTTGGAATCGAACCTGTTTTACTCCTGTAGGTCCCGCGTATAGGTTAGAAATTTAAGGCGAGCGCGGAGCGCAGCGGAGCGTGAGCCTTAAATTTCGAGGTTATTTTTTTATAACAGACAACAGAAATTTGAGTTTGGAATCGAACCTGCTTCACTCCTGTAGGTCCCGCGTATAGGTTAGAAATTTAAGGCGAGCGCGAAGCGCAGCGGAGCGTGAGCCTTAAATTTCGAGGTTATTTTTTTATAACAGACAACAGAAATATACTTATTTTACACATTGCCGGTGGACCAGCAGGCATTGTATACAATGCCTAGGCAAAGTATAAAATGAATAATATTTCATACATTGCCTGATCGTTTTAGGCATTGTATACAATGCCTAGGCATTGTATACAATGCCGGATTATACACATTGCCGGTAACAGATATAATCTTTTGAGAATAAAGACAAACAAGGAATCTAACTCAAACTTTTTTTTTTACCAATTCCTTAGCCAGAGTGAATAATAATAATTAAAGCAATTCGCTCTCGCAGACAAACCTTATAATTGGTTTTTTTAAAGCTAGTCAAAAATAATGCCAATGTTATGGTTTTAAATAAATAAAAAATACAGATAATATTCATGAAGGTGATAAATGTTGAGACGCTTTAAATAAAAAAATATCAAAAAATACTCTAGAAGATATCACCCTGTGCGAACAGCATAATTCTTAAGAATTTCTAAATAATGAATAATAAGTAATTACCTATTTAATAATTGTACATCTTTATAATGTCTACATCTTAGGGACCATCCATAAATTACGTCACACGTTAAGGGGGAGGGAGGGGGTCGACGAAGTGTGACATTGTGTGACAAGGGGGAGGGAGGGGTCCTAAATTTCATGACGTCACATTTCAAAATCATTTAAATAAAAATAAAACAAATTTCGGAACTGCTATTTTAATACAATAATTAATAATAAGTAAAATTGTAAAAAGGTGACGTCACACTAGGGAGGGGGGTCTCAGAAAATGTGACCAGCTGTGACAAGAACGGGGGCGGGGGGTCAAAAATCTTGAAATTCGTGTGACGTAATTTATAGATAGCCCCTTATTGTCCTAATATAAAAATAAGGAATGTCAATGAAAACACAGCTGAACATTTTTTTTTCGTTTATTCTTACCAATTTTGTAATGAAACATAATGGTATTTAGTACCTAGTTTCAAATCATTGATTTCTTTTAACTTCTCGTTCTTTCTAAAGTCCTGTATACAACCGATGTTATGAGGTTTACGCTTGATGATCTCTTCTGTAATATTTAATGTCAAACTGCCTTTACACCCAACAGTCCCGTAACATAGATAAAAGCTTTCTCCCTTGGTGTAGATTTTCTTCCGATGATAGCGGTAGCCGTCGTGTAGAACAGCAATTCCTCCTCTCCTTGTAGTAATATGTTCAATTTTAGCCGAACCTTTACGAAATGAAATTTATAATTGGAATAAATTATAAAGTTTTCAATAATTCAGATGATTACTTTGGTAGATTCATCAAACCCCAAGCGGCCTTATGAGGCTGCACAACAATGGAATATCTATTGTCTCATTTTCCGGGGCTTGAAGGGTAAATGGAAATCGTTTTATATTAGTCAGTGATTAAGAAAAAGTCGTAGTCAGTTTTAAATCGGCCATTTTATTTATAATAAAGGTTGTTTTATAGTACGTAGCAAAATATCAAGGTTTTTACTTCAGAAATGGACAGTTGTTATTGGAATGTCATATACAACATACAACCAACCACAGAACAGAATGTTAGTATACAACGGCACAAATGTTAATCTTTTTCAAGAGAGTTTACTTTGGGACTTGAAGTTATAGAAAGCGCTACAAGGACCGAGATTGATAATGCTATGAGACAGCACGATCATGCAGACTGACATTAGAGTAATAGGGGTTAACATTTGCAAGATTTATTCTTAGAATTTCTTAGAAAAAAATAGTACAAATGGAAGCCCTGTAATCAGTCTGATGTCAGTCTGAATCATCGTGCAATCCCTCTCTATAACCCGTTTCAAATTGGCGGCTGTGAAGTTAGTCAACCATAGCCACTATCACAGTTTTATAATCCCACTTTGCCGTGCCACACCACTGGCCTCGCTAACGTGCGATAGTTTCTCCAGCGAACAGACAGAAGACAGAATTGGCTCGTTTGGGCGCGCGGTGCGGAGCCGCCACATCGCGTGGCCAGGGCCCTATGCGACAATAATCAATTACCATGACAATTTTGTATCCGTTGCGTCAACCAATTTGAAAATAGAACATAATACTGATCAAACTACTCATAGACACCGCAAAGTAAACCAAATTGTTATTGTAATTTACAATTGTCCCGTTTATTAAATAGGGCCAAAGCCGTAATCAAAGCCACGCACGACACGATTGGTCACACGTGGACCACGTGGTATGCGGATCTGTATGTAGGTTCCGAATGCAGTTTGTTCAAGTTCTCTAGGAGGATGGCAGTGATCATTCGAACATTTTGTCACGTGCGAATTCTTGTCGAATTTCACGAAGGCTTTGCACTTCGGGTAGGATACGCAGTCCCACCGCTTATAACTACAAACGTTTTTTAAGTAGTAGGTGTAGCCGTTGAAGAAATACCTTTTTTTACCATTAATCATGGTGATAAACCTGCCTGAAAAAAAAGACGGATTAATTTTAAGGTTCAGATAGTAAATAATTGACAAAGGAAACTTTAATTTAGGCATGATGCATGTGCATCAGTGTGATTGTCAATTTTCTCGTCAATGCCATTGTTGGAGGAATTGATAATCGCTTCAGTTGCACGTGTAAACGATCAATTTTCGCATCAATGAGCGTCAATGCGAGCTTTTCAAAGTGACATTTAAAAATAAAAATGGTAACTATTTGCCTCACTAGATGGCGTTGATGGAAAGAGAAGTGTCAAAATTGGCTTTTAAAAATAAACGGCCTGTACCAAAGAGACAAGTAAGCGCTCGCTGGCTGACATCTGCCCAATGAGAAACATTTTAGGGTTATTACATGTGCCTGCCTACCTGAGTTGAGTACTCTATGAAGGTTGGTAAAAAAACACTTTGACATAATCTAAGTACAGTTTTAAAATACCAATGAGATCGTATTTACTTGCCAAACAGAAGAATTCTTTGTAATATTGCGGGTAGCGGTTTCTTTTTATTATTTTTTATTAATATTTAAAATATTTTAATCATTGAACTGTTTAATTGCATGCTGTAAATAATAATGTGAATGACAAAAATATTAAATATAAATTTTTAATGTTTTTTTATACTCATAACAATATAATAATTAATAATTAAAGTATATATTTTTAATTAATAATTAACCAATTCCTTTATTTAATTGTTTTAAATTATGTGTAATTTGGTATTATTCGTTTATTTTCTTTTCTTTTGACTTTAATTAAAAAGAACAGGTTTTAGGTACCGGCGTGCTCGCTTCAGGTTACACCTGAAAATCGGCGATTTGCTCACGACGCGAGTGAATATGACGCTGAGCTGCGACCCTTGCGTACTGCTAATGGCACACACACATCTTTATTAGGGAATAGATTACTATTTCTTGTTTGTATTGTTTCTCTTTTTCATTAAGTTGCTAGCAATTATTTACTTTTGTATTAAATGAGTGTGTGTCGGTAGCAAGAAATAAAATAATTATCTATCTATCTATCTACATACGTTTTTATCAACGCCATCTATCGAGCTTACAGTTTCTTGTCATTTTAAAAAGATGATTGTTCCCGGAGCTCTTAATTTCGTCAAAAAAATCTTTTGAAGAGTATAAAGTTTTTAGCCCAATTTATTTACCGTTGGCGGTTTATTTACGGCGATATGTTCCATCAGACGTTCTGACAAGGTCCCTGGCTGGGTGGCTATGATCGGAGGAGCCTACAATGACGCCCACGATTTCGATGATCTTCACGAAAGCTCTGCACCTGGGGTACGACACACAGTCCCATCGCCTGCTGCCCAAGTTTTTATGGTAATAAAGGAATCCGTTATGATAAAACCTTCTTCTACCATTGACCATTGTGATAAAATGACCTATAAATAAATAAAAAACACTTATATTCAAAATAAGTAAAGTAGGCACGTATAGTATAATATTATATAGTATTATATAATATACTATAGTATAATAAATAAATCCGTTATGATACAAATAATACAATATTAATTACATACAGATGACCTTAGAAGCAATAGGAAAGCAATGACAGAAGTTCAAAGATTGTTTCAAACTTTAAAGTTCTGGCTGTGATTACGCACACAGTTGGATCTTGGATCCCGCAAACGATCATGCTGTATTGAAGCGCGCTACTCAAAGCCCTGCGTGCAGTTGTAGGGCCGATATTGGAACACTGCAAGCAGGGGCCCTGCATGTAGTGTTTAGCAAGCGGGACTGTTGTTATGCATTCGATTCCCACTGGGACTACATAATATATAATAGTACTAACGTCTAGGATCAAATATATGTATATGTGACGTACTGTACATCACATTGTGATCCAGTCATAGTTGAAAATATAATTCAGTATTATGCCTATTGTCTAAGCGAGACTCTAACCGTAGAACCTTCAATAAAAGTATTCCATATCATGGTGATCTCTGTCCATCCATACATTTTCCAGTTGCTCTCGGCCAGACTAGGTTTGTCTAGACCCTTAAAGGATTCTTATTTTTACAACGTTATTAAAATCAAATAAAAAACATATGTTTCGAAAAGTATATTTGGTTCTTAACAATAACAATGTTTAAAAAATATATGTAGTCTCAAAATATTTTTCTTCAGCATGTTGGTTCTTAACAATGATTAAATATTAAACATACTTATGGCCGAATACTCATAGCTGCTTAGCTAAAATCTTAAGTTAAGGTCTCCTTAACTTTAAGGAAGCTGTCAGTTTCATAGAGTTTCTGTCAAATCTGACAACTTTTTTGAATTTAAGGTGGCCTTAACTTTAAGATTCGTTTGAGTATTTGGCCGTTACAGTCCCATTTTTTTTCTTTACCCTGTGCTCAAGTTTCATTTCGCATAATATAACTTGAACCCAAAGACAATAATGCGCTTGCGCACTAAACATTGTTGCTACTACGCAAGTCACGTGGTACTAAAATATAGGTCAAGTTATTTTGCACTTACTGTACCAAAGGTTTTAACATGCACTTTGTCTTTTGAGATTTCGTTTCACTATCACTTCCGGTACCTATTTCATGTATCTCCCATCACAGCATTTGTGCAATTTTCTCATCTCATGTGAATGAACGACGTATTTGTCGGTAACTTCATAGGAATCATTGATGTTTAAAAAGGCCTTGCATCTAGGGAAGTTTGTGCAGGCCCATTTGTGTCCACGTTTCAGCTTGTACCGATAGAAAAAAGTAAAGCCTTCATATAAAAGATTCGTTTTTCCAGTAACAGCCATTTCAATGAATTGTACTAAAAAAACAAGCACATTTTTTAAGATTTATACAATGTAAGTAGGTTTAACTTGGATTGGTGTTGTGATGATATTAGAGCAACTATAAAGCGGAGACGAAATGGAAACATATTTTTTTCCAATAAGTATTTAGATAAGTTAACATATTTTTTTATTCATAATCATATTTTTTTAGGTACATAGAATAAAAATAATTTGTACTCTGTTGCCATTATACGTAGGTACGATCGGCATCGGCACTCATATGTTTTACCACTTTGCAGAAAAATTCGTATGCGCGCGTATCGCCCCTACACGAAATCTCGCAAAGTCTGTATCCGCCTTTTCTCGTGAGGTAGATCGATATCTTTCCCGCTCACACAATTGCTCTTGATCCATAGACTTATTATGTTACTAGCGTATCTTGATCAGATTAGGGTTGTCTTGAAGCTGGCTTAGGCGTGAAATACACAGAAGAGATGCGGCGGAGATAAGGCGCAGATACGGCGGTGATGCCGGCGATACGTGTATTTGATTGGCCGAAAGCATCCGAAAGTCTCATCACTATCTGCACCGTGTCGCCGCCGTATCCGCGCCGCGTCGCTTCTGTGTATTTCACGCCTTATGGTTGGCTTAAATGTATGTATTATGTATGTATGTATGTATGTACGCAATTATGCGACGAAGGGGTCCAACCTTATTTATTCAATGTTATTAAAATCAAATAAAAAATATATGTTTCAAAAGGTATATTTGGTTCTTAAAAATGTATGTAATAGGGTCATGCGGCAGCGGCGCGGAGGCCGGCGCAAGCCAGGTCGCTAAATTAACGTTAAAAATAACGTTATAAAATAGCGGTATTTCGTAAGTAACGTAACGTCATCGAAATGTTTTGGTAATTTACCGGTAAAATTTAGATAACAGTATCCGTCCCTCTCCCTGCCCGTCGTGGTAACTTCTAAAGGAAAGGGCCAACCAGAATAATTTAAAGAGGAATTTACATTTCAATTATTCTTTATCCTGTTGGTTATTAACAATTAAGTTAAGTCTCAAAAGATTTTTCTTTACCCTGTGCTTAAGGTAAGTGTGGTACCTTAAGCACAGGCTTTATAATAATGCATTTTGTCTTCTGAGATCGATTCTCACTTCCGGTAAGCTATTTTTTCATGTATCTCCCATCAGAGCATCTGTGCAATTTTCTCATCTCATGTGAATGAAGGATGAATTTTTCGATGACTTCATAGGAATCATTGAGGTTTAAAAAGGCCTTGCATTTAGGGAAGTTCGTGCAGGCCCATTTGTGTCCACGTCGCAGCTTGTAACGATAGAAAAAAGTAAAGCCTTCATATAAAAGATTCGTTTTTCCAGTAGTAGCCATTTCAATGAATTGTACTAAAAATAACCACATTTTTTAAGATTACAATTTGTAAGTAGGTTAAGCTTGGATTGATGTCGTAATATTATTATAAAACAAAATAAATAAAGCTGAGACAAAACGGCAACATGATTTATTTTCCAATATTTGGATAAGTTAACATATTATTTATTTATTTATTTAATTCTTTATACATAAGCGGACTTAACGCCTTAGGCATTTTCTACCAGTCAACAATAGGGTGATGTGGAGATATTGATGTGGTAGGGTGCGAAACCAGTGTTTAACCAAAAAAAGCAAAAGAAATATTAGGATATACAATACAAAGTAATCATAAATATATACCAGAATAATTATATATAACAAATATGATATACTATACTTACATAGATTAATACATAATACATAAAAATATAGTATATATGATATATACAACTAAAAGTTATTAGACGATTACTGAGAGAGCGAGCTGCTTGCTCAGTAAGATATTTTTGCAACTTAGTTTTAAACGCATACCGGCTGGTTGACATTCTGATGTCTAAAGGAAGCGCGTTCCACAGAACAAACATACTGTTTTTTTCATAATTAAAATTCTTATTACTTACAATAAAACACCGTTGTCATCATAAGTAGGTATAATCGGCAAATCGGCTTTACTTTGAAGAAAAATTCGTGTGCGCGCGTATCACTCCTGCTCGAACTAAAACATATTCCAGACGGATGTAATCCAGCCTCCCATCAGAGGTCACCTTGTGGCTTGTTGGGAGCTTGGTTTCCATCAGCGGATTGTGTTTCAGCTACACGAGTTTCCATCCAAGCGCCAGCACGCTGTGAATCGCGCTCGCGTAGCATAATCACGTGCCGTAGTTTTAGAAATGGCTCCTAATTTGTCCAAATATTAAATGGTGGGCGTTTCCTTTTGTCTCTTACTGACGACGGAAAACAACGAAGAAAAGAAAGTGGATAAAACGCTGGTTAAAGGAACGGTTAATTCTCAGCCATTACAACTTTTTGGAGCCATTCAAAATTATAGCACAAATTACTTAGATATTAGTAGGTACTACGTCTGAGAGACATTTTTTAGTGGCACATATGCGCACCTGCTTTTGGTTGGATACAATCCGGAAGCTAGATGGATGTAATCTGTCCGCGCTGCGGATGGAAAAGCAAACCCGTCCTCCAAGGACGTCGAAGGTCAAATCAAAATTTGGATTACATTTACCGTCTAGCTAGACTCTAGATGGATGGCAACAAGCAAGGTCACCTCTGATGGGAGGCTGGATTACATCCATCTGGAACATGCTTAAACGTATGTTAGTGACGGCAGCGCGGCCTGCAAGCGATTTTACCTCTAGGAGTGGTAAAGCGGAAGTGTTGTCGATAGTACTTAACACTTATCGTTCACACTAAACGTTCTATACAAATATAATTAAGTCTCAAATTGATATAATTTGTCAGTTTTGGATAATCCGAGATGATGTTGTGTGTACTTTGAATAACTTTTTAATAGATTATCTACAAAATACGCAATGTTTTTAGCGATTTGTTATGCTAGGGCACCCCACGCAAAGTCATCTCGTGAGGTCAATCGATGTCTTTCCCGCTCGCACCGCACAGTCAGTGTGAGCGGAAGTAGCGGAACAGTAGCTCTACCATGAGTTGATGTTCACTGGTTTCCGTCTACCGTGAACTATCGGATAAACTGCTCACAGTTAATGCGAGTGAAAGAGAGAAAACGATAGTTTACGGTAGCGAAAACAGTGTACATAAACTCATGGTAGGACCATGGGTATAGCGATACGATTGACAAGTCGTGGTGCGCAACTAGGGATGCATGACGGCTGGTATTTTGACGTAAGTTCCATCTGAAAGTACACGGTACACCGGCCTTGCATGCTCGTGGTGACCGATCGCAGCATCCAGCTTTCCTTCATGGGTGACCAGGACCCGGGCGCGGCATTTGGACGAGTGGGTACAGCTCCAACGCATACCGTTGCGCATACCAAAGTGTCGGTAGTAGGTGTACCCGTCCACCATAAGGTACTGCTTGCCTGTTCTGAGGGTTATTTTTATCGCCGTTGCTGTAGAAATTCAATAAGATAATTTAATAATTACTTACATATACAACGTGTTAATGAAAAAGCGCAAAACCTCTTAGGTGGTGATTGTGCTCATGAATATGAACAACTTTTACTATGGGGCCAACCTTGAAATCGCGAAAAAAAATCTGCTGTTTCATACATTCTGGTCGATTGACAACTTGTATGAAACAACTGATTTTTTTTTCGCGATTTCAAGGTTGGCCCCATAGTAAAAGTTGTTCATATTCATGAGCACAATTACCACCTAAGAGGTTTTGCGCTTTTTCATTAACACGTTATATTTTCTTAACAATACTTAGTACGGTCAAGCGCACGCTGGGCTTCCACGACAGCGTAATGATATTCAATCAATTTTATACTTAAATGCAAAGCTATTATTTGACAGTTTTGTATAACCTCATGTGCTGCTGACTGTACAAAAATTTATAGAAGATTGGAAGTTCAAAAAGGTCAGCATAGAAGACATTTGTAGATTGCATTAGATTACAATATGATAGATGATGTTGACAAGATTCTGTTAAAATTAATGAATTACCTAGAAACTCCAATACAGACAGACATACACAACTGGGACTAATGATTTGGTTTGGTACAAACAGAAGTTGAGAAAGAACAATCCACTTCCCATACAAGCGTTGACATGTCATAGCTTTTTTTTAATTGATGTACTATAATTATAATGATAATAAAATTATAATTGGTTAGTTGCAATTACCATAGAACATTTAAATCTAATTGTAATCATTATGTTCTTATGAAATTATTGCTAATCTTTCTGATGAATTTTGTCTATTTTAGTATTCCCGATTTTTCTTTCAGTTAGCCATTTATAAATAACAATAAAAATGCAATTTTGTGACACGATTATTGATAAAATCAACATTTTGACAGGTCAGAAATAGGCAACCTTCTTTGAGTAGGTAATATCTAATTTCCACTTGCTGCTAAAACATTTACTTAATATTTAATTTTAGTAGTAAGTTGAGGTGGATATAGAGCAAAAGGAGACAAGAGAAAATCATTTTTAAATAAATTGAAAATGTTGTTCAAACTTTATTTAACGACACCAATATAAACAAGTTATTAAAAAATCACATTTTGTCAATGAACAAGGCATGAAAATTACAAGCATTTTGTGGCTTTCGATTGATGACAATTTTAATTATCTCAACTAATTCGTTAGATGTTCCGAATATTTTGCAACTTCTTAAAACTTGCCAGGTTTATAAATTGCTAATAGTTACATCTCTTTCCGTTGTATAGCATATGAAACAGACACATTGATACTTTGATAGCCATTCAGAAAACTGGCAAGTTTTAAGAGGTTGTAAAATGGACAGGTCAGTCACAGTAATTTAAACGAATTAAACAAATAAACCCTAAAGTTGTTTGAATTCATGTTAACTGTATCACAAATTCGAAAGTCAAAAAATTCGTCAACATGCAACAAGTAAAAGCATATAATATCTAACTTACTAGGCTTCGATGAATTTAAATACGAATCGCGAATTTTATTAACATATAAAATCAAGTCCAATTACTTACCATTAAGTAATTTTTGCTGATTTAAATGTATAGGTATGACAACAATGATTTATATACCAGTGGTTGAAATTTTAAAACTAATAAGTCTTAGACGACCTGCGTGGTGCAGTGGTCAACATGCCGCCTATCACGCAAGAGGTCCCGGGTTCGATTCCCGGCCGGGCAGAAATTGAAATGATGAATTTTAATTTCTGTGACGGGTCTGGGTGTAACTATGTATAATAAGTATATATTTAAAAGGTATATAAGTAGTATATCAGTTGTCTAGCACCCATATTACAAGCTTTGCTTAGTTTGGGGCTAGATGGCGCTGTGTGAAATTGTCCAAGCATTTACTATTTACTATATATTTTATTTTTAAAGGGAGCGACGGAGCGAGCAACCAACAGTTTCTCTATTGGACGTTGTGTTGCATAATGCCGCAAGTTTTAAGTAATTGTCGCTTGTATGTAGGCACCCTTAGTATTGTAAGACTTTGACGAATAAAAAACTATTACTTTAGCAAATTAATTTAAACATACAAAAATTGCCTTTAAGCTAAATACAAAACAAGCGTTAAAAAAATAAAATTAACTTGCCAATAATCTCATACCTATGAGAAGTTCATGCAAAAATAAGAGTAAAAAAGTTCATATGTATTTTGCAAGGAAACTATATTTATTTATACTAATATTTATTATAGTTATAATGATGATGAACATAATATTTTATGTACGTTGCCTTTTCGAAATATTTATAACATAACAACCATATAAGTAGATAATAATGTCATCTAAAATTTACTTACACTAACCCCGACTTGCACCATAAATTAAATTTTGTTTAAGTACACTTAATCATTATATAAGTACAAAATTGTGTTTAAGTGGTACTTGAACAATATTTAATTTATGGTGCAAGTCGCCCTTAGTCTTATTTCTAACGACAATTTTAAACACAGTGTATCCGCAGATATTTTGTGTTTTCTAGTTTCCTATTAGTAATATAAAATATACAACAGTTTTATTAACCGTGGATATAGATAAGTAAATCAAATTTAATGGTAATTGGTATTTACAACTAAGTTTTTGTATAACTACAATCGGTACCTATAAGATAGTGAATATTAATTATAACTGGATTTGAATGATTTATTTTTAGCACGATTTATACTTTAGCAATAGCTAAATTAGCTACTACTGTCGACCTAGCAACCGCGCTGCGACAAAATTTTGTCGACACTTCGTGAGTGGTGAACGACGCGACGAGCGAATGGGGAATATCTAAAAATAAATCAAATCAAATTGAATGTAAAAAAGTTTCGAATATTTTCGTTCCGTAAAAAAATTATTTCGATTACGTAACATCAGAATGAGAATTATTCGCCTAAACACCACTTCTTTAAAAAAAAGCCGCACATGTCTATGCAGAAATGTAAACAAACTTTTTTTAAATATGGTAATTAGGGAATATTAAGGAAATATTTTCATTCTGCTGTTTCTTTTGTAGGTTTTGCGAAATCAAAGTATTTTTTTTTTCATGCAGTCAAAAATTCTGTTTTTATATTAATAATGGAGCTTATTCCTACCAATAAGAAAATATTCAGCCAAATTAATTTTTTTCAGACTTCCCCATCTTTCGCTCTCTACAACTTTTCGTGACAACTTTCCCCATTCTTTCGCACTCTACATCTTTGTGTGGCGAGGGGTCCAATCACACTAATTTTCAACGACAAAACCAAAACTAAATCTTTAGGTACCTTTCGGTTTCGTTTACAGGAAAATACTCGGTTTAGTTTTGTTAAAATTGTTGAAAGGCCTATGGAACCAGCGAACTAAAATCTATGGAACAAGCAACGCTCTCAAGAAATGGCACCACACGAAAATTACAACTAGGTGGATGGAGCTAAAAATACTGGCATTTAATTATGCAGCACAAAGCGTCTGAGCACTCTGGTTGCTTATTAGCGACCATAATTTGTATACTTACTCATATTTATTTTCTAACTTAAGCGAAAAAATATGATACGTTATTTCTGCTTATTTTTACTGCCTTCTTTGCGTCTTTTACACTATTTGACTACACAGGACGTCATTTCTAATAAACTTTATCTTTCTCTCTTGTCTCTACAATACAAACTGCAATTTATTATTGTAAAGAACTTTAACGTCAGTCACTGGGTGCGTGGCTGGCCCGACTAAACCTGAGCGGGTTGTACTTTTTCGGCCCCATGGTGCCATTTTTAAGCAAAATTTGTTTGCAATTACACTTCTATAGTATCTATAGGTTTTAGTTCGCTGTATGGAACCTAGGATACCAATCTTGGACAATATAAACGAGAATTCTAACCACAGAATACATAATAGTAGTAAACGTGCTACACTAAAGATTTTTAAGTAAATATAACCTAAGGTTTTAGTTTTATCGTTCAGAATTAGCGTGATTGGGGCCCTGGCCGCTACACATTTTACATGAGCTGCCATCACTTAAACAATGTCTTAAAATATCCTTACAATATTAGTACCAACAATTTATGCTCAAATTAAAACAGAAATATTAGTTATGATAAAAAACATTATGTTTCCAATATCGATTGGCACAATATAACCACATATAACCGTGATTGATACCGATAGGTCTAAGCCATGGGTCGCCAAACTTTTTAGCCCAAGGGCCAGACTAACTCCTCCACGAACTCCCAAGGGCCAGCAGCTAGCTAGCTCATCGTACTAACATACTGCAAATAGTATGTTGGTACGATCTGGCTGGCTTTCGCGGGCCGGATTGTGGGTGCTTGCGGGCCGGATCTGGTCCGCGGGCCGTAGTTTGGAGACCCCTGGTCTAAGCGATAGGTATAATATGCACATTATTGTGTGGTCCATTGTTCAAGTATCCTGTAGTTTTACAAAAATAATTTTGGTCTCCCGGAAGACCGTAAATCCAAGTTTAATCTCAAGAAATAGTCTTGAAATTGCTTTGAAAACGGAGCTTCATATTTATACATTATTAGCAAATCAGCGAATTTTTATCATCAAATATTTATAAGGAGTGAGATGGTCTTGTGTTAGTCGTACGATATTCAGTGAGGATTTGCTGCGTTTTTACTTTTTAATCTTAGGGTGTATTCGGCATCTCTTACCGACAGTGGCGCCCTCAACATTTTTTTATTTAATAAGATGTTAATAAAAAAAAAGGATTTTAATAAAAATTTACGTGTAATATATAAGACCCAGTACTAGTACCTATTTTTAGAAGGTAATCATTACATTCCCTCGTAGTCATTCGTAGAAATAGATACCTAGTAAATGTGTCAAAAACGGTCATTATTAGCAATTTTACTACTAGAAATGACTACCGAGGAAATTACTAGAATTAAGGTATGATTCCGATCTCGGCAGCAAGTAGCAGTGCTGCCGCAGCAGTGCGCTCCAAATTGAACCGTAATGTTATGATTAAAAGCTTAAAAGCATTCAAAAAAGGATCAATTTTGGTTGGAATGAAGGGAAAAGTGACGCGACCGCATTAGCTATGCGGTCGCTCGCGACACTTCGCTCACTTTAAATTGAGCCGTCTTTCAATAACATTACAGTTCAATTTGGAGCGCACCGCTGCGGCAGCACTGCTGCTTGCTGTCGAGATCGGAATCATACCTTAAGGGTACCAAGAATCCATAAAGTTTTATGAACAATATTAAATAAAATTCAGTGTGGCGCCACCGCCGGCGGCGTCGGCGCCACTGCCGGTGTCGGCGCCACTTTCGGTGTAGGTTCCGTCTTAATACTCGTATTATCTCCACTGAATATAGTTTTATTAAAGGCGCGTCGTAGAACTTGAGACTGCGGTTTATGGCAATGTTTAAATTTATTCTCAATCATGTGGTTAAAGTTATTCATGACCACATAAGCTGGACACTTCCCTTCCTTATCGGAGCATTTCCAGCAGAGCACACCGGCTGTGTCAGTCTTGTCCTCAATGTAGGTAAAACCTTTGAAGACCAGGATTTTCCGACCGGAAGGACCTTCAAATACTCCCCCGACTATTACTTGTTTATTTACTGTAACAATAAAAGGTTTCAAATTAAATTATGTCCAGTAAGTTTACCGTCATGTGAAACTTTAATGTGTTGTGTGGTAGATTAAAACGAGAGTAAATTTTAATAATATTTTATTACAAATATTAATATTAAAATTTAAAGAACTAGCGAAAGGGACTGTGAGCTAGCGAGAGGAATTTTAACCGAATTTTCTTCCTTTTAATTTTAAAACTGCATTTAAAGGACATCAGGCACATGAGACCCAAAAGTGTATAAACATAATTCTGTTATCTATAAACACTTTATGTTACTAGAACCATAAAACAGTAGCAACATTATTTTTTAACTCCTTCATTTAGCGTTAATTAATTATTGAAAAAAACTAAAGCATATCAATGAAACAGACATCTTCGTTAGCGATTTCACAAGTCTCCCCTGAGTATATTTGTTCTGTGGCACAAGTGATTGCGCATTAAAAAAAAAGTCTGCCGGATGTCACTCAACTCAACTGTCAAAAGCGTTTTGTTACGTGCGACATATGCACAGATTTTCCGTTTGATCGGTTCCAACTCATATATTGTAGTGCTAATCTGTGTCACTAACGCAGCTAACGAAACGTGTTGTCGGTAAAACTGGTGTTGCTATTAGTGTCGGGGCTACCAAAAAATAAAACTTTCAAACGTAAATAACTCTTAAAACATAAATCTTCGTAAAAATCTGAATATTTTCTATGACTTACTAATTACATGCCTACATTTTGAAAAAAACATAAACGTTATACATTCTTTGGTTTTTTTCTATGGGACTCTGCCTGATGTCCTTTAGACACAGCTGAAAAAAGGATAGCGCATGCATAGCGCATGTATCTATTAAGTACTCAAATTCGATTTCATCTTTCCAAGTTTCCGTATAAAACTCAGGTACTTATTAAAATTTATCATTTAAGAAGGTATGCACATTTTACATAAACAATGAGAATTCATGAAAATTTATGCACGCTATGTAGCTACATACTTTCCATCAGAAGTGACTTTAAACTGTGGGTGTGGATGGCTGTGCTCAAGGTTGGCTTTGGTGACAGTATTAGAGAAACTAAGGTGGAGATACGCCTTGCAAGGTTTGTTAACGTGGAACTTAGAGCAGCGCCACCTGAAGCCGTTCTTGATTCTTAAATGTCTGTAGTACATGTACCCTCTGAAGATCAACCCTTGTCCGTTGGGCCTCTCGACCAAGATACCTGGGAAAAGACTTCGTCCGTATGAATCCTTTATATTCTATTCTATCGGTCTATCCTATGGAGTTTATTTTATTTGCTTTGATTGTTACAAGGCAACTGTTGTTCTGTTACAGATACTTCTTTATGAAATACAGTCAAAATATTGACTTTTTGTGGTGTTGCGGGCAATAGGCATTTTGCACATAAAGTTTTAACTTTTTTGTCCTATTTTCTTGGACACATGGCACATCTTGCTTGCTTCCGTAATTTCATCGAGGATTCGCTTCCAGTAGGTTTCCTGGTTTATATATAAATGTTCACGTAAATACTAGTTACTTAAAGTTGCAAAAGTAGTGGATGGGGTGACTGGTAACCAGCACTGTCTTTATTAAAAAAGAAACCGGTCAAGAGCGAGTCGGACTCGCGCACAGAGGGTTTCCGTACCATCATAATAAATACACTGCAGAGTAAAATAATAATATTATTATTGTAGTTTTAGGTCAGCGCCATCTCATGACCGATAGTGGAACTAATGTATTTCTTCTTAAATGAGCGCCATCTCTTGATCGATAGTGGAACTAATGTATTTTTCTTAGGTCAGGGGCCAACTACCGGTCAATGGTTGACCGGTAGTGGAACTAATGTATTTTTGTTGGATAATTCCTAAAAAAGTGTGCTATATTGAGACATCGTTTTATTTTTTCCTGTAATCTTTACATAAACTGCTATCACATAATTAGAATTATTTCAGATTTTTCTCTTTGCAAACTTCGGAGATAAGGGGGGAGGGAACGGTATTTTTTTTACATTTTTCATCATAAGTCAAAAACTATAAGTATAAGGCCTAAAAAAAGAAAAAAATTTGCAAAAAGCGCTCTTTCATATAATACCCCATATGCCCCTGGTAGACCCCTCCTCAAATTTCTAAGACCCCTTTTCAGTCCCTGTTGTAAAATTTTTTTTTTTATTTCATTCGTATTTGCAAAATAGTTGGACAAACGTCATCTTAAAGTTGATACTATTAGTAGTTCTCGAGATATCCAGCCGTGATAGACAGACAGACAGACTGAGTCACACCATAAGGGTTCCTTTTTACCATTTTGGTACGGAACCCTAAAAAATTACTTAACGCGACACCATGACGTGACGCGTGCACCTGACTGAGTAAATTCTAATTTTAAATAATATAAAGACTTCTCAAGTGTTGGGGTGACGCTTAGAGCATTAAAAATGCTCTAAGGGGTGACGGGTCATCCCGCTTGTTTTCCGAAAGTTAGAATAATATTTTTGAAATACTAAAATCATTGAGATTTTAGCAAAGTTTTACTTAATTATGATGACAACAACCAGAGACAACTGCCATCATCCACTTTTCAAGAAATAGCCATCGAGGGTAGCCAATCAATTTGTCTATGTTAAAAAATCTACAAGTCATACACAGTCCGAGCATGTGCTTCTTTTATTATTTCTCCTTATTAAGAGGGCGCTTGTAAAAATTTTACGTGCGTTCGCTGCCCTTCGCCCGCTTATTTTACTCGCAACTGTCTCGCTCCCGCACGCTATCGCGCGGCTATCAGCGCGAGCGCTTTGTGTCCATCGTTCTGGCAGCGCCCCGGTTTCTGATTTTAACGTTGCAAAAATTTTCAATCGATTTAAAAAATATATATTTTATATGATTGTTTTGTTTCTTTAAGATTTCGCCAAGCAAACAAGGCTTGATCTGTTCTAAAAACACTCATTAGAATTATAAAGCTAATAATTATAGATAAGTATTTATATTTTTGTGGTAAGCTATGTAGGTTATAAAGAAGAAAGAAAGAAATTAAAGAAAATGCTTTTTTCTATTCCCCATTACGCTTACGCATACGCGTAACCCCAGCAAAATGTTGCGTCTTAGAGAAATGAGAGTATTACAGATAATAGTTCATAGTTAGATGCAATTTGTTCAAGTATAGCAAAATTTTTTCAAGTTGTATTTTCGAAGTTATTCGAGAAAAACTGATTTTGCTAAGGTACCGTCCCCGGCAAAATGTTTTAACATTGAAAATATATTTTTTTTGAGGCATCTGTATAGGCCCGATTTCCAGCCAAAGTGCGATATCACCCTGGTGTCGTAGATATTAAAGCTAAATTTTTACAAAAATCTCAAAATCTTTTTTTTTTTAATCGCAAAAATGTGAAAAATGTGGACGATTTTCGCCCAGTTTCGGCGAGAAAAAAATCATATCTCGTAAACAAAACGCGAAATCGGGTCGATTTAAAAACACCTCGAGTTATGACATTGGTCTACTTTAAAAAAATATTTGAGGTAAATAACACAAAAGGATAATTCTGTAGCTTAACCTTTATGAAGTAAAGTTTGCGCGGAGCGTGTGAGTGAGCGCTGAGCGCAGTAGTGTACTAGTACGTACCAGTCGTATCAACGCTAATGGTCTGAAAGACAAATGTTTGTTTATAGTTATATTTTGAGTTGTAAATGTAATAAAATGTTATTTTCTTTTTATAAAAAATCGGACAGGTACCTAATGAAAGTGTTTTTAAAAGCAAAACAAAAATATATTTTTTATTTATTGATACTTCTGTAAAATTCTTAAATCAAGTAAAATTAGATTAAATGAGTTTATGTTTGTATTAAGTTTTGTTAATGTAATTTTTTAATAATTATTTATTTATGACTTTTTAATGGTTAGGTGTCAAATCTAACGTAAAACAACTAAGTTAAATAAACACCATTAGTATTACCCATACGAAGAACAAGATATCATTTATTTATTAATCCTATTTTGGTTAATAACGCGTTTCTATACATAAGTATAGAAACGCATTGCAAGGCAAAGCCCGGCCTTTTGCATAAGCAAAAGGCCGGGCTTTGCCTTGCAATTGCACGTGAGCATCGAAAAAAACTATTTGGGCGCATCTGTTTCTATTGTTTTGTCTATATTTCCTGACCATTGCCTGCACCGTGGGATTTCATGATACACGGCACTTTTTTGTATAGGCAAACGAATAAACGAATCTTGAGCGAATGTTGAATAGAGGAGAGTTTGTAGTTTGAGCCTCCATACTTAGGGGTAGATACAGAAAAGCATTTGCACTAATTGGTTAGAATTTTTAAGATAAATTACCGTATTTATAACGTGTAAAAAGGAAATGAATAGGTACCTATGTTAATGTTAAAGATGTTGCTGTATATTCGTGGGTTGCTGTTATTTCAATTTCGAGATTTAAAATTACTCGATAGCGCATGTCTCATGTTTTTCTTAGTACGCTACGATTCCAAATCAATTTTTACAACGGTCTCTAAATGAGAATGTGAAGATGATGCCTAGATAAACATTGTTATCGCACATATTATTATTCAAATGATGATGAAGTCAGCGCGAGACTGCATTTGATTTTGATTAGAATTTTTTATTAGGTATTTTTTTGTAGAAATTCTAAGATGTTTTAGTTATAGTATGTACATAGGTACATTTAATAATAATAAAAAATGTTTACGAATAAATTTTGGTTTAGGTAATTAATTAAATTCATTTTCAATGTACCAGAAGGTCGTGAAAGGCACCAGATCTGAGATTTTTTTTAAAAAAGGCGTTTAGCCTGGAACCAAGTACATAGAAAGATAGCTTTTGATGAGTTGTAAATGAATACCAATAGCAAAATTTGTTCAACTTATAGTTTTTGAGATATTCAAGATTTTGCTGGGGTAATGTTTTGGGATTTCCCATATCTCAAAAACTGTTTGTCGCAGAAGTTTGAAAAAAATACCAGTTATAGGCCTTAATTTGTTCAAATTTGTTCAAATATGAGTATTTCGATTCATCGACAAATGTCGATATAATTAATTGTTTTTTATAAAACTGGAAAAAAACTATTTACTCCTAAACTAGTGCATTTAAAAACAAATAAAAACAATTAAATATACTATGATATACCCTTTTAAGGTGTACAAATCTGGATTAACAAACTTTACGCGATATGAAGATATAAAGAGATTTTCATTCAAATTTCAAGCTTCTTGTCAAATTTTCCACTTTGGCGATCGAATACGCAGCTCCTTCTGAATGGAAAACAATAAACTATAGTGAACAAATTTGTTCATTTTGTTAAAAAAACATCCCTAAAAGTTTCAGCTTTAAATCTCAGATGGATTAAAAGTATTTCAAAAGACAATAAAGTGCCAGAAACTCTCCTATAAACCGACTAAATTACGGAGGCTACGAAAAAGCGATCGCGCCATACTTGCGGGTGTTCTATATATCGGTTATTAGGCTGCTAATTTGAGTAGAATCTCAACAGAACTCAAATTAGCAGCCTAATAACCGATATATATATATATAGTACAGTCAAGCAGAAAAATATTAATGTAGCCAAAATCTGAAATGTTTTAAGTATAAGTTACATTATCTAGTGTGAAATTCTTACTTTAGCTATTTTCGACTAAATTCGTTTTTAGCAATACCTAATTGCTACCAGATTTTTAGATCAGTACTAAAAAGAATCATGGTTCAACCTATCTAATAGTATTATGGATGAATGCGTTGAACGAGTACTTTTGTAAAATTAAGTACATTAAGTAAAATTATTAAAATAATAATAAATATTTATAATTTGAAATTTTCGCATTCATTATGTTTTGCTTATAAATATTTAAGTATCACACGTCACTTCACGGCGTCCAACATGAGATTTCCACATTTCTGTTTTCAAAGTTTGTTAATCCAAATTTGTACACCTTAAAAAGGTATATCATAGGTATATTTGTTTTTTATTTGTTTTCAAATGTACTGCTTTAGGTTTTTCCAGTTTTGAAAAACAATCAATTATATCAATATTTGTTGATGAATCGAAATACGTATTTTTGAACAAATTTAAACAAATTACGGCCTATAACTGGTATTTTTTTCAAACTTTTGCAACAAACCGTTTTCGAGATATGGGAAATCCCACAACGTTACACTGCAAAATCTTAAATATCTCAAAAACTATAAGTTGAACAAATTTCGCTATTGCTATATTTATATACAACTCATAAAGTGCTATGTTTTTATGAACTTGGTTCCAGGCTAAACGCCTTTTTAAAAAAAAATAAAGCGTCGTGTATACTGTTTGCTTATTAGCGACCATAATTTGTATACTTACAGATCTATTTTGTACATAAACGAAAAAATAAGATACGTTATTTCTGCATCCTTTTACTACCTTCTTTGCATCTTTTACACCATCCTTACTAATATTATAAATGCGAAAGTCCGTTTGTTTGTTTATTTGTTTGTTTGTTTGTTTGTTTGTTACGCCTTCACGTCTTAACTACTGAACCGATCATCATGAAATTTTGCATACACGTTGTCAGGGGTACAGAAAAGGACATAGGGTACCTTTCATCCCGAAAAAAAGTATTGTTCCCGAGGGATAGCAAAAAACCTTTCCACGCAGACGAAGTCGCGGGCGGCCGCTAGTTTGACTATAAAGGACGTCATTTCTAATAAACTCTCCCTTTCTATCTTTTCTCTACAATATAAACTGTAATTTATTGAAAAGAACACTATCGTCAGTCACCGGGTGCGTGGCTGGCCCGACTAAAGCTGAGCGGGTTGTACTTTTTCGGCCCCATCGATTTTAGTTCAGTGCTATGAACTAATTATCTGTAATACTCTCATTTCTCTAAAGAGCTCATTAGATCATCCTAAATATCGAATACGATATGAAGTCGCTCCTAAATTCAGAGAAGTGTAATTGCATTCAGGAAGGTAGTGTCCGATTTTTAAGTTGGTGAAATAAAAGCCACCGTTCGTCTAGACAGCTGTTGGCGCAACGACTAAAAATGTAAGGGCTGAGATAGTGTCGGTACACCCGCAAGCACTTGTGTTCAGAGACAGGAATACCGGTAAGTTTTTGGTAACGTTATACAAATAACATACACATATGTAACGAAACTACGCCTTGGCTTTCGTTCGTCATTGGGCGTTCCATATCGAACCCTAAAAATACACATGTTTTACAAAACACCCGTATTTTTTTGTAGGTTCACTTAAAGTTTCATCTTGAGGCACTTAACTGTCCTCCCAAGGATGAAAAAATATTTTCAGTATACGTAGCAGAGTCAACAAACACAAGCTTTCACTACGGCGGCGCTTCGATGCAAACTGCCAAAATACAAATTGACTTGCGGGTGTACGCCGCATGCGGTATCCTTTGTTTATACGGCGGCATCCTTTGACAAGAAGCGGCACGTGCAAAGGCGGCGCTATTAAAGGGCGACACTATCTAAGTGAATGCGCTTTAAGGGATTTGCTTTTTTGAATTTCAAAAAAATAAAGATACATACATAATTGGATATCTACTTGAAAATTATATTTTGATTTTGTTACCATGACAGGGGCTTAAAGTGTGCTAAGCACAATTTTGATGTTAGTTTTGGAATTCAAAATGGCGGCCGCATTTTGTATGTATTTTTTGCCAGTTGTCTAATTTAAAACGGCAATATCTCGGAAAGTACTCATCCTAAGATTGATGGTGACCTTGAAGAAATGATAGGTCTTAGTGAGATCTTCATTTTAAATATCAAACTTAAATTTGACAGCTGTCACCTAAAATGAAGATCTCACCAAGACCCTTCATTTCTTCAAGGACACCACTAGTCTAGGATGATTACTTTTCGAGATATTGCTTTTAAGTTGGACAGTTGTCATCTGTTGGTATTTTTTTTTAATTGATGTTAGGTATGATCTTAGATGAGTTATTCGCCAATTCACGCATTTACTAGTACCTACATCAATAAACCTAGTTCAGATTAGTGTTGAAAATGACAAGTACTTACTAGCTACTTAGCTACATATACCTCCTAAAGTCTGTCTATCCTAAGGTTGCCAACTTTTTTTGCATAGAATATAGTATTGTTAAGATTATTACTTGTAAAAATATAGTAGATGGAGAAAAAGTAAAAAAAAATATTATGGTTGCCGTTTTATATGGAGGATATTAAAGAAGTTGCATTTTTCATACTAACATTTTCATAATTTATTTAACAACCATAAATACAAGTGTTTAAACACAAAAATTATTACGCAATTACCTACTTATGTTATGTGCATATAAGTAATACAATTTATAAAGTGTGTTCAGGTTCCAAGTATAAACATTTATGGAAAGAATCTACACGTAGGTAATTTTATAGTTACATATCATAATAACTAAACCTATTCCAATTATTCTCGAGATAACTATGGCCAAAAGATCTATTGTTTAGAATAATTAAAGATCTTTTCACATATTTTTGTTATAACCAATGAACAAAATACATAAAAGGAAAAATCGGAGACCGTGGCGCTGCCAGAATGATGGACACGCGCGCTTTGCTGTTTGTTACCCATACCAAGTTTTACAATCCATACAGTTGTTAAACGCCTTTGATGACATGACGGCCGACGCCGCGGGATAAATTTGATGATTATATAATACATAATTTATTTACAAGTACCTATGTGCCTAATTACATGTACTTGTGTTACACTGCCAGATGTTACGTGTCACTTTATTTTTGGGTTTTTTTCAGTTTTCTATCATTTTTAATTATGTAATGTATTTGCATTTGGATAAACAAACTTAATCATAAAAATTTGACCCCTACCTACCTACCCTTCGCGAGATCCCCTGCGTTGCTCTGCGCAAGTACATTCGTTTAACAACTGTATGGATTGTAAAACTGTGCCAAAATTCGATGCGCGAGCGGCACACGTCCTTCCTCGACAGCGCACTGCGCGGTACTAACGAAGGCAGCTCCCGTAGCGCGCTGGTATTATAATCTTTTTTTGGTAATAACAAAAGTAATAATTATTATATACGATTTTGGTGCCGTCAGTCACTGGAATATGTAATTTGCTAATGATTTACATTAATTTTGCTCAGAAACGATGTATAATTAAAGAGATATTTCAAAAATTCCCCTAAAAAGGACATGTTTTCAGAAAATAAAAGTATCGAGCCAAACTCAATAATTTCTGAAATCCTGCCGTCATCCACTTAATGAAGGTCCATAAAAGCATATATCTGAATTTGACATTCATTGAGATTGTAGAAACGTCACTATTTGAGTTCAAATATTGATAAATTCTGGGAGCCCCCTCTTAAGTACCTCATTGATTGTCTTAACTATTACTTATAGGTTAAACCTACATCCGTTTGGAAGAGCGGTATACTAACTTAATGACCTAATTACATCTAGGTTTATTGTATTAAACATAGGTAAGTGTGACATCTCTTGTACCTCTGTGATAACGACCTCACCCCTTTCTGGGAGTTTTATGAACAAGTGGCCACGAACATACAATGAGAGAGAGAGAGAAGAGAAAAGCGCCTCCAAACAGGAATAACAATTTAAAATTGTTTGTACTGAATTTGTATGAAAAAAATGAACACTTTTAATTTAATTTAAAATCAGAACAGAGAAAGAAAACTGATAGACTATTTTGACTGATGGAAACGAAGATAGCCGAGATTCTTATAGTAGTGTAGGAAAGGAAGGTAGTAGACCCCCACAATAAATCCTCAGTAGACGAAACTTTAAAGTATGATAAAATTGATATAGTATAATAAATGAAACATATTTTTTAAATTATCCAATTATTATTTTTTTGGATATTTGTATATAGGTTTTGGTTTATACTATATTACATCCCTGCAAATTTTTATAAACTGAGGATTTAATGTTCGGGTCTCCATACAAAAGATCGCTTCATTTCCTACACTATAGGTATTATTTTGAAAATTACAACTTACAGAAACAACGATACGCCCGCGGCATTTAGTTTTTCTTCTATTACAGCATTCCCACAAGGTATCGTCGTTTTTGTTTTTTCTTTTTACAATGTATCGATAGCCAGAATGCAGAAGTACGTTTCCCTTCCTTCTAATTACGTAAGCATCATTTATCATTTCAGAGTTCGGAACACCCACAAAGCCCAATTCGTGCACTGAAACAATATATTCTTTGGCATTGAATCACTACATTTAGATAGGTATAGTATTTCTTTAATTTAGTTCAGGGGTTTGGTTTATGATTACCTATCATTTTGGTAAAATAAAATTCATTTAGTATTGGGCAACTTCGTTTAATACTAAACTTACTCTGTGAAATAAAAGTCATACTTTCAATTAAATATAATTTTAATCATATAATTAAAAAAGATTACTAACTTCGGTAAGTAAAAAAGATGACATGATTTGACACACTGCATAAATTGAAGTGAACGTAATATGACTCTTAGCTCAGACCAAATAAAAAAGTAAAGACGGAGTCTTCCGACAAAGCGGTAAAGCCAGAAAAACTACGCCTTGGCTGTGTACATACACAGTTTACGCACACATATGTAACGAAACTACGCCTTGGCTTTCGTTCGTCATTGGACGATCTCTGCCGCCCGGCCCCCGCCCGCCCTCTAGTACGCACACATGTACCATCAAAAACCGGCTTCACTTAGTTGTTCGCAACCACTGCGCAACGCTCCATCTTCCTTTTTTATTTCATCTGAGACTCTTAGGTTTAACAAAACTTAAATAATTCAGATTTTAGTGTTTCTTCAGCCTTAGATTCTTTTTCCAATAATCCTTTATATCTATACCAAGACGATTTAACACTATTAAAAGATGGAATTTCACAGCATAGATCAAGTCCCAATTCCTTAATTTTAGCCTCTGCGGCTTTATACACGGACATGACACTCGGGTTATCTATTGCTCCCAGGTGGGATTTGTATTGGTTCAATATCTTCTCCATTTCATTTCTAGCAAAATTTTGCCGACAATTATGTTCAAGTTCTCTGATCACTTTGTTTCCCTAAAACAAAGTAAGTACCAATAAATAATAATAAAAAACAAAACTTAAGTTTCCTGTTAGGTGTTCACTTACAGACGTTGTTTTATGGTAAATTATCTTTTACATATTACTTATATATTATCTGATATTAATTTGTTTTAGCTTACAATTTTATTGTGGACACTCTCTATGTGCAGATAATCTGCTTACTCAAAGATCGCGTGGGGTGAGGTCAAATCAACATCGGACCAAACGAACAAATGCTTAGCAAATTTTTTGTTGTCACTGAATAAAAAGGGCAGTAGTTTTACCTTATCAAATAAAACTGCCACCAATTTTAATTAAGAATTTCTTAGCTGCTGTCTCTATCAGCTGTAAAACAAAGCAAACCTTACCTCAACTAAAATCTTCCCAGTACAGCCTTTTCTTTTAGAATCAACGCAAACCCAAGATTCATTGCCATCTTTACGCTTATGTTTCAGTACGAATTGATACCCCATATATAGAAGAACGATGCCTCTTCTTCTCTTTATGTATGTTAATGCAGAATCATCAGGTATACCTGAAATTAAAATCACATCGGGTTTGACAGGTATTTTAGATGTCTTTTTTTTTGTTTGATACAGTAAAATCCAAATGCATCGATCTAGGTATGAAATAATGAAAATATATGCACTAATAAAATAAAGCTACTCCAAATTAATGAGATAGTAACAATACTAACTAATATAAAAAAAGCTAAAGGCAGTCAATATCTTTTTAATTATAGTATCAAATCATCAACATCAATTATTGCACCATGCTGTATGCTGGTAAAATCAATTAAATCATTTTTTTAGCACAGAAGACCTTATCAAAATATTTCGCTCTTTTCCGTTGTTTTCGGAATGTTATTCAGTAGGTAGGCACTAAGATCAAACCCATAATAAAATTAAATAAAAGTTAAGATCACAAAATCACAACGTAGATAAGATGTTTTTGAAGTTATTCTAACTTCAATTGGGTTGGCATTGAAGAAAGAAATGAAAATTATAGAGTCATATATCCTATATCTCTCTCTAATAAGAGATAATATATCACTTATTACTATTAGGCAACTGTTGTCATTACCCGTATAGGCAAATAACTTACTGGGGGACTGGGGATAGATTATCGAAATGATGCTTATGACAAGGTTAAATTTTGTCAACGAAATAATAATATGCAAGAAAATTTTCAACAATCACGTTCAAACGACTGCTTGCTTCGATGCAATAGTTTTCTGACGCTGGCGAGGGTTGGGATCTCTCCAAGAAGGTGAAGACCAGATTCCTTGATCTTGGTTACCGTCTTTCTGTAAACAGCCGCAGCTGAAGCCAGGTCGTCAGAGAGGAGTTGCCTCTTGCATTTATCGAAGACTCTGGCGATTTCGTTTTTTGCATAGTCGGGCGTGCATTTTGGAAGATGTCTCCTTAATCTGAGAATAGTATTGCCCTAAAATTAATAGATTTCGCTTAATAGTAGGCTCTGTAGTCCTAATCACCATTTAAATTTTTCAAAACCTATTTAATTGTAATAAGTAGTAAGTTTATCGCAATTTGTTTAAAAATATTGAGATCGTTACTGTGACGGTATGTTCACATAGGCTTACGTCAACTCAGTTAAGCATTTAAATTTTCGGAACTTAGGTACACCTTCAAATAGAGTTAGTTATCTTAAACAAAAAAAACTTACTTTGGCACAAATATTCCCAGCACATTTCAGATCTTTCCTCTTGACGCAAGTCCAGTTGATGACTCCGCTTTTGCAGTGTCGCTTCAGTGTATACTGATGGCCTCCGTACAAGACGATGGTACCGCCACGACGGCTTATGAAACAAGAGTCAGTCAGCCTCTCTGAAATTTTTCGAAATCATTATAGCCCGAACCTTCGAAGTATAAAAGACAAATTATAAGGGGTATTGCACAAGGTTATTAAAAATATCTACTAATATTATTTACGGTTGTTACAGTACTTTAGAAATATGATGGATAAAATATGTCTAAAATTGAAATATTATATAAACAGTAAATTAAATTAGGTGCTTCTATACTAACCAAATTAGCTTGATCGTTACATTCAATATTACATAAAACTATTTAATTGAAGATGAATTGTGTTACTATAAAGTTTTTTTTTATGTTTTGGATGGGAGATCTCTTTCCTTGAAATAGTGGTTTGGCTTCTTAGTTAAATCACGACATATCGATAAATTTAATCATTTATTGAAAAAAAAAGTCGACAAATATCAGATTCTACAAATGCCAGATCAGTTTATAAGGCCAGCATTGGTTATTTAACGCCAGATTATTGTTGTTACGTTTTAACATAAATGCCGTCTTTGATTATAAAATTTGGAGGGGGATGATTATGGGTTCCGACGACTGTTCTTATAATACTGTGGCTCCCTGATTCGACGATTAGATATGCCTTACATAATTTTTTCGAAGACGAGCAGACCCATCTGCTATCTCCATTTGCCATCAACCTAGTTTGTTTGTGGAAAGTGTAATAGTCCAACATTAGAAGAAACCTTCCGTTAGGTAGTTGGACAAGCTGCCCTGGAAAATTAACAAATATTTAATTACTACGGACACTTTAAAATAAGCAAAGCACTGAATTACAGATAGTAACTTAGAGCTCTTGTCAATACTTGACCTGACTTCTCCGAAGACAATGCTTTAGAAGATGTACTGACATGACCTAACGCTATGTATTCATTCACACTATGCAAAACACCTGTTTAAACTTATTGTTTTACTTTTCTTAATTAAAATTCATCTCACAATTCCCATTCACATTTCTGAAGTTTTCTATGACTCATTGATATGTCGCAGTCAGCTGACCTAATCAGCCTTGAATAGCATAGCCTTTTTACTACAGGGCGCCATGCTTGTAATGGCCATTATCGCTGGATGAACAGCGCTGTTGTTAAATAGCTTAGCTAGACTAATTGAAAGGATGACTAAGCTAGATGGTTGCGACAAATACCTGATATCTTTTACATATCTTTATGGGGCTGAATTAGTTTCAATATCCCCTCTAATTCTAGGAATCCATCTTTAGTGATAGAGTAATATGGTGGGTCATGGTTGTGGTATTTAGAAAGGCTGATGATATGGTAATCATCAGACATGAGAAGTTGGGCTTTGCATTTTCTGCTTCCATTCCTGCAGACGAATCGCAAACTTCCCTCGGGATGTCGGCCGACCTTTGTGAAGATGTACTGGTTAATCAGTACAGTCATATTGCCGTTCCGAGTCCTGACATACTGCACTGTAACCATTTTTTATAACATCTTAAATTTTGAAGTAATATCAAATACAAATATGATCTATACTGAAGAGGGAATTTTATTAACCATGTGAGATCCACGTGGAAGGCATATCCGCCTATTTATACTACGTAGAAAGTACTGCATTATGAAAATATGCCCAGTAATGGACGTCGTGCATCGTGCGGGTGTTTTCATGATGATGATGATGAGCTATCTATGTTCTTCTTTTATCAGTATCGCTATCAGATGATTGCAAAACATATCTTTACATCTTTCAAAAAACTTGCATTTCAATATTGAATGATGTTAACAATAGTTTTGTTATGAATTTCTGCTTTTATTTTCATACATTAAACATAACATTGACATATATAATACACAATGACATGCATTTGAATATGATTAATGAATAATAAATATATATTACAATTTAGATAAAACTATTTTATCACTCCTAGAAGATTAAATTATATACTTTTTTCAGACGACGATGGGTCAATCTTTTGAGATTTCCATCTAAATCAAATTAAAAAATTTAAACGTTATAATTAATACCTAATTTATACGATGAGCTTTTTTTGTCAGACGATTACACTTACACCAAATTTTACACCAAAATACTGTAGCAGTAGAGCACCTAATACATTAAGATTTTTCTTTTAATATTTAATCAGACATGTACCTAACTACATAATAGGAATAGTCAGTGCCCTGTATTTTTTTTATTTACAATCTTCGGTAGCTTACAGCTAGGTTAAAAGTGGTTAAGTTAAATAAATATTAAGGGCCAATTAAAGATCTATTCCTATCGAGTACCAAAAACTAATACCAAATGGTATTTGTTTATTGCCATTATAAAATTCTATTCCCAACGAGTACCACTCATAAACGAATCCTAAAACAAGTTAAATGCTATGAGGTACAGTCAGTAATAAAAATGATTTTAAATGTGATTTTGAGTAGTGTTTATTTAATAAAAATCTGTCTCTCCAAACATATTAAAATGTAGTATGAAAATGTTTGGTTTATTATTATAATAACAGATATACTTAATTAGATAAGTACCTACATATATATATTTTTTACTTTCATCAAAATGTAACAATTAAAGAATATCACAAACAATCGACTGTTATATACTTATTTACAAAAAAAAGTTTTTTGTATACTGGTGGTTACTAGTATACAACAAACTATAGTATATAGAGCTGGTTAGCTCTCAACAGCACTAAGCCACCATTTCTTTTTGTAAAAGTCAATCCTCCTGTGTTTTCTGAATTGTGGGAGGCAGAGTAACAGCTTCTTTATCAGACATTTCTAAAAAAATAAACGCATAAACTAAAACGGGGATTTGTACTTGGACTTTAAAAAACACGTGACTTTAATTGTTATCTTTTAAAAATTCGACTAAGTAATACATTATATAAATACACATCATATTGAATATAAACATAGGAATACTAAAAGACTGATAAAAAAATCAATATAAAATTACAAATTAATAACTCACTGAATAAATAACACTTTCAATTTTGTTTCAAGTTATTGCGCGCACGCCACCACACACAGAAAAGTACTAAGGAATAGATAACAATATCCCTTAGAATTGACCAGTTTAATAGAAATAATAATAATTTATGCAAGAACAAAAATATTTAAAAAAACAGTCCTTATTTCATTAGTCTTAGCGTTTATTCCAACAATCAATAAAAAAAATCGTTTGCACACGGCGCTTAGATTTTGAAACTATAAAGCAAACTCACCTTTTTTCGCAAGAAAAAAAATTGGCAAGTGATACACTTAAGCTACTCGTGTCGTGAGTAAAAATGCCGGAATGAAGTGAATTTAGGATTGTATTATGATGATCATAATATTAAATTATTAAAACGCAACATAAATTGTTTCGGTGACTGTACCAAATGTTATGTTTTGGTATTCGTTGGGAATAGATTTTGAGCTTCTTTTCAATATTTAAGAATTGGGACTCGTTGGGAATAGAATTTTATAACGACAATAAACAAATACCATTTGGTATTAGTTTTTGGTACTCGATAGGAATAGATCCAATTAAAAGCTTCCACATATAGGTAAATATTAATTACAACAATGTTTGCCTTACGTTATTTAAAAAAATTAAAGTAAGTATACCACAGAATAACTAATCCCAGTAATTAAAGTATAAACAAGTAGTATAAGTAGTTTTACGTATTATTTGTTAGAAAAATAACTATTACCTAATGGACCGTCGGCCCAGAAGCTCATTTTCAATCTATCGCATATTCGTACCAGACCACATTGGCAAGATAGCCATTTATTTGGTGTTATCAAATATTATCGTCTGGGTTGTGAAGTAGGAAGCTTCTGGGAGATATGCCACCCTGATTGTTAACACCAAGCTAATGGCTATCTTGCCAATTTGGTCTCGTCCCAATATGCGATAGATCGAAAATGACCCTGGTTGGCCAACGGTCCATAACATTCGCTAAGCTTACTTGAGGAAGTGTTGAAAAGGTCTACTCATTTCAAATTGTTTTGCAACACTATTGAAACACTTGCTTGTTCTAATAAAGAAAGAATTTCGAAATTACTGGAAATTACTTAAATCCTATTACTAAAGTACATATTTACTGCGGAGTGATGAGTAAGAGATTATAATAGCTTGTTCTGTTCTTTGAAAGCTAGAGATCTTGGATTATTATTCAGATTTCATTTCACATTCAGTTAATCATAAAGTCACTTTCCGTCGCATCCATATGTATTGCTAAGCAATCTCCAACAACTGACAAATTATTTCATTACGTCTTATTTATCTCTTACAGTACCTACCGCATCAATGTAACTTTTTGATGATAACCCCATTTTCATTAATTAAGAAGCAGGGCGGTTCATGATTGTGTGTAGTCGCAGCTTTTAAGATGTTACCATCTTGAGATACGTGGACGAAGGCTTTGCAGTTTTTCAATAGCTTGGAGCAAGCGAATCTGATACCTCCCTTGCGGATATTTCCATTTTTGCTGTAGGTGTACCCGTCCAAGACGAGAATGATCCCACCGGTGGGTGTTTTGGCGTAGCGAACTAAAAATTTAATACCTATTAAATTAAATCATATTATAAGGTTAAATTATTCAAAACTTGAATTCTAGTTATTACTTCCGCCATAAGTAGGGTCAAAAACTGACGATGACTTTTTCCTCATAAAAGTTTCTGTTTTTGTAGAGTACTACTCTATATATTATTCTGAGTTTATAGTTTATCATTCAAGTAAATACTAGGACATTATATTTATATGAATATTGACCTACGAATTTTTAGATTCAAGTAAAACACTTACTGTCGTGCCCTTCTAGTGCTGTCAATGGTAAGGTCGGCGTTGGCTTAGTCTCTTGAGCATCTTGTGTAACAGTACTGATATGCAATGGCCAACCTAGAAAAAAGTTTAAAAAGTGTTTTAAGTTATTTACCAATTAAAAGCATAATTAATTAAATCCAGATAAAGGTTTTTCTCTCGAAGTAAAAAAGGAAAAAAAGGTGTCAGAAGTTGCCATTCAGAAGAAAAGATGCGCAGTCCAAGAAATGATAAAGACGAACAACAGAAACTGAATTGGATTTGTACAGAATACATTTCGAAGTTGGTATTGCTAGAGCAATCGATAAATCTTTACAGCGACTTCAACTAATCCAGTCCATTTATGTTGTCAGCTGTCAATAACAATGACAAACCAGTTATTTTCTACCAACCACACAATAAAGAACAACTACAGCATTAGCGTTTTATGTCGCTCTCCAATCCTACACGAATAATAGACAAAATGTGTAACTACCTTTGGACCGCCAAAGTCAGATTAATACGACATTATTGTGTCTTTTTTGCCAAGGTCAAACTACCTTACGTAGGACGACTAAATACCAAAATTGACATGAAAATATTTGTCGAATAAATCCGACCGGCGGTTAAAGGGATAAAATAAATACATTCATACACCCGGAGAACAAAATAGGTTAAAGAAACCAGAGACCAGAGGTGGTAAAAGAGTACCCGACAAAGATTATAAATTGTAAGAAGTTTTAAGGACAGCAGAAAAATATTTTGTGAAAGATAAAGGTGACATGAATGAACGAGAAATATTTATGAATACAAACGCACTTAGTGCTTGTGGAGTAGGCAATGTAGATAAGGTGACCGCGATATTCAAAGTTTGCCCAGCATCGACGGCCCAAGCTGAAAATACAACGCTCGTTGTAATTGAGGCAACTGTTTAGAGCTTGAAATTAGGGTAAACAGTAAAATTTTAGGTGTTATGATAAATTTTGTTGCGGGTAATGTGGAATGGGTAGTGTTAAATTGTTCGATTGTTTCCATTTGCTCTTTTGCGGTTGGCAAAACTTTGCTTTGCCAATATAAACGTAATTATGTAAATAGTAAAACGTAAATAGGGAGGTAATAAGAACGATTCACTTTAATTTCTAAGGTGGGCATTGAACAAACAAGACACTTTTTTTATAGTTGGTTATGTTGACAAGTTAGTTATACAACAAATAAGACGAAATATGAAAAAAGTTTAGGATCTTACTTAAGATTCTTAACAGAAGTCCAGAAGGACAGAATTTAGGGTCAAAAATTAACTTCTGTCCTTCTGGACAGAATTTAGGATTTAAAATTTTTTTCAACGATTATTTAAAGTACTCTGTTCATTAAAATTGATTTATGTCAAGAATGTTGTCAATTCGGTACAAATAGCTTAACTAAATTGACAGGACTGAACTTAATTTTTCTGTTCTTGACTTTTTAGTTTAGTCCTGTCAATTTAGTTAAATTCTGTTGCACCGGATCGACACCACTGTTAGGCTCATCTCAGCTTCAGTACAGTTGGAAAGGGATGGTGCTATTCAAAGCATATAGCGCCATCCCTTTCTAAATGTACTTAAGCAAAGATTTAAGTTTTAGTTTTATTCTATAATACGAGCCTTAGAATTATGCCTCGATCAGCGTAATCCACTCTAGACAGCATTAATCAAACCACCACTATGTCGCGCTCCTATATCGATTCATATCTGGAAATCACAATTTCATATACAACCCCGTCTTTGATATCGTTAACTTATTTGGTGATTATGTTCGGTTTAACCTTGCGTTACTACGCTGCCTATTTATTTAAATTTTCAATCATCATCAATGTATCAGAATAATAAACTGTAATTTTGTAATGCCAGCTCATCACAAACCAAAAATTAATTTTTGAATCTCACGTAGAAGCCACTTTTAGTTTTAAAAAGCTTCGCTGGAGGGTGGTTTTGTGAAGAAGAGTACTCTCCAATTATGCAGTTGTTTTTGTTATCGTGCAAGTAAACTTTGCAGTTGCGATTAGAACAGCAATATCTGAAGCCTCCACGAATACCTTTTTTGTACAATGTATATTCGTTACTAGGAGAATTGCTTGCCGCTATCAGTCGTTATAAAGTTGGCTGGAAATAATGGTTAATTTTATAAATTTTAACACACCTACACTAAAGTTTTCATTTAATTTCAATAATTAAAGAACCTATTTTTCTGAATTACTGAAGTAGTACTAACTGTTGTTTTCTTGATTTATTCGCAACACAAGAACTTAAAATCCGTATGTTGCGAATAAATTAAGACAAGAAAGTGATCATTCAGCAATTTTAGTCTCGATTGAGTTATTTCAATGATCCTTAGGAAGCTTAACTCCAGTTGCTAGTAGAAACGAATGCACAGGAATTTTAGTTTTTACACTTTAGTGTTAGAAAAACAACGTCTTTTGATGTTTAATTAGTAGGTATATTATTTGGACATTAAAAAAATAACAATCACAGCATATTGAGATCAAAAGTTATGTTAAAGTAAAATTGGTTTATCACGTACAACTTAAAATATAACTAGAACTTAACTTACTTCAAGTAAAGCAGCACACATGACATGAAATCTAAATGTAACTATTGGATTTTTTTAAATTTAATATTTGCTACAATCTACCGAGTACATACGTATAACTATTAAAATAAGGCTTATTTTACGTGCCCAAAAATGTTTTTTTTAAATTATAATAGTGTAACATGTAGTGTCACATCATACTTTATCCACATTATGTAGATACAGATATCAATCAAGAGTTTAAGAACTTCATATTCCAGTCCAAGAACAGTGATTTTTCACTCATCATTAACATTACAATGTTATTATTAACAATTACAAATTGACCATAAAGAGTTGACAAAAATTGAGGGTGCCATTCAAAGTCAAAAATAGCTTTATTCAAATAAACTTCATTATTAAGTACTTTTGAATCGTCCATATTTTCCATGCAAATGCACTTTGCAATGCACTTTCTATGCAAACACGTCACAATAACTTGGCAATACTGACTATATTTTGTACTGAAATTTATTAGTTCGATTTTATTTAATTTCTACTCTTTCTGGCCATGCTGTAAGTATCTTAAAACTAATAATTGTGCTACTTAGGTATAAGAAAAGAAATTGCATTTATTCTTGTCTGTGTTGAAGTGTTGATATAGGTACTTCATACTTTTAGTAACCTCATCATTCATTTCATTCACTATCACTGTGCAGTTTTGTGATAGTTGTGATAGTGACTTGAGTTTTCAATCCAAAGCTTTGTTCTATTACTAAGTTTATGCTACCATCAACTTTCTATTTACAGGGAAAACTTAAACCGTTATTGCTCTTGACTTGACCATACAGATAATATAGGTATTAAATAAAAGCGCTATGTGTATGATTCATATTACTACGAACAATCGTCATGTCATCAGCCAAATGTAGGTAAGCCTTGCATCTGTGCCAGCGGTTCTTAGTACATCCCCATCTGAACCCGCTTCTAGTCCTGCTTTGTTTGTAATACGTGAAGTTCTGGTAGATCAACCGCTCCTTACCTCGTGTCGTCATGAATATGTTCACTGAAAAGTCAAGAGGTTAGTACCTTCACCAGAGAGCGTGTTAGTATTATCATGTGCTACTTAAATATGGTCACAAGCAGTTTCTAATGTTTAAGCAATAACATGGGATTTACAGAGAGAATTCATCTGTTCCCGATTTTCTTCCTCAAACTATTTTAAAACTTTTTTTTTCTTTATTTGTTTTCGAGCTTTTGTCTTGAGACGCAGCTCTATTTTTTAAACTTGTCTTTTTTAGGGTTCCGTAGCCTAAATGGCAAAAAACGGTACCCTTATAGATTTGTCATGTCTGTCTGTCTGTCTGTCCGTCCGTAATCCGTATGCCACAGCCACTTTATTCCGAAAGTATTAAGATTACACAGTTGAAACTTGGTAGGTAGATGTATTCTGTTAACCGCTTAACAATTTTAATACAAAAATAAAATAAAAAAAGATTAAGGGGGCTCTTAATACATGGAACTGAAACAGAAAAAAAATTTTTATTCAAACCAATACGTGCGGAGTGTCTTTAGATAGGTCTTTAAAAATGACATGGAGATTTCTAAGACATTTTTTTTTCAAAGTCAACCGTTTGAAAGATATACTTACACCGCCAAAGTGGTAAAATGTGGGTCCCCCCTTTAACTTTTGAAATAAGAGTGAAAATCTAAAAAAACTATATGCTGTAGTGTAGATCTTAATAAACACTTGCAACGAAAATTGGTTTGAACGAGATATAGTAATTAGTAATTAGTTTTCGAAATATAGCATATTTTCCAAAACCGCAAATATAACTTTGTCATTAATACCAACACTGTGAAAAACAAAGTTATTTTTGTAGACGAAAAATTATAGTGGTATTAATATGGTATGGTATAAGGTAACTACGGAACCCTACGGTGCGTGGCCCGACACGCCCTTGGCCGGTTTTTTTGTTTATGTTATGAAACGAACCATTAAATTGCACCTGAAAAAATCTAGCAACCCCCCGGGGGCCACACGACCCCTGCACGATAGTTAAGTTCAGGCTTAATCTGTACCAGTGCACGGTCGTGACGTTCTTAGGTTGAAGAGTATTTATGTGCTGTTTATTAGAAATTAAAGAAAATGCATCGGAAAATCAAAGTTTATTACTTTAGTATATGTTTTTATTTTAAACTGAGAGCTATAATTGAGATCAAACAAAAACATAACGCTTTTGATATAGTAAACTAATTAAACTTTCGATTTGCTTCAATCAGACTATAAATGTTGAATATACTTATTTTAAATGATACCCTATAAAACAATTTTGTTTTCTTGAGAGGCACAGGTGCACGTCACATTTTTTGCATCTTATTTTTGATCGACTTTTGCACCCCTCCAATCGACAGGCGCGAGGATTATCGATCTCTTCAAAACTAGGAAGATGGTCATACCCATCGTACCTTTTAACCTGCGATGGTTGGTTTGATCGCTTAAACCTCGAACTAGTTTTTGGTTCTAGGGCAGACTCATCATCGCTCTCGCTAGTGCTTCTATGGCGAGTAGGGGTAGTAAGCCCATCGGTGACTTGCATGCGAAACTCTAGCAAGTCCATTACTTTATTGCTTGGGATGGCAGATGCTTTGCACGCTAATTTGTACAAACGCCAGGCGCTTGATACTGCAAGGTCAAAGAAATGGAGAATTACTTTTAGTCATGAACATTTTCTGGTTTTATGAAAGTGCGGTACCTAGTATTCAATTGACTGATCTAGTACATCCAAACCACTCATGTGTAGCTGCCAAGCTGCCTATGTTGGGCGCGGGAACATCTATGAAATCCTCACTGTTTTTGTCCAATCGAGACGTACTGACGTTAAGTCATCTGCAGAAGTGCAGTCCGAGGCAGTTAGCACAGACTTATTGTCCATCGACCACGACATAGTCGTACCAATACAAGTCTGAAGTCAGCTCTCTGCCTATATAAACGTAAAAAAATAACGAATACTTTATAAGAATAACAAAACAACCAAAACTGGACTGAAGTGGAGTTAAGCCCGAACGTCACTAACGTGACTTTTAATTTTTCGATGGTAATATTACGCTCAATATGCATAGATTACCAACAGAAACCAGTATCATGTAAGTATCATCCTTACAGCAACTAAATAGCAACAACTACCTGACGTAAAAGTTAGAAAACAAAAGAAATTCAATAACTGTCGTGCACCGCTCCCATCGTCGAAAAACGCAGCCACCTTGTCACGCGACCGACCAAGGCCCAGTAGCCCACTGATACTTTAGTACTATACTGTACTTTATTCTATGCCACTGACTAATGCATCACACGAAAAATGTTAATGTGTGCGTAGCGCAATTCATGCACGATCGTTGCGCTCGAGTTTCGGCCCAAAAAGAAGATTTGACAAGGCGCGGGAATTTTTAAAATACAAATGCATGACCATGTTCAACGGGTCTGAAATGGATAAATAGAAAATTAATTGGTTATAAGACACTCAGTTAATCTCAAGTTTCTTAATAAATGACAGGGTAAATTAAAACAATATCTTAATATAAAAACGCATTTATTTCTAAGAAATTATAAAGTTATAGTATATTATGAGACAAGTGAGCTTAATTTGCTTATTGCACACGAGGCTGTGGGTTGCATACAGCCCGCCGTAGGCGAGGGCGTAACTCAGCCAAGTGTGCAATAAGCAGTAGTTCACGAGTTTCATACGACGTTTTTCAACACATTTGCGAGGAAAAATCAAAATAATTTACCACACAGCGACAAATACAATAAAAAAAATTATGAAAATTACGGGAAAAGGCGCACAGGTTTTTTTTTCAGACTCCCAATGCAAGAATATTTTGCGAACAAAGGGGTGAGTGAGCATACTATACTATTACGCACTAGTGTATAATATTAATACGCACAGTGTGATATAGCTCTGTTTATGGCCCTAAAATTGATGTAATAACTTTACGAGCAAGTGTGTTGAATTAAAAAGATATATAAATCGATGGACACACATTTCCATATCAAAAACTGTTTAAGTATCGAACTCATAAAGACATTTTGAATTCTTCGTATATTTAGGCGGGTCGTGAAAATGCTTTTGACCTACCTTTGCTATATCAAGATTTTCAGTTATCATAAGGTACGCTAAACAGCTCGAGTCCAAGCATTTCCATTTGTAACGTCCACCTGATGTCTTGCCGGAATTCATGAACGCGTAATTATCAAATAAAATTGCCTTTTTCTTGTTCTTCATCGTAACCAACCGCCCTGGAAATATTTAACCAAATGAAACGCTGGTGTAGAAGTTTAGCTTATTTGTACTAGACAGACGGTCAATCATCCACCACCAGGGAATGATAACGTTATTTTTAAATGTAACGTTATTTCTTACTTTTTCACCGTTAATTTTAACATTAACGTTATGTCAATAAATAACGTTAATTTTAACGTTATTTTAATGAAATTAACGTTATTTCAGTAAATAACGTTAATTTTAACGTTATTTCTTACTTTTTGTTACCGTTACTTTAAAATTAACGTTATTCCAATTAATAACGTTAATTTTTTTACCGATAATTTTACCGGTACTAAAATTTAACGCTATATTTAACGGTAATTTTACCGGTATAATATTTTTAACATTGTTTTTACCGGTAAATTTACCGATAAAATGTTTTAACGGTATTTTTAACGTTATTTTTTTGTATCGTTATTTTTTAACGGTATTTCAATCCCTGTCCACCACCCCAACAAAATAACGATACGAAATTAAATGCTGCTGTTTACTTATTGAATGAAAATTGTTATTAATGTTTTATTCATATTTTAATATATTTCCCACTGGATGTTTTCATACATTTTATCTTTGGATGATCATGTTTATCAGCTCGATAGCTGAAAATTATCTTCGTTTCTTGATCCAGGTGGACGTATGCCCCACAAAAACACGACCAGCGAGTAGCCATACCTTTTTTAATATTACCTCTTTTATAATACAAATAACCATTAAGTAAATACGCCTGTTTTCCAGAATTCAAAAGTTCTATAATTACACCTGAAACAGATACATTTTGTTAATTTTCATTAAATTGTGTCGAAAGATAAGGAGATCGTCGTAGGCCAATATCGTTCCACCCAAATCCATCAATAAAAGTTGTTAATTAAGTAATCATGCCCTATATTATTATCATACATTATTCACAACTATTTTTATCTTTTTCAAAGTCGAACACATAACACGAGCAATGAAATGAACAGACCATATAAATAAAATAGAGATAAGTACACACATCAACTTTGTCTAGGGATACCAGGTGTTATTTTCATACAAATGAACTAACTTTGAAGCCTTAGTTTCCTGCCAGGGATGTACTGTGCTGTGATCTGATGACGGCTATCCAGGGAGTGAATGGAGGAGATTCAGATCGTTATACAGACCCAACTGATCTGACCAGCATTCTAAAAACGTAATGGACATGTTTAAAAAAACCGCGAAAATAGCATGAAAATGTATGGAAATCCTCAAACTGAGAACTCTGACCCATTAATCTTTAAGAATGCTGATCAGATCAGTTGGGTGTGTATAGCGATCTGAATCTAAACCATTCACTCACTGGATGGCCATCAACAGATTACAGCACGGTACATCCCTGGCAGAAAACCAAGGCTTCAAAGTTACCTCGTTTGTATGAAAATAACACCAGTATCCCTACCCTAGACAAAGTTGATGTGTATATGTGCTGTCTCTATTATCATCCATCACACTTTATGTACTTTCCGTTTTGCAATCTCATGTATTTAGTAGGGGGGTGGTTGTGTTTCATTCTGGAACTCGAAAGAATATTTATTTGCTTATCCAAGTGAATATAGGCTCCGCAACAATTATAGCCCTTTGTGCAACGCCAGCGAGTGGCTATTCCCTTACTGACAGATATTGTCTCGCAGTACACATACCCGTCAGAATAAAATAACGTCTTTCCATTGACCAGTTGTATGAGTTCACCTTTGGGACCTGAGAAAATCGTGGAATAATAAATAAAGCTCAGACGATTTCTCACAGCGCCATCTAGCCCCAAAGTAAGCAAAGCTTGATATGGGTGCTAACTGCTAAACTTATAAGTATACTACTATACTTTTTAAATAGATACTTATTATATACCCAGATTCGTCACAGAAATTAAAACTCATCATTTAAATTTCTGCCCGACTGGGAATCGAACCTGAGACCTCTGCGTGGTAGACCGACGTGTTGACCACTGCACCACTCAGCACACCACTAACAAACAACTCGAATCGGCCGATCCTTCAGAAAGTCCGATACCCAGCCAGATACACAAACCGGTGAAAAGTCCATATAATGAAAGTCCTGTCAAAAGCCTTGGAGATATCAAGAGAAACGGCTCCATGGCTCTCGATGGCTTCGCTCTACGTGGTTATTTTTAGTTCATTGAAAACCTCTCGTGGGGTTGATCAGACAGACCATCAAACTGAACAACTTTCATTATGGGACTAACCTCAAAATCATGAAAAAAAACACCTGTTCCATACAAAAGTACAACGCCTACTCCATTGAAATGTATGAAAAAGCTAATTTTTGTTTCGCGATTTCAAGGTTAGTCCCATAATGAAAGTTGTTCAATTTGATGGTCTGATCAACCCCACGAGAGGTTTTCAATGAACTAAAAAAATAAACTATATAGTCAGTAGTAACAGTGGCGTATTCTAGAATTTATTTTATTTATCCTGGGAAGCATTTGGGTGCTTATTGAAAACAAAATTAATATGGAGTTATGTAAAGTCTCTTTAATCATCACAATCTAACGTATTTTCCATTTTGCAATCTCTTAAATTTAGAAGGCGGGTGTTTGTGTTTAATTTTGGAGCTCGAAAGAATGTTCATTTTTTCATCCAAGTGAATGTAGGCTACGCAAAGGTTGCCCTTTGAGCAACGCCAGCGAGTGGCTGTGCCATTCTTCACAGGTACAGACTTGCCGTACGTATGTCCGCCAGAATAAAGGAACGTTTTCCCATTGTTCAGTTGTATAAGTTTGCCTTTGAGACCTGTGAAAATTGTTGGTAATTTATTAATTCAAAATTGTTGATTACACCTCTGCTTTGGTGTTAAGTCAAAGCTTTAAATAAGTTATCCTTTTTAGAAACGGAGGTTGAGTCTTAAAGGCCTTTCAAACGCACGATTTCATTGGCAACTTAAATTGTGTAGTAATCGGCAATGAATCGAATGCAGAATGTTACTGGGTCTGTTAAATCACTTGAAACTTTATGATATGAGTTTTTGTTTCATTTAAATCAAGTGAAGGAAATGCCAAGCGCACTTAAATATGTGCTTTATTACGTACGACGTAAGGTGACCAAAGACGTCATTGGTCATAACCAATGACGTCATTGGTCACACAAAATAACAGTATTCTAGACCATATAATTTTTCCAAAATAATAATGGTATGCCAAACGTCAAGCCAATGTTTGCAGCGATGTATTATGGAAATGGAAAACCACATTTGGAACTTTTTTTACGTGAGATTATTAACGAGATGAATTATCTTATACAAAAAGGTATAATTATAAAGAAAAAAAGCTGCGTGTTAAAATAAAATGTTTTGTTTGTGACACTCCTGCTAGAGCGTATCTGAAAGGTAAGATACAATTAAACTAAATTATAATAATAACAGTAATTTGTGAGAATATATGCAATTATTTTTGTGGTTTACATTAATCTGTTTTAAAAATAAATATATAGGGACAAATCACACAAATTGTGCTAGCCTCATGGTAAGTTCGAAACTTGCATTATGGGATACTAACTAACTCAACGATACTATATTTAACAAACAAACAAACTCACTTTCGCATTTATAATATTAGTTAGGATAATAAATACAAATACAGAAAAACATCTAAGACCCAATTCAATCTGAAAAACATAATTTTCCATCTTGACCTGGGCGGGGATCGAACCCGGTCACTCCGCGTCGCAGGCAGCCTGTTGACCACTATTTCTATTTAAATCCATATAACTATATTAAATAAATTGTTAAAGTTAAAAAATCCTAATCCTAACTCCTAACTAATATTATAAATGCGAAAGTGAGTTTGTTTGTTTGTTTGTTACGCTTTCACACCGTAACTACTAACCCGTAATTACACGTTATCTGGGGTACGGAGAAGGACATAGGGTACATTTTATCCCGGGAAAAAGTACTGTTCCCGAGAGATCGACATTGACGTGGGTGGAGCCGCGGGCGAAAGCTAGTATAAAATAATATAATATGTAATTTAAAAAAAAAGTATAATTGTTAATTTGTTCGCCCACACATACTACATATTTTGACCGTATTTTTTTAGATACGCCAAGCTTCAACGCTACAAAAAGTAGCTGCATAAAATGTACAGTAGAAGGAATTTGAGACAGAAAAGGAAGACACATGAGCTATCCAATGTTTCAATGTCCACTCAGAACGAATGCCAGTTTTCGCTCCAAATTGGATGAAGATCACCATGTACATGAAACGCCATTAGTTGAATTACCAATTGACATGGTTGAAGATTTCATTGTTGCCGATTCATTACACCTATTTGATCTCGGTATGTAAACAATAAATAATAATAAATAAATATCCCTGGACTCACTATACAATTCTGTGTCCGTTGAATTCATTTTAACAGATAATAATTTTACTCAACACAAAATTATGAGAATATGTCATATAACTGTAATAATGATGACAAAACATAATATAATTTTCAATATCTTCAGGTATAATGAGGAAGTGCTTATTATCTTGGTGTAATGGAAGTTTCAATTTTCAAACGAAACTGAGAGGATCTGACATAGAGTTACTAAATAATATGTTGGAATCTTGTGAAAAAAATAGGCCCAAAGAAATTCAACGAAATATTAGAGGGGTCAAATATTTGAAATACTGGAAATGAACCGAGTATCGTGTAATGCTATTATATTTGTGAATTGTTGTCCTAAAAGATGTTCTTACAAAGGATATATATGAACATTTTCTGCTGCTGAGCTGCGCAGTTACAATTTTGAGCTGTAACACTTACTACGTTTACGTCGATATTGCAAAAGCTTTACTAGAAGGGTATCTGGAAGGTTGTATAAACATATACGGAGTAGATTCTATAAGCAGCAATTTTCACAACTTGTGTCGTGTCATAGATGATGTAAACAATTTTGGCGCGCTTCCTGGAATTAGTGCTTATCAGTTAGAGAATTCACTTGGTCAATTAAAGTCACTTGTACGATCAGGTAAACAACAGCTGAAGCAAATTGCTCTCTGGGTAACAAGATAATCTCATACAGGAAATAAATCAGAAGATGCTCAAGAAATTAATTTGAAAGGAGAAATAAAAGATGGAATTTACAGAAAGCTTTATTTGAAAGACTTTACGTTGGGCAGAGATAACAAAAATTCTTGGTTTATGACAAAAAATAATGACATAGTTAAGTTACAGAATGTTTCGCTACAAGAAGGAAATATTTTCATAACGGGGAATCAATTAGAAAACAAGCAAGCTTTCTTTACTTTACCATTCAAATCATCCAAATTAAACATCTTTAGTGCTGATTATAATAGAAATCAATCAATGGAATCTGAGGAACCGCTACATAAATTTCTTCTTATAATAAATATTACACATAAATATTATTATTTTGACCCATGAAACTAGCCTATTGCAAAGAATAAAAAAACAGTCTTTATCTACCGTATAAAAAAAAACAACGAAGATTATCGGACCTATTCTTCACCATCATCGTTTTCATTCGAGTCGACCCTCCTATTATCTGCACCATCCTCATTCAATAAGAGTACTGGTAGTGGATCCTGTGGTGGTATTTCATTTTCCGAAGCTTCCATTTCCGCTGGATAAGGGGAATCAGATGCATTTGCCTGGCTTTGCTGTTTCCTCTTTTCCACTTTTTCCTTTTCTGCTATTGCTCTCTTCTTAGCATGTTTCAATAATGCACCGCTAAAGAGTTTTTCATTTTTCTCATAAGACCATCTTGAGTCTGCTTTAACTAGTACTTTATAAAATAGCTTCACTAAGTTTTCTAATGTTTGGAAAGCAAATTTTTTTTTAAAACCAGCTGTTCTTGAAACACCGGTCCAAGACATTTTTGTCATCAGTTCTCTCGTCATAATTTGTTCCGCCATCTTTTTTCCGAGAACTTCTCCTCTTCCTTGACCATCAGTCCCTATAAAGCTACTAAAATGTTTGACCTGAATAAAAGTCATACATATGTAAAATGTTACTTACAGAAAAAAAAAACTCTTACGGGATTTCATATAACTCCAGTATATTACACTAAACCCCAAATTTAATCCTTTAAATACGTGTTAAGCAGCATTAAATTAAACTGATTACAGTAACAAGCAAATATTACCTACACATGGATGTTTATTTATATATCTATTTATTGTAAAATATAATATCGTTGAGTTAGTATCCCATAACACAAGTCTAACTTACCAAGGGGCTGGCTTAATTTGTGTGATATGTCCCTATACAAGGTCATTTTGTATCCACCATCCAAATTTTGAGGATGTGTTCAGTCCATGAAACTGAACAACTTTCTCTAAGGAACACATGATCAAATATGTAAAATAAAAATCGTCTTTCCATACAAATCAAAGAGATTACGTGATCAATTTAGTATAGGATGACCAAAATTTTTTGGTGAAATTTGACACATGTTTCTTAGAGAAAGTTGTTTAGTTTCATGGACTGGACACATCCTTAAAATTTGGATGGTGAGTTCAAAATGACCCGATATATATATATGTATATTTTTTAGCTGTTAAATAACGAATTTACCTAATTTAATGTTAGTTTAATTGTAATTGACTAAAATGTTACCTACCATGACTGACAAGTAGTTTTCGTTACTTAATTCTCTGTCCACTTCTTTCAAAATAGTCAGATTACTTATTGGGAATATATATTTTGACAGAATATCATTGTCTGCATTATTTCCTGATGTCTCTTCTAAGTTTTTTTGGGATGATTTTGTAATTTTAAGTTCCTTTGATATGTTTTCTAGCATTGTCATTATTTTTAATAGTTTTAGCATGTTGCTGTTGCTGCAAATGTACTAAAGATTGTTTTATCTCGCCTACGTCATTCTGTAACGCCACAATTTTTTTGTTCATATCTTCGTCTGTAAAAGAACACTTTATTGAGTACTAGCTTCCGCCCGCGACTTCGTCTGCGTGGAAAGTTTTTTGCTATCCCTCGGGAACATAACTTTTTTTTCGGGATGAAAGGTACCCTATGTCCTTCTCTGTACCCCTAACAACGTGTATGCAAAATTTCATGATGATCGGTTCAGTAGTTAAGACGTGAAGGCGTAACAAACAAACAAACAAACAAACAAACGGACTTTCGCATTTATAATATTAGTAAGGATATCAGCTAGCCTATATTATTTATATTAAATAAATGACTGGAATATGAAATTTTTAAATTTTTCTTAATATAGTATTTACTAGCAGTCCGCCCCGGCTTCACCCGTACATATGTATGCATAAGTACATATATAGCCTATGTTACTCAGGAATAATGTATTTTTCCAACAGTGATAAAAATTTTGAAATCGGTCCAGTAGTTTTTGAGTTTATACGTAACAAACATACAAAAATACTAATCTATCTTCTTTATAATATCATTAGTACAGATAGCTTAGAGTATTAAACCAACCGGAGACGCCACTAACAGGCGTTCCACTCTGCCAAAGGTACGAGACCGCCGGTCACACACGTTATATAAAAAAATGTACTTGTGTGCGTATAACTTTAACTAGTGTTTGATTTTTTATTGAGTGCGTGCGTAGCAATGTTACCGATCATGCATAAGTATTACCGGCTATCTGTGTTAGGGAATGCAAATCCGTATATATTTCAAAATCCGGATTTTAAAGAACGGATATTTGGTCAAATCCGGACTATCCGAATATTACGGTTTTTTTCTAAAAATATTTTTTTTTAATAAAAATATATTATTTCTGTCCATATAGGTTCACTAATGTGATGTCTATTATATTTATGTAAGTGGGTTCAATGAAAGGACAATATTAATCAAATCCAATACTTTTTGTCATAAAATACTACAATATTATGATGTTACCTATTGCTCAAATGTAATTAAAACAGTGTCTGATTCGCTTGCGATTTGCGAGTAAATGACGTAAGCGATGGTTTGCATGAGCGCTTTTGCGACGTTTTATCGTGCGATTTTTCTTAAACTTTGAATAGAACACAATGTGACTGACTGTGGAACGGGATAAAAAATATCGCGCGTTAAAAAATCGCTCGTGCAAACACACAGTAGAGAAGTCATATGTTCTATTCCGAAGCGTTAGAAAAATCGCGCGATAGGACGTCGAAAAAGCGCTAATAAAATAAAATATCATAGACTATAAAATTATACAAATGCACCTAACAAAAAAGAAAGATATCATAATAATATATTAATTATGATTAAAAATGTACATAACTAAAATGTTGTTTAGTTTATGTGAATTTTTAATATACATGGCACCTAATGTGATAAAGCCCTGAGAGATTGAGAGACGTGCCGTATTAGTCACTCGTTCCTTAAGAGGTTAGGAGGAGTGTCACCCGCGCACCATCCGCAGTAATACATTGCTACTTTTCTTTGCTATGTTTTTTTTACCCCAAAAAGAAGAAGCAATGTATCACATTCATCTGTCAAATGAGACCGGTCGCTAAATAGTTTTTAATTAGATAATCAGCCTGCCGGAAGACTATACGCCACCATGCCAACGAACGGGAAGAAGAGACCCTACGCGCGCCAGTGAAAATAACCAAGAAGTTCGCATAGAAGATGATGGCAATTTTACATCACCAGTCGACAAGAAGCAAGCGCACCACATGCACTAATGGAAGTGATACGAAGATTAGATGCGCGCTCTGTACGATCACCAAGAAGCGAAGCGAAGCCAAAGCGAAGTGGAAGGTGGTCCAAAGGCCCCTACCGCGCAACGTCATCGGCGTCGCACACATTGCTTTTTCTTTTTCGCACAGATTAAACTTATCACAGAAAAGTAGCAATGTGTCATACCTATCTCAATTTGTCAAATGAAGCAGATAGCGATGCCAATGACACTTGCGCGGTAGACCCACTAGTCGAGCTAGAGACGCTGCAAGAACACTCCGAAATTGACGATGAAGAAGGAGAGTTGTATAGGCAGGAACACTAGGAGGGCTGGTTTAACCAAACGAACTTTTTGGGACTTAATATGACAGACCTGAGACACGGCACTAGCAAGACGCGTGAATGGCGTCATCTAGAAAATAGCATCTACCGTCTAGCTAGTGCGAGAAACGAAGTGTTCCATTTATAGCAACTGAGTGAATAGCAATTGGGCGAATAACAACTAAAGTATTCCACTTAAAGCAACTATCAATATTTTTGTAAGTCATTTTGTTAAATATTGAAAGTTGCTCTAAGTGGAATACTTCAGTTGCTATTCGCCCAGTTGCTATTCGCTCGATTTATCTACTCGTAAGTGGAATACTTCCGAGAAACTTGCTCGTTTTAATTTTTTGTAACAATTTCTTATAATTCGAAAAATCCGAATTTGATTTTCAAATCCGGATTTGGAAGTCTAGTAAAAATTACCGGATATCCGGATTTTTCGGATTGCGGATTATCCGGATTGCATTCCCTAATCTGTGTGCGTTCCCTCGTCTCCCGCGCGGCAAGCGGCACTTTTTCGCATAGAAATTAGTTCGCACGGCGTCTCCGGTTGGTTTAATGCTCTAAGATAGTATAGATAACTCCTTATGAAATTTACTATGATGGGAATAATTTACTAGTCTTTGTATAAATGCTATATTAAATAAAAGCAACCATGCATTAAAATTATATTGTTAGAAAATTATGGATCCTACTGACACTCAGATTCAATATGCAATACTGGCAAATCCATTAACACAGGAGAGTTAGGTTTTGATACGGGCGAAAAACTATTGAGGTTAGGCAAAAATTTTATCTGCAACGGCTTCTCTATATTGGGCATAACGTTAGTTTCCAACAAGCGTGTTGGACTTGGACTAGGCATTGAGTTGTTTATCGTATTTAGTTGTACCACCACCGGATTTCAGAGAGCCCATCAGCAGATTTCAACGTTAAATCAACATAATGCGCGAAAAAATTTTCATCGCAGAATCTTTCGTCATAATATCGCGTTGTAATGAGCGCCAAAACTTGGAAACTTGTAAAGCCGCCATTATTATTCTATCGATACAGAGTTTAGCTTTTTAGTTAGACATTTTGTTTTGGAGTCAAAAATACAATATTATTGTCTCTGTTACTCTTCATCGCAAACGATATAAACATCACCTAAATATGTAATTAAATTGTAAAAAACACGTGCGATCTACGTTTAAAATAGGCAAATTATTACCAAACTAGCTGCCGCCCGCGACTTCGTCTGCGTGGACAGTTTTTTCGCTATCCCTCGGGAACTATACGTTTTTTTTGGATGAAAGGTACCCTATGTCCTTTTCTGTATCCCTGACAACGTGTATGCAAAGTTTCATGATGATCGGTTCAGTAGTTAGGACGTGAAGGCGTAACAAACAAACAAACAAACAAACAAACCATTTATGATATTAGTAAGGATTAGTACCTATAATTGCAACTACAAGGCACGTCGTGGTGACGTCGAGTTTACGTGGAAAATATGACCTATCTGTTGACCTGCTGGTTGCAATCACTAAAATTACGTGGAATAAACGTCACTGGCACGTGCTTTTTTTTCCCCACTTAGGATGATTTCACGTCGACTCTACGTCGATTCTAGGTATCTTATTTTGGTCACCGTAAAAATTGCAACCTAAAATTGGTATTTTTATTGTAATTTTGACCTAAAATGTTTGCTGGGGGGGCACCACTAACAAACAACTCGAACCGACCGATCCTTCAGAAAGTCCGATATCCAGCCAGACACACACACCGGTTTGTGTGTCCGATATCCAGCCAGACACACATACCGGTGGAAAGTCCATATAATGAAAGCTTACCAATAAGGCTATTATGCCACATCCTGTCAAAAGCCTTGGAGATAACAAGAGAAACGGCGAGCGCCTCTCCATGGCTCTCGATAGTCTCGATGGCTTCGCTCTACATGGTTTTCATTCAATTAACTAAAAATAAACTTGTATAGTAGTAACAGTGGCGTATGCTAGAATTTATTTTATTTATCCTGGGATGCTTTTGGGTGCTTATTGAATTAATATGGAGTTATGTAAAGTCTCTTTAATCATCACAATCTAACGTATTTTCCATTTTGCAATCTCTTAAATTTACAAGGCAGGTGGTTGTGTTTAATTTTGGAGCTCGAAAGGATGTTCATTTTTTTATCCAAGTGAATGTAGGCTACGCAATGGTTGCCCTTTGTGCAACGCCAGCGAGTGGCTGTGCCATTTTTCACAGATACATCATACTTGCCGTACGTATGTCCGCCAGAATAAAGGAACGTTTTCCCATTTTTCAGTTGTATCAGTTTGCCTTTGAGACCTGTGAAAATTATTGAGTTATTTACTAATTCAAAATTGTTGAGTACACCTCTGGTCTTTGAATAACTTCTCCTATTTAGAAACGGAGGTTGAGTCGTAAAGGCCTTCCAAACGACACGATTTCATTGGCAACTTAAATTGTGTAGTAATCGGCAACTGAATCGAATTGGCTGTCCACACGACGTCCAATCTCATTAAATTTTCAAACCCTTGAGTTAGCACTCGTGTTAGTTAGGCTCATGATCTGTTCAGAAAATAAAGAAAAAGAATGTGCACGAAGAAGTAGCTGTTAAAAAGAAAAAAAAATAAGCCATATGGCTCAAAAGAACTAAATAAAAAAGCTAAATTGGCAATCGTTATTCACACCATACAATTTGACCGGTCCGACTGGAATCGGGTGATCTCGACCACCCGATGACCTTCAATTGGATTTATCGTCAATTGTCCACTACCTCAGACCAAATAAAAAAGTAAAGACGGAGTCTTCCGACAAAGCGGTGAAGCCAGTAAAACTACGCCTTGGCTGTGTACATACACAGTTTACGCACACATATGTATCGAAACTACGCCTTGGCTTTCGTTCGTCATTGGGCGAACCCTGCCGCCCGGCCCCCGCCCGCCCTCTAGTACGCACACATGTACCATCAAAATCCGGCTTCACTTAGTTGTTCGCAACAGTGTTGCCAGATCGTTCCTTTAGGAACATTTTGCGTTCTATTTTACGGTCACGCGTTCCCTTTTCGTTCCCATCTTTCGTGCGTTCTTTTCGTTCCTTTTAAACGGGTAATGCTTCACCACTAACGACGCCGTCACTATGCCATGCCATCAGCGTAAGTATAGAAAAGTTTTACAAAAATTGTCTAGTCTGTGTACTGTACAATATGTAGCCTTTCAATTTTTAAAACTAAACTGCCCACTACATACTACTAATTTTGTATACTCAGCAGCATATCAAGCTATACAAAACTGTCAAAAATCTACAATGAATTTTGAACTTAAACTGCTCGACTTAAAATTTAAAAATGATTGAAGAAATTTGACACATTGTGGAAGCCCAGCGTGCCGTTGACCGTATTTTGTGAGTGATATTGATGAATGATCTTGATGCAAAATCAAGATGTTTGCCGCTTGCATGACACTGACTAACTACTAACTTCAAAAATCGATTCTAAATTAACAAATACATATACTTTTTTAGGGTTCCGTACCCAAAGGGTAAAAACGGAACCCTATTACTAAGACTCCGCTGTCTGTCTGTTACCAGGCTGTATCGCATGAACCGTGATAGCTAGACAGTTGAAATTTTCACAGATAATGTATTTCTGTTGCCACTAACGCTATAACAACAAATACTAAGAGTATAATAAAATAAATAATTAAGAGGAGCAACCATACAATACAACAAACGTTTTTCTTTTACCGTTTTTTGCTTTATATTAATAACGACAACAGGTAGAAGGTAAAAAATTTCACAGATGATGTATTTCTGTTGCCGCTATAACAACAAATACTAAAAATAGAATTGAATAAATATTTAAGGGTGGCTCCCATACAACAAACGTGATTTTTTGCCGTTTTATTGGTACGGAACCCTTCGTGCGCGAGTCCGACTCGCACTTGACCGGTTTTTTTAACTTATTTTACATTTGCGTTCCTTCACTACGAATTTCGTTCCTTTTCAAACATTCCGACGTTCTAAATCTCCCATCTCTACTGGCAACACTGGTTCGCAACCACTGCGCAACGCTCCATCTTCCTTTTTTATTTGATCTGAGTCCACTACATGATACGATTTGATTGACAATTCGGGTAAATTGCCAATGAAATTGTGTTGTCTGGAATAGGTTTTAAGCAATCTATGGAATAAGGTTGTTAATTCCAATGTAACGAGCTAAGAATAGAACTTCTTATGTACTATGCGCGCCAAATAAGAATAGTACTGTCAAACGGCAATCTTGATCTTTTTTCCTCTTCTTGCACATCCTAGACTCCTAAAGTGGAAGTGAAACGCAAACAAAAATGGCCGTTTTGACAGTCCTATTCTTATTTGGCTCGCATAGTATGTATTTCGTTTTGTTTGTTAGTATGTATTTAAATAAGATTGGTGATGGTGTGGTGGTGTGACCTCTTCGGAATATTTATTTAAGGCGATCCATGGCAACGCGCCCAGCCGCAGAGTGGCAGATAACGCGCGCGGCGACACGGAGGAGCAGATCTGCCTCTCCGAGCAAAGTGCTCCGCGCCTCCGTACCGGGTGTTTTTGTACGACAGCCCCACGTTTACGTACGAAAACCGACACTAGTCTGTGATACTACGGAGCTCAGTGAGTTATACCCCACGGACCGCTTCGCGCCTCTGCGTGTAGTGGCAAAATCTGCTAGCGAAGCGCGCAGGGTGTTAACCGCCTTATTAATTTACCTATCTCGGGATACTTTTGGGATGTTATTTGACAATGTCTCTACTATCATCAGACTTTATTAATAATAATAATCATCATCATCAAACTTTAAGGTACTTTCCGTTTTGTAATCTCATATATCTAGTAGGAGGGTGGTGGTGTTCAATTCTGGAGGTCGACAAAATGTTCGTTTCCTTATCCAAGTGAACAAAAGATGCACAAGGATAACCCCTTGTGCAACGCCAGCTACAGATTGTTCCTTTCTTCATGGGTTTATACTTGTAGTACGTATACCCGTCAGCATAAAACAAAATTTTTCCATTGATCAGTTGTATCAGTTCGCCTTTGGGACCTGTAAAACCGTTCAGTTCATTATAAACCTAAAAATCATACACCTCTCTGATGTTACCTAAATCATATCTTTAAATATGCTGAGGCTTCAATAATATTAGGCTACATATTATTTTTTTATATATAAACCGTTTTTAAACAATCGACCGTCCGGCTCGCAAGGACAAATAATCGTAGTAAGTAGGTACCATCCTTGATACGATTGCGAGCCAAATAAGAATGGTACTGTCAAAACGGCCATATTTGTTTGCAAGAAAAGGAAAAAAGATCAAGATTGCCATTTGACAGTACTATTCTTATTTGGCTCGCATAGTATATTGCGAAACCGCGCGTCGCAAAAACGTGATTGTTGCAACTCTACTACAAATCGAAAAAAATACCTATAAGATGACTATGAATAGGTCATATAGGTACTTACTTACATAATTATATACAGAATTAGACTACATTGACTCATGTGAAATAAAAAGTAATAAATAAAACATAAATAAAACCAGTAATTTATCTATTCATTCGAAGAGTAGACCTATTAAACAATAGATATTACAATTCTACGCAACCAATTTTATTTAACCGACTTCAAAAATTTGTTAACCGACTTCAAAAATTTGAAAAGGAGGAGGTTATCTGTTCGTTGCGGATATTTTTTTTTTTATATGTATGTACACCGATTACTCGAAGACGGCTGAACCGATTGAAATGATTCAAACGCTATAACATCAGGTTACTTTTCAAGTTGGTCCCATTTTTTGAAACTTTGAAATCGGTTCAGTAGTTTTCAAGTAATCTTGAAAATACTATCGTTTTCGTTACCATTTTATATATGAATTCAGACGGATGTTCAACCATTACTTTTTTGTTTATGAACCGATTTAGATATTTCTTTTTTGTTTGAAAGAAGACACCTTAAGGATGATACCATATTAATTTCATTGGTATTAGACTTTGGATCATGAAGATACACGAGAGAACTCCTCAAAATCAAATGGGAACTATACAGTGATTGCAATATTGGTAGGTTTATGACAATGAAAAACAAGTTACGTATTATCCCCGTCAATTGGTAATGCGCTGGAACCTTGTCACATTAACATCCACGTTAACGTGATCCGTAACTAAAAATGTCATGAAACAAGAAAATTCTAATAGGTAATCTAATATATTAATTATTGAATTATTATTTTCAATAAGATAAGGTCTAGGTATATAAAACATTTACAATTGTTTTTCGTTTTTGAGGTTAAAATCATGGCCGCCAGGCGCATTACCAATTGACGGGGATAGTAACTATCTATTGTCAAGAACGTTCTGGACTAGAGTTGAACTGCGAAGGCCCAGCGGAACTCCTGTGGAAATTGAGTTACTAAGGGTATACCAATGAAAAATGTGAAACATTTAAACGTTTTATTTTATAAAATCATCGTTTATATACCTACCACAAAAAGTTTAAAATAAAAAAGCTTTTTAAGAAAAGCAAGACCTCCTTCAAAAACCTTAAAAACAGCTCTATAAAAAGCAAGAAATAATGTTAAAATCGATTAATTAAAACACGTCTATTGAAGTCGGGTGGGGCTTTAAGAATATAAACAATACAATAAGTAAAAAAATTAGTTCCAGCTCCACCCGACTTCAATAGACGTGTTTTAATTAATCGATTTTAACATTATTTCTTGCTTTTTATAGAGCTGTTTTAAAGGTTTTTGAAGGTCTTGCTTTTTTTAAAAAGCTTTTTGAACGAGACTATTTTAACTTTAAAATGACATACTACCTACATGTATTTCGTAGGCTAACTCTGTGTTTAAAAATTAATTAAAATGTCTTTTCACTAGTAGTGATAACACATTTTATCACTACTTCTCTGGTGGTGATATTTCGACAAGATGGCCGTCCATAATAAGGAGTGTCCCTTTTTGGGGATGCGCGGTTTTGAAACACAAAATAATATCAGTAGGTACCTACCTATTTTATTTTTATATTACTTATAAATTGTTATCACTATCATCATCACATTTGTTTTTTTTTTTAATCTATAGCCAAGCCACGTTGACGCAGGAGCCCAGAAAAAATAAATTATTTTCGAAGCCCTTAAGCGCAGAACGTCAAAAGCGCAAGCGTTCATGGTGGGTTGGTAAATCTTATAATGAGAACGTTTTGACTTTTGACGTTCTGCGCCTAAAGGTTTTCGAAGATATGTACAGTGTTTTGAAAAAAATATATATAAGTATGTGAAACAGAAAAAATCGTATGTACACATAGAAAGAACAAAGAATTTATATTGATTGTTTGTTTGTCTTGGTCTAAGATTCACGCCTTATGGTAAGACCTAAAGCAGACATCTATGCAAAGAAAAACTTCACACTCCATGCATTTCCATACGGTTCTGGCGTTAACTTTACGCTTAGCGCACATTCGGCAGCGGCGCCGCACATCAGGGCAGCGCACGGGGAAGTGGTCGCCATCAACCATCGGTCGAGTTAAACTCTCATGTTGCGTCGTTGTCGCTATCTGGCCAGTCTTTTTCTTATATGTTAGTCTGGGTTCACGTGTCAAGTCTATTTGTCGGTGATGAAAAAGCAATTGTTCTGCCAAAGTTATTCGAAATTGTCTGTCTGATATTTTCGGGTTCTGTGTCGCAAAAATGATGAAGCAATTGAAAATTGCGGTGTTAAACAGTCTTTGAAATAAATTTTTATACCACTCCCTGTTCCTTTGTCGTTCTATGGGCTGAGCAGAGAGAAACTGGTCTTTCCTGTCCACTCCTGCCAAAGATTTGTTATAGTCTAGTACAATCTGTGGTTTGTTTGCCCGATTGTACTTCTGTCGTGTGCCGACTTGGAGACAATGGTATGTCGAGATCATGCTAACTAAATTAACATCTCGCCATACCATTATGGCCAAATCGTCACAATATGTGGCCACTGCTTCACCCTGGCGTAAGTCAGTCTTACTCAAAGTCTTTACTGAATCGGGAACGAATTCCCGATTCAGTCGTAGTGTGCCGTAGCAGTCAGTTTTTTGCCGTTTTAGACACCGCAGTAATAATGGACAATTATAAAAACTGTCAATTATTACTGTATGCCCAAGGTTAAGCAGTGGCTCAATCAAGTCAAACACTATTTTGGCGGTAGCGTTGGAGGGACGAACATCGCTACCGTCAGTCAACAAGTCATTCGTCTCGTCATTGTCATTACCGGCGCCGGAAGTCTGGGTCACATTCACAGTTAAAAAAGTAGGTAGTTGTTTTTGCCCCACATGCACAAAGAATTTCCATAGGTAGCCACTGGACGATTCGCAGAGCTCATACATCTTTACTCCGTCTTGAGCTGCTTTGGTGGCGATCTTCTGAGCGAAACTCAGTCGACCATGCCACTTCAGCAGCGACTCGTCAACAGCTACCTCCTGAGCAGGTTTGTATAAGGAGGAAAATTTGTTATTAAAGTAATCGATCACCGGTTTGATCTTCCATAATTTGTCAGGGCTATCAGCAGTCAAAGTCGTCTCGTTGTCGACGAAATGAAGCATAGATTTCAGCAGCAGGAAGCGGTTGTATGACATTATCCTACTAAAATAGGGCATAGTTCCAAAACCGTTGAAAGAAAAGTAGGCTTCCTCTTCCACCGAAGGGTAGAGGCCCTGCAAGATGGTAATTGCCAAAAAGCTGATCATCTCGTCTCTGTTAGTCGGAGTCCATCTTGTCAGTCTACCGCTCGCAGTGAGTTTGTTTTGCCGTCGTAATAGTTTGATCTTCTGATCGGCGTATCTGTTCGTCTCGATACAAATGAGATCTATAAAGTCAGTGTCGAACATTTCGTAGAAGATGTCGAGGACCGTCGTTTGATCAGTTACTGATATAGTTGGTCCAGTTGTACCCGTAAAAGTCTCACGTCGTCCTTTAAACGTGCTTACGTTCTTCTTCCAGTCAAAAGTTAAACTGTCGCCCGCTGCAATGTCACGAATGACGGTGTCGTTGCGGTGGTCTTCGACTTTCAACACTTTAGCCTGGAAGGTCGAGAGGTCGGCGATGCATGATGGTTCACCCCGAGCGTCACGGGCTGTCAAAGTAGGGAGGGCACAGGCGTCATTGTCAATGTCGTCTAGTTCACTGTCACCGTCACTGTCATTCAGTTGCAACCAGGAATTAAATACGTCGTTGAAATTGTTATTGTTTGTACCTAGAACAAATTAAATTCAACAATTACAAATGTAAAATGTTCAAGTCAAATCGATTGACTTTCATTAATGTGTCACTCACTACTCTAACTAGGTATTATTTATGTTTTTTTGTTTTGTTTATATGGGTTTTATAATTATTCTTTCAAATTTTATCAAAGATTTCTATGTGTATACACATAGAAGTCTTTGAATTTTATGAGTTTTCATGGTCACTCCAAGGGTTTAATTAAAGGGAGTATCAAATTGAAAGAAAGCTAGCGGTACCATTAAAAGTGTTTTATTTCAATGTTTATACATTCTTCGATATCTACCATCAGTAGTTCGCTTACAAATCGGTGGTGGATGCCGATGCTCACCTATTAAACCTTCAATAATGTTTAAACCATCGTCAAGTATAAGGCGGGCAGAACAAAATGCGGTGGAGCTGCAACGCCATCGTTGACCTTTCTTGAGATTACCTTGCTTCGTGAACGTATACTTCTGGTACATGAACATGACTCTTCCATTCACAAATTGTATCAGCTCACCTGATGAAACACCAACATATTAAATACTAGCGACCCGCCCTCGCTTAAATATAAGGTAAATAATTCATTGCAAAAAAAATAAAGGCAATAGAAAGTTGTTTATTACCTTAAAATTCGCCGTTCATCAGTGGAAATCCTTAAAGAACTCACTTGTGCAAACGATCCGCTGACTTGCAATCAAAAGACTAATCAATTCATAAAAATGGCGGTGTGTGATCCAGTGTGACAAAATTCGATAGTGTTACCAGCTACTAAAAATGCCTCCCAGTTTTAAAGGTAGGTTTTGTACCCGATTTAAAATAGCTGTTAGTCAGTCACTTATGTTAAAATTTTAGACCGCGATTTAAGAGTCCGTACACATTTTGCCGCGGACTGCCGCTCTCTCGCTTGCACATTTCATGTTTTCTCAAGATTTCTCAAATCTGAGTGCGTAATTGAAAAAAATGTGTCTCGGCCACTTTTCGCAATATAATATTACAGAAATTTCAACATTATTTCAGTTTCGAGTTGCTGAAGTACAAAAAGTTATCGTTTTTGCCAGTTCAATTAACTGTTAGAAACGACAACTCTTTGTACTTTAGCAACAAAAAACTGAAATATATTTTAAAATGGCCGTAATCTTATAAAATTGTAAATAAGGAAGAGAACATGGAAAAAACCACTTGCATTAAAATTTAATTTGCCATAATTAATAATTTATTGATCTAACAGTATGAACAAAAAATATTTAAATAATTATATATTATTAATTATTCTTAAATTAAATAAAACATAGTTTAAATCGAATGAATTAAACGTATTAAAAAATAACGGAAGCCGTTGGACAGTATTAAAAATCTATGTAAGTACAAAATTTAAAAAACTTCCATATCCAAAACCGTTTTTTTAATTCAATACAGCAGTGAATTATTTGGTTACGAAACCTTGATATATCTACCGTCAGATGTCTGCACGTAATTTGAAGGTGGATGCGTGTGATTCCCGTTAGGGAGCTTGTATATGTTTAAGGCTTCATCCAGATAGATGGTGACGGAGCATGTCGCAGTGCGGGTACATCGCCATCGGACACCGTGGTCTTGCTTCACTCCAGCTCGCTTAGCGTATGTATATCCCTGGTATAGGAACATAACTCTTCCATTTATGAATTCAATAAGCTTACCTGACAGAAAAAATAGATGAAAAACCAAAGTTACTTTCTGATGTGAATGTCAAGGTATGACAGAAGCTTGAACTATCTCGGCTCGGGTAAGATAAGTTAAGGCGGTTGTATAACTGAAAGTGGCACCGCGGTTATTTTATTTATTATTGTAATTAATTCTAATACACAATTTTAATAAAACTTTACGTGGAATGTTTAGGGCCCATAGTCTAATATTTTAAACGGTAATAATTACATTCCCTCGCTCGCAGTCACTGCTAGATAGCAAAACTGCCAAAAGTGGCCGTTTTTGACACATTTGCTATCTATTTCTACGAATGAATACGAGAGAATAAAGTGATACCTTCTAAAAATACTAGACCATGGGCCCTAAAAATTCCACGTAAAGTTTTATTAAAATCATTTTCTATTAACTACTTATTAAATTAAAACCTCTGACGGCGCCACTTTCGGTGGTATGCGGGTTTCCTACATGTTATCGAAATTAGCAACATGTAACGCCGCGACAGCGAAAACGGTGCACCGACCGGTCGTCAAAGCGATGCCGATGGGACGCCACATGGAATACTATTACCCACTACTACGCCCTACTACCTATTACTAGCGCCGCCAATACATTTATTTTAATTTCTCGTAAACCAAGTAAATATTAAAAAAAAAGTTAAGATCAGAGCCTGTACACATTAGCCGCTGACTGCCGCTCTCTTGCTCGCACATTTCATGTTTTCTCAGCTGAGTGCGTTATTGAAAAATGTGTCTCGGCCACTTTGGGCAATATTTACGGACATTTCAACATATATTTCAGTTTCGAGTTGCTGAAGTACAAATAGTTATCGTTTTTGCCATTTCAAATAACTGTTAGAAACGACAACTTTTTGTACGTTAGCAACAAAAAACTGAAATATATTTTCACATGGACTGCATTGCCACTGCCTAACATCCGGCTATCTCTTGTGGAACGAAGAATTCTATCTACAAGTAGACGGGGTAGCTATGGGCTCTCCTGTATCCCCCGTTGTCGCCGACATCTTCATGAAGAATTTTGAGGAGAAGGCACTAAACACAGCACCTGTGTCTTCCCAATTCTACAAACGGCGCCACCTTGAACCACCTTAACTCTATTAATCCTAATATACAATTCACTATGGAGTTAAGAGGCAGATAATAAACTAGCCTTCCTAGACATTCTTGTCATCAGGAATTCTAATCGAACCTTGAGCCACACTGTGTATCGAAAAGCAACACATACAGATAGGTACCTCAACGGTGAATCCCACCACCATCCTTTACAGTTAGCTATCGTAGGGAAATCTTTGTTTCAGAGAGCACGCGGGATCTGTGACCAACAACACCTGACGGCTGAACTTCAGCATGTCAAGCATGTACTGCAAAGCAACAAACTACCAGTACCACGCTCCCACCACAGAAACCGTGTCAAGCCAGCCACAGTAGAACGACTACCTGCCATTCTACCTTACATGAAAGGTGTCACTGACAAAATTGGAGGTATTCTGAAGCGTGCGCCTATCAAGACCTACTTCAAGCCGCTGAAGAAGATAAATCAATTCTTACGACCTGTCAAGTGTAACATCCCCTTTCAAGATGCAGGCGTCTACAAACTAGATTGTGACTGTGGGCTCTCTTACATCGGGCAAACAAAGAGAAGTATAGGCACGCGCGTCAAAGAACATATAGCTGACATGAAGAATAGGCGCGATGTCAAGTCTGTGTGAACATGCTTCGAAGGGACCCAACCATTACATTAGATTTGACAAACCACAAATCCTTGCCAAAGAACAAAGATATATTCCCAGAATGCTACGCGAGGCTATTGAAATCAACAAATATCCAAATTTCAATAGAGAAGATGGTTGGAGAGTACCACCAGCTTGAGACCCCATAATTCATCAACTAAAATCTCATCCCAAATCTCACACTGCAGGATCTAAAGATACAGTTAGTTCGTTCTGTAGATAGGGATCAAAAGGGAGGTCGACACAACCTCTCCGAGTTTTCTTCGCCAGTTCTTTCTCTGAGAGGCCTCCCAATTTTGTGAACTGGTGGTAGATTCAGTAGCTAGATCGTATTTCTAATTAATTTTAATCAATTTAATTCAATAATAATTATTAAAATCAGAACGCAGCTATAAAATAATTTAATAAACTTGAATGCATTTTTATAAAGTTCCAAGCGGGTAACTTCATAAAAATATGAGCAGCTTTTTTAACCGACTTCAAAAAAAGGAGGAGGTTCTCAGTTCGTCGGAATCTTTTTTTTTTTTTTTTTTTTATGTATGTTACTCGATTACTCGAAGACGGCTGGACCGATTTGAAAAATTCTTTTTTCGTTTGAAAGTATATACTTTCAAGTTGGTCCCATTGTCATGAAATCAGGATCAGATGATGGGATCTTGGAGAAATCGAGGGAACTCTTCAAATATTATAGGCACATCTATAGCGATTTTAGTATTTTCTTAAGTAACTTGTGCATTTGCTTTCGAAAAGTACTATTTCGGTGAAGTGGAACTGATGATGAAGACCAGCATAGATGATCATCGGAAATATTCAATACTAAGTAGTTCACTGGTACGATACGATTACTTTAATATGGTTGCTAGGATATTTATGCTCATGATAATTCATATGGTGAAGTGGAGCTGATAGTGAAGTACCAGGAGAACTCCTCAACAATAAACGCCCCTGCGTCGGGAAAAGCAGTACTATGTAAAAAGTGATGAGCCGTTGACATAAGGCTATTGTTACTTAGATAATATCATCACCAAATATACTTACCACAAAAAAGTTTAAAATAAAAAAAGTTTTTAATAAAAACAAAACCTCCTTCAAAAATCTTGAAAATAATCAAACAAAAAACAGCTTCAAAAATAAATTAATGGCTCTAAAAAGCAAGAAATAAAATATTGAAATCTGCATAATAACTAACTCGAAAGTTTGTATGCATATGTTATATTAAACAACGTCTTATGAAGTCGGGTGGGGTTTAAACCCATGATTAAAGTTTAGATATATTAGTTTAGATAAAAAATATCCTTCGTTTCCCCCCCCCCCCCCCCCCTTCCCTCCCCACCCGACTTCAAAAGGCGTTGTTTAATATAAGATATACATACAAACTTTCGAGTTAGTTATTATGCAGATTTCAATATTTTATTTCTTGCTTTTTAGAGCCATTAATTTATTTTTGAAGCTGTTTTTTGTTAGATTATTTTCAAGATTTTTGAAGGAGGTTTTGTTTTTATTAAAAACTTTTACTTCAGTCGGTCCTGTGACCACGGCCCCTGGAAAGGTGTCGAAACGTCGGGAAACCTAAAAAACCAATAAATCAAAACTAAATAATTCTAAAATAACATCTGAATTAACCAATATACGCGCTGTAATCCGTAAAAAGTGTTTTATTTCTAATGAAGTGATATATACTTGGTTATAAAGTAAACGGGAAAGGGAACGGGAACGGGAGAGGAAACGGGAACGGGAACGGGAACGGTACCTACTAATATCTTTGAACCCAACTTTTCAGTAATTATACCCAGATTATACCAATTCGAATTCAATATTCATAACTAAGACAGGACAACGTCTGTCGGGTCAGCTAGTTAAAAATATATAAATAAATAAATATTATACCTTAGATTTACAAATCAATCAAATTGATAAGTCGACAAGGGTTTCGGAATCACAAAGTGTGGTGAAATAAATTTTGATTTATGATTTATTCAGAAAACCAACAGCTATATTACGTACAGATTGAGTGATTACATATAAGTTTTAAATAAGCCAATTATAGGTTTCCATAGCTATAACAAATTTATATCATCATTACAAAATGGATGATATCGTAACAAATACCAGAACATTTGATATTCTTGGAAGATTAATTTAATTGAATTCGTTAAGTAGGTACATTAAATTGATAGAAATTGTCGCTTGGCAATAATTACAGATACAAAAATTAATAAAAGTAGATCGTAGGCATTTGAAATAGTTCAATTAGTTAAGCAGCTGTGACTACAATTATTGTGAATGCAAAAATTTAAATTTGATACAATAGACATGTCTCATCGCGCCTATGTCATTTGCCTCACCATTCTCAAAAAAATAAAAGTCTATCGCGTCTTAATCAAAGTAGTATGTCAGAGTAGATATTTTACTCTAGAATCAGATTAATAATTATTTTCTGCATTAAAAAGTGGGATTTTTAAGTTAAAACGCTTTTAAATCACAATTTTTTATCATGATAGTACTATTTACTTACATTTTTTTCACAAAATACTTCAGGAAACTACTTAATGTTTTTGTAATTGTTTTTCTAAATATAAAACAATTCTTGACTGATACTATACCTAAATAAAATGTAATTAGCATTTTTTAATTGTGAAAGTAATTAAATAAAATGAAACTGGGGCAACGCTGAGACATCTCTTTTTAAATTTCTATTATTTTCTTTTTTACTGCGTTTTTAAAACTACACTTCGACATTTTAAAGGGATCTATACTATCAAATTGATTGTTATAACTGTTTATTGCACGAGCAAGGTAATGATTACGAGCATAGTTTGTATGATAGGCAGGAGCGCAAAGCAATTTCGTATGACGTGTTCGACGACGGGGAACACTGTAACAAACGGTTGAGAGCGGGTCGGGGCAATCTATCTTACTGTTAACAATGTCGTACAGGAAAGACATATCGAGCAGCAAACGACGCTCCTCAAGTGTCATAAGTTTAAATCGCCGGCAGCTAGTACTATAATCTCCATTTATCTACCTTTAATTAGATAATTTAAATGTCGGATTCAGATCTTCTGAATGTTTTCTATGCGTGACGACATTCGTATAAAGGGGACCAAATACAGCTGCCATACTCAAGTATACTGCTTACGTAAGCGGAATAGACTGCTATGACACTGTTTATATCTTGTAAAGGTTGACAAGTACGTAGAATAAAGCCCAGTGTTTTATGCTTTGTTTACTATATAGTCAAAATGTTCATTAAGGGACATTTTAGTATCAAGTATTATTCCTAGATCACGTATAGCACTAACACGCTTCAAGGCTTTCCCTTCAAACTTATACTGAAAGATTACTGGTTTGTGCTTCCTAGTAAATGTTATTTGTTGACACTTATTGGTGTTTATAGATATTCTGTTTGAGCTATAAAATTCGCTTAAGCGGTTGAGATCATCTTGGAGATTTAGACAGTCTGAAATATTATTTATTTTCATAAACACCTTTTTGTCATCGGCATACATCAAAAACTTGGAATGATGTAAGCAACCACCAATGTCATGAAGAAAACTACGTAAAACAGTGGTCCCAGATGAGAGCCCTGAGGCACTCCGGATAGGACATTAGTGAAGTCCGACCTGTAACCATAAGAACAGACAATACTAGAACGGACTCTTCTTTGTGCGAGTCCCAAATGCCGCCATTTATATAACTACTTCTCCCTTCACGTCGCTACGCCCCGCTGTCGTCCAAGCGTGTTTGCCAGGGTTGCTTACTGTTAAATATTGCTTACGTTTAAAGATAATATCGCTAATATATGAGTTTTTCTTTAGTTTTAAATCATTATTTTAGTCTAGTTAGTACATACAAAAATAGAGTATTCACTTTTTCTGGGTAAGTACTTACCTACTCCTGAGTTTGTATAAATAAAGTAAACAAAGATTTAGTATGGAAATTAAATTAAATTTTGAACAAAAATACACCTACCTTCTTCTAAAACATTTTTAGGTTTTAATCCTCTTACTGTTTCGTTATGTTTCAACTTTCATCACGTAACGAAATCACAAAATAGATACGAAATAGTTTTGTATAAAGCTGGGTATGACTGATACTCTATTTATTATACTTTAAGGCGGTTGTATGACCAAACACATCACAATAACTTGACGCCATTGTAATTTGTTTCCAAGATCGTACGGAACGCACAAACAGGCAGTGTGCGGCGACGCGCCGGCCGTGGCAGCCCGACTGAGTTTCTTGTTTAACAAGTAGGCTAATATCGTGACCTTGAGCCCGTTCGGGGCGGGAGTGTCCGTTCTAGTAAGTTTTATTTATTAATATATAACGCACAAACAGGCAGTGTGCGGCGACGCGCCGGCCGTGGCAGCCCGACTGAGTTTCTTGTTTAACAAGTAGGCTAATATCGTGACCTTGAGCCCGTTCGGGGCGGGAGTGTCCGTTCTAGTAAGTTTTATTTATTCTTATGCTGTAACTACCCAAAACCACAGCCTGAGACCTATTTTCAAGATAAGATTTTAGCCACCGTAACAAGTCGCCACGAATACCAAGTGTCTGAAGTTTGTGCAACAGAATGACGTAAGCCAGAGGCCAGAACACAGAAACAAAGGAGAAATGTTATATGGCGCAGTTTGTGTGGGGACCGATGTCGCCAGCTTACTTACACAAACGCATATTGATAGCATTATCTCGACAGCGCACGCACACACTAAACGTCAGCCCGTGATTGGCTCAAGCACAACTCCGCCTCCGTTTTTGTTTGACAGTTCGCGAAAGCGACATGCGACGCGACAGCTACCCAGAAATTGAACTATTCGTTGCGTTTGCTGTTTTACGCACGTTTACAACGCAAACTTATATGAAAGAGGTATGAAAAACAAGCAATGGACGTAATTCGTCATAATTCGTCAATAAGTGTCATTTATATAGCTTCATGCGATAGAGGAGATGCCACATTTACGAAAGTCGTCTAATTACGATTCCGGCTGGACAAGAGAGTGCTCCACCGACAACCGGTATCATTGTCTTCAGCATGATCTCCTGAACAAGAATACAGCGGTTGTCGCATTATAAAGTGGTGGAGGGGGGAGGGGGGGAGGGAAAAGATGCGGAAGTCGAGTATCGGAAATTGGTTAATTTTCTCAACAACCACTTGTCAGATTTAAACAAATAAGGTGTTTTAGGGTAGATAATATCCTTGACAACATATTTTATTTAGCAATGGTTTTTGTAAATACTATAGTTTATTAAATAATTAGAAAAAAGTCGAATTTCAAACAAAATCATTTTTGGTTTTGTAGATTTGAAGCAGTAAATTAAAATAAAGTACAGAAGTACATATAGTATAAAGTACTACGTAAAATTGCCACAGTCATTAGCTTGCTGTTTGTTTTTTAGTTTTGAAATTTGGCTGGAAGACAGCAAAATTATCATCGATATAGTGCGGGAGGTCACTGTCCGAATAATATGGAAACCGCTTTAACGAAAGTCGTCTAATGACGATTCCCGTCGAACCAGAGAGTTCTCTACCGACAACTGGTATCATTGTCTTCAGCATGATCTCTTGAACAAGAATATAGCGGTTGTCGCATTATAAAGTGGTTGAGGGGGGAGGGAGGGGAGGGAAAAGATGCGGAAATCGGGTATCAGGGTTTGGATAATTTTTCAGTAACCGCTTGTCCGATTAAAACAAATAAGGTGTAATATGGTAGATAATACCCGTAACAACAAATTTTATCTAACAATGGTTTTTGTAAATACTAAAGTTTATTACAAAAATTGAAAAAAGATGAATTTCAAACAAAGGCTTTTTTAGTTTTGCAGAATTGAAGCAGTAAATTGAAAGAAAGTACTATGAAATTAAAACTATGAGGATTTGCCCTAGAAAAAAAATATTTGTACATAGCACAGTTGTTTCACTATATGGAGTAATAAACTTGTTAAACATTTTTATCTAGTAACTATGCTTAAAAAATTTTTTGGGTCACGTGGCGAAATGTTTTCTACCATTTTTTTTTCGAAAATCCTTTACAGAATTAAAACTATAAAGATTATCCTCGGAAAAAAAATACTGGTGAATAGCCCAGTTATTCCACTATATATAAAATTATAAACATGATAAATATTTTTGTCTAGTAACTATGTTAAAAAAATGTTTATTTGTTCACGAGGTGAAATTTATTCTACCATTTGTTCGAAAATCCTCTACAGAATTAAAACTATGATGATTTGCCCCAGAAAAAAAATAATTGTGAATAGCCCAGTTATTTCACTATATAGAATAATAAACTTGTCAAATATTTTTGTCTAATAACTGTGTTAAAAAATATTTTGTGCCGTGCAAACTCATTTAAACATAACTTTGCAGGTCCACCGTGTTATGTGACACAAAACAATTTTTAACACAGTTACTAGACCAAAATGTTTGATAAGTTTATTAATCTATAAAGTGGGATAGTTGATCTATTTACTATATTTTTTTCTGGAGAAAATCCTCATAGTTTTAATTCTGTAGAAGATATTTGGAAAAATTATATGTTAGAGAAAATTTCGTTGCGTGACAGAAATATTTTTTTTAACAAAATTTCTAGACAAAAATGTTTGATAAGTTTATTTTTCTGTATAGTGCAATAACTAAGCTATTCACCAGCATTTTTTTCTGAGGCAAATCATCATAGATTTAATTTTGTAGAGGATTTTCGAAAAAAAAATTGCAAAGAAAATTTTGCCACGCACCACAAAACATTTTGTAACACAGTTATTAGACAAAAATGTTTTACAAATTTATTATTCTATATAGAAAAATAACTGGACTATTCACTATTATTTTTTTATGGGGCAAATTTTGATAGTCTTAATTCTGTAGAGGATTTTCGAAAAAAAAAGAGATAAAGAAAATTCGCCACGCAATAAAAACATTTTTTTTAACATAATTACCAGACAAAGATGTTTGATAAGTTTATCATTCTATATAATGGGATAACTGGGCTATTTACCGTTATTTTTTTCCTGAGGCAAATCTTCATACTTTTAATTCTGTATAGGATTTAAGAAAAAAAAATGGAAGAAAAAATTTCGCCACGCGACACAAAAAAATTTTTTTTAGCTAGTTACTAGACAAAAATGTCTAGCAAGTTTATTATTCTATATAAGGGAATGACTGGGCTGTTCACCGATATTTTTTTTCTGGAGCAAATCTTCATATTTTTAATTACATAGTAGTTTATTTCAATTTACTGCTTCAATTCTACAAAACAAAAAAAATATTTATTTGAAATTCATATTTTATCTAATTATTTCATAAACTATAGTATCTACAAAAACCATTGTTTGATAAAATCTGTTGCTAAGAATATTACCTATCATATGACAGTTTATTTGTTTAAATCGAACAAGTGGTTATTGAGAAATTAGCCAAACTCTGATAACCGAGTTTTGCACCTTTTTCCTCCCCCCCCCTCCCCCCTCCACCACTTTATAATGCGACAACCGCTATATTATTGTTCAGGAGATCATGCTGAAGACAATGATACCAGTTGTCGGTAGAGCACTCGCTTGTCCGACGGGATTTCAATTTTGAAGGCCTGGCCCCTCCTCTACGATGGTAAGTTCTAGTTTTACGGAAATATAATAAATTAATGGCATTTTAATGAAAAATGAAACATAATTCAAAGTCAAAGTCAAAGTCAAAGTCAAAAATAGCTTTATTCAAATAAACTTAATTATTAAGTACTTTTGAATCGTCTATATTTTCCTACTTTTTTATATATAATTAGTATTTTCTATATATAATTAGTATATTAACTGTGATAGGTGACTCCACTGTTGCTGGAATTAACTTTATCGCTACGATTTCTGCATGTATTTACCGCACAGGTTGACATTTTGCGAAAAACAAGAGACATGCGTTCCGCAAAAACAATTCGTGCAACTGACTAGGTTCTGAGTTTCTGCGTGTTTACGCAGGAAATAAAGACGCGCGATAGACCGGTACGCCATATCTCTTTATTTCTGTGATCTGTGGACGTAAGTAAAATATATTTTATTACGAATCATGACAGCCTTACATATCTACCATCAGCTACTATATGGTACTTAGAACTTGTGTGTGTGTGTGAGAGCCTTTAGGGGGTCTAATGATGTTCAATTTGTCATCTAGTAGAAGGTTCACCGGGCAACGACTACAACTCCAACGAGTGCCCTGGGCTTTCCTCAAATAAGCTCTTTTGGTGTACGTATGCCCTTGTAAAAGCCACATCACCTTTCCGTTTACGAATTCTATGAGTTTACCTGTATAAAAAAGTTTTACATCACGTATTGATTTAAGATTTAAAATATCATAAAGTTTCCTGTTACTGCTAAGTATATGCAACTGAAGCAAGAAAATGCCGTTTATCTAAAAATCTAGTTTAAGTTTCATGAACACAAACTTAGATTAGAGCTTTACGAATTTCCGGTATACATTTCTAACAAAAAAATATTATTACTCAAATTTACACATAAATAAATTGATGAGTTAACGAGGGTTTCGGACTTGGACGAATCAAAAAAATGTGGTGAAATAAAAATTATGTTTTATTACGATTCATGACAGCCTTACATATTTACCATCAGCTCTTACATGGTACTTAAAAGATGTGTGTGTGTGAGAGTCCTTGGGGGGTTTAATGATGTTCAATTTGTCATCTAGTAGAAGCCGCACAGAGCAACGACTACATCTCCAACGAACTGCCTGGCCATTCATCGCTGCAGCGTTTTTGGTATATGTATGCCCTTGAAAAAGGTACATCACCTTTCCATTTACGAGTTCTATGAGCTTACCTGTATAAAAAAAGTTTAAAATCACGTATTGATTTAAGATTTCAAAGAAAATAAAGTTTCCTGTTACTTCTAAAGGCCAAGCCACACAGCAGGCGTGGCGTGACGGGACGGGACGGCGACGCGACGCTGAGCAGTTGTAATGTACTAGATACTATGGACGACGTCACACAGGCCGGCGGGGCGCGACGTGTCGCGTCCCGTCGCGCCACGCCGCCGTGTCGCGCCGAGCGTGAATACAGATCGGAAGCGCAGCGGGGCGGAACGTAGGCGTGATCACGCCCGCAGTGTGAACTCCCGTCGCGCCCCGTCGCGCCGCGCCCCGTCACGCCCGCTGTGTGACTTGACTTTAAGTATATGAAATTGAAGCAAGAAAATGCCGTTTACCTAAATATCAAAGTTAAGTTTCATGAAAACAAACTGAAACAATACATTAGAGCTTTACGTAGGTCCGGTATACATTTCTAAAAAAAATATATAAATAAATGAAAAAATACTATTACTCAGATTTACAAATCAAATAAATTGATGATAAGTTGACGAGGGTTTCGGAATAACAAAATAAGTGTGGTGAAATAAAAAAATATGTTTTATTACGATTCATGACAGCCTAACATATCTACCATCAGCTATTATATGGTACTTAAAAGTTGCGTGTGTGTGAGAGTCTTTGGGGGGTTTAATGATATTAAATTCGTCATCTAGTAGAAGCCACACCGAGCAACGACTACATCTCCAACGAACTGCCTGGCCGTTCATAACTGCAGCGCTTTTGGTGTACGTATGCCCTTGTAATAGGTACATCACCTTTCCATTTACGAGTTCTATGAGCTTGCCTGTATAAAAAAAGTTTAACATCACGTATTGGTTTAAGATTTTATGGAAAATAAGCTTTCTTGTTCTGCTATGAAACTAAATAATATTTTTTCTTCTAGCAAGAAAATGTCGGTTATCAAGGTCTCATGAACACATTATAAGAAGCAGTAAATTAGAGCTTCACGAAGGTTCCCTTTAAGAATGTAATGAAAAATACTAGCATCTTTATTTGGAACTCTACTCAGCGTTTGAGTTAGATTAATTAAATCAATAAATCGAAGATAAGCTTGACAAAGGTTTCGTAATAAAAGAATGTGTATTTTTTATTTCGATTATAATTTGACACCCTAACATATCTACCATTAGCTGTCGTATAGTACTCAGAGGGTTGGTGTGTGTGAGAGCCTTTAGGGAGTTTAATGATGTTCAATTCGTCATCTAGTAGAAGGTACACCGAGCAAATTCCTGTGCGACTACATCTCCAACGGGCTGCCAGGCCATCCATCATTTTGGTTTGTTGGCTTTTGGTGTACGTATGCCCTTGTAAAAGGAACATCACCTTCCCGTTTACGAATTCTATGAGCTGACCTGTATAAAAAATTAAGTTTACCATTCACGTAGTAATTAAAGATTTAAAAGAAAATAAGCTTTCCTGTTATAAAAATAAACCTCTTTCTTAAGCAAGAAAATGTCGGTTACCAAGGTTGAATGAAAGTCTCATAAACACATTATCTGAAGTAGTAAATTAGGGCTTTACGAAGATAAAGCTTTAATTTTAAAATTTTTAAAATTTAAAATACATAAATAAAAATAAATACTTTATTTGGTACTCTACTCAGGTTTTACCTGAAATCAAATCAAATAAATTGATAAGCTCTACAAAGGTCTCGGAATAAAAAAAAGAGTATTTTTTATAACGTTTTATTACAACCTTACATATCTACCATCAGCTATTATATGATACTTAGAAGTTGGGTGTGTGTGAGAGCCTTTAGGGGGTTTAATGATGTTCAATTTGTCATCTAGTAAAACGTTCACCGAGCAAATTCTTGTGCGACTACATCTCCAACGGACTGCCCGGCCATACCTAATTGCTGTGCTTTTGGTGTACGTATGTCCTTGTAATAGGAACATCACCCTCCCGTTTACGAATTCTATAAGCTTACCTATATAAAAAAAGAGTTAGACATTGGAATTAAGCTTTCCTGTTATTGCTATACAACTAAATATCTTTCTATTCTAAAGAAAATGACAATTTAGAAAGTTGAGAAGTCTCAAGAACACATTATCTGGAGTATCAGTTTCAATTTTAATGTAATTAAAAAACATATAAAAAGAATTACTGTATTTGTTACTTTACTTAGGTTTTAACTTGGATTAATTAAATAAACTAATTTAAATATAAGCTAATAATAAAATAAAGAATAACATTTTATTTTGATTTATCTGACAATCTTACATATCTACCATCAGCTTGTATATGATACCTAAAATGGGAGTGTGTGTGTGAGCCTTTAGGCGGTTTAATGACGTTCAATTTATCATCCGTTAGAAGGCGCACCGAGCAAATCCTTGTGCGACTACATCTCCAACGTACTACTAGGCCATTGCTCAATATAGCTAATTTGCTGAACGTATGCCCTTGGTAAAGAAACATCACCTTCCCGTCTACGAATTCTATGAGCTTATCTGTATAAAAATATAAAGTTAACTTTAGTTTTAGTTAAGATTGAAAAGAAATTAAGCTTTTCTGTTACTGTTTTGAAAATCTTCTATGAAAATGAACCTCTTTCTTAAGCAAGAAATTGTCGGTTACCAAGGTTGAGTCTCATAAAACATTATACGAAGTAGTAAATTAGGGCTTTACGAAGGTTCAGATTAAATTTTATAATGTTATTAAAATACTTTATTTGGTACTATACTCAGGGTTTACCTTAGATCAATCAAAAAGCTTAACAAAGTTTTCGGAATATAAAAAAAAGTGTTTTTGTTACATACACAGCCTTACATATTTACCATCAGCTGTTATATGGTACTTAGAAGTTGGGTGTATGTGAGAGCGTGTAGGGGGTTTAATGATGTTCAATTTGTTATCTAGTAGAAGGCTCACCGAGCAAATTCCTGTGCGATTACATCTCCAACGGTATGCCCGGCCATCCCTAATTGCTGTGCTTTTGGTGTACGTATGCCCTTGTAATAGGAACATCACCTTCCCGTTTACGAATTCTATAAGCTTACCTGTGTAAAAAAATAAAGTTTAACATTAGAATTAAGCTTTCCTGCTCAAACTGAATCACTTTTTGAAGCAAGAAAATGTCGGTTAACAAGGTTGAGGAGTCTCATGAACATATTATCTGAAGTATCAGTTTAAATTTTAATGTAATTAAAAATACATATATTTTTTATTTATTTAATAAACAATGATGCAGAACATAATTTAGACTGTACCTACATTGTTACAAAAATCAGCACAGATTTTACTATTTTTAATATTTGGTATCTACTCAGGTTTCAACTTAGATTAGCTAAATCAATTAATTTAAAGACAAAAGGATTTTTTTACATAAATACTAAGAAAAATAACGAAAACATATACTAACTGTAAAAATACATAATTAAAAAAAAGTAATAAGTATTATTAGCATTCACAAAAAAAATTGAAAATTATGTTGATGTCCTATACATAACCCGCTAGGAGTTCACGAGGTTAAGAATGTTTCGGGATAAAAATATATGAAGGCGGCTGATATGAAGTGTAATAAAATAAAATAAAAAATATATTATCATGAATTATGTGAAAACCTTACATACTTCCCATCAGCCATCGGTACATTGAGGGTTGGTGTGTGTGAGGGCAATTAGAGGGTTTAAATGATGTTCAATTCGTCATCTAGTAGAAGATAGAACAGTAGCCCGTAGAACATTTAAATCACCAAAAAGGTTACCGTTTGCCGTTGTGATATAGTTATTTATTACGAAATTATAGATACTTTAACTCAAGTTTTACAGATCGCAACCCGCCGTAACCTATATTTGTATATCTCCAAAAATGATATTTTTTATTTTTCAAGCTTTACCACATGATTTAGCTATTATCATGTTCTACAGCTTTGTTTGATTGCCACTGATATTAGTAAGACTATGGAAAGTGACCATTACAGATTTAAGACCAGATAAAGTCCAACCATTTTCATCAGGTCTTAAATCTGTGTATGGCTACTTTTTATAGTCTTTTATCTGTGGCAATCAAACCAAGTTGTAGAACACTACAATAGCTAAACTATGTGGTAAACCTCGAAAAATAAAAAAAAAATATCATATTCATATCAGAAATAGGTTTTTTTTTATATATATGGATTATGTGACAACCTTACATATTTCCCATCAGCCATCATATGGTACATTGAGGGTTGGTGTGTGTGAGGGCGATTAGGGGGTTTAATGATGTTCAATTCGTCATCTAGTAGAAGAGACACTGTGCAATTTCTTGTGCGAGTACATCGCCAATAGGCTGCTATGTTGTTCCTCACCGAACCCTTTTTGCTAAACGTATACCCTTGGTATAGGTACATCACTTTCCCGTCAGCGAATTCTATCAGCTTACCTGTACAAATAAATAAAAGAGGCCTTATTGATTTTATAAAGAAGTATGATAGTATAGTAAGATGATTCTATAAAGAAGAATGATAAGAATCCCTACGAAGTTACCAACTCAACGGTCCTTTCTGAACAAACACAGGTAGGTACTGTAGGTAGTCAATTTAATTAGCCACATTAGGTTAGAGATACCTAGAAAAACTGCGGAATTGCACGTCATCAACATTATTTTATTTAACAATTGATTTCCTAATCAAAATTTCATACACTAACTAATCAAATAAATAAAAACAGCTTTATTTCTGAAATCTTTCTTACAAAAAACTTTAAAATAATAATTACTCAGTTAAAATGGCCCTATTTCATAAAAAATACCGTAGTAAATAACAACGATCGTTTGCTGTTCATTGCGTCTCACCCATTTGAAACTAGAAAATAAACTACTCACAGACACCGCAATGTACGCGAATCAAAGTAGTAAATTACAAAACTATAATGTTTATGAACTAGGCCCCTGGCATTAAGAAAATCTAGCATTTGTATTATAATCTTATACAACCCTAATAAAAAAGGATTTTATTACTAAAATATATTAATTCGTCTGATATTTCCAAACAAACGCACTATAGCTCGTGTCACAGAATAGATATAAGTAGGTACTACCGTACAGAAAGGAAACTCTCTGCCCCGCCCCAGAATCAATTACCTCACCCCACCCCGTGAGTTCGTGTGCCGAGTCGTGTTTGTCAAATGTCAACTTATTTTGATATTCAAAGCAATGCGTCATAAGTTCATAACTTTTTAGTCGTGTTTGTCAACTTTAAACTTATTTTGATATAGAAAGCAATGCGCCGTAACTTTATTTACCAAAAAGTTCGAATTATGAATTGAACGCTGCTCATACAGTACAAACTGCACGGTAGCCTAGGTAGGGCATGCAGAATCGGACCTCTTTGAAGAATCGAAAATTTCGATTCCGATTCCTTGGTCGGAATCGGGTACCCGGTTTTTTCGATTCTTTTCGATTCTTTTTTTATTTTTTGTTTACAATTTTGTTTCACGTCTTAACGTGAAACAAAAAGAAAAAAAACGCGTTTTTTTTAATATGTTTGTACTAGGTACTCCTACCGTGTGTTACTAGTACTGTTTCATTTATTCTAGTATTCTCTTACCATAAATAAAGTAACTATAAATTGCACAGGAATTAACTATAGGAAGAATTACAGTCAAACATAAAAGGAAAGAATCAAGGAAAAAAAGCAAAAAATTATTTATTATTTTACTTTTTTATAGGAAAAATAGTAGAAATAGTAGAAAAAACATTGTATGAGATGCTCTTCCAAACAATTGCTTTTTAAATCAGGAGATATTGATTTTTTAAATGCAATTAACTAAATTTGACCCAACCCTAATGCAGTTAACCAATTTTGATTCAACCCCAAAGTAATTAACTAATTTTGTTACAAACAAATACGTGTTTGTTTGGTAGGTACGTACCTACTTAACTAATATAAAGATGCATACTTTGTTTGTATAGAAATTAACTAGTTTTATTAAAATCATAGACATAGAAAAGTTGTCGCTGCGCTCAAGAAGACCAACAAAGCGTGGAAAAGAGAAGTTAACATCATACGGACACGGTCTATGTAAAAAAGAGACAAAGGATCAAGTGACATGTGTCAACATTTTTTACAGTAAGAGCCCCTAGCGTCCCGCCTAGCAAATGAGCAATCACAGTTTGTTTAAAATATTTTTTAATCTTAATTAGAATTTAAAATAAAGGAATCTTGCAGCTATGGTATCTTGTACTCTAAGTAATTGTGATGTGACTAAAAGAAACAATCCAAGTAATCACACTTTTCAAAGGTAAATAAGATATTGCCACACATTTCTCTAAAACCAAATTTCGCTACATTTATTCGTTTATCGACAAAGAAAGTAATTTCTTTTGCCATAATATAGTCATATTTTATGTATCTAAGTCATATTTTACTTATCTCATATAAAATGTATTGATTCGTTTTCGGATCACCTGTTTATTGACTTTGTTGTTCTTTGACATTCTATTTCTACGATTAAAATACTTACACAAAAATCGTTTTTAACCATTTTTATTCCGTCAGTCTATATTGAAGTCATTTTTGAATCGAAAATAACTAATTTTGTTAAGACTTAATATCAGAATCAGGTAGGATTTTAAAAAAATAAGGCCTTATAACATGTGTCACATCATTTTCTGCCTTTTGAGTACTTATTATTTTTGTTCCGTCGCTCCTCAATTGTGCGCCCCATCACAACTTAAGCAGTCTAAGCAGTAAGATTGGGAATTTGGTATTTTTTAACAAGAATCGAAAAGAATCGAGAATCGGTTCTCACTAATTTAAGAATCGATTCTCACAAGACAAAAAAGAATCGGTTTTTCCCGGTTATTTTGGAATCGGTTAAAATCGGTTCCATGCCCTAAGCCTAGGGCTACCGATACTTAGATACACAGTTGCGTCATCAGAGTGAGAGTACATCAGAATGAAGCCCAAATTCAGTCTAAGGGTCGAAAGGTTGGAGTCCCGCCACAATGTGAACTTCAACTCATTCGTGGTTAGGTTACCGAGTACCGACCTAACATCTGTTAACCTTCATAAAAGATTTTTGCCCGAAGGGTGTCCTGTTCCGAGTAGGGCATGCATACCGGAATTCCGGAATCTCGTAACTCCGGAATCTCGGACAGATTTTTCCGATATTTCAATATCGGAATTGAGAGACCCAATATCATTATTCCGATATTGATAAATATCACAAACTGACATTTTTTGATATAATTTTGCTTTGCTAACACGCCTATTTACACTCATCTCACACTGCCCCCTTACTCAAATGACCATTTTTCTATTCGTTCGCTAACTTAAAGCTTAAAAATAAGTAATTAGACGATCAAGTCACACGTCGCATGTTTATGTTAATCACAGACATTGTTGTATTGTATGGAATGGAATTGACAAGCCTCGGACACGTAATTTAAGAGTTTACGGCTTATTTTTAATTTTTAAATTAGCGAATGAATAGAAAAGTGGCCATTTGAGTAGGGGGGCTGGTACTCATTCATCCACGTCTCCCGCACGTCTATCCCCGCATCGGTACAGAATCAGACAGTTACAGATTTATGTACGATTCACACCAACTGGCGAACATCGGAGCGCATTTTACCTCTGCAAAATAAAGTTAAAGCGTTTACAGCTACACACACAGTAAGTTAAGTTCATATTTCATGAAAATTCGGCCTATCCAGTGCGAATCATGACATTAAAGTACCTTGCTGCCAGATTAGGCTAGTTTGTTGTCACCTACTTGCCATGTAATTATCATCGTTATATGGCCACCTTGTCGAAAGCCGAGCCGACCCATGAAGAGTCATCCTGTGCTGGGTCACCATTCCAGAACTTTTCCTGCCCAACGGCCGTCGGTTCTTCGCGCTATGTGTGATATGTGTCCCGCCCACTGATACTTTAGCTGAGCAATCCTTCGAGCGATGTCAGTTAATTTAGTTCTACTACGGACCTTCTCTTTTTTTATTCGATCACGCAGGGAAACACCGAGCGTGGCTCCCTCCACTGCACGCTGGGTACCTGGGTGATCTTGAGCCTTCTAGACCCATAGTTAGCGACCACCTTTCACTGCCGTAAGTCATCACTGGCAACACACACTGGTCAAAGACATTCGTTTTGAGAGACAGATAAGTTTGACGTGAATATTTTTCGAAGCTTCCCGAGTGCTGCAAATCCGAGTTTCATTCGACGACGATCGACTACAGATCTTTTTCACGAACCGGAGTGTCTGTCTAAGGTTAGATATACGTAATGGTCAACAACTTCGAGTGTAAGTAATATTTCTAGCATGAACTGAAACGGGTAGAATAAAGGCATTCGGCATGATTTTCGTCTTATCCATGTTGATCTTAAGTCCCACTCTTTAGGAAGCACTACAAAGATTTTCGATTCGAGTATTGTGTTCAGGTCTTCCAAGGTCTCAACCATAAGAACTACGTCATTTTCAAAATGAAGGTGTATCGCCTAAACTTAATGTACCTGCGTCATTTGAGATCTAAATTAGCGTGCATGTGCACATTCGACAGTTATGTAGGTACATACTCGCCATTAATGTTAATGCTGAATTAAATTCAGTAAAGTCAGTAAAGTCCATTCCATGAACTTAAAAATGTCCTCCAATCAGCGCAGCGCGGTGAACATTTTCGGAAAAATTACGTCTACCTGTCTTAAGCTTTGTCCAGACTAGTCCATTTTGGGTGTATCAGATTACCGTATCTTTAACATACATCGCTAGTTTGGTTGGGCGTGCGTTGAAGTAATATCAACGCACGCCCAACCAAACTAGGGATGTATGGTAAAGATACGGTGATCTGATACGCCAAAATGATACAAGTCTGGACAAAGCTTTACATCTCGCTGCAGTTGGATGGAATATGTCCTCTGGTTTTTCCGTATAAGTAAGTAGGTACCTCAGCACCTCGATATAGCTAGCTGTAGTCCACTTGACAACTCTAAAGAGACAGCAGCACAACCCAGCCTACGTATTACAATCTCTTAAAACTTGCCAGTTTTATGAATTGCTATCAGCTCTATTATTTGCTATAAGAACGAGAAAGGACCGCATAGTCGTTCAGAAAACTGACAAGTTTTAAGAGGTAATACGGGGGCAGGTCTCGATCGAATCAAGTTTTTAGGGTTCCGTACCAAAATGGTAAAAAAGGAACCCTTATGTTTCATAGTTCATGAACGCTAAGCAAAGTTGCAAGTTATATTGTTTAGTCTTCTGTACAACCTATTTTAGTCTAATTGTGCTTAAGCCTTTTCGGAAACCAGCTTGTTCAGGAGGTTGGAAGTCGTCGAACCTGCAAGCGTGACGATTTGCAATGACTCTCAAAAACAACTTAAAAACATGGCTCAGATCAGAAGTGAGATGGTCTTTAGTTCTTCAGAAGGTCTTGTCACACTTTTTTTAAACAAAATCACCTCGTTATGATCTATGCCTATGCCTTCGGCGTTCTTTCCTCGATGATGATGGAATTAAAAAGCTTGGAGGAGTTTGAGTACCTAGTTATCGGCTAACCGCACGCTCTCAGAAGTTCTGTAGTAAGTAATGTACTAATATTTTGGTTTTTTTTTAATCTCTCAAGTTCAAGTAATGAAAATACTGATGAACGTAACATAACTTGTTTGATTCTTAAATGGATACGTCATTTTATCCTAGAAATACAACATTAATAAAAAAATTGCCACTACCGGAACTAGTACCGGAATTCCGATATTGGGTCTCAAATACATTTCCGGAATTGATAACCTTCCGGTATTGCATGCCCTAGTGTTCCGACGGTTTCGCGGTCGGATACCGGACACTGCAACACGTCGCTGCCTTCGATACGTGTAAACAAATAAATTAATGAAATGTATTTTGAATAAAATTATGTATGTTAATCTGTAAGGTATATATTGTATGGGCCGAGTAGCCTGAAATAAATGGATAAGTAAGTAATAACACGATTAAAGCCTTACATATCTACCATCACTAGTCTTGTGGCACCTAGGGGGTTGGTGCTTATGTATGCCTTTAGGTGGTTCAATCATGTTTAAGTCTTCATCCAGATGAAGATAAACCGAACATGTACCGGTGCTGCTGCATCTCCAACGAGTGGCGTGGCCATTCTTCACAAAAGCCTTTTTGGTATACGTATATCCTTGGAATAGGTACATCACCTTCCCGTTTACGAACTCTATAAGCTCACCTGTATAAACAAATGCGTTTAATGCATGTATTCCGTGTTCTACCCACTAGCTTACGTTTTCTTATTGACTGTAAAAGGTAGAATGATAAGCGATAAGTTGGCAATTACTGCTATGGGATGAGAATGAGACTGAACGTCTTTTTTAAGCCCCCAAGTGGCGCCCTCATCTTTATTATATTGCTTGCTAAGTACATAATGTAGGTATCGAAAATTCACATCTACAGATTGAACCTAAGGTTCTATAGTTTATTTACAAACTTAATTTACAACAATCATCATCATCATCATCATCAGCCATTTTAATGTCCTCACTGCTGGGGCACAGGCCTTCCTTATGGGTGGATAAGGAGGACGGGCCATAACCCACCACGCGGGCCCAATGCGGATTGGTGGGTGTTAACGACTGCAAATACAGCCGGGACCAACGGCTTAACGTGCCTTCCGAAGCACGGAGGAGCTCGAGATAATAAATTTTTGGTCACCCATCCCATGACTGACCCTTGCGAACGTTGCTTAACCTCCGCAATCGCTGGGCCAGGCGCTAAACCACTGCGCCACCGAGCTCCCCAATAACCTCAGTAAAATATAGTTTACAACAATAACCTCAGTAAAATATAGTTCATTGTAGTTAGCAGGCAAAAGTTTTTAAGTGGCCACTTTTTGCCTACTACTAATTAAAAACATGTAACCTCCATGTTCAATAAAATAAAACTTCTGCAAGGCACATTATGATAATTATATTAATTTAATTTGCCTAATCATATCAACTTAGATACATAAAAAATAACAGAAGCATAAACAGGGTTATTTGCAAAACACCAACAACCTCGCAGGAGTAGTTTACAAATAACGACTTTTCATACTAAACTCGATTAGCTGTTCGGACATTTGTATAGGAAGTTTTTTTGTCTGTTTTCGGAAAAGTCATAGAACAAATGTTGTTACGATGTTAGCAATCGACTCCTGCGAGGTTGTTGGTGTTTTACAAATAACTCTGTATATTAAATGGTTAACCGTGTAGGTATATTAATTTGAGTAACAATGTAAATACATGCTAAAATATTTGTACTTAAAAACTTAGTCTTGCCACAGAATACCCAATAGTAGGGGTGCCATCTCTAAAACCTGCCGCCCAGGACCGGAAGTGTAAAAACCCCGGACTTTGGAACCTTGACCCCGGACATTTTATTTTTTTATATTCACTTTTAGCTTGGTTAAAAAATATATTTTACCCAATACTTGACGGAAAAAAACGGATTTTTAAGCCTTTTTTCGCATTTAATAGTATGATTTTTACTAGTTATGATTATGATGTAGAGCTGGGGTGTCCAACCAAATTTTTTGGAGGGCCAGGGGGCTAATTGTCTAATTTAAAAAATCTATCGCAATCCCTTTCATTTGACAGATGGATGTGACACATTGCTTTGGTAAGTTTTTATTTGTGTCAAAAAGAAGGATCAATTTATCACATCTTGAAAGCGATTTCGATAGATTTTTAAATTATACAATAGAAAGGCAGGGTCCAGCGTAGTTTTGTTACCGTAGCGTTCCAATATAAATGCCCAGGGGCTGTCCGTAATTATAAAAAATAAGCCGCGCAGCGCCATTTTTAGTCAGTTCATCCACTGATCTTACTTTTTTAAAGTTGAAAAAATGGGCTGCGCAGCGCGATTTTTAGTCAGTTTCATCTACTAACCTAGCGTTGTGATCTTGCCTGTTTATAGAAAAAACGGCCGCGCAGCGGGATTTTTAGTCAGTTTTATCCACTAATTTTGTAATCTTGCTTGTTATAGAAAAAAGTGGGCCGCGCAGCGCGATTTTTCGCGGGTTGTGCGGTGCGCTAAGCGTAGTAAAGTGAGGCGCCCGCGTGCGCTGAGCTGAATATAGTACTTTTTTGAGTGGAGTTTGATCCAAAACCGGGATTTTAATTAAAGTCCGGGTTCTACCCGGACTCCAATCAGAACCCCGCCCGGACGCTCCCCGGACGCCCTCCAAACGATGACAAATCCGGGGAAACCCGGACGGATGGCAGCCCTACCCAATAGTACCTACTGTCTTGCTTAAGTTTATTTATTTTACAATCTTTGTTGTAGGTACATTTATAAAACAAATGTTACAAAGGGACGGACTTAATGGTGAAAGCATTTTCTCTCAGTCAGCCTTTAGAAAACAGATGTCAATGAAGGCGGTTCATAAGGTAAAATAGTAATAAATACAAAAATAACATATAATTCAATACATACAATAAAGAATAGATAAAAAACAAAAACCTACAATGTCTATCAAATATACAATGTCTTTGGTTTTGTACTAGCGATAATTTAAAGGCATGAAATACACCGTTGGGGTCTATTATCAGCTTTCGGATAGCGTTTATTATAACTGTAGGACTACTAAATCTTGAGGAATTATTATTTTTTGCCAGGGCCATCTAAAATAAAAAGTCATATTTAAAATGGCGGTCATTCCAACAGGAGTGGGAATGGATCCCAACATGTGGGTGATTTTGTCGATAAAATTAGGTGTAAATTATTGCTCGTATAGTACGAGGCACGTATCTTAAATAAGGTGGGGATTGCTCGAAACACGTATTTTGGGTATGCGTAGCGGTGAGGGGCGCGGGCGGCGGGAGAGGGGCGCGTGCTATTGGTCGCTCACAAGAGCACATGCGCGATCTTATCCCTACTACGTCGAAAACATTTCAAGATACGTGCCTCGTACTGTACAAGACCAAAGACATTTTATATAAGAAGGAGATACAAATAATAATTATTAGTTCCTAGCGAATTTTGTCTCAACCTCTTATGTACTTCCCAGTTGTAGAAATGTAGAATGTTCTCATAGGGTGATTGTGAAAATAATGCCTTCTGAGGATCCTTAGGTCATCAGCAACGTGGAGGTAGACCCTGCACTCTCGCTTGCTGCAGCACCAGCGATGGACAGTGGAGCACTTGAGGGTCTCTTTCCTGTAAAACTGGTAGCCGTCTACGATCAGCACTCTCTTGCCGTTTGTTAATTCCACAAGTTGGCCTACTTCATCTGTAAGAAATAGCTAAGTATGAAACACATCTTATGTAACACAAGTTGGTAATGTAACAGATATCTTAGCATACCTACTAAGTCCATAAAACGGCTTTTTGAACCATGTTTTGTGCATTAAATGAATTATTATAAATTGAATTATTATGAAGGATTTGGTGAAATTTTTGTCAGTTCGATTATTTTCAAAACTAGGTGCATGACTTGTGAAAATTATACATGGGACACCAACAAATTAGTAAAACTACATTTTCTAGTATTTCTTACATCATCGTCATTTAACGGACCATGTTAATAAAAGTGTTCCGATATTGAGTAAAAATTTATTGAGTTTGAGTAAAAAAAATGGTAAAAATGCACACCGAAAGCTTTAACCTAAGAATAAGCAGGCAAAAATGGTATAACGTTCTAAAAAACTTATATAAAACACAGGCAAGTTTACACTACGCAGTCAATTTGTTACTGGACAATATGAGATCTAAATTATGAGATACAGTATATCACAAAAAAAGCATGCAGTCTTAATATTACTAATATAATAGTCTTATAATCACTGTATAATACTGGGTAAGTTACAAATGCCGTTACAAAATATTACATATCGCTTAAATATCACCGTTCGTTGATACATTCTACGAGAAAAGAGCTTAATCTAAAAGACACGTTATTAAAAAGGCACTTTTATGATATTTATTTTTCGTATAACAGAGAAAAGTATAAAAATATGAAAGATTTAATATTAAGTAAGTACCTACTTTATTTATAAATGCAAGTTATGATTAAATGCAACGAAATACAATCGCATAGCGGCCACTTTAATTAAATCCAAGAATGTTCAATTTCTATATAGGAGTATATATGGGATAATATGGGAGAAACCATTCATGAAAATGTAAGTACGACACATAAGTTTAAGTAGGTACATAAAGATTTTAACTTATATGTTACCTTTTATACTTTTATCTACACACTACAATGATCTATGATTTAAAATCGTTCAGTCTAAAAGTTCTAGTGGGACGCCTAGCGATGCTATAGCGATGGCTAGTTCCTCCCAATCCTACCATTGAGCATTCAAATCCCTAGCAAGTTTATATATCAAGTAAAGTGATATTTCATTAATATTAAATAGCTTTACCAAACAAAACAATCAAGAAGTGAACTTGAGCATCATAAAAACAACCAGTAAATTTAAATCTTTTTTCTTCAGGGGATCAGAAAATATAATAATATCTTAAAAAAAATACAATACTTACGCATTTAATTGTTAAGGAATTTACAAAAATATGCTTCCTTATATTTATGCCAATTACTTATTGTTAGTAATAGTGAAGTCAATATGAAGATCAGACACAACTCTGACTTTTATTTCAATTGTATGTACGACTACACGGTTCATTAATAATACCGCAGTCCTATGGACATTAAATGTTACATTTATGCATATATCACACAACTTAATGTTAATGGTATAAATTATCACTAAGTATCAATAAACAGTCTTAAATGATTAGAAACTACCTTAATATTCGGTAAAAACGCTATGAGCGACCAAATAGTCCTGCAGAGGACTCAATGAGTCACACAATGAATGGACGTCTTCAATCTTAAAACGAGTTTGGTTTTGGTCGTCACCATTACATTCGATACGATTTTGTGTACGAGGAACTCCGCGACTATGACCATTTACAGTACTTTTATTAGCGGAGCTATTGAGTTGATTCCGAGTTAGGACTTTCAGTTTCGCATGACTTATGGGATGTTGAACTTGACCTCTGATTACGGGCTTCTTTTTGGATGGAGGATGACTGTGGTTGATGTTAGCTTTGAGTACTTCTAGTTTGTCGGTGATGACGAGATGGGCTTTGCACTTCCACTTGGAGCCGTAGGCGGTGCAGCTCCAGCGCCAGGCATTACTCCTGGCTTTCAGATGCTTGTAAAATGTGAAGTTGTTCAAGCGCAGGTTGATGCGGCCGTTAGGACGGAGGTAAAACTCCACTGTGGGGGAAAAAAGGCTTAGTTAATATGTTACCGACATTGAACAAAATGTGATAAATGTTAACAAGAAATGACCTATGCGAGTAGACAAAAAGATAAAATGAAGATCACAGTAGTGGACGCGACATTTTTCTAAATTATTACTTAGCATAAAACCTAACAGAAAAAATATAAAAAGTTAAGGATATATTTAAATAAGCAGTCACGCAAAGTATCGTAAAATTTAATAAGAGATAACTATAATAAAAATACATAGCTAAAGCTGTTAATGATAAGAAAATTAATGATAAGATTAAAACATGATTTTAAATGTCAAAATAGTTATTAAAAGTAAAAACATTGCAATATTTGCAATGTCATCTCAAAAGTTTTGAGAACTTTAAAAGTATATGGAATGAAATTAATATAAGTTTGCAACAAATATTGCAACTTTCGACTAACTTAATTATAGTAAGTGATAGAGAAAGGCTTAAATCGATAATTACATTGTTAAAATTACAACATATTTTCAAGATACAATTCTAAATACTGCTATTATATTGACGTTTTGCATTATATTTGCGGGAAAATAAAGTCTTTTAATAATATAATTCAGCGATGCCAGCTCAAAATATTAATGATTATGCGACGACAATCAGAAATATTATAAATTATTTTAAATTACATTTCATTATAAATATATCTCAAAGTTTTATTTTTTTATAATACGACAATTCTAAATTCTATTTATTACTATTATTACCGCTTGAACCTGTGCGAATAGTGCAATCTACACATTATATATCACCAAAACGCATAATTTCATACTACAAAGATATTCCAACACCTCATTTCATTATAAGTCTTCGCATCATCAAATCAGCACCATGTGAAAAAGTATTATTGTGTGTACTATACTCTGGCTAGGGGGATGTCAAAATATGTTTATGCCTATTTTATTATTCATATGATCACAAGGAGAAGCTTATCCATAGAATCGTTATGTGACTTCAACAATGTGCTAATAATAATGTTTCTGGTAATTATACCAGAATGGTAAATCTGGTGATAAAGGAAATGGTTGACACAATTTTTACTGTAAAACAGTGCTAGATTCAAATTGCTCATCAATATTTTGACGTTAAAGACTTGGATTGAAGAAGAATCAACTCAGAATCCCACTCGACTGTGAATGCTTGATATTTTCAAAGAAAAAGGATTCAATGCCTCTTTACTGTCTTTTGCTTCACCGGACTTCTTTGACTGGAAAAAAAAACATTTATACAAAATGTAAATTATCACTGTATCCTTCAAAGTCAATTAAAGATTCATTTTATTGAAATATGTCAGTTTTTTTAGCTACATCGGGTCAATGCTGGGCTTTATCATCACCTTATGTTAATTGACAATAAGGTCGAAGGTGGAAGCGCACTACACCCGGTTTATTCTAAAACAGCTAACTACACTCGCGAGCAAAACTATGGAATCACTGGCCTATTTTCATACAAACGAGGTAACTTTGAAGCCTTGGTTCTCCGCCAGGGATTGATCGAGCTCTGATCTGATGATGGCCATTCAGGGAGTGAATGGAGGAGATCCAGATCACCATACACACCCAACTGTTCTGATCAATATTCTAAGAGTTGCAAGGATCAGAGTTCTCAGTTTCAGGATTTCCATACATTTTAATGCAATTCTCATGGTTTTTTTTTTAAAATACCCAAATAGCTTTTAGAATGCTGATCAGATCAGTTGGGTGCGTATAGTAATCTGGATCTCCTTCATTTATTCCCTGGATGACCATCATCAGATCACAGCTAGGTCAATCCCTGGCGGAGAACCAAAGCTTCAAAGTTACCTCGTTTGTATAAAAATAGGCCTGTGATTCCATATTTTTGCTCGCGAGTGTAGATTGGCGAACGTAGAAGAGACGTACCTGCTTAGCAATTTGTTTTTTGATGTGATGGAGGAAGTAAGTCGATGGAGGGTGAGTATGTTCTGTATGGGCTCTAACAACCAACTTCTCGTTAGTCACGTGGAGAAAACCTCTGCAAGACCTGGAGCCCATTTGAGTACAACTCCATCGGAAACCATCCCTTAAGATCTTGTGCTGGTAGTAAGTGTAACCATTGAGCATCAGCAAGTCTTTCCCGTTACGTCCTTTCACCAGAAGAACTAAAAACAAACAAGGGTTAACTACCAATTTTAGGTTTTTAATCGTCATGGTCATCGGATTTTTGATAATAATGAGTAACTGCATCTGGGGGAGAGGAAGTGCCCTCAATTGAGTAGGTAGATATTCATCAGGTAGGTACGTTTTGATAAAATAACAAGAATGAAATCTTTATTTCCTACTCCATGTAAACAAGTTTCACAAAAAGTCGTATTCTGTATAACATTCAATCTTTACAGTAGATACAGTAAAAAATCCTCAAATACATTTAGTTTTGCTTTTGCCAGGGATGTTTCTAAAAGTTAGATACATATAGGGTTTGTCAATTGGTATATCTATTTTAATAAATCTAATTAAAATTCACGAAACATAAAACATAGGTACAAAATATTTACTATTTACTTTAAGTAAGGCAGCAAACTAGGCAACAAACAATTTATTATGTCTGGAAAAAAATGGCTGAATATTTTTTTTATATGTAGGTAGGACTAAGCTCCCTTATAAAATAGAAAAAGTTTCAGAATTTTTGATTGTGTGAAAATAAAAAAAATCTTTTCGACTTCCCAAAAGATAACAGCAGAATGGAGATTATTCCCTAATCACCGCATATTTAAAAAAAGTTTATTTAAAAAGAAAATATCAAAAAGAGCACATGTCAGTTGACATTTTTTTTAATGTGATGATTAGGGCATAATCTTCATTCTGCTGTTACTTTCATAAATTTGCGAAGAAGAAGTGTTTTTTTTAAGTTTATTCAACCAAAAATTTTTAAACTTTTCTATTACCTATAAAAATATTCAATTTTTCAGACATGTCTGAAAAAAACTTGAATATACGGAGACATTGATTTGTAAACAAACGCAACTGGAGAATTTTAACAACAGCACATTGCTCATATTCGAATCTACCTATAATATATCCAATTAAATTGATATTATATTGGCAATTAAATATTTAATGAATTATATTCTGATTTAGGAACCGCCAGTGTTTTAAAAGTATCGTGATGGTAGGGGCGTGTAATTCTTTATTTATTTATTTTTTATTGAAAATAAGTCAGCATTTGTCCACAATCACACCTGGTGTTAGGTAATGATGCGGACTACGATGGAGCATGCTCACTTAGATAAAGCCTATTTATTCTAGCCTTCTTTCCGCCATACGATATTTAGCTCTTTTTACTGACATTGACTTGAGCAGAGCATAGCAATTTTTGGACGCGTACATGGATCCTTGCCATCACCTTGTACCGAATTCCAACATTTTCTTAGTGCTTGCAATAAGTGAAGCTGTTGAGCATTACTAGAAATCTGGCGTTATAAGTTCGGATGAAATCGGGTGTAAAGCAACAATGTAGCTACCAAATGTGAAGATAGATAGTAACCGTCTTGTAGAAGAGAAAGAGGCGATAACAGTAAAGGAGATGATTATGATTTTAATATCGCACCCACTGCTAAAATTGTCATAATATAAGGTTGTCCCACTGTTAGTTTTGTACTCAGTCACAAAATAAATAAATCGTTAAGTCATAGACCGGGATTAGTTAACGTGAGCTCATCGTCAGACCCTTTTGGCCTTAACTATGAAAGTTTCAGTAGGTTTCATTATTTTATCGTCAAGTTAGACTTTAGGAAAATGATAGGTGTATATAACACTCTCATTGGAGACTTGTATCTTACCAGTAGGGTTCGAAAAACATTCTAGATTACAGTGGCAATTACAAACACTAATAATTAACTTGACTATATTTTATACAAAATTCCGTTTTTACATATAAATTTGGGACGGGGATGAGAATGATTAGTATTACTTTTTAAGACGTTATTTCCTCTCAAAAGTATAAAAGCTCTGCAATTCTTGGCGCTACCACTGGTGCATTGATAACGCGAGCGATCTTTCGCCTGGTAATGTATTCCAAATATGTAGTTGTCTTAAATAACCAAATAATTACTGGATTTTGGGTTACGAACAAATTGAACTGAAAATAAAAATTATTTTATTTAAACTAGCAAAATGGGGCATAGGTATTTTCATACAGGAGAAGCATGGGGAATGTTATGTTATATTGTTCACTCAAGTAAGTATGCAACGTTTCATCGCTAGAGATGAAAATTGGTTGAGGATGAGCAAATTGAGCGTGACAGCCTCTAGTCTCAATAACTAGTCCCTCATAAATAACTATAGAAGCATTGCAGTCCCTCGCTCTAGTAATACATAAATACCGACTGTCTCTTCTACTATCGTAATGAAAAAACTTTGAAAACCTACATTGAATGTTGTTATTGGTAGGGATTTTTATGAAAGTTATAGCTATATAGATTATTAACTTACGCCTTCTTAAATTTAAATAAAAGTATATTTGTTATATGTTATATTTTAATCAATACTTAAATCTTATTAAAATTGATGAAACATAAAACATACAAAATGATTATTATCTTCCTAGTTTTTACACAACTGGCCAAAAAGGAGTGTATATGTGTTTAGGGTTCATGTATAATTGTGGGTATGTGAGTTTCTTTATTCCACTATAACTTCTTAATGCCTTAACTGATTTGGATGTATGGAGTATCGTTAGAATCCTTACATTATCCCGAGTGACACTGGCTATATATTTTTTGAAAAAATAATAATATGGCGACAGTACGAGACGCCACTCTTTTAAAATGTGAATTTTTTTTTTCTTTTTATTACAATATGGGCATCAAATGAAAGGTCTTGATGAGCACATTCCAAAACTATATAATTTGTCACTAAAATGTATGAAATATCATTAAATAAATTTATAAAACTATTAAAAACAGGACTGCTCTGCCAAAAACGAGCTAAAAAGTTAAATAACAAGTGTCATTGCAGTCGGGGGGATCTCTTTGATCAAAACTTGTTCCATAAAACGGTTCCCCGACTGCAACAACACTTGTTATTTAACTTTTTAGCTCGTTTTTGGCAGGGCAATCGTGTTTTTAATATTTTTTAAATTTATTTAATTTTTATCAAATGTGTATTGTGTACAAACAATACATTACTTGATCATAAAATTTGTATCAACCGCAACTTGAAAATTTTAAAAGCCATCACTCATAATTGTGTTCATTCTTCGAATCTACCTTTTAATACCTTTATCAAAGTATATTGATTTGCCTAAATCCTTATTAATTAAACAGGGTGTTATTAGCGCCCCAGCGAAAACTGTAAGGGATGATTCTACCTTTAGAAATAAGCAACTTTCTCTATGGAACCACTTGTTGCATATGGATAGTTGAATTGAGATTTTGATGTTCGATGAGAAGCAATGTGCGTGTAACAACAACACGATAATATCACAGGTAAACAGTTGTATATACATTGAAGGTTTATAAAATTTTGATATTTTAATTATTTTTCGTAAAGGACATCATCCATGTTTCATACATATTTGGTCCAAATATGAAAGTGCCGGCCAAAAGACAAAAGTGCTTTATTTTGATAGATTTTGTCCATCTAGCCATTTTTTATTATGGCACCGAAGCCGTAGCACCACATTACATTTGTGTCAAAATGTATGAAAAGATAGACTTTTAGAACTCAATTAAAATTAAGTACAGCGGTGCTACAGCTTCGGTGCCATAATAATAAATGCTTAGGCGGACAAAATCTATCAGAATTTGCTTTTTAGTCGACTTTTTTTTACATTTGTCAAAATGTATGAAAAGACAGACTTTTTGAGCTTATTTAAAATCAAGTATAGCGGTGCTACAGCTTCGGTGCCATAATAAGTAATGCTTAGATGGACAAAATCTATCAGAATAAAGCACTTTTGCTTTTTGGCCGGCACTTTCACATTTGGACCAAAATGGATGATGTCCTTTAGGTTCTATGCAACTAAGACAGACTCTAAAATACACTCATTTTTTCATGAAATTTGCGACAGAAAATTCCACTTTGGATAGACTCAGATCAGAATCATGAGTCGACTATGACCAGCAGGCCTATTTTGTAACTCAACTGACAGCTTAAAATGATCATCACTGATCTAAGTTGTAAGTACATTGCTGCTACAGTAAAAATCAATGTTATGACTCTCTACAAAAACCCAGCAATGTATTTACAACTTAGATCAGTGATGATCATTTTAAACTGTCAGTTGAGTTACAAAATAGGCCTGCTGAAAGTTTTCGCTAGGGTGCTACGGAGCATGTATTCGGATGTAGGACAAGTCAGTGTTTTGAAAGTACCATGATGGCAAGTGCGTGTGATTCTCATTCCGCCTGATTATATTACCCTCTTTACTGACAATAACGTGCGCATAGCAATTTTTGGACGCGTACATGGAACATAGCCATCGCCTTGCACCGAACTTCAACATATGCATATACATATGCTTACAATAGGTGAAGCCGTTGAGAATTAGTATAAATTTGCCCTTTTGAGTTCGGATGAAATCGGCTGAAACACAAAACCTGAGTTTGAAACGATAATGAAAGCATCTATTTAGCTAACTAACGTTAAGATGGATATTAACCGTCGTCTTGTAGAAGAGAAAGAGGCGGTAATATGAACGACAACGCATAGAATTATGATTTTAATGTATTATTAACTGCTACTCGTAAAATTGTCATTTAAGGCCTTAACATGCATCAATCCGAGCGGGTCGATCTGTGATAGAGTGAAATCGAACGTAACTCTATACGCTTTGGTGCGCGTTTCAACGCGGCGGTTGCGTAGAGGTCGAGCGCCGAATCCTCCTAATGTTTTTCTTACTTTTCTTCGCTTCAAATTAGTTAAAAAAACTAACATTGAAGGAATTAACATCGCAGATTTTTATGCGTTGGTTTTATCATAAACGAATGTTCTGTTTCCAAGAAGTTTTGCAAATAAACCCAAAAACGAGGTCCACGGGATATTTTTTACATCAAAGGTGGTAACATTTTTATAAATGTTTTCAATTATATCTATTATGTATTATTTCAAGTGCATTATATATTTTTTCTATGATGGCTTCACGCTCGTAGGCTTTTAATATTTTAAATTGAATATTGGGATTTGACGCATGTTAAGGCCTTAAGGTTGTCCCAATGTTAGTTTTGTAGTTAGTCACAAAATAAATGTAAACAATTGGCATTCAGGTTCAAAATGTACACTTTCCATAAGTAATGTATAGGTACATTTCCCAAAATGCATCTTACCCGTAATGTACACTTCCCAAAATGTATCTTTCTCAAAATGCACTCTTAGAACGGATAGGAATAACTGATTTTAAAGTATATAAAATATAAGTTTTAAAATAATATTATAATTACACCGTTAATTTGTAGGTATAAATGAAATAGGGGTATGAATGAGACCACGATTCTGAATTTTTTGGACATAAACAAACCTCAATATCTTACCAATTATTAATTATTGAAAGTTTTAACTGCACGTACTCGATTAGAATAGGGAATTGATACCTACACTCATTTCATTTTTAGATATACCTAAAAATTAACCGTGTAGTGTATATGAATATACTACTATTAAAAATGTATCCAATCAGTTATTCCTATCTGTTCTAAGAGTGTACATTTTGGGAAATGTGTATTACGGGAAGTGGACATTTTGAGAAAGGTACTTTTTGGGAAGTGGACATTTCGGGAAATGTACCTTTTGAGACCGGTGTACGTATATCATTATGGGAAGTGTACATTTCGTATCTGAAGATGAGTATTGTTATTGGTAGGGGATTTTTCCAAAAGTTAAATTATAGGGTATTTACACCTTTTTTAAATTAAATTAAAGTCAATTATCATAACTATTTTAATAAATATAATTAAAATTGACGAAATGTAAAACATACAAAATAATTTTTATCTTTTTCAGTAAGACGGCAACCAAGGCAATGAAATATAGTCGAATGTGTATTGTGTTTGTGTACCTATATCAAAATACATTACTTGATTTACTTGATTATAAAATTATTATAAGTAACAACCGCAACTTGAATTTTTTAAGACACACACCGCTCATATATTATTATGTGATCATTCTTCGAATGGTATAATAATATATCAAAGTAAATTAAAAGTATTGATATGCCAATGAAATATAATGAATTATATTCTGATATAGGATCCGTCAGTGTTTTGAAAATACCGTGAAGGCGGGTGCGTGTGATTCTCATTCCGCCTGATGATATTGCCCTCTTTACTGACAATGACGTGAGCATAGCAATTTTTGGACGCGTGCATGGAACATTGCCATCGCCTTGCACCGAACTTCAACATATAGTGCTTGCAATAAGTGAAGCCGTTGAGCATTACTAGATATCTGCCGTTGTGTGTTCGGATCAAATCGGCTGAAACACAAAAACTGATAATGAGAGCAACGATGTTGTTACCTAACGTGAAGATGAATAGTAACCGTCTTGTAGAAGAGAATGAGGCGGTAATAATGAACAACAAAGCATATGATTCTGATTTTGCATCCACTGCTAATCGTAAAATTAACATTTAAGATTGTCTCAGTGTTAGTTTTGTAGTCAGTCACAAAATAAAAGTCACAATCCATGATTAATTAGTTACCATGTCGCCCCAGCGAGCTTATCGTCAGACCCTTGGCCTTATTAGCTATTTAGCAAACTGTAGCTTTATGAAAATTCCAGTAGGTTTCATGATTTTATTTCAGTATTTTATTTCTAGCTAGACTCTTGCTAGGGAAAATGATAGGTAGTATCTAGTAGTCTCATTGGTGGGGCTCGGCAAAGAAAACATTCTAGATTACAGAGCCAATGACAAACTCTACCTAATTATTAAGTTATTACTATTATTTATAAAAAAAACCGTTTTTACATACAAAATTGGGACGAGGATGGGAATGGTTAGTATTACTTTTTATGACATTATTTTTTCTCAAAAGGCTTTGCAATTTTTGGCACTGCAACTGGTGCATTAATAACGAGAACCATTTTTCACCTGGTAACCTTTTTCAAATTATGTAGTTATTGTAAATAACCAAATATATAACTGGATTTAGGGGTACGAACCAGGGACCGGATTAAGTGCTTGAAAACCCCTTCGTTCGTTTGGGTTTTTAGTATTTAGAGAATGATAATTTAAAAAAAAATACAATAAATAGATTATTTGATAGGGAAACCCTATTCGATATGCAAACATTATAATCATAGCATCACGAGAAAACAAGATATCGTAGATCAAAATCGAAAGGACCGGAACCGGAACGGTTCCGGTCCTTTCGATTGTTGTTCCTGGTACGAACAAATTGAACTGAAAATAAAAATATCTCATAATATAAACTATTATAGCAAAAAGGGACATAGATATTTTCATATAGAAAATAATGTAATGGTTTTTTTTACTCATTGGTGTAACACCACTAACTTTACTTCGCCGATTGTCGATAGATGGCGCTAGCTGTTTGCTGAATCACGATATTGGTTTCACCTTCGTAGTTCTTTATAGACCTCAAGATATGCTCGTCATGTATCTGATGTATTGAGGAATTGGATTCTCCATTCCGATTCCGATCATAGGGATCGGAATGTTTGGATCGTTTGACATTAGCTTAGAGAACGTACCCATACTACGTGACCCGCTAAGGGGGGGGAGGGGATCTTTAAATTACAACGCTTGATCACAGGGGGGGGGGGGAGGGGGGCCTATGTTTTGTCACGTGGCCAATAGCGGTGGGTAATATCGCCTTTTTTCAATATCGAATCGAAACTATATATCGATATTCGATATCGGATTCTGAAACTATATATTTTGATATCGGCGATATTGTGAGTGGCGACCAAATATCAACATCAACCAATATAGGTTTACTCAAATTGTATACCCTATACGCTATACGTTATGATGATTTAATATTCTATTGATTCAAGATTTTTAAAGCAAGTAAATTAACTTAAATAGTAGGTACGAAGTATTATTATTTATTCTGTGTTTAAATAATAAATGTTTTTATGATTTTGGTTCAATTTCAATACAATTTTAAAAAAGCTAATGGATTGGGGGTAGAAATTGTGTATTTAATTATTTTAAAATACCTCATCTTATTTAAGAAAAAGTTATTTTTTAAGAAATAATCAAAAAGATTAAAAAGTATGCAAATATCTTTAATACGATCTCAGTAAGGTTTAGAATCGTATGTGATAAATAACATTGCTATTCCTCTATCTCATTCTCTCGTCTCGCTCACACTCGGCGTCTCGGGCGATACTCGTTGTAGCTGGTATTCCATTGTAATACGGTACAATATCCCTGAATCGGATTACGTAAATATCGTGGTGTCGACGCGCATCGCATTCGTGAAGGAATATAGTGTTTTGCCAAATATTTAGTTTCAGAATGCATCGATATCGGATTTGACGATATCGATGCAATATACGTTTCAAAACCTATATGCGATTTATATCGTCCACTCCTAGTAGCCAATATTGTCAATGGAAATCTGGTTATTTTTGTTCAAGTTGTATTCTAATTACTAATATGGCACGCAGCGATTTTTTTTCTTCTTGATACTTTTTTTTACTTGTAATTGTATGTAAAATTATAATACACACTCTTGGCATTACGTGGCAAGCGCCTTACTAATGAAAGACAAAAACGAGCAATTTTTTTTAGATTTCTGCTGAAAATGATGTTAAACTATTATCTATGAAATACTACGTGAACCAGGGGGGGGGGTCTTGGCATATATACTACGGGTGGTCACCAAGGGGGGGGAGGGGGGTCAAAAATGGGTCACGTAGTATGGGTACGTTCCCTTAGCTGACGGAAGAAATCCGGCCGGCTGTAGTGTTCAATCATCTCATCAGCCTTCTTCAATTCTAAATTTCTAGCTTAAGCGGCCACTTTCAGCCCTGGGTCATATTCATATCTATTCTGTGCCTGGGCCTTACCGTTGTAATTGTAATCCTCGATCACGCAATAAAGTTATATTTAGCGTCAATCCTGCGTTATAACTCGCTACTGCAGCGCCCTCCGACGAACACCCGTTACAAATTACAATGGTTTATTACATTTTATTTATACGTTTCATCGCTACATACGAATCATGGGTGAGGTGAGAATGACAGCACCTAGTCTCAATAACTTGTCCCTCATAATTAACTATAGAGGCTTTGCAGTTCCTCGCTCTAGCACTAGTACCTACATATATGCCAACTGCTCCTTCTATCGTAATGAAAAATCACACACACATTGTTATTGGTATGTTTATAAAAGTTAAATATTGGGTAGGCGCCTTTTTAAATAAATAAAAGTCAATATTGTTATAGCTATTTTAATAAATATAATTAAAATTGACGAAGCAAAAAACATTTTTTTTTATTATCTTCTTCAATAAGACAGCAACCTAGGCAATAGATGTGTTTACCGTTAAAGTGAGTAAATCAGTTAGAGAGCACATTAACTAGTTAATCTGCAGATTTTGCAGTTTAATTGACTCGATCAGTTAATGTGCAGATTAACCACCTAGCTAGTTGTTAATACGCACATTAACGGATTCTGTACTTTAGCGGTAACAGATGTTATTCGAATGTGTATGTATGTGTACCTTTATTAAAATACATTACCTACATGATTTTAAAATAAATGTAACAACCACAAATTGAATATTATAAAAGCCAAAAAAGGTGTGGAGTTAGTGTGGCTTTTATAATTCTAAGAGTATAAATAAAGAAAAGAATGAACAAAACTTCTACACACCGCTCATAATTACAGAAATATGACCGGTGTGGTATGTGGCTTTTTACATTTTGAGAATATAGCTAGGGAAAATGATAGGTAGTATCTACATCTAGTAGTCTGATTAATAATTAAATAAGTAATTACTTTATTTTATACAACATTCCGTTTTCACATACAAATTTAGGACGGGGATGAGAATGGTTAGTATTACTTCTTATGACGTTATTTTCCTTTAAAAGTAAAAAAGCTTTGCAATTTTTGGCACAGCGACTGGAGCATTGATAACGAGAGCCATTTTTCGCTCGGTAATTTATTCCAAATATGTAGTTATCGTAAATAACCAAACAATTACTGGCGGTTGGGCTGCGAACATATTGAACTGAAAAAAATATATATTATAAACTAGCAAAAAGGGACATAGATATTTTCATATAGAAAAGAATGTAATGGTTTATGACATTTTATACAACGTTCCATCGCTACAAACGAATCTTGGTTGAGGAAGAGAATGGAAGTAGTCTCAATAACTAGTCCCTCATATTTAACTGAAGAAGCTTTGCTGTCCCTCGCTTTAGCATAGCACTTATGCCGACTGCCTCTTCTATCGTAATGAAAAATCCTCAAATACTTACATTGAGTTTTGTTATTGGTATGTTTAAAAAAGTTAGATATTGGGTAGGTTTTTTTAAATAAATTAAAGTCAATATTGGTATAGCTGTTTTAATAAATCTAATTAAATTTGACGAAACAAAAAACATACAAAACAATTATTATATTGTTCAGTAAGACAGCAACCTAGGCAACATAATGTTTACCGTTAAAGTGCGTAAGTCAGTTAGAGTGCACATCTATTATATAAAAATAAATCCCTATTTCCCTTGGTCAAGCCATCACGCGTGAACGGGTGGACCGATTTCGCTAATTCTTCTTTTGTTGTGTTTATCAGCAGAAGGTTCTTATGAAAGAAAAAAATAAGAAAATTGCGCGGAAAATTAGAAAATTTAAGAATACTTAACCACCATTTAAAATTATTTTGGACAATATAAACTTTTTAATGTAACCTTATGTCGTTTGACATACGAATCGACAGAATGCGTGCTGCAAATATCGTCAAAGAGGATGTAAAAAAACTGATATCGTTTAAAATTCGGATTCAATTTTCATAACTAAGACAGGACAACGTCTGTCGGGTCAGCTAGTTAAGTATAATTATAGTTAATTTAATTATTATAGTTAATCTGCAGATTAACTGGTAGAGTCAGTAAGTCTAAAAATGTTTCATTTCGTACGTCAAATATAATCTGCAGATTTCGCACTTCAACTGACTCGATCAGTTAATGTGCAGATTAACTACCTAGCTACTTAATTTGCACATTAACGGATTCTGTACTTTAGCGGTAACAGATATTATTCGAATATGTATGTATATATGTGTACCTTTATACATTAACAAATACATTACCTACATGATTTCGAAATAAATATAACAAACACAAATTGAAAATTATAAAAACCATACAAGGTATGGTGTTTGTGTGTGGCTTTTATAATTTTGACTTGAGAGTATAAAAAATAAAAGAATGAAAAAAACTTCCACTTAAATTTTGAGAATATAGCTAGAGAAAATGACAGTATCTATCTAGTAGTCTGATTAATAATTAAGTTACTACTTTATTTTATACAACATTCCGTTTTCACATACAAATTTAGGACGGGGATGGGAATGGTTAGTATTACTTTTTACGACGTTATTTTCTTTTAAAAGTAAAAAAGCTTTGCAATTTTTAGCGCTCCGGCTGGAGCATTTATAACGAGAGCCATTTTTCGCCTTGTAATTTATTCCAAATATGTAGTTATCGTAAATAACCATACAATTACTGGAGCTTGGGCTGCGAACATATTGAACTGAAAATAAAAATAAACTTATTATAAACTAGCAAAAAGGGGCAAAATATTTTTATACAGGATAAGTATGAGGAACGTTTAAGTAGGTTTATTAAATTAATATGTAGCTTATTTCTGCAGAAAATAAATGCAAGTTGCACCGCCCGCTCGCCCGCAAAAAATGCACATGTACACTACAAAATATCAGTGCACATACCTGCATTTAGCAAAACAGAAACACATCTTGCACCTTCACCAATTAGACTACTCTACACGTGTTTCGCCCCAACCCGGAGCATCCTCAGGAGTTAGATCGTATGAAACCAACCAGCGACGTATTCTCCATAGGGTCATTCGGGCGATCGCCCGGGGCGGCCCGTCCCTGAGGGGGCAGCCCAATGGTCTCGAGAAATGTTAATACTTAATAGCCTTCCGCCCGCGACTTCGTCCGCGTGGAATTAGCTACCGCGCGACGGATGGCCTCCCCTTATGACCGCCCTGCTCATGACGGCCCGTACGCGAAAAAATTGCGTCCGGCGACGCAAAGCTGAAACGGGCATATTAGGATTTTGCGTATAAATCCACAGATTACCATAGATTACTGGATGAAACAGACTTAAAATCGCGCTGCGCGGCCGTTTTTTTTACTGTAGACAGCCAAGACTACAAAATTAGTGAGTGGATGAAACAGACTTAAAATCGCGCTCCGCGGCCATTTTTTTTCTTACTGTAGACAGGAAAGACTACAAGATTAGTGGATGAAACAGATTAAAATTCGCGCTACGCAGCCGTTTTTTACAATAGACAGAAAATAGCAAGATTTGTGGATGAAACTGACTAAAAATCGCGCTGCGCGGCTGTTTTTTTTACAGGAGACAGATGAGATTACTATACAATCATGCCACCCCCCATACAATATTACGAAAAAAACCATGTATAGGGGCGGCCCATTCGTATTCGCCCAGGGCGCAGAAATTCGAAATACGTCCCTGAAACCAACACCGAACGAGTAACTAAATGCAGGTATTGTGCACTTATATTTTGTGGTGTGCGTGTGCATTTTTTTGAATCTTGCATATATTTTTTGCCGAAGTAAGCTACATAATATTTCTTTTTCACAATGGTTTGGGACTTCCGCCAAGTGACGCCTGATTCAATCAAATAAGTTCATTAAAGTTAACACTTAATACAAAGTTTATTATATTTTATACAAAGTTCCATTGCTACAGACGAATCTTGGTTGAGGATGAGAATGACAGTCTCTAGTCTCAATAACTTGTCCCTCATAAATAACTATAGAAGCTTTGCAGTCTTTCGATCTAGCACTAGTACATAAATACCGACTGCCTCTTCTAGCATCGTAATGTTTTCCGTAAATAAAATTTTTGTACACAGCAACCAAGTTACTACCGGATTTTGAAGTGCGCACAAGTTGAACTGAAAAATGAACCAGTTATTTTAGAAATTAGGATTTTTTTTTAAATATCCTATATTAATATAGCCGTAGGTGCGCACGATATTAAATATGAATACAAGTCCTCAAAACCTGCCAAATGTGAAAAGGAAACAACAATGTTGGTACGGTACATACCATACTATACTATAGAAAAGAAATTTTGTTTCAGTAGTAGTTAAATTTTTAGCTAGTTTCTATGCTAGTAAGAAATAAAACTAATTTGCATTAAATAACACTAAAAATATTTATTTTATAATCAAGTTTACATTAAAATCCTGTATTTTTCAGCGTGATGAATATACACAGATAACTTTGAGAGCTTTGTTTGCTAAGATAATTTTGAACACCCCGACTGCTCATATAATATGAAACAATGAGTAGTAAGATATTTTGAACACTTTGTGTGCTTTTTATGTTTTCCACATCATTACTCTAGATGCTCATATCAATTTGACGCTGATTCTACGTAGGAACCTAACTAATTATTTCAGTTTAATCAATACACCATCTCTACAAACAAACAGGTGCAGGATGTGTATGGAAATCATTCATCTTTATGATTTTACCGTCTTGAATAACTAGAAAAGCTTTGCAGTCTCTCGCCCTTGAACTAGTGCACACGTACCGACTGGATTTGTTGTGTTTTAGGTCATAAGACTTTCCATACATAAAGTTGTTGCACACGGCGACAAATTTACCGGACTTTGCTGTGCGCACAAATTCAACTACAACATAAACAATCACAAATCAAAGGTTAGACATATATGGAGATGTTTGTCAGTCAGTAGCCGAAGAACCTTTATTTTTTAAGTACTGAACTGAAACATCAAAGAACCCCTTGCCTTGCCGATCTCGGTTACGTTACGAATACTTAAGATTAAAAAAAAGTGTAAGTTTTGAGGTGCAAACACACTGGGCTTACAATACCCCACGTGCGTTATGACTTATGACACGCCCGCCCGTCAGGGGACATCGGCTTTCATAGTTGTTGTATGAATTAGAACCACACTTATGTTATAATGTTAACACACGTAATGACGTGTGTGATGCGACAGTAAGGATGTAAGATGTTTTCGATATCGATAAAAATATCGAGGCACCAACGCTTCACTAAAATGTACGTAACATCACATCAGAGAGCGTAAGCTCAGCGTACTTCTATCGCTGACGCTATATGTGGCGTAGCGTGTCACAACGTCACAAGTGTGCTTCTAACGTGTCATCACGTGGCGTAGGGTGGAATCGCGTAAGCCCAACGTCTTTCTTTATATAAGGTGGTACCAAATTATCTAATGATACTTAAACAGGTGATAGTGTTGCTTAAACTGAATAACTTTCTCCATTGAACATAGGTCGAATAACGAATTTTTTTTTTCGCCTTTCCATAGTAAGTCGGTCAGCTAACCAGTACATTTTGTATGGGAGTATGAAAAAAATTTTTCGTTTTTCGACCAATGTTCCTTGGAGAAAGTTATTCAGTTTAAGCTACATTATCACCTGTTTAAGTATCATCAGATCATTTGGTACCACCTTATATTTTTATTCGTATAAACTAGATTGAAACGCATTTTTTTCTATATGTGGATGTACAAATAATTATCTTTTTCATTGCCTGAATATCATATTTTTAATCCATGACACCAATAAAATATTTATTATAAAACGAATGACACTTAAGAACCGTGACCTTTTTGTTCCTAACTTAAAAAATCAATAATATAATCTTAATGTACTTACAAAAAAATTTATGAATGTGCTGAAACTTTTTCTCACCTTTAAATCAAGATAAACAAAAGAGAGAATCTACTTAACATCTTAATATCACTCCGTCTTTATAGAATATGTTTGGTTGTTGATGGGTGTGTGTGTCGTCAAATCTTTGGGTGGGTACTCACTTAGGTTCGCGAACCTCCGCGCTCCGCGAACCTAGAACAGTGATCCATAGCAAAAACAAATATTTTTACTTTGGCTACAGTGTGTGCCTGTGCGAACCAGCTTCGCATACGAGTTCCCTCACGTACACACCTCAGCGCCCTGTTTCAGCAGTGGATAAACGATATTTTCGGTGCAGGTTCGCGGAGCGCGGAGGTTCGCGAACCTAAGTGGGTACCCACCCTTAGCACACGGTTCTCAGAAATGATCATGAATGCTTTACATTTTCTTGAATTTCGACTTGTGCACTGCCAGCGATGACCAACCTTCTGTTGCTGGTGCTTGCCGAATATAAAACCTTTAAAAACTGCCATTGTACGGCCATATGGTGAGCGAAAGAATTGTACTGAAAATGAATGACGAATTACGGAACTGATATGTTTCGCTTACATTACTCAAGCGTCAATTTAAATGAAAACAACTTTCAAAATGATTTTGCTACCGGATACAGGGAGAACACGTCTAAAGATAAAAGATAAAGATAGATTTTTTTTTATTGTACTCCATGATAATTTACAAAGAACCTCGTGTATTTCCAGAAGTCCCGCTAAAGTTGTCCCGTGACGAGGCTCTTGGGTTTTTATCCCCAGAGGTTCAGTTTCATTTACAACTACTGCTACAACCGGGTTTGCTTGGACTAAAATGAACGAAAATCGTCATCTGTTGTTTTTTTTTTTTCATTTTTTGAGTGACACTTATATTGAGTGTGGCATATCGAAAATTACGTAGTAACGTTTAGATTTACATTTACTACAGGTAGGTAGGTACTACGGTTGCCAACCATACTGTTAAAAACAGTATTTTACTGTTTTTCACTAAATTATACTTTTTACTGTTGTACAAAAATAAAGCATTGAAAACTTTATTTCTTGTAAAAAAAAAAGTTGGCAACACAAGTAGGAACCTACCTAGTCATTTAGTCACCCTTTCTCAACTTAATGTGCTCATTAAATGTCGATATCAGTTTACGGCATTTTAAAGTACAATATACCTAAGCACCTTCTAAAGATAATACAATAAGCGATCTTAACCTACAGAAAGCTTTTTTTTAAATTTGAGATTTTTGCATTTACAATGCTATTTTTAAACAATACTAAATAATATACTAGAAAAAATACGACTCGCACCAGATCAATACTCAGACGGGAATCGAACCCGCGACCTTTGGATATCCGGTCCAATGCTCTGACCGCTGAGCTACCGAGTCACTAGTGACATCGTCGAATTTTTCCTAGTATATCCTAAACTCTTACGCTGTAAGCCAGCGTTATTTCACCAATGTGAGGAATTACCTCGACATTCAATTGAAATATCTTTCCAGATATTTTAGCAATTGATTAAGATGAAATAGCTATATAATTTTTAAATTTGAGATTTTTGCATTTACAATGCTATTTTTAAACAATACTAAATAATATACTAGAAAAAATACGACTCGCACCAGATCAATACTCAGACGGGAATCGAACCCGCGACCTTTGGATATCCGGTCCAATGCTCTGACCGCTGAGCTACCGAGTCACTAGTGACATCGTCGAATTTTTCCTAGTATATCCTAAACTCTTACGCTGTAAGCCAGCGTTATTTCACCAATGTGAGGAATTACCTCGACATTCAATTGAAATATCTTTCCAGATATTTTAGCAATTGATTAAGATGAAATAGCTATATAATTTTTAAATTTGAGATTTTTGCATTTACAATGCTATTTTTAAACAATACTAAATAATATACTAGAAAAAATACGACTCGCACCAGATCACCAGATCTACAGAAAGCTTGATTACTCCTCCAAGAACAAGAAAAATAAAACGAAAAAATATATATATTATAAATGTATTTTCAATTCCAGCTAGATTCTTAGAATAATTCCGTCTTTACATATTGTACTAGGCGGCTGATGGTTGTGTGTGTCGTTAAACTTTATCACATGGTCATCCGATATGATTAGGTATGCTTTACATCTGCATCTGCTCGTACGAGTCGTGCATTGCCAGCGAGATCCTTTCTTCAGTTCACATTGCTTCCCAAACAAAAAGCCATTGAAAACTACTCTTAAGTGGCCATTAGGATTCCGCAAGAAATATACTGAAAAATAAACAAAGAGTGCTAGGAACAAACATATTTATTTTTAGAACTATTTAGAACCGAATAGGGCTGAATAATTTTACAAACGTTTCTTTTTAATAACATTTTCAGGGATCCGTTATTCAACTTTCTTTGACAGTGACTTTCTGTCTTTTATCTATCGGTCTGTCGACGTGTATTACTTATCATGTTATCATCCTCATCATCATCGCCGACGAAGTTGTTATTAATATCAAGCACCGAAATACCAGAAAAAATAAAAAATAATAACGAAAGCTGTGAAATTAGTTTCACAGCTTTCGCGTCATAATTTTAAGCTAAATATAAAAGGTGGCGTTTAAATATTTACATACATACACTCACGCCTGTTTCCCATGGGGGTAGGCAGAGACTATGGATCGCCACCTGCTACGCTTCTTTCACATATTCTAGATAGAGGCAAATCTAATAATTTACCATTGATCTTACTTAATATTATAAATGCGACAGTTTGTGTGTGTGTGTGTGTGTGTGTGTGTGTGTGTGTGTGTGTGTGTTTGTTACCTATTAACGCCTAAACGGCGGGACGGATTTGGATAAAATTTGGTTGGTAGACAGCTTAGACAGTTTCATGTCACATCATTTCAAATCACGGACGGCCGCTAGTAGTACTTGGCTAGCTAGCAGGGATTGAAATACCGTTAAAAAAAATAACGATACAAAAAAATAACGTTAAAAATACCGTTAAAACATTTAATCGGTAAATTTACCGGTAAAAATAACGTTAAAAATATTGTACCGGGAAAATTACCGTTAAATATAGCGTTAAACTTTACCGGTAAAGGTAAATAGTACCGGTAAAGTTATCGGTAAAAAAGTAACGTTATTAATTGGAATAACGTTAATTTTAAAGTAACGGTAACAAAAAGTACGAAATAACGTTTAAATTAACGTTAATTACTGAAATAACGTTAATTTCAATGTAACGTTATCTAAAGTAACGTTATTTATTGACATAAAGTTAATGTTAAAATTAACGGTAAAAAAGTAAAAAATAACGTTACATTTAAAAATAACGTTATCATTCCCTGCTAGCTAGCTTGTTTGTGTATTTTTTGGAGAATGTTTGCGAGTTTTGCAGTCATAAGCACTATCAAAACAAACAGAACGTGTTAAACGTGTTTTAAGGAACTTCATTAGAATTGAAAAATCACGGTGAAATAAGTACTTAAGATATTATTTAATACAGAAGAAAATTAAAATAAATCAGAAATTTTACATTATTTTGCTGGTCACAGTTTAATCTAACCTAACCTTTTATATTCTTCTTCGTTAAGTACCCACTGGTTTGCAGTATTTTAAATAAAAATAATTTACTAACTTTAGGTTAAAACTGTTGATTACTCTTCCAAGAACAATAAGAAAAAAAACTAAAATAAAAAAGGTGTTTAAAAGGTGCTGCTGCGGGCAAAGTCACTTTGTCTGACGTTACGTTCTAACACGCCCGTCAGATGACACAGGCTTTCATAGTAAATGTATGAATTAGAAGCACACTTAGTATCTCATAACACGTCCATAAAAAATACGGCGTGTTATCACGTACGTCGGACAAATGTGCCAGCCAGCACCTTTAATTCTGGATTTTAAGGTGGAAACACTTTAGGCTTATGTGATGCACGCGACGCCATGTGATACCACGTTAGAAGCACACTAGTAACACGCCACGCCATGTGACGCGAACGACGCGTCAGATATAATAATAATAATAATGTTTTATTGACACCAATAGTTACACAACAAAGTTAGGTAAAACACAAATAAAATAAAAGAACTGTGGGTAGAAGTTAAATATTGGCAGAGGGTCTATTACAAAAAGAACCACGATAGTCGGACTCAATCCGTCGCCAAATTTATTTGATATTAAACCTTATTAGTGAGTTAATAGTGCCACGGTGTGGGACGAACATCGCACGCTCACCGCGATGTCTTCACGCAATAGGCCCTCAGATACAGTAGTGACTACTAAAACTAGGAACATAAATTTCTTAAAATTTTACCTGCAGATAATGCATAATGTGTAAGGTGTGTATAAGGTGTAACAAGACCTTCAACGAAGCCGAAGTCCACATATTCTGCCTATCATCAGGATCATTTTTGTCCTTTAGACTATACCTGGGAAACCAATAGCTACAAAGTTATTGAAGGTCAAAGTAAAAAAAAAATCATTTTTTTATAAAATCTTATTATATTCGTTATTTCCTACTTTTTGTCCAATGAAACATTATCAAAATTTTGAGTATTTCGTAACAAACAATGTCTTCAAAACGTCGTCACTCGATGTATCTCATGAGCACGCACATAAACGCTGCATTTCAACTCTGCCGCACGCAGCTGTGTAGCACACACTCGCAGGCACGGTCTGTTGTACACGTTACATTGCGTGGTAAAGTATACAATGCTTTTTTAACACCAAAAATCAAAATCGTTTCCCAGCAATTATATTGAACAGAAATGGTCCTGATGATGGGCAGAATACGTAGGCCTCGGCTTCGTTGAAGGTCTTGTTACACCCGGTATATATTATTATGTGCACACAATTTGCAAATTATTGATAACTAAACTAGGCCAAGCCTGTGTGATATAGTACGCTGAGTTGACGTGTTAACACGCCATGTGTGTGATGTGATGTTATGTTAGAAATACACTAGTCTTATGCCATGTTACGTACTTACGTACATTGTTGGTGAAGCGTCAATCGTCGAAGCATTCGTTCGTTTCATGAAACAATTTTTACTCATATCATATCATACCCCTTTACAATAATTTCAATGCCAGAAAACAAAAGTCTAAAACAAAAATCAATCAGTTCGTATGTAAATTCAGTGTACGTCGTGGCCCGGCCACGATGCCAAAAAAGGCTGCAGTTACATCAGTAGACTGTACGGGTGCGTACTTAAGGGCGTCCGCTGCGTTAAGCGGAATCCCGACGCGGGTACGCGACGCGGGAATATAGATTGCTGGTTTTCTGACGCACAGATGCTTGCAGTGCATGAGTAACGGCCGGGCCACAGCCAGCGCGGCAAGCGAATTCAATAATCACTGCGCGCTATTTCGATGGTGGCCTCTCAGCTCGTCGTCACGATCGCGCAGTGATTACCGAATTCGCTTGCCGCGCCACCCGCCGCGGCGCCTACCGCGCTGGCTGTGGCCGGGCCGTAACTATGTCGACCCGTGCGCGTGTCCCGCTTGACGCAGCGGTCGCCCTTACGGTACCCAAAAAGAAAAACTACAACGTACGCGACCTGGCCCGGCCACGCTTCTATGGAGAAAAAATGGCTTACTTTATGCCATTAGTTATATTGGGGCTAAATTGTAGTGTACGGCTTGTATACCAAAGAAAAACCGTATTCTTTCTTAAAAAAAATACTTAGATGGAGTTTATAAAGAAATTAAACATTTACTATGAAAACCAATGTCATCAGACGTGTCATCACGTATAACTCGCGCCACTAAAGAAACGAATTAAAAATGGCGGCAATTATCGTGCCATCTCACGCGGTTTATCGTGGGTTTAAGTTGTATGACGGAGACAGCACGATATACTTTCTTTCGATTCTTTAATGGTACGTGGCGTGGCGTGTTATAAAGAGTGTCCAGCATGCACCTTAAGAATTATTCCGTTTTTACATAATATTTTGGGCGGATGATGGTTGTGTGCGTCGTTAAACTTTACCACACGGTTCTCCAATATTATCAAGTACGCTCTACAATTGCTCGATCGAGTCGTGCATTGCCAACGAGATCCTATCTTCAGTTCACAATGCTTCCCAAACACAAAGCCTTTGAAAACTACCATACAGCGGCCATTAAGATTCTGAAAAATGAACGAAAAAATAGGTGTTTTGTTTACATTAGTTATGATATTATAATAGTCAATTTTAAAATTATTATAATACCGCATTTTGTAGAACTTTGAAAGGCCTTTCAAATGACACTACACTCCCGGCGAGGAAATGTGTATTTTTATTATGATTTTTATTTTAGCGTAAGTAAGTACCGTAAACCGGGGTGATTAGCAAATTGCGTGGTGAATAAGCGTCATTATCGATAGAAGAAAAAAGTAAATGACCTTATTCGTTTTTTTATAGAAAAATATTCTATGAAAAAGCCTAAGTGGTTCATTTTGAATGTTTTTGTTATGAAATATTTTCTATCGAAATGTCGCTTTTCTTATTCATCACGCAAGTTGCTAATCACCCCGGTTTACCGGTACATGAAAAGAAACAATTTTGTGTAACAAAATGTCAGTAATTCGTATTTTTGCGTGAAACGGAACACGTTTTGCTTTTAATTTATAGGTTTGACAATACACGCGCACCTATTTCCAATCCAAAATATGTCGAAAATAAATAAGTTATGTTAAATACAGTTATAGCACCGAAAAAAAGGCTCAGACCAAATAAAAAAACCGGCCAAGTGCGTGTCGGGCCACGCGCCATAGGGTTCCGTAGTTACCTTATACCATACCATATTTAATACCACCTATAATATTTCGTCTGTAAAAATAACTTTGTTTTTCACAGTGTTGGTATGAATGACAAAGTTATATTTGCGGTTTTGGAAAATGTGCTATATCTCAAAAACTAATTACTTTATCTCGTTCAAACCAATTTTGGTTGAAAGTGTTTATTAAGATCTACAGCATATATTTTTTTTAGATTTTTCACTATCTTATTTCAAAAGTTAAAGGGGGGGGACACACATTTTACCACTTTGGCGGTGAATATCTTTCAAACGGTTGACTTTGAGAAAAAGTTGTCTTAGGAACCTTAATGTCATTTTTAAAGACCTATCTATAGACACCCAACACGTGTTAGTTTGAAGAAAAAAATTTTTTTCAGTTTCAGTTCCATGTATGGGGAGCTCCCCCTTAATCTTTTATTTTTCCTATTTTTGTATTAAATTCGTTAAGCGGTTAACAGAATACATCAACCTACCAAGTTTCAACTTTGTAGTCTTAATACTTTCGGAATAAAGTGGCTGTGACATACGGACGGACAGACAGACAGACAGACAGACAGACAGACAGACAGACAGACAGACATGACGAATCTATAAGGGTTCCGTTTTTTGCCATTTAGGCTACGGAACCCTAAAAAAGTAAGACGTAGTCTTCCGAACAAAGCGGTGAGGCCTGTAAAACTACACCTTGGCTGTGTACATACACAGTTCACGCACACACGTGTAACGAAACTACGCCTTGGTTTTCCATATAAAACCCTGCCGCCCGGCCCCCGCCCGCCCCCTTTTACGCACACATGTACCATCAAAAACCGGCCTTACTTCATTGTTCGCAACGCTCCATCTTACTTTTTTATTTGATCTGAGGTATTAGGTAGTCGCCGTAGTACTAGTTATATAGTACTTCGGCTTTTGGTGGCCGAACGACCAGCCTCAGCTAATTGGTTCTAATGAACTTAAGTAGAATTGAAAAACCATGGTAAACTAAGTATTTATTAATACAAATAAAATAGGTACCTTAATGTTAAAGTAAAACCAAATTACTAAAAAATAATTAAAACAACGACGACGTACTTATACCACGTATTACGACACGTTATAATTTCCAATAGGTACATTGGTTTATTTTCCACGTGCCGGACTACAGCTGAGCCACACAGATCTCGAAAACGGAAGGTCGTAGCGAAAATCTGATTACTCGTGTGTGTAGTCGATAGTTTGTCGCCAAAAACCAGAGTTTGTCGGTCTTGCGTTTAGGAGATACGTGTGGCGCAGCTGTAGAGACGTCTCTACAGCTGAGCCACACAGATCTCGAAAACGGAAGGTCGTAACAGAAATCTGATTACTCGTGTGTGTAGCCGGTAGTTTGTCGGAGTTTGTCACCAAGTACCAGAGTTTGTCGGTCTTGCGTTTAGGAGATATGTGAGGAAACGCCGTGGAGACCTTTCTACCTGGATCTTGAGAACGGAAGGTTGTAGCGATAATCTGATTAGTCATATGTATAGTCAGTAGTTCGACCGAGTTTGTCGCCAAATACCAGAGTTTGTCAGTCTTGCGTTTAGGAGATATGTGAGATTTTCGCTACGACCTTCCGTTCTCGAGATCCAGGTAGAAATGTCGCTACAGCATATCCCCACATTTTTTATAAACGCAAGATTGACAAACTCTGATTCTTGGTGACAAACGCCGATAAACTAATGACTACATACTCGAGTTATCAGATTTTCACTACGACCTTCCGTTCTCAAGATCCAGGTAGAAAGGTCTCCACAGCGTATCTTCACATATCTCCTAAACGCAAGACCGACAAACTCCGGTTCTTGGTGACAAACTCCGACAAACTACCGGCTACACACACGAGTAATCAGATTTCTGTTACGACCTTCCGTTTTCGAGATCTGTGTGGCTCAGCTGTAGAGACGTCTCTACAGCTGCGCCACACGTATCTCCTAAACACAAGACCGACAAACTCTGGTTTTTGGCGACAAACTCCGACAAACTAACGGCTACACACACGAGTAATCAGATTTTCGCTACGACCTTCCGTTTTCGAGATCTGTGTGGCTCAGCTGTAGAGACGTCTCTACAGCTGCGCCACACGTATCTCCTAAACGCAAGACCGACAAACTCTGGTTTTTGGCGACAAACTCCGACAAACTATCGACTTCATCATGGAATAGTCAAAAAGTCAGATTTCCAACATTTTTTTTTGTGGCCCAGCTGTAGTCCGAACATTTATTTTCCTTGATAGAATGAAAACTGAAAACATCAGATTTATATTTTTGTAGTAGGTACTTAGCTTGCACTGTGCCGATTGTATTTCGAATTCTCGATATCAGTTAACAGCAAGTTATTATTTTTATTTAAATACATAAAATAGCAGCGAAAATAATACATAAAGCTACTATACTTAAACTATAATTTAAAAAAAAATCTGTACTAACAAGAAGAAAAACAAAAGAAATGCTGAAATAGGTAAGGACAGTCACAGTCAGAGTCAAATTGATATGAGCGTCTAGAGTAGTCAAAATGATCTGAAAAACATAAAAGCAATTTGATATACGCATCTTATTGATGTAAACATACAAGGTGTACAAAGTATCTTACTAGGTACCAGTGGCGAAGGGGCCATACAAGCCGATACCCATCGGCTTACCTTTTAGAAATCCTACCCCACCGATCCACTATGCAGATCATAACATTTTTGTAGAACGGCTTACCTTTGCCATAATTTCACCCCTTGGTACTCCATTGTTTCATATTTATATGAGCAGTCAGGGTGTTCAAAATTATCTTAGCAAACAAAGCTCTCAAGTTATCTGTAGCACAGAAGTAAGCACAAATAATATAACTTTGAAAGTTTGTTTGATGCTCAAATCATTTTACGCTGACTGTACTAGGTATATACTTTCTATTCTTGATTCTAGGTCACCTCTATTTTTTACATGATAGTCCATCGCGGCGGGATTACAATCATTCCGTTTTTAAATTTATATTGGGCGAACGATGGTTGTGTGTATTGTTAAACATTACTACACGGTCCTCCAATATTATTAGGTATGCTTTACATTGTTTCGAATGGGTCGTGCAGCGCCAGCGAGATCCTACCTTGAGTTCACGATGCTTTCCAAACAAAAAGCCTTTGAAAACTACCATACAGCGGCCATATGGATTCCGCAAGAAAAATACTGAAAAATAAACGACAAAATTGCTTGAGATAGTGCAGCGCTTTGTTTACATTATTATTTAGAATTATCGAATACTACTAAATAAAATAATATTGAGTTTTAGTTATATTATACATACTCGTCCTTTCTTTCTATCAACCAATTCGCTTATGATCTGGCGACCGATCGCAAATAGTAAAAGATTAGAAAAAATCTTCCCATTTTTGATGTACGGGAGAATGGAGATCAATTCCCAATTCTGATGTACGTGTTACTGGAGATTAATTCCCAATTCTGATGTACGTTTTACTGGAGATTAATTCCCAATTCTGATGTAGGTACGTGTTACTGGAGATTAATTCCCAATTTTGATGTACGTGTTACTGGAGATTAATTCCCAATTCTGATGTACGGGAGACTGGAGATCAATTCCCAATTTTGATGTACGGGAGACTGGAGATCAATTCCCAATTTTGATGTATGTCCCATCCTTACATCGGAGGTATTGCACCGGGTCATGGCAGTGTTGACCGTGATATACAGCCTTTTTGTTGCAATCCAATGTCACGTATGCTTTGCAGTCCTTGGAAACTCGTTTTGTGCACTGCCATCTCTCATCTCCCTGTTTGGTTCTGTACTTCTTGCAGAACGTGTGCAAATCTTCAGTCATTAGCAATATGCAACCGTAACTGGTTTTAATGAACTTAACTGGAATTTAAATACCAACACCATTATGGATCACGTTATTTGTAATTGTTAAAATATCGTGATATTTTAACAGTACGTGTACTGTGTTACAATTTTTCCGGTTGCATTCGATGTCCCATTGCATCTCAGTATTAGTTAACAACATATGAATTTTTAATAGTATTAGGAAATACTAGAAACTACTAAAAACTACGAAACATTAAAACAACCGAAGAGAAAAAATCTTTAAAAATTCAAGCAAAGGAGATAAATAAAATAAAAGAGAATTGTTTTACTATTTTTTTAAGCTAGATTCTTACTATAACTCCGTTTCTACATATTATATTAGGTCCTTCATGGTTGTGTATGTCGTTCAACTTTACCATGCGGCCTCCTACTGTTATCATGTACGCATTACATTTTCTCCAGCGAGAACTGGTGCATTTCCAGCGGCAGCCACTCTTCAGTTGACAATGTTTCCCGAATAAGAAACCTTTGTAAACTGCTATACAACGACCGGCTGGAGTCCGTAGGAATCGCACTGAAAAATAAATGTAAATTGCTTGCACAGTTTACGTTTTTTTTATGTATGGAATGTTGCGCGTTTGACCTCACTATCACCTGATGGAAAGTGACAAGGAGGACGAAGATGGAGCACGCGCAGTCAGTAAATACCTATTTACTCTGCTGGCCCAAGTTATATTGTTCATGGAATACAGACGCAAGGAGGCCATTCCACATCTTAGCTGTTCGAATTAAAAAGTTGGAACCGAAGCGTTTCGTGCGGGTACGTGAAATATCGACAACATAAGGATGAAAAGTCGCCCTGCGTCTAATAGTCCGAAGAGGAAACGGGGAAGCAGGTATGAGGTTGTGTAACTCCTGAGCACACTCCCCGAAATGTAACCTATAGATACATTTCGGGGAGAATTCTATGGATATGGGATAACTGATAAGCAGGTCTTAGAAGCCTTCGGTGGACCAGATCATCATCACCAATCAGCCTCTTTGCTCGACGCATAATTATTATTATTTTCTCTGTGAATTAAGGCAGGACCTAAGCGGCCAGGTCTGGCAGCACATATCGCAGGAAAAACATCATAAAAGAACCTGCGCTAAACAGCCTGACACTTGTCCAGATTTTATTTAAATTAGCAGTACGCGGTACTAACTGTAACTAAGTATCAGTACTGTTAATATTCTGAAATCAGTAAAATTAACACAAATAAAAAGAAATGTTGATGTAATCTTTATGTATTTTTTTACAACAGCAGCATTAGGTTCATAATATTACTAAAGCTGGTTTCCAAATGTTTAACCCTAAGCTTTTATATTTTTATTTCATTATATAAGAATTCAGCAATTATAAAAGGATATTTTGTAGAAGATTAATACGCTGTATTTGACAGAACTAAAAAAAACATTTACCCAGTGTATAAATAAAAATGTCTCGTGCAAATCTCTCCATCTTTCTACCCTATTCAGGGCCCCGGTCGCAGTAGTTTTGAACGATAAAACCAAAACCGCTACGTTGTCATTTAGGTGAAATTTACCTAAAAATCTTTCAACAATTTTAGGTAAAGGTTTCAATAAAACTTACGTAAATATTTCTCTGTTAACAAAACTGTAACGATTTAGTTTTGGTTTTGTCGTAGAGCGATTGGGCCCCAGATGAACGCACGAGTGTAACCTTAGCACACCCCGGGCACTCCATACAACCGCGCTATTGATGACGTCAGATGACGTTTTTTTACACCCGCAAGTTTTTTTACATTCTCTTTGCGCGCAACTGTGTGTGTAAGTCTAGGGCTACCGTGCAGTTTGCACTGTATGAGCGGCATTCAATTCATAATTAGAACTTTTTGGTAATTACGACGCATTGCTTTGAATGTCAAAATAAGTTGGACAGTTGACAAAAACGACTAAAAAGTTACGACGCATTGCTTTGAAGATCAAAATAAGTTGACGTTGACAAACACGACTAAATGAGCACACGATTCGGCACATGAACTCGCGGGGTGGGGTGAGGTAATTGATTCTGGGGCGGGGCGGAGAGTTTCCTTTATGTACGGTAGTACTTATATCTATTCTGTGACCTTAGTGAAACCAAAATCGCGTGCTAATCCGCGGCGAATTCGCCATTTCTGGACAGGGTCTTACAAAACTCTTATATAAAGCCCATTTTCACCGCGATAGTAGTTACCAGGGGCGTGGTTGTGTTCATTATTGTAATGAACCAGCTCTTTATAACCATTCAGTGACACGTACGCTTTGCAGTTCTTGGATGCTTGTTTTGTGCACATCCATCTCTCCCCTCCTGTTTTGGTGGTGTATTTCTTCCAAAACGTGTGAGAGTCTTCGGTCTTGAGTAATGTGCTGCCGGTTGTTATTTTAATGTACTGTACTGGAATTGATATAAAAACATAAACTTGAGGCGAACGAAAACTGGCTTAAGTAAGATAGTTTTAAGACACATATGCAATTTTTGGTCTTGATTGCAATGTCAATCAAATCTTAGTACAATATCAATAGTATCACAAAATAAATAATAGTACTAGCGTGTAGTATTGTGTGCAAGTGCATAGTAAAAATTGATTGAAAATTCACGCTAGGGCTCCCATTGAAAGCTTACCGTCGCCCTCGTCGGCACGGCAGATAATATTTAAAAAATAAATTCATAAAGGACCAGGGGCCCTATTTTTGAATCGCTCGTCTCCAATCGAGCGCTCGTTTCTACTGATTTTCGTTCGACATCTCATTGTTTTGAGTCATATGTCGAACGAAAATCATCCGAAAAGAGCGCTCGACGCCTGCCGAGCGATTCAAAAATAGGGCCCCAGGTAAACATTCAAACTGTTGGTCAAACATTTGGCAGTGTTCCTTCACCTTAAGAGAATTTTCCCCTAAATTTAGGAGATGTTTTTTTTTTCGAAATATACCTCTATCCATGTTATCTCTGGATTTTAGGTATGCGTATACAATGCTCAATCGTACAAAATTCAAAAGCTACACGTGAATTCTTCTTTTACAAGGGAGCCGCAAAAAAAAATTACAACTTCATGTAAAGGGAGTCGCAGTATAAAAAAAAGGGAACCGAGATATACCGCTAAAATAAACAAGAATTTTATTTATTCCACATTTATTAGGTACCGATTACTTAAAACTACTAACATGGTTGATTAAACTTACATTACAACATAGAGACTGATATTATTTGAATGAGAACTTCTTATCAGAAAAATCATATTTGAACACTAATTCACCTCGTCGAGTAGGTGTAGGTTCAGGCAATACACAGACAATATCATTTTCCATCACCAAAGAAACATCTTCTGGCTCTTGCCAAACAAAAACCCCAGCGTTCAAATCTTTCTTTCTTAAAAATTTAACGACGTATGAACCATCCTGATTATTGGTTTCAATCGAAGTAACTTGACCGACAAAATGCAGGTAAGTGTTCTTTTTCCCTTCAAATTGAACGACGATCCAAGAACCTATCTTAGTGGAAGTATTATCTGCTGCAATACGTTTTTCATCTTCCGTAGATATTTTATGGTCAATCATTGATCCAGTTTCATTTGTAGAATTAATTTTGTTTTCAGAAACAATGTCATTAGTTACTTGTACCAAATCCAAAGATATAACTTTCTCATGGATCTCTTCAAATTTATCAAACACGTCTGCATTCACACCAACCAAAGGCAAAGCTTCCCAAGTATCTGTTAACAGAAAAAAGTGGTTACAACAAAACCCATGACATTTTTATGATCTTAAAATAATTTTAAAGTCTAAACTTATGGATATTAAGAGTTATAGTAATCATAGTCTTAAACATAGATACTGCATCTACCAGCATGACCACCGAAACGTGAAATGATATAGCGATTTATTACTTTTAACTGTCAAAAGACATTGGATTTTGACAGTTGAGTGTCGATAAAACATTATATCCGGCGATATATATTTATATCGGGTTTCTGTGGTCACGCTAGGGGGGCTGGGCCCGAGACAAAAAAACATCTGTTACTTGTAACTATATTATTTTAGTATAAAATCTCCATTAACAATTCTCGGCAAAACTTCGAAAGCTGAAGATTTTATTGCAATGTAGCAATAATCAAGACTAAAATTATATTTTGTGCGTAAATATCCCAGATGTAGATAAAAATATGATATGAAGTAGGACATAAAAAACGTTTACTTTCCTAAATAACAAGTCTGTAATGTAGGTATGACACTTAAAACTACTTTGTAAAAAAAACTAGGGATTAATATGATTTTTTTAAACAATTTATTTTTCTTGTGACACACAGATGAACTCCGCACGACGAACAATTTTGTTGTTTTTTACATCCCCGACATTTGTTTTGATTGACATACACCTCTGGGAATGTGCATCGCTCCTTGAGACCGATCTTTTATCGAAGAAAGACTACAGGCATTCCTTTTCATTTTATTCCCAGTAGTTCCTTTTGACAGTTCCTTCAAAGGAAATAATGGTACTTTTTCTTCCCATTAGTTCCTTGGAAACGATTAAAGGAACCAATGGGAAGAAAAAGTACCATTAAATCCTTTGAAAAAAGGAACTACTGGGAATAAACGTTCCTTTTTCTTAAATGGGAACGTCGCAGAATCGTACTTAATTAAACTCAGGTACCTACTGTCTTTATATTTTTATTATATTCAATTCGAACAAGTGGTTTATTTATGAAAAGTTATGTATAAAGAGACTACGCAGTTTAATATTTTTTAAGATTTTTTTACAAGCTAGATGTCGATCTCGATTAAGTACTCAAAATTTGGCACAATTTCATCGAACCAACAAAACATACCTAAATAATTAAATGACTAGGAAGAATAAATAACTGATATATTTAAATGCAAAGTGATTAGATTAGCTCAACATGCTAAGTACATTTACATTTAAAAAAACACGCACATCTTATTTCAACAACTGCTAACGCCATCTGTCGATCTATATAAGCATTATGAAAGTATCAAACCATATCGTGTTGTAACATAACGCCGTTAGATGGCGTTCATTAACATAATAAGTTTCTGGTTCATTCACTAACATTAAACTAATTTTGATACAATCTAATATTGCCAGCCGACGCACGCAAATTAAACTTTATTTATAAAGAGTAAGTATTTACATTATTACAAAGTAGGTACCTACCTACCGAATTTCTAAATATTTCTTCTTTTTATATGAAATAATGCAGTGTCAAAATTTTAATTAAGATTATTATAAAACTACGACACATTATGCAACACTATCAAACCCAATTCTTACTATAAAAATTCTCTACTTCACTTATTATAGGTAGGTAATACGTATTTTAAATAGAAACGGGTTAATATATAAAAATTCAATACTGAATTTGGCACATTAATTTAAAAAGGATAATCATTAAATATTTCTAAAAAAGACAGTATTTCTTTTATTTCACAATAAGAAGCTAACTGGCACCAAAAACAATGATAATACTAGATGGGCCCCTATTAAATAAAGTGACAATTTGTCAAATTGTCATGACAATTAGGTTTACATTGCGGTTTAGCTATGAGTAGTTTGTTCTATTTTCAAATTGGTTGACGCAATAGATATAAAATTGTCATGACAGGTGACAAATTATCACGTTTTTTAAATACGGCCCTGCTTGATTACGGGATACATGCATCACTGATTAAAATAGAGGAATGTATTTGAATCACATTATTTTTTACCATATCTTGAGGTAAATAGCAGACTCGTGCTTGAGTATTTAGTTAGACTAATGGTATTTTTATCTATCTTTATTTCTCTTCTTTCTATCTTTATTGGGTATACTTTATGAGAGTTTTTCAAGTTGGCTATCTTCGGTGACGAAATCTTTAAGACTGAGGGAAAAATATTTTTACAATTTCAATATCGAGCAGTACAAAAATCCTTTCATACAAAGTTACTCTGGCAAAGTTAATCCAAACAGAAATTGCAAAATTGATAACATTTTGCAACATTTTTAGGACAGAAAAAGATTTAAAAAATGAATGCGGCTTACTTCTAAATAATGGTCTAGGTATTTATAATATAATATTAATTTTCATTGAATTAATAGGTCAGTGGCACTAAATATTTTCGCTACAACTTTGCACATCAGTTATGACCGGAATCATATTAGGCAAAGATCAGTCGTTGAAATTATATTTAGTATAATTATCAGCGTGGTTATGGTAGCCCTTATGCTTTATGTATCTGCCTTCAACTGTCGTCTGCACACAGCTGTTGCATCCCAAACGCTTCCGGTCCCTGCAGGTCCAGTTTATGGTGTTTTGGTACCTGTTATTGATCCAGTACTTATTGTCTTTGTATATCAACACCATGCTGCCTGTGCGGTGCGATGGTAAATAGTATATTTCTGGAACCACAATCATTATTACATTACCTGCACAAAATTACAATGGCAATTTTTAAGTTAGGCGTACCACATACATATATTGTTTTTTATTCGTGTGAAAATTACAAAGACAGGTAAAGTTATTATCACAGTCTGCAGTATAATTTACACTGTGTTGTTAATAAACATGTTAGTTACACACATACAACTTAAAGTTAGTGATTCCTTTATAAAATTCTTTACCTCACGTTTGTAGAGCTGAGATGTTGATGATTTTAGGTCAACTTTTGTTTGACTTCTCCGCAAATTGTTAGTCTGCAGGCACCTGAAAAGTTGGTTTGTAACACGAAACCAAGTAGGTGTTTTAAGACAAATTGCAAAATGATTTTCTGACAATATTTGTAAAAAAAATAACAGTTTAAGACGAAAGATGTTAATACACGCACACACCTTACTCGACATTACTGCTTTTGACATAAATCTAATATTAATGTGCAATTAGTGTTATTAATGGGATAATAAAAACAATTTTTACTAGAATACTGTATTTCTAAAATATTGACAAAATGTATACCTACGTACTAGCAGGTCCCTACAGCAAAAACATGCAATAAGACATCTCAAGTATACTTAAAAAAATAATAAGTACATCACATGATTTCATAAAAATAAAATTATTTTCAAACTTATGTACAATATAACAAAATGTATCAATAATATTCACTCTTGACAGATAGTTTAAAAACGTCTTTGTCTTTAATAAATCTACCGTCTAAACATTGCCTTAAACGAGGAGGGTTATGAATGTGTTTCCCTCTGAATATGGAAATGTAGTCTCTGCCGTCTAATCCCTTGTATGTTATGACATCTGCTCGGCATCCGTGCACGTCTCTTGATGAACAATACCATTGCTTCTTCCCGTGGGCTTGGTGATTCTTCATATAAAATGTGAACCCGTTCAACATTAAAAGACCGGCTCCAGTTCTTCCAGGTATGAATATAGCTGGTACAGCTGTTGTGAAAAACCAAAACATTAATACCTTTTAATGACAGTGGGAAATAAAACTACCGTATTCTAGTTTATTTATTTAATATCTACGTCATGTTTCCTTAAAGGTTTTGTGTAATGAAAACTCTTTGAAGAAACATTACTATTTTATTACCAGGGAATTAAGTTTGGGTTAGGAAAAGGAGATAGGATGGTAAATAAGTAGACATTCCACTGCGCAACCTTTATTAATTAATTTTCTTTTTTTGTTTTTTTTTCATTTATTTATAAAATAATTTAGGATTACAATTTTATTCAACTTAATTTAATATAATTAAATACATAAAAAATAAAAAGTAAAAATTATTTAAAAAAATTGTTTTAGTTTTTGATTTAAAAAAGTTCGATGTAATGGCACCATGGTTTAAAAACCACAAAAGTTAAATTATAGAAGTACTCCCAATATATTACAAGAAGGCAGATACTTTTTTAACTATACCATGAGAATATAGCAAATGTAGTATTTAGTATTAGTAAGCTTTCATAGTTTTCTTTGTTAATTTGCAAATACGTAATGCTAAAAAAAATTAAAATAAATAAATGTAATAAATAAAATGGTGAATAATTATCACAGGAATCAAACCTGCTATCAATACTTGCTATTATTAAGTATTTTGATGATCATATTGCAAGATCCTTAAGATCATCACATTGCTAACTCAATCCGAATAAAAGTAATGGGATTCGAACCCAACATTAAACAGTATACCTAGTTTGCTTTTAATTGATAATTTGAATAAATATTTGGTTGACCCAAGGTCATGTGTATTGGAGACCCTGTTTCTCTGACTTATAATTTACATTATTACTATCTTCCAGGCGCAACTTCGTCCGCGTGAATATTCAGAAAAAAAAATCCCTTAAGAGTAGGGATGCTACCTGTACTATATTATATAGTATCGTACTATATTTCAGTCAATTGTACTATATGTTATAGAAAAAATATATAGTATGAATAATACTATATTTTCATCGGTGATTCAGTTGTTGCACTCTTTACATATTTAGAGTGGCTGGAACGAACCCACAACGCAGCATTGGGAATTTCCGAATGATGTACTATGTTTAGGTACTATCTTTTTTCCTGAATTTTCCAAAATTACTATATTTTTTGCAATGTTTTGAAAAAATACTATTTTACCTCCAAAAAAAGGTGGCAACCCTACTTAAGAGCTTTTGACTGCGATAGAAAGTATCCTAATCTTTATAATATAATATTAATCCAGGCTATAAACTATCTGTGTGGCCAATTTCATCCAAATCCGTTCAGCCGTTTTTGCGTGATTGAGTAACAAACATCCAAACTTTCCCATTTATAATATTAGTAGGATTACAATCATCCAGACTAAAATATACTTTTCTTCTATGAGGATCAAAAAGAATTACACAGGAATCAAACCTGCCAACCAGCCTAATGTATGATAACCAACTTACACTATACTTATATCATAATCCTAAAAATTTAATGGGAATCGAACCCATAAGGCTCCGTAATGCGAAATCATTTGTCTCTGTCTTTTTCTTTACATCTAAAGAGTATGGAAAATAACCTCACTTCAGCACTTTTTCGATGTTTTTCGTTGTTTTTTCATCATTATCTTTAGTACAATTATCTTTCTTGAAAAAAAGTTATTGGAGCAACTGCACAGTACGTCAAAGTGTATTTTGATGTAGAATTCAATACATTTCCACTATTATTTACGCCAAAAATATGGCCCGCGACAAGCGCTTTCAAAGAAGTTCTGATATTCTTTTCCAATCATCTGTGAGGTTAATACGCAATTTAATACTTGTAGCAACTAGATAATCTCTTTAGCTTGTCATAGGTTTTTTTTTGTGGCTACAACTTTACATTTTCTATATAAAAATATGGCCCTATTATGGTCCCATAATAGTAAAATTTAACATAAATTTTACTTTCCATCTTTATGGGAATCGAACCCTTGGATGTTGAAATTTTTTTTTTTTGAAGTTCATGGGAATCGAACCCATGGATGTTAAAAGTTGATTTTTTTACTTTTGAAGTTCATGGGGATTGAACCCATGAGATGACATACCTGTAAAGTTAAACAAATTATGTTTATGAACTTCATGGGAATCGAACCCATTGTATGAAATCTTCCAAAAAATATATTTACTTACCAATGGGGTTTGAACCCATTCTCCAAAAACATCCCAACTACCTAATATAAGTCAACTTAATCCAACATTTGATGCTCAAACATCTGTTTACACGTATTCGGGATTTTAACCTATAATTTTAACATTAATGTTTGTATATTTGTATCATATTTCTTTCCGAGTTTAGGGGAGTCGAACCCAATAACTTCTTTATTATATTTCACTCATTTGCAAACAGGTAATCTAAACATCTTTCCTGCCATTTCTTTCAAAGATAATAAACTTCCAGTCTTCCACTAAAAGCTGTTTAATTATTGTAACGTTATGAGCATATATGATAAAATTGAATACCAAATCCTAATTGAATCTTACAATTCTGACTGTGTAATAGAAAAAAATAGACCTAAGTATTTGAGAGCAGTGCCTTACCTAAATAAGTACCACCTACCTAAACACAACAACTTGTATGGGAAAAGAGTTTCCAGATATTTGATACCTTTTTATCTAAATAAATTACCCTGTGAACTACAGATTATGTACAAAGAAAATATCAAAGCATTTCGGTTTAAGCTTAAACAGTATTATCTACCTAACAAAATATGTAAAATCAGCGACTCGCCGTCACCCAGATAAACCTTGTGAGGTGTTCATGGTGCGGCAATGTGTAAAATAATATGTATCTAAAGTTTATTGAATAAATGATTAATAATAATAATAAACATACCTAAATTAATGTCTAATAATTAAAAACTATTAACCTATTAAATATTACAACCATCAAATATTGGGGATCGAACCCAATTTTATTTAGTTAGTTTTGTGTATTAAGAAACTTGACGACAATACTTTATCGAAGTCTAACAAATGTATTAATGTCTTTGAAAATTAAGAAAAACTGGCCTAGACCTGGTTTTTGACATTGTTAAATTAGTTGTTATGGTGTGTTTGTTATCAAACTAAAGTTAGTAAACAGAAATATGGGACAAGTGCATGGTTAACAAAGACTAAGTGAAAGCTTTTATATTTTAACATTAAACAGTGTTTTGTTCGAATTGGTAAAAAGAGGTATTTAGAAACAAGTACTGTTTATGATTCTCATAGCATAGTAAGAATTTTTCATGCATTTGTAAATATCTGCCTCCAGTTTAGCATGGTACAAATAGTGAGCATGGAGTTTTGTTGTTAGATAAATTTTCATAAAATTCTGGATTTTAATTGACTTATTTATATTGGGCAGTCTTCGGTAGAAGCTTATTGACTATTACTCACCGAACCGCAGGCAGGAACAGGGTACACAAACCCTTAAAATAGCGGGAACGAAAACTAACCTCATAGCAAACACTTCACCCATTTTTAAATGCACTTCTACACTACACTATGCCATTTTATATACAAACACTTACACTTTGGCACTTTCTTGAAAGGAAAAAGACTTTAAAACAGCATGTTTTGAAACAAAAGTACACGCAAAACATCATAAACATTTTGACATTACAATTTGCAAAACCCACGAAAAATACAACGAACTCCACTAACGGTGATTTCGCGAACGCGGTTATTAACACGAAATCAACTCTATTTCGATGCAGTTTACGCGAACTTAACATAGAAGAAACTAAAACAACAATAATTAAATAGCATCGAAAGAGTTATTTTGACATTTTACGTTCTCGACTCGACTCGGTAATAACGCGGTGGCTATTCTAAAACCGGTTGAAAGCAAAACGACTAGCTTCTGTCCTTCACTTTCATCAATTGTAAGATAAGGATGGCAACATATGCATACCACGAAACCACGTTTATTCGATTGTCGAAAGTTTAGAATCGGACCTTTTCATTGACAAGATAGAGGTGGTGGAGATAAGTTGAGTCTATAGTATTTTATTATCTGTGGTTGAGATCATAGACTAAAATATGAGAGAACCGTAGACGAGGGCCTAGTACGAGTTGTGTTTCTCACTCACCTCACTTTGTGAATAGTATCGAGTGAAAGAGAGGAAATCATGCGAGTGAGTGAACGAGTGAAAGAGAGAAAACAAGTTAACTATTCGCAAAGTGAAGTGAGAACAAAAAACCAACTCGTATTCTACTAGGCCCTCAGATTTCTCTGTCTACGGAGAGAACACTTTTGAAAAGAAGGTGGGCCCCTGCGTGGGTGAGTGTTTTTCAAAGGTACTTACACTAAAATGCGATTTTTAACTATGTACAAGTGTACAAAGTGACCAACTTCAGAGCGCTTGCGGTACTAAACCATAGATAAAGTACTAAACGACGTATTTTAATCTGTCATACATTCTTGGGTGATATTTTTTTTACATTTGAAAATGGCGTCGTACAGTCGCCATATTTACTTTTTTTTTCAAAAAAAATATACTCACTCGGAATGATGTAAGGATTCTAACGATGCCCTATACATCCAAATCCGTTGAGCCATTTAGAAGTACGGTGGAATAAAGAAACTCACATACCCACAAACATACATGAACCCTAAACACATAAACACTCCTTTTTGGGCAGTCGTGTAAAAAACATGCCGGCCTAAGCCACGCAATCGCTGTGGACGGCGTGTGTAGAGAAACAAAGTTTTGTGTATGTGTTATTGACGAATGTTTTCGAAAAAAAATCGCTATGGACCCGGCTTAAGTCATCGATCGCCATCGAGTACATTTTAGGCCGGCCACATACAGACGGAATCACGCAACGGAATTCCGTACGTACGTGATTCCGAACGCAGCAGCTGCATACAAAATCTATGGGCTGCCACACACAAGCGTGTTTTTTCCGTACGGAATCTTCATACATTGTCGAAATTACGTTCGGCGGGCTGATTATCTAATTAGAAACCACCTAGCGACCGGTTGCAGTTCATAGATGATAGTGATCCATTGCTACTTCTTTTTGGATTAAAAAAAAACATACCAAAGAAAAGTAGCAATGTATGTGGAATGAAACCGGTCGCTAAATAGTTTCTTTTTAGATAATCAGGGTGCCGAATTCCGTTACGTGATTACGTCTGTGTGTGGCCGGCCTTATCAATGGAAAGTAAAATATTGAACATTATATGCCGGGTCCATAGCGTGTGTTTTGCTCTACTACACAATCAACAAAACCATCTCAACATTCAACAAAAAAAACGTAAGAGGATTTTGTTGAATGTTGAGATGTTTTGTTGATTGTGTAGTAGAGCAAAACATGCGCTATGGACCCGGCAGTAGGTAAACAAAAAATACTTCCCATGGTTATAAAATGTATACTGTGGTGACGGATGACTTAGCGGTTGGTCTGCTGGAATGTACCCATTGAACGCCTTGCATAAAGTTGGTAAGCGCCATCTAGTTATTTCAATAGTACTACATGAAAACCCACAGACAAAGTGTTTCTTCATGTATTATTTTAAAGCATTGTACTTACTAACTACTAACTACTTACTTACTAACTACTTAGTTAGGTAGGTAGCAAAGTAATAGATGGCGTTTATTACGAAAAGTTATCCTATCCATATCCTAACTTTTTTAACAGCTGCATAAAATAATGTGGTTCAATGGGTATATCCACAGAACATAGAAGTAGTTGGGGGGAAAAATGTTTTTTTTGTTCTGTGGGTATATCCGTTTTAGTAAAAAAGGACGTTAGTTGGCTTTCCGATGTTCAATCAAACATATTGTACGTCATGATCACTAGATGAGCTAAATAAAACTCACGGCGAGTTTGGGAATTTGCGTTTTAAAACAAGTTTGTGAAAAATCTACTACGATCGAAGGCCTAGCAAACTAATTCAGTAAAGCGTGGTAAAGCAGAGATCTTAAAGTGTGGTCCACGGCCCCCTTAGGGGTCTGTAGCATGTGTATCACAGGGCCCAGAGTAGGGTTGCCAACTTTTTTTGCAACAAATATAGTATTTTCAAGATTTTTAGTGTAAAAATATACTAGATGGCGAAAAAGTCCAAAAAATATAGTAGGTTGGCGTTTTGTATGGAGGATTTTAAAGAAGTTGCATTTTTCATACTTAAAACATTTTCATAATTTATTTACTAACCATAAACACAAGCGTTTAATCTCAATTTTTTGTTGCTTTTGTTTAATTTTTTCACTTGAAAAAATATAGTAGTTTCGCCTACTATATATTTTTTCAAAAAATATAGTAGGCGAGCTCTCAAAATAGTAGGATACTAATAGTAGGGTTGGCAACCCTAGCCCAGCGGTCCGCACCGTAATTTAACTACCAATAAAAGTGTGTGTTTTTTTAATAAGGCTTGTTTACTTTTCCTAAAATATTCTTCGACAGGGTCCGTGGATTTTTTTGAATTCTGTAGGTGGGCCGTGCGTGACTGCAAAAAGTTTAAAGCTTCGTACAGACTGAAGCGAATTCCGCGCGAAATTCGCGAGTGCGACCACGTAACTCAAAGCGATAGCCATAGCCATAGCCATTGTCAAAGAAACTGCTATGGCAATGGCTATGGCTATGGCTATGGCCATTGCTTTGAGTTACGCGATCAAAATCTGTCAAAATGAGCGACGCGCGTGATTCGCTCGCCTCAGTCTGTACGAAGCTTAAAGCCGTGAGCACTTTGGACGCGTTTTCGTACGAATTTTACTCGTGTGAATAGGCACACGCACGAACTATCCCGACATTCCCGACCTTCCAATTACTATGGGAGCACTCACACTGGGTGCGAGTTAGTCGTACGTATACATACGTATACTTCCGACGTCCGAATACAATCCGAACATGTTGGGATTTTATAACACTTTCGTACGTTCAGAAGTTAAAACTTAAAAGTGGATGCAGAAAAGTTTATTAACTTAATTTACGAACATAAAAATGGTTGTGGGATCAGAGTGATTCAAGTTACCATTATTTACGTCGTAGAGATTATTTCCTCTGTGTTTATGTCTTCCATATTATGATAAAATTCACCTAGATCATGCCATTTTAATATTATATTTCACGCATCCATTCGGTTCTACAGCAGCGACGACAAGGCCGTCGCAGTCTCCAAGACATAAAAGTTTAGATCACGCTACAACCATAGATGACTTCACAAATGTGATATCTACTACCTATTTGACGGAGAAAAACGTATTTAGTGTGTCAGGATCATACGTTTACGTACGATGCAAATTCGTATCCAAAGTGCTCACGGCCTAAAGCCGGCCATATACGCTAGGTTATGCATGATGGTTATGCCTGTAAGGTCAAAACCGTCATGCATAACCGAGCGTGTGTGGGATAAAACTGCATGCCTGTCATGCAAGCCGCTCGGTTATGCCTGTGGTTATAACCTAGCGTTATGCATGACGGTTTTGCATGAAGGTTTTGCATGAAGGTTTTGCATGAAGGTTTTGCATGAAGAATTTGCATGAAGGTTTTGCATGATGGTTTTAAAGCCTTAAATATTGAAGATGGGTAATTTTAATGAAAGAAGACTTCATTTTGTTTATAAAAATATATGGAACTGCATTCAATGATTTTTGGAAAATCGCCTGCCTTAACCAGGAATCGAACCCACCAAAAACGAAAACATTTTTGTATTTATTTTTACAACACCAATCGAAAGGGTTACTTATAAGGATTACTTTTTTTTAAGTGACACTGCATCTTAAACAAATGGAAGGCCATGAAATTTAACATTTAAAATTTAATAATTACGGATTTCATCAATTCGTATCGAATCAGTCAATCAATTAAAAAAAAATCTTTGAATGCAGTTCCATATATTTTTATAAACAAAATGAAGTCTTCTTTCAGTAAATTTTCCTACCTTCAATATTTAAGGTACTTTCCCTTCGTGTGGCAAAGTTTTGGGACACCCTGTATATTTAATAATATGCTTATTTCATCTAAATGAATTAATTCTGCTAGAAGTCATTCATCCCAAAAATATAAGTGAAGAAATCTGAGGGACAGGGCAAATACCGGGGGTGGGGGTACAGTTCTTTTTTAATTGCTCCAATGCCAACCACACCACACACGCTAGGTTATGCATGACGGTTTTGACCACAGGCATAACCGAGCGGCGTGCATGAGCGGCTTGCATGAAGGTTTTGCAGCTTGGTTAAAACTGTCATGCGTAACCTTACGTGTGTGCTCTCTATTGAACTCGGTTTTGCATGAAGGTTTTGCAGCTCGGTTAAAACCGTCATGCATGACCTAGCGTATATGGCCTGCTTAAGAAACACAGCTGTAAGCGTCACCGCTGACGGGCGCTTAATCGCTGAGCGATTTTTTGTAGCCCAGAATAAAACATATGGAGTTTAATACGTAAACGCTCACGAGCTACAAAGAAAGTGACATTATGAATGATTTGAGTTATATGCCTCCGACTGCATGTTTATAATGTTGCCTTTAATATTTAATCTTGTTTCCATCTTTTCAGTTGACTTGTCTTTTTATGCAGGAGGGCTTTTAATTTTTTTAAATTTATTTCTTTTTAGTTATTATTTATTACAATCATGATATACCTTTTTGAAATCCATTTAATAAGACATTTAATTTGACACCCATATTTCAGTATTCTAAAAAAAAAAAAAATTTTCCACTACGTATAATAGCACCGTGCAGCCGCCATGTTGGTTTTTTTATAACGCCACTTTCTTAAGAACCCTTGGGCTGACAAGACAGATCTAACGATATGTTAATCATGGAAATCCGTTCAGCCGTTTAAAAGATATGAGGTAATAAAGAATATTACATACAAACAAACATACTTACTTACATACTTACAAGATACGCGCGAAAAACATAACCCTCTTGCAGTCGGGTAAAAATTGCAGTCGGGGGACTGTTTTGTGGAAGAATTTTTAATCAAAGAAATTTATTATTTTTATTTCACACATTTTAGTGACAAATTATATGGTTTTTTAAATGTGCTCAGTAATGCATTCGGCAAGGCATTGTTTGTGGGTATGTGAATTTCTTTATTCCACCATAATTTCTAAATGCCTTAACGGATTTCGATGTTTGGGTTATCGTTAGAATCCTTTTTTATAAAAAATATCAATATAGGTAGCGACTGCACGACGCTATTTTCAAATGTGAAATTTTTTTTTTCTTTTATTATTGTAGAACGCCTTAGGTAGGTGTAGGTAGGGTACTTTTGTCATAATTTCAGCCTTCGGCACTGGTGGGAACCCAACATGCATCAAAAGAGAATTCTTGAGATGCATGTTGAGCGCGTAGTCTGCACACTAGTGCCGCGGGAATGTGATCTTTAGTGCCTAAATAAAGATGAAATTGCGGACTCTCTGTAGTGCACTCCGAAGAAGGTTTGTGGTACTTTTTTTTTAATCTGTCGTTTAGTTTAATGGAGTTTTTCTGATAAAAGTGGCCACTTTTGGTACATTTGCCTATATACTACTAACTACAACGAACTATATTTTACATAGGTTATTGTTTGTAAATAAACTATAGAATCTTAGCTTCAACCGGTACATGTGAATTTTTGTTATATTATGTACTTAGCGAAAAATAAATTTAATTGAGATGTCGGCGCCACTGTGGCGGCACTAATCGCCTTAAGTGCACCTGCGCTACGTTCGTCGTCGCTCGTACCTAGGGTGTGCAAGCTTCAACACCTTAACATTTTACATAAATAAAACCTACTTTAATACTTATAATATTTTGTATGTCGTCAGCAAAAAATAGGCAATTCAAATGCTTATTCAGCAAACATTAAAATATTGGAATAAATACCTAACAGCACATAGGAAAATTATATTGCCACATTATTTTTGATCATATTATATACTATTTATTATTATGAGGTATTATTGTGATTCAATTACACACATCAACTTTGTCTAGGGATACCAGGTGTTATTTTCATGCAAACGAGGTAACTTTGAGATAGAAGAGATTTAGATCGCTATACACATCCAACTGATCTGACCAGCATTCTAAAAACGTAATGGACATGTTTAAAAAAACCGCGAAAATAGCATGAAAATGTATGGAAATCCTCAAACTGAGAACTCTAACCCATTAATCTTTTAGAATGCTGATCAGACCAATTGGGTGTGTATAGCGATCTGAATCTACTCCATTCAGTCCCTGGATGGCCATCATCAGATTACAGCACGGTACATCCCTGGTAGAAAACCAAGGCTTCGAAGTTACCTCGTTCGTATGAAAATAACACCTGTATCCCTAGACAAAGTTGATGTGTATAAGTACCTATAGAATAACGTGAGAATGAAAAATTTATTACGATTGAACTTCGACTGAAACAAAAAATTCTTATAGGTACAAATAGCTCTATCACAGTTTCGCAATAAAACTGTAGCTTTATAATAAAAGTACCTAGGTAATTTATATATTGGATGAAATTCAACAGAAAAATTCGTTATATGAATTATCAAAGAGATTGCATAAATAATCATCGAAGAGGAACATCCTTGCTGAATGATTATTATCCTGATCCTCAAGAAATTCAGGCTTACAATAACAACAATAGGGTTAAATTCCCACAGAGACAATCAACATATTTTTTGCCGGTTAGTTCGACCAACTTTATCGGTTAACTAGACCTTAGAGTCCCATAACTTAATCTAGTTTGTTGTACAACTGAGCTGCATACTACAATAAAAAGCATTGCTACATAAAATAGTAAAAAAGTACCTAGGTACTTAAGATTTAAGAACTTTACCTAAGAAAGTTAATTAGGTACTAATGTGTAAATCAATTTACACAGTTTTTTTTCTTATTTAAGTATGTTAAAACCATATTCGCAGAATATAAATTTTTTTGGCTCATCAGTAAACAAGTATCTATTTTGCGCCGGAAAAAATCCTTCTGGTATCAAGAAAATAATAAAGGTCTTTTAACACAGTGACGCCCATAAAAGTTGGGCACAATAAAATAGAACCGTTTCAAACTTTTATAATCCATTTGGTACAGAAACTGGCTGAAAATAATTGTCCTTTGTTTGTTGCGGCCAAGATGAGACATAAAAGTGAAAAGGGTTTTCAAAGTAGGCTTTACGCAGCTTCGAATATTTTATTTTGCTAAATTTATGGTTTTATTGTAGTAAAGTTTTGTTGTTATTATGATAAGGGCAGATTTTGTTTCTATTGACCTCAGGCAACCCAGTATTTTAATAATCCGGCTATAATTCTTATCTACATTTTCATTTTATAAACAAGCAGGTGCTGAAAATTACGGTCATATTTTCTGACTTAATTAATAAATATTTTTTATTTTTTTATTTTTATTTATTTATATATACATAATTATACGGGATAGACCCAATTACATAATTATGTGGTAGGTACTACAAACATAACTCAAGTTGGTTAACAAGAGATTTCGAATTGTCAACAAATACATCAAAGTCAGGGTAGGTAACCAAGAGCGCGTTGAGTGCCTCATGCATGCGACACAGCGGCGACTGCCTACGCGCCACCGTGCGACATGGTGGACGCGCAAACAGTCGATGCCTACGACTGGAGCGAATGCGTAAATAATTCTCAGGCACATATAGCCGAAATAATTGTTCCACACATTCAGGCGAGTCCATACTCCCACGCAAAATCGCTATAGCGGTTGAAATCTCCAATCGAGCTCGCCTGACTTCCAAAGAGTTCATCCCCAGCATTCCCAGCAAGAACTTAGTAGGGTACATAAAAGGATAATAACCATATATCCGCTTATAGTAGTAGCGTAGAAAAGCCTTTTGAACCTTTTCCAACATAAGTCTGTACTTGGCCTCATGAGGTACTTAGATAAAATAAAGTTTACTTAGATTTTTCAACCATTTGTCTGCCACAGAGTAAATAATGCTGTGCGTGTTATTATTTTACTGATGAACTCAACTCAATTTTTGTAAAAAAAATAGGTACTTAACACTATAGGTATACCTACATACACTCTGTTTATAAGTAAGTCATGTTCATGAATTTCCATTTTATCAATAGCATGTAAACTCAAGAGAGATCTAAAATTAATATTTTTAAAAAGGTAGCTAGGTAGGAAGGTTTGTAATACCTACTCTTATATTAGCACGAACAACTATCAAGAAAAACGCGTGTAAAAGTACTCGATAGGGTAATTCTCTATGGAAAATCTCATTTCGCTTTTCGGTGGTATATAGATGGCGCTGTACAAATTTGCTATACAAAATTACATTATCGAATCTTTTTACGCGCGTTATTTTTTTCGACAGCTGTTCTTACCTACTATACGTGTTAATAAAAAATATTCTAGAATCATTTTATTCTGAAAGAACTTGAAATCCATCTATTTAGGCAAATCATTTTCTGACCAAACTACGTTCTGTTGGCTGAATATTTTGCGATCGAATAGGACAAACACAACAGGACTTGTTGATTAGAGGATAAGGTTGTATTTCGCCGAGCAGAAGGCTAACGAGCGAACGTGACGCTGACACTATGGAGCTAGTTTAATTGTCCTACTGGACGTGCGTAATTAGATGAAGTAAGGAAGGTTACAGAACTATGCTACTAAGATTTTTTGTATGGAAAAAATGGAAAAAAATTAGAAATACATGTTTTCGGCCTTTAGCACAGTTTTCAGGCGAATATGCGACATATTCTAACCACAAAACATTAGTAGGTGAGTACTACATAATAAGTGGACGGTTAAACTGTGATAATACTGTTTTTAAATAGGTGGATGGATACCCCACCAAAAGTGGCGCACTCAGAGGTTTATTTAATAAGTTGTTAATTTTAATAAAACTTAACGTTGAATTTTAGTACCCATAGCCTATTTTTAGAAGGTATCGTTACATTCCCTTGTAGTCATTGTAGAAGTATGTAGATTGCCAAATTGTCCAAAACCACCACTTTCAGTCAATTTTGCTCAAGAAATAACTAAGAGGGAATATAATAAAATGATACCGTCTAAAAATACTAGACTATGGTTATTAAAATATCCAAGTTAGTTTTGTTTAATTAATTATGTTTTATAAACTACAATACCTATATATGTATATCGCGGTATTACTGTCGGAGTACTTACCGCCTTTATGTTATACTTAAAAGTGACAATCCCTTTTCGGCTTTAAAAAAAAAGTAGAAGAATCTCAGTTCTGTTGATTTACAATTTTTTTCGTCGGTCGTGCCACAGTTTTATTGTAATACTAATAAATAATAGGGATCTGAAAACAGCTTTGCCACAAAAGATTTTTTTCATCTTATAAGGCTTAGCACGCACTGCGATTAATCGCGAGCGGTTTAGGAATAGCTGAAAACGCAAAACCGCATGCAAACACGCACTGCGGCCGGCGTTTTGCTTAATTTTATATCAGTACCACCATACTATTACTATGGGACACAAAAAATCACGCGTTTACGAACCGCGGTCAAAACGTAGCAAGCACGCACGATTAGCACGCTTTTTAAAACAGTCACTGAAAAAGTCACAAATGCATCGTGCGCTTATTGTACACTCAATAGTAAACTTATGTGCTACATTTTTTGGCGGTTTCATACTTGCGATAAAATGTGTATGCGTTTAATCGCAGTGCGTGCTAAAGTGTTGAAAACAAAACGTTTCTCTTTTCTTTCTGAATTCGAAATTAAGCCGCGTTGACATGTCAAGGTGGCGTGAACAAAACAGCTACCTAACCTTTTAATTTGTTTTTCAGTTGTGATTTACTATGACAACAATACTGAATAAGCTAGACCAAGTTTGTTAATAATGGACAAATGTCCCGCTTTATTCTGGAATGTACCGTCCATGTCCCGCCGCCCTGGCGACAGGCGGTACGTGACAAATTAGTGTGGACGACAGTAAGGGGCGGAGCAGACGCGCGACAAGATTATTGACGAATACATTTTTTTTATAAATAGATTCGTTACTTTTAAATAAAATTCGTATTTATTTAGTAAACTAGCGGCCGCCCGCGGTTTCACCCGCGTGGTTCTCGTTCCCGTGGGAATATCGGGATAAAAAGTATTCTATGTTTTAATCTAGGCTATCTACTATCTGTGTGCCAAATTTCATCCAAATCCGTTCAGTAGTTTTTGCGTGATTGAGGAACAAACATCCAAACATCCAAACCCACAAACTTTCACATTTATAATATTAGTAGGATAACTTAATTGACGGGTGTGGTTTAAATGGTTAGCAAAATAAGTATTCGTATTTTGGTGAGCAGAAAAATATAAGTATTCGGCCAGCCAAAATAGTTTGTTGGTCAGCAACTTTTGGCTAGCAAAAATTTCTTAATAAATCAGCAATTAATTGTCATTCTCGCTAGCAGCAAGTAGCTGCTAGCTGAATATACTTTCTATATGTTTGGTGTTAAATTTCCGTCAATGGTGAAGCTCTAGTTTAGTTTATATTCTGGAACAATTATCTACGTCTACGCGACGATTCAAGTGAACTCTTGCTCGTCTCGTAGTCGTTGCGTCTTGACGATACGCTTACGAGGCGACTACGCTTCTGATCCGTGTGCTGAGGGCCTTTGGTAAGCAACGTTTAGGACCACGCAGTCTGCACACAAGCGCCGCTGTTGAAATAAAACAATGCTTAAATAAAGACGACTTTGTGCATTAGGTATGTCTCTGTAGTGACTGAAACTAAATAACAGGCTAGAAAATATTGTTTAAGTTATAAAAAGTACCATAAAGTTTCTTCGGAGTGCACTACAGAGAGACAATTCATAATTAACACCTTTAAGCACTATGATTTTTTCTAATGGCGGCGCTAGTGTGCAGGCAGACTACGCGCTCTAAAAACACCGTTTCTGATGCTTCGCCGGCCGCCTACCGCGGCACGCTCGCTCCGCTCGCTTGGCTCGCGCGTTAAGTCGCAATTCTAACCTAACCTAACCAAAAGAGAACTTTTAAGACTAATTTGCGCCTCTCTGTCTACCCTGCTTTTGTGTATACCCCCTTTTATTACCAAATTTTGGGGGAGATCCTTTACCCCTTCCCCCTTACCCTCCCCCGTTTCCCTTTCCCATCCAACTTCGCCTCCCCCCTCCCATCCCCTACCTTCTCCCCCTTCCCCTACACCGGACACCATCCCCCTCCTCCTCCCCCTCGCCCCTCAGTTTACTTTGCTAACTAATAATATTTGGAAATGTGATTTTAATTACTGACGATTTTAAGATTGTTTGCAGCCGGGCGATTCCGAATCGAAACTCGCAACTCACTTCGAAAGTCACCTCACTTCGCATGAGTTTGATATTGGAAATTAAATAACTTTAGGTTACATTATTAATTGAAATTCAAATTAAATAAATACAGAAGTAACCTGAAGTTTCCTGCAATTAATAAATTAGCCTATTATTATTTCTAATATCAAACTCGTGCGAAGTGAGGTGACTTTCGAAGTGAGTTGTGAGTTTCGTTTCGGAATAGCACGGCAGATCATGGTTTGCTGACTGATTTTAATTTAATGCAAACCATATATTTGTTTGCTGGCCAAATAATTAAAATACTGTTTTTTTTTTGCTAACCATTTTCAGATTAAAGGCACACAGGCTGCGTAGACAAGCGCGTAGTCAAGTGACGCACGTGAACCCCTGACACACCGGGTTACGCTTACGCTTACGTGCTGGGCACGCAACGAAACCGGTCCCTTGCGTAGCGGGCAACCATGTTTGCGACTCTAGTGCGCGATGTCAGACAAAGATAGTAAATGGAGTAATTTTTTCGCAATAATTCAATTTGTAAACAAATATAACTGAATACGTAGTCACGCGCGTAGTGACGCGCAGCAAAGATACGTGCGTGTAAGAATTTGTTCGGTGTGACGTCCAATAGGGAATGCCATTGAGTACAACGTCATTACTGCACGCACCAAAGCGTTGCGCTCTAACGTAGGTACGCAGCTTGTTTGTCTCATGGGAGCTGCAATGCGTAGGGTTACTCATCAGTCTACGTACACGCGTACGTTACGCAAGCGGTGTGCCAAGTCTCATAAAGTTTCAGACATTACGTCATGGTACGTCTACGCGTACGCATCCGGTGTTCGCACTTAATGGCAGATCAAAAAAATCTTCCTATTTTTAAGTATGACCATTACAACACTTCACTTGAAGCGCAGGGATTTCTATCAGGCCCCTATTTCACCAAATTGACATTTGTCAGTGACATAATGTCGGCAATTTTTACAATACTTTCCTTATTTTAATAGGGGACAATTTGTGTTGTGAAACAGGGGATATTTTTTACAAGTCGACAATTGGCTTTGATAACTATTTGAACATGACTGGAAATCTCAAAACCATTTCGAGGAATAAACTTTCGGTACAGTGTCTACTAATTAAATTTAAAAATAAGTATATTTTTAAAGATATTTATAATATTCAATAAAAAGCTTTAACCTTCAAATGACCTTCATATGACGTCATCACATACAGATCTCCCAGCCATAATAAAAAAAAAGAAAAAAAGGGCAAAGACAATTTTGACAATGAACTTGGCATTAGGGATGGTGGAAGGTGGAAGTGAAAAAATATCGATATAGGTAATATTTCTCAGAAAAAAATGGGATGAAATGGGATGATGACTAAGTAATGGATTCTAATTTTAAGGTATTGTAAAACATAAAAAATAGCAAAATAAACCCCTACGCGAAATTTTGGCTCGATTTGAAGAATTTTACAATGATTTTTAAGACTCAAAAGTTGGAAAAAATCAAAATGCTCCAGTGACAAAATAGTGTCGACTATTAGAATCCATACGTAATTACAAAAAAAAATGTTTTGGAAAAATTATTGTAAAAACATCTATCGATATATCAGAGTATTTAATATCGCCCGAAAAATATCGATTAATTTATCTCGTAATTTTTCCACATCCCTACTATTAAATGTTTGTAAATAGAAATAAAGTATGCACATATTTTCACAATGTTTATTATGTTATCCTGCAAATTTATCAGTCCACAAGCAATCGTTACAATTTCATCCATGTAGCCTACATCCAAAATAGACACAATACATACAATACATTTCGCAATTTGGGTAAATTGGGTGTGTCAGTTTTTACAAAGTTTTTCAGCTGAGTTTCCACTGGTAAGCATTTTTATTATAATTTTACCACCTCAAAAATTATTGTGGCAAATTAAGAAGGTAGGTTTGAACCGTCACAACTGGATTAAATGAATAAAATAGAAGAAATATTAACTATAACTTATATATTTACAAACAACCATAAAGTCATTATGACAGGTAATGACACTTGGCCGTTCTTTTTCTATAAGTAGATGGCAAAGGTTTTCCTTCTTAAACTTTCATGCCACTAATGACGTCATTCCGGTTGACCATATCCGCTCGACAAATATATTTATACAAAAATAAATACGGGACCAAATGTTAAAATATTCAAATTAGTTTCTTAAATTGGCCTAATCTGCAGTAAAAAAATATAAAAAAAAATACCTTTTATTTTTTAACCAAAGCCAATTGTCACGCAAACTTGACTCAGCTCCAATATCAAGAATTACTGACAAATCTACAAGTATGTCGACCTGTAAAAAATATCGCTGTTTCACAACATACTTGTCCCTAATTAAAGTAATGACAATTGTAAAATTAACCGACATAATATGTCACTGACAAATGTCGACTTGGTGAAATAGGGCCCTGATGTCTGTGAGGGTGGGTACTCACTTGGGTTCGCGAACCTCCGCGCTCCGCGAACATGCACCGAAAAAATCGTTTATCCTCTGCTGGAACAGGGCGCCCAGGTGTGTACGTGAGCGAACACGTATGCGAACTTGGTTCGCACAGGTACACACTGTAGCCAAAGTAAAAATATTTGTTTTTGCTATGGATCACTGTTCGAGGTTCGCGGAGCGCGGAGGTTCGCGAACCTAAGTGGGTACCCACCCTGACAGACGTGACATATCTGTCAACATGACAAGTGATGTTCACTTCCATGGGTGGATATCTGTTGAGCTACCGTTTTGTATTAGTTTTGTTTTGCGATGAGATAAATTAATATTCATCTGAGCTATTATAATACTCGTAGCTTTAAGATACCGTGTACATTTATGTCCCATGGGAAATAAAGACGAGATATTAGAAACAGAATTTAAATTTATTTATATATACTTCACTATGTCTCAGGAGGCTGAAGGCTTGTTCAGTTGCTCAAAAAATATTTTGAAATTGCTTTTTAAAGGTAAGAATGACGATAGTAACATGTATCATTTCAGGTGTATTTTACGAAAAATAATTAAACCATATCGTGGGTATCTGGAGAAGCACCTGGGACTTGAGATAACTATTTTAAAAATGTACTTATGTATAAGTATTTTAAAAATGTAGTGGCTGAAATAATGGTGTTGTATATTTTTTGTTTAAAATCGTCTCAGAAAACCCTTTTATTTGGTACCTATCTATCACACAAGATAGGTTTTGGACCATTTTTTTCCCATTCAAAAAGATGACGTTGTCACGGGAGAAATAAAATACCAAGCTGCAGTGTAGATTTGATCAAACGGCACAGGAAAGAAGCATCTTATTACGGCACAGTTGCATTTGTATTATGCCTCTTTTAAAAAATATATTATCTTTGGTATTATGTATTAAATTCACAGCTATTCACAGTTGGGATTTTATATTGTTACGTGCCGAGAGAAAATTTAAGTCTCGAGACAGCGAACACTCAATTATGAAGTACTTATTATTTTTCGGAACAAAAATAAAAATTGACATAATTTGAAATTGCAAAACAAGTTTTTACTCTGGGGAAAGAGGAACGCACAGCCACGTTACAACGTCATAACTTTTCTCTTAAGGAGTTTTTTGTAAGAACTGCTGCTCAAAGTTTTGATCTCGAGTAGGTTATATTACGTGTGCCAAACGGCTGTCCTGTAAGTATTGGGCTCTTACGCCGACCACTGACCAAAACGCTGTCAAAGTTAAAGTTATCGTCAAATGATAATGCTACCTATTTGTCGCGTCAAACTTGTCAAAGGACATCATGCTGGTTATTGTTATGGTTATAGTCCAACAAAACTAGCTTTATCGGGACATAATAAGATAACTGAAATTTTCTTTTTTTATGTCATAAATTAGTGTTAGTTACAGTTAAAATAAAATGAATTAAACATTTAGAAACTTTGCATAAAATTAAAAAAAAAATTACTACTGAGAAATACATTATTATTAAAACGTAAAAAATAAATGTTTAATTTTTGTCTAAAATGTTTAAAAAGACGCATCATAGCTTAATAAGATACAAGCATCGTAGTTACCATTTTGGCTTATCTAGATATTGAGATCAGATGAATACTGTGAAAAAAACGAACATGCGAATTTGGATTCAATTTAATTTTGCTATTAGGTGATAGCATTTTAATGCACCATAAAATTATACTAACAAGGTATTTGGTTAACTATTTTGCTTTTAGGAAAAAACTAGGTAATGTACGAAATCTCATGATTTTTATATGAAACGGTTACCACCCCGGATTTCTTACATCACATATCTTATTAATATTTGACACTTAATATCAATATCCGATAAACTAATAAAAACAACGAGTTTATTAATTATGTCCAGATAAAGCTAGTTTTATTGGACTATTATTGCAACTCAGCCTAAAGAGAACGCTACGCGATTTTTCTTTTTATTACAAAAATAGAAACTCCGTCACCATCACCACTCCGTGTTTGTTATTCGTACTTAGATGTCAACATTCAATTGAAACTGACAAATTGCATAAAAACTAATTTACTGTGACAGGGACTGGCCCAAAACCTCCCAAAACTAACAACTGCTTTGCATACAATTTAAATACGAACTTCAGCGAAATTTCATTATTGTAACGTGACCGTACTAGAATCGTATTAGTTACCTATTAAAACAATTAAAATGGTTAGTTTTTTCGATAATAGCATAAAATAGCAAAGTTTTGTAACCATTACGCCAATCTAGGATGAGTTTTGAATTCCGTACCCCACAGATTACAGAAACTCTATAAAACCTGTATATACCAACCTTACTAAATAATATTTAGGTATTCTACTATATAGAATAGAGGGCCATTTAAAAATAAATATGTAGTAGGCAAAACTACAATTTTTCAAGAGAATAAATTAAACAAAAACAGCAAAAAAAAACTAGGAGTTTAAGGTATGAAATTGCCGATTTTCTCACACAGAGAGACCCTCATAATATAATTATCTTCTCTATGGCTATGTTGTTAAAGTTGCTTTTCAGTTGCATATTACTACCTATGTATTTCGAATTATGACCATGACGGCCAACTATCAGCAATATAAATAATGCACTTAAGCATTATAAATTAAAACATTAGCGTTTATGGTTGTTAAATAAAGTATAAAAATTTAAGTATGGAAAATGCAACTTCTTCAAAATTACAAAAGGGCAATTTCACACTTAAACCCCTAATACAAATTATTTTAAACCTATTATAATTATTTTTTGAACTTTTTCGCCATTATATTTTTACACATAGTAATCTTGAAAATACTATATTTTGATGCATAAAAGTTGGCAAACCTACTTGTATGCCAACGCCCAAAACTATCGAGGAACACGCTAATACCGAAATTAACAAGTTGGATTTTTTATCATTAATCTAATTTATATATTGTATGTAAAGTAGCGATATAATAACACATAGGTATAGGTGTGTAAGGCTAGATTTGCACTTTATCTTTCGAAATGGTAATCGATGGAACACATTGCAGCACACCCAAAAATATTGTCTAGAAATTCGTAATTGATATTCAAATAAATCCTTAAAAACACTTTGTCAGACGCGTCAAATCCATGGTTGAGTTTCCGTAAAATTCCTGTCCTTCCCAAAATAAATGCTTTTAAAATATTTTGTTTTTATAAAAAGGATGCATCGGCCGGGAATCGAACCCGGGCCGCCCGCGTGGCAGGCGAGCATTCTACCACTGAACCACCGATGCTTATATCCATAAATATAAAAATAATATGAAGAAGCAACAAAATACGATTAGAAATGCAAACGTAATAAAGATGCTCTATCGACAAAATAATGTTACGTCATTCGATGGCAGTGCAACAAAATAGTCAGTCTGTGTATACTTCTATTGCATATTGAAATATTTATTCATTCAATTTACAAGACATTCGCGTAAAAATAATCCCACCAAAAACATTTTCATGTATAATGTTGCCTAGACCTCGCACTGTCAAAAAGTTATCAGACCTCATGTAGAGCAAAGCTTCTAACTCTACGTGCCCTCCCTTACTCTACAAGCCCTAACTTTAAAAACTCTACACCTTAGTCAAAATATGTGGCTTGGCCATTTCGCTACATGGAAAAAAGTTCCAAGTTTTCATATACAGGGTGCATTTGTAATCACTCTCCAAATTTTAAGGATGTGTTCAGTCCATGAAACTGAACAACTTTCTCCATGAAACATGTGTAGAAATACGCCAAAAAATTTTGGTCATCCCATACTAAACTGTGTAATGTAAACTGTGTATGGCAAACTAGCTTCTGCCCGCGACTTCATCGGCATTTACATTCGGGAAAATCCCTAGGGAACCTTTAACCAAGATAATAGTATCATCTTATGTTTTAACCCAGCTTTTAAACTATCTGTGTGCCATGTTTCATCCAAATCCGTTCAGCCGTTTTACATAATTGATTAACAATCATCCAAACAAGCAAACTTTCACATATATGATATAAGTAGGATAATACAGCCACCTCCGAAGCGCTCGAAGTAGGAAATTTTTGCTATATGAAATGGGACTGCAATTCACTTAAGTCTTAATTTCTCATTTTTTATTTAAGTTATTATTAAGTTTTATACCTCATCTGAAAGCTGAATAGATGGTGATGTTTTTAAAATATTATGCATGCTTAGTTACTAGGAATTTTTTAAAGATATTTGCTGCCTTTTCTAAAAAATCTGAAAAAATAAAAATAAAAATTTCTTTTAAGGATTAATTTTTTTATAAGCACTTGTACTTTTTGTAATTTTTTTTATACATTATCAACATTTAGACTGTTTTCTATCCCAAAATAATAAAAAAACCGGAATCGAACGAGTTGTTATCTTTTATTTTAAATTTTTGTTTTTGAAAACGTACTTTTGGTAAAAAATTACTTAATCTCAATTTACTCAAAAACTATGACCTTTTTGAGAAAAAGTAATATAACAAAAAATATTTGTTTTGACCTCATCTATAACCATATAGCAGGAATACGTCATATTTCCAGTGACCCTGTATTTTGCAGTTTGTGTACTAATACTAGCTTACACGCCAAATTTCAGCTGTCTAGGACTTCAGGAAGTACCCTAAGAAATCAAAATTCTTCTTCTCTTAAAAAAAATATATATACCTAAATGCGACACCAGTTTGTTTCTTTGATAAGCCTTCACGTCTTAACTACTGAACCGATCGTCGTGAAATTTTGCATACACGTTGTCAGTGCTACAGAAAAAGACAAAGGGTACCTTTTATGATTTCATCGCGAAAAAAGTGTTGTCCCGAGGGATAGCAAAAAACTTTCAACGCAGATGAAGTCGCGGACGGCCGCTAGTCTTAACATAAGCACTAGGTTGACGCCATGAGCGTACCGAGGGGGGGGGGCAGTGAGGGGGGCAGCTTCCCCCTGGATTTTATTTACATCCAACTAACTATCAATTGTTATCAATAAAAGTTTTTATTTGCCATACAATATATTTGATTTACAATAAATTTGCCCCCCCCCCCCTCCCCTGGCCCAGAACCTGGGTACCACCATGGTTAACACAGTGTACTTTAAAGCTAGTTCCTTATATTAATAAATAATCTAAGGCTAGTCGATATTACTTGGATTATTATAAAGTTGCTATGCTAATTCTGGCATGGGTAATAATAACTATAACCACAGAATACATAATAAATAAATTAGAATAAAGTAACAACCGTAAATAAAACCCTTTGTATACCTACATAAGTACCTACGAGGTTTAAAATGTTCGGTGCAAAGCAATTATCGCATCGATGAATCTCGAAAGGGTACATTTTAAACCAAATATTACCGTTATTATGCCATTAAGCAGCTTAAAACGGGACCAACATGGCTTAACTTGCTTTTTGCTTTTTGAACACGTAGAAAGCTGTTATCAGCTTATATTATTATATTATTATCTATGGCATTTTTAATATTAAATGCGATTTCAATAATAAAATTAAACGGGACAGAATTGTAACTATTTCATAAGGCGGCCCCTAGATGTCACAATAATATTGCACAATATTTAACCCTTTGTAGACTCGTGTGTTATTTTTTTAACTCACTAATCTAAGGTTCGGAACGGTCAGGAACTTTAAATGTCATTAATAGTACAAAGTCTTCGTTTTCCATTTGGAATACCAATAATTTAAACTTTCCTATAATCTAAATCAAATAAAAACTGTTTTTTGAGAAGCTACCATGAACTCTTGGTCGTTCCGAACTTTAGAGTGAGTTAAAAAAATATCACACGAGTCTACAAAGGGTTAAATATTGCGCAATATTATTGTGTCGTCTAGGGGTTGCCCTCTTAGTCTATTTGCTTTTTAGGCAGTGTGATCAGAGGCCGTATTACAAGTTCTTAAAACCTGCCAGGTTTATAAATTGCTGTAGTGACATCTCTTTCTTGCTGTATAGCAAATAAAAGAGATAGATTTGATAGCCAGTCAGTAAACTGACTGGAAATAAGAGGTCATAATACAGCCCCAGGAATGAAATAAGCGATTTAATTTTTACGTGATTAGGCGCAAACGCATCTCCTCGTTGCAAACCAGACTGCGTGGCAGCAGTAACAACATACTGAAGACAATATCTAACTATAGTATGATTGTCCTGGGACAGAAGCGCGTCTTACTCTAAGGATTGTCCCATTCTGAGGTGTCAAGTTAAACTTGTAATTGGGGCGATGAAATAAAATTGACATATTTATTATAATAATTATTAATATATTATTGACATGTTTATTGTATATTATTTTTATTAAATTCTCGAATAAAATAGTTTATAAGTACCAAATTGTTACTTACAAATATGGATCAATGTAATTTTATGAATAAATGAATTATTATTACTATTATTAATACTAGTTTTTTTTTAATTTGGAAAGGGATATTTTTAGTTGGGTGATTGGAAATAATGAAGGCGACTCTTAAGGGGATACTCAAATACTGAACCCGGCAGCGGTTTACAAACTGTGGATAACAAAAAATACGTAAAACGAGCAACAACATATTGTGGGAAAATTCTAAATGAGTGACAAAAATACTGAGTGGGCAACTATTATACCAAGTAGGTAACTATATAACTGATTTAAGCTGCCCAACATGGTATTTTTGTCATCTCGATTAGGTTGATAGTCACCTTTTTAAATAAAATATACTTATACTCAATTTTTTATGTATTGTGTGCCCTATAAGATTGTCGCTCAAATAGAAATTTGGTCGTCCAATTTGTATTTTAAAGTTACCCATTTTCAATATTTGTAGTAGCCCTCAGTCCGGTCACCTACTTAGTATTTCAGTACGCTATATTCAGTATTTTTGATAGATACCCAAAATGGGAATTTATTGTAACCCGATTAAATACCAACTACCCATTTGGAAAAGAAATTGTACTATTATTTATTCTGTGCTTAAACTCTGTAAAACCACCTAATAGGCAGATGATTGTGTATGTGTAATTTTGAGCTTTTGAGAATTTGTTACATGTTTCAGTACCTACAGAAGTAGGTAATAGGTACCTAAGAAATCGATTAAATTGAACGATAACAACGAACAAATAAATTCAATGATAGAAGTATTGTCGTTTTCTTTGTTTCTTTCTAACAAATCTAATTAAAACAAGGAAACTGCTACAAAAGGAGAAGGAAAAGTGCTGAAAAAATAATTGCTTCTGGACTTGAGACGGAATGTTCCATTCGATCTGTTGTACAATCCATTTGGCTGGAAATTTTAAAATCTACCGTCTTTGTAGTAAGTATACCTAAATTTGAATTAAAGTCTGTTGTAAGCATTGTCGGTAATATCCTCCTAAGCACCCAGATATTAAATGGTGTCCTAGTCATTGTAATTGTAATACTACTAATATTTTATAGTCATTCAGACCCAACCAAATCAGAGTTGTTTTTTTTTATTTAATTATGATAAAGTAATCCTATTGAGTGCTATTGAAGTCATAAATTCAGGGATTATGGGGTTGTGGTTCTGGTTTTTTTTTCAAAAAGAATAATTACTATGGTACACTGTTTAAATGTGATCCGGTCTCTTTCAAACAATATTGACAAAAAAGTGACAGCATCACATTTAAACAGTATCTAACTTAAACAGGTGTTTAAAAATCTTTTGTAATAACACGGTCTCCTTTTTACAATCTCGTAAAGTTGTAGCAAATGCGAGCTAGGGTTATTAAAAGGTCGATAACGTCATCAATTACAAAGTAAGTAAGTAATAGAAATAAACTTAAATAATGTACTATTAAGTTCCTATTCGGTGGTAAATTTAATGTAACCATTTAATTTATCATTAACTATTATAAGTATTATATTTAAATACAATAAGGAATACAAATAAGTAGTTCTTCATCTTAGCAAACCTAAACCTTTTAGTTTGCTACCTATTTCTAAATCACCATAACCTGTTTCTAAATCACTTTGTCTTGTATGTGTCATGCATAATAATACAAACTTGTATTATTATGCATGGCTATTATCAGCATTATATCGGAATGTTGCAGTAGGAACGCTCGCTTCGCTCGCCCATGCTTTGTCACAAACCGACAATTTGTTGGTGGCGGACAAATTGAGACAAAACGCGGTTCCATTGAAGTTGTTTGTGACCGCGCGATGAATTGACCGCTCGTCAATCTCGCTTAGCCGACAAAATATTGGTAGCCGACAGATTGAATGGCAGTAAAAAAATGCTTGAACAACATAAATCTACAATTCTTCTTCTTATCGGATGAGGAATAGTGGCCACCTCTGGTGTTAGAGTTTATCAAGCCGCCTGTAAGGCCTCTAACTTGGCTTAACGACTGTTATCAGATGACAACAGCCGGGGACCGACCGACGGTTTAACGTGCCTTCCAAAGCACGGAAGCGCTTAGTTGTAATGCCACTTAACGGTAACCCATCCGACACCTGGCTGGACTGAGCGTTGCTTAACAAACGTGATCGAGTACGATCAGTCTGTCAAGTACCGCCATGAGCGCTTCTTCATAAATCTACTAAAACTGACGTAGTGTAAAATGCACATTCTAATAATGCCTTATTTTTTGAGTGCTATAGAAATGACAGTGCATTAATTCAATATTTTCATCAAGAGAAAGAAATTGGTCGCCATCTCTCTAACTATTATGATACAAAAAGTGTCCCTAGGGTCCTCATATAAAAAGAACTAAAATAGTAGAAAAAAAACCAGTTTCTTTCAGCAAAAAGTTTTTATTTATCAGCATCCACAGCAGCAGCAGCAATCATTGCAGCATTTGCAGTTATTACACCCATTGCAGCCATTGTTATTAGAAACACTATTCAACAATAGCACCATCAGAAGAGGATCGAGACTGTTTTGATCATTTCCATTGTCGAGCAAAATAACTTGAGGTGGTTGCGGTACTAAAGTAGTAGGACACTGTGGCACGGGCACGGGTACGGATACGGGTACGGGCACGGATACGGGTACGGATACTGGCTGAATGACGGGGTATTGGACCTCGCAGCATCGTTCTTCTTGCCTTACAGGGTAGACTATATTTCTACTTCCACCAATGTTGACGTAAAATTCTGGTACAGGTATTGAAATGTCGTTGTAGCGAGGCTTGACGACGTAGGAGCACCCGCATACTTGGTACGCCTGGAATTAGAATTTTGGATTTCGTAGAATCATTATTAGTTTTCTGGATTCCACTTCACTAGGATACAGATCAAAAGGGGTGGTAGGGTAAGGTAAGGTCGATGATTGTCTAATATGGTGGTATAGGAAAGGAAGCTAAAATGGCAGCAATATAGGGCAGCATATATCGTGCTGTCTCAGTACTAAAACCAAATGATTAAAACTCGTGAGATGGCACGATAATTGCCGCCATTTTAGACTCCTTTTTTAATGGCGCAAGTTATAAGCGTGAAATTGATCTACAAGATCAAGATATGAATATCAATATTACAGCACTCATTAAAATAAGAAAAACGACTTGTACAGGAGTTAGTAGTAACTTTACTTCTTATTCACTACGGGTTTGAAATATAATAAAAAAAAATTATGAATAAAATAAAAACCTAAAGGTGAATAGTCTGCCCCGAAATGAAATTGTCGACAGAATAACAAAAAAAAATAAGTTACTTACCTCCAAAATAAATGCCAAAATAGGCAGAACCTTGATTTTCCACGACTCCATGTTGCTCTACTGACCGAGTTTCAGTAGATAGATAGACCTTAGTCATTTTATATACAGTTTGTTACAAAATAACTTTGTTTGTCTTTGACAGAATACGAAAATCGGCACGTAAAGCGATAATCAAAGGAAACATTTTGAAAGAAATTGTTGTGTATTTTGTAATTCTAATTAACTATAATTGATACGACAGGTTGACCCAATTTTATACAAAATGTAGGTTGTCTGTAATGTAAGATATCAACATCATAAGTTTTTATTCTTTTGGCTATTCCACAAATCTCTTAAATACTTAATTCTAACTATGGATCAGAGTTTTCAGTTTCAGGATTTCCATACATTTTTATGCTAATTTCGCGATTTTTTAAACGTAATCTCTGAATGATGATCAGATCAGTTTGATGTGTATAGTGATCTGAATCTCCTCCATTCAGTCCCTGGATGGGCATCATCAGATCACAGCTGGTCAATCCTTGGCGGAGAACCAAGGTTTCAAAGTTACCTCGTTACTTTGTATGAAAATTGACTGGTGTCCTTATTTATTTGGCTAGTACTGTATTTATTATACACGGTTAATTTTTAACTATATCTAAAAAATAAATGGGGATTTCAGACCACATAAACTTTTACTATGAGGCCAACCACGAAATCGCGAAAAAAAATCAGCTGTTTCATAGAAACGTACAACATTGACTCGACTATAATGTATGGAACAACTGATTTTTTTTTCGCGATTTCGTGGTTGGCCGCTTAGTAAAAGTTGTTCTTTTACGCGGTCTGAAAACCCCATTTCATTTTTAGATATACTTAAAAATTAACCGTGTATTATTAATAATATACTTAATATAATATAATAATAATATTTTGGTAGTAGCCAGTAGACGTGTGCGCCGATCGGCGTGGCGCACGCCGCCGGTCATTTTAGTCACACCGCCGCCGCCGAAGTTTTCGACGGCGTCATCGGCGTCAAAATCCAAGTGTAATATGTGTAAGAAACAAGTACAAAAAGCTGAAATAACTTGCGTCTAGGTACATAATTGTCTCATTTTTTTATTACTTTCCTCTCTTTTTTGGATTAGTTTGATTGTTGCCATTGAGGTTTTTTTTAATAGTGATTTTATAATTTAATCATTATCATATCATCCGCACAACACCCACTGCTGGGTATAGGCCTCCCCCAAGGATCACTACAACGATTTGTCCTGCGCTGCCCGCATCCAGCGGCTTCCCGCGACCTTCACCTGATCGTCGGTTCACCTTGTGGGGGGCCTACCCAAGGAGCATCGTCCAGTGTGCGGTCGTCATTCCTACCTTTTCGCCCCAACCGCCAGTGTTTCTTCTCGCTAATATGTCCCGCCCACTGCCACTTCAGCTGAACAATCCTCCGAGCGATGCCGGTTACTTTAGTTCTCCTACGCATCTCCTCATTTCTGGTTCGATCACGCAGGGAATGCCGACCATGGCTCCCTCCATTGCATACTGGGTGACCTTGCCTTCTTATGAGACCCGTAGTTAGAGACCACGTTTTATCGCGGTAACTCAACACTGACAACACACATTGGGCATAGAGAATAGCACACTTGAGACACTGAGGTAAGTTTGACGCGAAGATTTGTCGAAGCTTCCCGAATGCTGCCCATCCGAGCTGGATTCCATGAGAGATCTCTTTTTAGAAGTCGAACTTACCTAACTGCACTGTCTGTCCTAGGTATACGTAATGGTCAACAATTTCGAGTGTAGTGTTCCCAACATGAGCTGGAGTGGGTACAATATGAGCAGTCGACATGATTTTCGTCTTATCCATCTTCAGTCTAAGACCCACTTTTTGGGAGGCACTACGGATATCTTCGAGCATTGTGTTCAAGCCTTCCATGGTCTCAGCCATAAGAACTATATCATCGGCAAAACGAAGGTGTGTTAGGTACTGGCCATTAATGTTGATACCGAGTCCTTTCCAGTCCAAGAGCTTAAAGATGAAATGACGTCTCCCTGTCTTACACCTCGCTGTAGTTGGATGGGATCTGTGCTCTGATTCTGTACTCGGGCCGACACGACATAGTGGCATTTTCTTATAAGTGCCTCAACACCTCGATATACCTAGTCTACTTGGTGCACCTCTGGAGACTGCAGCACTGCCCAGGTCTCAATCGAATCAAAGACTTCAACATAGACCACGAACGCCAAGCAAAGTGGCAGATTATACTCCCCGGTCTTCTGTATAACCTGCCTCAGCGTATGGATGTGGTCTATGGTGCAAAAGCCTTTTCAGAACGCGGCTTGTGCGGGAGGTTGGAAGTCGTCGAACTTGCGAGCGCAACGATTCGTAAGATTCGTATTCTTCAAGAGGGTCTTGTCACCCTTTTTATAAAACAGAATCACCTCACTTTCACTTCACTTATGTTCCATGTCTTTGGCATTCTGCCCTCGACGATGACGAAATTGAAAAGCTTCTGGAAGTCTTCTATTCTACTTATTTTGAATATCCTCGCCGATTACGCCGATGACGCCGCCGCCGCCGACAATTTAGACGCCAGACGCCGCCGCCGGTCAAATGACCATCGGCGCACATGTCTAGTAGCCAGTTAGGTGAAGAGCTCTGATTACCAATTAGTAAACTATTTTTTACTTAAGAAAGTTGTTAAAAATGTAGGTCTAGGTACCTTTTTTGATGCCTATGTAGAATATGGTGCACCAATTTTTTGCACGAAACTTTATAAATAGCCGAAATTTTATGTAGGACTTAAATTAACTAATTCCTAAGACGAATTACGTCTTGTAACTCCTTATATCGGTAACTTAGATTAAAATAATCAAAGATCGGCAATGAATACTGCAATCATTGTGTATCCTCCTTGATCTTGGATGAGATTGTAACGTTAATGCAAAAAGAACTTTAATGTAATAGTAGTAAAGCTGTTTTCTTGAATCAGAAAAGTATTTGAAGTCATGCAATATAAAACGATGACTCAAGAACTTGTGATGAAACGAAGTGACTATCACTTTTATTTCTTACAATTTGACTTTATTTTGTGATTTTAACATTCACTTATAAGCATCGGTGGTTCAGTGGTAGAATGCTCGCCTGCCACGCGGGCGGCCCGGGTTCGATTCCCGGCCGATGCAATGAAAATTTAAAAAAAAATATTTATATTTTTTCCCTTTGTATTTCTACATAATATTATGTGTCACATATTTATGCTTTCAAGTCTTCTCAAAGTTAATATAAAAGTAGGTCAACGGGTCCATATGAATTTTGATTCCATTATGAGTGTCGAAATATGCGTTTTTTTGCGGCATAAACGACCGTTTCTTTTTTTACATAAACTTAGAAGTTTGATTTTTTTCACAGCTCCGAGGGACCGTAGACTTGAGTGTATGGTTTTAATTTCAATTCGATACAATACCTCAACACTCTCCCGAGATAAAGGGTCTTGACAGACAAACAGACGGACAACAAAGTGATCTTATAAGGGTTCCGTTTTTTTCCTTATGAGGTACGGAGTCCCAAAAAGACAAGCAAACTCCCCATTTCTGTCAAAATAACCTAATTTGGTTAATAGGAAGCCCCGGGAATGCCTATTATCATTTTTCTTGCCACTCCGGCCGTTATGGGTAGGCAAAATTAATTCTGCTTAAATATTATAACCTCTTAATTTACATTATTTAAGTTGGCTACGGAAGTTAAGGTGCTAATAAAGTGCTCCAATTACTTAGCTTAATTTTCCTAAAAAGTAGGTTTTTAATTAAAAATTGAGGTTATTTTTTCTCAGACGAATGCAAGGAATTTATAAGTACCTATTAAATGAACGGACCACTTTCAGAATTTTTGAAAATCCTCGGACCCCTGTTAATAATATTTTAGAAAAATAAAACAATAACTTTAAAGCTTCGTATAAATTGAGGCGAATCCCGCGCGGGACGCGGGACGAGAATCTGCTCGATTCGCTCGCTCGCTTATGGCCAAATACTCAGACGAATTTCAAAGTTAAGGCCACCTTAGATTCAAAAAAGTTGTCAGATTTGACAGAATGTCTATGAAACTGACAGCTTCCTTAAAGTTAAGGAGGCCTTAACTTAAGATTTTAGCTAAGAAGCCTTTGAGTATTCGGCCGTTAGCATCCCAAACTGAGGCGAATCCCGCATGTCTTATATTTATGGTTTTCTCAATAGAAAACATGTCTTTTGATATCGAGGCCGAGGTTTTCTCAACGCATAGGATTTGGAGAGTATTTTTTTTTATAGACTTCGTGGCTGAGCTGAGGGCGTATTGAATCTTGTTTTAATTTTTTTTTGTAAAAATAATTCAAGTTTCGGGAAGAAAATTCGGGCACTATCCCGCGTATATTTCGCTGCAGCACGTGCGACTATTCGCGCCAATGTGAACACTGCTGACGCAATCGGCGCAAGTGAATCGCGTCCCGCGTCGCGCGCGGAATCCGCCTCAGTTTGTACGAAGCTTTATTGTTAGTTTCATTACACTTATTTACTAAATTAATAAGATAAGATAAAAGGTTATTAACTTCGGACCCCTGCCCCCCTACTCTCGACGGGAATTGACGGGATCGAGTTCACATCAGGGTAGAATAAACGTCAAAGATCTGTTATTTTGGTACCTACATTGAAAACGGTTTCCATAGTACCGTATTGACGTTTACTCGATTTCAACTCTATCTCTATTCTATATTCGATTGCGTCGCGGGAGTAACTTACCGGCCCCTACCGGCTAACTTACATGGCTATCGTAATCGCTTTCATTTGACAGATGGGTGTGATACATTGCTACTTTTTTTTGGTAAGTTTTTATTTATGCCAAATAGAAGTAACAATGTGTCACATCCATCTGTCAAATGAAAACTAATACGATAGCCATGTAAGTTAGCCGGTACGGCCCCTGGGGGATTACTTACATATACCTGTCTAACAGAAAACCGTAATTTGTCCTCCAAATTGGCGACAATGTGGCGCACTGTACTAAGTTTATTTTTTTTTAATTAGTTTCACTAAACGGCGCAGGTTATAAAAGCTTCAAACAACTGCTTCAAATCAACCAAGACAAAACGGTTACGAGTTTCAACAGTGGAAAGTTGATGTGTTCGTATAGTCCGATCAATGAGCATAATTGTTGTATGGAGACTACCGAATAATTCTCCCGTCAATGAAATTTGGCATGTGATGACGTTAGGTAATACAGATTACAGATGCACAATAAGCCAATATTTTTTTTTACGAGAAGTTAGGTATTTTTACCTAAACATAAAAATCGCTTATATCTCTCTGTGAATATTTTCTCGGGCTGAAACACTTTCTGTATACGTACTTATGTACTTGTTAGAATAAGTATGTAAAGGAATCCAATCTTTTTTCGACTTCAGAAATACCCCAAATTTAACTTTTAACTTTTTTCAATATATCTCCTAATGAAAAAATTGTCTGTTGATTATTCTTTTTTAATGTGCTTTTATAACCTTAAATACATAGCTTTGTTCAGTAAGCCAATAAATTTTCTTCTTTAATCATATTTTTTGTATTTTTTGAACTTAAGTGGTTATTTACGTAATGTGTAAAAATACTCGGTCCATTTTTATACTTTTATTAGAAAAATTATTTTATATTAAAACAGATTTATTAATAATCCAAGATATTTTCGAACGCGCATATATTTTTTATGATAATCGCCGATTTAGGATAGAGCGTAAGAAAGGGTTGACCTTCACTTGACTACTTGGAGCTGCTTAGCCACGCACTTTTAGAGTAGTGCGCGTAGCAGTAGTAGTTTAGAGTAGAACGCCACAAGTCGTACTTCGTACCAGGCGTGAAAGGTATCTCCAGACATTTCTGGAACTTCTGGAACGCCAAATTTTAAATTTGGCCAATGACATCAGTTGATGTAGAGAGGTCGTTTTCGGCGTTCAAATTGATACTGGGTGATAAACGTTTTTTAGGGTTCCGTACCCAAAGGATAAAAACGGGACCCTATTACTAAGAATCCGCTGTCCGTCTGTCTGTCTGTCTGTCTGTCACCAGGCTGTATCTCATGTATTTGTGATAGCTAGACAGTTGAAATTTTCACAGATGATGTATTTCTATTGCCGCTATAACAACAAATACTAAAAACAGAATAAAATTAATATTTAAGGGGGGCTCCCATACAATAAACGTGATTTTTTTTGCCGTTTTTTGCTCTATATTAATAACGACAACAGGTAGACAGTTAAAATTTTCACAGATGACGTATTTCTACTGCCACTATAACAACAAATACTAAAAACAGAATAAAATAAATATTTAAGGGGGCTCACATACAACAAATATGATTTTTTGCCGTTTTTTGGTACGAAACCCTTCGTGCGCGAGTCCGACTCGCACTTGGCCGGTTTTTTTATTTTGCATTGTGCATATTTTAGACATATTAACAGTTTTTAGTGCATGTTTTAGACTTTTTAGTGCATATTTGCATGCATATTTTGGCACTTTGTTAGTGCATACTTTGTCCAAAGTCTAGCCTATTCAAAAAGAAGAGTGTATTGTGTTCACGGTTCATGTATGTTTGTATGTATGTACAACAGATTTGGATGTACGCTAACTAAGTGAACATGGCCTTTTTTGAAAAACCCCCTGATGCCAAATATAGTAGATAGGGACCATCAAACTGAACAACTTTTACTATGAGACCAACTCTGAAATTGAAAAAAAAAACAGCTGTTTCATACAAAAAATAATGACGAATAAAATCTGCATACAAACAATATTAACGAAATTGTCAAAATGTATCTAAGGCAGCCATTACAAATGCTCATGGAAGCATCAGTCAAATTCCATCAGTCATGTCAGTCACGGCTGTGACTAGAGTTGCCAACCGTCCCGCGTCAGGCGGGACGTCCCGTTTCCAGGGCTCAAAGAATGCGTCCCGCGCCACATGTGTGCGGGACGTCAATTGTCCCGCTTTAAGCAAAGCTAGCCCGGACTGGAAACCTGACTAAAAATCGCGTTACGCGGCCGTTTTTTTATAATTTAGACAGGCAAGAGTACTAGATTAGTGGATGAAACTGACTAAATATCGCGCTGCGCGGCCATTTTTTTAATATAGGCAGGAAAGATTACTTAGCTAATGGATGAAACTTGACTAAAAATCGCGCTGCGCGGCCGTTTTTTTACGGTTTTTTTCTCGTTTTAGGAAAGTCCCGCTTTTTTTAGCCAAGTCCCGCATAAAAATTTCTGATGTCCCGGATAGCTGTGAATAGGAGTTGGCAACTCTAGCTGTGACTGACGATTAACCTACCGTGTAATGGGGTGACTGATGGTTGTATGAAGTTGATTTCTTCTTTCCATCAGTTAGTCAGTCAAACATAATTCATGACTGATGGAATTTGACTGACGCGTGCATGAGCGTGTAATGGCTGCCTAAAAGCTGTTTTTTTTGTGGTTTCAGAGTTGGTCCCATAGTAAAAGTTGTTCAGTTTGATGGTCCCTATCTATCAAATTCAGCATTAGGGTTTATTTTTTGATATCCCATTACTCTCGTAGTCCGGAAAGTAGTGACACTCAACTCAAGGTATGGCGAGGTCAAAATTTTGTCATTAGATAAATTCACATTTCACATGGCAATATTTAGGCTTTTCAGGTAAAACTGAGCTGATTTAACTCAGTAGCCATCTGCCCCCCCTTGGCAGGTAAAGGGGTGACATTCATAGTTTCACGCCACCACCGCACTTCAGAAAAAAAAAAATCAGGTTGCACTCCGGGAGTGCCGGCAGAAGTGAAAACTTGAATATTAACGTTGTGCATTTTGATATTTCGGAATGGTTAGGGAATAATTTTGCACGAATTGCCGTCTTACGAATTTACTCTGCATTTGAATTTACGAATACAGAACAGTATTGTACGAAAGTCTTATCCATAGCTTGACAGAAAATCTAGAGTTTAGACATTGAATTAAAAAATTTGCGCGTTGCTATGGTGACACAAGTGTTTACGTCTTGAAATGACGCGCCGCCATTTTCACCGCGCCCCGTAGAAAGAGAGGGGGATACTTCCGCCGCCGGCTGTCTACTCTCCATCCGTCACATCCGTCTTACGAATTTTCGATCAGGGTCACGTGATTCTTACTGACGCGAGTTTAGCATTCCCCATTACAAAAAGCGTACAACGCCGCTAAAGAAGTTTTCACTTCAAAAATCATATCTCCTTCAATATACCTACCACTTCGAGTGTGGTATTATATCATGATAAATCACGGATGAGGAATCCATTTTTGAGACATTTAGTATACAGCTGATTCAAAGAAAAACCGGCCAAGCCAAATGAATAGTATCGTTTTACCTGAAAATAAAACGGTTATTAAATATACTTACCTTATTCAAAGCCTAATAATACACATTATAGAATTATACTTGACTTCCGGCCTAAATTCGTGAACAACAATGCCGCCCATTGGCTAAAAGCATCCAATCAGCGATTACTTCTTGTTCGCGCCAAAACTTCCACTACCGGGCATGGCATTTTTTGGGGTACCTACCCAATTTATGTTGGTGTGACAGCTTGAGTTCACTATGGCTTCTGTTACTTAGCAATAGACTGTTGATAATGTTTTTAATTTGTCTCTTGTTTTAATGTCAATATATTTTTGGATTATAAAAGAACTACTGTTTTCTTATAGCTAATACCTAACTTGGAAGCGGTCATCGGAAGGGACCTCTCGCTTCCCAGCGTCACAGTCGCTATGCTAAGGAGCGACAGGTCGTGGCAGGCAGTGGTTTCCTTCTGTGAGGACGTGATGTCACAGAAAGAGGCCGCGGAAAGGGTCCGAGAAGTGGATGTGCGGGCGGACCCACTCCGGCGTAGAAGGCCGGGTGGAAGGAAAAAGCTACATGCACATCTTCTTCCTCCCTAGCTGTTCGGGGATGGGTAAATGCATTTTCTCCTGTACAAAAAAAATTAAAAGGCTATGCTCTCTTAGTCGCCTTTTACGACACCCACGGGATGATAGGGGGTAGTGCTATTCTAGGCCGGCACATACACGGCAGTATGAGAACGATTTACAACAATTTAATTTTAAAAAAACAAAACCTCCTTCAAAAACCTTGAAAATAATCTAACAAAAAACAGCTTCAAAAATAAATTAATGGCTCTAAAAAGCAAGTAATAAAATATTGAAATCTGCATAATAACTAACTCGAATGTTTGTATGCATATCTTATATAAAACAACGCCTTTTGAAGTCGGGTGGGGGGGGGGACGATGGATATTTTTTATCTAAACTAATATATCTAAACTTTAATCATAGGTTTAAACCCCACCCGACTTCATAAGACGTTGTTTAATATAAGATATGCATACAAACTTTCGAGTTAGTTATTATGCAGATTTCAATATTTTATTTCTTGCTTTTTAGAGCCATTAATTTATGTTTGAAGCTGTTTTTTGTTAGATTATTTTCAAGATTTTTGAAGGAGGTTTTGTTTTTATTAAAAACTTTTTTGTGGTAAGTATATTTGGTGACGATATTATCTAAGTTACAATAGTCTTATGTCAACGGCTCATCACCTTTTACATAGTACTGCTTTTCCCGACGCAAGGGCGTTTATTGTTGAGGAGTTCTCCTGGTACTTCACTATCAGCTTCACTTCACCATATGAATTATGATGAGCATAAATGGCTATTTAGCAACCATATTAAAGTAATCGTATCGTACCAGTAAAGATTATTTTGATCTCAAGTCGAGTTGGCTTTTAATCATAAAAAAGGATCTGACAATAGAGAATCTGACATCGTTACGAACTAAGTGCTTATGACAAAGCTTTGACTGCCAAAGTAGAAACAGATAATACTGAAAATGTATTAACCACCTAGAGAAAGAGGAAGAATAAGAATACAGTTTTGAAATGTAATTATTGCGGAGAGAGAGAGAGATTAACTGGACATGTTGTGCGGAAATGCCAAAAATGGATGCTCAAAATTCTGGACAAAAACAACATCCATCTGTCCATTTATCACATACCAGATATATTCAACTCGGACGCATATCGACTATCCCGCTTCAAACCGGCACCACAATGGCACCATCAGAGGCAACGTATGCGATATTCGTGAAATGGGGAAAACCAATCATTGATCTTTTTGTTGCCGCGACTGCATATTTCGTACCGAACTACTTTACCTTTCTATCAGATACTCGAGCAGTTCACCTGAGATCAACTCTGTCTATTTTTCCAATAGTCGTTATGACTCCCACAAAAAGATCTAAGTATGTAAGTATGGTCCCGATGGAATCCCAGCAATTGTTCTGCGCAACTGTGCACCTGAACTGTCTCCTGTGCTAACCTGCCTGTACCGCCTTTCACTTGAGACTGGAATAGTACTCAAATCGTGGAAGCTTGCAGCCTGTGCCCAAAAAGGTTAGCCATGCCGATCCTTACTATCCAATTGTAGTCCAATTTCATTCACGTCCATACTCTGTAAGACTATGGAAAGCGTGCTTAACACTCGTCTTTTGGCATACCTCGAGACCAATGATCTCCTTAGTGATCGTCAATTTAGTTTTCGCCGCAGTCGGTCGACTGGAGACCATCTCGTGTATACCACCCATCTTTGGTAGACGGTTAGTCATCAATCCTAAAATAAATTGATGCAGGTGTCCCGCAAGGATCTGTCTCGTCTGCAACACTGTTTCTTCTGCATTTTAACGATCTGCTGGACAATAAAACTATTGGGTATGCAGATGACACTAACATAGCGGGTAGATATCTTTCAACTGCAAAGGGTACCTGTGAAGAAATCCAGTCTTGTCAAGAGTCCCTTGTTGAGCAAATTAATCTGGCACTTCAGGCTGTCTCAGATTCGGGCAACGCCAATCTTGTCAGTTTCAAAGCTACAAAAACGCAGGCTTATTTATTCACCGCAAAAGGAAGTTCCTTCCAACCGACTTCGACTTTCCAGGGTGTATCCTTACCGATAGCCGAACTTCTGCAACTTCTTGGCCTAAATCTGTCACCAAACCCGAATTTCGGCGAGTACATCGACTCCATTGCACAGTGTGCTGCTAAGTAACTGGGCATCCTCTCACGGGCTAAGCGGTACTTCTAACCGAACCAGCTGCTTTTGTTATAACAGAAGCGCAGATTCGTCTGGTCATGGAGTACTGCTGTCACCTGTGGGATGGTTCTGCTAAGTATCAGCTTGAAATTCTAGTATCGATTGAAAACCGTGCCAGGAGGCTCATCGGCTACTCAACATTGGCCACGGCAGATCTTCAGAGCCTTAGTTAACTTCGCAAAGTTGCATGTTTATCGGTTTTTTATAGAATACAAGTTAGAGAGTGTGCGAGGGAACGGCACGACCTTGTTCCTCCAGCTTCTTTCTACCATTGGGGTACTAGACGCAGGTTAGGATATCACCCTTACATAGTAGATACTCCAAGGGTCCGAACTATGCGCTTTGCCAATACATTTCTTATGCCAACTGCTAAAGAATGGAATGCGCTGCCTGCCCATGTGTTCCCCGATAATTACAACCTTGGTCTTTTCAAGGCAAGAGTGAATAGGCATTTCCTGGGCATGCATGCTACACCTTAGACCACATCCTGTTTACCAAGCAAGATGGTGGTCTCAACAAGGGACTTTCATTCGACGACTCTCATTTGCTCAACAAGGGACTCTCGACAAGTCTGGATGTCATCACTGGTAGCCCTTGCAGTTGAAAGATATCTACCGGTTATGATGGTGTCATCTGCATACCCAATAGTTTTATTGTCCAGCAGATCGTTAATATGCAGAAGAAACAGTGTAGCAGACAGAACAGATCCTTGCGGGACACCTGCATCAATTTCTTTTAGGTCGAATGACTGACCGTCCACCACAACTCGGATTTGACGATTCCGGAGGAAGACAGCAATCCAAGTGCAAAGGCTAACAGAGATACCGTATGAGGGAAACTTACCTAGCAGGCTGTTGTGCCAGACCCTATCAAAGGCTTTGGAGATGTCGAACGATACGGCAAGGGCTTCGCCGTGTTCCTCAATAGCTTCATTCCAAAGATGGCTGGCATACACGAGAAGGTCTCCAGTCGACCGACCACGGCGAAAACCAAACTGGCTATCACTAAGGATGCCAAAAGACGGGTGTTGAGTACACGTTCCATAGTCTTACAGAGTATGGACGTGACTGAAATCGGCATATAGTTGGAAGGATCGGCACGGCTACCCTTTTTGGGCACAGGCTGCACATTTGCAAGCTTCCACGATTGAGGTACTATTCTAGTCTCAAGTGAGAGGCGGTACAGGCGAGTTAACACAGGTGTTTAAACTAATGACAAATGTTTCCACTAATGACAAATGTTTGCACTAATGACAAATTAACTAATTGCACTCTGCTACCAGGCTGCTTGTTGCAAGCGGATCGATCCAGGAAAATAACATAAAGCAAAAGTAACACAAAAGCAGCGTAACGGAATGGAACGGGCCAAAATGCCGGCTCTGCCCTGGTGTTTCGACCGGCTTACAACTCAACCAGAACTTATTATCAATATTATTATATTGACTCATAATTGATAGTCAACTGACTCATGGTTAGAGTCCAAATTCTTCACGATGTCACGCGATGCGACGAATCTTCTTGCCTGTGGTGCGGTGCCTGGCGCCGTCCTGTGACGTCAACACTTCCTACCTAACTTGGCCAAGTGAACCCCAGACGAAGACGGCACCAGGAATACGTTGTGGAGATTTCGTAATAATTTCTTCTTTCTTCAGATTATTGAGTGACACCGAATGTGTGCCACGAAAAAGTCTTTCACTCCGTACAAAATTCACTCGAGATGATAAAGCACAACATACATCGAGTCACGACACAAACTACTTAATCTTACAATGAAATGATAACAAACACCCGATTTTATACTTGCTATTTCACAAGAAATCACATCAAAACTTCACGGGTTTTACTTAAAACAAAACAAGACAACGCCCAAACAAAATGGCGACGCGAACCGAATAAATACAAGACAATAGGTGCTTTCTCACCGCGGACGTAAAAATCAATGCGTAATAACGAATGGAATGCAACGTTGCACGTTAATAACAAACAATATTTCATTTACTTGCTACGCTTGCACACCGAATACACAAAACGAATAAATCTAAAAATAACTTGGCGCACACACGCGCGCGCGCCGCTGTCGATTCTCGCTCGGCAATTCCATATTAAAGTACCCGTAACGCCATCTCGTAAAGCTAGCCCCAAACACAATACCTAGCGCACGTGCTTTTTACGTGCTTCTTCTAAAGGCAGGTTCATGATGACACGCTCGTAATAAATTATGAAATGTACAAAGGGTGGCGTGACCGATCTTTTCTAAACAACAGGAGACAGTTCAGGTGTACAGTTGCGCAGAACAATTGCTGGGATTCCATCGGGACCACTAGCTTTGTTCACGTCTAGAGTACGGAGAGTTTTAAGAACCTCTTTGTTTCGGATCTGAAAGTCTCCCATAGAGGAGTCAACACGAGGTATCGAAGGTGGAACTTTGTTACCGACATCTAGATGCGAATTCTCTGCAAAAAGAGAGGCAAACAAGTGTGCCTTCTCAGTCGCCGTATGAGCCAGCGATCCGTCAGGTTTCAGCAGTGGTAGGAGTGAAGGGCGACAGAAATTTGATTCGGCTGCTTTCGCTAGGGACCAAAACTTTCTACTTCCAGATGGATGGGAAGCAATTTGGCTCCAATGCGGCCAATGTGGTCAAAACGTGCCCTGCGCAACATCCGTTTACTAGACTTGGCGGCTCGGTTATACGCTTTCTTCAGGGTTTGTGAGTCCGCTGATTTGCGCGCTCGAGCATCAGCCTAGGCTAAAAGAGCTGACTCTTTCTGCGCTACGGCGCTGCGACAGTCAGCATTAAACCAATTAATACCAATATTAACTATATAAGTAAATATATTTTTTAAGTTGAATAAATGTACCTTCTTTAAGATATATTTTTTTTTCTTTAAAAAAAAAAATAATTTTTAAAGACACCGACTGTTGAATAAAAAAAATAGCAAACTGATTTTGATACTATTGTCAATATTTTACTTTTTAGGGTTCCGTACCCAAAGGGTAAAAACGGGACCCTATTACTAAGACTCCGCTGTCCATCTGTCTGTCTGTCTGTCTGTCACCAAGCTGTATCTCATGAACCGTGATAGCTAGACAGTTGAAATTTTAACAGATGATGTATTTCTGTTGCCGTTATAACAACAAATACTAAAAACAGAATAAAATTAATATTTAAGGGTGGCTCCCATACAACAAAAGTGATATTTTTGCCGTTTTTTGCTCGATATTAATAACGACAACAGGTAGACAGTTGGAATTTTCATAGATGATGTATTTCTGTTGCCTAAAACAACAAATATTAAAAACAGAATAAAAATAATATTTGAGGGGGGCTCCCATATCACAAACTTGATTTTTTTTGCCGTTTTTTGGTACGGAACTCTTCGTGCGCGAGTTCGACTCGCACTTGACCGGTTTTTTCTTTGAATCATGTGATCCTTGTTCCTTATTCGATCGATATGAAAACACACAAATAGTTCAGGTAATGATGCCGCCCACAACCTTGTTCACCATTTATATAAATATGCGATCAAAATATTTTTAGCGATGGGTGACCATGTTCATGGTGGCATATCTCCTAGAAGCTTCCTACTTCGCAACCCAGACGATGATATTTGATAACACCAAGCTAATGGCTATTTTTCCAATGTGGTCTGGTGCATTGGGACGATCGCATATTGATGCGATAGATCGAAAATGACCCTAGTTGGCCGACGCACGGTGGGGCCGAAGTCCCGAAACATGATCGTAAGTCGAAAATCGGATTTTGTGAAATTTGAGAAAAACATTACCGAATCATATTCTCGATTAATGTTGCTATTTATTGTTAATAAATTCTTTCTTTTTCCTTCTAAAAATAAGTGTAGAAATCTCAGCAAACTCAGAGAAGCAGCCAGAAAAAACATTAAAGAAAATGGTTTTTCAAAGTTGTGGCGTTTTTTACTAAAATAATACAAGTTTCTATTTTGCTCCAATAATGCAATATTAATTGGTAGTATTTTGAGGATCGGCTACATACCTTACTAAGCTTCATATACATTTCATATTTTATACTTTGACGTTAATAAATTTATTAAAACTTTTATATTTGACTCCAGATAGTATGTATCTGCCGAAAAAAATTAGGATGCAAATAGCTAATTTGTTAGCTTACAATTTTACAGGACTCTGTTACAGCTGTAACTAAGTCCATAAAACCGAGTATTGGTACTTCATCTACTACTCGGCATATTGTTTCAAATAAAACAGTGACAAACTCAGATTTAAACTGAGGCACAAGACAACAGCCAGGCCTAATTGTATCAATATAATTAGTCAAAATATTCAGGGCCTGTCTGGCAAAGATCTAGAATTAGAATTATTTGTTGAATGTCATAATATTCAAATCATTTGCATTACAGAACACTGGCTAAAGCCTGGTGATATGTCATTTAATCTAAATAATTTTCAACTAGCAAGTGCGATGGTTAGGCAAACAACTATTCGTGGCGGTTCTGTAATTTTTGTGAATAATAATATAAAGTATAAAGAAAGAAAGGATATTGTGAACCTTACATCAGAGCGCCATGTGGAGTTGTCTTGTATAGAATTAGATAGCATGATTATTGTGTCTGTATACCGCCCCCCTAAGGGTATCTATGAAATCTTTGAATCTGTCATGGAAGATGTTCTAAAAAAGTTAAGGTTAAAAAATAAACCAGTAGTAATTTGTGGCGATTTTAATATTGATATTCTTGAGAGCAATTCTTCGACCACTCGTTTTCTGGCATTATTTAAATGTTTTAATTTACATAATAAATTTTTAGAACCCACACGGGTAACTGAACACTCCGCCACTTGCATAGATAATGTTTTTTCAGAATGTGATCCGAAAAACAAATTTGTTTTTAGTAATATTTCATCCGACCATTACGGTTTGAAAGTTTCATACGCTGTGAACGTCATAGATACACCTAAGACTGTAGAATGCAAGCCTATCACAAAAAAGGGATTGGACAATTTTAAAAACAACATTGATGAACAAATCTCTTTATTGCCATGGATTTCGGATAATCCTGATGTTCTGTATGAGAACCTCTTTCATTTAGTTACTAATGAGTTCGATAAATCATTTAAAACCAAGACTATTAAATGTACTCAGAAGCTACGGTTCTGCGATTGGGCTACGACAGGTATTTATAAAAGTAGAAACAGACTTTATGAACTTTACAAGCTTAGAGAAACTAACCAAAGCCCAGGTTTCTTAGAACATGTTAAAAAATACTCGAAGACTTTCAAAATAATTTGTGCAGTTGCAAAGTCTTACTGCATTAAAAAGCAAATTAAAAACTCGAGTAACAAAACTAAAACAACCTGGGATATCATTAATCGTGAAACTGGTAAAACTAAAGCACGGGAAAATAACCTAACGCTTAATATTAATAATGAATTAATAAAATCAGATAACGAAATTGCTAATATTTTTGATAAGTTCTTTGTAAACATACCAGTAGAAACTACATCAAGTTTGGATTCCTCACCAGCGGCTGCTGTATCTATGCTAAAGGGACATGTGGCTGAAAGTGATTCATTGTTTAATTTTAAATGTATTAATGCTTTAGATATAATCAAAGCTTTCAATTCTCTAAAAATGAAAAGCTCCACTGATTTATGGGGCATATCAGTTAAGGTTATTAATAATATTGTGCATACTATTGCCCCTTATCTTGCTGACATTTTTAATCGGTGTATTGATCAAGGAATATTTCCTGATCTTATGAAGTTTAGCAAGGTAATACCATTGTTTAAATCAGGAGATAAAGAAGACCCTAGCAATTACAGACCAATATCGATATTACCTGCCCTAAGCAAAATTTTTGAAAAAATAATACTCGAGCAATTATTAGGTCATTTTAATGTAAATCAACTTGTGCACACCAAACAATTTGGCTTTACGAAAGGTCGTTCCACAACTGATGCTGGGGTTGCGCTTTTGAAGCATGTCTTTGAGGCTTGGGAGGGGTCTCAGAATGCCCTTAGCATTTTCTGCGACTTGTCCAAGGCTTTTGATTGCGTGGACCACTGGACGCTGCTGTTGAAGCTAAATCATTACGGTGTAAAAAATAATGCCCAAAAATTAATACTGTCGTATCTCAGTTCAAGGACTCAAACAGTTAATATCAATGGAGTAAGTTCATCAGGTTCTCATGTAAAAATGGGCGTTCCGCAAGGCTCTATTTTGGGCCCTTTCTTATTTTTAATATATATAAATGATCTACCCTTTTTTGCAGAGAAGTTCTGTGATATTGTTTTGTTCGCGGATGATACTTCTTTAATATTCAAAGTTGACAGGAATAAAACTGATTTTGACGATGTGAACAAAGCACTCTCGCAGGTTCTTACTTGGTTTAATGTACATAATCTCCAGCTTAATGCTAAGAAAACCAAATGTGTTAAATTCACTTTACCTAATGTACAGGCGAATCCCACTGAAATTGTAATCAATAATGAGAAATTAGATTTGCTCGATTCAACAGTTTTCTTGGGTGTAACTCTTGACAGTAAACTTCAATGGAATATGCATATCGCAGCTCTGGCTGGCAAGCTCAGCTCTGCTGCCTATGCTATTAGAAAAGTTAGACAGTTAACAGATGAAGAAACTGCCAGATTAGTGTATTTCAGCTATTTTCATAGCATTATGTCATACTGTATTCTTTTGTGGGGGGATAGCAGCCGATATAAATACTATTTTTGTTTTACAAAAACGAGCAATAAGAGCTATTTATCAACTAAGTTCTAGAACATCTCTTAGGGATAGATTCAAAGAGATTGGTATATTGACAGCAGCATCACAATTTATATTAAGCTGCATACTTTTCGTGCGTCGCAATATTAACTTATATACAAAAAATAGTGATTGGCACAATCGGAACACCAGAAATAAAGACAAACTTGTAATGCCTCAGTATAGATTAGAAAAAGTCCGTGGTTCTTTCATAGGTCTTGGTATAAAGTTTTATAATAAAATTCCAAGTAATATTTTGGATTTACCATTTGAAAACTTCAAGACTCATGTAAAGAATTGTCTTCTCAAAAAAGGATACTATACCGTTAAAGATTACTTAATTGATAAAACAGCTTGGTCGTAGATTTTTCTATTCTATGTGAAAATTGAGAGAATTGTCCTACCTACTTAAAACGTATTGTAAGCTTTTTGACTCGACGCCTTAATGCGGGTAGCATTAGTATGTCATGCTCACTTTAAACATTTCTGCGGTGGTGTCGTGTGAGGCGGGTCGTTACGTTCACTCAAATATGGTTGAGCGAAACGATGGCTGGTTCATGCGTCATGCTCGTGAACGGGTGCTGCCAGTGGGAATGGGTCTGCTTCTGTCTGCTTGTACTAAGGGCGTCGCATATATATATATATATTTTTCTTCATGTTTAATATTATCAATATGTATGGCACTTCTTACTCAAAACATAAAATTAATAACTAATCCTTGTTTTGATTTCTCACTTTTTTTTATTGCTAATGACTAAAATGATTATTTTGCTTTCGTAATATTTTTTCGTATTTTTTCGTCTATAGTTTTGTAAGTAAAGGCCTATGAAAAGCTTTTGGATATATGTTTTCAATTCGGTGCCTTAGGATGGGTAGCCTAAGTACGTCATGCTCTCTTTAATCATTTCTGCGGTGGTGTCGTGTGGGGCGGGTCGTTACGTTCCCTCAAATATGGTTGAGCGAAGCGATGGCTGGTCCATGCGTCATGCTCGTGAACGGGTGCTGCCAGTGGGAATGGGTCTGCTTCTGAGTACCTATCTTAACGCATATTGAATTGTAAGAATTGCGTTTTTACTTTTTATGTCTTGCATCAAGTGTTTTTTGGTTCGAGTAGCAGACAGAGTGATTTCTCAAATTCTCAACTAGTTGAAAGTTATTTACTCTCACATTTACCTATCTGAATGTAGTAGATATATTTAATTTTAACCTACCTACCCATTGTGCGCAAACTTTTGTTAATTATTGTGATGGAAAATGACCTCACTTTAAACGTGGAGCTCATTTTTCAATGTTGACGACTCTGTATGAAATATACAGGGAGAAAAAAGCAGCCCTTGACGAGTTTCTTGCCGGTTCTTCTCGTTACAAGGTCTCCCGCTTAGGGTTTGCGAACCGATGGCGTAGCTTCTATGACATTCACAAGTGCTTGTAACAGCCTAGACTGAATAAATTATTTTTAATTTTGAATTTTGAATATGTGAAACATACCGTGTTGACATGAATGTTGTAATTTTTATATTTAAATGCCTACAACCTAAGTAAAGGCAAACGGCCGAGATTCAAATATATTGTCGTCGATGCACTAGGGGTTGTATTAAAAAAAACTAAAGGCAAAAGTTTCGGCCGATTGCCCTTTTCAAAGTTTACGGTCTTTTATTGGTTGTAGGTGCGTTAGATTTATTCCAAAAGTAGATAAAATCTTCTTATGTTTTGTAATTTGAATTTCGACGACTGTCGTTAATAAGTAGTAAATTACAGCCTAGAACGGGAAGTTGGCATTTGTCGAGGTTGCTTTAATCATTCGAGGCAATGCAAATAGCTTCTAGGACAAGGCTTGTATAAAGCTTTCTCAAGAAATGCGAGGAAATAAACTTAGTTAGGCGCTAACTGAAGAGTTCTACCGTTTTGAATTTGGAATAGGTACTTGATCGGGAAGTATGTAAGTATTGAAATTCATTTCCGCACTGGATTTTAAATTTAGAATGTGATGAACCAGCCTCCACGGCAATGTGGAACGCCTCACATTCCTTTTTCAAATGGAATATTCAGAGCACATTACATTTCAGAGTTTATGCTAGAAAATGTGTGTAGTGGGAAATTATTTCCCAACAAAGACCTCGTCAAGACGATTCAAACGAGCTCAAACTCGATGGGTTTGCACGGTTTTATTACAGAGTTCCAGTGGTCTTCTTCCGGCTCCATCATCAGACCCTTGAACACTATTTCTCATTAGAGTACTCGTCAAGACGATTCAAACGAGCCCAAACACGATGGGGTTGCATGGTTTCATTATAGAGTTCCTGTGGCCTTCTTCCGGCTCAATCATCAGATCAGCTCAGTGACACCATAATATTGAATTGCCTTTCAGTTCTGATATATGTTCAAAGTTTCAAGTCTCTAGCTCATCCGTGCCATCATTTCCGTGCTTAATTTACGCAGTTATCATTAGTAACGAGTTTCGATCGCTAATTCTTTAGAGCGCCCCAGTGTGCGACGGTCCATATCCATCTCGGAAAAGCTTTTGTAGAACTTTATTTTTTTTTAAATTGAACCTTTTTGCACACTTCCATTTACTTAGTTACCATATTAAATTGAACGTTATGTTAGGTATTAGCTATAAGAAAACAGTAGTTCTTTTATAATCCAAAAATATATTGACATTAAAACAAGAGACAAATTAAAAACATTATCAACAGTCTATTGCTAAGTAACAGAAGCCATAGTGAACTCAAGCTGTCACACCAACATAAATTGGGTAGGTACCCCAAAAAATGCCATGCCCGGTAGTGGAAGTTTTGGCGCGAACAAGAAGTAATCGCTGATTGGATGCTTTTAGCCAATGGGCGGCATTGTTGTTCACGAATTTAGGCCGGAAGTCAAGTATAATTCTATAATGTGTATTATTAGGCTTTGAATAAGGTAAGTATATTTAATAACCGTTTTATTTTCAGGTAAAACGATACTATTCATTTGGCTTGGCCGGTTTTTCTTTGAATCAGCTGTATACTAAATGTCTCAAAAATGGATTCCTCATCCGTGATTTATCATGATATAATACCACACTCGAAGTGGTAGGTATATTGAAGGAGATATGATTTTTGAAGTGAAAACTTCTTTAGCGGCGTTGTACGCTTTTTGTAATGGGGAATGCTAAACTCGCGTCAGTAAGAATCACGTTACCCTGATCGAAAATTCGTAAGACGGATGTGACGGATGGAGAGTAGACAGCCGGCGGCGGAAGTATCCCCCTCTCTTTCTACGGGGCGCGGTGAAAATGGCGGCGCGTCATTTCAAGACGTAAACACTTGTGTCACCATAGCAACGCGCAAATTTTTTAATTCAATGTCAAAACTCTAGATTTTCTGTCAAGCTATGGATAAGACTTTCGTACAATACTGTTCTGTATTCGTAAATTCAAATGCAGAGTAAATTCGTAAGACGGCAATTCGTGCAAAATTATTCCCTAACCATTCCAAAATATCAAAATGCACAACGTTAATATTCAAGTTTTCACTTCTGCCGGCACTCCCGGAGTGCAACCTGATTTTTTTTTTTCTGAAGTGCGGTGGTGGCGTGAAACTATGAATGTCACCCCTTTACCTGCCAAGGGGGGGCAGATGGCTACTGAGTTAAATCAGCTCAGTTTTACCTGAAAAGCCTAAATATTGCCATGTGAAATGTGAATTTATCTAATGACAAAATTTTGACCTCGCCATACCTTGAGTTGAGTGTCACTACTTTCCGGACTACGAGAGTAATGGGATATCAAAAAATAAACCCTAATGCTGAATTTGATAGATAGGGACCATCAAACTGAACAACTTTTACTATGGGACCAACTCTGAAACCACAAAAAAAACAGCTTTTAGGCAGCCATTACACGCTCATGCACGCGTCAGTCAAATTCCATCAGTCATGAATTATGTTTGACTGACTAACTGATGGAAAGAAGAAATCAACTTCATACAACCATCAGTCACCCCATTACACGGTAGGTTAATCGTCAGTCACAGCCGTGACTGACATGACTGATGGAATTTGACTGATGCTTCCATGAGCATTTGTAATGGCTGCCTTAGATACATTTTGACAATTTCGTTAATATTGTTTGTATGCAGATTTTATTCGTCATTATTTTTTGTATGAAACAGCTGTTTTTTTTTTCAATTTCAGAGTTGGTCTCATAGTAAAAGTTGTTCAGTTTGATGGTCCCTATCTACTATATTTGGCATCAGGGGGTTTTTCAAAAAAGGCCATGTTCACTTAGTTAGCGTACATCCAAATCTGTTGTACATACATACAAACATACATGAACCGTGAACACAATACACTCTTCTTTTTGAATAGGCTAGACTTCGGACAAAGTATGCACTAACAAAGTGCCAAAATATGCATGCAAATATGCACTAAAAAGTCTAAAACATGCACTAAAAACTGTTAATATGTCTAAAATATGCACAATGCAAAATAAAAAAACCGGCCAAGTGCGAGTCGGACTCGCGCACGAAGGGTTTCGTACCAAAAAACGGCAAAAAATCATATTTGTTGTATGTGAGCCCCCTTAAATATTTATTTTATTCTGTTTTTAGTATTTGTTGTTATAGTGGCAGTAGAAATACGTCATCTGTGAAAATTTTAACTGTCTACCTGTTGTCGTTATTAATATAGAGCAAAAAACGGCAAAAAAATCACGTTTATTGTATGGGAGCCCCCCTTAAATATTAATTTTATTCTGTTTTTAGTATTTGTTGTTATAGCGGCAATAGAAATACATCATCTGTGAAAATTTCAACTGTCTAGCTATCACAAATACATGAGATACAGCCTGGTGACAGACAGACAGACAGACAGACGGACAGCGGAGTCTTAGTAATAGGGTCCCGTTTTTACCCTTTGGGTACGGAACCCTAAAAAACGTTTATCACCCAGTATCAATTTGAACGCCGAAAACGACCTCTCTACATCAACTGATGTCATTGGCCAAATTTAAAATTTGGCGTCATTACTGGAGATACCTTTTACGCAGGGTACGAAGTACGACCTGTGGCGTTGATGTAGGCATTAATGTTTTTCGTTTTCTTCAAGGCTCGGGTTTTTTACGCAAAATAGCGTCTAACTTTTTATGCAACCATTCGGCTAAGGAATGAGGAATGGCGTTCAATCATTGTTTACAGCACTTCTATTGATTTCAATAGAGGCTAGCTTAACTAGCTCCCTATACGTAGCTCCCGCTACTAAACAAAATATGCACGATTGGGAAAAAAGGCTAAAATATGCATTAACGACGTAATTAGAGAGTGATCTATCTATCTAGATATCCGATATCTACTTATAAACACACTTATTAATTGTTTCATTCAGAAATATCTACCACTACCTTTAAACTCTTGAAACATCATTTTTAATAACGGTGGCCACCAATCAAACTCGCTTACACTACTCCAAAAGTGCGTGGCTAAGCAGCTCCAAGTAGTCAAGTGAAGGTCAACCCTTACGCTCTATCCTAAATCGGCGATTATCATAAAAAATATATGCGCGTTCGAAAATTTCTTGGATTATTGACAAATCTGTTTTAATATAAAATATTTTATCTAATAAAAGTATAAAAATGGACCGAGTATTTTTACACATTACGTAAATAACCACTAAAGTTCAAAAAATAAAAAAAATATGATTAAAGAAGAAAATTTATTGGCTTACTGAACAAAGCTATGTATTTAAAGATATAAAAACATATTAAAAAAGAATAATCAACAGACAATTTTATCAATAGAAGATATATTGAAAAAAGTTAAAAGTTAAATTTGGGGTATTTCTGAAGTCGAAAAAAGATTGGATTACTTTACATACTTATTCTAACAAGTACATAAGTACGTAAACAGAAAGTGTTTCAGCCCGAGGAAATATTCACAGAGAGATATAAGCGATTTTTATGTTTAGGTAAAAATACCTAACTTCTCGTAACAAAATTTATTGGCTTATTGTGCATCTGTAATCTGTATTACCTAACTTCATCACATGCCAAATTTCATTGACGGGAGAATTATTCGGGTCGCATAAGCCCCGTTGATCGGACTAGTAACACTGACCTGCATATATTTACACTGACAGGCTTATGTCAAACTGTTTTTGTGCCTATTTGATTTCCGCCATTTTGGCGCTGTAGGACGTAGCGTGAGCATAGCGTTCGTACATGGTACTAAAGTTTGAAGTCTGGAGAGACCATCACGTCAACCATTTTCATATTGTACGTCAAAATTAGTTCTTTAGACGCACGCTAGTGGCGTTTCAAATAGGCACAAAAACTTAGCTGTCAAATCATACCGACAGCCAGTCCAGTTAAATAAAAAAAAATTTTTTTTATGTCAGTGGTTCGTAATGAATGCATGATCCTTTTTCTATAGTAGGGGGAATGCCTTTACGCATGTTCGTGTTCGTAATAATCCTAATCCTAACTAGAGTGGGGGTCTATTATGAAAAGTTTATTGCGATACACGCAGCTGCGTCCGTGCTTCGTTTTGATTGTTTCCTATTACAAATCACTTTCATATGCGATATTGCGAAGAGGTTGCGTGAGTTTGACAGTTTATCTCTAGCGTATCCGACATCGTTCGTTCAGTAGTCTATGGGCTACGATAGCCAAATTCAAAAATGTTTGTTATAACTACAACCAACGAACTGCGCACGACTATCGTGACCAAGTGACTGCGTTACGCAATTGCGTACGTTATTTTTGTACTAAGCCCCCAGGTCAACGAAAGATGAGACTGAAATGATGGCGCCACTTTGCCTGTTAAATTAATAAGTTATTGGAAACTGACCCCTAAAATAAGGCTCAAAATTAGTTACTTTTCCAACGAGTCTTATCTTGCTTGCTTTGTCCAGACTCTAGTACCTACTAACTTACTAGTATTTATCCTCACAGAACAAAGAAAAAATTTACTTAAATTGTAAATGTGAAAGTTTGGATATTTAGATGTTTGGATATTACTGAATAACGCAAAAACGGCTGAACGGATTTGGATGAAATTTGACTAACAGTTTAAATAACCAGCTTTTCTTTGTTCAGTCTTTTGATAGTAGATAGATAATTAGTTAACTCCTAATTGATCATGACCATCAGCCATTTTATTGTCCCCACTGCTGGGGCATTGGCCTTCCTTATGGATGGATAAGGAGGATGGGCCACAACCCACCACGCGGGCCCAATGCGGATTGGTGGGGTGTCAACGACTGCAAATGCAGCCGGGACCAACGGCTTAACGTGGTCCCGAAGGAGATCAAAATAAAAAACGTTTGGTCACCCATCCCATGACCGACCCTTGCGAAAGTTGCTTAACTTCCGCAATCGCCGAGCCAGGCGCTTAACCACTGCGTCATCGAGCTCCTCCAAATCAGGGATTGAAATACCGTTACGGTAAAAATACCGTTAAAACATGTTATCGGTAAATTTACCGGTAAAAATAACATTAAAAATATTGTACCGGTAAAAGTACCGTTAAATATAGCGTTAAACTTTAGTACCGGTAAAATTATCCGTAAAATATTAACGTTATTAATTGGAATAACGTTAATTTTAAAGTAACGGTAACAAAAAGTAAGAAATAACGTTAAAATTAACGTTATTTATTGACATAACGTTAATGTTTAAATTAACGGTAAAAAAAGTAAGAAATAACGTTACATTTAAAAATAACGTTATCATTCCCTGCTCCAAATTAGTCCTAATAACTAACTATAACTAGTCCACATAATTAGTGCTACCTAGTCCTAACTATAAAGTACTTACTATATATGACTAAATTAACAACTAAAATTTTGCCCGTATTAGGTACTGGTTAAATACAGAACCACGAGATATTTAAGGTAACTTACAAAGAGAATTCTGCTCTAATAGCAATGGCAATACCCAAGGGACTCAGCTAATAAATAAGTTGCGGCTTCCCAACTTACTTTACTTACTATACTTTGGATGGACTCGTACCTACTTACTTTTTAGGGTTCCGTACCAAAATTATAAAAAAGGAACCCTTATGGTGTGACTCAGTCTGTCTGTCTGTCTGTCACAGCTGGATATCTCGAGAACTACTAACTTGAAATTTGGAATGGTTTAAGATGACATTTGCCTTACTATTTTGCAAATAAGAAATAAATAAAAAAATCAATATATTTTTTACAACAGGGACTGAAAAGGAGTCTTAAAAATTTGAAGTGAGGCTACTAGGGCATGTGGGGTATCATAATCTCTTATATTCTCTCTATCTATCTATCTATTTATTTCTCATTATAAACTCTTATCTCCGAAGTTTGCAAAGAGAAAAATCTGAAATAATTCTATGTGATAGCTGTTTATATAAAAATTTCAGGAAAAATAAAACGATGTCTCAATATAGCACACTTTTTTAGAAATCATCAAATTTCTAAAAAGTTAACATTAGTTCCACTATCGGTCAAGGATGTAGTATTACAGTTTTAGTCAGCGCCGTCTCTTGAGTCAAGAGACGGCGCTGACCTAAAACTGTAATACTAATTTTATTATTCTACTCTGCAGTGTGGTTTAATGGTGCAAATATGATGGTACGGAACCCTCGGTGCGCGAGTCCGACTCGCTCTTGACCGGTTTTATTTTATTCTCGTAACATCCTCACGGGACATCTCGATAGCCCACGTTACACAATAGTGTAGCGTATAGCTTGTTATTTGTAAAAGAAAGTGTGTGTGTGTGTGTGATTAAAAAATAGGATACTTTTTATGGTCAAAGATATGAAGACAGACTAATAATAAAGAAAAATTGTTTTTTCTTACTTTTTGCCAAATCTACAATTTGTTTTCTTACGTAGTACATCCTCACGTCCACTCATCCAACCACCTATTATATTATGAAAATTCAGTTGGATTTTTGATTATTCAATTCGCAAAAAAATGTGCTGGCGATTCTGAAAACAACATTCAGCGCGATGGGCACGATTTATTTTTGGTTGCTTTGATATATAATAAAATTGTAGAGTACAAATAGCAACTGTTAATTAATATTTAGTTATAAATATAAATAGTAAATGACTACCTATAAAAGTAAACGTATCTAACAGGTGAAATTGGTTTTAAAAATAATTGTAAATTCTAAAAAGTAATTTGCATCGGCCGGGAATCGAACCCGGGCCGCCCGCGTGGCAGGCGAGCATTCTACCACTGAACCACCGATGCTTATTAATGAAATGCAAAATAAGTAATCAGTAGCCATGTTATTATTAGAAAGGAGGAAGCGTAAAGATGCGCTCGCGCTCATGGAACCATTATCGCCTCGGGCCGCGTCTGGTCAAAGGTCACGTTCTAAATTTTCTATTCTTCACTCTTGTTGCTAAGTGCCTTTGAAATGTATTTTTCACCTCTCCAGCTCGAAAAGGGTGCTTTTGGCGCGTAAAAACTCGCAGCAAAATCGACTTTTGTTGCGAGCGTGAGGCAAAGTGCTTTTTACCAAAAACTCGCAGCAAAATCGACTTTTGCTGCGAGCGTGAGGCAAAGTGCTTTTTTAATTTCTAACACCTTTTCTCGCTGGTAGCGGTGAAAAGTTGTATGTTTAACACGAGAGCAAATTTTTTGATGTCTCGTGCCTTTAAACCACTCACTGTGCTCAGTAGTCTATATTAGGATCACTCGCTACGCTCGTGATTCAATCTAGACTACTTCGCTGGTTCGTGATTTAAAAGTCAGCACTCGCAGCAAAAAATGACTTTGCTCTCTTGTATAACAAATAACTATTAATCAATTCAATTCGTAAAATTTGGAAGCATGTTGTATTGTGAATTCACAATAATAAAATATGTACTTAACACAATTTTAATTAAGGCGGTTAGGTTGTATGACCAAAATTGGCGCCGCGGTTAATTTTTAATAAAACACACAGTTTTAATAAAACTTTATGTGCAATTTTTAGGGCCCATAGTCTAGCTACTAGCTAGTTACTAGACTAGACTAGTTAAAATACTAGACTCTTGTATTTTTAAACGCTATCATTATATTCCCTCGCAGGCACCGGGGCTCTATTTTTAAATCGCTGTTTTTCTCATCGCTCAATATCAAACATTTTTGTGAGAGTCAAAAGAGCGCTCGACGACAGACGAAAACAATTTTTTTGCTATCTACTTCTACGAATGACTACGAGGATATAAGTGAGACCTTCCAAAAATACTTACTATAGCCCTAAAAGTTCCAAGTAAAGTTTTGTTAAAATCATTTTCTATTAACAACTTTAAATAAAAACCTCTGAGGGCGCTCTTTCGATAGTATAACCACATTAACAGGCAATTATATTTCGTTCTTGAGTTAAACAATACATACTATTTAAAAAAAGTTAGTTAATTAATCAAACTTTTTGCTGTGGGAGGACGGAGATAGGTAGAAAATAAAATAATAAAATCAGTTAACAACCAGAGGAAAATAGAACCGCACCATAGAATATATTAATAATATTAACGACTGAACTTAAAATTTTGTCTTTAACTATTTATACGTAGATAATCTCCTTTTATGGCACGGCTTAGGCTCTTGAATAGCCCAAGGAACCGATCCTTTCATACAAAATGGCTAGTCGATAGGGTCGTATATCAGTGAAGGTGTGTCAAGATGTACCCTTTAGGGTACTATGTGCCCTAATTCCTGGCAATAAATACGAGGGTATGGGTAATAAAACTCCGTGTACCGGCGTTAAGATAAATGAATCGTTCCAAGGATTTTGTTGTTCTGTAACGTCTAAGGCCAATATCTCACTGGGATGCCAGTGGGGGCACAACACAACTAGTTGCGCAACCAACTAATTTCCGTATCCGATGCAATGCTTTCCAATCTTTCAATATATTTACTCTATGGTTTCCGTAACTTTAAACCAAGAAGCTTATACCCCCAATAGAGATTGCACGGCTAGTGTCATATTGAAGATAGAAAAAATGTCCTTGAGTGACGTGACGGCTTATTGCTATCTCTTTCTTTAGTGTTACATTACGTGTTCGTTGTTCATCGTTCGTTCGTTCGTGAGAAACGAAAACGTATTGTCACGCTAAAGAAAGAGATAGCAATAAGCCGTCACGTCACTCAAGGTAATTTTTTCTATCTTCATTATGACACTAGCCGGTGAAATCTCCATTGGAGGTATAAGCTTCTTGCTTTAAACATTCGAAATTGATCGATTGAATCGATTTGTTCGATTCGAAACAAAAGACTTCTTAATTCATTTCCGACAGCTATATGTATTTGGTGTCGGAAGAGTTAGTATTCATCGGAAAAAAAATTGACATTTCGAACTCGGAAACCATAGAGTAATATGGAAAGCATGGCATCGGATAGATACGGAAAGTTTCCGACGTTCCCTGGGCCCTGACCTGATGCATACATATGATGTGCAACCAAAGTGGTGGCGGGAATCGAATCACCAGCTTGTTTCGCCGCTATGGTGTCCTAGTAGTAGTGATAGGGCTCCGGCTGCATTCAAACGATATCGCACGACGCCCTCAACCCGAACTCAACTCAAACTCACCTCAACTGCAGCCCACCTTGAAATACATTGCTTACAATTTTGAGTCTTATGACACATTAATAAGCTCTTGTGTAATGTTCAGGTTCAGGTGAGTTTGAGGTGAGTTCGGGTTGAGTTTGAATTGAGTTTGAGTTGAGCTCGGGTTGTGTTCGGGCTGTTGTTGCTACGACAAAATATAACGGAGCTTATAAATGTGTTATAAAACTCAAAATTGTAAGCGCTATATTTCAAGGAGTGGGCTCCGGTTGAGTTGAGTTCGAGTTGAGTTTGAGTTGAGTTCGGGTTGAGGCCGAGTCGTGCGTTATCGTTTGTACGCAGCCTAAAGGTAAGTTAGAAAGAGAAGTTCAAATTACTTATCATTATGATAATAAATATTGAATAAAATATGAGAAGTTCATCGACAGACTACATCGGTAGTTATATTAAAATATTGGAAAGTCCACTTCAGGGCCGTCATTTCAGAAAAAAAATCGATTTAAAAGAATTGTTTTGGTAAAAGCTGCCATCGTAATGAAAATTCCGGACAAATGAAAATGCCCAGAAAGACGTCCGAGCATAGAATATACCGAGCCCAAAAATATCCGTAGGTAAGCACTATTGGTAACCCTAAAGCAGGCCATACACGCTAGGTTATGCATGACGGTTTTAACCGAGCTGCAAAACCTTCATGCAAAACCGAGTTCAATAGTGGACACCCACGCTAGGTTATGCATGACGGTTTGACCACAGGCATAACGGAGCGGCAAGGTTGCATGAACAGGCATGGATAACTGCACAGTTTTGTCGCATACACGCTAGGTTATTGCATGACGGTTTTGACCACAGGCATAACCGAGCGGCTTGCATGAGCGGCTTGCAGTATTAATTATCCCATACACGCTAGGTTATGCATGACGGTTTTGACCTTACAGGCTTAACCTAGCGTGTATAGTCGGCTTTAGGTTAGGTTGTTATTACGAATAATAAGTGTGAGTTGCACCAAAATGCTGTCAAAGTTAAAGTTATCGTCAAATGATAATGCTACCTATTTGTCACGTCAAACTTGTCAAAGGACATCATACTGGCTGGTAACCTCTTTTTTTGGTTAACTTATGCTTAACCAGTCAAAGTCAAAGTCAAATAAGCTTTATTCAAATACTTAAACTTAATTATTAAGTACTTTTGAATCGTCTATATTTTCCTACCACCCGTTCCAGACTTTTTTAGCTGACAAGAAGAACGGGCGCAAGTAGTATTAGTAGTAGTAGCGCAGTACTATAAAAAGCTTGTTATTGTTAAAGTAAGATGGTGCAACTCAGCCTAAGTATATTAAATGGATCTGCAATAGGTCCCTCCCTTCTACGAGCGGTTAATGTCCTCTCGTTGAAGATAAAATGAAAATTTCGTGTTTATTCTAGTGGAACATCGAACCCAAAAGAACTGCATTTATTTTAGGTTCAGGCAATGACTAATATATTTAGGCATCTCTTCCATTCTTTTCTGTCGCAAGTCATCTCCACATTCGCTCCCTCGTTAATATTTATTAACTTTTATCTGTATAGTCATGGAACGAGTTGGTTGTCTTGTTTTTCTGATCCAATAAATACTGTATAAATAAATACAGGCGATGTATAAGCCATTAATTACATATTTAATCAGTTGTTTCTTTGAATGATGTCTTCATTTATTAAATTACACAATAGAATACAATTTCACCACAGATATACCCAAAAATTTTTCTTTGTTCTGTGGATATACCTACTTCGAAATAAAGAATCAATCAAGCGACTATAAAAAAAATGTTTTCTATTTTAATATTTTGCAAAGATACCTAATAAAATAGTTTACGAGTAGGTAACCTTAATCAAAAGTATCTGTGATACTAATAAAGTTATACTAAAGAACAAAGACATTATTAGTACATTATGATACAAGTAAGCTTAGGTTGCTTATTGCACACAAGGCTGCGGGTTGCAGCCCGAGCCGCAGGCGAGGGCGTAACTCAGCCGAGTGTGCAATAAGTAAGAGCTCACGAGTTTCATACGACGTTTTTCAACACATTTGCGAGGAAAAAACAAAGTTATTTACCACACATCAACAAATACGACAAAAACAAAATGATAATCATGATGAGAAAAGGCGCGCAGGTTTTTTTTTTGTTTTTTTCACACGCCCAATGCAAGAGTATTTTACGAACAAAGGGGTTAGTGAGCATACAGCCTACTTCAAAATTATAAATTTAGGTGATGAAATGCTAATATTTTAATATTTTATAACAAAATATTGTAAATTAAGAATAATTTGATACTAATAAATATTTGTTTGACTTAATTAAGGACCTACACATTTATTTATTCCAAAAATGCAAATGAATTTTCAGCAGCATAAAACCTTTTTGTTGTTACTAAAAAAATAACTGTATTACCCGATTAAATTGAAAATGCTCTGTTTACTCGCATAGAACTTGCAGTAAGGTACCTATTTAACTTTGTAGGGATAATTCTATAACTAACTAGTGTTTTATATATTATTGCACGCGTTTGTTATAGTTCGGTTTATGGCCCTAAAAGCGATGTAATAGGGCTCACTTTACGAGCAAGTGTGTTGAAAAATAAATAAAATTACCCACATTACTGCCGAGTGCTGTAATGAATTACTGCGTTGCTGGCAGCGATGATGATGATGATGGCCGATGGCGAAGCTTAAGGCCTGTAACTGCGCTAAACTCCCTTAGCGCAGGTACAGGCTTTAATAGTGGCGTCTCTAGGGTGAAAAATACGGCGTTTTGTGAACCAGAAATTTCCTTTGGTAGGGTTGGTCCTTAGGACTCTAGGATGGATATAAGAAGTGAAGCCACCACGATTTTTCTAGTAAATTTTTGAAGTTTTGGCTTTCAGCCCAATCTCGATAGATGTATAAGTTAAGCTGCTATGCCCATTATGATATCATATTCGTATGAATTTAGGGTGTCGAATTCATTTTTGAATTCATATTTGTACGATTCAATTGTTAAAACTATTAAAAAAAAAAAAAAAAACAAAAAAAAAAAAACCCGCTTGATTAAAGAAAAAAAACCATTAAATACACAAATTTGAATATTTGAAAAATAAAAATACTTCGTAGGAGCTCTATTATCCTTTTATTTTTTTAAATAATAATAAAATAAAATATTCTTGTTTAGCTAATTAAAAAAAAATAACTTCGTTAACGTTGTAAGGAAATTATTTTTATTATTAAATATTAAAATTTTAAAAATCAAATCTAAACTTGTTTGTAATAGTTCGAATTGTAGTAAATTTAGTTAGCTTTATAAATGTATAGAGTAAAGACACCTGAAAAACGCTTCCTTAAGGTAGTTTTTTCGAAAATACTGAAACATGTGCCAAGTTTGCAATGATGTGTGCAAATGAAATGTGCAAACTTGGGTAAAATTACTCTCACCTACAACATCTGAAAGAATCGTAGTTACATGCGCGCTTGTGATATTTGCCTTTTTTGTCGATATTGACTGGCATTTTTTGTTTTTCTAATAAGTTACTAATATTTTTTACTTTATGCGTTATAATTTTTAAGTTTCTTTCAAATAGTTATTTATGCAACTGTACTATAACGAGGGGTATTAAAACACGAATGTGGGTTTATCACACGAGGCGAAGCCGAGTGTGATAATAGTATCACATGAGTGTTTTAATACCTAATTATGTACAGTTGCATACTAGACTTTATCTACACCCATTTTATTTTTTAATTTTTATTAGGGAAACAAAACAATATTTTAATACATATGGAATAAAAACACCCATGATATTTATCTAAACCCATGATATGTATCCTCTATAAAGGTTTTGACTTTGACTTTGTCTTTGACTTTGACTTTCCTCTCCCTCCTCGTCATTATGTCTTCCGCAAGAGTGTTATAATGTTGTACTGAATTTCATAATGCAACGCTCGCGCGTGGGCGCGCAGTGCTGCAGGACCAGCTCTCGCTCGGGATATTGTAATGATGGCAGTAAGCTAACTGTTTCAGAACCCCTTACAGAAGATTTAAAGCATGGGTGTAGATAAAGTAAAAAAATGTAGTTGAAAATATTTGTTATTGTGTAATGTTTAGGAAACTTCCTAATAAATTGCATTTTTTATACCAGAAATGAATTCTACGTCACTGATTTATGAGCACTTCTCCAGACCGTGCCGAAAATGCTCATTTCGGTGGCCCTTTTTATTCGGTTTTTGGAAGTTATATGATTAACGTTATTGAAAATATAATCAAATCTAAGTAAATATGTAAATGGCGCACCTATTGACATAGCGGTTTACGAGATATTAAATTTTTAAATTTGAGGGTCCACTAAAATCAGTTTTGTGGCCAGCGAAATCAGATTACATATGATTTTAAAGGGGAAATAACTAAAAATAACCTTGTATATGCGTGAAAAATCTCAGTTATATGCAGTGCTCAAGTGATATTTGATTTCTTTTTGATCGAATGGCTACTTTTGCCCTTAGAGTAAGACGCGCTTCTGTACCAGCCGATCTGTATCGAGACGAAGCCGCGATGCTCTAAGCTGGTGAATTGCCGGATTTAATTTTTTGTCGTCAGTACATGACGCAAGGCAGACGTTCTCTCACACGAGTCACGTACTACGTACTTTCTAAATAATTTTATGGAATTGATATTTTATGCACATTAAATAAGCATCGGTGGTTCAGTGGTAGAATGCTCGCCTGCCACGCGGGCGGCCCGGGTTCGATTCCCGGCCGATGCAATTAAGCCTTTTTTGCACCAAAAAATATTAAGAGTCGTATCCGCAGAACGACCTTAGAGAAATTATGCACAGTGTAAAACGCAAACACGATTTTTAGGGTTCCGTACCAAAATGGTAAAAAGGAACCCTTATGGTGTGACTCAGTCTGTCTGTCTGTCACAGCTGGATATCTCGAGAACTACTAATGGTATCAACTTGAAATTTGAAATAGTTTAAGATGACATTTGCCCAACTATTTTGCTAATAAGAAATAAATAAAAAAATAATATCTTTTTTACAACAGGGACTGAAAGGTCTTAAAAATTCGAAGTAGGGCTACTAAGGCATGTGGGGTATCATATGAAACAGCGCCGTTTGCACATTTTTTCTTTTTGCTTTAGGCCGCATAGTTTTCGACTTATGATAAAAAATGTAAAAAAAAAATCCGTTCCCCCCCCCCCCCTTATCTCCGAAGTTTGCAAAGAGAAAAATCTGAAATATTTCTATGTGATAGCAGTTTATATAAAAATTACAGAAAAAAATAAAACGATGTCTCAATATAGCACACTTTTTTTAGAAATTATCAAATTTCTAAAAAAGTTAACATTAGTTCCACTATCGGTCAAGAGATAGCGCTGACCTAAAACTGCAATACCAATTTTATTATTCTACTCTGCAGTGTGGTTTGATGGTGCAATTATGATGGTACGGAACCCCCGGTGCGCGAGTCCGACTCGCTCTTGACCGGTTTTTTCTAGTAAAATCTTCATGGACACATGGAGCTTGTTATGTGGTGGTGTGTTGCGTTTTAGTTAAGATATCACACTGTTTTCTGTTACTACTGTGTGTCGATAATGTTTTCCCACATAGAGCAAATATTAGAAGCCATTTCGACCGAACGTGACCGAAAGTAGTCGCAAGCCAAATTCTTATTATTAGACACAATATTATATCTTTGGGTTTAGAAATTGCGTGTTTGGTACAAACATACTACTCGATTTTATGAAAAACCTTGATCACATACTTAATTATTCAACTCTCAAGCTTACGGCTCACTAGACATGAAATAAAACACTTTTAACGGATACTAAATTGCGTTTTTATTGAAAGGATTTTGGTAATAAGTACTAAGTTGGTATTTGATTTGATTTTAGATTTTTCCCGACGTTTCGGCACCTTTGCATCTGCCGTGGTCACGGGGGACTGAAGCTGCTCGTGAGTCTACCCTCAAGCGATGAATTTATAAAGACGTTCAAAAATTTATATTAAGGTGGTACCCAGAGCGAAGGTGGCGCCGCGTTGAATTTTATTTAATATTATAATTCTAATACACAATTTTAATAATGTTTATCGTGGAGATTTTAGGACCCACAGTCTAGTATTTTTAGACGGTATCGTTACATTCCTTAGTAGTCACTGCTAGAAGTAGATAGAAAAACTGCTAAAAGTGGCCGTTTTTGACACATTTGCTATCTACTTCTACGAATGACTACGAGGGCAGGTAGTGATACCTTCTAAAAATACTAGACCATGGGCCCTAAAATCTCCACGATAAACATTATTAAAATCTTTTGCTATTAATAACTTATTAAATAAAAACCTCTGAGGGCGCCACTTTCGGTCATACAACCGCCTTAAGTAAATACCTAAACAAACAAAAATGGTTTAAGTTAATGTTCTAAATTTAATTTTGTGAATTAATTAATGTTAAAAAGAAAGAATCTACAAACATTTCACAAAATTGGGAGGCCGCCCAGGAATGAAATGGCGAAAGATAGCATGGAGAGGATTGCGTCCTTTATATTTTTTATCAATTTATTTGCATAAGGGACTAACTGTATCATTAAATTCTGCAATGTGTTTGGGGCACAATCTGGTGTAATTTTTCAACCATCATCTCTATTAAAATTAGTATATTTATTGATTCTTACACATTATTTTCAAGAAGGTATTGTGCTATAAGCACAGGACCAACAAAAAGAATAGGGAAGTACATAATATTGTTTGTACACTAGAACACACACATACACACACACACACACACACACACACACACACACACACACACACACACACACACACACACACACACACACACACACACACACACACACATAGAAACAATGTTAATTACATATAGAATAGTCGGAAGAATTAAGGTCTAATTAAAGTACCTAACAAAAGCAATTATATATTCTATGACGAAAGGCTCTACCTAGCCTTTTTCAGATTAGTGTTCTGAGAACTTAAAAAATGTCTTGTATATTTTTTAGACTGTATATTTTTCTATTCGTCATAGTACGAGCGTAGTTTAGTTAAAGAAATTAGTTGTGTTAAAAAATTCACAGATCTCGTGCTCTACACGACTTGAAAGTGCATTGAAAATGAATCTACCTATTATAGATTATTAAAAATAAAAACATGTTTGTAATATATAAGGTCCTTCATAAATAGTGCACATAATTTCAAGGGGTCAATGTACTCATGCATACAAACAACTTTTACTATGGGACCAACATTGCAATCACAAAAAAAATCAGCTGTTCCATATATTTTGATCTATTAGATTTAAATTTTTCTATGGAAATGGAACGCGTAATTTTTCGGTCGAAAATTTTAAATTTTTTTTCAAACCCAAAATAATTTTGTTTTTCAAAACCAACTTTTCCAAAATATGTTTACATCATCTTAAATCCCTTAGAATTCCGCGTCTTTTGATCTCTCACACGTCCTCGTGGCCCTCAGGGTATCACGGGCGAGCCGCACTTTCACCGAAAATGGGGGCCTACTGGAGCGAACGAAAAAACATTTTCAATGTTAAAAGCCTAGACTTTTTCAGATAGGTGTACTGAGAATTTTAAAAATGTCTTGCAATATTCGTCTAAGCTTGCAATTTTGTTCCTCGAAGGTAGCCTTTCTTGCAATGACGTAACATTTTGTCGTAGAGCATCTGATTCTCTTTACGTTTACCTTTCTAATCGTATTTTGTTGCTTGTTAAAATTATTTTTATTAGTGAGTTTATAAGCATCGGTGGTTCAGTGGTAGAATGCTCGCCTGCCACGCGGGCGGCCCGGGTTCGATTCCCGGCCGATGCATGCTTTTTGAAAAATAATTTCGTTTTAAAGAACTAAAAATCATCATTGCAAGCATGCAAGTAAACTTCTTGAATTTTCCCTGAATTGATTATAAAGTAAAAGATCGAGCTTTTTTTTTGAAGATATTACAAATAGTAGCTTCTTACAAAGTTGATTTATCAGATATTTCTTGGCTTATATTATGGAATCAAGGGCGGCTTTAACTGACAACTTTGACCTTGGTTTGAGATAAGTCAGTAGTGGAGAAAAAGCTACGAAAGGTTTTGGCATGCTTTGGAATAATTTTTAAAAAAAGTGTATTCTTTCAACGTATAAACAGAATTAATAGCTTAAACCAAAATATGGTAGATTAGGAACCATCAAACTGAACACCAACTCTAAAATGTGAAAAAAAATATATCAGCTGTTCATACAAAAATTAATAACGAAAATATGAAAATGTATGAAACAGCTGATTTTTTTCGCGATATCAGAGTTGGCCCCATAGAAAAAGTTGTTTAGTTTGATGGTCACTATTTACCATATTCTGGTTTAGCCCTTAATCCTGTTACACGCCGTATACTTTAACTACTCGAAGGCCAATAGGGGCCACTATATGGTTTTCCATGCAAAAGTGCTTGAAAAATGCTAAATTTAGCGTATTTTTCTATGAAACTCCAATTTCTTTCTATTTTTAGATAAAAAAAACACGGTGAATAGTAGAAATTATAGAGTAAATTCGACACTAAAGTCCGAAAGTTGATATTACAGCTTTCGAACAATATAAATAAAATCAGATTTAAAAAACTTCCAGAAATTAGCTCGCTAGTTTGGAAAACCATGTGAGTGGCCCCAATTTTTTTGAGTATGTACCTAATATATTTTTTCAAGTTAAACATCAACATCTTTTATTCTGTTTTGGTTTTTCATCATCCGTCATTGTGATCCTCCATGCCCATAGCTAAGGTTCGAGGTGGGTATTACTAGGGCGTTATCCCATGATCTCTAGAGTCTAGACTAGACCGTATCTACATGCAATTTCTTTTTTATTATGACTGGGAAACTTTTCTTCTCTAAAAAAGGCCATTTCAACAGGAGTGGGGGGATAGACCCTAACATGTGGGTGTTTTTGTCGATAAAATTAGGTGTAATTCACGCCTTTAAATTATCGCTAGTTTAAGACCAAAGGCACTAGTTTTCAGATACCTAATACAGTAGTATAAAGCCTAAAAATGCTTATTACGAATGAAAGAAAATTGAAAAATTTATTGAATTTAAGAGATAAATATTTTTCTCGTCATTTAAATACTAGAAAAATCGCACAACCGTTCACAAATTCTTTCACACTTTGACTTTGACATTTGTTTTCTTTTTTTGTGTTCCGTTTCCCGACGAACTTCTTAGCACTTACCTTAGATTAGATTATTTAATAAAAAATCGGTTGGCACTCCGGGAGTGCCGGCAGAAGTGAAAACTTGAATATTAACGTTGTGCATTTTTGATATTTTGAAATTTGCGGCAAAGGATTAAAATTATTTCTTTCCTATTACTATACAGTCACACAATTCAATCACTTTGTAATTAGAGAAAAAGTCTAAAGATTTTGCGCCAGTGGCCTTTTTATTTCTACATGCACGCATTCTATGATTTAAACTTATAGTCACAGAGTATAAATAAGTTTATGATTTCACCGAAGAGATCGCTGCTATTACTTCCATTTTCAAAATTAGCGCGTTGCTGGTGACACAAGTGTTTACGTCTTAAAATGATGCGCCGCCATTTTCGCGGGAACGGGGGAACGCGCCCCGTAGAAAGAGAGGGGATACTTCCGCCGCCAGCTGTCTACTCTCCATCCGTCACATTCGTCTTACGCATTTTCGATCAGCCACGTGATTCACTGATGCGAGTTTAGCATTTTTTCCCCATACAAAAAGCGTACAACGCCGCTAAATAAGTTTTCACTTCAATAAACAAATGACACTGACATTTTGTTGGAATAGTTTACCTAATTATAGTGATATTTTACAACACGAAATTGGATGTGGGAAATGTGGGAATAGTATTCATGTTGCCATATTAAGAGTTATACATTTTCAGAATTCCGGATTACAATGACGTGTTTGTTTCAATAAATTTTATAGAATCTCACGTCATTGTTATCCGGTTTCAAACGATCCTTCTAGATGTTTATTCAGAGTATTCATTTTTAAACGAAAACTCGATTGGAAGTTACGTTTTCGAGTAAATTATTCATAGTAACGACTGTCTTGCCCAAATTGTTTCGAATGGCGAATTGTCTTTCTGAATATACTTACACATTTTCCAATTCTTTCTTCTTCACTAGGTACTTACATTGTTTATGTAATGTTCCTAAAAATAAGAAACCTTTAACACAAAATAATGCTAAGGTCCAATGAATGCTATGCTACTTAAAAAAAATAACATAATATAATAATAATTAACAACATAACATACCTAACCGTAATAAAACAGAATGCTCCTAGGTACCTTACCTACTATATTATAAATGTAAAAGTTTGGATGTTTAGATGTTTGGCACTCGATCACCCATGACAGTTTTTATCCCAGTAAAAGGTTCGCTAGGTAATGATTTTCCGAGTGTTCACGCGGACGAAGTCGCGGGCGGAAGCTAGTTAAGGCTTATGATCCGAACTGGTCTATAAAGTTCAATTATTTCTTAAATTATGTTGCATTTGTTTCTGTTAGAGATAGAAGGTAAGTTTAATTTGTAGTCACATAGACATTGGCAGAAGAAAAAAAAAAGAAAAAATATCATTGCATCGGCCGGGAATCGAACCCGGGCCGCCCGCGTGGCAGGCGAGCATTCTACCACTGAACCACCGATGCTTATAACATATTAATGTACAGTAGTATATCTTTAGAAATTTATCATTAGAAAGGCAGACGTTGCGCGTTACATTGCGCAGTCAACAGGTATCACGTTCTTTTATTAAATTCTTGCAGTGTACCATTAAAAAAATCTTTACTAATCAATCATTAACTTTGAAAGACCCTATTCAAGTAAAAAGTGTTTCGATGACTTGGAAGTATCTAAGTAGTAGCTTAGTTGACAAATAAAGTAATAAAATTATACATAGGTAAATATTTCGCAATGTCTGTCAAACATATTATTAAGTTATGGAATCTAATCATGTGAAACTTTAACTATGACTCTTCCGTGATTGTGTAATTTTGTAATTAGTACGAAATATTTGCTTCGATTATTTTTTATTTTTAAACCTTACATGAGTAGTTTTTAAGATGAAGATAAATTAATGTTCCATTATACAAAATGTCACCAAAATACCCCTAATGCCGAATATGGTAGATAGGGACCATAAAACTGAACAACTTTTACTATGGGACCAACTCTGAAATTGCGATAAAATAATCAGCTGTTTCATTTTGATATTTTCGTTATTAATTTTTGTGTGAAACAGCTGATTTATTTTTCGCGATTCAGAGTTGGTCCCATAGTGAAAGTTGCTCAGTTTGATGGTCCCTATATCTACCATTTTCAGCATTAGAAGTTATTTTGTAATACCGTACTTTTCCAATTCTTATCGATTACAAAAAAACATAATATCAATGACATTAACATTATTCGAGATAAAATATCGCGCTACCGGATACTCGTGTCATTTACTCCGAAAGGTTTCGTCTATTCGCAATGTGGAGTTGGCAATACGACGAAGATACTTTTACATTATCACCTTCGATTTACATCTAATTTTGGGAAGTCAGTATTTACATCAAATCTTAGAATTCGTGAAAAAGAAAGTTAGGTACCCTAAAATTTTTTTTACAAGTTATGAATATTGGCGGTATCGTAAATTGTTCATTACGTACCGAATACTAATATTTTTTCAAGATGTGATAGTTCTTATCACGATACGTATAGTACGAGGCACGTATCTTGAATTTTTTTCGACGGGGTGGGGATAAGTTCGCGCATGTGCTCTTGCGAGCGACCAATAGCGCGCGCCCATCTCCCGCCGCCCGCGCCCCTCACCGCTACGCATACCCAAAATTCGCGTTTCGCGCAATCCCCACCCGATTTCATGATACGTGCCTCGTACTGTATTCATTGATGTAAACGATCACCTAGGGTCAATCAACTTTTAAGTGTCCTATAACATAAAAGTGTATTATCTTGAAATAAACAAGTGCGAGTCGAACTCGCGCACAAAGGGTTCCGTACCAAAAAACGGCAAAAAAAAACCATTTGTTGTATGGGGCCCCCTTTAAATATTAACTTTATTCTATTTTTAGTATGTTATCTGTTGCCATTATAATAAAAATATTATAGGGGCAACAGAAATACATCATCTGTGAAAATTTCAACTATCTACCTGTTGTCGTTATTATATTATCGAGCAAAAAGCGGCAAAAAAACACGTTTGTTGTATGGGAGCCCCCCTTAAATATTTATTTTATTCTGTTTTAGTATTTGTTGTTATAGCGGCAACAGAAATACATCATCTGTGAAAATTTCAAGTGTCTAGCTGTCACCGTTCATGAAATAAAGTCTGGTGACAGACAGACAGACGGACAGCGGAGTCTTAGTAATAGGGTCCCTTTTTTACCCTTTGGGTACGGAACCCTAAAAATAAAGAAAATAGTTTAGTTTAAAAATATTTATACTTAAGATTTAAAGTATCATTTTGGTAACAGAAATAAATGGATTGTTTACATATTTGTTGGTAGGTATTTATAGTCCCTGCATTTCTTAACCATCTTAACTCCATAAACCCCAACATACAATTTACTATGGAGTTAGAGGCAGACAATAAACTAGCTTTCCGAGACATTCTCATTATCAGGAATCCGAACCAAACCTTGAGCCACACAGTGTATCGTAAAGCAACCCATACAGACAGATACCTTAATGGTGACTCTCACCATCATCCTATACAGTTAGCTACCGTAGGGAAATCTTTGTTTCAGAGAGCCCGCGGAATCTGTGACAAACAACACCTGACTGCTGAGCTTCAGCACGTCCAACAAGTACTGCGTAACAACAAGTTGCAAGTACCACACCTCAATCACAGAAAACGCGCCAAACCAGCCACAGTAGAGCGTCAACCTGCCATCCTACCATACTGACAAGATTGGAAACATTCTGAAGCGAGCGTCAATCAAAACTTACTTCAAGCCGCCGAAGAAGATCAACCAATTCTTACGACCTGTCAAGTGTAATATCCCCCTTCAAGCTGCAGGCGTCTACAAACTAGATTGTGACTGTGGACTCTCCTACATCGGGCAAACAAAGAGAAGCATAGGGACCCGCGTCAAAGAGCATGTAGCTGACATGAAACATAGGCTCGATAACAAGTCTGCAGTGAGTGAACACGCCTTTGAGGGGCCCAACCATTATATTAGATTTGACAAACCCCAAATCCTTGCTAGGGAACGTAGATTTATCCCTAGAATGCTCCGCGAGGCTATCGAAATATATAAATATCCTAATTTCAATAGAGATGATGGTTGGAAAATTCCACCAGCTTGGGGGGGTCCCAAGCTGGTGGAATTTTCCATCACTTCCATCATTCACAAGCTAAAGCCCCTCACACGCACTGTAAGATCTAATGATACGGTTAGTTCCTTTTGCAAATAAATAAATTAATACAAAAGACGGAGGTCGGCTTCCTCTCCAAGTTTTCTTTCGCCATTTCTTTCTTGGAGGGGCCTCCCAATTTTATGAAATGGTGGTAGTTTCAGTAGATTCTCTCTCTTTTTAGCATTAAATAATTCATAAAATTAAATTATAAATCAACATAAAATAATTAAAAAATTTTGTTAAATTTTAATTTCTGAACGTCTAAAAAAAAAAAATTCATCGCTTGAGGGTAGGCTCAGCTTCAGTCCCCCGTGACCACGGCAGCTGCAAAGGTGCCGAAACGTCGGGAAAACCAAAAATCAAACCAAATACCAACTAAATACCAAAGTACATTCAATAAAACCGCGCTAGTATCCGTTAAAAAGTGTTTTATTTCAGGTATTTATAGGTTCTCCAGTTGACATTTCATCAATTTCATACTAATAAAAGAGACATCGACGTCTCTTGGACAACCGTTAAATACGAACAAATATGGGAATAACCTCAGACCAAATAAAAAAGTAAAGACGGAGTCTTCCGACAAAGCGGTGAAGCCAGTAAAACTACGCCTTGGCTGTGTACATACACAGTTTACGCACACACATGTAACGAAACTACGCCTTGGCTTTAGTTCGTCATTGGGCGTTCCATATCGAATCCTGCCGCCCGGCCCCCGCCCGCCCCCGAGTACGTACACATGTACCATCAAAAACCGGCCTCACTTAGTTGTTCGTATCCACTGCGCAACGCTCCATCTTCCTTTTTATTTGATCTGAGGGAACAACATATTTATTTTTATTATCAAAATGATACTTAAAGTACATAATACTTTTAACCCAAATCATTATTTTTAAGTTAGTTGATATTTATTTTCGAGGAAATATACTTTTATGTTTGAGGACAAGAAAACTGATGGGAGAATTAAAAGTTGATTAACCCTTCCCTTTTGCACTAATCGAATTTTTGTTTTATTATCTGTTTTGAATTAATAAAATTTCACATTTTTTATTGCATTTTTAATAAAATTCACCAATATAACGATTTGATAAATTCAATATATTTAATTTGTTATTAGTGTAGTGAGTGTGAGATTGCGAGCAGTTGTACTAATCTAAATAACCAAGTGTAAGTGTAACCAGCGTATTTCTGTGCGGTTACTACAAACAATTTGTCAAAAGTGTAGGTAGTCAAGGATACTTGCGGATTCAACATAATTTCTGTATTTGGCTCTTAGAATAATCTAAGATTTGGCTATAATTTCACAGACTACAGTGCCTTCTATCACTCTTGTTTAAACTGAATGCAATGTTGCAAAAGAAACTAATTTTGTTTTATAGGTTTTGTTTAAAAAAGTTCAGATAAAACCAGCCAAGTGCGAGTCGGACTCGCGCACGAAGGGTTTTGTACCAAAAAACAGCAAAAAATCACGTTTGTTGTATGGGAGCCCCCCTCAAATATTTATTTATTCTGTTTTTAGTATTTGTTGTTATAGCGGCAACAGAAAAACACCATCTGTGAAAATTTCTAGCTATCACGGTTCATGATGAGATACAGCCTGGTGACAGACAGACAGACAGACAGACAGCGGAGTTCTAGTAATAGGGTTCCTTTTTACCCTTTGGGTACGGAACCCTAAAAACATCTTTTTTCTTTTAAATCTTACATGCGACACTATCGTTAAATTCTCCGCTATTATTTTAATTTACATGGTGTACTGAATCCCTCTAAGTGTGGTAGTTTTTAAAACATGGAAGTCATTTCGCAGTCAGTAAAAAATTCACAGACCTCGTGCCTTTCACGACCGTTACAGTAAAAAGAAAAACCTCCTCCAAAAACCTTAAAAACAGCTCTAAAAAGCAAGAAATCATAATTATAATCTGGGAGTTCTTTAACCGTTGCAGCTACATGAAAATGATCTTAGTAGAAAAATTGCCATTTTACATTTTTTTATATCAATAATAATGTTTCTTAGGATCAAAAACTGCTATGGGAATCATGGTCATATTGTCGTAAAATGTATACTTTCGGAGATATTTGTAGATAATTTTTTTTAGAGCCTAGTAATTTTACTATGATATTGACAATTTTATTATGGTATTAATTTTTTAATTATACTTAAAGTAAAATGTCATTATCGCTGTCACTATAATATAGTGTTTTATTTCTTAAAGGCTGATTTTTCAATGCCCAGATCAAGCTTTATTCATTTGATAACGTATTTTGCCGCCAAAAATTCTGTCACTGTCGCATGTCGCTAAAGTCAATTCTTCAAAAAATATTACACTCTTACCGCTAAATGAAATGCAAAATGTCTGAAGTTGCGAATTGAAGTATTTCTTTCTAGCACGATGTTTTTAAAGTGAAAACTTCTTTAGCGGCGTTGTGCGCTTTTTTATGGGGAAAAAATGCTAAACTCGCGTCAGGAATCACGTGGCTGATCAAAAATTATTCAAGTTTTCACTTCTGCCGGCACTCCCGAAATGCCAACCGATTTTTTTAAAGTCCTAATATCTCCGAAATTATACATTTAAGTAGAATTTGACATGTTTATTTTGACGTTTTCTATCGATTAAAACTGGTTTCATCAGTTGCGATAATTTCCGATTTTTTAAATAGGACCTGGGGCCGTACCGGCTAACGAATCGAACTTCGAAAAGTCTTCCGTGTTTCAAATTAAAACAGACAAATCGAGCTCCAATTGGGACAAAATGGCGAACCCTACTTCATGAGGTCACACAAACATCCATATCTTCCAAATAACTTCAACAAATAGTACAATACGAAATTCCTTACTTCAATTTATCTTTATTAATTTGAAACTCGGCAAATTTTCCGAAGCTCGATTCGTTAGCCGGTACGGCCCCAGGCTCCACTAAAATGTTACATGCCTTTTCAGTGATATTTTTTGATAAAAGAAAATGTATTAAAAAAAGAAAAACCTCCTTCAATAATCCTTCAAACAAAAACAAAAACAGCAAAACAAAGCGGTTGTTGGTGTTGCGGTTTTTGTTTTTGTTTTAAGGTTTTTTGAAAGTTTTTCTTTTTTTTAAGTTTTTTTTGTGGTAGGTATGTCAGAAGAAATTTTGACAATTGAATAAGTAGCAGCAGCTTTAAAATATTTAAATTTGAGATTTTAGCATTCACATAGCTATTTTTACATAATACCTACTAAATAATATAGTAGAAAATTCGACTCGCACAAGATCATATTCTCAGACAGAAATCAAACCCGCGACCTTTGGAAGTCCGGTTTAAGCAACTTTGGCAAGGGTCAGTCGTGGGATGGGTGACCAAAGTCTCGATCTCCTTCGTGCTTCAGAAGGCACGTTAAGCCGCTAGTCCCAGCTGCATTTGCACTTATTAATACCCACCAATCCGCATTGGGCCCACGCGGAGGGTTATGGGCCATCTTCCTCATCAATCCGTAAATAAAGCTTGTATCCCAATAAAAATGGCTAATGCGAAACCTTTCAATACTTTAATGTAATTACTAGTACACTATCCTATTTGATTTTGAAGAGTTCTCATTTGTATCTTCGAAGTCCAAAGTCCAATGGCAATGAAATTAACATGAGACCACCCTTAAGGTATTGCCTAACCAACAAAATAAGAATCATCTAAATCGGTTCATAAACAAAGAAGTTATGTCTGTAGATCCGTTAAAACTCGAGCAATATTTACCAGTATTTTCAGGATTACTCGAAAACTACCGAACCGATTTAAAATTTTCGAAAAATGGGACCAACTTGGGAACAAACTTGATGAAGTAACTTTTAAATCATTTCGATCTGTCCAGCCGTTTTCGAATAATCGGTGGACATACAAAAAAAAAACAAATATACCGACGAACATAGAACCTCTTCCTTTTTTGAAGTCGGTTAAAAAGTAGTTGATAGTATAAAGTAGTTTCACTCCAGCAAGACGTGTTCGACACGACCACGACACGTCTACGATACCATTACGACACGACAACGACACGACTACGACAATACTACGACACGACGCCGACACGACTACGACACGACTAGGACCTACGGCCTTCGTTCGGTTCGTAGTCGTGTGACGATAATGAGACCATTGTTTAGTTAAAAGTTTATAGATAAAGAATGACTTTATTAGCTATGAAAGTCATCTCTCAGTGAACCGTATCGAAGTCGCATTAGGTATGAAGTCATTGATTGCTATTGCTACCCGTTCGTAAATTTTATCACCGGGTACATAAAATAAAGTGATAAACTTTATGGCAGCCATTTTACAACTTGACTGAAAAAGTCTTGACGTTGTAATGACGGTATTAAAATCCGCTGTTGTGGTGGTAAAGACATCATAAAAGGGGGAAGTATCAGAAAAAAAATATTTAAAGATTTAACTTGCTCTTAAACTAAACATAGATTTTTCATAACATGAAATTATATAATTATGATCATTGCTTTTATTTACATGATAGATAAGTTAATTCTGACAACTAAACGTTTCAGACTTAGGTTTACAGTAGAAGGTATTACAACATAGGTGCGTATGAATTTCATTTCAACTAATAATTGGAAAGTTTATTAAAATTATGAAAACAAAACGAAAAAAGATGAAAATGGTAAAAAGAATAACTTTTTCTACAAAAATTTAAGCAACTTCAAAAACTCTGTATTAAATACCGGATTATAAAGAAAAAAAAACTGGTTAAGTAAGATCTATACAGTACTTACTAAGAAAGTTAAGTTAAATTCCTACTTTTGAAATCAGTGCCAAATCCTTCTTCAAAGTCCAGAAGGACCTCCTTCACTATCTAAACCACAGAACAAAGAATATTCTGTGATCTAAACATATTATAGTATATTAAATACAGCAGCTGTATGTAATTAACATGTCAGTTTATCTAAAAGCTTTCAGTGCAAAAATGCTGGGAATATGCTACGTAATCAAGTTCCTCATTAGGCAGTGGAAATGACTTGCGGGTTCCGTGGCTAATTACGATGATCCAGGAAATTGAACTACATATTGTAAATTAACATTATAATCTCGGCAATGTACTGAAATATTACAAATACTAGAGGTAGCAATTTGACTAAGTTCCCGTGGGGATTTCGGGAAATCAGTTGGTAAGTAATATTACTATATTGTCGGATTATCTGTTTATTAGGGGTTTATTAACGTGTTCAGGGAGTTAGTTATTACAAGACTGCCCAAAAAAAGGGTGAATTGTATTCAGGGTTCATGTATTTTGTATGTTATCTATGCGAGTTTTTTTTATTCCGCCATAACTTGACAGATTTGGATGGTTACGTATCACAATGTTTTAATTTGAATGGCATAAGGTATTAGTAGGTATGAACCTCTATACAAAAAAAAGTTGGGAGTTACAAGTCGTGATAAAGTTTGGCCACATGATAGAAACTGATCTGTAGGCTGTTTCTAACTAATATTGAGCTGGGCCAAACTATCCTTACATACAGTTCCATACGGCGGCGGGTTGAATAGCGCACTTTTCCCGGCTCCATTCTAAAAACTATAACAATTCAGGTTTAACTAATAGGTCAAATATGGTATCATTTTCGGATAAATCAATAACGTAGAATTTATTTCTGGTATAAAAAAATGCAATTTATTGAGCAGTTTCTGAAAAATTACACAATAACCAACATTTTTAAACTTCATTTTTTTAGTTTAGGTATTGGCACTTGTTTCAGTATTTTCAAAAAAACTACTTTAAAGAAGCGTTTTTCAGGTTAATTTGTTATATGCTTTTGTTATGTTAACTATATTTTATACAATTTGCGCCTAACCCAAGTAGTTTAAGTCCATTGTTTGCGGGCATACAGCTAGTCAAAAATATGCATTTTTTCACGAAATAAAAGAGGTTTCCGTTTCATTTATTAGTTTCCACAGAAAAACCTGTGGAAACTGAGAAAATCGAGAAAAACTTAGACCATTTTCACCATCTGCTCTCCAGGGCCCAAAACTATGCATTTTTTGTTAACAATGTTTTAAAATACACTTATAAACTGTATTAAATTACCTATAATTTGAGCCTGATTGCAGCTCTATTTACAACTTTTTTTTTTTTCATCAAACCAATACTTGTGGTGTGTCTATAGATAGGTCTTTAAAAATGACATTGAGGTTTTTAGGACTGTTTTTTTTTTCAAAGTCAACCGTTTGAAAGATATATGCCGCCAAAGTGGTAAAGTAAGAGGGTGGTCATAATAAACACTTTCAACGAAAATTAGTTTGAACGAGATACAGTAATTAGTTTTTGAGATATAGTACATTTTCCAAAACAAAGTATGATATTTTCAGACGAAAAATGATAGCGGTATTAAAATATGGTACGGTATAATGTACCTACGGAACCCTACTGCGCGTGGCCCGACACGCACTTGGGCGGTTTTTTCACAATACTTTTGAGGTACGTTCTTCGGTTGTTCGGTGAAGTGTACAATACAAAACCAAATCACCGTCGTCGATTAGTTAATTTTACTCTTCAAGTGTCCTATTTCATGTCCATTAAAGGCAACATTATAACATGCAGTCGGAGGCATGCATAAAGAAAGTGTAAAATTTATTAGTAAGTTATCGACATTTTGACCATTTAACCCACCGAATATTTATCAAGAAAAAAAATTGCTGAATTAAAACTACATTGGGTGCAAATCTGTTATCCTTGGCGATCGACCCTAAAACCTCTCGCGATCGACCGTTTGGGCACCTCTGCTTTATACAATGTAAACACATTTTGTAATGATTTTTCTCGATTGGCGGCGTTAGTATAGGCTCGGTGCACTCTTGACTGAATGCAGTGCAGAGCTACGGTACAATTACTGTATTTATGAGAAAATCTGTCTTTTCATTCGGCATTCTTTTCATCATCATACTGCATTAATGCCAATTGTCCTCTGATTCATAATAAATGGCGCACAGTTCGGTACTGCGCTTTCACAAACAGTTGTTCAACGAACCATTTATTTGAGTTTCAATTTTAAATTGTATCCATTTTGTTGTATTTTAATCAAACTGCGCTTTATTTACTGTAAATTGATTGATTGAGCTTCATACTACAATACGAGTTTGTAACATACATTTCGGCAACTGGGGGTCTATTACGAAAAGTTTAATGCGATACACGCAGCTGCGTCCGTGCTTCGTTTTAATTGTTTCCTCAGATCACTTTCGTATGCGATATTGCGAAGTGATTGCGTGAGTTTGACAGTTTCTATCTAGCGTATCCGACATCGTTTGTTTAGTAGTCTATGGGCTACGCCTACGATAGCTAAATTCAAAATGTTTGTTATAACTACAACCAAAGAACTGCGGACGACTATCGTGGCCAAGTGACTGCGTTACGCAATTGCGTACGTTATTTTCGTAATAGGCCCCTGCATTGCAAGTTGAATTTTTGTAAGTATGAACAATAAATTTTTAATCAGACTCAGAATAGAGTTGGGTGTTTTGATTTTTAGGGTTCCGTACCCAAAGGGTAAAAACGGGACCCTATTACTAAGACTCCGCTGTCCGTCTGTCTGTCTGTCTCTCTGTCACCAGGCTGTATCTCATGAATCGTGATGGCTAGACAGTTGAAATTTTCACAGATGATGTATTTTTGTTGCCGCTATAACAACAAATACTAAAAATAGAGTAAAATAAATATTTAAGGGGGGCTACTATACAACAAACGTGATTTTTTTTGCCGTTTTTTGCTCTATATTAAAACGACAACAGGTAGACAGTTGAAATTTTCACAGATTATGTATTTCTGTTGCCACTATAACAAAAAATACTAAAAACAGAATAAAATAAATATTTAAAGGGGGCTCCCATACAACAAACGTGTTGTTTTTTTTTTTTTTGCCGTTTTTTTGGCACGGAACCCTTCGTGCGCGAGTCCGACTCGCACTTGGCCGGTTTTTAGAATTTAGTTTTCAATTCGGATTTTCGGAAAATAGTATTCCAACGATTTAACATAAAGGATTTCTTCGTTGCTCCAACTCCAATTGTCTAAAAAAACTTTCTAAAAATAAAACTGACATAAATGGGAATGATATACATAATCGTAGGCACCTCATAGGTACTTGATTGACTAATTTTAATATGTACCTATTCATTCTGTCTCTATGAAAAAAAAAGATTTTAAAAGAAGTTACAAATTCATAGATAAGAATTATTAATAGCTACTATTATAGTAAGTATAGGTATAATATTAATATTTTTCTTCACGTTATTTTGGTTCTCTTCTGAAACATCTGTATCAAATAAAGGAGTCTCATTAACTCGTAGTTATATTCATTAGCCTGCAGAAAGTTTCAGGTCCACTCTTCTGAACTGACGGGGTCGACAAATTGAATCACATCTGTTGTCTGTGGGGACACCATCAAGGTCTGTGAAATTGGGACAAATGTTTTTTTGACTAATGTTTCGACATCAATATTGAGTTATTCAATAATGTAATGATACCAGCCTTTCGGGAACCATTTCTATTCATTTTGGCACTTATTTGTTAGTGCAAACATATTATAATTTTGTGTTCCGATGCTACCTCCGATGCTATACGCAAAAAAATCAGCTGTTTCATTAAAAAAATAATAACGAAAATATCAAAATGTATGAAACAACTAATTTATTTTCCGTTATTTCAGAGTTGGTCCGAATAGCATGTATAACTTTATGTTCCAATTTTTATTAGTCAAGTTTTTATTTGCATATAAACAACGAAGATTAGATTTAGATTAGATTAAAATAATGAGTTATGAGTCTAAAGGCCGGATTTGCGGTAGCAGGAATACAAACTTGCTAGTGATTTATTCACTTCTCAAGCTTACGCGCTCACTAGACATGAAATAAAACATTTTTTAACGGATACTAGCCAAAAACCAAACCAAATACCAACTAATCACCAAAGTACTTTTAATAAAACCGCGCTAGTATCCGTTAAAAATTGTTTTATTTTATTGCTAGTGATTATCAAATTATCGTAAATGTTTACATATCGATGTTTTGAAAATATTTGAAGTGGAACTTCTTTGATCACGTCTGTACATTTTTTTGTATTTTACCAAAGAGAATGTTTTTTTTTTTTTACAAATTGACATTGTATTTCACTCACTTTGACTTTGCTATCTTTGCATCAAGAAAAACTGCAATGCATTTTATTTTTTCTACAATTCACGATTTTTATTTATTCAGTTCGTAATGCCTTGCAGAAAAAAATCTCGTTTCGATTTTTACTCGTTTTTCAGGTTGCTTAAGTAATTATATTTTTTATCGATACATTACACAAATAGATAATTAAGTTGTCCACGCACTATTTAACGTCATTTTATTCGTGCCACCGCAAGTCCGGTCTCTAGTTATGACTTAATTATCTATTTCTTACAGTATAGCAAATAAAAGAGACGAGTAACTATTATTACGTATAGACGTAATTTTTAAGAGCTTGTAATAAGGGGGCTGGTAATAGGGCTTCCACTCTCGGACCTATTTCACAATCTCGGGATCGAGACGAGACTATATGGCTGACTCTCGGGACTCTCGAAATTTCGAGACTCTCGAAATGATGATGTGACGCGTTTTTGTATGATAGATAGGCAAGCGCTTACAATGGAACGCGCTTGCCTAAAAGATACCTAATCACGCGACTTGAAGGCCTCCAGATTGTACCTGTCGGAAAACACAAGACTTAGGCAAAGAGTTCCACTCTCTGGCGATACGGATGATAAAATTTGAAACAAAATGCTGAATCGTACCTCTGGTTGTCCGATGGAAGAAAGGAGATGTGGAATTCACACTCGCCGAAATGTAACCGATAAAAAACATTGCGACCTTGCGTCTATGCTCGAGAATTCTGAGCTTATTACAGAAAAGATTATCGTTACTGATGAGCTTCCTGGCCCTCCGCTCAAAGGATTCAAGCGCCTGGAGCTCGTATTTGGCGGAACCATCCAGCAGTACTCCATGCACGATCGAACTTTCGCTAGGTATTGAATGAGCAGCTGTTCCGGTGTGAAGTAAAGTACTTTCTCAACTTTGCCAAAATGCTAAGCATTTTAGATGCCAATTGTATTTTATTCTCGATGGAAGAGCCAAAATTGAGTGTTAGAGTCAATGATATGCCGAGAAGGTCTAGTCGTTCAGTAATCGGCACGGTTACACCTCGGAAAGTGACTCAGGTCGAAACTACTCCCTTTGGCAGAGAACAGACACACCTGGATTTTTGATGGATTGAATCTGCCTGACCTGACTGGCATCGCCCTATTCGAAGACTGCCTGCAGTGACAGGTTCGTGTTTATGTGTCTGACCATCGCCTTCCTAAGACACTGGGTTTGCTTTGCACTGGCTCGAGCATCAGATATGTAGCTCTTTGCAACGGTGCTGTCATCTGCGTATACCAAAATACTGGATATTAGCAGGTCATTAATATGCACCAGGTGTTCCTGTTCAGTCCACCACTGAGAGACCAATCCCTCGGGGACTCCGGCATTGATAGACAACTGGTTGTACGAGCAGCCATCAATGACAACTTGAATCGACCGATCCCTCTTGAAGTCCGATATCCAGACACATAAACCGGTGGGAAGTCCGTATGAAGAAAGCTTGCAATAAGGCTATCATGCCACACCCTGTCGAAAGCCTTCGAGATATCAAGAGTAACGGCGAGCGCCTCTCCATTCCTCTCGATGGCTACGCTCCATTTGCAAATGGTGTAAGTATGCTAGAAGATCTCCAGTGGACCGGTTTCGGCGAAGGCGACTGAGGAGGTCGTTTGCTTCTGGATACGACAGGAGCTTATGGTTCAGTACACTTCCTTTATCTTTCATGAAAATATCTCAGAATAGGATTAAACTGAAAGACGATGAAAACAAAAATTGAGATCTTAGATGAAAGATCGTATTGTGCTTGTTTGTTTGTTGTTTATTTTAAAATTGTCACGTTCGTTTATTCTGTTTGTATTTTAATTGACACGTTATAATGTGTACTATTAGTTATTCTGTGATAATGTTACTACATACTTATTAACACGCGCAACACGCAACTTTATATGAAATGTATGTAATTTACCTAGCGTTTGAATAAGTCTCGAAAATCTCGAAAATCCCGAGACTGGAAACTAAAACTCTCGGGACCAAATATCCTTCGAGACTCTCGGGAAATCGAGACTCTCGAATCCCGGGATGGAAGCCCTAGCTGGTAACCACCAGGTGAAACGTATCATATGCTTGTATTTACAAAAAAAAAATAACGTTTAGTGAGTCCGACAAATTTCGAAATAATGGTTGTCCTAACCGTCCCAAGGCAGCCAGGTCGTGTTGGAACACATTTTCACAACGACTGGTATAATTGCAAGAAAACTCCTTACCTTCTTCTTTATTACTGTTTTTTTGTAATTACTGTCAGTAATTTAATTTGACACTTTATATTAAACTATGAGAAATCCCGTCCGAGTTGATCTGGTGCAAGTCGAATTTTTTCTAGTATATTATTTAGTATTGTATAAAAATAGCATTGTGAATGCAATAATCTCAAATTTAAAAACTATGAGAAGTTAAGAGACAAGAATTCCTACTTCCTAGTTCCTACTAATATTATACACGGTTAATTTTTAACTATGTCTAAAAATGAAATGGGGATTTTAGACCACGTAAATGAACAACTTTTACTATGGGGCCAACCACGAAATCGCGAAAAAAAATCAGTTGTTCCATAGAAAAATACAACATCGACTCGACTATAATGTATGGAACAGCTGAGTTTTTTTCGCGATTTCGTGGTTGGCCCCATAGTAAAAGTTGTTCATTTACGTCGTCTGAAAACCCCATTTCATTTTTAGATATACTTAAAATTTACCGTCTATAGGCAAATGTGAGTTTGTGGGTTTGGATGTTTGTTCCGCAATCACGCAAAAACGGCTGAACGGATTTAGATGAAATTTGATACACAGATAGTTTATAGCCTGGATTAAAACATATGATACTTTTATCCCGGACAAAGGTTCCCTAGGGATTTTTTTCCAAATATCCACGCGGATGAAGCCGCGGGCGGAAGCTAGTAATATTATAATATTAATTTACTTTAAAAACATAAGCATTTCAAAGAAAAGAGGTTCATAGATAAGAGGATTTTGTAGGTAAGTAAATAAAGAAAAATAATTTGTATATAAATGTTCATCTGAATTTTAATTTGTCTTAACAAGACAAATTAAAGAAATGAGTGTTATTAGGTATAGCGTCCAGCATATTGTAGTATTTAAGAAGTAACTGGATCTCAATACCTACCTATTTAAAATCACTTTCCAATCAGCTTATTTTTAGGGTTCCGTACCAAAATGGTAAAAAAGGAAACCTTATGGTGTGACTCAGTCTGTCTGTCTGTCTGTCACAGCTGGATATCTCAAGAACTACTCATGGTATCAACTTGAAATTTAGAATAGTTTGAGATGACATTTGCCCAACTATTAGGCAAATAAGAAATAAATAAAAAAAAAATATCTTTATTGCAACAGGGACTGAAAAGTGTCTTAAAAATTTGAAGTGGAGCTACTAGGGCATGTGGGGTATCATATGAAAGAGCGCTGTTTGCTCGTTTCTAATCATATTTTTTTTTGTTTTAGGCCGCATAGTTTTCGATTTATAATGAAAAATGTAAAAAAAACCGTCCCCCCCAACCTTATCTCCGAAGTTTGCAAAGAGAAAAATCTGAAATAATTCTATGTGATAGCAGATTATAAAAAGATTACAGGAAAAATAAAACGATGTCTCAATATAGCACACTTTTTTAGAAATTATCAAATTTCTAAAAAAGTTAACGTTAGTTCCACTATCGGTCAAGAGCTGGCGCTGACCCAAAACTGCAATACTAATTTTATTATTCTACTCTGCAGTGTGGTTTAATGGTGCAATTATGATGGTACGGAACCCTCGGTGCGCGAGTCCGACTCGCTCTTGACCGGTTTTTTAATAACTATGATAAACAATATCGATGCTCACTTTGCTCACTAGGCAGAGATCCGCAATTGTTTCATTTCTATCACTATATGAATCACAACTTATAAAAACCAAAATTGTTTCATTTAAAGCTTTCGCTTTTATAAATAGCCTACATATTACCATACACAATGTCTCTTAAACCCGAATTTTCCATGCAAAGGACGTTTGCATGAGCTAAAAGAGTCATGAATTATGCATTTACGCAACTCGCGAGCATAATAAAGTTTGACATTCTATTGTGCCGTTTGACATGTATTCATGTAAATTTTATATCGGTGCACATTGAATTTGATTTATTTCCAATGTGTTTTGGCTTGCTTTTACTACTCATAGTAATAGGTATTACGATTTCTGGTAAAAAAAATAACCATGAAATAACATTATAACGAATGTAATGTGAACTAAGGTAAATATTAACTATGCTAAATTCAAAGAGAAATTGCCCAAATAAAATGGCAAGCCTCCATTTTTACCGATTCCGTCGTACGGCGACTCATAAATTGCCTTTTAAATTGGTTAGGTAACGAACGTTTTCAATGTGCGCAGGGTTTCATAACAGTGGTTTAAGCTGAGTCCACACCGAGTATCGACGATTCAATGATCCTGAAAACCAGAGGGCTAATTATCTAATTTCAAAATCTATCGCATCGCTTTCATTTGACAGATGGATGTGCCACATTGCTACATTTATTTGGTAAGATTTTATTTGTGTCAAAAAGTAGTATCGATGTTCTGATCAAATGAAAGCGATTGCAATAGATTTTGAATTTAGACAATTAGTGGGCAAGGTATGTTTATTAAACTGAAAATTCGGTGTACATTGCTTAAACAATTTGAAATAATAAAAATTATATCAATAAACAACCTACTAACCGAGGGCCCAGCTGGTTCATATTGTAGAATACTACATGTAAAGGTATTCGTTTTGATTTTCTGTGATGCACTTTTTCAAGTTTTAAAAAACATGCGAACCAATATGTATGCAGTGGTTATTTGGTTCGACTTGTTAAGAAGCGCCGTTATTGCTCCTATTTATTTTCCCTCTGAGTGGCTTTGATGTTGTTAATAATAACTCTTTTTTCAAGCCCATAGGTATGATTTTGTAAGATAGCTATTTCCGCTAGTGTGACCCATGCCTAAATACTTGTGTAGCTTTCTAATCAATTTAAAATGTTTCAGCGGAGTGCTGAAGGAGTATCCATCTTGTATTGAAAGATTTATCTGGTCTCACAACATTTAAGAACTGGATTTGTACGTGGTGGATTCAATAAATAATAGAAAAAAGAAGTAAATAAAAAGTTTATAATTTTAGTCTTGAAAAGTATCGTTATGTGATCGTTTCCTTGATTACTTTTGCCTTAGTAGTAAAGAGATTTTTAAAGTTATCACAGCCTTTGGACGAGTTTAAGTTTTATTTAGGAGTTTTTGGCGCCATTTTGTCGGGTTCGGTTTGGTGACTATTTTAATTATTCGCTATAATTAAAATAGTCAACAAACCGAACCCGATTTGGTGACTATTTTAATTTATATAATATTGATTCATAGTGGATATTGTGTCTTAAAATTGGTGCAGTTTTGTGGTACAAGTGTCTACGCAACTGAACAATATGTGGGATAATTGAAATGGGCGCGATCTTGGTTGTGTGAAGCTGAGACTTTTATTGTAGTGGTGGCTACCTCAGCAGAACTTACCGAGTAAACTGTCTTGATATACTTGGTGCCAAATGCTGCAAGTAGCATTGGAATGCGATGCACCTGCATTTTAATGTATACTGAAATAATCTACCACTGAACTATTCAACACTTGACACTGGCAAAAATTACTTCCAAGAGGAAAGTAGATTGCCAAAACAAAAATAAGAAGAAGAAGTTTTATTTATTGCTATTTGAGAGATCTGCATCCAATATTTTCTTGTTAACACTAAGTCTAAATCTAGAATCTCGATTTATGGCTGGACTTTAAACGATTTATGAGTCTCTTGCCTTGCAATCCTTTTTTGCGTCGTGTCATCTGTATTTATTACGTGTAATTTGTAGTCATATGTTAGCAGCTTTATCTTAATTCAGATCTTGATTTTACAATAAGTATATTTAGTAAGGTCTTCTCTTTTGTGTGAGAATAAATTTATTGAACCACAAAAATAAGTAACTTAAAGAATGCCTTCAAGTAGATTAATATGTTAAAATAGGTGAAATAAAAATAAGATCAAAACGGCCTCAAAAACTCACCATTCATATTATATATTTTATATTTTTCCTTGATTTTGTTTATATTGTCATTGATATTTTTATGAGAGCGAGTTAGCTATAAATGTTAAATTCAAGAGCTGACATTACTCTTAAATTAATTTCGTGACATATAAACTTAAAACAATAACTACCGTTAATCCAGAAAGCTATAAATCCGTATAGCATGATTTAACGTCAAGTTCGGAAGCAGTGTACCGGAATTCAATTCCGGAATCCAATTCTCAGTCAGAGTGTTCCGGTAATACAAATGGTCCCACTTAACAAGCTTGGTTTTCTTAGAAATCTTGCTGAGATGGAATATAGGTAGGTACAGTCAGCAACGAAAGTCACTTAACACTTTGGTACTTTGTCATAACAATTTTTTTGACAGACGTCTCACGGTTTGAAACATTAGTCAAAAAAGTTACGACGACAAAGTACTAAAGTGTTAAACAATTTTCGTTGCTGACCCTACGTGGGTCCGGTGGTAGAGTTTCAGGTGAAAAATTTTGGAATGGCATACCTACTATACAACGAGTTACAAAAAAAAAGCTCTAATGCCGAAAATGGTAGATAAGGACTATCAAAATGAACAGCTTTTACTATGGTACCAACTCTGAAATCGCGAGAAAAGATAGCTTTTTCATACGTTTTGATATAACCGTTATTAATGTATGAAACAGCAAATTTTTTTTTTCGCGATTTCAGAGTTGGTTCCATAGTAAAAGTTGTACATTTTGATGGTCCCTATCTACCATATTTGGCATTAGGATTTTTTTTGTAACTCGTTGTTAACCATTTTAAAATAGCTGCAAGAATTTTGAAGTAGTTGTAATAAACATATTTACGAAATTGACTTTATCGTATTTAAGTTTAAAGGTATCAGCTGCTGTCTAATAAAATTTCGGACAGACTAATGGGTTGCTATAGGTACTGTTAGTATTCTCAATCCAGATAGTTTGGCAGTTTAATCCAGAATGGTTCAGAACGTTCAAACTGTCAGAGAACTACATAGATGGCTGTGTGGTTTGGGTCCATTTTTTACTGAAAATCACTTTGAACAAAAATCTTTTGTTTATTAAATTGTTTCTAAATTAGTGCTGGTTTAAAAAAAACTGCAGTGATTTCACTTATTGGCATTTATTTATTCTTTTCTCAGAAGATCAACAGCAACTAACAATAAAAAAATGGCAGTATATAGCATGCTAAGAAATAATTTGGCTGGCAAGCTAAGGGATTTATAAAATTTCAAATGTAATGCATAATCACTTAATATGGGATTATAGATAACGATCTTCTGTATAAGCAGTACAAATTAATGTTGATTGTGTTACGGCACGTATGTTGGTATTTGACCCGCTCTGCATAGGGGGTATTTGTTCAGGATTCTAGCCCCGCCAACTTTTTGTTTGCCCTGATCTTTATCCAATCATGTGACATGTTTTGGCCAGCAAAATTCGAAATGGTGAACAACATTTTTTTTTGTTTTACTAATTTCTGCAATGTGCTTGCGTTTTAAGTAAATTTTAAAGTTACAATCAAATGTAACAGCCCCTTAATCTATGGTAATAGAGAAACGGCAGAAGTGAGCTGTTAATGTGACTAGAGCGCGGATTTTCATTAGATGTTTTTGGATTTTGCTTATACAACATAGAAATGTTTGTTTTCAGCTAAGTTTAAAAGATGAGCCTCTTAAGGTGGTACCTTGAGCGAAAGTGGCGCCGCGGTGAATTTTATTTAATATTATAATTCTAATACACAATTTTAATAATGTTTATCGTGTAGATTTTAGGACCCACAGTCATAGTATTTTTAGATGGTATCGTTACATTCCCTAGTAGTCACTGCTAGAAGTAGATAGAAAAACTGCTAAAAGTGGCCGTTTTTGACACATTTGCTATCTACTTCTACGAATGACTACGAGGGCAGGTAGTGATACCTTCTAAAAATACCAGACCATGGGCCCTAAAATCTACACGATAAACATTATTAAAATCTTTTAATATTAATAACTTATTAAATAAAAACCTTTGAGGGCGCCACTTTCGGTCATACAACCGCCTTAAATTGATTATAATAATTGGATAATATTGTGATAAGCTGGTAATAACTTCCTAAGGTCAGTAAGAATGTGAATCGTTTACGTTGATTAGCCAAAAATAATATGTTTTTACATTGATTACTCAGTTGTTTTAATGTAAAACTCCCTCTGAGATAGGCGTTCATAATGTCGTTTTACACAAAGTTAAATATTTTAAAATTTTAATATCGAAGTAGAAAGCTTTCTCTATAACTCAAAGCTTATATCGTACTAGTATTTTATTATTTTGCTCATTTAACTCATAACTTTTAAATTGAATTTAAAGTTACTCTACAATATAAATTTATTGATATTGTAAACTTTTTGCGTGTTGCGGATAATTGTTCACTTCTAAAGTTAAAGTAACTTTACAAAAGATTATTAATAATAATGCTTAATGAATTAAATATTATTACACTACGAATAATATTTGCTATGGAACAAAGTAAGTAGGTAAATGCTCAACAATCTTAATGAAACTACGCCGTTTAATTGCATATTGGATATGTTTTCCTTTCGGTCGATGCATTAGATGCTTGTATATTTTTTTACATTACTTTGACTATTTCTAACATAGGTTTACGTGAGTTTGTTTGGTCCGCTATTTCAGAAGTTAAGCACGTGAAGATAGTAGGTATAAGAAGGTGAAAAAATATTTGGGGCAGATTGTTCATCAAGTTTTGTCTTTCAAACATAGTCTTTTCATTTCAAGTCTTTGTTCTAGGAGTGAGGACATAATAGGCAATGATTTATAATTGAATAATAAATATACCAACTGAGTAATAGTTATCGAAACAATAATACCAACTTCATCTGCGTGGAAAGATTTTTTGCTATCCCTCGGGAATAATACATTTTTTCGGGATGAAAGGTACCCTATGTCCTTCTCTGTAGGTACCCCTAAGAACGTGTATGCAAAATTTCATGATGATCGGTTCAGTAGTTAAGACGTGAAGGGCGTAATAAACAAACAAACAAACGGACTTTCAAATTTATAATATTACTAGCGGCCGCCCGCGACTTCGTCTGCGTGGAAAGTTTTTTGCTATCCCTCAGGAACGCTACTTTTCGGGATGAAAGGCACCCTATGACCTTCTCTGTACCTCTGGCAACGTGTATGTAAAATTTCACGATGATCGGTTCAGTAGCTAAGACGTGAAGGTGTAACAAACAAGCAAACAAACAAATAAACAAACAAACGGACTTTCGCATTTATAATATTAGTAAAGAAGTAAGGATTTTAGTATCGTTGGTTGCATTGTTGAAATGAGTTCACCAATGCAACTGAGCAGAAAATATGAGCGCGTTGGTTTCTACTCTTTTGCTGATTGGATAATGTAGTATAACAAATAAATCAGCTTTTGAAACTAGGTGCTTATCATTTAACAGTACAAGTAAAGAACTTTAAACTGATTTCAATGATGAGGACGGCATCCGAGAATATAAAAAAATTGAAGAATTGTAACATAAAAATATTATAAATAGGTAAGTAAGTACAGAATTGGTTTTAAAAACAGTTACCCACTTACAAATTGACACACTATTTTCATATAATAGCTAAACCCTCCACCTTAATGTAAGTTCCAATTTTTTTCCGTCGCCAGGCTATAGCATAGACCAGGGGTCTCCAAACTACGGCCCGCGTGCCAGCTCCGGCCCGCGAACACCAATAATCCGGCCCGCGAAAGCGGCTGGATTGTACCAACATACTGTAATATACAGTACGTTGGTACAATAAGCTAGCTAGGTCCTGGCCCTTAGGAATTCGTTGAGGAGTTAGTCTGGCCCTTAGGCTAAAAAGTTTGGAGACCCATGGCATAGACGAAGGAGCGGAAATCCATTGTGAGCAGAACGGTTCGCCAGGCGGAATTCCGCTGCTGACCCGCGATCTTGTTCTTGGCATAACTTGCTTATTACTTTGCCAAGTACGCTTCGAGGTATGGAAAAACTTTTATATTGATAAGTGAAGCAACGGATTTCGTTTCTGCGCTTTTGTTGAGTTTTGAAATGCAATAAAGTATAGGAATGAGTACAATTTTATCAATTAAATTTATCACAATCAATGCTTTAAATAACGTGGTACCTAACTCTTAGTAATGTTTATTGAGTGTTAACCATTTTATTTGTAAGATTAACTTCAAACATCATTCTCTTGAATATTCAATCCACTCTTGCAATAAATATGATACTTATTGAAAAAATATCGATGAAGAAAAATGTGATGTTCCCAGCATTAGGTATTCAAGGCATTCCCAAGATGGATGCTGTCTAGACTTGGTGAGCTCTCGAAACCTGAATGCCTTTTTATATTACCTAGGTTTTTTGTTGCTAGGAAGTTTTTGCCAACGCAGCTTTATGGCTCACCGCAAACACTTTATAAGTAGATAAAATAAATACCAATCGGCAAAAAACCGGCCAAGTGCGAGTCGGACTCGCGCACGAAGGGTTCCGTACCAAAAAACGGCAAAAAAATTACGTTTGTTGTATGGGAGCCCCCTTTAAATATTAATTTTATTCTGTTTTTAGTATTTGTTGTTATAGCGGCAATAAAAATACATCATCTTTGAAAATTCATCATTTTTTAAGGCGCCTACATTGGTCCACTAGCGCCGCAACTACATTTATTTTTATAACTCGTAAACCAATTAAATATTTAAAAAAGGAAAAAAACCATGCCCTCTTAAATTGTCTCTTATATTTTTTGAATAACTCTTTAATATTTTCATTCTTTGTTAAAGTTTTAAAAGGCAATCGAAACGACAGTGGCCTCTTTTGGTTTAAATGGATTTTAAAACGGGTACCTAGTATTTGATCGGGTAACAATAAATTCCCATTTTGGGTATCAAAAATACTGAATACAGCGTACTGAAATACTAAGTGGGCGACGGAGCGAGGGCGACTACAGATTTTGAAAATGGGTGACTTTAAATTACAAATTGAGTAACTAGTTATTCAGAACGGGCGACCAAATTACAATTTGGGCGACAACCTTAGGGCCCATAAAACATTTAAAATTTGGCATTTATTTTATTTATAAAATTATAAAATAGATGACTATTATCCTAATCGAGATGACAAAAAACAAACAAACAAGAAAACAACCTAATAATACTATGTTGGGTAGCTTAAATCAGTTATATGGTTACCTACTTGTTATAATAGTTGCCCACTCAGTATTTTAGTCACCCATTTAGATTATTAGTCACCCACATGTAGTCGCCCGTTTTGAGTATTTTTGTAATCCACTGTTTGTCGCCCGTTTAGTTATTTTGTCGCCCAAAAAATAAATGGTTGCCCGGTTTAGTATTTAAGTATCCCATTAACAGTCGCCTTTAATTATTTCCAGTCACCCAATTAGTCAATCAATTCCCTTTTAAAACAGAAAGAATGGAAACTGTTGAAGAGTTATAAAAAAATATTAGAGACAATTTAAGAGGGCATGTTTGTTTCCTTTTTTTAAATATTGACCTGCCTTACTATTGTCTTATTTTAAAATCTATCGCAATCGCTTTCAGAATGTAACACATTGAAGCTTCTTTTTGGCACAAATAAAAACTTACCAAAGAAATGCAGCAATGTGTCACATCCATATGTCAAACGAAAGCGATTGCGATAGATTTTTAAATTAGACAATTAGCCCCCAGATCGTAAATCAGGTATAATAAAAATAAATGGATTGACATCATTTCAATTTTTTTTAAAGATATTCATAAATTAGATTCCATAATCTCATGTGTAGTTCCTGCCTGTAAAAATACTGTGATGAAATGCCCAAACAAACACTGTTTTACGTGCCAAACCATAGACATAGAAAAATTTTCGCTGCGCTCAAGAAGACCAACAAAGCGTGGAAAAGAGAAGTTAACATCATACGGACACGGTCTATGTAAAAAAGAGACAAAAGACCCAAGTGACATGTGCCAACATTTTTCACAGTAAGAGCCCCTAGCGTCCCGCCTAGCAAATGAGCAATCACATTTTGTTTAAATATTTGTTAATCTTAATTAGAATTTAAAATAAAGGTATCGTGGAGCCATGGTGTCTTGTGCTCTAAGTAATTGTGATGTAACAAAAAGAAACAATCCAAGTAATCACACTTTTCACAGGTAAATAAGATATTGCCACAAATTTCTCTAAAACCCAATTTCTCTACATTTATTCGTTTATCGACGAAGAAAACAGTATGGAACATAGTTTATTAATTTCCTTTGCCATATATAGTCATATTTTATGAATCTAAGTATTTTTTTTCGTATCTCATATAAAATGTATGCATTCGTTTTCGGATCACCTGTTTATTGACATTGTTGTTCTTTGACATTCTATTTTTATGTGCCAAACCCTCCAAACCAAAGTCTACACGTTTACAGTGGTGCAAAGTTTTATGGATATTGAAATTAATGCACTTCAAATCAAACTGTATTTTATTAAACAGATTCACAGGTACATAAACGATGTCTTTTTTTTTTAAATAAATGTTTCGATGAAGACTTCAGCTACAGCAGCATCATGAAGTCCGCCATTACAAATCCTTCAGAAACCTTGATATTATATTTCAAAAGATGTTAAAATTAACTAAAATACTAATTCAAGTTAAAACTTTAATTAAAACATTCAAAATAAAACGAGCAAAAGCGAAAAATATTTTGACGCCTTTGACAATTTTTTTGACAAGTGGCATGTCAAGTTACAGCGATAGATTTTTTATTTTTTTTAAAAGATAAAATCACACAACTTTTTTTAAGCAAAGGAATGTAAATTTTATTATTCCTTCCTCTTTATAACACAGGGTTTTTTCCACATATTGCGTTAAATAATTGATCAAAAACCTCGAAAAAATATGTACGATGTAAGAAATTGAAAAACATCGAAATGGTTTTTGTTAAGGTACCTTGTAAAAAATTAAAACATGTCAATGGCAGCTAATCTCAAAAGCTAAAGCCTCTCCCAGATTGGGGCGGTAAGCGGTGGCGGTGTACCGGTAACCGTTTGACTGACCGTGATAACAGCACACTGTCATTGTCACGGTGGCGGTGGCGGTCTACAGCACCATTGTTGGCTGCGTCTACACTACGATTGGATGTCAGTCAACATGGCTAACCGAGAAGAAGCATTATTACTTTTGTTGGCTAACAATGATGAAAAAAAGCCGCAATTATTTACTTTGATTATAATATCTTTTCGATTCTAATCTTTCGCCTGCGGCTTCGCCCACATGGATTTCGGTTATATCGGGCTCCCTAGAACCCATGTCCAAGTTTTGGGATAAAAGTATCGTAGATGTTGTTCCACATCCACATCATTACCTACCCGTGTGCTAAATTTCATCCTGATTGGTACAAACAAACATCCAAACTTTTGCATTAATTATATTACTAGCGACCCGCCCTCGCTCCGCTTCGCTTCGCTTCGCTTCGGTGTAGTGTGAGATTTGACACCATGTTACATATAAATCTTCCTCTTGAATTACTCTATCTATTAAAAAAAACCGCATCAAAATCCGTTGCGTAGTTTTAAAGATCTAAGAATACATAGGAACAGATAGCGGGAAGCTACTTTGTTTTATTTAATACTATGTAGTGATAAAATAAAAGAAATAAGATGAGAAATTAATTTTGGATATTATATGAAGTTGGATACTTTTGCACTAATTGCAATAATTGTTCTGTTTTTAGCGGCGGCATCCTGCGGGCAGATGTACAAATTTGCAACTGACCGTGCGGTGCCCGCTGCTAGATCGCGAGCTCGCCCTCATACGAGCGGTGGCGAAGTGGGCGGGGTTTGCGGTTGCGGATTACCGCGCTCCGACCGCGTCGATACCGCGTCAATTTAAATCATTCCAAGGGCTACCATAGTATATAACTGTCCGCCACCGTTACCGCCACCGCTTACCGCCCCAATCTGGGAGAGGCTTAGCAGATGGCGCTAGTGAGTTTGGGGGTCATGCTATCTGTCAAACTTTTTATGTTTCTATGTAAATATTGGGTAAATTTGGGTGTAGTACTTTTAATTGTGAAATTAATATGCCTCAGTGTTGTGTTGTGCCCTTATGCTCATCGAGAACATCGGGACACAGGTTTCCCAAAGATAAACAGTTGAGAAAAAACTGGATTATAGCTATAAGAAGTCCTAAATTTGAGCCAAGAATAAATGCACGAATTTATTTTGTTCAAACAGATTACACAATGCCACTAGATTCTGTTGTAGAAAATCGTGAATAGTGAGTATTTGTTATATAAAGGGTAGTATTTAATCGGGTAACAATAAATTCCCATTTGATACGCAAGTATCAAAAATACTGAATATAGCGTACTGAAATACTAAGTGAGCGACGGACTGAGGGCGACTACAAATATAGAAAAAGTGTATCCCATTAACAGTCGCCTTTATTATTTTCAGTCACCCAATTAAAAATATCCCCAAAAATAATATAAAAGTGTGAGAGTGTTGCTTCAAGGAGACAAACTGTAACATTCAGGGATGAATATTCATGTTTACCTTTCAATGAGGTCTTCCTTTTTGCCAGCAATTCTTGCATTTCTTCTCGCTAATTCTTTTTAGGGTTCCGTAGCCTAAATGGCAAAAAACGGAACCCTTATAGATTCGTCATGTCTGTCTGTCTGTCTGTCCGTATGTCACAGCCACTTTATTCAGAAAGTATTAAGACTACACAGTTGAAACTTAGTAAGTAGATGTATTCTGTTAACCGCTTAACGAATTTAATACAAAAATAAGAAAAATAAAAGATTAAGGGGGGGCTCCCCATACATAGAACTGAAACTGAAAAAAATTTTTTTCTTCAAACCAACACGTGTTGGTTGTTTATAGGATAGGTCTTTAAAAATGACATTGAGGTTCCTAAGACAACTTTTTCTCAAAGTCGACCGTTTGAAAGATATTCACCGCCAAAGTGGTAAAATGTGTGTCCCTTTAACTTTTGAAATAAGAGAGTGAAAAATCTAAAAAAAAAATATGCTGTAGAATGCTGTAGAAAAATAAAAGATTAAGGGGGGGCTCCCCATACATAGAACTGAAACTGAAAAAAATTTTTTTCTTCAAACCAACACGTGTTGGTTGTTTATAGATAGGTCTTTAAAAATGACATTGAGGTTCCTAAGACAACTTTTTCTCAAAGTCGACCGTTTGAAAGATATTCACCGCCAAAGTGGTAAAATGTGTGTCCCTTTAACTTTTGAAATAAGAGAGTGAAAAATCTAAAAAAAAAATATGCTGTAGATCTTAATAAACACTTTCAACCAAAATTGGTTTGAACGAGATATAGTAATTAGTTTTCGAGATATAGCACATTTTCCAAAACCGCAAATATAACTTTGTCATTCATACCAACACTGTGAAAAACAAAGTTATTTTTGCAGACGAAAAATGATAGGTGGTATTAAATATGGTATGGTATAAGGTAACTACGGAACCCTATGGCGCGTGGCCCGACACGCACTTGGCCAGTTTTTTAATTCATAAACAGTCCAAGATCCGTATTTTTCTGCCATTTTTCATAAAATAAAATAACAAAATTAAAAACCCCATACACACTCTATGGAGCTGTCAAAATGAGTTGACCCCCAACTATACTAGCGACTAGCGACACTATCGGGAGAAAAGGCGGACATACCTGCCATTGGCGTTGCTAGTTGATGGCTATAAGGGCCTTACATTTTCTTGTTCTCCCAAAAATTGCTTTTGGATTTTGAAGATTTTATTCGTATTTCTGACTTCGACTTTTCGACTTACGTACATTATGAGTAGACCCTTAAGACGGAGCACTCGAAGTTCATTACTGCCGCTTTGTCTTTCACTGGTGAATGGCGCTTGAGTGTATTTAGCATTTTGTCAAGAGGCACTGGAATTTCAGATAGATGTTTTAAGTTCTAGGCATTTGTTTTTGCTTGCAAGATTTAAAAAATAAGCTGTTTATTCGACTTAACTTAATTTTATTATAAATTGGATAGGTATTCTAGGTACCTTTTGAGGGTTCCGTACCCAAAAGGTAAAAACGGGACCCTATTACTAAGACTCTGCTGTCCGTCTGTCCGTTATCAGGTTGTATCTCATGAACCGTGATAGCTAGACAGTTGAAATTTTCACAGATGATATAATTCTGTTGATGATATAATGCACTGATGATATAATGCTGTTAATTTTCACAGATTATGTAACTCCTGATGAAGTCCAATATGCGCTACGCCAATTAAAAAACCGTCGAGCTCCAGGCGAAGATGGCATTATTCCAGAAATCTTAAAAATATCATCGGAAGAAGTACATCAAGCACTAGCTAAGCTGTTCACAAAGTGCTTAATAAGTAGCGAAGTACCAGAGAGCTGGAATAATGCTATTATCACCCTTTTACATAAAAAAGGAGATTTAAAGTGTCTGGACAACTACAGGCCGATCAGCCTACTGTGGCACATCTACAAGTTGTTCACGAGAGTTATAGTGAATAGGTTGAAAAACAAGCTTGACTCGTATCAACCAAAAGAGCAGGCAGGATACAACACCTGTGACCACTTACAAGCCATCAAAACGCTGATAGAAAAATGTCACGAATATCAGAAACCTATCATTATAGCTTTTGTAGACTATGAAAAGGCGTTTGACTCAGTGGAAGCCTGGGCCGTTGAGGAAGCGTTAGCGGATTGCCGAGTGGACGGTAGATACATCGACATGATACGTCATCTACAGAAACATGCCACGGCCTGCGTCAATCTGCACGAGAAAACACCAAAATTCCATCTAGCCCGAGGGGTGAAACAAGGTGACACGATATCTCCCAAACTCTTTACCGCAGCCTTAGAAAATATATTTAAAAAACTAAATTGGGATGAGAAAGGTATTAATATAGAGGGGGAGAAGCTGACAAACTTAAGGTTCGCGGACGACTTGGCTCTATTTTCTGAAAGTGTTTCTGATATGTTGGACATGATCGAAGATTTAAAGGTGGAATCCGAAAAAGTGGGCTTGAAGATGAACCTATCAAAAACCAAGATTATGACCAACATACCCGAGGCAAATGACTGTCAATTTCCGGTTGATGTCGTGACGGAGTATGTATATCTCGGCCACAAAATTACGCTGGGCAGCAATAACCAGACAGCAGAGGTAGAGAGACGGATATCCCAGGCTTGGGCAGCATTTGGTGCAAATAAGAAGATACTGCGGAGTAAACTGCCGATAAAGCTCAAGGCAAAAGTATTTGAAGAATGCATCATGCCGGTCTTCACATATGGCTCGGAAACAATGTCTCTCACTGAACGATCAGCTGAAAAGTTTAGAGTCGCGCAAAGAGCAATAGAAAGGGCTATGCTGGGAATAACTTTGCGCGACAGGGAAAGGAATGAATGGATCCGGCGAAAAACGGGAGTGAGAGACGTGGTGCAAGTAATTTCCGAGCGTAAGTGGAGTTGGGCGGGTCACGTAGCTCGCATGGATCAAGGACGATGGGCGAGAAGGATCCTTGAATGGAGACCATGGGAAGACAAAAGGCCACGAGGCCGCCCTCCAAAACGATGGGTTGACGATATCAGAGGACAAGCGGGACACAACTGGATGACGGAGGCGCAAAACCGGACACAGTGGAAGAATTTGGGAGAGGCCTATGTCCAGAAATGGACCCAAAGAGGCTTAAGATGATGATGATAATTCTGTTGCCGCTATAACAATAAATACTAAAAACAGAATAAAATAAATATTTAAGGGGGGCTCCCATACAACAAACATGAATTTTTTGCCGTTTTTTTGCTCAATATAAATAACAACAGTAGGTAGACAGTTGAAATTTTCACAGATGATGTAGGTATTTCTGTTGCCGCTATAACAACAAATACAACAGAATAAAATAAATCTTTAAGTGGGGCTCCCATACAACAAACGTGATTTATTTGGCGTTTTTGATATTTTTTTTGTTTTTTGGCGCCAATTGGTACCGGACCCTTCGTGCGCGAGTCCAATTCGCACTTAGCCGGTTTTTTTGGTACTTATCCGTCTATTATTGGCATAAAATGTAGTGGCAATAGGTAGGTACGGAAAACTTAACCAAGCAACCAAGCAATAGGATTGCCTAGGGCATTGGTTTCTAACCTGGGGATAATTACCCCCCGCAGGAGTAAAACAGCCATGCTATGGGGGTAACAGAGATAACTTCAATGACACTATTTGCTATGCACTGTGAATGTGATACGGCGCCCCCCCCCCCCCCCCCCCCCCCCCTCATGCAAGCCCACGCTGGGGCTAAAGTCTGCTTCCCTACTAGGTGATATGGGTAACAATATTGAAAAGGTTAGGAACCAATGGCCTAGGGCTTTTTGTTTGATTTAGTGGCTACTAAAGTTTAACTTTGGGTTTGTTGCTGGTAATTTGGTTTCATAGTGTCGAGGGAATCCCTGTCCAAGTAATTTTGAATAAATAGGTGTACTTGTTTACTGAGACTAAATTAATTATGTCGTAAGCAACATCACATCACCACAGACCTTATGGGAGGATGAACCATCACTCACCACTAGGGTTGGCATGATTAAAACAAGTTGTTTTAAAACACGTGTTTAAAACAGTGTTTAAAACAATTTGAAATAAATCGATGTTTTTTATTAACCGTTTAAAAACACAGTTTAAAACAATGTTAAAAACATTAAGAAAAATACTGCTTTTAGTTAAAAATCTATGGAAATTTTCGTAAATTAGTGCACTTTTTCAAAAAAATACTTTCTTTATGTTTATGAAACCTGTTTAGGCCGTAAGTTTTATATAAAACTTCAGCCAGATATCCCTGAAAATACATAAGGTGTAATTGACCAAGCGAGCGCAAGGCACGAGCGAAGCGTCTCCGTTCGTATGTACATCCGGCTGTCCGTTTGTCAAGTCGCATTTCTCAACCGATTCTCGTTAAATTTTGTGAGCAGGTTCTATGTTTATGTACACATTTTTTTCAAAATGGCGGAGATATGGAGAAAATAATATTTCAGCCATTTCGAAAAATGTTCAAAAATGTCACATACGCGAGGTCTACATATTATAGTACAGATAGAACCAAAATCGTGAGTATTTTCTTACTAGCTCGAAAAATCGATTTCACAAAAATTACAGATGAAACCTTGTTTGCCCAACGTGACGATATAGCTCTACAGTGACTAGTTTTTCACCGACACCGAAAAAAGTATCGAAGACAGCGATGTTTGAAAATATTTACCAAGGATTCTAAGGCGAATTTGGAAATAGTCTATAAATGAAATAATATAGGTCCGATTGCTTTGAAAGTAAAAAAGAACATAAAAAAACACCTGTTTAAAACATTTTGAACTGTTTGTATAATAAAATTAGAAAAAAAATATTTTTCCAACCCTGCTCACCAGTCTCACCACGCAGGCCCAATGTAGCTTGGTAGGTAAAGCATCATCATAACTTCGGAATGACCATCAGCAATTTTAAATGTCCCCACTGCTGGGGCACAGGCCTTTTTTATCAATGGATAAGGAGGATGAGTCATAACCCACCACGCGGGCCCAATGCGGATTAATGGGTGTTAACGACTGCAAATGCACCCGGGAAAACTTTCACTTCAGAATGAGAGTAAAGTATAATAGGTATTTTTTTTGTATGGACTGTCTGCGCGTATGACCTCACTTTCACCTGATGAAAGAGGTTGTGTAACTCTTGAGCACACTCCCCGAAATGTAACCTATAGAAGACTGATAAGCAGGCTACCCTTCGTCGGTGCTCTAAACTTTGAAGCCTGGGTGGTCCAGATCATCGTCACCAATCATCCTCTTTGTTCGACGCTCGATAGAGTCCAGGGCAGCCAACTGGTATTTGGCAGATCCATCCCAAAGGTGAGAACAGTACTCCATACACGATTTAAGGTATTTTTAAAAGTAACCGTTTCGTTTGAACGAGGATCGCAGTCCTGATTGCTAGTGTATATTTATAAACATAAAAGTGATCCTATACCGTAATAAATTATAACGACGGGCGGGCGAGTAATGGAGGCCCCGGTCTGCCATCCAGGAACGTCGCCTTTCCAGGGATGAATTGCGTAGAGGTATACTACGTATCGTTTTACCTTTCGACTGGTAGGGAATTGGGAATAGAACTGTATGAATATTATGCAATCTGGGAAATACGACGACTGTACGACGCTGATAATGTTGAACTGTCTAGAATCTTTTAGTTTATAGTAATTATGTTTTCGAGGAAACAAAAATGAACTTTGGATGCGGTTCCGTACTAATTTGACTCGTACCACAGAATAGATATAAGTACTACCGTACAGAACGGAAACTCTCCGCCCCGCCCCCAATGATATTAAAAAAGTAAAGATGAGTTATTCGCCAACATCATTGCTACTTAAAACAGCGCAAAGGTACTATAGATACACACTTTGACCGCTGCATGCTCATTGGCCGTGAATTGAAAGCGCGTCAGCTGTCTCCTTCACTCACACACGCAAAGCAGATAGCGCGCTCTTTGTACAATATGGCCGTATAAAGTAATAGAAAATACATATTTTTATTAAATACAGTACTTACGTGTGAAATTAAGCATTTTTCCGATCTCTGACTGTTGCTGTATAATTTGTACATCGTCTAAAGACGCAAAGAGACATTTTTTAATGGAATTTCATAATTTTATCGCGTCTGACTGACGAGAGCCGCGTGTGTTTCCGTGTCGCGAGCCAGTGCCTGACTAATTGAAAGTCAGGCAATTACCTGACTTTTGTCTGGCCATTTTGGAGTGCGCGTAACGTATCTATACTTTTAATATCATTGCCCGCCCCACAATCAATTACCTCACCCCACTGGCGCCAACCGCGCGAGTTCCGTGTGCCGATTCGTGTGCTCATTCAATAGCTCGCACACAGTTGCGCGTGTGCAAAAACGTCACTGTGTAGCGTCTGTGTAATAGGTAGTTGAAACGCGACGCTTGTATGGAGTGCCCGGGGTGTGTTCGTACGAACATCCCAAACTTACAAGGAGCGCACACGTAGTGCGAGCGCGCTCCCATAGTAAAAAAAGTCGTACAATTAAAATCCGTACGAAAACGCATCCAAAGTGCGCATTGCCTAATACCGACAAGGATTATTAAAAGTCAGCACACTACATCTTGTTGTTAATACAACAAGCGTCTGTAGTGTGTTGACTATCAATGCAGATGACTCTACAAGTCAGTCCAGCCACCCACTCAACAAGTGTGGAGCGAAGCAGACGAAAGGCTAGTACGGCTTAAGACAGCATCTGTCACGTGCCATGATCCACTATACAGAAACATAAAGCGACATTCATCTGTCTTATGGGGCATTTACACGGGTCGATTTTCCGGGCGACTTACTAGGTGACTTTAGTCGACTAGTGCTTTTTATCGTCAATCGCCTGTAAAATAGAATCGCTACCTGAATGAAAGTTGGGTTGGCGATTCGATTTTACAAGCACTAAAGTCGTCTAGTATGTCGTCCGGAAAATCAACCCATATAAGTGCTCCATTCTAGCTATTATGTTATCTGCTAATGCATATACTAGCGGAGGAGTAAATTCGGTTGGGCTCGATCGTGCTAGTATTTTTTTCATGACTTTCCCTCTCTCCGTTTAAACTCTTACATAGTCAAAGTTCTAGGTGACTGAAACTTGGTTAATTAGCTGAGTTACCTGAATAGCCTAGAAGATTTGGCAGACATCATTTTTGACTCTATTGAGTTAACATAAATTACAACTTATTCAATGGAGAACAAATTAGTTGAAAACGTTTGATCGTAGGTAGGAAGGAACACAAGATATACCCATATGTTAAAGAAAATCTGATCTTCACTGATAAGGGTCTAGTAGGTACCTACCTGAAGCACAAAATATTGTATATTACTAGATAAGTGAAAATTTGCTATGATTTTATGTTAAAAAAATTCATGAGACCCTTGGCCATTCATATATGTGACCTGTAAATATAAGGATAAGCTGCGGCTAGATGTATTCGGAAAGAAATGTCTCTGCCTGAAGCGAACTGAATCTTTTCCCGGCGGATTAGGTTTCAATTTTGAATGGGTATCGTAGAATTGTGTTTGGTTAAACGAATTCTTGTGTACGGTAGATATTATCTTGAGGTATAGATGTTGTAAAATGTTATAACGTTTTCTTTTTTGTGACCCGTGGAGCTTGATGGTTACTCATTTAGTAGAGTGGCGGTAAAGTACACTTTGGACTGATAGTTTAGTCAATTTCGTTTCTATCTATAAAATGACCTAGACGGGTTGAAGAAAATACTAAACAAACTTTTGATGGTATATAAAATCTCGTTTATATTTGACCTAACGATGCCATAAAGTGCACCAGTATGACCTCAAAAAGTCGTTTAGTCGTTGCGATAAGCTATACCAGTGCTTCTCTTCTCGATATTATTTTTCTTGAGCTTAGTGCTAAAACAGCGCAGTTGGTGGAAACGTGTATGAGTTTAACTTATTCGAATGACAGCATAAAATGTAGCCATAAGCCATAGCTTCGCTAATATGGAACTTCGCTTTAGCCTATATTTGTTTTTACTATTATGTTATCAATTTTGATAAAATTGTTACACAATGCTATTAGGCTTGGTGATCGAATTGATCAAGCGATTGAAAACTTGCTAGAAACCGCTATACAAACAACAATAGAGGTAAGACCTATCTCTAAGCAATCTGTCCGTCTAAACCACGACGTTACCTGCAATACCTGCTTATTTTGTATCCATTAACAATAAAGTATTTGTGGGAATGACGAGGGTACCCTCTAATGAGTCAGTGCCGCCGTCATCCGTCACCTGATATTAATAGCCGTGCTTGGGACGCAAACACAATATTTGTGCTCCAAAGGGTAAAGGCTAATCGTAACTGATTCTGTGAATCTAGGATGTCATTTGTCAAACTTGATTTTGTAATATTAAGATGAAGGTAGGTATAGAGATTTGAGGTCTGTTTCAAAGGTTTTGCCCTTTTAGGGCTACCGAAACGCAATATGATATAACTAGCAATTTATCACTTTTAACTGTCAAAAGACAATGTGTTTTGGCCACAGACATATATCGAGATAGACCAAAAGAGCGCTTCAAACTGTATGAGAACCTAGCGTGTCGAATTTTTTGTACCTACGATGACGTCACAAGCGAGATTTAGTGATGTGAAATCAAAACCGCGCAGAACCGATTCAAAGGCGCAAAACCGACCTTGAGAACTGAATCGATATAAGTATCGATTATCGATATAAGGAATAACTTCCTTTGTCAAACTCGATGGAGCAATGATAATCGATTTTAAATATTTAGAATAGGTAGGTACTTATGTGGGACAATACTAACACGCGGCTATCCGATCCCAAACTACAAAATCGCTTCCAAGGCAATCATATAAGTCAAAAAACATAAAGCTCAATATTCATAGCTGCATCGGGGCCGGCGGGCATGCACGGCACTGCCCCCCAATGCAGATGCCCCCGCCAAAGCCAAGCGCGAAGTTTTATTCAGTCAAGTTTTTCGATATCTTGTATAGTTTTCGAGATGTCCGCTCCTAAAATTTAATACCACTATAATTTTTGGTCTCCAAAAATAACTTTGTTTTTCACACTGTTGGTATGAATGACAAAGTTATATTTGCGGTTATGGAAAATGTGCTATATCTCAAAAACTACAAAATATATGTCGTTCAAACCACATTTTACCACTTTGGCGGTGTATATCTTTCAAACTGTAGACTTTGAGAAAAAATTGTCTTAGGGTCCCCACAGACCTACCGGTTTCTTTTCTTTGCTTTGCTGTTCGGCAATGGACCGCCGGCCAAGAGGCTCATTTCAATCTATCGCATATTTTTTTAGGGTTCCGTATCCAAAGGGTAAAAACGGGACCCTATTACTAAGACTCCGCTGTCTGTCTGTCTGTCTGTCTGTCCGTCTGTCTGTCTGTCTGTCTGTCTGTCACCAGGCTGTATCTCATGAACTGTGATAGCTAGACAGTTGAAATTTTCACAGATTATGTATTTCTGTTGCCGCTATAACAACAAATACTAAAAACGATATGATGTAATGATGCCACCCACGAACGTGTTCACAATTTATATAAATATGCGATTGATTTATTTTTAGCAATCAGAGACCATGTTCAGGGTGGCATATCTCCCAGAAGCTTCCTACTTCGCAACCCAGACGATGATATTTGATAACACCAAGCTAATGGCTATCTTGCCAATTTGATCTGGTCCCAATATGCGATAGATTGAAAATGATCCTGGTTGGCCGGCGGCCTAAATAGCAAGTAGAACAGCATAGCAAAGAAAAGAAATCGGTAGGTCTGGGGGACCCTTAGGAACTTCAATACCATTTATAAAGACCTATCTATAGACACTCCGCACGTATTGGTTAGAAGAAAATTTTTTTTTTCAGTATCAGTTCCATGTATGGGGTGCCCCCCCTTAATCTTTTATTTTTGTGTTAAAATAGCTAAGCGGTTAACAGAATACATCTACCTACCAAGTTTCAACTGTGTAGTCTTAATACTTTCGGAATAAAGTGGCTGTGACGTACGGACGGACAGACATACAGACAGACATGACAAATCTATAAGGGTTCCGTTTTTTGCCATTTAGGCTACGGAACCCTAAAAATGCGCCATTCCATTGTCTTTAAGCTTCACCTTAAGCATGTTGATAGACATTCAGGAGCGGATATCTCAAAAACTATGAAAGATATCGAAAAACTTGACTGAATAAAACTTGTAGCAAATTTAATCAGCTATTATTTGTAAAATGTTCCATGTCGCTAGAACGCAAAGTTCCGAGATATATGTGAAAAACCGAAAAATGGAACCTTCAAACTCCCCCGTCCCCCCGGCGGGCGTCGGGGCTACGGACGGGGACTTTTGATATGTTCACCTCCTAACTAGTCCAAACAAAGTTACGAAGTCAAAAATTGTCTTCCAATCATTTCCCTCTACACCTTTTCGTTTACTGGGGTATGATAACAAACTTAATAATAATAATTTTAAGGATAATACAAACTTTTGCCTATTAAACTTTGGATGCAAGGAATAACATTGTTTATTGATCACATAAAACAACCTCGGTCCACTGTTTCGAAAATCGATTCTTATTTGTTGTATCGGGTAAAAAAATCGAAACATACACAACACTATTCTCTCAATCGGACGGAGGAATGAGAAAATGCTCCTACCATGACATTCAGTGGACGCAATAGTATCGACAGCTGCGATTTTCATTGCGTGTTTACAAGGGACACAGTAAACATCGCGTGATTTATAACCCGCAATGAAAGTTTACGCGTAGCTATACGTTCACTATGTAATTATCATGGTACAAGTGATACGAATCTAAATTAATTCGTCAGGGGTTATTTGTGTTTAAAAATACTTACCCGTGAAAGGAAATATCACCATTTTCTCGGCCAACAGTTTTTGATGAGCTCTCGCATGAAATCACTGCACAATTTACCATTTTCGCTTTTGAGTGACACGTGTTTTCACGGCAATGGTCTCAAGCGGACTAACTTAGGTCGGACAAAAGTTTGACCGTGGATCAAACTTTTTACACGCGAAGTACGTACACTTTTACCATCTATCTTGATATATATCTGTGGTTTTGGCAGTCAAGTGTCGATAAGACGCTGTATCATGCTATATATACCGTGTTTCGGGGGTCATGCTAGGGGGGCTGGTAGGAAAATTGACAGATAAATCCATAGACATTGTGTACAAATTTTAATTTACCAGAAATGATAGTAGATACTAACTGCCCCCCGCCCCCCTACAATGACTGTCAAAAGTGATGTTGTGATTGAGATGTCGCTATACGCGATGTATATAGCTCTGTCTCTATAACAACATCACTTTGAGGTTGCTATAATAGCTCAGAGAACGGTTTCTGGACACCCTTTTAAGGCTCTTCCTTGTTTCTTTCTAAAAAGCTTTTTATCGTTAACTTACTCGTATATCATACATACATACTCGTAATCACAATCATCAGTCATAACATAATCTTCAAAATACGATCTGACGAGGGTCTGCGCTGACCATCAGAGAATCCATGGTGTACTAGACAAAATTTTATCGCTTAACGGCTTTTCTGAAGAAAATGAGATGAATGGTATTATGAGCTGCACGAAATATATTTTTATTTAAAATAATGAATTAAATAAGTTATTCAACATGCGAGTAGACTAAAGATTCAAATTGTGAAATATAAGTACTTATAAATAGAGATAAATTATAATACAAAAAAAAAACCTTGAAAAAATCGACTCACCCGTAAAGGCACGAAGCATCTCAGACGGAAATCCTGGAAGTAAGTAAGAAGTTCCGTTGTACCATGGCAGTCCAATTCTAGTCCAGAAAGTACGTGACCCATAGTTAGCTACCAACCTATCTAACCAGGGGGTCTATTACAAAAAGTTTAATGCGATACACGTAGCTGCGTCCGTGCTTCGTTTTGATTGTTTCCTATTACAAATCACTTTCGTATGCGATATTGCGAAGTGATTGCGTGAGTTTGTCAGTTTCTCTCTTGCGTATCCGCGACATCGTTCGTTTAGTAGTCTACAGACTACGATAGAAAAATTCTAATGTTTGATAAAACTACAACCAACAAACTGCGGACGACTATCGTGGCCAAGTGACTGCGTTACGCAATTGCGTACGTTATTTTCGTAATAGGCCCCCTGTTTTGGATTGTCATAAACTTATCATTATCTCAATCACTATACAGTACTAGGCACGTATCTTGAAATTTTTTCGACGGAGTGGGGATAAGTTTACGCATGTGCTCTTGTGAGCGACCAATAACGCGCGCCCCTCTCCCGCCGCCCTCGCCCCTCACCGCTACGCATACCCAAAATACGCGTTTCGCGCAATCCCCACCCGATTTCAAGTTATATGCCTCGTACTGTACATATCCTATTTGATTTTGAGAAGTTGCCTTGTGTATCTTCTAAGTTAAAGGTCCAATATTAATTAAATTAAAATCGTACTACATATAAGGTATAATAATAATATCTTTCCAACGAAAAAAGAATCATCTAAATCGGTTCCTAAACAAAGAAGTTATGTCCGAACAACCATAAAAACATCATTGGGATAGTAACTGAAATTATAATATTTTCAGGATTACTTAAAAATTAATGAACCGATTTCCAAATTTTATTAATAATAATCTAAAAATAATGGGACCAACTTGGGAGCTGGGATTTGATGTAATAACGCTTGAATCATTTCGATCGGTCCACAAACAGACGAGAGAATCTCCACCTTTTTTGAAGTCGGTTAAAATCTCTATGTACTATACCTACCTAACTCACTATATTAGCATTTTTGCAAAGCAAAAGCTAGTGTAATAATTTACTTTTTTGCAAGTCCCTGATTTTACAGAGGAATGTTATGTAAATTTTAATTCCCAAAACTCAGAATAATGTACACCGCGAGCGTCAGAAAAACGGAAAAAACTGTCGCGTCTTGTTTATGTGTAGGTTTGCCTTTATAATGAGGGTAATTTTTTCCATTAGCGCGGAAAATAAATAGACCTGCCCCCCTACTCAAATGGCCACTTTTCTATTCGTTCGCTAACTTAAAGCTTAAAAATAAGCAATTAAACGATCAAGTCATACGTCGCAAGTTTATGTAAATCACAGACATTGTTGTATTGTATGGAATTGACAAGCCTAGGACACGTTATTTTGGAGTTTATGGCTTATTTTTAATTTTTAAGTTAGCGAACGAATAGAAAAGTGGCCATTTGAGTAGCCCCCCTGGTATTTTTTTAAGTTTCTTTCTAAGGTGACTTAATTTTTAATACTTTAAAATATTTTTTTTCATATGAATTAGATTTTTTTATGCACAACTTTATAGCGCTTGGCCTTCACCCTCCTTCACCTCACCTGATGTTAAATAACGAAAAGGCCGAAGGTGGAAGCGCACTACACCCGAAATCCTCATAATTGTCTATCTTACCTCTAACTGCCGGAACACAACAATTTTTAAATTACGTATATTGTTATGGCGTCAGACTTAAATAAGATTGTGGTAGCCAGGCGGACTTGAAATAAGCCCTACCACCAACCAAACCGAGTACAAATTGTACCCCTGGGAATTGAACCCGGGACCCTGCGTCTCATATGGGTGGGCGGACCATTAGACCACAGAGGTGGTTCAAATTCGGCGGTTCAATTAGATTAAAGCAGACGAATGGACGTCTGACCCGGGCATATATTTTCCGGCAAAGGAAAGTTTGGAAACTCAAACATTTGGAAGTACCTATTTCGAATGTCAAGGGTTTAGTTGTATTGGATCACCTAGCTCTGCTTTATGTCTATCTGCGTTTTTCGGAAGCTTTTATTTACAGTACCTAATATTCTTTTGGTATTTCAAACGAGTAAAGGGTTAGTGCTGGTATGCCAAAACTGGGAATTCAAAACTGTAACCTAATTTCAAAACATTACAGGAGCTATGTATAAATTAAAAGACTTGTTCAGCTTTGATTAAGCATTGAACATGAAGCATTAGTTACCGATTAGTACACTTGTATTGTTTCGCAGTAACAGCTTGTATAGGCTTGTACTGAGTTTATTCCCCATTGTCCAAAGGAATTAGCTTAACTGACTGCACCGACTGAATGCAAATTGGTCCCACTATAAAGCGTGTGTTTCTAAGGATTCGTCGGACCGTGTAGTGTAGCCTTAATAACTCTGCAACTCCCTAAAGTAATTATGTAACTGTTCCCGACTAAGCCAAAGTAATCGCGCCATTATTACTGGAGTTTCCTTAGAGGTAAATATAATAATAAATTATTATAAGAGATCATCGCTGTTACGCAGTAGTCGCAGTACGAAGCCAAGAAATCAGAAACAATGACGACGACCGATGGTATCACAAGAATATCTAGGTAATGACAAGATGTCACAAAATTTATCCGGCTTGTTGGCGCTACTGCTAATGGAAACCTTTTGTACGGGAATTTATCCCCGATTTTTCCATTTGTTTTAAAATATATCTAAAAATGGTTGATACTAATAAATAATTATTATGGAAGGCGGACAGTGAATTAAAGAAGAAAACCAAAATGTGTTGGAAGAAAAATTGATAACGAAAAGTCTTTCAACATCCAAAAAATGATAGCAAACCACTGACATGTAATTTTTTTTTCTTATTAACTGGACTGGCTGTCTGTATGATTTGACAGCAAAGTTCTTGTGCCTATTTGAAACGCCACTAGCGTGAGTCTAAAGAACTAATTTTGACGTGTACAATGAAAATGGTTGCCGTGATGGTCTCTCCAGACTTCAGACCTTAGTACCATGTCTCTCACGCGTAACGTAACGTACGTCCTACAGCCAGGGTTGGTAGGTTGGGGGTTTTTTTCGCATTTTTGGGGAAAAATAATGGTCTTGGCGAAATTTTGGGGAAATGAAATCTTTGGGGAAAAATATACAAGGAAGAATTTTGGTTGGAGTATAATATTTAACTCCGATAATGTTTATCTGACCATGTTAAGCGAAGATGAAGTTTCGGAAGTTCTAAATAATTCAGTTTAGAACTTCCGATACTTCTTTATTATCTTATATTTTCTTAGTAAACTTAGTTTAATATCTTTCAATTCGTTTTATTTCCTGTTTAACAAAAATGGGGAAAAAAGTTGCCAAACGTATCATTTTGGGGAAAGAATTCTTGAATATGGAGAAATTTCAAAATCTGGATCTACAACCCTGCCTACAGCGCCAAAATGGCGGAAATCAAATAGGCAGAAGAGCAGTTTGACAGCAGCCAGTCCAGTGTAATAATATAGAGGTCAATGTAGCAAACAGTAAACAGTAAAGAACAAAATAACAGGTTTACATCTACACTAGCGCCATGTGAGCGGTAGTGCGCCGACTGTTGGACGATTTGTGAATCAGTAAAATTATTCTGCCAATTTTTTTCTACTGGGGCGGCGAGACATCGAGACACGCGACTCGGAGATTTTTTTACGCTTGCTGGCTTATCAAATCGAAATAATTGAATACAAAATATTAATTAAAAATAATTTAATTTTTTAGATCCATTAATGTACTTAAGTATAAATCTTCATAAAATAAATATAATACGATTGGACAATATTAAAATTCTGTTCGATTTCTTGTTTTTAAGCAAAGCAAAGTTATATCAGAGTAGGCATTACACAAGTCTTGCTGTAATTTGTCGAGTGCCTTTTTGTACCATTCTAGGAATTGTAAGCCGGCAAGAAATCCCAGATTAATTTGATTAATAATCCCTTCAACTTGTTATAACGGCCGACAGAATTTCAGCTGGCTAATAACTACTAAATTTAATATCAAGAACTATCTAACAAGATAAATTGAAAGTACTTTTACAAAGAGAAATTGAAAGCCAACAAAGGATGTAATAAATCTTAGATTAGTTTTGTTATCTAATCAAGATTAGCTATTGTAGTAATGCCTTTCGAGTAGGCTTTCAAATATCAATTAATTTGAAAAGCAGTGGGACTGTACTTAGTAATTATCTTTAGGCATAAACTTTCAAATAGCTTTTGCAGGCACTTACTTGAAAAGCAGATTTATTTTAATTATTGAATACCTACTTTACGATACAGCAAACGATTACTTAGTTAAAATAACAGGAATTAAACACGTGCAACTACGATAGGTATTTTCACACCTACCTATTTTAACCACATACCGTACCGAAACGTCGGGAAAATAGATAGGTGTGAAAATACCTATCGTAGGTGCACGCGTTTAATTCCTGTCATTTAAAGTAAGTATAATGCAACGCAAAAGTTTAAAAGTGTATAGCAAAAGATTAGACATCATAAAATATTTTTTTTTTAAGATAGGTAGTTACGAAGTAACCACAAGTTTCGTACCAGTTACCAGTTATGTTTATGCCATGTTATGTACCTGTGGTCGCAGGCTAGCCAGAGGATCGGGCACTGAGGAAAACTAGAGTTCGGATTTAAACTTTGTATTTTCACTTGACAGCAGTCACCTCTTGACGCACTTGACGTTTTTTCAGGCGGCGTTGAAAGAAAAGGAAAAAGGTTTACTCGCGGTGCTGGCCACATACCTACCACTTCACTTACCTGGCAGATATTATATCAAAATTTGAAATAAACTAGAAGATAGGTGCTTACTTGTCAAACTGGCCCGTATCGCTCTTAAATCGTAACGTTTAAGTTTCATAAACAAAATGTGTTTATGGTTTAAATTTTTTAACAAATCACCTTTACCTACAGTTTTCAAGTAGTTACCTATTTATTTTAAAATCATCTGCATGCCAGCCACGGGCATGCACGTGACGTCTTAATTTAGCGGAGATCCACCACAATGCTGTGCATTTTAAAAGTTTAATCGAAACTGCGGACTAGACATGTCTTCAAAAGTCTTGTTTATTCTGCTGGTCCAACATCTTTGTTAGGTATCCGTTGAACTTGAAACATCGTTAAGTTCAGTCTGTGTTATAAAATTCTTAAAGAATGAAATGAAAAAGAAATGAAAATGTCATTAAAAAACCTGTAAGAGGTAACACTACAACATTATCTCGTGTTGATGAGTTTTCAGGTGTTTTTAAAACATATTTTTCTCCAAATATTTCGAAACACATCCATCTAGCTAGATTATTCTAGATGAAAACAAAAAACTTGTAAAGCAAAAAGTATTAAGATGGCAATATTTTGATAAATCAGCATTATATTTTCGAACATTTAAAGTTATTACAAAGTTGCAAACTTTAATATAAAAAAGGAGGTAGTACAATACTTTTACAAATTGCATCCTCAGACAACACTTAATAATACTAACCGGGCACAGTCTCTTCTAAACTGATTATACGAGATGAACCTCGCTTTTTAAGTTCAAGACAGTCTAAAGTGTTAAGTTTAAGTTAGCTAAGTGACTTGCGGTGTGCAACGTTTTGAAGATTACTTGCTAAGTTTAATTAAACGACTTCGGGCGAGTGGCGAATGAAATTCTGTTTTTATGGCTAGATTCTTGGTAGGTACTTGTAATTGGTTTTTGATTGAATTGGCTTATGAAATAAGAGGTGGGTAAAACTTTAATGAATATTTACGAACTTCGAAGTAAGAATTTTGATTCATTTATGAAATAGAATCATAGCGATACTACGTCATTTTGTTAGAGTATTATTTTAACACGAAATTTATTATTTTTCACTGTTCTATGATCTAGAAAGAATAAAAAAAATATCTTTGACAAGGTTATCATAATGAAAAATTTGCTACGAACGAAATTTAACATATTCGAAGAAGACATGGCTCGAAAAGCGATGTTTACTCTTCAAGTAAACAAATCCAATTTTTTCCAAATCTTTGTGGCAGTGTATTTAAAGCAGCCCTTGAAAGCAGTAGTGTTATGATAAGACACAGCAATTCAAGATAAGTGGGCGCTAGAGTACTAAGAAAGTTGGTCATGAATAGACATCGGATTATATATATTAACAAAGTGCCAAAATATGCATGCAAATATGCACTAAACTGCCCAAAATATGCACAATGCAAAATAATAAAAAAACATTTTTATTTTATATATTTTCATTAAAGACGTTACAAAAACAGCGAAATGTTCTTGAAATTATGCATAGTTTTTGTGACAGTATACAATAAAGTATGTTTACAAATTTTGAAGCGCAGTGACCCATTATCGATTTGTATTATACCTACGTCGAAAACAACCTCTATACATCAAACTGACGTTATTGGACAAAATTTTAGATTTGACGCCATTTCTGGAGATACCTGATTAGGCAGGGTGCCTGTGGATACCTGTGCCGTTGATGTTTTCAAGACTCGGGTTTTTACGCAAAATTGCGTCAAGTTTTTTACAAATCTTTCGTGAATTATTTAATTGGGAAGGGCTTTGGCGAGTTCGATCATTGTTTCCAGTATTTTTATTTATTTAAATAGAAGCTAGCTTAAATAAATAGGGAGTAAAGGGATACATACCTCCCGCTACTAAACGAAATTTGCACGATTGGGAAAAAAGGGCTAAAATATGCATTAATGTCGTATTTAGTGAGTTATATGCATTTGAATATGCAAATGCATAAAATACGATGTCTAGTCATGAAAATGGAGTTTTGACTTTGCTCTACCTACAACAGATTTCTTCGCAAAAAACCGACGGAAAAAGAACACATTCCATTTCAATTTAGTTAAAAAGGACTAATACGGAATTCAGATAAATAAATGAAAGGCATACATAAGGATCGAGATAGCGTGAGACCTTACTCATACAATATTTATGGATCCCTCGCAGGAAAGAAACAGCTGTTGTGTACACATGACACAGACATCGTTTTTACTCTGTTGTGATGTTGTGTAGCTTGCAGTTATTTTGAAATAATTATAAATTATTGATATGTTTTTTCTACAGTGCAGTTAATTATTCCTTTGTTACTTTATGTTGTTAGTATGGTGGCTGAGTGCTGTCAAACTTTAACTTTATACCATTCCTTGCGGTTCGATCAAAATTAAATCTTTATTGATCGTTTTAATTTTATTGCAATAACAACCATAATTTTCAAACAGTTTGTAGCAACAATTTTACAATATTTTATTTGTTTCGTATCGTTTGTCTTCAGTATCCGTGGTAACACGAACAGCTATCTTAATATATAAAATCGTAAACTGAATGACTGACTGATCAACGCACAGCCCAAGCCGTCCAGTAAGGTCCAGCCTTAGAGATTTGAAATTTTGCTCACCTATACCTCATACAGTGTAGGCATCCACTAAGGAAGGATTTTTGAAAACTCCATCCCTAAGGGGGTGAAATAAGGGATGAAAGTTTGCATGAAAGTCCCTCAGTTTTGAGGCTAGGATCTTAAAATTTTGTGTTTAGGCTGTTAAATATTAAAAAAAAAAAAAAAAAAATTTATTAACTTTTAACATTATAACACTGCTACAAGTATTTTCTTATGTAACTACATTAGTTCGTTTATATGAATACGCCGGAGTCATAAAGTCCACGCGTACGAAGTCGCGGGCATCAGCTAGTCGCATATAAAATAACGTGCGTAAAAAACATTTGATAGAATATTTTTATATGGGAAATCTATACAGCGCCATCTACCGCCGAAAAGTGAAATTAAATTTCCCATAGATAATAACTATATCGATTACTTTTACGCGAGTTTTTTTCTCACTATAGAATACTATTCAGTCTTTTGTCCATTCTATCTTTTGTTGTAATAATTATGTCATGGTAGCGATTGGGTACTAATCAATTTTAATTATAATATTTAATTTACTTTTTTTAATACAATATCTTTTACAATTATTACTCTCAGGCTTATTTATCAAACAATTTTTCTCGCACTGAAAAAGTTCGTCTCGGCACCATAGTGTAAATCTCATTGTAAAACCAATTTTATTTCTGAAAATCATTTCTATTATACCTATCGAATCGATTCCTGTACGAAAATTGACCTTTGTCGCTTATGATCACGTTTACTAAAAGCAAACTTTGAGTTGAGTTTTAATATACAGGGTGTCCCAAAACTTTGCCACACGGAGGGTAAGTACCATAAAAATTTGGAGATAGAAAATACATAAAGAAGACTTAATTTTGTTTTCAAACGTAATTGGAACTGCATTTAAAGATTTATTTGAAATTGCATACTATACGATACAAATTTATACAAATACGTACAGTCAATGGGAGATACTTGAGACTACAGTATTACTTAGGACATTTCGAATGATAATTTTTGACCAATTATTATGGCAACATTTACATAGTGTTGGAGCAGAGAAGTTGCTGTCAACATCACGGAAGAGATAAAGTTTTAACAGAGTAGGGTACGTAATATTTTTCGTGTCCAGGGTAATACTGTAGTCTCAAGTTTCCCCCATTGACGGTACCTAATAATTCAAATTCAAATGTTAAATTTCATGGTCTTCTTTTTACTTAAGATGCTGTTACTCAGGAAAAAATAATCCTAATGAGTAAAAGTAACCCTTTGATCGGTATCGTAAAAATAAAAGATTTTTTTATTATTTGATAAGTTCGATTACGGTATTTTTCAAAAATCTTTAAATGCAGTTCCTATTATTTTTTAAATCAAAACGAAGTCTTCTTTCAGTAAAATTTCCTACCTTCAATATTTAAAGTACTATCCCTCCATGTGGTAAAGTTTTGGGACACCCTGTATATTTATTTAGCTCTCACGTTCTATCGTCAGTGAGTTTTCTTGTTTACTCTGTGAAAGCTGATCCATTACTTAGTGATTGTAGCGCTCCGGGGAGTTGTTAAAAAAGTTAAAAAAAAAGGTTTCTTGCATCACAGTCAAATGATTTGTTTCATATCTCTTTAATTTAATTGTTTGTTTCTCTTATTGTAATATTCATTAATGTACTTCATTTACCTATTAATCATTTAGTTTGCCTATTTTATGAATGCATGTGGCGACCAGGGGGCCTACTCAAGTGGCCATTCTACTAACAATAACGCTAGTAGAATAGAATGACAATGTATGGGATTGACATATGTCACGTGATCAAGCGTAACGAATTTGTTAATTCGTACCCAAGTGTACAATGTTTCTATTTGATGAAATAAAACTGTGATCTTACCTTATATGAAACAAATAGTCGTCCATCGGATGCCTGTGACTGTTTAACAAACATAACATTGCATTATTGTTAATTTAAAACCCTAACTAATCCAAAATCAAGTCAAATCAAATTGCACAAAAACGTTTCTAAGCGTTTCTCTATACAAAACTCGACGCTTCAACGTTTTCGACACGAATTTCGTACCCAAGTGTACAAATGCATAGCAAACGCTTGTTCTATTCTACAACCACAGAATACATAAAACTAAAACACGGACAGTCTCGTCTCGTAAATTCGGGTGCATTCTGACAGACTAGCCGCTGAGTCATCGGTCATTTAAATTCGTCCTAGTTATCGTAGTGATTATTTCCTCTGTGCTAGTTATTTTCAGCCCCTGATTTTTTCAGCACGCACTAATGTGGTTCGAGTAATAGCACATTACAGCCGAGAATATAAGGGAGGATGCCTGTCTAGGATGCACAAAACAACAGATAAAAAAAAATTCTATAGTAAAAAAACGGCCATGCAGCGCGATTTTTAGTCAGTTTCATCCACTAATCTTGTCTGTCTATAGTAAAAAATATGGCCGCGCAGCGCCACTTTTAGTCACTATCATCCACCAATCTTGTCTTGTCTACAATAAAAAATACGACCGCGCAATGGCATTTTTAGTCAGTTGCATTGCATCTACGTACTCTTGCTTGTCTATAGTAAAAACCGGCCAAGTGCGAGTCGGACTCGCGCACGAAGGGTTCCGTAACAAAAAACGTCAAAAAAATTACGTTTGTGGTATGGGAGCCCCCTTAAATATTTATTTTATTGTGTTTTTAATATTTGTTGTTATAGTGGCAATAGAAATACATCATCTCTGAAAATTTCAACTGTCTAGCTAGCTGTTGTCGTTATTAATATCGAGTAAAAACGGCAAAAAAAATCACGTTTGTTGTATAGGAGCCCCTTTAAATATTTATTTTATTCTGTTTTTACTATTTGTTGTTATAGCGGCAACAGAAATACATCATCTGTGAAAATTTCAACTGTCTACCTGTTGTCTTTATTTATATCGAGCAAAAAACGGCAAAAAATCACATTCGTTGTATGGGAGCCCCCCTTAAATGTTTATTTTATTATGTTGTTAATATTTTTGGTTATAGCGGCAACAGAAATACATCATCTGTGAAAAATTCAACTGTCTACTTGTTGTCGTTATTTATATCGAGCAAAAAACGGCAAAAAAATCACATTTGTTGTATGGGAGCCCCCCTTAAATATTTATTTTATTGTGTTTTTAATATTTATTGTTATAGCGGCAACAGAAATACATCATCTGTGAAAATTTCAACTGTCTAGCTGTCACGGTTCATTAGATGCAGCCTTGTGTTGTGACAGATAGACAGACAGACAGACAGCGGAGTCTTAGTAATAGTGTCCCGTTTTTACCCTTTGGATACGGAACCCTAAAAAAGGGCCGCGCAGCGCGATTTATTGTCAGTTTCATCCACTAATCTTGTCTGTTTACAGTAAAAAAGGGGGTCGCGCTACTCGCGCTGCGCCGTTTTTATTTATTCACTAATCTTATAATACGCGGTTTCATCCGGGCGGACGGGTAGCTTGCGCAGCAAGGCTTGCGTGATTGGAGCATGTATGCGAGATTTCACAGCGAGACCCGCTAAATTAAAAAAATGCCTGTCACAGCTTAGCGCCAGCCGCACGCCTAGAAACCTTGCTTGTCAAATGCGTCAAATGTCTGTCAGATAGAAACCCAACTCGGGCCACGCTTTATTATTAAAAAAAAAATTTAGAGACACTGACACCACCTACCATAGACGTAGCACATCCCTTCGGTATAAACCAGATGAGCTCTTCGCCCCAAAACGAGCCGACAGAGAGGTCAAGTAGATGTGTGTGTCCTTTTCTTCATTAGGGTGACCAAACTGTATGGTTGGTCGAAGACATACTTATTACTTTAAACTGTTTAATATAAACTTAGGTACTTAGGTAGTTCTATATTTACAATTAATACTTTTGCCAAGTTTTTAAAAGGTTGCTTGCTCGTTTGTTTGTGTTTTCGTTTGTTTGTTTGAGCACAAATTTTGCAAACGATTTTATACTAACTTCCCGATGAACTAGAGACTTGAAACTTTGAACACAGAACTAGAAGGTAATGTATAGTATCATTGAGCTGATCTGACGATGGAGCCGGAAGAACGCCACAGGAACACTATGATGAAACCATACAACCCCATCGTGTTTGGGTTCGTTAGAATCGTCTCGGCAAGTACTCTGTTGGGGAATAATATCCAAGGGGCTGATGAAGGAGCCGGAAGAAGGCCATTGGAACTTTGTAATAAAATCATGCAACCCCATCGAGTTTGGGTTTGTTTGAATCGTATTGACGAGTACTCTGATAGGAAATAGTTTCCAGGGTCTAATGATGAAGCCGAAAGAAGGCCACTGGAATTCTGTAATAAAACCATGCAACCCCATTGAGTTTGAGCTCGTTTGATTCCTCTTGACGAGAGCTCTGATAGGAGGTGGTATATTTTCAGTTTAGCTCGTTAACTAAAAAGCAGAAACTATTTTTTTTTATAAACAAGTTATTTATCGCGTTTTTATTAATTTTTTTTGTTTTGATTTATAAATAGAGTAAATATGGTAATACAATAGTAAAAATGGTAAACAATGTCAAAAGGTCAAAATAGCTACTAATTTTGTTTTCGGGTTGATTTTGATATTACTGGGTTGAAAAAAAAAAGAACAAGAAAAACATTTGGCCGCCACCTTGAAATTTTTTATATTTTTAACATTGTGTTGCTGTTTTCTTGTCAAAATAGTACCAAAACCCGAGTTTCATCGAAATCGGCGCCCACAAACAAAAAAGTTGCCAACCATCTTAGACTTTTTAATATTTTCAACATTGCGTTGTTGTTTTCATGTGGAAATAGTGCCAAAAACCGAGTTTCATCGAAATCGGCCCATAAACAAAAAAGTTGGCCGCCATCTTGAATTTTTTAATATTTAAAAAATGCGTTGTTATTTTCTTATCAAAATAGTGCCAAAAACAGAGTTTCATCGAAATCGGCCCACAAACAAAAAAGTTGGCCGCCATTTTGAATTTTATATACTTAAAAACTTACTTTGTAATTTTCTTGTCTAAATAGTATCAAAAACCGAATTTCATCAAAATCGGCATACAAACTTAAAAGTTGGCCGCCATCTTGGATTTTTTAATATTTTAAAAATGCGTTGTTATTTTCTTATCAAAATAGTGCCAAAAACCGAGTTTCATCGAAATCGGCCCACAAACAAAAGAGTTAGCCGCCATTTTGAATTTTATTACTTAAAAAAATATTTTGTAATGTTCTTGTCTAAATAGTACCAAAAACCGAATTTCATCAAAATCGGCCTACATACGTAAAAGTTGGCCGCCATCTTGGATTTTTTAATATTTTCAACACTGCGTTATTATTTTCTTGTCGAAATAGTACCATAAACCGAGTTTCATCGAAATCGGCGCATAAACATGAATTTGATTATTAATATTAACTTTACTCCTCGCCTGCGACTTCCAGTTATTTCAATTGATAGAACAATTTCGTTTTTATGAAATCTGAAATGGTGTAGTATTTATGGTCACCCTAGTTTTGTAAAAGAATATTTCCTGAATATTGAAATTCTAAAATTGAAATTCGGCGCCAAAGTCAAAATCGGATCGGAGTTGCCAGGATTGACAATTGAATTTATACAACTATAATAATGCTGATTAGCATTATTGTAGAAATCTAATTAAATCAAAAGAGTAAGTTCAGTTTTATTTTATAATTACTATGTGTTATTCTAAATTAATATTTTTCTAAATTAATATTTAAGTAATATATTTTCAATATTCCACTCCGAATCCTTAACTTTGATACAATTGTGCGAACGAGACACCGACCTCCACATAGTGTTGTTTCATTCACACAGTAGAGTCTTCAGTCAATGTCATCGATAGAATTTCAACTCTATGACAAAGGCAATAAAGTTGAATTTTTTTTAAACGAATAGTGAGAATTTTTGTATAGTACTCACTCCCTATATAAACCTCCTTGCCACCTACATAAAAAATTAAAACAATAAGAATAAATATTTTTTTTTACTGTCATTTTCAATGACAAAATTGCAAAGGTACACCCCCCCTGGATCCGCCAATAATTCCAGTACAAGGCTTGTATAATACTGTTCTGCTAAAATGCGAGAACATACAATTTTCTGAGTAAAAATGAGATTTTTTTAAATTGGTTCATGCGGCCATGTAAGGCCGGTTCCATAGCACATATTTTGCTCTACACAATCAACAAAAACATCTACACAAAACATTGTTTCGCGAAACATTTTTGTGTAGAGAAACAATGTTTTTGTTTTGGAAAACACGTACACAAACAAAACATTTTGCGCGGGTCGAGGGGCAGGGTATTGTCGTAGTCTGTGGCAGGGTTGCCAGATGTCTTAATCAGTAAATCGCAGAAAATCAGCCCGCGAATCCATTTCTGATTGAAGTAGCCCAAAATATATAAATATTAAATATAAATATTGTATTAAAATTAAATCGAAAATTAAAAGTGTTCTGTTATAGGTTTTATGCTTAAACTAGGTTTTTAAAACAGCCAAATATTATGAATACTGTGATGACTGATGATGCTACGTGTATATGTTTTATTTAAATGTTAATGGAAGTTAACTGAATTTAAATTTCAATAATGTTTTTTTAAGTGAGCTATTTTAGTATTAAGAGAAATAGTGCGTCTGTACACATATCGTTTGTATTTTAAATTGCTATCTGTAATTCATACTCAAAATTATCAAACAATCATACACTTAAGTAGGTACCGTAAACTGGGGTGATTAGCAACTTGGGTGGTGAATAATATACAGCTAGGTACATTTTCAATATGAAAAATTGAAAATGAGCTTATTGGGCCTGTTCTTAAAACACTTTTCTATAAAATTAATGTCATTTTGATCTTATTTACCTATTTTTTTTTCTATCAAAAATGTCAACGATGTTAGTCACCACACCACGCATGTTGCTAGTCACCCAATTTACCGGTATGTCAAATCATTTTTCATAATTCCGAAAAAAATATTGATTTATTATTTTATTTTTTACTAGCGGCCGCCCGTGACTTTGTTTTTCATTATTTCCAAGCATCTCCAATACTTATTACGGAATAGTATATTTTCAATATTATTATTAATTAGGCATTAACATAAAACTGTATCATTATATTCATAATATTTGGCAATTATTTAAATAAAGCTAATAAATGTTGCATTTTGTTTTACTCTAATAATTAAACTAACTAAACTACTACTAATAATTAATTTAAACTAACGGCCAAAAAAAATTACCACAACAATCCAATTGAACACGATTTAATTGGTTTTTAGGGTTCCGTACCCAAAGGGTAAAAGCAGGACCTATTACTAAGACTACGCTATCCGTCTGTCTGTCTGTCTGTCTGTGTGTTACCAGGCTGTATCTCATGAACCGTGATAGCTAGAAAGTTGAAATTTTCACAGATGATGTATTTCTGTTGCCGCTGTAACAACAAATACTAAAAACGGAATAAAATTAATATTTAAGGGGGCTCCCATACAACAAACGTAATTTTTTGCCATTTTTTGGTACGGAACCCTTCGTGCGTGAGTCCGACTCGCACTTGGCCGGTTTTGTTCAAGTCACTAGTAGACATGAGGTGGCAACATAATTTTACTGACAGTTTAAGCTGTTAAATCATTGCACCGAATTAGGGGTCGGAGTATAGTGATTTCAATATTATTTATTGCTTTTTAGAGGTAGAATGGGGTTTTGAAGTCCGTTTTTTTGTTTTTCAAGACAATTTTTTATTTTTTTTATTTTTAGTGTAATTACCTTCTGCATTAGATATAAATATTATCTTGGTAGATAGAAAAATCGGTTTTGCCAAACGTGAGAAAATCGCGGACAACCATGCATACGGGTCAAACTGAGAAGAGAACCTCCTTTTTTGAAGTCGGTTAAAATACCAAAATATTGTCCTAAGTGTAACAAATACTTTTCTGAAAACCGTATCAAAATCGGTTCAGCAAAAAGCGAGATAATCGCGGATACACATACCTACATATTACGAGTCAAACTAAGAACCTTCTTTTTTTGAAGTTGGTTAAAATACTAAAACCTTCTAAGTGTAACAAATACTTTTCTGAAAACCGCATCAAAATCGGTTCAGCCAAACACGAAATAATCGCGGACAAACAGACATACAATACATACAAACATACATACATACAGGTCAAATTAAGAACATCATTTTTTGTTTTTTTGAATACGGTTAAAAATAGATTGACACACCCATTTTTATCTACGCCATCCACCGAACTTACAGTTTTTTGTCATTTTAAAAGCTCTCATTACTTTCCATGGTTAGAGTTTGGTGACCACTCTACGGTGATCGATGACTCAGCGATTAGTCTATTGGAATGCACACAATGTAATAAAAAATCACTACGTTTTGTCTTTGTCTGTCGTGTCGTTGAGCGTCGGCGACTTAATAATTATAACCAATTTTCTATAAAACAAATCCTTGCTCAGTGCCCATGTGCTTTTTAAATAATATTAATACGTAGGTAATACGTACAAAGGCACTTAGGTACCTATATACTTACTGGGTAAGTAACTACTTATTACATCAAATCAAAACACCGCAATGGTTTTCAATAAGACTTATCTTATGAACTTATCAATAAATTACTTACCTATATTTTATTTCAGATATACAAAATCTATAAATAAATAAGTAATGTTATTGCGGAATATAATTGGCAAGAAATGTTGAACAAACAAAAGGCAGAGACTAGAGGTGTTTACAATTGGTTTACAAGTGATCATGTAGGTAAATAATACTAAATACTTAGTGGTTTTATTTAAACATTGTGGTACCTATTAAGTACATTACATAATAATAAGATCAAAATACCGCAATGGTTTTCAATAGTCTATTATTTACCTAAACTGTTATTAACCCAATCTTGTAACCCAAATTGTACTTTTTAATAATTTATCTTATTTATTCCAGATACATACAATTCAATATAGGTTTAATGACTTCGCAGAATATAATAAACTAGTACCTCTTAAATTGGCAAGAAAAGATGCCGGGAAGCTAGTACCGAAGAAAACCATAGTAACGAATATTTTACTCCAAGCGACAAGCAAGACTATGAAACTTTAGGTACTGTAATAATAATATAAAGGAGCATGCTGGAAAAATGACTGCTGGCTGTTGTGTACTTCGTACTTTAAAAATCATGTATTGTATTGGTTTACATCTAATTATAAAATAAATATTGATTATTATGCTAACCTTTCTTCATTTTGTCTACTATCATATCTACCAAACAAAACTTAAGTAAATCTAGGCCCATGGCCAGGAAAACTCATTTTGAATGTAGTAGGTAGATTCAACATTTTTAGAACACTTAGAAATTTGTCCGGACTATGTTCGGCTTTGTAATTTGTCCGGCTATTGAGCGGTGTAATACTTGTTATAAAACATACATATCAGTAGTGTTCGAAAGAAATGTCCCAAAATGTATGGAATCTGGCCCACTATTTACTTACCTATTTTATGGTATACTATACCAAAAAATAGGTAAAGACACGATAAACAGTTTCTAATCATACAATTTATCTAAAATAACTTTGTGTTTTGGAAGGAACATTTTATGTTGTGCTTTAAAACGTAAGCACACAACAAAAATAGGTAATTACATTACGCTGGAATACATCATTTTCAGTTAGTTGTTTTTGAAAAAAAAAATGTCCGGACTTTTATTGAAATGTCCGGATTTTTGACAGGACTTTCAAAATTTTGAAATAGGTAATAATCCTTACTAATATTATAAATGCGAAAGTCCGTTTGTTTGTATGTTTGTTACGCCTTTGCGCCTTAACTTCTGAACCGATCATCATGAAATTTTGCATACACGTTGTCAGGGGTACAGAGAAAGACAGGGTACCTTTCATCCCGAAAAAAAGTTATATTCCCGAGGGATAGCAAAAAACTTTTCACGCAGACGAAGTCGCGGGCGGAAGCTAGTAAATCTAGTAAATAAATAATAGCTAGTAAATAAATCAAAATGGTAAATGGTAGGTAGCCATGAACACATTTTATTAACGGTGTGAAAACGTGATGAAAACAACGAATAATACCTAATAATTAGTTTTCAAAATTAGAAAATGAGGCGCGTGTGTGCGCTAGCGTACGACTACATTCTGTATCTACAGGGTCTCGGCGTTCGCTCCGCTACACAAGAATCGAATAGCTCAGTCGACAATCGCAGACGCTAAAACAGCCACTTGGGTACCATTTGATTACGCAACGTTATCGTTAACCACAGATCACACAGTAGGTACACACAGAACAACGCAAACGATCGAAAAAAAGTAGCGTCATTTCTGTATCTTAACCATTAACTTTTATTTATAATAGTTATTTTTGTTTTATTTTATTATTTTTTCATTTATTTGCTATAAATAAAGAATATTGCAAAAAAGTAAAAAGAAATATAGTGTAATACTTAAGAAACCAAAAACAATATATCATGTCCTCTTTTATTAACCTATATTACTTTACTCTTTGAAATCGAGAGAATGAGCGGAGCGTTCATCGATAACGCCAGAGCGTTGAACGTTGTAGAAAGAAAAACGCTTGGAAACGTTTGCCACTTGAGTAGGCCCCCTGTAATTGAAATTGCACTTAAGTATCAACGGAGAATGTATCACAGTATTGTATTGGTGTATATTTTGTTGATTGTCCTAAAATATATAAATAAATAAATCTCCACTTTTTCTATTCCCGTTCATATTTTCACAGCGGCCTCCAGAGGCTACATCTGCGTGAAAAGTTTTTTTGCTATCCTTCGGGAACAATACTTTTTTACCCTACGTCTTTTTCAGCACCCTTGGCAACGTGTATGTAAAATTTCATGATGATCGGCTCAGTAGTAAAGACGTGAAAACGTAACAAACAAACGTACTTTCGCATTTAATAATATTACTAGCTTCCGCCCGCGACTTCGTCCGCGTGGATATTAGAGAAAATCTTTAGGGAACCTTCAACCAGGATCCGACCAGTCATTTTTACGCGATTATGCGGGTCCCCACCAAGCGCGCTGCCTCGCGAGGCAAAACATTTGCCGGCATGTGGCGGACCTCGCACGAGGCTCGCTCACTTGGTGGGGACCCGCCTAATCGCGTAAAAATGACTGGTCGGAGTCCCGTTCGGTTCCCATCCCGTCCGATCCCGTTCCGTTCCCGATCCCGCTACCGTTCCCATTCCCGCTCCCGTTCCCGTCCCGTCCGGTCCCGTTCCCGTTTCCGTCCCGTCCCGTTCCCTTTCCAGTTCTCATCCGCCCCGTCCAGTTCCCGTTCCCGTTCCCTTTCTCCCCGTCCCCTGGGGCTGAATCATGTCCACCGAGTTGGACTTCAAAATGCATGTCATTTTCGCAATCACCCTCCCTAAAACTCCAAGAATGATATCCATAATATATAGATTTTTATGATTACTTACCCCATTTATCACTTAAGGGGTTGATTTTCAAAATCACCGAATATATGTTTGCTTATTTATTTTTAGACGTGCTCCTACGAAGTTCAAAGTTATATTGTCTATTTTATATTCTTCTTCTATACAAAATTTAACCCTATTTTCACCCTTTTAGTAGTTAAATCATGTACATGTGTTGGACTTTAAAAGAAATGTCATTTTCGCAATCACCACCCTATAAAACCTCAAGAACGACATCCATCTCTATTTTTAAGTTTATTTACACATTTCACCCCTATTTCATATGGGGGTGAAATGTGTATAGGAGGGGTTGAAGTACTAACAATATCAATATACGTTGCGTTAGATTTTCCATAAGCCTTTACTATAAATTAAGTGATTTTTTACTTCGAAAATGAAGAATTTTTATCCATACACAACTTCATACCCCCTTTCACCCCTTTGGGGGTAGAATTTTGAAAAACGCTGAGACCCGTATTTATTAATTTTCAATCGTCAGCCTAAACACAAAATTTGAAAATCCTAGCTTCAAAACTGAGGGACTTTCATACAAACTTTCATCCCTTATTTCACCCCCTTAGGGAGGGAATTTTCAAAAATCCTTCCTTAGTGGATGCATACACTGTATGAGGTATCTGTGTGCAAAATTTCAAGTCTCTAGGTCCAGCGGTTTGGGCTGTGCGTTGATAGATCAGTCAGTCAGACAGTCAGTCAGTCATTCATTCAGTCATTCAGTTTACGATTTTATATATTAAGATAGTATACTAGCGGCCGCCCGGCACTTCGTCTGCGTGGAAAGGTTTTTTGCTATCCCTCGGGAACAATACTTTTTTCGGGATGAAAGGTACCCTATGTCCTTCTCTGTACTCCTGACAACGTGTATACAAAATTTCATGATGATCGGTTCAGTAGTTAAGACGTGAAGGCGTAACAAACAAACAAACAAACGGACTTTCGCATTTATAATATTAGTAAGGATAGTATAGTAAAGTATAGTAAGGATGGTTGGTAAAAGACTTTTATAAAAACCGATATTAAAACCTTGTGGTTAATTATTTTTGAAGTAAAAATATAAAAAAAAATCCTGTACAATACTTTCAGTATACGTTGGATCAATTCCAATATAAAAATTCATAAGAAAAAGGACTTTTGACTTTTCCACCTTAAGCTACGGTTGCTTGGAAAGTGTTATCTTTTATCGATAAGGGTGTATTATGGCTACCTACTTGATAGAGTTTGCTATTTAACGTTAATTCCACTAATTACATTAGCTGATACTACGTCACTATTAAAAAACGTGTCTTTTTCCTATGGTTACCTTATCACAATAAAAGGTTTTTACTCTCTATCAATACACTGTGCCAGATTGGTGTTACCCGATGACATCTGTTCGGGAATAACTGACCTATTGGCCGGGCTATTACGGACCCCGGCCAAGGTCGGCAGCGGCTGCGCCACTTCGCCGCTCCCGAAAATCTCTGTAGGTCCCGATTTAATTTTATGAACAAGTGATTGATGAATTCAAGGGATGAATTTTGTAAGAATTCTTTTGATCCAAATTATTGATAGCAAGTAATGAATGTAAAAAATCCAGTCTTTGAGCAATTTTGAGTTAATTCCAGTTGATGTATTAAGTTTATAAGAAGACCTTTTATTGATAACTAGCTTCTATTTAAATATTAGTTGGATTAATGATATATTTGGTTATTCCACGAACAAGGCATACAATTAGTAATTATTATAAATGTCGGTTTGGTGCGAAGAATGGATTTTCATAATACGCTTTCTACGAGGGTGGATCCAAAAATTCTCGATCTGACATTGAAGGGACTCGGTAGCTCAGTGGTCAGAGCATTGGACAGGATATCCAAAGGTCGCGGGTTCGATTCCCGTCCGAAAATTGATCTGGTGCGAGTCGTATTTTTTTCTAGTATATTATTTAGTATTGTATAAAAATTGCAGTGTGAATGCAAAAAATCTCAAATTTAGAAATTGAAGGGACCATTATAGAATTTTTAAAGTAGCGTCATATTTTGCTCTAGTCTTTCAACAATCGATAACGTAACGTGTGTAGTAAAACTCCAGCTGTAACTATAATCGTTTATTGGGTGTTTCTCAAATGGCATTACATCAATAACAGCTTGACATGACTTTAACTTGCAATACAATGATAATGTTTAAATTCCGAATACATCAATTCACAATAGTTTAAAAGCCATCAGCGTACGTCTGTTCTGTCCGAGTGACCGGCCAAGACTGCCACGACCACGATTCATGTCAAGAATACCCCCACTCGCCGCGCGTCCTACGCCATCTTGTTTTCAACCGTCAAACTACGCTAGTCAATTGACTTTTAATTTCTAAATCACAAAACTGACGCTTTTAAATCATAAACCTTACACGTGTAAGTAGCTAAAGAAACATTTACGATCATTTTTTGTGCCAGTATCTTCACTAGGCTGAGAACTTTAGGATTCACTGTCGTACATTTTTGATATAATTGAAGTGGCCAACCAATTAAAGCGAGGATGCTATGACAAACCTATTTCAAAGGATTTAATACTCGTATATCCTCTCTCATCCTGTACACTATCAGATTGCATTCAGTTGGCGGTCTGCAATATGCAATATACACATATCAATGTTAATAAACAAATGGCGGGCTGTATGTGTTCTTTTCAACATCCGGGTCTATTTGGGAGTCAGTGTGTACGCTGGACTAAATCCACTGCGGATTTTGAAACGGTACTCGCGATGATGACAGTGGTTTGGATGTTAATGGTGAAGCACGCAAGGTGGCTTTCAGCTTTCTGTGTAATTGAAAAACACATAATCGCATAAAATAGTGCTAGTAGGTTACAGAAAATTATAGTGACAGTTACAAAGTAACGTAACACATTTTGCGTTAATTATCCAATTCATCTTATTGTGAGAAGTCATTACGCTAATGGCGGAACTTGACAGACTGATCGTACTCGATCACGTTTGTAAAGCAACGCTCGGTCCGGTCAGGTGTCGGATGGGTAACCGTTAAAATGGCATTACAACTGAGCCCTTCCGTGCTTCGGAGGGCACGTTAAACCGTCGGTCCTAGATGTTGTCATCTGATAACAGTTGTTAAGCCAAGTTAGAGGCCTTACAGGCGGCTTGATAAACTAACACCAGAGGTGGCCACTAATCCTCATTCGATAAGAAGATTACACAAAGTCTCACGAGATTAATAACAAATTGTTATTCCACTGTAAAGGTAAAAAGATTAGACGACTATCTAATTTTAGATGGCTACCTGTTTTCATGGTGTCTCAATCACTGAGCAGATTTCTCGTTCGGTTTGCTCTCCACCTGGGCAGTACGATTTTATATTATCACAGGTCTAGGTGTTTGTGATACGGTCGTTTTATCTGATTACCATAACTCAAGTGCTTTAGCTACCTACTTAGAAGCAACGTACCTATGTGATACTGTCTTATTATCAAGTTATTTATACGACAGTTTATCTTGCTTTGCTCTTTGTATCGAATAAATGGACATTAACAGAAGTATCGTCAAATAGAAGGTTTCGTCTGAATGGAGCCCCCAGCCAGCTGAAATCCGCAGTTATTGCTGCTAACAGCGGGTGTAAATAAAAATACGTCTAACTTAATTTGAGGGACGGTACGCCATTTGCGTGCAAAAATAGATTAAGGTTTTTTATTATTCAAGAAAAAAAACTACCCTTGGTTGTGCTAAAAATTGTATTTTTAAGTAGACGTCAAAGAATTATTAGTTATAAATATAAGAACAAACACCTAATGACTTTAATTTATTTATAAACTACAAAGACCAAATTATGTTTTCCATAAAAAATACTTCTTAAAATAGCAAATATGCTGAATTTATTGAAGTAAGAAAATTTTTTTTGGCCGGAAAATTGCTAATTTAAGAAAAAAAAATGCATTTTTCCGAATTTTATATATTTATATAAAAAGTTCAGTGGGTTCTTTGTTTTTTACTGTCCAGTCCAGACAATCAAATGAAATTTATTAATGTTAAAAAAAAAATCATATTACAAACTTAGGAAAAATGCAGTACTTTTTTGTACGTTTTTAGTGATGTTCAATTTTTACTTTTATCTAGATCCTAGAAGGTTTTTTTTTTTCAATTAGATTTTTGTAGGGCCTGGTCCAACTCTTTAAATAGTCAGATGTTTTTTTGTGGCGATTACTTTACGTTCAGATAAATATCAGGGGGTCAAGTCTGCTAATATTTTCGTCAAAATCGTAGTTCAATGTTTTTTAACACAGTTATTGTTTCTTAAATTAAAAATCAAGACACAATATGTTTCCGTTTTAAGTTTATGAAACACAATGTGTTTCAGTTTTGGGTTTAAGAAACAAGAACTGTGTCAAAAAGCATTACCATTCAAACACCATTGAACTACGATTTTGACGAAAACATTAGCAGATTTGACCCCCTGGCAAACTACTATTATCATAATAGGAGCTAATTATCTACAGTAGATTATAGTAACAGTCCATATTCCCATCAGCTTTTTCCTCGCCGAAGACCATCAGAGCATCCAAGATGTCCTCCCGGTGAGGCTTGTAGGAAGACCTGGTGTAGATCACAATGCCTCCAGAGCTGCAATCCCTCATGAGAAGAAGGTTCTTCACAACCAACCACTGATCAGGGGATTCTTCAATTAACATTAGTTTTGATTTTCCTGGAAAAAAATAGGTATACAGGGTTATTTGTAAAACACCAACAACCTCACAGGAGAACATAATTTACAACAACATTTGTTCAACGACTTTTCCGAAAACTGACAAAAAAAATCGACTTTTCATACAAAAGTCGATCAGCTGTTCGGACATTTTGTATGGAGAGTCGATTTTTTTGTCTGTTTTCGGAAAAGTCATAGAACAAATGTTATTGTTTATGATTATGATGATAGTTAGGTATCTACTCCTGCGAGGTTGTTGGTGTTTTACAAATAACTCTGTAAGTAAAACACATTGGATTATGCGTTAATCTTGACGTTTCAAAATATCGCTGTTATTTAATGCAACTCTATAGCTTGACCATAAAGAGTTGACATAAATTGAGGGCGCCACTTTCTATGTAAATACGTCAAAATCACGAATAATTTGGCAACACTGACTACATTTGGTACTGAAAATTTCCCAAAATAAATATGCTGCATAATTTGATAGCTAAAGGGGTGTTGTTAATGTAGAGTGTGTAAATAGCCTACCGAGGATATCCGTAGCTTCTTCAATAACGACGTTGTCCATGACACCCTTGTTGTCGACTGTACCCTGCAGGAAATGCTTGCGATCAGGCAGCTCGGTTTCACCGCTGCCCTTTATTTCAATGTTGCAGAGATTCCAATCGATTTCGTTGGACAAGTTCCCGTAGAGTTCGTAATGATGTTTCTTCTCCTGCAAAAAAGTAAGTGTGATTGAATCATCATGAGCCATTAAGGCAAAAATGGGGTGTTTAGGTACAGAGGGGGTATTAAAACCTCTTAAAACTTGCCAGGTTTATGAATTGCTATAGTTACATCACTTTCTCGCCATATAGCAAATAAAAGAGACGATTGATAGCCATTCAGAAAACTGACAAGTTTTAAGAGGTTGTAATAGGTCCGGGGGCTGGTCCTCCTTATGATTGAATAAGGTGATCTAGCCATAAACACCACGCCATGTGGGACCAATTCATTGCCATTGAATGGGCCTACAGCCGTCCACTAGCGTCACTATTAATTTATTTTTATTACTCGTAAAACAGGTCAATATTTAAAAGGTAGAAACAACCATGACCTCTTAAATTATCTCTAATTTTTTTTTGAATTACTTTCCAATACGTTTTATTCTTTCTGTAAGTTTCAAAATCTAATTAAACACCAAAAGTAGCCACTGTAAAGTATTGAGGTGTTGTTAAATTTTTTTAGATACAATTTAAGGCCCTTATATATCGCAAAGCAAAGCAAGCGTGTGAGCTCAAGGCATCTTAAGATCGTTCAACAAGGTCGTTGTTAACCATATAAGCCTTTAGAGGTCATGGTTGTTTCCATTTTTAGGGTTTTTAAAATTGACTTGGTATACGAGTAATAAAAATAAGTGATTATTGGCGGCGCTAATGGACGGATGAATAATTATCCTGATAATTTTTACAATGATTGTGTACTATCATTGATGTTTTATGATAATTTGCCTTGCACTAGGCAGCATCTACGCTATAATATTATTTAGTTGTGAATAGACGAACTCAGTGTAGGAATGTAGTATGGTAGTATGGTATGGAGAGAAGTAGGTAGCCACTAGTAGGAAGGCCAAAGTGGAAGATCTTCCTCCGGGCTGGGTGATCTTAGCCCGGGGACCGCGGTCCAACCGATGATGGTTGGAAGTTGTAGATATAGTTTGGTGGCTGAGAAAACTCCGATAGCGAGATGTAGGTTTCTCCATATATTCTTCATACTACGAGGTGTTTATTCCTTACTAATCTTTGTTCATTCGACACTAGCGCCATCTAGTAACATGGTGGTTGAATCTTGTTGTAACCGTGTTGCTATGTGCGGCGGTACGGCAGATGCCGCTACACTCAGTGCATTAAATTTTTAAAGTGTGTTATTTAACTAGTAATTCAATAACATCTACTTAAATATGTTTTCCAAATTATTTAACAGTCGGCTCGTTCAACATCAGGCATTTTTAATGTCCGCACTGCTAGGGCACAGGTCTAGGAAGGCCTGTGGGATAAGGATATGGGGGGATAAGAAGGATGAGCCATGCCCACTGCGCAACCATGCTTATCACGCATCTATGGCCACCACACAGGCCCAATGCGGATTGGTAGGTGTTAACGACTGCAAATTCAGCCGGGACTAGCGCCCTAACGCGCCTTCCAAAGCACGGGGGAACTCGAGATAGTAAATTTTTGGTCACCCGTCCCGTGACCGACTTTTGCGAACCTCCTCAATCGCAGGGCCAGGCGCTGAACCACTACGCCATAGAGCTCCTCATGTTAAGTAAGTTACTTAGCACACGGTAAAAACAGATTTCTTATAAAATGACAAATTGCTTTGGATTAAGACATATTCATTGAATCCAAGGTAATGATCCTCTCCCTATAGACGCTAGACAATTATTTTTTCGTAATAGTAAAAAGTATTCTGAAAAATGTTTAGTTATTACAAGAATAATAAATTTAATTCAAGACATGTATTGTTTAATTCAAGACACCGCTATTTAAAATAAGTCAATTTTCTTGATATAAATTTGAAAAAGTCTTGATTTAAAAATATTTATTTTAATTTAAAAAAAAATAGTCTGAGTAAAAGATGAGCAGTATTTTTGTTTTAAAAATTATTTAAATCTTATTTAAAGGAATCCTTTTTTACCGTGATACACGCGACATATTTCTAACATCAATAATCAAACTCTTCTTCATTTATTTAATAATAAGTAACGTATAAACTTAGATAAAAACGAGAAACGAGACGAGAGAGAGAGAGAGAGCCAAACTTTTGTGCACACATTGTCATCGTCATAAAACAATTATTACCTATTATAAGTACAATATTCTACCTGTATCTAGTTGCTGTTATCCTATTCCATTTATTATAGCACTTAATCACAAACTAGGCAATAAAGTCTCAGTTGACACAGCACTCGAGTATTTAAGTTTGCTCTAAGTTTCACACCAACTACATAGCGATTGCTCGTAGTTTTAATTAATGGGCTTGATAACTAAGCTTGTGTTCGTTTTGGCGATAATTCACACTCTGTCTAGTTAATTAATGAGTGCAATAAATTATGAGGAATATTGTTAATCTGCCTAAAAACTTATAGCCAACCATATCTTTAATATTTGAACTTAAAATATTAAAATGAAAACATAAATCTCGTTAGGTAGGTACTGTGGCAATCCTTACTAATATTATAAATGCGAAAGTCCGTTTGTTTGTTTGTTTATTTGTTTGTTTGTTTGTTACGCCTTCACGTCTCAACTACTGAACCGATCGTCATGAAATTTTGCATACACGTTGTCAGGAGTGCAGAGAAGGACATAGGGTACCTTTCATCCAGAAAAAACGTATAGTTCCCGAGGGATAGCAAAAAAACTGTCCACGCAGACGAAGTCGCGGGCGGCCGCTAGTTAATAATAATTGTGGCTGCGTTAGAAGTAACTACTATAAAGCTAATGCTGAAATGGGGTTACACGTCTTGTAAATAGTTACTTATTTATTGAAAAATCATGATAAGTAAATATGGGTAATAGCATCGTTCTATGTAAATATTTTCGTCATCTTATAAAGGAATTGTTTATGTAATTTAGTAGAACTAATCCAAAATCTAATTTAAAACATCAACCTTTACGGTGCGGGGGAACTTGCTTGCTTATTATGTCCTGCGAGAGATTTTGTAGCGTTCACATCGCATCGCAACTAGCAATTTAGAAAGCGCTAAGCAAATGTCTTGTTCAGTGTTTTCATTCCGGAAAATTATTGCGACATAATTCCAGCCAAAAAGAATTGTATTATGTTAAGCAAGATAGATATTTTAGCAAGTTAACTTTGTTTTTGGTTAGTTTTATCTTCTTTTGTTTATGGTAAAGTTTTTACAACCAATGATGAATTATTAAAATTGATTTTATGAGTATGGTTGCGTGGTCTGCCTTTTCTTAAATTGTTAGTTTTATTTTATTTCAAAAAGTGCCTGACGTTATTTTGACTGTTAACGGTAACTCGATCATTGGTTGATGTCATCGATTTTGTAAGCAATGTATTATAGTTGTGTTCAAAGACTAAAGCATTTCAATCTCTCTGTAAAGAAAAGAAAAAAAAAACGTCGTAGGTCAAGTGGAAGGAAGAAGAAGCCGTGGAAGATCAACGATTTTATATGGACCGAAGCAGTTAAGGAGGTCTGCCAAACTGAATTCTAAAGCCAAGCTCTTCTACACCGAGTGTCTTCATGCTGTCGCGACCCTCAGTCGTGAGGATACGTGGAAGAAGAAGAAGTAAAGAAAACCTTCCATCCATTTACATACTTCAAAAGCTACAATGGTTTATTCAAGAAATGTCTATAAAACTCAATAACGTACTTTATTATTTTAGCTAGCAAAGGAATTTCAGCTACCGACATTCACAAAACGGCAAAAAGCTACAGTGTACATAATTTGTGGATTCTCTGAATCATAGCCCTCGGCAATTAGCAAGATAATGAGAGACGCCAAACTGTGGAGATGAATAAAATAAACGCAACATTTGCTTTAAGATTAGGCTGTTTCGTGAAATAGCGCTTGTGTTGGCAGAATAAAGCAGTTTCTTGGAGCAATGATTATAAACTTCATTTTACGTACTCATTATTCAAGTGAATGTTACGTAAGTAAACACTGCGCGTATTTTACTTAATTTTTACTCGGTTTGAGTCTCAAGAATGATGTTCATAATTATTGTTTAATGTGGTTTTAACTATTCCGACTGTTTTTTAAACCGTAAATTTTAAACCGCATTACCCACTTTAAGCGTTTATGTTGGAAAAACCGTTGGACCGTTTTCTTGTAAAATAATATGAAAGCGTAGTTTTTTTTATTGAGGCTAAACTATAGATAGAAACCATGGAAACAAATTGATCAAAAACTTTTTTTATATTAAGATTATTTATATAATTGAAAAATATTAGAAAAAATCGACTCACCCGCAGCAGCCCAGACGAGACTCGAATCCGCACCCTCAGGATTTTTTCAATAATTTTCACGTTTCAAAATTTCGCCAATCCTGCTAGCGACTCGGTAGCATAGTTGGTTAGTGCATTGGGCCGGAATCCTGAGGGTGCGGGTTCGAGTCCCGTCTGGGCTGCTGCGGGTGAGTTGATTTTTTCTAATATTTTTCAATTATATAAATAATCTTAATATAAAAAAATAGCATTGTGAATTCATAAAATCTAAAGTTTTAAAAATTATCAAAAACTTATTCGGAACCTGTCAACATGGCCCACCACCAAAACTAAAATACCTATATACATTAGATGATTAGAATATTAATCTTACCTCGTATGAATTCGTTTTGATATGTATCTTGAAGCAAGTTATATTATGTGGCAGCTTATAGTACACCACCTGCCATACATCCAACATTTTCTCCACATCCAGATCAGCTCCGCGCTTGTAATGAGCGCACTTCAAATTTTCCTTTGGTTTCTTAGTATTATATTCCACAACTCCACTTAAATTTACAGGTCTTTCGAGTTTCGGTATCGGTCGTTTGTTTCTAGTTGATAGAATTATCGTCTCTTCTTCTTCTGGTTCAAATTCGTCGTCGTCTTCAACAGGTGTTGTAAATAGTTTATCAAAAACGTTTTTTTCTATAATTGTTTTGTCTTTATGTACTAAAACTACTTCATTACCTTTCATAGTATTAGAAAAAGATATCAAAGATATAAAAGGTAGAAATAAATACTTTATATTACACATTTCTGATTTAACCAAGTTCACAGCTAGTAAAAGATTGAAAAATTATGGACCGAAATCTTGTTTTTATGACTGTTGTTTTCTTTGTTTTGTTTTTATGATGTTTTGATAGTTAACATGTTTTAATAAGCTAACTACGATGAACAATAGGTTTTACACCGTTTTTTGGTAAAACATAATTGTTTGATTTATTTTGTTTTGTGAACAGAGAGCTGTATCAATAGGCTATTGTTTTTAATGTTTTTGATACTGTTGTCAAGTCAATATAATGAGTAAGATTATTGCGTGTTATGTTGCAGTTACATTTTTGTTATTCAATGAGAAGAAGCGATTCTATTCTTTTCGGACTTTTTCGCGGAAATATTAAAAGTGAATATTATGTTTTAGTTCTGAAACGTATAGTCCAATAAGTACAAAGAAAATAGAAAAAATTAGGATTGCTGTTGGTTTGCTTGCTTTAAAAAATACATGTTTTCCGAAATTAATTTATTGTATCTAAGTTTTTGTCTCACTAGTAAATTGAATCTTTATACTAAAGCGAATTAAGTTTAATTTTGCATATTATTAAGAATAAGGTCGAGAAACACGATATTCTCAGGAGACATCCTGGGAATATAAATTCCTATCTTAAATTACCTTACCTAATTCCAGATATCAGAAATTGCTTGTATAATTACGAGCAAGTTCTTGAGATAAATTAAGCAGTTTCTTGTAAAATTAATTAGATATTTTTATCGAATATTTCCATTAAAATGTTTTATTTAAATATTATTGTTGTATCCCAAATTTTAACTCTTACTATAATATTATAAAACTGAAAGTAAGTTTGTTTGTTTGATACGCCTTCTTAACTACTCAACCGAGAGAAAACGTTGAGTACCTTTCATTCCAAAATAAGTACTGATCCCGAGGGAAAGAGTAATAAATACCTAAGTGACCTCGCAGACGAAGTCGCGGGCGGTTCGCTAGTACTTAATATATTTTCTGGATTCACATGAATTTTGTAGAATATTTTCAGAGATTTCGGATAGCGTACTAGTCTTCGGTGTAAGTAATTAAAACAAGTAACAGAATTTGTACGTATTGGGAGGGTGCGAAGGTATAATAAGCTATCGCAGCGATCATGGTGGCAAAAAGTAGAAATAAAGAATGCTCTGTAATCTGCTTGAAAACGATATTTAATATATTACTAGCGATACAGGAATAATTATATATGTTTATTATCACACATTAAAATTATTAAAATAGCTTTATCCTCTTGTTTTACAAAATCTACAACTAAAAAAGAAGTAAACAAACCCTGATATAACCAAAATAAAACACTCTTTTTGAATAGATCATACTTGCCATATTTAATTTAAGTGACCAAAAATGATTTCACAACACTTTGTCTACCCAAATCATAGTAATTTTGAAATTTACATTAATAACACAATATGTATAGTATTTTTTAACATTTTGTCACAATGCCGCCATTACATATCAAAACGTCAAAACGGTCAGGTCAGAGCCAACAAAGTTGCAACACGCTAGGTGGCGCTAAAAAAAGTGCACGGAGCGATGAAACTATGGAACCTGTGAAACTGTGAACTTGAATTTATTTACTTCTGGTTTGCTCAGGCACGAATCAGATTCGCAACTCAAATCAATTTGGTTGGTGGTAGGGCTTATTTCAAGTCCGCCTGGCTAGCTACCACCATCTTACCAAGTTTGACGCTATTACAACAATTGGAAAATTGTTATGTTCCGTCAGTTAGAGGTATGATAGCCAGTTCCTAAGTGATGAGGATTCCAAGGTGTAGTGCACTTCCACCTCTGGCCTTATCGTCACTAAACAACAGGTGAGGTAAAGGCCAAATACTACCCAGTTTGAATTAAAAAAAAATATTTATTTATTTTATACCTTTTTTCTAATATAAATTATCCTCAGAATAGAATAGTTTTGTAATTATTCTTAATTTGAATATTCTGAATTTTCTTTAAAAATATTCATGAAACAATATGAATATTGTTCTATTCATATTGCAGTTTAATTTTCCCCGGACAAGCTATGATCTAATCCGATTATGAAGACAGGAGAAACCTTTGACAAAGACGAGTAATGTATGCAAAGGGGCTTAACGTGCAGCCATGCAGCTGTACAGAATATCAAAAATGATAAAAGATGGTATGGTATTCGACAGGGCAAACTGATCATTCTTGGCAAAAAATGATTTTTCTATTATCTAACTACCTGACATCAGCTATTTTAATGTCCTCAATGCTGGAGCCTCACTTATGAGTGGATAAGGAGGATGAGCCATGACCCACCACGCGGGCCGAATGCGGATTGGTGGGTGACCTAACCTAACTATGTAATATTAAATTCAAGGCTTTTGTTACACTTCGAGGATAAGTTCTAATAACGAATAATAAACGGTTATACCTACTAACGTTTCATGAAAGGTGTTTTCCAAAGATATTTCTCGACTTTGACCAAAGTGAAGGAAGCTACAAGATTACGAGTATGTTTGTTTTCCTTAAAATAGTTTTCTATTACTTCTCTATCTTATTTCTTATATTTACAAATTCCGGACGTACGACTTTGAATTTTTTTGGTTCTAGTTTAATCCTTACTATCCTTACTTTAATCCTTACTAATATTATAAATGCGAAAGTCCGTTTGTTTGTTTGTTATGCCTTCACGTCTTAACTACTGAACCGATCATCATGAAATTTTACACACACGTTGTCAGGGGTACAGATAAGGATATAGAGTACCTTTCATCCCGAAAAAAAGTACTGTTCCCGAGGGATAGACCAAATACTATCCACGCAGATGAAATCGCGGACGAAAGCTAGTATTATATATCGACGCTTAAGAACCAAATACTGCTATCTACTTTTTTTCGATAATTGGTTTTCTGTTTAGGTCTACTAACAAAATAATTGCTTATCAGTTGTCAAAGACATAAAATATCGATAACGCATTACTTTTAACATTATCAAGATAAACCAATAACTGCTAAGTTCAATAATTGAAACGAACGCTTTATGTTGCTGGTGATAACGACTAACTACATTATGGAACATTTGTAGATAGCAGTATTTGGTTCTTAACCGTCGATATGCGAAATTCAATTTGTTTGTTTGTTTGTTACGCCTTCACGGCGTCCGCTATCGCAAGTTAAATCATAAACTTCATAAAGCAATTCCAATGAATGCAATAGACCGCAATTTCCAGTATTTCAGGATTTCGTCGCTCATTGAACACGGCTCGTTGAACCTGCAGGCTCCTTCGATTTAGAGCTGAGTTACCCAAAGTGTGGTCCGCGAATCTAGGAGTTTGCCTTTTAAAATTTAAATACAAGGTAATTTTTGGACCCCTTTTCAAATTTTGTCACGTCATTCTATAACAGCAATTCAATCAATTTATGAAGTAAAAAAAAATCTTTTTTACATTTTTACACATCGCACAGGTGGACCCGCGCGAGTCCCCCTCCCGCCACTCACTTCCCCCGCTCGCGTCCCGTGCGCGAAAACTGTGAATTTGATAAGAAATAATTCATAATTATATTACCAATTTTTTTAAATACTTCCTTGAACTTATATTTGGATTTGTAAAGGGGTCGCAAAATTACCCTGTATGTATTAGAGGTTTCGCGAGAAAATGTACATCATGGCTGCATATCAATCAACAGGCAATTTTTTACTGTATTTTTTCAGTTAAATTTTTAAGCTTTGTGACGTAAGAAACTAACAACTTTTTTACCTATGAGAGTGAGCGTAAGCAATATATCGTCGGCGAAGAGTGAAAACCTCGTAAATCCTCTTTCTTGTCAAAACACTTTTGCCAAGTTTTTCGTCACCCGCGACCAGCTTCTGTCATTGACGAGGTTTTCATAAAATGCAATAGATAGCGTTGTACGCGTTTGAATGGAATATGAGTGAGGTAGAGTCGTGAGATAAGGTTTTCTGTCAAAAACTGCAAAAAAATATTCTAGACAAAAATTAGATTTACGAGGTTTTCACTCTTCGCCGACGATATAGGTGTTCAGGCAAGACTTTTAAATGGACCTCGTTGCTCTATAATTAATCTAGTTAGATACTTTACTTATCCTATCTGTAATCTTCCCAAAAAAATAAAAAACAAATAAATGAAAAGAAATGGTCTAGTCTACAGTCAGTTTGAGGAGCCCTGATTTAGTGGAAAGATCGGATATTCTGGGTAATTGAACTATTCACGAATGGTGGATTCTCTATTTGTACACCCACTCCTAAGACTCCCATTACTTAGAAGAATTCTATTGAAAAGGTTTTAAGTGAGTTTTGAATAGATAAATTGAGTTAGTTGGGTCTCTTGAGGGAAACTTATTGTGTATTTGTGCGGTTATTTTTCAGTTTTGTTTTCAAACAAACGAGCTAAAATAATATTATAATATTTTTTGTTTGTATAATCATGTTGAGTTTACATTCTTGTAAGGTATTTGAAGTAAGTTGATGTTATTTTTAATTTCATTGTCAATGAATCGTACCCAGTTTTGCGCTGTAAAATATTGTGGTCAATTCCCGAATTCGAAGTAAGAATTAAAAAATTGTGCTGATGATAGGCAATTTGAGCGAGATAGATTTTTATCAAAAGGTTTTATAGGTGCAAAGTAGAGATGCGCCGAATGTAGATTTAACCGAATACGAATGTTCGGCCGAATATTCGGTCAAAAATTTACCGAACCGAATATTCGGCCGAATCATTCGGTTCAATTCTGCGCAGTAAACAGGTTTTATACGTGTCGGGCGGGCGTTTGCCACAGCACAACCCCTTATCTAGCACGGCTCGCTCAGTCAATGTGCCGCTCTTTCGGTTACAAATAATTGCAGTTCGAAACTGCATACTTTGAAATTTATTATTACGTTGATGAAGTCTTTGAAAATGGGGCATACATTGACATATATAAAAAAATTAATTATACATTTTAATACTAATGTTGTTTCCTAAAGATAGCAAATTTTATATTGTAAAAAAAATAGGGAAGTATGATTTTGAAATGCCTAAAAACTAGGGCTGTACGTTTTGATTTTTTGAATATCTATCAAAGGTTTTAAAATGTTTGCATTTTAATGTTTTCATACAAAACAAAAAAGTGCCAACATTTTCAAATCTACAATATTTAAAAAAAATAAAACATACAGCACTAGTTTCTAGGCATTTCAAAAACATACCAAAAATTTATTGTTGTAGGATTATAATAATCTGTGCTGTGGGTTAAGGTTTAGAGAGGGTGGGAAACGTTATCGCTGTTTGTATGGAGACCGTTTCCTTGACAATCCTCTTAATCTTTTTTATTTTGTAAATAAATAATTGGTAGTATTGGTGCAATTTAAATATTCGGTAATTATTCGGCAAAACAACCGAATATTCGGCCGAATACGAACATTAAAAAATATGCCGAATTTGCCGAATACGAATATTCGGCCGAACATTCGGCGCATCACTAGTGCAAAGTATTTATAATAATAATAATGACATGAAAGAGTATTTACGTAACATCTAGCATATATTTTTAAACAGGTAGCACTTAGAATTTGTGCAAAAGATGTAATTCTTTTCTGAAAGATTCTATTGAAATACAGAGAGGAACAAACTACAAAGTGTTTCAGTGAATCGGGTGGAAGGAGTTTCCTCGTTATACAGAAGTCCTCTTCTGTACTCGTTAGTGAGGAGAACTGAAGATGATTTATTCATGCAAGTGAGCATGAGCAATCAATGTTGAATTTCTGGTTGTGGACTCGGCCGATTAATAGAAAAGGTGTAAGTCAAAGTCTAAGTCAAAAATAGCTTTATTCAAATAAACTTAACTATTAAGTACTTTTGAACCGTCCATATTTTTCTACCACTCGTTCCAGATTTTTTAACTGACAAGAAGAACGGGCGCAAGGAACTTATCAGCCTTAACAGCAATAAGTAATGATATTTACAAACTTAAATATATCGTTACCAGATAATTACAACAGGGGGCCTATTACGAAAATTACGTACGCAATTGCGTAACGCAGTCACTTGGCCACGATAGTCGTCCGCAGTTCGTTGGTTGTAGTTATAACAAAAATTATGAATAAGGCTATCGTAGCCCATAGACTACTAAACGAACGATGTCGGATACGCTAGAGAGAAACTGTGAAACTCGCGCAATCACTTCGCAATATCGCATACGAAAGTGATTTGTAATAGGAAACAATCAAAACGAAGCACGGACGCAGCTGCGTGTATCGCATGAAACTTTTCGTAATAGACCCCCAGGATGGCAGGATTATTTGCATTTTGATTTTTAAGATAATCGTCTACTTTATAATAACCTTTACCCATGAGCGTCTTTTTAACATGGTTTTTAAATTCATGCAAAGGACGATCAATCACTTGTTGTGGAATTTTATTAATAAAGGCTATGCCTTCCCCATAAATGAACCTCTAGTTTTTGCAAGCCTAAATCTGGGAACGGCAAGTTTATCTTTATTTCTTGTATTAAACTGGTGATTACTGCTGTTCTTGGCGTGAAATCCTGAATTTTTTTTTTTGTTTATCAAGATGTCAGAGTATTATTATTAAAGGTGCTAATCAGAACACCTTTAATAATTATAGGTAATTGGATTTTCTCGATGGCGCAGTGGTTTAGCGTCTGGCCCAACGATTAAGGAGGTTAAACAACTTTCGCAAGGGTCGGGTCATTGTATATGGGTCTTCAAAAATTTTGTATCTCGAGATCCTCCTTGCTTCAGAAGACACGATAAGACGTTGGTCCCGGCTGCATTTGCATGGTTAATACCCACGAATACGCATTGGGCGCGCGTAGTGGGTTGGGTTATGGCTCATTTTTAGGGTTCCGTACCCAAAGGGTAAAATTAAACGGGACCCTATTACTAAGAATTCGCTGTCCATCTGTCTGTCTATCTGTCTGTCTGTCTCTCTGACTGTCTGTCTGTCTGTCACCAGGCTGTATTACGGGAACTGTGATAGCTAGACAGCTGATTTTTTTACAGATGATGTATTTCTGTTGCCGCTATAACAACAAATACTAAAAATAGCATAAAATAAATATTTAAGGGGGGCTCCCATACAACAAACGTGATTTTTTGCCGTTTTTTGCTTTATATTAATAAAGACAACAGGTAGACAGTTGAAACTTTCACAAATGATGTATTTTTGCTGCCGCTGTAATAACAAATACTAAAAACAGAATAAAATAAATATTAAGGGAGGCTCCCCTACGACAAACGTGATTTTTTGCCGTTTTTTGGTACGGAACCCTTCGTGCGGGAGTCCGACTCGCACTTGGTCGGTTTTTTTTATCCACCCTTAGGGAAGGCTGTGCCTCAGCCCGTGGTGAAATTAAAAATGGCTGGTGGTCATAATCAGAACAAGCAGAAATTGGGACTTTTACTGCCACGGATAGAAGTTGCAACCATTTTGTAGCGACGCAATCATACCTACCTAAGCAGTCATCGAATAATGAAGAAAGGCAGGTTGAGCGTAAGTATAAAATCGTAAACATTGCGCACACCTATTGAACTAACATCAATGCAAAAATTTTACTCGATACTTGCAGCACGTAGAAAACTTTCACATCAAAAATTATCAGAAGAAATCACAATAAAAAATTATAAATGTGAAAAATTTGATGTTTAGATGTTTTGATGTTATAGGACTCAATCACGTAAAAATGGCTGAACGGATTTGTATCACACAAATAGTTTATAACCTGGATACTCACCCATAGCCCTTATTATTCCTTATGTTCAAGTTCCTTCAAGTTAACAAAGTTGGAAAAATCTCTGAAAATCAGCGGAAGTTTCCTGCAGGCTTTGTACAGATTTCCAAAGCCTTAGTGCCTTGAAAGAACGCCAATATAGTTGAACGTAGCTCGTTGCATGCTGATTACAAACTCTGTGACAGGATATAGCGAAATTGACGGAAAAAACGATATCGGCTATTTAGCGTTTCTGATATTATGCTAGTAAAGGGATAGAACTTGAGCCTTTTCTTTATTTATTTTGTTTATCATGCAAGTGAAGAAATATTTGAAAGCATAACATTAAAGTATGTGACAAATGAAGAAGTTTGTTTGTGTTAGATAGATCCACACCTAGCTTATATTAGGTCTTTACCTATGAAATTGCCGATATTTTGTCACATACAGAGAAAATAATAACTTCTATAATTTAAAATTTTAACAAAATCGTGAATATTACATCGAATTATGATCATGAGAGTTAACTATCAGTAAAAATAAAGTCCATATTTTAGCTTTCGTGACATTAAAAAAAAGATCTTGAAAGTGACTCTTTTTTTGTGAGCAAAAAAAAGGATTGCCGAAGGGGTTGTAACTTAACCAAAACTTATTTTTTCGCTTATCTTAAATGGAAATAAGTTAGCATAGTGTTCAAACATTAGTACATAAAAGTTTTGTTACATGAGTGTTCATGGTTGTTAAATGAACAAAGAAAATGCTATTATGAAAAATGCAACTTCTTGAAAAATCTCCATACAAATCGGCAATTTCATAGGTAAAGACCTATTATTATAATCTAATAATACGCTACGATTAACATTAATTCGATAATTATGCCCATAAAATAAATAGCATTGGTTGCAGCTATTTAGATATCACTGGGATATGTTTTTAAGTTATGCAGGAATTACTAAGATATTTAATTCAACACGAAAAACGCAAAATACCTATTAGGTACAAAGAAAAGCTACATACAAAAACATTTTCCTAATAACCCCAGGGGTATTTCCTTCTTATGTTACGCTTAAGATAATATAAAAGAACTTATCAATAATAACAAATGCGTACATCGAGCGTTAACGAAACGCGCTCATCATCAAAGAGACCGCTCGCGACCACAAAGACCGATCGTACAGGAAATTGCTCGTACAATTCCTTTTGATTAGAGGATCGTTATTCTTTTATTATTGGACTCATGTTCATCTGTTTTGCCTTAAAGTTAGATGAATTGGTTATTGAAGTGGTATAAAAATCATACAAACTTTGGTCATGAACTAAGGAAATTTTGTACATACAACGTGTTACAAAATTTAAATCCAAATATGGTAGAGAGGGATTATCAAACTGAACAACTTTCACTACTAGACCAACTCTGAAATTGAGAAAAAAAATCAGCTGCTTCATACATTTTGATATTTTTCGTTGGTAATTTTTGTATGAAACAGCAGATTTTTTATCGCAGTAGACAGAATCACTACTGATGCACCATTTGTAGTATGATTTTTAGCGTTAAGAGTTACGAGTGATGCAGTGACGATTACGTAACTACTGTCACTCTAATTACTAAACCCACTATTATTGATTACACGAAACCCGAGACTCATTTTTTTACTTTGCAATAGGGCCTTATTTGTTAATTCGTTCGTTTGAAATCGGTCATAATAACATAAGTCCCTTGCGACGTAATATCACAATTGACACTCAAATTGTATATATTTGAAATAAAACACTTTTTAACGGATACTAGCGCGGTTTTATTGAATGTACTTTGGTATTTAGTTGGTATTTGGTTTGATTTTTGGTTTTCCCGACGTTTCGGCACCTTTGCAGCTGCCGTGCCGTGCCGTATATATTTACTACACTGAAAATTACTAACCAGCGAGCGATTCAAAAATACAGTTTTTGGCTAAAGCTATATCGAATGAAAATTGGTAGTAAAGAGCGCTCGACGCCAGCCGAATGATTTAAAAAATAGGGCTCTTGAAATTATTCCCAAAAAGTTATATTTTATCGCCACCTCCTTAACTTTAGACCAATATTGAAAACATATTTAGGTACATTATTCTTTTGGCTTCCAGCCGCCGCGTCGGATTGTTCACGAACGCTAACGTATTCGCAATGTACACACGACAGCACATCAAGTTGAATTGCGAAAATAGCTTTTATTTCATAGCGCATAAAGACGATCTCAAGCTCAACATGTATGTTGCCGTAATGTGCCGTCGCGTGTACCATGAAAGCCGGTCTCATCAAAGACATATTTTGTAGATCAGGTAACGTTTAAAATACATACGAGTTTAACATTACATTTTCTTTTGAAAACATTTTAAAGACCAGATAAAATTTGTCAAGGTAAGTAAGGTAAGTACTTTTATTTTAGGTAATGTAGAAAATCTAAGTAAGTTAATATAAAGGATTAAGTTTTTTTGCGAGTTTCTTTAGTTTATAGTACTAAATTCATGAGTTTATCTTCTTCTTTAGTTTATTCAAAGGCGCCACTTTAAACGTCATAAGAAGACTACTGAATTTTGAATAACTCGTTCGGCAAACTTAAGTCTCTCATACATATTTATAAATTCCGTATGAATGCTCTATAGGTACCCCTCTTCAAAGAGCATCCATCTTCCAAAGACAGTTTAGCATTTTTGAACTCTGTTTAAGAGCTTTTTATTACTATTAAACGTTATTTTACTGTTTCTTTGTGAAAAGTCTTTTTATCATTTCCTTTTTAAACTTCGATGAAATAAAATAAATTAAGGTGGCTATACCACTGAAAGTGACGCCCTTAAAGGTTTTTATTTAATAAGTTGTTAATAGAAAATTATTTAAATAAAAGTTTACAAGGATTTTTAGGGCCCATCTGGTATTTTTAGAAGGTATCACTTTATTGCCCTGTAGTCATTCGTACGTTAAAACGGCCACTTTTGGCAGTTTTGCTATCTACTTCTAGCAGTGACTGCGAGGGAATGTATAGGTAATGATACCGTCTAAAAATACTAGACTAAGCCCTACAAAATCCACGTAAAGTTTTATTAAAATTGTGTAGGTATTAGAATTAGGCCATTTTAGGTCAGGGCTTAAGGGCAATCTTTATTTGATTTTTAAATAACGGAGTGTATAAAATACAGGGTCCCTAGAATACTGTAATATGATTTATAAATAAATACTTACTTTGATCTTCCCAAAAACCATTTTACTAAATCTACAATCAGTTTGTGGATATTATTGTTATAAAACAAACTGGTGTATAAACATAAACAAAACTTTTTCTTAACAATGAATGCTTTTCACTACCACAGATTAGTATCTAATCTAGTACTTATGTTTCTAAATAACGCCCTCTCTTCTTCTTCTTCTTATTTTTGTTTTGGCAATCTACTTTCCTCTTGGAAGTAATTTTTGCCAGTGTCAAGTGTTGAATATTTCAGTGATAGATTGTTTCAGTTTACATTAAAATGCGGGTGCATCGCATTCTAATGCTGCTTGGAGCTTTTGGCACCAAGTATATCAAGACAGTTTACTTGGTAAGTTCTGCCGAGGTAGCCACCACTACAGTAAAAGTCTCGGCTTCACACAACCAAGATCGCGCCTATTTCAATTATCCCACATATTGTTCAGTTGCGTAGACACTTGTACCACAAAACTGCACCAATTTTAAGACACAATATCCACTATGAATCAATTTGCAAATAATTAAAATAGACACCGAACCGAACATGACAAATGGCGCCAAAAAACTCTAACGCCCTCTCATATATTAATGACGCCCTATAATATGTTTGCACTTAACTTAAGAATCGCCTAAGTCTTTACCTAACTACAATTCGACCAAATCTTATACCTTTAAACGAGCAATTCTTGTATTTAAATTTATTTCTGTGATCTCGGAAACGGCTCTAATGATTTCGCTGAAATTTGGTATATGGGGGTTTTCAGGGGTAAACAATCGATCTAGATTAGTCTTATATTTGGGAAAACGCGTGTTTTCGAGTTTTCGTGCGTTTTTCTTTCTACGCAGAATGGTCGCTAATTTCGTCCTGCCGGCCACTGTCCGTCTGGTTCAGCGGGTTAAGACGCGGATGGCAAGAAACGAATGTTTTGGGTTCGACTCCCGCTCGGTGACTTACTTTTGTTTTTTTATATGTTAAAGTTTGTATATAATTTTATTCTTTTTAGACAAGTTAAAAAAATGTAGTTAATGTTTGAGATAACAATGTAGATTATCACCTAAACACCACCATATTACAATAAATAGTAATAACCGAGCAAAGATCGGTAGCCAAGATATTTAGGTATTATTACCGAATCGGTGTTATTAACTTAGCTGACATGCGAGTTGTATAGTTAGGAAAAAAAATTCAGCGATTCTAAGTGTAGTCGTGTAGTGCAAAACGGGTGTTATAAGCACAAACGTAACAGTACGTGTTTGTCTCAAATCAAATTAGAACCACATACGACTTTCTTGACAAATTGAAGGTTAACTTTTGCCCGTTCAATTTGAGCACAGCGCCCCCACAAATGGGCCTATTCTAACCATACGCGCGAAACTGCAACACGTGAGAGTGGCAGCTCATAAATTATCGCCATTTGGGGGTTATTTTATAAACGACTGCTCGAAGATGGGGGTTAACAAAAAGTGTTGAGAACCGCTTGCTAAAGTTGTGGAAACTACAGCATAATGTTTTTACTGTTTATAATAACAAGGTTCGTCATTTTTAAAGAGAGTGACGTGAGAAAATTTGGTGTGTACGTACAGTCTGTTTATCTTTAGGTAGGTACTTGTATTATTTGGTAAACAATCTTCGCCCAACTCTTTATTGAAAAAAAAAACAATTAGGTACCTATATTAAATATTACCAAAGGTTTTCCACACGTAAGCAATCACTAATTATTATTAACAATTTGATTTAAAGAAACATATTTTTTAATAACGGTTTTAAAATATGTTTCTTTAATATCATAGTTGTCAGTATGATAACTATGAAAAGCCGTTTACTAAATAGGATATTTAAAGATAAATATACTGCAAAGAGAATGTAAAAAAAAACTAGACATACTGTAGAGGTAGAGGTACAGGAAAACACACTGTTCTTTTGGGCAGTCGCATAACAATAAACTACAATGCCTTTTTTATACACTATGTATTAAAAATCCTGTCAGATCCTGAAACAGGTGATAGTGTTGCGGAAACTGAACAACATTCTCCATGGAACATGGTTGAAAAACGAAAAAAATAATTCATACATTCATACATTCACAAAATGTTGGTCAGCTGACCGAATTACTATGGAAAGCCGAAAAAAAAATCGTTTTTCGACCTATGTTCCATTGAGAATGTTGTTCATTTTTAGTAACACTATCACCTGTTTCAGGATCTGACAGGGTTTTCTGATACATGATATTATTATGCGCAAGATCGAAATCACACACAATCACAAGGAACGCCCAGTCACATATTCTTGAAAAAGTGACAGTTTCAAAGAAACATAAAAATCATTATACCTACTGTTATGATAATATCATTACTAAAAACAAAGTATATTGAAGTACCTACAAACTTTCATATCTACATGGTTGCAGTTGAACTATAAATTCGGTGAAATTGCAGCTGGTAGTTTTGCTTCGCCAGTGGCCCACTTTCGAGAGGGCAACACCAATTACTAACAGTTAGCCGGTAATACTTCAGCTCAATATTTGTGCTGGCAACACTTAAGTGGATAGCGGATTTAAAATTATAATCACCGTCGAAAACGTCGTTTCAGCTTAATTTGACAACACTTGACTACCCTTAACTCAAATCGGGCAAACTTAAGTGTTTGAGAGTAATAATTAATGGGGTGGTTAAAACTTGAGTGGAACAAGAAAATATTTACGTACGGCGGGCTGATCAGCGTTTACAGATTATAAGATTTAAAAAAAAAATCAAGTTAAAAGTTCAAAACAAGTTACAGTTGATTAGATACTTTTTTACCGTATTTCCGTATTTGAAAATACTGACTGGTAGTACACAAGAGAGAAGTGTTTTGAAAATGTAGTAGATCTAAAAGTGTATGTAAAGCTCCGTATTAAGGCCGTTGTACTAGCAAAACGTGGTTTTTAGTAGGTTTTCATTCTCTATCTCCTCTTTATTTAATGAATATTAAAACAAAGTAAATATACCATAAGAATCTTCAACATTTTGCCTATCGATTCCACGATTAACATTTGTTATAAATATTTTACATAATGCCAAAAATATCATAAATAAAATCGACTAACACTTTTGTTTCTGTGCATCTCCTCCGTAACTACGAGTCCTATGGAAATCTCGTTACCACCAATCGATAGAGGAGAAAAAATGCTACAAATTCCACGAAAGACATTTTCGAAAAGACCATTTATGGGATTTTCGCGACAATTTTTCAAAAATTCAGATACATTTTTGACAGAGGGTGCCCTCGAGGGGAGCGGGCGGCAGACCGCCACCGTCGCTCGAACGGGGAACACGTATCGCTCATGCTCCCACTGACAGCTACACAGTTCTCCATGTCTCGCTCGTTTGTTTTAACCTTGCTTTAGCACTGTCAGAATGTTACAATTAAGTTTTGAAAATTCATTTCGAACTGAAGGACTATTACAAAAAAGCATCGCGATAAGCGTACGATATTCGTCCAACACCGTGGCACTATTACCTTACTAATAAGGTTCAATATCAAGTAAATTGAACGACGAATTGCGTCCGACTATCGGTTTCTTTTTTGTTTTGTAATAGGCCCTTTGATGCATTATTTTGCCATAGATATAAAAATTACGCGTAAGGACGGTTAGTATAAAATACCTACCTATTGAATACTATTTATATGAGTCTTCAAATCAAACATTTGTAGGTAATAAATCACACGGCTGTGAGTTAATTTATTCCACTATAACTTTTTAAATGCCTGAACTGAACAGATTTGGATGCATGCAGGTAGGGTATAGGTAAGAATATTTATACGATCCTACCCCCCCTAGCATGACCAGTGACCACTGAAACGCCATAAAAATATCGATTTATTACTTTTAAGGACAAGGGTTTTGACAGTCAAGTGTCGATAAAACGCATCACGTGATCTATAGGCTGTCCCAATACTTTGCCTTATCCAGGAATCAAACCCACCAAATATATTTTTACGATACCAATCGATAGGGTTTCTCATCAGACCCCCTAGTCAAAGTAATATTTGCAAATCGTTATCGCTTCGCTTTTGAAACTGTATGGGATTGACATAGGGTACGTTCAGATGACAAGCGCTTGATAGATTTTGAATGATAGAGCAATATTTAACCTAAACTAACCTATCGTCTATTATATCTCTTAAGTTTAAATTGCAACTAAGGTCAACTATTGAATTGAGTCTAGACTATTTAACTGAATGAACTGAACTATTTAACTGAATGTAGGTAGACTATTCAACTGAATGTAGGAAAACTAAGGGGAAATACCATTTAATAAAACGTAAGAAGTCCTTCAACAATTTGTCCAAATAATTTATTATTTTAAATAATTAACACAATCGGAACATTCATTAAGCAACAATTCTATAAACCAACTCAGATAAGTAACACATTTACCATAAAAGAACGTTCATGAAGCAACAATTCTATCAACCACTTCAAATAAGTAACACAATTAATTTAATAGGAACGTTCATTATGCAACAACTAATCGACCAGATCAAATAAATAACACAAGCAATAATGGATGATTGAATGGAATATAATAGTCTAAACAGCACAAATAAACATGTTAGAATAATACTTAACTTTCTGTTCCACAACCTTTTCACTTGACTCACTACTGCAGAATGTGTCTAAAAATATGCTATGCTCGGCAAGAGCAAGAAACATCCCGCCATTTTTAAACAACCAATGAGCATTTAGCATCACAGAAAACAAGTCTGCCACAATGGCGCCAAACGATCAAATCAATACTTTTATACAAATAACTATTAATTTAATAAACAACCTGTGACAATTAAAATGTAATATTATTAACATTATTTATCATTGAATTAATAATAAAGATATCTATTTTATACTTATTTTAAAATGATCATTGAATAAAAGGAAACTGTAGCAAACGGACATGAATCAAGTAATCAAATCAATTCCTTTTTATAACAATTAGCAACAAATAATCAAATAACAGGAAATGGTAGCAAATCGTCATGGATCAAGTAATCAAATCAAATAATTTTAATAAACTTAGTAACAAATAATGATTTAAATATTACATAAACTTACAAACAAATAATGAACTTTACATCAATCATTGTAACTATGACATTACATTATTTTCTATAGTTTCATTTTCACTATATCTATTACGCTCAACGCGCGTTAATTTTTTCAGATTTGATAATTCGGTATTAACAGCTTCCGTTTCCATTTCGGACGATTTTTGGATGAACTGAGTGTACCCTAAAATACGTCTATCTGCGTCAAAAGCGCGCGCTCATCTGAATTCTGAACGGTAATGTAGAAAACTAATGATCTCAAAGCGCGCATTGACGCGCGCTGACATGACAACAGTCGAGCGCTAGCGCAGCGTTCAACGTGCACTTATCGAATTTAAGAATCAAACGAAAAATTTATGGATTATAGTCTTAATTCATACATTTTTCGGAGCGAAGTGATAGCGAAAATTTTAATGTGACATTTGGCTACAGGCTCTGGATTATTAGCACCTTTTTAGGGTTCCGTAACCTAAAGGCAAAAAACGGAACCCTTATAGATTCGTCATGTCTGTCTGTCTGTCCGTCCATCCGTATGTCACAGCCACTTTATTCCGAAACTATTAGGATTACATAGTTAAAACTTGGTAGGTACATTCCGTGAACCGCATTACGATGTTTACACAAAAATAAAAGATAAAGGGATTTATATTTTTAAGATTATTATCTTAAATATATAAATCCCTTTATTTTATTAAGATTATTATCCCCATACATGGGCTGAAAATGAAAAATTTTTTTTTCATCATATGTATGCGTGCGGGGTGTCTACTGTCTATAGATAGGTCTTTAAAAATGACATTGAGGTTTTTAAGACTATTTTTCTCGAAGTCAACCGTTTGAAAGATATACACTGCCAAAGCGGTAAAATGTGTGTTTACCCCTCTAACTTTTAAAATAAGAGAGTGAAAAATCTCTAATTTTAGACGCAGTGAACGCACACCAACCTAAAAAAGTTGGCCTGTTTTGTTTAGTACCTACCTACTTACGTCAAAAGCGTTTTCATATTACTGTTGCTTATCCAACTTCATAATTTATAAAAAATATTTTATAATATTGAAATCTTTTAAACGGTCGTGATTTCTATGATTTTTTTTTCGTAGTGGTTAGATTATAAAGTACCTATACTTACCAGAAATATTAATCTCCTCTGGTGATAATGTTTATTATTGCAGATACCTATTTTACCAACAAATACCAATATATTACACCATCAATAAACAAAATGTAGTTCTCAACAAAATTAGTAATTAATATCAGTAAAATCTCTGTTTTCTGAATAAATGCATTTGAATTGAATTGAAAAATCACGAAAAATGTAGTTCAACTAGTTGAGAAATCACTTTGTCTGCTACTCCTAATTAGGCAATATTTACCAAAAAACACTTGATACAAGATATAAAAAACCGGCCAAGTGCGTGTCGGGCCACGCGCCATAGGGTTCCGTAGTTACCTTATACCATACCATATTTAATACCACCTATAATTTTTCGTCTGTAAAAATAACTTTGTTTTTCAGTGTTGGTATGAATAACAAAGTTATATTTGCGGTTTTGGAAAATGTGCTATATCTCAAAAGTAATTACTATATCTCGTTCAAACCAATTTTGGTTGAAAGTGTTTATTAAGATCTACAGCATATATTTTTTTTAGATTTTTCACTCTATTATTTCAAAAGTAAAGGGGGGGGGGACACACATTTTACCACTTCGGCGGTGAATATCTTTCAAATGGTTGACTTTGAGAAAAAGTTGTCTTAGATACCTCAATGTCATTTTTAAAGACCTATCTATAGACACCCAACACGTGTTGGTTTGAAGAAAAAAAATTTTTTCAGTTTCAGTTCCATGTATGGGGAGCCCCCCCTTAATCTTTTATTTTTCTTATTTTTGTATTAAATTCGTTAAGCGGTTAACAGAATACATCTACCTACCAAGTTTCAACTGTGTAGTCTTAATACTTTCGGAATAAAGTGGCTGTGACATACGGACAGACAGACAGACAGACAGACAGACAGACAGACATGACGAATCTATAAGGGTTCCGTTATTTGCCATTTAGGCTATGGAACCCTAAAAATAATAATGAAGAAACGCAATTCTTACAATTCAATATGCGTTAAGATAGGTACTCAGAAGCAGACCCATTCCCACTGGCAGGACCCGTTCACGAGCATGACGCATGAACCAGCCATCGTTTCGCTCAACCATATTTGAGGTAACGTAACGTCCCGCCTCACACGACACCACCGCAGAAATGTTTAAAGTGAGCATGACATAAGACGTACCTAGTTACGAGTATAAGTACTATGCAAAAAGGAAAAAATTCGGTTGGCACTCCGGGAGTGCCGGCAGAAGTGAAAACTTGAATATTAACGTTGTGCATTTTTGATATTTTGAAATTAGCGGCAAAGGATAAAAATGATTTCTTTCCTGTTACTATACCTACAGTCACACAATTAAATCAGTTTGTAATTAGAGAAAAATTCTAAAGATTTCGCGCCAGTGGCCTTTTTAATTTCTACATGCACGCATTCTACTATTTAAACTTATAGTCACAGAGTATAAATAAATCTATGATTTCACCGAAGAGATCGCTGCTATTAGTTCTATTTTCAAAATTAGCGCGTTGCTGGAAACACAAGTGTTTACGTCTTAAAATGACGCGCCGCCATTTTCAACGCGCCCTGTAGAAAGAGATTACACTTGAAAGTAGGGGATACTTCCGCCGCCAGCTGTCTACTCTCCATCCGTCACATCCGTCTTCTATCAGCTACGTGATTCTTACTGACGCGAGTTGAGCATTTTTACCCCATTACAAAAAGCGTACAACGCCGCTAAAGAAGTTTTCACTTCAAAAAACAACAATAAATAACTAAAACATGAAACAAACTTGACTTCATACATAATTTAATTTTAATATAAATTGCGGCTGATTGATTGAACATTGCTGATTTCTTGTTTTTTTATAAAACACTTTTTTCAATTTACCTACATAAAATTAAAATTCAATATTTTAACAATGCCATTCTGCCGTGTCTCCAACTTTCTATGGTCCGTGAATTTTGGCCAAGCATTGTGTAGGTGACACATTGGTTTTCAAAAAATTTAATAGATGTCGGTAATAAATTACATCTTAGTTTTTCAAATTTTTTAATAGATGTCGCTAATAAATGACTCGCGAAGTAATGTAGAGGGTGGCAGGGTGAGGGGAGTCAAATCCTTAGCTGTCACTTCACCAAGAGCCACCTTAACGATTGTGCTACCTTTTAGTAGTTAAAGTTATTGGACGTTTTTCTCGTTAAAACACTTTACACCTATAGGTGTAAAGTGTTTTAACAATGGAGTGGAATAATAATATAATAACTCCACTCCATGTTAAAACAATGGAGTGGAGTTGTTGAAACAGTAACTTTTTCTTAATGTGGACTCCGAATTAACGCGGAAGCAGTTGTAAAAAAGTTTCAGTTAAGATTTTTTCGTTGGTTAATAGTAGATATTTTTTTACGTGCGGCTATGCTGTAACACCTACTGTAGTTAAATAATGCATTTTACCTAGTTATTTTAACATGAATTAAGCTAAATGTAGGTAACATCGAGTTTTTGTTGAGTTCTAAGTACATTTGTGTGCATAAAATAATGTAAAAAATTGTAACAGACATTGTACTCCCATATTTTTTGGAAAATATTATTTAACACACAAAAAAACCTTATTATAATCCCTATATTGTCCAAAAGGCAAAACGGCACCAAATCTACAGATTTTAGTAATTTAATAATTGCGATACAAACACTTTGTTTAATAACATTACTCTCAACCTAAAATGTTAAAAACAAGATGGTGAAATTAAAAATATTTTTTTTCCACGTTGAAATACAATCGGCAGCGAATTACATTACATTCGTCAAACAACCTCTGGGGCGCTGAAAACTCATAATTTACTTTAACGCCAGGTAAAAACGTAATCTGTGTAAGTGCCCCCCTGGGCATAATAAAACAAATTTTGCCCAATCCCGTCAGGCACTACCTCGTCTCGGGCAGTTGACCGACGGCGGATCATTAAATACATGAATTTTTTGCCTCTTGAATAAAAGAACTGCATTTTTGGATCCTCATATTTTTAGTGACGACATTGTGCTATAAGAACCCACCTACTGACAATCATTAAAGTTACTCAAGACTTTATGCTACCATTTTTATTGACAAAGTTTTAGGTTTGAAAAATGTTAATCGACTATTTTATAACCCGTGTTTTAAGGCAGTGTTGGGTGTTAATAGGTGTTATAAATCGACTTTCCACACCTTCAAAAGCATTTTATCGACTCCAATATCCTTAACCGCCGTGATTGATTCAGTATTTTATTGAGATTAGTTGGGCAAAGTGGCGTCTTAAAAAATATTACTCGTTGATTATAAAAAAAAAGAAATCCCAACGGATACGCGACTGAAATAAAGGTACCTACTGTTGTTTATATTTTGGAACCTTTCAACTTTGTAAGATATTATATCGTTTGGGCTGAGACTAAGACCCGTACCCAGCAGTGGGATAAGAGTAGCCTTTATCTTTCTCCAAGGCACAGAATAGATATAAGTACTACCGTACAGAAAGGAAACTCTCCGCCCCGCCCCACAATCAATTACCTCACCCCACCGGCGCCCACCGCGCGAGTTTGTGTGCCGATCCGTGTGCTCATTCAATAGCTCTAGACTTCGCGCACACAGTTGCGCGTGTGCAAAAACGTCACTGTGTAGCGTCTGTGTAATAGGTAGTTGAAACACGACGCTTGTATGGAGTGCCCGGGGTATGTCCAAGGTCTGATCTATATCCGTACCAAACTTCGTCAAAATCGGTCCAGCGGTCTAGGCGTGAAAATGTAACAGATAGACAGACAGAGTAAACTGCCACATGTATGATGATCGTCGTGGAAAGTTTTTTTGCTATCTCTCGGGAACAATACTTTTTTGGGATGAAAGGTACCCTATGTCGTTCTCTGTACCCCTGACAACGTGTATGGAAAATTTTATGATGATAGGTTCAATAGATTAGACGTGAAGGCGTAACAAACAAACTGACTTGCATTTATAATATTAGTAGGGATATTAGTAAGGATAATAATAGAGAAAATTAGAACACATTTCCATCCTTTGTTCACAATAAATTCATAATTCAATAAGCTTTCTATGCTATGTAATTGGTTTACAATTTCTTTCATCCAACTCTTGTTAAGCTCGACGTTTAAAACCATATCGTCCAAATACAGCTGAGCAAGCAAATAAAATAATGCGCCATTAATTTCTCTTTTTACGATGTTCGAGAAAAAAATGCGAAAATAATTTCAAAGCATCTTCAAAGAAATTGGAAAAGGCCCGGGAGGATTGTAATCTTTTGTGGAAATATATGTTACGGCTAGTACCCGAACTGCGGCTAAACCTAGTTCTAGCCGGCTAAAACTAGGTGAAGCCGATAGCTGTTGGTTTAACCTAGGTGTACCGTGTAGCCGATTTGCTCGTGGCTAATACTAGGTGTAGCCAGTTAAAACTAGGTCTAGCCTTCGTTGTGCTTCTACTAAGAGGGAGTAATTTATGGGGTGTATTATTTAAGAAAGTTGTTTTTGGTGTCTGTCAAAAAAAAAAATTAAATTTAAGGCTCGCGCTCCGCTGCGCTTTGCGCTCGCCCTATATTCGGTACCTACAGGAGTAAAGCAGATCGGTTACATTACACCTAGTTTTAACCAACAATTATCGGCTATACCTAGTTTTAGCCGGCTAATACTATGTTTAGCCGCACTTTAAATATTAGCCGTAATAGGTATATTTATACAGGTTGTCCCAAAACTTTGCCACCCGTAGGGAAAGTACTTTAAATATTGAAGATAGGAAATTTTACTGAAAGAAGACTTCAAGAAGACCAAAAACGTTTTTTTTTATTATTTTTACGATACAAATCGGGTTACTCAAAATGATTATTTTTTTAAAGTGACACAGCATCTTAAACAAAAGGAAGATCATGAAAGGATCAAGGCTCATTCTGGGCCATGATGCGCATTAACCATACATATCTGTGACAGACTCATGTCATGTCAAAAAGGGGTAGATAACAAAATGTCAAATAGGAAAATGTAACCCCAAACGGCTCCTTGAGATTGAGATTTCTCTTTTTTTCCCGCATTATATTTTAAAGATATTCTTCCCACGCAATCACTATAAAATTACTATAGTATTTTGGTAATTTCATCAAAGTGCATCATGGCCTAGCTTGTATAGTAAAATCGGCATAATCTTTTAACATTTAAATTTTAATTATGACAAATTGTATCAATTTATGTCGAATCGTAAGCGGTTTTTAAAAAAAATCTTTAAATGCAGTTCCATTTCTTCTTAGAAACAAAATGAAGTCTTCTTTCGGTAAAATTTCATATCTTCAATGTCAACCTGTATATATGTCGCAACCAACGAGCCTAATTAGCCGTTCAATTAGCGGCCTAGCCTTTTCATAGACAGGCGCTATTTAATCAACGGCCTAAATAACATCCCGCATTTAATTTAACGGCTAGGCAAATGGCTTGGTTTGATAACATGATATTTCTGTGGTCGGTGGAAATATGCATCCTGACAGAGCACTTATTTGAAATCAAGTTTTCTCTAAAAATTTAAAATAAGATGTTAGTAATCTCCATTTATGTCGGTTGACCGAAATCTGGCATTTTGAAAGATCAACATTTGCGAAAGGGTTGAGTTCCTATACATATAACAACATTGCTTAATGATGTCGCCTTTCTGTGCGTTGTTATACAATATTCTTCCTACTAATGTTGTTTTGAAAAACAAATGTTCTTTTTAAACAAAGCTTGAAGTAAATAACAACATCGGCTTCGTCCGTAGGAAGCCGGCGCGTTGCTCTAAGGGCTGAATAAATCTATTAATATTTCCGAACACCAATCTATTTTAAGTTTCACAGTTCACCTACAAGTTTGATAAGCTTTCCCATCAAATCGGATACACCAAGGGTCCCGAAATATATTCGATGTCGATACGGCTTTACCGGCCGGATCTCCGGTGCACCGTAATTTTGACCGTTTCAACCGGGCCGGCTATTCAATGCGATCTCTTGCTATGACGCTATTCACGGTGTTTCTGAAGGGTTAGTGAAAATTTTACGTAACGTAAAATCGATTTTTGCGTTAGGTATGGTCCGTATTTATAATAAAATTTTACGCTTAGAGTAAGACGCGCTTCTGTCCCAGAAAGAGAAGCCATACGAAGCTTTCCCCTCTGCCGAAGTACAAGCCCAAATGGGCATATGCGGTTGATAAAACCAGTTGCGCCCGGATTTCTTTCTAGACCGAGTCCAGTCGCGCATGTGAACGCTGCAGTGTTTAAAATGCCGAATTGATGAGTTTTTTGCTGTTAAAAGAGGTCTGGAACATCAAAGTTTACAAAAAGTCGGTGTTACATTTCACATGAAAGTAATTTTTTGTCGTATTATTGCTATTTGTTTACATTTAAACATTAAATTCGTATATTTTATTCTTGATTAGTTGTCAAATTTATTCAGTGACATCGGGTCTGCTCGTCCATGGCTCCTCCGTACAAATTTCAGATCTGTCGCTAGATAAATCCGAGTTCTCGCCGATGAGCAACTTAGTGATGTTACCGTATCACAATGTTTGTCGATAAAGGACATGGCCTGGTCCTGCTCCAGGCATTCTCATAAATGTAATATACCTAAAAATTCTTAAATATTTATTAATTCTTTTTAACTTCTGACAGACTCAATTTGGTCTTTGCAGTTTTGCGCTGTTACATTCTGCGTCAAAGAGTAAAATAATATCACAGCATAAATTAATTGGTTCTCTCACAGAATAAATAATCTTTTTGATACATCTTATATTATTATATAAAAATGAATGGAATAAGATCATTTATAATAGAAAAACGTCATAAAATGCTCTTAATACGTATATGAGACTTGACAATAAGACTGAGTGTTCTTGAGTCCGTATTAACTTTTTAAGACTAATTTAAGAACGATGACATGTCACAAAACAATTAGAGCCCTGTAAGCCTACCACTCTAATAACTTACGCATCCTGAGACTTTTTTGCTCCTTCCGGACCATCTGACCACCAAATCCAATCCTACCAGTGGTTGGTTGGAACTCCAATTTCTCAACTGACTACCCGTTATTAAATAACACCATCTTACTCCCATTTCACCACTGGTGTGGTGACCAAACCAAAAATATTATATTTATAAAATATTCAAATCTGACTGCGATATGATTATTTCCCAACTTCTGCTGACAAGGAGTTTCAGTTTTTTTATATATTTTCAATCACTTGCATCTCCAAATTACCAGAATCACATAAATATGGAAAAGGTTAACTTATGGTGGTTAAATTATGATTTATTGAAATAGGCTTACATAGTTTTCAAAAGGTCATCCGTAGTCAGTTGAAACAAAAAAAACCCCATTTCATCAGTTTCATCATTGCTCCCAATTCACCTCCAGTGGTCAGATGAGAAATTCATTTCTCAACTGACCACTGGTGATGAGATTTAGTGGTCAGTTGGTCCAGAAGGTTTTTGCTTGTTGGGCTCTTTGTTGTGATTCACCCCATGTAAAATGTTTGAGTTTGTTACCTTTATTCCTTTTTCCGTATCGATATTGCTGCAACGACAATTGAGCCCAGCCCTTTATGTCAAAAACGTGTCATATTTTGATGTGTGACTCATCTTTACACAAATTTTTGCTGTTTTGTTTTATTTTTTATGTGTTGGTGTCGTCTTTACAGTGTTATTTTTGTATGTGAGTATGCGGAACTGCACTTGTGTGCACTTTCCCCCCCCCGCAAAAAATGCCAGAAAAAACTGAATAGAGTAATAATCGCTAAGGCTGCTCCCTTCGAGACGAAGCCGCGATGCTCTAAGATTTTACGTAACGTAATAAAATTAAAACTGCAACATTAAATTTTAAAAATGACTTCATTAAAAATGATTTGCTGTTTGCAGAAACTAAAAAATATTACAGCAAACATACATGTTTACGGAAGCAGCTGCGACATGTTACATGCATCTCAACATGCCCTTCCGAGAAAGGGTTGGAATAATTCATAATTCTTGAAGAAATTTATAGGAACAGCTGTTACAAGAAACGATAAAATGCAAAACAAAAAAGGCTGTATCGATGATTTTTCAAGAATGTAATGTTGTTATTAAAGAATTCTTTAAATATCTTGTAATTTTGAGTTCAGAATAAATGTACGTTTATTTTGAGACAACATTTTATAATGACGTTTTAAAATATTTGCTTATTTTTAAAATTTTACAGTACCGCGTCAATTTTGCACAACCTACTTTGCATATGCGACAAATTCATACACCTAAGTATTTTTCTGATCCAGAGCATTAAATATTCAACTCGTATTGACGTATTTTATTAGTACCGCATGTATACCACCTCCCGTGACGTTAGTCACCTCACATTGACATCATCATTATTGACATTTGTGTAGGTAGAGCCTCAAGTAGGTGCTCGCACATAGATGTGCATCTGAACTGAGAGCCTAAATTTTAAATAATTGCAAATCAAATTAAAACTTATCAGGGCTAACTGGTAAATTTTGTAGTGCAAAAAAATAATAGAGATCTAAAAAGTCAACAGCTCTCGGTCAAACTTCGACAAAATATTTTAAAATCAATATTTTAATGCAAATCCAAGGGACGTGATCTGCCTACCCAAAAAAGGATAATCAGGAATCTTTTTTTTGCCGAAATGTTGATCGAAGGCTGGCATTTTAAAAGATCAACATTTGTGAAAGAGTTTAGAGGTAGCTATATTGTATTGTTTTTATTGCATAAATATATTTTTTTGATCTACCACTGTAGTGTAGTGGTTCAGCTATTGGACTAAGATTGACAGGCATCAGGTTCGTACTATTGACAGGTTTGTTTGTATCTCGTATTTTACTCACAACATTTGGTCTATTTGCTGCATAAGATGGTCTACGATTTTATTTCATTTAGGGCATTTAGGGCCGATTTTTCAATCCTCAGATTGAATGGTTTTGGTCAGATAAGCCAGATTCTTTTCGGCTGCCATGGCAACAGAGTTTAAATTATTAAGAAAATAAAATAAAAGTCATTAAAAAGAATTGACAGACAAATGAATTACAAACGTTTTCAAATTGGCGGTATTTATACTTTATCAAAATCTGGGCATTGAAAAATCTGCCCTAAGTGGAACAAAAAAGCTAAGAAAACACAAGCAATGTTATGACTACGTGACGGTTGGCCTCAAAAGGAGCTGAAAACTTCTGAACAGTGTTCTTTACAGGATGTTTGGTAAAGTGTCTGACCCGAAAGGGAGTTATTCGGTGTCGCTGTCTGAATAACTTTTGCTATCGCTAGGTAAAAAAAAAATCGGATACTTAAAAAGGGGCTCCCAATACAAAATCTTCAGTCACTTGACCACATTTTATGTGGGAGAATATTATTACTCCGATTTTTTTAAGTTTTGCCTAGCAATAGTTGTTTATACAGCGTCACTGAGCGGCCCTCTTTCGGGTCGGATACTTAAGAAATTACACCCTGTATATTTAGGTAAGTACCAATAAGTAGGTAACTGAACAAAAGCAATAGAAGATAAGATAATCATAGCTAACTAAGGTAATAAAGCGAATAGAGTTTATCATTTTTCATAAAAGAACTAAAAGTACCTATCTTGTTTTAAATTAAGTAAATTGTGTACAAATTTATATTTTCTTTGCTAGAGTTATCTATTAAAAATAATAAATATAAACGATTTCATAGATAGATATATTTCAGCCTTAAAACTTTAAGACTAGAAATATAAATTGAGTTCTTTTCATTGAACTCGCGTCCTCTTATTACTTTGCTAGTAGAAAAGATTTTACCGAGTTCTTACTACATTTGAAAGCACCTGAGTCGTTTTTCTCCAGTCATTAAAGTTCTCTAGAATCTGTTCCATTAATTAGTTCTAAAGCTACGAACCACATTAATAGCTTCAATACGACACAGTGAAAACTAATCAGTATGGTTTATTTGTGGAATGTGTACGGAGCTAAGCTGCGCACTAGATACGTTGAGCACGCGTAGAGAAACAGAAGTATATTGTTTAAAATTTTATGCATTGTCTGTATTTAAAGTGAGTCCGTAACGTTCTCCATGGGGCGGTTCAAATAAAGCATACACGTGCTAACGCGCTGATCAAAACATATTTGTATACTACTAGCGTCAAGGAGACTTACTACCCAAGTTTACACTATGTCGCTGATTCAGTAATAATGAAACGTGTCACTGAGACTGCAGTTTACCATCTGGAAATTTTCCAATAAGGGTTCACATTACGGTTAAATAGTAATGATTTTATCGAAGTTTCTTTTCTTTTGAGTGTTCTGATTTCAGTATATATCTGATAATATCCAATACAAGTATTTGTGTTTTATAAAAGCATACGAGTGCTCTACACTCATAGTCTTAGAATTTAAAAAATACATAATTATAATAGACCTTCTTACACTTTAAAATATCGGTACACGCAAGGTGTAAAAAAATACACGAATAATGTCAACGCCAATATTCTCAAAGTAATGAATTAAAATGCAGTCGAAGTCCCGTGGTTTCGGTACGAAGCTAGGTGCGGTTAACCAATTGACTTGCAAATTCTAACCCTCTCCGGTTAAAGTGTTAACATTTCTACAGTGCTTATTACACTACACCCTAATTAGGGCCCTAATTCAGAATACATTGCTTTCTTTCCCTTTTAGCAAGTGATGCAATCAAAACAAGCAATGCATTCTGAATTAGGGCCCTAATTAGGGTGTAGTGTAATAAGCACTTATGTTTAAAGGCCTACTCAAGCCTGAGTGGTATCCGCTAACGCCGTGGGTAGCGGTAATACCCGAGCGATATCCTCGCGGTATTTGGTAGGGCATTTTCGCAGGTGTCGCGAAACTGGATCCGCATACCAGATGGGTAAGCGATACGTACCGCATGTTCGGCGAAAATTTTACTCCACCCGCGGACGCACCCCGTGCCGCCTGCCCGCAGTGTTCGCGTCGCGCGCCAGTACCGCTACCGACTCCAGTAGCGGTAAAATTCCGCTATGGTTTGAACAGCGCGTTATCCGCATACCCATTGGGATATCGTTACCGGCACCGGTAGCGGAAACCGCTCAGATTTGAGTAGGCTTTAATGGGTGATCGAAAGTTAGTGACAAATATACGTATCGTGACAGATCATGATGATTTTTATTTTAATATGAATCAACCAATAAAGTTCACTGTGTGACGAGTATGTATTTTTACAAATAAAGTATTAAGTAAAGTAAAACGTTTTCAATCAATATAAGAAATTGCATTGGAAGGGCCTTAGAGCAACGCTGGCTTCGTCCCGAAGAAGCCGGCTTGCTCTGGGCAGACGTTATTAATTTGATTACGCTTATCCATAGGGATAGGTTTAATCACTTAAAATGTAACAATATCGTCTAGTTAAAATATTTTTTTCTACTATATTGATAAAATAAGCACTAGAATATTTCTTCAGAAACAAAACAATAAAATACCTAATAAAAAGGACCTTTCTTTTATAAATATTTAAGGCGGTTGTATGACCGAAAGTGGCACCTCGGTGAAATTTATTTTTTTATTGTAATTCTAATACACAATTTTAAGTAATATAACTTTTTTAATTATAATAAGTAAAAAAGCGTGGAATTTTTCAGGACCCAAAGTCTAGTATTTTCGGTATTATTACATTCCCTCGTAGTCACTGCTAGAAGTAGATAGTAAAACTGCTAAAAGTGGCCTTTTTGACAAATTTGCTATCTACTTCTACGAATGAATACGAGGAGATATAGTGATACCTTCTAAAAATACTAGACAATGGGCCGTAAAATTCCACGTAGTTTTATTAAACAATTTTCTTATACCAACTTAGTAAATAAACACCCCTGAGGGCGCCACTTTTGGTGGTACCTTAATTTCTCTTCCATTTCTGAACAGAATGGTTATTACATTTTTCAGTTAGAAACAGCAGATGTTCATGACAGGTTTGTCTGGACTTATGATAAATTAATCTCACTCGTGATATTGCTTTTTTAAAACAATCGCAAAGAAGCATACAGTCTACATGATGCTCAGCGGGCACAGTTACCTAACGACTTGTATGACCAAGATAACGTAAATTTGCTACAAGTCTGGAAATACATAAGCCCGGTTTCTGAGGTACTTATCGTGGTTTATCGGAGGGGTCCACATTACTTGCTTTAAAGTTAATTTTATTGCTTCAAACCAGATGATGTGGCCCCTTCGATAAAGTTAAACCTCCGATAAGGTACCTTAGAAACCGGGCGTAAGGCAGCTGGAAGTTTCTGCTGGTAAAGTGTTCTGACATGACATAGTCATCTTTTCAGCCGCAGACGCCCACTGTTGGATATATAAGCCCCCCCCCCCTCCACACACACATACACACACACACACACACACACACCCACCCACCCACACACACACACACACACACACACACACACACACACACACACACACACACACACACACACACACACACACACACACACGCGCGCGCGCGCGCTCATACTTCAAATTTACATTCTAAGTTACTTAGATTAATTCCTACTTTGTAATCGGGCACTAATTACTTTCTGGGGCTGTCTCATCCATCTCAAGCTATTATTGTACATTTGGGACATAAAAAATATTTTTATTTTTAGGGTTCCGTACCCAAAGGGTAAAAACGGAACCCTATTACTAAGACTCCGCTGTCTGTTTGTCTGTCTGTCTGTCACCAGGCTGTATCTCATGAACCGTGACAGCTAGAAAGTTGAAATTGTCACAGATGATGTATTTCTGTTGCCGCTATAACAACAAATACTAAAAACAGAATAAAATTAATATTTAAGGGGGCTCCCATCAAAGATATCTTTGGCTCCCATATAACAAACGTATTTTTTTTGCCGTTTTTTGCTCGATATTAATAACGACAACAGGTAGACAGTTGAAATTTTTACAGATGATATATTTTTGTTGCCGCTATAACAATAAATACTAAAAACAGAATAAAATTAATTTTTAAGGGGAGCTCCCATACAACAAACGTAATTTTTTTGCCGTTTTTTGGTACGGAACCTTTCGTGCACGAGACCGACTCGCACTTGGCCGGTTTTTTTATTTTTATAAGCCTTATCCAAGAATTTGTACGACGAGACGACGACGGTCATTTTTGCGCTGTCGACATCCATCAAAGCACATTCTAAACATTACGGTTTAATATAGGTGGTAAGTAGGTATTTTGTGGAGAAATTATACAATGTGTATACTAGAACGCAAATAATCATCGGACTGAACCAAACCATTCAAAACAGGCAATACAGGAATTACAATAATTAAAATGTTAACATATATATTTGTTGGCACTCCAGGTCTTCCTTTAGATTACTGTATAATACAACATGTTTTGTAAATGACCGTCTGTTGTCCAAAATAAAATAAATAAATAAATAAATCTAGCACCCAGTGCATATATTTACAGCAATCAGGGACGCTCAATATCAAATCGTGACCATGCCTTTCTTTCATTTAGCTCAGACTATGATACTGAACTGCGCCTCCTGAATACATATGAGGCCTGATTACAGGCGGCATAGATCGGCGTGACGCAACCTCAAGCTGTGCCTAGAATAACGATACGAAACTTGTGCACGTAAAGTTACGAGGCTGAGTAGAAATTGAAAAATTCTGTTACTAAAGACTGACTTTATTGGTTTTGTGGGCAATATTACCTATATAATAATAAATTAGATATAAGCTGAATATTTGTAACTAATAAAATACCTCTCGGTTAAAGAATTTGTTCTGTGTCTTATTGTTTCGAGAGGCCGTAAAAGGAAATCGTGGCGCCAAATGGAGGAGGCTTTTGCCAATGGGCTGACAGACTAACAAACAACAGCTAATTACAATAACTTTTAATATGAATCAAAAAGTCTGAAAGAAGGGTTTATTATCATTCATTAAAATATTAGCGTTCTTTTAATATACTTATCTTTAAATTACCTTACTTTGCGGCTGTCTCTCTGGGTCCAACAATCCAGCGATATTTAAAGCCCGAGTTAATAGGCTTCTTCTGGGCATCCTCGCTTCATATTTGGCCTCTTCTTAGCCTTATGGTTCTCGTGGCCAAACTGAGCCAATTTAATGTAAAAAAACCGTCTCAGGATTTCAGTTTCTGGTTCCATGCCAGTCGGTGTAGATTTCAGTATAAGAAAAGAAATATAAAAGAGTAAAAGACTGTATAAGTTTTGACACATCCCATTCCATTCAAATAAATTAAATGGGACGATACCGGAAACAAATTGAGATAATGTGACAAGTAAGGTAATAAGAGCCCATTTTTCCTTGAATAATACGGATCCCTAAAAAGAAAAAAACAAAATAACTCCTAATAACAATACCATTAACCTGTAACACTACAAACCTTGACTTTAGCACACGACGTTACCTGTCGATGCACAGGCCCAATTTGTCCCCTTTGCTATAAAAATCCATCTTGCCCATCGTCCCATAGCAAATGAGTGCCATTTGTCTTCGGTAAAGGTCGATCGACAAGGGTACAGAAAACATTACAATAATTTCACTTGTAAAGCAGCCTTTATATGTATCAGTGACCGGTCTAGCTGTCAAATCTAAGCAGCTGATTTTAAAATTAATTTTAACTAATATAATATTGTTTTCCTTTAGTAATATTGTTTTTAAAGTGTTTATTACAACTTAAATATTATAAGGAAGTGTTTTCTGACAAATCCATTGGGTAGTTTTCGAACTACCAAAACGACCGAGCTTCACCTATCCACCGCCCGCCAATGTTGTTTTGGTGAACATTTCATAGAAAAGGAGAAATCTGTGGAATACTACGCACTAAACCGGGGAAGTACTTTTGTTCCGTAATTTTATTTATATTATTTCAACTTAGACTACATCACTAAGCCAATCAGACTGATTCTAAACATTTTTATTTTTCAAAGCAACAGCGTAGGTAGGTACCTACCTACATTTATATATAAACTCACGGCTTGTGTGGCATTTTGGTTCTCAATTATCCCAACTGTTCTTTACTACTTGTACAAAATTCACGTAAAGTGAGTAACGTCAATACTCAATACGAATTGGCAGAGTCAATTTCTCTTTACTTGACGTGAAGTGGAAGTAAAGTTGAGATGGTGACTACTATTGTCACAGACATTCACTAAACTGTTTACACTTTACAAACATTACACTACTCATAAATACAATACAGCTATAAGTAAAACAATCAAAAACATTGTGTAACCATTTTGCTACTTGAATACTATTGTAAAAGTACTATTGTTACTTATTGATTTATTTGGGTCAGTCAGTCTGTCTGTTTAGTGTTATTGATATTTTTTTTGTTTTGACTTAAACATCATCCATGTTTTATTGCTATAATTATTTAAATTAAGCATCTCATCTACCTATAGTGTCTCTAACTATAACCAAATAGTATCTGGATTAATTCTTTTATTTTTATAACTATTATAACATTCTTGTGTACCTACATAATGATTAAACTTCACTAAAAGTATAAGACTAAACTAATGTTATAATTTAAATAGGTACTTACATACACTTACTCATAGTTAAAAAAAGGAGTAGGTATAAATAAGTAAATTATTCCCAATTACTTAACAATTGTGGCCTACTGTCTTATCTTTTTAATTTTGTTTTCTTCCAAGTATATTCTCTGATAATAAATAAATAATCAATATTTGTTTTAAATAGTTCCTGATACTGTTGTTTGTAAACTTTCAGGACTTATAAATTCATCATGCTGACCCGTAAGGCTGCAGCACAAAGCACCGAGATGAAGTTGAGGCAGGCACTGCAGGAACTGAAGGAGTCTAGGGATACTTGCAGCCAGCTACTACGTGAGAGAGACGACAGCGAAGAAGAAATCAGCAAAGTTATTGCTCGCAACTCTCAACTGAAGATTGAGATGGCTCAGATGCATTCTGAGCACATGGAAGTAATACGCCAAAGAGACCAGCTCGAGAACACCGTTAGCGGCTTTGATGAACAGTGCAGCACTTACGAGAGGGCCCTGAACCGCATCACTGATTTGGAACGGGAGCTGAACGATGCTAACATGCAAATATTAGACTTCAAGGAGCAGCAGCAACTGCAAGAAGTGGACCATACACAGAGTCTTTTTGAGGAGCTCATGATGTCTTCACCTGCTGTACAGTCAGCAGAACAGTTAATAACCAAAGACAGTGACTTTTCACCTCGACCTCAAATTTTAGGTGCTAAGAAACTAAAAAAATATATTAGAATACGTAAATTAATTAAAAAAACAGGAAAACTAATTAGAAAAAATAATTGTTTTTCTAAAAATATTGCTTTAAGAAAAGAACGAATTAGCCTCTTGGATTCTTTGGAAATTTATAGTAGTAAATTAACTGAAAGCAGGCAAATGTATGACCGGGACACTAAAAAATTGCAATTGAAAATCATACAGTTGCATGAGTCACTTGAACTTGTGCAAAAAAAGTACTCTCTTGCGCAGAAACAAATTGATGAGCACATCAAATCTGCCACAGAGTTAGTGGAACTCTGCAATTACAATGCGGACCGGTATGACTCATTAGTAAATAGTCAACTTATTGTTGAATCTTCAGTTGTTCACAATAATGATTCTTATGTAAATAAAATTAGCAAATCTACACAGAGCCCCTGCCATTCATCATCCTGCATAGAAACATTGCAAAGTAGCTATAGTAAATGCACTTTCAAACCAGCATTATCATGTAACTCAAAGGAGGCAAAAACAATTATGTTTTCAGACAAACTAGGTCAGGGATTAGGTTTAGCTCTAAGAGATAAGCTCTCTAAAAAACTTATTAATATTTGTACTCCTGGTGTATCTTTTAACCAAATTGTACAAAATATTAATAAGTCACATATTGATGAAGCCACAACAGTAGTAATATTATGTGGGGACAGTTCCCATATTACAAAAAGGGACATTCTTAAAAATATTAATATTTTATTAACATTACAGTCTGTAACAAGATGTAAAATAATAATTAGCGCTTTCCCTTATGCAAGTAACTTTAACTGGGATCAAAATAAGCGCATTTTTGATTTAAATTTATATATATATAATTTGATAAGTCGTCACAGTGACGTTATTTTATACTTTGACGTTAATAAATTTATTAACACTTTTACATTGACTCCAGATAGTATGTATCTGCCGAAAAAATGTAGGATGCAAATAGCTAATTTGTTAGCTTACAATTTACAGGACTCTGTTACAGCTGTAACTAAGTCCATAAAACCGAGTATTAGTACTTCAACTTCTACTCGGCATATTGTTTCAAATAAAACAGTGACAAACTCAGATTTAAACTGAGGCACAAGACAACAGCCAGGCCTAATTGTATCAATATAATTAGTCAAAATATTCAGGGCCTGTCTGGCAAAGATCTAGAATTAGAATTATTTGTTGAATGTAATAATATTCAAATCATTTGCATTACAGAACACTGGCTAAAGCCTGGTGATATGTCATTTAATCTAAATAATTTTCAACTAGCAAGTGCGATGGTTAGGCAAACAACTATTCGTGGCGGTTCTGTAATTTTTGTGAATAATAATATAAAGTATAAAGAAAGAAAGGATATTGTGAACCTTACATCAGAGCGCCATGTGGAGTTGTCTTGTATAGAATTAGATAGCATGATTATTGTGTCTGTATACCGCCCCCCTAAGGGTATCTATGAAATATTTGAATCTGTCATGGAAGATGTTCTAAAAAAGTTAAGGTTAAAAAATAAACCAGTAGTAATTTGTGGCGATTTTAATATTGATATTCTTGAGAGCAATTCTTCGACCACTCGTTTTCTGTCATTATTTAAAAGTTTTAATTTGCATAATAAATTTTTAGAACCCACTCGGGTAACTGAACACTCCGCCACTTGCATAGATAATGTTTTTTCAGAATGTGATCCGGAAAACAAATTCGTTTTTAGTAATATTTCATCCGACCATTACGGTTTGAAAGTTTCATACGCTGTGAACGTTATAGATACACCTAAGACTGTAGAATGCAGACCTATCACAAAAAAGGGATTGAACAATTTTAAAAACAACATTGATGAACAAATTTCTTTATTGCCATGGATTTCAGATAATCCTGATGTTTTGTACGGGAACCTCTTTCATTTAGTTACTAATGAGTTTGATAAATCATTTAAAATCAAAACTATTAAATGTACTCAGAAATTACGGTTCTGCGATTGGGCTACGACAGGTATTTATAAAAGTAGAAACAGACTTTATGAACTTTACAAGCTTAGAGAAACTAACCAAAGCCCAGGTTTTTTAGAACATGTTAAAAAATACTCGAAGACTTTCAAAATGCTATGTGCAGTTGCAAAGTCTAACTGCATTAAAAAGCAAATTAAAAACTCGAGTAACAAAACTAAAACAACCTGGGATATCATTAATCGTGAAACTGGTAAAACTAAAGCACGGGAAAATAGCCTAACGCTTAATATTAATAATGAATTAATAAAATCAGATAAAGAAATTGCTAACATTTTTGATAAGTTCTTTGTAAACATACCAGTAGAAACTACATCAAATTTGGATTCCTCACCAGCGGCTGCTGTATCTATGCTAAAGAGACATGTGGCTGAAAGTGATTCATTGTTTAATTTTAAATGTATTAATGCTTTAGATATAATAAAAGCTTTCAAATCTCTAAAAATGAAAAGCTCCACTGATTTATGGGGCATATCAGTTAAGGTTATTAATAATATTGTGCATACTATTGCCCCTTATCTTGCTGACATTTTTAATCGGTGTATTGATCAAGGAATATTTCCTGATCTTATGAAGTTTAGCAAGGTAATACCATTGTTTAAATCAGGAGATAAAGAAGACCCTAGCAATTACAGACCAATATCGATATTACCTGCCCTAAGCAAAATTTTTGAAAAAATAATACTCGAGCAATTATTAGGTCATTTTAATGTAAATCAACTTCTGCACACCAAACAATTTGGCTTTACGAAAGGTCGTTCCACAACTGATGCTGGGGTTGCGCTTTTGAAGCATGTCTTTGAGGCTTGGGAGGGGTCTCAGAATGCCCTTGGCATTTTCTGCGACCTGTCCAAGGCTTTTGATTGCGTGGACCACTGGACGCTGCTGTTGAAGCTAAATCATTATGGTGTAAAAAATAATGCCCAAAAATTAATACTGTCGTATCTCAGGTCAAGGACTCAAACAGTTAATATCAATGGAGTAAGTTCATCAGGTTCTCATGTAAAAATGGGCGTTCCGCAAGGCTCCATTTTGGGCCCTTTTTTATTTTTAATATATATAAATGATCTACCCTTTTTTGCAGAGAGGTTCTGTGATATTGTTTTGTTCGCAGATGATACTTCTTTAATATTCAAAGTTGACAGGAATAAAACTGATTTTGACGATGTGAACAAGGCACTCTCGCAGGTTCTTACTTGGTTTAATGTAAATAATCTCCAGCTTAATGCTAAGAAAACCAAATGTGTTAAATTCACTTTACCTAATGTACAGGCGTATCCCACTGAAATTGTAATCAATAATGAGAAATTAGATTTGCTCGATTCAACAGTTTTCTTGGGTGTTACTCTTGACAGTAAACTTCAATGGAATATGCATATCGCAGCTCTGGCTGGCAAGCTCAGCTCTGCTGCCTATGCTATTAGAAAAGTTAGACAGTTAACAGATGTAGAAACTGCTAGATTAGTGTATTTCAGCTATTTTCATAGCATCATGTCATACTGTATTCTTTTGTGGGGGATAGCAGCCGATATAAATACTATTTTTGTTTTACAAAAACGAGCAATAAGAGCTATTTATCAACTAAGTTCTAGAACATCTCTTAGGGATAGATTCAAAGAAATTGGTATATTGACAGCAGCATCACAATTTATATTAAACTGCATACTTTTTGTGCGTCGCAATATTAACTTATATACAAAAAATAGTGATTGGCACAATCGGAACACCAGAAATAAAGACAAACTTGTAATGCCTCAGTATAGATTAGAAAAAATCCGTGGTTCTTTCATAGGTCTTGGTATAAAGTTTTATAATAAAATTCCAAGTAATATTTTGGATTTACCATTTGAAAACTTTAAGACTCATGTAAAGAATTGTCTTCTTAAAAAAGGATACTATACCGTTAAAGATTACTTAATTGATAAAACAGCTTGGTCGTAGATTTTTCTATTCTATGTGAAAATTGGGAGAATTGTCCTACCTACTTAAAATGTATTGTAAGCTTTTTGACTCGACGCCTTAATGCGGGTAGCTTTAGTATGTCATGCTCACTTTAAACATTTCTGCGGTGGTGTCGTGTGGGGCGGGTCGTTACGTTCCCTCAAATATGGTTGAGCGAAACGATGGCTGGTTCATGCGTCATGCTCGTGAACGGGTGCTGCCAGTGGGAATGGGTCTGCTTCTGTCTGCTTGTACTAAGGGCGTCGCATATATTTTTTTTTTTCCTGTTTAATATTATCAATCAGTATGGCACTTCTTACTCAAAACATAGAATTAATAACTAATCCTTGTTTTGATTTCTCACTTTTTTATTGCTAATGACCAAAATGATTATTTGGCTTTCGTTATCACGATGTTTTCGTATTTTTTTGTCTATAGTTTTGTAAGTAAAGGCCTATGAAAAGCTTTTGGATATTAGTTTTCAATTCGGTGCCTTAGGATGGGTAGCCTAAGTATGTCATGCTCTCTTTAATCATTTCTGCGGTGGTGTCGTGTGGGGCGGGTCGTTACGTTCCCTCAAATATGGTTGAGCGAAGCGATGGCTGGTCCATGCGTCATGCTCGTGAACGGGTGCTGCCAGTGGGAATGGGTCTGCTTCTGAGTACCTATCTTAACGCATATTGAATTGTAAGAATTGCGTTTTATTTTTATGTCTTGTATCAAGTGTTTTTTTGTTAGAGTAGCAGACAGAGTGATTTCTAAACTAGTTGAAAGTTATTTACTCTCATGATTATCTAACTGAATATAGTAGATATTTAATTTTAACCTAACTACCCATTGTGTGTAACCTTTTGATAACTATTGTGATGGAAAATGACCTCACTTTAAATGTGGAGCTCATTTTTCAATCTTGACGACTCTGTATGAAATATACAGGGAGAAAAAAGCAGCCCTTGACGAGTTTCTTGCCGGTTCTTCTCGTTACAAGGTCTCCCGCTTAGGGTTTGCGAACCGATGGCGTAGCTTCTATGACATTCACAAGTGCTTGTAACAGCCTAGACTGAATAAATTAATTTGAATTTTGAATTTTGAATTTTGAGTATAAAGTTGAATATATGAATGTTGTTTCAAAAATGGTATCCAAAATGTTCGTTCGAATCGCATGTACATTGTATTTAGGTAGATATAATGTAATGACATTCAGCCATGCCATAACCATATAGCATAACCACCGAAATGCGATAGAATATAGCGATTTAACACGTTTAACTATCAAAAGACAGTGGATTTTGACAGTCGAATGTTGATAAATTGCTATATCTATAACAAAGAGATCACGTGATCAATTTAGTATGGGATGACCAACATTTTCTGGCAAAATTTAACACATGTTTCTTAGAGAAAGTTGCTTAGTTTCATGGACAGGACACATCTTTAAAATTTGGATGGTAAGTTCAAAATGACCCAATATATCGTGTTTTGTTACGAGAAGCAGTTTCTAAAAACTTAGTAAGTAGGTAGTAGTTAGAGAAGTTTAAAAACGCAGTGGCTATAAGGGCATGTTAGCTCGTATTTTTATTAACTAGTTATTTAGTTAACCGATAAAATTCGTTATTGCATCTAGTCAAAAATGTCAAATCTAAAGCTTTTGTTTAAAAAAGTTGTCATATGAACATTTATGTCCCTAATAAATCTTGGTAAAACAAAAGCGGGCAGGTGAGCTGTGAAAAATGGTGGATGTCACCAACCCGCATGAAACGCAACATATAACAAATAACTTACTCCCGGGGAATGCACAAGAGGTTTGTTACTGTACCAGAAACGTACACGAAAGTTTATCTATGTATATAAAACTCTAAATTGATTGATTGTTGGGATAGGTGTAGAGCCCTAACGGCTGAAGGTAGAGACACAATTTTTGGAGGGAGATACCTTTCATGGTGTAGGTGAGCACTAAGAAAGCATTTTGGAAAATTCCCGTTATACAGGATGCTACAGGGTGTTCCCGTTTGTATGGGAATTTGTATAGGGTTGAAGATAGAGACGCCATGTTTGGAGGGAGATACCTTTCATGGTGTAGGTAAGCAATAAGAAAGCATTTTGGAAAATTCCCGTTATACAGGGTGCAACAGGATGTTCCAGTTTGTATTGGGATTTGTATAGGGCTGGAGATAGAGACACCATTTTTGGAGAGTAGATATAGATACCTTTCATGGTGTAGGTGAGCATTAAGAAAGGGTTTGGAGAATTCCTATATACAGGGTGCTACAGAGTGTTCCAGTTTGTGCATATTTTTTATGGGAAAATTTAAATGTGTGAAATTAGGTCTACTGATAAATACCTAGGTCTATTGGTAATCTGTGACTTTCAAAATAAATGCACATCTACCTTAATCACGCGAACGAAGTTGCGGGCAAAAGCTAGTAAATTATAACGGTTGATAGCGACAGGGAATGAAATGAAAACGGACTGTAAATTGATATATTTATGGTGAATTAATAGTTAATTACCTTTCGAACAAGCTTATTATGTAGGAGCAACGATGACAGGATGCAGATATATTTGACAAGTAAAAAAGGTGACAGTAACACAAAGAATTTTGATTTAAAAAGGTTTCTGAAAAATAAACTAAACCTAGCACAACAAGGAGGTGCGCAACATCCTCCCCTCCGTGCAGCACTGCACCAAGCTATGTGGCAATCCGTACCAGCTTCTTTGAGGGGCGGCGTAGCACACCTCCAGCCGTGGCAACATCGACCACCCTGGTTACACCATCCTTGCCCGGGTATAGCTTCACCACTCGACCACGAGGCCACGAGCCTCGGGGCAGCGTTCCGTCTACTACAACAACCACGTCATCCACCTTGATTTCACCGTCGTGGGTGCCTTGATTCTGCTGGCGTGGTTGCATAGTTGGCAGCACCTCACGCACCCACCGATTCCAGAAGTGGTCAGCCAGTCGTAAAGCTTTTCGCCACTCAGCGCGTCCGGCCAGGTCGCTATCATCAAAGGTTCCGGGAAGTTGTTGATTAGAGGACGTACCAAGCAGGAAGTGGAACGGTGTTAAGGTGGTTGGGTCATCGGAGTCCGTAGACACGTGTGAGAGCGGACGGGAATTAACAATGGCTTCTGCTTCTGCCGAGACGGTCATTAGGGTTTCCTCTTTGGGATATCGCTCTTTGAGAGTGGCTTGTAAGGCTACCTTGACTGTTCGCACCAACCTTTCCCAACATCCGCCAAAATGTGGTGCAGCCGCCGGAATAAAGTTCCATTTGATACTCCTGGTGGCTGCGAACTCTAGCACGTCAGTGGAGTAGAAGTCTTTCAATATTCTGTTGGCTCCGACAAAGGCAGTCCCGTTGTCAGAAAATATGGTGTTTGGTGTGCCTCGTCGAGCGATGAAGCGCCTTAGGCCCATAATAGCGGAGTCGGCTGTAAGGCTGTGGACCATTTCCAGATGCATGGCTCTTGTTGTAAGGCATGTGAAAAGTGCAACGTAGCGTTTCTCGTGCCGGCGTCCGATGGTCACGGTGACAAGTCCAAAATAGTCTACGCCGGTGTATGTGAAGGGTCTCTGATGGAGAGCTAGCCGTTGTCGTGGAAGGTCGCCCATGGTTGGATTCATCGGTTGGGCCTTTCGAATCCTGCACAACAGACACTGCCTTGCAACATTTCTGACTGTAACTCGGAGTTTTAGGAGCCAAAATCTCTGCCGCAACTCATTTACCACTGCCTCATGGTTTGCATGTCCAACCCTTCTGTGGTAAAATTGCACCAGCATTCGCACAATTCTGTGGCCACCGTCGAGTAAAATTGGAAAGCGCGAATCTGGGTCTACATCCTCCACAACTTTTATTCTTCCATCGAGGTGCAGCAATTTGCCATCTCCTACTTTAGGTGATAGCTTTGCAATCCGACTGGTTGGTGGAATGGCTTTGGAGTTCAGGACGTTGTGGAATTCGGCGGGGAAACTCTCGAGCTGGGTTCGCTGCAGAATGTGGGTTTCGGCCGTTTTAATTAGTTCAGCGTTCAAGGGATCCAGGATGGTGGATGAAGTTGAAAGACAGGCGCTCTTGGCTTGCCTGTGAGATTTTGAATTTGGGTGCGATGCCAAAAGACTCCGAAACTTGGCTACAGCTTGATGAACCCGAGCAGTAGCCCGTAACAATCGCGTCCAGTCACTGAAACAGTCGAAGTTTGCAGTTACCGGTGTGGGTAGTCCGACGACAGTGGTAGTGTGTCCCACCATCTCGCGGGTTTGACTCTTTAACTCCTCGCGGGTTGGTGGGATGTTAAACGGCTCCAGAGGCCAGTCTGTTAGGGTTTGAGCCGTTGTGAGGAGTCCCACCAATTCGGTGGATTTGAGTTCCTCCCGAACTGGTGTGAGTCCCGATGGCTCTTGGGGCCAGTCCTCTGGGGACTCCAAAAGAAATGATGGCCCAGCAAACCAACGCGAAGAGGTAGATAGTTCGAAATGACGCGGACGCGTGGCGTCATCTGCAAAGTTCAAATCGGTTGGCACCCACTTCCAATCTGCGACATTAGAATTTTCAATGATTTCTCCAAATCTGTGGGCGACAAACGGCTTGAACGTTCGTGCGTCGCTACGTAACCATCCCAGGACAGTCATGGAATCAGTCCAAAAGTATGTGCGCGACGGCTTTTTCTTGTGACTGTCCGTGATGGTTAGGGCAAGACGAGAGGCAATCAAGGCGGCCTGGAGCTCCAAACGGGGGATAGACGTCGGTTTTAGTGGAGAAACCCTCGCCTTACTTGAAATCAGAACGAGCCGTATTGAGCTATCTTCGTATATGAGACGCCAATACGCAACACAAGCGTATGCGTGTTCGCTGGCGTCGGCAAAAACGTGCAATTCACGATGTAATGGTTCTGAGTTCAAGGAAGACGCGTACCAACGTGGAATTTTAATAGGCGCCACGTTGGCAACCGCTTGGAACCACTCAATCCACCTTGAGGCTTCGTTGGGTGCGAATTCAGTATCCCAACCGATATTAGACCTCCACCCTATACGACCCTTTAGGTCCTAGCAAACCTAAAGGGTCGTATATACGCATCAAGTGTGAAAGGACCTTGCGCTTCGTGAGCGGTTAAGGTATTGAATCCCCAAGCCCAGTGCGAAAACCTAACAAGTCAGTAAGAGGCTGCCATGCGATCCCCAATGCTCTGACACTACTGGGATTTGAGCCAAGGTCAATTTCCGATGGCATGGCACGCAATTCTTCTGGAACAAGTTTCAATGCGGACGGCTCGTTAGATATCCATGCTCGCATTTCGAAACAAGCACCGTTGTGGACGTAAATGATATCCGCTGCTAACTGAGAAGCTTCAGTGGCGTCATCTAGCGAGTCTATGTAGTCATCCATATAATGACTAGACAAGATGGCATCAACTGCTTTAGGATGCGAGTGGGCATACTCCTCAGCATTTTTGTTTTTCACATATTGAGCTATAAAGGGGCTGCAGCATGCGCCAAAAATTACGGCCGTCATCCTAAACTCTTTTATGGGCTGACTCCTATTTGGTCTCCATAAATACCGAAGACCGTCTCTATCCTCTTCCCTAATTCGAACCTGAGGAAACATCTCTCTAATATCCGCTGCCAAAGCAACGCGACCCTCCCGGAAACGGAACAAAATTTTTAATAAAGACTGGAGTAGGTCTGGGCCAGGAAGTAACAAAGAGTTTAGGCTAACTCCGCCATTCATGGCTGCAGCGTCATGGACCACTCGAAGCTTGCGCTTCTGGGGATGGTAGACGCCAAAATGCGGGAGGTAGAAACGTATGTTTCTATCTGTTTTTCTATCTCCCCTACCGGCGTAATACGTCTCAGAAGCGCATTCTTCCGCATAATCTTTTTCCAACATATTTGACATAAAAACTTCGTAGGCCTTAGCAAAGTCATTTTCTTTGGCCATACGCCTTTCTAGACTTAAAAAACGTGACATTGCTTGAGGATAGCTGTCGGGAATGCGTCGTATGTCGTCACGCCAGGGTAAGCCGACCTCGAACCGACCAGAAGGTAAACGTTTCGTGGTTGATTCTAAAATTTCGATCGCGCGCTGATCTCTCTTACAATGTGGCGTTTCTTTTTTGGAGATCCCTAACGAGTCTAGCTTATACTGCTCTTTTACTAAAAACTCTATACCGTCGTTTGTTGACGAACTAAATGTTGCGTGGTTGACAAAATCGATCAATTTTGTTTTGCTAGACGAAACACCGTATAAAGTCCAACCTAGAGCTGTTAGACAAGCTACCGGTTCGTTCTTTCTACCTGCTCGTACACCTAAGTTGATAGAGGGATGCCAATGGTCAGCTCCGATTAAAACTGTTGGAGTTGCGTTTTGGTAAGTTAAAATTTCGTCTAAGTCCTCTAAATGAGGAAGTGACTGAATTGTCTCTTGTAAAATAGTTTGAGGATTTAACGAAAGAGAATGCATCGCTCTAGCGTTCTTAACGAAAAATGAATCGTGTGTGCTCTTACCTTTAATGTGAAAATCGACATACGAAACCGAACAAGTGCGCTCGAGGCCACCAACGCCATGCACCGTAATAGTTTGTTGCGGTCCTGTCGCACCTATTTGCTCAGCAATACTGGCGTCGATTAACGTCGCAGTGCTCCCATCATCAAGAAGCGCGTACACATCGCAACTTCCTGCGGGACCAAAAACAGTAACCGGGAGAATTTTGAGGTAACAACGAGGTCGAAGCGTTGAAATGGTACTCGGTTGTTCGCTATCGGTAGAAGTGGTCGACACCACTACCTTGTCATCATCCGATTGGGTGACGAGTGACAACGGTTGCAAATTTCGATCGACATTGTCGGCAGTTTGTACGTTTGTGGAATTGATTAATGCTGGAGGTGAGTTTTGATGTAGCAGTGGATGATGACGTAGAGTGCACCCATCTACGGCGCATGGTTTCACTTTGCATGTTTTCCATTGGTGTGAAGCACGCTTAAGACATCTATAACAAATTTTTGCCTCACGCAACCAATTCCATCGCTCTGCGACAGACAGGGATTTGAAATTCTTACATTCCTTGACGTTATGGTTTTTCTTGCAAAAACAACATTCTTTTTGTGTGTCGTCGCCCTTAGCTAATTGCGTATTAGTACTATGAACATTTTCACGTTTATGAGGTTTGTCACTGGCGAGATGTTGTTGCTGGCTGGTATTTGACTCGGGTGACAAACCAAACTTGATGTACTGATTTAGCTCGCGGTTTAAAAAGTCGGACAGAATTTCTAGCTTAGGGCGTCCGGACATGTCTGTCATTGCGAAATCAGTCCACCTAATTTTTGTTGTCGGGTTTAATTTCCCAAGGACAGTGTGGAATAATTCCGGAAAGTGTAAATACTCCACTTGTTTTAATAATTTGATTATAGAAATAGAGTTACGTACCCGATTAGAGAATACTCCGAGTTCTTTTAAATCGTTACCCAAACGTGGAAGATTCCTAAGAGCATTGACTTCCTTGAAAACGATGAGCTCGGGGCGCGCGAAGTTATCTTCAAGTGCGCGCATGATATCCTCCAAGTTTTCGGCTGACAGCAGCATTGTTGCGACGGCATCTCGCGCGGGACCTCGTAGCGCATTTTGCAGTCGCGAGATATTTTCTAAAGCAGAAAAATTTTGTTTAGAATTATCGTAAACGCGTTTGAAATGTAGCCATTCTATGGAATTGTGCGAGAGCTTTTGCTGCCACAGCGGTGTCAGCGACTGCTTGAAATAAGTTGTGATTAATCGATGTAGGCGGTGGTGCTAAAACGGCCGCCTTGGGGTGATCTGCTTGTTGCTGTCGATTGCGCGAGTTAATAAAGGATGCAGCTGCCCATGTGCTCGTTGGCAGTGCCAGACGTGCGGGTGAAGGAACTAGAGGATGTTCACATTCTTCTGCGGATATGCCGTTATTAACTAAAGCTTGTTCGTTTTCTAGTTTTTCTACCCAATGTTTAGTTCTATCTACGCTCACCCGAGTGGAGCTACGGTGGCTTCCACGACTGCTCTCAGCAGCGTCGGCATCGATGGCAGCCAGCTCCGCACGCAGTTCGCACTCCTGCAGTTGTTGCTGTAAGGCCGCAAGCTCTCGTTCGCGCTCGCGCTCGCGAGCGGCAAGCTCTCGTTCGCGAGCGGCAAGCTCTCGTTCGCGAGCAGCAAGCTCTCTGCTCTGAGCTTTACCCATGCTTCGGGTGAACATTATTGCTTATAGAACGTGAAACGACATAAACAAAGTAGGTATGTGAGAAAAATTGATAAAAATAAATGTGATGGATGACAGATGTTGAAAATTTTTGTGAAAAAAGCTGGTTATGATGGGAGATGGACCAAATGATAGCGACAGGGAATGAAATGAAAGCGGACTGTAAATTTATATATTTATGGTGAAATAATAGTTAATTACCTTTCGAACAAGCTTATTATGTAGGAGCAACGATGACAGGATGCAGATATATTTGACAAGTAAAAAAGGTGACAGTAACACAAAGAATTTTGATTTAAAAAGGTTTCTGAAAAATAAACTAAACCTAGCACAGCAAGGAGGTGCGCAACAACGGTGATGTTGATTTTATGAGAACCATTACTAAAAAAAAAGAACGAAAAGTGGGAGGTTGGGCTCGCGTATTGAGGATTCTTGAGGCATATTTTTTTGCGTGAAACAACTACATTTGAATTGACACTATCATTAGATTAAATGTTGATGGTTCATGTTTTAATGTCTTACAGATTTATAATTAAAAAAAAGTTCTTGTTTATGACAGGTATAAACTTATTTTTCATTAGTAAGGCCATGTGTAAGTATAAAAATTAACAGAAGGCCAGACTTTCAGTAAGATATTTTCCAGATAACGAATATCCATAAAGTCGGTAATGTTCTTTTGTCACTTTGCAGTTGTAGAGTAAGATGGAAATAAAACTGAAGTCAAACTTAAAGAAAAGTATTTAATTTCATTAGCTAACTCTCCTTTTATTCTACTTGGAAAGTTTTTTAAAGCATAAAGTCTGTGTTACATCTGCAATATCAAGTAGAAAAAACCGGCCAAGTGCGTGTCGGGCCACACGCCGTAGGGTTCCGTAGTTACCTTATACTATACCATATTTAATATCACCTATAATTTTTCGTCTGCAAAAATAACTTTGTTTTTCACAGTGTTGGTATGAATGACAAAGTTATATTTGCGGTTTTTGAAAATGTGCTATATCTCAAAAACTAATTACTATATCTCATTCAAACCAATTTTGGTTGAAAGTTTTTATTAAGATCTACAACATATATTTTTTTTAGATTTTTCACTCTCTTATTTCAAAAGTTAAAGGGGGGGGGACACACATTTTACCACTTTGGCAGTGTATATCTTTCAAACGGTTGACTTTGAGATAAAGTTGTCTTAGAAACCTCAATGTCATTCTTAAAGACCTATCTATAGACACCCAACACGTGTTGGTTTGAAGAAAAAAAATTTTTTCAGTTTCCGTTCCATGTATGGGGAGCCCCCCCTTACTCTTTTATTTTTCTTATTTTTGTATTAAATTCGTTAAGCGGTTAACAGAAATCATCTACATACCAAGTTTCAACTGTGTAGTCTTAATACTTTCGGAAGAAAGTGGCTGTGACATACGGACAGACAGACAGACAGACATGACGAATCTATAAGGGTTCCGTTTTTTGCCATTTAGGCTACGGAACCCTAAAAATGCAAAAGAGTGATAAAGTTGGATTGCATCGTAGAGTCACATTTACTGCAGTCTGAGTGCGACAGTATGGCAGTATGGAACTAAATTATGGTACTTAGGTACTGATAAGAATGTCACGATATTTACAAGTTTGGGAGATTTCGAAACCAAAAAGTTTAGTACATCTACGCTTTTTTCATATAGTTACATACTTACATAGTAATGACTTTTATCATTTTCATAATGGGGTAGGTATTATTATTTTGTATCACTTATGAATGTTTCGATTTATCAGTGAAAATGGGTAAGTATAATGTTTGAAATACTGCAAGATGTAAAAGCTATTAGAAACTAAACAACCAACCAACCAACCAACATCCACTTTACATAGTAATATTGGGTTGTGTTCAAAATTGAGAAACTTAGCCAGGATAACTGGTAAACTTGTCCATGGTGGTGCTAACGTCGACGGTTTCCAATCAAACAACTAATTTACTGACCAACCATTGTACATTCTCAATTTAATGATACAGAATTCTATTCTGTTTTGGGTTGAAAATCGTTTAAAATCGCCATTGTTTGAAAGGGTATTTTATTTAGGTACATTATCACTACAAAAACTTATTAGTACGAAATACGTATATAATAATATACGTATTTCATCTAAATATAGATACTGTCAGAATTAGATGAATAATTTAGTACCTACCTACAATGTCAAGTCCATACAATGATTTACAAGCAACGTAGACATTTAAGTCATGACTGCTTTTATTACGTATAAACAAATTATATTCAAACTTTACAGTTTATAAATATACGTTCGAAACATTATTATATGTTCACAATTCATCCTTACAGAACAGAAATGCAGATTCGAATTTTTTAATAAAATTACACATTCATTTTCGAAATATTACCCCTATTATTGCAAATAAAGAAGATTTATGTCGTAATATCACCCTAGTTTGCATCATACAAACTATAATGGATGCTGAGATTACATTTTATGAGACATTTGTAAATAAATAAATTCAAGTAGTAAAGTTTGGAAAATACATTTTGTACAGAAAGTCTTACGCTAAATGCTAGCAATAGATAAGTTGCTATCGATACTATGTTTAATTTTGTTTTATTAAAAGTTAGAATACACCATTACTTTATTTATTATCTATTTACCAATATCTATAGGTATAATATTCATTCAGTAAAAACTAGTTTTATTTTTTTAACAAAATCTCGAGAAGCTTCGTATATGTGATCGGGATCGGACCGTCTGCGAGTACAAGGGAAACCCATCAAGATTATCCACTGCGGGATCCTTAGAAAACATGAGAAAAGGATATTCGATACATTCGGTCCCTGTTAAAGAAATGGGCTACTTTAATCCCAAGAAACTACCCAAAAGTTATAAAGTCAAGTATTAATATGAAACTGCCAATTCTTTCAAAGGCATACTATTTTAAAAAAAAGCGGTCAAGAGCGAGTCGGACTCGCGCACCGAGGGTTCCGTACCTGTGGCGAGCGCTTCGGGCAGACGACGACGAGAGCACTTAAAAGATCGTCCACACTAAACCACACACGTCACAAATAATAATACCACTCGATAACTCTCAATTAGTGGACTGTAAACACTCAAAAGTCTTCATAGGATTATCGCCGGCTGGACAAGGAAGGCGGTTGAACACTCGGTCAGAAAAACACTATCACGGAACACACCAGTCAACAGTGTTCATAAACTAATGTCACTTCACATAAATGTCACACCAACGTATCACAAATTCTTTTCACCATTTTCACATTATTTTGTAGTCGACGCAGTCAATGTTCGTAGCAAGACACGTAGCTCCGTAGCAAAGCACTAATTCACACATATAACATAGTCAAAGTTACTAATTCACCACATTGAAGCACTTTGAAACATATTATTTGGAGCACTAAAATCTTAACATTGTCGCGCTTACTGCCAGGATGCACCTTATTACTGGGACCTTTACTTCATAATGAAACCACTATTTACTGTTTCTTCTTTTATTTCTTCCTTTTTCTTCCTTTTACAATGATATCTTCATTATTGGAAAACTATCGGAAAACTATGCGCTTACTTCGACCTCTCCGATTTATATATCGATCGAAAATTAATCCTAGAAAATTCGGAACCAATCAGATTTCTTGGAATTTTCATGAAAATCAATCTAGAACTTTCTAGTTTTTCTAGAACTCGGACCTCTCTGTCGCACAGTATGTCTGTCCTGTTCACGCGCAACTGTCTTTGTCTAATCCTAAGCAAAACTATCTCTATCTCTTTCTAATATCGATATAAGCGGTTGTTTTTACAAACCTTTGATAAAACTAACTCAAACTTAATTTCTATAGATAGAACTTGATACATCTAATCGATTATTAACTATTTTATAACAAAATCTCAATTATTTCAAAAGATATTTACAAAAAACCTTCGGGGGCTTTCTATGTGGTATTGCCCCTTTGATATGCCTATTTCCAAAATTGGGGCTTTATCTTTAAGGTATTGCCCTGTTGGTATACCTTAAACCTAGATTCTAATAAGAACGTAAAGAACTAATACAAGGTCTAACTAACAAAGTCTTACATCTAAAGCGTAGATTCACTAAGTTAAAGTCCTCAATTTATTATTCATAAGTCTCACTTCACTAATTGCAATTCACTATTATAAGTTTAACACTTATCACTTTCAGTATTAATTACACTTATAACGTGTCACTAACACTCATAATTCACTTGCGTCGCTAATAGTACCATCATAATTGCACCATCAAACCACACTGCACAGTAAAATAATAAATTAGTATTGCAGTTTTAGGTCAACGCCATCTCTTGACCGATAGTGGAACTAATGTTAACTTTTTTAGAAATTTGATAATTTCTAAAAAAGTGTGCTATATTGAGACATCGTTTTATTTTTCCTGTAATCTTTATATAAACTGCTATGACATAGAATTATTTGAGATTTTTCTCTTTGCTAACTTCGGAGATAAGGGGGGGGGGGGGACGGTATTTTTTTTACAATTTTCATCATAAGTCAAAAACTATGCGGCCTAAAAAAAAAGAAAAAATGATTGAAAACGTGCAAACGACGCTCTTTCATATGATACCCCACATGCCCTAGTTGCCCCACTTCTAATTTTTAAGACCCCTTTTCAGTCCCTGTTATAAAAAAGATATTTATTTTTTTATTTATTTCTTATTCGCAAAATAGTTGGACAAATGTCATCTTAAACTACTTCAAATTTCAAGTTGATACCATTAGTAGTTCTCGAGATATCCAGCTGTGACAGACAGACAGACAGACAGACAGACAGACAGACTGAGTCACACCATAAGGGTTCCTTTTTTACCATTTTGGTACGGAACCCTAAAAATGTAACATTCGTTCGTTAGAACCCACATGCGATTATTAATAAGATATTGCGAAAAGTTTCCTTAATTATAACTAAAAAATGCAATGCAAAGTTGGACCACCGATTGGGAAAATTTGGAAACTCCTAACAAGGCTTTCAACAGGATGGAATTTTTAACCCCCATCTATCTAGCAGTGCTTGGTGGGAGTTAAGTCAAGTGCATTAAAAAAAACCATTCATGATTCCATTGAAGAATTATCAAATAATGATTTAATTATATGTCGCATAAAAGCATCGTAAGTATTAGCATTTGCCCCCTGATTACGTAACTCTGTTGCGTATTCTCTGATTCTCGATTGAAATCGATTGAAACCGTTTGCAATTAATGAAATTTAACAGAAATTTCATTCATTTCAAATTTTTTCAAACGGTTTCAATCGAGAATTATGAGAGAAACAGAGTTATGTAATCAGGGGGCTGGGGGTCTATTACGAAAAGTTTAATGTGATACACGCAGCTGCGTCCGTGCTTCGTTTTGATTGTTTCCTATTACAAATCATTTTCGTATGTGATATTGCGAAGAGACTGCGTGAGTTTGACAGTTTCTTTCTAGCGTATCCGACATCATTCGTTTAGTAGTCTATAAACTACGATAGCCAAATTCAAAATGTTTGTTATAACTGCAACTAACGAACTGTGGACGACTATCGTAGCCAAGTGACTGCGTTACGCAATTGCGTACGTTATTAACCGACTTCAAAAAAAGGAGGAGGTTCTCAAATCGTCGGTATTTTTTTTTTTATTTTTTTTTTATGTATGTTTTACCATAACTTCGTCAGTTGTTAACCGATTTATACAATTCTTTTTTTATCTTAAAGAACATAGTTTGTGTGTGGTCCCATAAAAAAATTACAGAGATCTGGCTGGTAGTTTTTTCATAATCCTGAAAATGTCAATTATTTAGCTTGCCATCACACGTGTTTTTACGGATTTTTGAACATAACATCTTTGTTTATGTACCGATTTAGATGATTCTTTTTTTGTTTGAAAGGGTATACTTCAAGAGTGGTCACATTTTAATTTCATCGGTATTGGACTTTGAACTTCGAAGATACACAAGGGAACTCCTCAAATTCAAATAGTATAATGTAAAGTGATTTGGATTTTGGTAGGTTTATGACAATCCAAAACAAACCAAACCATTGTCTGCAATGCAAGGTTCTGGACTAGACTTGGACTACGAAGACACAATGGAACTCCTCAAAAACAAACAGCGTAAATTGGGAATTTGAGTTGTGGGCATTTTACCATTGCAAATATTTTATAAAGTTAAAAAATATTTACATGCTTACATACCTGCCACTAAAAAGTTGAAAATAAAAAACTTTTTTAACAAAAAAGAAAAACCTCCTTCAAAAAACCTGAATTAAAAACAGCTTCAAAATTAAATACCTCTAAAAAAGCGAGAAATAATATTCAAATCATTAGTTACGCATAACATTATTAATAAAACACGTCTAATGAAGTCGGGTGGGGCTTTCAGAAATATAAAAAAAAATACTTGTCTTCCAGCCCCACCCGACTTCAATAGACGTGTTTTATTAATAATGTTATGCGTAACTAATGATTTGAATATTATTTCTCGCTTTTTTAGAGGTATTTAATTTTGAAGCTGTTTTTAATTCAGGTTTTTTGAAGGAGGTTTTTTTCGTAATAGGCCTCCTGGTTATGTTGATGAAAAATTTTTATGCTCAAAAATACTTAGATCGTAAATAAAATGAAGGAAAGGCATTGTCTCGATTAACACGATTCTCCGAGAGAATTCTATTGTCTTGGAGAGAAAAACGCAGCTGCTCTGCACTCAGATTATCTCAAAGAATAATATTTTTCACGTTATTTTTATTCATTTGACAGTTTTTATGTCAATTTTATTCACATGCTTTCTGGGAAACAACACAACTCTGTTAATAAATTGTAAAGGTTGATTTTTAGTAGATATTTAAAATAGGTAAAAAATACCTCAGTCGTTACACCGCTTCAATTACAATGGTGTACCAGATATTTCGCTAAAGAGTATTAGTTCCGATGCACATTATTATTTATACACGCTGAAATTTTAATCATTTGGTTCCCGCAGTGGGGTGGTTCCACTCATGATTACAAGCAACTTTTATTATGGGGCTAACTCTGACATCGCAAAAAAATTTGCTGTTCTAGGTATACAAAAGCGCAATACCTACTCGACCGCAATGTATGGAACAGCTGATTTCTTTCGCGATATCAGAGTTGGCCCCATGGTAAAAGTTGCTTGTAATCATGAATGGAACCACACCACTGCGGGAACCAAATGATAAAAATTTCACGCTGTATTTTACATTCGTCGCGCTAAGAGGTGATATCATAGACGATATTGCAGAATAGAAGTGATATTTATCTCACAGATATAATAAAAGTGAGAACGAATTTTCAGGGTGCTGTGGGTGGATGCTTAGCTCTATATAGGAAAAACTTAGCACAAATAATAAAACTCATCTCCAATATAACATAAGCTATAGTCTGGGAGGTAGAACTTACTTTCCCATGGTAATTTGAGTGGCTTCACTGTACAGAGGTCGGCCTTAGAAGGCGTTAAGTACCATGTCCATCTAATTATTGCGTTCATATAGGGTTGCAACTTACCAAACAAGACTTTGGTACGACAAACTACTAAGTATCAGTTACAATATCGAGCTCGCAAGGTCGCAAGTTTAACGCACCAATGAAGCGAAACTTTTATTATCTGGAGTCTGGGATCCGTCCAAGATATTATTATAAGGCCATTTATCATTAGTACACCTGGGGTTGAGCCAAAATCGGTTTCCTTTAAAAACTTTAGTAAAGAAATATTTAGTAATTGTGAGAAAAAGTATGAATTCAAATGAAAATACCTAATTGTGAGTTGTATAGCAGGTGTATAGTAGGTATACCAACGAACAATGGAATGTGCACATTATGTCACATTTACATTATTTAATTAATAATGTTAAGACACTGTGATTTAGAAAGTGTGACGTGGTCAATGTTTTTGTATTGCCAGTTACTTTATTGCTCTATAAATAATTACCTCTATCTAATACCTAACTATTTTGACATGATATGAAACTACGAAATAATTTCCAATATTTATAAGTTGATCAACCACTACTCGTCAACTTGTAAACTCTACCTAGCAGAGATAGTTTTCCTTTTAACCCATCAAGGCCCGAAAAATGAGATACATTGGGTAGGTATTCCATTGTTGTCCGGCCGCATTCGGCCGCTTGGGCTTTGATGAATCTTCATTATATTGTACACAAAAACCAAAATATTGCACAAACGGATCTCTATATCAAAACCTACAGTATTTTCAAAAACCTATCTGACGACACCCCAACACTATAAGATTATATGCAAAGAAGGCACACCAATAATAGTAGATGTGAAAAACCAACAACAACAAGTGAAAAAAAGGGAATATAGTTCGAGGGACTAAGTTGGATCCCGAGAGCAGCGAAGGATTGTAGAGTTGATTCAAAAGTGAATCCTGAGCGAAGCGAGGGATACAAAGGATCGATGATTTTTTTTTTCACGAGTTGTGTACTCTACTTTTTACCATTGACTCCGAGAAAACAAATAGCATTTCTTATACCTATTGTATTTTACTCATAGTAATCACATTTTATTATTTAGGTAGGTAAATCGGTAATATTTGACCATTAGAAAACAGTGAAACTAGAAATTTTATAATGACATAAAACAAGCACGCTAAGAGGAAAATTACATTATCAGTCTGGCATCAGTCCATTTCATCAGTTTGTATAGACTTTGAATTTTTCCAGTTTGAAGATGGTACCAGACTGATGGTTCCGTAGTTACCTTATACCATACCATATTTAATACCACCTATCATTTTTCGTATGCAAAAATAACTTTGTTTTTCACAGTGTTGGTATGAATGACAAAGTTATATTTGCGGTTTTGGAAAATGTGCTATATCTCAAAAACTAATTATATATCTCGTTCAAACCAATTTTGGTTGAAAGTGTTTATTAAGATCTACAGCATATATTTTTTTTAGATTTTTCACTCTCTTATTTCAAAAGTTAAAGGGGGGGGGGACACACATTTTACCACTTTGGCGGTGTATATCTTTCAAACGGTTGACTTTGAGAAAAAGTTGTCTTAGAAACCTCAATGTCATTTTTAAAGACCTATCTATAGACACCCAACACGTGTTGGTTTGAAGAAAAAATTTTTTTTCAGTTTCAGTTCCATGTATGGGGAGCCCCCCCCTTAATCTTTTATTTTTCTTATTTTTGTATTAAATTCGGTAAGCGGTTAACAGAATACACCTACCTACCAAGTTTCAACTGTGTAGTCTTAATACTTTCGGAATAAAGTGGCTGTGACATACGGACAGACAGACAGACAGACAGACAGACAGACATGACGAATCTATAAGGGTTCCGTTTTTTGCCATTTAGGCTACGGAACCCTAAAAAACGAGGTTCTCAGTTTGACCTGTATGTATGTATGTTTGTCCGCGATTATCTCGCGTTTGGCTGAACCGATTTTGATGCGGTTTTCAGAAAAGTATTTGTTACACTTAGGAGAAGGTTTGAGTATTTTAATCGACTTCAAAAAATAAGGTTCTCAGTTTGTCCCGTAAGGTTTTGATATTTTATCCGACTTCAAAAGAGGAGGTTCTCTTCTCAGTTTGATCCGTATGCATGTTTGTCCGCGATTATCTCACGTTTGGCTTACACTAAAAATAAAAAAAAATAAAAAAAGTGATAAAAAACAAAAAACCGACTTCAAAAGCTACACTACCTCTAAAAAGCAAGAAATAATATTCAAATCACTAGATACGCATTTATTATTGTAATAAAACACGTCTATTGAAGTCGGGTGGGGCTTTCAGAGTAAAAAAGTTGTCCTCTAGCCCCATCCGACTTCAATAGACGTGTTTTATAAAAATTATAATGCGTATCTAGTGATTTGAATATTATTTCTTGCTTTTTAGAGGTAGTGTAAGCTTCTGAAGTCGGTTTTTTTGTTTTTTAAAACAATAAAACGCACTTTTTCGAGTGGCGTTGGTAAAATATATTTTTAAAGACTTTATCATACCACTTTTTTGGCGTGATTAATATACCTCCAAATTACAGCTTTATAGCCTCTGAGCAAAGTTGCGGACAGACAGACGGACGTTCGGAGAGACGGACATGTTTTAAACTATAAGGTTCCTTGTTGACTTAGGAACCCTAATAAGAGCAATTCTAGTTTTACTTTGCACCTTCAACCTTACTTTAAGCCAGGTGAAATAAACCTCACTACCAGGAAAGAGAGAGGCAATTAATAATAAACAGGTAAGGAATCATTTATTTCATGTACCTACTATAAACGTTTCATTAGATTTTCACGCTTTAATGATAAAACCATGTTTTTAAACGATACCGCTGTTGGTATTCGGAACTTTAAGCAGTTCGTTAATTTAACTTATGTCAACCGAACAAATAAAGTTCGGAAGGGTTCACATTTTGGACCAATGACGTCGCAGTAATGGAGTGAAGACTATAGCCCTAAATTCACCGATAAGGCTTTAATTAAAAGTTTGAATGAGCCTTTCTGAGTAGGCCGAATAGGCCGGTATCGCTGGAAGATATTGGCTTATTACACCGGAGCGTCACAATTTTGTGCGAACTCCGAGTTTTAATACGGTATGTTTAAAGGAAGAGTTGGGAATCAATTTAAATTAACGGTTACGATGTCAAATATTTAGGAAGTTTCTGGCAAAACGTTTTAAAATTTGTGTTTGATATTTTGTTGACAAATTTGACTTATTAATTATCTATAAACAAAACAGGTAAGATAGCTTTTTCAATCTCATTTGGACTATAAAAATCATTCTATTGAATGATAATACATTTTATATTTATGCTTAGCTTATTGAAATAAATACGTAAACAGTATCTTTTGTTTATTAAAATTCTTTGTTTCAAAATAAGCTATATCAAATAAAGAATTTCGATAAAATGCACGTTCAATTCATGTTATTTTTACAATAACTTCGCAAGTCCTGCTACGAGAAATTGTAACTCGTAGACCGCTACGTCTGCTACGAGAAACAGTAGCACGTAGCAAGCTACATCTAAACTTGAGTACGTGCGACAGCTCTACACTCTTGTGTAAGACAGAAGTATTGATTCAGACTGACCGAGAGGAAAGTTTACAACTCTTCCACCCAGCTTTTTATACGAAAAAAATTAAAAATCTTAGGTACAAGCTCAATACACTATCGTAGATATTATATACGATTTTATATTAATAATGGCATGAAATTGACATTTTAATATAACTGAGTTCCTCAGAGACTGTTTGTTGAAATACATACGAGTTTGTTTAGATGAACTTCGTAATCGCCTTAAGACTCATGTTCTGTGTCGTCATGTTTCAAGTCATTATGTTTCTGCACAATAATGCTTAGGCTGAGAGCGCACTAAGGAAAGAAATAAAAATAATCGTAAATCTGTAAGGGATGTGCCTAATGTACCACGTGCTACAGATAAAATACGCATGCGAATTATAATCGTGCTTGCGTTGCAATACTTTTTAACTTTTCTCTAGGAGGAATAAACCACATTTAATTTATCGTCTTAGCCCTCGTAGGCACTGCCCGGTTAGCCGCGTTGTGGCTGTCCGTCCGGCTGGCCGCAGGATGCGGTTGCATTTGCGGTTAGCCGGGCAGCAGCTAGCCGCAAGCGCGACCGGAAAGTGCGGATAGGATAACGTTGCGGTTTCAGCGTAGGTATATGTGCGCATTCACTGGCGAGCAACCGCAAACTAGTAAACCGCAGTGCATCCGCGTAGTGCGTACAACGACCGTCCGGATAGCCGTCAGTCGGGCCGCAGCGCTGCGGGCGACCGGTGCGGTTGGGCGGCAGCCGTATCACAGTGCGAATAGAAACTATTTTTTCGTACATATTTTTGGTTGCGGTACTCCGGACGGACAGCCGCAACGCGGCTAGCCGGGCAGTGCGTATGAGCGCTTAATCCTCTTTTTAACCTGAGGGGCGAGGGCTTACTACAAAAAAGAATCACGATAGTCGGACGATGTTAGTTGCTCAATTTACTTGATTTTGAACCTTAAAAATTAGTTAATAATGTCACGGAGTGGAATGAACACCACACGCTTATCGTGATGCTTTTTGGTGATAGGCCCTCTGTTTAATATTATTAGTCTTAGTATAACCAATATTCTTTACTTACTGCTAATATTTATTCGCATATTGCGTATTTAGCTATTTTATTTCGCGTAAATGTAACAAATAACTAATTATCATCGTAGTGCGAGCTAAGCCTTAGAGCCTTCACACACAACACATATATTATGTGCACATAGGGTGATTAAGCTGAGCCACGATTCTTCATTGTTTTTGTTGTTAGCTACTTAATAACATAACAGCGTGTTTTATTTCATGATTTAGTCATAAAGACACATAAAACATTGAACGTCAATCTCGTTTTATAGGAATAAAATGTGTTAATCAGTATTTTTTATGGTTACTAATAGTTATTAGTAGACCTTGTGTTTGTTTTTATATTTTATATCTGGATGTATATAGTGTATATAGTAAGCTAATTGTATGGCAGTAAATTTTATATATCAGTGTCCGTTTCATATTATGTTTTACCTATAACCAGTCTTTTGTTTAATTTGAAAGTGACAGTATAAATATTTGACAACATCGTATACATTGCTCCGATTCCAAAGTAAGTAGCATATTCACTTGTGGTATGGAAATCGGAGACAACGTTGATATCACAAACACCCAGACCTGAGACAATATATAGAAAAGTTCGTTTTCTAAATTGACCCAGCCGGGAATCAAACCCGGGACCTGAGAGATGGCGACAACTTGAAGACCGTTGTACAAAGCCACTCGACCACGGAGGTCGTCAATTAAGTAATATACCCACATCAACTTTGTCTAGGGATACAGGTGTTATTTTCATACAAACGAGGTAACTTTGAAGCCTTGGTTTTCTGCCAGGGATGTACCGTGCTGTAATCTGATGATGGGCATCCAGGGAGTGAATGGAGTAGATTCAGATCGCTATACACACCATACCAACCGATCTGATCAGCATTCTAAAAGATTAATGGGTCAGAGTTCTCAGTTTGAGGATTTCCATACATTTTCATGCTATTTTCGCGGTTTTTTTTAAACATGTCCATTACGTTTTCAGAATGCTGGTCAGATCAGTTGGGTGTGTACAGCGATCTGAATCTCCTCAATTCACTCCCTGGATAGCCGTCATCAGATCACAGCACAGTACATCCCGAGCAGGAAACCAAGGATTCAAAGTTACCTCGTTTGTATGAAAATAGCACCTGTATCCCTAGACAAAGTTGATGTGTGTATATAAATAATTATGCCAGTAATTTTAATTATTTACATTACGGAACCTTAAACTGCCCTTCTAATTTTAATCAATAAATTTAATATCATCTTCAGTAAATATGTCTGCCTACCAACGATTTGCTGTTTAGAATTTTCTGTTAGAGAAAGAAAGAAAGAATGAAAATACATTTATTTAGATGGCAGGAAATGACAATAGTTGCCTAATACTGATCCATATTAGATGCACTTCTTCTGTCTCTCTCTCGCTCGGGAAAATGGGATAACGAATTAAACCCGTTAAATAACATCAATATTAATATTAACAAACAACTTATTTCAATGGAGGCAACAAAATCACGAACCTATCAGCCATAAAGTATACACAATGATTACATAATCAGAATGTACAAACAAACAGACGAGCCTTTTACGACGCAATAATGTCCGGTTTATCGGCCGTTCGGATTTCAGTTTCGGCATGCACGTAACCGGATTACAAAAGGATCATCGAATCGGGCTTTGTTATAGATAACCAAATTGAAAATAACATAATATTAATGAACAGGCATTTAGTCAAAACATTTTTAAGCCCCCATTTTGTATTGTTATTTGTAACTATTATGTGATTTGCATTCGTGTATTTGAACAGAACAGTAATGGAACTTAAGTATTTTGACTACAAACTGCCTTTCTATTGTCTAATTTAAAAATCTATCGCAATCGCTTTCAAGATGTAACACATTGAAGGTTCTTTTTGGGCTCAAATAAAACCTTACCAAGAAAATGCAGCAATGTGTCAAATCCATCTGTCAAACGAAAGTGATTGCGATAGATTTTTAAATTAGACAATTAGCCCCCTGGTCACCGAACCAGGGGGCCTATTACAAAAATAACGTACGCAATTGCGTAACGCAGTCACTTGGCCACGATAGTCGTCCGCAGTTAGTTGGTTGTCTTTATAACAAACATTTTGAATTTGGCCATCGTAGCCCATAAACTACTGAATGAACGAACGATGTCGGATACGCTAGAGAGAAACTGTCAAATTCACGCAATCACTGCGCAATATCGCATAAGAAAGTGATTTGTAATAGGAAACAATCATAACGAAGCACGGACGCAGCTGCGTGTATCGCATTAAACTTTTCGTAATAGACCCCCAGACAACCTGCGAAACACTCGTGTGAGAGGAGTAGGTAGTTATATTGTTAAATCACATTGAACAAAATTTCCCATTCAGTGATAATAAGTTATACTCGTATCTCGAAACTGAAATGTCTCTTAGTTTAATATCTGAAGAAATCTTTCAATAAGTGCGAATTTCTCATTTAGCACCATAATGTAAGAAGTTTTAAGAATTTTGTTGATTTAATGATCAAACTTTCTTTAAATTCTCTTTAGAAAACTAGATTTCTAGAAATGCTATCGTTTTGTAATAAATCGCTGAGGGTCATAGTGATGAAGAAAAAAATAAAGATGCGTTTATTATGTACATACATTTATTAATCTATTATGCCTAAATACATACATTTTTCAATAGAGCAACACAACAATTAAAACTTTAATAGGCATTAAACTTGAGTATAATTTATTATAATAACTTGTAAATAATCGACTAGAATATATAGGAATTTTAACAAATTTTTTCAATAGAACTTTTTCAATAAAAAAACCATTGCATACTTCTAATTAAAGATGTATTACACCAGTGTAAGGAAGGCCAAAGTATTTCAAACATTCTTAACATTAATGAGATCTTAAGAAAACCCCAGCATTAAAATTTACCACACTCAATTTGAAAGCTAGGGTGTTTTAAAAATGGATAAAGTGATAAATTATAATACAATAATTCGGGCAACATTGTGACGGAACGTTCTAGAATTATCATAAGATATGACTACAGATATGCTATCCAATGAAGTAGGTATTAGTGAGAAATCCATTCGTTGCAATAGACTCTAAGAATCAAGAAATACTAAGTAGAAGGTAAACGTTTGAGCTTCATAGTAAAAGTTGATTAAAATTACCTTCAAATTTATAAATTGATCCACTATCAAGAGAAATATTAAGAATTATGCTATTATTTTCTGAACACAGACACACTTAAAATCATTGTTATTTATTTAAAGATATTGACATGAGGCCTGGTGGGCAGTTAAAGTGGTTTTTTGTGTGAGGCCTCTGTAGTGCGAGTTAGAGGCGGTCCTAGGGTGGTGTGAATATTGGGCACTGTCTTAGGGAGGCTGTTTTGGAGGACTATGTTACAACGGAGATTTCACCATGAAAAAGAACACTGAATCACGACATATACCATGCATGAAGGTACAAATAGCACGATGATACCGTATTCGGGACATCCTGACCCCATGTTGTTTGTAGGTAGGTATAACGGCAGAAGATAGGATGTGTAGAAAATATGAAAGCGTTCTCGAACCACCACAAAAGCTAGGACCGCCACTGGTCCTGGAATTCCAACTCTTGACTTCCATCTGTGTCTTATCAAATATGCTGGTATCAGACGGTTAGCCTGGTTTGACCTTCGCCGGCTTGGCGTAGGGTTCCTATGTCAACATCTGGTGATGGATAGTTTAAAAGTTGGTTCGGCCAAATATGAAATTGCCAGCGGCGTTGGGATCCTCCGTGGAGAAATATTCCCTCCAAAGCTCTTGGAACTCTTCCCAGGATACGCTGCTCTTTCCCTGGTGGATAAAAAACAGTTTTTAGTCAGTAACTAATTTATGCCAATTAAAATCTTCTGGAAATTAGAGAACATTTCTTGTTTGCATAAAATAGGTAAAAGAAGTTGAACATAATTTAGTCTTCTTGTTCTTTTTGCCATCTTAATGAAAAAGATCGCCGTTTTGGGTGCCAAGCAACAAATAACACACAACACGTCTGGATACTAAATACGGGAAGCACAAGACCGATCGTGGCAATTCTTGGGAAATGCCTTTGCTTAGCTTGGAAGTTAGCCCTTTCAAGGTAGCAGTGAGGAGCTGACAGGATGATGATGACGTAAATAGAAATATGGTTTTTATTCTCACCTTGGCCATCTTATTGAAGGCCACTTTACACTCTTGTATATCGATGCCGTAGGAGGAACAAACGGTGGTGAACTCGTCGCAGTCGATGGACCCATCAGCGCTGGCGTCTTCGAGCTGGAACATGAAGTGGCAGTACAGCTGCTGCCACTTCAGCGCTGCTGAGGGGTTTTGGGCGTAGTCGTTCCACATCGATACCCACTCTTCTACAGATACCTGAGGATGAGGAGACACTATTGAAAATTTTTTTCTAAGACAACATAAAACGCCAAGCATCTAGCATTTTTGGTAAATGGTTGCTATGGATCTTAAAAAATGTTTACTTGTTTTTGTTACATTATTGTATCGAAATTAATTGTCGTAAACGTGGTTGTAATTACTCAGTTTTTTATACAAAGATGGTATTGGATACTAGAGCAAATTAAATAGGTCCCGACTACTGCTTTACAATTCGACTAAAAAAAGAACAGATAGAAGAACCTTTTTCAAATTCACCTAGAATTTCAATTTAGAAAAAGTTTGAACTCAATTTCTTAAAATGACCTCTTGACCAATTTAAGATCCTAAAACCAATTCTAGCACATTGATGAGCTATAATCAGTCGCTTAAAATTCTCAGCAGACTTTGCCTTTTCCCAATGGGCCAAACTCAAACACAATTAAGTACGTACGAGAGAAAACGTTGGTAACGTACTTGGTTTCTCTAGTTTAGAAACTCAAGTAAATCTTGAGACGAGCAAATAGCTATCTAAGTTAGGCAGCCAAAACAGGTCTTAGCTCAAGCCTATTTAAATTACATGCCGCGAAACGGCACTGAAGTTAAAGTTTACCAAGTTAAACATCTTGTAATGAGTTCACAGACTTCTAACTTGATTGGGCATATGAGAGTAAGAGTGAGAGAAACTTAGCAGTGAAATTGGCGTCACCATAAAAAATACTACATTAAGGTGGTTGCCTGACTGAAAGTGGCGCCGCGGTGAATTTTATTTAATATTGTAATTCTAATACATAACTTTAATAGAACTTTACGTGGAATTTTTAGGGCCCATAGTCTAGTATTTTTAAACGGTATCATTACATTCCCTCGTTGTCACTGCTAAAAGTAGATAGCAAAACTGTTAAAAGTGGCCGTTTTTGACATACTTGCTATCTACTTCTACGAATTAATACGAGGGAATGTAGTGATGACTTCTAAAAATAGTAGACTATGGGCCCTAAAAATTCCACGTAAATTTTATTAAAATCCTTTTCTATTAACAACTTATTAAATAGAAACCTCTGAGAGCGCCACTTTCGGTGGGCTGTACAGAATTCATTTAAAACTCAGAAATTAAAGTAGGTACCTAAATATGGTAAAAATTGCAAAGCACTCACGAATATTAGCGCTACGCCATTGACCCATTGACTCGCAACTTTTATTACGGTTTTTACCCTTGCCTTTAACTCGATAGGTTGATTTAGTTTTGACCGTTTAATCTATCTTCTGTGTATAGAGTGAAACATTGAGTGTTCTCAGTGCCACGTATGAAGTCACAGAGATAGGTCAATCTTATACATTTTTCTATGAATTCAAAATGTACTTACATATTCAACGTGATTACATTTGTCAGTAGGTATTCAAACTTATCTACATGAAACTGAAAACTCGCATCATTTTGAAACGATGTTACATTTTTATTGAATATAATTCCTGACCTTGTCCCTAAATAATGAAAAGCCCAATCACTAATTGTATACCGACGTTCCACCTCACTCATAAACCCAAGTGGCTATTCCGCACAAAGGCCGTATGAACAATAACCGAATTACTCTGCAAAAATGTTAATAAAGGCCCACATTGGCAATTTTATTTTAACAATGGTCTGTATGAGGTTGTTTTTGACAAACGAACAGTGTAGATATTTTGTTACATACACTTTTGGTTTACCGGGCTTATAAATTGAAATTAAATTCCTTTGTGTGCATGAAAAAGAAAAACTATGTGAAATAATTAATTATGCTTCCGAAATTATGTTCATAAAATTCTAACAACTGTAAATTTTCATTCAATAGTATCTATGTTACTGGCAATGTGTATAATCCGGTATTGTATACAATGCCTAGGCATTGTATACAATGCCTGAAACGATCAGGCAATCTATGAAATACTATTCATTTTATACATTGCCTAGGTATTGTATACAATGCCTGCTGGTCCACCGGCAATGTATAAAATAAGTATATTTCTGTTGTCTGTTATAAAAAATAACCTCGAAAAATAACAATGTCATCAACCATGTCATCAGTTTAAATTTAAAACTATTAAATGGATATCGTCTGAATTCATTAGGAAATTTATTTAATATTTTTATAATCATTGGAAAGCAATTTCTAGAATATAATGCTGTTTTCGTCCTAGGATAGACCAGTCTATCTTTATTCTTTGTGTTAAATTTGCAGTGTTCGGACCACTTAGTAAATAAGTTCGGGTGTTTTTTGACGAAAAACAACATTCAAGTATATATGAGCAGTGTATGGTTAAAATATGGAATTTGCGAAAGTAAGGTCTGTATGAAGTCCTCGAGTCAACATCGGCTAGTCCGCGTACGCATTATTTTTATGAGACAATTAATAATCTGTTGATTTCGGTAGAGTTTCCCCAAATAATAATGCTATATCTCAAATTAGATGCCACGTAACCATGGTAAGCTTGGAGAGCTGTATTAATGTGACTTACTTTTGTTAGACGCCAAAGTGCATAAGCGAATCTATTGATCTTCTTACAGATTTTATTTACGTGAAGTTTCCAGGAGCACTGATTGTCAATAGTGATGCCTAAGAAATTTGCTACATTACATTCCTTTATTGTTACGCCTTTGCATTTAATAGTTATGTCATTGTTATTTTTCTTCCTATTATAAAATGTCATGTTATTTGTTTTTTCTAAATTAACTTTAAGATTATTTGATTCTAACCATAATATAATGTCATTATTGATTTGTTAATTTTTGTTTCATAGTTTTCTGTCTTATCATCTGTAATTACTATTGATATGTCATCAGCAAATAAGGTACAATGTTCTCGAGTAGCATTAGGTAAGTCATTTATGTAGATAAGGAACAACAGGGGTCCGAGGATCGTTCCTTGTGGAATACCTACTTTATTATCTAGTGTGTTTGGCAAAAATGTGCGTTCTTCATTTTATCAATTGTTTTATTTCCACATATTGCGATCTGTTACTTAAATAAGATTTCAGCCAATTAAGAGCAGTACCTCGTAAACCATGCAATTCGCATTTATTCAATAGTATGTTGTGTAAAACAAAATCAAATGCCTTACTCATATCAAAGTATATTGCGGTCGTTGGTATACTTTTGTCAACATTTTCTGTAACTTTTTTTACTAAATGAAAAGCTGCCCATTGGGTGGATTTTTCTTTTTGGAACGCATTTTGTTCAATTTTTTACAATTTCAATTTATTAAGATAAGAACTAATTCGTTTATGCATTCCTTTTTAAGGAATTCCGTTTCTTGATCTATAATTTTGTAGATACCTACGATGAAAAAAATAGTCAGTTGATAATATTTAGTGCATTTCGTGACCTTTTGATAATCCTAGTACCTACGTATGATCGAGGCTTAAAGAAATCGATATTTAATTTTGTCTCTACGCGTTTAAATGAAACATAGCTTTATAAAATCCCGAGATTCCAACTCAATTTCACGAAAGATGAAGACGAAATTGTTTACTACACTGATGGATGTATGAGGGTTTAAGTTGCGTCTTACGACAGAAGTATTGTGTCGTATATAAAAGACAGGATCTTTAGTTTTACATCTACAAGGTTATTTTTAGTTCATTGAAAACCTCTCGTGGGGTTGATCAGACCATCAAACTGAACAACTTTCATTATTGGACCAACCTTGAAATCGCGAAAAAAAATCAGCTATTTCATACAATTCCGATGGAGTAGGCATTGTAATTTTGTATGGAACAGCGGTTTTTTTTCGTGATTTCGAGGTTGGTCCCATAATGAAAGTTGTTCAGCTCGATAGTCTGATCAACCCCACGAGAGGTTTTCAATGAATTAAAAATTACCTTGTATATTTTGAAGTTTTAGAAATGGTTTTATCAATCAATCAACATGATTGAAAAAATTGTATTAAAACTAAAATTTCTGTGACCCTACCTCTAACTAAAGACCATTCCACGAAACGAGCTTCAAAAGAAAATATGTCCGTAGCGTGACCTTCAATAGTTAGCCTAGCTCTAGCCGCGCGCATTGACCAATGAGCTGCGAGTATTCTGTCCCTAGGAGTTCGATTCTTGGAACGGAGTATAAGCTACCAGTACCGGGGCGACCGAGCTTTGCTCGGTTATTCTAACTTATGGTTACGGTACTTAACTAACGGTTACGGTACTTAAGTAACGGCTAAACTTGTCAAAAAACATATAAAAAAAGTAAAAAGTAATCGTTTAAAGGTATAAGATAAGATAATCGCTCAATAAATAAAGAAGCAAACCTTTACTAAGCGTTCACAAAACTTAAATTTAAGAACAAGTAACTAATTAGGTACAATAGTATGAACACACATATCCAACTTTAAACCAAGCTAGGTCCTAAGCTTTACGTATGTGAGTCTAGGAATTTGCGTTCCCCGCTTATCCAGGCTTCCAGAATGCGGTAACCCACAACATAAATCAGATGCCTTACTTACAGTTTACAGCTGTATCACCTGTTATTTGCGTTGCAACTGCACTGTAAGCGCTATCGCACACGGGCAACTTTTTGTCTCTCACGTGCTTTGTATGAAAAGTTGCAGACGACCGTGTTGCTTCGTGTGCGCGCTTCCATATAAACCCGTGGACTTGATGTGAGAGACGAAACAGTTGCTGGGAGACTAAATTGCCTGTGTGCGATAGCGCTAAGTGTGCATCCTGAGTGGGGGCGAATCGCGCTTGCAGAGTCCGCAGCGGACGAAACAAAATACTCTACAATAAATGCGACTGCAGTGCAAGATGCGCCACCACTCAACACGCGCACGAGCTTAAACACACAGGCTGCATTCCGGTCAAGCGATCGGTAGGCTGATCATCTTACTAAAAACCATCTAGCGACCAGTAATAATTACGGAATCGTCGCTGTCAAACCGTTTGACAGAAGAAATCGCGTATTCGTTGCGGTCGCGTCGCGGTTACTGAGCTAAATAATACGAATTTTGGAGCATTTCCTTGCACAAACGCTCGTTTTTTTAGTTTTTTGGTTATTTGCTGGAGGCAGCACAATGAGAACCTCGATTGCTGGTATCGAGCTTGACAGCGACGATTCCGTAATTATTATTGGTCGCTGGATGGTTTTTAGTAAGATGATCAGCCTGCTCAGATCAGATCCAGACCAGATCGCAGATCGCTGCAATCTATGCGATGGATGGGATCGCAATGCACTGGTTGGCTGGTTGCGTTCCGATCCGAATCTGAGATCGGATCGCACGACCGGAACGCAACCTGTGTGTTTAAGCTCAGGAAGAACGTACAAACGGGGTTCCTAGGAGCAAAATGTGTGCAGAATTTAGAAAGTAAATAACGAGACGTCTTGTTTTGTTCTCTGGCTGAAGTATTTAAGCCTTGAGCTAAACGAATGTTCGCTTCGGGTTGTGAACTTTGTACAAATATGACATTGTGAGAGTGGTGTGCCGTCTTATTGGTGTTAACAGAGTATATCCGGAAAAATATCAAACTGAACTAATAAACAATAAATGGAAGCCCGCTAATATTTAGAAACGTTTCGCTACGAAATGTCATTTAGATGCTGATGCACCATAAAAAGGAAACCGCATTCCTAAATCATTGTACACCTGCATATACCTAGCACAAATAACAATAATATAAGTTTACGGATTTTCTCATTTTATCGTAACATTATACTTTCAATATGTGAACCTTTCAAAGCGGTCTTGTTACATGTTATCAAACATAAAAATAAAGTATCCAATCACAAGTAAAATATCTGGACAAATATTGAGACAGCGAATGAGAAAACGTCGCTTACTGGATCAAATACAATTCATCGTTTCAACAAACATTATTTGTAACGTTTTAGCGATCAAAACCTGTCTAGAATATTGAGAAAAAAAAACACCTAAAAACATGGCGGGCAAACGCAGAAAAATAAAATAGGTTTACTTTTACATTCGCGTATAATATTCACTATATTTTTTTATTCATTAACCGTAAATAGTAACTGTTAAAACAAATCGATTTGTCTTCTTATTACCACCCAAAAGGAACGAAGCATCAGAAAACGCTAAAATAAACCTTTTAGAAACTCATTAGGTTCCCGCAATTTGCAGTTGTGGACAGACATAATAGGCCACGACGAACGTAGGCCAAAGCAAGACATATCCTTCTTTTTTTATGCACAACGGGATACTGCTTGACCTTTACCACATCTGATGTTAAGTGACGATAAGGCTGAAGTTGGAAGTGCACTAAACCCGGAATCCTCATTACTGAGGAACTGGCTATCCCTATAACTGCCGGAACATAACAATTTTTAAATTGTTGTTGTAGCGTCAGACTTAGGTAAGATGGTGATAGCTAGCCAGGCGGACTTGAAATAAGACCTACCACCAACCAAACCAAGTACAAATTGTACCCCCCCTGGGTATCGAACCCGGGACCCCTGCGACTTACACGGGTGGGACGAACCACTAGACCGCAGAGGCGGCGCCTTCATTAAGTTACCGCATTCCTTACGGACAGGAACATATTGCAAAAAAGTGAATTTGAATCCACTATATGACTAATCTCCTCATAAGTTGCAAAATTTTAACTAAGTAATAAAAAACGAGACGGTCAAGTCTCGACCCGTTTCAAGAGCTGTCGAAAGCACACACTAAAATTATATTCAGCGTCATCAATCAAATATCTTAATTGAACATGACATAGGTTATGTGTATCCGAATAGGTAAGGTTGTAGTTGTAGGTTGTAATATAGAAATATTTCGAGTTGTTACTCAACGCAAGTCATGGTTTGACTACTTGTGGAACTTGGAAAGTTGGTTTGGTCTACCACCTACTAAAGGCATACGCCCACCTACGGCCCAACTTTAAAATGCCGTGTACAAAATTTCAATAAAATTAAAAAAACCGGCCAAGTGCGAGTCGGACTCGCGCACGAAGGGTTCCGTACCAAAAAACGGCAAAAAATTACGTTTGTTGTATGGGAGCCCCCTTAAATATTAATTTTATTTTGTTTTTAGTATTTGTTGTTATAGCAGCAACAAAAATACATCATCTGTGAAAATTTTAACTGTCTACCTGTTGTCGTTATTAATATCGAGCAAAAAACGGCCAAAAACACGTTTGTTGTATGGGCGCCCCCCTTAAATATTATTTTTATTCTGTTTTCAGTATTTGTTGTTATAGTGGCAACAGAAATACATCATCTGTGAAAATTTCAACTTTGTAGCTATCACGGTTCATGAGATACAGTCTGGTGACAGACAGACAGATAAACAGACAGACAGACGGACAGCGGAGTCTTAGTAATAGGGTCCCGTTTTTACCCTTTGGGTACGGAACCCTAAAAATCATTACCTATATTATTTAATATGAATAATGCAATTAGAATTATTATGTAATAAACTTTCAAAGATTTTTATCATTTATCACCCCAGTGACGTTGATCTAGCTAGGTACGGAAAAATCTCGTAAATAATCGATTCGATATAAAAATCGATACGAACAAAATATATTTGATTGTCGTTTGTTTGTTTTGTTTTGTATTGGAAGTGTTTTGCAGTAAATGTGTTTTTTCTCGTGCATCCTTTACTTTTTGACCCATTTTACGCTAATGGATTCCGAGTCTCCGGCCCTATCCCGAACATTGGAGTTAGGCCCCGCTATTTTATATGACGATAATCTGGAATGGAAACTGCCCACTTGACTCTCGCACGCATTGGATTCTGAAAGCAGCTCCGGTTAGTTTATTTAAAGTAAACAACATTACATTTAGTTAAAATTGACTTCGAGTGACTAAAACGATAAAACAAATACCTCTGATATGAAAATTGTTGAAATAAATTGTGGCCATACCGACGAAAAAAAAGTCGTTTTATGTAAAAAATGTGACTTATTTTCTTAACCAACATTCAGTTTATTGAGTTTTGACATGCCATGCTTTCATTTAATGCACAATTCGTCTGTGTACACCGTGGGCCGGGACTTCTATAAACCCATGGGCATGGTCCTTTATTTAACACTGTTCTATTATACCATTCACAATAATGTGATGATGTTTTTTCCGCTCTATGACGTTATTAAGGGCCAAAGTTATGTAGATCGAACGATTACGTCGTTTTCGAATATTGGCCGTTATCGCCATTCTTTTTTTGTAGGCCTTCTTTATACAGGGTGACCCAAAACTTTGCCACACGGAGGGAAACACACATAAAATATTGTAGATAGGATATTTTACCGAATAAAGCCTTCATTTTGATTTTAAAAATAATTGGAACTGCATTCAAAGATTTCTTAACAAATCGCATACGATACGATACAATACGTAATAATTAAAATTAAAATGTTCTATTTCATGGTCTGTTGTTTTATTGTCTTTGTTTATGATGCTGTGTTACTCAAGAAAAAATAATTCTAATGAATAACCCTTTCGGTCGACATCGCAAAAACAGAAGATTTTTTTTATATTTGGTGGGTTCGATTCCTGGTTAAAGCGGGTGATTATACAAAAATCTTTGAATGCCTTTCCCATTTATTTTTCAAATCAAATTGTTTAAGAAAAAAACAAAAAACTGACTTCACAAAACCTACCTCTAAAAAGCAAGAAATAATATTCGTAATAATAAAAACACGTCTATTGAAGTCGGGTGGGGCTGGAGTACAAATTCCTTTTTTTATTCTAATAGCCCCACCCGACTTCAATAGACGTGTTTTTATTATTACGAATATTATTTCTTGCTTTTTAGAGGTAGGTTTTTTGAAGTCGGTTTTTTGTTTTTTTAAACAATTTTTAATTTTTTAATTTTTAGTGTAGGTGGTACCTTTTGTATTAGGTAGTGTAGGTATATTATTTAGGTAGAAAAATCGGCTCAGCCAAACGTGAGTTAATCGCGGAGAAACATACATACATGCGGGTCAAACTGAGCATTTCCTTTTTTAAGTCGGTTAAAGAACTACACTTAAGATATCCCTTTTCCAGCAAAAAAATAATTATCTTATTCAGTTCATTAATTATACGACTGATCATCGAGGTAGTTCACACAAAATCATACTATTTTCGTGCTTTTTTCAAGGTTACTTGAAAAGTACTGAACCGATTTCAAAAAGTCGGTAAAAATAAAGTATATTTCCTTTCGTCAATATTTAAGGTACTTTCCTTCCATGTGGTAAAGTTTTAGGACACCGGCTATACTAGCTTAGCTGCTACTACTGGCTGTTTGTACTCCGCATCGACATGACCTCAAAAACGTAATAATAAAAAGTCTTACCTGTCCATCTTTGTTAGAATCGGCCCTCTTCCGTAGTCCATCCCATATCTTAATCATAACTTCGTGTGTCTCGGTGTGCTTCGCGTCGCCAGGCTTCCAACCCCGTTGACTGCAGATTTTCTGTTTGAAAATTGTTACATTTATACATTCAAAGAGTTACATTTAAACTAAAAGCAATAAGCTCCACTTCCAGGAAACGGACAGATGTGACAGTGTCGCTTCGACGTGACGTTTTATTGGAAATATTTTAAAATGTTGTCGGTGGAAAGTTGGAAATGGAAATGGTGTCAGAATTTACGATGGAAGTCGGCTGAGATGTTTTTGTTGTGGATAAAGAGGATGAATAGTTACATTTTCTATTACATTCTCTATTTTCTCATGTTTGTTTTAGCCTCAAAATTAATCATTTGAATTTCTATTTGGTATTAGACAGTAACTTACCTCTATAGCCAATTCAAAGTCTTTTCTTTCTATTGTTCCACTTTGATTGACATCTGTAACAAGAAAAGTCATTGAAAACTTGGTAATTGAAAAGTTACAAGGGAAGAAAAATTCTAATGATCTGTTTCACAAGCTATGATTACGCACTAACTTCTGGTTTAATTTTAAGATGGAACAAAGTTTACATGAAGTTATCTAAAATTTAAACTTAATTGGACTTTGTGAAAGGCCCTATTTGGACCAATTAAAATCCAGTAATAAGATTTTTATTTTACTATTATCTAACTGTATATTTTTTAAAACATTGCAAAGCTTAGTCAAAAGATGCGATTTAGACTCAATATCTAGAGCTAGACTATCTAGCAAGATTTTCAGCAATTGTACCTAAAACTAAGATACCTACTGCCTACTTGAAAGCTAAATATTGCAAGGTCTTTCATTTGCTAAATCTACCATTTATGCAAATAATGTAAATTGAAACAACTTTTGTTCTTTTATCATCAACTTTCTCGCTTACTTCCAGCTAGCGGGCATGGCAACGATGCCCATGAGTTATTTGACAATCTTCTATAACGTTTGTACCTAAGTCAGTACAGATCAAAAATCTATCCATTAATATGCAAGAACTGATGCTGATTCTAAGCACATACTTCACGTAATCCTTAAATAAAGTAGTTTTACTCTCAAGACGGAACTTTTGCCAATCCACTTGTAGTTTTAGTGTTGCTAAACTCTAAGGATACTTTCCAGTTAGTAAAAGTGCAGATTTTAGTATTTAATGTATGTGTTACTGTAAAACCCCGAACTTATGTAAATCCTAAGATTTGCTAACTCTTAATGGTAAAAGTTCAAACTGTTCTGTGATAATCATTCATTTCGAACATTTACTACCATTTACTCGGTAAATCTTAGATTTCACCTCAGCGACGAGGTAAATGCTGAAATATATTTATTATGAAGGTGTTTTAAAATTGTATTTTAATTATTACTAACTAGCGGTTGTCCGCGGTTTCACCCGCGTGGCTCCCGTTCCCGTTCCCGTAGGAATATCGGGATAAAAAGTATCCAATGTTTTAATCTAGGCTATCAACTATCTGTGTGCCAAATTTTGACCAAATCCGTCCAGTAGTTATTGCGTGATTGAGGAACAAACATCCAAACATCCATACCCACAAACTTTCACATTTATAATATTAGTAGGATTAATTCATCAAACCATAATAATTTATACAAAGGATTTGACTGACGGGTAATTTTATTGTAATGTATGTATGGCTTAGAAATACTCCTACAAGATGACAATGAAAAATATTTAAGGATTTAATTGATAGGTAATTTGAAATAAATTACTAATTTATCATGGCTAATTCACTGTTTTATTAAAACAATCCAATATTTACCAACCGTCATTGGTTAAACCTAACATGTACCAAACTCTAATGGTAAAAACCCGAAAAATGGTCTTCGTACAGTAATATATGTAGGTACCGCATTTGACATTCTTGATTCTTGAATCTTTGTTGCTCTTGAGTTATTTGAAAACGTATACTGAGACAATCCATGTAGCTTGAACAAAGCTTCAGGATCTTTATCTTCCCTTATCCTCCTATTATTTAATTTATTTGTATAGTACTTTTAAAATTGAGTCATGAGATGAAGTTAAGATCACAGAATAAAATGTTACTTTTTTTAATATTTTTTATCTTTTACCTTTGTATCGAATGATGCTGCGTTTACACAGTACCTAATTTACACATTAGAACTTAAATTTTATTTCTTAAATTAATTAAAGGGTTAAAAAAGTTTTCAATAAAAAAACCATAGACATAGAAAAATTTCGATTAACTTTATGAAAAAAACTTACCGAAAAATACATTAAAAACGAAGAGAAGTTTCTTCCTTCTGAATTCAGAGACGGACATTTTTATATAATCTGTAACAAAGAGATAATACCATTTTAATGTTTGGATAGGTATGTAGGTATATTTTTTATATAAAACAGGTCATTCACAAATATATTAATAAATAATTGTACACTTCTTAAAAAAATGTAAGACAGCGTTTTTGAATAAAATCGCCAAATAATTCAAAGTTATTTATGCAATCCCTAAAAAAATATCTGTAAATGAGTTAATTGTAATATTATACAAGACGTAAAATCCTTTACCAGAGTAAACCCATTTATGAGGGATCAGGGCGATTTCAAACTGCTTTCATTAACATAATGAATATTAAATCGTAATATTGCAAAATTAAAAACGCAATATTTCAGTGGCCAAGAAGTATTTGCTGAATACTTTACAACGTGTTACAAAAAAAACCCCTAATGCCGATTATAGTAGATAGAGACCATCAAACGAAAGAACTTTTACTATGGGACCAATTCTGAAATCGCGAAAAAAAATCTGATGTTTCATATAAAATTAATAACGAAAATATTAAAATGTATAACACAGATTTGTTTTTCCTGATTTCAGAGTTGGTCCCATAGTAAAAGTTGTTCAGTTTGATGGTCCCTATCTACCATATTAGGCATTAGGGGTTTTTTTTTGTAACAAGTTGTGTAATGTATGTAGGAATACTATTGAGTAGTATGTCATCAGTTCATATTAGGTATGTAAGGATGATTTTAACTGAAATGTGCTACAGTCCGAAGGATCTACTAGTGTTTAGTTAATTAGGCCCACAAAAGTCGATCAAATCTTACAATCACAAGAAATAGCGAACAAAAGATTTCGATTTCTCACCATTTTTATTTACCTTTTTGTAAAAATTAAAGGATTAAGAGACAATCTCATAATTTAATCCTAAACTATAATTAGCTACTTACACATTGTGTTTGGGCAAATTTAGTCCACTTCTCATTTGGTCCACTTGGTCCATTTCTCATTTGGTCCATTTCGTGGAACGTCCATTTCGCATTTAGTCCATTTCGCAGAACGTCCATTTCGCATTTGGTCAACTTTCACACAAATATGGGAGAAGGTAAATCATTTTGTTTCTGGTCTTTTTACATAAATATACTCCTATATCGTTTATGGAGAATGTTGTTAACTTCTATATTTTCACTTTTTGATATATTTTTCCTTCTTATTACGTCACAAAAGTACCAGGAACACAATACTTTGGTTGTAACTTTCTCCATATTTATGAAAAACAAAAAAAAACAAAAAGTTATTGAAAATAATCATTTTAGCAATTAGATAAATGTTTTGTGCTTGTAAAAGAGGAAATTTTAAAAATTGGACTAAATGCGTTCTGCGAAATGGACCAAATGCGAAATGGACGTTCCGCGAAATGGACCAAATGCGAAATGGACATTCCGCGAAATGGACCAAATGCGAAGTGGACGTTTTTTAGGCAAGTGGACCAAATGAGATGTGGATCAAATGCGCCTAAACGACACATTGCAGTAAAAAAATCCGTTAATTATAAAAATGTATGATGTTTTATTTCCTCGTAACTACCAAAAATAAATTACTAAATCATTATATTAGTTTTAATTAAAATCCTTAAAAATGCTGTAAGTATAAAAGCCTTCAATATTTCTGAATAAAAATAATTGATCACTGGAAAATGAAAAATTTCCAATTTAACAATTTCAGTAATTGATGGTAATAAACGTAGTTAGTAAATTTCAATCAATCAATACGTTTGAACAAATATTTTTATATACACTTTTAAGACATCCGCGCGTACAGTTCATTAGAAATAAAACACTTTTTACGGATTACAGCGCGTATATTGGTTAATTCAGATAGTATTTTAGAATTATTTAGTTTTGATTTGTTGGTATTTTGGGTTTCCCGACGTTTCGATACCTTTCCAGGGGCCGTGGTCACGGTACCGACTGAATTAAAAAGCTGCTCATATTTTTATGAAATTACTACTGGGAACTATATAAGAATGCATTAAAGTTTATTAAATTATTTTATAGCTGTGTTCTGATTTTAATAATAATTATTGAGTTAAATTGATTAAAATTAATTAGAAAATACGATCTAGTTACTGAATCTACCACCAGTTCACAAATTGGGAGGCCTCTCAGAGAAAGAACTGGCGAAGGAAACTCGGAGAGGTTGTGTCGACCTCCCTTTTGATCCCCCATCTACAAAACGAACTAATTATATCTTTAGATCCTGCAGTGTGAGATTTGGGATGGGATTTTAGTTGATGAATTATGGGGTCCCAAGCTGGTGGTACTCTGCAACCATCTTATCTATTGAAATTTGGATATTTGTTGATTTCAATAGCCTCGCGTAGCATTCTGGGAATATATCTATGTTCTTTGGCAAGAATTTGTAGTTTGTCAAATCTAATGTAATGGTTGAGTCCCTTTGAAGCATGTTCACACACTGCAGACTTGACATCGCGCTTATTCTTCATGTCAGCTTGCACTTGACAGGTCGTAATAATTGGTTTATCTTCTTGACCACGGCCCCTGGAAAGGTGTCGAAACGTCGGGAAACCCAAAAATCCAACAAATCAAAACTAAATAATTCTAAAATAACATCTGAATTAACCAATATACGCGCTGTAATCCGTAAAAAGTGTTTTATTTCTAATTAAATATTTTTATACTTAATTATGGTAAACGATGTATGTTCTTTATAATTACTTATAAAAGTATAGTTACATCGAAACCGACAAAGACATAATTAAAAAACCGGTCAAGAGCGAGTCGGACTCTAACCCCGAGGGTTCCGTACCATCATAATTGCACCATCAAACCACACTGCAGAGTAGAATAATAAAATTAGTATTGCAGTTTTAGGTCAGCGCCATCTCTTGACCGATAGTGGAACTAATGTTAACTTTTTAGAAATGTGATAATTTCTAAAAAAGTGTGCTATATTGAGACATCGTTTTATTTTTCCTGTAATCTTTATATAAACTGCTATCACGTAAAATTATTTCAGATTTTTCTCTTTGCACACTTCGGAGATAGGGGGGGGGGGGGAGGGGAACGGTATTTTTTTTACATTTTTCATCATAACTCAAAAACTATGCGGCCTAAAACAAAAAGAAAAAATTAATAAAAACGTCCAAACTGCGTTCTTTCATATGATACCCCACATGCTCTAGTAGCCCCACTTCAAATTTTTAAGACCCCTTTTGAGTCCCTGTTGTAAAAAAGATATTTATTTTTTTATTTATTTCTTATTTGCAAAATAGTTGGGCAAATGTCATATTAAACTATTTCAAATTTCAAGTTGATACCATTAGTAGTTCTCGAGATATCTAGCTGTGACAGACAGACAGACAGACTGAGTCACACCATAAGGGTTCCTTTTTTACCATTTTGGTACGGAACCCTAAAAATGGTTTTATTTCGATTCCCTTTCACATTAAAATACCTTTTTTTTTCATTTGTTTCACCCTCGAAGTTCAGTTGTTGAGTTCAGTGAAATTCAACAGCAAAAAATATGTCGTGTAATGATGTCATATTTTTCACTGCTGAATTTCAAAGCATATTTAAATTTGTTTTTGGAGAAATTTACATGCAGAGACTAGCGATACAAGGCAAAATGGATAATATTGTTTTTATAAAAATAATTACATCATATTATTTGTAAATTCAAATCATAAACTTGGTTACTTTTTCTACTACTCATTACATGATCATTATCCTTTGTTCGGTTAAGGACAGATTCGGTTTAGGACAGATTAGATTTACGACAGATTCTGTTTAGGACAGATCTGGCAAGAAAAATGTTTTTAGCCAACGAGTGAGACTCGTTAATTACCAGGTAATATAACTAAATAGCCTTAAAACATTAAAGAAGATAATTTTTTTGTACTTTCAGATCTAATAAAACAACCAAAAGGTAATGAAAATTTCGTATAATGGAAAATAACAGCGAAGGCTGCTAAGACAGGGAACTAGCCCGCGGCTGTGTTTTGGAATTTCACGGCGATTTGCCAACAAAACAATTTGGAGACACAAAGGTTTGCCGTGAGCAAGTCGAGAGAACTATTTTCAAAGCCCAATTTTCAGTTCAATATGAAAAAGCAACGACAAAATGTCGCTAAATAAATTGGTCCTTTGTGGAACGGAACGTGTGAGTTCGCTGGATTACTAACAATTTTAAATACGTTCTGTGATATTAAACGAAATCGCTTTTTTATGAAATTACATTGTTCATCAGTAGTGTAACATTAAACGTCTTGATACTTTCGATGTTGATAATGGTATCACAGTAAGTATATCTAATCTAGGTACTATGCATAGTGAAAATAAAATGGGGGACTTCTACTTTACATAACACGCTGAAATTTTAATTATTTGGTTCCCGCCGTGTGGTAGTTCCACTCATGATTACAAGCAACTTTTACTATGGGGCCAACTCTCCCGCTCGCAAAAAAAATCAGCTGTTCCATACAAAAGTGCAGTACCTACTCGACCTTAATGTATGGAACAGCTGATTTTTTTTGCGAGCAGGAGAGTTGGCCCCAAAGTAAAAGTTGCTTGTAATCATGAGTGGAACCACCCCACGGCGGGAACCAAATGATCAAAATTTCAGCGTGTATATGTTCAGTTAAATATAAACTACCATTTGGATTATGTTAGTGCTAGTTGCTATGGGTGCTCTAGATCTCGCGACAGGAAGTTGGCAAAGCACATGCCAATCATGCTAACTTTCAACGATAAAAGCTTTTTAAAAAAAAGAAAAACCGCCTTCAAAAACCTGAAAATAAAACCAAAAACAGCTTCAAAATTAAAAAGCACTAAAAAGCAATAAATAATATTCAAATCACCAATACGCATATCAATTTTAATAAAAAAACGTCTTTGGAAGTCGGGTGGGGCTGGAGGACAACTTTTTTTTAATTCCAAAAGCCCCACCCGACTTAATTAGACGTTTTTTTATTAAAATTGATATGCGTATTGGTGATTTGAATATTATTTATTGCTTTTTAGTACTTTTCAATTTTGAAGCTGTTTTTGGTTTTATTTTCAGGTTTTTGAAGGCGGTTTTTCTTTTTTTTTAAAAACTTTTTTTATTTTCAAATTTTTTGTGGTATGTAAGCGTGTAATATTCTTTAACTGTATATGTTTTCAAAATGCCTATAACTCAATTTCCAAAGGAGTTCCGTTATGCCTTCTTAGTCTAAGTCTAGTCCAGAACGTAGCAAACAGACCATAGCTCTGTTTGTTTTGGATTTTCATAAGCCTACCAATCACAGTACATATCCTATTTGAGTTTGAGGAGTTCCCTTGGAAATCTTCGAAATCCAAGGTTCAATGTCAATGAAATTAAAAGAACAACACTTAAGGCATCCCTTTTCCAACAAAAAAATCAGCTCATTCGGTTCATAAATAACAAAGTCGTCAAGATAATTAATGCAAAATCATAGTATTTTCAGGATTACTTGAAAATTACTGAACCGATCTGAAAAATAAATAGATGGGACCAGTTTGCGAGAAAATTAGACTTAACAAAGAAGGAATCATCAAAATCGGTCCATAAATAACGAAGATAAACGCGAACAACGATAAAAAAGTCGTCAAGATAATTAATGCAAATTCATAGTATTTTCAGGATTACTTGAAAGCTACTGAACCGATCTAAAATAAAATTAAATGGAACCATCTCGCAAGAAAACTCAATCAAACAAAAAAAGAATCATCAAAATCTATCCATAAATGACGAAGATATGCGCGAACAACGATAAAAAAAACATACAATCGAATTGAGAACCTCCTCCTTTTTTGAAGTCGGTTAAAAACCAAAACTAAATCCTTACCGTTTCAGTTTCGTTTACAAAAAAATACTCGCTTTAGTTTTGTTAAAATTGTTGAAAGCTATGCCTAGGGAGCCTAAGATGCCAATCTTGGTAAATTTAAATGAGAATTCTAAAGCTAAGCCAAAGATTTTTAGATAACCTAACTAAATGACAACGTTACGGTTTTGGTCTTATCGTTCAGGTACAACATTGCTAATGTTCAAAGGTTCTGTTTTTCCTGCCCTATAGATGAGGCAGTCCTCATAATATATGCTTTTTGCCTTCTTGCGTTATGCACATTAGCCGTATGTAAGTTTTTACTCATGAAGAGAAGAGTATAATGAAATGAACGTCGTTAAAAAAATCTTTGCGTTGTATTAACAAAGAAAATGCCCGGTTTCGTTTCTCTACCATGTAATTACTAGGCGCTGGATTGAAAGGCGGTGCGAACCGTAATTAATGCTCCGTTAATGAAAGCCTTTCAAAGTGTAAACGTGGGAAAATGTGAGTGATTCACCTTATTTGTATGATATATTATGATTATTAATCGATACCCTACACAATACAGCGCTAGAGTGGTAATAATAAACCAGACTAAACAGATGTTGGCACGTTGAAATTTGATGCGTATTAAAAACAAGTTCTTAGCAAAATCCAGAAAGACTCTAAATGGGTTTTCTTCTTTGGTATATACCAAGCTAGCTCAGATTCTAGTGAAATTGAAAGTGAAAAAATCTTTATTCAAATAAGCTCACATAATAAGCATTTTTAAATCGTCAATTCTTTTACGCTACCACCCATTATGACGTCCTTTAGCTGACAAAAAAATGGGTGCAAAAAACTTGTCAGATTTATCAGATGGAACGATATTTACAAATAAAGGTACATATCGTTTCGAGACTTTAAATTAACAAAGATTAACAAATAAATAACATTATTTAATTAGCTCATTTATTAATTAATTTAAAATTTCTTAATCAATTTACAGGGTTCAAGCTAAATTCAAAAGATTAAAGTTATTATTAGTCTAGGCTGTTACGAAAAACATACAATTCAATATGCGTTAAGATAGGTAGACAAAAGCAGACAGAGTATCGGTAGTACCCAGTTGGTAACTACATCTTACAGGGCAAATGTTTATTTATCCCTCATATGGACAATAAAAAAAATATAAAAAAAACATTTCATACATACATACATACATATGTATACTCCTGTATCACGCCTGTTTCCCATGGGGGGTAGGCAGAGACTATGGATCGCCACCTGCTACGATCCTTGCACACTTCTTTCGCTTCATTCACATCCATCAGTCTTTTCATACATGCCCTGCGGTTTTTGTATCTGCGTACAGCCTTTTTTATTTCACAAACAAAATGTTTGAATGAATGAATGAAATGAATGAATGAATGAATGATATATTTGAAACTTAGAAGTAGCCTCATAGTAACATTCAAACTTTGAAATCGTCGGTCAGGAATTAATTAAAAGGATAAATACAATTCAAGGTCCTACCGCTAAGTATTGTTTCTAACTACAAGTAATTCATATGAATTAATACAAATGAAAAGCTCTTTATTAGTTCGAGAACCGCAAACATTACAAGTTACTGCAAACATACAAAACAGGGCCACATGGTATCAAAGTAGAATTTGGGTTATTTGTCTGAACTAATTCTAAGCAACTTTATTTGACTACTAGACTTGATGGGTGGTTAGGGTGTACTAGTAAACTACAACAGTCTTTTGTTTTCGCTATGACTTATTATAGTTTGCAACTAACCGCCATGGTAACAAATGAGCAAAGAATGGAAGCTCTTTTATAGCTCATTTATTACACAGCAAGTATTAAATTCTATTACAACACATAATAATGTCACAAATCACATTTGCAAGAATTATTGCAATGCCAAATAAGATATTTGCGTCATAGGATACTAAATTACAAAAAATATCAAAATTAAATCACTACATTAAACCGTATTGTCTTTGGTCTCAGCCTGCTTCTTTATGGAACGAAGGGGAAAATACTTTTCAAATACTTTTTTTACATTATTATTAAATACTTGTCACGTGAAGCAATAAAACAATTTTACACTCCATATGAGTGTAGTCCAATATTCTTTGTTTCCCAAAATAAAGAACCTAAAAATTACAAATAGTTTTATAGAAACAGTCCGTTTTATAGTAAATGGATTGAAGGCCCTACGTACACATAAGCTACTTGCATACCTGCGAAGGTTCTTTGTTACTTGGTTTTAGCCAAAAGCTTACATCCTTTATTAATATTACTTCGTTAATCACATTTACTTTGAACTTTGAAACTGATAGAAACCGTAGAAATACGGTTTTTGTAATTTTTCACAATTTAGTAATCACATTACTTCGCTTGACGACTCTTTTTTCTGGACCACTGAGCAAATAATCACTACTTCTGGACTAACCACAGAGAAAGCAATAACTATGTACGTACAGAGAGTAGAAAACGTTCAAAGACGTCCAAAATAAAAATTTGAAATAGTTTCGAATTTAAAATAGTGAAATAAATTTTTACTCTGGGGAAAGAGGTTGCACGGCCTCGTTACATACTTTGTCACATCTACTTGTGATTTAATAAATCGTAAGTTTGATCTCAATCTAAACGTTTACAATACAAAATACGAATTCCCACAGTACTTGGTTGATCTTCATACGTCAGCGTAACCAACATAGGTACCTTATATCTGAATTAATTCTGTTTGGGGAGATTGCAGGCTCCCATTGTTAGCACGGGTAGGTAATTGGCATAAAGACATGCTTTGGGTTGCTCTATCGTACATACTGGCACCACAGAATGCAGACTGGCAATATTGACGTTTCTCCTCGAACTGTCCGTTCCAGAGTTTACTAATTAAAATATAAATAAATATATTTTGCAATTTATTCATTTTATTGCTCTCATAGTCAGGTTAAAATTACTAAGATTACAGACAGTAAACGGACGAAAGCATACAAAAGGCGGCCTTATGACTAAGGAGCAATCTCTTAAGAAGTAGTTCGTCGTAGAAGTGACAAGAAGAAAGTGTTAGAGGTGGAGTAGGTAATTATAGGAAAAGAGACCTACATATAAATATAAAGGGAGAAATGTCTTTTTTTTTAACACTTTTAACACTATTAACTTTAATGTTTATTATCAGAGTAAGACAAAAATAGATAAAATTATTATTTCAAAAAATCAACAAATGTTATTTTAGACAAAAGTACCATCTTACCCATAATATCATGTCAACTAAAATGATTTTTACTTGGAAAGGAAAGTAATGAATTTCGGTGATACATCACGCCTTTTCATTTCGACACTCGAAAAAATTACAGCAATTTGTCTTGACTATTATTGGAATTTAGTAGGTCATCGATTTTCATACTTGGCCAATGTAGGTATAGGTACCTAGTAAGCTTTCAACTGGTACATATATCTTAGTAGTATTTTGCTTGGAGTACCACTTTTCTGTGACATTACACTAAAACGTTATAAAAACCATTTTGCAGCTGTGTTTAGTTTTATGGAAATTGTTCATTTTAATCCCCTGAGTTTCGTTGGGTTAAAAGTCATACAGAATTCAATAGGTAGTTTATATTTTGATAGCCAACCACTTTTAATCTAAGTGCTTTTTGGCGTTCCGGAACAGAGTCAGTGAACCATACAACGAATATTGCCAATAGAAAATCAAGTGGGTTTTAGTGGTTCTTTTTTAGATGACACACTGTTTTTTTTAATATTAGACTTTTAATAACATTTTGAGTGACGTATTATTCATGAGTAACAATATTTGGATAAATGTACTGTCCACGGAAATGCTGACCAAAACATTTCATGATTTTTAGTGTGCTATACGGAAAATTTGACGTCATGGAGTACACAGAACAGAGCGAAGCATTTATGCCTTGGTGGTGAAAAGGCTTATGGCTGACTCCTATAACTGTTAGTGGGAGCTAAGCAAAAAGTTAGTACGTATACCCTTGTTCCTATATGGTGCTGTGTATGAGTTTAGCAAAATTTTCTTGAAATCGAAAACTATTAGTTATACTGCTCATAGTCAATGCGAGTGAAAGAGAGAAAACGATACATTTCGACATCAAGTACAGCTTTCATTTTGTAACTCTGGTAAATAAAATACTTTAGGTTAGGATGTTTATTTTCGTGCTTGGATGCTATTTTCTATTTTTCTATTTATTTATTTATTTTTGTTATTAGTATTTCCTCAGTTCAACATATACATATTTTCAATATTTATAGATCTTTAAGTACCCACCACACGATATAATCTGCTTACTTAAAAGCTTTCCCGCTTATATTTTAGCGGTGCCATTAAAATGGTCCAAAAATTGTTTTGCTTTAACGAACCCTCATCACTTGTCCAGATTCCTTTCAGCATCTCGGTTTGAAAATCCTTTTAAATATGTTTCCACCATGATTTTCAACCGAAGGCAAAAATAGGATCGGCGCGATACCAATGGTCTTTATGTCGCTTGCCCATAGTAAGATCATATCTAAGTTAATTCTTGTCTTGACCAGACTATGACTATATAATATAAGTAGGTATTAAATAAATAAAAGTAAGTAAGTCTAAAACCTCACCAAAATTCGCTAACATTTTTTCACTTTAAACGAACATATTTTTTTATTTCGAAGATATAGCAAAAAATTGTTAATTTATTATAATTATTCCACTTAACTTACTGACAGATAGTTTTATAGAATTTTATGTTTAATTTTTAAATTAGTCCAGAAGATAGTGCTAATAGTTAAAAACGCAAGCTCAGTTTGGACTTTTATATTTAAACCATAAAAAAATGCCTCATTCAATTATTCGACAAAGGACAACAATACTAAAATTATAAGGCTAAAATTATAGAGCTTATAAATTATAAAAGTAGATATAAACGTTTTATTATTATTATAATTTGTGTACAAGAGCACGTGTGGCAGTGAATTTGTTTCAGTGTGTACGTGCGAGAGGGGCATTAAATATTTACATATTAGATTATTCCCAGTTGTGGAATGACAATTCTCCCGGTTCGAAGTTTGTTATGCCATTGTGTGAGGATTTCACGAGATTTGAAGAGTTGCCGTTCCAATACAATTTACAAATTGTTAGGAGAATGTTTATATGTTTAAATACCTACCTATCTCGATTATTATAGATATCTTATTAGATTTTGAGGAGTTCCTTTGTGTGTCTTTGAAGTCCAAGGTCTAATATTAATGAAATTAAAATAAGATAACATTAAAGGTATCCACTCACTGACGTCCATTATACATGGACGTCAGTGTATCCACTCTTTCTAACAGAAGAGAAACATCTAAATAGGTTCATAAACGACCGTTTCCTAAATTAAAAAAAAACCGGCCAAGTGCGTGTCGGGCCACGCGCAGTAGGGTTCCGTAGGTACATTTTACCATACCATATTTTAATACCACTATCATTTTTCGTCTGAAAAAATAACTTTGTTTTTCACAGTGTTTGTATGAATGACAAAGTTATATTTGCGGTTTTGGAAAATGTACTATATCTCAAAAACTAATTACTGTATCTCATTCAAACCAATTTTCGTTGAAAGTGTTTATTAAGATCTATAGCTTATATTTTTTTTAGATTTTTCACCCTCTTACTTTAAAAGTTAAAGGGGGGGGGGGGACACACATTTTACCACTTTGGCGGCATATATCTTTCAAACGGTTGACTTTGAAAAAAATTGGTCTTAGGAACCTCAATGTTATTTTTAAAGACCTATCTATAAACACCCCACAAGTATTGGTTTGATGAAAAAAAATATTTTCAGTTTCAGTTCCATGTATGGAGAGCCCCCCCTTAATCTTTCATTTTTTATATTTTTATGTTTAAATCGTAAAGCGGTTTACAGAATACACCTACCTACTAAGTTTCAACCATGTAGTCCTAATACTTTTGGAATAAAGTGGCTAGTGGTAACATACGGACGGACAGACAGACAGACAGACAGACAGACAGACAGACAGACAGACATGACGAATCTATAAGGGTTCCGTTTTTTGCCATTTTGGCTACGGAACCCTAAAAAGCGACGCAGACAATCAGCGGATAATCGGCGGACATACAAAAAAAAGCATAGACGACCAGAGATCGTCCTCCTTTTTTGAAGTCAGTAAATAGCAAAGATTTTTTGCTGTGGTGATTCATAGTTCCAACGGCGCATGATACTTTTGGTATGGTTAGATCATATGATGAGTATCAGAGTACTTTACGGGTTGAGTTTAATTCAAGTATACCTTCTCTTCTCACTAAACCAGTATGTTGTATTGATCGTAAACATCTTCATACATCTACATTAAAAATTTTCAGAACATTTACCTACAAAAATATTCAAAGTATCGCATGATCAGTGAACAAACGCAAAGTGTTTCCATTTCGTCGATTTCCCTTACGCACAAAATTCCTCACGTTACCAATATTTTTATTTTACGCATATATCGGCTCTTTGTCGCAATTCTCACTTCCCGCACAGACGTAGCAATTGAAAACCGTAAATGGAATGCGTTTCGCTTACTCATTCAAAGCATCCAGCAGTGGGATATAAGTTGTTGCTGCCTGTATTCTTCCAACACCTTGAGCCACGCTTAGAATACAAAATAGCTGTATTCCTGTATCGTAATAAATGTTCGTTCGTTGCCAATTCGAAAGACGAACTGGCGACTTATAGAACACGATAAACCTTGCACGGCGTTCTCACCGATTTATCTTTGGGCAGTCAACGTAAATCTGACTTTTTATTTCGTTTTTCTGCTTACTTTTATTGTAAACGGAACAAACAGCAAGTGTAGAAGACATCAATTCGTGACTTTACTTTAAAAAAAGGAGATTTTATTCTTGGTGATAAGAATCGTGATTGTACGATGTGTTTAACAGCTATTGTAGGTATACTTTCTTAACGTATAAATAAAGCCTGATGGTCTACTCAAATGGCCAATTTTCTATTCTTTCGCTAACTTAAAGCTTACTTAAAAAATAAGCAATTAGACGATCAAGTCACACGTCGCAAGTTTATGTAAATCACAGACATTGTTGTTTTGTATGGAATTGAGAAGCCTACGACACGTAATTTTAGAGTTTATGGCTTATTTTTAATTTTTATGTTAGCGAACGAATAGAAAAGTGGCCATTTTAGTAGGGGGGCTGTTCGGTTTAGTTTAGACACGAGGGCCTATTACAAAAAAGATTACGATAGCCGGACGCAATTCTTCGTTCAATTTACTTGATATTGAACCTTATTTGTGAGTCATTAGTGCCACGGAGTGGACCGAACATCGTACGTGTATCGCGATATTATTTTGTAATAAGCTCTTACGGTCTCAAAAGTTTTCCTTTAAACAATCAAAAATAATTTTACAATTATAGACGTTTTTTAAGATATACGCAGCTGAATCTTGCTAAATGTTTCAAATTACCACATAATAAAATAAAATTTACGTTAGGTGTTTTTTAAACAACGTTTTGTCGTCATTAAAGAAACTTGTCAAAGGCTCTCGCACCAAGGCCAGGCATAAAGAATCCCTGTCGGTTCTCACTAAGAAACGCCGACCTAAATGCACGTGTTTCGTGGAGGGCCCTAAGTAGGACGGAACTGTGCTCTGTGGCTTTCCCACAGCTTTTTGTTGGAACCTCATTGTGTAATCACAACTGAGACAGGATGTTTTAGTCTTAAAGATTTATTACTGAACTTTGGGTTTTCGGTTATGACAAAATAAGGCTACTAAGAGCGCGTTTAATTATATTTTTTACTACTTTCTAATCCCAACATTAAAAGAAAGAATTTGAAAACTAGGTGTTTTAATTTAATATTCCAGCTTGTACGGAAAGCATAAACTAATTAATATTTTGTTTTCTATTTCAGGGCAATGGCGATTCCATAGGACTAATTTGTTGAATAATTTATTCATAACAATACTTCTCTTTTTAAATTTGAGATTTTCGCATTTACAATGCTATTTTTAAATATAATAGAATAATTTTAAATAAATACAATACTTCTCATTTGCGTAACTTCCATTTTCTTTACTCTATTAATTCTTCTTTATTTCGATACATAATGTATTTTAGTTCATACATCGACATACCTACACTCTATGAACGCCTTTTGTCAAAGCTGAATCATTTATCATCATACTACTCGTTCAAACAACTTTACGTAGGTACGTGACCAAGTTGGCCACAATATTACAATCCAATATGTATGAAAGCAGTAGCTTAACTTTATACTGAGTTAGGAGTTAAGCGAGTTAAGTTCAACTTTACAATCATGTTAGCGTTGAACAATGCTCTGTCGGTAGGCTGAAAATTATTCGGTATGCAAACCGTTGTATGATTACCAGTTAGGTAATATTTAAGCAGACCATGTTTTTAATCTATTAACTACTTTGTTCAGAAAAATCACATTTTGTTGTGAGTGGCCTGAAGACAAAAGCATCAATTGTATGTAATAGATTATTCAATGACTCTTTTTAAAATTTCAAATTATGCAATGAAAATACGAAAATTCTAAAAATTGAGCCCAGGCGAACAGTGAGCTTCCCATACAAACGTAATACCAAAATTATTTTCAATTTCAACATATTTGATCTTTTATATATTCTTCTTGTGATGTTATTCGATTTAAGACAGTATTTGTCCATAGTTCTATTATATAAAAATACAAAATATCAAATATGAAATGTACAGTTTTGTATGAGAAAATGTGATTGGCATTTATTTTGAATTTAATAGAAAAAATACTGTCTTAATCCGAATAACATCACAAAAAGAGTTAATTATGTTCAAATAGCAAATTATTTTGGTATTACGTTTGTGTGGAAGGCTCACTGTTCGCCGGACTTTTACAAGCCAAAACAATGTAAATAATGAAAGCAAGTTTTAATTTCTGTAGGTATTGCGTTACTGCCCTTTCGTATATCTACTGTGTCCTTCCAGTCAATAATTCCCACGCCAAGAAAAGTACGGAATTGCACTTGAAAGAAAAGACATTTGTCACGAGTTTCTTGCTGGCCAGAATTTATGACGTATTATTACGGTTCGCGGATATAATTTCATTATTTTTGTAGACAATGTGGCTATTCATCAACGATTCAGTTCGGATATAAAAGAGATTAAGATTAAAACTCCTTCATAAATTGTCGCTTGCAAACTTTTATGTTCACGTCTTTTAATAGCTCCAGCTGTTCGTATTTTATTCATCTTTGTTTTTGACGATAGAGTAGTTCACAACCGTACTTTCAAGCCAACTTTCTGTTCATTTGAAAACTTTAAAGTATGTAAAATAAAAGAAGATATTCTGATTGTCTGATCATCATCGCACCGCTCAAACCACTGAACAGATTGAGCTGTGGCATAACGATATTTTCAACACACTTGCTCGTAAAGTGAGCCTTATTATATCACTTTACACTATTACAATAAAATATTATACGCTAATTCGTAATAGAATTATCCGTACAAAGTTTAATTAGTACGGGTACCTTACTGCAAGTACTATGCGAATAATCAGAGCATTCCACATTTTACCGGGTAATACAGTAATTTTTCAGTAAATACAAAAAGGTTTTATGCCGCTGAAAATTCATATACATTTTTGGAATAAATAAATGTGTACGGTCAAACAAATATTTATTACTATCAATTTATTCATAATTTACAATTATTTTGTTATAAAATATTAAAATATTTGCATTTTATCACTTAAAATTATAATTTTGAAGTAGGCTGTATGCTCACTCATCCCCTTGTTCGTAAAATATTCTTGCATTGAGCGTGTGAAAAAGAAACCTGCACGCCTTTTCCCATAATTTTCACATTTTATTTTTGTTGTATTTGTCGCTGTGTGGTAAATTATTTTGTTTTTTCCTCGCAAATGTATTAAAAAACGTCGTATGAAACTAGTGAGCTCCTGCTTATTGCACACTCGGCTGAGTTACGCCCTCGCCTACGGTTCGGGCTGCAACCCACAGCCTTGTGTGCAATGAGCAACTTAAGCTCACTTGCCTTATAATATACTAATAGCTTCTTTTCTTGTGCTTTTGGTAGTTGATAAGCATAATAATAAATGTTGCACTTTAAGTCCTCAAGAAATTCGTAAAGCCAGCTTAATTTTAACAAAAAGATCGTTAGTTTTATAAGCTCTGTCTGTTAATGAGTTTTATTCAGTTCATCATTTCTCGCTGATTTTCATGCAGACCCTTAACCACGTGCTGTAATTAAAACGAGGGTCTCATTTGAAATGTAAATGGTTCCCGAGATACTGTGCGCTGTGACATTCTGGCAAAGGGATCTGATAGTGGATAAAGTAGTGTTGGACACGATAAGTATCGGTAGTTTAGAAATTTATTTTCACGCGACTGTATCCCTCAAGTGGCGTCCTCATCTCATCCATTTTGGTCCAAATGTGAAAGTGCCGGCCAAAAAGCAAAAGTGCTTTATTGTGATAGATTTTGTCTATCTAAGCATTTCTTATTATGGCACCGAAGCTGTAGCACCGCTATTGGCTCCGTGCACGCTTTTAGCGCCACCTAGCGTGTTGCAACTTTGTTGGCTCTGACCTGACCGTTTTGACGTTTTGATATGTTATGGCGGCATTGTGACAAAATGTTAAAAAATACTATACATATTGTGTTATTAATGTAAATTTCAAAATTACTGTAATTTGGGTGGACAAAGTGTTGTGAAATCATTTTTGGTCATTTAAATTAAATATGGCAAGTAAGATCTCTTCAAAAACAGTGTTTTATTTTGGTTATATTAGGGTTTGTTTAATTCTTTTTTAGTTGTAGATATTGTAAAACAAGAGGATAAAGCTACTTTAATAATTTTACTAAGTGATAATAAACATATATAATTATTCCTGTATCGCTAATAATAAATTAAATATCGTTTTCAAACAGATTACAGAGCCTTCATTATTTCTACTTTTTGCCACCATGAGCGCTGCGATCGATTATTATACCTTCGCACCCTCCCAATACTTGATTTTAAATAAGTTCAAAAAGTCTGACTTTTCATACATATTTTGGCACAAATGTAAAACAGTCGGCCAAAAAGCAAATTCTGATAGATTTTGTCCGCCTAAGCATTTCTTATTATGGCACTGAAGATGTAGCACCACTGTACTAGATTTTAATTGAGTTCAAAAAGTCTGTCTTTTCATACATTTTGACACAAATGTAATGTGTACGGCTTCGGTGCCATAATAAAAAATGGTTAGATGGACAAAATCTATCAGAATAAAGCACTTTTGTCTTTTGGCCGGCACTTTCATATTTGGACCAAAAATGTATGTAACATGGATGATGTCCTTTATTGCTCTTTATGTACATAATGTATAGAAAATTCACATGCATAGATCAAAGCTAAAGTTCTATAGTTTTTTATAACCTCTGTAAAATAAAAATAAAAAATTAGTTAGTTTTTATTTTATTTTATTTATTTGGACCGTCTGTTGACAGTTAACAAGATTACGATACAATACAGTTAAATATTAGTTTTTGGTTCATACAACTCTATTTAAAGATAGCCACATCATGCCGCAGTTATAGGCAAAACTGCTTACACGTTTGCCACTTTTTGCAATTTAGATGAGGGCGCCACTTTGAGGTATGTAGAGCCCTTAAAGTGGTGTCTAATGACAGAAAAATTAAGGGGAAATCAGTTGTCGTAGTTTTGGCATGTTGTGCGGAGGAATGAGAAGCATTTTGCACGAAAATACATGGAATATTGTTTAAAATATGAATATTGCAATGCAGACAGATGTATTATTTTTAAATATGATATGGCTAGAAAAGATAACAAGTGATAGATACAAACCTGCCGTTGTAATTAGGACAAATAAATAAGTAATGTTTAAATGTATCCAAATGGTTTGGAATAAAGGTAGTAGACTTATTATGATGACTTACAGGAATTTATACCAGATTTTTATTTGACTTTAATTTTTTTTACTCACATTAACGAATTATACTTTTTTTGATTTGCATTTAAATTTTAAATCTCATTATTTTTTATGCCATTGCTTTGTTTGTAATATTCAACAAACATTCAAAGTAATGGCCATGCATGCTTTGGCTGCCAACATTTTCAATACATATTTCCTTTCGATATCTTTTTAATATTCTATTTAATATCTTTTTTACAATGCCAGCTAATGGCAGCTGTGATTGACTGGTTTATAGATCAATATTTCAATGGATATATGACTACCTACCAGTGGCGAGGGGTGAAATTATGGCGAAGGTAAGCCATTCTACAAAAATGTTATGATCTACATCAGGGGTGCCCATACTTTTTCTTAAGGAGATCGACTTAGCAAAATTTTTTGACTAATAACATAGAATAGATATAAGTACTACCGTACAGAAAGGAAACTCTCCGCTCCGCCCCACAATCAATTACTTCACCCCACCGGCGCCTACCGCGTGAGTTCCGTGTGTCGATCCGTGTGCTCATTCAATAGCTCGCACACAGTTGCGCATGTACAAAAACGTCACTGTGTAGCGTCTGTGTAATAGGTAGTTGAAACGCGACGCTTGTATGGAGTGCCCGGGGTGTGCTAATAGATCGACATTTTGACCGTTTAACCCAACAAACATTTATCAATAAAAAATCATAAGTAAAACTACATTGGGTGCAAATTATCAAATCTGTTATCTTTGGCGATCGACCTTAAAACCTCTCGCGATCGACCTTATGGGCAACTCTGATCTACATAGTGGATCGGTGTGGTGGGATTTTTAAAAGGTAAACCGAAAGGAATCGGCTTGTATGGACCCTTCGCCATTGCAACTTTTAAGATCTATTACTTATTCTACATTTATTTTAGAACTGGCTGACCAAAACTAGCTTACAGAGGTTGTCCTGTCTAAACAATATTTTTTTTTTACGACCGATATTATGAAACTTATAAATTATATGCATTCAAAGTTGCAATCGCGAGATGTTTTTGTTCATTTAAATATCCCATTAATTTTTTTTTGTATTTTGAATTGTTTTCTATTTTTTCCCGTACATTTTATATGGACTATCACAAACTTTCGGAAACAGACACATACATATTATGTTTATTGAACTTCAAAATTGTTTAAAAAAACAAAAAACCGACTTCAAATAACCGACTTCAAAAAACCTACCTCTAAAAAGCAAGAAATAATATTCGTAATAATAAAAACACGTCTATTGAAGCCGGGTGGGGCTGGAGTACAAATTCCTTTTTTTTTATTCTAAAAGCCAGTGTTTTTAATATTACGAATATTATTTCTTGCTTTTTAGAGGTAGGTTTTTTGAAGTCGGTTTTTTGATTTTTCAAACAATTTTTTTTTTTAATTTTTAGTGTAGGTACCTTTTGTATTAGGTAGTGTAGGTATATTATTTAGGTAGAAAACTCGGGTCAGCCAAACGTGAGTTAATCGCGGAGAAACATACATACATGCGGGTAAAACTGAGAACCTCCTTTTTTTAAGTCGGTTAAAGAACTACACATAAGATATCCCTTTTCCAACAAAAAGAAACTATCTTATTCAGTTCATAAACAAAGAAGTTATACGACTGATCATCAAGGTAGTTCACACAAAATCATACTATTTTCGTGCTTTTTTCAAGATTACTTGAAAAGTACTGAACCGATTTCAAAATTTTAAAAAATGGGACCACCTTGAATTTTTACCTAATGTAATAACGTTTGAATCATTTCAATCGGTTCAGCCGTCCTCGAGTAATCGGTGTACATACAAAAAAAAACGGGTCGAATTGAGTACCTCCCTCCTTTTGAAGTCGGTAAAAAAACATTTGAATTCCAAAGTAACAAAAATACAATCTCAAGCTTAAAAAGCACAACGTATGTATCGATACCAATCAAAATAAATAGTTAACTTTACAACATCACTACATAAGGGTATCGCGTTGAGCCCAAGTTGATCCAAGCTAAGGGTTAATTGTGTGTAAGTTAACGAGAGTTAATACGATACTGAGATAAGTCCAAGTGTATCAGGAAAATTATATCTAAAGGGGAAACTGATCCAGAACTCATTGGAGGTCTCCTGTTGAATGTTCGAGTACGAGTCAGTAAGTTTAGTTAAAGAAAGACCTTAATTTAGATTTATCTATTGTTGTAAGTCACTTAGCAGTAAACGGGTATATTTACAAAAGTTATTGAATTTTTAGATTTTAGGCATTCACAATGCTATTTTTAACCGACTTCCTTAAAAGGAGAAGGTTCTCTGTTCGTCTGTATATTTGTTTTTTTTGTGTATGTCCACCGATTACTCAAAGACGGCTGGACCGACTAAAATGATTAAAACGTTATTACATTAGGTAAACTCTCAAGTTGGTCCCATTTTTTTTAAATTTTGGAATCGGTTTTTTCAAGTAATCTTGAAAAAAGCACGAAAATAGTATGATTTTGTGTAAACTACCTCGACAATCAGTCATAAACCTCCTTTTTTATCAACAAGAAAACAACAAAAAACCGACTTCAAAAAACCTACCTCTAAAAAGCAAGAAATAATATTCGTAATAATAAAAACACGTCTATTGAAGTCGGGTAGGGCTTTTAGAATAAAAAAAGGAATTTGTACTCCAGCCCCACCCGACTTCAATAGACGTGTTTTTATTATTACGAATATTTTCTTGCTTTTTAGGGGTAGGTTTTTTGAAGTCGGTTTTTTTGTTTTTATATTAAGGTTTTTCTATGCACAACGGGATAGTGTTTGGCCTTCATCTCACCTGATGTTAAGTGACGATAAGGCCGAAGGTGGAAGCGCACTACTCCCAAAACCCTCATCACTGAGGAACTGGCTATCTTACCTCCAATTGACGAAACACAACAATTTATAAATTTTTGTTATGGAGTCAGACTTAGGTAAGATAGGGTAACTAGCCAGGCGGACTTGAAATAAGCCTTACTACCAACCAAACCGAGTACAAATTGTACCCCCCTGGGAATTGAAACCGGGACCCCTGCGTCTTACACTGGTGGGCGAACCACTATAGACCACAGGCGGTTAAAGATAATATATTTAAAAAAATACAAAAAAAAGCTGCCGAGCGGCTCGGTAGTATAATTGGTCAATGCATTGGGCCGAAATCCCAAGGGTTTGAGAACCGTCTGAGGTGCTACGTGCGAGTCGATTTTTTCATCTATTTTTTCTAATATATTAATTATCTTATTATAAACATTATTTTAGTGTTGAATTTCAAAAGATTTTAGCACAATCTTCAGGTTAAAAACAAAACATGAATAAATACCAATATTTAGTATGAAAAAATTGTGCTACATGTAATCGCATTTTTTTTATCGAATGTCATTGATAAACATGCGTGCATAGGTACATGAGTGTTTACCTACATATTATGTATGTATTATAACGATGTTAAACTTTTTTTGACAGACTTGTAAAAAACATGTATGTACTTGGAATAGGTAAACAGTGCTTACTTTGCGTCACTTCGTTGTCTTTTTCTATTCAAACAATAGAGTCAAACAAAACATAAAATATAATAATTACTGAACGCGAAAGATCATTTTATATTATTTACTAACATAATATAATGTTAATGTTTGAATGAATAGCATAATAGAATATCTGCCGCACAAAGACAAAGAAAAGACAATTGAACAAAGGTTTCGAGGTTTCGTTTATTGTAATATTTGCACGTGATCAAAGAACCTTTGTATATTTACATAATTTGCTTTCCAAGATGGCATACGTAGGCTGTTTACACATACATACAAATCTGGGGTTCGATAATGGACTGGGTACTACGAGCCTTCAACGAGTAAATTTAAAAAAAGCATACATATGTACAGAGCAATAGCCAGATGCAAATTGAAATCTTATCGAATCGCAGATGGCTATTTGGTGCTTATTATTTTGGCAAAAAATATTGAAAAACTAAATGACAAAATAAAATTATCAAAGTTATACAACTGAAACTGGCAATCGGCATCAATAAAACTATACAGGGCATCCCAAAACTTTGCCACACGGAGGAAAAGCCAACCTTAAAATATTAAAGATAGGATATTTTACTATAAGAAGACTTCAATACCTGCATTATTGAAAATTGTCAATCTCTTACTCAATTTTAAATTGATCTATTTGGTCTTTTTTAGGTTTTTCAGATTGAAATGTTATAGTTCAAGATAACTTCGAAGGAGCAAGTATATTGGCACAGATCCCATTCTTCAAACGACAATAGTTGCTTGCCACAAGCAATAAATGTTATGAGTCCCTCATTTCCCCTCCTATCACAGAATCAAATTATCATCCACGTCAAAGGGAAACGAGGCCAATACATCAGGCTATACATTGGTGGGAAATAATTTCCGTTCGGTGAATTTACGTAAGGAAACTCAATATTGCGTTGCGTGTCTACGCAGGCACAGAGCAGAGCTAAACAGTACCTGAACGTCCAAAATGTAACTTAAAGCATAATATAAATAATAAATAACATAAAGTAGACGATTACTTTAAAGATCAAAATGCGTTGAAATTATGTAACACATAACTTGCTACTATAAGTACTTTGTTGAAGTAATATAATGGGTCTATGTTGTTGCCAATAACCATTATATTTGAATCCACTTTTTGCCGTCAACCGGTGGATCGAAGAGGAAAATGAATATCCTTTGATCTACTGGTGGAGCCTCGTCGGTGGATCGTAGAGGAATGAGAGGTATTTATCTGGTAACGATATATTCAACTTTGTAAATATCGTTACTTATGGCTGTTACAGCTGATAAGTTTCTTCTTGTCACCTAAAAAAAGTCTGGAACGGGTAGTAGGAAAATATAGACGATTCAAAAGTATTACTTAATTATTAAGTTTATTTTAGTAAAGCTTATTTGACTTCGAATTTGATAAAAGTAAAGAAATTGCCAACAATACCTTATTCGGTTTCAAACTTGAATAATAGTAAAAAAATAATAGTAAACTTTGTAATAAAAAATAATATTTAAAACAGGTAGAATGCATTATTTTTTAATTGCTGAATTGTACTCGGTTGGGTTGGTGGTAGGGCTTATTTCAAGTCCGCCTGGCTAGCTACCACCATCTTACCTAAGTCCGACGCCATAACAACAATTTAAAATTAGTTAGAGGTAAGATAGCCAGTTCCTCAGTGATAAGGATTCCGGGTGCGCTTCCACCTTGGGTTTTATCGTTACTTTATTAACATCAGGTAAGATGAAGGCCAAGCTCTATCACGTTGTTCATTAAAAAAAATCTCCTTATAGCCGTCAACTAGCGCCACTAATTCATTTATTTTTATTATACACAATCCAGGTCAATATTTAAAAAAGAAAACAACCATGCCCTCTTAAATTGTCTCTAATATTTTTTGAATAAATCTTCAACAATTTTCATTCTTTCTGTAAGTTTTAAAATCCATTTAAACCAAAAGTGGTCACTATCGTTTCGATTACATTTTAAAACTATTACAGAGAATGAACAATATTAAATGGTTATTCAAAAAATATTCGAGGCAATTTAAGAGGTTGTTTCCTTTTTTTAAATATTTACTTGGTTTACGAGTAATAAAAATAAATTTATTGGCATCGCTAGTGGACCAATATAGGCGCCTTAAGTCTGGGGTGACTTACTGATTGAAGTTACACTGTGGAACAGATGTGCATATAATATGAGCGCGGTTGCCAGTTCCGCTCTGGTATAGTTGCGTTACTTTTGCGTTCGTGTCGTGTCTTTATTAGTAAATACGGAAGTCTGAAGTTAGGAAACAACAACAATTTGTTTCTGAATGTTTAGACAAAATTAATTTAGGAAAAAAGAACTTACTTTTTTGTTGCCACCCTTTTCATATACCTACGTAGGTGGTAGGTATTGTAATGAACCTATTTTATTTGGCAAAAGTTATATTGTCTTGATGTTTTTTTTTATATTTCTACACTCACATAGATATCTCGAATAAAGAAATCATTTTTCCAGATGGAGGGTTGAAAAAAACGTTAAAAAAAGAATAAGATAGTTTTTTTTTTTCTTTGTTCTGTGGTTTTCGATCTCATTCTGTTGCTTTTATTCGTTTGAGATCAGAATCTTTATTTACATTTTTCTCTGTTTCAACAATCTTATCAAATAAATTTAAAACAAACAATACGAGTTGCATATCCTCAAACAATGAAATTGCCGCTCGGAAACGCTTTATTTCGCGGGGCTTTGTTATTTTGACACGGGTTCAACTGGCAAACAACTCGGAAACAATAGCTCCATATCTCAGTGAAAACGAGCCATCGTTTCACGATTGACCAGCTCTGAAACCGAAAAAAGTACGAATCCAATACAAGATTGAAAGAGGAAATATTTTCAGGTAGGTATGAATGAATAGAGGTATCAATATGCATTGAAAAAATATGGAACTACACTCGACTTCAGAAAAATTGCACCTCTTCGAAAATAAGTTTAGACTTGGCCACTACTATTGCTAGCTAACGTTTTACTGTCTAAATGTTGATATCTATTGAAAGTACATTTAATAAATTGTCTGATTTAATTAACATAACAGTTACCGTAGTTAAACGCTTATAGCGTTATTGCTTGCGCCGCCATAAAAGGAAAATAAAAGGGGTCAATTCAGTAAAAGTGGGTAAATTCGCTATCGAGATGATGGAGAAAACTCACTTCAACAGTTCAGTTAAAAAAGAAAGGAATACCCAAGATGGATACTATTGCCCATGAAATTGTTAAAATATTGCAAAAAAAAATTGGCAATGTAATGTTGCTCGGAAACTGAATCGCAGTAATTGATTCCATTCGATGAGTATTTCAACGGTTTCTAGAGACTGTTGGCTATGTCTGAAGGGGTAGAAGTATATAACAACACTTACCATTAAATTAACTTTGAAGAAATTTTTGAAAATGTGCGATTTTTCTGACGCCGAGTGTATTTTGAACATTTTTAGTAACGAACAAGCTAAAACGTACCTACACTTAAAATAAATATTGTAAAAATCAGATTAAACTAGTGATAACGTTTTAATTCATTTGTAATTTTCACTAATTTTCATGGGTTCTTACCTAAGAAATAAAAAATTCAAGTTTAGAGGCAAGCAAAGGATGCGTTGCGGGCTCGACTCTCGCATTGAAGACTTTATAGTAAGATCAACTATATCTCCATTTAAGATCAAATTTATAAGATGTTAAAAGATAACTACGTGGCATGGAAAATATCATAACGTTAATAACTCAACAACTTCAGCTGTGTCACGTCTGCACTTGAATTTTATCGTCCTCGTAAAAACGTTCAAGTGAATCCAAATTGTAGCTCGATGAAGCCAATTTTGTTGAAGAGTCCTTGCGGTGGAGCGTCCACAAATTTATGTCTTTTATTTTGAATGTACCCACTAATGGCGAGGGAGCTTAAAATGGTGTTCGGTAAAATGGCCGTTTATTTAAGGAGATTGTTACCATTATGCTTTCCGTTTCACTATCTGTACTTTAAATTTTGTTATCAAGGGCATCGGGTTTGTAGTGTACCCTATTTTCACTTCCTAAATACTTAGTGGGGTTGTAATTAAGGGTTTCAGGAATAAAACACGTAAGTACTTTCAGCATGTCTTGAGATATAGTTGCTTCGCTGGACGCGTCCGCTCCGTATGAAAGCTAGCGTACAAGTGGCCGGCGTAGCGTCGCCGGCCCCTTGATATCTCGTGTGCCTTGCCTATGGCATAGCATAGACAACGCGTGACACAGACTATCCATAGCATCTATGGCTGCACACTCTTTATTTGGATACCCTGATACACCACAGGGTTTATTATTAATTGACCGAGCCAGCGCAAAGCGTCTATTTGAGCTTGGGCAAAAATACTTTAGTATGTCTGTCTGTCTGAGGGCTGCCCTCCTACTCAAATGGCCAACTTTCTATTCGTTTGAACGCTACGCTTACTATTAAATCTTTAAAATAAGCAGTAAACTATAAAATTACGTGCCATAAGCTTGACAATTCCATACAATACATCGAAGTCTGTGATTTACATAAGTTTGCGACATGTGATTTAATCATCCATTGCTCATATTTAAGCTTTAAAAGTAAGCGTAGCGTTCAAACGAATAGAAAGTTGGCCATTTGAGTAGGGGGGCAGCTGTTCTCCTCTACAGGTCGCATTTCTCTTCCGATTCTCATGAAATTTTGTGAGCAGATTACGATAAACATATAAAGTTTTGTTGTCGATTCAGTTTTTCGATAATAAAAATATTTAGCCATTTCGAAAAGTGTTCAAAAATATCACAAACGCGTGGTACAGCAGGTGTGTCAGACAAATTTTTAAGGGGCCATTTATAAGTTAAGTGTGCGTTAGCGGGCCAGACTCAAAATTAAAAACTCAAACACATACTAAGTTAAAATCTTTATTTCCATACAAAGGTAATAGAAAGGAGTTATCTTGAGCTTGAGGATCCAAATACCTGAGGTCTCTTATTTTATTATCTTACAATAAATAGTGGCATCGAATGCCGTCTTAAATCCTCACTGGATAGATTCTGCCCCCCTACAATGACTGTCAAAAGTAATATCGAAGCGATGTTGTGATAGAGATGGCGCTATACGCGATGTATAGCTCTGTCTCTATATCAACATTACTTTGAGCTTGCTATTAGAGCTCAGAGTACGGCCCCTGGTCGCGGGCCGTATTGAGATGGCTTGCGGGCCGTATCTTTGGTCTACAGCTCACAGAGCCACTAGAGTTTAAAAGTTAATTTAATCACTGTTGACTAAGGGCCCCCTTTATCTAAGATTTATAGGTATAAAAAGCGAAGAATTAGTTTTTCATGACTATCTTAGTAATTTACTTGGTACAATATGAAAGTTTAAATAATGTTATAATAATAATTATTACATACATATATTTTATATATGTTAATAATTACTACAGACCCATCTCACTTCTGAGCCATGTCTATAAGTTGTTTTCGAGAGTCCTTACGAATCGTCTCGCTCGCAAGTTCGACGACTTCCAACCTCCCGAACAAGCCGGATTTCGAAAAGGCTTTAGCACCATAGACCACATCCATACGCTGAGGCAGGTTATACAGAAGACTGAAGAGTATAATCTGCCACTATGCTTGGCGTTCGTGGATTATGAGAAAGCCTTTGATTCGATTGAAACCTGGGCGGTGCTGCAGTCTCTCCAAAGGTGCCAAGTGGACTATAGGTATATCGAGGTGTTGAGGTACTTATACAAAAATGCCACCATGTCGATCCGAGTACAGAACCAGAGCACAAATCCTATCCAACTGCAGCGTGGTGTGAGACAGGGAGACGTTATTTCTCCGAAGCTGTTCACAGCTGCGTTGGAGGATATCTTTAAGCTCTTGGACTGGAAAGGACTCGGCATCATCTCAGAAATCAATTTCAAATAGTTTTAATGATCATAAAGCAATGTTTATAATAATACAAGCTGTTCAGTTCCAAAAACCACGCGAAATATTAAAATGTTGTATCAGCAAAACATACACAAATATTTATATTATTATGTTGTATCAGCAAACATACACAGTTGTTCGGAATCATAGATACAGCCCGACGTCCGACTAAAGTCAACAATTCGATTTGTAGTATCGATAGAATAACCGCGCACTCGATTAAACAAAACGGTATTGCATGCGAATGGAGAATTTTCAGGTCGCTGGGAATAATGCAGCCACAATAAAGCCACATGGATAAAATAATATGAACTGCCCACTTTAAATTGCTAGGTGTTTATAAAAATTATACACTATAATTAATGTGGAAGATTTGATTGACTCAACGTTTTGCCTAAATGGTGAATTGTAAATATCCTCAAAATTTTAATATATAAAATCGTAAACTGAATGACTGACTGACTGACTGACTGACTGACTGACTGATCTATCAACGCACAGCCCAAACCGCTAGACCTAGAGACTTGAAATTTTGCACACAGATACCTTATACAGTGTAGGCATCCACTAAGGAAGGATTTTTGAAAATTCTATCCCTAAGGGGATGAAATAAGGGATGAAAGTTTGTATGAAAGTCCCTCAGTTTTGAAGCTAGGATAATTAAATTTTGTGTTTAGGCTGATGATTGAAAATTAATAAATACGGGTCTCAGCGTTTTTCAAAATTCTACCCCCGAAGGGGTCAAAAGGGGGGTGAAGTTGTGTAATGAAGAAAATCCTTTATTTTCGAAGTCAAAATTACTAAATATATATTTTATGCTTATGGATGGAAATCTTACGCAACGTTTATTGTTATTGTTAGTATTTCAACCCCTACGGGGTTGAAATGGGGGTGAAAAGGGGTAAATAAACCTAAAAATAGATATGGATGTCGTTATTGGGGTTTTCTGGGATGACGATTGCAAAAATGACATTTAATTTGAAGTCCAAAACGGTGGACATGATTTGACCCCTCAAGGGGTGAAAATGGGGTTCTAATTTTGTATGGAAAAATAATATTAAATGGACATTACAACTTTAAACTTCGTAGGAGCACGTCTAAAAATAAATAAGCAAACATATATTTTGTGATTTTGAAAGTAAACCCCTTAGGGGGTAAATGGGGTGAGTAAACCTAAAAATAGATACGGATGTCGTTTTTGGGGTTCTCTGGGATGACGATTGCAAAAATGACATTTATTTTGAAGTCCAACACGGTGGACATGATTTAACCCTCAAGGGGTGAAAATGGGGTTCAAATTTTGTATGGAAAAAAATATTAAATGGCCATTACAACTTTAAACTTCGTAGGAGCACGTCTAAAAACAAATAAGCAAACATATATTTTGTGATTTTGAAAATCAACCCCTTAGAGGGTAAATGGGGTGAGTAAACATAAAAATCGATGTGGAGGTCGTTCTTGAGGTTTTATGGGATGGTGATTACGAAAATGAGATTTATTTTGAAGTCCAACACGGTGGACATGATTTAACCCCTAAAGGGGTGAAAATGAGGTTCAAATGTATGGAAAAAGAATATAAAATAGACATTACAACTTTAAAATTCGTAGGAGCATGTCTAAAAATAAATAGGCAATCACATATTTTGTTATTTTGAAAATCGTCCCTTAGGGTGTAAATGGGGTAAGTAATCATGAAAATCGATGTGGATGTCGTTCTTGAGGTTTCATGGGATGGTGATTGCGAAAATGACATTTATTTTGAAGTCCAACACGGTGGACATGACACATCATGGACCTGTACCTGGATATGCACATCCAGGTAACGGGAACGAGAACAGGCACGGGCACGGGCCAGGAACAGGAACGGGAACGGAAACAGGACGAGAACGGGACGGGAACGGAACGGGCCCGAACGGAAACGGAACGGGAAGGGAACGGGAATGAAACGGGAACGGAAAAGGAACGGGAATGGAACGGGAAAGAGAAAGGGACAGGAACGGGACGGGAACGGTACCGGGAAAAGGAACGGAAGAGTAAGGAGTACGGGACGGGAATAGGACGCGAACGGGAACGAAACGGGAATGGAAAGGGACGGAACGGAATGGGAATGGAACGGGAACGAAACGGGAACGGTACAGGAACGGAACGGGAACGAAAACGGGACGGGAACGGTAAAGGAATGGCACGGGAACGGAGGGGAAAGGATCGGGAACGGAATGGGAACGGAGGGGAAAGGATCGGGAACGGAATGGGAACGGAACGGGACGAGAAGGGGACGGGAACGGGAATGGCACGGGAACGGGAACCGGACGGGAACGGGACGGGACGGGAACGGAACGGAACGGGACGGGGATGGGAACGGGAACGGGAACGGGAACCGGAAGGGGTACGGGACGGGTACGGAACGGGAACAAGAACGGAACGGGACGGAATGGGAACGGAACGGGAACGGAACGGGAATGAAACGGAAAAGAAACGGGAACGGAACGGGACGAGAACGGTACGGGAACGGGAACGAGAACGGGACGGGAACGGGAATGGCAACGGAAGGGGTACGAGAACGGGACAGGAAAGAGACAGGAACGTCCGTTCCGGTCCGGGAACAGAACGGGAACCGGAACCGGAAACGTAAAAATGACTGGTCAGATCCTGGTTGAAGGTTCTCTAAGGATTTTCTCTAACATCCACGCGGACGAAGTCGCGGGCAGAAGCTAGTCCTGAATATAATTTTTACAATAAAACATGTGTAAAGTTGTTTTTCATGAACGCATTTTTATTAAAGCTATTAAAGCGCTTTACGACATTCTATCATCTTTACTTATGCAACAACGTTTAAATAAATTAATAGCCCTAATAAAGTAAATTTGTTGAAAACGGGCGAAATTCAGTGATCGTTAGAGACAAATTGCAGTAGGAGCGAAGATATTAATCGCGTTAAGGTTGTGTTTTGATTAATTCGAAGTAACGACCCGGACTTAACGCTAGAAGCTTGTTGGCTAACAGTTTTAAAATGATTTAAATGGAGATTTTTAAAGCTCCAATACACAGGGGCAGGAGCAACCACGTGCTGTTGAGGTATAGTGAGTTTCAAACACGAAACGAAACGACATCATCATAATTATCTCTCATTTATCTTAAATAATAAGAAAATTCCACTTAAAAAAAAGTGACAGTGAAATATTTTTGATATCATTTGACATATTTTTAAGTGGCATTTTCTTAATTTTATTTAAATTCAATAAGACAGAAAGTACATTTTGGGAACCCCTAACTATTGAAATATGATAACTATGTTGAAAATGTTTGCTTAGGTATGGCAGCAAACGATTGAATAATAGATAAGGAATAATACCCTACGTTAGAATATAATTGGAACTCGATGCTCGTACTAAGGCATGTTCCTCAATCACTTTAGTAGAATTAAACTTCTGTCAGTGACAAAGCCTTAAAGACCCTACGCAGTGATTAAAATGTAGTAGCTTATTTGCTATCCTTTGAAGGAAGGTTCAGTTAAATCACTATTGTAAAGCTGAACAAATGATTATATGGCCTACCATATAATAATTTGTTCAGTTTTACAATAGTGAGTATACCTATATACTGATAGAAACTGATTGATTTGTTTGAAAACTGATATGCTCAACTACTAACAAATGTGACAAGTGACCTTCAACACACCCCTTGCACTACCCCTGACCCATAGCAGGCCATACGGATTGCAGATAGCCTGGCAGACTGATACCATCACTTCGGCAATAAACTACACGGTTAAGTAGAGGTAGGAATACACGTCTAATAAACATCCTTATCTCGTCTTATAGCATTTACAATAGTTCCTCTATATTTCTTGTCAGGTGGCATACTATTACCCATACTTAATTTGTTTAGCGAGCGATTAGACACAGTTCTTTATCTCAGAATACATAATTAAGAGTATAAGGTCCTTCCCTATGAAATGAAGATTTTGTAATTTTTGAGAAATTGCATTTTCCATACTAGCTTGCTCTTAATTTATTTAACAATCGTGAACGCCATTGTAACAAAACTTTTTTGTACAGATTTTTGAACATTAAACTAACTTAGGCAACATAACTTGAGCGAAAAAAATAAGTTTAGGCTAAGTTACAACGGATAAAGTGGTCATTTTCGGTAAAAAAGGAGTCAGTTTCAAGTTATCTTTTAATGTTAAGAAAACAAAATATGATAGTTGACGGCTATGGTCATAATTTGATATTATATCCAGGAACTGATAAATGTTTAAATCATAGGTTCTCTGTGTGTGAGAAAAGAACATAAAATTCAATAGGTAAGGACCCAACATTTCAAAGGTTCATTTTAAGTTATAAGATAGAAGAAATACAACTTTAACATAACAATAATAGAAAGAACTGTTGAAGTTTGTGAAAGATGAATCCTAGATTCGTTGTTTGAAAAGAATTGAAATCTCGAACTGCCTGAAAATATGTAACCAAGCAGTTATGTAGAGGTGGTAGTTAAAAGTTTTGCAGTTGATTTTTTTCAGTAACAACTAAGAATTCCATTCCAAGCTTATAAACTCAATAATATGCATTGTTTCCTTTTACGTTTTCAACCCCCGTATTAAAAACTCCGGTTACTATGTGCAATTTGAACATTATTCAAAGTTCATCTAACTAAATCGACAAAAAAAACATTATTTATCGGACCTGCCCCCCTACTCAAATGGTCACTTTTCTATTCGTTCGCTAACTTAGAGCTTAAAAATAACAATTAGACGATCAAGTCATACGTCGCAAGTTTACGTAAATCACAGACATTATTCTATTCTATGGAAATGACAAGCATACGACACGTAATTATAGATTTTATGGCTTATTTTTAATTTTTAAGTTAGCGAACGAATAATAAAGTGGCCATTTGAGTAGCCGCCCTGTTCACAAAATTTAACGAGAATCGGTTGAGAAATGCGACTTGTAGAGAGAACAGTCGGACATCCGGACATACGAAAGCATTTTTGGCCTAACTGAAAGGAGACGCTTCGCTCCCGCTTTACACTCTCTTGTACTATTTTAGCAATTTTACTGGTATTCATATAGATTTTTTCTTGTTTGATTTAGTATTCAAGCCCTTCGGGACAAAATTGTCCCAATTTTTCTACGAAATCGGTATAAATCAGCTTTCAGAGTTTACATTATAATAAATGTAAATTTTCATTTCATGTAATCTCAAGGGGCGACTTTTTCATTTGCCGTTCGAATTTAATTTCATCTGCGAAAATATTTACGTTTCTGAAAACTGATAAATATTTATTTGGCTTGTAGCTTTAGAAAATTTATGGAATTATAAAAGCTGCTTTTATTTCGTGAAACGAGGAGAGATCTTAGAGATTTAGGTAATCTATTTTTGATCCGACTAAAAAAACAAAAAAAATACAAGTTCTGTTTCCATTTTGATTATTATTATTATTAATAATAAAAGCTGTGGACTTAAAAATGAAAAAGCTTTAATGGATCAAGTATTTCCTTTTGTAGTTGGATACAACAGCAATGTATGCTTAGTACATTTTAATAATTTAGTTATAAAAGTAGGTACACAGCGCTATTTCGTAGTGTAGTTCTGTGTAAAATAGAAGTTACCAACTGGACATGCTCCGATTCTGACGGAAAATTCACTGTATTAATACCTAGATTAAAAAGAGGCGAATACGAACTCAATGCAAAAACAGTTGCGGTATGCCGAGCTAAACAATTATTTCCAGACGTAATTCTACAAACAAATAAGTTTTTATTAACGCTCAAACAGCAATGGGCAGCGATCATTAGTAGAACTATAATAGTAATTTCCAACAGAGACAATTCGAGACAGAAACTGGAACAAGTAGCGTTACAAGGCGGACTTAACAGGTCATTAGCGTTTATGTCGCGGTCTGGACTACGACATGTATGCGACAAGCTGTTATGTTATAGCTGTAAACATCAGATGAGGTGAGGTGAAGCACCAGAATAAATATACTTGGTATTTAATATAAAGACTACGTAGGTATGTATTTTTTCGTCTATATCTCTAGCATAAAATCGGGTTGCACTCCGGGAGTGCCGGCAGAAGTGAAAACTTGAATAATAACGTTGTGCATTTTGATATTTTGGAATGGTTATGGAATAATTTTGCACGAATTGCCGTCTTACGAATTAACTCTGCATTTGTATTTACGAATACAGAACAGTATTGTACGAAAGTCTTATCCATAGCTTGACAGAAAATCTAGAGTTTTGACATTGAATTAAAAAATTAGCGTGTTGCTATGGTGACACAAGTGTTTACGTCTTGAAATGATGCGCCACCATTTTCACCGCGCCCCGTAGAAAGGGAAGGGGATACTTCTGCCACCGGCTGTCTACTCTCAATCCGTCACATCCGAATTACGAATTTTCGATCAGGGTCACGTGATTCTGACTGACGCGTGTTTAGCATTTTTTCCCCATTACAAAAAAGCGTACAACGCCGCTAAAGAAGTTTTCACTTCAAAAATATATAGCCCATTTTAGAATAACAAAACTTTACTAGCCTGAAAAATAGTCAGTAAAATCATAGTTTCAATACGTATTTCTCTTTTATAATAAAATTCCAGCTTTCACGGCCGCAAATGCTCGGGTCTCGATAAAATCTGAGTTATATTAAATTGTTATGAATCGAATAGCGAGCATTCTATGAATTCTAACCAATCCATAAATATCGCGATCGCTAACGGGTCGCTGGTTTTATGGCCACAATAATTTAATTTTTGCTTCTATGTGCATTTGAAAACTCTAAGTTTAGTAATAAAATGCTCTATTCTGTTGTGCATATAGGCAAAAAAAAATCGTATTTCTTAAATTATAAAATAATTAGTAAGCATTTAGTTTCTAAGAAATGTACTTAATTAAAACTATTGTTATGTTTTCCTACAGGGGTGACATGTTCGCTAACGAACAAACCCCTATAATTAGTACTTAAGCTTTATTTTTAGCGTATTTTTTTATATCTAGTACAAACAACGATAAGATTCATCTACGAAATCAAAACGATGTACAGAAAAGATTACGACAACTAATAAAATACTCGTATTCATTAATTTATTAAGAAACCCATACAAAATGACATGTACATATAAGAAAGATTTTCAGCTCCCGATTAAAATATTAATTAAATTTCTCATCTCAGCAGGACTTCATGGGTCGATGAAGAAAATATGCCTTAAATTCAGAAAGTGCTTTGAGAAACCAATTTCGTCCCGAACTCCGAAATACTATTTAAGCTGTTTCTCGGCAAGAAGATGTTTAAAGACCCTAATAAATATCCCGAATGAACACCGAACTGGGCAAGTAGGCTCGTCCCCTAAATAACCCTGAAATTGATATTTATAAACTTAAAACTATATAGTTTTTAGTCTTAAACTGGCTTCGAAAATAGTTCAAACAAGCCAAAAATTTTATCAAATTCATAAAACTATTGTAAGCTTTACTGAAATTTAATACAACATCCTAATAAACAAAATTATACGTATGTTATGTATGTAGTTCGTTTTTATTTGGTGAAACTGCAGAAACAAGAATCATTAAAAGTTTTTATAGACCTATACCTACTGTCCTTCTATATTTCAAGTAAAGTGATAACAAAGATTTCATTTTATAAATCAACCTAATCTTTATTATGATTTATCAAACTCGAATGAATATGCTAGAATTAAACATAATTTCCACAGTAGTACACAGATTTATGTAGGTATTCATTTTATGATTCTACAAGCACTTGATAAAGTCAAGAGTACGCCATCATTTAGGGAATCTACGAGAAAACTTGTTACCGGTAAGAGCACTGTATTTTGTTATGTTGTAAAAGTTAGTATTTTGTACTCACTCGGTAGTCGGTTGCACTGGAGAAACCTGCAACAAGATAACATAAATGATAAGAGAATGTGCTCAACAAAGGTAATTGGAAATATTTGACCTGCTTGATGAAAGTCCGCGTACAGAAACCAAACCAGTTTTAAATTGAAGAATTAAATCCCACTTTTCAAAATATGTATTATTTTTTTATGTACCGACCGGCAGAAAAAAGTAATTTTACATTATGTCTGTGAGTATATGTTTCATGTTATTAAACTTTAGTTAATAAAACAGGAGTTTTACTTTCAGTGTCGTGGAAATGTGTGGTATAAGCATAATAAACGTTTTTATGGTCTTTATTTATTTCATTTTATTTATAAAAAATGAAATATGTCCTGCAAGAATAAGACCCATACCACTGCGTAGGAGATACATTTATCTACATACCTAGCCCTATTTCATTTGTATACGCCGTAGGTCAAATGTCCGAACAAAATGCCCAATGACCTTTCACCATGACTGACAGATAAATATTTGGAAAGATATTTCTTTCAAATGTTTAAGAAAGAGAATGTTGATTTTGGAGTGTGCAGCGGAATAACACAACCTCATTCCGCCACCTCCCTTCTTCCATCGGACAACCAGACATACGAATTAGCGCCACCGTTTTTGGTAGATCTTCTTAATACTCGCACTAAGCGCTTTGTTTCTAATTTTATCATCCGTACCGCTAGAGAGTGGAACTCCTTGCCCGAGTCTGTGTTTTCTGATAGGTACAATCTGGGGGCCTTCAAATCGCAAGTGACTAGGGTTACTTCTAGCCAAGCGCGTTTCGTCTTAGATCGCATCATCGCTTATCACCAGGCGTGATCCGCCTATCACGCGTTAGACTATCTACCTTTAAAAAAAAGAGGCAATCTTCATGAAATAAAGATAAAGTACTAGAAAAGTTTAACAAGACTTGAAGTCCCGTGGCTCAGCGGGCAGAGTATTTGTTGGCAATGGATTCGGTTCCCGTCTGGGTCAAAATAAAAAAGTTTATTTTATTTTAAATGTCTACAACAGCATTATGAGTTATGACAAATCACATGAAAGTCTATTTCAAAGTTTATTGCTATTAATTCAAAATGAAGAAGTTTATGCAGTTAATAGTAAAATGTAGCAACAGCTAAGTGTGCTATTCTATAAAAAGACGAACTTATCGACCTTAGATAGTTAGATCTAGACTTCGCGTGACCTTCATTTGGTATTCTGTCTCTATTCAAGTAGATAAAAATTAGTAATGCTGCGAAAATCCAACAACAACGGTATCCTACTAATATTATAAGATATGAAAGTATGTGGGTTTGGATGTTTAGATGTTTGGATGTTTGTTCCTCAATCACGCAAAAACTACTGAACGGATTTGGTTGAAATTTGGCACACAGATAGTAGATAGCCTAGATTAAAACATAGAATACTTTTTATCCCGATATTCCCACGGGAACGGGAACCACGCTGGTGAAACCGCGGGCGGCCGCTAGTTTAATATATAAATAGAGTAAATTAATGAGATCAACTTTTTTTTAATAAAAAAATGTTTTTTGTATGTTCCTCCTCCGTTTTTAAACCATCACCCTGTGTGATAAAACTTTATCGTCTGAGATTCCTGAGCAAAAATACAAAAAAATAAAAACTAACGTTTGTATTTATGTGTGCCCTATGTGCGTTCCAAAATTGTTTGGAAAGTAATGCTGTTCCATTAAAAAAAAACAAATAGATAGATGTGTGTGATAAGACTATGACTAACCACAGACTTTGAAATATTTTATAAAATAAAAAAAGAAACATGTTTTCCACACAACAAAACCGGTGAAAACAGTTTTCAGGCCGACTTAGCGATTTCCGGTCGTGACGCGCGGACAGACACATCGATTTCCGCTAATTGGCTGTTGCAAGGGATGCTTCATGCTATTGAATGTGTATTGAATCAGTCTCGCATACAAGTTGAACAATATAGAGGTTTTAGTTAGAAACTAGTTTCAGATTTTTCAAAACACCGAAAAAAACTTGAATAAAGATAAAAAAGCTTACAATAAAGAAAATCTTAAATCTATAAATATAGGATTAGGTACAGAGTTTAAGCTGTAGTTTTTAGGGTTCCGTACCCAAAGGGTAAAAACGGGACCCTATTACTAAGACTCCGCTGTCCGTCTGTCTGTCTGTCTGTCTGTCACCAGGCTGTATCTCATGAACCGTGATAGCTAGAAAGTTGAAATTTTCACAGATGATGTATTTCTGTTGCCGCTATAACAACAAATACTAGAAACAGAATAAAATCAGTATTTAAGGGGGGCTCCCATACAACAAACGTATTTTTTTTTTTGCCGTTTTTTGGTACGGAACCCTTCGTGCGCGAGTCCGACTCGCACTTGGCTGGTTTTTTTAGTTATATAATGTTGGTAATAATATTAAATACTAATCTTAATACAAGTTTATATTCAGATCAATTTGAATTAGTAACAGCTGTTTTAACAAAGAATAATGACAAAAATCTACCTAATATTTCAAGTTTGTAAATTTTCTACCACCTTCCGCCACCAAATACCTAGGTAATATAAAAAATAACGAATATTTATATTAAGTTTTCATCGAATTTCACATGCAGATGGTAATGACGTGAGAAGTAGGTCTGTTTCATCGGTGGTAAGCTTCGCGTGCTTATTATAATCTTCACACTTCACACTGGAGAATAACAATGCCGATCTGTCTGAGGCTGCTAATGAATCCCAAGATATAAGTTGGGATTTCCCAACTCATTTTCCATAACTTTTCTTATCCATATTTTTTTATCATAAATGTTAAAATAACACTGTCTATTACCTTTTCAAGTCTTAACCACCGAATTACTTTGATGAATTTTGGTAAAGATAATACATGGGAAAAGGACATGAGACTACCTTTTGTCGCACATATTAACATTGAAGAGAGTAAAATAAAAGATGAAAGCATGTATGGGGACCTAGAACAAAGTCAGACGAAGACGTGAGCTGTCAGTAGTTAATAATACAAAAGTAGGCAACTCTGCCTATTTGTTTGTTGATTTTAATGGAATTTGGTATAAAGAAACTGCTCAGAAAATATCTTGTACATATTACGCTTAAGAAATTCCAACAGAAACAAAATTCTTTTCGGACATAGTCGTGAGCTAAAACTTCATAATAAAACCTAAAGATTAATCTTTTGAAATGATAAAGAACATAATTTAATAAAACATCGCGAACATTTAAACTTGAAGGTCGTAACATCACCAGATTTGTTATAATAACTTTTAGTTCTTCAGAAAGATTGGGGTGCGGCTTCCCCAACATTTAAGACATTTTTATATTCAAAGTTTAAGCGAATTAAGTTGTTACTTACTGATAACGTGCTGAACAGAGAAATTAGTTTTTAAAGAATAGACAATTATAAGTTTAATTTAGATAAGTAAATTAAGTTAGATTTTTTGGTCGACAAACAGTTTCACAATATTCTTATTGTATGTTAAGCTAATTTTACATAGTAGATCAAATAATAATTTAAGGGGTGAGTGGACTTAGGTGTTAACTAACAAAAACTTCAAAATGAGTTATGAGGGTTTGCAAATTATGTTAAAGCCTGAAATGTACGCATATTTGTCAGTTAACATCTTTGCTAGGGTCTGTATTTTTGACTCGAAACGTGTTTTGAGGTCATCAGTCGATTTATCATCACTTAAATTATATGTTTTACCATAAAAGTCATTTTTTTCAATTATGTTAGATAACACCTTTTCAATTGTGTGATCAACACCGTCAACCACATCTTGATTAAAGATTAACCTTCTTCATAATGTTAATGATGTGAAAGTAGGTACCTATTTTATAAGCCACACAGTTAAAAGTAGTTAAAATCTAAGGGGTAAACATAAATATTCATTGCCTTGATCTCAAAATAAGAACGGTATCAGCGACGTAATACATAGTAATTTATGGTCAGCGGAATCGTAAAATAATAATTATAATAGATATTTTTACTGGCAAAAGTAGAGTATTTTTATATATTAAAAAAAAATAGGATTTAGAATTTCCTCACACTTTCGCGCGAAGTCATAAAAAATGCCAAAGCTCCTTGTCGTTAAAGTCAAACCATCTATCTTACTTATAATGGAATCACTACCATAAATTCTTTACTTCAACATTTAGATATCTTTGAAAAATAGAAACAAAGCACAATACAATCATAAATTAAATCAAATTGAACAAATCCATTTGCATTATTTACTAAATATATAATTTCATAATATTACTGAGCCAAGAATTGAATGTTTTATAACGAAACGTGACATGAAATGTAGTCATTATACGCAAAAGAAAGTAATTTTTCCTTCGAACAGTGCGAGAATAGTTTCCTACTTTTAACAATGTGTATAATTTACGTCATTATAGGAACTTTCCTTTTTCACGTGTATTATTCCGTCATAAGCGCCATTAAAATAATCGTAGTAAGAAAAGCTTTTCTTTTATTGAATAAATTAAAGGTATGTTATTTTATTTATTTTTCTATAATACCTACTTGTTTTATGCTTTATTTATGGTGGTTTGATGACGTATTTTTTCTATTTAAATAATTGCATTATGTTCCGAGTTTCTTAACACATTAATGTTTTAAATAAGTAAAAATTATCAATGAAAAGATTTTGTATAAGTAAATAGAATTTTAACTTCTCCAGTATAAAAAGGGCTCTTTTGGCACGTAAAAACTTGCAGCAAAATTGATTTTTGCTGCGAGCGTGAGGCAAAGTTTTTAACCGACTTCAAAAGAGGAGGAGATTCTATGTTCGTCTGTATGTTTGTTTCTTTTTTGTGTATGTTTACCGATTACTCGAAGACGGCTAAACCGATTGAAATGATTCAAACGTTATTACATCAGGTTTCTTCCCAAACTGGTCCCATTTTTTGAAATTTTGAAATCGGTTCAGTAGATTTCAGGAAATCCTGAAAATACTGTCGTTTTCGTTACCATTATTATGAACTTATGCGGATGATCGAACATAATTTCTTTGTTTATGAACCGATTTAGATGATTATTTTTTTGTTTGAAAGGAGATACTTTATAAGTAAGACCATTTAAATTTTATTGGTATTGAACCTTAGGTTTCCAAGATACACGTGGAAACGCCTCAAAATCAAATAGGTACTGTATAGTGATTGAAATATTGGTAGGATTATGACAATCTTAAACAAGTTAGATAGTTAACTATGTTCAAAGATGTTTTGGACTAGACTTGAACTGCGTAAGCACAAGGGGACTTATGGGATTCCTTAACAACAACAGAGCGAAAAATGGAAATTGAGTTATTAGGGGTATTGTACTATTAAAAGTGTGAAATATTAATAAGATATATATCAACATTACTTATATATGTACATACCTACCACAAAAAAGTTAAAAATAAAAAAGCTTTTAAAAATAAAAAATAAAAACCTCCTTCAAAAAACTAAAAACAATGCTCCTAAAACAGCTTCAAAAATAAACAGCTCTAAAAGCAAGAAATAATATTCAAATCTGCTTAATTACTATCTGATATTCAAAAAAAGTCTTATGAAGTCGGGTGCGGCTTTAAGAATTAGCAAATAAAAATTAGAAAGAGAAACCATGATAAAAGTTTATGTAAATTTAGAAAAAGAAGATATCCTATGTTGGCTTGGCCCCACCCGACTTCAAAAGAGGTTTTTTTAAATATCAGATACTAATAAAGCAGATTTGAATATTAATTCTTGCTTTTTAGAGATGTTTGTTTTTGAAGCTGTTTTTGGAGCATTGTTTTTAGATTTTTTGAGGGAGGTTTTTCTTTTTAATTTTTTATTTCTAACACCACGTTTTGAAGTAATTAAGAAAAAAGAAGTTAAAAATTAATATGTAAGAAAAGGTTAAATAGATAACTTTATGTTGTCAGATATGGATTATAAACAAGAACCTTTACAATATGAATATATAAGATTCTTGATTATAAAGAATAAAAAGTAAAATACACGGATATACACCAAGAAGTTTTAAACAAGCTTTGTAAAAAGATAAGGTTGATAATTCGAAGTAAAAAGTATGGACGAAATGAGGCCGCATGTATGAAATAAATATAAAATAAGAAAAAAAATAGTTTTTTTAACTAATTAGTGGTTTTATGATTGTACCTATAAATACATAAATAAGAGAAAAGCACAACATTATGTAAAACAAAACGACGGGAATCTGCTCTGTACGGGAATATATTCTATTTTTTATACTCTATGAATACTCTTTTCAGTACAGGTTCGATCGAACTATTAGGGTTCCGTACCAAAATGGTAAAAAAGGAACCCTTATGGTGTGACTCAGTCTGTCTGTCTGTCTGTCACAGCTGGATATCTCGAGAACTACTAATGGTATCAACTTGAAATCTAGAATAGTTTAAGATGATATTTGCCCAACTATTTTGCAAATAAGAAATAAATAAAAAAATTAATATCTATTTAAACAGTGCCTGAAAAGGGGGTTTAATGGTGCAATTAAGATGGTACGGAACCCTCGGTGTGCGATTCCGACTCGCTCTTGACCGATTTTATTTTTGTGATAAGTTTACTCGTATTTCAAAAAATGATGGCTTCCGGTCCAGCGATGAGATAATTGTCTAACTCCAAAAGAGTTGAAAGAACAAGCATTCTAATGCTGAAATTAGCTTTTTACCAGGAATGTCACGTGTATATTACTGTTTTTACCAATTACACATTTCTTGCTGGCAGAGGTGAGGTTGTTTACGAGCCCAAATGTTTGTACTGCCTCGTGCCTTTAAATTACTCACTGTGCTCAGACTTTTAGTTCGTGATTTCAAGTCGGCCCTCGCAGCACAAATTGACTTTGGTCACTTGTATAACAAAAAACCGGCCAAGTGCGAGTCGGACTCGCGCACGAAGGGTTCCGTACCAAAAAATGAGTGTATCTCATGAACAGAATGATGAACTGTTATGAACAGAAACAAACAGGCTGTAGCCTGGTGACAGACAGACAGACAGCGGAGGCTTAGTAATAGGGTTCCGTTTTTACCCTTTGGGTACGGAATCCTAATAACTATTCACTTACTAAAATTAAATGTCATTTGTATAATAAAATAAGACATCTTGCATTAAAAAAATATCTTCGAAACAAAAATAAAGTCACTGTTCGTTTTCAGCCGAATGTAAAAAATACTATCAGAAATGAATTAGGTTAATTCTATCTATCCTTTTTTTTTCTTTTAAACACAAAATGTTTTGCTTCAATTCTAATCTCTTCATAAGAAAAACTCCATTGAATAAGAGGAATTCGATACAACATAAAAAATAACACTTAAAAAAAACCTGTTACCTAACAGTTACGTAACCCTCAATGCACCAAGGGTCGTCCCTCAGGGCCCAAATGTTTGTTTTATGCTAACTGTACCGCTTTCGGTCACGCAATACGTACGGTTATAACAAATAACCCTTTGGCCGCAATAAAAAGATCACGGTACAGATAAAACTTAATCATGTAGTACAAAATGTCCGTTGAGGTTTTAATTTCAAAGGGCTTTGATTTTCTTTGCTGACTGCATGAATTAAGTAGCTTTACGACACGTCAAAAGAATTTGTAAAAAGAAAACCTCAAACGTAAAAAACTCTACGTCGATGTTCAGTTAAAAAGAAGTAAAGAGTAAGTTGCCAGTTTCCAAATTTAATTTATTTCCCTGTACAAACTATACGAAACTTTAACCGATAAATCTACATACAACCATACGTTAACAACCGCACCAACTTTCCGAACGTTCGGAGCAACTTTACAGCCCGAAAACTGAAGCACACGTTAAAAACTTTTTCCTAAGACTTATTTCTAAAAAGGCGAGCACTTTTGAATTTAAAATTAGAATCGCGCCCGAAACAAAAGTTCGTAACGTATTCCAAATTCAAATCCCGGATTAATCAGGATTCTGAAAGTTTAATTTTGCGATATAAATACGAATTTTACTAATCCCATAGCCAAACTTGGTCTTTCACTTTTTAATTTAAGAAAATGGAATTCTAAATTCGAAATTTAAAAATAAATATATCGATAGGGGTGTACCTGGTAGTGGACGAGTGTCGTCAGCGGTGGTGCGGCCCGTAATGCCGCGCGGCGAACCGGTTCCTAGGACGTGTACACACTGCAGCTGCAAAGAACCTGAAGATTGATCGTAGGGATTCCCGGGATGTTTGGTCGTGTATCACTTTCGATTTGTGAACCGAATTGACTCTTTCAAAAGTCGAACCTTGGCACGCGCTCGATTAGATGGGGGTTATCGGTGTTTGGTTGGGGTATCGATAAAATGGATTTGGATTACGTGAAAAATGTGCATGAACGTAACGTAACTTCACCCTTGTAATTATATTAAAAGGTTAATCGTTTTTACAGCCACGTGACTGTTACTTAAAGAATTATACTACTTTAAGGGCTGTAAATGTTCTAGACAAAGATTTCACTTACTAGTTTAAGCAATGTGCTGGACATAAATAATCTAAGAGAGATGTCGATGTCCCCTTTATTTGTATGAAAATGATGAAATGTCCACTGGACAACCCATGAAAGGGTGTTATCTTGAAATAAAAAATAAAGAAAATAGTTTAGCTTATAGATACTTAAACCTAAGATTTAAAGTATCATTTTGGTAACAGAAATAAATATATTGTTTATATATTTGTTCGTGTTATATAGGTTGTCCAGTGGACATTTCATCACATACAAAGGGGACATCGACGTCTCTCTCGACAACCGTTAAAATACGAATAAATATGTAAACAACATAATTATTTCTATTACCAAAATGATAAATAAAGTATTAAATTTAACCCAAACCATAATTTTTAAATTAGTTGATATTTATTTTCAAGTAATTATATACTTTTATGCTTGTGGACAGGAAAACTCATAGGACAATTAAAAGTTTATTGACCCTTTTGCTATTAATTTATTATCAGATTATTTGAAAAATATTCGTTTTGTTTTTCTCTATTCAAAGCGAAAACTATTTTGTTTCAAATTCTGGTCTTTCCATCCTTAATTAGAAAAAAAATGCGAAAATACATTTAAACAAACTCCCAAAGAAATAAAAACATTTGCATGAAATTCATATTTTCATACATTTCTACGGTACAATCAAATCATTGTAAACTCCACCCGAATCTCGCGTTTCAAGTCCCAACCACAATTTCAAAACTCACCGCGGCAATTTCTTAGTGGAGTGACATTAACTCGCCCAAATTATAATGTTATATTATTCATGGCGGCTCATAAGAGAGATTGCACTAATTACGCGGCAGCATTCGACTGGGACCCGCTGGTGAATATTAAGTTCGTTGGATTTGTTTGAACAGTTCATTCGTGCACACAAGTGCAGGCGTATGTATGCTTACCTTTAAGTCATAAGCTATTCGTAGAAGAGTAAATATTTCGCCCTAATATTCGCAATTCCTATATAATATTTAATTACACTTTGCCCTGAATTCTAATAAGTCATTTGAAATTCGAAACCTGTTGAAGACGTCGGCGTCGTTAAAAGACGTTTTTAGATGGTAGGGCTAAATATTTGTATGGAGCATAGCCCACTATTATATTTTTAATTTAGTCACCTAAAATTTCGGCTGTGGTGGTTATGAAAAAAACCGGCCAAGTGCGAGTCGGACTCGCGCACGAAGGGTTCCGTACCAAAAAACGGCAAAAAAATTAAGTTTGTTGTATGGGAGCCCCCTTAAATATTTATTTTATTTTGTTTTTAGTATTTGTTGTTATAGCGGCAACGAAAATACATCATCTGTAAAAATTTCAACTGTCTACCTGTTGTTGTTATTAATATCGAGCAAAAAACAGCAAAAAAATCACGTTTGTTGTATGGGAGCCCCCCTTAAATATTAATTTTATTCTGTTTTTAGTATTTGTTGTTATAGCGGCAACAGAAATACATCATCTGTGAAAATTTCAACTTTCTAGCTATCACGGTTCATGAGATACAGCCTGGTGACAGACAGACAGACAGACAGACAGACAGACAGACAGACAGACGGACAGACAGACAGACAGACAGACAGACGGACAGCGGAGTCTTAGTAATAGGGTCCCGTTTTTACTCTTTGGGTACGGAACCCTAAAAAGCACAACGGTATATGGCGTTTTTTCCAAGCTTTCTTACATAAGTCAAACAAAATGCAGCGAGCTATTGGTAGGTATTTCGAAGCCAAACTATTATTCCTGTCTGTACGTAAACACTCAAACAGATCGATAAAATTAACAGGCGAAATTGCATAATTGCATTAACAAGGCTAATAATTCCAGTCTATTTTATTCCCATTTCCCCAAGTGCTTTTGTATTGCATAATACTAGGAACTAATTACAAGAAATGATGTTTTCTAAACGGACACACAAATATACAATTTATAAAATACAAATAACTAAACTTGACGTAATCGTACTATGGGCAACAGCGTTGAAAGAAAGAAAGAAAGAAAGAAAGAAAGAAAGAAAGAAAGAAAGAAAGAAAGAAAGAAAGAAAGAAAGAAAGAAAGAAAGAAAGAAAGAAAGAAAGAAAGAAAGAAAGAAAGAAAAATAATTTATTTGAGACAGACAAATTTATACAGCAAAACTTAAAACCACTATTTGCCCCAAAACGGTCCCAACTCAGCATAAAGCATGGTCTGCGACCAGCGCTGGTCTTCCGTCGGGACCGGTTTGTTGACGCTGCGATACGTTACACAAATAAATATACAAAAAAAAAATCACAAAAATAGTCTGTGACTCTGATTGTCATAGAATCTTACATTAAATCTAGTCTGTGGTATATACTCTGTGCTCCTGAAAGCCATCTGTCACTGTCACTGAAGGACATCACACGTCACTGTCATGACAGAGGCTGTCTGCTAGATACCTACATAATATTTTATTATTACTAAAATTAATTAAAATAGCACTTGTTATTTTAGCATTAGCAAAATAAATTTTACATAGGTTTCCTGTGTATAAAATTAATGAATAGTGCTCTGTGCGTGTGTAGAAAAGGAAGACAAGACGATATTTTACAAATTCAAACCAGCAGAACAAAAACACAGACGAGACGTCATCGAATCAACGACGATATTGTATGAGAGATCAAAAATACAATAGGTACGTAATATACATAAAACAAAGCATTTATCAACATAACATAACATTGAAGTAGGAACAATAAGACAGGACGAGTATTTTAACATGTTTTGACAATCATTATTTTACTTTAGTGACTCAAAATGAAAGTCCGCTTCTTAACGGCTGGATAGAGCAAAAACGATCCAGCGATATGGACATACATATATCGAGCGGGGAAAGCAATACTTCACGAATGTTTGGGACGGAAAAAAGAGGTGAGTAATGGTTAGATGACACTCATGTCTTGCATTTGAGTTTCCTGTGTTCGTTGATTAGCAATAAGGAACGTTTTTAGTTTATTCTTAAAATTGTTAATGTTTTGCAGGTCCCTGATTAGTGGAGGAATGTTATTCCAGCATTTGGAAGCTGCATAACGGAAACTACCACGGAAGGCGGCAGAAGCATGTTGAGCGGTAGCCAGCTGTCGAGCACATTTACGCGCCCGATAGGGCCTGTGGCCTGAGATCCAGGACAGCTTGTTGTAAAGATACCCAGGTGCGCTATGTTTGACTACCCCAAACATTAGGCAAGCCAAATGTAGCTTTCGACGGTGTGGTGTCACGTGGGCCCTTAACGGAATATCGAAGCAAAAACGTGCGCAAGCATTCTGCACTCGCTGAATTAGTTTTTTTGTTTTAGCAAGCAGACGAGGCCCATAAACGGTATCCATGTAATTTAATTTTGATAAAACTAGAGATTCAACTAGTTTAATACGTATATCTATACTTAAGTGACGTCTGACTTTATATAATACTCTAAGTTTATAAAAGCAATTTCGGATGCACTCGCCAATATGCTTTTCAAAACGCAAATTGCAATCCATTTTGAGACCCAGATTACGCGCTTCATACACTCTCTCTATTGCTTCATCTTTCAGTTTGACGGGTACTGAGGATATTATTTTCCCTATCTGCTGCTGGGTCCCAAAAATCATATATTTCGTTTTAGAAGGGTTAAGCAATAAGCAGTTTTGATTCGACCAATCTGCAATTCTTGAGAGATCCTCATTTATTTTATTTATTGCTTGGTCAGCATCTTCAGGCTTAAACGAAATATAGATTTGTGTATCATCAGCATATAGATGAAATTTGCAATTAGAGATGTGCGTTGATATATCAGCAGAATACAAAATGAAGAGCAGTGGTCCTAATATCGAGCCCTGAGGCACCCCCCTACCTATGGCCACATTTTCTGATTTCATTTCAGAACCATCCCTATGACTGAGTTTAACATACTGATAGCGATTACTGAGGTAACTATGAAACCACCGCAAGGCTTGATAGTCGAACCCATAGTAACTTAATTTGGACAAAAGGAGATTTATATTTAAAGATTCGAATGCCCTAGAAAAGTCTAAAAGAACCAAAAGAGTGCACATACCCTGATCTTGAGCAAGAAGTATGGCATCGGTTACATCAAGAAGGGCTGTAGCGGTACCGCGGCCTTTCCTGAATCCAGATTGTAACTCAGGTAAAATGTTATTATTCTCCAGATAGTCATTTAATTGTGCGCCTACAGCCTTTTCTAAGATCTTAGATAAACACGGTAGTATACTGATGGGCCTTAAATCTTTTAGACTTACTGGGTTTGGTATCTTAGGAAGTGGTAGTACAATAGCCAATTTCCAAATATCAGGGTATGTCTGGGAAGTGATAGATAGATTAATGATGTTTTTGATAGTATCTAAAGTAAATGGAAAGGTCCTCATAAGCATGTCCAAACTAATTAAATCACACCCCACTGCATTAGATTTAAGACTATGTATTATTTTGATTATTTGTTCCATCGTAACAGGTTTCAAGTGAAAAACTGAGTCCGAAAAGCAATTAAACTCAAAATATGTCAAGTGTGACATACTCACATCTGATCTGCCAGGTATATTCAGAAAATAATTATTAATAACATTTGGATCATTAAAAAATAAAGGCAATTCATTCTTTTTCGGGTGCAAAATAGAATTTATAAGGGTCTTCCATAATAATTTAGGATTTTTAATTTTGTTATTGACATGATGTTTGAAATATGCTGCCTTTTCATGAAATAGTGCTTGATTAACTGTTGATTTTAAAGATTTGTAATATGTATTTGTACTATCTGGTCTATGGTTGTGGTAATCTGCCAAAGCCTTATCGCGCAATTTCATCATGAGTCTGACGGTGTCTGTGATCCAAGGTGGTAAATGATCCTTGACTCTGATAGTCTTCTCAGGTGCATGAAGGTCAAAGACAGCCACAACACATTGGTTAAAAAAGCCTACCAAATCATTTACACAGTCGGTTTTGGATATTAAATCCCATCTTATACTTTGCAGATCGACGTTAAAATTATCCACACAAATGTTTTTAATAGGTCTGTATTTAATAATTTGGGGACCTGGGTTTTCCCGCTTGATATTAAACTCGCAAACTATAAGGCAGTGACCATGAATGCAGCCAACACGATCCAAGGCAATTCTCTTTACATGTAAATCAGAACAAACAACATCAATGAGAGTTTGGCTATTTAAAGTGAAGTGTGTGGGTTCAGAAACTAATTGAGCTAGGTTGAAGCAAGATGTAAAGGTATTAAATTTGAAGGTGCTTTGCTCATGAGCTTCTAATAGATTAATGTTAAAATCACCAAGTAATATACGATTATCATAGTTAGGAATTGAACTGATTGTATCCGAAAGTGCGTCAAAAAATAAGTCAATGTTCATCCAATGTGGTCGATATGCAGTGCCAATAATAAGCTTCTTTCCGTTGACGTTCAACGTCAGCCACATTTGCTCAACCAACTTATGCAATGGGTCGTTGCTTAACCAGTTAGCAAAAAAAATCCTGTGCGCGCGTATCGCCCTTGCACGAACCAAACGTATGTTGTGGCGGCGCGGCGTGCAAGCGATTTTAACCTTAGGAGTGGTTAAGCGACGCTGTTGCTCATGGTACCTACCGCGGAACTCGAATTGTGACATGGTATAATTTCGACAGAAATCTCTTTTACGTGTAGTTAAAATACGTTCTTATTCTTATTCTGTCTGTCTGTCTGTCACAGCTGGATATCTCGAGAACTACTTATATTATTAACTTGAAATTTGGAATAGTTTAAGACGACATTTGCCCAACTATTTTGCAAATACGAAATAAATAAAAAAATAAATATTTTTTTTACAACAGGGCCTGAAAAGGGGTCTTAAAATTTAAAGTGGGGATACTAGCGCATGTGGGGTATCATATAAAAGAGCACCGTTTGCACATATTCAATCATTTTTTTTCTAGACTGCATAGTTTTTTTATGATAAAAAAAGTAAAAAAAATACGCCCCCCCCCCCCTTATCTCCGAAGTTTACAAAGAGAAAAATCTGAAATAATTCTATGTGATAGCAGTTTATATAAAGACTAGCGGCCGCCCGCGACTTCGTCTGCGTGGAAAGGTTTTTTGCTATCCCGCGGGAACAATACATTTTTTCTGGATGAAAAGTACCCTATGTCCTTCTCTGTACCCCTGACAACGTGTATGCAAAATTTCATGATGATCGGTTCAGTAGTTAGGACGTGAAGGCGTAACAAACAAACAAACAAACAAACGGACTTTCGCATTTATAATATTAGTAAGGATTACAGGAAAACGATGTCTCAATATAGCACACTTTTTTAGAAATGATCAAATTTTTAAAAAGTTAACATTAGTTCCACTATCGGTCAAGAGATGGCGCTGACCTAAAACTGCAATACTAATTTTATTATTTTACTCTGCAGTGTGGTTTAATGGTGCAATTATGATGGTAAGGAACCCTCGGTGCGCGAGTCCGACTCGCTCTTGACCAGTTTTATTCTTTTTTCATCCACAACGAGATAGTGCTTGGCCTTCACCTCACTTGATTTTTAGCGACGATAAGGCCGAAAGTATAAGCACACTACACCCGGAATCCTCACTACTAAGGAACTGGCTATCTTACCTTAACTGCCGGAACACAACAATTTTTAAATTGTTGTTACCTATGACATCAGACTTAGGTAAGATGGTGGTAGATAGCCAAGTGGACTTAAAATAAGCCCTACCACCAAACCAAACCGAGTACAAATATCCCCCCCCCCCCCCTGGGAATCGAACCCGGAAAACCCCTGCGTCTTACACGTGAGGGCGAACCACTAGGCCACAGAAGGGGTTACTTTCTGTTGTTTCCTCAGCATAGAGATTATTTTAAGGCTGATAAAGATGACAAGGGTCTGGTCTGCGTGTACTTAAAAAAAATGAGGCTAACAGTTTAATCTTGCTGGTAATAAACCGAACATGTTGCGCTCCCTTATAGCAGGACGAAATTAAATTCGCAGCGTTTTCGTGCCCGTAAAGTTCGTTAGGATAATAACAATATCCGAAATGAACTGGTTTTCGGATAATTGGGCCGTTATGTACTTTTTATGTCTCTAACGTAGTTATTGGGTGGATAGTGATGTGCTGTATGTACCTACTGGTATTTTTGGGATAAGTTTCGAGAGACAAATTATTTGCCGTTTATAATATACTAAATTAATAACTTTGTTGATATAGTCAATTAATAAGCTAGAACGTTTTAAAATATGAAGGTCTAGTTTTGTGATGTTATTTTATGTTGACGTTAATATGAATATACAAAATTAATAAAAAAAATTTTTAGGTATCAATTTATTAAAAATCTTTAAAAAGCATAATCATTAAACTTTAAAATGTTTGCTCTAGATTTGAGTTCATGTAAGTAAATTATTTATTAATTAATTTACTTACATTGACTTAACAAACAGCCATTAATTAAGATCTTTTAATAAGTAATTATACAGATTCAACATATGACGTTACGTCCACATCAAGAATTTATAACTAATCGGGCAATAAAAAAAATCATAATATGTATTTGTAAATTATATAGTATTAGTATTATTATAGTATCAGTATTATAAATATTATTGACTAACTATGTAAAATGTTTTTAGTATGCCTGCTTACAGTGCTCACAAAATGACAAATATACAGTAAAATTATTATAATTCTAGCAAATAATAGCAAAAAAGATATTTTACGACTATAACACGTTTTTTGGAGTAATTCGCAAAACAGTACATGTTACCAACTTATAATTAACAATTATGTTCAGTAGAGGTAATCAACATTTTATTTTCAATAAATATATACCTATTATTTTGGGGTAACATTCGGCCAGTGGTCACGTTTTCAGGCCGCCGTTGAAATCCTCACGATGGGCAACGTACCAGGATAATGTTGTTACGTACCTATCCCATGGGGGTCGCCATTTATTTCTCCGTATCTCAATACATAATGTAGGTGAAAAAGGAACGTGTAAGACAGATTCACCTTTTGAAGCAAGAACATTTAATTTAGCTAATAAGATTATATCCCAACTTTTTTTTCCTTAAGATAATTAGTATATAAAAAAAATACTAGAAAAAATCGACTCACCCGTAGCAGCTCAGACGGGATTCGAACCAGCACCTTTTTTCCTTTTTTAGTTTTATTTATGGTCATTGTTTATCGCTTTTAATAATCCATAAGCACTGACCTATACATATTGACAATTTATAAGGCTGCGTAGTTGTCGTGTCATAAGTGACAACCTAATTGGTTTTAAAAAAGTGATTTGATATCCTATTCTTAATATGGAAATAAAGGGAAAAAATAAGCTTTAACTAAACAAAATAACATCAATTTCAAAGAACGTGTACAATGTGTACATACACTGCGATTATTTGACAATTTTATTTTATTTAGGACACAAAAAGTCATAAACATTTATATTGCATACAAAAAAAATAAGTTTCTTACAGACCTATAGATCCATAAATTATACACAATGTGCACGATAACCAGTTTCAGAGCGCTTATGGTGGGTACAGTACTAGGCATGTATCTTGAAATTTTTTCGTCGGAGTGGGGATAATGGGAGTGGGGCATGTGCTCTTGTGAGCGACCAATAGCGCGCGCCCCTCTCCCGCCGCCCGCACCACCCGCACCCCTCACCGCTACGCACCCAAAATACGCGTTCCGCGCAATCCCCACCCGATGTCAAGTTACATACCTCGCACTGTATACGGTGTTATTTTAATCTGTGCGCGCGAACCATATATTCTCGAGTGAAGTAGCCGAGGACCACCGTCATACATAAAATTGTCAGATTAATCGCATTGTACAGTGCAATTAAATTCAACAATGTACAACAGGAGTGACCAACTTTGCGTTTGCGATATAAAACGACGTATTATCTGCAAAATTTACTCTTTGCCATAAGCACTTGAGTGAAGTTGCAGCGGATTACTGTCTATTGTCAATTTAATCGCATTGTGCTTACACTGCATGGCATCAGGCATTTTTGATGTCCCCACTGCTGAGGCACAGGCCTTCCTTATAGGTGGATAAGGAGGATGGGCCATAACCCACCACGCGGGCCCAATGCGGATTGGTTGGTGTTAACGACTGCAAATGCACCCGGGACCAACGGTTTAACGTGCCTTCCGAAGCACGGAGAAGCTCGAGATATAAAATTTTTGGTCACCCATCCCATGACCGACCCTTGCGAAACTTGCTTAACCTCCGCAATCGCTGGGCCAGGCGCTAAACCACTGCGCCATCGAGCTCCACTTACACTGCATACTCTTACTTAATAGGTACGTAATAACAGCTTATATATTAAAAAATAAAATAAAAACACAAACATAAACTCTATTAAGACCAATCGTTTCCTTGTTGTGGAATAAAAAAAGTTCCCTGTTCATTACTACCCATTTACAGGACTAACTAGTCCGTGTGAACTATATCACTTGTTCCATATTGATTGACGACATAGCGATATATATGCAATTTAATATGTAAAGTTGTGGGAAAATCAATACAAGCATGTTTGATTGAAATCAAGGCATGGTACCTAATTGAATAAATTAATTTTTGATTATAATTCTTAATACATATTACGTAGATAGAATATTTATGTATTGTGAGTTAACATGTAATATAGCTGTTAGGCCCCTAAAGCCGTATAATATGGTGGATAGGGTATCATGCATGAAACCCTGGAAAATTATCATCAAAACCGAAAACCCCACTTTCTTGAAAAAACATTTTTTCATGATTAACTGCATAGTGTGAACCCTAGGCCAAAATTGTGTTTTACTTTTGCCCATTAATGGGCTTGATTATCGAAAACAATAGTCTATTTGAGTCTAGGGTTGTCACTTTGCAGTCTTCCATACAAATAAAAAAAAACAAAAATTTACGGGTTATTATGAAATATCCTGTATATGTTTCTCTTGCTTAGCTCGGAAACACCTATTATGATTTGATTGGCGATATTACCTAATTGCTATCACAGGTAAGTAAATATTTTTTGGTAATATCTTCTATACCGACAAAAAGTTCCATCACTAGCGATTACTTCGAACGCACTTTATCGATAAAGAGGGCAATTAGCGGCGTGAACGCTTCGCAAATAGTGTTGTGCCGTCGATCCATTCACGGCTAACATCTATCGCGGATCCCATCTCAACTGTACATTTGTTTCGAATCCAATAAATCCCCATGAAAGTTTCAAAAGTGTTTATCGAGAAGTTTCAGCTTGGATAGGTAATTAGGTACCTACGTTTTATCAAGTAGGTACCTACATCAGAATAGTAAGATACACACGATTGTTCCCATCTATGTAAAAAAATATCAAAAAGTTTTTTTTATGGACAACACGTTAGTGCTTGGCCTGAAGGCCAAGGCGGTGAACCGCACCTGATGTTAAGTGACGATAAGGCCGAAGGTGGAAGCACACCACCCGGAATCCTCATCACTGAGGAACTGGTTGTCTTACCTATAACTGCCTTCCGGCAGTTTTTCAGGAACACAACAATTTTTAAATTGTTGTTATGGCGTCAGACTTAGGTAAGATGGTGGTAGCTAGCCAGGCGGACTTGAAATAAGCTCTACCACCAACCAAACTGAGTACAAATTGTACCTTTTGAAATGGAACTTTACCTTCGACCAAGAAAAAAATACTTTAAAAAAAAATGACATTCAATAGACTTTAAATTAACGTTTAAAAAAATTCCAAATAAAATAACGAAATCACATAGGCCAAGTTAAAATTGAAATTAAACTTTATTTGAACTGATTTAAATTATTTAAAGTTACAATTTTCTTTAACAAAATTATAAAGTCGCCGACTTTCTCAATCAAAATTCAAGACGTGCCCTAGTAGAGTTCTTTTAAAATCCATTCAAATTCAATTGAATCACCTTTCATCAGATTTATATTTTCTACTCTTTTTACCAAGTTTTATGTGTTACTATAGAATTATTATCCAGTTTTAAGAATTATTGACACTTATATTGTTAATTAACGGTTGTTTGGCTTAGACTAAACACCGTTTTGGAATAATTCCAAATAGTGCTGCTATTAGCAGCTGTGTCTTAACATGACTATGAAATTGTACATTTTCATGAAGAGGCTTGATATCGCAAACACGACGCAAATGGAGAATTCCGTAATTATGGCGGGCATTAGGTCATAACTTATTTACTTCCTTATTAAAAAACAGTGTATATATTAGGCTCAAAAAACGCTCACAACGCGTTCTGGTCACTGCCAAAATGCCACAACGCAAAATTCGTGTCGTGGCTCTTATAAAAACGCACAGAACGCGTTGTGGTAATCATATAAATACCACAAAGCGAAATTCGCGTCGTGGTCAATATACCAAACGACCACAATGCGTTGTGGAAATGAAAAAAAGCCATGACGCGTATGGAACCTTGATAAAAGTTGAATACGACACACACTGATTTGTAATACCTATGTGTGGGTCCTAGAAGTTTCAAAACTTTTGATAGATATCTTTAATAAATATTTTTGTACTTTATTAAGTACCTACTAAAAGGAAAAATTAAATAAATCGTGTCATTCAAATAAAAGAGCAGAATTTGTAGTAACTTTATAAAAAAAAATAGTTTTAAAAGCTTATACCTAATTGTAACAAATTTTATTAATTATTGGTAATTAATCAAAATAATAAGGCTACTAATTGTTGAACACAAAATATTAGTCATCAGAAACTACAATTTTCTTTTGTGGTATCAGATCAAATTTCAGTTTGTGGTATTTCTATGATTACCACAACGCGTTCTGGGCGTTTTTATAAGAGCCATGACACGAATTTCGCGTTGTGGCATTTTGGCAATGACCGAAACGTGTTGTGAGCCTTTTTTTCGCTTAAAGACCGATTTCGGTCTTTGAGCCTAACATATATAATTAAATGCAACACTATGTAAAAGTACAAAAACGTGCACTAAAATATTATCTGACCCTCCTAACTCAACTAACCATAGTATAGCTTATTCAAAGCTTGTCGTTTTATCACTTAGTTGAATGTTAGGACTGTGTTCAACGTCTTGGACTAGTCTGTATCGACATGCAAGATGTATTACTCCACAAATGCTCTTAGAGACATCTAGAGGCTTAGCAAACGTAAGGACATTGCAGAAATCCAATTGAAACCTAAATGTACCCGTACTTACATAAATGAAGAGAGTTCTCTTATTGAATGTCTCATTTTAAACCCAACGGTGTTTTTGTTAACTCAGATGTAACTTATATTAAGAAACGTGTTAAAAATTCTAGAAAATGTGTTTTAATTTATGATACTTTAGACATTATACTCTTAATTTTACCAAAAAGATGTATTCCTACTAAAACCAATCAATAGGTTTAACTTTCTTATCCATCAATAACAAAGGCCTATGCCGCAATAGCAGGGACTTTAAAAAATGGCAGATGATGATATCAAAACACGGTTTCACTCACAAATAGTGTCCTTTACGCAATCGCATTTTTTCCTTCTAATCCCCCCATTTGGAGTAAGAGTGGGAGAAACTAATTTTGTACCATTCACTCATGAATGAATCTACGCTCTGTATGCCGATCTATCGGCTTTCAATGTTTTGATTAGCTGTTTAGAGCTGACTGCATATGCATGACTATATCAGCTATCGATTTTAATCAGACAAGATATACCCCTAAGAAACTGTTAACTGTAGGTAATCAACATATAATATAGGATCAGTAGCACTACCATGAGTTTACAAAAACCATTCTCGATATCGACCGCGTTATCAATTTGTATGGGAAATTGAAGCAGAGCCTCTAGCGGATACGCGAAGAACTAAAATCTATAGTAAGAGTGCTCACCATCCACGAGTTTACCATCCTCGCTAATGTGAACTAGATAAGGTAAATGTCCCATATTTCGGCATGTTAAGACTCTTAATGACTTCAAGATTTTAAAATTGTAATATTTTAGGTTTTCATGATCGAGTATAGTGCCCCGATTTATGAAATTGTGTTGTGTCATTTGCCTGTAGTATCGCAGATATGATAGATGTGCGGATGCGCTATTAAAAGGTTTCATATTTAGAACCAAATAAAGATATTTTAGTATTGAAAATTCTGATATTTTTTTTGGAAAAATCGAAATTGGCGGAAAAAACGCCAAAAATTCTTACCAGATGAAATAAGGATAAGGAGTAAGAATAGAAAGCTGCATAATCAGCGAGAAAGAGAGAGCTATAGTTGTTTAAAAAATAGAAATATCTATAACCTCAATAGTAATTGCAATAGTGAAAACCTACCAAAAAAAATCCTATAAAATTATTTAGCGTGAACTGTGAAAACTATTGATAATAAATAAATAAATAAAAGATTTTAATATAGTCTTCTTTAAATTATTCTAATCGGACGTTTCGTTTGGAAGTTACTACGAGTATATGGGATCATTTTACTACTTAACTATTTAAAGTTTTATTCAAATTGACTTTCTGTGAGCTTAAAAATTGTTTAAAAAAACAAAAAACCGACTTCAAAAAACCTACCTCTAAAAAGCAAGAAATAATATTCGTAATAATAAAACACGTCTATTGAAGTCGGGTGGGGCTGGAGTACAAATGTCTTTTTTTTTTATTCTAAAAGCCCCACCCGACTTCAATAGACGTGTTTTATTATTACGAATATTATTTCTTGCTTTTTAGAGGTAGGTTTTTTGAAGTCGGTTTTTTGTTTTTTTAAACAATTTTTTATTTTTTTATTTTTAGTGTAGGTACCTTTTGTATTAGGTAGTGTAGGTATATTATTTAGGTAGAAATTAAAATCGGCTCAGCCAAACGTGAGTTAATCGCGGAGAAACATACATACATGCGGGTCAAACTGAGAACCTCCTTTTTAAATCGGTTAAAGAACTTTACTTAAGATATCCCTTTCCCAACAAAAACATAATTATCTTATTCAGTTCATAAACAAAGAAGTTATACGACTGATCATCGAGGTAGTTCACACAAAATCATACTATTTTCGTGCTTTTTTTCAAGATTACTTGAAAAGTACTGAACCGATTTCAAAATTTTAAAAAATGGGACCAACTTGGGAGTTTACCTAATGTAATAACGTTTGAATCATTTCAATCGGTCCAGCCGTCTTCGAGTAATCGGTGTACATACAAAAAACAAAAAAAAAAAAAAAAAAAAAAAAACGAGTCGAATTGAGTACCTCCCTCCTTTTGAAGTCGGTAAAAAGTAGGTACATACGACCGCTAATCTTATGGTGGTGACAAGGAATACACGCCATAAAGCTGTCTGTGCCGACGACTGAGAGTTTTGAACGTAGCATTGCCCTCAGTCACGGTAACGGATAGATACCGTAACCGTGTCTTAGTTCAGTCACCAAAATGTTGGTACTTGATTTTTAGACAAAACTGTCTAAAAATCAAGTACCAACATAAACATGTGCTATATTTTGTACTAATGTAGTTGTAATAATTAATAATTTGTGACAGAAAAAAAAACTAAACGAAATAACTTACTAACACGAAATATTGGTCGTTTACCTTAGTTGCTGTAGTTTGCAATTATAATCCGACTAAGTAAAAAATCATTAGTTAGTGCGTGTATACCGAATGTAAGTGAATTTTGAATTTATGTTGGTTACTATCTTTTTACTTTCCTCTATGGTTACTATTTATGTCAAATCTTCCTGTGAGTATAAATGTTCCTTGTGTCAAATCGAAAATGTCAAATGTAATTTTCACGTTTTAATAATTATTTATTTTGTGTTTTCTTTGCGTATTTTGTTGTGTAAAAGCTAGCTTGTTAAGATTGATAAAAATAAAATTAGAAGCAGTCGATTAGAGGAGTTTATGGAAAGGTGAAATAAAAGGTTGGTACTTGATACAAATCCTCGGACGATTCGTCCAAGTACAAATCATTAGAAAACTCAGATAAACCTAAATCCAACCAGAAAAATACTTTCATGAAAGTTTTTATTAAACCTTACGCTGTTTTAGTTTAAGTTTCTCTTAATAATTGTTTCTTTATATTTATGATTAGCTATCCATGACCTTGATTTGTTTTTACTATCGGCCATAGATGCATTAATTGCAATTTTTTAAAGACGACCTGCCCCATGCTCCAATTGCCAACCTTACTTTTAAAGCTTAAAATATGAGCAATAGACGATTAAATAACATGTCGTAAGCTTATGTAAATCTCAGACTTTGATATTGTGTGACAAGCTTACGACACGTATTACGTGTCGTAACGTAGCGTTCAAACGCATAGAATGTTGGCCATTTGAGTAGGGGGACAGCGTGATTACGATAATAGCCTAGGTCTTATTTTAACACGATAGAGCTTATGAGAATCCCACAACTTATACAACTTATGGTTTACTTATTTCATTACAGATAATGTGTGTATCATCCCACAATCGACAAAAATATCCAGTTTCCTTCCAAATTAATAAAAACGTACAAGTTGGTCGAAATACAACCTGGCAGAGCGACATGCGGCAGATACCTACGTTTTTTGTGCCTTATTCAAATATGATATTAAATAAACAAATAAGGCCCCAAATGATACAAATCTACGAGTTAAAGTGAGATCTTTTTTTAGGAATATATAACATAAATCTTTACTTTGTAATAATAAATATTCAAATTTATTGATAAGTTATTTTTATTTAATATGGTTTCATATTTAACCTCAATTTCAAATAAAAAAGTTATAGGCCTTAATTTAATAAGTGTAATCGATTTATTACGGCCAAAGTCAAGTTTTCGGAAAATTACATTTAGTTAGAACTGTTTTCTTATATTCCTACTGTTAAATAATTAATTAAATAATATATAAAGACTTAAAAGTAGATAGGCCTTATTTGTATCAAGTATTACGTTGATATGGACGGAATTAACATATTTGCAACTAAGTAGATTATTATTTAGATTTAACACAATATTTTCTAATTTTGTAACATGCTTGATAGGAAAGTACTTAATTATTTTTTTTTACATTAGTTTCAAAGTGGAGGAATGCGTTACGTTACGGCGTATTTGAATGGTGACCTTATTAAGCCCACTGAATGGAGGGCCCACCTAGATCTAGAAGGGCCACTATTCAGCGTTGGGCACAACCTGACCCACCCCCTGACTAGAGGATTTGTAACACTTTTCATATTTATCGGTTTATAATTTGCCCTTGATTTCGTAGCATTATGCAGCTGTGGCGCACATATTTTATGCTAAATAAGCTCTGAAAGACATTATTTAGACTATTTTAGACACAAAAAATACTAAATTAAATTTAAATAGAAGTATTCACGCCAATGACTATGCTGTACCGCGGTTTGATTACATTCTCTTTTGTTGTACCTATTTTTTACATTCCTCTATGCCATAGAGGATAGTAAAAGGTATACTCATTGATCTCACGCCTCAAAACGCAAGTGAGTAACTTTACTACTGTAGTTATGGTATTTCTCGATACTATCTGTCAATTAGTAACTCATGGTACCGAATTGCTATGAAAAAGGCCAAAACGTTACTCGATGCTCGCTAGCGAGTATAGTAAACTATTGTAGTTTACTATACCAACTCATGGTAGAGCTACAGAATGGAGGTCTTATTTATAACCCCATTTAAAACTAATAGAAAGAATGAATTTTGTTGAAAAGAGATACAGTCAATTTCAGAACATAATTATTTTAAAAGCTTTCCCGTTCTTCTTTTTGTTGGCCATTTGAGTAGGATAGAAAGTTGACTATTTGAGTAGGGGGGCAGCCCCCCTACTCAATTGGCCAACTTTCTATCCGTTTGAACGCTACGCTTACTTTTAAAGTTTAAATATGAGCAATAGACGATTAAATCACACGTCGCGATCTTATGTAAATCACAGATTTTGCTGTATTGTATGGAATTGTCAAGCTCACGGCACGTAATTTTATAGTTAACTGCTTATTTTAAAGCTTTAATAGTAAGCGTAGCGTTCAAACGAATAGAAAGTTGGCCATTTGAGTAGGGGGACTGCTATAAAATTAAATGTATTTGCGACGCTAGTTAGCTCCTATTTGGTTTGAACTTTTTTCAATATTATTATTACTGTTAGTATATTTCTATTATTATTATTATAGTTTTAGCTACGAACCAATGAAATGAACGTCCTACAAAGAAATATCGCTGTTGACATTTCCCACAGAAGTAGACAAGCTTATCCTTTCTGCGTCTTATTAATAAAAGTAGCAGCTCCATAAGCCGGCTTGTATTTGTTTTTGTACGCGACCCATCCCGTGATTCCCGTGACCATTGCAAAAACTTGATATTGCTCTAGTTGGTTAGATATAAATCTTCGATCAAGAATATCCTAGATAACGGTTCACTAACTAAAACAACGCAAATACGGCACCGCGAAATATTGTCCCACTTTCAAACTAGGCTATTATTTTGTACATAATCACATCTTATTTTGTACAAACTCACATCTTATATCACTTATTTCGTACAAAATAAGTGGGACTCTATTTTAAAGGTGCCATTTTTGAAACTGATCGCATCAAGGGTATTCTTGATCGATGATATAAATAATGGAATTTATTTATATCATCAGTAATGTGGTGGGTACACGAGGCTGGTTTTTCAAGCTAGGATAGCATACTAGTGTTTGTAAGCTAGTAGGTGGTTTCGTGTATTCTGAACTAACTTTGCTTCTAGGCTAGTAAGCTAGTGAGAAAGATAGTATCGTCTCGAAATAGGATAGCTAGGGTTCAATTTTTGGACCTTAAATAAGGCTAGAATTAGGGGGTGTGCTGTGTGACATAATCAATTTTTTATCAACAGTAACTCTGAACCTAATACCTATTAGGTAGTCGGAAAAGCTCTAGGCCTTTTTGTACTAAAAGTAATAAAGATATCACAGCGAGGAATATCTTTATCATCAAAATTACAATACCTGAATCTACTGAACCATTTTTTTGCATCCATAAACATAACAAATCTTTCTTTGAGCACTAGCAGCATTTTTTTTTCGTTAAGGGCATGAACCCTTATCGAAAAAAAAAAATACAAAACGTACCTATCTAAGAAAAAATATTAAAAAGATGAAAAAGCAAGACAAATATCAATTTGTTTTAATTTTACTGCTATTATCAGAAATATCATATTATCAGAAAGTATTGCCAGAAATATAACACGCAAAATTATAATACTTCAAAAAAGCCGGAAACATTTCCGGCTTGCTTTTAGATATATTAGTAAACTAGCTGACCCGACAGAATTGTTGTCCTGTCTTAGTTATAATATTGAAATCGAATTGGTATAATTAATAAAAAGTTGGGTTCAGAGATATTAGTACCGTTTCTGTTTACTTTATAATCCAACAGCTTTATAACCAAGTATATATCACTTTTTATGTTAGTAATGTGTACGTTAGTCTATCTTAACTTACCAATAAATTAATTATTTTACATGTGTTTCATCAATAAAATAACTCCGACCGAAGCATCTGTTTTATTACATCCTCTTTGACGATATTTGCAGCACGCATTCTTTCAATTATTCAATGTCAAACACCATAAGGTTACATTAAAAAAGTTAACATTGTCCAAAATAATTATTCTTATTCTTAAATTTTTTAAAGTCATGAGGTTACATTAAAAAGTTTTTATGTCCAAAATTATTTTATATGGTGGTTAAGTATTCTTAATTTTTTATTTTTTTTTCTTTCATAAGAAACATCTCCTGATAATAACAAACATAACAAAAAAGAATTATCGAAATCGGTCCAATCGTTCACGCGTGATGGCTTGACCACGCGAAATTGGATTCATTTTTATATACAGGGTCACTGGAAATATGACGTATTCCTGCTAAGGGGTTATAGATAAGGTCAAAACAAATATTTTTTGTAATGTAACTTTTTCTCAAAAAATTAATAGTTTTTGAGTTAATTGAAATTAAGTACATTTTTACCAAAAGTACGTTTTCAGACACAAAAATTAAAAATAAAGGATAACTACTCATTCGATTCCGGATTTTTTACTATTTTAGGATAGAAAACAATCTGAGTGTTGATAATGAATAAAAAAAAATCATAAAATACAGATGTTAATAAAAAAATCAATCCTTAAATGTATTTTTTTTATTTTTTTTTTTTTCAGATTTTTTAGAAATATCATCAAATATCTTAAAAAAAATCTTAGTAACTAAGCGTGCATAATATTTTAAAAACATCACCATCTATTCAGCTTTCAGCTAAGGTATAAAACTTAATAATAACTTAAATAAAAAATGAGAAATTAAGACTTAACTAAATAGCAGTCCCATTTCATGTAGCAAAAATTTCCTACTTCAAGCGCTTCGGAGGTGGCTGACAGTGGCCATATTATCCTACTTATTCCATAAATGTGAAAGTTTGCTTGTTTGTATGATTGTTAATCAATCACGCAAAACGGCTGAACAGATTTGGATGAAATTTGGCACACAGATACTTTATGAGCCGCATTAAAACATATGAGGATACTATTATCTTGGTTAAGGGTTCCCTAAGGATTTTCTTGAATATAAATGCGAATGCAGTCGCGGGCGGAAACTAGTTTGCCATAAATGGTCGGACTTACTAAAAATACTTTCATCCGAGTGAGTTTGAGACAGGATTATTTTCCGCCGATGAGTCAAAATTTTATACAAACTGTGTCACAAATAACCATGCATATCAGCTATTTTTAATGCCCCGCTGCTGGGGAACTGGCCTACCTTTTGGCTTGTGGATGGATAAAGCGGACGGGCCATACCCACCACGTGGACCCAATGTGGATTGGTCAGTGTTAACTCAATGTACCTTACATTGAGCCCTTGGTTCTAGCTGCATTTACAGTCGTTAACACTGACCAATCCACATTGGGTCCACGTGGTGGGTATGGCCCGTCCGCTTTATCCATCCACAAGCCAAAAGGTAGGCCAGTTCCCCAGCAGCGGGGCATTAAAAATAACTGATATGCATGGTTATTTGTGACACAGTTTGTATAAAATTTTGACTCATCGGCGGAAAATAATCCTGTCTCAAACTCACTCGGACGAAAGTATTTTTAGTAAGTCCGACCATTTATGGCAAACTAGTTTCCGCCCGCGACTGCATTCGCATTTACATTCAAGAAAATCCGTAGGGAACCCTTAACCAAGATAATAGTATCCTCATATGTTTTAATGCGGCTCATAAAGTATCTGTGTGCCAAATTTCATCCAAATCTGTTCAGCCGTTTTGCGTGATTGATTAACAATCATACAAACAAGCAAACTTTCACATTTATGGAATAAGTAGGATAATACGGCCACTGTCGGCCACCTCCGAAGCGCTTGAAGTAGGAAATTTTTGCTACATGAAATGGGACTGCTATTTAGTTGAGTCTTAATTTCTCATTTTTTATTTAAGCTATTATAAGGTTTTATACCTCAACTGAAAGCTATATAGATGGTGATGTTTTTAAAATATTATGAACGCTTAGTTACTAAGATTTTTTAAAGATATTTGATGCTATTTCTAAAAAATCTGAATAAAAAAAAAATACATTTAAGGTGTGTTTTTTTTTTTATAAACATCTGTATTTTATGAATTTTTTTTTATTCATTATCAACACTCAGATTGTTTTCTATCCTAAAATAGTAAAAAATCCGGAATCGAATGAGTAGTTATCCTTTATTTTAAATTTTTGTGTCTGAAAACGTACTTTTGGTAAAAATGTACTTAATTTCAATTAACTCAAAAACTATTAGTTTTTTGAGAAAAAGTTATATGACAAAAAATATTTGTTTTGACCTCATCTATAACCCCTTAGCAGGAATACGTCATATTTCCAGTGACCCTGTATATATAGATTACGAAAATACAAGTAAGTTATATAATATAGCTATAACAATAAAGCAAAAAAAAACAGTTTATTTAGTTTATTCCATTACTAAAAATGGAATAAAATAAATACTTGAGTGTGACCCATATCACAAACGTGATTTTTTTTTGCTGTTTTTGGTACGGAACCCTTCATGCGTGTGTCCGACTCGCACTTAGCCGGTTTTTTCAAAATACGATGGGTGATATCTAGGTGATGCCCAAAACATTAATCAGTGATGATTGTGCCACTGGAATGGTAATTTAATTTGATCAGGTTACAGAAACACGAGTATTCTGGCATTATATCACCGAATGACAATGCAAATTGCGTAGAGACGATATTTTAGCATGGACAGTGATCTAAAGTCACTGGAAGTAACTCATATTTTGCAGTATTATTATATTCTTATGTATTCTTTTTTGCATCGGGCAAATATTCGTAGTATAACGTGACTACAAAAAAATCATACTATTGTTACGGACGCGGGGTACGGGATTGGAAGAGAAACGACTTGGTTGCAGAGACGACGCTTTATTACCAAAAACACATCCACATACTCTGAATGTCGTGGTCCGCTCTTCTGTGTGGTGTAGTCTTCTTGCGAACGACGTAGCCACCCAGCGCTGTTACACGATGACATTCCCACTTCTTGACCTCCGATGTCGCGATCCGCCCTTCCAAGTAGCGTCACGTCCGAAGTCCGAATGACGTAGCCTCTTGGCGCTGAACCCGACGACATCCACTTCTACACTCCTCCGTGCTAGCACCAACTACTGCTAGACCTCACCTCCAAACTTCTCTTCCTCACTACTTCTTCATCTTTACCTTCTTCTTCTTTACTGAACTACCACTTCGTAACTACTACCATTGAACTACTACATCGATTGTGCGTTTCGCCGCTGCTTATATACCCCATAGAACCTTCTAGTAACTCGAATTTCGATAGTCATTTCGTTATTCTTTTCGTTTGTCTTTTGTGACCATTTCCTGTCCTTTTTCATCTTTTCCATTATTTCCCGACGATACTAGAATGTTCTATTTCTCTATCAAATATGTAAATAAACTTTTCACTTCTCATGCTCGTAAAGTTCGTCTTTATGTTGGGTATAGGCTGCATAAAATCGCTTTTTATGCTCTAGTGCATAAAGTAAAAATCTTCGTCAAGTCTCAGACTTTAAGACAAAGGTCGCCAGGTAAACAGCCACACACGCAATTTTACTTCGTTAAATTAACTTCATATTTCATTGTTTCTTCATTTTTTGTTGTGTTATACTTAATACTTTTTTATTTTTGAAAATGGGTATCAATTTTATTGAAAGATCTTGATAATTTTTTTTTTCAATTTTTGGATATGGGTATCAAATGAAAGGCCTTGATGAGCACATTCCAAAATTATATTTTTTTATAAAAATTGAGTTTTTTTTTCAATTTTTGAATATGGGTATCAAATGAAAGGCCTTGATGAGCACTGTCCAAAATTATATTTTTTTATAAAAAAAAGAGTTTTTTTCAATTTTTGAATATGGGTATCAAATGAAAGGCCTTGATGAGCACATTCCAAAAATAGATATTTTGTCACAAAAAATTAAGAAAAAACATTTTTTTTTTTTCAATTTTTGAATATGGGTATCAAATGAAAGGCCTTGATGAGGACATTCCAAAAAGATATATTTTGTCACAAAAAGTTAAGAAAAAAATTTTTTTTTTCAATTTTTGGATATGGGTATCAAATGAGGTCTTGATGAGCACATTCCAAAAATATAGAATTTGTCACTAAAATTTAAGAATTTTTTTTTTTAGATTTTTACATTATTGTTGTTTAATTTCCTCACAATCGAAGTGAAAAGCAGAGTGTATAACTCGTACATAAAACACATTTTATGCACTTGTTGTACAATCTACTATTGTATAAACATGTAAACATTCTAGAAATATCGTTAAAACCATCAAAATGCTTTGGTACGACAGAGGATCGAACCGCAGGCTCTCGTGTATAAGGCGAGAAGGCACACCACTATGAAACTGTGACTTGACAGGTAGCGGCAGAATTGGTAATCGCTTGATGCTTTGTCTCCTCTACGTAATGTGACGTCATGGCCGTCACACTATTGATATATATTCACCCCCTTACTAATAATGATTGTATAGCAGCTGCATAGTTACACATTGTTTTGTCACTTTCTTTTTAATGTCAAATTCAAATAGTTTGACAGAGAGTAACCATTGTGTAACAAAACATCTGCTATTCAATCTTTATTAGTAAGGGGGTAATTCTATAAAGCAGGGATAAAGAGACTGCGGCCCGCGGGCCACATGTGGTTCGTCGGCAATATGCTAGTGGTCCACCAGCAAAAATATTCCATCGTTCATTTGAAAAAAATTTTTGGATATTTTTATGTTGTGGTGCTGGTGGTCCGCCATTAGTTCATCATTTGCCCTAGTGGCCCATGGTCTCAATAAGTCTGTACATCCCTGATCTAAACGAATCTAAAAACTGCTGTTACGAAAATACAGTTTTAGAATCAAAAACTAAGTGTAATAAAATATCCTAATCACAAAGCTCCTAATGATGATTTGAATCCAATAAGAGATATACGAAAACATTATTAAATAAAACAAAAAAATTGACAAATCGGGCCAACAGTTCTCAAGTGAAGTATTACTTTCATTGATGTTTCTGTTCGTTGTAAGCGCAGCAGCGCTTTTTCGCACGAACAGCATTTCAATTTTTACCGACTTCAAAAGGACTTCTGTTTTTTGTATGTACACCGATTACTCGAAGACGGCTGGACCGATTGAAATGATTCAAACGTTATTACATTAGGTAAACTCCCAAGTTGGTCCCATTTTTTAAAATTTTGAAATCGGTTCAGTACTTTTCAAGTAATCTTGAAAAAACCGGCCAAGTGCGTGTCGGGCCACGCGCCATAGGGTTCCGTAGTTACCTTATACCATACCATATTTAATACCACCTATAATTTTTCGTCTGTAAAAATAACTTTGTTTTTCACAGTGTTGGTATGAATGACAAAGTTATATTTGCGGTTTTGGAAAATGTGCTATATCTCAAAAACTAATTACTATATCTCATTCAAACCAATTTTGGTTGAAAGTGTTTATTAAGATCTACAGCATATATTTTTTTTAGATTTTTCACTCTCTTATTACAAAAGTTAAAGGGGGGGGGGACACACATTTTACCACTTTGGCGGTGAATATCTTTCAAACGGTTAACTTTGAGAAAAAGTTGTCTTAGGAACCTTAATGTCATTTTTAAAGACCTATCTATAGACACCCAACACGTGTTGGTTTGAAGAAAAAAAATTTTTTCAGTTTCAGTTCCATGTATGGGGAGCCCCCCTTAATCTTTTATTTTTCTTATTTTTGTATTAAATTCATTAAGCGGTTAACAGAATACATCTAGTCTTAATACTTTCGGAATAAAGTGGCTGTGACATACGGACAGACAGACAGACAGACAGACAGACAGACAGACAGACAGACAGACATGACGAAACTATAAGGGTTCCGTTTTTTGCCATTTAGGCTACGGAACCCTAAAAAGCACGAAAATAGTATGATTTTGTGTGAACTACCTCGATGATCAGTCGTATAACTTCTTTGTTTATGAACTGAATAAGATAATTATTTTTTTGTTGGAAAAGGGATATCTTATGTGTAGTTCTTTAACCGACTTAAAAAAAGGAGGTTCTCAGTTTGACCCGCATGTATGTATGTTTCTCCGCGATTAACTCACGTTTGGCTGAGCCGATTTTAATTTCTACCTAAATAATATACCTACACTATCTAATACAAAAAGTACCTACACTAAAAATAAAAAAATAAAAAATTGTTTAAAAAAACAAAAAACCGACTTCAAAAAACCTACCTCTAAAAAGCAAGAAATAATATTCGTAATAATAAAACACGTCTATTGAAGTCGGGTGGGGCTTTTAGAATAAAAAAAAGGGATTTGTACTCCAGCCCCACCCGACTTCAATAGACGTGTTTTATTATTACGAATATTATTTCTTGCTTTTTAGAGGTAGGTTTTTTGAAGTCGGTTTTTATATTTTAATTACACAAATAGGTAGATTAGTAAAGGTAATAACTTCGTAACATAAGCAGGTGCTTATAAATTAATTCATCACGCAGGTGTGACGAGAGTTTCCACAGATCCTTAACTAAACTCCGACAAACTAAACTTTTGTTCGTTCGAATTTGAACGCAGAGTTTAGGCGTGATCATATTATGTGAAGGTCCTTACATTTTAGATATCGGATCAAAGAGAATTTGAATTAACTTCTTTAAAGAAGTTTTTACATCTAATATTCAAAATTGATGGAATATTTAATGAAATTAAGATTAGTTTTATGATTGAATTTGACCGGACAAAAGATAAAGTAACTTTAAGTAAGAAGTCAAGCATGACTTGATTGCCTATTACGTCATCCACGGGATTGAGAGGAGGTAGTGAGTTCTTTTCCAAACAGGCACATACAATACAATACAATATACTCGAGTTTATTTCCGGTTTGGTTATTGAGAACTAATCAGGGGGTCTATTACGAAAAGTTTAATGCGATACACGCAGCTGCGTCCGTGCTTCGTTTTTATTGTTTCCTATTACAAATCACTTTCGTATGCGATATTGCGTAGTGATTGCGTGAGTTTGACAGTTTTTCTCTAGCGTATCCGACATGGTTCATTTAGTAGTCTATGGACCAGGGATTGGTTGCGGTTGTTAAATTTCGGTATGTTTTACGGTTAATATAGCGGTACCGAAATATTCTACCCTTACTTAGGATACCGATAAATTTTATTTCGGTATAAAACCACCGAAATATAGAGGTACCGAAATTACGGAACCTATGTTGAAGTACCGAAAAATTAAGGTATCAAAATATGAAGGTATAGTTTTAAATAGGTATGACGTCATACCGATATAAAAAGGTACCGCAATTTTCCGGTATATCTGTTTTTCGGTACCTCATCAAAGCGGTACCGCAATTTTTAATTACTCAACCCAAACCCAAATATAACGGTACCGTTATATTAACGGTACCGTTAATATAACGGTACCGTTATATTTGGGTTAGCTTAACCTCTTATAAAGGTATTATATCGTGTTTTGTCGTTCATCTTCATGCTAGGGGGGCTGGGGGCGGTATTACAAGCTCTTAAAACTTCAATTTTCTGAATGGCTATCATTGCGTCTCTTTTATTACTGATAAAACAGACGCAGACGATGATTGATGATTACTCCTTACAATATTAATTACAGCCCAATCCTCAAATTTTTATAGGTACCCTTAAAAAATATACCTACCAAAACAAAAAAAAATGTGTAGTACATATTTCACATACACGGTCATTTGATTTACTAGCTAGGCGAAGCCTGTACTATGGGTGATAGATACTGATATAACCTGACTGATATATAATATCTGACTGACAGATATCCGTCGCGTCGGGGCTTCCATTACCTGCTTCGAAATGAACTAATATTTTGTATTGAAAACAATATTGGGAATATAGGTACTTTTGAAGAACAGAGAGATGGCAATTGCAGACCCGATGATTTTTTTTGAATAGGTGTGTATGTATAGGTTAATACTACAGTACTAGGCACGTATCTTGAAATTTTTTCGACGGAGTGGGGATAAGTTCGCGCATGTGCTCTTGTGAGCGACCAATGGCGCGCGCCCCTCGCCCACCGCCCGCGCCCCTCACCGCTACGCATACGCAAAATACGCGTTTCGCACAATCCCCACCCGATTTCAAGTTATATGCCTCGTACTGTACATTAATGTGAGTCAGGAGATATTTTCGTAAAAATTATTTAACCTTTTTAGGGTTCCGTACCAAAATGGAGTCCGTTACGCCAGCAAGAAAGTAGCTTCTAGAGGGAAGCGAGTTTGATGAATAATTTGTGCGCAATTCGGTGTAAATGTGCGCCAAATAAAAAAATTGTGAGCCTTATAGTTTTGGAATAAAACGGGAAAAACGAATTCTGCTGGGGTAACGGTACTCCAGCAGGAAGATTCTAAACTAATGATCGGTTGGAAATAAAAGATATATGGGCGGGTAGCTTGATACTAGCAAGAAATGTACGCCAAATATATAATTTGTGGGCCTTATAGTTTTGAAGATATTTGATTTCCTGCTGGCGTAACGTTTTGCCAGATCCCAGATCTCGGAAACTACTAAATGTGCGATCTTACAGTAAACATATAGAAGTAGCCCCTAATTTGTGCTATTGGTGCGGTAGAAAACATTTCAAAAATATTCACAAATTTTGAAGTAATCGGGCATTTTCTGAAAACAGAAAAAAATAACTAGCGCCTTAACTACCACATAAATAAAGAAACTAAAAACGGTGTTCTATTTTTCTTATTATTTCTCATTAACATAAAAATTTTGAAAACCGCACACATACAAGTTTTTGAATAATACCCACATGAAGGTGAGACCGACCATGTCATGACTTTGACGGTCAGCAGGATAAAAATATCAGAGATTATTTAGATCTTGGCCCAATGAATAATCTGTGCGGTTACTGAAGTACATGCTCTGAAATTTTCAGCTTCAAATTCTTCGTATTAAAGGAAATATCAATTAAAATCCAAAACAACTCTCAGTATTCCGATTAACCGACCAAATTCGATAGACCACAAAAAAGCGACGCGTTCATACATATTGATGACCTTCTTTAATGTGTCGTATTATACAGAAAAATTGTTTGTACAGTTGCGTTCATAACTTCTTATTGGCAAATGTGGGTAAATAGTATTTTAACATTTAAATGGTTAGTTAGAGCCTGCATTTATACCAATACAATGTGGCGTTGATCTGTTACATTACACCCAGATTATATTTTTTGCGGACGGCACTCTTCGAACACGTGACTATGAAACCAGCTAAATTTCTTAAGTTACTAGAAGATCTGTTTACTTCTTAGTGAAATATACCAGAATCATTGTTGTCTAAACATCAATAGCATAGCTGTTTTTATTTTCAATAACAGAAAACAACTACCTAGCTGTCTTAGGTAGGTATATGTTTATAACTTCATTCGAACCGGAAAGAAGTACTAAAATCAGTTAAACGGGCACTTCACTCGCGTATTATTATTAAGGTAGGTATTTAGTTTTGGTGTAACAAGTAGGTATTTATTGTAATAACATTTTATTAAGGTACCTAAGTACTTACTTAAAATGCAATTAATTTTACAACAGAAGATAGTGACCAACTTCATAGCGCTTGTGCTATAAAACGACGTTTTTTAATCTGTAACATTTTATCTTTTCCATAGAGACCACTGACGTCCATTATACAACTTGTATAATGGACGTCAGAGGGCCTAGTACTAGTTGTGTTTCTCACCTCACTTTACAAATAGTATCGAGTGAAAGAGAGGAAATCATGCGAGTGAGTGAACGAGTGAAAGAATGAAAACGATAGTTAACTATTCGTAAAGTGAAGTGAGAACAAAAAACCAACTCGTACTAGGCCCTCTGTGAAGAGACCTACATCCATGTAGAAGTTGCATGCAAGGGATCACTGTCTATTGTCAATTTAATCGCATTGTAGGTACATTAAGTACCAGTTAGGTATAACAAAAAAATACGAAATAAAATTACAAAACATCCTTTATTTTTTTACTAAAATATTGTTAAAATGGTTAAAATTCTTTCAATTCAAGTAAAAAATGAAATGTAACAGAAATAACTTCATTCGTTATTTAAATAAAAGCACTCACTCAAATCACTTTTTCACTTAAATGTACGTAGACGTGACGTGTACAATCCTGTTCGACAACAAAGTTAAGGAGGTCATCAATATGTATGAACGCGTCGCTTTTTTGTGGTCTATCGAATTTGGTCGGTTAATAGGAATACTGTGGGGTTCTAGAAATAAAACACTTATTCACTTTCAACGTGTGGTGAGCCACAGTTGCCTTGGACAGACTCGTCCGCTCCGTATGGTAGCTAACACATGACTGCCTGGCGCGGCATTGCCGGCCTCTTTATAACCTGTGCATTGTCTATGGCCATAGCATAGACAACGCACGACACAGACCATCCGTGGCAGGACATAGCATAGACAACGCTCGACACAGACTATCCATGGCATCTATGGCTGCACACTCTTTATTTGAACGTCACATCTCTTCCTTGTTAATAAAAGATTTTAAACACGATTGATGCTTTGGATATGACAACATGTATGGATCATATTATCTTCATTATCTTTTTACTACAATATTATTTAATTACATAAAATGTAAATTACATATTACAATAAATATCAGCTTCAATTTCAATCCCCTTTTTCCCATCATTTTCACAAACTTCTTACTTTTAATATTTTTATGTGGGTTAAGTTTCTACAATTTTATTAATTGTGGTCTATTGTTTTTGTAATCAAATAGGATAAACGAACCTATCAATTGACCTTTTTTTTTTCTACTGCATTGTAGATGTAGTCCACTTTACTACATTTGAGTGTTCAACAGAATCAATATCTAACCACACCATTTCATCTTGATACAAATTTCCAATAATATTATTGTTATTTATTACCATATGACTGCAATTCAATTGCACAAGCACATTCATTATGTTTACCGTGTAATAATCGAGCTAATACTACTTATACAGTATTGAGTCCAGCTAATGTTTTTTCTTTGTTCCTCTAATACTTTATGTTGATATGATACGAGATTAAAACGTCTCAACTCTCTGTACATTAATAAATCATTACAGTTAAAACTTATGTACCTTAAAATGCTATCAAAACATTATATAGCATTATCACTCTGCTGCTAGCAAGAGCTGTAAGAGCTTTGTCAGCCACTTTCAATCAATAATTAAATCATAATAATGATAAAACTTCTTAACTCAATCATTTACAATTTTCTTGACCTAATAGTAGGTCTTTTTTCCTTAATATAATAAAATAAATTTTCTTTATTTACACCAATTACTGACAGCGATACGGCTCTTAAACCATTTAGTTTAAAGTCTTATTTCTAATAGAAGGGCAAGGTACCTACCACATGCCCTAATAAACAATATTATGTTATGTTACTTAAAAATAAAAGTATACATTAGACAACAATTCTACGTAATTATCAATTTCTTAATGCTTACTAGATATGGAAATATCGATTTTATCGTAATAATCCTTTATAAACAGAAATATTGCACACAATAAAAAGCAATGCGACTTTAAATTAGTTGTACACTTTGGTGCAGGGAAGAGTTTTATACAGCCAGAACTTGAAAATTGTCGCGGAACATTGAAAACTATTTTAGAATAGGGATCAAGTCAATCGCTTAAGCTTATTACTTTTTTTTTTAATAAATATTAGATCAGTGAATAAATATTAAGAAATTAATTTATTTTACTTTAGATTTTTTTTTGCGGAGCCTTGCACAAAATTCGAGGTGAATGATAACATTACTTATTACATTACATTAAATTACATTACATTACCTTACTTACATTTTGATCACTAGACATTATTAGGATCCAATTCCAAATCTAATACATACTATTTTGATGTCTATCTATTTATTTATTAACATAAGTGATTTTATGTTATGTGCTATCTTTAATACCTAACATAAATAAGATGTGTTATTATACATATACATCTGGTTAAGTAGGTAAAGTACAGATGACGCTCATCCAATTTTTCAGGTACAGTATTGTTTTAGACTGCCTGCTGATCAGCTAGTATTTATAATTTGTAAATAGTTAAGTAGTTGAGGCCAGCAATCAGTCTGAACGTTATGAAGTTTAATTATTTCAATTGTTCCTAGGAGTAAATTTTATATAATAAATGTATTTTTAATTGTGAAATAAAGAAATTTATGAATCTACCACCAGTTCACAAATTGGAAGGGCCCTTCAAGAAAGAACTGGCGAAAGAAAACTTGGAAAGGGTTGCCGACTTCCATCTCAATTTTAATCTATTTATTGTTAACAAAACTTTCGTTATTTTGATTATTTATGGACTTGGGAAAGTACCATTACACACAATGTGTGCTTAAAAATTACCAGTTGACTTTTGTCAAATTTCTTAACCACTTATCGCAACATCACTACCTAATAGAAGAATAAAGTATTGTAATATTCAACCCTTGGTCGATTTGTGCACTGTATTTGCTCGTTACCATTTAGTCAAAGCAAAACAGTCTGCAGCCATTTTTACAATACATAACTTGTTTCGGCCTCTTGGTTAACTAATTGGCATAACAGGTTTTCACCTGGGTATAAAACCGCCCCGATTTGCATAGAAAATTTTCAAGAATAGTTCTATTTTTTATACTATCACTTTTCATGTTATAGGTGGTCATTAAAGCTCTTGGAATGGCTTCAAAAATCAAATTATTTGGAAACAGAAGATATTCTCCGTGATATAATTAAACATCACACATACACTTTATTACACATCTTTCTCATATTCATATTACAGAACTCTTTCTCATATTCATATTACAGAACTGTGGTAGGTATGTATTTACGTCTCCATTTTTAATTATGTTTTTATTACTTTGATGTAGGTAATGTCTTAATTGCTTGTAACAAAATTTAATTTTTTTTTTTTGGATAAACTCGAATAAAATATAAAAGTATGTAAAACGCGCTTGGGCGCCTCCACGCCGACAGCTGTGACACAGTTTATACCTACTAGTACAGTTATCAACGTTTACCTCTTAAAATTCTTGTGTTCAAACTGTATTATATTTAAGTAGTCTTTAAGAGCATTTTGTTACATTGAAGACAAAATAAATCATTTATATATATATTTTTCATTTACCTACCGAGAATGCCAATGTTACAAGACTTTGATGTACATAAAATTTTTGAACACTAAGCTGACTTATTCCATTAAGGCTAACCAAAAATAATAAGTTTCATACTAAGTAACACTAACAACAAGAAAAGTGATAAAGTATGGACTTTATTAATCATTTACAATTGAATATCGAGGTCATTACTCGATAATATTGATATATTGCTTGATAGCAATTTGATGAATATTTCAAATCAAAAGAGTTAAGGAAAATTATAAGTAAACCTATTATAATCACAGTTCACAGCCTTCCTCGACTGTTCACAACCAGCCTCGTTGATAGTAATCTATTTTGGCAGTTCACAACCCGCCTTGACTATTCACATCTAGCCATAGGACTTTATTATTTATTTACAGTTGACCATCATGGTCGTTACTCAATATTATATCAAGCAATTTGATGAAAATTTCAAATCAAAGGAGTTATGGCATATATACAAGTAAACCTAATATTATGACCGTTTACAACCTGCCTCGACTGTTTACAACCAGCTTTGACTATTCCCAACCAGCCTCGTTGACAGTAGTCTGTTTTGACAGTTCACAACCTGCCTTGACTGTTACGTCTAGCCTCGGACTGTACACCAACCTCGGAATGACAATGGCATATATACAAGTAAACCCAATATTATGACCGTTTACAACCTGCCTCGACTGTTTACAACCAGCTTTGACTGTTCACAACCAGCCTCGTTGACAGTAATCTGTTTTGACAGTTCACAACCTGCCTTGATTGTTACATCTAGCCACGGACTGTACACCAACCTCGGAAGGACACCCAGCCTCGGACTGTTCACATCCAGCCTCGGACTGTACACCAACCTTGGGAGGACACCCAGCCTCGAATCATTCACATCTAGCCACGGACTGTACACCAACCTCGGAAGGACACCCAGCCTTGGACTGTTCACATCCAGCCTCGGACTGTACACCAACCTCGGAAGGACACCCAGCCTCGGACCGTTCACTTCTAGCCACGGACTGTACACCAACCTCGGAAGGACACCCAGCCTCGGACTGTTCACATCCAGCCTCGGACTGTACACCAACCTCGGAAGGACACCCAGCCTCGGACTGTTCACTTCTAGCCACGGACTGTAGACCAACCTCGGAAGGACACCCAGCCTCGGACTGTTCACATCCAGCCTCGGACTGTACACCAACCTCGGAAGGACATCCAGCCTCGGGCTGTTCTCCATTGGAATTGGAAGCGAATTTTCGCAACCATAAATTTTACTTCCAATCTTTCTTTTTTTTTCAGATAGATCTGTAAACTATCTATTATATATTAAATAGCTTCGTTTAAAAACGATTCATAAATGCTGCAAGGACTATAGATGTTGCAAGTCTTAAAATAAAAACGGCAACTAAGAAACAGAACCAGACTTCTCTTTTTTTTATACTAGAAGGACTCTACTTGCCACGTCGTCGTTTCTCAGGCGGGAATCTAACCCGCAACCTTTGGAATAAATCCAGTCTAATGCACTTCCAACTGAGCTACCGAGTCACTAGTTGCATCGTCAGAATTTTTCTAGTATATTCTACTCTTTCGCTGCAACTCAGCGTTATTTAATAACATTTACAATGATATTGTTTAATACTAACTATATACTTATTAGCTTTCTTTTTTAATACCAAGTAATGTACTAGAAAAAAAATCTACTCGTCACGAGATCTTTTCTCGAGCGGGAATTGAACCCGCGACCTATGGAAACCCGATCCAATGCTCTGCCAACTGAGCTACTGAGTCACTAGTGGCATTGTCAAAATTTAGAAACAGAAACTACTCAGTTAAATATTTATAATTATTTGGTGGCCATTGAGATGTATAACAAAATACTGGAGGATATTAAGATATTTCCATCCCTTTAAAAGGTTTCTATTTCCTCAAACATAGATAGTAGTAAAGAAGGTAAATTTTTACTATGTTTAATGCAAACTAATTGGTTAATATGACGGCAAAAACTTGTGACTACTAAGTACTAAGAATACTACTAAGAACACTAATTCATACGTTCAATAGGCTATTGGATTCGGAAGCTAATATTCAATAGCAATTATGTTGTTTGTCAGTCTAATGCCATTTTAATTATTCTCATTACTAGAGGAATAGAACAGTAAGGTTATTATTTCAATGTAACCTAAGTTCCTTCTTTCTTTATATTGACCATACAATTTCTATTTTAGAATCGTTTTCCTGCACTTGCACTTGAGTTCAAATTACGAATGTTATAGTTGGGTAGTAAATATAAAAAGATTTCGTTTACAAGGAACTTGTCTTACAGTCATAAAAATTACTGTTCCAATCTAGTTATTTCTACTCTGGAGAAAGAGTGTACAGTGTATGTGCACGACCGAAGTGTAGCCTCGATCACGTGCAATAGTTGTGAAGTATTTATGCACTGTCGAAGAGTAGCCTCGACCACGTGCAATGACTGTGAAGTGTGTATGCACTATCGAAGAGTAGCCTCGACCACGTGCAATGATTGTGAAGTATGTATGCACTGTCGAAGAGTAGCCTCGACCACGTGCAATGATTGTGAAGTGTGTATGCACTGTCGAAGAGTAGCCTCGACCACGTGCAATGATTGTGAAATATGTATGCACTGTCGAAGAGTAGCCTCGACCACGTGCAATGATTGTGAAGTGTGTATGCACTGTCGAAGAGTGGCCTCGACCAAGTGCAATGATTGTAAAGTATGTGTGTACTGTCGAAGAGTAGCCTTGACCACGTACAATTAGTGTAAATTTTGTATGCTTGACCGAAGAGTAAACTCGGCCATGTGCTGTGCAAATTTATTTTAATAATAAAAATTTCTTAAATGTAATTAAGCATGAACTACCCAACTTAATTTCGCAATTTCAGCTCAATAAGGGGATCAAACGATTACGTGTATTTTTTTTCTTTTGGAGCAATTTTTCCAACGAGTGAATATAAAGTATTCAGTACTTACGTACATCCCATCCTCGTCGCCAATGTGGGGTTCTAGAAATAAAACACTTATTCACTTTCAACGTGTGGTGAGCCACAGTTGCCTTGGACAGACTCGTCCGCTCCGTATGGTAGCTAACACATGACTGCCTGGCGCGGCATTGCCGGCCTCTTTATAACCTGTGCATTGTCTATGGCCATAGCATAGACAACGCACGACACAGACCATCCGTGGCAGGACATAGCATAGACAACGCTCGACACAGACTATCCATGGCATCTATGGCTGCACACTCTTTATTTGAACGTCACAAATACTGACAGTTGTTTTGGATTTTAATTGATATTTCCTTTAATACGAAGAATTTGAAGCTGAAAATTTCAGAGCATGTACTTCATTAACTGCACAGATTATTCATTGGGCCAGGATCTAAATAATCTCTCATATTTTTATCCTGCTGACCGTCAAAGTCATGACATGGTCGGTCTCACCTTCATGTGGGTATTATTCATGTATGTGTGTGATTTTCAAAATTTTTATGGTAATGAGAAATAATAAGAAGAATAGAACACCGTTTTTAGTTTCTTTATTTATGTGGTAGTTAAGGCGCTAGAATTTTTTTACTGTTTTCAGAAAATGCCCGATTACTTTAAAATTTGTGAATATTTTTAAAATGTTTTCTACCGCACAAATAGCACAAATTAGGGGCTACTTCTATATGTTTACTGTAAGATCGCACATTTAGTAGTTTCCGAGATCTGGGATCCGGCAAAACGTTACGCCAGCAGGAAATCAAATATCTCCAAAACTATAAGGCCCACAAATTATATATTTGGCGCACATTTCTTGCTAGTATCAAGCTACCCGCCCATATATCATTTATTTCTCTCCGATCATTAGTTTAGAATCTTCCTGCTGGAGTACCGTTACCCCAGCAGAATTCGTTTTTCCCGTTTTATTCCAAAACTATAAGGCCCACAAATTGCGCACAAATTATTCATCAAACTCGCTTCCCTCTAGAAGCTACTTTCTTGCTGGCGTAACGGACTCACCAAAATGGTAAAAAAAAGGAACCCTTATGGTGTGACTCAGTCTGTCTGTCTGTCACAGCTGGATATCTCGAAAACTACTAATGGTATCAACTTGAAATTTGGAATAGTTAAAGATGATATTTGTCCAACTATTTTGCAAATAAGAAAGAAATAAAAAATATTTTTTTTTACAACAGGTAGGTACTGAAAAGGAGTCTTAAAAATTTGAAGTGAGGTGACTAGGTAATGTGGGGTATCATATGAAAGAGCGCTGTTTGCACATTATAAAACATTTTTTTCCTTTTTTTTTAGGACGCATAGTTTTCGACTTATGATGAAAAATGTAAAAAAAACCGTCCCCCCCCCCTTATCTCCGAAGTTTGCAAAGAGAAAAATCTGAAATAATTCTATGTGATAGTAGTTTATGTAAGGATTACAGGAAAAATAAAACGATGCCTCAATATAACACAATTTTTTAGAAATTCAAAAAACAAACAAAAAAATATTAGTGCCACTACCAGTCAACAGATGGCGCTGACCTAAGAGGAATCCCTGAGCGGCCCGATGGGGCCGCTCAGGGATTGAAAGATTAAGAATAACTTTTTTAAGTGACGTGGGTTTTATTTATTTTTTTATTTTGCTTTTTATTTTAAACTTTTTAAATAATTCATACTTTATCTATTTAATAACCGCTTCCAAATCGGTCAAACCGATTTATATACATAAGTATAGATAAACATACAGATTTATTTCCATAATATTTTTTTTCTTTCTTACATTAATTTTTTATTTAAACTTATGATAAATGTATTTTTTGTAATAAAAACGAACTGTAATTTTAGCCTCGGTATAACATTAAAAATGAAAAGAACATAAAAAATTTATTCAGAGCCCAAAGTGCACATGCGCGAACTTTCCCCCACTCCGTCGAAAAAATTTCAAGATTAATGAAATGCCTCGTACTGTACTGAAGTGTACACTGTACACCGGAGTCTCTCTCTACCGTCTGTATCTACTCGCGAAATGCACGGAACTTGTCGGTTCGTGTTCAATACAGTGCATTTCGGTACCGAAATAAAATAACGGTTAAATAGCGGTACCTCAAAATAAAGGTTGTCATATTTCGGTACCAATATTGAAGTACCGAAAAATTAAGGTATCGAAATTCGAAGGAATAGTTTTTAATGGGTATGACGTCATACCGATAAATAAAGGTACCGAAAAATTAAGGTATCAAAATATGAAGGGACAGTTGTTTTAATAGGTATGACGTCATACCGATAAATAAAGGTACCGAAAAATTAAGGTATCAAAATAATGAAGGAACCGTTTTTAATAGGTATGACGTCATACCGATAAATAAAAGTACCGTAATTTTCCGGTAAATCAGTCCCTGCTATGGACTACGATAGCCAAATACAAAATGTTTGTTATAACTACAACCAACGAACTGCGGACGACTGTCGTGGCAAAGTGACTGCGTTACGCAATTGCGTACGTTATTTTCGTAAAAGGCCCCCTGTTATACGACCAATAAGGAAAGATCCAGTATCTCTACATCCTTCTGTCCACACCCGATCAGTGTCAACATGAATAGCAGTTTCGCTATAACGCCATCAAACGCACCGACTCGCTTTGTGAGCGACTAATTGGATTCCCCATTTAGTTTCTTATGTGCCGTTTCGAATTAACTAGCTATGTTAACTAACGATTAAAGTTCAAGTAAATTCTATGTGAATTGGTGAATGGTTTAGCAAAGTACAGTTGTCGGGATTATTGTTCCATAGTTGGTGGTAGGGCTTATTTCAAGTCCGCTTGGCTAGCTACCACCACCTTACCTAACGCCGGAAGCCATAACAACAATTTAAAAAAACCGGCCAAGTGCGTGTCGGGCCACGCGCCATAGGGTTCCGTAGTTACCTTATACCATACCATATTTAATACCACCTATAATTTTTCGTCTGTAAAAATAACTTTGTTTTTCACAGTGTTGGTATAAATGACAAAGTTATATTTGCGGTTTTGGAAAATGTGCTATATCTCAAAAACTAATTACTATATCTCGTTCAAACCAATTTTGGTTGAAAGTGTTTATTAAGATCTACAACATATATTTTTTTTAGATTTTTCACTCTCTTATTTCAAAAGTTAAAGGGGGGGACACACATTTTACCACTTTGGCGGTGAATATCTTTCAAACGGTTGACTTTGAGAAAAAGTTGTCTTAGAAACCTTAATGTCATTTTTAAAGACCTATCTATAAACACCCAACACGTGTTGGTTTGAAGAAAACATTTTTTTTCAGTTTCAGTTCCATGTATGGGGAGCCCCCCCTTAATCTTTTATTTTTCTTATTTTTATATTAAATTCGTTAAGCGGTTAACAGAATACATCTACCTACCAAGTTTCAATTGTGTAGTCTTAATACTTTCGGAGTAAAGTGGCTGTGACATACGGACAGACAGACAGACAGACAGACATGACGAATCTATAAGGGTTCCGTTTTTTGCCATTTAGGCTATGGAACCCTAAAAAACCGGCCAAGTGAGAGTCGGCCTCGCGCACGAAGGGTTCCGTACCAAAAAACGGCAAAATAATAACGTTTGTTGTATGGGAGCCCCCCTTAAATATTTATTTTATTCTATTTTTAGTATTTATTGTTATAGCGGCAACAGAAATACATCATCTGTGAAAATTTCAACTGTCTACCTGTAGTCGTTATTAATTTCGAGCAAAAAACGGCAAAAAAAACACGTTTGTTGTATGGGAGCCCCCTTAAATGTTTATTTTATTCTGTTTTCAGTATTATTTGTTGTTATAGCGGCAACAGAAATACATCATCTGTGAAAATTTCAGCTGTCTAGCTATCACGATTCATGAGATACAGCCTGGTGACAGACAGACAGACAGCGGAGGCTTAATAATAAGGTCCCTTTTTTACCCTTTGGGTACGGAACCCTAAAAAATATGTGTTCTGGCAGTTAGAGGTATGATAGCCAGTTTCCCAGTGATGAGGATTCCGGGAGTTCTATGCTTCCACCTTCGGCCTTATCGTCACTTACCATCAAGTGAGGTGAGGGCTTGCACTATCCCGTTGTACATAAAAAAATTAAAACAAAACTATCTGCTATGGTTCACGTTTAATTCTTTGAGTAGGTAGGTATTAATGAATGACAAGGTATTAGACTAGGAGGCCATAACAAATTTGGTAACGATCGCGTAAGTGGCTGACTCGTGGTTCACAGGTTGGAGAGGCACTCTCTGATGCTAAATATGTCAGTCTGTTTGCGTGAAGTGGTTGCGTTCTTTTTATGTGAACCCAGAGTCAGCCACTTACGCGATCGTTACCAAACTTGTTATGACCTCCTAATATATATATTCAATGCGCAATAAAACCAGGGACATGCCGGACTAAAAGGTCCACGTTGGACATCCATCATGGACTGAAAAAACATTAAAAACATATTTGATATCTATGAAGAAAGTTAAATATAAGAACATTTTGAAGTTTTAAGCATAGATTTTCATGTTTGAAGTATCTGCAGAAGGGAATGAGAACGTTATTTTTAAATGTAACGTTATTTCTTACTTTTTTACCGTTAATTTTAACATTAACGTTATGTCAATAAATAACGTTATTTTTTACGTTATTTCTTGTTACCGTTGATTTTTTACCGATAATTTTACCGGTATTAAAGTTTAACGCTATATTTAACGGTAATTTTACCGGTGCAATATTTTTAACGTTATTTTTACCGATAAAATGTATTAACGGTATTTTTAACGTTATTTTTTATATTGTTATTTTTTTAACGGCATTTCAATCCCTGATCTGCAGCCACGCTATTCTGCAATGAAACTCGCAACTCACTTCGCACAAGCAAGTTTGATATCCTTACTAATATTATGAATGCGAAAGTCTGTTTGTTTGTTTATTTGTTTGTTTGTTACGCCTTCACGTCTTAACTACTGAACAGATCATCATGAAATTTTGCATACACGTTGTCTAGGGTACAGAGAAGGATATAGGGTACCTTTCATCCCGAAAAAAAGTATTGTTCCCGAGGGAGAGCAAAAAACCTTTCCACGCAGACGAAGTCGCGGGCGGCTGCTAGTTAGAAATAAAATAATAATAGACTAGTTTATTAATTGCAAGAGATTTCAAGTTACTTCTGCAGTTATATTATTTTATTAATTTTTAATTGATAAAGTAACCTACAATTGTCTAATTTCCAATATCAAACTCATGCGGAGTGAGGCTACTTAAGTAAGTTGCGAGTTTCGTTTCGGAATTGCCCGACAGACCTATAATTTGTATACTATTAGGTATTCTGTGTTATTACATAAAAGGAATAATCTATTACATAAAAGCGATAGTCGGACGCAATTCTTCGTTCAATTTACTTAAAACTGGACTTGGGTTTGTTTTTATGCAATAAGCCTGCTGAACACTCAAGTGCTATGTCACACTAAATAAAATAATAATAGGTAAAGGAACGCAATATTAGCTATGACAAGATTATATAATGATCAGCTACTTCTGAAGCGGCACCAAACGCAAAGTCACTCTGACGATATTTTTACATTCAGTGCACATCTCACAAGCTACGCCACGTCAGTAATTACATATATTTGTGATTCAAAAGAAATTCTGCTTGCATCATGCTGCTTTCATTCCAAACGTCTCAAAAGAAAATGTTTTACATGGTACTGGTAACTTTTACGACACTGCAAATTACAATGTAAAGTTTCGTATTAATGAAATGAAATCCAAATCATTTGTGGTCGAAATATCTATGCTATATAAACTCGCATCATCACAACAATTCTATTTATTTTATTTTATTTTTATATATTAATGTTTTAGTCATACTTTGATCATTTATTATTAGATAATTTCTAGTAAGTTTTATTGATTATTAATATATTGTTAATAATCAATGCGAAAATAATTTTTCACTTTTCATAAAAAATACCTTAAATTAGAATTATTATAAATTTTATATGAAATTATGTAAATGCTTACAAAACGTCACATAACTTTCATTATTCATAATCGTATTTAAAAAAAACCGGCCAAGTGCGAGTTGGACTCGCGCACGAAGGGTTCCGTACCAAAAAAGGCAAAAAAAATACGTTTGTTGTATGGGAGCCCCCCTTAAATATATTAATTTTATTCTGTTTTTAGTATTTGTTGTTGTAGCGGCAACAGAAATACATCATCTGTAAAAATTTCAACTTTCTAGCTTTTACCCGTTTTACCCTTTGGGTACGGAACCCTAAAAAATGATTGCATTGTTTGTTAGGTTAGCGTTATTATGTTGTCGTTCTGACGAATCCATAAACAAAACAGGCAAATCCACTGGCTGTTATCCACACATTCCGAAAAAAAAAACAATAAAATTAGTTGTCATTCAAGGAGGATTATAATAGGGAGTGAGTACTCTACAAAAATTTTCACCTATCGTTTAAAAGAAATTCAACTTTATTGCATTTGCCATAGAGTTGAAATTCTATCGACGACATTGACTGAAGGCACTACTGTGTGAATGAGACAACACCAGGTGGAGGTCGGTGTCTCGTTCGCACAATTGCCATTACTAAACAATAATACCACGATAGTAGGACTAAAAATATGTACGTTACCAATCAAGTAGTGTATCAAAATTAAGGATTCGGAATGGGAAGTCGAATATATACTATTTAAATATTAATTTAGAATGACACATAATAATTGTAATTTATAACAGAACTTACTCTTTTGATTTAATTAGATATCTAAAATAATGCTAATCAGCTATCATCGGTGAGGTCGTAATAAATAGAAGTGTAAATCTTGGCAACTCCGATTTTGACCTTGGCGCCGAATTTCAATTTAAGAATTTCAATCTATAGGAAATGTTACTTTACAAAACTAGTGTGACCATAAATACTGCACAATTTGAGATTTCTAAAAACACGAAATTGTTCTATTGAAATGGCTAGAGGTCGCAGGCGAGACGGTAAAATTAATAATAATAATCAAATTCATGTTTGTGCGCCTATTTCGATGAAACTCGGTTTTTGGTACTATTTCAACATGAAAATAACAACGCAATGTTGAAAATTTAAAAAATCCAAGATGGCGGCCAACTTTTTTGTTTTTGGGCCGATTTCGATGAAACTCGGTTTTTGGAACTATTTTGACAAGAAATTAACAACGCAATTTTTAAAAACTAAAACTCCAAGATGGCGGCCAACTTTTTGTTTTTGGGCCGATTTTGATGAAAGACGGTTTTTGGTACGATTTTGACAAGAAAATAACAACACAATGTTAAAAATTAAAAAAATCCAAAATGGCGGCCAACTTTTTTGTTTTTGGGCCGATTTCGATGAAACTCAGTTTTTGGAACTATTTTGACAAGAAAATAACAACGCAATTTTTAAAAAACTAAAACTCCAAGATGGCGGCCAACTTTTTTGTTTTTGGGCCGATTTCGATGAAACTCGGTTTTTGGTACGATTTTGACAAGAAAATAACAACGCAATGTTGAAAATTTTAAAAATCCAAGATGGCGGCCAACTTTTTTGTTTTTGGGCCGATTTCGATGAAACTCGGTTTTTGGAACTATTTTGACAAGAAAATAACAACGCAATTTTTAAAAAACTAAAAATCCAAGATGGCGGCCAACTTTTTTGTTTTTGGGCTGATTTTGATGAAACTCGGTTTTTGGTACGATTTTGACAAGAAAATAACAAAGCAATGTTGAAAACTTACAAAATTCAAGATGGTGGCCAACTTCTTTGTTCTTGGGCCGATTTCAATGAAACTTGGTATTTGGTACTATTTTGACAAGAAAATAACAATGCAATTCTATTAATACAAAAAATCCAAGATGGCGGCCAACTGTTTTACTTGTGGGCTGATTTTGATGAAACTCGGGTTTTGGTATTATTTTGACAAGAAAACAGCAACGGAATATCATAAAAAAATCTAAGATGGCAGCTAATTTTTTTTTTTTTTATACCGAGTCACATCAAAATCAACTCAAAAACAAATTAGCAGCCATTTTGATAAATTTTGATTTTTCCATCAGTTTACATTGCGTTGTTATTTTCTTGTCAAAATATTACCAAAAACCGAGTTTTATTGAAATCGGCCCAAAAACAAACAAGTTGGCTGCCATCTTTGATTTTTTAATTTTTTCAATACATATTGTGTTATTATTTTCTTGTCAAATTAGTACTAAAAACCGAGTTTCATTCAAATCAGCCCACAAATAAAAGAGTTGGCTGTCATATTTTTTTATCTTTTTAACATTTCTTTGTTATGTTTTGATCAAAATAGTAACAAAATCGAGTTTCATAAAATCGGCCCACGAACAATATAGTTGGCCGCCATTTTTTTTTTAATATATTTTTTAACAATGTGTCGTCGTAAATCTCTTGCACCCATTTTATTAATTTCACAAGTAAAGAAATTGGTGCAAGTATTTTAGACCTTAATGACATCTTTACCAAAATAACAGTTTTTAATGAAACAGCAAAGTAAATGTACAAGTATAATTATGGGAAAAAGCAATCGAATTTCAAACGTCAATAAAGTCGAAAATCGTTTCCATCTTTTTTTAACTACAGAAAAGATCAAGACAATTCTAATAAGCCCAAACACGATGGGGTTGTATAGTTTCATTCATCAGAAATCAGAAATCAGAAATCAGAATATTTATTTGCACAATATTGTGTACATTACATTGAGATCGATGACAATGTTCCTAATAAAATTTCAACAATATTCTGCCTTAAATCTGTAGGCATGCAAATGTTAGTAAGTGTAAGTGTGTAAGCTATCTATAATGAATATTATTACTACTAAGTATTACTGATGTCAATTATAATTACAAAATTGTCAATAGAAATCTCATATTCAAAATTAAATGTCAGCTATGCAAAATTATCCTTAATACTATGTCAGATTGAGTAGAGATGTCATTTATTTTCCAAATATTCTTTGATCGAATAGAAACTGTGCTGTAGGAGCCAATTAAATAATTTATTCTTGAAAATATTTTTCTCTTTTGGTTGATTAATAATGTCCAGCGGTAGCTTATTAAATATTTTGATAGCCATACAATATAATAATAATAATAATTTATAATAATTTATTTCATAAAAAGTTTACAAAAAACTTACAAATTATGGGTACTAAAAATATGACTTAACAAGATTTAAATAAGTTGGTTATACTGTTGTCCTTACTAGGGCAATAAAATGACCTGTATGAAGGACATCCAGACAAGTTAACAAAAGGGGCTAATAAGTAGTTGGAGAGAGACAAAAGTAAGTTTTTTTTTTTGTTTGAAGTGTTACTACATTAATAGCACTTATTACAAATTACAGTTTAGAATTCTAAAAACTTAATATTTTTATATTAATGGTTGGTGTTGAGATGTACCTATGTGTGTACAATATGTGTGTATGTGTAAAAGTATGAGTGTGTGCATTTGTGGCTATGAGTGAATAAAAAGAGTGAATAAAAATATACATTCTTTCGAAATATAGCTAGATTGGATTTAGGTATTGCTAGTTTATTCTTTCTCGATGCTCGTAAATTATCGTTTTTTTCACTACATTTTAAAAAGTATTCGGGGTGCTTTTTAACCAACAAGCATAGTTCTAATATATATATACATGGTAGAGGTAATATTCTATGTTTTTGAAATAGGGGCTTACATGATTCTCTTTGTTTTATCTCGCATAAGGCACGAATGCACTTCTTTTGTGCTCTAAAAACTCTGTCTACATCTACACTGTTGCCCCATATTATTATGCCGTAACGCAGTAGAGAAGAGACGTATCCGTGGTACGCCTGTAAGGCTACTTGAAAAGACGTTATATTTTTGATTCTATTTAGTGCAAATACAAATTTATTTAGTTTAGTGCAGAGACCGTCTATATGTTTTTTCCAACTGCAATGTTTATCTAGATTTATACCTAAAAATACTGTGCTATCTACGATGTCAATTTTATTGTTATTATAGTGTATGTCAATGTTAAGTTTTTTCGCTTTATATGTATGGAATTGAATTGCTTTCGTTTTCGATATATTAATTTTAAGGTCATTTTTATTCATCCAATTAATTATGTCAAATAGAGTATCATTAATGTCATGTTCAAGTTCGTCAATATTTTTATTTTGAAATAGAAGTGTACAGTCATCTGCAAATAAGAAACAATTATTGGTAGTTATATCGGGAAGATCGTTTATGTACACTATAAAGAGTAAAGGTCCCAAGATACTGCCTTGAGGTACGCCGTTACTTATTAGGCGATATTTTGATCTGACATTTACTTTTGCTGGAATTTGACAACTTGGCGACTCGGACGGAAGCGTTCGCGTTGTTTCGGTACATTGTTGACGATTTGCCAAGTAACTAGCGAACCATTTGTGGGCGATTCCCCTTACACCATAGTCATGAAGCTTCAGTAACAGTATTTCGTGATTTACGTGGTCAAAAGCTTTTGACATGTCAAGAAATACTGCTACGGTTGGTACTTTTTCATTGATACCTTCTATAATTTTTTTTATTAAAGAAAAGCAGGCTAGTGCAGTTGATTTTCCTTCCTGAAAACCGTACTGTTGTTTGTTAATAATTTTATGCTTGGTGATAAAAGAGTAGAGACGTATAGCCATCACTTTTTCAAATATTTTTGATATTACAGGTATAAGTGTGATGGGCCTGTAATTTCCCATATCACTATCGTCTCCCTTTTTAAATAGAGGCTTAACTACGGATAATTTAAGCTTATCTGGAAAAATGCTGCTCTCCATAGAAAGATTTATTATATGTGCCAAAGGCACGCATATTTTCGGCGCACACATTTTAAGAATATCAGTGCTTATTTCGTCATAACCTACTGATTTAGTGTTTTTCAAGCCCATAATGATTTTTTGTACCTCAGTTTCAGATGTAGGGTACAAAAATATACTGTTATTTAATTTATTTTTATTTGTATTTGATAGCGTATTACCTGTGTTTTTAGCTATATCTATAAAATAATCATTAAATAATTCTGAAATGTCATTTATATTATTAATTATGTCATTTTTATGTTTAATAGATTTTATTTCATTTTCATCATAGAGTTCCTGTGGCGTTCTTCCGGCTCCATTATCAGATCACCTCAATGACACTGTAATATTGCATTTCCTTCCATTTCTGACCTGTGTTCAAAGTTTCAAGTCTCTAGCTCATCGGGAATTTGGTATAAAATCGTTTGCAAAATTTGTGCTCAAACAAACAAAAGAGCAAGCAACCTAATAAAAACGCGGTAAAAAGTGTTAATTATAAATAAAGAACTACCTAGGTATTTAAGTTTATATTAAACAGTTTAAAGTATTATGTATGTCTCCGGCCAACCATACGGTTTGGTCACCCTAATGAAGAAAAGGACACATACATCTACTTGACCTCTCTGTCGGCTCGTTTTGGGGCGAAGCGCTCATTCCGGTTTATAGTACTATTTCCATGTTGTCATTAAACAACTACAAAGATGTAAAATAACGTGAAAGCTGTCACTTCAATCAGCTGTTATGAAGTCAGCCATTTTTATTCACTTAAATAGGGATAAAATAGGCAGCACCCTTTTATAACTTTATCAAAGGTTTATAAAACGTAAATAAATAAAATTATTTTAAAGAAATTCCTTATAACACGCTTGAAGGCCTTCCATAAGTTTTTGTGAATTAAACCGCTTTTGTATATACCTATTTATTTCTTGCGTTATTTGTATTTATTTCTTACATTATTTATTTCTCTGTAGTAACAGGTGTGGGTCTTACAAGGGTGCCTAATGAGCTACTCTGTCCTTCGTCAGGGAGGATTTGTCTAAGACTAATTTGATGCAATATTAAGCTTTACGTCAGATGAAAATTTATTTCCAATGGAATTAAAATGTAGAAAATAATTTTAACAATGTTGTTAAGTATTAGAATTGTTACATGCAAAAAGTTGTTTAATATTTAAAGGGTTTTTAAATAACGCTACTATAAATTTTTAACCGACTTCAAAAAAGAAGGAGGTTCTATGTTCGTCTGTATATTTGTTTTTTTTTGCGTATGTCCGCCGATTACTCAAAAACGGCTGGACCAATTGAAATAATTTAAACGTTACTTCATCAGGTTTGTTTCCAAGTTGGTCCCATTTTTTGAAAATTTGAAATCGGTTTACTAGTTTTCGAGTAATCCTGATAATACTGGTAAAATATTGCTCGAGTTTTTATGGATCTACAGACATAACTTCTTTATTTATAAACCGATTTAGATGATTCTTATTTTGTTGGAAAGGAAATACTTTAAGGGTGGTCTCATGTTAATTTCATTGTCATTGAACCTTGGACTTCGAAGATACACATGAGAACTCTTCAAAATCAAATAGGATAGTGTACTAGTGATTACATTAAGGTATTGAAAGGTTTCGCATTAGCCATTTTTATTGGGATACAGGCTTTACTTACAGATGATGAGGAGGATGGGCCATAACCCACCGCGCGGGCCCAATGTGGATTGGTAGGTATTAATAAGTGCAAATGCAGCTGGGACTAACGGCTTAACGTGCCTTCTGAAGCACAGAGGAGATCGAGATTATACACTTTGGTCACCCATCCCACGACTGACCCTTGCCAAAGTAGCACGCCAACCGAACGTCCAAAGATCGCGGGTTTGATTTCTGCCTGAGAATATGATCTGGTGCGAGTCAAATTTTTCTACTATATTAATTATTAGTAGGTATTATGTAAAAATAGCTATGTGAATGTTAAAATCTCAAATTTAAATGTTTTAGAGCTGCTTCTACTTACTCAATTGTCAATATATCTTCTGACATTCCTCTCACAAAAAAGTGAAAATAAAATTAAAAAAACCTGCTTCAAAAAATCTTAAAACAAAAACAAAACCGCATCAAAATTGTCTCTAAAAAGCAAGAAATAATATTCAAATCATTAGATACGAGATACGCATATCAATTTTAATAAAACACGTCTAATGAAGTCGGGTTGGGCTTTTAAAACAAAAAAAGTGGTCCTCCAGCCCGACCCAACTTCAATAGACGTGTTTTATTAAAATTGATATGCGTATCTCGTATCTAATGATTTAAATATTATTTCTTGCTTTTTAGAGACAATTTTGGTGCGGTTTTGTTTTTGTTTTAAGGTTTTTCGAAGGAGGTTTTCTTTTTTTTTAAGTTTTAATGATAGGAACTTAAAATAAAAATAGAGGTAGATCTTACCCAAGCCTTCACCTAACAGCTCAGATATATAATAAAGTTTTATTTGTAGTATTTCTTTGTAGTATAAAAATATCCTTTTATTTTTATACTACAAAGCAATTTTCCGAGACCGGAAAACCACATGCACATTGATTTCCGCTCACAGCGTGAAGGTTTTTAAATTGAATCTATGCTAGAATTTGTTCATACTTGTTTCCTTCCAATTTGCCAAGTTTAGACTTTAACAAATTTCAAGCAAACACTTTAAACTGAAAATATTTGAGCTTGAAATAATACTCTGAAGTACTTATTCAGAAGCTTTTAATAATATTCTAGTATTCTTTGCTTTTAGTAACATACGCACTTTTAATAGCTATTGAAATGTTTATATTGAATCCTTTAGAAAATGTGTTTTTATGCTATGTGCACTGCTTTCACATGATGATTACACCAAAACTATTGGGCAACAAGAATATTGTGATGTTTGTATTTTAAATAAATGTTTATTACTAGGTTTTCGTAATTAAACCGCAAATATTTTTAATGAGAGTAGTAAAAATAAAAGGCTTTGTTGCTGCCAACTCCGATCACGTAACACAAGATTTTTATTGTTTTTTTTTTAACAAAAAGGCTTAATTTAGAAGCCTTCTTAGAAACACAATACCTATCTCATTTAAATTTATATTTCTAAGGCAAGGTGTCCAAAAGACTATAGTCTCTGTTGATTCTCGTAATGAGTTTTCGTAAATCCTAAAATACGAATATTCAACGGTTATTTTAGAAGTTAATTGTTTTTAAAGTGACGCGACGAATTTGAAATTTTAATTTTTAATCCTCCGTTGGGCTCATTTTAATTAAGTTTTGTGAAAGACTAATATATATATTTAGTACTTTTGCGAAAGGCTTATTTTTGGGTTACACTTTAGAGTTTTACTATAACTAAGTTTATTTAGTTGTTTATAATTATTGTGTGCATGTGTCTGTATTATTAATACTTTTTATTAACGGCTGTTCTCATCTCAATTACCTATCTATCCTCAGTAAAGAATAGGTTTCATAAGGATCAGTTACTAGTTAACTTATTAATTCTTTTACACTTCAATTTCAATTTCATTATTAATATTCTCTTCATGAAAATATGCGGTTTAATTAATATCGGTGAGGGAATATTCGACATTTATAGTTTTGCTCAAAAATGAATGCTGGGTTCACTGGGAAGCATTTGTTGCCTACGATTGCTTGTTTACAAATACTCACGAAAGACAGCTCCCAGTGAGGACGCTCCTTAATAGGATAGAATAATTATTGATATTCTCTTCATGAAAAGTTTAATTAATATTGTATCCTCATATTTCATACCATACCACATTACACAAGTATTGGTTATGCAAAGGAGCTTCCGAGCTGCGTAAAAAAGTCCTAAATCTTTTTCTTATAAACTTCAGAAAGGTTTATGAATATTTCTGGCAGCTTATAGTATTTTCCCGCTTCGTAAAATCGCGATGCTTTTGCCCAAGGCTGTGTTTATTGATGCGAAAAAGTTAGAGGCTACTCTAACATTATATTCTTCTTTTATTAAACCCCAAACTTTTTTCTTCTATCGATACTGCTTGTTTTATAAAACCTTGTCAATTCAAATTAATAATTAATTTATAACCTCTAGATTTGGAATAATTACAGCTGTTCTTGTAACTAATTAAAATATTTCAACATGATTTCCACAATTTACTTAAATTAAAATGTCTTGTGCCCTTTTCTCACGTTTTTAATTTAAGACACTTCGGCATTCTTAAGTGTCATTTCAAAATTTTATTGCCAATTTGATGTTTCTTTAAACAAAATAAAAGAAGAGAGGAAGTTTTAAGAGAATGATGGCATTTCATTATTGAAATTCGGAGTAATTAAAAAAACCAATCTATAGTTGAAGCTGATCGTCGTCTTTTGGCCAGAAACTTTTTTTACTATTTAAAGAAGTTATAATAGCTGTAATATGATTGTTTGTGCTTCACCTTATTGATAACTCAAGATTACTTAGATAATTTTGAACCTAAGCTGAATACTTGAGCTAATAATATCACAAATGGAATGAACGTCACCCAATTAACGGTTGAGAAGGCCCTTGATACTAAGATTACCGTAAAGACTGCCAAAGGTATGTCCAGTATAAAAAGCAACACAGTAGATTTTCCGCTTGAAATGGCGTGCTTACTCGAGTAGTAACTTATCCACCTGAGGTTATAATCGTATATATTATATAGTACAGTGGATGGGTGCTAGCTATAATTAACAATCTTATCTTTTATTGCCAGAGCACAGCAATGGGAAAATTCTAAACTGTGGTCACTTTAAAAAATAATTAGTCACGTTGAACAAAGAGTACGAAATATACTTACTTCTTTCTCCTAAGAATAGAACCAACTCGATTATTAAAAAATTAAGTAATCAAGTCAGTTTCTAACGTAAGTCAATTTTATTAAACTTTTAAAGAAACTATTCATTATGACAAAAACTCTCTGAAAAAAATATTTCATATAAAAGGTGTAATCAGCTAGTTTTTCTCCATTTAAAAAAAAATAATCCCATAGTAGATACAATAAAATCATATAAATGTCCAAACAAAACAATTACATAAAGTAAATTTAATTTACAACACCTACACGCTTAGCATAAAGATTATCCATCCTTCCAACAGAAATTACCTACGTAACGCATAACAATAAAGCTATAAAACAAAATGGCTGACATAACAGAGGAAGGAGAATTAATTACAAACAGCATTATTCAGGATTTACATGGATGAAATAATAAAAAGACATTTGAGATGTAAAAAATCGTGAGGGTGCTTTGATAAATAAAATCAGGCCTGTTAGGAATTTCTTTCCTTTGTTCTTCTAAATCAGAACAAATGCTCGTTTGCTTTTTTGTTAAATAAAATCATACTATTATTGTTATACCAAGATCTTCATTGTATTTTATTTCTGAAATATTAAATAATCAACGCAATTATAAGCGTGAAAGAAAATTAAAGAATAACTTTGTTTTCCTAGATTGGAAAATCTTGTATTAAACTGGTGATTAATGCTGTTCTTAGCAAATGAATCATAGTGTTTTCTTACATAAACTAAATTTTCATATATGTATTGGCCTGCCAAAGTTAAAATATTTATTTCTTTAAACAGTTCTCTCAAGGTATCTCTCCGCCGAAGATTGTATACCTATGCCGCGAACAGCTCTTTTTTGGAGTACAAAAATATTTATAATACTGGCAGCTGAGCCCCACAATAGCAGTCCATAAGACACTACACTATGAAAATAACTAAAATATACTAACCTTGCCGTTTCAATATCAGTTAAAAGCCTTATTTTCTTAACAGCGAATGCCGCTGAACTAAGTCTACTTGACAAGGTATGTAAAAATATAATATGTATATTTTACTTTGTATTATGAAAGTAGATATAAGTTTTTTTTAATTAACGTAAAAATACTGATCTTAAAATTCTGAAAAAATATATATGAGCTTAGAACACTAAAATCTCGAAATGGTTTTCTAATTTTAGTACTTTCTCAAAATGAAATGTTGTCCATTGGGATCGAACTTGAAACCTCAACATGTCATACACGACACACTATTTTCAAATAAAATAATTATAAAATAGAAAAAACTCATGATAAACTTAATTTTATGATTGTGATGGAAAATGAGCTAACTTTATAAACTGAGTTAAGTTGTTTAGATTGACGGTTCTGTACGAAATGAACAACCTTTGGCTGATTCTTTTCAGTACAGGATCTCGAGGGTTTCTTTGAAGTGTTCTTAAAACAACCTTAGACTGAAATAATTTTAAATTAAATTGTAATTTTCAATTCCGCTCATTCCGCTCCAAACTATCGAGAAAGTCTAGTCCAACAGTTTGTGGTTTTGGTTTTTGTTATTGTTACTGCTTGGCGACGGTCGCGTTTTATTTCCATTTTCCGTTTGCCACGGTTATTTCTGCCGGAAAACTGATAACGAATAATTTTCCGCTTCGCGTCGGCTTTATTGGTTTATTCACGTGTTTTATTGGAGCTCCTTCGTGCTCCGTTGTTAAAGCTCCAAGTATCTTTATAAATCTTTCCCGAGTTGGATTATGTTTTAAGACGGCTGCAATGATTTGATTAAAACGCCTTAGGAGCATGTACGAGTATGAGTAAGAAAATAAAATTTACGATAAGTTGTTTTGAAACGATCTCTTTCAAGGTTGATCTATCCATTAATTTTAATTTGGTTTATTTTAATGAGATGTGTCATAAGTACTTTATTATTAGGCCTCTAAGAGCCCTGTTGCTTACACAAATATGACTATTAATTTCGTCATTCGTGTATGCGTATTCGCTTATTTTTAAATAAAAAAATCATCAAGGAGCTTGATGGCGCAGTGGCATAGCTTATTTCGGTAAACAATAGTGGAGGTTTAGCAACTTTCGTCAAGGTTAGTAATCGGATTATTATCCCGAGCTCCTTCATGGCTTGGAAGGCACGTTAAGCCATTGGTCCAGGCTGATTTGCTATCGTTAACACCGCGTGGGCTAGCATGGTTTATCAGCCCATCTATTTCATCAATAAAAAAAGCTCTCTCCTCTCTCTCCCAGGCACTGGGGGCTGTTGATGCAAAAGATTTAAATTATAGGGGACAATTATTTCAATCACCAAAGTTTATATTTGTCACCAATTAAGTTATTTTTCCCAAAAATATTTTTGTCATCAATTTTAAAACGGTCTCCAAGTTCGTATCATCAAATAAATAGCAAATTGGTATTAAACAAATACTCCTATTTATTGCTAGATTATAGGATCGTCTCCAAAATAGTGTTTTCTGTCGCGAAATAAATAACTTTGTATATTTATTCTATAAAAGAGATATAATGCTCTTTTTACAGTTGAAATTGAATTTTGGGGGCAGAGGGGGCGGGGGGCATGGCTACGACCAAAACTGCACGAGCCGAGCGAACATAGCGAGCGTGCCGTGGCGGTGGCCGGCGATGCGCCAGAAACGATATTTTTGTAAAATTTAATATCACTAGGCGATTCGATTTTATCGACAGATCTACTAATTTGGAGACAGATATATCATTTTGTCGATTGATATTATTTGCAGGCTTCGATCAGATACCAATTTGCAGGTAATGTTGAATACATGTTTAGACAATCGTTTTGATATTGTTTGGTGATTCGGATTTTGCTATAGATCTATTATTTTGGAAATAGACCTTTTATTAGGTAATTGAACGTGCATTTATTTGACGATAGCATTGATTTGACGATTGAAATCAAATAAAATGAATTGGAAATGGTTTGCAGACAATACGCTTCAGCATTTTATTCTATTTATTTATTCACTAGATATTTGTAAATTCTTTGTTCTGATTTTGTATTTTAGTATAATTGCTCTTTGTTTGTCTGTCCGTTTTCGTCACCAATTAGGCTCCTCCAGAATACCAGCGCATGCTCAGGTATGTCACTGTAGCATTGCTGAGGAAGGGGCCTAGTTGGCTGCGCACAAACTAGTTTATAAGAATGTACCTATTATTTTTAGTTCCAATTGTCGCGGTCAATAAACTGTTTTTCTTTTTTTTTCTTTCTTTCTTTCTAGCATTCGAGCATGAATCCACCTAAGCACTACCTTAGATTCGCCAAGCCATAGGAAACCTAAGCTTTTTAATGACACTAACCACCATTGGTCACTTAGCAGTAGTAATTGCACAGTCATAATAATGGCCTCAGTCTACCATTACGGTAGAGAATTCACAATCTCATTAAGTACAAGAGTCCCAGTAAATGGAGTCGCCAGGAAATATGGCGCCTTTAATTATACAGTTTGCTGAAATACTTCATAAACTCTCTGTCCAGTTTTAGTTCTATTAAGTTAAGTGCAATCCATCGATAGCATGCAATGCACCACAGACCAGTTTTTGCTTTTTTCCTTTTTCTAAGTTATGGTTCGCTTTTGGCACAAATTTTACTAAATGATCGTTGCGAGGAATATGTAGAGTATTTATACGTTATTTTTACGATCTTAAAAGGTTTATTCGATACTAGCGGCCGCCCGCGACTTCTTCTGCGTGGAAAGTTTTTTTGCTATCCCTCGGGAACCATCCCTTTTCTCGAGATGAAAGGTAGCCTATATCCTTCTCTATAACCCTGACAACGTGTATGCAAAATTTCATGATGATCGGTTCAGTAGTTAAGACGTGAAGGCGTAACAAACAAACAAACAAACGGACTTTCGCATTTATAATATTAGTAAGGATAAAGGGTAAATAAATGAAACTTTGAACCGTATCACTTACTTACAGCTTTGAATTAATGTAAATATGTTGTTGAAATCAAGATGGATAAGGGCTGATTTTTTTCTAGTATAAAATTTAGCTTATAAGAGAAGAGTTCTTAGTACCTATCTAAATTATTGTCTTGAGGACACTCTAAAGTTCTTATTGTACGATACTAATCAAATCTTAGCGATAAATCTGCCGAAAGCGTTCCGTACAATTTGATAATGAGTCATTTAGAACAGATAATTACAGGGAACTGAGAGAATGGTTCATCCTGTCGTAATTAAAGGCCAGGCCCAAACGAGTAGCTGCTTAATTAAGTTATAACTCATTTAGTATTGAAACCTTCTCCGAGATTAATTCATAAATCATTGAACGCCGTCAATTTCTAGTTCATTTCGTTATTATTTGAACTAGGAAATACCTAGATTCTAATAGACCTAGACAAATATTATTTGAGTTCCTTTATTGATAATTAACCAGGCTACGAGCTATTGGCATACCTATAACTTAACAAACCCCTATATAATGGAATGTTATAGTTTTAGTTGGTGCCATTCAAATGATTTTTTTTTTACTAATTTCTGCTTCTTTTCAGGGATTGCGGTTATGGAGAAGATGTGGGAAGTCTGTGGTTAGGTAATAGAGACAGTAAAATAGAAAAGCTTATTAACATACGGCCTTAAAAATAAACGGAAATTAAGTTTACACCTTTGCTAAACTAAAATATTTGCTAATAAATAAGACGTTCTAGAATGGCTCGCGCGCAAAGGACTCGGCTCCGTGGGTAGGCCCCACAAGGTAGACCGACCGACGATCTGGTGCGTGATTGCGGTGCGCCGCTGGATGCGGGCAGCGCAGGACCGATCGTCGTGGAGATCTGTGGGGGAGGTCTATACCTAGCAGTGAGTGTCGTGCGGCTGATATGATGATGATGATGATGAATATGACGTCTTGAGATGTCAATCATAAATATTGCTAAGCTATATATTTGGTTTAACCAGGTTATTTATAACCAAATATTTCTAACTTGGCTAAATTTTTATAACTTGGCTATACCAAACAAGAATTAGTTTACTAATTCTTCGTTTATTAATAAGGCCGATAGCGCACTACTTTAGAAGCAAGCAAGCTTCTTGGTTCACCTATTAAAGGCCAACATTTGCAACAGTTGCTTAACTTTGACAGCATAATAGTTGTTTATTTTAATCGACTACAAAAAATAAAAGGAGTTTATCAATTTGGTTGTAGGTTTTGTTATGAGATTGCTAAAAAAAGATTTTCCAAAGACATTCTAAAGCGAAGTTCGTTATTGTTATCACCAATTTGATTTCCTAAATATTAGTCAAACGTATCAAATACCGAATTGTAGTAAGGCCGTACGATACCTGAAATGTGTGTGATGCAGAAAATCTAGATTCACACCCAAATCGAAAGATAAATGCTTTGAATGAACTGCTAGGGGGACCACTTTTATATTTGGCACTACTACAATCCCCTGGCCAAGTGCCAGTGTTCGCAGTACGTGCCATTTTGTTATCCTCCAACGACATCTGGATTATGTCCCCTGGGGACATTATTTATATTGATGACATGGCGTTATTAGACAAAATAATCCATAATATTGTGTAATAAATAACTTACTGGCTTTATTTACTGGACTTTTCGGATGAAAACATCTTACTGAGAACATTTAATTTTGACAAATAAGAGTAAATTTATCAATGTCTAAACTTACTTAAATGAAACCTATAAATCATAATAAGAGATATAATAGCTAAATTTAATTATAATAGAATAACAGATTTAAGTCCTAAACAATACCTTTTTAATAAAAAAATACATTCAGAATATTCGCATTAACAGAAATAATATTTAGAGACTACATCAAATAAAATATTCGATTCAGTGTAAAAAAATACTCGTATATTTTAAGAAAAGTAAACAATAATTTCCTTTTAGAAATGCTTTATAATTCATAAGAATTTTCTCGTAGCATCGTGAAGTCTTATAAAAGCCTACCCTTTTATAATGTTGTAAAAATATTATAAAATATTTTTCTTCGTTACCTATCAAATGGCACGACTAAAATGATAACGAAGTGAGTTCAAAAAGGCTTGGGTTGCCAACTGGACTTTTTAAACTCAGTTCGATGGGCTGCTGGCAACGTGCCAGTACCAACTAGCTTGAAAGTTGCCATCCGCTATTCTGCATCAAGATGCCAAGGTGCCGCTCAATCATATAATTGCGTTGTGCTTTTATTGCAATTTTGCGTACTATTTATAAAATATTTTCTTTAAAATTCTGTCTCTGAGATACAGTAATGCTTATAAAATTGTAGTATTAACCCTAGATCACTAACCTTAATTTTGAATAACGTTATTACTAACCATTCGTACATTTCACGACTAATTAAAACATCAATATTTTATTAATTTACTTACTTTTTTGCAAGGAACTTATTTTATTTACTGTCTAAGTCTTCTCTTAATCAAATAAAAAAAAAATGCTCATAGAAATGGTATATGCTTCTGCAAATCGCCTTTTTACAGCCGTTGCAGAAGTTCGTAGTCATTTGACGTTTTTGGAATGACAATAGCTACAGGTTTTTCAAGTTTTACGAACATCCTGATTAGGGCCTAATTGTGGATTATCGATATTCAAGATTTACGAGATGATTTGGGTCAAATTACGAGTCAAAGATACAGTTTCATATCTTTCTTACAGCTAAGGCTTTAATTATTTGTCTGCTATTTCAAATCCAAAAGACCTTCTTTTTCCCATTTTGAATCCTTTTAGGTGCGAGAATAACATAAGAATTCACTATGGAAAGACTTAAATTGTCGTATAATAAGCACAGTAGCCATCGGTTGGTCTAATGAATGCAAATCTATAAAAATAACAAAATATCAAAAAGTTGCTAATGTTAATCAAATATAGTTGTGTAATTTTAATGTATTATAATTACCGTAATTAATAAACCCATAATAATAACAAAAATAATACGTTTTTGTAGTAATAACAGACTAATTATTATATGGGCAACTTTGAAAAAAAATTCACAGATCTCGTGCCTTTCACGACGTTCTGGTACCTACATTGAAAATGAATTTATTGAATTTTGTAAAAAAATATTCATGTGTTTGAATTAGTATTTACAATACTTTGAAGTCACAGCAAAGCCATGAACATATTTTGGATCTATTTTTATGTAATTCGTGTGTATGAAATTCATATAAATATATTTCATTGTTATAAACATTACTATTTTATTGAAAGGTAAGTACTATTATAACCTAAAACCTTTTCGACGCATAGTGCCAGATACGCAAATTACCATTCACGCTAATGACCATATTTCAAATTCGCAACTTACCAGACGTGCAAATGACCCGATACGCAAACGACCTGAAATGAATTCGCAATCGACCATGTACGCAAACGACCTGAAATTAATCCGCAATTGACCAGGTACGCAAACGACCTGAAATTGGTTTTAAAATACAATATCTTTTGGTGCTTAGGATATTTTTTGGTAAAAGAGCCCAGGGTATCAAATTATTTTTTGGTTGTCAAAGACCAAGTCTCTAGCAGTTAGGACTGCCGTTGAGGGCTATGGGGAATATGCTGATCGGATCTAGTGAACAGGTATGATAACCTCCTTTACATTCATGATAGCCTGGTACTTTTCAATAAACTGATTGCCATTGTTAGACCAAAATGGGGGCTATACTGAAGCGATTGTCAATGTTAAAAGGTTAAGCTACAGGGCAAACCCTTAACCCGATCGTCTTTGTTTTAAAATTCAAATTGCTCAAATCGGCTCAAATTGTAGCTGACTAAATTGTCCAGAGGAATTTTATTCCATTTTTTGATATCATTATTCGTTCCTAAAATATCGAGCGCCAAAATCAAAAAATCGGAAAAAAATGAATAATTTTTTTTCACTATTTCGGCCAAAACTTTTTTCGTTTTTTATTTTCTTGAATAATTCCTTTTGCATCTTACGTCTCTCATGGCTACGCGTCTTTTGGGTCTTTTTAAATCTCATATCTTCACAACTCACCAAGATATAACGGAATCGCACTTTTTCGTGAAATCGGAGCCTAGACTGGAGCGAACGAAAAGACATTTTCAATGTCAAAAATTACGTAGTTACTAACCCTTCGTAATTTTTACGACGGGTGTCGCGATATCTCCTGGGGCCGTACCGGCTAACGAATCGAGCTTCGAAAAGTCTGCCGGGTTTCAAATTAAAACAGATAAATCGAGCCCCAATTGGGCGAAAATGGCGAACCCCATTTCATGATGTCACACGAACATCGTTATCTTCCAAATTACGTCAACAGAAAGTACAAGTCGAAATTCCTTACTTTGATTTTTCAGTTTTAAGTTGAAACCGATTCAGATTTTTCGATAATCGATTCGTTAGCCGGTACGGCCCCAGATCCAATAAGTGAAATTTCACAATGACTGATTGAAGGTCACTAGCAATGCCAATCAGGAAGGTACTAGAAACGGCTGGCATGGCGGAAGTTGGGATCTTACCGAAACACAGAATGCGTAAGGTACGCGTCGTAGTTTTAACGAATGGTTAGTGATCTAGGGTTAATAGATGTAATGTTTGATATATAGAAATGATAATTACATTTCAAAACTAAGTTTGCAGGTACTCATCACTATGAGCCATTTTTATTAATGTCCCAAAAGCATGGGCACAGGCTTCTTGGATTAATAAGAAGACTTGGAGATATAACCACACGGGCCGAATGCGGATTGTTGGGTGTTAATAACATGGAGTGGGATCGGATGCAGGGAGGAGCTCACGATAATATTTTTGGTTACCCTCCCGATGACCGAATTCAAAACTCATTCATTCGGTCATCGGGAGGAAGGAGAGAAAAAAATCTATGTACCATGCTGTATTACAAAGACAGAAAATTAAAAGAAACCAACTCACAAATTTTAATTTTCCGGCAAACACGTTGAACTAATCTTGCGTGTTCTAAAAATAAAACTGAATATTTTTCTCTTCCCGGCTCTTTTACGTAAAGGAAATTCGTAGCCAGAAAACATTTGCATCACAAACAGCCTTGTAAGGTAGTTAGCTACTCCATTGTAGTCTTATAAAGCGGGCTAATATCGAAGTCTACTTTTAGCATAAATTTTGCTATCGGCCTTTGGCTATCGCTTCTTCCTATGATAACAGAGATAGCTAATAAAGCATGATTTCCCGCGAGGAAATAAACACAAAGTGAAAATCTAGTCATATATTAGTACATAGTTAAAGTAGGTACCTATGTGTTGTTAATATTTAGGTAGATAAAGAACACTACGCACTATTTTTTAGGGTTCCGTAGCCAAAATGGCAAAAAACGGAACCCTTATAGATTCGTCATGTCTGTCTGTCTGTCTGTCTGTCTGTCTGTCTGTCTGTCTGTCCGTCCGTATGTCACAGCCACTTTATTCCAAAAGTATTAGGACTACATAGTTGAAACTTAGTAGGTAGGTGTATTCTGTGAACCGCTTTACGATTTAAACATAAAAATATAAAAAATGAAAGATTAAGGGGGGGCTCCCCATACATGGAACTGAAACTGAAAATATTTTTTTTCATCAAACCAATACTTGTGGGGTGTCTATAGATAGGTCTTTAAAAATAACATTGAGGTTTCTAAGACCAATTTTTTTCAAAGTCAACCGTTTGAAAGATATATGCCGCCAAAGTGGTAAAATGTGTGTCCCCCCCCCTTTAACTTTTAAAGTAAGAGGGTGAAAAATCTAAAAAAAATATAGGCTATAGATCTTAATAAACACTTTCAACGAAAATTGGTTTGAATGAGATACAGTAATTAGTTTTTGAGATATAGTACATTTTCCAAAACCGCAAATATAACTTTGTCATTCATACAAACACTGTGAAAAACAAAGTTATTTTTTCAGACGAAAAATGATAGTGGTATTAAAATATGGTATGGTATAATGTACCTACGGAACCCTACTGCGCGTGGCCCGACACGCACTTGGCCGGTTTTTCATATTATCAAATTACTAACACTTGTAAAAGTCAAAACAGTTTAAGTGACAAGGTTGTATCGGATTAGAAATAAAATTAGTTGTACTCATGTTCGTCATGTCATGTGCTTTCGAAAAAAAACAATTTGATTCAGAAAACATAAAAACACATTTTAAAAAATATTAACTTGTTTTTCCAACGCTAAAGGTAACCTGTAAATCCAGAGTAAAGCTTGGTGCACAAATAAACAAAGCTACTTTTGTTTTCTCTCAGAAAATTAAAACGAGTTATAAGAACCACAAGTATGTTTTATAAAATATGTATGTGAAGTGTGGCAGCAAAGTGAATATTTAAATGACACCCATTACATGTGAAAGGCCACGTATTTGCAAGTTAAAGTTAAATTATCATTTTTCCGCTTCATGCTAGACTTTTTGAATATATAACTTTGTGACCTTTTTGAGATTTTTTCAGCATTCACAATGCAATTTTATATAATACTACCTTAATAATATAGGTACTAGAAAAAAATCGACTTGTCACCAGATCATATTCTGAAGCAGGAATCAAACCCACGACCTTTAGAAGTCCGGTCAAATGTTCTACCATGGTAGAGAAGTCGGTGACTTATCATTATACAAGGTTATTTGTAAAACATCATCAACCTCGGAGGAGTAGATTACTAACAACGTTTTTCTACGATTTTCCGAAAAAGGCAAAAATCCACTTTCCAAAAAAAAATCAACCAGCTGTCGACTGTCCAAACACATTTGTATGGTAATGATAATTAAATTTTTAGGGTTTTGTACCCAAAGGGTAAAAACGGGACCCTATTACTAAAACTCCGCTGTCCATCTGTCTGTCTGTCTGTCTGTCACCAGGCTGTATCTCAGGAACCGTGATAGCTAGAAAGTTGAAATTTTCACAGATGATGTATTTCTGTTGCCGCTATAACAACAAATACTAAAAACAGAATAAAATTAATATTTAAGGGGGGCTCCCATATAACAAACGTGATTTATTTGCCGTTTTTTGCTCGATATTAATAACAACAACAGGTAGACAGTTGAAATTTTCGCAGATGATGTATTTTTGTTGCCGCTGTAACAACAAATACTAAAAACAGAATTGATAAAATTGATATTTAAGGGGGGCTCCCATACAACAAACGTAATTTTTTTGCCGTTTTTTGGTACGGTACCCTTCGTGCGCGAGTCCGACTCGCACTTGGTCGGTTTTTTTGTCCATTTTCGGAAAAGTCGTAAAATAAACGTTGTTGTTTAAGATCTTAGTAATCTACTCCTGCGAGGTTGTTGATGTTTTACAAAATAACCTTGTATAGACAGGGCAAGTTTATGTCTTCATATTATTTTACTAATTAGTTAGGTTTTAAACAGAGTCTGTAAATATAATTAGTTACTTTAATTACCTACATTAATAGCTATAAATATAATTAAATGAACTGCCTTCTTAAAACGTGTCAGTTTCAGCGTACTGACCTGTTCATAAAGTCATTAAGCCAGCAGCACCGTGGATTACGGCCTTAATTATATACAAATGGCTGCCTAAATTGAAAAGGATAAATGTGTACACAATTTCATTCGCAGTTTTGTTTATTTTACTGGATAAACCACATCTCTAACCTAACCTTACCAATTTTCTTTAAATGCTTATCAGTATAAGAATAAATTGGTAACATAATGTTAAAAGGGGAGCTCGGTGGCGCAGTGGCTTAGCGCCTGGCCCAGCGATTGCGGAGGTTAAGCAACGTTCGCAAGGGTTGGTCATGGGATGGGTGACCAAAAATTTATTATCTCGAGCTCCTCCGTGCTTCGGAAGGCACGTTAAGCCGTTGGTCCCGGCTGCATTTGCAGTCGTTAACACCCACCAATCCGCATTGGGCCCGCGTGGTGGGTTAATGGCCCGTCCTCCTTATCCACCCATAAGGAAGGCCTGTGCCCCAGCAGTGGGGACATTAAAATGGCTGTGATGATGATAATGTTAAAATGGGTACTAAAAAAAGAAAATCAAAAGTTAGAAAGAGCGAGATACTTAGGCTGAGTTGCACCATCTTACTTTAACAATAACAAGCTTGTTATAGTACCGGTTAAGCATCAGTGCTCGTTTACGGAGACGCGGGGCGTCGCGCGTCGCGTGCGGCGGCGCGGCCCGCACTAAATTCAAACATATGGCGTTGTATGAGTGTGTTTATGGAGAGGCGATTTTACACGCATTTGCTTGAAATGGGGCGGCGCCCGCGGCTGCGCCCGTGACGGCGCTCGCGACGGCAACTCTCGATGAAGCGATTCCCGCGGCCGGCGGAACCTTCTGTCTCTCGCTCAACTAAAACTAAAATTAGTCGATTTAATTGAGCGCCGCCCCCGCCCGCCGCAGCGGGGCCCATCGCGTGCATCGCTAGCCGTTTGAAGATTCGCCGCGGGCAACGTCGCGGGCGACGCCACGCTGCACGCGACGCGTCTCTATAAACAGCATCATATAGTGCCATATGTTTGTGTTTACGTGTGCGATGCTAAGTGCCGCTTCACGCGCCGCCTCTCCGTAAACACAAAAAACGTCCGACGCGCCGCGAGAGGCCCCGTCGCACGCGCCGCCTGACGCCCCGCGTCTCCGTAAACGAGCACTAAGTTAGCCAAAAAAAGAGGTTGCCAGCATGACGTCCTGTGACAAGTTTGACGTGACAAATAGGTGGCATTATCATTTGACGATAACTTTAACTTTGACAGCATTTTGGTGAAACTCACACTTAATTTATTATAATGTGGTTAGCACACTTTTTTCAATCTTGACAAGTGAATTAAAACAAATGCATTCCAATTCAAACACAGAACACGATCGGCTATGACTAGCTAACCCATAGACATAGAAAAATTTTCGCTGCGCTCAAGAAGACCAACAAAGCGTGGAAAAGAGAAGTTAACATCATACGGACACGGTCTATGTAAAAAAGAGACATGTGCCAACATTTTTTACAGTAAGAGCAACTAGCATCCCGCCTAGCAAATGAGCAATCACAGTTTGTTTAAAATTTTTGTTAATCTTAATTAGAATTTAGAATAAAGGTATCGTGGAGCCATGGTGTCTTGATGTGACAAAAAGAAATAATCAAAGTAATCATACTTTTCACAGGTAAATAAGATATTGCCACAAATTTCTCTAAAACCAAATTTCGCTACATTTATTAATGTTTATCGACGAAGAAAACAATAGTTTAATTATTTCCTTTGCCATATATACTCATAATTTATGAATCTAAGTCATATTTTACGTATCTCATATAAAATGTATGCATTCGTTTTCGAATCACCTGTTTATTGACATTGTTGTTCTTTGACATTCTATTTCTATGAGCTAACCTGAGTATGGCAGTTAAACTTTTGATCACCCATCCTAAAACTAATCACTGAGTTCTATGTATCACACACGTAATTTATAATACAGCGCTTATTTGCTGAAACTTTTTGTGATGTTTTTAGTATTAAATGCGAAATGGTTCCAAGAGATGGCATGGCGGCGCGGCGTAGCAATATCTACGAAAGCGCGGAGCTACGTCGTAGCAGTCGCTGCTACGGTTAGTGAGTTTCTGCCAATGTTAACTAGATGGCGTTAAACACAAAAGTTAAGTTGCAAACTATTTTTTTGGTCCATACCATAATATAGAAGATGGCGTTACTCTAGGTATTTTTGAAGGTATTTCTTTCAATATATCTGCTCAAAAGAAAATAGCGGTCATCCTTGGACGGCCAGAGGCCATACTCTGAGCTCTTATATTATAACACATCAAAGTGATGTTATTATAGAGACAAAACTCTACATCGCGTCTAAGCGCCATCTCAATCACAAGATCGCTTCGACATTACTTTTGTCAGTAATTGTAGGGGGGCGGGGCCACCTAATGTTTTTTCATACAAAAGAGCTAAATTCTGAAAGGCATCTTTCTGATAAAAATTGATTTTATTTGAATTTGAGTTTGTTCGAAAGCTGTAATAGTCAACTTACCGAATTTATTGTATAATTTCCTCTATTCGCTGTGTGTCATTAAGAATAAAAAATGTTGAATTTCGTGAATGAAAAAAAAAATGTTTTTCTATGAAACTCCAATTTCTTTTTATTTTAACTGGCACATTGCGAATAGGAAAATTTATACAGTAAATTCGACTGTAAAGTTCTACTATTACAGGACTATTACAGCTTTCGAACAATATCAAATTCAAAAAATCAGATTAAAATCAGAAAGATGCCTTTCAAACTTAGGCTTATTTGTTTGGTCTTAATGGTGACCCATATTTTCTTTTGAGCAGTATATGTTAAACAATATTGTTTTTAATATATAATTTTATTTCGTGTAAATGTTTAATGCAAAAATAGTCATTTTTTTAATAACTAGGGTACCTATTTATAAATACCTAAATAACAGAATTTGCTTTAAGCACTTACCTACGCCGATTGTTTGATATTGAAAAAACACACTATTTAATTACCTACTAATTGGCCACTGATTTTAAAGTATAGTACAAGTAAATAAAAAAACCGGTCAAGAGCGAGTCGGAGTCGCGCACCGAGAGTTCCCGTACCATCATAATAAATACTGCAGAATAGAATAATAAAATTATTATTTCAGTTTTAGGTCAGCGCCATCTCTTGACCGATAGTGGAACTAATGTATTTTTTTTTTCTTTGGTCAGCAACATCTGTTGGCCAGTTGTGGAACTAATGTATTTTTTGTTGTTAATTTCTAAAAAAATTTTCTATATATATTTTATTTTACATATGTTTTTAACATAAACTACTATCACATAGAATTATTTCAGATTTTTCTCTTTGCAAACCTTGGAGATAAGGGGAGGGGGAAATCATAAGTCAAAAACTATGCGGCCTAAAAAAAGAAAAAATGTGTTAAAATGGCAAATAGCGTTCTTTCTTATGATAACCCACATGCCCTAGCTAGTAGACCCACTTCAAATTTTGAAGACCCCTTCAGTCCCTGTTGTAAAAAAAATATTCTTTTTTATTTCTTTCTTATTTGCATTTTTATATTTCTTTCCTATTTGCAAGATAGTTGAAAGTTGATATCATTAGTAGTTCTCGAGTTATCCAACTGTGACAGACAGACAGACTGTGTCATACCATAAGGGTTCCTTTTTATACCATTACGGTACCTATATTTAATAAAATATTTTGTTTAGATTGTTATTAATGTGGCAATAAGAATGTTAAAATATTTTTCGTGTCAATTTAAGTACTGTACGCATTTATTTTTTTAACTCATGAATATCAGTGGTGACTAATTTATACATTACGTACTTACCTCTACATTTTTTTTTAACTTGGTGATGATATATTAGATACTATTACCAGAGGTTTTACAATCTATGGATTATAAAACTGTGATATTACAGATACACAGTGCAAAACTAATGAATGACGAGTTATTCATATTTAAAATAAGTTATTTAGAATATAGTTTTATTTTAAATATAGTGATAGCGGCGTCTATCCGATAAAAATATCTTCATTTCATTAATTTTTGTATGAAACAGCAGATTTTTTTGCAATTTTAGTGTTGGTCCCATAATAAAAGTTGTTCAATTTCAAGGTCCCTATCTACGTTCTTCAGCTTAAGGGGTATTTTGTATACTGCCCGGCATATATATTGGCAAGATAAAAACGAGACAAAAGATACGCAGTAGCCATAAACTAAGTGTTTATGGCTACTGCGCATCTTTTGTCTCTTGCCAATATATATGCCGGCATCTGTAACATGTTGTATAGATAGCTCATGACTAGCTTGACCACAGAAACGCGAATGTTATAGCGATTTATCACGTTTAACTGTCAAAAGACAATGGATTTTGACAGTTGAGTGTCGATAAAACGCTATATCATGCGATATATATCGTGTTACGCTGGTCATGCTAGGGGGGCAGGGGGGTATTACAACCTCTTAAAACGTGCCAGGTTTATGAAATGCTATAGTTACATCTCATTCTCGCTGTATAGCAAATAAATGAGACGCATTTATAGTCATTCAGAAAACTGGCAAGTTTGAAGAGGTTGTAATACCCCCTCAGGACAAAAATGGAGCTTTACAAGAAGTTAACTTTAAAGCATGGGGTCTCACTAAGAACATCAGATGTGGCTTTCCAACATTAGTTTATATTTACCTCACTAGATGGCAGTACCAGCTTCGATTTGTTTTTAAAGTTTTACAAAAAAATCACCAAATGCTAAATTGGAGTGAAACAGTAAAATTAATGGTTTTTTAAACAAATTTCAATAAAAATTGAGTAACACATATCGTTAATAATTTGTACTAATAAGATTGTTTTGCTTTTTGCGTTCCGAAGATTTTGACGTTTGTTTGAAAGTTTGGTAAAGTTTGTTGCTATTTGTCTGCTATATTATGTGCTAGGTGTGCTGCAACAATAGCGGCGTCAGCCAGCGCTTTCCAAGAAAAATATTTTTAATAGCCCTGCTGATGAGGTATCTGTACTAGTAGGTATATAGTATTATAATCTCTGTACTTTAAAGTGTGTCAAAAAAGTTACTATTATAGGCATTAAATATCCAGACTGACAGATAAATAGGCAGCCTCGATGAAGTATCCATTGAATAGTGCCGCCCACTAGGGGTCGCGCCAGTCGTAAACGCGAGCCAACAGCCATCTCATTAAACTGCGAGAGTGTTTGATCTGCCCGTTTATGACCAGCCTTAGTGGCAAATTACGAAATACGATGGCGAAATTATGGACAGTTTGGAGTCTGGAGGGTTAGTTTTTTGTCTTTAAAGGATTGGGAATTAATTATGACCATCAGCCATTTTGATGTCCCCACTGCTGGGGCACAGGACTTCCTTATGGGTGGATAAGAAGGATGGGCCGTAACCCACCAAACGGGCCCAATGCGGATTGGTGGGTGCTAACGACTGCAAATTCAGCCGGGACCAACTGCTTAACGTGCCTTCCGAAGCACGGAGAAGCTCGAGATAATAAATTTTTGCTCACCCATCCCATGACTGACCCTTGCGAAAGTTGCTTAACCTTCGCAATCGCTGGGCCAGGTGCTAAGCCACTGCGCCATCGAGCTCCTCGAGGGAATTAATATAAGTAATTGTAATTATTCTGATTAAAGTTAAGTGTAGTTTTTATTTCTCTACTTAAAAAATAAATGCCCCTTTAGATTGTTTGAATATAGTTTCAGAATGTTTAGTCATGTCAAATGAAAAATGAAAGTGACGAAACACAATCGGTGTTATTACAAAAGTGATACTCTTTGAAACAATATTGTCAAAAAAAGTGACAGCATCACATTTAGACAGTGTCTAAGTTAAACAGGTGTTTAAAAATCTTTTGTAATATCACCGTCTAAGTTTGGTAGACGAGATCAATAAATAATTCAATGATCATGATCACAGAAGTTCTTAAGTTTATACAAAATATGTTTTTTTTTTTTTTGTAAAACTTTCCTCAGCTATAGGTACTTATTACCAATCTTCATCAAAATGTCCTACTTTACTGAATCGTTCTAAATCCTCTATATGTAAGTTAAATGTCACTTTATGGATGTCTCGATATAAGATGTGATATAATGATTTTACAAGTATAATTATTATACATGTGGTGCAGGAAATGTTAAAAATAAAGCTAAAGACCCGGCTCTGAAACAATCTATTTAATAAACTATTAGGTGATTCAGCAAAGGTCACTCACTATTCTTATAAACGTCATCAAGAAAATTTCATGATATTTGAATAGTTTATGTCTTCATACGCTTTATTACTACTTAGCCTTTATATCATAAAGCTCAGTTCGTTGTATGAAACGAAAACTATTTATCATTTTACACGATTTTAGACCACAATTCTGACCCCACCTTGCTTTTTTGGTTGGATAGTTACAAAAAGAAGTGAAATCCCACCAAAAACATTGTCATGTATAATGTTGCCAGGACATCCGTATGGCTCGCACTGTCATAAAGTTATCAGACCTCATGTAGAGCCAAGCTTCTAACTCTACAAGCGCTTACTTCAAAAACTCTACAACTTTTTTTTTTCCCTGTGGCAACACCAACGGCACCAGTTGTCAAATTTTGCTCCCGTATTTATATTTCAAATAATTGTATTATTAGCTTATAATTGTGGCATATTCCAATGAATCACGTAACATTAACGTATAATATTAAGTGTAGTGAATACCAAAAGTGAATTATTTGTGTAGTTTTTGTGTTTTGTGTCGTCGAAATACGGTGACTTTCACTTATCGGTACGTGACATGACATTGCATTTTTATTTGTGAATCATTGTTATCTCTTTTAAAGTAGTAATTTTGTATTTTTGTTTACTTTAATAAGTTCAGTTTGTATCTAGTAAGGCTACATTTAAAGCCGATAAGTGTAGTGTTATCAGTTGGATAACCTCACTTTAGTTGATTAAACATCCCCTTGGAATTGCTTAGGTTAAACAAACACTTTTATATTTTCACAATGTTGACCCGTAAGGCCGCTTCTCGCCAGGAGGAAACTAAACTCCATCAAACCCTACAGGAACTAAAGGCCACCAAGGAGTTGGTTAAGCAACTGCATATAGAAAGAGATGAGAATGAAAAGGAATTGTTAGATGTGCTTCAAAGTAATACACAACTCAAAAAGGAAATGTCTGATTTACATTTGTCACAACAAAATATATTTGAGGAACGGAACAGACTACAAACTTTAATTGATGGGTTCGACCAGTGCAGAGATGAGTATGAGAAGGCCCTTAGACTCATCTCTGGACTGGAAAAGCAGCTTCATGAAGCTAATAACCGTATTTATAAGTTAGAGTCGGAACAAACCCAAACAGTAGCCACTCAGAACTTAAGTCTTTACGATGAGTTAGTCGCCTGTGACCCAAAACTTGTTTCTTCCTCACTTAACCATAAGCCAACAATTACAATTGATTTAACATCTAAAGACTCAATTGATTGCACTATGAGTCAGGCAATGGTTGGTTGCAGTAGAAACAAGCTAAAGAAATATGTAAAAATTAACAAGTATATTTCAAAAACAAAAAAGTTACTAAATAAGCAGAAACACTTTTTCAAAAATATTAGTCACATTAGGGAGTACAGACAACTAACTGAAAAGCTGGATACATGTCAAAGTATAATCAATGAGAATAGACTTACTTATGAAAATAACATTGCTATGTTAAATACTAAAATTCACTCGTTACAGGAGTCATTATCCAGGATGACCCAAAATTATGACCGTTCCAAAAAAGAGATAGGGGAATATATACTGGCACTTAAATGTTTATCCACTCCCTCTCTGTCAGAAAACCATTCAACCCATAATGATAGTAGTAGCTCCTTAGCGTCAGGCCTAGATGCTCGGGATCATTTACAAGACCAAACAGTGTATGAGCCCTTAATCTCCAAACATGTAAATATTTTAGATAGCACAAGTGAAAATAATTCCTTTACCACTAACCAATGTTCGAACATTATGTTGTGTGATGAAATTGGAAAAGATTTAGGCCACTTATTCACCAATCTATTGGGAGAAAATGTTTTAAATTATTGTATGCCGGGTGTGACCCTACATGACATTATGAGAAAAGTAGTAACTCTGAACTTAAACGAAAATACCAATTTAATTATATTAATTGGTCAAAGAGGTAATGTAAACAAGAAAGATCTCATTTCATACTACAATGAGTTGTGCAGTTTAAATATAAATAAAGTTGTATTGTTTACACTACCTTACAGTGCTAGCTTGCCACAGGAAGAAAATAATATCAGATACAATTTAAATTTAACACTAAGTAATATGACTTATTATAATAGTCAGAGATGTCACATAATAGACATAAATAAATTATTATTTAATTTTAAATTGACAAGAGATAAATATTATCTTCCAAATTATTTTAAAAGACAAGTAGCTTTAGCGCTATTATTTTATTTTAAATATTTAGCCAAAAACTTGGCTATCACTTCTGATTCTATTGAGCAGAATAATTTTGACATTTTGCATGAGACCTTGGAATCTGTTCCAAGTAATAATAATACTATTCTTACTCCTGCTTCTATTGAGCAAAAAAATTTTGACATTAAAAATAACCCTTTGGAATTAGTTCCAAATAATTCTTTTGTTAATAATTTAAATCACATAATAAGACAATAGAGGAAGTCTCTAGCCGTGTAATGACTAAGGAAAAGCCTAAATACTTAACTACAGTTCATCAAAATATTCAGGGCTTTTCTGGCAAAGAATTAGAATTAGAACTTTTTTTAACGGAAAAGAATGTTAATATTTTATGTGTCACTGAGCACTGGCTTAAGGAATATGAATTAATTACAGGATTTGAATGTTATAAGATTGCTAGCTCATTCAGTAGAAAATCCACCATTAGAGGGGGGTGCTTAATAATTTTGCAAAACAATATGAATTTTAAAGAACGTAAAGATGTGATATCCCTCTCTATTGAACAATACGTTGAACTGTCATGTGTGGAATTAGATCAGTTGATAATGATTTGTGTGTATCGCCCACCAACTGGTAACTACCCTCAATTTGAGTCCGCTATGGAAGATGCTTTAAAATTGGTCATCAAAAAGAATAAAAAAATTGTGGTGTGCGGTGATTTTAACATAGACATCTTAAAATCGTCATCTATTGCAAGTAGGTTTCTGAATTTATTTAAGTCCTTCGATTTAGTAAACACTTTCTGTGAACCTACAAGAATCACTGCTACATCTAGAACTTGCCTAGACAATATTTTTAGCAATTGTAACATACTTGATAAAGGAATAATAAACTGTATTCGTTCTGACCATAGCGGACAAATAGCTTCCCTTGAGCACCATCATGTTCCTTATCAGTGTAATATAATTTGCAGGCCTCTAACGAAAGGTAAATTGGAAAATTTTCATAATAATGTCACCGCCAAAACTCTTTGCTTACCTAGTAAAGATGATCCCAATTCTCATTATAATGATTTATTTAATTTAATTAAGGTAGAATTTGATAAGACATTTAAGCAAAGAACTATTCAATCAAAAGTTTTCGAAAAAAAATTCAGTGATTGGGCAACACCAGGCATCTATGTTAGCAGAAATAAGTTGTTTGAATTGTATGGTCAGAAAACAATTTCAAATGATCCCGAATTTCATGAATATGTAAGAAACTATTCAAAAATGTTCAATAAAGTATGTACTTTAGCAAAAGCAAAATGTATATCTACAATAATTCATCAGTCAGATAATAAAATAAAAGCCACTTGGAATATTATAAACAAAGAGACTGGGAAAACTAAAAGTAATGACCGTAAATTCTCATTAGTATCAGACAATAAAATTATTAAGTCAGATGAGGGTGTGGCAACAATTTTTCAGGATTTCTTTTCTAAAATACCTCTTGCAACTACCAGTAATTTGAATTCATCTCCAAACATCTCTGTCTCCCTCTTGGAATCATGTGTTGATAAGTGCAATAATATATTTAAATTTAGACATATTTATGGTGATACCATTCTTAAAACATTTAATTCAATAAATATAAAAAAGACTGAAGATCTCTGGGGCATTTCAACTCACGTAATTAAATCTATAATAACTACCATTGCTCCCCATCTTGCTTTTATTTTCAATAAGTGTGTTGATGAAGGGATATTTCCAGACTTAATGAAATATAGTAAAATTATCCCTCTTTTTAAATCTGGGGACAAAAGCGATCCCGCTAACTTTAGACCCATTTCCATTTTGCCAGCACTAGCAAAATTTTTGAAAAGATCATTTATGATCAATTATTAGCACATTTTCTTATCAACAAACTACTTCACGAGAAACAATTTGGTTTTACTCGTGGTAGATGCACAACTGATGCTGGAATTGCACTTCTCAAACACATCTTTGAGGCATGGGAGGGTAAACAAGATGCAATTGGTATATTTTGTGATCTCTCTAAAGCATTTGATTGTGTCAGTCACAGTACTTTATTGAATAAATTGGAACATTATGGTGTATCAAAAAATGCAGTAAGCCTTATGCAATCGTATCTTTCGGCGAGAACCCAAAAAGTTGTTGTAAATAAAACAGAATCTTATGAAGCACCCATTACCATGGGCGTGCCGCAGGGATCGATATTGGGTCCATTACTTTTTCTTATATATATTAATGACCTTCCTTACTATACCAAAAACTTGTGTGAAATAGTACTGTTTGCTGATGATACTTCTTTAATTTTTAAAGTTGATAGAGGATGTGACTGCAGTGACGATGTAAACAGCACTCTTTCCAAGGTGATGCATTGGTTTACTATTAATAATCTGAAGCTTAACTCTAGTAAAACTAAATGTGTCAAATTTTCACTTCCTAATGTGAGGCAGGTTCATACCACAATAAATGTAAATGGCGAAGTAGTCGAATTGGTTGACTCAACAAAATTTTTAGGTATTACTATAGACTCGCGGTTGCAATGGGACCCTCATATCGATGCCCTGTCAAGCAGACTTAGTTCTGCTGCCTTTGCCGTTAAGAAAATAAGGCTTCTGACCGACATTGAAACAGCAAGATTGGTTTACTTTAGTTATTTTCATAGTATTATGATCTACGGTTTGATGTTGTGGGGCTCAGCTGCTAATATTAATAACATATTCATCTTACAAAAAAGGGCAGTGCGCGCTATATACAACTTACGGTCTAGAGATACCCTTCGTGACCTATTTAAAGAAATTAAAATATTAACGGTTGCTTCCCAATTCATCTATGAAAATATTATGCATGTAAAGAAAAACTTAGATAGCTTTGTAAAAAATAGTAATATTCATGAATTCAATACAAGAAACAAGGACAAACTTGCTGTTCCAAGACGCAGATTGCATAAAACCGGAAGCTCTTTTTTGTGTAGATGTATTACCTTCTATAACAAGATTCCACAAAAAGTCACAGAACTGCCCTTGGAAAAATTTAAAAAAACTGTTAAATCCAATCTTATGAGTAAAGGCTATTACACTGTTGACGATTATTTGAAGGATAATAACGCATGGGCATAGCTTTTGTATTTGTTAATTATTACTCTAATGCCTCAGTATAGATTAGAAAAGTCCGTGGTTCTTTCATAGGTCTAGATCAGGGGTCTCCAAACTACGGCCCGCGGGCCAGATCCGGCCCGCGAGCACTAACAATCCGGCCCGCGAAAGCACGCCGGATCTTATCAACAATACTGTAATTTACAGTATGTTGATACGCAGTTAGCTAAATTCTGGCCCTTGGGACTTCATGAAGAAGTTAGTCTGGCCATTATGCTAAAAAGTTTGGAGACCCATGGTCTAGATAAATAGTTCTTTAAAACTCCAAGTAATTAAAAACGTTGATTTTCTCTTTTAACTATGAATTGTGAAAAGTGTCCTACCTACTTAATAACGTACTACTGGCTTCTTGACTCGACGACTTAATATGGGTAGCTTTAGTATGTCATGCTCACTTTAAACATTTCTGCGGTGGTGTCGTGTGAGGCGGGTCGTTACGTTCCCTCAAATATGGTTGAGCGAAACGATGGCTGGTTCATGCGTCATGCTCGTGAACGGGTGCTTCCAGTGGGAATGGGTCTGCTTCTGTCTGCTTGTATTAAGGGCGTCGTATATAAAAAATCTGTTTTATATTGTCTGTATGTATGGCACTTCTTACTCGAAACGTATATATCATAATAACTTACCTTGTTTTGATTTATTTAATTGCAATATTTTTGCTTTCTATAGTCAGTATTTGTGTATTATAAAATTCATAAGTGCTGACTATGGAAAGTAAAATATAAAATACATAAATATTGCCTATGAAAAGCTTTTGGATATTAGTTTTCAATTCGATGCCTTAACATGGGTAGCCTTAGTATGTCATGCTCTCTTTAATCATTTCTGCGGTGGAGTCGCGTGAGGCGGGTCGTTACGTTCCCTCAAATATGGTTGAGCGAAGCGATGGCTGGTTCATGCGTCATGCTCGTGAACGGGTGCTGCCAGTGGGAATGGGTCTGCTTCTGACTACCTATCTTAACGCATATAGAATTGTAAAGTTTTTTTTTTTTTTTCTCTCTTGTAACAGCCTAGACTGAATAATAACTTCAAACTTTGAATTTAGCTTGAAGCCTGTAAATTGATTAAGAAAATTTGTAATTCATTAAGTAATGATCTAATTAAATTTTATTTATTTGTTAATCTTTGTTAAAGTCTGGAAACGATATACATATTTGTAAATATCGTTCCATTTGATAAAGCTGGTAAGTTTTTTGCGCCCGTTTTTCTTGTCAGCTAAAAGACGTCATAATGGGTGGTAGGGCAAAAAAATTATTTGACGATTTAAAAACGCTCATTATGTGAGCTTATTTGAATAAAGATTTTTTTCATTCATTTTCATTTCATTCATTTTCATTCATTCATTCATTCATTCATTTCTACACCTTAGTCAAAATATGTGGCTTGGCCATTTCGCTACATGGAAACCTTTCCGATAAACATAGTTCTTGTAGTAACGCAACGGCCAAGCCACATATTTTGACTAAGGTGTAGAGTTTTTGAAGTTAGGGCTTGTAGAGTTATGCGTAGAGTTAGAAGCTTGGCTCTACATGAGATCTGATAACTGTTTGACAGTGCGAGCCATATGGAAGTCTTGGCAACATTATACATAAAAATGTTTTAGGTGAGATTTATCATTGTGAAAAATAAAGACGTGAAGTGCCAACTTTTTAAAGCAGTTCGGTTGCTGCAATCAGTACACGGTTGCAATTCATACTACGCCGCATTGAGGCATTATCCTGCAATCTTCTTTTCGTGTTATATACTATATTGGACCACTTGACTTCACATTTTCTATGCGTCGATCGCTTTTTGCACCTCCAAAAAATCGGAGCCAAATACCGCTCACTCACTCACCGAGACGCGCCGAAGAGAGCGGTTGTGACCGAGTGGTGTTCTTGCTCTAGTGAACGATGTTCCTATTTGATAGAAAGAGATAGAGCATGTGAAAAATACAGTACCTTTCTTGCAGGGCAAAGTCATTAAGGCCTATATCAGGCCTCCTTCACTCGCTCAAGGTCGTGCGATAAGCACCTACCGCTAGCCGTGCCTACGAGGGCACAAGTGGCATCGCGCGGCATCTTAATGCCTGCGTAGGTATTGTCTCTTTATACTAGTAACAATGTCGTATCGCCATTACTATTCCGTGTACGTATGTCAAAATCAAAAAACCAATAAACAATTGTCGTTTCTCACATTATAATATATGCTACACAGTTCATTTAAAGGAAGACGACCCTAACGTTGCGTCGTCAGAAAAGATAAGAGCACGCGATAGAAAGAGAGACAACTGCTATTAGCGCTGCGCGACCTGAATTGCACTTTATTGTGTTGGAGCAAAAGTCGCTATTTATTTAAATGACTTTGCGGAATGCTGCTTCTGTACTTGTACTATTATTTATTCTGTACCTATATCTTAGGAATTAATAGTTATTTATGCAACTGTACTATAATGAGGAGCATTAAAACACGAATAAGGGGTTTTAAAACATGAAACACGAGGCGAAGCCGAGTGTGATAAAAGTATCACATGGGTGTTTTAATAGCTAATTATGTACAGTGACATACAAGACCTTGTCTACATTCTTTCTTCTTATTTTTAATTGGGAAACAAACAATATTTTAATACATATGGATTAAAAACACCCCTGATATTTATCTACAGTCTATACCCATGATATAAAGGGTTTTGACTTTGATTTTGACTTTCCTCCTCCTTCATTCAGTCAAATCATCCGAACGTGTGGTATAATGTTGTACTGAATTTCTTAATGTAACTCAACGCGTGTGGGCGCGGGGAGAAGCGTGACATCCTCTCGCTCCGATACTGTAATGTTGGCAGTTAGCTAACCGTTTCAAAACCATTTAGGATTTAAAGCATGGGTGTAGATAAATTTATCAATGTAACCAAAGCGTGCCAAAGCGGAGTAGTTATACCTGTAGTTTTGCTAGTTTAGGATAATGACGTATTAATGAGAACTTATTAACTGAACCACTGAAATTGGTCGTACCTACTATTTGCGGTTTCATTATTTAGGTATAATTAGTAGACTATTATGGTTTCATATGATAAAGCTTTGTTAAAGGAGATGGAATATTAAATGCAATTACGTAGTATCACTAGAATCACAAAGAGAACCCGAAATTATAGTATGTTATAGTTTACTTAAAAAGTCCTTACTTATATTCAAGACCCTCATTAAACTAAATAATAAAAATAAAAGAATACAAGTTTATAAAAAGAAGAAAAACCTGTCAATTTTGTCATCAACTTTTTAATCTAAACTAACAATCTTTTGTTCTCAAAGATTACACTTCTAAATAAAGTAACTATTTATTGTTACCAATTGGGCCAAAGATTATGTTAAGAAAATAATATTAAATAGAAACATTATAAATTCTACAAACATACGCAACATTCTGTACTGAAAGCTTCAAAACCGTTTATCAATTCATATTGACTCATCAAACAAAGTTGACAATACATTATGTTTGATGACACAACTTAGTATTCAAAATCTCGTATTTGCCAGTTACGTTAGAGTTTCATTAACTATGTGCGACGGTGCGATAAATTATTACAGTCGCGATGATGTTTTTTTGTGCTTTTCAGTTGTTGATTAAACTTTTGTCATTACACTTGTAAGAACACAGGCACGGTTAATACCGACATGTTTGCGAAAATTTCGTCCATATTTCATCGCTGGACCATAAAATTGTAAAATAGACAGGAAAACAAAAACCGTAACAAATCCCGGACATTACGTTCAGGCTATATCAGGCTTAAGTGAACTAAAGTCCTGTAGTAGCTCCAAGCAGAAATGTTAAGGAGCTCCGTAGCTATAACCGAAACTATTGGATATTCGAAATAAAAATCTATTTGTAACCGTAACCGAATTCGATTTAACAGTTTCGGATAATTTCGGATAGAAGTGGAGTCTACAAGAGACACGCTGAGACACGTTATGGCAGGTTTTTCTGCCCGGCTGAGCCAACACAATTTTTTTACTTTTACAGCGGGCGGACATTTTTGCCCAAGCTGAAACGAAGATGCTCCGCGCTCGCTCAGACAATAAGTTTATCTAGTTTAACCAAAAAGTTTGTTTAGAAAAATATTGCTATACACACACATGTTTTTAGGGTTCCGTACCAAAATGGTAAAAAAGGAACCCTTATGGTGTGACTCAGTCTGTCTGTCTGTCTGTCACAGCTGGATATCTCGAGAACTACTAATGGTATCAACTTGAAATTTGGAATAGTTTAAGATGACATTTGCCCAACTATTTTGCAAATAAGAAAGAAATAATAAAATTAATATTTTTTTTACAACAGGGACTGAAAAGGGGTCTTAAAAATTTTAAGTGAGGTGACTAGGGCATGTGGGGTATCATATGAAAGAACGCTGTTTGCACATTTTGAAACAATTTTTCCTTTTTTACCGACTTCAAAAGGAGGGAGGTACTCAATTCAACCCGTTTTTTTTTTTTTTGTTTTTTGAATGTACACCGATTACTCGAAGACGGCTGAACCGATTGAAATGATTCAAACGTTATTACATTAGGTAAACGCCCAAGTTGGTCCCATTTTTTAAAATTTTGAAATCGGTTCAGTACTTTTCAAGTAAACTTGAAAAAAAAGCACGAAAAAAGTATGATTTTGTGTGAACTACCTCGATGATCAGTCGTAAACTTCTTTATTTATGAACTGAATAAGATAATTATTTTTTTGTTGGAAAAGGGATATCTTAAGTGTAGTTCTTTAACCGACTTAAAAAAAGGAGGTTCTCAGTTTGACCCGCATGTATGTATGTTTCTCCGCGATTAACTCACGTTTGGCTGAGCCGATTTTTCTACCTAAATAAAATATACCTACGTTACCTAATACAAAGGGTAACTACACTAAAAATTAAAAAAATAAAAATTGTTTAAAAAAACAAAAAACCGACTTCAAAAACCTACCTCTAAAAAGCAAGAAATAATATTCGTAGGTAATAATAAAAACACGTCTATTGAAGTCGGGTGGGGATTTAAGAATAAAAAAACCAGGATTTTGTACCCCAGCCCCACCCGTCTTCAATAAACGTGTTTTTATTATTACCTACGAATATTATTTCTTGCTTTTTAGAGGTAGGTTTTTTGAAGTCGGTTTTTTTCTTAGGCCGCATAGTTTTCGACTTATGATGAAAAATGTAAAAAAAAATACCGTTCCCCCCCCCTTATCTCCGAAGTTTGCAAAGAGAAAAATCTGAAATAATTCTATGTGATAGTAGTTTATGTAAAGATTACAGGAAAAATAAAACGATGTCTCAATATAACACACTTTTTTAGAAATTCAAAAACATTTTTTTTTATTTTCACTACCAGTCAACAGATGGCGCTGTCCTAAGCATGCTAACCTAAGGGACAAAAATAGTTCCACTATCGGTCAAGAGATGGCGCAACCTAACACTACAATAATAAATTGGTGGCTGGTTCTAATATAATAACCTACTATTTGCCGTACGAATCAACGAAGAATAAGTTCCTACTTAGTAATATAGTAATATAATAATAACGAGGAGCTCGGTGGCGAAGTGGTTTAGCGCCTGGACCAGCGATTGCGGAGGTTAAGCAACGTTCGCAAGGTTCGTGGGATGGGTGACCAAAAATTTATTATCTCGAGCTCCTCCGTGCTTCGGAAGGCACGTTAAGCCGTTGGTCCCGGCTGCATTTGCAGTCGTTAACACCCACCAATCCGCATTGGGCCCGCGTGGTGGGTCATGACCCGTCCTCCTTATCCACCCAAAATGAAGGCCTGTGCCCCAGCAGTGGGGACATTAAAATGGCTGATGGACTAGTAATATAAACATTTTGCAATGTGGAGTGGCTGAAACGTTTTTCAGTCACCATAAAGCAGCATTTGTAAATTAACTGTCCGCCTGTTCGCCCTTCCACCTGTCTGCCGTTTATCCTACTTTTTTAAAGACTGTCCTAAAATAACATATCCAAATATATGATTGTACGGAACCCTCGGTGCGCGAGTCCGACTCGCTCTTGACCGGTTTTTTTAGTCATACAAATGCAATGCGTACTTTGCATCTGTTATGTTAGAAGAGAGCATGGGCAGTGAGAAATTAGGTGTAGACTTTATTTATTCTTTTTTGTTATTATAGTTTTCCACCGTTATTTTATAGTTCGATAGTAAGTAGGAAATAAATACATACGAAGAAGTAAATATATTATTTTGAACTTATAAGAGCACCCGTTCAAAGAAACTGGCACAACTATAGAAAATGTTAATTAATGCATCAAAGTCGAAGATAGCCTCTGAACATAGGAAATACACATTAAAGAAACTTAGTCAGTTTTAATTAAAAGGATATCCTTTGAGGTTTTTATCCATAACCTTAGTTAGAGTATCTGAGGAAACCAAAAAACGAATGTAGCTTATACATAATAATAAAAGAAACACGAATGCCAGTAAAATTAATGCAGCTTTAATAGTTGAGTTATTAACTTTTAGGTCATTTTTAAAAGGAATTAGATTTTTCATCTAATAATTTTAGTTATGACAATTAAATTAAAACAAAATTTATATTAAAATTTATTGTTTTTAATAATACTTATGTTTATCAACATAGTAAATAGAATATTAAACTTTAAAATTACACTTGCGAAATAATTGTTATCTATAGTTAATAAATGCTTGGACGAAGTGGTTAATTCGTCCAAGTATAAATGTAATTAAAAATACATGTCAGAAGAATTCTAACTCTTAGGAAATAATTACTTGCGTCATTATTTCAGGGTAAGAAAATAGTTGCCTTCCGGATAGAGAGAGCAGCGACTTCACACTCAACGTTGTAATTTTAAGTTTACATCTTACGGTAGTTCAGCAGCTTCACAACACTCACAACGCATAACTTCAGCACAGTACATCCAAATTTTTAAGAAAAAATAAGGCTATACTGTAACACCAGTGTGCGACGTCGACGTAACGCAACGTCAACACACCATGTTGACTATGTGGATTCAATGACGCTCCAACTCCAAGCAAATCGAATCAAAGCAAATACTTACTAATAATATGTGTCCAATTTACAAGGCCTTGAAGTAGCGCTGCAAGTCATAAGGCTTCCCGCGACCTTTACCAGATCGTCGGTCCACCTCGTGGGGGACCTACCCACGGAGCATCGTCCGGTGCGCGGTCGCCATTCAAGAACTTTTCTGCCCCAACGGCCATCGGTTCTTCTCGCTATGTGTCCAGCCCACTGCCACTTTAGCTGAGCAATCCTTCGAGCGATGTCGGTTACTTGAGTTCGCCTGCAGATCTCCTCATTTCTGATTCGATCACGCAGGGAAACGCCAAGCATGGCTCTCTCCATTGCACGCTGGGTGACCTTAAGCCTCCTTCTGAGATCCATAGTTAGCGACCACGTTTTACTGCCGTAAGTCATCACTGGCAACACACACTGGTCACAGACTTTCGTCTTGATACACTGAGGTAAATCGGACACGAAGATTTTTCGAAGCTTCCCGAATGCAGCCCATCCGAGTTGGATTCGACGAGAGATCTCTTTCTCGAAGTTGGACTTACCTAACTGGACTGCCTGTCCTGGTCAACAACTTCAAGTGTAGTGTTCCCGACATGAACTGGAGCGAGCACAACATGGGTCACATCACAACTTAAGGTCAAGTCAGCCCATAATAAATACTGTAGCCGCTTCAAGTGATAGAAAAACAAAATGGTAGAAATAATTTCAAATACAGCTAGAGCGGGCTTCTCTTTGGAACATACATATTTACATACTTTTAAGTTCGTGTTTAAAACGGCTTTGTAACTTAATTTTGAAAATTTTTTGTTGCATAGAATGAGCCATCTTTCTAAATTATATTAAGAAAAGAAAACAAAATCATGAAACGAAACAATTTTCTACAGGAAACTCGCTGTGTGAACTAACTCTTTCACGTCAACGTAAAACAGCTGTTTCGATGCACTCCCGTATCATAGCACATAATGTGTCCGGGTACTCAGATTTATACCGCACCTACATTCCCCTTTTGTTCGGTACTAACGGTCCGTAGATGCAATGTATCTTTACAAAACATCCTGCAATACAGAACAATCATTTATAATTTATATTAATTAAATAAAAATGTAAGGCAAGTAAGTTCGTATTTGACATGCGTTAAAAATTTTTTTTCACTTTCAATAATTCATTAATTTTTTTAATTCTAGGTTAACGGGAAATACTCATACGTTTGGCCTATTCCCGTTGTCCTCCATTTTGTCCCCCTCTAGGGAATATCGGGAAAAAAGTTTGTTTTCCATACTTTTTTTCAGCTATTCTCCAAAGGGTACTTCGAGTCAAATATGCCTTATTTTCAAAGCTTTAAGGGATTTTAAATTATGTGATTTCAAATTGATACGCGTCCACGAGTTTCTGAAAAAAGACTTGACAGACGGACGGCCAGACAGACAATAATAGACAAAAAAACGTTTATATCTCATTTTATCTTTTGATGTACGAAAACCTGAAAAATAAGTCACAAGTACCTATTTAACAAAATTTATTACCTATAAACAAAAATACAAAAAACCGTAGTAAAAGCATGGTGTTCTGTAACAATGCAGCCGAGAGTACCTTGTCTAGTGAGCCCACGCTACTTTTCCTGTCCACGGCTACGTTCTAATAAAAGATTTCTTATGAAAAACCGTACTTTTTGTTTCCATGCATATACGCACACTTTTCCCGTCTACGTTCTAAAAAAAGATTTTTTATACCTACTATAAAACATACTTTTTAGGGTTCCGTACCCAAAGGGTAAAAACGGGACCCTATTAATAAGACTCCGCTGTCCGTCTGTCTGACTGTCTGTCTGTCACTAGGCTATATCTCATGAACCGTGATAGCTAGAAAGATGAAATTTTCACAGATAATTTATTTCTGTTGCCGCTATAACAACAAATACTGAAAACAGAATAAAATTAATATTTAAGGGGGCTCCCATACAACAAACGTGTTTTTTTGCCGTTTTTTGCTCGATATTAATAACAACAACAGGTAGACAGTTGAAATTTTCACAGATGATGTATTTTTGTTGCTGCTATAACAACAAATACTAAAAATAGAGTAAAATTAATATTGAAGGGGGGCTCCCATACAACAAACATATATTTTTTGCCGTTTTTTGGTACGGAACCCTTCGTGCGCGAGTCCGACTCGCACTTGGCCGGTTTTTTTGCTGTTTTTTTCTCGATATTAATTACAACAACAGGTAGACAGTTGAAATTTTCACAAATGATGTATTTTTGTTGCCGCTACAACAACAAATACTAAAAACAGAATAAAATTAATATTTAAGGGGGGCTCCCATACAACAAACGTAATTTTTTTGCCGTTTTTTGGTACGGAATCCTTCGTGCGCAACTCCGACTCGCACTTGGCCGGTTTTTGTATTCTATACGCGTAGGAAGATGTAAAAATTGCAGCAGCAGATTATGAATTTAAAGTCATATACAAAGAACAAAATTGCGGAAGCGCTCATGGCGGAACTTGACAGACTGATCGTACTCGATCACGTTTGTTATAAGCAACGCTCGGTGCGGGTGTCGGATGGGTGACCGTTAAGTGGCAATACAACTGAGCGCTTTTGTGCTTCGAAGGGCACGTTGGTCCTGGCTGTTGTCATCTGATAATAGTCGTTAAGCCAAGTTTAAGGCCTTACAGGCGGCTTGTTAAATTCTAACACTAGAGGTGGCCACTAATCCCCATTCGAAAAGAAGAAGAACAACAAATTTTTTTTTTATCCTACGTGCGTATTAACGTGAAGCTGGGAGCCGGTGCAAGCGCAAGTAACCACTACCGCCGTTTTGGGAGTTTTTTTTAAATTAAAAAATGTGTTTCTCAAAATGCGAAAATCTAGTGTTCATCCTATGAACAGAAAAAGGAAATTTTTTGGAGAATACCATCATTTATCGAAGAAAAGAAAACGGATGAAGAAAAATTATATAAATATTTCGAAAAATCCCTTGACTGCAGCTATACTATATGTGTGCCAAATTTCATCCAAATCCGTTTACCCGTTTTTTCGTGATTGAGCAAAAAACATTTCCCAATTATAATACCTATTATAGGATATAAGAATGACTTTGGAAACATTTAACTACATTTTAGACAAAGAGCAAATTAAATAACTTTGCTTACTTTTTGAACAAATAACTATACTTACGTCCCTTAAACAAATCAGCGTCAAATATAAAAAAATATAAATATGCGACGAATTGATAATCTCCACCTTATATAGCGGCCGTAATATGATGACGTCGCTAGGACGTTGTCTATGTAACAAAACCGCGCAGTTTCCCTGAGAGCGGTATTTGATACCGTAGCGGTGCCGCTATTTGCATGACGGCCAAAAAAGCGTTCAGAAACTGAACCTATCTTACACCGTCAAGACGGCCGTCATGCATTTATCGGCACCGCTTTTTGACGATATAAATGGGAGAATGACTTCACTATATATATAAATATTACGGCAGCTATGTGACGGTACCGTAATATTAGGAAACCAAAGCTTAAATATGGAGACTCCAATAAACACTTGTAGCCAGCGCCGGCTACCAGCTTCCTATGGCACACATTACACGGTAGGTTTTGCTGTCAGTTTAACCACAGTCACGCGCTGTGACTGACGATTAACCTACCGTGTAATGTAGTGACTGATGGTTGCATGATGTGACATGGGTTGGCTGGCAACATTGTCGAGTAAAAGTCTGCTCCGCATATTAAACTTTAATAATTATTTAAATCAAAGTGAAATTGCTTCCAAGTGTTTTCACCAACAAAGTTGTGACATAATAAAGCTGTAATAGTGTTTGTAATCAAAACATTGGCCTGTGCAGTGAGAAATAAGTCAGGATAAGTTCCCTTTTTTCTACCTACATCATATAATAAGGATAATTTATTGAGATGTACCCGCATTATATAACATAAAGTGTTGTCAACATCAAGTGACGGATGTCTCAAGTGACAGCATAGAAAGGGAAAGTTGCCAGAGTCAGGAAGATTACCCGATAGTTGGGAAAATTTAATTTACCTTGGCATTTGTTTCTGTACAGCACACCTTGATTTTTAAAAGTGTTCCCATTGCTCTTATATACGAACGATTGAAGATGGCATTGAGTTGTGCCGGCTGTATGCAGAAAATACCGAATAGAGAATATTTGTCATGTTTCGAATGTAATAATGCATATGACCTGCTTTGCGCTAACGTATCCACACAGCGCTTTTATAATACCATGGGACCAGAACATAAAAAGCAATGGAAATGTGATGCCTGTCGTAGCAAAAAACCAAAACAAGATAAGACAAATACCCCAATCAAAGCAAGAAATGAAGATTCCATAAGACATGAACATATAACACCCTCTGATCGTATCAATGTCACTATCAGGAAGAGACCAACTATACAGGCGAATGACACAATTAGTACGGAAGACTTAAGTCAGCTGGGGGACACTATATGCCCAGAGGATATAACCTCCATAAGAGAATTACAATTAGGACCCAACCTGGAAATAATAAGCGAAATTATAAGCTCAAAACTAAAAGAAAACAATATATTTTTAATTTCAGAATTTAAAAATACGATTAATTCGGAAATCCATAATGCCATTACAAAATTCAAGGAAGAAACCACAAGAAAAACAAATAGTTTATTTGAACTACACGAACAAAGTAAAAAAGATATAAAAGACTTAAGTAATAAAATAGAAAAAATGGAAAATGAAAATGAGCTACTGAAAAACGAAATAAAAGAACTAGGAAGAAAACTACTATCTCCACAAAGCCAACACAAATCTGAAAATAACAAAAAGAAGATAGTTTTGTATGGCTTTGCAGAAATTAAAGGTGAACATGAATATGATCTTCACAACAGGATATACGAGATGTTCAGAGATATCTTTCGTATCGATGTATTTGGTTACATAGAAGAAACTTACAGAATGGGTCGATACAAAACGATGACTAGACCGCTTGTAATTGAGCTCATGAGCAAAAAAATGGCTAAGTATATTGTACAAAACGGGCAATACCTTAAAGGAACTAGGTTATCAGTAACGGAGTACTTGGATGAGAATGCACGAAAATAAAGGAAAATACTAAGAGAGGAAATGATAAAAGCACGGAAAAAAGGGCAGCATGCCATACTGCGTAACAATAAATTAATCATAGACGGCAAACAAATAAAAATAGAAAATGAGAACCAAAACCTATCGCAAAGAACTTGTCAAGAAAGAGATAACATTGAAACTCAGAAAGATGATGTTTTGGAAAGATCAAGTTTGAACAGTAATGAAAATATAAGAAACAACTCCTTTCGTCGAAACAGAATATAATTTTAAAATATTATTTCAAAACTTTCAAAGTATTAATAATAAACAACACCTTTTAGCTGAGTTTATCGAAGAAAATCCTATGTATCAAGCCATATGCATGTCTGAATCCTGGCTAACTCAAGACAAACTAGAATTGTTACAATTTAAAAATACAAAATAGCAGCTTCATATTGTCGAAAAATCAGGATAGGAGGAGGAGTCTGCATACTACTGAGAGAGAATATTGAAAGCATTCACTTAGAAGAAGTTACGAATATGTCAGTTGAATACGTGTTTGAAGTGTGCGCAATACAATTAATACAAGAAAATCTAATCATTATTACAATATATTGGAATGGTAGGGAGGAAGAAGTTTTTTATAACCAGTTAAAACAGGTTTTAGATTATGTAAGCAAAAAATTTTATAAATGTAATATAGTAATAGGAGGAGATTTTAACATTAATGTTCTAAACGTAAATATAAAAACTAGTCAAATTTTAGATTTAATGTCCGAATATAACTTGACTCAATATATAAATCTACCAACACACATTACAAAGACAGCTGCAACTTGTCTAGATCTGATATTTGCAAACTCTAACGACATGCAATTTTATACCACCGTAGAAGAACTAGGTTTTTCATACCACTTCGCAACTATAATACATATTAATATAACTCAAAAAAGAAAGCAAGATCATTGGATCATAGAAAAAAGAAATTATAATAAATCAAATATATTAAAATTTAAATCGATTCTAAGTAGCATTGACTGGAATAATGTTCTAAAATCCGATAAAAGTACAAACGAAAACTATGAAATGTTCCATAACATTATACAAACAAATTTTAATCAGTGTTTTCCGAAAAGAAAAATAAAACTTAAACCAAAATGTAAAACATTTTGGCTTACCAAAGGCATTAAACGTTCTTGCAGAAATAAAAGATTACTAAAAATATTCACCATGAAAGCAAATAATGAAATATTAATAAAATATTATAAAAAATATGAGAAAATACTAAAGAAAACAATAACGACAGCAAAAAAAATGCAATACATAAATAAAATACATAAAGCTAATAACAAAGTAAAAACGATGTGGAGAGTAATCAATGAGCGAAGAAATAAAATTAAACAAAAAAGTGAAACTAATAATATAAAATTGCAAATAGACAACAACCTGGTTTCTGATCCACATAGATTATGTAACATATTTAACAAATTTTTCTCTACGATAGGAGCAGCTACTCCAGCTGATGGACCCGCCACTGGCCGACCAGTGCGGAACCCATCAGTGAATTCAATATATGTTAAACCAGTCGATACTGATGAGGTTCTTCAAATAATTAAAAATCTTAAGAACAAAAATAGTCATGGGACAGATGAAATTTCACCATATTTAATGAGGCAATGCGCAGATGAGCTGGCTTTGCCATTTAGCTTGCTAGTAAATCAATCCTTTGATGAAGGTACGTTCCCGGACTTGTTAAAGAAAACATTGATAAAACCAGTTCATAAAAAGAATGAAAGAACGGATCCCAATAACTATCGCCCCATAGCTCTCCTTCAAACCGCATCAAAAGTTTTTGAAAAAGCTATGTACGATCGCGTATATAGCTATTGCGAACGTTTCAAAATTTTTGATGAAAATCAGAACGGCTTTCGAAAAAGGCGGTCAACTACTTTGGCGGTATATAAATATATACAAAGTGTACACAATATAATAGATAAAAAGAAATATGCGATAGGGTTGTTTTTGGACATGACAAAGGCATACGACACGGTCAGTCATCGTATTCTCCTGGAAAAGCTACACGGAGTAGGTATTCGCGGCCAAGTACATAGGTGGTTTGCATCCTACCTTAGTAATAGGGAACAGTTTGTTGAAGTAGAAAATTATGATACTGAAACTCGAGAAATTAAAAATATAAGATCCGAAGGTGTGATAGTTAATGCATCTATCCCACAGGGTAGTGTTCTGGGATGCTTGCTGTTTCTGATTTACATAAACGATCTGCCTTCAGCCATAGGGGAAGAGTGCGTCTTATTTGCAGATGACGTATCTATACTAACAACAGCTGAAAATACCAGTAGCCTTAACAACCATCTCAAAGACATATTTGACAGAACAACCGAGTGGATGAATGATCACAACCTTAAGATAAATTTTAAGAAAACAAAGCTTTTAATATTTCACCCACACCAAAAAAACTCTCTAAGTTTCGAATTCAAATATAAAGATCACATAATAGAAATAGTCAATGAATTTAACCTCCTTGGACTGACCTTGGATAAACATATTAAATGGAAGCAGCACGTCAGTAGAATTAGAACAAAAATCGCCAGTTTTACATATGCTTTCCGAGAAATTAAAAAAACAACAAACGTTAAAACTGCACTAGTTATGTATTATGCATATGCTTACTCATGGTTAAAGTATGGAGTGATCATCTGGGGAAATAGTACCGACTCGCCTTCCATTTTTATTTTACAAAAAAAGTTATTAAGAATATTAGATAATATAAGAAATTCTGAAAGCTGCAAACCTATTTTTAAAAAATACGAAATTCTCACCCTACCCTGCATTTATATAATGGAAATATGCAAATTCGTCCGTCAATGTCCAGAATTATACACCAAACGCGAAGATTTACCAATAAAATACCCCACGCGAAATAAAAATAATTTAATGTTACCCATGTCACGATTACATCAGCACTCATCTAGTCCTTATGTGATGTCAATAAAAATTTATAATAACTTACCGGAACAAATTAAAAATGAAAACAATTTTACAAAATTCAAAATATATCTGAAAAGACTATTATTAAATAAAAATTATTACACAGTAAATGAATATTTGAATGATAAAGATTTGAAGAAATATACAATTTAAAACTTATGATAAAATAAATATAAGATTTTTCTAATTTTAATTGTAAGATAATAATAACAAGTCATAACAATACAAATAACGATGCAAAAAATAATAATGTTATCAAGTCTATAATAATATTAAAAGTAGCGGAAGCATTGATGAAAAATCTTCTTCATTACTTACCTAGAGATACCTTTTTTACCAAAAGTCATCCTCCCTTCTTAATTGCTGTGCCCAACAGGGTCCAAAATTGTATCTTAATATTTACCTACCAGCTTTGTAACATTTTGGAATGCAAATAAATTGAAATTGAAATTGTTCTTTCCATATGACTGATCAGTCAACGTAATTCATGACTGATGGAATTTGACTGACGCTTGCATGACCATGTAATGGCTGCCTATGTGAATACGCCCTATGTCAGGCTCAAACAATGAATTTAGAGCTATAATATTTCTCTAAGGTGCATCTCCATGCAGACACATGCTCGACGAGAAAGTTTACCGAAGCATGGCAAACTTAAAAATATACTAGATTTTTTTGCCTTAAACCTTTTCTGTTCCACACGTTCGAACTTGCTAGCTCAAACCGTAATAACGTCGAGCATCATGTGCAATGTGCCATCGTGGGAACGAACTAAATAAATTAAAGTTTGTAAATACCATAGATTTTTGAGTTGCGTACTAAGGTCTGTCTAAAAAGTCTGTTTACTTTGTTTTTTTAAAGTTTAATAATTTCTCAGGTAAACAGACTTTTTAGACAGACTCTACTGACTTAGAGCATCATTGGCTTGACGGAAGCCGCGTTGCTCTAAGCCTACTGTTACTGAAAAGTTTAAAAAGATATACCTACAATACAACCTCCTTTATTTTAAAATTAATTCTAATTCCTCATTAGGATTTTAAAATTCTTGCTTTTGATTTGAGTATTTCAAACAAATGAAGATCTATTCTCGATCTAACTATGTATGTAGATGTAAAAGTTAGTATCTATTTTTTTTATCTTACTCTATGGTTAGTATGTTTGGATGAGTGTTACTCAATCAAGGAAAAACGGCATGCACCAGGTAGTTTAAAGCCTGAGTGGCTATTACAAAAAAGAATTATGATAGACGGACGATGTTCGTTGATCAATTTACTTGATTTTTAACCTTATACATGAGTTCGTCCGTTCAAGTGACATTATACAATGTCACTTGAACGGACGAACATCGTACGCTTACCGCGATGTTTTTTTGTAATAGGCTCTCTGTTCCTAGAGATTATTAAAATATCCACGGAAACGACGTCACGGGTGGGAGCTACTTTATGAATAAAGTGATGCAATTTCTATGCCTATTGAAACAAAAATATTACTCAAGGGAATGTTTTTAAAATTCCCAGCTACTTTTTATAGTGTGAAAGACGTAAAAATAGAGACTAGGAAGTCTACTATTTATAACATTATAAAGAAACTTGACTACGTATATAAAATAAACGTGAGACAAAAACTTCCTTTTAGGTGACATTATTATGCATTCCTTCCTTGTTCCTATTACATCTGGAGTGACAAACGACATCAAATCATACACTATGACGGGAGCAAAAGTAATATTTCGCGCGCTTTATTAACCGTTAAAAAATTAATCATAATTTGGTAAAAATCCCACACCACATCAACCCCATCGCTCGCCGGGTATATAAGACCGGCCGGTTACAGCGCGCCAAGTAGACACCTGTGCAGGGTTGACCGTGGAGGTTGGTTAACAGAACGGAACACGTAAGTCGTATGTTCTATTTTTAAAATATTTTATTTTTTAAAGAAGTAAATTTACATATTTATAGTAGATAATCAGCCTGTTTTCAATGATGTGATACAAAACTTTTTATAGCGTACAAAGTTTCGACGACAGCTTAAACTTTTTAAAAGTTTTATAATAATGCTTGTGTTTTATTTATGACTTAGTTAAAAACATACATTACAAAAAGTTATCAATTTTAAGTGACTTTAAAAATAAAATTATGAAAACATAAAAATAATTAGTAATAATAAGAACTTAATGAATTACCTTATAATATTGTTGATGCGTATTATACCGATTTTTATGCCCTAATGTTCACATTATGTTAATACTTTTATATCTTATTTACCAAAAAACCACGAAAAGCAAAATTTATGCAGTACAGACCATAATAGCAATTATTAAAATGTATGATATTTTATTAATTTAGTATCAGCATAGTTAATTGTTTTCTTTTTTAAATAATTATCAACAAAGCTAACAGTGGGTAGTGGATCTGTCGCACTATTTACAATGTCAATAACAAACTATTATTTTAATTTTCTTATTAAATTATGACCTTAACCATAAGACATACAATAGTAAACATTAATGTAAAAATAAGTTTTTCAATATTTTGTAAAGAATATAATGTTGTTTCTTTAAAACTCTATAATTTTTATAGAGTTATTAAATAAACTGAGCTTAAGTGAGGTTAACTAAGATTTTATTAAATAAAATGTCTAATAAAGTGATAGTTCGTCTTAACTTCCAATTCCATAAAAATACTTGCTGCGAGCCCAAAAATATATTTTTACTTAGTGCTTCTGGCAGAAGACATCAACGAAATACTGACGTCATAATACGACCACAGTTTAATACTCATCAAAAATTAATCGGGGGAAGAAAATATAAATATACCTATCACTTCTACATTCAAATTAAATTAAAACACCTTTTACATTTTTTTTATGTTCCGATTGGATTTCAAAACTTAAAATGGCCAACGAGTAAAAAACTATGTAATTATTGATATGTAGAGAATGCGCGGAAGTGGTATATTAGAATATCACTTTAAGACTGTATATTCGCATTTCAAAGAAATTAGCGTTTTTCCAAAAAAGTTTCTAAAGAATGAAAGCATTACTATTGATGTAAACTTTAGTTTTAGGAAGCAAAATTCTTAAATTAGTGCCGTGTAAAGAGAAAAATATAATAAATTATTTTAAAACGAAGACAATCTGTTCAAGTGGAATTTCAAGCTTGTCAGAGGTATTTTTCACAATAGTTTCAGCTGTAACAAATAAAAATACGACTTATATTTATTTTTTCACTTATTGTTTGTAATGTCAAAGGAGTGCACCACAGAGAGAAAATTGAAAAAAAATGATTTAAAAAACACAGACAAAATAAAATATTAAGAAATGCTCAAATCAGTTCACTTTGACATGTTTTTTACTGGATTCTAAAGCCATTTTTTATTTTTTTAGGAATAATGAGGTAATGTATTGCGTGTTTTGTATATCCATATATCTATTTAATTATTTAATAGGAATTTTCAAAGTTCGCCCTAATTACGGCTCGCGCAAAGTTGTTTTGGTCATTTGTATTGAAAATTTAAAAATGGAACGTGATCCGAATATACATCCTTAACTATACTAAAGAATCGATTCCAATAATTATTGTTTTCGTATGTATTACATAATTAAAATTCCAGATTTGAATCCGGTGCGGTTAGAATGATTTGTTGAATTTTGCGAGTGATAAGCATTTTTAAATTTGTAGCTTTTAAAAACACTTATTAGTTTAAAATAAAGAATAAGTATACCTACTAAATCTACCTTACATACACAACAACAAAATTAAATAATTACAAACTAGCGGCCGCCCGCGTCTTCGTTCGTACAGTTTTTTTTCTGTCCCTCGGGAACAGTACTCTTTTCTGGATGGACTCTATATACTTACTGTTCAAAATAAAAAAGGGGCCACCATAATGATTTTCCATACAAAAGCGCTAACTTTAAAAAGGTATTTTTCTGATAAACTAATTCTGATTTTATTTGAATTTGATAACTTAAAACGTTTTTCCTATTCGCCGTGTGTCAGAATAGAAATAAATTGCAGTTTCATACAAAAGTACATGAAATGTGTCATTTTTTAGTTCTAACTGACACACGGGGAAATTATATAGTAAATTCGACAGTAAAATCCACAAGTTGATTTTTACAGCTTCAGAACAATATCGAATTCAAATAAAATCAGACAAATTTTATATAAAAAACAACTTTTCGAAAATTAGCTCATAGCCAGTTCCTCAGGAATGGGGATTCCGGGAGTAGTGCGCTTCTACCTTCGGCCTTATCGTCACTTAACATCAGGTGGGATGATGGACAAGCACTATCTCATTGTGCATTACAAAATTGCTTGTTTATATGGGCAGCCGTTTATAGTGGCCCCTATTTTCCCTTTGAGTAGTATACAGAGTGTCCCAAAACTTTGCCACACCGAGGAAAAGTACCTTAACTATTGACGATGGGAAATTTTGCTGAAAGAAGACTTCATTTTGTTTTCAAAAATAATTGGAACTGCATTTAAAGATTAAAAAATAATTTCCTATTTTCAATATTTAAGGTACTTTCCCTCCGTGTGGCATAGTTTTGGGTCACCTGTATATAGGTCTTTATCTATGAAATTGCCGATTTTTTTGTAAAAGTTTTAAGAAGTTGCATTTTTCATACTAGAATTTTCTTTGTTCATTTAGCAACCGTGAACACTCATATAACAAAACTTTTATGTACTAATGTTTGCACACTATGCTAACTTATTTAATTTACGATAAGCGAAAAAAATATTTTTTGGCTAAGTTACCCTTTTTTGCTCACAAACAGACACTTTCAAGATCTTTTTTAATGTCAAGAAAGCTAAAATAAGGACTTTATTTTTACTGATAGTTGACTATCACGGTCATAATTCGATATAATATCAAGATATTGTTCAATATTTTAAATCATAGAAGTTAAGTATTACTTTCTCTGTACTTACAGATACTTATGTGACAAATCGACAATAATAATATCATAATATATTGTTTTAAATTTCCATAGTTATTGACGTTATTAGAATAAACTATGTCGGAATTTACACCATGTACCAGGGGGGCTACTCAAATGGCCACTTTTCTATTCGTTCGGTAACTTAAAAATTAAAAATAAGCCATAAACTCCAAAATTACGTGTCGTAGGCTTCTCAATTCCATACAATAAAACAATGTCTGTGATTTACATAAACTTGCGACGTGTGACTTGATCGTCTAATTGCTTATTTTTAAGCTTTAAGTTAGCGAACGAATAGAAAAGTGGTCATTTGAGTAGGTGGGCTGTTTATTTTTGAGACTCAGATATTTCTCTCCGAAACATCGGAGTCTCAAAAATAAACAGGTACATGGTGTAAATCCCGATATAGTTTATTCTAATAAGACCTATAATATGTATGTGTATAAAGTAACTCTATTGATATTAAGTTAAGGATTTAAGTTTCCTTAAACTTTTATTATCTTCTTAACAATACCTCAACATCTATTTTCATAATCAACGTTTCCTGGAAATATTGCGGAAATACATTAAATACAACTAATATTACAACTAAAGGTATTCCTAATATTTGAAATTCCAGTTTGAAGAAAATGGTTTAATATCGGTTGACTGTTGACAATAAACAATTTGACGAATACAAACATCATGCTTTACTGACATAATGTAAGCCAGTGTAAAGCCCACCACAGACAACTATAATAATTTGATTCTGTTATTTTATTAGATTTATTTTATTTGATTTGAAAACTAACAGCCTTATAATTTTGTTTTTACTACTAATTCTAACCACTAGCAAGGCCAATTACAGGTTTTCCATAAAATTACCTTACTTAGTAAATTCTGTACAAATTTAAATTAATACAATAATGCAATGATAAGGCTGCGTTCAAACGATAACGCATGACTCGCCCTCAACCCGAACTCAACTCAAACTCAATCCGAACTCAACTCAACCGGAGCCTACTCCTTGAAATACAGCGCTTACAATTTTGAGTTTTATATATAACACATTAATAAGCTCCGTTATATTTCGTCGATGCAACTGCACACGCCTCGCCCTCAACCCGAACTCAACTCAATCTCAACCCAAACTCAAACTCAACCCGAACTCACCTCAAACTCACCTGAACAAGAGCTTATTAATGTGTCATAAGACTCAAAATTGTAAGCGATGTATTTCAAGGTGGGCTGCGGTTGAGGTGAGTTTGAGTTGAGTTCAGTTTGAGATCGGGTCGTGTGTTATCGTTTATAAGCTTTAGAAATCCGTTGCAAAGTTATTAGCCAGCACTCTTTAGGTACATAAAATTATTTTAAGAAATTTAGAAGCTATAATATATATTAATATGATGTCATTATGATTATAATCTTGTGATAATCTGACGCAAGCAAAGATATAGGCGCATGTATGGTCATAGTGACAATTTTACCAGTGGCTTTATGAGCTGTAGACCTCGCGTTTGTGATATTTTTGAACTTTATCGAAATGAAATGTGTTTTTTTCGCAAAATTTCGAGAAGAACGGCTCGGAAAGATTATTGAACCTGCTCACAAAATTCCACGAGAATTGGTTGAGAAATGCGACTGCTAACGGAGAACAAATGTACATACGAAAACTCATTGGCCAAGCTGAAGCAGAGACGCTTCGCTCGCTCATCGCGCTCGCTCGGTCAATTCATATAATATAAGCTGTATCTGTGGTGGGCTTTAGCTTAACATTATTAATTAGTAATTAATCTAGGATTCCATTTCACAAATACATTTAAATCTTTCAATTCCAATGCAGTAGTGTTGATAATATCATGATAATGCAAACGTGATAATATACCGCTTCAATATAACATTTAGTCATATTTCAACTGATGTCGCGTTTACTTTTAATTAAAATATGTCAGTAGAAAGCACATAGAAGCATGACACTTTTGTTCTAATTAGCACTTCATTCAAACGAAATTTACAACAAAAGTGCAAATACAAAGTTCCACCAGAAAACTCTTGTGAAGTTTCCTTTTTGTATCCCACTCCAAGTAATATTATAAATGTGAATGTTGTAGTTTGTTACTCAACCACGCAAAAACTGCAGACCGGATTTGGATGAAATTTGACACAAAGATATTTTATAGCCTGGATTAAAACAAAGGATATTTTTATTCCAGTCAAAAGTTCCCTAAGGATTTTCCGAATGTCCATCCGGGCGAAGTCGCGGGCGGATTAAGCTAGTACTTATTAAAAATATGATTTCTGAAAAAAATCTGATGATCTTTAAAATTGGCAGTTATTTTAAAACGCACGTTTCACTTTTGTTTCGAAATTCGTTATTGGATGTGTTGGCGTGTCAAAGAGCGCAATAATTTGGAATATATTTGGAATATACTGGTATACTATTCAGATATTAACTACACTACCTACATGATATTTTTTATCAATCAAACAACCTATTCCCAATTAATTTAGATCCACAAATAACAATGTTGCCTAAAACCCAAATCAAGTCATGACAGGTATTTCATTATTGCTGACCAATTTTTCAAATAAAATGCTTATTGAGTATTTGTTTCATTCCTATCAACTTACTGATTGACAAATACCTTACCTTACCTATCTACAAAGGTTAAGTACATTATAATAAGCTTATTTCAAGCAATTCCAATGAAATGCTGAATCAATTTATAAAAACAACCAATGAAATTTCGCAAGAAAGTGACGTCTTTTTCACATTTTTTACCAAAATACAAAAGTATCAAGTTTTTACAGGTATTTGAGTTTTACAAGTTTTGTTTTGCACTATAAGATTACGACTTAGCTTTTTTTACACTCATTTTGTAACTTTTTTAGTATTTTTGTTGGTAGGTGACTCGTAACGAATTTATTATGCCATAATGTGGAAAAATGAAAATACCCAATTGAAAACGCCTACCTGAAAGGAAACAGGGCCTGCTTATTATTTATGTAGTAGAAAATTGGAACTTTGTGTCATAAAACCAAAGAACGGAAAAACGGAAAGTAATATTATATAATATATTAGAAAAAAAACGACTTGTCACCAGATCATTTTCTCAGGTGGGAATCGCACCCTCGACCTTTGGAAGTCCGATTCAATGCTTTTCCAACTAAGCTAACGAGTCACTTGGTCTTGAGAAAACGTTCTGGAGACGAGTCGATTTTTTTCTTGTAAAATAGCATTGTGAATACTCACATCTCTAATAAAAAAAACCGGCCAAGTGCGAGTCGGACTCGCGCACGAAGCGTTCCGTACCAAAAACGGTAAAAAAATTACGTTTGTTGTATGGGAGCCCCCCTTAAATACTTATTTTATTCTGATTTTAGTATTCATTGTTATAGCGGCATCAGAAATACATCATCTGTCAAAATTTCAACTGTCTACCTGTTGTCGTTATTAATATCGAGCAAAAAACGGCAAAAAAAAAACACGTTTGTTGTATGGGAGCCCCCCTTAAATATTATTTTATTCTGTTTTTAGAATTTGTTGTTGTAGCGGCAACAGAAATACATCATCTGTGAAAATTTCAGCTGTCTAGCTATGACCCGTGGATGATGGTGTGGGCTTCGCAATAAGCTAATTTGTTTTAAGAAACATTTAGATCTTAATTTCATTGTGAACGCTGTTTATTATCCCAAATAAATAAAATAAAAATAAAAAATGACGGTTCATGAGATACAGCCTGGTGACAGACAAACAGACAGACAGACGGACAGCGGAGGCTTGGTCTCATTTTTACCCTAAAGGTAAAAAAACGTAAAGTAAGTTTATTCATACGGAAATAATTTTATCATTATCAACTGTATTTTTATGATTTTATCATATTATCTTCTTATGTCCGGGATACCAAGCACTTATCGTGCACGCATCTTGACAGAAAAATGGATAAAAGATTATAATATGTAGGTACAATAGAATGTAGTTAGTCTAAGTGAAAAGAAAACGCGTTTCATAAAAATATAAATTAATATGGAAACATTACATTGCTTACCACATTTTAATTATGTTCCATTTTGAATTAATAATTGGGTGGATGGTGGTTCTTAAAATTGTATACTTACTTCGCCACTTGTGTGATAAAATTAAATAAGTGTCAATAACATTTTTGACTATCTTTAATACTTTATTTTGAAGAAAGCTAAAGATTTTAGTTTACTCTCTTTTTTTTGTTTCATGAAAATTTTTAGGAAGCCAATTTATTAAGTTCCATAGTGGGCAAGACCATATTCTTAACATAGCTACTAAACAAGATTAAGACGCATCCCATACCGAAAGTGACATCCTCAGAGGTTTTTATTTAATAAATTGTTAATAGAGAAGGATTTGAATAAAACTTTACATGGAATTTTGAGGGCCCATAGTTTAGTATTTTTAGAAGGTATCACTACATTCTCACATAGTTATTCGAAGAAGTAGATAGCAAATGTGTCAAAAACGGCCACTTTTAGCAGTTTTGCTATCTACTTCTAGCAATGACTACGAGGGAATGTAATGATACCTTCTAATAATACTAGACTGTAGGTCCTGAAAATTCCATGTAAAGTTTTAGTAAAATTTTCTATTATAATTACAATACTAAATAAAATTCACCGCGGCGGCGCCACTTTCGGTTAGGGCCCATGAGTAAAGAAAGAGACAAAGCTTCATACAACTGCCCGAATCGGTTGCACTACTGCAAGCACGCGGGGTATGTGTGCGCGTCCACTTGCCGCTTGTCGCGTACGCGGAAAAATCGGAAAACAACCTGTTTTGACAACTGCAGCCAGTGGACAATCTCAGGGCATTGCTTGTTTTGTAAGTTGCAAGTTTGAATTTCACGTTCTTAAGAAGCTTTGTCTCTGGTCCTTTTCTTTACTCGTGTGGTTAGGGTATCACCAAGTCCGAAAAAAAGTAAATCGCTCCGTCCCATCGCTTGGGCCACCGCACCGCGCCGCTTAAAAGAACAATGCGTTTGCATGTCCCTTGCGGAGACATCGCTGATATCTCTCGGATGCTGCAGACAACCTCTTATTTAGTTGCAACCTGCTTACACTTAGTCTAAGTTTAACTTAAGATTTATTTTTACTTATATTATTTTGATTATGATTCACTACTGAAATATACTTATAGATGTGTGGCATACACATTTACATTGTTTCGGCTCAAGCGCTCCAGTCACACTGAGCTGGCGCCGCTGTCGACCCTATTTATATTACGTTTTTTATATCAGTAGGTAGTTTTGTATGTATAGATGTCCGACGCACCTTCACATTAATTATTTTATTGTATGAGACAGATGTATGTAGGTATTTGTGTCCTTTTCTAAGCATTCTCAAAATTGTATATAAGAAGTGAGTTTTGGAAAATAAATCAATCAATCACCAATCGACTTTCATTGAACAACTATCCTGCACAAGTACTATCCTGCACAAGTGGTGACCCCGACATTCAAAATGACGGACGAAAAAACTCCTCAAGCATTACCTACTGTTCCACCAACAGTTATTCCAATAACTCAAGAGCTACCTGAAATATCGGGAGTGTCTGTCGGACTACGGATTCCTCCTATATGGCGCGATAAACTGCGAGGATGGTTCGCGCATTTCGAGGCCATCACTGCATCCCAGAAGAAAGGTGACCAGTCCATGTATGAACTGGTATTGGGCCAGCTGGAACGCCAAGATGTCGACGAAATCTACGATATTCTACTGCAGCCGCCAGAAAAAAACAAATATCAAACAATCAAAAAACGACTACTGGACGTATATGAAGACTCGGCTCAAAAGAATGTACAGCGCGTCATTGCTGGAATGGAACTCGGCGATTTGAAACCTTCGCAGCTGCTACGTCGAATGCAAAACCTAGCCGGCGATCATTTATCTGAAATTACGCTTCGCGGGATGTGGTTGAATCAGCTGCCCGCGTACATCAGTTCTATTATTGCAATCAGCGAAAAGTCAAGTCTAAGCGAAGTCGCGCTCATGGCCGATAAAATGATGGACCAACACTCACAGCGAGAAATATCAGCCGTTACTCACCGTCCACAATCTAGTAATTCAGAGGTAGAAGCATTCACTGTTGACCGCGCATCCACATCAAAGCATCAAAAACTCGAAGAAAAGATCGATAAATTAACGGAAGCAATAAGCCTACTAGTCGCCGCGAACAACCGCCACAGACGGCCGTCGCAGCCCCACTGGCAACGCGGGCGCACGGCAAGCCGCTCCAGATCCCGTTCATTAAGCCGAGGCCGCTACTCACACCGTAGCGCTACACCGAATGATTCGCCGCACTGCTATTTTCACCGCAAGTTTGGGCAGGATGCTAGAAAATGCACAGAACCGTGCACCTTTCTGAAAAAATCGGAAAACTAGATTCCGCGTTGGCAGAGACGGATACCAGCGCTTCGTTAAACCATCACCGTCTATTTATTAAGGATAAGAAAAGCAAACTGATTTTCCTCATTGACACCGGCGCAAACATATCTGTTATTCCCAAGAAGAGTTGCTTTAAAGGACTACCGACGACGTTCAACTTATACGCTGCCAACAATACAATCATACCAACATACGGCGAAAAATCAATGGAGCTGGACCTCAATCTACGTCGACCTTTTAAATGGAAATTCGTGATCGCGAAAGTCAGCAAACCTATCATTGGAGCTGATTTCCTAAGTTTTCACAAGTTATTGGTGGATGTCGCCGGGAAAAGTCTGATAGATAAAGTCACGAATTTATCAGTGAAGACATCAATGTGCAGCCACCCTACGCCAACAATAAGAACCATCGATTCAACCCAGAAGTTTCACGATGTATTAGAAGAATATCCAGATGTTATACGAATGTCTTCCATGAAAGAAACGCCGAAACATTGCGTCGAACATTATATTGAGACGAGCGGACCACCACTATACTGCAAAGCACGACCTATTCCGCCACACCGCTACGCAGCCGCTAAACAAGAATTCGCAGCTATGATCGAACAAGGACTATGCCGACCAAGCAAAAGCCCCTGGGCCAGCCCCCTGCACATAGTACCCAAGAAAACCGGCGGTATTCGAGTCTGCGGAGATTATAGAAGGCTCAATGCTGTGACCAAACCTGACCGCTACCCAGTGCCACGGTTGAAAGATTTTACCTACCAACTATCAGGGAAGAAAATTTTTTCTACAATCGACCTCAATAGAGCTTACCAACAACTGCCAGTATTTGATGACCATATTGAGAAGACGGCCATCATCACACCGTTCGGGCTGTTCGAGTTTCCCCGCATGTGCCCTGGATTAAAGAATGCGGGCCAGACCTTCCAGAGGTTTATCCACCAAGTGCTACGTGGCCTAGATTACGCCTACCCATTCGTGGATGACGTCATTATAGCCTCTGATGATGAAATACAACACAAAGAACACTTACGCACCGTTTTGGGCAAACTGAATGATTACGGTGTGACTATCAACCCTTCAAAGTGTGTACTGGGCAAAGATGAAGTGAAGTTCCTCGGCTACACGGTATCGCACGAAGGAATCAAACCACCTGAAGACAAAATAAAAGTAATTACTTCATATCCACGGCCTGAGACTATAGAAGAATTGCGAAGATTCCTTGGAATTATAAACTTCTACCGAGACGCAATACCCAAAGCAGCCGCCATACAAGCTCCACTGAACGCATACCTGCACAACTGTAAGCGAAAAGACAAAACGAAAATATCATGGACCGACGAGGCAAAAGAAGCATTCGACGCGTGTAAATTGAGCCTACAGAACGCCACTTTACTCGCTCATCCCGCTACCGACGCGAACATTGCATTGATGTGTGACGCCTCCGATACCTGCGCAGGAGCGGTGCTACAACAACATGTAAACAACAAATGGTTCCCGCTCGGCTACTTTTCGAAGAAATTCTCTGAAACACAACAAAGATATTCAACTTACGACAGAGAATTATTATCAATTTACATGGCTGTCAAGCATTTTCGAAAACTATTTGAAGGACGACCGCTGATAATTTACACCGATCACAAGCCGCTCACTTACGTATTGCATAAAGGATCATCGGCGAGCGACACACCGCGACGCACCCGCCAACTTGCATTTATAAGCGAGTTCACCAGCGACATTCGCCATATAAGTGGGAAAGAGAACATTGTCGCCGATTCGCTGTCTCGCATTGAAGAAATAAATTTCCCGACCACCCTCGACTATGAAAAGGTTGCTGAGGCGCAAGAAAATGATAGCAATTTACCAACCCTGCAGCAGCGAAAGAACCTTTGCTTCAAAAACGTGGAAATACCAGGCTGCAACCGCAAAGTATACTGCGAAGTATCCACAGAAAACATCAGACCATATTTACCTGAAGACTTTCGTCGTATAGCTTTCAACGCCGTACACAACCTAAGTCACCCGGGGATTCGTACTACGCGCAGAATGATGCAACAAAAATATTTTTGGCTTTCAATGAACTCGGACGTCAGTAACTGGGCAAGATCCTGTATTCCCTGTCAACAAGCGAAGATACAGCGACATTCAAGCAGTAACTACGTGCAATTTCAACCAACAGACAGATTTCAGCACATACATATTGATTTGGTAACCCTACCTCCGTCACGAGAGAATCACAAGTATTTACTGACCATTATCGACAGAAGAACGCACTGGCCTGAAGCTATACCGCTCCATGATATAACTGCTGAAACAATCGCTAGAAACATTTACGAAGGCTGGATCGTACGATTCGGCTGCCCAACCACCTTAACAAGCGACCAAGGAAGACAGTTCGAGAGTCAGCTGTTTGCATCGCTCACTAAACTACTCGGCATTGAAAAAACTAGAACTACGCCGTATCATCCACAGGCAAACGGAATCATAGAACGATGGCACAGGACGCTTAAGGCAGCATTAAAAGCGAGCTTAAGCAACCAACGCAACAAATGGCTGGAAGCACTGCCTACTGTACTACTGGGTCTCCGCGCAGCGATGAGAAACGACACTGAAGTAAGCGCCGCTCAACTCACTTACGGCTGCAACATACGATTACCCGGCGATTTTTTCAATAACACAAGTACAACGCCACAGCACCTGGACCATACCTACGTCGATCAACTACGTCAAACTATAAACGACTTCAAGCCAACAGAACAAAGACGTTTCAACCCGAAAACATTCGTACACCCACATTTAAAGTCGTGTCGAAGTGTTTTTCTACGCGTCGATGCAAGCCGCAAGTCACTGCAAGCTCCATATGAAGGGCCGTTCACAGTCCTACAACGCGACGATAAAGTATTCCGCCTACAACTGCCCGGACGTGAAGTGAATGTCTCGATCGACCGATTGAAGCCCGCATACACGCTGAACGAAGAAAATCACTGCAACACTAGCGAAAACACCACAGTAAAAACTACAAGATCGGGACGAACTGTTAAACCCGTAGTACGCTTCGCTTGAGGGGGAGCTATGTGGCATACACATTTACATTGTTTCGGCTCAAGCGCTCCAGTCACACTGAGCTGGCGCCGCTGTCGACCCTATTTATATTACGTTTTTTATATCAGTAGGTAGTTTTGTATGTATAGATGTCCGACGCACCTTCACATTAATTATTTTATTGTATGAGACAGATGTATGTAGGTATTTGTGTCCTTTTCTAAGCATTCTCAAAATTGTATATAAGAAGTGAGTTTTGGAAAATAAATCAATCAATCACCAATCGACTTTCATTGAACAACTATCCTGCACAAGTACTATCCTGCACAGATGTATGATACTCGGTTAACATTCATAACGTCAAGAAATTTTTAGGAATCTTCTATCAGAAAATAATGGTCACCAATCTCATGAACTTTCAACTTACTCTATACTAGGGTGTTTTTGGATTTTACAGCTTTCATTTATTTACTAGCTTTCGCCCGCGACTTCGTCCGCTTTGACATTTGGAAAATTTCTAGGGAACATTTTACCGGGATAAAAGTATCCTATGTTTTAAGCCAGGCTATAAAATATCTGTGTGCTTTTCCAAATTCGTCGTTTTTGCGTGATTGAGTAAAAAACATCCATACATTTGAACATTCAAACTTTCACACTTATGAATCTTATGATATTAGTAGGATATTCCTTTATTTTGAATTAAAACGACACGATATTCTGTTCCTGTTCGTCCCCATTTCCACCCCGTTACCGTGCTTATTCATGTTCCTGTTCCCGTTACCGTATTAAAAAATTTAACTCCCATTTCAGCTCATGTTTATATTGAACTTTCTCAGTAAATGACAAATGACAATCCGTCAATGACGCCTTTGATGAGAATAACGTCTAACGAAAATGGGGACTTCACTTTGTGCACGTTTTACTTTCTTTTTACTGCAACATAATAAAAAGTCTATATTTGACCGAGCGAGCACGAAGTGCGAGGGAAGCATCTCTGCTTCAGCTTCGGCAAAAATTCTTTCGTATGTCCTTCCGGTGGCTGTCCGTTTGTTCTCGCGCTGGCTGTTCTCCTCTACAGGTCGCATTTTTCAACCGATTTTGTGAGCAGGATTGACCATTATATAGAATTTTTCAGTCGGGCCAGTTTTTCGATTTTTTTCGTACTGACGGAGTATATATAATATAATTATATGTAAAAAAAAGTCATATTTCAACAGTTGCGAAAAATGATCAAAAATGAAACAAAACTTTTTTGTTAGCGTTGCAAAGTAAATTTTGTTTTTTATTTTTAAAAGATTAAAAAAGTTAACCAATCAAAACATTTCTGGCCAATATTTGAAAATAAATAAGGTTGTGACTTTGTGACAGAACCTATGACTGCGTATATTATTTGCACAGTATCGATAAGTACTTACTTATTAGTTGGAAAAACTAATATCTATTCTGTGTTATTTGTTTTTAAAAATATACAATTTGAGCTACTTTTTAACGCGAGGTCTACAGCTCACGGAGCCACTAGTTATAAGATAATCAAGACTTCCTTATCACTTGGGTTGGGTTGGGACTAGGCATTACAATAATAGAGCAAGAACTTTGCGACACAGAGGGCCTATTACAAAAAATAATCACGATAGTCGGACGATGTTCGTTGATCGGTTTACTTGATTTTGAACTTTATACACGAGTTGATAATGTCACGGATTGGGACGAACTTCGTACACTTATCACGATACTTTTTTGTAATAGGCCCTCACAGGAGACAAGAAAGTGCACTTTGTAAAGTTTACGATTTGAACTAATTAAATGAACTCCTACGCAAGTGTCTCTGGTTAGTTTCTTGAAGTTCAGTAGTCGTTTACAACAAAAGTAGTTATAAGAGTGCAAAATAATAACATTTATCTTTAAAAAATAATTGTCAAAACGTTAAGTATTGGTTAAAAAATGATGCTGTATTGCAGTGCAGTTTTTAGATCGGTAAATAGCAGTCTATGCGTAGCAGTGTTTCTCTCATTTTATTTTTGGCATTTGCGGAAGACCAGCATCGTGGCGTTCTTGAATGCTGCGACATTATGCTGAGGAAATGCCTTTTCGGTGCCATTTCTTTTATATTTATTTTAATGTATCTTAATCATGCCGCCGAATAAATCATTCATTTATTCAAACGTTTTAAATCATCTTATAGCCCCAAGGAAATTGTAAGTACTTCGTTGCACGAAGCAAAGAGAATGTAAAAAAACTAGCGTTTGTACGAAGTACTTACAATTTTCTTGTATAGCCCAGACATCACTGACGTCCATTATGCGTACTTTGTATAATTGACGTCAGTGCCAGACATAATACCATAGACAGAAAAATTTTCGCTGCGCTCAAGAAGACCAACAGAGCGTGGAAAAGAGAAGTTAACTCATAGCTCATTTTTCAATGTTGACGACTCAGTATGAAATATACAGGGAGAAAAAAGCAGCCCTTGACGAGTTTCTTGCCGGTTCTTCTCGTTACAAGGTCTCCCGTTTAGGGTTTGCGAACCGATGGCGTAGCTTCTATGACATTCACAAGTGCTTGTAACAGCCTAGACTGAATAAATTATTTTTGAATTTTGAAAAACATCATACGGACATGGTCTATGTAAAAAAGAGAAAAATAGAATCAAGTGACATGTGCCAACATTTTTTACAGTAAGAGCCCCTAGCGTCCCGCCTAGCAAATGAGTAATCAGAGTTTGTTTAAAATATTTGTCTGTAATCTTAATTAGAATTTAAAATGAAGCTATCGTGGAGCCATGGTGTCTTGTGCTCTAAGTAATTTAGTAGGTATGAACGTCTATACAAAAACAATTTGGGAGTTACAAGGCGTGATAAAGTTTGGCCGCATGATGGAAACTGATCTGTAGGCTGTTCTTAACTAATATTGAGCTGGGCCAAACCATCCTTACATATGATTCCAAACGGCGGCGGGTTGAAGTAGGGTTCCGCCCGGCTTCATTCTAAAAATTATAACTGGCCCTGTTTAGCTAATAGGTCAAGTGTGGTATCAATTTCGGATAAATCAATAACGTAAAATTCATTTCTAGTATAAATAAGTGCTATTTATCTAGCAGTTTCTTAAAAATTGCGCTATTACCAAAATATTCAACTACAAATTTTTGCTTTTAGTCACTGTAAACATTAAACTGGTGCATTTATTTCCAAACAAAAAATACTTTATCATAGCCTATTTAATGCAGATTTGAAATAATATAACTTTGAAGTACCTTAACAAACAATAAATAGCGGAAAAAAACATTTTATCGTCGCGCGCCGAGAGCCAAGAGTTCACTTTCGAAATAAATTACCATCTTTGACTAGCTATGTCTCTGCAGTCTATGGGCCTAGACTACTCGGGTTAGGCTCAAATTGTAGCAAATGTAGTTAGCTTTACAGAAATATAGGACAAATTAACCTGAAGAGTTATGAATCTCCATATAAACTAATCATGGGTGTTAAAAGTCCTGATAAAATTTGGCCACATGATGAAAACAGTTCTGTAGACTGTTCATAACTAGTATTGAGCAGGGCCAAACTGCCCTTACAAAAGAATCCATATGGCGGCTACTTATGATTTTTTTTGTCGAAGAAATTATTATTTTTAAGATAACTCAAAAATAATAAGTGCTCTACAAAAACTTTATGGAGCAATTATGTTACAAATAATTTGATCTATAACTTTGCTTCTTGTAAAATTTTTGATAAATCTAATAGTTCATGAGACAAAGTTATTTTTTATATGGCGTTTCTTTTTGAAATGATCAAATTAGGTAAAAATAATGTAAGTTTACGAAACGTGAGACGCTTAGTGCGTAGTGAAACACAGGTTTGAACGTAAGTACTGTGTTTATTTAATTAAACAATACTACAGCCGAATAATAGGTAAGTATGCTTATTTTTTACAAGAACACTTGGAGAAGTACAATTTAATGGTTTTTTTACGCAACTACATGCTTTCGAACACTTCTGCTTGCATCCACACTTAATCATTACTTGACATGCTGAAGCAACTGTAGGAATATTTATCCAAACTGGAAGAAGTCTGTCACCTTCTTTTTTCCACCCATACTGGCATGGATCTCGATGTTTTATTTCAGCCATATGCGCGCAAGCTTGTTAATTTTATCAGAATCGAATTTTGAAATTTTGAATAAATGAGAAGCCCAAGATCAACAGGCAATGGAGGTTCGTGAGATATAAATACCTCAGTATTATATGTCATGAGCTGGGATATTGAGAGAGTTTTCTGCTCATTTTCCATGTCACCCTCATAAGATGGCCCGTGTATAATGAGACCGATTAGATATTTAAGATGAGCAGAAACAGAGTTTTTTTGACAGTCGGAATGAAATCCGTCCTTTTCAAAATTAAACCTCGGCTTTAACAGTTCACGACGGCAAATGAGAGCTGCTTTTGAAAGGATACTAAAATCGTCTGAAGCAGATGTGGACACTATGATGTCTTTCATTTCTTTAGAGCACACTAAAATGACTTCATTACGGAAACCTATCTCCTCCTTCAAAATTGAAGAAAAACGTTGTAGAAGAGCTATTTTCAGCCTAGTTCGATTTATAGGTTGTGTGTTATTCAATTGAGCCCGACAACTCATTTCTTCAAAAAGAACCTTGAGGGGAAAGTACTTTTTTCCAGAACAAATTTCTTCTAGCACGAAACTGAAAATTTCTTGCAGTAACTTACTTTGTTCAGTTGTCTCATTAGAGGCATGGTCATCGTATGCTTCTTGTGATTGTTGGGAACGACGATTAAAATTAACAAAACAATATGCGCGATACTTCAATTCATTGGTTTCGATGTCACCCAAAGACATTGCAACAGCACGTTTTCATCCTTCAAGAGCAATGCTTTTTTTCTAAGCTGTTCAGTAATGTCTAATTTTTTTAAATAAATGTAAAACATTCTTATTATTTCCCAGTTTGCTACAAAAAAGGCAGATATCGGTAGGTTTGGGATCCTCACTTGTCAATGGAACTGCACTTGGTTGAAATGAATGTATAACATTTTCTGTATTTTCCGTTTTGCTACAGAATAAGCAGATATCAGAAAGTTTTACGGGATCGGTATCTTCTTTTCTTATCAATGGAACTGCACTCGGTTGAAATGAACGTAAGACATGTTTTTTTATTTTCCGGTTTGCTACAGAAAAAGCAGATATCGGAAGGTTTTGCAGGTTTGGCATCTTCTTTTCTTGTCAATGGAACTGCACTTGGACCGGCCGAATCTGCTGCTCGTGTTTTTTTTAGTTTACGTATAAGTTTATCTAGACGAATCTCACGCCTGCAGTTATTGTGCCATTTAGCATTGTTGGCCACCAAGTTTTCAACAGTTGCTTCTGATAATGCAATAAATACATCGACTGTGATACCAGCATTGCAAAATTGCTTCAAGTCTTTAATAAAAGTTTGATAAACTTTAACTTTAATTTTGTGGCTGCGCAGTGGTTGCCAAGACGCGTCCAACCATTGACGCAGGATGCGCGCGCGGTGATGATGTGGCCACGCCCTAAAAAGTTTGCGCGCTAACTGGACAACCACAGAATACATATAACTTTGAATATCTATTATCAATTTACCAAGCCAGGGTTGCGTTCAGAGGCTTAGAGTGCGGCTGTTTGGTTGTTTTTTAACTCATTCTAAGGTTAGGAACGACCAAGAACTTTAAATGTCAATGTCAATAGAAAGTCTTCATTTTCCATGTGGAATACGAATAATTTAAACTTTCCATTATTCAAAATCAAATAAAAACTGTTTTTTTGCGAAACTACCATGATTTATTTGAAAATTAGACACAAAAACATCAAAATAGAAAGTAATGTCAAATGACATTGACATTTGTTCTATAGACAAACGTCAGAGCGTTTTACAACCATCAATTTTGATGGTTGTTTGGTTGCAACGCTCTGACGTTTGGAACGGGAAAGTTGTAACAACCAAACGTCACGCGCTCTAATGTTTGAAACGGCGTTAGAGCTTCCGGTTGCACTCGGAGCGTACGTTCGGAACACAACCCAGTATCTGGGCTTGCGCCGCGCATATGGGTGGAAGAAAAAAGGTGACAGACTTCTTCTAGTTTGGATAAATATTCCTACAGTTGCTTGAGCATGTCAAGTAATGATTAAGTGTGGATGCAAGCAGAAGTGTTCGAAAGCATGTAGTTGCGTAAAAAAATCATTAAATTGTACTTCTCCAAGTGTTCTTGAAAAAAATAAGCATACTTACCTATTATTCGGCTGTAGTATTGTTTAATTAAATAAACACAGTACTTACGTTCAAACCTGTGTTACACTACGCACTAAGCGTCTCACGTTTCGTAAACATACATTATTTTTACCTAATTTGATCATTCCAAAAAGAAACGCCATATAAAAAATAACTTTTTCTCATGAACTATTAGATTTATCAAAAATTTTACAAGAAGCAAAGTTATAGATTAAATTATTTGTAACATAATTGCTCCATAAAGTTTTTGTAGAGCACTTATTATTTTTGAGTTATCTTAAAAATAATAATTTCTTCGACAAAAAAAAATCATAAGTAGCCGCCATATGGATTCTTTTGTAAGGATAGTTTGGCCCTGCTCAATACTAGTTTTGAACAGTCTACAGAACTGTTTTCATCCTGTGGCCAAATTTTATCAGGACTTTTAACACCCATGATTAATTTATATGGAGATTCATAACTCTTCAGGTTAATTTGTCCTATACTTCTGTAAAGCTAACTACATTTGCTACAATTTGAGCCTAACCCGAGTAGTCTAGGCCCATAGACTGCAGATACATAGCTAGTCAAAGATGGTAATTTATTTCGAAAGTGAACTCTTGGCTCTCGGCGCGCGACGATAAAATGTTTTTTCCGCTATTTATTGTTTGTTAAGGTACTTCAAAGTTATATTATTTCAAATCTGCATTAAATAGGCTTTGATAAAGTATTTTTTGTTTGGAAATAAATGCACCAGTTTAATGTTTACGGTGACTAAAAGCAAAAATATGTAGTTGAATATTTTGGTAATAGTGCAATTTTTAAGAAACTGTTAAATAAATAACATTTATTTATACTAGAAATGAATTCTACGTTATTGATTTATCCGAAATTGATACCACACTTGACCTATTAGCTAAACAGGGACAGTTATAATTTTTTGAATGAAGCCGGGCGGAACACTACTTCAACCCGCCGCCGTTTGGAATCGTATGTAAGGATAGTTTGGCCCAGCTCAATATTAGTTAAGAACAGCCTACAGATCAGTTTCCATCATGCGGCCAAACTTTATCACGCCTTGTAACTCCCAAATTTTTTTTGTATAGACGTTCATACCTACTAATTGTGACGTGACAAAAATAAACAATCCAAGTAATCACACTTTTCACAGGTAAATAAGATATTACCACACATTTCTCTAAAACCAAATTTCGCTACATTTATTCGTTTATCGACAAAAAAAAACAGTATGGAACATAGTTTATTAATTTACTTTGCCATTATAGTCATATTTTATGTTTCTAAGTCATATTTTACGTATCTCATATAAAATGTATACATTCGTTTTTCGGATCACCTCTTTATTGACATTGTTGTTCTTTGACATTCTATTTCTATGCATAATACAGTTTAAGTCAATAAACAGCATCATGTTTATTATTTACATAAAACCTCAGCGATACCAATTAAACAATTAAGGTGCATTTTGAGCAACAATATTGAAATTTATGGTAATTGCTATGAAAATATGTATAATGTAAGACGAATCTCCCCACTACGAAAGCATATTCCAAAAACATTTCGTTTTTTGTTCAGCATTTAAGGTCCAAGCAAAATACTTCATAAACTCTATTTTCTGAGAAAAGCACAATATTGTTAATTAATTAATTATAAAACACTCACTACGGTTTATTATAAGAAACTGTTTGATAAGTACACTGAGTAGAGAACATTAAATGTTTCTATTATTCAAAACCCCATCATTGAATAAATCAAAAATTCACATTTTGCAAAGTGTGTCAAATGTTTTCATTTTATATACTTAACATTTTTACATAGTTTTATACAAGATATGCGTTTCTTCCATAGGTGCAAGCAGTGGTCACTTCTTTCTGCTTGCTACGGTCCTTGCTTAATTTTTTTCTGCAGCAAAATATGAATACAATGCATAAATACTATACCACCATGTTGTACCATTTTCTACCATTGTCATGGTAGAAAGCGTACCTATGTAAACGTTTAAGAGAATAGTATCAAAATAAGTCAATTTATATAAGAGGGTTTTATTTGGTACTCAATTATGAAAGTGTATGAAATAATTGACTATTGATCTATCCATTGATATAAGATATCTATTGATCTAAGAAGATTAATGTAATGATAGTTCCTTACTTCATAATGTTACGAACGAGTTGAGTGTTTGTTTACAGAATAAGACTCTCATTAATTAAACGGTCTATTCATTCCTTGTTATAAAACACTATAACGGATGTAATTCCTACGCGTTATCCATACTCAATTCTTGGAGGAGTCATCGGTGGCACAGTGGTCTAGCGCCTGGCCCAGCGATTGCGGATGTTAAGCAACTTTTGCAAGGGTCGGTCATAGGATGGGTGACCAAAAATTTATCATCACGAGCTCCTCCGTGCATCGGAAGACACGTTAAGCCGTTGGTCCCGGCTGCATTTGCAGTCGTTAACACCCACCAATCGAAAAATCGAAAAAAAGTATTGTTCCCGAGGGATAGCAAAAACTTTCCACGCAGATGAAGTCGCGGGCGGCCGCTAGTATGATATATAATTAACTTGGATAAGGAAATAGATTACCATTATTTCTAAAATAATATCCCTCTCGGACGAAGGCGTGAGCAAAAAATAATTGAAATGTACGCAAATTTTAAGCTGTCCACAATACGAACGACAAATTCTCGAATAGTTTTCACCAAGGCTTCGTAATAGGATCGTTTAAAATGTCTATGGTTTAAAATCTTGCAAGCTCATAACAAAGCCAAGAATCTTATTCTTCGGGTATCTTACTGCTTAGGTCTAACTGAATTAATTTACCTTTGGGTTCTGCATGGTACAAAAAATAGATCAGGAATAATATAATGATATGGACTATGTCTGAAATAAATGAAATTATTATTATTATTAAATAAAGAAACAGAAGAAATAGAGGCCACTCTAAAAACCGAAATGGTTTTTTTAGCTTGGCGCTGAACATGGTTAAGTATAACAATATAAAAGTTGAAATTTTAAAATAATAATATGCATATTGTCACAGAATCAGACCCCACAGAAGTATGGACAGACCAGTAGCGACCCGAAGCCGCGGCCCAGGAGTTACAGCCACCATCCTCGCTCTGCTGCTCGTCATCTGTCTCGCGGAAAGTGCTACAGGTAAGCATATTATGGAGTTTGTAACTTTAGCATGTTTGGATCCCAATGGAGAATGTCCGAAAAAAAATCAAATGGGCTGAATATTATTTTATAGGTAAGAATGAGCTCCCTTAGTAATAGAAAAAAGTTTCAAAATTTTCGGTTGCGTAAAAAATAAAGTAATAAAGCCTATTCGACCTCAAAAATGTAGGAAAGTAACAGCGGAATGGAGATTATACCTTTGCCACCACCAGCCATAACCACAAGATGGTATTGAAATAAAAGTTTCAATACAAAATGTCAATTTTTTTTAATACTTGTTATGGTTATGGCAGGTGGTGGCAAAGGTATAATCTCCATTCTGCTGTTACTTTCGTACATTTGTGAAGTCAAAGAGATTTTTTTTCACGCAACCGAAAATTCTGCAGCTTTTTTCTATTACTTAGGGAGCTTATTCCTACTTACAAAAAATATTCAGCCAATTTGATTTTTTTTCGGATATTCCCCATACATTTGATAAACATGCTACTTGCCATGTTACTAACGCATGAAAAGAAAGGTATGCTGAATTATAGGTTGTATTTTACTGTGCACAGACTATACAACAAGTGTTAAAAGCGTCCATGAAGTTTGTATACACAATAATATTATTCCAATGTCAAGGGATTTCAAAGAATATGTGTAAAGTAGCTTTAAAATTACCTTACACCTGACTAAAAAAAATCCGCAATCCCAACAACATTATTCTGAACTTTAGTGTCAAATAAAGTGTTCTGAACACGTACCATTATGTGCTGACTTTTATTCGATTTGGACAATTTGCCGCCTGTCTCGAAGTTTTTGTTGGCTTCCATGATTTCATGACAATAGTTATATAATTTCATTTTCAGCGTTACTTTTTGTCAGAAACTACTTACTTAGGCTACGTGGTTCAAATTACAATGAGCGATTTTGACAGCAAACACAGAAATAATATTCAATTTTCTATTATTTCTTGTTCATGGCAATTTTTTTCATAATCTTTTGTACTTAAACTTTCTATACCTAACCTACATAATGCCTCTCTCTATCTGAACAGCCCCCATACTCAAATGGCCAACATTCTATGCGTTTGAACGCTACGCCACAGAATAACTAATGCTACGCTTACTACTAAAGCTTTAAAATAAGTAAACTGCTTATAAAATGACGTGCCGTATGCTTGTCAATTCTATACAATACGTCAAAGTCTGTGATTTACATATCTTTAGACATGTGAATGAGTAAGCGTAGCGTTCAAACCTGTGGTTCAATTGGGTTCAAACATATAGAATGTTGGCCATTTGAATAAAGGGGCTGCTGAACCAATACAGTCGGAATTTTGTGACGAAACAACTTGAAAGTAATGACAAAACAGAACCTTGCTGTTTTATATTTTGCTCTTAATAGGTAATTGAATATCAATAACTGTGTACTCTTCTGTGGAAGATAATACTAAATGTTGTGCATTTTCCATCCATTTTAATGTTTTTTTCCTGTTACTGCCCGATTTTAATAAATTACCTAGGTATCCCTAAGACTATTTTTTACAACTACCAATATGATAATTATACCAGAGTTTTAACGTAAATAAGGGTATTTATTCACTGAAATGTTATCAGAACGGAAATCAGAACATCTTGTTGTTTTTGAACCAGAACAATTAAAATACACATTTCAATTGCTCCTCGAAATGAGAACATTGAATTAAAATTACTTACGGAATCTTTCCATTGTAATTTGTTGAAAACATTTCAAGTAAGTCTAATTCTATTCCAATTATAACTAGTATAACAATACAGTCAATGAAGCTTCTAATATTCATTTATGGGTAAAGTTAAGTACTTTACTTATATTTAAAAAAATCGTCAGTAAAGTTTATTTAACCCTTTTACTCCCTTATTCCCGTTATCTGGAGATGTTCATTATTGTTTATGTAAATTAAGAAATTAAATGGAATAGTTAGATTTCTTTTTAGAAATCTAATGAGTTTTGCTCACCAACATTACAAACTGAAGATTACATCAAACAATTACGAGTAACTCTCTCTTTTGACTGTAAAAGTACTTCAGGAATATAAACTACATTGCATCAAACGAACTGCGTCTTAGGGTTTGTAATCTTTTACCACATAAACTTAGATAAGATGTCTTTCTACGACATGACTTTTTAGCTAATGTTTGCTCAACATATTAAAATCCATATTTATTGGGCGATATAAAAGTACTATGGCAAATATTTGCCATACTAAAAGTTAACCTAATCAGATCAACATAGCAAGCTAACTATACATTAATTAAAGTTGTTCCATGAACAATGCGGTACTAATTATACCAATCTTTCTAAAAAAAACAGCCAAGTGCGTGTCGCACTTCGCATATTTAGGGTTCTGTACCAAATAGGGCTATGGGGCGGGGTTTATCTGTACTACATGTTTGACCGCAAAATTAAGTTGGTTTGTAATAGGAAAATAAGGGAATTTAAAAGAAAAATAAAGTCTAAATTTTTTATGATTTAATTACAAATGTATTAAGTTTTTAGATTTTTCCCTTTACTTGTAGTATGACGATATTACTTGCCAAATTTCGTAGTTCTAGGTCAACGGAAAGTACCTTATAAATTTTGGTGCCCATGAGAGTAACGAATTATGCGTTTTTTCGGCATGAACTGCCTTACCTTTTACGTTTACATAGAAGTTTGATATTTTCACAGCTTCAAGAGACTGTGGACCAGGGGCTGTACTGGCTAACGCATCGAACTTCAGAAAGTCTGCCGGGTTTCAAATTGAAACAGATAAATCGAGCCCCAATTGGGCCAAAATTGCGAACCCACATTCACGATGTCACACGAACATCAATATCTTCCAAATAACTTGAACAAATAGTACAATACGAAATTCCTTATTTCAAGTTATCTGTTTTAAGTTGAAGCTCGGCAGACCCGCCGAAGTTCGAAAAGTTAGCCGGTAGGACCCCTGAGTATATCCTGGTTTTAATTTGAACTCGTTACCTCCACGTATTCCCGAGATAAAGGGTCTTGACAGACAGACAGACAGACGGACAACACAGTGATCCTATAAGGGTTCCGTTTTTTCCTTTTGAGGTACGGAGCCTTATAAAGTAGTAAATCTCCTTAAAACTTAACAGTCGCGTCAAATCCATCCTTATATGATTATCAAACCTTCTACTTAAAACATCGCAAAAAGGTTAATGGAATCAAACAAGAATAAAAGAGGTTTTATGGTGTTACGAAGAAGTCGGTAATTATGGCTTTTCAATTGTCGCGAAGTTATTTGCCCTTTGCCACATATTTCAGTACAATTTTATTAGTCTTTAGTAATAAGTTACTAAATAAATTGTACTGAAATACGAGGCAAGATATTGGCGTCCTGTGAAGTACTATGGGCAACAGCGTCGCTTAACCAGTTAGCAACAAAATTCGTGTGCGCGCGTATCGCCCCTGCACGAACTAAACGTATGTGACAGCGGGTGCGGCGTGCAAGCGATTTTTACACGACTGCCCAAAAAGGAGTGTATATGTGTTCAGGGTTCATGTATGTTTGTGGGTATGTGAGTTTCTTTATTCCATCATAACTTCTAAATGGCTTGACGGATTTGGATGTATGTGGTACCGTTAGAATCCATACATTATTCCGACTGACACTGGCTATATTTTTTATGAAAAAAATCAATATGGCGGTGGTATGACGCCATTTTCAAATGTGAAAAAAAAAATTTTTCTTTGAATATTACAATTTGGGCATCAAATGAAAGGCCTAAATGAGCACATTTCAAAACTATATAAATTTTTACTGAAATGTGTGAAATAAAATTAAATAAATTTAAAAAAATATTAAAAACACGACTGCCCTGCTAAAAACGAACTAAAAAGTTAAATAACAAGTATCATTTCAGTCGGGGGACCTCTTTAATTAAAAATTGTTTCACAAAACGGTCCCCCGACTGCAATGATACTTGTTATTTAACTTTTTAGTTCGTTTTTGGCAGGGCAGTCGTGTTTTTAATATTTTTTAAATTTATTTAATTTTAATCTTAGGAGTGGTTAAACGACACTGTTGCCCATTCATGTTTCAGACTCGAGAAACATGAGCTGTCTTACTTTTTTTTATAATACTATTACTAATCGCATGCTTATACGCGGATTACGCGATCGTAAACCAGCCTACAGTGTATATACTATGCTGCAAAAAGTAATTGACTTCGGCTTAATAAATTAACAAGTTGAGGTAGGTCGGAACCATAAAGTTAATATTCCACTGGAATAGAGGAACAGAGTTCGCTTGGCTGCGACACCAAAAGTGACATGAGCCAGTGTGTGAAAATTTGTAAACGTGTGCGTGAACTTTAGGGATGCCCTGAAGTCTATTTTAGATTGTCGATAACCATAATGTATTATTGCTCTAATAAATAAAACACAAACAAGATTTTGAACAATTTTATTTAAATAATTTCTTACAAGTCTCCTTGAGGCTCCCAGCCTATTCTATTTATGACATTTATCCAGTAACTTAATCACTGGATTTACAGGAAACCTGGAAATATTGTTAAATTAGTACTTAAGTAGGTATAATTTACCATTTGAAAACTGTCGGTTAAAAGCAGCTTTAGATAAAGCTATCAGTGTTCACAAAGACAAATAAGGTTATATTGGAAATCATCGACATGAGTATCGATAATATAATAATTTTTGATCAATCTCTACGCCTTATTTTCTCAAATTCACGGATATAATATCTTTTTATCTAACACATAATGTTTAGAAATCAGCCTTTATTTAGAAAATAGGCGGTTAATAGCATGATATTAGTGTATTACTTAGTGTGTTTAGGAATATATTCAACTAAAATATAAAATATGAAAATGGTACTTGTACAATCTTATTTACCTGTGAAATGAGTGTTTATTTGGGTTGTTGTCGTAAGTAATATTACAATTCAGTACAGAACACGACACCATTATTGATTTATATAGCTTTATGAGCCGAACTGATCAGATCGCAGTCAAAATTACAAAATAATCGTGTGGACGCTTTTCACCAAGATGATAACAGACGATAAATGAAGTCAAACTAGGTTCTGCTGTCATTTTCTTTTAACTCTTTCTCACACATCGAATAAGCCGTAAGAATCGGTTTCTCACTCGCACCATTGTCCGTCTACTTGAGCGTAGCGAAATTTTTCTATGTCTATGGTCGGAACACGGTCCACTACGGGACAATAAAACTGGGTTATGGCTATAAAATTCTTTGTTAGTTAATGCAATTTAATACTTCCGTATTTTATTATTAAATGACTGCCCAAAAAAAAAAGTATTATTGAAATTCTAGATTTTAGGCATTCACAATGCTGTTTTTATATTAAGATAATTATTTTTATAGAAAAAGTACTAGAAAAAATCGACTCACCCGTAGCAGCTTAGACGGGATTGTGTTTCAGGTTCATGTGCTGTGCTATGTTTGTATGTATGAATGTGAGTTTCTTTATTCCACCATAAATTCTAAATGACTGAACAAATTTGGATGTTTGAGGTATCGTTAGAATCCTTACATCACCCCTAGTGACACTGGCTATAGATTTTTTGAATAAAGTCAATTTGTCGATTTAGACTGTATGAGTCATTTTGTAATGTGAGAAAAAAATACGAGACGGGACGGACTCATAGATTCCGTACAAAATTGTGTGTAGAAATACTATCAAATGTTAAATAGCTTCCAACATCCAAACATTGATATGCAAATACATAGCAAGCAACAAAATAAAAGGTATACATCTTAACTTATATGAAATTCAATCAGAATGTTAATCTAAGTGTAATACTTAGTTAAATGCCAAAATCACTGACATGAAATTTTTTTTATTTATTTAACTGGACTGGCTGTCTGTATGATTTGACAGCTAAGTTTTTGTGGCTATTTGAAACGCCACTAGCGTGTGTCTAAAGAACTAATTTTGACGTACAATATGAAAATGGTTGCCGTGATGGTCTCTCCAGACTTCAAACTTTAGTACCATGTCCCTCACGCTATGCTCACGCTACGTCCTACAGCGCCAAAATAGCGGAAATCAAATAGGCACAAAAACAGTTTGACATAGTGTAAATATGTATATGCAGGTTAGTGGCCAAAATAAATATAAATAACAAATTAGATGACAATGCTTGTTAAAACTGTAAAGTCTTTCATGTGTAGGTACTTATATCGCTTGTTAACTAACGTGAGCGCACCAGACCAGACACATTCCGAAGCCACGCCAAATAAAATTAGCATACTACAACGTGGAACTGGAAACCAACCAACCTTTATGTTGTCTTGTCCACCCGTGAGCGGAACCACCTTTATGTTCCCTTCATGACACAAAGGTAGTCCAATCAAAAGAGTATCCTAAGTAAATACACTGTTATAAAAATAATCATCACAGATTTGAATATTGTTATTTCCTCCTGCAATAACATTAACATTTTCAGCATTTCGACGTCTTTTGGTAATCTTAAATATTAACAGAAATATGTATGTATAAGAACTGCATAATAATATGTTTTGATGCCAGAATAAAAGGATAATGAAATTGGTCAAAAATAACACACGAGTATAGGTACACTAATATTATGCTTAAAAAACAACGACCACTTCTAACTACAAGCGCACCTTTCAACTTTTAAGTATAATGATAATAAATTATATTTGAGTAGTTACTATGACTGTAGAATACTGGCAATCAGAAAAACATGTAATGGTAAAATCAACATGTTCTAGAATCTAGTTTATACTAAATGAAATTATTGTCAATACGTATTTATTATTAATTTTCTCTATTTCTATTGCCGATTTTTATTTTAGTCAGCAATTTATAAATAACAATAAAAATTCAATTTTATGAGCTATATTACTCTTCTATACACGATAATTGATAAAATCAACATTTTGACAGGTCAGAAATAGGCGTCTTTCTTTTTAGGGTTCCGTACCAAAATGGTAAAAAGGAACCCTTATGGTGTGACTCAGTCTGTCTGTCTGTCTGTCACAGCTGGATATCTCAAAAACTACTAATGGTGTCAACTTGAAATTTAGAATGATGTATGATATTTGTCCAACTATTTTGCAAATAATAAAAGAAATAAAAAATATATTTTTTTTTTACTACAGGGACTGAAAAGGGGTCTAAAAATTTGAAGTGGGGTGACTAGGCCATGTGGGGTATTATATGAAAGAGCGCCGTTTGCACGTTTCTAATCATTTTTCTTTTTGTTTTAAGCCGCATAGTTTTCGACTTATGATAAAAAATATTTAAAAAAAATACCGTTCCCCCCCTTATCTGCGAAGTTTGCAAAGAGAAAAATCTGAAATAATTCTATGTGATAGCAGTTTATATAAAAATTACAGGAAAAATAAAACGATGTCTCAATATAGCACACTTTTTTAGAAATTATCAAATTTCTAAAAAGTTTTACATTAGTTCAACTATCGGTCAAGAAATGGCGCTGACCTAAAACTGCAATACTAATTTTATTATTCTATCCTGCAGTGTGGTTTGATGGTGCAATTATGATGGTACGGAACCCTCGGTGCGCGGGTCCGACTCGCTCTTGACCGGTTTTTTTGTGTTTAATAAGTAAATAACTAACCGAAGCTCGTATGATTCTGTTACCTCTTGTAAAATGTGTTCCTTTCCTCGTGACTGTGCGATACCCCTCCTTATGTTGTGTTGTTTAACCCTCTGTGTCCTAACGTTGTGATTTCGTCCACAGAGCAGAGAATTAACAGTCGGGGTAGCAAGGCTAGCCTAGTTGAGAGAATCAACGGCTGGCGCAGCCAACGCGGAGGTATGTCCTGCGCACGCGCATGCGCTTCACATGCATGTAGGAAGTAGGCTGTGCTTGGGTTTAAAGCCCCTATAGCTCTCAAGGGGTGCCCTCATCTTATTCGTACTACTTGTAATACATAAGGCTGTACAAATGCTTGATTTTCGTTAAATTTGACACATTTTTGATATAAACTTTTCTAACTGAGAAATTGAAAGTAAATAAGTAGGTAATTATTTTGCGAAAATGTAGACAGGGAAATGTTAAGTATATCTGCAGGATTTACATTGCATGTAAATGCTCAAGAACAAATGCATGCAACTACAAAAACACTTTGTAATTTTATTTTAATCACTATCGCAGTGCTAAGCTTATCTCGTCATAGATCTTGTTACTTTTTATTATAGTTACTTATACAAATCCTTACATTTACCATTACCTGATTTAAGTAATTAATCTTTATTTATCTAAATTAAGGTATTACAGATCGATTATTATTAAATCTACATCTCGCTCAATGTGTAAATTAATGCGACTTCTACAATGCAGTTAGGTTTGTACCTATACATTAGGGTTGCCAACTCTACTATATAATATAGTATCCAGTAGAATACCCGATATAATATAGTAATATTGGCGGCTCGCCTACTATATTTTTTGAAAAAATATATAGTAGGCAAAACTACTATATTTTTTCAAGTGAAAAAAATTAAACAAAAGTAGCAAAAAATATTTGTTATATGCACATAAGTAATTTCATAATAATTTTTGTGTTTAAACTCTTGTGTTTATGGTTGTTGAATTAATTACGAAAATGTTAGTAAGTATGAAAAATGCAACTTCTTTAAAATCCTCCATACAAAATAGCAACTTACTATATACCTTTTGACTTTTTCACCATCTACTATATTTTTACACGTAATAATCTTGAAAATACTATATTTTAGCCAACCCTACTATATAATATAGTATCCAGTAGGATACCCGATATAATATAGTAATATTGGCGGCTCGCCTACTATATTTTTTGAAAAAATATATAGTAGGCAAAACTACTATATTTTTTCAAGTGAAAAAAATTAAACAAAAGTAGCAAAAAATATTTGTTATATGCACATAAGTAATTTCATAATAATTTTTGTGTTTAAACTCTTGTGTTTATGGTTGTTGAATAAATTACGAAAATGTTAGTAAGTATGAAAAATGCAACTTCTTTAAAATCCTCCATACAAAATAGCATCTTACTATATACCTTTTGACTTTTTCACCATCTACTATATTTTTACACGTAATAATCTTGAAAATACTATATTTGATGCAAAAAGAGTTGGCAACCCTACTATACATATATAGTATGATGTTCACTAAAAGCTAATTTTTAGACAATGAGTACCGAAAATTACTTATATAATATTACATTAATGAAGCTTAAATAAAAGGTGGAAATGCAAGTAAGTATTAAACAATATTACTTGGTACGGTATCGTAAACAAACAATAGGTACATGGTTGGTTACAGTAACACTACAAACCATCAAATTTCAAGCAAATAATTGAAAAAGTTAATTATAAAGAACGTAAAGAAAAATAATCTACAAACCTTGATGTAGTAGAATTAATAAAAGCTAATATTAACATTTTTTTTTATAAATAAGACAACCCCTCAGGCGCATAATTCTTTTAACAATGTTCGTTTTAAACTCTTCAAGGAGACACCAAATAAATCTATATGATTAAATTCCTTATTGTATAATGTCAGTGAACGAGAGATAAAACAGTTTCGCGTGTAGTTTTTGTGAAGAACTGGCGGCACGAAACATTTTAGTTTTCGGCTGGACCGTGTAGGTAGCCTTGCTTTACTTATAAAATTTATTTTGGATAACAATATAGGACTATCTATCAGGCCATTTACAATCTTGTGTAAGAACGATATGTCAAATTGTTTACGCCTATCATATAAACTTAAAAGATTTTCGTTATTAAGAGTCGAGCTATATGATTCCTGGGAATCACAGCGATAATTTAATAACTTTATAAATTTTTTTTGGACTTTTTCAATTCTGTCTATATGTTTTTTATACGAAGGATTCCAAATTATGCTTGCGAAATCTAGAAGAGATCTAACAAATGAAAAATATAATATTTTTAATGTTATAGTTTGTTTGAAAGGTTTCGTTATTCTATTTATAAATCCTAGGGTCCTAAATGCTCTTTTTACAATGGAGTCTATATGCAAGTTAAAAGATAGTTGCTCATCCATGATGATACCTAAGTCTCTTATGTGTTTTACGCGTTTAAGAGAAACTTCATTGAGCATGTAGTCGTGCTGTATTGGAGATCGGTTTCTGGTGTATGATATTGCGTAGCACTTATCAGTATTTAGGAAAAGTTGATTGTCGTTACAATATTTACAGAGTGCCTCGATATCAGATTGCAACTTATAGCAATCTTCAATACAGCTTACTTTTTTGTACACTTTTGCATCGTCTGCATACAAAATAATTTGAGAGAAGCGCATAGCATCTCCTATGTCATTAATGTACATCACAAAGAGCAAGGGCCCAAGATGGGACCCTTGAGGTACCCCGGACGTCACCGGTAGACTTTTAGAACGATATCCTTTCAAACAAACGGCTTGACTTCGGTTCCGAATGTAGGACTCAATCCATCTCAGCAGACTGCCGTGTACACCGAGTCTATAAAGCTTTTCCAAAAGAAGATCATGGTTTATTTTATCAAATGCTTTAGAAAAATCGGTGTACACGACGTCTACCTGAGTATTCGTATCCATAGCACGCAACAAGAAGTCAGTAAATGTGAGCATATTAGTCTCCACACTTCGCGACTTCATGAATCCGTGTTGAGTTTGAGAAATCACATGACGAGCTGCGTAAGACAATTGTTGCGCTGCGATTTTTTCAAAAATTTTGCCAAAAATGCAGAGTTTAGAAATAGGTCTGTATTGTGTAATTGATTCCTTTTGGGAATTCTTAGGTATTGGTGTGATCAAAGCATGTTTCCAAAAGCTGGGAAATACTCCTGAATTCATTGATAAGTTGAATATGTTACTGATGGGTACAAGTAGTTCCTTAGCGCACTTAGAAATTAGCAAAGGGTGAATATTATCCGATCCAGCCCCTTTGTGAATATTCACATTTTTGAGCTCCCTAAGGATAATTTCATCCCTCAGATCCACCGAATTAATACTCATGCTGGAATCAGTGTCGCTGGGAAGCGGAAGACTAGGAGATGGTGATGTTGACGCTGCAACGAAAACAGACTGAAAGTATTTGTTGAAAGTTTCACATATTTCATTACCATCACTGAGCACTTTGCCGTCATAACACATTTTGTGAGGAATGTCCCCATTCATTTTTTTTGATGAAACATATGACCAGAAGTGCCTAGGGTGTTCTTTAATTTTTTCTTCAGCTAATGTATTAAACTTCAAATAGCATTTATGTTCAAGTTTCCGTAGTCTAGTCCGAAGTCTTGAGAACTTATTATAGTCTCCTATATTACCATACCTTTTCCATTTGCTGTGGTATTTACGTTTTTCGTTGCTAAGTTTTATTATAGACTGATTATACCATGGAGGGTATTTATTAGTATCGATAACTTTCCTGGAGGGTACATATTTCTCAATTAGATTATACGAAATTTCGTAAAAAAGATGAACCCTGGGTTCTACATTAGGCACGCTAGAAAAGCATTTCTCCCAGTCTACAGAGCTTAATTCCTTTTTAATGCTATCATAGTCTGCTTGAAAGAACATTTTTTTAGAGGAAGTATTCTGTTTCAAAAGTTCCGGTAAACAAATCGGTAACTCAATATTGAGCGCTTTGTGATGCTGATCTTCTGGTACCAATGGGTTATTATTTGCTGTTATAAGGCAACCTTCACTACAGAACACTAAATCCATAAACGACCGTTTATGTTAAACTCTGAATTAAATTGTGATAGCAAAGACAGATTCATAAAGTCACTAGTCAACGCAACAAGTGGGTCATTACTTGCCTGTAAGTTCATACTGCCACAGTCATTGTCAAGGTACCAATCGCCTTTAGTCACATTAAAATCACCCAACACTAAAAATACATCATCTGGATTAGAAATAATGATATCATTAGTTCTATCATAGAATGATTCCAGCGTTGTTAGGTGACGAACACCATGCGGTATATAAGTACACGTTATATGTAACTGCTGTTTATTATCAGTAGTGGATGTTGATGAGCGGCGCCGTAGCGGCACGCTAATCCACAGTTCATCAGCGGGTGGCGGCGCACACCAGTTAGATCGGATCGACGGGCAGAGCTGACGTTTCACAGCCACTATGATACCGCCACCGCGAGTACATTCACTAGATACTACGTCTCGATCACACCTAAACACCTCATAGCGATTATCAAAGTATTCAGAATTGAAAAAGCCCTCATTTAACCAAGTCTCTGTGAAACATAGTATATCAAAATCATTCTTAAGAATATTGCAAAAAAAAATATGGGATTTCGTGCGTAAGCCCCTCACATTTTGATAGTAAATAGAAATTTTGTTTCGATTCATTTTAAGGACAAAATAAAAATAGTAAATAACGACAAATAATTATTATGAAAAATTATAAGTATCTCACTGACAATAATTCTTTCATTTACTATTGAAATTGTAAAAATATAATTAGTAAGGATTCGTATTGGTGTCTTTTCGATAGAGTAATATAATGCAAAAATGAAGGTATAAAACAAAAATATATTATTAGAATTCTCATGATCATGAAATAGGTGTAAGAATAAGCGCCTCAAAGAAACAAATATTATATTTCGAATTATATTTATTAATTCTACCACCACACAAAGTACAACATTTTTAATGAAGGTTACACTAGTTACAAAGCTAAACACATCATTAAAAAAACAAAAAAGCAAAAGAAAACAAAAAAGCCTACAGTAACACAACATTCTATTTTTAATTATAAAATACAAATAATAGAAAATAATTAGTCACTTAAATTTTATCAAGTCAAGTCACTGGATATATTAATTACTTTCGATGTGTCATTTTTTCTTAAAAATATTTTACAATCATTAATCCATATATATTTGTAACCCAATTCTTTCCCTGATTTTCGAGCCTGGCTGTACAAAATTTTATTTTGTGGGGCTAGGTGGTCATTCACAAAAATGGGGTGGGCTGGCCCGTCCATCCCGAGATCGGCTGTGGTTAGGCCACGGCGCGCGCGGACGGCCGCCAGCAGGTCACTTTTCTTCTTACGCTGTGTGAACTTAACAATAATGTTCGGAATTTCCAAGACCTGATCATTTGAATCACCACTGTTCTTGATTGTCTCGTCGAGGGTAGCGCCTGACGCGATGTATGTAGTCTATGTCGGCAGACGATAGTGTGAAAGCCACTTTTGACGATATCAAGTTAAGAATATTATAAAGATTTTCTCCTTTTTTGAAGGGGATTCCCGTAATTTCCAGATTGTTTATTCGCCCCTGTTGTTCATTCTTATTTAGTTGCTCAGTAAGTGACTTGATCGTTTGTTTGGCCACCACGAAGTCCTTTTCCAATGTACATACTTTTGAGTTGACCGCGTCACATTCGTTACTCAAACTAGATAATTTCGTTTTAAATTGACACTGCTCCTTAATTAATTTTTCGTTCGTTTTTTTCACTTCCAGTAATTCATTTTTAAAGCCGTTGAAGTCTTCGCGTAATTTTGTTAGGTTGTCGTTCTGTTTGTCACACAACTCTTTAAACGAAGTCATCATTTCTTGTTGAAATTTTGATAAGGAATTCAGTAAATCACGACGATATGTTGACAGTGTTTCTGTGAGTTCATTACGAAAATCAGATATTTCACTTTCAGGTGACTTTCTTTTTCTTTGCGTGACCCCTAATGGGGACTCGCAATCCCGTAGTTTATCTAGGTCTGGATTAGATCCTGTAGGACTTCTTCTGACGCTCATTTTGGTATAATAATATAGGTAGTTTATTTCTCTTTATTTCGCACAGTAATCCGAGGGTAGCACAACACAACTCAGCCGATCGATGTCGCAAAATAGTTATCATGCACAGACGAATTATTGCAAAACAATATCTAATCCAAGATGGCACTTGTACGAACTCGCCCGACACTATACGAGAGCAACCGACTGCGAGAATGGTGATGAATTTCGCTGTAGTGAAAACGAGATGCAAGTACACCGCACTTCGTTTTACTTGCCCGCGGACACACTATAAAACTAGCTAAGTTGTTTCCGTAGTCGTGTGATTATCAACTCTGTAGTAACTGTGCTAAAGTGCAGTTTAGAATAATAACAAATTTTACTTGCAAGGAAAGATACTCGACAGGTCCGCCTTCCGACAAGCCTCGCAGCAGAGTGACAATTTACGAATACAGAACGGTATTGTACGAAAGTCTTATCCATAGCTTGATCATATCATATCATTGATCAAATCATATTTTCTTTAGCGTTATGTATGATACTCCGAACTGTAAACCAGATATATAAACTTTTATAATTATAATATACCATGCTTATAAACATAATTATATATTACTAGGCCATTTTAAGTGCATTCACTTCATTTTTAATTCTTATGAGCTTTTTACAGTAAACCACCATGAAAACACGCGACATACACCAACATTCATGGGTTTAATACTGAATTTATAATTTTGCCGGGAACTTCGCAATAGGTTCGCTTCTCAGAATAACAATGATTAACGCTTCACCTTAGTGTCCACAGTATATTACAGGCAGCTTTTACAAGCAGTAAGGAAACTTTATACAAACGTCCGAATCAGCGCAATGACGTCACTTCAAGAGCCACCAATAATTTGGCTGCGTACGAATTTGACTCGTTTACGAACATTCCAATCTTACAAGTACTATAGGAGCGCGCACACTGGGTGCAAACGAACGCGCACCCATAGTAAAATGTCGTACGAGTCATCGTACGAAAACACTTCCAAAGTGCGCACGGCTCAAGAATACGGGGCGCATTGCAATTGCAATTGCAACCCTCATGGTACAATACTGCGCCAGGTATAGCATTCCTAAAGACAAGGTTTACGAAGTCTACTCTTGCCCATGAATTTAGTACATCCCTTCGGTACTCTTGCCTGTTTCTGTGTTACCAGTCATATGAAATCAAACTTCCTGACTCCCATATAATACCTGTAACATTTCTATAAAATTATGAGTTTTAGTGAGAATTGCGTCCATTCATCTTTTTAACGTGAGCTGTTTCGTTTGCTAGGAGACACAAATCACAATTGAAATGCATTGTAATAATTTTGTAATGAGTGATGACGATAGTAAAAAATCTTTTATTCTTTGTTTGTTAAGTGGCAACTAAGGCCTAGTTCCAAATCACGAAAAACAGCACTGTTAGCACATAACCCAACAAATGCAGTAGTCACACAAAATACCCCATTTTATGTAATATTTTGTGAGCATTAAATTTGGCCAGATTCACGTTAGCAGCGCTGTTAGCGTGATTCGGAACGCGGCCTAAATAGTAAAACTCCAGTGCCTAAATTAAATTATAAATTATTTTTTTATTTTAATTAAGATTATTCATAATAAATAAAAAAAAATCCAATTACGCCAACAGCACTGTTAGCGTATAATCTATTAAATGAAGTAGGTACACAAAAACCCTTTTCGTGTAATATTTTGTGACTATTTAATTTGGTCGGATTCGCGCTAACAGCGCTGGCGTGATTCGGAACGCGGCCTAAATGACGTAGGCCTGTGCAGTAAGTGTAAACCGGGATGCCAGACCTTGTTTTTTGGATCATGGCGGCCCTTGCTTAGAGCCCTTGAAATGACGTCAGGTGCGCTGATTCGGACGTTAATATGAAGTTTCCTTACTCTTGTAAAAGCTAATATGTAAGCTGTGGCTGCACTCTAGCGAATTATCAAGGCTTTTGTTATGGAATGTTAGTTTGGTTTCACACGAATCGCTATGCGTTCTCGTTATTGATGCATACTAATAAAATAATTGGAAAAGTGAATGACAAATGCCATCTTTGACCCCGAAGCGAAATCTGAGACCATGATACGCGATTTTTTTAATTCTTTGTTTAGGGAGTGAGCGAGATAAATGTTAACTGTAAGCCCCATCTTACACGGGGCGACTGAAAATAAACTGGTTGCATACTCAAATCACCAATGAGTTGCTGAACAGTCACAGCACTAGTATTTCAATGGCGGTTCGTACACGACGCTACCAATTGCCAACTGGTTTGCAACGCGTCGGCAACGCGTTGGCAACTAATCACTCGCAACCGGTCATGCTGGTCGCGCGCAACTGATTGCCAACTGCAACTGGAAACTGAGGTCTATTAACAAAAAAGAATAACGATAGTCGGACGATCTTTTGATCGATTTACTTGATTTTGAACCTTATACATGAGGTAATAATGCCAAGGAGTGGGACCGAACATCGTACGTTTACCGCGATACTTTATCGTAATAGGCGCTTTGTGTAGGTTTTTCAACTAAATTTGGTTGCGCCGTGTACGAATCTTTGTCACTAACTAGTTTCCAACTATAGTTTCAAACTGGTTACGTCAGTTTTGAGTCGCCTCGTGTACGAAGGGGCTTAGATGTAGGTATTTATAACTGATATCTTAGCTCTAACTCAGTGTGAAAAATTTGATACGCTCTTGATCTAAATACATTATTTGGTCTCTCATGCAAATGATTTGGTCTTTTCGATTCACGTTTGTTTCATATGATATGGTTACTATAGTTAAAAAATTAATTAATGGTGCCTAATATTTTACACTAGCAAATAGCATAATTGTTAAATAAAGCAATTGTGTGTTAATTATTTTAAGAATGTTTAATTTATTTGTATAAGATCTTATGGTAAATGGTGTTTTATAAAAATATGTGTAGGTATATGATATTTGTTTATGACATGGACGCTTTAACATTATTTATATTCTACCAAAACAACACAAACAAAAAGAAGCGAATTATAACTACTTATAACATTATTGCACACGACAAAAAACATGAAACAACAATGACAAAACGAAACAACTTCAGTGACACCTAATTCAATAGCTTTAAGTGATTCGTCGTACACTTATGTAATTTACCTGGACATGCAAAAACTTAATTAACAATAATTCCAGTTATTATGTATAGCCATTACTTGAATGTTGAGCATTGATAAATTTTCCCACTCTTGCTTTGGCTAGGTAAAGTTAAAATACCATGGGATATTTTATACAGAAGTAATACTCATAGCAACCTTATGTGATTAAAGGTGACCTGCCATATTCTTGTTGACAAAAATCACATAAATAAAGTTTAGTTACTGATATAAAGTTAAAGCGTGTCTTTAAAAAAATTGTATCAATATTTTAGTCAAAGGCATAGACACTTAATCACGCTTTGTAGTTTGCAACACTCTATTAATTACAAGTAAACATAATTAATAAAGTTGAAATTATATCAATAGTATCTTGTTCGATACGATTTTTGACACCATAGTAAATATCAAAGACATTCTGCATAATTTATTATAATGAGAAATTTAGGAGCTCTATCAATTCTTATCACGGGGGAACAAATGATAACGTCATATTTTATTAAAAACGGACTTTGTTAAGTCTTTTTATAGAAAGGTTTTCTATTTCATTCAAAAACTAACACTTAAATATAAAATCTCTTTAAAACGTTCAACACTGATCTTTGAATATGTTTTCAACGATTAGTGTTAATTAAATGATAACTTCATAAAACATTCTAGACTGTCTAACTAGTTTCACTTAGCTACCTTAGCTATTTACTCCCTTGAAACAAGTTAGTGCCCAAGTCAATAACACCATCAATACACAGAGCTGCCACATCTTGACAAATGTAATCGAAGCTTTGTTTAAGGATTAATAATTTGCGATTGATTGACCAACAGCCGTAGTTCTATAGAAGCAGAAATAAATCAACGACGAGTCTCATAAAGCCCAAAACATTTGTTCCGATTCGTAATTTACTGAAATTAGGAAATTCGACGGATAATCAAGACGCAAGCAATAATTATTTATATTAGACAATTTGTAACCCAATTTTTTGGATTCCTAATTTTATTTTCGTTTTGTACTAAAAAAATCAAGGTTAAACTGCTTTAAGAAAAGAATAAAGGAACGGATGTAAAATTATGTGTAGTCAACTAAAAAATAAGTATTAATAAACGAACATGCCTAGTCAAATAACTAGCATATTTTGTATTTTAATCTACTAATTATAAAATCCTTCATCAAATTTTCTTTTACCAATACAAACTAGCTAATTAAAATTTTAATATGTTGCTGAAAATCAACTCACGTCATAACATTACCAAGAAATCTGACTCAATAACCCAGTTATAAGGAATAAATAGCTGCTATTAAAAATAACAAGAGCAAAATGGCAGTATACAACAAACATGAAAAACCGGCCAAGTGCGTGTCGGGCCACGCGCAGTAGGGTTCCGTAGGTACATTATACCATACCATATTTTAATACCACTATCATTTTTCGCCTCAAAAAATAACTTTGTTTTTCACAGTGTTTGTATGAATGACAAAGTTATATTTGCGGTTTTGGAAAATGTGCTATATCTCAAAAACTAATTACTGTATCTCGTTCAAACCAATTTTCGTTGAAAGTGTTTATTAAGATCTATAGCTTATATTTTTTTTAGATTTTTCACCCTCTTACTTTAAAAGTTAAAGGGGGGGGGACACACATTTTACTACTTTGGCGGCATATATCTTTCAAACGGTTGACTTTGAAAAAAAATAGTCTTAGAAACCTCAATGTCATTTTTAAAGACCTATCTATAGACACCCCACAAGTATTGGTTTGATGAAAATAATTATTTTCAGTTTCAGTTCCATGTATGGGGAGCCCCCCCTTAATGTTTCATTTTTTTTAATTTTGTGTAAAAATCGTAAAGCGGTTCACAGAATACACCTACCTACCAAGTTTCAACTATGTAGTCCTAATACTTTTGGAATAAAGTGGCTGTGACATACGGACGGACAGACAGACAGACAGACAGACAGACAGACAGACAGACAGACAGACAGACAGACAGACAGACAGACAGACAGACAGACAGACAGACATGACGAATCTATAAGGGTTCCGTTTTTTGCCATTTTGGCTACGGAACCCTAAAAAGCGTTATAAAACCTTGTTTGCAATTTTAATAAAAAAATGTTTTTTCGGAAATAGAGTTGTTACAGCAAGCAATTTATATATTTTATCAACACCCATGCTTTAAGGCGCTTATATAGGCCAACTAGCGCCGCCAATACATTTATTTTTATTACTCGTAAACCACATAAATATTTAAAAAAAGAAAACAACCATGCCCTGTTAAATTGTCTGTAATATTTTCTAATAACTCTAATATTTTTCATTCTTTGCACTAACTCTTAGTTTTAAAATGCTTTTGAAACGACGGTGGCCACTTTTGGTTTAATGGATTTTAAAACTTACAGAAAGAATGAAAACTGTTGAAGAGTTATTCAGAAAATATTAGGAATAATTTAAGAGGGCATGGTTGTTTCCTTTTTTTAATATTGACCAGCCTGCCTAGCATGACCGATTTATATCGCGTGATATAGCGTTTTATCACGTTTAACTGTCAAAAAGACAAAGAAATTTGACAGATGAGTGTCGATAAAATGCTATATCACGCGATATAAATCGGTCATGCTAGGCAGGCTGGTTTACGTTACGTATAATAAAAAATAAATGAATTGGTGGCGCTAGTTGACGGCTATAAGGGTTTCCACGCAGACGAAGTCGCGGGCGGAAGCTAGTAATATTATAAATGCGAAAGCCCGTTTGTTTGTTTGTTTGTTACGCCTTCACATCTTAATTACTAAACCGATCATCATGAAATTTTGCATACATGTTGCCAGGGGTACAGAAAAGGACATAAGGTACCTTTCATCCCGAAAAAAAGTACTGTTCCCGAGGGATTGCAAAAAACCTTTCCACGCAAACGAAGTCGCGGGCGGCCGCTAGTATAACTATAACATAACCCACATTCGTGTTTTAATACCCCTCATTATTGTACAGTTGCATAAATAACTAATTCAAATCGAAACTTGGTTACTTATGACGTATCAAAATGAAACGAGCTTAAACTAATACCTACCTACATAGAATCAGGCACAGAAAAGTAAGTTATTTATATGGCTTCATTATGATTTCTTATACATTTATACTCAGGATGTTACAAAAACAACCCGGCAATGCCGTGAGTAGGGACCATCAAACTGAACAACTTTTATTATGAGACCAACTCTGAAATCGGGAAAAAAAACAGCTGGGGGTCTATTACGAAAAGTTAAATGCGATACACACAGCTGCGTCCGTGATTCTTTTTGATTGTTTCCTATTACAAATCACTTTCGTATGCGATATTGCGAAGTGATTGCGTGAGTTTGACAGTTTCTCTTTAGCATATCCGACATCGTTCGTTTAGTAGTTATGGACTACGATACGCAATTTCAAAATGTTTGTTATAACTATATACAACTAACGAACTGCGGACGATTATCGTGTCCAAGTGACTGCGTTACGCAATTTCGTACGTTATTTTCGTAATAGGCCCCCTGTTTCCTACATTTTGACATTTCCTTATTAATTTTTGTATGAAAAAGCTGATATTTTTTTTCGCGATCACAGATTTGTTTTCTCTCCGGACTAGTAGTACCATTGAATTGTACCATTGATGGTACAACTGGTATGGATTTATCCCACTAGTACCATTGATGGTAGAACTGGGATGGACTTATCCCACTAGTACCATTTGATGATCCATAGATCTACCATATTCGGCATTGTGGTTTGTTTTGTAACATTCTGTATTGGTAGGAATTACATTTAGTAGAGTGTAACACACTACACACATCCTAATCTTAATTATATTATAATTACTTGTCTGTACTTAAATATATAGGTAGTATAGTATTCATACAAAAAACCGAATAAGAGCCAATACTAAACACTTTTCTTGGGTACTGTACTAGCAGCGGAAAGTTTCAACTCGGCCACTCGGAGTTGCTAACGACTCATACCTAGGGCGGACCAAATTAAGCTCATTTTAATTTTGTTTACAGAAAAAATACTACGAGTACAGCACGAGGCATGTATCTTGAAATTTTTTCGACGGAGTGGGGATTAGTTCGCGCATGTGCTCTTGCGAGCGACCAATAGCGCGTGCCCCTTTCCCGCCGCCCGCGCTCCTCACCGCAACGCATGCCCAAAATACGCGTTCCGCCCAATCCCCACCCGATTTCAAGATATATGCCTCGTACTGTACTTAACTTATGTTTAGTCCTATAGCTAGGATGTTAACCTTGCTCAATTTCAATGAAAATACTAAAGCTAAACCAAAGATTTTGAGGTTATCATTTTTAGGTATCAAAACGTTTCAGTTTTGATTTAATCATTCAAAATTACAGCGATCGTGGTACTAGGTCAACCGATGAATGGAGTAGACCGTTTGCTAATCAGTCTAATCCAGTTAGGCACTGCACCTCCTAATAGTTTGCTGGCTAACTGACTGAAAGCCCAATCATTGGCTGAAACAGAAGCTATACCGGCTAATTAACGTAACTGCAAGTCAGTAGATATGCAGATACTTAGATGAACATACATGCATACCAGTCAAAATCATAACTCACCTTTTTGCTTCGCCGTAGTTGGGTAAACCCAAGGAGCTCGGTAGCGCAGCGCAGTGGTTTGGCGTCTGGTCCTACGATTGGTTCATTTAAAAGGTCATTGGTCATGGGATGGGTTCATTTAGAAGGCACGTTAAGCGTTGGTCCCCGCTACATTTGCAGTCGTTAACACCCACCAATCCGTTCTGGGCCCGCGTGGTGAGGTATGGCCCATCCTCCTCATCCAACCATAAGGAAAAACGGTGCTCCAGCAAGTAGGGACAATTAAAATGGTTGATGTCGAGTTTGGTAAAAAATGCGGTGTCTGGCGTCCAATGTATTTTAAGTTACTTGGTTAATTTAAAATACATTGGACGCCAGACACCGCATTTTTTACCAAACTCGACATCAACCATTTTAATTGTCCCTACTGGCTGGAGCACCGTCTTAAATACCAACTTACTATAAATTTATGGACACCATCCCGTGGTAACCCAATCAATTTAAATGATCTTTCAAAATTGACAAGCAAATCAATATCTGTATCGACCTTTAACATCTTCTTAAACAAAACTTTCTCCTATAAGTCTCCATTGTCCTTTATCGTTCGGTATTTCATCAAAGTTTTTATCAACTGGTTATATCTGTGTCAACGTATTCCTTTAAAATTTGATCGATCCTTTAACACTTTGCCTGATTTGAAATTAATTTTAAATCAGGCAAATTGTCTTCGCTTAGTCTCACACTTAATACTTCAATTTTTTCACTTTCAACAATGTAATCTACCGTTTCTTTAATTTATTATTTTATTGTTTAACTGTATTGATAAGTTATAGAAAGAGATTTTACTTCATCAATAAAATCTACTCAACTTCTTGTCCTTAAATTCTTTTAGTGTAATACCGGAATTTAACTCTAGAAATGAACTAAAATTAATGATCTGTGTTATTTATAAATTTTAGAACTTTTGAAACTTTAGTCATTAATGAAAGGGGTTTTCGATCAACTAGCCTCACTTTAAAATAATGATTATGTAATCTAAAACCGATCAATAGTAAAAATATTAGTCGAATAGTAACACTGTTTGTTTTAAAGCTGAAACTAAAATAACTTTCCGTTGGTAATAACTGTTTCATATATTTTGTATAACTTTTACTATTTATATTTCAGGATCATGCCTAAGTTACGGACATTCATGTTGGGGTGGTAAGTGCTATTTTTATATTTTTTTAGCTTCAATAAAATGTACCTACTTAAAATTAACACATAAATCAGACGTAAGTAATCAGAAGAATTTACCTCCTATAATGCTGAATTGCGATATACTCGTATTATAAGCAATGTGTTTCTTCTTCTTTTTCAATAATTATGTTCCTTTGAAATAATCCGTATTTTACTTATTATATTGAAAATTAACGCTCGAAGTAGTTTAATTAAGAATCAAATCACGTTATTTTATACTTATGCGTGTCACGTTTTGTAAAGGAGCAACATATGGAATCAATTGTCTTGTGCTGCCCATAGAAATACCTATATAATGTCAAAGAACAACAACGTCAATAAACAGGTGATCCAAAAATAAATGCATACATTTTATATGAGATACGTAAAATATGACTTAGATACATAAAATATGACTATATATGGCAAAAGAAATTAATAAATTATGTTCCATACTGTTTTCTTCGTCGATTAACGAATAAATGTAGCGAAATTCGGTTTTAGAGAAATGTGTGGTAATATCTTATTTACCTGTAAAAAGTGTGATTACTTGGATCGTTTCTTTTTGTCACATCACAATTACTTAGAGCACAAGACACCATGGCTCCACGATACCTTTATTTTAAATTCTAATTAAGATTAACAAATATTTTAAACAAACTGTGATTGCTCATTTGCTAGGCGGGACGCTAGGGGCTCTTACTGTAAAAAATGTTGGCACATGTCACTTGATCTTTTGTCTCTTTTTTACATAGACCGTGTCCGTATGATGTTTACTTCTCTTTTCCACGCTTTGTTGGTCTTCTTGAGCGGAGCGAAAATTTTTCTATGTCTATATTGTCTATGTGTGCTGCCCATAGTGCCCATAGAAACGAAAATTTTTCTATGTCTATGGTGCTGCCATTTAAATACTCGTAAGTATTACGTAACATTATTTCTTTAATAAAAGATAGAATTTTCATAAATCATGAAACAATGAAAGTCTGTATGATTATTACCACTGACGTTCTCGAAATATCAGATTGAGTCTTTCTTCGATAGAAAATAATTTTGATTCGCTGTTATGTTAAGCTCTCATTAATTTCAGGAAGTGGCAAACATAACAATTATCTTTCATAATTTAACACAGACCTTACTTACGCAACATCTTTCCACAAATCTAAACAAAAACATAAAAAAAAACAAATGGCAACCACAAAAGGTGCCGACGATAAATAAAATTGTCTGGACAGGGTATTGAAGCTATCGACACATTCCACGTTATTGCTATTTGAGCCCATTATCGTTTATATTACTTCCATTTTAATCCAGGCTTATGGCTGCACCCAGATAGTGGTGGTAGGTACTAGATCGCGGGAAACTTTTTAGACGAGACGCGTCCAAGTGAAGAGCTATAATGTATTTTTCCGCGAGTAGCGTTTAATTAGTAATATGTGCAAAGGTTCCCTAGGGATTTATCGACTGACCCACGACACAGACGAAATGGTGGGCGGAAACTAGTATTTTATAAATTTTATTTTTTAAGATAGTTTCCATTAAAATTTTCACTATTAGTGTCATATATCTGATTATCACTTTTGTCGTTACCTGCACTACCTTGCGCCACCTGTTTCAATAGGTATTTCATGATTTGAATTTCCACATAAATTTACTAGAGTTTTCAATTAAAAATTATTTTAAAACACACTATGAGTAATTTCGGTTTTTATAATTACATTTTCACTTTAGTTATTTTCTTGGTTTTGTTCTTATTTAGCTTACTATCTATTCGCAAATCTTTTATATTAATGACGTCATTATAATCAGTGACGTGTGACGTCCCTTAATTTTGACAATGTATAGCTTTTTTATTGAGCAATGATAAAGATAACAGTCCATATCAATCATAAAGTGAAAAATCTTCAACAACGTCACACGGCGACATTGCTATAATACGTGTTGATATAGAATATTGATTCACTTTTCTAGCTGAACATCCTACTAATATTATAAATGTGAATGTTTGTAGGTTTGGATGTTTGTTCCTCAATCACGCAAAAACTACTAAGCGGATTTGATTGAAATTTGGCACACAGATAGTAAATAACCTAGATTAAAATATAAAATACTTTTTATGCCGATATTCCTACGGGAATGGGAACCACGCGGGTAGAACCGCGGGTGGCCGCTAGTTTTGATACGATATTCTTTCCTCTTTCCTTAAAATATTCAGATTCAGATTCAGATTCATTTATTTGCTTTAAAAGTGGTACAAAGGTTATAATATATTATATTGGTATCTCAGAATTAGTCTTTGCAGACATACAAATATTTAAAATAAACATTACATTTCATTTCATTACAATTACATATGATTTCATTACCTACATTACATGAGTTTCATTTTCATACATTACATTAAATTTCATTTCAATTCATTCAAAATTAATTCTTATTTATTATTCTCAATCAATAAATTACAAATAAAAATGTCAACACTTAAAATATATATATAAATCAAATACAAATCATGTCAATCAAATATAAATCATGCCAATTACAAATAAAAATGTCAACAATTAGAATATTATATAATAACAATGTCAGTTTAAAATTGAATCATGAATGTCAGATTTAAGATAGAATTCCAATTCATTCAAAATTAATTCTTATTTATCATTCTCAATCAATCAATTACAAATAAAATCTCAACAATTAAAATATATATAAATCAAATACAAATCATGTCAATCAAATATAAATCATGCCAATTACAAATAAAAATGTCAACAATTAAAATACTATATAATAACAATGTCAGTTTAAAATTGAATCATGAATATTGCTAAAAGCAATTTTGTTCAAGTATGCAAATTAAGTAAGAAAAGAATTAATTTAAAAAAATATTTTTAATTAATAACGATAAATAACTCAATATTCAAACTTCAAAATTTGACTAAATGTCCCAAATAACAGTTTATCAAGATTGTCAACGCCGCGCCATGTCAACGCTTTTCTTCCATGTCTAAAGAAAATATTAATTTAGCGTCTTAAAATTTGTGCCACCATAATGACTGCGTGGCACCGAGCTTTAATTACTCGAAGGCAGCACAGGTGATGGAGATGACAAGCTAATCTTATAACTCTATATTAACGCCAGAACAGCTATCCCTTTCAAATAGTATTTACTTTTAATGCCTATGACAGTGTGTGTGTATTAATGGGGCAAGGATGTAGGATGGCCAAATCTACTATATAATATGGTATCCTACTTCCTAGAGCCAAGATAAGTTCAAAAATAAAAACTCTTCTTACCTACTATAAAAACATTATGGCTGCGTGACTGGTCACACGAACCAAATGAAAAATCTTTTTTTACAAAAATCATATTTTCTCGTATTTCTTGAGACTTATACTTAAGAATTCACATTGCCTCGAATGATTAAAGCCCTCGAATACGGCTCGTGCTTCAAACCATCCTCGACAATGTAAATGCCAACTTTCCGTTCTCGGATTTAATGTACTATTTATTCCCGCAATTTAAGAAAATTTAAATACACTGGGCCGCAAAGAAAACGGGTCACCACGTTATTATCATACAAATATCTAGCAACAGTAGAAACATGTTCACTTCAACATAAAATAGATAATAGTTCTAGCGTACAGAAGTTGCACTCCGCAAAATCGTTTAAATAAATTGCGACTCTTGCTCCGACACAACAAAGTGCAATTCAGGTCGCACAGCGCTCCCTTTGCTCAAAACATTCACTTAGTAGTTGCCTCTCTTTCTATCGCGTAGGTCTTATCTTTTCTGACGTATGAAATTTGTCCTCTCAGAAGACGCCGAGCGCTTCATGCTCACGCGCGGAGTGACAGAGCCCTGACTTCACAGTCTTATTGATTAAAAAATGGATCATCTCTCCAATGAACGATTTATATGTCGATGGATGATTTGGTTTCCAAGTGTCGATTAAGCATGTCAAATATTTCCTCAAAAATTAATAAACTTAAACCGCAAAAGGTTCCATACTTACTTTTACGATTTATTTTATTTAAAGTATGAAGGAAGTTTAAAGGTTTTTGCAGTTTGACAGGTTTTAGAAAAAATACGACGCACCAGATATATTAATAGCATTGTGAATGCTAAAATCTCAAATTTAAAAATTACTTTTCGTTAAGTTGAACATTTAGTCTAGCCATCAATTTATAAATCATTGCAGAGATAGTAAAATGTTTCTATCAATAAGATTGTGAAGTGAGCATGTTCCTTGATATTTGTATGAAAATGACGTGGTGACCCGTTTTCTTTGTGGCCCTCAGTGAATTTCAACGAAACATGAATTAGAAAAAGTTTAACTAGAGGACGAAATATAAAATACTTTTCCATTTTCCATCTGATTAAATGTATCTGAATAATAGGATTTTCGCGTAAAGCATTAAAACCTCGTCCAACTTTGCTTCCAAATCATTTATATCAATTAATGCGAAATGTTCTCATCTATTAATATTATGCGGGAGATGAAACTATACGAAGTTTGACGTAGAGCTTAATTTGGCCAACGACGTGTTTATTTCTTACGTTATATATGTTACCGGCAATGTGTATAATCCGATATTGTATATGTCGTGGGCCAATCGTTGAATTGGGCCGATCGAGATCTGCCTGGGCAGATCACGATACGCTGGCATTTCTTGATTTGCCTTTTCAAAACCCGCCATATCGTTCAAAGCATAACGTTTGACGATTTGCCCAACCATGCTTGGGCAAATCGATTCGCTTGGGCGAATCGGTGGCCAAAGTACAAGCAAATAAAATAAAGTTTAGAAAATAATTATTTTACTAGATAATAAAGATAAAACCAGCCATGCTGGGATAAATAGTCTGTAGAGTGACGAAAGTAAAATGAAAAGAATGTAGGTACATTAATATTTTTTTTAATTTTTTTTATTATAAATCATCATTCTCATCTTAACATTCTCATTATTATCATCTTAACACGTGGTTCGTTATACAAATGTCGCTTAAAAGCATACCTATTGTTTTTATTATCACAATTTTCGATTTCTTGTGACGCCGCCATCTTGCTCGCACGTAAACACAGCTGACGAGCACAAACAGCGTTACAGCGCCACAAGCGTCGCGAAACGGAAGTATATTACGATGCGCCCAGCCATATCTCGATGTGGCTAAGTACTAGTAGGGCAAATCGACGAATAGGATGCTTTTATCGATCTGCCTAATTTTTGATTGGGCACATCATGAAATTATTGGCCAGATCATGAAATGCCGGCACATCATGATCTGGCCAGGCAGATCTCGATCGGCCCAGTTCAACGATTAGCCCACGACATATAAAATGTCTGAAACGATCAGGCAATGTATGAAATACTATTCATTTCATACATTGCCTAGGTATTGTATACAATGCCTGCTGGCCCACTGGCAATGTATAAAATAAGTATATTTCTGTTGTCTGTTATAAAAAAATAACCTCGAAATTTAAGGCTCACGCTCCGCTGCGCTTCGCGCTCGCCTTAATTTTCTAACCTATACGCGGGACCTACAGAAGCGCTCATGGCGGAACTTAACAGACTGATCGTACTCGATCACGTTTGTTAAGCAACGCTCGATCCGGCCAGGTGTCGGATGGGTGACCGTTAAGTGGCGTTACAACTGAGCGCTTCCGTGCTTCAGAGGGCACGTTAAACCGTCGGTCCCGGCTGTTGTCACTTGATAACAGTCGTTAAGCCAAGTTAGAGGCCTTACAGGCGGCTTGATAAACTCTAACACCAGAGGTGGCCACTATTCCTCATTCGATAAGAAGAAGAACAGGAGTATAGCAGGTTCGATTCCAAACTCAATGAGCCCCCTCGAGCCCCCCTCAAGCCCCCCGAGCCCCCCTCAAGCCCTCCTCCCGAGCCCCCCTCGAGCTTTCCCCGAGCCCCCTCGAGCCTCCCTCGAACCTATTCTCGAAAATCTTTTTATTTTACACATTGCCGGTGGACCAGCAGGCATTCTATACAATGCCTAGTCATTGTATATGTTATGGACCAAGTAAAAAAATAAATAAAAAATAAATTGGGCAGTATACATAGTGCCCGGTCATTATGAAAAATGCGCAATATGAGAGTGCAATTTGATAATAATAATTTAAATAATCAAATTGACCGGGCATTATACATATTGTCCATCACCTTTTGGGCAGAGTAATACAAACATATTTAATTACTATTTTTTTATTGTTATTGTGATTTAACGTAAAATAAACTAAATATTAAACCAATCAGACTCATTATTTGGATTAATTACCAAGGACTTCTTCCTTAAAAATCGACTAGTTTTTGCATTTAAAACTTAAGGAAAGTCATATTAAAAATATAACATAAAATGTAATTAAATTTAAAACAAAAATTTCACAACATAATATCTTTGTTTTATAAAAATGACTAAACTCATTATTTGGCATAATTAGCATCTTCTCCTAATAAAAATCAAATGAAAATATAAGTAAAATAGAACAAAATTAAAAACAATAAGTATACAATATGTGGCAAGTAAAGGTTTATTTATTAGAACAACTGCCACTGTGATGGCATTTTGAGGTACACAACTTTTTAGCTTTGCGACAACTACATTTATCAGATTTGCAACCACCTTTACAACCACATGTACTTTAACCTTGCCCTCCGCATTTAGAAGACACTCTACAACAGCGGTTCCCGAATTCTTTTGGCTACGGAACCCTTTTTGGTTCACCATTTTTGGGCGGAACCCTAGCTCAAGTAAGAAGTAAACTAACCAGGGTTGCTAAATTCTGGAACAGAAAACCCAGGACACGGATACGTGGCGAGCGCGAAGCGCGAGCCTCGATAAATTTTTGGGTCTATTTTCTAACTAAATGTACGTTGAAATCATTAAAACTGGCAGTAAAACCACTGTAGAGTCTGGTAACAGGTAAAGGAAGGACATGATGGATGAATGTATGTAAATGTTTGTATAATTAAAATACTCAAAATCATTGGAAACAAACGGGCGAGTGAGCAAAGTAAGAGTAAAATAAAAAAAAGGAGAACTACCAAGTGAAGGGAAAAAAAAGACTTTTGATTTAATGTTTTGGGTATTTTTGGACGCTATTTTAGGACTCTGTTTCCATGCATATTTTTTATTACTACGGGCCTCTCTCATTATTTCTGCGTCATTTTTATATTTACTTACGAATTCCGAACAAGACATGTTTTTTGCATTCTGCTTTCATTAAATCTATAGAGCAACGATCGGGGACCCTATTTTTGAATCGCTCGACGCTCGTTTCTACTTATTTTCGTTCGACATCTCATTGTTTTGAGTCATATGTCGAACGAAAATCAGTCGAAAAGAGCGCTCGACGCAAGCGATTAAAAAATAGGGCCCCTGATATTAGAACATATAACTTGTTGTCACAACGAACACTTTGACGTTGTTATGAACACTTTGATTTTGATCGCGTGTTATCATTAAAAATTTGGACAAAACTAATGGATCGTCGGGACGCGGGACAGTATCATCTAAATCGGGACTGTCTTTATACCTAAACTCTTGAATTTTCGCGGAACCCCTGAGAGCCTCTCACGGAACCCCAGGGTTCCGCGGAACCCCATTCGGGAACCGCTGCTCTACAACATTATCTCAGCGAAATCTCTGTCTCTGGAACATCTTTAGGCGAAACATATACACTGCCTAGGTAATGTGTGAAATAGATATCAATATTCATTCTATTTCATACATTGCCTAAAACGGCCAGGCATTGTATACAATGCCTATGCCTAGGCATTGTATACAATGCCTGCATTTCATACATTGCCGGTAACATATATATGCCTACGATTTAAGTTATATGCTCACTTTTTTATTTATTTGGTAAAACAGCACCTATTCTGTGACAGCACACAAAAATTATGTATTGGTATTGGGTAACAGATAAGTAATCTATGAGTATTGGATTTTGGACCGCGCGAGCGAAGCGTCTCCGTTTCAGGGGGCCTATTCACTCAGTCACTTGGCCACGATAGTCGTCCGAAGTTCGTTGGTTGTAGTTATAACAAACATTTTGAAGTCGGCTATCGTAGCCCATAGACTACTGAACGAACGATATGAGATACGCTAGAGAGAAACTGTCAAACTCACGCAATCACTTCACAATATCGCATACGAAAGTGATTTGTAATAGGAAAAATCAAAAAGAAGCACGGACGCAGCTGCGTGTATCGCATTAAACTTTTTGTAATAGACCCCCAGTTTGGGCAAAAAGCTTTCGTGCTTATATCTCTCCAGCAGTCCGTCTGTTCTTATCTACAGGTCTTATTTCGCAACCGATTCTCGTGAAATTTTGTAAACAGATTCCGTAATTTTATATATAAGGTCCTTCTTAAATAGTGCACCTAATTTTAAGGGGTCAATGTACTCATGCGTACAAACAACTTTTACTATGGGACCAACATTGAAATCGCGAAAAAAAAATCAGCTGTTCCATACATTTTGATCTATTCGATTTTCAATTTCCTATGGAACAGCTTATTTTTTTTTTCGCGATTTCAATGTTGATCCTATAGTAAAAGTTGTTTGTATGCATGAGTACATTGACCCCTTAAAATTTTGTGCACTATTTAAGAAGGACCTTATATATATTTTTTGTCACTACAGTTTTTCGAAATTTTGCGGAAAAATAAATATTTCAGCTATTTCAAAAAATGATCAAAAATATCACAAACTCGAGGACTACAGCTCATTGAGCTCATTGAGTTAAATAATACGTAGGATTTTGTACTTCCATTGATTAGAAAAACATTTTCCAGCTCAACGTACAAGTACAATTTTGCTTTTGCTATTATTAGGTATATAAAAAACTTTATATAAAATGTGTTTAGTAATTTTTAATGTGATTTTCCAGCTCATGGTAAAAGATCAGGGCGGCCACCCATCGCAGCGCCGGACTGGTATCTCACCAGAATGCTGCGACGCATTGCCTCTAATGACATAGTAAGTTTGTACTAATTATTAGTATTAAGTACAGAATAAAAAATACTAATGTGCTTGTCACTTAAATACTTAAGTGAGAAAAGGTAGGTTAAGTTTAATGTTCAAATGTAATGTGGAGGAAAATCACTTTATTGTTATCCACACCTGCTTATCTAAAATATATTTTTTAAACAAAAGTCTATCTCAATAAATTACAAAATAATAAAGCTGATTTTCTAAAAACTCAAGAAATATTTTTTTTTATGATCGCAAACAATAATGTAGAAAAATAGATGCTGCAACGCCATCTGTACTCCACCTCTCTGAACTTTCAGAACCACATCCGCCAGCTGCCCGCGAAAAACGACGACCTCAGCGCCATCTTTCAGGTGGACGTGCCAGAAAATATACCCGCTCCTGCCACTGACAGACTCCTGTAAGCTTTTCATTGTTATTGGAAAAGTTCAATAGATGGCGCTAGTCATCTGCATTTGTCAGGCTTATTATGAGTAGCCTACTTTACTGTCCTATAAAATCTTAAAAATATATAATCATATAAAACTTAAAATAACATTATGACTTTATGCTAAATACAAAAAGTTTACTAAATCACTAAACGAAATTTAATTATAATTTCAGCTCTGAAAATCAAGATATATCAATGGAAGTAGCACCAAGGGCTATGGAAGGTAAACCGATGTTGGACGACGATTTACTTTCAAAAATCAAGCTTTGGCAAGTCATGGTAAGCCACTGACATGAAAAATTTTTTTTTTATTTAACTGGACAGGCTGTCTGTATGATTTGACAGCAAAGTTCTTGTGCCTATTTGAAACGCCACTAGCGTGCGTCTAAAGAACTAATTTTGACGTACAATATGAAAATGGTTGACGTGATGGTCTCTCCAGACTTCAAACTTTAGTACCATGTACGCACGCTATGCTCACGCTACGTCCTACAGCGCCAACATGGCGGTAATCAAATAGGCACAAAAACAGTTTGACATAAGCCTGACCAGTGTAAATATATGCAGGTCAATGTGGTAAGCACACACCTTCTTTTGTTTTTTCTTACATAATGTTATAATAATAATAAAATTATTTATTTGTCCCAGAAAAAACATTGAAAACAAATAACACGTAAAAATAACTCTAAGTATTACAATAAATTATGAATTCAATTAATTCTAAGTATTATAATAAATTATGAATTAGATTGGAACAAAAAGGCATGCAGCTCAGCATCTAACAGGTGAGTTATTAACTGTCGCTGTTATTCTGCCCCATCCCAAACCAAGACATTTCTAGAATATGACAATTTAGCAAGTTACATAAGAATTAAGTAATGATTTGAAACGTTATTAGATAGGTACATAGGTCCACTACAAATTGAACTCCAAACTAGCCGCTTTGTACTGTTCTTCGAGGAACCATAATTTGCATTTTCGCTTAAAATTGTTCGTAGACATTATATCCTCCTGTGGATCCTTACTAATATTATAAATGCGAAAGTCCGTTTGTTTGTTTGTTACGCCTTCACGTCTTAACTTCTGAACCGATCATCATGAAATTTTGCATACACGTTCTTAGGGGTACAGAGAAGGACATAGGATACCTTTCATCCCGAAATAATGTATTTTTCCCGAGGGATAGCAAAAAATCTTTCCACGCAGACGAAGTCGCGGGCGGCCGCTAGATCCTATTGAAATCAGGGAAGTTGCTCCAGACGCGATCTAGATCGAGTTCGACTCGACAAAACAGTATGGAAACTGTTTTCAATATACCAAATTAACAGTATTCTAAACATTTATCCATCCTGATTTGAACTGGATCCCGTCGAGAGTAGTTTGAATCAAGTAAACGTCAAAACGGTACTATTGAAACCATGCAAACCGTTTTCAATGTACTAACATAACCGTTAATTCGATCCTGTTGCAATCTCGATCCCGTTGAGAGTAGGCGGACAGTTTCAAAGGTGAAAGAGCTGTGATAGGTACTACAGATCACCCCCCAATAGATACCGAATACAAGGCAACAGACGCGCACAACGCTTTCTTACTATAACTAACTGTGTAGAATCTTTTACCGCTGAAATGTTATGCCATATTTTTGATAACTTGACATCTTAGCAGACTTTCCACTCCATTTTACTGCACAGGAAGCCATTTAAAATATATTTTGGTTACACAACAATTCTCGAAGTTCTAATGAACTCGGACGTGCTTTCAAGCGTGCCCGTTTTTGCTAGCTAAAGCGAATATGTGTGGTGCGCGTCTGTTGGGTTGTATGTATGCGGTATCTATAGGGGGGTGATCTTTGATTAGTACTTATCGGATACTAAACCGAAAATGCTAGTTATATGTTTATGAAAAAACTTTAAGTATTTTCGTATACAATTTTTTAACGATATTTCCATACTTTAAACGAAGATTTTCCGAAAACTTAAAGGAAATGTTAGATATTTTTAACATTTTTAAGGACCGGACCGGATTTTGGACCGGATATCCAAAGGTCGCGGGATCGATTCCCGTCCGAGAATTGATCTAGTGCAAGTCGAGTTTTTTCTAGTATATTATTTAGTATTGTAAAAAATAGAATTGTGAATGCAAAAATCTCATTTTTTTTTTAAGGAAAACTAAAAACTAAAGAAATTATTGTTTGTTTTGTTTCAGAGAGAAGCATCCGACAACTAATTATTTAGATGCTTAATTAAAACAAATTGACTGACATTACTTTATTTAACTATTTTTGTTATAAGTACTATTAATTCTTCAAACGTATTTCATCGTGTTAACTTAAGGTATTTATGTACTATGTAACTATGTGATTATATAAATGTCAATTGTAAGGCTGGGTTGCAATTGGCCATTTAGATTGTAATTAAGAGGGTAAAATGTGCCACTTTTTATAAAATATAATTTACTTTAAACATTTTACTTTTTTTGTTATTTTAGTGCTTTTTTTATCACCAAAGATGAAAAATTATAAATAGATATGTAGATCGTTAGTTAGATATTTAAGTTCAAAAGTTTTTCTCCTTTTTATCAAAGATACTTATTTATTTTATTAAAATTAAAGTTGTATACGAGATCTAGCAATCATTTATTTCTATTTAGTCTAGTATTATATGTTAATATATAATAACTAAATATGTATGTATGTCTAACTATAGAACTGCACTTGTTCATAAATTGTTGAATGTGTGTTAATATAAAGATTGAACCTGTAAAATATAAGGCAGATTCATTTTCGTCTATTTTTTGTACTAACCCTTTATATAATTTTGGAAAAAAAAAATATTTTGGGAAAAAAATGCAAAAATATTTAGATAGTCATAGTAACTTTAGTATTTACATTTTTTGTTGATTTTTGCCAATGAGTACTTTTTTCTGACAAATAGATGTGAATTAATGCTGTTATGCCAACTATTGTATAGCTGAAGCACTTGTTCTCACTTGTTGCACAGAAGGAAACCTGCTTCCTCAAAAAACTAACTTTGAATTGTAACAGATCCTAGACTACTGCTATGCTACGCTACGCTGATAAGTTCCATAGTGTAAATCGGTTTACAAACAAGCCACTCGACCACGAAGGTTTTTAAATCAATATTCAGGCTTAGCTGACATAGCTAGTTCAGAGGCGAATTAAATTTTTTGTAAAACACTGCCCAAAAAGGGTTAAGATGTACGCACATAGGTATATCGACAGAATAGCAAAGACCTCTCCACCGTATACAAAGTCCGGTGCAATTAAATTTCAGCTGTAACACTTTCAGTGCATACGCCGTCGCAAATGAAACGGTGGTAATTACAGCGGCGCCGACCTTTGACTGCTTTGTGCATTTTTAGACTGAAATTACAGTTGCTTGTGTCTCTTTGAGTACACTACGACCCGTTACGAGTATTAACTGGTATAATTTAATAAAAGTTTTTTATGTTTTTAAGTAGTTAGATTATACATTAGAAAATGTCAAATAAGATTCAAAAAACAAACATTACGAGGATAACCGCGCTTCAGTGGTAAAACTATTTTTTTCAGTATTCGGGCCTTATTAGGATTTGTTATTTTTAAGTGTCAACAAAACACTGTATTTTATTTTCGGACTACTCGCTTACTTTAAACATAAGGGTTTGGAGCTACACTTAACAAATTGATAATAGAAACAGTGATACTCTGAGCTGAGTAGTGTTATTCTGATTTGGTTTTCTGTTTAGTGTTATGCCCGTTTAAAAGATGACAGAAGTTGTAAGTTAAAGGTACTTAAAAATATGTTTTCCGTTTTCTCTTGCGAGTGGAGGATGTTGAAACCTCGTGAGAGTCTTTTTTAGGGTTCCGTACCCAATGGGTAAAAACGGGACCCTATTACTAAGACTCCGCTGTCCGTCTGTCTGTCTGTCTGTCACCAAGCTGTATCTCATGAACCGAGATAGCTAGAATGTTAAAATTTTCACAGATGATGTATTTTTGTTGCCGCTATAACAACAAATACTAAAAACAGAATAAAATTAATATTTAAGGGGGGCTCCCATACAACAAACGTGATGTTTTGACGTTTTTTGCTCGATATTAATAACGACAACAGGTAGACAGTTGAAATTTTCACAGACGATGTATTTTTGCTGCCGCTATAACAATAAATACTAAAAACAGAATAAAATTAATATTTAAGGGGGGCTCCCATACAACAAACGTATTTTTTTGCCGTTTTTTGGTACGGAACCCTTCGTGCACGAGTCCGACTCGCACTTAGCTGGTTTTTATTCTATGAACTGTGGAATTTTATAGGCTTTGGTTTTGTCTTTGTTCTTACTGTCAATAAAATTTTTAGAAATATTGCATTAATGTTAAATAATACCAAAATACTGTAACAGTGATTCAATTAAACTAAATAATATACCGAGTTAGTGACTCGGTGTCTGTAGCTCAGCGGTCAGAGCATTGGACCAGACTTCTGAAAAGGTCGCGGATTCTATTCCCGTCCAAGAATATGATCTGGTGCGAATCATATTTTTATAAATAGCATTGTAAATGCTAAAATTAATGGTTAAAAGCAGTTGTAAAAGTGGTTGAATGCTTAATTCAACACGAATATAGCATGGTTTACGGGACCATTGAGTACTATACAACAATTTATGTACTTAACCCTTTTTATTACATAAAAAGGGGGTATCAACCCGAAAGGAGGTCAATGTACTCGTAAAACTGAACATCTTCCAACAGAAAAAAAATAAAATAAATAAAAAAAAATTGAACTCTCCATACAAAATGTTGCCGGCAAATTCAAATTTTCTATGGAGTGGTCCAATTTTTTTTTTCGATTTGAATTTTTTTTCCTGTTGGAAGGTGTTCAGATTCACGACTACATTGACCTCCTTTCGGGTTGATACCCCCTTTTTGTTACACCTTGTATATCTTTCTTCTCAGCAGAAGAATCACAGAAACTGGCAGTGATTTATATTACATAACCATTGCAAAAGTGTCCAAATTCTCACAATATGTCTCTTTTTCAACACAGTGTCCACTTCCAATTTGATGAAGAGGCAATTTTTCACGTGACACTATTCCATTCAACTGTGATTTCAGACTCTGAAAAGAAACATTACGTAACGTTGTAAGTATGACATATGAAACATTTTATTAATCGCTTGAGAAATATAGTTTACGCTGATGAATGAAGCTTTATCACAACACCAGAAACAACAGTAACAAGATTAAAAATAGGTAGGTACTTAAATAAATAGTGAATACATAAACAGGTCAGAACAGCGACGATCTATTTTGTAGATGTACAAGTTAAAACTATTATTGCCTTTTGTAGGCCCGCCATGCTCGCTGCCTGGAGGGTTTACAATGGAGTACATTAAAAAATATATTATTAATTAAGGACGCATCGAGTCTCTACTAGCGCCGCCCATCAAAAAATAACTTTATAACAAAATAACTATATGTGATGAAATTCTGAAACATAAAACCTATAAACTATTTTTGAATGCGTAGTTTTAAACGGGTAGTTTAAGGCAAAAAAAACCCAAAAGTGGCCACAATAGGCCTCTTCTTGATCTTCTTCTTGATTGTAACTACACAAATACATGTCATTTAAACCAAGAATAATCGCATAGAAAAATAGTTTGTAACTAATACTAGGTCTTATATGTTTCAGAGTCATGTTTTGTTGTATGATCTTTTTCCTGGTCGACGGCGCTAGAATTGCGAAAAAAAAAACATGTTTGTTTACATTCATGAACAACATACTATTCAAAAGAGTGATACGCTGAAATCTGGTCACGTGACACAGTTAGTGGTGCTCGCCTAGAGATTTAAATTGCAGAATGTGTCGATCGTAAGCTGATTCCGATCAACAGAGATGTACAGTGGGGAGCCGCGTCGATATAAGTAAGTATATTAATTAACGAAACATGTGACAACCACAAAAATTACACTAAGTGAGATTAGTCTAATAATAGTAATAGCCTAGATAGAGTAATAATCTAACTAGTTGCACAGTGAGCTGTAGACCTCGCGTTTGTGCTTTAAGAGGAAACACCACGGTCGAGAGAATTGAAAAAGTCCCATACAAAGTTGACAAAATCAACGTTTCGTTTTCCCCTGTTTCATCCTCCAAAACCAGACCGATTTAAATACTTTTTTCATTAAAATGTAAAGCAATGCTTTGGCTATGTTCCTATGTTTTGCTTTTTTTATATAAACTCGTCAAATTTGATTGCTAGATGGGTATTTCGAGATTAGTTCCAAACAGCACGGAAGGGTTTAAACAATGGCAATTTTTTAGGTTTTTTGATGATTAATTTCTCTTTTAATAATTAATTTATGAAAAAAAAGAAAACACAAGAACACAGCCAAACTCTTTCTTTAAATTTGAATGAAAAAAGTATTTAAATCGGTCTGGTTTTGGAGGAGAAAACAGGGGATAACGAAACGTTGATTTTGTCAACTTTGTATAGGAATTTTTCAATTCTCTCGACCGTGGTGTTTCCTCTTAAGGGCGCACCGAGCCTCCACTAGCACCGCCAATCAAGAAAAAATCATTACAACAAAATAACTACGTTTAATAGAATTCTGAAAAATATAAAGACTAGTATTAGTTATAAACTATTTTTGTATGCGTTATGTAATTTTTGAAAGAATTTCTGCCCAAGCTGAAGCAGAGACGCTTCGCACGCGCTCGGTCAGTAATTTCACTAGTTTGTGAGAATTTTCATTGATAGCACATTTCACAGAAAGCAAATACAACACTTAGAATTTTGTGTCAAGAGAGTACATTCTTTAAAATGAGCTGAGCGTAGTCACTATACAATATCTTCAGATTTGCTGTCGTATCGATTCATTATTTGTCGGTTAGCTATGATTGATGAAAAGGTTTTAATGCTTTTGTTAATTTAATTTTTTTCATTATTGTTTTCCCATCTTGCCTCCAATAGTTGAATACAGCATTTTTAATTTTCTTCCTGAGACTTAGCTTAACTAAACGACATTTTACAAACTTTCATACGTCATAGAAAAAAAATGGATAATACTTTAATATTATGCATTTCCAGTAACTCTATGTCTGGGTAACACTCGTGCAAATTGAATTTTTCACCGTGTACCCATTACTGTAGGATCAAAACGCTTCCGATTAGTAACTGATATGACTGCACCCTTTTAACAGATACCAGCCGATTCTAAATACATTTTAACATACATTCTTAAAATAGAAACATTTGCGAATTGAAAATACAGACGCATACAATATTCATGGCGTGTTTTTCAATCAGTATAGAAACAAACAAAGGGATATTTCTGTGGATTATTGAACAAGTGAAAATAAATGTTACTCTTAAATAAAGTCAGAATACAAGAGCCTGTAGAAGTATCGTTCTATGGAGTGTTATGATACCAATATCCAAGGATCAATCGTGTGTTGATTTGTTACTTGGATATTTAATTAATTAAATATAATATTTTGCATAATAAAGCCGTTATGAAACATAAAAAGATTTAAAATCAAAAACGTGATAACCACCAAAATATGTTTGCTTTGTATTACCTATCAATCCCAAGACTTAGCGCTACATTCTGGTTAAAAATAGTTTTCGGTAGCCTACTTATCTTTTGACAGTAATCCCTTCTCGACTTCTCCAACTCTTGACGATAAATGAGCCTTCTCGAATGTATTGATAGCCAAACCGATCCAAAGAGGACCGACAACTTTAAGGCTCGCGAAAAAATATCCATTGATAAAACAAAAGGAGATTTCAAGTGGGTTTTATGGCACTTTCCTGACTGAAAGTGACGCCGCAATGAATTTTATTTAATACTAGCTTCCGCCCGCGACTTCGTTCGCGTGGACATTCGAGAAAATCCTTAGGGAAATTTTAACCAGGTTAAGAAGAATTCTATGTTTTAACGTCCTGCCTCGCTAGGCAGTACGTTTGGTGTGGACGTACCCCGCTTGCGAGGCAGGGCGTTTGCCGCTTGCGGCAGGCCTCGCGCGGCCCGACATCGCACTCAGTCGCGTACGCGCTCACCCGAGGCCTGCCACGCGCGATGCACGCCCACTCCAAGCGCGCTGCCTTATAGCGAGGCAGGACGTTAAAACATAGAATACTTTTATCCTGGTTAAAGTTTCCCTAAGGATTTTCTCGAATGTCCACGCGAACGAAGTCGCGGCGGTGGCGGGCGAGCTTTGATTTTACTGCAGGCACCGCATTTTGTTTCTGAGACATTACAATAGACCTAAAATTCACGTTTTTGTTTACTTTTAGCTATTGACAATTATACTGTGCCAGATACACCAGCTAGTCGTTCTAACAGTATAATTCCCCGAAGATATTATTAAAACGAATTCATCGTTAACTTAAAATTCGTATATCTTTTGATTCATTAAACTGATTGCGATGAAATAAAAATTTAATTGGTCTGCAATATATATAGTATATTTGTATGTAAACATTATCACGATTAAGTTAGCGCATTTTACGTTATTAGCGCACAAACATACGGACAAACAGAGGGACAGACAGACAAAAATTCCAAAAATGTTAATAATGGGTTCTACTGGTTATTATGAAACACCCCAACCACTTTTTTTTTTAATATTTCTATTGTACAGACACAACTTTTCTACAGCTTTATTACTTATATGTATGTATAGTTGTACCTATTAAACAATATTATAGATTTAGGATTATTAGAAATAGTTATGTCAGTCTACAGATTGAAATAATGCCCGAATAACTAAATTTTACCACGGTTTCTCCACTTGAATGTATGCCAAAGAGAAAAACTACGTTTTTTTCTCTGAAGTTGACGCAGATTACTGCCTGTTGTCAATTTAATCGCATTGTAGGTCGCTTTCTATTACGATATTTTGGCAACTAAGTTTAACTCCCACTGTCGGTTTAAGTACTTACTAGGACAGAAAATATTCCTAGAAACCTTTCCGGATTATTACACCTCGCTACAATCCGGGTTAATTTCGGCACGCCCGCAATAGGTATGAGTTCAATTTGCACAATTAACAAATAAACATGCATGCTAGAGTTTCGCCCGGCGTAATTTGATTCGACTGTAAGTTTGTTATCACCACAGACCTTAGAACATGATAGATAGACTTTTTAGAAGGACGCTGTAGTGTTGAGCGTACATTTTGGCATAGCACAGATAATTACTATAATCTTACAACTTTAATTTAGTTCACCTCGCTGCCATGCCAATGTTCGCTTATGTGATATTCCTTTAAAGTTTTGTTTGATACTCTTATTGAATTAAAAATGGAAGCCCATACAGTGTAAGATAAGAACCCTGCGGCATCAGTTTTAAAGCAGAAGTTCGTGCCTAATTATTGCAATATTATTTATTTTGGCATTTCTTTCCATAAGTAAGTCTATGGTTAAAACATGTTGATTTGTGGTGCTGGTTCAGCTTATAAACAAATGGGATAGGATAGGATACGTAACATTTTCAGTGCACTAATGAAGTGTTCATAAACAATATGGCCAATATAAGCAAACATACAATTTGTCTTTTAACTGGTTAACTTTTCTTACTTTTTGTTTTTGAACACTAAGTGTGACTTTTAGGCACTTCAATTTCTTTAATACTACACGTTTTATTGTATCACCCCAGACAAGAATAGTTGGTAGGTACTATTTTAAAACACGCTAGAATTTTAAGTCCTTCGATCATTAATCGAAGTTAAAGTCTTATAAGTTTCAGTAGGTAAACGTCAGTCAATGCACGACAACCATTTTATCCAAGAGTGCAAGACATTATCAGAGGAGAATAATTTTCCGCCAATTGCGTCGCCCGTCACGGGTTGATAGGGAAATGAGGCATGGCTATCAGGCTGCCATCGAGCACTCATTACTGTGAGCTCTAGTTTACGATTCTCAAATGAAATGGACGGTGAGATTAGCCGGAAAACATGTTTATGCGAAAGAGCGATATGCTGTGAAATTACAAGGTTATTTTTAGTTCATTGAAAACCTCTCGTGGGGTTGATCAGGGGGTCTATTACGAAAAGTTTAATGCGATACACGCAGCTGCGTCCGTGCTTCGTTTTCATTGTTTCCTATTACAAATCACTTTCGTATGCGACATTGCGAAGTGATTACGTGAGTTTGACAGTTTCTCTCTAGCGTATCCGACATCGTTCGTTCAGTAGTCTATGGGCTACGATATACAAATTCAAAATGTTTGTTATAACTACAACCGACGAACTGCGAACGACTATCGTGGCAAAGTGACTGCTTTACGCAATTGCGTATGTTATTTTAGTAATAGACCCCCAGACCATCAAACTGAACAACTTTCATTATGGGAACAACCTTGAAATCGCGAAAAAAAAATCAGCTGTTTCATACGTTTCGGTGGAGTAGGCATTGTACTTTTGTATGGAATAGCTGATTTTCTTCGTGATTTCGAGGTTGGCCCCATAATGAAAGTTGTACAGTTTGATAGTTTGATGGTCTGATCAACCCCATGAGAGGTTTTCAATGAACTAAAAATAACCTTGTAAATTGACTTGGTTCAATATAGGTCCTCCTATTAACCCTTCGGCCGCATTCAAAAAGCACTGGTAGCGCGTGGTTTGATTAGTTTAATTTGTACATTGGTGAACCAATGGTGCCAAAGGCCCTTTTTTCAACCCCTGATAAGATAATCTGAAACTTATTAGAGCTCTTGCACGCACATATTACTGTTAGAAACATAAAACGTTTTTTTAAAATGCAATACTTTTTCGGTCTTTTGTAAAACGGTTATAATGGGGGTTTATAATGAAGATATTTAATTATTCAATACTCAAACCTACCTTTCATATAATTTGCACAATTCTAGAGTAAATAGTAATGTTTACCCTAAATATAAAACATAATAATTATTATAGCTCGTTTAGTTCACCACCTTTCCATTCTATTCTATACCTGTTATTAACTAGCCCAGATGAAAGTTAAACTTAATATAACTAAAATAAGTACTTTATTCACTTGTTAAGTTAAGGGAATTAATTAATTGGGTGAATGAAAATAATAAAGGCGACGTTGATAGGATACTGAAATACTAAACCTGGCAATGGTTTATTTTTTGGGCGACAAAATGACTAAGCGGGGGACAAACTGTGGATTACAAATATACGTAAAACGGGCGACTACATGTGGGAGATAAATAATTTGAATGAGTGACAAAATTACTAAGTGGGCGACTATTATACTAAGTAGGTAACTATATAACTGATTTAAGTTGCCCAACATGGTATTTTTGTCATCTCGATTAGGATAATAGTCACCTTTTTAAATAAAATATATGCCAAATTTTAAATGTTTTGTGTGCCCTAAGGTTGTCGCCCAAATAGTGATTTGGTCGCCCATTCTGAGTAACTAGTTACCCAATTTGTATTTTAAAGTAACCAATTTTCAACATAATTATTTAGTCGCCCTCAGTCCGTCGCCCACTTAGTATTTCAGTACGCTATATTTAGTATTATTGATACCCAAATGGGAATTTATTGTTACCCGATTAAATTACTGCCCTTAATAACAAGAAAGATAATTAAAAAGAGAGATAAATAAAAAGAGTTACTATTCTATCTTCATTGTTAATGAAAATAATATCATTGTGAATGGACAAATAAAGTTATTATTATTATTATTATTATTATTATGATATAGGTATGTGAGTAGTTGATATTATTATATCATACATCATATACCGATGATTTATATCCTATATTTAGCTAATGATGAAGATTATTTTAACTCCCTCGTATGTATGACTGCCAAACAGCCATCATATGTGTTTTAACACCAAATTACGTACTCAATGTACGTAATGCGTCAAAAACGCGCGCGTCAATTAACTGATTGAGTTTTAACGAAATTACGGCGTCATTTGCTACTGAATACTCTCGCAGTGTTGCCAACTTATCACTGATGCTACTTATTTGGTAGGTAATTTTAATTCAATATCAGATTGATTGTTTATTTATTTATTATTATAAGTACAGCCACATGGCAAACATTAACACATTGATTACAACATAATTAAAATAATTTCTGATGCCTGCCACAATAACGGCGTACGTAGCATTCCCAATTGAATATTAGTCACAGAAACAAATAGGTAATCAAAGCACTAAAATAATAATTGTAAGTCAGTAGGTAAATAACATTTTATAATAATTTCTAAAATCAAGATAAAACAGTAAATTTTTAAATTAGATTAAAATGCATTGAATAAATTTAATTGACTTTTAAGGAATCGATAAAATTAGATTGGATTGATTTAATATGAAATAAAATTAAAAATAAAAATAAAATGAAATGAAAATTGATTTGATTAAATTGATTGGAATATAATAAAATGCATTAAAATAAGTAAAGTAAAAATAAGTAAATTAGGTATGAAATAGGTAAAGTATTATATGGCAATTAAAGATTTCCGGTAAGAAGGATAAGACTTCCGGTGATTAAAATAGCTACACGTATTATCGTTTGCTCCAGTAAAACATAAACAGATAAGGCGTAATAGTGCATAAAAACAAGTAAATACCACACATATCTTCACAGCGGCCACAATAGCATCAAGGTACGCAAACAATATTCACTGATTGAGGGTTTATCACATCGAAATTCATCAAAATAACTTTGAAATTTTGCCAAGAGCGTTACACTTGTCTCCATAACGAAAATCATTTTTGAAAATGAGCCAATTAGAAAGTTAAAAGAAAGTAAAACTCCGCCTCCAAGTACTACGCACTTCCGAGTTAACTGATTGACAACAGCACAGCTGACGTCTTTGACATATATCACACTTGACAAGTGACACCTGTCTTACGTTCAGAAATTGCAGTTAGAAGCGCTGCGTTCCGTCACATGCAGAAAAATTTCAACTTGGTAGCGTAATAAAAAAATCTAAAGTTCTTAACAACGGTCGCAAGATGTCGTTGCCGGTAACGTGTCAAGTATGCAAACAAACAGTTGAACAGAAAAAAACACTACTATGTTCCACATGCAAAAATGCATTTGAGTTTGACTGTATCGGATACTCAGAAAAGTTACACCTTTTAAAAGACCTAGAATCAAGAAAGAAATGGATGTGTGGAACTTGTGAAGAAGCGAACGTTAAATCTTTCTTTGTAACAACTAGGAAAAAACTTCCCTCACAAAAATCAGGTGGAAAAAACATACAGACCGTGACAACACCACCGCAATCTACCCCTAGGAACACATCGTGTCATTCTGACTCGCAAATACTTACCCAAAACAATATTTCTTCGGATGTATCACCCTCTTTATCGGACCAAGTTTTAGCCAGAAGTATGGAATATTCAGTTACGGATATAGTCGCAGTCCAAGAATTGAAAGACAATATTAATCAACTGCAGTTACAACTCGCTAGTTCACATAATGAAATGGAAAATTATATTTTAGAAAATAACAACTTACGCAAACAAAACGCTAAACTAATACAAGAAAATAACTTTTTAAAATCATTATGCCAATCACCAATAAGTAGTAAACGCACGACTAACAGTGTTAAAAAGAAACCGAAACAGAACTTAATGGATAAAAATAATTTAGATACACGCAAGCCATTTAGTTCGCCAGAAAAAGATAAACATAATAACAAAAACTGTGATTACGACATGACATCACTCCTGCAGCGTATTAGTGATTTGAATCGTTGTTTGTTAGAAGCCCAATCAGAAATAAAAACACTTACTGAACAAATTCAGACCCTAGAGAAGAATCTGCGTAGCACCTCGACTCCAAACTATTGTCCTCAAATACCACCTACGTATACGCCAGAAAAAGATGGAAGAAGGATTTTAATATATGGATCTCAACAGTGCGTCGGTCTGTCGTCTGCACTGATACGATCAAGAGAAAACACTATGTATGAAAAATATCGTATCACATCTCAGACAAAGCCCTTCGCGTTAGCTGCAAATATTTTAGAAGACCTGCAAAACGTAAATTTAAACCCTGGTGACAAACTAGTGTTAGGTATAGGTGAAAATGACTACGACTTGAACATTTTAGTATCACAATTACGTAATTTATTAATTAGATATAAGGATAATGACGTTATTATATTGAATTCATTTAAAAATATGTATATAAATGTATATGAACTAAATAATAATTTTCAAAAAATCTGCAATAATTATAAAAATAGCCATTTTGTAACAATCGGACATCATACAATTTTTGACATGTGTAACTCAATAAATTTTAAAATTGACTGCATTGACTACGAGAAAAAATATCTCGATGCAAGTAAGTTGAGAGGTTTGATGGAGCGCAGTAATCCAGTGACCCGCGATAAAATTCGTAATAAATATCAAAAAGGTACAATCCCTTATTACTTTGCACAAGTTGAGTCAGCACGTGTCCCCGCCTGTAAATCTGATACAAAAAAAATGCCTACAGCCACAAAACGTACTATTACTGACTACTTCCCTAAACAAAATAAGAAAGAGCTTTTTCGTGACCCAAATGTCGAATAAGACCAAACAGAATTTTTTTATATTCCATCAAAATATAGCAAGTATTATTTCAAAACAAGAGATACTAGAATTAACGTTGGAAGAATTACGGGAATCGGATAAAAAAACCCAATGTTGTATGTTTATCCGAAACGTTTCTGACAGCTAATCGTAATAAATACGTCAAGTTAGCCGATTATGAATTAGCAACAGCATTTTGTAGAGACAAGCAAAGGGGTGGCACCTGTATACTTGTCGAACGAAACATAGCCTATGCAGAACTAACGTTCCTAAAAAATCATTCTGCCCAACTAACATTCGAAGCTAGTGGTATTTACATTCCGTCTCAAAAAATGATAATAATCTGTCTCTACAGAACACCCAAGTCTGATCCAACTATATTCCTTGACAAATTGGACCAGCTTCTACATGAAATATGTAGGCGCTACAAGAGACACACAAACATTGTTATTGCAGGTGATTTTAACATTAACACCTTAAAATCAGGAAATATGGTCAACGATTTAAAAGATTTATGTAGTAATTATAAATTGAAAATTCATATCAATTCACCGACTCGTAAAGAATCCTGCATCGATCATATTTTAAGTATCATCAAAGACGCAACTGCTACTGTATTGCCCCTTTACTTGTCGGATCATGATACGGCCCAACTATTAACTTTTCCAGTAGAAAAAATCAATGCCAAGCCAAAGTCACATTTTGTTTATAAAAAAGATTATTGCTTCGAGAATATAAAAAAATTTAAGGAATGCCTAAATAGCTTATCATGGTCGGAAATATACAATGAAAATAGTCTAAACGTAGCATTTGATAAATTTTATGATACACTACGGCTTTTCTACGATTTATGTTTCCCGACTATAAGAATTAAAATAAATAATATGAATATTAAAAAACAAAAATGGATTAGCCGAGGTCTTAAAGTTAGCTGTAAAACCAAAAGATTCTTGCGCTATAGTTATTACAAGAATAAGACCTCTACAAATAAAGAAAAATATTTGACTTACTCTAACTTATTAAACAAGTGTATTTACAATTCACAAAAAATGGCTAATATTAATTTCATAAATAATAATAAAAACAAATGTAAAGCGACATGGTCAGTAATACATGATCAAATATCAAATAATATCATTGACAAAAATATAAATAAATTGAATATTAATAATAAGACATTAACGGATCCAACTGACATTGCTAACGCTTTCAACAATTACTTTATTAATTTGACGAATACACAAACAAACAATAATAAATCTTGCCAAAAACCTAAAACAATAGCAAATTCTGTGTATTTAAATCCAGTGACAGCTCACGAAGTAAAAAAAGAAATTATGAGTCTGAAAAATACTAATGCCGAGGGCCATGATGGATTTAGTACAAAAATATTAAAAGAATGCGCCACAGAACTAGCCTGTATACTGGCTCATTTAATAAATCTATCCTTCTCCACAGGAACTTTCCCTGAAAAATTAAAACTATCATTAGTTAAGCCTCTTTACAAAAAAGGGGTTAAAGATGATGTCGATAACTATCGACCTATCACGCTAATACCAATACTTTCTAAGGTATTTGAAAAATGCATGTTAAAAAGATTGATTGATTTTTGTTCAAAATATAATATAATAACAAATGAGCAATATGGATTCCAAAAGAATAAATCTACAACCCTAGCTACTTTTGAACTTATGCGTACTGTACTAACAAGTCTTAACAAAAAATACTTGACAACAGGGGTATTCATCGACATGTCAAAGGCGTTCGATTACGTTGACCACAAACTTCTCTTTAAAAAATTGGAATATCTCGGAATCAGAGGTCCCGCATTAGCATGGATAATATCCTACATGAGTGGTCGACGACAATGCGTTGTTATCGACAAAATAGTGGAAAATGAAATGCGGTCTTTCCCATCAGACTTCAGGGAGACTTCACGTGGAGTTCCACAAGGGAGCGTATTAGGGCCTGTTTTATTTTTACTTTATATAAATGACATTACTCAAATAATTGACCATAAATGTATTCTATTTGCTGACGATATATCAATCATAATAACATCCAATGACTCTATACGTAAACACGAATCTGACATCAATAATACGATTGACACCATGATAAACTGGTTAAATACAATTAATTTAAAAATAAATCTTAATAAATCATATTATTTACAATTCAATAAATCCAAGCATAAAAAATATAATTTTACATTGAATGTCACAAAAATAAAAGAAGTCTCTCATCTAAAATTTCTAGGAATAACTTTAGACGAAGACTTAGCTTGGAAAATACACATAGATAATATATGCAGTCGAATAAATCAGTTTGTATACGCACTAAAACGAGTAAGAAATGTAACGAATAGGAAAACTGCTATCATATCATATCGCGCTTATGTAGAATCAGTTCTACGTTACGGGCTCATACTGTGGGGCAACAGTACTGATAAAAATAGGGCGTTCATTGCCCAAAAGAAATGTATCAGGGCTATATGTGGGATTCCGCCGGACCAATCTTGCAAACCTCTGTTTAAAAGTCTCGGATTGCTGCCGCTACCATCCCTCTACATTTACGAGATAGCTGTTTTCGTCCATAAGCACATGACATTATTCGTGAGATCTAATAATGAGAGACTTAGATATCCACATAGACTAATAATAAATGATGTCCCACGATCGAAAAAATATTCAAAAAGTTGCTTAGTCATGTGTATCAAAATATACAATAAAATCCCAAAAAATCTGAAGATACTTAGCACAAGTAATTTTAAAAATAGATTGTTCAAATGGCTTATGGAACAAAACTTTTATGATGTTCAATCATTTTTTGACATGAAAACAGATTGTATGTACTAAAAATTATTTAAATGCTTATTGACATCGAATTGTATTTAATTTAATATTTTTTTTAGATTGTTAATTTCTATTACTTAAGTACCCATATTTGCATGCTACTTTAATTACTAGCAAAACATGTGATCTACAAACAACTGTAACAACTTTTTACCATGTTTTAAGCAAATAATCTATTGACTATTGACTATTGATTGTCAAATGATAATGAACAATTTGCGATTAGCTCTAAGTTGCTTCAACATAATCGCCGATAATGGGGTTGGCAACGCAAAGCTAATTGTAGATGCCGCTGCGTACGCTTGTTCTTAAGACAGTAGACGTTCAGAACAAATGTATGGGAAAATAGGTATTTATTTTGTGGTATTTTTTTACCGAAAAAGACCCATTGACCCAAAATGAATATAAAAGACTATTCTACAATGCAAATGCCGGAATTGAAAGCCAAATTAAGACGTTTTTATTCTTAAAGAATTTATATTTTTTTTCTATGTTCAGATTTTTCGGAAAGTGCCAACATTTTTAAAGCCTATTACACAGAATTTAATCATTTTAAAGCAAAAAAAAACTATTTTTTAAAGTAAAAATCCTTTGTTTTCATGGAACAAGCGTACGCAGCGCCATTTTGACAGTTGCCTTCCCCATTGGCGCTGCTGCCGAGACGGTGTGATCCTTAATTATATTTTAAGGCCTAAACTACTAAACCTATTTTGTTGAATTTTAGTAAAGAGGTAGATTGGATCGCCCTTTCATGGGACGTCCTTTCTTTAAAATTTGTATTCAGTATTGTGTACACCTTAGAGTAAGACGCGCTTCTGTCCCAGTGATTTATGATATGCTGTTAATGTTTGATATATGTTTTCTTGTTTTGTACATAATTAAACATATTAAATAAATAAAAACCGGTCAAGAGCGAGTCGGACTCGCACACCGAGGGTTCCGTACAATCATAAATATATTTGGATATATTATTTTAGGACAGTCTTTAAAAAAGTAGGGTAAACGGCAGACAGGTGGAAGGGTGAACAGGCGGACAGTTAATTTACAAATGCTGCTTATGGTGACTGAAAAACGTTTCAGCCAGTCCACATTGCAAAATGTTTATATTACTAGTCCATCAGCCATTTTAATGTCCCCACTGCTGGGGCACAGGCCTTCCTTATGGGTGGATAAGGAGGACGGGCCATTAACCCACCACGCGGGCCCAATGCGGATTGGTGGGTGTTAACGACTGCAAATGCAGCCGGGACCAACGGCTTAACGTGCCTTCCGAAGCACGGAGGAGCTCGAGATAATAAATTTTTGGTCACCCATCCCATGGCCGAATCTTGCGAACGTTGCTTAACCTCCACAATCGCTGGTCCAGGCGCTAAACCACTGCGCCACCGAGCTCCTCGTTATTATTATATAACTATATTACTAAGTAGGAACTTATTCTTCGTTTATTCGTTCGGCAAATAGTATAGGTAATTATATTAGAACCAGCCACCAATTTATTATTGTAGTGTTAGGTTGCGCCATCTCTTGACCGATAGTGGAACTATTTTTGTCCCTTAGGTTAGCATGCTTAGGACAGCGCCATCTGTTGACTGGTAGTGAAACGAAAAAATTTTTGGTTTGTTTTTTGAATTTCTAAAGAAGTGTGTTATATTGAGACATCGTTTTATTTTTCCTGTAATCTTTACATAAACTACTATCACATAGAATTATTTCAGATTTTTCTCTTTGCAAACTTCGGAGATAAGGGGGAGGGAACGGTATTTTTTTTTTAGATTTTTCATCATAAGTCGAAAACTATGCGGCCTAAGAAAAAAAAAAAATTGTTTTAAAATGTGCAAATAGCGCTCTTTTATATGATACCCCACATGCCCTAGTCACCTCACTTAAAATTTTTAAGACCCCTTTTCAGTCCCTGTTGTAAAAAAAATATTAATTTTATTATTTCTTTCTTATTTGCATAAAAATAGTTGGGCAAATGTCATCTTAAACTATTCCAAATTTCAAGTTGATACCATTAGTAGTTCTCGAGATATCCAGCTGTGACAGACAGACAGACAGACAGACAGACAGACAGACAGACTGAGTCACACCATAAGGGTTCCTTTTTTACCATTTTGGTACAGAACCTTAAAAAGAATATTGAAGATAGTAAATAATATATAGGGAATGAAAGTAAAGAAGTCTCAGGTATATAATCAAATACCTAGGTATATGTATTGTAATTTAAAGATTAATTTATTAACAGAACATCGCATTTCCATTAACCTAGAAGAATATAAAACACGTGATATAAATGTCTCGTATTAATGAGAATATTAAATGAATAAATTACCCTTTGTATTTGCCGTATCCTCGCAAAGATGTAATAAGTTTTATCTAGTTTCAGTTCAGCTATATAAGCTACATTAATAATATTTTACGATGCTTTAATATTCATACTAGTAAACTATTAATTATTATTTCAGAGTTTTACTATTTTTCATTTGAAAGTAGAAAACAAAGGAGTCGTACCGTGTGAAATCAGTCGAATCGAAAGGATTGACAATTTATACAGCTCGTTCAGATAAAGACCAAAACCATTTTTTTATCTCAGAGTCTCAGACCAAATAAAAAAAGTAAGACGGAGTCTTCCGAACAAAGCGGTAAGGCCTGTAAAACTACAACTTGGCAGTGTATATACACAGTTCACGCACACACTTGTAACGAAACTACTCCTTGGCTTTCCATATAAAACCCTGCCGCCCGGCCCCCGCCCGCCCCCTTGTACGTACACATGTACCATCAAAAACTGGCCTCACTTCATTGTTCGCAACGCTCCATCTTACTTTTTTATTTGATCTGAGCTCAGAGTCGAAAAACAAAACAAGAGGGGTTAAATTGCCGAATTTTTCTCACACATAGAGGTTTTCATATTCTATGATGTTGAAGATGCTTGTTACTGATCTCTACTTGATGTTACTTGTTATTATTTCGAAATATGATCATAACGGCCCACTATCAGCAATAAAAATAATTCTGTTTTTTTTTTCCTGCACGTTAAAAAAAGACATCTTAAAAGTGACTCCTTTTTTCGTAAGCGGAAATGACCACTTCATCATATCAGCCGCACGACACCCACGGCTGGCTATAGGCCTCCTCTAAGGATCTCCACGACGATCGGTCCTGCGCTGCCCGCATCCAGTGGCTTCCCGTGACCTTCACCCTCACGTCGTCGGTCCACCTTATCGGGGGCCTACCTACCCACGGAGCATCGTCCGGTGCGCGGTCGCCTTTCCGAACCTTTCCGCCCCAAAGGCCATCAGTTCTTCTCGCTATGTGTCCTGCCCATTGCCACTTCAGCTGAGCAATCCTTCGAGCGATGTCGGTTACTTTAGTTCTCCTGCGGATCTCCTCGTTTCTGATTCGATCACGCAGGGAAACGCCAAGCATGGCTCCCTCCATTGCACGCTGGGTGACCTTGAGCCTCCTTATGAGACCCATATAGCGACCACGTTTCACTGCCGTAAGTCATCACTGGCAACACACACTGTTCATAGAATTTCGTCTTGAGACACTGAGGTAAGTCGGATGCAAATGAATATAAGGTTCTTGGTCGGATGCAAGAACCTTATAGAATATGAATATAAGGTTCTTGGTCGGATGCCATGATTTTTCGAAACTTCCCGAATGCTGCCCACCCGAGTTGGATTCGACGAGAGATCTCTTTCTCAAAGTTGGACTTACCTAACTGAACTGCCTGTCCTAGGTATACATAATATTCAACAACTTCAAGTGTAGTGTTCCCAAAATGAACTGGAGAGGGTACAACATGGGCATGACCACTTAATTCGTTGTAACTTAGGCGATGTTTTTTTTTCACATAACACTTGTGGCATTAGTTAGCTGAGTGTTTAAACATTTGTGCATAAAAGTTTTAAAGCAATAGCTTTCATGGTTGTTAAATAAATCAAGAAAATGTTAGTATGGTAAATGCGAATCTTTTAAAATTCTCCATACCAAACGGCCATTTTATACTTTAACCCTTAGAGCATTAATACTTGGTTAAATGCTCTAAGCTTTAACCTTAATATTATAAAAACTAAATAAAAAACATTCTTTTGACTAATTTTAAAAGGCAAACTTTCTTAATGTCAATGAAGACATTGACATTTTAAAAGTTTGGCAACTCACTGCTCATTTGTTTTTAGTATACTTCTTAAAATTAAATAATGCAGCAGCGTTAAATCTAAACCATCTAATGCCTCATTTTCTTTACTTAATCTGCAGGCTAGTAATTAAAAAAATACTGGATTTGTGAGGAATAAGAACTGCTTTCAGCGTTTAATTGCTGCTCTGCGACAACAAAACGTTGAAACATAATTTCGTTAGCACTCGACCACGTATTGTCTGGGCCTTGTAATTAAAACTGTTTTCCGGATTTACTGGACGTATCTAGAAATTTTAGAGTTCAACGGCCATTGAGATTTACATGTAACAGATTTTGATGTGATAGGACTTTTTTTATTCTTCTTTAATTCACTTAACAAATCCTTAGGAAATAATTTTGAAACTTCGTTTAGAAAAATAAATAATTTAAGTTGGCACCTAGTATGTTTATCGGTGTGGGGAAAATAGTACATTACAGCCGAGAACGAGAAGCTAGCATTTGCATTGTCGAGGATGGTTTGAAGCCCGACTTGTTTAGTATAATACTTTTCTCAAGAAATGCGAGGATATAAAATCTTACCAAAGTAAGCATCTTAGTAAAAATGTGACTTTTAAATTGGTTCGTGTGTGGCCATGTTAAATGAAAAGTCATTCAGCCATAAAGTTTTTAAAAGTAATGGATGCATTCCAGCAGGCTAATCCCCAAGTGATCAATCACCACAGTACATACATTTTAACCATGTAAATATCCGTGTTAGGGTCGTATAACAGAATCAAACCCAAACTCAAATATCTGCTTGAGTTAGGGTAGGGATGGGGCCAAGAACCCATAGAATATGAATATAAGATTCTTGGATGGGGCTATATGCGATGAATAGAGTTTGATTCTGTAGTACAAGTACAAAGGTTCAATTTTATTGCTTTCTATGGTTAAAGTGTAATCTTGCTGGAATGCACCAAATACTGGCTGATGACTTCTACCGTTTTGAATTTAGAATCCTACTTTCCGCACTAGTGCGGGAAGTAAGTATTGCATTTAATTTCCGCACTGAATTTCAAATTTAGAATGTGATGAACTAGACCTCTACTTGCGGAATTGTGGAATGCCTCGCATTCCTTTTTCAAATGGAATTAATTCATTTCAGAGCATAAGTGAGAAAAGCTATTTTTGATACCCTGCAATAAAAAAACCTAAGTAGGTACCTATATTTTTTCGTAATTGTTTTTGGTGCTCCAAAATCCTATGTGACAGGTGTTTTAAAAAAACTTTTCGAAATCTTTCACATCACATAAATACTGTACTTTTTTAACTGTTCCTGGCGTACGTCTAATACTTAGTTGTGTCTCACAAATGTTTTATTGGTCTCACACAATATTTACCTTGTTTATTAATGTAATACCTTATTGACTCCGACGACGTCGACAGCTTAATTTTCTTTTCACATTTGTTGCTTTACAATTAATGTGACGAGACGTCACATTTCTAAAACAATTACGTACCTACTAAGGACATGAAACAGTATTCTATCAACAAGAACAATATCTTAGCAAATATTGTGAGTAATTCAAACAGTTATTTCTGTGAAGTGTTAGTAAAGCGGAGTACTGTACACTGGTTGATTAAATCTTTTGTCAAATATATGCACACGTTTAATTTTTGCGTGTATGCGCAAGAGATTTGTTTTGGAACTCGATTAAACTTTCCCTCGATATATGAGCAAGCACCAAATGAAGGTGTTGGATTAAGTGAAAAACACTTACAAGCTCCACACATTTTATCGTTCATACACCAACTTCTTTGTGGGAGTGTTTGGCGCCATTTTGTAGAGTTCAGTTCGGTGGCTGTTTCAATAGGCAATCTGCATCAATTTTTTTTATATCAAAATCAAAAGTATAATGCGTGAGATGATATATATCATTTCGTCAAAAACCGCCATCGGCTCGTTAGGACCCTGTACAAACTGGTAACTATATAACAAAATCAACTGTAATATTAAAACTTTTCTCTTGCGTTTTTTTGTAGTGATATAACTACCTGAAGTTAGCACGCAGCAGCAACCGCCGAAAACGCTCTATACAAAACGGTCATGATTTGTAACGTCACATTCAGTCACGCTTCAGGTGTGTTTATTATGGAGTTAGCCAAGAATTTTCAATTAGTACATATGTGTCATACAAAATATTATTTATTATTTGATACTAGCTGATGCCCGCGACTTCGTACGCGTGGACTTTATGACTTCAGCGTATGCATATAAATGAACTAAAGTTGTTACATAAGAAAATACTTGTAGCAGTGTTATGGTTCTGCATCAGGTGTTCCAGATCTTCGATTTTTATACCTCAACAAAAAATGCTCATCATGCTGAACAACTTTTGCAAAGATGTATTTTTTATATTTTGTATAGTTTGGCTGGACTATTATGGTTCTGCATCAGGTGTTCCAGATCTTTGATTTTTGTACCTTAACAAAAAATGCTCATCAGGCTGAACAACTTTTGCTTAGGTGTCATTTTTATATTTTGTATAGTTTAGCTGGACCATTATGGTTCTGCATCAGGTGTTCCAGATCTTCGATTTTCATACCTCAACAAAAATGCTCATCAGGCTGAACAACTTTTGCTAAGGTGTCATTTTTATATTTCTAATAGTTTAGCTGGACCATTATGGTTCTGCATCAGGTGTTCCAGATCTTTGATTTCTATACCTCAACACAAAATGCTCAGCAGACTGAGCAACTTTTGCTAAGGTGTAATTTTTATATTTCTAATAGTTTAGCTGGACCATTATGGTTCTGCATCAGGTGTTCCAGATCTTCGATTTCTATACCTCTACAAAAAATGCTGATCAGGTTGAACAGCTTCTGTAAAGGCGTCATTTTTATATTCCTTATAGTTTGGTGGGTCCATTACGGTTCTGCATCAGGTGTTCCATTTTCCAAAATCAATTATACCCTATACTATGCCCAGGCTTAACAGCTATATAACAAAAAAAGTTTTATTCGAATCCATTCAGTATTTCCGGAGATTAGCGTGTTCAAACAGACAAACAGACATACTTTTTTTTTCAAATCTTACTCTATTACTATGTCTCCATCGCCCCAGATATTTTTTTTTAAATATATGTAATGTACAGACACACGTTTTTTACTGTTTTATTATATGTAAGGATTATATCAGACTGTTAAGTGCATTATATCCGAAAATGAAAAAAAAAACGTTATTTTCCCCTGATTTTATGGTGTGATAAAACTAAAATAATACATTATTTTATTTATTTTTCTGTTCCATCATGTTTTTATACATTTGCGCAGCGATCAAGCTCAAATTTATCAAAATCGGTGACTTATGCATATTCCCTATTATTTGCAAACTGATTCATTTGCATTTTTCATCTTAATATTGGTGTAATTTTGTGTTACAAGTGTCTACGCAACTGAATGTGGATCCATTTAAATAGGCTCTATTTAAATGAGAGGACTGAGAGACTAAAGGTCACAGCACACTATAACGGCACCGCAACTGCACAGCAACAGCACGGCGTCACCTCGAATTTAGGCTACGGCTAGCCGCCAGCGTGCCGTAAGCACGCGGTCGGCGCGCCGTAAGCGCGCGGACGGCACGCCGTCCGCGAGGTGTAAGCTATTTTGCATAATATGATGTTGTTTCGCTGGCGACTCGGAATCACAGCGCGCTGTTAGCACGCGGTCGGCACGCGGTAAGCACGCGGTCGGCGCGCGGTCCGCTCGCTTGCGGCGAGCCGGCGGCGAGTCGAGTCGTATGGTAGCGGTAAGCGCGCCGACCAGTGGCCCGCCGTTGGCTTTTTCTTATTGACATTATAAAATATATTTTACGACACATGATTTAAAGCTCTAATTTGAATGACAAATTAATTGCTGGGTTGGAGCGGTGCTGTTGCGGTGCCGTTATATGTGCCATGACCTTAAGAGGAAAAAAAATAACACAAAATGTAAAAATTGTATCAAAACATTTTTGGCGGGCGTAGCTCAGGAATCCATTCTGCTGTCACTCCCGCGGTACTTTTGCGAAGACGAATTTTATTTTATTTTTTGAATTTTTTCACGCATCCAATAATTTTGAAACTTTTTTCTATTAATAACGGAGCCTTCGGAGCTTATTACTGCCTATAAAAAACTCTAGTTTAATAATTTTCAGACATTTCCCATTCTCATGCTCTTTTATTAATGGGTGTAATTTAGCCCAAATATCCACTTTTCAATACTACGAGGAGCCCTTAACGAATTTGTGTAAATGGCATTAAACAGTAAAAGCTCTCTGACGGTCGTTATTATTAAATACTGTGTTCATTGTCAACGAAATAAAAAACAAATCCTTTTTATTTTGCCTTTTTTGCCAAATAGAATATTGGAGCTCCGAAATACATGTGATGTTCTGGAAATAAAACGACAAAAATATCCCATTTGTGATATAGGTAATGAAAGTTGTAATAATATAATATGCTTTTTGAAATGTGTTACAGCTGATTATCATTAATTCATACAATGCCATACTTCCAGAACTTTATGAATAAAATACAAACAAACAATGGTATTTAACATAATAAGTGTTTAACCTTTTCTTAAACCAGGCTTAAAACTGTGGATCCGTGATTAACTTAACCCAACGAGACTAAGATTGCTCCAACAATAGCTTTCTTCGCAATTCCTTTAAATAATAACCAGTTTAACTCCTTTTTAGGGTTGACACTTTTATAAAATTCTTAATTTTTATATGAAACCTTTGTGAAACAAAATTTCAAAATATGTGCTGAACCCATTGGGCTAAAGGCAGGGACCTAGACTTACTGAAATTACTTAGGTGAAATTTTCAGATAGTATATCCCGGTCGAGTTAACTCGGCACGTCATGCCAGTAGCGTTAGTACATTTGTTAGCGGTAATTTATCGATAATCTATCAAAATCTTTAAAAAAATTGACAACGGTGGCGTGAAGAAAGGAGAAAACGAAGGGGGTCTATCGTGCTTCAGGTGCCGAGTTAACTCGACCGGGTAGTACCTATATATGAACTTATTACATTAATTATTTAATAATAATTTATGTAATAAGTTTTCTTTGGGAAATGTTGTTTATAATCTAAAACAACAGTTTTAGACACTACTCACCCTTAGAAAGATAGGACCCCTACCTAAAACCTTGTCCAGAAAGGGCGAATACGCCGCGAATTTACATGCGATTTTGGTTACACTGCCTTTGATTGCAGGACATGCGATATTGCATTCAATTTTGCATGCCTTGAGGAAAGCGTAAGAGGAAAAGATAGCGCAGTCAGCGTGCGCTATTTATTGCGTCAGATGAAAGTGAAAGAGAACGGGAAAGAGATCGTATGAAGATACATCTTTCCCCTTACTCAAATGGCCAACATTCTATGTGGTTGAACGCTACACTTACTATTAAAGCTTTAAAATAAGCAGTAAACTATAAAATTACTTTACCTATGCTTGTCAATTCCATACAATACATCAAACTCTGGGATTTACATACATTTGCGACATGGGATTTAATCGTCTATTGCTATATTTAAGCTTTCATATTAAGCGTAGCGTTCAAACGTATAGAATGTTGGCCATTTGAGTAGGGGGCTTATCATATTAATACGCTAATTTTAAGAAAACAGCAACCTTACACAGCCCTAGTGTACAGTCGTATGCAAGCTTGTCTAAAGGGTTTTGGTTAAAGAACCTTTTGTCCAAATTTGAACACAAACAAAGAGCAAGATCAACACTCGATTACTAAATACTCCAAGTATGAACCTTTGCTTTGTTAATGTTTATTTGAAAGGAAACTACTGATATTATTATTTAATTTATTCCACAGATAACATTATACCTACTAGTAATTGATTAATTTAGTCAACACATCGTAATTTAGTATTAAAATGATATTCAATAACATTATCACCTTCACACAAAGTAAGTAAATTATGGTACTCAAGATTTTATTTAAAACTGAAACTTTTATTTTCGTATAATATTATGCGATAGCCATTTTGCAATGCAAATGTACGAGTACTAAAGCTCTTTTATACAGTTGTTGTATATACTATATCAACTACTTATTCCCTCATTTGTCGTAATGACCACAATGTGAGTGTTCAGTAACATAACGGTCGACCCACGACTTTTTCAATTGTAAAGGAATAAGCGGAAAGCGGTGAGCGGAAGAAATTTTACTGTCATCGTCGCACATATTTTGTGTAACCCTGTGGGATGAATGAAATGTCATTCGAAAACATCAACCTCTCAATTGTAATTAAGTAAACATCACAAAGAATTAGTACTAGAATCAAATATTAGTAAGGTAGCGCCCACACACATATTAAATTTAGAAGTATGAGCATAATTATGAGGCCGCCCACCGAGTATTTATTAACTGACAGCGAGTATCTCGCAATTCTTTTTTCTCTATCTCAAACTACTTCTTTTACTACCAGTCTTGGTAGAGTCAAGTATTATTGGTGGTAGGATTTTCTCAAATCCGCCTGAATAGTTACACCATCTTACCTTAGTCTGACACCATAACATTATTTAACATCGCTGTGTTCCAGAAGAAAGAGGTAGTATCACAGAATATATAATAGTGCTAGTTAATATTGCCAGCTCCTCAGTGGCCGAGGACTCCGGGTGAAGTGCGCTTTCACCTTCCGGCCTTGTCAATACAAGATGAAGGCAAAACACTGCCGCGATGTGAAGAAATAAAATGCTTTTCACTGTTTATAAAAGAGGAAAAAACATAACATTGGTTTCCATTACAGAGCTCTAAAACCAAATTACCGTTCTCCGCTCCGCTTACCGCTCAGCTACCAACCGCGTCTCCGCCGAAATGTCTAAATTACCGCTGCCGAATAAAGATAGGTGCGTTTAGGTTAATGGCCGCCACTCGGCTTAATGTACAGGGATTGCTCGGATAATCTCAACATTAAATAAGGTAACATCACTCTTCTGAAAAATATTCTCAAAAACATCAGCTGTTGTTCGTTACTGTTTTAAACATTTTTTTTTCAGTGCAAACTCTCTGAATTTGTTCAACGCAAATTTATCGCTAAGCATTTCGTTCACTCGTTCGTTTTTTAAATCGACATTTAACAATCATCATCATCATCATATCAGCCGCACGATACCCACTGCTGGGTATAAGCCTCCCTCAAGGATCTCCATGACGATCGGTCCTGCGCTGCCCTCATCCAGTGGCTTCCCGCGACCTTCTCCAGATCGTCGGTCCGCCTTGTCGGGGGCCTACCCGCGGAGCGTCGTCCGGTGCGCGGTCGCCATTCAAGAACCTTTCCTCCCAAACGGCCATCATCGGTTCTTCTCGCTATGTGTCCAGCCCACTGCCGCTTCAGCTGAGCAATCCTTCGAGCGATGTCGGTTACTTCAGTTCGCCTGCGGATCTCCCCATTTCTGATTCGATCACGCAGGGAAACGCCGAGCATGGATCTCTCCATTGCACGCTGGGTGACCTTGAGCCTCCTTATGAGACCCATAGTTAGCGACCACGTTTCACTGCCGTAAGTCATCATTGGCAACACACACTGGTTATAGACTTTCGTCTTGAGACACTGAGGTAAATCAAACACGAAGATTTCTCGAAGCTTCCCGAATGCTGCCCATCCGAGTTGGATTCGACGAGAGATCTCTTTCTCGAAGTTCGGCTTACCTAACTGGACAGCCTGTCCTAGGTATACATAATGGTTAACAACTTCAAGTGAAGTGTTCCCAACGTGAACTGGAGCGGGCACAACATGGGCATTTGACATGATTTTTGTCTTATCCATGTTCATTCTGAGACCCACTCTTTGGGAAGCACTACGGAGATCTTCGAGCATTGTGTTCAGGTCTTCGAAGGTCTTAGCTATAAGAACTATATCATCGGCAAAACGAAGGTGTGTTAAGTACTGGCCATTAATGTTGATGCCGAGTCCTTTCCTAAGAGCTTAAAGATGTCCTGCAAGCCAGCTGTGAACAGTTTCGGAGAAATAACATCTCCTTGTCTCTCACCTCGCTGCAGTTGGATAGGATTTGTGCTCTGGTTCTGTACTCGGACCGACATGGTGGCATTTTGGTATAAATACCTCGATATACCTGTAGTCTACTTGGCCTCTCTGGAGAGACTGCAGCACCGCCCAGGTTTCAATCGAATCAAAGGCTTTCTCATAGCCCACGAACGCCAAGCAAAGTGTCAAATTATACTCCTCGGTCTTCTGTATAACCTGCCGCAGCGTATGGATGTGGTCTATGGTGCTAAAGCCTTTTCGGAATCCGGCTTGTTCGGGAGGTTGGAAGTCGTCGAACCTGCGAGCTAGACGATTCGTAAGGACTCTCGAAAACAACTTATAGACATGGCTCAGATGTGAAATGGGTCTGTAGTTCTTTAAGAGGGACTTGTCACCCTTTTTAAAGAACAAAATCACCTTACTTATATTCCATGCCCTCGGCATTCTCAGCTAACAATGGTTCCAAGTAAATCATTAGGAATAGGTAATAGGTACCTACATAATTTGATGGTTTTGGATAACCTGCCCCCCTATTCAAATGACCAACTTTCTATTCGTTCGCCTATTCGAAGTTTAAAATAAGAAAGAAAATATTAACGTGTCGTAAACTTCACAATTTCATACAAAACAACAATAATCTATGTGGTTAAGTAAGTTTTGCTTAAAATTGTCTAATGCTTATTTTGAATTTATAAGATTTAAGTTAGCAAACGAATAGATTAATAGGTAAATATTGGAATCAAAATCCATTGACCGTGCGTCCTGTAGGGTCACCAATGTCCCTAGAGGAATTCTTTTGCTATGCATTTCCATTTATATTGATACGAAGTGCACCATTCTTGGAGCATGTATGAAATATTTAAACGTTATAGTTCTTGTTTGAACACAGTTGGTGAGTGTAAAAATTACATTTTCAACACATTTGCTCGTAAAGTGACCCCTAATACATCGCTTTCAGGGCCATAAAGCGAGCTATAACAAACGCGTGCAATAATATATAAAACACTAGTTGGTTATAGAATTATCCCTACAAAGTTAGATAAGTACCTTACTGCAAGTTCTATGCGAGTAAACAGAGCATTCCCAATTTAACCGGGTTAAACAGTTATTTTTTAGTAACAACAAAGAGGTTTTATGCCACTGAAAATTTATATATTTTTTTGGAATAAATAAATGTGTAAGTCCTTAATTAAGTGAAACAAATATTTATTATTATCAAATTATTCATAATTCACAATATTTTGTTATAAAATATTAAAATATTTGCATTTTATCACTTGAAATTATAATTTGAAGTGGCTGTATGCTCACTCACCCCTTTGTTCGCAACATATTCTTGCATTTGGCGTGTGAAAAAAAAAAACAAAAAAAACCTGCGCGCCTTTTCCCATCATAATTATCATATTTTGTTTTTGTCGTATTTGTTGTTGTGTGTTAAATTACTTTGTTTTTTCCTCGCAAATGTGTTGAAAAACGTCGTATAAAACTCGTTAGCTCTTGCTTATTGCACACTCGGCTGAGTTCACATAAATTTTAGATTATCAGTAAAAAAACCGGTCAAGAGCGAGTCGGACTCGCGCACCGAGGGTTCCGTACCATCATAATTGCACCATCAAACCACACTGCAGAGTAGAATAATAAAATTAGTATTGCAGTTTTAGGTTAGCGCCATCTCTTGACCGATAGTGGAACCAATATTAACTTTTTAAGAAATTTGATAATTTCTAAAAAAGTATGTTATATTGAGACATCGTTTTATTATTCCTGTAATCTTTATATAAACTGCTATCACATAGAATTATTTAAGATTTTTCTCTTTGCTAACTTCGGAGATAAGGGGGGGAACGGTATTTTTTTTTACATTTTTTACCATAAGTCGAAAACTATGCGGCCTAAAACAAAAAGAAAAAATGATTCAAAACGTGCAAATTCTTTCATATGATATCCCACATGCCCTAGTAGCTCCACTTCAAATTTTTAAGACCCCTTTTCAGTCCCTGTTGTAAAAAAGATATTTATTATTTTTATTATTTCTTATTTGAAAAATAGTTGGGCAAATGTCACCTTAAACTGTTCCAAATTTCAAATTGATACCATTTGTAGTTCTCGAGATATCCAGCTGTGACAGACAGACAGACAGACAGACAGACTGAGTCACACCATAAGGGTTCCTTTTTTAGCATTTTAGTATGGAACCCTAAAAAGAATTTATTTAAATAAGAAAGACCAATTTCTAGAAATATTTGGTTATTCTAAAAATATATTTACTTAGGCCAATGCAATATTTTTAAAACAAAAATAGTGCCCATCTTTTACTCAGACAAAATTTTTCTTAATGATTAAGAGAAATATTTTTCAAGGCTTATTTAAACACTAGCGGCCGCCCGCGGTTTCACCCGCGTGGTTCCCGTTCCCGTGCGAATATCGGGATAAAAAGTATTATATGTTTTAATCCAGGCTATCTACTATATCTGTGCCAAATTTCAACCAAATCCGTGCTGTAGTTTTTGCGTGATTGAAGAACAAACATCCAAACATCCAAACCCACAAACTTTCACATTTATAATATTATATTTAAACATATATCAATTAAATTGACTTAATTTTAATCAAGAAATGTCCATCTTCTTGCATCAAATTAAAATTATCTTAAATCAACTACAATTTACTTGGATTTAGAATTACCTTTTTCAAAAAATCATTTTCTTCTATTATGATAAAGTTTATTGTTAATGAAGTACATAATATTTAATTTAAGATAAAATATGTGCTTATTATATATTTTTTCTTTTTAGGTCTAGCATAAGAAATTATACAATTGAGTAAACATTTACTTCTTAGACTTTAACTTTTAGACATGCAATTTTGGCCCAAAATAATTTAATAATTAGTTGGAGTACGAATTTAATATATTTAAGAAATTTATTTAACAAAAACAAAATTTTATTTCTTGTTCTCGTCACCGCGGGTCACCGCGGTGTTAAGATTCTTATCTAGTTCTTTAAGTAGTCGCAATTAATTTTATTTTATCAAGCTCAATTGGGTTTGTTGCCTCTTCTGGGTGTCGCGTCCTACTTGGAATGGCTTCCTTTCCGGACTCCACTCCTCTTTCGAGCACGTTTACCTTGATTTTTTGTAGACCGCGCCCATTTTGTTATTTTGGGACAGAAAAGTCTATACTTTTAAAATCATTTAGGTAATAAACTTTTGGAAGGAAGTCATCGGTGTTCTCCAATTATCTCCACTTAATATATACAACAACAAAATATACATCTTCATTCAATACACAAAATCTCAATTTTTCATTTAATTTTTTTCATCAAAATCAGTAATTACTTAGGCCAATTAAACATTTACTTAATACGAGTAAAATTAATTTACTCTAAGTAATAGTTTAAAAGAGATATAGAAGATTCTTCGTATCAAGAATATATTAACTTGACTGTACAAAATAACAGTGTCTTAAATGAAACAACACGTGTCTTGGAATAAATGTATTATTCTTGTAACAACAAAAAAATTTTAAGAGATTTTTTTACTATTACGAAGAAATATTTGTCTAGCGTCTATAGGGAGAGGATCACTTTCTTGGATTCAATGAATATCCAAATCAATTTGTCTTTTTATAAGAAATCTGTTTTTACCGTGATTAGGTACTTTACTTCCTTTGGTTAAGGTAGCTGTGCTCGGTTCTCAGTGCTCAATATTCATGAATATTCATGTAGAAAATGTTTGCCTTTCTTACATTGCAACCGTTCAGGACTCGAACCCGACAGAAAGAGTGCTAGCAATTTAACCAGCAAGGACTAATGTTTTTGATTCATTTCTAATTGAATGGACGAAATGAAAAACACAACTGCGATATTGTGGTACTAACCATTTATTAGGAAAAACATGTCTATAGCATTTCGTAACAGTCAATCTACATTTCCTTACATGTATGTTGATGGTAAACTTATGTTTAATTCTAACATGAAGCCGTAACAATGCATTAAACTTTGAATACATATCAGGTACTGAAGTGAAAAGAAACAGTTGAAATTATATAAAGAATTTTATACAATAAAATACACATTCTCAGTTCACATAATATTTAACCAGCCTTAGGAAAATATTTTGAGTTTATCTACATAAAGTTTTAAATATATTTTTTTCACTTAAAGTACCTAATTGACAAGAAATATTTTCTCCATATAGTATATTTTGGATAAAGGTTTTCAGAAAATTATACAATTCAGCAAAGAGCTTGTTTATTGTTATCTAAGAAATAGTTACGAGACAAGTTTTCAAAGGAATCGCCGTTGAATTTCATACATTCACAAATTCATAACAACTCTGCAATATTGTTTGCGTCACCCGTCATAAAAGTATTATATGACGTATAATTTTCAAACATTTGGACCCAATTTAGGGGTCATGGATTCGAAAGGGTAAAAAGCTTTAGAGAACTCTCATATAGTACGACGTATAAATAACAACCTTTTTCATTCCAATTCAAATAAATTGACACTTTAAAAGTGCTGTTTCAACGTAGATTGTTTTGTAAAAAATATTGAAATGAAATTACTTTGTGCAAGAACAACAAATGCAAAGTTTTCTTCTTATGTTTTAACCAGGAAGCAGTTTTTTTTATTTAATTTAAACAAACAACATAAAAACAAGCTCTTTGTGCGTATTCATTGATGCTTCATCTACTTATATTTAACACTGCTGTTTAGGTTTCATATTTTACAAGTTATCAATTATATACGAATCGTCGTTGTTTTGCTGTGACCTTCTGAAGTTATCCACCTGTAAATAAAAAATAAATAAATTTTAAAAAATATTAAAAATATGACCCCTGCAAAACGAACTAAAATTGTCATCGGGGAATATTTTAGGCAAGGTAGACGTAGTTTTTATTTCACATATTTTAGTCACAAATTATTATAGCTTTGCTCAACACGGCCTTTCAATTGATGCCCATATCGTAATATGAAAAATTAAAATCATATTTTAAAATGGCGTCGCACAATCGCTATTATTTTTGTTTTTTTATATAGCCAGTGTCACTTGGGATGATATAAGAATTCTAACGACACCCCATATAATACATCCAAATCCGTTAAGTAATTTCGAAGTTATGGTGGAATAACCCACATACACACATACATACATAAACCGCTTGAACACATTATATTTCTTTGGGCAGTCATGTAAAAGTAAAGTTTAGATTGATGTTTCTGTAACAATAAAAAGTTAGGAAATTCATTTTCCTTTTACAGAGATTCTCTAAAATTTTCTAAAAAAGCCATAGCTGCCCCGATCCATACCATGAATTGCATTATTATTGACAGTGCTAGTTAGTTTCTATGAGCTCCATAAGCATTGATATGTATTGTATGCTTAAGTTAAGATCTTCACTTACTAACCAATGGCGTATATAGCATTTTCATTCTCTATCTACACTCTAGGGACTCTAAATTATTTTGTAATTAGCCCAAACTGAATAGACGATTCCAGTGTGACGTCACATAATGGTGGAGTTTGACATTTCAGGTAAAAAAAACAACTGAAGAAAGCAAGTTTCTCTTCTTAAGACATGGAATTACACCCAGAATCAAAACAAAACGGCATCGCTCTGAAGTGGGCGTAGATCACTGTCTTATTGTAAGTAGCTACTTGGTAGTAAGTTTAGTTTATACCGCGTATAACATATTTGCTCGTAAAGGGTCTCTTATTACACCAATTTCAATATCGTATTGTATCTCATTACGAACTTGTGCGGTAATGTAAAGTAAAAAGCACGGTTTCCTTGATAAACCGTGCGTTTTACTTTACATTACCGTACGGTTTATCAAGATGCTTCGTCTAAAACGAACGGTACTTTTTTAAATCTTAGCAAAGAGTTTTTATGTCAGAAAAGAGGTCAACATTTTATGAATAAATTTAACTTTGGGTGATAAAATATAATAAATGAACATTTAATTATTTAATTTAATTAATTTTTACAATAAATTACAATTATTTATCTGTAACAAAAATACAAAAATATTAATTTACTTTATTAGTAATACTGGCTGTTTTTTAATGCCTTTGCCTTAAAAAAAGCGCTGATGAGCGCGCGCATAGCTAATTTAAACAAGTAAAAATGATTCCACGCGCTTTTTTTGCTTTATTGTTTTTATTTGAAAATGTCATCAAGTAGTGATGAATTTAGTAATTCGACACCGCCAGAAGTCTCAGAGGCAGCGAAAAAGGCTACTTTAAGCCTCTTGCCCAAAAAATTTACCGATAGATACTTACAAGCGTATCAAAATTTCATCATAATATGGAAGACAAGCAAAGGTGCAAAGTCCGAGTTTTATTTATTTTCTCGCAAATATGTTATAAAACGTCGTATGACATACGTGCGCTTTGATAATTACCGCACTTATATCATAATGTACTATTATACCACTCAATCCTAGCAATCTTTTATTTAATAATTTATCACCGCCTTGTTATTTTCACTATTATTCGTAACACCAAAATAACTCAATAATTCGATAACAAAGCAGAAGTGCCAACGTTCTCGTGATTGTTTTTACACAAATTTACGTCACAGCTTCCACGGTCAATTCTCACCCATTGCCTGACGATGTTCCGAAGCTTAAACTTGGCTGCTTCCCTGGCGCTGTCCTCGCGGTCGTAAATACCTGCCAAAATCATAACACAACTTTGAACAGTTGGAAATGTCAGATTTAGAGAACTATTTTGAAGAGGTGAATATCTAGAATAGGGGTGTCAAAGTTACGGCCCGCGGGCCGCATCCGGCCCGCAACCTATCTCAATACGGCCCGCGTCTAGAATCTATCCAGTGAGGATTTTAGACGGCATTCGATGCCACTACCTATTGTAACATAACAAAATATGAGACCTCAGATATCTGGATCTTCAACCTCAAGATAACTCCTTTGTATTACCTTTGTATGAAAATAAAGATTTTAATTTAGTATGTGTTTGAGTTTTTAATTGTGAGTCTGTCCCGCTAACACACACTTAACTAAAAAATGGCTCTTATGAAAAATCAGTTTGACACCCTTGATCTAGAAGGCAATTTCATAGTTTAATCACAGAATAGTATTATTATCTATTGTGTTTTATGCTGGTATCATTATTTATTTTGCGGTTTTATAGTTAGTCTAGAAGTATTGCATAATAAATGATGACATGGTCAACAAATATAGAGGTAGGTAAATAATTTTAAAGAGCGTCGTTGCCGGTGCTCTATTATATGAAACATTGCATGAAATAATTCATTTTACTTGAGATGACATTCGATTTCGACAATAAAACTTAATTTTGTGTATAATCACAGAATAGATAATATAATACTACGTACAGAAAGGACACTCCCCGCCCCGCCCCCACCCCGCGAGTTCGTATACCGAATCGTATGCTCGTTTAGTCCTGTTTGTCAACTGTCAACTTATTTTGATATTCAAAGTAATGCGTCGTAACTGTATTTACCAAAAAGTGCGAATTATGAATTGAACGCCGCTTAAACAGTACAAACTGCACGGTAGCCCTAGACTTACACATTTCACACACAGCTGCACGTGCACAAAAACGTCATATGAAGTCATCTGTTTAAAATAGCGCTGTTATATGGAGTGTCCGGGACATATAAATAGAATGTCAAAGAACAACAATGTCAATAAACAGGTGATCCGAAAAACGATTCATACATTTTATATGAGATACGTAAAATATGACTTATATTCATAAAATATGACTATAATATGGCAAAGGAAATTAATAAACTATGTTCCATACTGTTTTCTTCGTCGATAAACGAATAAATGTAGCGAAATTTGGTTTTAAAGAAATGTGTGGCAATATCTTATTTACCTGTGAAAAGTGTGATTACTTGGATTGTTTCTTTTTGTCACATCACAATTACTTAGAGCACAAGACCCCATAGCTCCACGATACCTTTATTTTATATTCTAATTAAGATTAACAAATATTTTAAACAAACTGTGATTGCTCATTTGCTAAGCGGGACGCTAGGGGCTCTTACTGTAAAATATGTTGGAACATATCACTTGATCCTATGTCCCTTTTTACCTAGACCGTGTCCGTATGATGGTAACATAGACATAGAAAAATTTCGCTACGCTCAAGAATATTAACTTTATGGATGGTAACTACTCTTTTCCACGCTTTGTTGGTCTTCTTGAGCGCAGCGAAAATTTTTCTATGTCGTCTATGGTCCGGGATGTGTAATAATCTCTTGTCACTGTCAAAGATTCGCTCTTAACTAGCGTTGTAGTTTGTTCATGCATTTAGCCTTTACCTCGTCAACCACTGAAGTTTGTGCAAAGGCACTTAATTATGTTTGCAGTTTGTTGTTATTAACTATTGTAGCTGACGATGTCTGGTACTTGTACTTGAACGACCGTGTAGCTAGTTGTAGAGGTCTTAATTATTTTAAAGTTTCACAAGGTAACGGAAACATAATCGTCGATGTACGATTTAGTCATCCGTGGAGCTTAGATCACTGTCTTTGTACACGTAGTGGGGGTAAACAGGAGTGTAGTGATGGAGTCTCCTCTTACCCCGATTGACGAAAACTCTAGGGAGCCTTTTTTTAAGAACTAAAGGGTTTCAACTAGCTTTGTCGCCAGAATTATATTCATTTCTATATATCACAGGAATGATGTCATTACCAGCAGGTAGTAAATTTCTGTACCCTAAGTGAGGGTACACGGGTTGTAGTGGGATCTCTTCTTTGCTCCATTAAGCGATGAAACTCTAATAAGGTCTTCTAGCAAGAACAAAAATGGTTCAAACCTCTATTATCGCAAGAATGGTACTCACCACCATCTCTCACTGGGATGATGTCGTCACCAGCAGGTAGTAAGCTGCTGTACTCTGAGTGAGGGTACACGGGTCGTAGTGGGATCTTCTCTTTGCTCCATTAAGCGATGAAAGTCTAATAAAATCTTCTAGCAAAAACAAAAGTGGTTCAAACCTTTTTTATCGCAAGAAAGGTACTCATCACCATCTCTCACTGGGATGATGTCGTCACCAGCATGTAGTAAATTGTGGGATCTCCTCTTCTTCATTAAGCGATGAAGGTCTAATAAAATCTTCTAGCAAGAACAAAAATAGTTCAAGCCTCTTTTATCGCAAGAATGGTACTCACCACCATCTCTCACTGGGATGATATCGTAAGCAGCATATAGTAAATTGCTGTGCCCTGAGTGGGGGTACACGAGATGCGGTGGGGTTTTTTCTTTGCTCCATTAGGCGATGAAAGTCTAATAGAATCTTCTAGCTCGAACAAAAGTGATTCAAACCTCTTTTATCGCAAGAAATGTACTCACCACCATCTCTCACTGGAATGATGTCGTCACCAGCAGGTAGTAAATTGCTGTACCCTGAGTGGGGGTACACGGGGTGTGGTGGGGTCTCCTCTTGCCCCAGTTGGCGGCGAAGCTCAGCAGTTGTCTAAAGTAAATAAAGATATTATACTTTGTTAGAACGCGTTGTTTTTTAAGAAAAAATGCATCTTCTTCAACCATTTTATTTAATATTTACGCTATAAGAGCACTTGTAAACCCAATGCAGATTGGTGGGCAACCGGGACTAGCACCAAGGAGCTCAAGATATAACAATATACAAGGTTATTTTTAGTTTAAATACAAAACTTCTCGTGGGGTTGATCAGACCATCAAACTGAACAACTTTCATTACGGGACCAACCTCGAAATTACGATAAAAAAAATTAGCTGTTTCATACAAAAGTACAATCCTACTCCATCGAAATGTATGAAACAGCTGATTTTTTTCGCGATTTCAAGGTTGGTCCCATAATGAAAGTTGTTCAGTTTGATGGTCTGATCAACAGCACGAGAGGTTTTGTATAAACTAAAAATAACCTTGTATACAAGATTCCTCAGTGATGAGGATTCCGGGAGTAGTGCGCTTCCACCTTCGGCCTTATCGTCACTTAACATCAGATGAGATGAAGGCAGGCACTATCCCGTTATTGATAGAAAAAGTGAATATTTTTTTAGAATATTTTTTAATAATAATTATGCAATATATGTTCAAAGTGATTATCAGATATGCTGGTAAATGTACTTTTGTACAGTTACAATATTGTAGTAACAACATAACATCTATTGTAGATACTAAATAGTTAGTTCAAGGGGGAACACCCCTTCCACATAACACACATTTAAGTAGTAGGTACGCGCAAATCAACATGAGTCAAGTCTTTAATTACAATTTCCCTTGGAAGAATTAACCACAATTTTCTGAGGCCTGAACAGGGTCTGAAGGATTTATTAGTAAAAACATAGCAAATGTAATTAAGATAAGTGTGAACGCAAATATTACGGGCTTATGGTAAAGCGATATTTCAAGGAAAGGAACTTAAATTTTAGTAAACAACTTAATTTGGGTAATATGAAAACCTATTTCTGTCTGGTTATCTTGTTTATGATTTCAATTATTACAAAAGTACCTATAAATAACTAGACTACTAATATCCAAAGTACTTTTTCCAGTGAATTTGGAAGTCATCGGTTTTATCTAAGCTTATATCATTTCGAATTTAATGTAAAAATGCTGCCAGTGTCTCTAATATTACGATTCGGAAGACTTTGCCTCAACGCATATATTTTTTTCTTTTTTTACAGTGACAACTGTTTCAATCTAAGCAGTTCTAGTACCTACTATAGTAAAGTAACTAAATAATGAAATAGAATACATATTCAATATCTAATATTAACATCTAAATCATAGCATCAAATCATTTATGCCCGTACCTAAATTCAAACACGGGACTTTTGAACCTATGTAGAGTAAATATACATTTACATCTACATTTTCTTTACATATGTATATTGATGTATCAATTATTATACAAATTAAACAATACTCTCCTTTTTTGGACAGACGTGTAAAAACTGCCTCTGTACGATACAATATTAAACTAAACTGTGAATATTTCCAGAAAATACTCAAACATTGATGGCAAACTTAAAATAATCCGTCATGAAACCAAAGTTTAATTCCGACGCAGTCAAACGAATGGCTTAGTTAGAGCAACAACATACCAAAACGTAAATTATTGACAAAATGGGAACTGGATACATGGATAAGCTTGTCATTGATATGTTTCAATTATTTTTATTCGTCATCCGTAGAGGTGATGGTGTGCTCAGAATAAATTATAAAGATTTAGGTATAAACAGAAATTGATAAATCGACTTTCGGTTGCAATTGCGTTGTCAGTGAAATTATTTAGCCAACTCTAGTAATTCATTACTTTCTTCTTTTTAACAATAACAGTTTCTTGTTTAACAGCAATAAAACGTTGTAAAGTTTAAAACACTGATTTTAAGTTATAAAATTAACTATTCCACAGCTGCCTACTTAAATTGGAAGGGAGAATAACCAAGCTTTTCACCCCTTTTTGTCAAAAAATGATCTTTAAACTGAACTTACGTCCATAACACCGGCGTCACCAGATCGTTTGCCGTGTCCTCCGAAGCAAGAGTGGCCGAAAGCGGAACATCCACCTGTGGACATAAATAAACATTTAAATAAATTAAGTAGATAGTTAGTTATTAGTTAGTGGCGACCGCGCTCCGGACAGTGGGTAGGCCCCTGACAAAGTGGACCGACTATCTGAAGGTCGCGGTGCGCCGCTGGATGCGGACAGCGTAGGATCGCTGTGGAGATCCATGGGGGAGGCCTATGCCCAGCAGTGGGTGTCGTGCGGCTGATATGATGATAATGGTGATGATGATTAGGTAGTTAAAATACACAGGAGTAGCATCAAACAGAGAAAGTCAATATCTCCCTCCATAATATTTGAAAAAACATCCAGCCGTCAATAACGCTGTAAAAGCATGCAAAGTGATACAACCATAGTGTTACAACTTTACAACCACGTAACTCAGTATTTTGCCTCATAAGATTAAAAAATAACAAGTTAACTTTTACGCGGCAAAAGTAAATACTGAGAGTTAAGGATACAGTAAATCCATTGCCGTCGAATTCCTGTGTTCACTATTGTTATTTAAAAGAGATAGGTATGCCATTTTTACATTTCAACTCTTTGACACAATCGGACATCCAGTCGACAATGCAAAACAGAAACTAAAAATATATTTCCGTACTGAGAATACACTTTTATGACGAATACATCCAATTGTCTGACCCTTCAATAGGCGACTCTATCGGGACATAGGCTCGATGACGTTGCCACTATATTTGTGTCAAAGCAGACAATATCTTTGTAAATATACTAGAAATTGTGCTGTAATAATTTATAGATTCAATCGCCCAAGGCTATAATTTCATGACTAGTGAAAATCGTTTTTGCATTTTGGCGAAAATCTCCTTGGAATTTTACATTTTGACAACAGAGTTGCTGTCAAATTAAAACCTGAGTAAATTTAAGTTAACTAGAAGATTAATAATGGCCATAATATCTGTATCATATTTTGCTACAAAGAAACGTTTAGCTTAACAATTGCATCCGTAATATAAAAGTAGACAAAATAGCGTAGTTTTTACTGCGTAACAAAAGTTTATCTCCAAACTGGAACATATTCGAGTTACCGTCAATTTTAGCTTTTGCAACTGAGTTTAGGGCAAATTTTAACAAAAATTTTAACATTTTGTCCGTTTTTAATCTGTTTAAGCGTGGTTTAGGCCGACTGGCCGACATTAAAAGCTGTTTTGTTTCAGGCAAGGTGTAGCGGCGACGATAATGGCATTTGAAAATGTGAACCTTTGTCATATTCAAGATAACGAAAGTGTAATTATTTAAGTACTCGGATAAAAAATGCTATTATTTTGATAATGGTGTCGATTCGGTTGGCAACGACTTAATTAAAGTGACAGGACTAAACTAAAATTAGTTTTCCATATTTTTCTTTCTGTAAGTATCAAAAAGACAAGAACAGAAGGCTAAAATTAAGTTTTGTCCTATTTCAATTTAGTTAAGTCGTGCTAACCGAATCGACACGAATAAATTAGTATATTAAATAATATTAGTAGTAATTAATAGTTTGATCTTGAGACGAGATGAGATGGTAGAAACCATTACGTAAGATCAAACTTTTCGAGACAATACATCATGCTACGAGTATTATGACCAAAGTAAGGAAACAAAAAAAAAATTTTTTTTGGAGGAGCTCGATGGTGCAGTGGTTTAGCGCCTGGCCCAGCGATTGCGGAGGTTAAGCAAGTTTCGCAAGGGTCGGTCATAGGATGGGTGACCAAAAATTTATTATCTCGGGCTTCTCCGTGCTTCGGAAGGCACGTTAAGCCGTTGGTCCCGGCCTCCCGGGTGCATTTGCAGTCGTTAACACCCACCAATTCGCATTGGGCCCGCGTGGTGGGTTATGGCCCATCCTCCTTATCCACCCATAAGGAAGGCCTGTGCCCCAGCAGTGGGGACATCAAAAATGGCTGATGCCAAGGAAACAAATTGATTTTTGTTTTGACGCTCTCATCGTGACCCAAAATAAGTCACAGGTATTCCCGATCAAAATCGCAGCGTATACCTACCCAGATTTGCCCAATTAGAGGTCAGGATAGCGACGTCACAGTAAAATCTGACTATCGACGCGTGACGCGCAACAAATATTGCATCTGCCAGATCGGATTAGTTTTAACGAACTTGTGTACCTTTGATATAATCTAGTCTGTGGTATGTCAAGTCATAGCCTTAAGAGTTTAGAGATTCAAATAATTGAAATAGAATTTTCTACAATATGAACCACGCACTATATACGGGGTCAAAATTTTGTTGGTATGAAGTTAAATCAAATTGTATTAATTAACAGATGTATTTGTAGTATACCAACCTCCTGTCGAGGTAATTGGCAAGTTGACTATTTTTTTATTTTATGTTACATAAATTACCCCTAAAAAAACCGGCCAAGTGCGTGTTGGGCCACGCGCAGTAGGGTTCCGTAGGTACATTATACCATACCATATTTTAATACCGCTATCATTTTTCGTCTGAAAAAATAACTTTGTTTTTCACAATGTTTGTATGAATGACAAAGTTATATTTGCGGTTTTGGAAAATGTACTATATCTCGAAAACTAATTACTGTATCTCGTTCAAAACAATTTTCGTTGAAAGTGTTTATTAAGATCTATAGTTTGTATTTTTTTAGATTTTTCACCCTCTTACTTTAAAAGTTAAAGGGGGGGGGGGGACACACATTTTACCACTTTGGCGGCATATATTTTTCAAACGGTTGACTTAAAAAAAAAATAGTTTTAGAAACCTCAATGTCATTTTTAAAGACCTATCTATAGACACCCCACAAGTATTGGTTTGATGAAAAAAAATATTTTCAGTTTCAGTTCTATGTATGGGGGGCTCCCCTTAATCTTTTATTTTTTTTTATTTTTGTATAAAAATCGTAAAGCGGTTTACAGAATACACATGCCTACTAAGTTTCAACTATGTAGTCCTAATACTTTTGGAATAAAGTGGCTGTGACATACGGACGGACAGACAGACAGACAGACAGACAGACAGACAGACATGACGAATCTATAAGGGTTCCGTTTTTTGCCATTTTGGCTACGGAACCCTAAAAAGAAACATTTGTATAAGAATTATTACGCTAGCATGAAAATTGCCCGAGATATCACAGTTTGAAATGCACAAAATTGGACTCACCCGAAAACACTCCATACTAACGGCTACCGAGTAATGACGTCACGCCTTCCTACGTTGTATGCAACGCGTAGGAAATTTGTTCGGCAGCTAAATTAAATATTGTGTTTATCAAAATGGTTTCTTTGACAAATTTGCTATAAATTTTACGGACTAAATAAATGTATTATTTATTTTAACAAATTTTATTCTTTTTAAATGGACTTGTCCACCCAACTTTGAAGGGTCATAAAACAAATAATATGCAATATATAAAACCAAGAGGTATACAAGCTACTTCAAAAGTTTGATATGTTTACGATTTTTATTAGTATTTCGTTATTTTATTCATAAGTCAACATCCCTATTCAATAATAACTTTGGCATCAATAGGAACTGACATTGCTTGATATTCTTCCCATAGTTAAATCATCATGGTATAACAAGTGAACATACCTATTTATTTATTTTTATATGAAGAATAACACTGTTTTAAAGTGCTTCTTCTTTTTGTATAATAAAGCCAATAATCAGAAGTTCTCCCAGCAAAGTCTCCTTTAAGAAGAAAGTTCATGCCTTATTGTATTTATTTCTATTTAACTTAAGGTACCGCCTTCATTGATATCTGTTTTCTAAAGGTTAACTGGGAAAAAATCATATCCGCCTTTTGTAACATTTGTTTTATAAATGTAAAATAAAGAGTGATAAATAAAAAATAAAAAAACTAATACCAAACACAAGTAATCGGATGTTGAATTGAACGCTCATTAATTCAGATTCGCTCTAACGCTTATGTCACCTTTTGTATCTCGTCAGCTTAATTACTATAACACATTAAGTATTATAAACACGCTCACCACTTGTAACTTAGGCTGTAATTCCACTTGCCACATATTAGGGTTGGTGTACAAACTTCGATTTATTGGCTAAGGGTTTCTTGTGTAACTTGTCGACCTCTGGCTGGCGACACACGCTGGCACTAGTTTTGTTGGAACTAGTAACTATGTAGTATTTACAGGAATGAAAATTTATTTTATTTATTTATTTATTTATCATAATTAAACGGGCTTATGCCCAATTACATAATTATGCTTACTAATCAAAATTAACAATATCACATTGAGATAGAAATAATTTCGCATCGTCAACAAATACATCGAAATCAGGGTAAGCTGACAAGAGTGTGTTAAGTGCGTTTTGCATACGACAAAGTGGGGACTGTGCCCGTGCCACTGTGCGACACAGGGGTGTTGCAAAAAGCCGGTGTTTACGATTAGAACGAATACGCAAATACTTATCTGGTACATACAAGCGGGACAAGTGTTCGACACACTCAGGTGAATCCATACATCCACGCAATATCATTGTAGCTGTAATTACTTCCGATCGCGCCCTTCTTACCTCCAACGAGTTCATTCCCAACATTCCTAGTAAGAATTTTGTAGGGTACAGAAAGGGATAATAACCATAAATTCTTTTGTAATAATATCTAAGAAAAGCCTTCTGTACCTTTTCCAGCATTAGCCTGTACTTGGCTTCATGAGGATTCCATATGCAAGAGCTAGACTCCAGTGAACTTCTTACAAGACTATAGAAAAGAAGTTTAATGACGTCGTGATTTTGAAAGTCCCGTAAGTTTCGCAAGATAAATCCTAAACGGCTGAAACAGCTCCGGACAACGAGTGATATATGAACATTGAAAGTTAGAGAACAATCGAAAGTTACACCCAGGTCTTTAATATAGTCTGTGCGAGCGATGACATTGTTATCTAAGGTATAGTTAAATTTTGTAGGGTTGTGCTTACGAGTGAAAGACATCACGAAACATTTATCGGTATTGAACTCCATCTCATTCCTTTTACTCCATTCCTGTAAGGTGTCAATATCATTTTGAATACGCTCACAGTCTCTCTCGTCTCTGACATCTGCGAATAACTTTAGATCGTCAGCATAAAGTAGACACTTGGCGTAGCTAAGGACCCTCCATACGTCGTTTATCATTAGTAAAAACAACAGTGGCCCAAGAACGGACCCCTGAGTCACTCCAGAAGCAGTGGGATAACAATGTGATACATAGCATCCATAACGCACGTACTGCTGCCGATCCCTGCAATAATCTGTTAATAAACGTATAAGTTTAGGAGAAAAACCAAATGCGTCGAGCTTCGATAGAAGAATTTTGCAGTTGACTCTATCAAATGCCTTACGATAGTCAAAATACAAGACATCCACCTGTCCACCCTTGTCCATCGTATTCGATATGTTCTCGACCAAAGTCAGTAGATTCGTGTTCACAGATCTCTTTGGTCTAAAACCATGCTGTTCATTGCAGAGATACGGTTGAACTTGTCTTAAGAGAACGCCGTGAAGAAGAATCTCAAACACTTTAGCAGATGCAGAGAGTATTGCAATAGGTCGATGCTCTTCAACTAGCGACTTGTTATTGCCTTTGGGAATTGGAGTCACACGAGCTTTTTTCCAAGCTGGAGGGTAAACACCGTGTTGCACGATCAAATTTATTAGGTGACAAAGAGGGACGGCGAAGGTTTTTTTACAACTTTTCAAGAGATCTGTGGGTACTCCATCTGGGCCTACAGACGAGGTAGACTTTAGCTTATCGATCGAACGCTCGACATCTGCAACAGAGAAATTGTCTACATTTATGTATGCGCAAGTGGAAACGATGTCGGAATCCAAAGAGAACGAATCAGGACACGAAGCCTCATCCACGTATACACTAGCAAAATGAATGAGTATCTTGTGTCCTGAATGCATTAACTGGGTACGATAATAACTTAGTTAGTTAACTGCTGTGATACTGGCAATGGAATAGGTGCATATTCTGATGTAACAGTGCAGTTGTTATTCTTATTCTAAGTTTCGTTGGTGACTTGTAATCTTGTGATCACGACCTAAAATATTATACTTAGTTAAATTATATCAGATCTTGAAGAATCTGTCCTGTTTTTTTATCCGATTAAAAATTAATCGAAGTGCCACAAACTACATAGCTCTGTCCACATTCATAAAAATAACAATATTCCGTCCTTTATAAACGAATATAAAAATAAACAATAGGTTTCCAAAAAATTTCAATAGATGAGGGGAATGGGGCTGACCAATAGGCCAGCCCTAGCTTTCCATTTCGAATTTATCTGTAAAACTAACTTATTGCTAATTTTTAGGGTTCCGTAGCCTAAATGGCAAAAAACGGAACCCTTATAGATTCGTCATGTCTGTCTGTCTGTCTGTCCGTATGTCACAGCCACTTTATTCCGAAAGTATTAAGACTACACAGTTGAAACTTGGTAGGTAGATGTATTCTATTAACCGCTTAACGAATTTAATACAAAAATAAGAAAAATAAAAGATTAAGGGGGGGCTCCCCATACATGGAACTGAAACTGAAAAAAAAATTTTTCTTCAAACCAACACGTGTTGGGAGTCTATAGATAGGTCTTTAAAAATGACATTGAAGTTTTTAAGACAACTTTTTCTCAAAGTCAACCGTTTGAAAGATATACACAGCCAAAGTGGTAAAATGTGTCCCCCCCCCTTTAACTTTTGAAATAAGAGAGTGAAAAATCTAAAAAATATATATGTTGTAGATCTTAATAAACACTTTCAACCAAAATTAATTTGAACAAGATATAGTAATTAGTTTTCGAGATATAGCACATTTTCCAAAACCGCAAATATAACTTTGTCATTCATACCAACACTGAAAAACAAAGTTATTTTTCCAGACGAAAAATGATAGGTGATATTAAATATGGTACGGTATAAGGTAACTACGGAACCCTATGGCGCGTGGCTCGACACGCACTTGGCCGGTTTTTTACTATTAAATTAGGTACTTAAAATTAGCGTACAAACAAAAAGAAAGTTTGCCGTAATGATTTGCTAATATGATAGAAAAAATTCACCTATAAATTTCGCATCTCATGTTTTTATCTACTTATAAAATAAAATACCTACTTGGAGTGGGCACATCGAGGAGTCCCAAAAAGGGCCGGACTCAAAACAATAAGCATAAAATGTAATGTACTGGACCCAAGTTCTTTCCTTCCGGAAAGGACTGAAGTTTAAAGTAACTTGATAATTATGAGGCTTTTAAGATGAAGCCATTTTGATAGGCGTGAGTCTTGAGATCGTCAAATTATTACTCGCAATAATGTATACGTAGTTTAGTATAAAAGTTAGTTAAATATGTACAGTACAAGAAGATAAAATTGTTGTAATAAATGTGTTATGTGTAATAAGTGTTCCGGCAGTTAGAGGTAAGATAGCCAGTATTCCGGGTGTAGTGCGCTTCCACCTCCGGCCTTATTGTCATTTAACATTAGGTGAGATGAAGGCCAAGCCAGGCACTATCTCGTTGTGTATAAAAAAAAGCTAAGAAGAAGTTTGTTATAATGTTAGTGATTCGAGCAATTTTAACCGCCTCAGTGGTCTAGTAGCTCGCCCACCCGTGTAAGGCGCAGAAGTCCCAAGTTCGATTCCCAGGGAGGGTACAAATTGTACTCGGTTTGTTGGTAGGGCTTATTTCGAGTCCGCGTGTCTTCCGCGCAATTGTGTCGTGCGACTGATGATGATGATGGTGAGCCGATAAACTTATTTGTTTGATCTCAAAACTTCAAGTATCAATCGATAGAAGTATGTATACTCAATATTCAAGAGATTTAATGCAAATTGTCACTTAGTATTTTGCGTAATGTTGACCATCAGTTGGCTATTGATACGCCCATGCGTATTTTGCATCGTAACTGTCCAACAAAATAATTATTATCAAAAATGTATACCATTTCTAAAATTCATTTTGATCAAAAGTTTGCGGTTGGAACTGCGAGCTTAAAAACAATACCGTTTCAAAAGCTCACTAAATAAATACTTTGGTAAAAGGTATAAAACGGTGCCGATACCAAAAGGTGAAATTATCCTATTGAACTTAAATATTTTCAGAAATGTTTAAACAGTCGTAGGTGGCTGTGGCCCAAAGTTTAGATACATTAATCACGTTATCGCGGAGAACGCAAACTCGAATTCAAGTAGCCAGGTTTATTATGACCTCTACAGAAAAACCTTTTCTGAGCACATACTTAAGAAAATAGGGAGCATACAATCGTCAAGTATTTTTTTTTTATTTATTCTTAATGTACACCAACAGCGATACACATTAGATTTATCTATTATCAGTTTCAAGAGTTATAGTACAAAAGTGCACGCCAATAATACACAGCATTTGTCGTGGGTACATTATGTGGTATTTACCTAATATTTAATATTTATTTATACAGATAAAAAAAGGAAGAAAAATAAAAAAATTAATGTTTTTTGAGTGTGTCCTGACTACTCCTGACTGGTTGAAAGCAATTTAACAATTTATTTTTAAAAATTCTAGCCGTGTCACTGAAAATATCAATGTTGGTTATCTGGTTTTTAATTCCGTTATATTGCATTACATATTCATGCAATAGGGTGGTGCAAACCTAATTTGGTCCTATGAGTGAGATGGTATGTTAAATAACTCCCGTATGCAAATTTTACGAGATAATCGTGATCGCGATGCAAACATCGCGATCACGATTATCTCGTAAATAATATCACGATACTATCATAATGCAAACATTATGATAGTATCGTGATATTATTTAGTTTAGTAAGTTTTTTTAGTATTAAAAAAATCTTGATAAATACGCTTTCATATTTTAACAGCGACCTATTATAAGAAATAATTGAAAACGTAAAAAAATGGGGAAAATATTTCAATGTACTAGAGAAAGTTGATTGGGTTTTTTAGACCTGTTTATTTAATTTTATTAGTTACTTACCTAAAAGCAAAAGCTTCAAATATTTCAAACCTCATGCGTTAACTGTTAGAGTTCGTCGTATGATACTTTCCATAAGTAAATAATATTATGATATTTTCCCATATATGGCAAATTATGACACCTACAATATTTTCAGCTAAACTGACATGCTTCCTATGAGATGTAGATAAGTCACGCGTGTTTGTGAAAATTAGTCCGATACGTATTGTTGTAGGATTTTGGAGGGCAGTTTAATTACTTTTTCTTTTTTATTTTAATTGCACTGATCATCCTCATAGATATATCGTAATTGTGTGTTTATAGAAGTTTAGGGCAAAGTTTTCCTTATGTCAAAATGAGTCGGATATCACTCACCGATAAAGACACACATACAGAGGTACGCTTACCTTACCCTGTAACTGCTAACGAAACCGCAATATAGCTTAAAATTATTCACCTGCCATGTTTAATAACTTTTTTTGGTTGCTTTGATCGTCCATAGATATTGTTTTTGTTTGTTAAACAATTTAGAGATAACGTTTTCCTATAGTCTACTTTTCTCTCTCATTCCTCAAATCTTTATAAGTAATTATGTTATATTTGCTTTCTATTTTTACTGTTGTTTTTTCTGTAAATACTGCATTATTCTGATTGTACAGATTTTAGTGAAAATGAAGTATATGTGGGAATGAAAGACAACACTATACTGTAAGAAAAAAGATCTTAATTTTTTTTTCTGATTAAAATTAAAACTGAAAAACGAAAATGATGTGCAAAATTTAAATAGGCGTTGGTCCCAGAGTTTTAGCATCATAAACTATTTACGAGGTGATATGTCTATATATGAGCTACATTAAACGAAGAAAAGAATTAATTAATCTTTTTGCAAGTATGAAAATATGGTATTGATTCTGCTACTGTTCTTCTTCTTCTTATTTTTGTTTTGGCAATCTACTGTCCTCTTGGAAGTAATTTTTGCCAGTGTCAAGTGTTGAATAGTTCAGTGGTAGATTGTTTAAGTTTACATTAGAATGCGGGTGCATCGCATTCCAATGCTGCTTGGAGCATTTGGCACCAAGTATAATCAAGACAGTTTACTCGGTAAGGTCAGCCGAGGTAGCCACCACTACAATAAAAGTCTCAGCTTCATACAACCAAGATCGCGCCTATTTCAACTATCCCACATATTGTTCAGTTGCGTAGACACTTGTACCACAAAACTGCACCAATTTTAAGACACAATATCCACTACGAATCAATTTGCGAATAATTAAAATAGTCACCAAACCAAACCCGACAAAATGGCGCCAAAAACTCCCTGCTACTGTTAAATTAACAATCGTGTATCTCTTCTTCTTCTTCTTCTTATTTTTGTTTTGGCAATCTACTTTCCTCTTGGAAGTAATTTTTGCCAGTGTCAAGTGTTGAATATTTCAGTGATAGATTGTTTCAGTTTACATTAAAATGCGGGTGCATCGCATTCTAATGCTGCTTGGAGCTTTTGGCACCAAGTATATCAAGACAATTTACTCGGTAAGTTCTGCCGAGGTAGCCACCACTACAGTAAAAGTCTCGGCTTCACACAACCAAGATCGCGCCTATTTCAATTATCCCACATATTGTTCAGTTGCGTAGACACTTGTACCACAAAACTGCACCAATTTTAAGACACAATATCCACTATGAATCAATTTGCAAATAATTAAAATAGACACTGAACCGAACATGACAAATGGCGCCAAAAAACTCCTCGTGTATCTCAATCGTTATAGTTTTGTGTAACGTTTTAATTGCTCTAACTTTATTATCTAAAAGACATGCGTCCATAAAAATGTAGTGCTTTGTATGGCTTAAAATTTTCAATAGGTAGAAAAGTGCTTCAGTGCTGTACCCATTTTGCATATCGGTTCTTATTTCAGCACATTATTATTTACCTTTTTATCGGATCTACGTTCTCAATTTACGTAACATGTGTTTTTTTTTCATTGCTTACAAAACTCACTCGCTCATTATAACAATATACAATTTTATTGCTTTCTAGTTTATGTTTAGGTGTAAAAATGTTTACAATAAAAAACCGGCCAAGTGCGTGTCGGGCCACGCGCCATAGGGTTCCGTAGTTACCTTATACCATACCATATTTAATACCACCTATCATTTTTCGTTTGCAAAAATAACTTTGTTTTTCACAGTGTTGGTATGAATGACAAAGTTATATTTGCGGTTTTGGAAAATGTGCTATATCTCAAAAACTAATTACTATATCTCGTTCAAACTAATTTTGGTTGAAAGTGTTTATTAAGGTCTATAGCATATATTTTTTTTAGATTTTTCACTCTCTTATTTCAAAAGTTAAAGGGGGGGGGACACACATTTTACCACTTTGGCGGTGAATATCTTTCAAACGGTTGACTTTGAGAAAAAGTTGTCTTAGAAACCTTAATGTCATTTTTAAAAACCTATCTATAGACACCCAACACGTGTTGGTTTGAAGAAAAAAAACTTTTTCAGTTTCAGTTCCATGTATGGGGAGCCCCCCCTTAATCTTTTATTTTTCTTATTTTTGTATTAAATTCGTCAAGCGGTTAACAGAATACATCTACCTACCAAGTTTCAACTGTGTAGTCTTAATACTTTCTAAATAAAGTGGCTGTGACATACGGACAGACAGACAGACAGACAGACAGACAGACAGACAGACAGACAGACAGACAGACAGACATGACGAATCTATAAGGGTTCCGTTTTTTGCCATTTAGGCTACGGAACCCTAAAAAGGTACATCTGCGTACTTCTGAATTGATCGTAAATAATGGGGGATACCAGACGAAAACATAAGTGATAATTTTATGAGTGTGTTGAGTTAAAACAGACATCATTTGCAATTCTGTTGTTCTTGGTATTTTAATAGAATAATAGAATCAAACTTACATGGAATTCCATGTAAGTTTGTTTTTTCGTGTAATTATTTATTCTAGAAGATACACGTTGATAAACCAAAATGCACGGGTAACTTTTTTTTGTCCACGACGGGATAATGGTTGGCCTTTACCTCCCCTGATGTTAAGTGACGATAAGGCCGAAAGTATAAGCGCACTACTCCCGGAATCCTCCACCACTGAAGAACTGGCTATCTTACCTCTAACTGCCGGAACAAAACAATTTTTAAATTGTTATTATGGCATCAGACTCAGGTAAGATAGTGCTAGCCAGGCGGACTTGAAATAAGCCCTACCACCAACCAAACCACAAATACAACCAAATTACAAATGTACCACTTTCCTGGGAATCGAACCCGGTACCCCTGCGTCTTACACGGGTAGGTGAACCACTAGACCACAGAGGCGGTTAGGAGGAATTGTTATGGACCTCTTACATTTTATTCTAAACTTGATAAGTATTCGTTTTTAGGGTTCCGTACCAAAATGGTAAAAAAGGAACCCTTATGGTGTGACTCAGTCTGTCTGTCTGTCTGTCACAGCTGGATATCTCGAGAACTACTGATGGTATCAACTTGAAATTTGGAATAGTTTAAGATGACATTTGCCCAACTATTTTGCAAATAAGAAATAAATAAAAAAATAAATACATTTTTACAACAGGGCCTGAAAAGGGGTCTTAAAAATTTGAAGTGAGGTAACTAGGGCATGTGGGGTATCATATGAAAGAGCGCTGTTTGCACGTTTTCAATCATTTTTTCTTTTTTTTCTAGACTGCATAGTTTTCGACTTATGATGAAAAATGTAAAAAAAAATACCGTTCCCCCCCCCTATCTCCGAAGTTTGCAAAGAGAAAAATCTGAAATAATTCTGTGTGATAGCAGTTTATATAAAGATTACAGGAAAAATAAAACGATGTCTCAATATAGCACACTTCTTTAGAAATTATCAAATTTCTAAAAAAAGTTAACATTAGTTCCACTATCGGTCAAGAGATGGCGCTGACCTACAACTGCAATACTAATTTTATTATTCTACTCTGCAGTGTGGTTTAATGGTGCAATTATAATGGTACGAAACCCTCGGTGCGCGAGTCCGACTCGCTCTTGACCGGTTTTATTTAAGAAGAACTTCATGTCGCTTATTTTTAGGGTTCCGTACCCAAAGGGTAAAAACGGGACCCTATTACCTCTCCCCCCGTGGATCCCATTGCAAGTGGACGTGTGCACAGACTGCTGCGTAAATTAAATTTTATCGAAAATATTAAATAAATAATTTAAAAAGTTGAAAGTGAATCGGTCGGTCGAGCCCAGGTTTTGAACTCGTGCCGGTGAGTTTTGAAGTCCGTGGTGTTGCGCGCAGAGCTACCGAGACGTTAAAGCGCTTGACGAAACTGGCTATCACTCGCTACGAGCTGTGCTACGAAGAGTGCATTGCTACGTGCTACTGCGGTCTACGAGACGAGCTACGACACTGACCAGTGTGCTACTACGACGCATTCAATCTAGACGCAAGATATTATGGATAAGTTAATGGATTATTCCGTTGACAAATCAGCCTCTGATACGGAAATAAACATAGCCAAAAGCAGTATAACTCCGCCAAATTTTGTATTCCATCGAAATAAGAGACCAAGAGAGGATGAAACTAGTTTAGTTGCTACACAACTTAAGGAATTTAAAGAAGAAATGCGTAAAATGATAACTTCTCTTATGAACTCTCAAGGTAACGAGCTTAAGCAATTTACAACCACATTAAAAGAGATCCAACAATCCAACATAAATATAGAGAACTCTGTTGCCTTCTTAACAAGTCAAAATGAAGAGTTTCAAAAGAAAATTATCAGACTAGAAGAACAGCAAAAAGAAGATAAAAAACTTATTGCAATGCTGGAGAACAAAATAGAGGAAATTCAACAAAACAGTAGAAAGCAGAATATAGAAATTAAAAATGTACCGATAAAATCAAACGAAACAAAAGAAGACCTAATTCAAATGATGTTGAACCTCGGCGAATCCATAGACTGCAAAATAAATAAGTCTGATATTAAGGACATCTATAGAATACGTAACAACAAGGTCGACAAACAAAAGACTTCTCCGATAATTGTAGAAACTACTTCAACGTTGATTAAGACTGATATTCTGAAAATGGGCAAAGCTTTTAATATAAAGAATAAAGCCAAGTTATGTTCAAAACATCTAGGGTTTAAAACCCAGGAAGAAACTCCTGTGTTCCTGTCTGAGCACCTGACAGCAAAAGGAGCGCGACTTCATTTCTTGGCCCGAGATCTTGCCAAATCGAAAAATTACAAATTCTGTTGGGCAGCCTACGGGAAGATCTACGTAAGAAAAAGCGAAAATACTCGAATCATTCTAATAACAAATGAGGCTCAGATTCACAAACTGCTGTCGGAAGATTGACTAGTTTATATGCATCTCCGCAACCTTTGTCATTGTCCTAGGTTTACTGTAATCATAAAAACTGTAACAACTTGTTCTTACAACAAACAAAAACACACAAATATACACACACAAAAATACACACATAAAATAAATAAAACAATAAAAATAAAAAATAAACTCTCAACCAATATTTCCTATAATACACAGAAACATCACATTTTTAATATAAATAAATATACATGTAATGCACACACACACAAACTCTGTCAAAACTTTGCATTCATCTACACCGTAATACTAACTAAATACGTCCTCACACTGTTTTACACATATTCAGTGCTAGACCAATTGTTTACCAATTTAAGAAACGTATCGAAACTTCATTGTGAGCCCCAACATAAAAATCTTGGTAAGTTTAAATCTATATCTACCGTATACTTTCTCTTTAAAATTATTCTCATACTTAATAGCATTATATTCAATACGAAAAACCTATACATATATTTTGCATTCTTACACATGTTAATAACATGTAAGTATAAAAAGTTTCAAATATATTCTAAGGTAATCTCTATATATATTTTTTCTAAAATATCAAATTCAATGCTTATTAACATTGTGATCTTAGCCATGATAGTGAATTACATTATTATTAATCCAGTTTATTTATTTTTTGTAAATGGATAACACTGTTCAAACTATAAACGAAATAGATAAGCTTGTCTGTGCAAAATCTGTACAGTGTGATGCATCTAATTTAACTATACATCACCAGCTTCATAAAAATGACTTTAAAATTATATCTCAAAACATCAGGAGCATATATCACAACTTTGATGATTTCATTATCAACTTAAGTAGTTTCGCTTTCGAGGTTGACGTCATAATCTTAACAGAATGCCGGCTTAATGTCAACAAGCCAATACCTAAACTAGCTAATTATATAACCTATTCTACGTCCTATCAACTTAATCAAAACGATGGCGTTGTAATATACATTAAAAGTAACCTAAAAGCAAAAGTATCTGAAATAAGGCTTACACATTCATCTTGTTTACAGATAGAAGTATTAAACAACATAGTACTTTGTATATATCGTTCACCCTCAAACAGAAATGCTGATAACTTTACTGACTCGCTAACTAATCATCTAACCACAATAAATTCACAAAAAAATATAATAATTGCAGGTGATATTAATATAAATCTCTTACCAAGACCTACAGAGCAAGCCTATGAGGTTAAAAATAGAGCTCACTACCTCAATTCTTTAGCTCTTCATGGTATCACGGCAGGTCATACAATACCAACTAGGGAACAAAGCTGTCTTGACCATTTTATGCTAAAAATAAATAATAAGAAATCATCGGCTTTTGTTGCTGTTTTTAACACTTCTATTACCGACCATTTCACGACATTTTTATCAATATCAAAAGTTAAAGATAGTATTAAAGCACCTAAAACTGTTACAAAAATAAATTTTGAATGTGCCCTTAAAAATCTACAGGAAAAAAGATTAAATGAACTGCTTTTCTGTAACGATCCTAACAATGTGACTGATTGGTTAATAGAAAAAATACTGGAGTCGGTAAGAGAAAATACTTTCATAACTCAAATCCCAAAAAGTAAACGTGTTAAGAAGCCGTGGATCACCCCCGGTATTTTAAGATGCATTAGAAATCGAAATAAGTTACAAAAACAGGCTCGCGATAACCCTCACGACAATATCAAAAAGATCACATTTACTCGTTATAGGAATTATTGTAACAACTTAATAAGGAAATTAAAAAGAAAATACGAGAGAGATAAGTTTTCTAAATCATTAAATAATAATAAGCAACTCTGGAAAAATGTAAAAAATCTAACATTCACAAATAAAGACAAAAACCCTAATCTTGAACTAATGCATATAAAATCATCCCCAACAGATTCAGCTGATTATATAAATAGCTTTTTTACCAGCGTAGGTGAATCACTAGCCAAGGATATCCAATCATCTATGCCATCAGACGATTCTGACCAGTATCTGAGATCATTACCAAGCCTACCTCAGTCATTTGTTCTCCTTGACACAGATGTTGATGAAGTGATTCGGATAATATCTTGTTTAAAAAGTGATAGCGCACCTGGTTACGATGGTATCTCAACCAAATTCCTTAAATACATCAAGCTTGAAGTATCCCCAATAATTACACACATAGCTAATCTATGTTTTCAACAAGGCATATTTCCTTCCTCGCTAAAAAAGTCAATAATCACCCCGGTGCACAAGGGTGGGGCTAGAGACGATGTCAACAACTACAGGCCAATCTCAGTGTTACCAGTCTTGTCCAAAATATTAGAAAAATTAATAAATAATAGATTGCTAAATTATTTAACTACTAATAACATAATTTCACCAAATCAATTCGGTTTTAGGCGCGGTATATCCACGGAAAATGCTGTAGAATCACTTAGTACTTGTATAGTAGACCAAATGGACAAAAGACAAAAAAGTCTAGCGGTATTCATTGACCTAAAAAAAAGCTTTTGACACCGTCTCCCTCCCCATCCTTGTGCAAAAATTAGAAAAATGTGGTATAAGAGATAATCAACTAGACTTGTTCAAAAGCTATCTTTATGGCCGAGAACAAAGGGTTAAATTGGAACAGCATCAAAGTAGAGACATAATCGTGTCATACGGAGTACCTCAGGGTAGTGTATTAGGACCTACTCTGTTTCTCATATATATTAATGACCTTTGTAACATACGTCTTAAAAATGCCAAAATATTCTCGTATGCTGATGACACGGCTGTTGTTTTTACTGGGTCTTCTTGGGAGAATGTTAAGGAAAATACTGAAGAAGGACTATCAGTAGTGGCTGGATGGATGAAATACAATCTTCTAACACTGAATACAAAAAAAACTAATTTTGTTTGCTTCAGCATCTATAATAACTCTCAGCCAACTGAAGACTATAAAATCTCAATTCATTCATGTACTAACAGGTCTAGTGGAAACTGCAGCTGTCCAGAGATTGAAAAAACCAGTCAAGTTAAATATCTAGGCATCGTAATTGATCAAAAGTTGTCCTGGTATCCTCATATTGAACAGCTAGCTTCGCGTGTCAGAAAATTTATCTGGATTTTTAAATCTCTTAGGCATATAGTTCCAGTGCACAATGTAAATAATAATCATCAAAATAAAAATATTTTGAATGCCTTATACATCTCCCTAGTACAGTCTGTTATAATCTACTGCATCTCCATATGGGGAGGTGCTTTTAAAACTCACTTTATGGAAATAGAAAGAGCTCAACGAGCTCTAATTAAAGTCATGTACTTTAAAAAGAAGCGTTTCCCGACAGAAGATTTATATTGTGAATGTAACCTTTTATCAGTTCGTAAATTATATGTTCTACAAGTTGTTTTAAAAATTCAGAAATCTATAAATTGTATCCCGAGTAATGCAAGCAAAAGAAGGAAAGACAATGTGATGAAAGTTCCAGTAACAAAATCCGTTTTTGCTAAGAAACAATTTAAAAGTAATTCTGCAACTTTATATAATAGAGTAAATAAAGTACTGGACATTTTGACAAAACCTTACCATGAGTGTAAAAGTATTATGAAAAATTGGTTAATAACACTTACATATGAAGAGACAGAGCTTTTACAGTCTACGTAATAGCACACACACACACACACACACACACACACACACACACACACACACACACACACACACACACACACACACACACACACACACACACACACACACACACACACACACACACAATCACGCGCACACACATAATATGTAATATTATATTATCATAGGTATAAAGTAAAAGTATGATGGAGGAGCGGATATTCCTGGCACAAGTATCTTTATACTTAAAAGGTTTATCCAGCACATTGTTTAATTTTACATACCTTGTGAAGAAATAAATATATTTTAATTTTAATTTTTAATTAATTTTTATTACTAAGACTCCGCTGTCTGTCTGTCACCAGGATGTATCTTATGAACCGCGATAGCTAGATAGTTAAAATTTTCACAGATGATGTATTTCTGTTGCCGCTATAACAACAAATACTAAAAACAGAATAAAATTAATATTTAAGGGGAGCTCCCATACAACAAACGTGATTTTTTTGCTGTTTTTTTGCTCGATATTAATAACAACAACAGGTGGACAGTTGAAATTTTCACAGATGATGTATTTTTGTTGCCGCTATAACAACAAATACTAAAAACAGAATAAAATTAATATTTAAGGGGGGCTCCCATACAACAAACGTAATTTTTTTGCCGTTTTTTGGTACGGAACCCTTCGTGCGCGAGTCCGACTCGCACTTGGCCGGTTTTTTTAAGTCATTATTAACACGACGCGTGACGCATTGTTTTTGGTCTAGCTTAAAAGCTAACCTAAAGGATCTAATGATTAGTGATTTGTTGGATAATCTTGTCATATCAACTTGTAAAAAAATCTTCTCCACTTTAAGGTATCATTTCTATTGTGAGTTTACACGCTCAAATATTTTAATGAAACATGCAGGGCAGCCCTGCATAGGCTGTGGCGATAATAGGTAAATAATTTACGAAACGTGTGCTGAATGGCGCTAAATTTAACCATCCTATGTAACTGAGCGTTTGTAGGTTAGGTTTTATTATTTGCTTGGCTATACATACAGTTTGCTTTCAATAATAATAACAATTAACAGTGTTTTCAACCTGCGGTTACAACTTTATACCGTTTTTTTAGACCAGCAACTTTTTTATGATAGATAAGCAAGCGCTTGCCCGCTATCGAGCCTGATGGTAGGTAAGCGATGATGCGATCTACGATGAAATTACTTGCCTAGAAGATACCTATTCAATCACGACTTGAAGGCCCCCAGATTGGACGTATGGTCACACAAACTCAGGGAAAGAGTCTCTTTCAGTTACTCTCTAGCGGTAACTTACGGTGCCTCTCATAGCACATTTTAAGCATATAGCATATAGTATACGATTTGAAACAAACAAACGCCATAAGAATAAACAAAACTTACTAGAACGGACACTCCCGCCCCGAACGGGATCAAGGTCACGATATTAGCCTACTTGTTAAACGGGAAACTCAGTCGGGCTGCCACGGCCGGCGCGTCGCCGCACACGCGTTTGCCTGTTTGTGCGTTCCGTACGATCTTGGAAACAAATTACAATGGCGTCAAGTTATTGTGGTGTGTTTGGTCATACAACCGCCTTAAAGTATAATAAATAGAGTATCAGTCCTACCCAGCTTTATACAATACTATTTCGTATCTATTCTGTGATTTCGTTACGTGATGAAAGTTGAAACATAACGAAACAGTAAGAGGATTAAAACCTAAAAATGTTTTAGAAGAAGGTAGGTACATTTTTGTTCAAAATTTAATTTAATTTCTATACTAATAGTAGTTTATGATATAAGGTTGGTAAGGAGGTTTTTAAAACGAGTTGACGTTTTATAAGCCCGAGCCGTAGGCGAGGGCTTATAATCGTCACGAGTTCTAAAAACCTTAACAACCGTGTACCATACTACGTTTTTCAATACATTTGCGAGAAAACTTTATATACAGGGTGTCCCAAAACTTCGCCACATGGAAGGAAAATACATTAAATATTGAAGATAGGAAATTTCACTGAAAGAAGACTTCGTTTTGTTTAAAAAAATAATGCGAACTGCATTCAAAGATTAAAAAAAATCGCATTCATTCCTATACAAATTGATAAAATACGTCATAATTAAAATTTAAATGTTAAATTTCATGGTCTTCCTTTTCTTTAAGATGCTGTGTTACTTAACAAAAAACAATCCTAATGAGTAACCCTTTCGATTGGTATCGTAAAAGTAAAAGATTGATTTTTTACTAATTTGGTGGGTTCGATTCCTGGTTAAGACATGCGATTTTTCGAAAATCTTTGAATGCAGTTCTAATTACATTAAAAATTAAAATAAATTCTTTCAGTAAAATTTCCTATCTTCGATATTTAAGGTACTTTCCCTTTGTATAGCAAACTTTTGGGACACCTGTATATTATAGGTAGGTACCTACTGAAATAAAAAAATATGTGAATCCAAAAAATTTATTTTTTTAACAAAGAAAAATATAGTTATGTTGCTAATTGTTGAAAACAAAACTGATATTTGAGCAATTATTGAAAGTTAAAGACATTTGTTTTTTTGGAAGTTTTATAGTTTGACTTAAATTATTTATTTCACATGGTTCATTATTGCCACATACGGACGATTGTGGCGGCGGGGGTGACTCCGGATTTACACGAGAAGTAGATGGGCGCGGCTCGACGAATTCATTTACAGTTATGGCTTCTGCTATCTTCTCAGCAATTTTTTTCTTATTTTCTACCGAGTCCTCAATGTAACTCTCTGCAACATTACTAGAACGCCACCCACCGTGGCGTTTTAAAGTTGTTAAATCAGCTCCAGAATTCGCCAGTAATGTAGCAGAAGTTCTGCGGAAGCTATGGCCAGTATAAGATTCTGGATTGGGCAGCTTAAGAAATAAAGCAATTTGCTTTGGCATGCCACCGATTTTGTTCACGCCAATGACTTGACGAACACATTTTCCGTTTTGGTAATTTTGGAAAAAACGGCTACTCTTTGCTGGCGTCACGCGAAGAGATTCGTACTTTTTTACAATTTTGTAGAACGGTCCCTGTATCGTAAACGTACGTGGCAGCTTGTTTTTTGTGTTCGGTATTCGTACGAGTAGCATTTCACCATGATTTTCTATGTCATTGTCATTTATATTGGTTAACTCTTGCCGTCGGCATGCTCCATAAATTCCGAAAATTAATATAACCTAAAAACAAAATTACATTTAAAACAAATGTACAGATTTGAAAAATACGCAACTATAATGATTTAAAGAAAACAAAGAACACGAACCTTTGTTAGTAAATATTTTTCATCTGGCGCTTCATTAATAAATTTTTCAACATCGTTGGACGTAAATACGGGTGATTTTTTGCTTCTATAACCATCAGACTGTCTTTTCAAAAAAGCGGTTAATTTGGTGTATTTTTTTAAATCAATGTTATTCTTTGTCATCAACGTGCATTTCAACATGGAATATATTGACCACATGGAGGTTGGCTTACACTTTGTGCTTAATTCATGGAAATATGCCATGAAAACATTTTCTGAAAATGTTTTTAACCGACTTCAAAAAAAGGAGGAGGTTCTCAATTCGTCGGAATCTTTTTTTTTTTTTTTTTTTTTTATATATGTTACTCGATTACTCGAAGACGGCTGGACCGATTTGAAAAATTCTTTTTTTGTTTGAAAGTATATACTTCCAAATTGGTCCCATTGTCATGAAATCAGGATCTGATGATGGGATCCTGGAGAAATCGAGGGAACTCTTCGAATATTAAAGGCACATCTATAGTGATTTTAGTATTTTCTTAAGTAACTTGTGCATTTGCTTTCGAAAAGTACCATTTCGGTGAAGTAGAACTGATGATGAAGACCAGCATAGATGATCATCGGAACTATTCAATACTAAGTAGTTCACTGGTACGATACGATTACTTTAATATGGTTGCTAGGCTATTTATGCTCATCATAATTCATATGGTGAAGTGGAGCTGATTGTGAAGTACCAGGAGAACTCCTCAACAATAAACGCCCCTCAACAATAAAAAGCAGTACTATGTAAAAGGTGATGAGCCGTTGAAATAAGGCTATTGTAACTTAGATAATATCATCACCAAATATACTTACCACAAAAAAGTTTAAAATAAAAAAGTTTTTAATAAAAACAAAACCTCCTTCAAAAAACTTGAAAATAATCTAACAAAAAACAGTTTCAAAAATAAATTAATGGCTCTAAAAAGCAAGAAATAAAATATTGAAATCTGCATAATAATTAACTCGAAAGTTTGTATGCATATCTTATATAAAACAACGTCTTATGAAGTCGGGTGGGGTTTAAAACCCATGATTAAAGTTTAGATATATTAGTTAAGATAAAAAATATCCTTCGTTCCCCCCCCCCACCCGACTTCAAAAGGCGTTGTTTAATATAAGATATGCATACAAACTTTCGAGTTAATTATTATGCAGATTTCAATATTTTATTTCTTGCTTTTTAGAGCCATTAATTTATTTTTGAAACTGTTTTTTGTTAGATTATTTTCAAGTTTTTTGAAGGAGGTTTTGTTTTAGTTTTTCTTTTTGCTTTCCAAGCTAAGAAATTGTCGTAAGTAGCCATATATCGTTCTTGTGATTTTTCAGGCATCAGTTCATTGTGTGCCATTTGCGCCTCTTTCAGAATATCTTCTGGAGTTAACTCCATTGAATCTTCGGCACTTTTATCATCACTCATTGTTTTTAAATGTTTTTACACAAACTCAGGAGTAGGTAAGTACTTACCCAGAAAAAGTGAATACCTATTTTATTTTTGTATCTACTAACTAGACTAAAATAATGATTTAAAACTAAAGAAAAACTCATATTTTAGCGATATTATTATCTTTAAACGTAAGCAATATTTAACAGTAAGCAACCCTGACAACACGCTTGGACGACAGCGGGGCGTAGCGACGTGAAAGGGGAAGTAGTTATATAAATGGCGGTATTTGGGGCTCGGATAAAGAAGAGTCCATTCTAGTAAGTTTTATTTATTCTTATGCAAACGCTTTCATTAGTGGTCAGCAGGCCTATTACATAAAAATAATCGCGATAATCGGATCCAATTCGTCGTTCAATTTACTTGATATTGAACCTTTTTACGAGTCAATAGATAGGTAGTATTTAATGCTCTGAGTTCAATAGTGTCACGGAGTAGGACTAACATCGTCCACTTATCTTCTTCTTCTTAAATTTTTTGTCAACTATAAACTGTAAGCAATATAATTCATTACGAAATAGTAAAAACCGAATATTAGATCTGTTTTTGTCCAATGATAGTACGTCTACTTGCACACTGCCCGCAACTTATTTAGTACCAGTTGACCCCCATCATCCTCCCCTTTGTTCACTGGTTACTTGTAGCACTAATTTTAAGCCTCTGGCTAGATCTAGGGAACCTAGGTATCGCTTTTTTGAGGGTAATTATGTAGAAATTAATAATGCTATTCAAAATACGAACTGGGTGCAGTTGTTTGAAGGGCATTCCTTGGAGTCAGCTGTTAATGTATTTTATAATGAAATTTACAAAATTATTAAACAAAATGTCCCACTTCGACCTAATAAATCTAATAGTTTTCCTGTCTGGTTTTCTCGTCCTCTTATTCACATCTTTAAAAATAAACAGTGTGCGTGGGTAAAGTGGAAAAAATATAAAAACATATCAGATTATGAGCAGTTTTCATTGTATAGAAGAAGGTTCCAAGAACTAGCGCCAGAATGTTTCAATTCGTATATGACATCTATTGAAATTGGTCTACAAAAGGATGTTAAACTTTTTTGGTCATACGTCAATAGAAATAAAAAGAAATGTGGTATCCCTGAAGTGATGTTTTATGATGGGGAGGAGGCCTCTGACCCACTAAAGATATGTGATTTATTTTCTAAATTTTTTTGCTCCGTTTATGAAAAAAACGATCTTAACAAGTTACAATTTCCCGACCTAGCACTGTCACAGCCTAATGACTACCCAGTCATCCATGACCTTGAGTTCTCTAACGAAATGGTGGTTACTGTCCTTAAAGCTTTGGATATAACTAAAGGTCCTGGGCCAGATAATATCCACCCTCTTTTTCTCAAGCATACTGCTAACTCTATAAGTGAACCATTAAGTTATTTGTTTAATCGTAGCTTAAAAGAAGGCCTGTTACCGCAAATTTGGAAAACGGCAAATGTCACACCTGTTTTCAAAAACGGCTCTAAGAATGATGTAATCAATTATAGGGCAATATCCCTGATATCAATAATGCCTAAGATATTAGAGCGACTCATTCACTCGGCTATTTATGCCAGTCTTCATAATAGGATTATTCCTGAACAACATGGATTTGTGAAAAGTCGCTCTACTGTTAGCAACCTTGTAACATACATGACATTCTTATTCGAGAATATGGACCAACGGGGACAGACGGACGCGGTTTATACTGACTTCTGTAAGGCGTTCGACAAAGTGGATCACGCCATTCTTTTGCAGAAAATCGCATTCAATGGGATACATGGTAACTTATGGCGCTGGTTTTCCTCGTATATCACAAATAGAACGCAAAAGGTAGTCGTTAATGGATTCTCTTCGTATAATGACATTTCAGTAACCTCTGGCGTAGCTCAAGGGTCGATTTTGGGTCCGTTGCTGTTTGTGCTGTTTCTTAATGATGTAAGTACTTGTTTTAAGAACACTGACTACCTGTTATATGCTGACGACCTTAAAATCTTTAGAAACATCACAGATACTGGCGACTGTGTTAAGTTACAAGAAGACCTGGATCGTCTCTCCGATTACTGTGTCAAGAACAAATTACAGCTCAGCATTTCCAAATGCAAAAGTATCACATTCACTAAGAAAACCAATAGTGTGAATTTTCAGTACTCCATAGGTAATATTCCACTACAAAAGGTATCCTTAATAAGAGATCTGGGTGTTCTTCTAGACAGTAAATTGCATCTGGATGCACATGTGGACAGTGTTGTAAACAAGGCTTTTCAAATGTATGGTTTTGTCATGCGTACTTGTGCAAATTTCAAGCGTCCTTCCTCCTATTTGGCCTTATATAGATCGCTAGTTAGATCACAGTTGGAATATGGAACAATAGTATGGGATCCATTTTACCTAAAATATAGTGACCAACTCGAAAGAGTTCAAAAGAAGTTTGTACGATCTGTCAATTATAAATGCTTTCATACCAAATCGTCATACGTTGAACTTCTCAATAAATTTTCTCTGCTTTCTCTAAAATCGCGTAGAATGCTTATAAGTCAAACATTTCTATACAAAGTCATAAAGAATCAGTTTGATTGCGCTCATTTAATAAATAATGTTTCCTTAAGCATACCAAGTAGATCTCAATGTATACGCAACTCCAGAGCACATAAACTCTTTGCTTTAAAAATGTGTAAAACTAATGCTGGTAAACGTGCGCCCTTGCGTCACGTTATGCAAAATTATAATGATCATTTTGTTGACATCGATTTGTTTAAGCTTTCTCCTGGGCAGTTCAGGACGGAAGTCCTGCTGCATCTTCAAAATCTAGATACTAAGATGTAAGATCTGAAATTAAATTAAAATATATGTAACAATAGAAACTATTCAATTTTTTAATGTAATGTTGTGGATAACGTGGTTGTTTACAAAATTAGTAAGTTTTTATGTAAGTGTATAAGTATAACATCATTTTGTAAATGTTTGTTGTTCCTAATAAAATAAAATAAAAAATAATAAAAATAAAAAAAAAATATCGCGATTTTTTTATATAAGAGGCCTGCAGGCTCAATGCAAAAATGTGTTATTTATCATAAGAATATCTAAGTAGTCTTCATTTTACTTTATAACCTTTTTTCGCAGTTGTTTTTTGTCATAAATAAATTAAAAACAACCTAACTGGCTCATGGACCGAAAACCTAGTAAAAAGTTTTCGCCAATTTAAGCTTCTAACAAACTTATCGAAGTTTAAATAAACGGTGTTCCATGACTCTAAATTATTCCAGCTGCTATGGCACCGTAGGGTTCCAAACTACAGAATAAACAAGGTTTATTTGCACAGACGAGTCACTGGTGCCAGTTGGAGCAAGTTGGAGGTGCTACAATGTAAACTGGACTGTTTGTTTGTCTGTAGGAGGTTGTGTTTTGGTACTAACCACAGTTTGTGTTTAAGATTTGATTTTGTATTGTACCCACATGGTATCCCAACTTCGAATGTGTTCAGTCCATGAAACTAAACAACTTTCTTTAAGAAACAAGTCGAAATACGATTTGAAATCAAAAACCCATCCTGATGCTTTGGATGTTTGAATGTTAAGATTACTTTAGATGTATGAATCTTAATCACGCTAAAACAGCTAAATTTATTTGGATGAAATTTGGCATACACATAGTTTATAGAATCGATTAAAACAAAGGATACTTTTTATCACGGATAAATTTTGCATACGTACACGGTACAGATACCTTATGCTACCTTTCCTCCAGAAAAAAGTACCGTTCCTCAGAGATAGCAAAATAACTGGCCAAGCAGACGAAGTCGCGGGCGGCCGCTAGTAGCTCATATTTATATGAGCTACTTACAAATTCAGTTACAGTTATAAGTGTAACTGAAATAATGCACAGCACATGCACATAATGCACATTATATTAGTACATTAACTGAAAGCTAGTATTAACTTTTAAAGCTTCTATAAAAATAGAAACGGTGTAAGAATAAGACTTCGTTAATTGTATGTTCCGCTGTGAAAAATATTCAAATCAAGTATACAGCAGGTGACTTATAATTTATGCGGAATGCTCTGCACAAAATGATTTATTAATTTAAAATTCATTGGAAACCTTTTTGGGGCTCACCTCCGTATGTTTTGAATATAATTAATACAGTCAAACAGAAAAGTTTTAATTGTTATTTCATTCGGGTGTGTAATTTTAGTTTTAAATCTTTTTGAAGTGATTTAAAACATTTTGTTTATTCAACCCACAAACCATTTAAAAAATACTATTCAACCTTACTAATATTAATATCCGGTAGTAGCCACGCAGTGGCCAGTAATATAAGTATTAGGACGAACGTGAAAATGTGGGCCGAGGAGAAAGTTCCTACGCATATGAAAGTCTATCTGTGCCTATTTGGGGTCAAAGCTTGTTGTATGTAATATTTCTTTTCTCAAATGATACACAGAAGTTCAAAACATTACCATCCTCTCATTTCTCTTGAACAATACAATTTATAGGTACTAACACAGATTAATATAATACTACAAACAAAACAACTAATTGGTGTAACAACAAACAGCACGCTTGTATCCGTATTTTTTTTATTTTTTTCATATCTAGGGTGATCTAGGCTTGGTTAAAATATTAGGGATTTAAGTATGGAATTGCCGTTTGGAATTTAGAATTTTAAAGAATTTACATTTTCCGTAACCAGCTTCTATCCATATCTAACATTTTCTTAATTTATTTAAAAACTATGAACGTTGTCTTTAAACTTTTATGCACAAAGGTATAAATACTCAGCTAACTAATGCCATATTCGTAAAAACATAACTATCGACTAAGTTACAACGAATAAAGTGGTCATTTCTGCTAACAAAAGGGAGTACTATTAAAAAAAAAATGCTTGGACAATTTCACACAGTAAGTATTGTAAGCTAAGCTACATTTTTTAACGATAAGGAAAGGAAATCGGAAATATTTTTATTGCTGTTAGTTGGCTGTCACATTATCCGAAATAACAACAAGTATCTGAAGCATCTACATATCATCATATCAGCCACACGACACCCACTGCTGGGTATAGGCCTCCCCTAAGGATTTCCACTACGATCGGTCCTGCGCTGCCCGCATCCAGTGGCTTCCCGCGACCTTCACCAGATCGTCGGTCCACCTTGTCGGGGGCCTACCCACGGAGCGTCATCCGGTGCGCGGTCGCCATTCCAGAACCTTTCCGCCCCAACGGCCATCAGTTCTTCTCGCTATGTGTCCTGCCCATTGCCACTTCAGCTGAGCAATCCTTCGAGCGATGTCGGTTACTTTAGTCCTCCTGCGGATCTCCTCGTTTCTGATTCGATCACGCAGGGAAACGCCGAGCATGGCTCTCTCCATTGCCCGCTGGGTGACCTTGAGTCTCCTTATGAGACCCATAGTTAGCGACCACGTTTCACTGCCGTAAGTCATCACTGGCAACACACACTGTTCATAGACTTTCGTCTTGAGACACTGAGGTAAGTCAGACGCGAAGATTTTTCGAAGCTTCCCGAATACTGTACACCCTAGTTCTACCCGAGATCTACATATCATCATAAAAGATTATAATAGTCTCTGTGTGTGAGAAAAAAGAAAAAATCGGTAATTTCATACGTTAACCTCTATTATATGTATATTATAGAGCCTTGGTTATTTTCACACCCAGCCGGCAGATGTTCCAATCAAGCCTCAAAATTGATACAGCCTATTTTAGCTCTGCCCTACCTAACACGATTTAATATTTTAATTTCCTATAGGAAATGGTGTAAGATTGATGTTTGTCATCTTGTGGCTTAAGCTTGTTTCTGTTTGTTTACGCTGATCATAGGAAAACATAGAAAAAACTCGATGAAATATTGAACATAGTTAATTACGTAGTCAAGTCAACCCGATTTATACAAAAGATTATTTTATTTTTTCTGATTTTATTTAGACATTCAATCTCTTAATCAAGATACCGTTTTTATCAACGAATGCACCTGCATTATAAATCCAAACATTACAAAAGCACTAATTGCACTTATATCAAAGAACTTAAAACAACACTTAATTTGATTTAATCTAAGATTTTGACCTTCTGTTATAGATGTGTTTATAATTCCACATAAAAGGGAAGGTTTTACATTAAAATATGTTAGCTTGTACTTGAGGACCTTTATCAAATCCATGACCACAACGAAACAGCGATAATTGTGTCGTTTTTATGTTCAAATGCACGAGCTCGAGCTCGCAGTGTAGAGAGAGATGTCGCTCGTCGCTTCGCTATTCACCATATTACTAGGTACCATATATTACATTACATAAGTACTCAGCGGTCAGAGCATTGGACCGGATATCCAAAGGTCGCGGGTTCGATTCCCGTCTGAGTATTGATCTGGTGCGTGTCGTATTTTTTCTAGTATATTATTTAGTATTGTTTAAAAATAGCATTGTAAATGCAAAAATCTCAAATTTAAAAATTATATAGCTATTTCATCTTAATCAATTGTTAAAATATCTGGAAAGATATTTCAATTGAATGTCGAGGTAATTCCTCACATTGGTGAAATAACGCTGGCTTACAGCGTAAGAGTTTAGGATATACTAGGAAAAATTCGACGATGTCACTAGTGACTCGGTAGCTCAGCGGTCAGAGCATTGGACCGGATATCCAAAGGTCGCGGGTTCGATTCCCGTCTGAGTATTGATCTGGTGCGAGTCGTATTTTTTCTAGTATATTATTTAGTATTGTTTAAAAATAGCATTGTAAATGCAAAAATCTCAAATTTAAAAATATTACTTACGTTTTGCGCTGATTCCTTGTGATAAGATAAGTACAGCCAATATGGTCACCGCAAAACAGTGTTGCGCCATTTTTGATCTGGAACCAAAAGAGAATTTGCAAATTGATTAATTGTGAGCAAACATTGGCTAAAGGGCTAAAGATGATTTCAAATATAATATTAATGGGTTGGTTTTAGAAATGCGCCGGTTGATTTTGGAATTGAAATATATCGCATTTTGTAGTTTCGAAAGGCCTTTCAAATGATACTACACTCACGGCGAGGAAATTTTTATTTTTATTATTATTCTTGTGTTTGTGAAAAAACTAAAGTTTTGTATGACGAAATGTCAACATTGCGTATATTGTTGCGATGGTGACCAAATACCGCAGGTCACGTGATAGGTGTGAGGAGCGTAGCGACGAGCATGTTAGGTTGGCATGAACCCAGTATGATCTATCTCAGTAATTATTAATTTCCTCGCGGCGGAAGTGGTACTGGGGGGGTTCCCTCACCCCCCTCCCCCCTCACCCCTCCTATCTATCTCAATCCTCATTTCAATCGTCCCATTTCTAAAGATTACCCATATTAATATTGATTGGTTAATTGCACTAAATTGTACAGAATTCTTTTTATTGTTTTATTAAATTGGCTATTAATTGCTATACAATCAAAATTAAAAATAATAACTTTTGTAAATACTTTATTCAACAATTGACATAAAACAAAAACAATTTTATTTATGTTTCAATGTCACCTTTGAACTCTGGGGATAACATAAAATACCTACAAATTTTCCCTTTTAACCTCAAAGGAAAATAATTTAATTACTGCTTTTGTTTTTGCGTATTTATAATTTTTTGAAATCACAATAAAACTTTTATTGTTTCAGTAGATTATTACGACGAAATAATACATGTTTTAAAATCTAACAACGTAATAGATCTGACTCTATTGATTTACTGGACAATTTGAAACGAAAAACCTTTTTATTGTATAATGTATAGGTTTTATTTTTCCGTTTTAGACTTTAGAGAGAAGTGTCAAAGGTGGCAGGCAATAACAAGCCATCAGTATCATGTTGTGTACTAAAAATAATAAAACAAAAGACCCGCTCGGAACAAATTGATGTTTTCCGTGACACATAGACAATAAGTACGTACAGAGTCTACTACAGACAATCTCAGATCAAGTGGGCTATACTATAGTCAGGATTCCTAGCGAAGCAATAATCAAAAGACAGAATTATAATAATTGTTATAACCAAATACTGGGTAAATGGGGCTTTATTTCACCTTAAGAATTTTTTTGACGATCTGGCTTGGACAATCAAATTCGCGTAGAGTGTGTCTAATCACGGTACTTACTGTCAAACTAGCTTCCGCCCGCGACTTCGTTCGCGTGAACATTCGACAAAATTCTTAGGGATCCTTTAACCAGGATAAAACCTATTCTATGATTTAATTTATCAAAATCTGATAACCCCTTGGGTATTGTTTTTCAGAAATTACGAAAAATGAGTTTGCTTTTTTGTTTTATTTTCCAATCGTTAGAGTGAGTTTTACTATAAAAATGACTTTCCATTTACAAACTTCATCCCCCTTACTACCCCTTCGGGGGTGGAAGCTCTAACACGAAATTTGAAGATCAGACTTCGAAACTGACGGATTTTCATACAAACTTTCATCCCCTATTTTATCCCCTTAGGGGTTGAATTTTCCAAAATCTTATCTCAGCGGATGTCTACGTTTTACTGACTATGAGCACACTATTAGCGTGCCAAACTTTTGCTTATCCGTCCAGTAGTTTCAGCTGTGCGTTGATAGATCAGTCTGTCTCTTAGCCTTTTATGTAAATACACCGTTAATTTTTAAGTATATGTAAAATTTAAATGGGGATATCAGACCACATTTCTGAATATGAACGTGCAGTTAAAAGTAAAAAATTAATAGTTCGAAAATATCGGAAAAAAAATCTTGATTAATCGAATCGGCAAACTCACAAAAGTAGCAAGACGCGTGCGTAGATTAATTCTTTTCGATTACTTTCGAATACGCGTGTGTTATTCTATGAATGAGCTCTAAATCCAGAAATCAGTAAAATTATGGGACATAAACCAATTATTAAATATTGAAACTTTTAACTGTATGTACATACTCGATTAGAATAGGCGCATTTTTCTGCATAAAGTAATTGTCTGATTTGATACAATACAAATAAACTAGTAAGCCATAGATTTTAGGGTTCCGTACCCAAAGGGTAAAAGCGGGTCCCTATTACTAAGACTCCGCTGTCTGCCAGCGGAGTCTTAGTAATAGTAGTAGTATCCCATGAAGCGTGATAGCTAGACAGTTTTTCACAGATGTTTTATTTATGTTACCGCTGTATTGCGGTATTATAGTATTATATATCATTGATTATCATGTACTTAATCACATCAAACAAATGCTAAAAACAATAAAATAGATATTTAAGTTGGGCTCCCATACAACAAACGTGATTTTTTTGACGGAACCCTTCGTGCGCGAGTCCGACTTGCACTTGACCGGTAGTATGTAGCTTGCATAAATCAATATGCAACACCTACATTCAAAAATATTTTAATTTCATTCTCATTTTCATTTCATTACCTGTAATTGCTCTAAATTCGTCTTATAATCACTGGAATAAAAAGCGCTTGCAAGATTCAGCGCACTATAGCGCCATCTATGACAAGTAACTTATAACGAGTAACGAATATTGTGTTTTAAGAAGAAATAAGTAGGTCTAAACACTCGAGAAGACCAACAAAGCGTGGAAAAGAGAAGTTAACATCATACGGACACGGTCTATATAAAAAATTGACAAAGGATCAAGAGACATGTGCCAACATTTTTTACAGTAAGAGCCCCTAGCGTCCCGCCTAGCAAATGAGCAATCACAGTTTGTTTAAAATATTTGTTAATCTTAATTAGAATTCAAAATAAAGGTATTGTGGAGCCATGGTGTCTTGTGCTCTAAGTAATTGTGATGTGACAAAAAGAAATAATCCAAGTAATCACACTTTTCACAGGTAAATAAAATATTGCCACACATTTCTCTAAAACCAAATTTCTCTACATTTATTCGTTTATCGACGAAGAAAACAGTATGGAACATAGTTTTATAATTTCCTTTGCCCTATATAGTCATATTTTATGAATCTAAGTCATATTTTACGTATCTCATATAAAATGTATGCATTCGTTTTCGGATCACCTGTTTCTTGACATTGTTGTTCTTTGACATTCTATTTCTATGGTCAAAACATTTATTGTTTCTATTTTCGTTAGGCGGGAATTTGTAATATTAGCAATATTTTTATATACCAACTAACTTTCGCCCGCGACTTCGTCCACGTGGACTTTTGTAAAATCGCTAGTGAAAACTTTTGACCGGGATAAAAAGTATCCTCAGACTAGGATGAGTACTTTCCGATCCGTGATATCGTTGTTTTAAGTTTGACAGCTGTCATCTGAAATGAAGATCTCACTAACCCCTATCATTTCTTCAATGAAACCATCAGTCTAGAATGAGTACTTTCCTAGATATTGCTGTTTTAAGTGAGACAGCTATCATCTGAAATGAAGATCTCACGAAGACCTTCCATTTTTTCAATAACACCATCAGTCTAGGATGAGTACTTTCTGAGATACCGTTGTTTTAAGTTTGATAGCTGTCATCTGAAATAAAGATCTCACTAAGACCTTTAATTTCTTCAAAGGTGCTATCAGTCTAGGATGAGACTTTACCGAGATATTGTTGTTTTAAGTTAGACAACTGTCATCTGAAATGAAGATCTCACGAAGACCTTCCATTTTTTCAAGAACACCTTCAGTCTAGGATGAGTACTTTCTGAGATACCGTTGTTTTAAGTTTGACAGCTGTCATCTGAAATAAAGATCTCACAAGACCTTTAATTTCTTCAAAGACGCTATCAGTCTAGGATGAGATTTTACCGAGATATTGTTGTTTTAAGTTTGACAGCTGTCATCTGAAATGAAGATCTTACCAAGGCCTTTAATTTATTCAAAAACACTATCATTCTAGGATGAGCACTTACCGAGATATTGGGTGCATTCTGCCAGACAGATCTCTTAGTTATCGATCGCCATAGAGTACATTTTATTTAACCATGGAAAGTAAAATATTGAATATTCATATCATAAGTTTTAAATTCCAAAGCTGTCATCTGAAATGACGTGGAATGTCACAAGATCGTGTGGTATGCCGCGGGATGCCATGACGTGCCGTGCCGCCCCTTACCATTGCCATGCTGTTAGTGGCCGCAGGATGCCACAGGATGACTTGGAATGCCAAAACGTGCCGTGTTTGCAGCACCGATAATCGTCAAGTGGGCGCGGGTCATTATTACCGGATGTAACAAGACACTCAACGAAGCCGAGGTCTACGTATTCTGTCCATCATCAGGACCGTTTCTGTACAAAATTATTGCTGGGAAACGATTTTAATTTTTGATGTTAAAAAAGCATTGCATACATTACCACGCAATGTAACGCGTACAAAGACCGTGCCTGCGAGTGAATTCATGCTTCACAGCTGCGTGCGGCCGAGTTAAAAGGCAACGGTTATGTGCGTGCTCATGAAATACATTGAGTGATGACGTTTTGAAGCCTTGTTTGTTACGAAATACATAAAATTTTGATAATGTTTCTAAAGACAAAAATTAGGAAATAACGAATAAAATAAGATTGCATAAAAAAAAATTTTTGACTTCGACCTTCAATAACTTCGTAGCTATTGGTTTCCCAGGTATAGTCTAAAGGACAAAAATGATCCTGATAATGGGCGGAATGCGTGGACTTCGGCTTCGTTGAGTGTCTTGTTACACACGTTATATTGTGGTTAAGGCGTCGTCGATTTCATAGACGACAGTGACGCCGTAACCGCTCTCTATGATATGAAAAATATACTGCAACAAAGATCAACCCCGCTTGATCGTTTATCATTTCTACAAAACCCATGACCTTCAAATACTTATACGAGTCAGTGTTTGAAGTACCTCCTTTCTAACAAAAAAGATTGAATGAAATCGGACTACGCGTTAATGAATTACAACTAAGTACACATTTTGACTTTCATCCCCTCTCCCAAGGGAACCGTGCTGAATTTCGGAATAAAAAGTATTTGTCGATCTTTCTCGTAATATGAACTCTAACTATGCCAAGTTTCGTTTGAATTCATTCAGTAGTTTCGGAGTGATGCTCAGCGGTGATACAAACAGACAGAGAGACATACAGACAGACACACAACAATGAAAAAAAAAACCGGTCAAGAGCGAGTCGGACTCGCGCACCGAGGGTTCCGTACAATCATAAATATATTTGGATATGTTACTTTAGTACAGTCTTTAAAAAAGTAGGATAAACGGCAGACAGTTGGAAGGGCGAACAGGCGGACAGTTAATTTACAAATCTTAACCACAGCTGCTTATGGTGACTGAAAAACGTTTCAGCCACTCCACATTGCAAACTGTTTATATTACTAAGTAGGAACTTATTCTTCGTTTATTCGTACGGCAAATAGTAGGTAATTATTTTAGAACCAGCCACCAATTTATTATTGTAGTGTTAGGTTGCGCCATCTCTTGACCGATAGTGGACCTATATTTTTCCTTAGGTTAGCATGCTTAGGACAGCGCCATCTGTTGACTGGTAGTAAAACTAAAAAAAATTTGATTGTTTTTTGAATTTCTTAAAAATTGTGTTATATTGAGACATCGTTTTATTTTTCCTGTAATCTTTACATAAACTACTATCACATAGAATTATTTCAGATTTTTCTCTCTGCAAACTTCGGAGATAAGGGGGGGGAACTGTATTTTTTTTACAATTTTCACCATAAGTCGAAAACTATGCGGCCTAAAAAAAAAGAAAAAATGTTTAAAAACGTGCAAACGACGCTCTTTCATATGATACCCCACATGCCCTAGTTGCCCCACTTCAAATTTTTAAGACCCCTTTTCAGTCCCTGTTGTAAAAAAGATATTTATTTTTTTATTTATTTCTTATTCGCGAAATAGTTGGACAAATGTCATCTTAAACTATTCCAAATTTCAAGTTGATACCATTAGTAGTTCTCGAGATATCCAGCTGTGACAGACAGACAGACAGACAGACTGAGTCACACCATAAGGGTTCCTTTTTTACCATTTTGGTACGGAACCCTAAAAAGCAGATTTGGCATCTTAAAGACAAGTCTTAAAGAGTTTATTAAGTTAGGTTAGAATTGCGACCAAAAACGCGCGAGCCGAGCGAGCGGAGCGAGCGTGCCGCGGGAGCGGCCGGCGAAGCGCCAGAAACGAAGTTTTTGTAAAATAAACTTTCAATATAGGTCTTTTACTTAAATTTCCTGAAGCCTCGGTTATTTCACTCACTGTATTCCGCACTTTAACGGTGTAGCATCCGTTAATGTGCAGATAAGTGGCGTAGCGTAGTGGGAGCGTCAGGGGCAGTCCGCCCCGGGCGGCACTTTTTATGGGGCGGCAAAATAGGCAAAAACTTTAAAAATATCCAAAAACTTGTATAAGTCTTCTGTTACATGCCATCGAGAATTATGCAATTTTTTTAACAGATTTTTTATTTGATCATCCCCGAGTGAGAATAACAACTTGTGTTCTTGATTTGATTGATTGTGATTGTGACCAAACCATCATCGCCGTACGGCCCGGAGCGCGCGGCGCGCTTCGCACGCTGCGACTAGGCTACACTGCCATTGATTGATTGCAATGATTTTAACCAAACCATCATCACCGTACAGCCTGGAGCGCGCGGCGCTTCGCACGCCGCAACTAGGCTACACTATCATTGATTGTATGATTTTGACTAAACCATCATCACCGTACAGCCTGGAGCGCGCGGCTACATAAAAGATTATGCATTGAAAAAACCCGAAGAGTTAATTTTTAGTAAATAAATAAGGTAGGTAATGATTATTTTTTAAAGAAATAACTGATTTTCTTGACTTAATGAAAATAGGAAAGCGGCAAAGTTCGCGTTCGCCCCGGGCGGCACAAACATAACGCTACGCAACTGGTGCAGATTAACTAGTGTGAAATCGCCTACTTTAAGAAAAAATTCGCACTTTAACTGACTCAACCAGTTAATCTGCAGATTCACTAGTTAATCTGTAGATTAACGGATTCCGTACTTTAACGGTAACATAGATATGGTTTTCAAAATATATTGCAATCGCTTTCAGGATGTGACATATTGATACTTCTTTTATAACATTGGGCTAAATACATTAAAATAACCCGCCTCCTCAGCGACATTTTTGATAAAGTATGTGATTGATGAATTCAAAATATCAAAATGTATTTACTTGTAACACAAACGATATGGCCGGTCTTCACCGGGTCACTTCAACAATTCAACTTGCGTCAGAAGCATATAATATTGCCTCCAAACCGTGCGCTTTTTCTTTCAACTTTCTGCCATAATTCAGCGTCAAAGTTAAGGTCATGAGCGCCCCTGGCAAGATTTGAATTTTGCGCCTCAAGACTTATATTTTTTTTTTCTAGCTATAAGTCAAAATGTACGCCCTTTTGAGGGTTGCGCCCCTGGCAGCCGCCCTCTTTGCCAGCCCCTAGCTATGACACTGTCTAATTTGACGTTTTTTGAAAAGATAGGGCATGCGCTATTGAATAAAATGACGCATGCCTTTGTTGAAAGCGTAAGGTGGACAAGAAAGCGACCGTGTCAAGACACACTTTTTACCATATCACAGGCACAAGTTACGATCGAGCTCTTGTACTTCTCCATAGTTTATGAATAAAAGTTAAGCCATTGTCGTCCCATGACTGACAACCTGAATGCGAACGGTCCTTTTGATGCATTGAATACAGCGTCATGTCAGTTGTAAACAACATTGCAACAGTTCATTGGAATCGATATAAAGAGTTGAAAATTAAATTGAGAATAAAAACGTACGAGTTTTCAATAATCACTGACAATCACTTTTCACCTTACTGATATCAATATTCTCCGATCACATTAGTGAACAAAAATCTTTGGAGTAGATTTCAGCGTATACATTTTTGTATAATGCTAGATGAAGAATTTTGAGATAAAACTAGTTTAATAACTAAATTTTTTTTGTTTCTGTAATAATATTTTTCTAAGACGGTTGGTCTATTTTGCGGAGGTAAGTGTGCCTTTATGTCTTCAATTAATTTAGTTCGTGAATTTTGCAAAAGCTAGAACCATCTTAAGAGTTAACACAATCCAACATGCAGATGAGAAATGTAATCAGTTCGGTCCACTGGGGCCAAGTTGACGTACAGACGGCAACGCCGTACACCAGCGGCGGCCATCTTAAATTGACCTCTGTATGATATAAATATTTGTTTATATTATAGCTCTTTGCTAATGACAGTTAACAGCTGATGTAACTTTCATTAGCTTCTGCCCGAGGTCGGCAACCCACAGCAAAAAAAAACTAAACTTTACTGTTATTTTAAAATGTATCAGACTTCTATTCAGAACATTTACAATTTGAATTTAATTAACAATTTATTAATAACATTGTTTTTTGAGTGGGGGTAAATTTTTCACGACCAACTTGTTTATTTAATATATAAACTCGTCATATTAGCTGTTCAAAATAATTTATACTCGTTTAGTTAATATTAACACGTAGGTTTATAAGCAAAGGTTGTTCCAATGGGGCTGGGCCAGTAGTGCAGTGATTGGCGACAATCACATTTGCGGTGAGGTGCTAGTGACACGCGGCGATTGCTCGCTTCGCTCGCTCGATCATCCAATTATGTTCGTCTTCAATTTGGAAAGGTATTCAGTTTTTATTGATGCATATGTTATCACATTAAAATATACCCAAATATAAGAATCGTATATTATGTGGTACTTAAATGCTTAATTTCGAGTATATTGTCATAATATAGATGTAAAACAATAAAATTTCAAAAAGAAGGTAATAAAACGAATGAGTTCTCAAAGAGATTTCTTGCTTTATAAAATTACGGTAGACGTACACAAAAAACTTTGTATGAAAGAATTAAATGTCTATATTCATTTTGAAAATGTAATCATAAAACCTCAACACGATATTTATTTCTACGGAACTCTCAGCATTTTCACAAAGCACCTTTAAACAATACTAAATAATATACTAGAAAAAATACGACTCGCACCAGATCAATACTCAGACGGGAATCGAACCCGCGACCTTTGGATATCCGGTCCAATGCTCTGACCGCTGAGCTACCGAGTCACTAGTGACATCGTCGAATTTTTCCTAGTATATCCTAAACTCTTACGCTGTAAGCCAGCGTTATTTCACCAATGTGAGGAATTACCTCGACATTCAATTGAAATATCTTTCCAGATATTTTAACAATTGATTAAGATGAAATAGCTATATAATTTTAAATTTGAGATTTTTGCATTTACAATGCTATTTTTAAACAATACTAAATAATATACTAGAAAAAATACGACTCGCACCAGATCAATACTCAGACGGGAATCGAACCCGCGACCTTTGGATATCCGGTCCAATGCTCTGACCGCTGAGCTACCGAGTCACTAGTGACATCGTCGAATTTTTCCTAGTATATCCTAAACTCTTACGCTGTAAGCCAGCGTTATTTCACCAATGTGAGGAATTACCTCGACATTCAATTGAAATATCTTTCCAGATATTTTAACAATTGATTAAGATGAAATAGCTATATAATTTTAAATTTGAGATTTTTGCATTTACAATGCTATTTTTAAACAATACTAAATAATATACTAGAAAAAATACGACTCGCACCAGATCAATACTCAGACGGGAATCGAACCCGCGACCTTTGGATATCCGGTCCAATGCTCTGACCGCTGAGCTACCGAGTCACTAGTGACATCGTCGAATTTTTCCTAGTATATCCTAAACTCTTACGCTGTAAGCCAGCGTTATTTCACCAATGTGAGGAATTACCTCGACATTCAATTGAAATATCTTTCCAGATATTTTAACAATTGATTAAGATGAAATAGCTATATAATTTTAAATTTGAGATTTTTGCATTTACAATGCTATTTTTAAACAATACTAAATAATATACTAGAAAAAATACGACTCGCACCAGATCAATACTCAGACGGGAATCGAACCCGCGACCTTTGGATATCCGGTCCAATGCTCTGACCGCTGAGCTACCGAGTCACTAGTGACATCGTCGAATTTTTCCTAGTATATCCTAAACTCTTACGCTGTAAGCCAGCGTTATTTCACCAATGTGAGGAATTACCTCGACATTCAATTGAAATATCTTTCCAGATATTTTAACAATTGATTAAGATGAAATAGCTATATAATTTTAAATTTGAGATTTTTGCATTTACAATGCTATTTTTAAACAATACTAAATAATATACTAGAAAAAATACGACTCGCACCAGATCAATACTCAGACGGGAATCGAACCCGCGACCTTTGGATATCCGGTCCAATGCTCTGACCGCTGAGCTACCGAGTCACTAGTGACATCGTCGAATTTTTCCTAGTATATCCTAAACTCTTACGCTGTAAGCCAGCGTTATTTCACCAATGTGAGGAATTACCTCGACATTCAATTGAAATATCTTTCCAGATATTTTAACAATTGATTAAGATGAAATAGCTATATAATTTTAAATTTGAGATTTTTGCATTTACAATGCTATTTTTAAACAATACTAAATAATATACTAGAAAAAATACGACTCGCACCAGATCAATACTCAGACGGGAATCGAACCCGCGACCTTTGGATATCCGGTCCAATGCTCTGACCGCTGAGCTACCGAGTCACTAGTGACATCGTCGAATTTTTCCTAGTATATCCTAAACTCTTACGCTGTAAGCCAGCGTTATTTCACCAATGTGAGGAATTACCTCGACATTCAATTGAAATATCTTTCCAGATATTTTAACAATTGATTAAGATGAAATAGCTATATAATTTTAAATTTGAGATTTTTGCATTTACAATGCTATTTTTAAACAATACTAAATAATATACTAGAAAAAATACGACTCGCACCAGATCAATACTCAGACGGGAATCGAACCCGCGACCTTTGGATATCCGGTCCAATGCTCTGACCGCTGAGCTACCGAGTCACTAGTGACATCGTCGAATTTTTCCTAGTATATCCTAAACTCTTACGCTGTAAGCCAGCGTTATTTCACCAATGTGAGGAATTACCTCGACATTCAATTGAAATATCTTTCCAGATATTTTAACAATTGATTAAGATGAAATAGCTATATAATTTTAAATTTGAGATTTTTGCATTTACAATGCTATTTTTAAACAATACTAAATAATATACTAGAAAAAATACGACTCGCACCAGATCAATACTCAGACGGGAATCGAACCCGCGACCTTTGGATATCCGGTCCAATGCTCTGACCGCTGAGCTACCGAGTCACTAGTGACATCGTCGAATTTTTCCTAGTATATCCTAAACTCTTACGCTGTAAGCCAGCGTTATTTCACCAATGTGAGGAATTACCTCGACATTCAATTGAAATATCTTTCCAGATATTTTAACAATTGATTAAGATGAAATAGCTATATAATTTTAAATTTGAGATTTTTGCATTTACAATGCTATTTTTAAACAATACTAAATAATATACTAGAAAAAATACGACTCGCACCAGATCAATACTCAGACGGGAATCGAACCCGCGACCTTTGGATATCCGGTCCAATGCTCTGACCGCTGAGCTACCGAGTCACTAGTGACATCGTCGAATTTTTCCTAGTATATCCTAAACTCTTACGCTGTAAGCCAGCGTTATTTCACCAATGTGAGGAATTACCTCGACATTCAATTGAAATATCTTTCCAGATATTTTAACAATTGATTAAGATGAAATAGCTATATAATTTTAAATTTGAGATTTTTGCATTTACAATGCTATTTTTAAACAATACTAAATAATATACTAGAAAAAATACGACTCGCACCAGATCAATACTCAGACGGGAATCGAACCCGCGACCTTTGGATATCCGGTCCAATGCTCTGACCGCTGAGCTACCGAGTCACTAGTGACATCGTCGAATTTTTCCTAGTATATCCTAAACTCTTACGCTGTAAGCCAGCGTTATTTCACCAATGTGAGGAATTACCTCGACATTCAATTGAAATATCTTTCCAGATATTTTAACAATTGATTAAGATGAAATAGCTATATAATTTTAAATTTGAGATTTTTGCATTTACAATGCTATTTTTAAACAATACTAAATAATATACTAGAAAAAATACGACTCGCACCAGATCAATACTCAGACGGGAATCGAACCCGCGACCTTTGGATATCCGGTCCAATGCTCTGACCGCTGAGCTACCGAGTCACTAGTGACATCGTCGAATTTTTCCTAGTATATCCTAAACTCTTACGCTGTAAATATCTGGAAAGATATTTCAATTGAATGTCGAGGTAATTCCTCACATTGGTGAAATAACGCTGGCTTACAGCGTAAGAGTTTAGGATATACTAGGAAAAATTCGACGATGTCACTAGTGACTCGGTAGCTCAGCGGTCAGAGCATTGGACCGGATATCCAAAGGTCGCGGGTTCGATTCCCGTCTGAGTATTGATCTGGTGCGAGTCGTATTTTTTCTAGTATATTATTTAGTATTGTTTAAAAATAGCATTGTAAATGCAAAAATCTCAAATTTAAAATTATATAGCTATTTCATCTTAATCAATTGTTAAAATATCTGGAAAGATATTTCAATTGAATGTCGAGGTAATTCCTCACATTGGTGAAATAACGCTGGCTTACAGCGTAAGAGTTTAGGATATACTAGGAAAAATTCGACGATGTCACTAGTGACTCGGTAGCTCAGCGGTCAGAGCATTGGACCGGATATCCAAAGGTCGCGGGTTCGATTCCCGTCTGAGTATTGATCTGGTGCGAGTCGTATTTTTTCTAGTATATTATTTAGTATTGTTTAAAAATAGCATTGTAAATGCAAAAATCTCAAATTTAAAATTATATAGCTATTTCATCTTAATCAATTGTTAAAATATCTGGAAAGATATTTCAATTGAATGTCGAGGTAATTCCTCACATTGGTGAAATAACGCTGGCTTACAGCGTAAGAGTTTAGGATATACTAGGAAAAATTCGACGATGTCACTAGTGACTCGGTAGCTCAGCGGTCAGAGCATTGGACCGGATATCCAAAGGTCGCGGGTTCGATTCCCGTCTGAGTATTGATCTGGTGCGAGTCGTATTTTTTCTAGTATATTATTTAGTATTGTTTAAAAATAGCATTGTAAATGCAAAAATCTCAAATTTAAAATTATATAGCTATTTCATCTTAATCAATTGTTAAAATATCTGGAAAGATATTTCAATTGAATGTCGAGGTAATTCCTCACATTGGTGAAATAACGCTGGCTTACAGCGTAAGAGTTTAGGATATACTAGGAAAAATTCGACGATGTCACTAGTGACTCGGTAGCTCAGCGGTCAGAGCATTGGACCGGATATCCAAAGGTCGCGGGTTCGATTCCCGTCTGAGTATTGATCTGGTGCGAGTCGTATTTTTTCTAGTATATTATTTAGTATTGTTTAAAAATAGCATTGTAAATGCAAAAATCTCAAATTTAAAATTATATAGCTATTTCATCTTAATCAATTGTTAAAATATCTGGAAAGATATTTCAATTGAATGTCGAGGTAATTCCTCACATTGGTGAAATAACGCTGGCTTACAGCGTAAGAGTTTAGGATATACTAGGAAAAATTCGACGATGTCACTAGTGACTCGGTAGCTCAGCGGTCAGAGCATTGGACCGGATATCCAAAGGTCGCGGGTTCGATTCCCGTCTGAGTATTGATCTGGTGCGAGTCGTATTTTTTCTAGTATATTATTTAGTATTGTTTAAAAATAGCATTGTAAATGCAAAAATCTCAAATTTAAAATTATATAGCTATTTCATCTTAATCAATTGTTAAAATATCTGGAAAGATATTTCAATTGAATGTCGAGGTAATTCCTCACATTGGTGAAATAACGCTGGCTTACAGCGTAAGAGTTTAGGATATACTAGGAAAAATTCGACGATGTCACTAGTGACTCGGTAGCTCAGCGGTCAGAGCATTGGACCGGATATCCAAAGGTCGCGGGTTCGATTCCCGTCTGAGTATTGATCTGGTGCGAGTCGTATTTTTTCTAGTATATTATTTAGTATTGTTTAAAAATAGCATTGTAAATGCAAAAATCTCAAATTTAAAATTATATAGCTATTTCATCTTAATCAATTGTTAAAATATCTGGAAAGATATTTCAATTGAATGTCGAGGTAATTCCTCACATTGGTGAAATAACGCTGGCTTACAGCGTAAGAGTTTAGGATATACTAGGAAAAATTCGACGATGTCACTAGTGACTCGGTAGCTCAGCGGTCAGAGCATTGGACCGGATATCCAAAGGTCGCGGGTTCGATTCCCGTCTGAGTATTGATCTGGTGCGAGTCGTATTTTTTCTAGTATATTATTTAGTATTGTTTAAAAATAGCATTGTAAATGCAAAAATCTCAAATTTAAAATTATATAGCTATTTCATCTTAATCAATTGTTAAAATATCTGGAAAGATATTTCAATTGAATGTCGAGGTAATTCCTCACATTGGTGAAATAACGCTGGCTTACAGCGTAAGAGTTTAGGATATACTAGGAAAAATTCGACGATGTCACTAGTGACTCGGTAGCTCAGCGGTCAGAGCATTGGACCGGATATCCAAAGGTCGCGGGTTCGATTCCCGTCTGAGTATTGATCTGGTGCGAGTCGTATTTTTTCTAGTATATTATTTAGTATTGTTTAAAAATAGCATTGTAAATGCAAAAATCTCAAATTTAAAATTATATAGCTATTTCATCTTAATCAATTGTTAAAATATCTGGAAAGATATTTCAATTGAATGTCGAGGTAATTCCTCACATTGGTGAAATAACGCTGGCTTACAGCGTAAGAGTTTAGGATATACTAGGAAAAATTCGACGATGTCACTAGTGACTCGGTAGCTCAGCGGTCAGAGCATTGGACCGGATATCCAAAGGTCGCGGGTTCGATTCCCGTCTGAGTATTGATCTGGTGCGAGTCGTATTTTTTCTAGTATATTATTTAGTATTGTTTAAAAATAGCATTGTAAATGCAAAAATCTCAAATTTAAAATTATATAGCTATTTCATCTTAATCAATTGTTAAAATATCTGGAAAGATATTTCAATTGAATGTCGAGGTAATTCCTCACATTGGTGAAATAACGCTGGCTTACAGCGTAAGAGTTTAGGATATACTAGAAAAATTCGACGATGTCACTAGTGACTCGGTAGCTCAGCGGTCAGAGCATTGGACCGGATATCCAAAGGTCGCGGGTTCGATTCCCGTCTGAGTATTGATCTGGTGCGAGTCGTATTTTTTCTAGTATATTATTTAGTATTGTTTAAAAATAGCATTGTAAATGCAAAAATCTCAAATTTAAAAGCACCTTTAGTTTACTTATAAAAGGGTCATTTTCTTCGACCTAGCGTAGTGAAGCACTTCGCAAGTCATAAACTTAACGAAGGCATAATCCAGTAAACCTCGAAACTCAAGTGAGATAAAGACATCATGAAAGTTAAAAGCTCATATAAAAAAGAAATACTGGACCTTTCTTTAAACTGTACTCGTTTAGAACGAAAAAGGTTCTAACGTAAGGTCAAGAACTTCATTTTTAATCGGTAAAAGTAACAGGCTATCACAGAAATAGTGACAGAACGTTGAGGCTACTAACTATAGTGCGATACAACATAGGATAGACAAATTATACTCGCTACGAACTTTTAAATTACTTTTCAATCAATTAGTAACAGGTTCCGGATATCAATTAGCTTTTTGTTGATTAAGAAATGGACTAGAATTTATATGAAATTATCTTTTAGATACGGATTACACGATCATTCAGACTGAAACCAGACTGATACAGGGTTGCCATTTGAACTATTTTTTACCGACTTCAAAAGGAGGGAGGTACTCAATTCGACCCGTTTTTTTTTTTTTTTGTTTTTTGTATGTACACCGATTACTCGAAGACGGCTGAACTGATTGAAATGATTCAAACGTAATTACATTAGGTAAATTTCAAAGTTGGTCCCATTTTTTTAAATTTTGAAATCGGTTCAGTAATTTTCAAGTAATCTTGAAAAAAGTACGAAAATAGTATGATTTTGTGTGAACTACCTTGATGATCAGTCGTATAACTTCTTTGTTTATGAACTGAATAAGATAATTATTTTTTTGTAGGAAAAGGGATATCTTAAGTGTAGTTCATTAACCGACAAAAAAAAAAGGAGGTTCTCAGTTTGACCCGCATGTATGTATGTTTCTCCGCGGTTAACTAAATAATATACCCTACCTAATAAAAGGTACCTACACTAAAAATTAAAAAAATAAATTGTTTAAAATAACAAAAAACCGACTTCAAAAAACCTACCTCTAAAAAGCAAGAAATAATATTCGTAATAATAAAAACACGTCTATTGAAGTCGGGAGGGGCTTTTAGAATAAAAAAAAAGGAATTTGTACTCCAGCCCCACCCGACTTCAATAGACGTGTTTTTATTATTACGAATATTATTTTTTAGAGGTAGGTTTTTTGAAGTCGGTTTTTTGTTTTTTTATTTCTAATAAATTCTAAGAATAAATCGCACAAATGGCAGCCCTGTATCAGTCTAATTTCAGTCTGTATTGTGTGTAATCCCTCTCTCAGATAAAAATATGAAATATCTAGAAAATGTCGGAAACTTATAAATATAGCCTTAGAGGATGTTTATTATAAGTTTTGATAATCATTACCTAAGCGACAAACATATTTTTTCAGCAAACGAAAACATTAAAATGTTTTCAGAGCAACCTTCATCTACTTTCGATATTCACTTAGCTGCCCCTTACATAATTACATTTGAGTGTTCTTACGGAGTCTTGAATTATGGATAATGTAGGTACATTAATGCATTGGTGAAGTATCTTTATAAAACAAAATAAACAGTAAGTACACAAGTTTTGTAAAAAACCTGACTGCCTGTTTTTAGGGTTCCGTACCAAAATGGTAAAAAAGGAACTCTTATGGTGTGACTCAGTATGTCTGTCTGTCTGTCACAGCTGGATATCTCGAGAACTACTACTGGTATCAACTTGAAATTTGGAATAGTTCAAGATGACATTTGCCCAACTATTTTGCAAATAAGAAAGAAATAAAAAAAAATATTTTTGACAACAGGGACTGAAAAGGGGTCTTAAAAATTTGAAGTGGGGCTACTAGGGCATGTGGGTGGGGTATCATATGAAAGAGCGCCGTTTGCACGTTTTCGATAAAAAAAATTTAAGCCAAGTTTTTGACTTATGATGAAAAATGTAAAAAAATACCGTCCCCCCCTTATCTCCGAAGTTTTCAAAGAGGAAAATCTGAAATAATTCTATGTGATAGGAGTTTATATTAATATTACAGGAAAAATAAAACGATGTCTCAATATAGCACACTTTTTTTGAAATTATCAATTTTCTAAAACAATTAACATTAGTTCGACTATCGGCCCAGAGATGGCGCTGACCTAAAACTGCAATTATAATTTTATTATTCTACTCTGCAGTGTATTTATTATGATGGTACGTAACCCTCGTTGCGCGAGTCCGACTCGCTCTTGACCGGTTTTTACGTTGCGTTTGCGTTGATATCCAGAAACCCGTTACAAAATTTATATCTATTATCATACTTTATGACCTCTAAATAAAAATTAATAAGAGTAAAGAATACTTTTTAGATACTTGAGCGGAAGGATCCACATTATCAGGTTAGTGATAAAATTAACTCAAACGAAATCAATTTGTATAGTAAATAATAGCGATAAAAGAGAACTAAATGCTTCTATACGATTGTGAATATTGAGGATACAAATTACAGTAATTTTGACTTGAACACCTAATGTTGCATCTAAATAATCTGAAACTTTAGAATTCTATTTTCTAAATTAAAATTTTACCATCCAAAATCATTGAATCATGTTTCTGGTTCAATACGCTTTTGGATAAAAATTTGATTACTTAAATTCATATTTTAATTTCAGATCCATAGAATCTTTCAGCGAACTTAGATCAAAATTGCGTTAATTTTCTTTAAAAATAGCCTTAAAGTATTCTTACATTTCATCAAGACTTTCTTGTCAAATTAAAGTGTTTTCCCACAAGATTTGACACAACCTCTCCCAATACATAACTTATTAATGACAGGAACCCTTTCACAATCACATCTCCCACAGTTTAGGACATGTTGTCAACTTGTGATGAGTTGAGCCACGTCATATTTTGTTGAATAATTGTTAAGACACCTTTTATGAAACTAAATTATATCTTAGAATCTTACAACTTAGTTAAAACATCACTTGATATGATTTAATATGCTACTGGGCAGTTTCAGATTGTTTGGGCATGAAAGTTAGAGGCACCAATAGCCTTTCTATCAACGTTCATTTAGGAGCGTTGATACATTTCGGCATTTCATACAAACTTTCAAGTCCTTATTTTCCGAAATGAATGAACCGATTTTAATGAAACTTCAGACATTTAATCAGAATACATTGGTCTAAAAAGTTAATTGAAAACATTTGCGATTAGTTGGGTTACAGCTATATTAGACCGACTTTAAATTTTCCATAAAAACAGAAACATCCAATTACCTTTTTTAAAAATTTCAATATTGTTCTGTACTAACTTTTTAGACCTAAGCAGGATTGCTTATGCGTATGAGGCTTCATTAAATTCGGTTTATTCATTTCGAAAAATTAGGACTAGTAATAATATTTATCCGCTTCTCTCAGGAGCTGCTCTGATGAAAATTGAGCCATTCGAAGTATCCTTCTTTCAAATGTATTTGTAACATCTTGTAACAGTAAAAATCTGACTACCTTCTACGGATTGCCTACTTTATCGCAGATCTAAGTGCCTATGCACTCAATGTTTTTTGAACAAGCGGACAAAATGCGGTCACATCCATAAAAAAACCGGCCAAGTTCGTGTCGGGCCACGCGCAATATAGGATTCCGTAGTAGGTAACCTTAAAACATACCAAGCCATATAGGCTGTTTTATATTTTACTCTCTGTTTACTAATGGACAGACGAATGGACAGACGGACATGGTGAAACTATAAGAGTATAAGAGTTTCGATCAGTACGATAATGCCCTATTCCGGAAATGGACACAAAGTCCTGAAAGGATGCATTACTGAAATGACTTATTCTCAAAACTACTTTCTTTTCCGATTAGGACCTATTCCTATAAGGCCTTATTCTTAAATGGGCTCCTTCTGGAAATGGCTTAAAAACTGAGAAACTAGTAAAAAACACAATAAGCGTGCCCGCAGATTACAGACCAAACTGTCGGCCGATACAGTACTAGGATCTTGAAATTTTTTCGACGGAGTGGGGATAAGTTCACGCATGTGCTCTTGTGAGCGACCAATAGCGCGCGCCCCTCTCGATTTCAAGTTATATGCCTCGTACTTGGCCGATAGTTGGTTTTGTATGAAGAATCAGACGATACCGAATTGTTCTAGTGTGCGCACTTGCACACCTTCATACTGATTGAGAGCCCGAGTGAACTGTCGGCCGATAGAAAGTCTGTAGTTTACGGGCACGCTAAAACCTTGAAACAATAAAAAAAACATTATTTTTGTTTGAATTTAATTATGGTGGCTTGTTCTTGATTAACACCACATTTTGACATTTTGTGATAATAATTAGGCCATGAGAAAGGTTTATCTAATTTTGTTTGCTGTTTATCTATAGTCCCATCTGTACACAGCAAAAAAAACAAAGAATATGGCTATCGCTGAACCAAATAGGATTGACTCTTGTGTTCCTAAAAAAGTTGTTACGAAGTGAAGCCACCTGGATTTTTCAAGCAGGTGGGGGGAGGGTGGAATTCAGCCTTAACGAAGTCCGAGGTTAATAACTGCCTAAGTTTAGGCCAAGCTATGTTAACAAAGCTCATCAAAAGAAGATTTGAAAAAATATAACTTTATCAACAATCAAAATATTTTTTTTTATAAAGGGACAATAGAGCTCCTATGAGGTATTTTTTTTTTCAAATATTCCGATTTGTGTATTTAATTGTTTTTTTTTCTTTAATCAAGCAACTAGGTATTTTATTTTTACATATTGTTATTTTTTAAATAGTTTAACATTTGAATCGTGCAAATATGAATTCGACACCCTAAGTTCATACGAATATGATATCGAACTTGGCGTAGTAGCTTAACCAATACATCTATCAAGATTGCGCTGAAGGCTAAATCTTCAAATAATTACTACAAAAATCTTGGTGGGCTCCACTTCTTAAATCCATCCTTGGGTCCTAAGGACCAATCCTACCAGAGGGAATCTCTGGTTCAAGAAATGCCGTATTTTTCAATGTACAGCGACGACTACTATGTTGTAAGTGAAATTATAGTAGAAAGGGTGTTGAAAACATAAAGTTAATATACCTATTGTAGTATATTCACTTTATGGTTGAAAATTATATATTATTTATGATGATACTAAATAATATACTAGAAAATGCAAAAATCTCAAATATAAAAATATTTATGATGACACAAATTTTTATTGTTTCAAGGTTTTTTTTACTAGTTTTCCAGATTATGTGAGTGAATTTTACGTATTATACAATGTTGGCCATTTGAGTAGGAGGGCAGGTGTGCAAATGTCACATTGGCAAAAATAATAATGAACTATGGTATCAAAAGATATGGGATAGCCAAAAATGTCGTGACCCTGACTTGAGGGGTTTGTCTGTTCATTTATAGGACTTCGTGTGTATAGGGCCTTAACTCTTTTAACTTAGTATGAACTTAGTACAAAAACCAAGAAACTAAATGAACAGCAACTGGTCCTTGGAGGCAAGTTCGTGGAACAACCTCATCACATATCTCAGGTTTACTTGCAACTTTGTATTAATTTATTTATAAGCCGTATTTTTATCATGTGAATGATCTTTGCTTTTCATTAATAAATGTTTATTTCTTCCGGCTTTGTTTCATAACAGGCCCTTAATTGAATGAAAAGACAAACAAATAAAATTTTCTTCATAAACAAAGCATGTTGCCATTTCCTCATTTCTTTAATTTATTATATTAGATACGTATTTATGTTTCAAAATTTGTTTTTATTGTCCGTCGTAATTAAAAAAGCTACTACGAATTTAAAACAAATGTCTTTCCCTTAAATTTCCCGTTATGTTGATAAACATTACAATCATTACTTTAAAAAAACGTTGCAATCCGGTAGTGCCGGCAGAAGTGAAAACTTTTTGCACGAATTGCCGTCTTACGAATTTACTCTGCATTTGAATTTACGAATACAGAACAGTAGGTATTGTACGAAAGTCTTATCCATAGCTTGACAGAAAATCTAGAGTTTTGAAATTGAATTAAAAAAACCGGCCAAGTGCGAGTCGGACTCGCGCACGAAGGGTTCCGTACCAAAAACGGCAAAAATACAATTGTTGTATGGGAGCCCCCTTAAATATTATTTTTTTTCTGTTTTTAGTATTTGTTGTTATAGCAGCAACAAAAGTACATCATCAGTGTAAATTTCAACTGTCTAGCTATTGTCGTTATTAATATCGAGCAAAAAACGGCAAAAAATCACGTTTGTTGTATGTAAAATAATATTTAAGGTGGGCTCCTTTAAATATTATTTTTATTTTGTTTTAGTATTTGTTGTTAAAGCGGCAACAGAAATACACAATCAGTGAAAATTTCAACTTTCTAGCTATCACGGTTCATGAGATACAGCCTGGTGACAGACAGACAGACAGATAGACAGACAGACGGACAGCGGAGTCTTAGTAATAGGGTCCCGTTTTTGCCCTTTGGGTACGGAACCCTAAAAATTAGCGCGTTGCTATGGTGACACAAGTGTTTACATATTCTTACGAATTTTTGATCAGGGTCACTGATGTGAGTTCAACATTTTTTCCCCATACAAAAAAGCGTACAACGCCGCTAAACGTTGAACAGTCGAGCATTTCAACTTGTAAACTAAGCTCCGGATATAGAAAATGTAAAGCGGGAATAATCGTCGAATGAAACTTCCTTTTTCGTGGATAAACATTTGTTGTTTCTTCAATGAACTTAAGTTGCGTTTAAAATTATAGCAACAACATTTTGTAGGATATTCAAGTCAGAATGCAAAAAACACAAGATAAACAAAAAATGTGTGAACAGGTCAAAAATATGTTAATAAAATACTAGCGGCTGTCTGCGACTTCGTCTGCGTGGTCAGTGCGTATTTTTGCTATTCCTCGGGACCCTTTGTTATTTTCTGGATGAAAGATACCTTTTCCTGTACCCCTGACAATGCATTTTCACAAATGATCAATTCTATAGCAAAATTATTAATAAGTCACTGTCAAGTTTTAGTTAAATATAATTATTAGTGTGGTCACTTTAGTGTAATATTTAAAAATGCAAAAGCTGCTGCTATAACATTTAGGTTTAAAGCTTGACTCCATAGACGACCTGAGTGGTGCAGTGGTCAACATGCCGCCTACCACGCAGAGGTCCCGGGTTCGATTCCCGGCCGGGCAGAAATTGAAATGATGCATTTTAATTTCTGTGACGGGTCTGGGTGTTACTATGTATAATAAGTATATATTTAAAAAAAAGTATATAAGTAGTATATCAGTTGTCTAGCACCCATATTACAAGCTTTGCTTAGTTTGGGGCTAAATGGCGCTGTGTGAAATTGTTCAAGCACTTATTTATTATTTATATAGTCCTAGTAGTTTCTAATAGAATTGTCTGTGTATAAACCTGGCATTAAAATAAAATATTTCTGAAGTACGCTATAAAAATAAAAGAAACAGTCAAGTATGCAAACTGTTTATCAGTCGTGTGTTTGTGTTGTCGTTAAGTTCACCTCGTATTGTTTTATCTTTTCGGTTCGTTTCAAGCCGCAGTTGAACAGAACGATTTGAGAAGGCATAGGTAGATAGGTAGAATATGACATGGCTAAGGGTGAAATAGGGTGTTGTATTTAAACCAAAAGATAAACCACTTTTGGGCAAACTGTTGATCAAGAAACAGTCTCGACGGGAATTGACGGGATTGAGTTAAGATCAAGAGCGAATAAAGAGCGATACACAGCGGATGCGTAAGCGTATGTGTAAGCATGCACGTGGACGTAACATGACGTTGTAATGCCTGAAACTTTATGAGACATGGCACACCGCTTGCGTAACGTACGCGTGCACGTAGACCGATGCGTAACCCTACGCATTGCAGCTCGTGACGTTGTACTCAATGGCATTCCCTATTGGACGTAACACGCACGTATCTACGCGCGTGACCACGCGCGTGTCTACGCAGCCGGTGTATGTATGGCTGCCGCAGCGGCTGGGTACGCAAGGGACAGGCTGCGTTGCGTATGCGTATGCGTAAGCGTAGACATATGCGTAAGCCGGTGTGTCAGGGGGTTACGTGCGTAACTACGCGCGTGTACACGCGCGAGTGACCACGCGCGTGTCTACGCATCCGGTGTGCTAAAGGTTGTTTAGTTTGCGAACAGACATTAGCTTGCTCACCATTTCATATAGCGCTAACTTGCTTAAGACTTTGCTTATAGTCCGAGCGAGGCTCAGAACAAATGAGGGCGAAGCGTGTTTTCGCGTCCGCATAAGTTTTTTATTTTCTATTTTCATAATATTTTGACCCTACTGAATAAGATAAGAAAGGGTGTCACGCTGACACCCTTGAGCGTTTCGTAAAAATCGCATAATTATGCCAAGAAGCTACCGCCATTTTAAACCTCTAATTTAAAGATTTTATAAACCCTATATACAAGTGTTAGGTGTCTAATAAAAGGGAATTAAGTGTTCTATAATGTTATAATCACAACATCGTCTGAGTAGTACAGTACAGAAAATATTTTAAATTTTATGAAAATTATATCTATAGAGACCCATTTTTTTGTTTTCATCATCATCATCATCATATCAGCCGCACGACACCCACTGCTGGGTATAGGCCTCCCCCAAGGATTTCCACGACGATCGGTCCTGCGCTTCCCACATCCAGTGGCTTCCGGCAACCTTCACCAGATCGTCGGTCCACCTTGTCGGGGGCCTACCCACGGAGCATCGTCCAGTGCGCGGACGACGCACCGGACGACGTTTTTTTGTTTTAAGTTAACATAATTCTTAAACTGGTACTTTTTTCTCAAAAAAAAACCATATTAACAAAGCCTATTTAACGCAGATTTAAAAAAATGTAACTTTCAAGTAACTTTACAAACAAAAATAGCAAAAAAAAATTTAAACGTCGCGTGCCGTAGATTTCTTCTATAGGTGGAATAAAAAAAATGTTTTTTAGGTATAGCATATGGGCATCAGGTGAAAGCTAATAGAAAGCCAATTTCAAATATATATATATATATATATATTATGATACTTTTATTCTACTGTTTTGACAGAAACTTTAAAAAACCATAATTCAGAAGTATGCAAAACCATAACAAAAACCATAACTCTTCTGATGTTGTGTATTATAAAATTATAGAACACTTCATTCCCTTTCATTAGACACCCCACACTTGTATATAGCGTTCATAAAATCTTTAAATTAGAGGTTTATATAGCTAATATATGTGGCGGTAGCTTCTTGGATTATTAAACGTTTTTTACGAAATGCTCAAGGGTGTCGGCGCGACACCCATTCTTATCTTGTTCAGTAATGTCGAAATATCATGAAAATAAAAAATAAAACTTATGCGGACGCGAAAACACGGTACGACTCAAAATCTGCAGGACTATTAATAGTAGTTTATGATACAAGGTTAGTAAGGAGGTTTGTAAAACGAGTTGACGTTTTATAAGTCCAAACCGCAGGCGAGGGTTTATAATCGTCACGAGTTTTAAAAAACCTTAACAACCGTGTGCCATACTACGTTTTTCAATACATTTGCGAGAAAACATTATAGGTAATTACTATAAAAATTGTAATCTATAGATAGAATAACACTGTAAATACTAAATATTTGTGCGCTAATTACGCAAAAACCGCTGAACGGATTTTGATGTGCTTTTCACAGTTTGGCAGATTGAGGTCCAACTTAAAATCTAAGCTATGTTTCATCAAATGCAGGTGGGTGAAACCAGGGAAACAGCTTAAACTTTCCATAGTACTAGCTTTCATACATTAAACTGGTCGCTATATTTTTCTACTGTTCACGCGGAGGAATCCGCGTGCGGAAGCTAGTAGAAATTAAAAAAACGTGCGTAAACAAAAACGCAAGGCGTGCGGTAAAATCAACTTACCGCACGCTGTACTGTCATCGTAAGTCGAGCAACTGTATTGAAATAGTACATTATGATATAAGTGCGGTACGTTGAAAATTACAGCCGAGGCGATATTGCTAGCCTGAGCCGTAGGCGAGGGCTACAAGAAAGCAGAGGCTGTAATTATCAAAGCGCACGTATGTCATACGACGTTTTATAACATATTTGCGAGGAAATAAATAAAACTCTGACTTTGCACCTTTGCTTGTTTTCCATATGATTAAATTTTGATACGCTTGTAAGTATCTTATCGGTCAATTTTTCGGGCAAGAGGCTTAGAGTAGCCTTTTTCGCTGCCTCTGAGACTTCTGGCCGTGTTGAATTAATAAATTCATCACTACTTGACGACATTTTCAAATAAAAACAATACAGCAAAAAAAAAAATTAGCAATGCGCAAAGGCATAAAAACAGCCAGTATTACTAATAAAGTAAATTAATATTTTTGTGTCTTTGTTACAAATAAATGGTTGTAATTTATTGTCAAAATTAATTAAATTGAATAATTTAATGTTTATTTATTATATTTTATCTCCCAAAGTTAATTTTATCCATAAAATGTTGACCTCTTTTTCTGACATAAAAACTCTTTGCTAAGATTTAAAAAGTACCGTTCGTTTTAGACGAAGTATCTTGATAAACCGTGCGGTAATGTAAAGTAAAACGCACGGTTTATCAAGGAAACCGTGCGTTTTACTTTACATTACCGCACAAGTTCGTAATGAGATACAATACGATATTGAAATTGGTGTAATAAGAGACCCTTTACGAGCAAATATGTTATAAAAGTATTTTTTAAATCATCGACGAAGTCGGAGACGCAAAAACAATATTGAGCTTTTTGTACAAGAACTAAACAAATTTTCTCACATAAGTTTAAAAAATCCTTTAAAAATTGTTTTATTTCATGTAGAATACTACATGAAATAAAACAATTTTTAACGGATACTAGCGCGGTTTTATTAAAAGTACTTTGGTAATTAGTTGGTATTTGGTTTGATTTTTGGTTTTCCCGACGTTTCGGCAACTTTGCAGCTGCCGTGGTCACGGGGGACTGAAGCTGCCCGTGAGTCTACCTTCAAGCGATGAATATTTTTTAGACGTTCAGAAATTAAAATTTAACAAAAATTTTTAATTGTTTTATGTTGATTTATAATTTAATTTTATTAATTATTTAGTGTTAAAAATTATTCTACAGCTTAAAATTTTTTTTTACGGAGATCTGTCTCATTTTTAAATATACTATTTAAACTTTAAATAATATTTTAAAAGGGAAAGAAGTTTACATAAAGAATATAAGTTACCCTGATTCATGCCGATCGATAAAGCAAAAACTCATTACAAATTTTTCATACATTTCCCATTCTGCCCACTTTGTTTACTCTATATCCGTGGATAATTTCGTTGAGTGCTCATTTGTATGGCTATGAATTATTAACAACACAAACACACAAAAATAACAATGGAATTTCCAATTAATCCCCTTTTATCTATACATTGTAACACTGTAAGATATACAAATCTTTTATCAATTTTGTTTCATTTTTATACCAAATTATATCAAGTAAACGTACTATTTTCCAAGTTTAAAATATATTTTATTCTAGTACCATAGAGGAACTTTCAAAACTAAAGTGCAGCACTTTTTTCTACTATTAAAACGTCTTTATTTTTTATTTGTACTAAGTTGCAAAAACTTAACTTTACTATTTAAAAATTGATTCTTCTATTTTCAAAGTTTTAAATTTATTTTATTCTAGTAACATAGAGGAACTTTCAAAACAAAAGTGTAGTAAAGGAGTTTTCTTTTTACTATTACGACGGCGACGACGTCTTTATTTTTTATTTGTGTACCAAGTTGCAAAAACTTAACTTTACTATTCAAAAATTGATTCGTACTTATTAAAGCTGTTGTCACGATTTTTAACTTTGTGTTTTTTCTTATTTATTTAGGGTCAAACAAACGGTTTCACAGTGTACATACATCAAAAAGTATACATAATTTAATTAAATAAAACTGCCGTGGTCACGGGGGACTGTCACACAGTCCCCCGTGACCACGGCAGCTGCAAAGGTGCCGAAACGTCGGGAAAAACCAAAAATCAAACCAAATACCAACTAAATACCAAAGTACATTCAATAAAACCGCGCTAGTATCCGTTAAAAAGTGTTTTATTTCATGTCTAGTGAGCGCGTAAGCTTGAGAAGTGAATAATTTAATTAACTAAATAATTGTATGTATTATATTATGACCAACACCGTTCAAAAGTGTTCAGTGAATATAGATATTTTCATATGATATAATATATGATAACTTTTCTCGTTTTTTTCGGAAGAAATTGATAAAACTTTACCTTTATAAGTAATAAATATTGATAAATTAAGTTATCTTGAACCATTTACGAGTCTAACTTATATTGGTTATCATCATTTTCAATTAATTATATTTTTAAGTCAGTGATAATAAAGGTTTTAATGCTGTGATAATAGTAGTTTTTTCTTTCATATAGTATCAAATTACTTTTTATACTTGATTAAATTCACATCAACATTCCTTCACCGATCTTATTAATGCGCTTAAAAAATCTCTAACAAAAAAAAAACTTTAAAGTTTTCTCTAAAAAGTTTGGAACACTAACAGCGTGTAAAGATTTCGTGGATATCTATTTTCATCCCTGTGGTAGTATTTTCTATTTCTTTTAAAATTTTATTTAATTCACACCAAAACGGAAAAACTTCCTTTGCCGATTTCATAAATAAAATAGCTGCACAGTATTAGTGTGATTGGCGTCTTAAAAATATCCTGAAAGTTTTCACCAAAAAGTTCTGAATACATAAGTCTTAGAGTAGTCTTAAATATTAGGTCTTCGTGGTAGTATCATAGATTTTTCTTTCCATATTATGTATGTCTATGTATGGTATGTAGTCTTTTAAATTTTTATTTATTTCACAGAAAAAAGAAGAAAAACTTCTTTACCGATTTCCTAAATGCGATTTTAATGCCGTTAATAAAAATTAAAATAAAAACAAAAACTTTTCACTAAAAAGTTCGGAATACTTACCACGTTGTCAAAGCCGTGGTATCCAGTTGGTGCCGTACTCAGGGCACGTTTAGCACTTGCGAAGGCCCAGGTAGTGAGCGCACGGCGGGCGGGCGCGAGCTTTTAAACGGGCGTGTAGAGCTCACAATGCGATAGACACGCGTGGGCAGGTGAGACGTCATAGGTTTGTTATTAATTATTTTGATTTTATTATTAGTTGTAAAATTTTATCATTATTTTTTATGCACAACGGGATAGTGCTTGGCCTTCACCTCACCTGATGTTAAGTGACGATAAGGCCGAAGGTGGAAACGCAACGCACTACACCCGGAATCCTCATCTCTGAGGAAATGGCTATCTTACCTCTAACTGCCGGAACACATCAATTTTTGAAATGATTGTTATGTCGTCACACTTAGGTAACATGGTGGTAGCTAGCCAGGCGGACCTGAAATAAGCCCTACCACCAACCAAACTGAGTACAAGCTGTACCCCCCTGGGAATTGAACCTGGGACCCCTGCGTTTTATATGGGTCAGAGGCAGTTATATTGTGATATTTTAGTATATTGTGATAAAAATGTTGTTCCAACTATTTGGTTTTTTTTAAATTAAAATGTAATTAAAGTCATTGATTATAGAGATAATAATTATAATATTAATATCTTAATAAATGAAAATCATTCTGGAACAATTCTTCTCAATTTATATTCAAAGGAAAAATCTATATCTATTGATTTGGTAAACTCAATAAATATAATTTATTTTGAGTAAGAATCATTGAGGAATTTTTGATGGTTTAAAAAATTATCCTAGTTAAAACTTTATAAAACATCCTTATCCTTACTAATATTATAAATGCGAAAGTCCGTTTGTTTGTTTATTTGTTTGTTTGTTTGTTACGCCTTCACGCCTTAACTACTGAACCGATCATCATGAAATTTTACATACATGTTGTCGGGGGTATAGAGACGGACATAGGGTACTTTCCATCCCGAAAAAAAGTATTGTTCCCAAGGGATAGCAAAAAAACTTTCCACGCGGACGAAGTCGCGGGCGGCCGCTAGTTAGATATAAATGTAGGAAGGTGTAATTTAATTAATAAAGCAATTAAGTAAGTCTGTGAATGAGAATCGATCAAACGATTAGATTTGAATTATTATAAATAAAAATCTGCATTAAATTGTCAGTTTTAGCATATTCGTACGTCTATGGCCAACCCGCCCAACTTTGACCGACCACTCGCGGCACAGATTGAGACTTTAACGGCGCTAGAACGAGACGGCAGCGGACTACCTCCGTGCCTCTCTTTCCCTTGCAAACTTAGCTCAAGGACCGTTGACACTTATCGGAAAACTTTAGGAAAAACTTTGGGCTGAGCACAAGTTTACTTCGCTTTTGTAGGCTACGCATTCGTGTGCTTAATTTTTATTCCAACGGTCGAAAAAAAATTATTGGTATTAGATTTGTAATTTTTATTAGATTAAGTCTGTGCCTACAGTGTTCATATAGAGTTTTGTGGGTGTTTCTACTATTAAGGTCCTTCATGAAGGTTGTCCATAACGAAGGTTATTAATAAATACAGAATAGAGAAACTATAAGTAGTAATATTAAATAAAGTTAATAACTTCTATTTAGATGACTTATAACATTTACTTTAAATAAAACTTAACTGTGTTAAAAAAGAGAAATAAATTGGTAAGCATATTAACTGCAAAGTTTAATTTTATTTATCAGTACAATTATTATTTTATGGCGTGACGATATATTGTCCCGAAAATTTAAGTATCCATCGTCACGATGGCCAAATATTACGATTTACTTTTAATAAAATTTGTGAGGGTCACATTTTTGATGAAACGAAACACCAAAGACTATAGAGCATAGAACGAACCCAAATCAAGTGATTGTCATTGACAGCTTGTCACTTCTTTCACATCAAGCACGACACGAAGACCGGTGGCGTGTTTTTTGAGTCTTTGTCACAGCGTTTTCTGGCATGTAGAATCGTTTTAGTGTAAATATGATTTATCCTTTTGTAATCTTTACGATAAAGTAAAGTTCTCATATAAATGATCACTTTTGACGATAAGTAACGATCTTGTTGGAAAATTGTATACTTCGTCACACATATCCTTCGTCACAGGTCGAACTGTTTATTTAAGTTTTTGCTAATTTTCCTCATATTTTTAGTTATTTAATTTAGTAATAAGCAAGTTTTGCCTTTGATTAATTAAAAATGGTTAAGACACTAATTAATTTTTAAGTGAGATTGAGTGTTAAATGTCCACTTCGTCACATATACGTCTCCTTCGTAACGATGTCCTCACCATCGTCCTCATAAAGATTGCTCTTATGTAATTAAAATGCGAGTGTTGACTCCTTTTATGTCGTGTAATACTTGGGTTTTAGCGTATAATACTGCTCTTTCAATAAATATTTATAAAATAGCAAAATAATTGATTTAACCGAAGTTCTAAAGGTGTAACTGTGACGAAAGGGACAAACAATGACTTTTATACAGAATTGTTACTTGATTATAAAGATCAAATGTGTAGGACTAATTAAAGATGAGAGTTTGTGATAATAAATACAAATTTCTATTTAAATTTGTTTTAATTTATGCTAGATTTAACAACTGAATTCCGTTACAAAGGGTAATTTTTTTTCCATCTGAACACTAGGTTCCGCAAAAAAATAAAAGTTTTAATAAGAAACTCAGTTGCTGGTCTACAAATACCGAATCTATGGTAATTCTCCTACGGTTTCATGACGTGAATAAAATAGCTTTCTTTATTTTTTTCATACCTAGTTAAGACCTTAAAAGTAGTAACCCTTGTATTTGCTCTTGAAATCAAAACTGAGTTTCAGTAACTAAAAACTAAAATAGAGTACCTACTTATTTAGTGGGTGTTTTACACTTACCATTACGTCATCGCCTCGTCCTCGTAAAGTGTAAACGCCTCACCACACGACGCGAGGTGCAATCAGTTAATTGTGGTGTGTTTTCACTACTTTATTGCATCGGGCCACTCGAACCTTTTTAATTACACTCCTGCTATTGACTAGATGCCCACTCAGTCCATATAGCAGATTTTGATTGCAGAACATTGTGGATTGCGGGATAAGTATCTAATCTAGATAGTGTTTTATTTTTTCATTTAACAATCCAAGTGCATATCAACACAGTACTATTTTGCCACTGTATCGATGCTGCATCAGGTTCTGGCAACTCATAAACTGATAGGTCTGTCTCTGTCTTCCTTTCAGCAAATAGCAGTGACAGCATCATAATAGTACATTATGAGACAAGTTAGCTTAGGTTGCTCATTCCGCACGAGGCTGTGGGTTGCAGCCCGAGCCGCAGGCGAGGGCGTAACTCAGCCAAGTGTAAGTAAGAGCTCACGAGTTTCATAAGACGTTTTTCAACACATTTGCGAGGAAAAAACAAAATAATTTACCATACAGCAACAAATACGACAAAAACAAAATATGAAAATTATGGGAAAAGACACGCAGGTATTTTTTTGGTTTTTTTTTTACAGGTCATTTTTTGGTTTTTTTGTGATAAAATGCAAATATTTTAATATTACAAAAAACAAACATTATAAATAATGAATAAATTTAATAATCATAATTTATTTGTTCGATTAAGTTAAGGAATTACACATTTATTTATTCCAAAAATGTATATGAATTTTCAGCGGCATAAAACCTCTTTGTTGTTACTAAAAAAAATAACTGTATATTACCCGGTTAAATTGGGAATGCTTTATTTACTCGCATAGAACTTGCAGTAAGGTACTAATTTAACTTTGTAGGGATAATTTTATAACAAACTAGTGTTTTATATATTATTGCACGCGTTTGTTATAGCTCGGTTTATGGCCCCAAAAGCGATGTATTAGGCCTCACTTTACGAGCAAGTGTGTTGAAAAGTTATAAACCAGGTAGGTTCATATAAATTGAAGTAAATTACAATGACAATTACATTGCGAATGCGATATCTATGTGCAATTTGATATTTATTTTCGTTTCCAATTTGAAATTGGCTGCAATCGACACCAAATTGTGTTTAAAGTTAGAATACCTACCTATGCGTTCAGTCTCAGTTTCAAAAAACGCGTGATTCAAGGAGCTATTACATGTTTTGGCGACTTGCTGCATTCGGTCATGATATCCTGCATATGTTTTATCCATACGAATCTTTAGAATTCCAATTACAATAATTAAGTTTTTTTTATTTTTATTTGCTTTTACAATCGTACCTCCAATACAATTCAGATTATAAATCTAAGTCCGAAATAATAGGTAACTCGCTTTCTGGACGTAATGGACTGTCTGGTCTCTGACAAGTGGAAATTCTTCATCACTAATGTGAAAGAGTACGATTACTTGCTGTGTCAACTTCAGGATGTGAGGTTTTCGCAATTATCAAATGGTACTCAAAAAAAAACTGAAAAATAGAGAGACAGTCTTAATTCTTAAAAGTTTCTCGATAGTATTTTCACTTGTCACCAAAAATAAATTCAATTTTTTTTTTTTGCTGTCTATACCAGCATTAATGTTTGTGTTCAGAATTTTTTTAAAACAATCATTTTTCAAACATTGTATTTTCCGAAGACAAACATTATTGCTTGAAAAGGACAACATTTAAACCATGATCCATGGGCTGGATTTGACAAGTCTGAAGAATCACCTATTCCATCATATTGTATCAACATATAATATTTTCGTGAATTACTATCAGATATATTGTACCGGTAGGGCGGAACATAGACTTTTGTCATTATTTTTGTATAAAAGTAGGAAGTCATTAATAAGACAAACTTTTTTAAAGTTTTTAGTTTTAATTCGCCAAATCTAATGGAAAAAATGTCTCATATACACTTACCAAATCTTAAACAATTCATCATTCAATCTTTGCATCGCAATATTAGTATCTGCTACTCCATAGGAAAACATAAAATAATTTCAGAAAAATTAATAGGATATGGTTGAATTAAAACCTGAAAAGACCTCAATTAAAAGTCTGGGTAAAGTACTTATCTAAATCAAAAACAAAATATGGTTCCTGTTAGATTGCAGTCGAATAAGTGCCGTACCTGGAATATTTTATGTGGGCACTAATTACAATTTTATGAGTGTGTGTTAAAATAATGATAATGAGGCTTTCCACTAATCCGGCATCAGGGGATCGTTTCATCCAGAATTTTCCCACAATTTGCATCCCGACGAACATTCTGGAGAGACGGCATAATACATGATAATTTACCAACCCAACTTCCACAACTGCCAATTTTTCGAATCTGCAAGCGTCGAATTCACTTAGGAAACTGGACTATGAAATTCTAAAATTTCGTGATTATCATAAACATTACCATTTCCCAGTGGTTATTACGGTACTAAATGATATTTTCAGAGCAGATATATCTCTAACCTTTAGTAGCTAACTCTTGAATAAAAAAAAAATTACCATATTTATTAGTAGATTTTTATAAAATTTAATACACTGTGTTATGTCGTAAAATACATAAATGACTTTAAAGATACTAGCAATATATTTAACAATTGTTTAATAGTTATTTATGCAACTGTACTATAACGAGGGGTATTAAAACACGAATGTGGGTTTATCACATGAGTGTTTTAATACCTAATTATGTACAGTTGCATACAAGACTTTATCTACACCCATTTTTTTATTTTTTTCTTATTTTTATTAGGGAAACAAACAGTATTTTAATACATATGGATTAAATACACCCATGATATTTATCTAAACCCATGATACCTATGTATCCTCTATAAAGGTTTTGACTTTGACTTTGTCTTTGATTTTGACTTTCCTCTCCCTCCTCGTCATTATGTCTTCCGCAAGAGTGTTATAATGTTGTACTGAATTTCATAATGCAACGCTCGCGCGTGGCGCGCGGCGCTGTAGGACCAGCTCTCGCTCGGGATATTGTAATGATGGCAGTAAGTTAACTGTTTCAGAACCCCTTACAGAGGATTTAAAGCATGGGTGTAGATAAAAATATTAATAATCTCCACTATTCGCTGAATTTTCCACCGTCCTTTGGTTGTCATTTCTTCTGCTGTTGAGAATTTCTAGCACATCTACTTTCTGCATCGTCACCCTCACTAGATCTTTCAGAATTTTTCTGATGTCGGCGTCCTGCGAAATGAGACTTTTGATTTTCTCTTTCGTGAAGCCACCTTCTCGTCTGGTCCCTATGCCCAACATGGGGCCTGGTGCAGGTTTTATTTTTTTCTTCCTAGTTCTTTGCATAATCTGTGGCTGAACGGGTAAGCGTGGTGGACTCTGTGGTGACTGAAGAGGTTGCATAGGGCCGAAGCTTTGAAGAGGTTGCATTTGCCTGCTAAGGTATGATTGAGACCCTCCGCCTGTACCTCCGCAATCGTTGCCGCAGCTCATACTGCAGCACATCTTAGGGAAGGGGCATTCTGGCTGCCTCGGTGATGGTGGAGTTGGCTGGATGTTGTCGTTTCGCAGAATTGGTGGATCTGTACTCCCTTTCTGTTTGTGCTGACAGTCTTTGTAGTACAGTAAATTCTCTATGCTTTCATCTGATGAAGACACGTACTTTCTTGGTAGCACCTTTAATATTTGTATACTTATGATAATCTGAAAAAGTTGTAAATAATTTTTTGTTAATGTTTTTGAGTATTTCAAAGTGAATCTATACACTGAATACTTTTGCAACTAGGTACTTACCACAAAAAACTTCATAATTTTCTATTGCTAAATCCAATTTCATGAACAATCGGTGTACGCGTCGTTTATCGGTGCTAGCGATTAAGGAAGTAAGTCTTTCTTGTTTTTGTAAAATTGTTTACAAATATTGAACAGATTTCTGCAACAATAGTTTTGCGACATACGAAATTTTTAGTCATGTACGCTACATATTACATAATATTGACAACCCTGAGAGTCCTGTGATTTTCTTATTGAGATCTATAACCCTACCCTTCTCATCACTGAACCAAAAGACTACAAAATGATGTTACTTGCTTAGTTATAACTTAAAAAAAAGTTTTGATAGAATGACGCAATCTGAGCAAAAAGTAAACTCAATTATTGAGTATATTTTTTGAGTCATCCTTAAGGGGCGGTAACAGGAAAACATGGTTTGCGCGGGCCATATTTTTATATGGAAAACGTACATTTGTAGCCACCAATAAAATCATACGACAAGCTAAAGAGTTTCTCTAGTTGCTACAAACATTAAATTGCGTATAAACCTCACAGATGATTGTAAAAAAACAGAATATCATCAAAAGCGCTTATCGCGGGCCATATTTTTGGTGTAAATAATAGCGTAAACGTATTGAATTCTACATCAAAATACACTTTAACGTACTGTGCAGTTGCTCCAATAACTTTTTTTCAAGAAAGATAATTGTGCTAAAAATAATGATGAAAAAACCACGAAAAACATCGAAAAAGTGCAGAAGTGAGGTTATTTTCCATACTCTTTACACGTAAAGAAAAAGAGACAAATGATTTCGCATAACAGAGCCTTAAAAGTATGTGAGCGCTTTAGTCCCGTGTTAATTACATGCCTAAAGTACGGTTTGTTGTAGCTGCGCAAACAACAGGTGTGACAAAGTCTTCAAGTGTCTAGCCAGTTCTTTGGTGGAGTGTACGACTATTTACAATAGATTGATCTATAAATCGCAGTAATATCAGTATCTACCTAATAAAAGGCAACTGTCAGTGACATGAAAAATTTTTTTTTTATTTAACCGGACTGGCTGTCTGTATGATTTGACAGCTAAGTTTTTGTGCCTATTTGAAACGCCACTAGCGTGCGTCTAAAGAACTAATTTTGACGTACAATATGAAAATGGTTGCCGTGATGGTCTCTGCAGACTTGAAACTTTAGTACCATGTCCCTCACGCTATGCTCACGCTACGTCCTACAGCGCCAAAATGGCGGAAATCAAATAGGCACAAAAACAGTTTGACATAAGCCTGTCCAGTGTAAATATATGCAGGTCAGTGGCAACTGTAAACAAATGCAATATTTATTGATTATGAAGTGTTTACGCGACTTTATGAGGTAGTGGTGTAATTATTATTATCATCGTTATCTCTGTTAATATGGTCCACTTGTAATATTTCCCACGAACCTACTCATAATGTTTTGATTGCTCCTAAAACTCAAAGAAGTGTTAAAGTATTTTGAACTTTATTTTATGAAAATATTGGTACAAATTCAGTTAACACCAAAATTGTTTTGCAAGAATCCGTTTAAAGCTTAATCACACATTAAAAACATTCACTAAATAATATTTTTCTATTCATCATCTACTACACATAAAATTTACTATTTAGAACGTTTAATATTGTCAACGCAGATTTTATGATTTCCCCATGCAATTGCATATTAATAGTAATTTTACTCCTACCACTGGCGAACGGTCCAACGGATGCAAGCCGATTCCCATCGGCTTACCTTTTATAAATCTCACGAAACCGAGCCACTATGCAAATCATAACATTTTTGTAGAACGGTCAGATTCGCACCGTTCCAACGCGTTATAGTAAGTTTACGCTTGTTCAACAATTAGTTGAAGCAACGGATTGTCGTACGCAACAGTTTTCAACAGTGTCGTACGGTCAACAATGATCAACCTCTGTTGCAGCAACAGATTCGACGGTATCATTTTACATACGCTCTACAGTTGTATACCTACATCTATTGTCGTGTCTGCCAAACAAGTCGTTGTTGCTGCGCGGCTGTCTTAATTTTTAAAAGTATTCGGAAAGAAAGGAAAATAAAACGGTGGTGAAAACGAGCTATGTTTAGATGTGGATGCCAAAACAGTTTACTACTATCAGTGACAGACGTACCGTACCGATTGGCTAGTATTAAGTAGGCATCTTTTTTCTTTTTATTGTCTTTATATTCACTTAGGGTTATATTCTTCATTTCAATAAACTGAATAACTTTTTCATTACTCCACTGAATTTCCATTTTTCACAAAACAAACTAGTAAAAGATATGATTTGTTGAAGCAATATCATAGTTTAACTTCATCAATATTATTGAATGAATGCATCTTCTGTGGGCACTAAAGCAACATGTTTCAACAAGACATATTTTGTAGAACGGTCGACGTTCTGTTGCAAGACTCTTCCACAAACGGCAACAGTGTTGCTTTTAACATGTTGCTTTCAACATGTTGCTTTCAACATGTTGCTTTCCACAAAATTGCCAGTTGTTGAACAGATGTAAACGCACGCAGTGGTTGTCATCATCAATCCACCTGCATATCGTGATTCGGTTTAATTTATTCAAGTTTAAGTTTTATAGATATTAAAATTTTTACAATCCGGACACCTTGGTAATCCGCCAAGGGTCTGTTTTTTTCCTATCCGGTTTAGCGAGGCCCTACTCTATCGATCGTCAGCGCCGATTGTCTGATTGACTGCTTTATATGTACTAAAGTAGTATTTCTCGATCTTCCAAACTGCAACATCAGTTAATCCACGCGGCCCCGGATCTACGTTTTCAAAAAAGGGGGGCAAACGGCCATATTGACGCCTTCTAGCAAACAATTTTCATCAAAACCCCCCTCGCACGCACTTAGCTCGGGTTACCATCTTCGTAAGGGGATGCATAAAATGGCAGTCTTTTTTTTTCAGAAAAATGCCTATATAAAAAAATGGCCGCACAGCGCGATTTTTTGTCAGTTTTATCCAATAATCGTGTATTTTGCCTATCTTTAGTAAAAAAATCGGCCGCACAGCGCGATTTTCGTCAGTTCCATCCACTAAGCTCCCTTGAGGATGCCGCCCGGGGCAAGTGCACCCGTTGCCCCCCCCCGTCCCCCCGTTGCCCCCCCCCCCCCCCGGTCCCCTAGATACGGGGCTGAATCCACATCACCTTTCAGCTCCACTATTTCCCGTAGTTCTACCTCTTTCCGCCGCTCAGAAGCATCATTTGCTAGAATAAGAAGCCAAAGAGCGCTTCAGTGAACGTTGAATTATCCTTACTTGTCTTATTTGGTAAACAATCTTCACTCAACTCTTTCTAATATTCATTTTTTAAATAAAACACATGGTTTTTCACATACAAATTACGAAAGAAGTTGATTTATTATCATAATATCATGACAATTTAATATAATAAGACAAATATTTTTTTTAAGTTTAACAAACGTATGATACTGTCAAAAACTGTTTACTAAATAATACAAGTAAGGATATACAGAAAGTAGTATGCCTACGAGCTAATGTAGCTTAACCTTTACACAACATTATCTAATTTCCATTCGAAACCCCATAAAGTGTTGCACGACGAATTTAATCAAATTGGATTTTTGTAATCTTTGCAATGTCGTCAACACCCACACGTTATTACAGTTAATATCCTGTAAAAGCGGTGGCTAAGTAATTGATTAAGTATCTGGCAACATTTTGCGTATTTGTATAAGAAAATGTGAAATCTTTAACACTCATTTCAACATTAAAACATCTTTATAATTGTAGGTTTTACCCTGCTTGCCTCCGCGTAGAATTTCGTCAGTTTTCAGCAGGCCTATTATTATACTGGACCGGAAGATGTGATTTATTCCGGATTCGTCATGTTCCTGACTCTTCGTATTCCAGATTCGCCGATTTCCTGACTCGTCGTACCTAATACGTTACAATCGATAAAACTGGCGCTTTGCCATTCTTAAGTTTAAAATTGCTTGCACGCCGCGCCATCACGTTGCGCATGCCAGAAACGGTCTCACAATAAAGTAAAGTAAGTGTCAATTAGTATTTATTTTTATTTGTGTGTATTTGTTTGTTTTTTTTATATTACGAAAATGCTTCATATTTTGACTTTATTTGAACTAAAATGTATGTATATTATGTTGTTTTTGTACCTTATAATTAAATAAATAAATAAAAAAATATGTCATCGACTGTATTCCGACGAATCTGGAATACGGCGAATCCAGAATACGACGAATCAGGAACATGACGAATCCGGAAGTTCATCCCACTCCGTAACGTAACACTATTATCTATTATCTCAAGAATAAGGTTCAATATCAAGTAAATTGAACGACGAATTGCGTCCGATTATCGCGATTCTTTTAATGTACCTAATAGGCCCGCGGAATTTCGTGAACATTAGTAGTTTATTTCAATATGCAATCCATTTTTATATTATTTATCTAAATCGATTCAGTTTACAATGAAAGAACGATTTCAGTAAATGAATTACCTAGGTAGGTAATGTATGTTTGATACTAGTAAAATGCATAAACTCTTTTTGCAAAATGTAAAAGTTATTTTTCGTTGCAATCCTTTTATTCTCTACAATAGTTACGATTTTGTAGTAAATGGCAGCCAATTTAAAGTAAATTTGAAATGAAGGCTATATTCTTGTAAGTTGATTGGATAAAACTGTCACGAGCAAGTGTCCTTATATATATGTCGTAGGCAAATCGTATTATTCCGCGTTTTACAAACGGCGTCGTTCGTTTACAAACGCTCGCTGTTTTTCAAAATGCCGAAGGCAAATTGTAAATTGCCTTGTCATTATATAAAATGCCATAACCTTTCATAGAAAATTCAATAACTATTTACAAAATGACGCGGCAAATTGAAGTATTTAGTTCTTTTTCTTACTACGCGCGGCGATTAACAAATCAGAACAATAAAAATGGCGTCTAGTAGTGGTTTTATGACACAGAAAAACATTGAAAGCAGTGCAAATTCTACGTGTTCAAATGACATTTTACAAAAAAAAAGCATTGTTTGAAAGACATTTGTTTTACGATTTTAGAAAATTTTACGATTCACAAGTAGGAGCAGTAAAAAAGCCGTGGACAAATGACAAGACTTTTGAGCTTATCCGGCACGAAAAAGAACGCTATGGTATCTATGGAATCTGGTACTCGGAGGACTCGGATTTGCCTTCGGCATTTTGCAAAACAGCGAGCGTTTGTAAACGGACGCCGCCGTTTGTAAAACGCGAAATCATACAATTTGCCTGCGACATATACAGGGTTATTTGTAAAACACCAACAACCTCGTAGAAGTAGATTACTAACATCATAAACAACAACATTTGTTGTAGAACAAATGAATGTTGTAGAAAAGTCGTAAGACTTTTCCGAAAACATATAAAAAACGATTTTCCATACAAATGTCCGAACAGCTGATCGAGTTATGTATGAAAAATAGTAATTTTTTGTCTGTTTTCGGTAAAGTCGTAGAACAAATGTTGTTGTTTATGATGTAAGATATCTACTCCTGCGAGGTTGTTGGTGTTTTACCAATAACCCTGTATATTCTAAGGGTTTGTAGTAAGACTAAGACCTCATTCGCACGAGCGCTTTTTCAACGGGCGTTAAAAAAACGTAAATGACCCAAACGGAAACCCATGAAAGTATTTGTTCACACGAAATCGTTTTTAAAGCGCCACGCTTTTTTATCGAGCGCTGTCGGTCGACGTTGAGCGGAAAACGTTATCGAATCGAGCATACGAAACTTTGTGTTTCTGTTGTGACAGGCGTTAAAAAAGCGCCCGCGAGTACTGTTCACACATATGAACACAAAATGGGAACGGTTAAAAAGCGCCAACTTCGGGTTTTAACGCGACGCTTTTTAAACTCTCGTGCGAACCGGGGCTAAAGGCAGGGCTTTATAACGTTACCAATTAACAGTAAAAATAACGTTACGTAACGTTATTTTCAATATGATACCTTGATAACGTTAGTTTTTAACGATACCTTGTAACATAACATTAATTTAACGTTATAATACGGTTATGTTACTAGGTAACGTAAAAAAATAACGTTATTTTTAATGGTAATTTTATAAGTATTGTGTATTGTAGGTAAGTACCTCTACTACCTAGTACCTACCGCAGAGACCGATCACGCCACGGTGGCGTCAACGTCAATTACACATTGCTTTAAATATTTTTATACAGTAACATAATAACGTTATCAAGGAACGAAAAATTAACGATATTTCTGTTTTACCGTTATCAATTTTACCGTTATTAATTTCCAGTTTTAACGTTATTTTTTTAACGTTTCTAATTTTTAACGGTATTTGAAGCCCTGGCTAAAGGTCGTGGTCGGGCATTTCGCAGTGTTTCTGTCGGTGAAATGAGTAGTCATATTCATATTCATATTTCTTTATTGCATCTTGTTGTATATACGTTTATGTTGTGTTACATAAAATGTTTAGACACAAACAAGAACCCTGTAAGGGCACGGCAACATACTTATACAACGTGTAACAAAAAGGGGGTATCAACCCGAAAGGAGGTCAATGTACTCGTGAATCTGAACACCTTCCAGCAGAAAAAAAATTGAAATCGAAAAAAAAATTTGGGTCTCTCCATAGAAAATTTGAATTTGCCGCCAACATTTTGTATGGAGTGTTCAAAAAATTTTATTTTATTTGAATTTTTTTTCTGCCGGAATGTATTCAATTTCACGAGTACATTGACCTCCTTTCGGGTTGATACCCCCTTTCTGTTACACGTTGTATAGGTACTATACTAGAACTTATTTTACTAATTTATACTAAATATTACACATTTAATTTAATCAAAACAGGTACTGACATTTATCCTAATTATGTATTTCTTTATAGTTTTATATTTCTTTATAACATATTTGCTCGTAAAGGGTCTCTTATTACACCAATTTCAATATCGTATTGTATCTAATTACAAACTTGTGCGATAATGTAAAGTAAAACGCACGGTTTCCTTGATAAACCGTGCGTTTTACTTTACATTACCGCACGGTTTATCAAGATACTTCGTCTAAAACGAACGGTACTTTTTTAAATCTTAGCAAAGAGTTTTTATGTCAGAAAAGAGGTCAACATTTTATGGATAAAATTAACTTTGGGAGATAAAATATATTATATAAACATTTAATTATTCAATTTAATTAATGTTGACAATAAATTACAACCATTTATCTGTAACAAAAACACAAAAATATTAATTTACTTTATTAGTAATACTGGCTGTTTTTATGCCTTTGCCTTAAAAAAGGCGTTGATGCGCGCGCATTGCTAATTTAATTTTTTTTGCTGTATTGTTTTTATTTGAAAATGTCGTCAAGTACTGATGAATTTATTAATTCAACACCGCCAGAAGTCTCAGAGGCAGCGAAAAAGGCTACTCTAAGCCTCTTGCCCGAAAAATTGACCGATAAGATACTTACAAGCGTATCAAAATTTAATCATATGGAAAACAAGCAAAGGTGCAAAGTCCGAGTTTTATTTATTTCCTCGCAAATATGTTATAAAACGTCGTATGACATACGTGCCCTTTGATAATTACAGCCTCTGCTTTCTTGTAGCCCTCGCCTACGGCTCGGGCTAGCAATATAACGTACCGCACTTATATCATAATGTACTATTATGTAACATATAATTTTACTAGGTACTCTAGGTAGTTATACGTACTCATATTTATATTTATTTAAGTTCCTAAATAATCATCAAAATATTCCTTTATAGAATAGTAAGCCTTGTTAAGAACAAGTTTTTTTAAAATTATTATCAATTTTTTTCCTTCGAGGGCTTTTAATGAGTTAGGCAAGTGGTTGTATAACTTGACTGCCATATAGAACTTGACTGTCATTCTATAGACGAATAATTATTATGATATACAGGGTAAAATCAAAGTCATTGGCAATCTTTTAAACTAAGAATACCGCGGTATTCATGGAAAATCGACCCGGGGGCATTTACATGGATAGATTTTCCGGGCGACTCAGTTGGCGACTTTAGTCGATTACGTATGGCTTTTTATCGACAAAAGCTTGTAAGATCAATCGTAAAATTCGTAAACCTAATTTTATGAGGTGGCGATTCGATTTTACAAGCGATTGTGGATAACAAGCGGTAGTTCACTAAACCGACCATTAAGTCGCCCAGAAAATTGACCCGTGTAAGTGCCCTCACGGATCGATTTTCCGGGCGACAGTTATCAATACCGCGGTTAGATTCAAAAGATTGCCAATTATTTCGATTTCACCCTGTATAAGACCGGCCGCACATCCTCTGACGCAAAATAGGCACAATAGAAGTCGAGTTGCGGAAACCGCCTGCATTGATAAGAAAAAGAAGAAGACCCATCATTTGCATTTTACAGAATGATTGTCATTGTTATACCCATACATGGTTATGTATGGGTAATATGGGTATAATAATGAGAATCATACTTCTTAACAGTGCAGGCGGTTTCCGCAACTCGACGTCTATTGCGCCTATTTTGCGTCAGAGGATGTGCGGCCGGATCACTCCAGCCAGCCCAGCACGCTCCAAGGGCTTTCACATTCGTGATCGCTTCCTGGACGCTGCCCGGCGAGCCGAGGTACCTCGCCCGGTAAAGGGCCACCCCTCAAAATGATGGGTCAATCTATGATGTAATGCACATAATCCATGTTTACCATTTTGTTTGTATATCATTTTAGTAGAACACCCACTAACCTTGCAGGGGCCCTATTTTTGAATCGCTCGACTGCAGTCGAGCGCTAGTTTCTACTGATTTTCGTTCGACATCATGAAATGAATGATCATTTGAGTCAAATGTCGAACGAAAATCAGTAGAAAAGAGCGTTCGATGCCAGTCGAAGGATTTAAAATAGGGCCCCAGATTGTTTTTGGTGACAAAACACAAACAAAGAGCCTGCAACTTTATTTCCCCACTAAAATAAACATGATTAATATCATATGATTTTTTACATATTTTACCGCCTCTGTGGTCTAGTGGTTCGCCCATCCGTGTAAGACGCAGGGGTCCTAGGTTCGATTCCCAGGGAGGGTACAATATGGATTCGGTTTGGTTGGTGGTATAGGGCTCATTTCAAGTCCGCCTGGCTAGCTACCACCATCTTACCTAAGTCTGACGCCATAACAACAATTTAAAAATTGTTGTGTTCCGGCAGTTAGGGGTAAGATAGCCAGTTCCTCAGTGATGAGAATTCCGGGTGCAGTGCGCTTCTACCTTCGGCCTTATCGTCACTTAACCATTATGTATTCTGTGACTTAACATCAGGTGAGGTGAAGGAAGGCCAAGGACTACCCTGTGGAGCATTAAATAAAACATGGAAAAACATAGTAAAGAAAAAAAAATTCGTGGTTAGATTTTCATTGGAAAATGAAAAATTAGGATTGCCTAATACTCCAACCGTTCGCAAAGCGCTTTAATGACGACGACCTGAGTGGTGCAGTGGTCAACATCCGGTCTACCACGCAAGAGGTCCCGGGTTCGATTCCTGGCCGAGCAGAAATTGAAATGATGTATTTTAATTTCTATGATGTGTCTGGGTTACTAATGTATAATAAGTATATTTTAAAAAGTATATTTAGTTCATCTATTCTGTGGTAGGACCTGTCTAGCACCCATATTATTACAAGCTTTGATTAGTTTGAGGCTAGATGGCGCTGCTGTGTGAAGTTGTCCAAGCATTTATTTATTTATTTAATGATATAATAGTTATTTGTGCAACTGTATTAAAACACGAACATGGGTTTATCACACAAGCCGAAGCCGAGTGTAATAATAGTATCACATGAGTGTTTTAATACCTAATTATATACAGTTGCAGTATGACTTTATCTATGTATTCACTACTCATTTATTTATTTTTATTATTTTAAACAAGCAATATTTTAATACATATTATGGATTAAAAACACCCATGATATTTATCTACTCTCATGATATGTATTCTCTATAATATAAAGGGTTTTTTGAGTTTGACTTTGACTTTCCTCCTCCTCCTCGTCATTATATCTTCCGAAAGTGTGTTATTATAATGATGTACTGAATTTCATAATGTAACACTACGCGCGTGGGCGCGCGGCGCAGCGCAACCTCCTCTCTCTCGGGTACTGTAATGATGGCAGTAAGCTAACCGTTTCAGAACCCTTTACAGAGGATTTAAAGCATGGGTAAAGGAAACAATGACATATCGAATGAATAATAGCAACTTTAATGTTCAAAATAAATGCAACATAATTATGCACGATTTTAAAATGTTATTAATGAACGATTTTAAAGTCGTTTAATATGTGCAGCTTGTCGTCTTTTCACAAACAACTGCTTGCCTAAACCACTTTTCTCTTTAAAATCTTGCACTTCTGCTAAAAGTTTCTTGTATTGAAGCAAATGGGGTAATTTTTTCTCTGCCGCCATGTTGTTCTCCTCCTTCATTTTCTGACAGAAATGGTACCACCACGGCAGTACCACATAATGGTACGCAGGTTGAAAATCTATGCTATTGCAGAACTCTACGCTTGGAATTTTTAGGTGGTTAAGAGCTTTCGGGGGCATATCGCTGGGGAAAAGTGGGGGCTTGGTGGGGAACAGGGTGACATGCCTTCTGAAGTGTCTTCTGTAGCCAGCGTTGGCGACTGTCAGACAGGTCACCAGGAGAATGGTGAGCTTCATCTGTGAAGTTGGTAATGTTATTTTAGCCATTATTACCTAAAAGGATTTCATGCAAGTCAAGATCTTTATAATAATTCCGAGGCAATCTTATAACTAAAATTTGGTTGAAAACATAAATCAGACTTTTTTAGTTGTTGTTTCTCTATAATACTAGGAGCCTATTTCAAATTTTCCGGCTCCTGACTTTGATGAATAAAACAAAATTTATATGAACTCACTAGTTACAAGTTGATTGAATCTAATCCAGGTACTGCGAAACTCGTCCTAAAACTAATTCAGTCAGATTTACTTAGTTATTTAATTATTTTTATTTAAAAATTACAGAGAAAATTAATATTAAATTAATATTTTACCTGCACCACCACCATTTTTGTGGTGTTATGAAATACATAAACCTTTAATGGCCATTATAATACAGTAACAACAATTTCATGCATGTTTAACTATTTAATTTGAAATTGTAATTGTATTGTAATTTTATACCCATTAATACCGGTAGGTACTTACACAAAAATACCTTTAGAACAAATTAAAATATAACGCTAATTAATTAACGGATTTTATTTTTCCTATGATACAAACGATAACGTGTCTTTAAATTAAAGGAAATTTAAAGGTATAATTTTAGCAATTCGAATTATAAAATAAAAATGTAGCAAGTTGATTTTAACTCTGAATTCCTAATGAAACAGTGCAGGCAATAACAATGAAAGTCAACTCGCTATCCTGGGGACCTATTTTTGAATCGCTCGACTGGCGTCGAGCGCTCTTTTCGAGTGATTTTCGTTCGACATATGACTCAAAACAATGGGATGTCGAACGAAAATCAGTAGAAACGAGTGCTCGACGCCAGTCGAGTGATTCAAAAATAGGGTCCCTGGCTCCTTCATGTACCACTAGCATCAACATTCTATCGAGAAAAAAACGCGCGTAAAAGTACTCGATAGAGTTTTATCTATAGAAAATGAGAATGCCCGTTTCTGCCCCAATGATTCTTACAAGTTACAGTTATGAAATATTTATGAAAAATATTCAATAAAATTATTGATACTAACAACAAATTATAAATTCAAACAAAGCAGCGGATAAAAAGTTAACATATAAATGTTAACTTTATATGTTAACTGTTTAATAATAAGAATGCTAATAAAAACTAATAATAGTTTTTATTAGCATTCTATGCCGTTTCCGAAATCTGGTGGGGCATGGAGTCATATAAAACTTGGCATTGACATTTCATTTTGCTTATCGGCGGTACATGGCGCTGTACAAATTTCCCATACAAAATTACTCTATCGAATATTTTTACGCACATTATTTTTTTCAATAGCAGTTCGTGCTAAACGTACAGACTTCGATTTGAACGGGAAAATCAGTAGCGTTGTCTCCAGAAGAAGGTTAACATCTATGTCACGTTCAAGTAGGAAACAATTGTAGGGTTCTTTTATGAAAATCTGCTTCTGAAACTCAACCAATTTGATTGGTTGGTTTCAGGTCTTAATTTTGTAATATTTTTTTTTGTCTAAAACTTCTGTCTTATCCTTAGAATAATTACGCCGTCTTATCAAAGTCAATGCAGTAAAAGCGACATACAATACTTCTAGAGTAGCTTTAGGAATCAAAATGACTGGCATAATGTACTGTCCTAGAGACAATTTATAAAAAGCTTTCCCTCTCCAGCAAATAAGCATCGTTCCGTTTACACTAGTCGGGTTGACGTCTTTTGTTCCGTTTGTATTAAAGCAGCCATTATATAAATGAGAAGGCAAATAAGCATTGATTCGAACCGTGGCGCCAGCGGCTGTTGTTTTACGATGCAAACTTTAAATAAATCAGAAAAACCTTGTTGAGAAATATCTCGACCTATATTCCTTTTTGTTGCCTTGTTATTTTATCTTGTGCCCCGATAACTGACGTCATAAAAGATACTATAAAGCCTCAAATACATTAGAGGACAATTAACCCGCAATATGACCTGCAATACTCAATCTGCATGGCGCTGCAATACGTTGCTCAATGTCCCGCAACATTTTGCGACGCATCACATTTGTAAGGGAAAACAATGTCATGTCCCTGGACATTTACGTAGTTGTTAAGGGACATATAATGTTGTATGTATTGTGTAAACATGTCCCCTAATGTATTCGAGGCTTAAATCTTAACTTTTGAATTAGTCCCCCCAACCCCCATTCAAATAACTTGTTGACTTCCCCCTAGCATGACCACCGAAACGCAATATTATACAGGGTCACTGGAAATATGACGTATTCCTGCTAAGGGGTTATAAATGAGGTCAAAACAAATATTTTTTGTCATATAACTTTTTCTCAAAAAATTAATAGTTTTTGAGTTAATTGAAATTAAGTATTTTTTACCAAAAGTACGTTTTCAGACACAAACATTTAAAATAAAAGATAACTACTCATTTGATTCTGGGTTTTTTATTATTTTGGGATAAAAAACAATCTAAGTATTGATAATAAATTAAAAAAATTACAAAAAGTACAGGTGTTTATAAAAAAATCAATCCTTGAATGCATTTATTTTTTTATTTTTTTCAGATTTTTTAGAAATAGCATCAAATATCGTTAAAAAAAATCTAGTAATTAAGCGTGCATAATATTTTAAAAACATCATCATCTATTCAGCTTTCAGTTGAGGTATAAAACTTAATAATAACTTGAATAAAAAATGAGAAATTAAGACTTAACTAAATAGCAGTCCCATTTTATGTAGCAAACATTTCCTACTTCAAGCGCTTCGAAGGTGGCCGTATTATCCTACTTATATCATAAATGTGAAAGTTTGCTTGTTTGGATGATTGTTAATCAATCACGCAAAACGACTGAACGGATTTGGATGAAATTTGGCACACAGACACTTTATAAACAGGATTTAAACATAGGAGGATTCTATTATCTTGGTTAATGGTTCCCTAGGGATTTTCTCGAATGTAATTGCGGACAAAGTCGCGGGCGGAAGCTAGTTTGCCATAAATGATCGTGCTTACTAAAAATACTTTCGTCTGAGTGAGTTTGAAACAGAATTATTTTCCGCTGATGAGTCAAAATTGTATACAGACAGCATCAAAAATAACCATGCATATCAGCCATTTTTAAGGTCCGCTGCTGGGGAATAGGCCTTCCTTTCTTTTTGAGATAAAACAGACGGGCCATAACCCACCACGTGGGCCCAATGCGGATTGGTCGGTGTTAACTCAATGTACCTTACATTGAGCCCTTGGTTCTGGCTGCATTTACAGTCGTTAACACTGACCAATCCACATTAGGTCCACGTGGTGGGTAGGGCCCGTCCGCTTTATCCATTCACAAGCCAAAAGGTAGGCCAGTTCCCCAGCAGCGGGGCATCAAAAATAGCTGATATGCATGGTTATTTGTGACACAGTTTGTATAAAATTTTGACTCATCGGCGGAAAATAATCCTGTCTCAAACTCACTCGGACGAAAGTATACTTAGTAAGTACGACCATTTATGGCAAACTAGTTTCCGCCCGCGACTGCATTCGCATTTACATTCGAGAAAATCCCTAGGGAACCCTTAACTAAGATAATAGTATCCTCATATGTTTTAATCCGGCTTATAAACTATCTGTGTGCCAAATTTCATCCAAATCTGTTCAGCCGTTTTGCGTGATTGATTAACAATCATACAAACAAGCAAACTTTCACATTTATGGAATAAGTAGGATAATACGGCCACCTCCGAAGCGCTTGAAGTAGGAATTTTTTGCTACATGAAATGGGACCGCTATTTAGTTAAGTCTTAATTTCTCATTTTTTATTTAAGTTATTATTAAGTTTTATACCTCAACTGAAAGCTGAATAGATGGTGAAGTTTTTAAAATATTATGCACGCTTAGTTACAAGGATTTTTTTAAAGATATTTGATGCTATTTCTAAAAAATCTGAAAATAATAAAAAAATAAATGCATTTAAGGATTGATTTTTTTATAAACACCTGTATTTTATGAATTTTTTTTTATTAATTATCAAAACTCAGATTGTTTTCTATCCCAAAATAGTAAAAAATCCGGAATCGAATGAGTACTTATCTTTTATTTCAAATTTTTGTGTCTGAAAACGTACTTTTGGTAAAAATGTACTTAATTTCAATTAACTCAAAAAGTATGAACTTTTTGAGAAAAAGTTATATGACAAAAATTATTTGTTTGGACCTCATCTATAACCCTTTAGCAGCAATACGTCATATTTTCAGTGACCCTGTATATATCGCGTGTATAAGTAGCGTTTTATCGACACTCCACTGTCAAAATCCACTGTCTGATAGCGATTTAACTGTTGACAGTTAAACGTGATAAATCGCTATATCATATCGCCAGTGAAGTTCTAACAGTGCGTAAGTCAAAAATTAGTATTTTACAGGAGAGCAAAATAACTGCGTAAAATTTTAGTTGTGTTGGCTCTTCAGATTTACTTACGCAGTGTCACTTTCATCGAAATACGCGGCGCTATTGGCTGGCTATCTCCATTCTGATTGGTCGGAGAAACGCGCAAGCTTTCTTCATCGAATGGCATCAGAATGTTTAGATCGCCAAGAAATGACTTACGCACTGTTAGAACTTCACTGACGATATCGCGTTTCGTTTCGATATACCTTGTCATCCCAGCTTGTCATTCTAGGGCGGCTGCCGCCTTCCTAAGATGACTACCGAAACGCGTAAAGGCGCGTAAATCACCCAACCCTTGCACGCACAGCTAGGTATCGAGAAGAAAACGCGCGTAAAAATTATTACCTAACCTACCTACTCGATAGTGTCATTATGAAAATTTTCAATTCGTTTTCGGCGGTAGATGGCGCTGTACAAATTTTCCATACAAAATTACTCTACTGAATACTTTTTCTCGTCAAATGTTCGTGCTACGGGTACCTACTGAACAAGCTTTTAGATGTAACTTCATTGATAAATGTTGAAACTATTGTAAACTAATTTTAATGTCACAATAATGAAGAATTCCCATATAGGTTATAAAAGTTTCACAATCTGGAGACTTTCATATTATTTCTAATCTTTTGTTCTCTTCTGTACTTGAGTAAATCTTCATAAATCTTCTTGTAATACGGATGAACAGTACTGGATGTGGTTATGACTTTACTTGTGATTCTCATACTGAGTATCATTTTGCAGTATAAATACCACCAAGGTAAAGGTAACCACGGAACAAGAGGTTTCTTGAGATTTTGTTTACACATATCTTTCGTTGGTATCTCTAAACACACGTTTCCCGGGGTTTTTTCACATTCGTCCACTATTTTCACCAGTTGGGGGTGAAAAGGGTATATTATTGGGTTCCAATCACCATGATGATGGTACGATGAGACCACAGGATATAATGAAAATATAAAACCGATCGCAAGCATTGTCTCGATTAAAAAGAACTTAAAACCAGTACAAGATAACTACCGAAGAAACTACCTACATTTGTTTCTGATGCTTACGAATTTTACTATGTATGTCTAAGTACCTGCCTAAAAAAAAGGATAAAACACTAACTCTGTTCTGTGTGTGTAACGCAATGCAAATGTAAGAAATGCTTTAAAATTTCAAAAAAGAAATACACGAGTTATCGAGGGACTATAAAAAGGCGTCATAAAATTTTGTTTATTCTGAACTAACAAAAAATAGCTAGGTCGGTAACTATGCATTTAAATTGCGGTGTTTTTAGGGTTCCGTACCAAAATGGTAAAAAAGGAACCCTTATGGTGTGACTCAGTCTGTCTGTGCTGTCTGTCTGTCACAGCTGGATATCTCGAGAACTACTAATGGTATCAACTTGATATTTGGAATAGTTTAAGATGACATTTGCCCAACTATTTTGCAAATAAGAAATAAATAAAAAAATAAATACATTTTTTACAACAGGGACTGATAAGGGGTCTTAAAAATTCGAAGTGGGGCTACTAGGGCATGTGGGATATCACATGAAAGAGCGCCGTTTGCACGTTTTCCATTATTTTTTCTTTTTGTTTTAGGCCGCATAGTTTTCGACTTATGATGAAAAATGTAAAAAAAAATACCGTTCCCCCCCCCTTATCTCCGAAGTTTGCAAAGCGAAAAATCTGAAATAACTCTGTGTGATAGTAGTTTATACAAAGATTACAGGAAAAATAAAACGATGTCTCAATATAGCACACTTTTTAGGGTTCCGTAGCCTAAATGGCAAAAAACGGAACCCTTATAGATTCGTCATGTCTGTCTGTCTGTCTGTCTGTCCGTATGTCACAGCCACTTTATTCCGAAAGTATTAAGACTACACAGTTGAAACTTGGTAGGTAGATGTATTCTGTTAACCGCTTAACGAATTTAATAGAAAAATAAGAAAAATAAAAGATTAAGGGGGGGCTCTCCATACATGGAACTGAAACTGAAAAATTTTTTTTCTTCAAACCAACACTTGTTGGATGTCTATAGATAGGTCTTTAAAAATGACATTGAGGTTTTTAAGACAACTTTTTCTAAAAGTCAACCGTTTGAAAGATATACACTGCCAAAGTTGTAAAATGTGTGTCCCCCCCCCTTTAACTTTTGAAATTAGAAAGTAAAAAATCTAAAAAAAATATATGTTGTAGATCTTAATAAACACTTTCAACCAAAATTAGTTTGAACGAGATATAGTAATTAGTTTTTGAGTTATAGCACATTTTCCAAAACCGCAAATATAACTTTGTCATTCATACCAACACTGTGAAAAACAAAGTTATTTGTGCAGACGAAAAATGATAGGTGGTATTAAATATGGTATGGTATAAGGTAACTACGGAACCCTACGGCGCGTGGCCCGACACGCACTTGGCCGGTTTTTTTAGAAATTCATAAAACAAACAAAAAATAATTAGTTCCGCTACCAGTCAACAGATGGCGCTGATTAAATTAGTTCCACTATCGGCCAAGAGATGGTAATGACCTAAGAAAAAAAAAATAGTTCCACTACCGGTCAAGAGATGGCGGTATTATTGACCTAATACTACAATAATAATTGTTGGCTGGTTCTAATATAATTACCTATTGGGAGGGTGCGAAGGTATAATAATCGATCGCAGCGCTCATGGTGGCAAAAAGTAGTAATAATGAAGGCTCTGTAATCTGTTTGAAAACGATATTTAATTTATTATTAGCGATACAGGGACAATTTTATATGTTTATTATCACTTAATAAAATTATTAAAGTAGCTTTATCTTCTTGTTTAACAAAATCTACAACTAAAAAAGAAGTAAACAAACCCTGATATAACCAAAATAAAACACTCTTTTTGAATAGATCTTACTTGCCATATTTAATTTAAATGACCAAAAATGATTTCACAACACTTTGTCCACCCAAATCACAGTAATTTTGAAATTTACATTAATAACACAATATGTAGAGTATTTTTTAACATTTTGTCACAATGCCGCCATAACATATCAAAACGTCAAAACGGTCAGGTCAGAGCCAACAAAGTTGCAACACGCTAGGTGGCGCTAAAAGCGTGCACGGAGCCAATACCTACTATTTGCCGTACGAATAAACGAAGAATAAGTTCCTACTTAGTAATATAAACAGTTTGCAATGTGGAATGGCTGAAACGTTTTTCAGTCACTATAAACAGCTGTGGTTAAGATTTGTAAATTAACTGTCCGCCGTTTATCCTACTTTTTGAAAGACTGTACTAAAGTAACATATCCAAATATAATTTATGATTGTACGGAACCCTCGGTGCGCGAGTCCGACTCGCTCTTGACCGGTTTTTTTTTATTTTTTATTTAAGTACAATAGAGTTATACCGAATGTAACAAGACCCTCAACGAAGGGTCAACGACAATTTATGTTCAAAATTATTACTGGGAAACGATTTTGATTTTTGGTGTTTAATTAAATTAGGAAATAAAGAATAAAATAAATTTCATAAAAAATTTGAAAAAATATTTTTCGACATTGACCTTCAATAACTTCGTAGCCATTGGTTTTCTAGGTATAGTCTAAATCTAAAAGACAAAAATGATCCTGAAAATAGGCAGAATGCGTGGATTTCGGCTTCGTTGAGGTTCTTGTTACACCTGTTATGGCGATTTTCCGTTTAGCATTGTGATAACTAGCATCAATCTGTGATTTTGTTAGCAGACTTGCCAGTTGTAATGAGGCGATTCCCACAGGGGACTCTTAGGGCCAACCGGCGCCGGTGGCACATGAGGGCAAGTAACGGGTTTTTAGTGGGTATTACCCCCTCCCGGGGTCCCATCGAGCCACTGGCTGTGTGGGACCACGGGAGGTGGTCGTGGAGGTAACCGCAACGTTGAACGTTTCGGGCCCCTCCTGGCGAGCCCCATATGGACCCCCTGCTCATCTGCGGGACCCCGGGGATGCGTAAATGCCTTATCTCGGTAGAAAAAAAATGCTCATATGGTTGAAAACGACCTTGAGATACCTTCAGTTTACACGCATGCGCAAATTGCACGATCGCGCGCCACCGCTACGGCCATAGAAAAAAAACAGCTTGCATATGAAAATCCATCCAATATTCAGATCTTCTATACTTCTGACGTATCTGGGATGTAAGTAAGTGATAAATACAATGGTTAAACCTGTAAAATGCTTCACGGATTTGAATTCCGTTCCGTCCGCGCTCCCGGGGCAGTATAAACAACTCACTAAGGCAGATTTTTAACATGAAACCGCCTTGACGCTAGACGGTGGGACTTATACTCATAAAACCATGAATCCGTTGCGAATGACGACTTTACACGGGTCGATTTTAGTCGACTAGCAAATCGCTTGAAAAATTAGTCGCCACCTCATTTACACAGCTCAATAAAAATGGACCAGACCAGGGAAACGGGAAACGGGAAACGGGGAACGGGAACACGAAAGGGAACGGGATACAAATATCATCATCATCATCGAGGGTATAGGCCTCCCCTAAGGATCTCCACGACGATCGGTCCTGCGCTGCCTGCATCCAGTGGCATCCCATGACCTTCACCAGATCGTCGGTCCACCTTGTCGGGGGCCTACCCACGGAGCGTCGTCCGGTGCGCGGTCGCCATTCCAGAACCTTTCTCCCCAATGGCCATCAGTTCTTCTCGCTATTTGTCCTGCCCATTGCCACTTCAGCTGAGCAATCCTTCGAGCGATGTCGGTTACTTTAGTTCTCCTGCGGATCTCTTCGTTTCTGATTCGATCACGCAGGGAAATGCCGAGCATGGCTCTATTCATTGCACGCTGGGTGACCTTGAGCCTCCTTATGGGACCCATAGTTAGCAACCACGTTTCACTGCCGTAAGTCACACACTGTACATAGACTTTCGTCTTGAGACACTGAGGTAAGTCGGACGCGAAGATTTTTCGAAACTTCCCGAATGCTGCCCACCCGAGTTGGATTCGACGAGAGATCTCTTTCTCAAAGTTGGACTTACCTAACTGGACTGCCTGTCCTAGATATACGTCGTGGTCAACAACTTCAAGTGTAGTGTTCCCAACATGAACTGGAGAGGGTACAACATGGCCATTTGACATAATTTTCGTCTTATCCATGTTCATCCTGAGACCCACTCTTTGGGAAGCACTACGTAGATCTTCGAGCATTGTGTTCAGGGCATGGTCACAGCCATAAGGACTATATTATCGGCAAAACGAAGGTGTGTTAGTTACTGGCCATTAATGTTATTGCCGAGTCCTTTCCAGTCCAAGAGCTTAAAGATGTCCTCCAACGCAGCTGTGAACAGTTTCGGAGAAATAACGTCTCCCTGTCTCACACCACGCTGCAGTTGGATAGGATTTGTGCACTTGTTCTGTACTCGGATCAACATGGTGGCATTTTTGTATAAGTACCTCAACACCTCGATATACCTATAGTCCACTTGGCACCTTTGGAGAGACTGCAGCACTGCCCAGGTTTCAATCGAATCAAAGGCTTTCTCATAGTCCACGAACGCCAAGCATAGATACAAATATCTCTGAACCCAATTCAGAACGCGGACGGGGACGGGAACGCCTTCTACAGCATTGTAAAAATTCTAAAGATTTTCTAAAATGTCCACGCGAATGAAGACGCGGGAAAATGCTAGTCTTCTTCTTCTTATTTTTGTTTTGGCAATCTACTTTCCTCTTGGAAGTAATTTTTGCCAGTGTCAAGTGTTGAATAGTTTAGTGGTAGATTGTTTCAGATTACATTAGAATGCGGGTGCATCACATTCCAATGCTGCTTGGAGCATTTGGCAGCAAGTATATCAAGACAGTTTACTCGGTAAGTTTTGCTGAGGTAGCGACCACTACAATAAAAGCCTCAGCTTCACACAACCAAGATCGCGCCTATTTCCATTGTCTCACATATTGTTCAGTTACGTAGACACTTGTACCACAAAACTGCACCAATTTTAAGACACAATATCCACTATGAATTAATTTGCGAATAATTATAATAGTCACCGAACTGAACTCGACAAAATCCCGCCAAAAACTCCAAAAATGCTAGTCAACTATATAAATCAAGCTGGATGAACAACATCTTTAGTAGAGCCTTAATAAAAATCATAGACCAATCAAATAAAGTTTATTATATTAAATAGTTATAGTTCTCTATCCAAAAAGAGGATAGTACAACATCGGAAAATACATGGGATAAAAAAATGAAAAATAAAAAGGCGCGGCGGTGGCGTTTAGTTTGCATTTTATATAAGATAAATATTTCTTATCACAATCTTCATCAGCAATCACAGTTAATTCAATAGTTAGTAACAACAATATCACAGCCATTCGTTTCAAAATACCTGAAAACGAAAACAATTATTAAAATTATGTGTCAACGTTAAATACGCCATTCCAACACTTCAAAAAAAGTTATAAAAACAGCTTTTCACTTTTTTTAATTTAAAATTTTTCCCCTCTCCAAAACCAAAACATATTTACGAGTATATAACTTGCGAAAACTTTGCGTTATAGGTGTCTTATTGTTATGTATTCTAATATGGCGTCATCTTATTCAATATATTGTTTTTTTAATTTCTTTTTTGTATCAAATTAAAATTTCATTGAATAATCATTTGCTATACCTTCGATAAACATTTTACGTTTTTAATATAACAGGTGTAGTTGTTATAACTCTTTGGTTGAAAACTGGCCATTTTATTGGTAATGTAAGTATGCTAGTTAATAGTGTGCTAAGTATCCGCAACATTATATTTATATTTTCTGAAGTGTGCATTTTATTGGCATGTTTAATGAGATTTTTGTTTAATTAAACTAGTGAAGTTTATCCACCTACAATGTTTAATTTAACAATGATAAGAATAGTTTATTTTGCTCGAAACACGGTGGGTGTACTATGGGCAACAGCGTCGCTTAACCAGTTTGAAACAAAATTCGTGTGCGCGCGTATCGCCCCTGCACGAAATAAACGTATGTGACAGCGGGCGCGGCGTGCAAGCGATTTTAACCCTAGCAGTGGTTAAGCGACGCTGTTGCCCATGGTACCTGTCAGTTGGAAAAACAGTCAACGATCTACAAGTTTCGCTGATTGTTCATTCAGCATGCAAAAAAAGTACAAAGAAAATATATCAATTAATGCAATGTCAATCTAAATAATTCAATTCAAAATGTCAATTAAATATAAATCAATTAATGGAATGTCAATCTAATTCAATTCAAAACGTCAATTAAATTAATTACATCACCATCACGATATAATACTCAATCACAAGTCAATTTAAATTAGAAATAGTGTAAGAGTATCATATTAATATCATATTATAATTATTATAAATTAAACTTAATCTTTATTTTCCATGAAGTCTTTCATTGTGGAGAAGCATTTTTCAATAAGCCACTTCGTAAGCCTGCTTTTGAAAAAATTAAATGGGCAACTCTCTTATATTTTTTGGTATCCGATTAAATACTTTAATAGCCATGAAATAACAATTATTATGATAGAGATGGCTAGCACTCATAGGGACCAAAAGCTTACTTGGGTCTCTACAGCTTTTTTTCTTGAAATTGACACTTTTTTGGAACAGTTCTAACTACAAGCGCTTGCGGTGCAAAAGGTCATGTCCACATGACCACGTCACGACGTCGTCAAAGTGGAACGGTGCGGTGTCGCGACGCGGTGCGTTGACTTGACGTGCAAATTTACGATGCCCGCAACGTTACACGTTGTCGTGCCTTGTAAAATTCCGATACATTTTTCACTCACGTACTAGAGAAATAGCAGTCTCTTTCTAAATATGGATAGTTTGTTTTTTACGATCAATTCGATCGATTTGCAGTTTTCCATTGATTTTGAGCTTCCGACGCGTCATTCCGCGGCGACGTTGCCGTACCGTGTACTATCACGACGCGGCAACGTACCGCGCCGCGACACCGCAACGGTGCCACGTTGACGATGTCGTGACGTGGACATGTGGACAGGCCCTACGTATTTTAATCAGTTTTTTTTCTCTTTGCCATATATATTCTTGAGTGAAGTTGCAGCGGATCACTGTATATTGTCAATTCAATCGCATAATATAGGTATTGCACAAGACTGAAGATAAATAAAAGTATTAGGTGGTTACGAAATTACCAATTTGTATGGAGAATTTAAAGAAATTGTTAAAGAATTTAAAGAAGTAAGGTACTATTTAATAAATAAAGAAAATTCTAGAACGGAAAATGCAACATCTTTCAAATTCTCCATACAAATTGACACTTTCATAGATACGGCACCTAATTATTTTTAGAGTCCATGGCACAGTAGCTTGTTGTATGGTCTGTGGTCCATGGGTAATAGTTAATATTCTTTACCATGGGGCACCTGAATAAAGACAGTAAAATCATAGAATAGATATTAGTTTTTTCAAAAAACTAATATCTATTCTATGGTAAAATGTATACTAACACATTATTTATTCTGTGTCCTAATATGCAAAAGTCAGTTTATTATTATTACGAAATTTTCCCATACACGTTTTAAGGAAATGGTTATTTTTCATCCAGAAAAAAGTAGGTACTATTCCCGATGGAAATAAAACTGTCCACGCAGACAAATTCGTGGGCAGCCGATAGTTGAATATTAGGTCTTTACCTATGAAATTGCCGATATTTTGTCACATACAGAGAAAATAATAACTTCTATAATTTAAAATTTTAACAAAATCGTGAATATAACATCGAATTATGATCATGATAGTTAACTATCAGTAAAAATAAAGTCCATATTTTAGCTTTCGTGACATTAAAAAAAGATCTTGAAAGTGACTCTTTTTTTGTGAGCAAAAAAAGGGTGACCGAAGGGGTTGTAACTTAACCAAAACTTATTTTTTCGCTTATCTTAAATGGAAATAAGTTAGCATAGTGTTCAAACATTAGTACATAAAAGTTTTGTTACATGAGTGTTCATGGTTGTTAAATGAACAAAGAAAATGCTATTATGAAAAATGCAACTTCTTGAAAAATCTCCATACAAATCGGCAATTTCATAGGTAAAGACCTATTATAAAACTTTAAAGCCTGCGCAAACTGGAACTGTGGCACATAATCACATTACGACTTACATAACGACTCATCACTATACATGGGTGTCCCAAAACTCCAAAACTTTGCCACAAGAAGGAAAAGTACCTACTTACCTTAAATATTGAACATAGATTACTGAAAGAAAACTTCATTTTTATTTTAAAAGTAATTGGAACTGCATTCAAAGTTTTAAGAAAAGTCGCCTGCGGGGGCAGGACAGGGGCAGGTGAAGAACAGGAATCCAACCCACCAAATATGAAAAAAAAAACTTTTATATTTTTTCTTGAACAACACAACATCTTAAACAAAAAGAAAGACCATGAAATTTAACATTTAAATTTTAATTATTACGCATGTGATTTTCAAAAAATGCAGTTCCAATTACTTTTAAAAATAAAATCAAGTGTTTCAGTTTCAGTAAGTTTCAGTAAAATTGCCTATCCTACTTTTCCTCCGTGTGGCAAAGTTTTAGGACATCCTGTATACTTAACGTAAACAAAGTTATTTATAGAACTACGGTGAATGGTCGATTAATACTTAGTGCCGTTACGATAATAAAAATGCGGTTTCATCAAAATATTTTGGGAGAATCAAGTTCTTTCTCATTGATATGCAGTAAGCATAAGCAATAACGTAAGTGTGTGATGGAAAGATAATACAATTAAGTACTTAATGGTACAGTTATAGAGATATTAAGTATTTTAAGTTCTTGCAGGATGTAGAACCTGATAGTTTAATAGGCATGACGAATATTTATTTTATGTTACATAAATTACCTCTCAAAAAAGAAACATTGGTAACAGAATTTTTTCATAGCATGAAAACTGCCCGAGATATCACAGTTTATAATGCACACAAATTGGACTCACCCAAAAACGCTCCATACTAACGGCTACCTATTTATGACGTCACGCCTAGGTAGTTTGTATGCAACGCTTAGGAAATTTAGTCAGCAGCTTTATTAAATATTGGGTTTATCAAAATGGTTTCTTAGACAAAGCTATACATTTTACGGACTAATTAAAGGTATTATTTATTTTTATAAATTACATACTTTTTAAATGGACTTATCCACCCAACTTTGAAGGGTCATAAAACAAATAATACGCAATTTATAAAACCAAGAGGTATACAAGCTACTCTAAAAGTTTAATATGTTAACGATTTTTATTAGTATTTCGTTATTTTATTCATTAGTCGTCATCCCTATTGAGAATATTTTTTAAATGTTGTTGCATTCAAAAAAAAGTCATTAATTATAAAATGAAAGTAGGTAATTTAAGATAAAGTCCTTTAATATTTAAATCATTATTTAAAACAATTTTTTATTCAAACTAAAAACAAAAATCAGCACAACTTTCTTGCTGATTAAATAAAATTAAAAAATAAATGTAAGTTACATTAACAATTGAAATATCAAACTTTTTAAAGAATGCTACCTATACTTATTTAAGTCACAATAGTATAACTTTTAACCATTATTTACATAAAAACACATACATAAAACATGTTTATAATGAACCGGTTACAACACATTTGTAATATAGAAACCATATTTCCGCAAAATTAATGCATACAGAGCAGAAAATTGCCCACGATCATTGAATAAAATTAAACTCTCTCGGAAGGCTTGGCTGTATGCTGTGATGGTATTTGTTGGTAGAAAAAAATGTCCGATCATTGTCCGCACAGCGCGCATGCTCCGCGCGCGTCTTCCCGCGCTTTTTTGGCGCCATAATTTTAAAAAGTTTTAATGCAAACTTTTTGGACTGCTACGATGTGGGATAAAAAATATTTAAAAAAGTAAATCTATAAAAAAACTTTTTGAATCGGATGGTGTAACTTGCTTATTTTAGATTTATTTCGTTTAAAATCAAAATGTCTAATACTTATTATAGTAACAGTTGTGAAATAACAATATGTATTATCAGGACACGTCGAAAAAATTGCTGCTTACGATGTATTTATGCGGGCCTGATAGTGTTTTTAGTGCCATCTGTGTTATGTGACTCAGGTAAGCGTGCGATTATATTCAAACTGGGTTTTTTTATTAAAATTTAGAAGTAGAAATTATTTTTATCAAGAGCAGTAAAAACTTTGAAACAGGTAAGGTACCAACTCACACTATCAATTTATTCTTGAGCATTGTATTATTATAACTTAGTACCTACCCTAAAAGCTTTCGATAGTCCATATTCGTTTTAAAATCACTTCCAAAATTAAAATGTTGCGGAACATATCCAGCAAAATATTCTTTAACATTGACACTGACATTATGTTCCCTTACATTACAAATGTCACGTAAGTGACGCGCAAAATATTGCGTGAAACTGTGCCTGTGTGCAATGTTGCAGCGTCACCTAGATTTTGAAATCTTAAAACGTCATTTTTGACAGATAAACAGAGGGTTTGCCTAGGTCGGGATGTCATTTTAACATATCATTGTAGACAAAACCGCTCTCGAGCTGTCATGCTGCCCATACAGGTCAATTGTGTGGCTCACGACATAAAAGTGCAATATGCAGGCGTTTGGTGATCGAGGGATATATCTTTTGGCAGGGTGACCCTTCTGAACCCTTAGATCATGTTAAGACGGGGAGCCAACTTGAATTTTTGTATCTTGTAAAGTGGTATTAAATGAAAGGGCTTCTTGAGTTGATTCCAATATCTAAAATATGGCAGCTACTGTTAAAAAAAATAGAAAAACATTTTCCAAACATTACTAAGTTAGGGCTCTTGCAGGTAGAAAACGGCTGAATTAATTTTTATAAAACATACGCCGAAGAACTCTTTAAATTAGTAAATAATTAAAGCTTTCGATTCCAAGACATATTGAATAATATAAAATAGGTTATGGATGATCCTATATTACTACATATTATAAAACAAAAATCCCTCGCCGAGTCTGTCTGTCCGTCTGTCTGTTCGCGATAAACCTAAAAAGTAGTGAACGGCTTTTCATGCGGTTTTCACCAATTAATAGAGTAATTCCTGAGGAAGGTTGAAACGTATAGTAAGTTGAGGATTTATGTAAATTGATAGTATATGACGATAAATTGTTGAAGATGTCGGCAAAAATTAAGCCGATGGGAGCTTGTATCGAAAACGCTGCCTAAACCTTTATTTACCTTTATTATAATGTATGATGGAATTGTTTCTCTGTTATAGCTCTACAAAAAAATCCGCGACGGTATATGTCTATCTTTTAAGGATAGCTTACTATAGCCATTTTAACTTTTTTTTAAATGGTCACAAATAATGTGGTAATTGGAAAGGTATTTAGACGGATACAATCCTTCTCAAATTAAATGCGTTTGTTACCATAAGCGTTTCATGCACATAATTTTAGTCTTTTACACTATATAGTATATAGTTTAAATAAATATCTCAGGAGGTATCGCAAAAAAAATTACGCGCGTGAAAATAAATTCAAGCGCGTTTCTTATACTCATGACGGGACTCGAACGGGATGAGTACAGACTTTTGGAGCGAATGGAGGTGACAGTCTGGAAAGGATTTGATTTCTTTTTGTATGTTGTTTGAAGGTCGCAATTGGCAAAAAAGGAAGGAACCGAAGCGAAGCAAAGGCGGGTCGCGAGTAAATTATAGTAATCCTTACTATCCTTACTAATATTATAAATGCGAAAGTCCGTTTGTTTGTTTGTTTGTTTGTTTGTTACGCCTTCACGTCCTAACTACTGAACCGATCATCATGAAATTTTGCATACACGTTGTCAGGGGTATGGAGAAGGACATAGGGTACCTTTCATCCCGAAAAAAAGTATAGTTCTCGAGGGATAGTAAAAAACCTTTCCACGCAGACGAAGTCGCGGGCGGCCACTAGTTAGTAAAAAAGTAGATTTTTCAGATTTTAGCATTCACAATGCTATTTTTATACAATACTAAGTAATAAAATAATAGTTTATCATATAATTTAATGATAATAATAGACATCTGCCATTAAGAGAGTAAGATTCTTGAGGAATCATCAAAAAGAAAGGCTAGGAATGTAATAATGCATTACATGTATATTTTTTTACTTTATTACTAGCAATTTACTAAAAAGACACTTCAACTAAATTATCCGCATAATTTCGCACCATTTCACGCTTCTTATTTTTTCCCAACGCACTATATTGATGCGGTCGAGAAATGTTTATATTTTTATTTAAATGCTTGTGAAGGAAATCTGTTTTATTCACTTGTTGAAATGTTATCATTTAATTTGAAAAAAGAATGCGGAACGTTCGACATTTACGTGTTTAATTACGGTTCATCACTAACTAAGAACATTTTATTTCTAATATTATTTCTATATTAATATTTTCAAGCTTTGTACTGGAAGCTTTCATTTTCATCAAACATTGCCTTCTCAGCTGTAATGTACTATTTATTCTAATCTGAATTAGATAAGTATCTTAAGTACTTACTCCCGTTATCAGCGATAATAGCTGTAAGTCTATTAATTGGAATAAAAAATACACCAATGAAATAAAAATCTTCAAAAAATGTATCGTTTACATTTTGAAAATAAGTTGAAAAGGAAACTTTTAACTGGAAAAGCCATTTTTATTTTAAAGCAAAAATAATTTTAAGGAAATTGTACAAATCGATTAATTTAACAATGTACAACTGAAGTGGCTAACTTCTCTTCAGAGTGCTTGCGGTACAAACAAAACAACGTATTTTAATCTGTAAAATGTTCTCTTTGCCATTGACATTCTCGAGTGAAGTTGCAGCGGATCACTGTCTATTGTCGTTTCGTCTATTGTCTATTGTCACTGTCATTTCGATTGCTTTTCTCATAGCATCTCTAAATTACAGAGTCGTCATAAATCACAGCAAAAGTTGATTTCTGATTAATAGTTTCATTTACATCACCTTCTGTGTCCATATTTGTTATGTAATACTTACCTACCTATAAGTATAAATAATATAGTGAACTCCACACACATCCATTTGCCTTTTATTATTGTGTAACTCGTAAAACGTAAGTATTTAGGTAGGTACCTACTTAAAGTTTTGCCACTGCTTGCACTATTAAAGTTCCACCAAATTATCTTTACCAACCTACCACAGAGTTTTATTTCTTTTAATAAATGATAGTATTCTACTTTCAGTTACATTATAGACCAAAATAATCATGGGTCATTGATGAACGCATAAATTAAGTTAGTAACAATAACAAGCTGTTGGTTTACATTGGGTGTTGTTCTTTTTGTTGTTGAGTTGGATATGAAAATGTCAGAATGACAGGTTCACATATTGCCATTCTCCAATAGGGCCCAGGGGCCCTATTTTTGAATCGCTCGTATGACTTAGTTTTGTCGCATGCGACTTAAGTCACACTCGTCTTCCAAGTCGCATGACGTCGATTTTCCATATTTTTGAATCGCTCGTTTTCGATGCTGCCAATATGAACGAAATGTTGGATTTTATCCGTTCCACGCAGAATCTAGAGAAAACTAGTAATTACCGCAATGAAAAAGAAACGTAATATTCATGTTTCTATTGGCTGTTACATAAATATCTTTGTTTTTAGTAGAAAAGAATATCGCGCGCCATGCCATATCGCTCGACTGCAAACGAGTGCCCTCACCCACTCGTTGCGGTCGAGCGATTCAAAAATATGGAAAGTCAAATGTCGAACGAAAATCAGTAGAAACAAAGCGCTCGACGTCAGTCGAGTGATTCAAAAATAGGGCCCCAGGGAGCGTAAAGAACTATACATTTTAAAATAAAATTTGAAGATGAAAATTGTCTTTAGTGGGTTCCTTCAATACAATCAACTTGGGACAAATTCTTCAGGACGATAACCATTACAGAACATCAACTAAAATGGACAAAATAACTACCTATATTTTAATCTACGGAAGTCATGAACCTACCGAAAAATAAAGCCTAAGATAAGGAAATCAATTTATAAAAGAAGTGATAACGATACCACTTTTCCGCCCCAGGTGATCTCATGACATATCATTTCTGAATATAAACTCCCATATTAAAGTTCCTTTGTCACCATAATAGGAATATTCCTATGCCTAGTATGCGGAATTGACTATATCCTTATTATCCTATTACCCTTTCATTTATAGCATTCTTGTTGACCTTACATATTGCACTTCGTTCGTACTAGATTATATTTACATAGTCTAGTATTTGCGATTAACAACTGCAAAGCTAAATGTTCTTTGTAGAATACAACAGTTATATCTTATTCAGGGTTATTTATAAAACACCAACAACCTCGCAGGAGTAGATTATTAACATCATAAACAACAACATTTGTTCTACAACTTTTCCAAAAACAGACAAAAAAAAACGACTTTTCCTACAAAACTCGATCAGCTGTTCGGACATTTGTATGGAAAGTCTAATTATTTTTGTCTGTTTAGTAATCTACTCCTGCGAGGTTGTTGGTGTTTTACAAATAACTCTGTATACAGGGTGTTTGGTAATAGCCTTATAAAGCCGAATTAGGATACCATGCATGCATACAGCCCCGGAAAATTAGGTATAATAAACCCTGAAAATGCACCACTTTTTTGTGATAAACTACATAGTGGCAACCTTAGGCTGAGTTGCACCATCTTACTTTACCGATAACAAGCTTGTTATAGTACCGGTTAAGCATAAGTTAGCCAAAAAAGAGGTTGCCAGCCAGCATGATGTCCTTTGACAAGTTTGACATGACAAATAAGTAGCATTATCATTTGACGATAACTTTAACTTTGACAGCGTTTTGGTGCAACTCACACTTAGACTGAAATTGTCTTTTGCTTTTGCTCATTAATGAGATTGATTATCGAATGTATACACTAGTCTATTTGCGTCTAGGGTTACCATTTTGCATTTTCTCATTTATATGAGAAAGATGGCACATGGCTGAGATTTTTTTTTTATTTATATTAAAAAACCAAATTTCTCAGCTAGGTGGCGGTTTTCAGGGATCATAATAATTTTCCGGGATTGTATGCATACCCTATCTACATATTTGGCTTTATAAGGCTATTATCAAACAGCCTGTAGTTATTAAGGGTCAACGTTGACAACGTGGACATTGTGCGCTACTAGGCGTATTATTTATATGAAAACTTTTAGTCTGTGTAGTTACCGCCAGGGGTGCTGGGTCAAATTGCAAAATTGCTTACTACTGTCGCTATACTGTGCTGACTCATGTCATAATTCAGGTATAGACCGCGAGTTAATATTTATTGCCTAAGGAATAAAAATGAACCTTTTTTGCGTACCATTTTTTATATGTTAGTACAAGTGTAACGTATCACTTCGTTCTTGGTAATAAAGATTTTATAAAATTGGCGAAAAGGCATAGACTTATTATATTACTGGCATTCAAAGCGTAATCCCTACTGACGCCGAAATTGTAGCGTCGTGTAAGTTAATGCAAGTCACTTGCGCTGCTTTCTTTATGTTATCCTATAACATAGAGATCGTTTGAAGAACGACTCTACCACAAATTATAAAAGACACGGTTTCGAGAAATTCCGTCTTATATGTATAACCATCAGCCATTTTAATGTCCCCACTGCTTGGGGCACAGACCTTATGGGTGGATAAGGAGAACGGGCCATAACCCACCACGCGGGCCCACGCGGATTGGTGGGTGTTAACGACTGCAAATGCAGTCAGGACTAACGGCTTAGCGCGCCTTCCGAAGCACGGAGGAGCTCGAGATAATAAATTTTTGGTCACCCATGACCCATCCCATCCCATGACCGACCCTTGCGAACGTTGCTTAACCTCCGCAATCGCTGAGCCAGGCGCTAAACCACTGCGCCACCCAGCTCCACAGCTTATATGTATAATCTTTGTGAATAAGATAGTAGAGCTTCATGAGAACGTAGGTATATCGTCTATGTGTTACGGCTAATACCCGAAGTGCGGCTAAACCTAGTTTTAGCCGGCTAAAACTAGGTGTAGCCGATAGCTGTTGGCTAAAACTAGGTGAACCGATCTGCTTTACTCCTGTAGGTCTCGAATATTGAATTAGAAATTTAAGGCGAGCGCGAAACGCAGCGTAGCGTGAGCCTTAAATTTCGAGGTTATTTTTTTTAACAGACAACAGAAAAAAATTTCTTAATACCCCATGCTACACCTACGCTACACCTAGTTTTAGCCAACAGCTATCGGCTACACCTAGTTTTAGCCGGCTAAAACTAGGTTTAGCCGCACTTCGGGTATTAGCCGTAACATATACGTATAACTGCCAAGGTTGTCAATCTGCTATAGTATATTCGAACTTGAACAGTATCGATGGTAGAGTACTACGTAAATCATTTGATTTACTGCACATCCTTGTATCATGAGGCGTCGATAAGTGACCCTTAGTATGCCGAGTTGAAGTTTATTGACATACTGCAGGTACTTATCGGATTTGCAAACATGTATGGCATATTAATTTGAAGATTTGTTTATGTTGTCAGTTGTGTAAATTATCAGCAAAATAATGCTATAATAAATTTGCGAAGACAGCTTTTTGTTGTATTTTACGATTTATACATATTTGTAAAACACCAACAACCTCGCAGGAGCAGATTACTAACATCTTAAACAACAACATTTTGTTCTATCTTTTCCAAAAACAGACAAAAAAATTATTTTCCATACAAACGTCCCGAACAGCTGATCGAGTTTTGTATGAAAAGACGATATTTTTTTTTTGTTTACGGAAAAGTCGTTGAACAAATGTTGTTGTTTATGATGTTAGCAATCTACTCCTGCGAGGTTGTTGGTGTTTTACAAATAACTCTGTATATTTTAGATTACGCGTAAGCTCTGTTAATACACAAATACTTTTATAAGTAATTGTAGAATAAGCTTGTTTTTTTGACCTGGACTTAGGAAGACGGTATTTTTATTTTTTTTAATAGTTATGATTGTTTACTTATTACAGTTTTTAATTTTATGCACAATTAATAATTATTTGATATTTTCAATTTGAGATAATTTTTCATCATAAAGTAACAATGAAAATTAATGTTAATATAAGTAAGTACGATAAATTCACCTCTCAAGCTTACACGCTCACTAGACATGAAATAAAACACTTTTTAACGGATACTAGCGCAGTTTTATTGAAAGTAGTATTAGTTGTATTTGGTTAGATTTTTTTGAACGTCGATAAAATCAAAAACCAAACTAAATACCAAAGCACTTTCAATAAAACCGCGCTAGTGTCCGTTAAAAAGTTTTATTTCATAAGTACGATAAATATGATACTTGATGAGTTAAACTTAATAGAGTTACGTAATAAATGTAATAACATTATCTCATAAGACGCGTTCAAAAACGAGATTATCTTCAAACCCGCACTCCTGCGCAGTACACAAGCCACTTTCACGGTCAGCCGTCCACATCGCCGGGCGGTGAGATGGTCACCACTCTGAACCACTTTCACTCGCGATATTACCGAATCTGTGGCCAGAAATAAGTGCAAACCACCTAAAAAGGTTGATTACACGTAATTTTGCAATTTAAAATTCATGCAATTACTAGTAGGTACTGAGCTAAAAGAACAGAAACCATTAAACAAGTTTTTTATCCACAAACGGGATATAGTGCTTGGCCTTCACCCCACCTGATGTTAAGTGACAATAAGGCCGAAAGTATAAGCGCACTACACCCGTAATCCTCATACCACTGAGGAACTGGCTATCTTACCTCTAACTGCCGGAACACAACAATTTTGAAATTGTTGTTATGGCGCCAGAATTAGGTAAGATGGTGATGGTAGCTAGCCAGATAGCCTCCTTCAAATTAGATCAGAATTAGGTAAGATGGTGATGGTAGCTAGCCAGATAGCCTCCTTCAAATATTTTAAATACTACCATTGTTTACCATTATTAACAACTAGCGGCCGCCCGCGGTTTCACCCGCGTGGTTCCCGTTCCCGTAGGAATATCGGGATAAAAAATATTCTATGTTTTAATCCAGGCTATCTACTATCTGTGTGCCAAATTTCAACCAAATTTGTTCAGTAGTTTTTGCGTGATTGAGGAACAAACATCCAAACCCACAAACTTTCTCATTTATAATATTATATATTATTACCAATTTATTATCTCGAGTTCCTCCGTGCTTCAAAGGGCACGTTAAGCTGTTGGTCCCGGCTACGGCTGTATTTGCATTCGTTAACACCCACCAATCCGCATTGGGTCTCCGTGGTCCTTATCCACCCATAAGGAAGTCCTGTGCCCCAGCAGTGGGGATATTAAAATTGCTGATATCGATATTATGAGCTATTCTGAAGCTACCTATTCTGACCAATAATTGCAATGTCAGTAGATCCACAAAATATCCATAAATGCATAATAAATGCACGTAAATAAGTGTGATATGATAGAATTGATAGATAACTGAAACTGCATTTTAATATAGCAGTAATAAATGTTTAAAAAGTAATAAATCATGCAATAATCAAATGTTACGTGGGTGACACGATGAGTTGGAAAATGTATTGTGCAAAATATCAACCTTCAATGATTTTATTTGATTAATAGTTCATATTAATCGGTTTGTCAATTTAATAAGCGTTATGAGTTCATTTTGCATTCATCGCGTAATGCGGACAACGGCCTGAAATCGCAATGTAATTCCATTAAACGTATCAAGTAGAACATTTGACTCCCCAGCATTGACCTATTTCACGCTTGTTTTTGTATTTCTTATTTCTTACAAGAGTTCTTTTGTACAAAACAAATACTAATGGGATATTAAAATTAATATTTAGATTGATAACAAATACGATGGTGTCCATTGTTACTGCAGAGTTATTTGTAAAACACCAACAACCTCGCAGGAATAGATGACTAACATCATAAACAACAACATTTCAAAAAACAAAAAAAAAGACATTTCATACAAAACTCGATCAGCTCTTCGGACATTAATTGGGTGGAAAGTACAGAGCACTGACATGAATTTTTTTTTTATTTAACTGGACTGGCTGTCTGTATGATTTGACAGCTAAGTTTTTGTGCCTATTTGAAACGCCACTAGCGTGCGTCTAAAGAACTATTTTTGACGTACAATATGAAAATGGTTGCCGTGATGGTCTCTCCAGACTTCAAACTTTAGTACCATGTCCTTCACGCTATGCTCACGCTACGTCCTACAGTGCCAAAATGGCGGAAATCAAATAGGCACAAAAACAGTTTGACATAAGCCTGTCCAGTGTAAATATATGCAGGTCAGGGGTATGTGTTACAATGCCGAAGTAGAAAAGACCGAATTTTACAATACCTATGGACGAAATCCCGAAAATTAAAAGGCCGAATGGTTGTTTGGCCGTACGTTTAAAATCACGAAAGGACATTTTACCTAAAATACTAAATCCCGAAGCTTAAAAAAGCGAAGGTTAATATACCTGAGTTCTTCTATACCCCGAACTACTTAATACCGAATTGGCTGTGGAGGTGTCTTTGGGCTTCGCCTGAAATGCTTTATAGTAAATTTAGCTGCCGAAAATTAGTCTAAACTAGTCTACTGGTACTTAGACACCGTAGACCGTAGGTCACGACACGAAATAGGTGCGAGGAGCGTAGCGACGAGCATGTTAGGTTGATATGAACCCAGCGCGCGAGCCGAGCGAGCGAAGCGAGCCGAGCGAGCGAAGCGAGCGTGCCGCGGCAGCGGCCGGCGAAGCGCCAGAAAAAAAAACTATTTCAAACTCGATTGGTGGATTTTGTCAAAATAATAACCATTTTACATTTACAAGCATTTTTGAGTAAAACAAATTAACCGCAACGCCTACCATCATAAATGTATGTGTAGGTGAATTAAGTTTCGACATTTTAACTGTCGGGATTTTGACTTTTCGGGATTTCGAACTTTCGGTCATTTGATAATCGATCTTTCAAGTTTCGGTTTATCGGATGTCGATATTTATAATGTTCGGTATTTTAAAAATAGGTGTTTTATGTGTCGATATTTCGGTCGTATGTATTATGAATTGTCGGCATTGTAATGCATACCCGCAGGTCAGTGACCTAGAGTCTGTTTTCGGAAATGTCGTAGAACAAATGTTGTTGTTTATGATATTAGTAATCTACTCCTGCGAAGTTGTGTTTGACAAATAACCCTGTTTATCACACTACAAATCAATATTAGCTGTGGTAGTAGGTAACAATGGGGAATGTCCGAAAAAAATCAAATTGTCTGAATATTTTTTTTATAGGTAAGAATAACCTCCCTTAGTAATAGAAAAAGTTTCAGAATTTTCATTTGCGTAAAAAAAATAAAGTGTCTTCGACTTCACAATTGTATAAAAGTAACAGCAGAATGGAGATTATACCTTTGCCACCACCTGCCACAACCACAACAAGGTATTAAAAATAAAGTTTCAATACAAAATCTTAAAACCTTTTTTTTAAATACTTGTTGTGGTTGTGGCAGATGGTGGCAAGTATAATCTTCAATCTACTGTTACTTTCGAACATTTGTAAAGTCGAAGACAATTTGATTTTTTTTATTTCTTCACGCAACCGAAAATTCTATAACTTTTTTCTATTACTAAGGGAGTTTATTCCTACCTATAAAAAAATAATCAGCTAATTTGATTTTTTTCGGATATTCCCCATTACTCGATAAATAGGTGGTGACCGTCTCACCATAAATATGACGCCATCGTATTTGTTAGGTATTGTTATTACATCAAAGAAATAATATAATAACCGTTTCATGAATGAACTATAATTTATTAGGCAAATTACGAGTTGACATTTTACTACGAAAGCATACATGACTAGGATGATGATGATTTTGTAATGTAAGCAAACATGAAAGTCAAATTATTACTACGCAATCAATAAGAGACGCGCATTTAAGTGTAAATGATTTTTTTAAGTACTAAGCATCCACCTACAAACTGTTGCTTCATTATTAGGGTTACTTAGTTACCCCAGAAGTGGTAACGACAATAGTAATGAAACTTATCTACGTGTAGGTATATTAAGTCATGTCATCTTACTTGCATTGACTTGGATTTCTTTGGGCAGAGCCCTTTACAAATTCTCCTGTCTGTTTCATTTCTTAACAACCTACAAACAAATATGAATCCAAAACATATTTCGTAAACGTTATTCAATACTGCCGAACTAGTGCATACTACTTTGCATAAAGAGGCGTAACTTCTAAACAAACATAGACAGAACTAGGCTTTCGACCTTTAACTTTGTAATGGCAAATCTGTTACAAATCTCTGTATGCAATGGGAGCTTCAGAATAATTATTTTGAATTGTGTATCATAACAATGTCTATCACATTTTGAAGAATTTGCGATAGCCTAACATGCCGAAATTCAACAGACACGAGTCCAAAGTTGATGCCGAAGTTGCAACAAAGTTATTGCAGCATTGTGAACGTCTTAAATCTAAAACTTCAATAATTATATACTTAGCTAGGTAGGTATTTCATCATAAATCGATTGTCATTCGAATGTCGAGGAACTTGACTTACAGCGAAAACTTAAAAGTACTAGAAAATTTCAGCGACCTCATTGGTAGCATATTGGTCAGTGCATTGGGCCAGAATCCCAAGAATGCGAGTCCGAGCCCAGTCTGAGACGCTATGGGTGGGTCGATTTTTTCTAGTACTTATATTAATTACTAGCGGCCACCGGTTCCCGTTCCGTGGGAATATCGGAATAAAAAGTAAGTATCCTTTGTGTTAATCTACGCTATCAACTATCTGTGTGCCAAATTTCAACCAAATCCGTTCAGTAATTTTTGCGTGATTGAGAAAAAAACATCCACACATCCAAACCCACAAACTTTCACTAAAAATTTACTGAAAAAAATCTTTTTTAAAATCAGGTTTTTAGAACGGATTAAATTATTACAAAAAAATGGACTAAAAACATTAAAACGGACAAAAAATTTAAAAAAAATTCTTCTGTAAATATTTTAATTTTAAACCTAAAAACGTGGGGCGCACTTAGTAAAAATTATCATACATACTGTCTTTAGCATGCGCCCCACGTTTTTAGGTTCAAAATTTCGGTTATAAATATTTACAAAAGAATTTATTTTTTAATTTCGTTTCCGTCCGTTTTAATGTTTTTGTCTATTTTTTTTTTGTAATAATTTAGTCCGTTATAAAAACGTGTTTTTAAAAAAGATTTTTTTCAGTAAATTATTATTTTCTGCTTACTAAAAATATACCATCTCCTATCGGAGCACTCGTCAAGACGATTCAAACGAGCCCAAACTCGATGGGGTTGCATGGTTTTATTACAAAGTCCCAGTGGCCTTCTATCGGCTCCATCATCAGACCCTGGAAACTATTTCACAATAAAGTACTCGTCAAGACGATTCAAATGAGCCCAAACTCGATGGTGTAACAGGTGTCCTTCCGGCTCCATCATCAGACGCTGGAAACTATTTCACAACAAAGAACTCGTCAAGACGATTCAAACGAGCCCAAACTCGATGGGGTTGCATGGTTTTATTATAGAGTTCCTATGACCTTCCTCCGGTCATCCGGATCATCAGATTCTCGGACACTATTCCCCATTAAAGTACTCGTCAAGATGGTTCAAACGAGCCCAGTCTCGATGGGGTAGCGTGGTTTTATTAAAGAGTTCCTGAGTCCGTTTTTTCTTTTGAGGTACGGAACCCTAAAAACGATTAAAAATTTAAATAAAAAATATTTTTTATCTAGTTTCATTGTACAAAGTAAAACGACTATGTCGTTTTATAATATAATTATATTTTTAAATTGTTGTCCATTCAGTCGAAAAATCCGCCAAACCCTGACCTGTAACTTATTTACGAGTATTCTTACTCATTTTATCTACACCCATGCTTTAAATCCTCTGTAAGGGGTTCTGAAACAGTTAGCTTACTGCCATCATTACAATATCCCGAACGAGAGCTGTACCCTTAGCACGAACAGCTATCGAGAAAAAAAAACGCGCATAAAATCATTCGATAGTGCAATTTTGTATGGGAAATTTGTACAACGCCATCTACCGCCGAATAGCGAAATTAAAATTTCCATAGATAATTCTCTATCGAGTAATTTTACGCGCGTTTCTTTTCTCGATAGCTGTTCGTGCTAAGGGTAGGGGAGACCGGGGATGGTTGACTAGTTTTTTACAAAATCATACATATTTTTCGTGTTTTTATACATACAGACAATAAAACTGCATCAATGGATAAAAGAACTATTAAACTTATAAAAAAATATAAAAACTAGTCCATTATTCAATATAATGATAAAAATTTAACACATTTTACAGAACACCAACTCTTAGTCAATTTACCCCGGGTCCGGGGTAGATTGACTATATGCCCGGGGTAAGTTGACTTACGTATCAATAAGTGACAAATTATGAGAAGAGTCAAGTAATAAAAACTTTTTTATATAATTTAACAAAACTTTTTATTTGAAAAAATTTTTAATCAGATACAGACATTATCTTACAATAAGTCTTTAACAAAACTAATAACTCTTAGTTTTTATTTAAACATTTATTAGTTTTATTAATTACACAGTTTAAAAATCAACTTTTCTTACGCTAGAAATTAAATGCACATTTTTATTGCTCTGTTGAAATTGTAGTAATTACTTAATATATTTTTTTAGTATTTAAACTTAATTATCTATATATTTGTTTTATCATCAAAAGTATAAATCATTTTGTTTAAACTAAACTCCTAATCAGTCTCATATTCATCTTTGTATTCTTAAAAACCGGCCAAGTGCGAGTCGGACTCGCGCACTAAGGGTTCCGTACCAAAAAACGGCAAAAAAACACGTATGTTGTATGGGAGGCCCCTTAAATATTTATTTAATACTGTTTTTAGAATTTTTTGTTATTGCGGCAATAGAAATACATCATCTGTGAAAATTTCAACTATCTGTTGTCGTTATTAATATCGAGCAAAAAACGGCAAAAAATTCACGTTTGTTGTTTGGAAGCCCCCCTTAAATATTTATTTAATACTGTTTTTCGTATTTTTTGTTATAGCGGCAACAGAAATACATCATCTGTGAAAATTTTAACTGTCTAGCTATCACGGTTCATGAGATACAGCCTGGTGACGACAGACAGACAGACGGACAGCGGAGTCTTAGTAATAGGGTCCCATTTTTACCCTTCAGGTACGGAACCCTAAAATAACAGACAAATTATCAGTTTAAAATATCAGAAGTGCAATGTTTGCATTAAAAAAACATTAGATTACCTCTTACACATTTGGATTGAGTCCATAACTTACAAGTTATGCACTGAATTCAGTGTTCACCTGGAAGTCTCTTGACGTAGGATGCACTCTAAACAAATCTTACTCTCGTCATCTGAATCTACAGCATTACCGTCATTTTCATCGACGTTGTCATCAGCAATCTCATTAACTTTATCCGTTCCTTTTCCTTTACCCTTTTCTTTTCCTTTCCCCTTTCTTTTTCCTTTGCCCTTGCCTTTTCCTTTTTCTATTCTGTTCTTTGTTTCTGTTTTTTTCTTCTTAAAAGTTTCTCTTTTGCTTTTCAGAACTAAAAGATTTTGTTTTTTCGTCCTATTTGTCCTCATTGTACTGTAACAAAATAAATATTAAAATACGAATAAATGGTTAATTTACGAGATATTTTAAACATTAAATCATATTGGGGTTAGTTGGCTAACTATTCCACCAGCCCCGAAAGAAATCAAATCAAATCAAATCAAATCATTTATTAGTTCATAAGCATGGGTATTACAAGATGTCACATAAAAATTAAAATTAATCTATTAACCCCAGACGCGGTTTTAAGTTTCAATGGCATGGGTTACCTAAACACTGCCATCAACTTAAGAAATAATACATGAAATATGATTGATATGCACTCACGAAACACTCTGACTAATAGGCAAATGGTTAATATAAAATGTATAGGTGTCAGATGAAAAAATATGCAATAAGAAAATATTACTTACATGATACGAAAACAACTTACGTGTCACTGTTCGAAAACGGTGTGCGTCCGCGGCGCGGCGCTCTGGACGACTGAGCGGGTGGCGGAGAGTAATGCGTGGCTGGGCCAGGATGACGTAATACTCATATCGTTGACGAGTTTTTGGCGGTTAGTCTACCTACCCCTATAGTCAACCATCCCCGGTCTCCCCTACAGGTCCTGCAGCGCCGCGCGCCCGCGCGCGAGCAACGCATTATGAAATTCAGTATAACATTATAACAATCTTGCGGAAGACATAATGACGAGGAGGGAGAGGAAAGTCAAAGTCAAAGACAAAGTCAAAACCTTTATAGATGATACATATTATGGGTTTAGATAAATATCATGAGTGTTTTTAATCCATATGTATTAAAATATTGTTTGTTTCCCTAATAAAAATTAAAAAAAATGGGTGTAGATAAAGTCTTGTATACAACTGTACATAATTAGGTATTAAAACACTCATGTGATACTATTATCACACTCGGCTTCGCCTCGTGTGATAAACCCACATACGTGTTTTAATACCCCTCGTTATAATACAGTTGCATAAATAACTATAAATTGTTGTCCATTCAGTCGAAAAATCCGCCAAACCTTGACCTGTAACTTATTTACGAGTATTCTTACTTATTTTAAGAACTATCTGTTACTCTGAAATGGCTTAATCGTATTATTTTTTATCGATCTACACGAACCTGTCTTTTAAGAAATTTGGTTTACGTAATAATTGTTACGTTTAAACATAATTACTGTCCTGAATACCTAAATGTCATTTAAAAGTAGTCCAGAGAGAAAATATCTCACCAATATGTCCGTATTACCCATATTAACTTAATTAGTTTTAGATAAGTAATTATAAAAAAATACAACATACAAACGATTTTTAAACACCTGTTTAACTTAGACACTGTTTAAATGTGATGTTATCTCTTTGAAACAATATTGTCAAAAAAGTGACAGCAGCACATTTAAACAATTTATCTTTTAAAACACCTACCCGATCAATTCGTAAGCCACAACTATTTAGTATACCATGTTCAACAAATAATGTTTCCATGAATAATCCATTGCATAGAATGTGTTGACTTTTTAATTTGGTTTGTGTTGATTTTGATATTTTTAACAATAGTATTTCTAAATTTAAAAATTCACTTTTAAATTATCCCAGTGGAAACTGAGAGTTAGCGTTAAATCTGTTTATGGTTTTATTAATCTATCTGTTGTTGTGTTGTGTGTACCTTATTATAATTTGTTGCTATTATTGTAAAATTAATAATTAACCTTACCACAGTTGAACATAGTTGTAATTGGACATCAGATTGGTGTACCTTCTTATTATTAAGTTTTATTGTTTAAGTTAATCTGTTGTCTGTAACTATGTCATTTAAAATAAAATAAAAAATAAAAATAAACAAGAGCCCAATCGCGGTAATTTGAAATGTTTTTACGTTCAAAACGGAACATATTTGGTTTTGGTTTAGCTTTGGTTTGGCTTTGGTAATATCGTTAGAAATTACCGCGATGGGGCCCAGGTATTGTAAATCTTTTGTGATAACAGCGTGTGATTCTTACTATGACTGGAAATTACGACAGAAATCTGTTTCAAAATTGATGGTGACCTCTTATCATCATAATAAGCCGAGCTTATCCAGCTCTAAGTAGCTAAAGAAAGCCTTAATTACCCTGTACCTTGACATTATGCATTAACAAATGAATCTTCAAACACGGTTGGAGGTCGGTTGACAAAACGCTTTAGAACTGTTGACTCATTATAAACAAAACGAATTAATACCAAACCTTGACTACTATAATCGGTAAACTAAGTACATGAAGGCTACCGATCACTTTTCTCACAATCCTTAATTTAAGATGACTTTTGCCTTTTACATCTCTCTTATAAAATCATGTGGATCAAGTTTAATCATATCGATGAATATTAACAAGTTGTACCAGTGTTTCCTTATGGGCTACATATAGGTGAATTACAAAAAAGATCAGTACTTACTTGTTCTTTTTTTCTTTACTTGAAATTATAGTTTGAGGAAATGCTATCAATGTAACAGTCAGTTGCAAGAACGATTTTTAAAGTTAATGCTTCATTAAATGTATCGCCATCTTTTTCTTCTTTTAAAAGAAGTAAAGGACGGATAATACCTTTAATGACGCATTAACTTTAAAGATCGTTCTTGCAACTGACTGTCAGGCTCAATAAAAAAAATAGGAAAAATGGAAAGATAATAAAATTGGCCAAATAATTCCAATTTTAAATAGTCTATAAACCTGTAGTCTTTGATTATTTAAATAATCAAAGCCTGTAGTGTAGTGTAGAGTAATTTGAGTAAAGTAACTATATACGGCCTATTTTTCTGTAGTTTAGCGGGGTTACTCTTGAAACACGAACGAGGTTCTGAGATCGAATTGGTATCGAATAAACGTCAAAAATCTGTTATTTTAGTTCATTGAAAACGGTTGCCATGGTTTCCATTGTACTGTTTTGACGTTTACTGGATACTAATTCGGTCTCAGCATCTCGTTCATGTTTCAGGAGTAATCCCCATGATTCCGTTTTCTAAATAATTCTACTTCAGAAAGACAGTTATTGGGTGTTCTATTGCAGCTGCTTTGCAATTTTTCAACACAATGACGCGCGCTTGGCCTCCATCTAACGGTCACCTGAACTATTAAGTATTATGTGCAAATTGAATAGAATACAACAATTAGAACCAATTAGTGATCTATCTAGTACATCACCTGCCCCAGTGATTATAACCACCTCGTGTCACGGTTAGATTGATGATGGACCGAACAAGCGTGTTACATGGCAAAATGATAATTACCTTGTTGCTTCTCATTGTTGATTGCGTAACGGTATGTCAACATCTGTCGTGATAACACGTTGTATCAGTTAATTTTAGTGTAAATCATTATTTACATTTTCATTAAGTTTTGAAATAATAACAGTCAGACAATTGAATGAAAATCTATCTCAGGTGTTGTACAAACGAAAACTTTGGGTACCTAAGTAAATGCATTAATTTTGTAGATGATGGAAATACAATCCATTTTAAAGCAGGTAGAGTCTCTAGTGTCGGTGAACTTTTCTAGTGGTAATTTTAAAAGTTTCATCCACAAATTTTAGAAAGGAAGCTAAAGAGCAAAGTAAAACAGATATACCTACCTCCTACGAACCTAACAAAGTAGATATTTAACGAAGTCTAAGAAAATAATATTTAATCTATGACATAAATAGTAGATTATACACCAAGGCATGGAGTCCATGACCAAGGGGATAAAGCACTGTTTTATGTCACGGGCGCTACATTGAATCCTGAACATAACGAAGGACTCCAAATTTAACTCCCGAGCGCAGCGAGGGTGTTATAAGTTAATTCCCGAGCAAAGCGAGGGAATTAAGATTGAGTCCTGAGTGCAGTGAGGGATTCAAGCGCCCAAGAAAAAAACAGTTTTATCCCGGTGGTGTATACTCTACTTTTCTCACTTTATGCGAGACAAAAAAAACCAGGCTTAGTAGATTGTTAGAATCTTCTAAAGCTAGTAGTACTTAGGGTTGCCAACTTTTTTTCCATCAAATATAGTATTTTCAAGATTTTTAGTCTAAAATATAGTAGATGGCGAAAAAATCCAAAAAAATATAGTAGGTAGCCGTTTTGTATGGAGAATTTTAAAGAAGTTGTATTTTTCGAACTTAAGTAAGTCCTTACATTTTCATAGTTTAATTACAAAAATATTATTCAATTACTTATTTCGTCCATGCTTATGTGCATATAATTAATAATGTTTTTGTTACTTTTGTTTAATTTTTTACTTGAAAAAATATAGTAGTTTGGCCTACTATATATTCTTTCAAAAAATATAGTCGGCGAGCCCTCAATATAGTAGGATACTATATTATATAGTAGGGTTGGCAACCCTAGTAGTACTACTAGCTACGGCTATAGCAACTTCTTTCAGCTGGCGTGGCCTACTCGATTTGACAAACAAATGAAGTTCGTCTCAGTGCGAATCTAGTGGGCCACGGCCTCGGTCTTCGAAAATCGAGTTGGCCGCGCCAGCCACATTATTGACCAGCGGGTTATAATATTACATTATAACCCGGCTAAAGCCAAGAGATAAAATGTCTTGCTTTCGGTAAGGTTTACATGACATATAATTCGGCATTGTCGAGCATGTGGTGTGAAAATAATATTAAGCTGTACCTACACGACCTCATTTCTTTTGCGATCGTATTGCAGTTCTGTTTTAAGAATCACATTGTCTGTCAATAAGCTGCTAATGAGCTTGTTAGCGTACTCGCATAATACAAAAGATTTCAATGCTTAAAATTACAGACATCAGTCTAGAAATAAGAAATGGAGCACTACCTTACGACTTAGGAAAAGATCAAAAGTGTTATTTGCAATTGCAAATTAGGTAGGTAGTAGGAAGATTAGTAAAAACGCGGAATATTCGTTTTTTTTATATTAAAATGATACGGTTATTTTATTACAAAAGCAATATTTTCGTTTACTAATAATTCTTACTAATATTATAAGTGCGAAAGTCCGTTTGTTTGTTTGTTTATTTGTTTGTTACGCCATCACGTCTTAACTACTCAACCGATCATTATGAAATTTTGCACAAAAAAGGACATAGGGTACCTTTCATTTAGAAAAAAATAACAGTTCCCGAGGTATAGCAAAAAACTGTCCACGCAGACGAAGTCGCGGGCGGCCGCTAGTCCTTACTAATATTATAAATGCGAAAGTCCGTTTGTTTGTTTGTTTGTTACGCCTTCACGTCTCAACTACTGAACCGATTGTCATGAAATTTTGCATACACGTTGTCAGGGGTACAGAGAAGGACATAGGGTACCATTAATTCCGAAAAAAAGTATGGTTCCCGAGGGATAGCAAAAAAACTTTCCACGCAGACGAAGTCGCGGGCGGCAGCTAGTCAACAATAAAATTAGAACAAATTAAAATTCCTGCAACGCCAAACTAATAACAAATAAAAGTAGGAAAAGGAGACCGTGATTCTAGAGGAAATACAATCATTTATTTTATTTATTTATTGATCACCAACAAAATAATAAATAAATCATAAAAAAACATATGACATGTTAAGTAATTACGGCATGATTTTAAAAGAATTCAGCATATAGGTGGAGACCTCATGCTTATAAAAAGCAACAAAAATATTTACAAAACAAAATTTCCAAAAAATGGTAGGTAATTTAAATAATATAGCATGATTAGCCGAAAATTATTCAACAAATCTTCAATGTAACTTAATTATGTGATCTTAATTGAATAATAGTAGTTTATGATACAAGGTTGGTAAGGAGGTTTTTAAAACGAGTTGACGTTTTATAAGCCCGAGCCGCAGGCGAGGGTTTATAATCGTCACGAGTTTTAAAAAACCTTAACAACCGTGTGCCATACTACGTTTTTCAATACATTTGCGAGAATATCATAATAAGTACTACTGAAATTGTAATCTATACACGTAATAAAACTGTAACTGTAAATTAAAAATATTTGTGCGCGAATTACGCAAAAACCGCTGAACAAATTTTGATGGGCTTTTCACTGTTTGGTATCTTGAAGTCCAACTTAAAATCCAAGATATGTTTTATCAAATTCAGGTGGGCGGAACCAGGGAAACAGCTTGAACTCTCCGTAGTACTAGCTTTCATACACCAAAGGGGTCATTTTAAACTGGTCACTATATTTTTCTACTGTCCACGTAGATGAAGTCGCGAGCGGAAGCTAGTAGAAATTGAAAAAAACGTATGTAAACAAAAACGCACGGCGCCGGCGTGCGGTAAAATCAACTTTCCGCACGCTTTACTAATCCGTAAACAAAAACGCACGGCGTGCGGTAGAATCAACTTACCGCACGCTGCACTGCCATCGTAAGCTCTCATTTTCGAGCAACTGTATTGAAAATATTATTTTTGATTTTGCGTTTGGTTTGATCGTCAGCAATAAACCAAATAGGCATTTACATTGTTTCATACAAACAAATGAGATAGGTGTGCGTATATCATTTGCACTAAACAATGCTAGTTCCCAATTAGCATGCTGTATTGTTTTCTAGTATTTAGTGCATGAAAAGGTTTTTTGTGCTGAGTTAGGCAATTCTATTCATTTACGCTCAAAATAATATGTTGCCTTTGTAGCATAAACTACTTACCTATAAAAAATTAACGCTTGAAAAATCCTCCAAAGCTTTGATGTCTGTTTGCTCGCACACTTAGTTTAATTTTAAGTGTTCGTACTTTTTGATACAGTTAATACTGTTATCTATTTCGAAAATTGTTTTCAGAATGACTCGCTTGGTTGTATACGACCAAGCAATAGCTAGAAGTCTGGCCACGCCAATATGCATCATTTTTTTTATTACAATCAAAAGTATAATGCATGATAAAATCAACTGTAATATTAATACTTTTCTCGTGATAAAGTTACTTGAAGTTAGCACGCATCAGTTCCCGCCGAAAACGCTCTATACAAATATGTGACGTCACTTGTCACGTTTCAGGTGTGTTTCAGGCGCGTTTAATATGGAGCTAGCCAAGAATCTTCAATAATTTCTTTAAATTTTGCGTTTAAGTACATATATGTCATACAAAATATTATTTCTTTTTTTATATTCTATCTGACTGTTGAGTGCATAAAATAATACATCTTTTGGTTTTTTTTTTTCTGTTCCATCATGTTTTTACAAGTGACCGTAGCGATCAAGCTCAAATTTATCAAAATCGGTGACTTATGCACATTCCCTATTCTGGGGTCCCAGATTCGATCCCGGTTTTTTTTTTCTTTAATGTCTCGTGTATCAAGTTGGCTGAAACTATAGGGCAAGCTTACAAAAAAACTTTTGTTGTACTTTGACAGTAATTCAAAAATGTCTACAAGTTACTTATTCGTATCTCTATTGTTACAGATAGATTCAAAGCTCTGAGTTACGACACTATATTCAACAACACCAAATACGCTCAACTGCAAACCCCATCAAGGCCATATAGTCTACCCTTGGATAGCTTTAGTAATAACCACATAGATAGCCACAGTCTAGAAGAGTTCAACGAATTGGATTATGGAGATAACGACCAAGATAAAGACAATGGAAGGCCACTTCTAGTTGGGTTCGCGAGGGATCCTTTTAGATATTCTATCCCGGAGAAAGATTACATGCAAGGTGTAAGGTGAGTCAGAATTAGTTCCGAAACTAGTTTTAGTAACAGCTTTAGAGATATAACTAATTTACTGAAACACTTTTGTAATTCCACTTTGGAATAATGTGTTTTATATCGTAAGAATTTTCAAGTTGCTATAGAAAAAAGATGTACAGCTTTTATTCATAAAACTCCTTGTTAAAACTATATAATACACCAAACATATTTATCTTTATTATAATATATGTATAAACAATTTAATGTTCCAATCATCAAATAACTCGTATTTAGGTCAAAACGTAAGGTAATGTATCGCTTAATATTCTTCAAGTCAGCTAAAAAATGGTAAGAAAATATTGTCAATTCAAAGACTTTATAAAGAATAAAGAATAGACCTTAAAAGAATAAAGATTACTTCGATAAAGTATTCACTTATTTATTATCTTTTAACCTATGTGCCAATTTTTATCTTTTTTCGCCTATTTGAATCATTGACCGAGCAAGCGTAAGCGTGAGCGAAGCGTCTCTGGCTTCAGCTTGGGCAAATAAATTCGGGTTGCACTCCGGGAGTGCCGGCAGAAGTGAAAACTTGATTCGTATGTCTGTTTGTTCTCCTCTACATCGCATTTCCCGATTCTCGTGAAATTTTGTGAGCAGATAAGATAATTATTATATTTTTTGTGAAACTAGTTTTTCAAATAAAAAAAACACACTTTAGCCATTTCGAAAAATGTTTAAAAATAGCACAAACGCGATTCAATGAAATGTAATTTACAAATAAGTACATATAAACAAGAATCACCTCTATTGAAATGATAGAGTAGGTCGAGCGAGCTCTATAACAAAAATAAAGTTCAAACCCAATAATTTGTTTGGAAACTTTGTTATATTTTTAGTGTAGAAAATAATTTTATTGGAACTTCTCGTGGAATAATGTTGATTTTAGATTTCACACAAATGAAAACCATTTTCAATATATTACTTATCTTAAAATATAGTTTTATGTGTTTATTCGCTTAAACCTAGATAGTTCAAATGTGCAATGAATGTTTATTGAAACATTCTATATTGATTGAACGATAAAAAAATGTATTTTTCAATAGTTATGGTAAAAATTCTCGTCATTTTTGGAAACATTGATCTGCTTACAGTGTAGGAAAGGAAGGTAGTGGACCCCCATAGTAAATTCTCAGTAGACGAAACTTTACAGTATGATAAAGTGTCATAAATGAAACATATTTTTTAAATTATTTGTACATAGGTTTTGGTTCATACTATATTACATCCCTGCAAAGTTTCATCGACTGAGGATTTAATGTTGGGGTCTCCAAACAAAAGATCGCTTCGTTTCCTACACTAGGTATACCTACGACTGCAATGCAAGATACTCCTACCTATTTGTGTTATCGTTTCGTACTTTTTTAGGTAAATGTATATGGCTCAACAAGAACATGTCATTTTCAGGCACATAAACCTCCAATCCTACAGCAAAAACGAGAACAGAGGCAAGCGTGGAGTGATCCACCTGTACAACATGATGTACTGCGCAACAGGCTGCGAGCCGCTCGCCTACAAGGGCTACGGCTGCTACTGCGGGTTCCTGGGCTCTGGGAGGCCCACTGACGGCATCGATAGGTAACCACATGAATGGTCCAATGAGAACAGAGGCAAGCGTGGAGTGGTCCACCTGTACAACATGATATACTGCATAAGAGGCTGCGAGCCGCTCGCCTACAAGGGCTACGGCTGCTACTGCGGGTTCCTGGGCTCTGGGAGACCCACCGACGGCATCGATAGGTAACTACATGAATGGTCCAATGAGAACAGAGGCAAGCGTGGAGTGGTCCACCTGTACAACATGACATACTGCGCAACAGGCTGCGAGCCGCTCGCCTACAAGGGCTACGGCTGCTACTGCGGGTTCCTGGGTTCTGGGAGACCCACCGACGGCATCGATAGGTAACTACATGAATGGTCCAATGAGAACAGAGGCAATCGTGGAGTGATCCACCTGTACAACATGATGTACTGCGCAACAGGCAGCGAGCCGCTCGCCTACAAGAGCTACGGCTGCTACTGCGGGTTCCTGGGCTCTGGGAGGCCCACCGACGGCATCGATAGGTAACTACATGAATGGTCCAATGAGAACAGAGGCAAGCGTGGAGTGGTCCACCTGTACAACATGATGTACTGCGCAACAGGCAGCGAGCCGCTCGCCTACAAGGGCTGCGGCTACTATTGCGGGTTCCTGGGCTCTGTGATGGCATCAATACCTAACAACATGGGCAATATACAGGGTGTTTCATAATAACCTGTAAATTTTTGTGTTTTATTTGTATTAAAAACTGCAAAGTTACTACACTAGACGCAAATAGGCTTTCGTTAATCAAGTAAAAGCAACACACAATATCGGTCTAGGGTTGCCTCTATGGAGTTTATTATTATGTAAGTATTTTAGCATACCGTTGGGCGGGGCGCATAGGGTTAAAAATTGGGAACACATGCCAAGTCCAATAGGTAGTTACTCATTATTTCATTCTAGCTTTCCACTCACAGCTTGGTCTACGTGGACTACTTATAGGTTAATTATGGTGCGGGCAAAAACCCTCGCCCAACAGTGGTATAAAACATTATTTCCGTACCAAATTTCGTCAAAACGGTCGTCGTTTTGGACGAAAAAACTTAACAGGCAGAGTTACTTTCGCATTTAAAATATTATTAAAGTTTGGATTTTCAAAGTAAAGCTAAAGTTATTCCTGCTACACGAAGTAGTAAATTATTTCCTTAATTACCGATAAAAATCCTGTTTACAAATAATTAGTCGTTCTACCCCAACTTCGGCATTTTTTTCCTTCGCTAATTGATGGAGTTTAAGTCCGAACTCTTTTCCTGAAATCGATTTTTCATAAAACGCTATCCGGTTTCCTGTTAATTTTTAGACGGCATTCTATAAGTTCCGCTTTTGCTATTCATTTTTTTATTTTATTTGCATCCTTTATTAAATTCATCTTGGTAATCTAAAAACTATTTCATATCTATGAATTTAAATGAAAAAATCCAAATCATATTATGATTTTGATTTTTCGCAATCACAATGCTATTTTAAATTAATTTCCTAGAAAAAACAATTATAATAGCCGAGTACTACAAACAAGTTTTCTTCCATAGATGCTGCAAAATGCACGACGAATGTTACGAGAACATCTACTGCCCCTTCTTCACGGTGTATTTCCAGCCCTACTACTGGAAGTGCTACCGAGGGCGGCCCCTCTGCGCCATCGAGAACTACCAAACACAACACCAGTTCATCAACGGGTGTGCGGGGAGGTTGTGCGAGTGCGATAGACGGTTCGCGATGTGTGTCAAGAAATACGCGTGTCCTAGGAGACGAGCGCTCTGCAAGTCTTCGCCAATTAGATTGCTGCAGAACTTATTAATGTTTAGGTGACACAGCTTTTGAGTTACGCAGACTGTAGCAAAGTTAATAAATCTCCTCTACATTCAATTCTATCAAAACAAAAAAGCTTAGCCATCATTTCCAGCCTTACTTCTGGAAGTGCTACCGAGGGCGGCCTCTCTGCGCCATCGAGAACTACCAAACACAGCACCAGTTCATCAAGGGGTGTGCGGGGAGGTTGTGCGAGTGTGATAGACGCTTCGCGATGTGTGTCAAGAAATACGCGTGTCCTAGGAGACGAGCGCTCTGCAAGTCTTCGCCAATTAGATTGCTGCAGAACTTATTAATGTTTAAGTGGCAGCGTTTTGAAAAGTTTGATACGCAGACTGTAGTAAAGTTAATAAATCTTCTCTACATTCAACAAAACAAAAAATCTTAGCCTTCATTTCCACATGGCAGTGTTGTAAGTTGGACGTCGCTATATGCAGAGTATAGCACCATCCCAGTTGTTATTGCTTATAACTTATGAAATGTTTAATAACAGATTTCACTTGTAGGTACTTCGACTTTTCTTATCTATCACATAACAATAGTTATAAGCTGTGTGTCTTGATAAGTAACTCTAAATCTTACTGTTTTGGGGTACCTAAATCACATAATAAATAATAGTACAGTACGAGGCATATATCTTGAAATCGGGCGGGGATTGCGCGAAACGCGAATTATGGGAATGCGTAGCGGTGAGGTACGCAGGCGGCGGGAGAGGGGCGTGCGCTATTGGTCACTCACAACACAACAGCACATGCGCGAACTTATCCCCACTATGTCTAAAAAATTTCAAGATACATGCCTTGTACTGTACATAACTGCAAAATTGTGCAGGAAACGCTATCGTGCTCTGTTGTTCAAAAAAATGTTTTTATTGTGTGGTGCACTTTTTCACCGTTATCATTAGTTTACATATTGTAAACCTACGCAAAGATTAATTAAATTAAATAAATTTCGTGTATAAATCGATGAGAAATAAATGCTGGAACTGTTTAATTTTCCCCTTTTCATAGAAGGCAACATACTAGTACATATTGTTGGATTAAACGTGAATTAAACAATACCAACAATACATCTTACAAGTGGTTATCTTTTCAAGGATCGAACACAGACATTCACGAAGATTTCGAACAATATAACCATTGTAGTCCTAAGTACGAACCAGTCAACCATTGAAGATTTTGGTTGCAGCAGCGGCCGATAAGCTAAATACCCCTTCGGTTATATCGCAATTTGTATTCGCCCGTTCTTGTTCATTCGGTTGAGACACGCCTACAGTTAAGGATACAGATTGGATACAATCAAAGGATATTTTTTTCAATCAATGGTGATTTACCCGGACCTCTTCAAGTATCATCATCAACAATCGGTCTAAATACTAGATCTGACCAGGGGGTCAAGTCTGCTAATGTTTTCGTTAAAATCGTAGTTCAATGGTGTTTGAATGGTAATGCTTTTCGACACAGTTCTTGTATCTTAAACCCAAACCGGAAACCTATTGTGTCTTGATTTTACGTTTAAGAAACAAGAACTGTGTCAAAAAGCAAGACTATTAGAACACCATTGAACTACGATTTTGGCGAAAACATTAGCAGACTTGACCCCCAGATGCCATCCTATCTGACCCAGGCTCAAACAACCAGCCATAGAAATGGGACAGGTGTAAAAAACTTGCTCCAATAAGTAATAAAGAATTTCAACAAAATAATCTATCGATGCCTACTTGATGGTGTAATGTAATTAATCTATTTTGTATGCCGAAATTCATCTAAATTGGTTATTGGGTATTTCAAGAGTAAAAAAGGAGCCTAAAATTATGTTCTCAATAGTCAATTCTACACTTCTTTACCAAAATTCATCAAAATGGATTCTATAGTTTATGCGTGACGACTTAAAAATTAAATAAACATAAGAGTTACTTGCGTAATTTATACTAATATTGAAGGTAGTATCGATTTCTCTATCAGTCGAAGAATTTAGCGAGTTAACACGGTCTCACTTCCATTATTTCATAGCCCTCATGAGAATTAACAAAACAACTATGGGCGAGGTTTTATTTCTGCAATATCAATTTTAATGGTATTTGACAATACTATGACGACGACGTGCGAATGAGCCCATTGTTACAAACAATAGTTAAGTGAATTTAGTGCAGATGCGAATGATAAAAGAGAATACTCTTGATGCAGTTGTGCGTAACTTTCTGCCTCCGTGGCGTGCCATGCCATGAGTTAAGAAAACCCATTACTTATGTAATAGTAAAATGTATTGTCTGCGCAATTAACTTCCATTTTAATTATAGTGAATATTGCAGGCTGATCGTACCTAGTGGTCACTTTTTAACCGACTTCAAAAAAGGAGGAGGTTCTCAATTCGATTGTATGTTTTTTTTTATCGATGTTCGCGCATATCTTCGTCATTTATGGATAGATTTTGAAAATTATTTTTTTGTTTGATTGAATTTTGTTGCGAGAGGTCCCATTTATTTTTTTTTCAGATCGGTTCAGTAGTTTTTAAGTAATCCTGAAAATACTATGATTTTGCATTAACTATCTTGACGACGTTTTTATCGTCGTTCACGCATATCTTCGTTATTTATGGACCGATTTTGATGATTCTTTCTTTGTTTGATTAAATATTCTTGCAAAATGGTCCCATTTTAATTTTTTTCAGATCGGTTCAGTAGTTTTCAAGTAATCCTGAAAATACTATGATTTTGCATCAATTACCTTGACGACTTTGTTATTTATGAACCGAATTAGCTGTTTTTTTGTTGGAAAAGGGATACCTTAAGTGTAGTTCTTTTAATTTCATTGTCATTAAACCTTGGACCTCGAAGATATCCAAGGAAACTCCTTAAACTCAAATAGGAAATGTAATTGTGGTTGAGATATTGGTAGGCTTATGAAAATCCAAAACAAACCGAGCTTTGGTCTGTATGCTACGTTCTGCCTTTCTATTGTCTAACTTCAAAATCTATCGCAATCGCTTTCAGGATGTAATCCATTAAAGTTTCTTTTTGGCACAAATAAAAACTTACCAAAGAAATGCAGCAATGTGTCACATCCATCTGTCAAACGAAAGCGATTGCGATAGATTTTTAAAATTAGACATTTAGCCCCCTGGACTATACTTGGACTAAGAAGACACAACTGAACTTCTTTGGAAATTGAGTAATAGGCATTTTGAAAACATATAAAGATAAAGAATATTACACGCTTACGTACCACAAAAAAATTGAAAATAAAAAACCTTTTAAAAAAAAACCGGCCAAGTGCGTGTCGGGCCACGCGCCATAGGGTTCCGTAGTTACCTTATACCATACCATATTTAATACCACCTATAATTTTTCGTCTGTAAAAATAACTTTGTTTTTCACAGTGTTGGTATGAATGACAAAGTTATATTTGCGGTTTTGGAAAATGTGCTATATCTCAAAAACTAATTACTATATCTCATTCAAACCAATTTTGGTTGAAAGTGTTTATTAAGATCTACAGCATATATTTTTTTTAGATTTTTCACTCTCTTATTTCAAAAGTTAAAGGGGGGGGGACACACATTTTACCACTTTGGCGGTGAATATCTTTCAAACGGTTGACTTTGAGAAAAAGTTGTCTTAGGAACCTTAATGTCATTTTTAAAGACCTATCTATAGACAACCAACACTGTGTAGTCTTAATACTTTCGGAATAAAGTGGCTGTGACATACGGACAGACAGACAGACAGACAGACAGACAGACAGACAGACAGACAGACATGACGAAACTATAAGGGTTCCGTTTTTTGCCATTTAGGCTACGGAACCCTAAAAAGAACTTTGCCTCACGCTCGCAGCAAAAATTGATTTTGCTGCGAGATTTTACGCGCCAAAAGCGCCCTATTCGTGCTGGAGAGGTGAAAAAGTTATTTACTGTGTATAAGCATGTATAAAGTGACAGGTCGTGGCATGCGATTGTCTCCTTTTGCGAGGACGTCATCTCGCAAAAGGAGACTTCAGAACTACGAGGGGAGGCTAATAAGTAATCTACCTAAGCATGAAAGAAAAGACATAGAGAGATGAATGATTTATTTTTATTTTTCTATTTAATCCCCTCCAACTGAAATATATTTATGGCATTTCTTAATAAGTGATATCATACCATTAAAAAATATAATTTGTTTTGCTCGTCAAAATGATCGTTCACAGCGTCCTTCATTTCTTCGTCGGTAAAAAATCTGCAACCTCTCAAATTTTGGTCGCAGATTTTCTACCGACGGCTCTAAGGGTGGCCTATAGTCTAGATTTAGCCCCCTGTGATTACTTCCTATTTCAAAATATCAAGAAATATTTGAGAGGTCACAGATTTTCTACCGACGACGAAGAAATGAAGGACGCTGTGAACTTAAAAGCATCGCGGCTTCGTCCGGAAGGGGGAGCCTTAGCGATTATTACTCTATTCAAATTATTCTGGCATTTTTTGCGGGAGGGGGGGTTAAATCGTAGAATGCGTGCATGTAGAAATTAAAAAGACCACTGGCGCGAAATCTTTAGAATTTTTCTCTAATTACAAATCTATTTGAATTTTGTAACTGTATAGTAATAGGAAAGAAATAATTACAATCCTTTGCCGCTACTTTCAAAATATCAAAAATGCACAACGTTAATATTCAAGTTTTCACTTCTGCCGGCACTCCCGGTGCCAAACGATTTTTTAATGGTATGATGTCACTTATTGAGAAGTGTCATGATTGTGTTTCAGTTGGAGGGGATTAAATAGAAAATTAAAAATAAATCATCTCTCTATGTCTTTTCTTTCATGCTTAGGTAGATTACTTATCAGCCTCCCCTTGTAGTTTGGGAGGCGGACCCGCAACGCCGACTCCGGAGACGGCGGAGGCTGGGGCTAACTTTATTCCCCCTAATCTTTGCAAGATGGATGGTTCTCGAGACCTTCTGTGTTGGGCCCGTTGTGGCACAATCACTGGGACCGCACGGTGCGTGACATCACGGTCCCGTAGGTCCTGTGTGTTGTTGTCCTGTGTGGGGTCGAGTCCCACATACCTCCGGAATACGTAAAAGCATTCCCCCTACTATGAAAAAGTGACCATCAGCAACCTGGCTAGTCACTGTCAAACAACACCAGCTGCATACATACTACTACATATCAACTCTCAGTGAACAGACTATACATACTTTAAATCCGCGTCTTGTATCGTGTGGAACCACCTGAATACTGTAAAAAACTCCAATGAGAGTTGCGGTACCTTTTGGTCATCATACAAATCCCTGAATCCGGGCGATTTGGATATAACGTTGTCTCTCAGTAGATTCTTTTTACCTTAAATAGAAGAGGGGTGTAAGGATGGGAGCCGGGAGTGTGAAGTAAACAAGTGTATTGTTTCAGCTATGATTTATTACTGCTCTAAAATACAAGAGGATCAATAATATATTTGGTTGCACGAGTACATACTTACTACCTATACTATACCATACACTACATGCCCATCGGCTAAAAGAAAAAAAAATATAAGTCAATATTTTTTTTTATAATAAACTGGTTAAGTATATATGTAATTGAGTGTAAGAGTAATATATGTATGATGACGTCATCTCTTATAATATAATTCCTTAAGATTAGAAATTACATAACTCTGTAATATATTTATATATCTATCTTATAAGGTCTAGTTCTATTCTTATGTACTAACATTTCCTTTCCTTTATAATTTATTTTGAGATTAGGTTGACAATCTTCAATAACTTTGAAAGGTCCAATGTACAGAGGATCGTGTTTGTTTACACTTTGTTCATTTCTAAGAAGTATCAGATCACCAACATTATATGTGATTGGATTTGTATAGCTATCATAACAAACTTTTCTTAACTCTGCTTTTAATTAAATTTTGCCTTGCGTCATTTTGCGATTTTTGTAGTCTGTATTTTAGCTGTTTTGGATAGTCGTAATGATTATATAACGGATCAATTTGGAATGATAAATTACTAGGTAAGTTACAGGGTTTGCCAAAAACGAGCTCATACGGTGTATATTTAGTTTCAGTGTGTACGGTCGTATTGTAACCAAAACACCAATAAGGTAACCAATTACTCCAATTTTGGGGTTCGTTATCTGTTTGAATACGAAGGTATGAAATTAAATTTTTGTGACTGTTTTCTAAGCTACCTATAGACTGGTGGTGATATGCAGTGGATGTAATTTGCTTAATTTTCAGAATATCGCATACTTCCTTCATAACGGTAGAAACAAACTCTGTGCCTCGATCAGATATTATTTGACGAGGTATCCCGTATCTTAATATAAAATTGTTAACAAATGTTGATGCTACTGAAATAGTATCCTTATTCTTAATAGCGTAAGCTTCAACATACTTACTTAAGTCACACTGTAGTGTGAGTATATATGAATTATTATCACTATCCTTACTTAAGGGCCCTACTAAATCTAAATAAATTCTATCGAAGGAGGAATATCCGGTATCCGTAAGAACCATTGGTTCTTTTATATGCTTAAAGTGTTTTTGTCGTAAACACTTGTCGCAGCGATTTACGAAATCGTAAACGTCTTTTTCGAGTCCTGGCCAGAAAAATCGTCGTTTTATATTGTTTATCATGCGTCTAATGCCGGCATGCCCGCTAGTGGGCAAAATATGATAATCATTTAATATCACGCGTTGTGTATCTTTATCGCTTATTCGTAAGACACCATTTAAAATATATAATAGTGGTCCGGACTATAGATGTGAAGGCGGTTGTTATCTTAGTCAGCCAGCCGCTGATCAGCCGCTTTTTTCGCTGACTACGGTGATCACCCATAAACCGCGGCTGGCTACAGTTGAAACATGTCTATGTTTTATTAAAGCCGTTTTATGTCCTAAGTGATTATTTTTGTCTATCTACATACTATTAACGTTGTAGTAACCAGTAAACAGTTTTGTAGTGCAGAGAAATTGACGAGAACACCAGAATTTCCAGTTTGATGTTCTACAAATTCATCGCCCACGAATTCATCATGACAGAGTAGGTATTTAATTTACTAAAAATACCTATTTGCATTTAACGACTCGTATATTATAACAATTTCGACTCAGGAATTGTAAAAGTTGTAAGACCTTTTGGTACTGAGTCGGATAAGCAGCCGGTTGTCAGCCGCTGTCTATACGATATTATCGGCTGCTTTAGATAACTATCCGATAACATGTAACTACCCCTATGTTATGATGATATATTGATATATATACGAAATTTTATATTGAAGATGGTGATGTTAAAAAGTTGAAGACTCGCTACCCTACTACCGATTTGCTAAGTTGTTTGATAATCTTTTAATCCTAGCTTTTATATAACCTAACACAAACCTAACTATAATCTCTACTTATGGTGATTAACCGCTCGTCGGCTTTAAACCTAACAATGCCTATTTATGAATTGATTAAATGTTTGACCTAAGTTCTGCTTGGTTTTACTTCCTATAACCCTAATCTAATGGTGTGACCGAATATGCTACTGATTTGGCTTTTGTATGTGTGAAAGGGCTCGTGACTTCTAGCGATAGGACCCGGTTGTAAGCGTAGACCCATATTCTTGAGTACTGCTGTCTGATTGCTATTAAATACTAACTCTACACGCTGAATTTAAATTATCTAAGCTCTGTTAATTAATAACCTAGGAATCTAATACAAAATAATGAAAATTACTTTGCTTGATTTTAAATAGAATAGAATTTTATAATGTTATTTTCCACGTTAACTAACCCGAACTCTATACTATTCTCTTAACTTTGTGAGTATCTTTGTTTGCTTATCAGCTGAAATAAATGCCTATTCCATTATAAAGAACGCTATACCTACCAGCTCTATACCTACTGCTAGTAAAAGTGTGAACTATGCTAAACCTACTACCAAAATGATAGTTAATAATTAATTAGGAACTAAATTGAGATATGCAATTGGTTGCTATAAGTGATAAAGGGAAAGTGCGATGTGAACTGTGTGATTTCTAAAGAATTAGATATAAAGTATCTTTTACCGATGCCGAATATTTATTGCTTTCATTTCTGTGGTTATGCTTAAATTGTACTATTAGTCATTACTAACTTATATGCTGGGTTGAACGACCCCTAAAAAGAAATAATCATTTAACTAGCTTCAGAGTAAGATTTTCAATAAATGGTTAATACTAGTGGTTTATTCTGATAGAATAAAACTCATCATTTCCTATTATAATGTAAAACCCATTACTGAATTTTCTATTATGGAACTTAATTTCTTATTTTTATGAGATAATATTATTGCTAAACCTTAACTTGATATGCGGATGTTATAAGAGTTAAGCAGGAGATATGAGAGTAACACTACAATTTCAAAGTGAGTATAATGCAAGTATCAAATGTTATATCAGTCGAATAATTAATCAGTTGTGGAAAATCATTTATTGCCATCGGATAGTATATTAGTTCGTTACCTATCTTCAAGTTTAATGAGTTTATATTTATGGTAGAAAGTAACCAGTGTGTTTTTTCCGGCTAATGGTAATGGCACCACCCCGCCATCACGATAGGTCTCGACACCAGACTGGGACAACCTTCTCCCGGAACAGCCAGTTACTTTCTTACAAGCTTTATTATGTATTAAATATATTAAAGTCCATAGTCTATGTTAGTTTGTATTATTTCCAACTAAAAAGAGGACAAAGCAGAAAGCGCTTACAAGCGATTTACCAAATTTTCACAATTGAAATATTTCCTTTTCAATGTGATGGCTGATATAAAATTAAATTTAAGTTATTTTTTTTTATATATTGAACCAATTCTAAAGTTGACTTACTTTATGTCTCACGAATTCAATCTTACAATCCATGACAAAATTATGGGAATTGGTAAATCTTTTTTGTTCTGAAGGAAAGATTTATTAGAAAAGGGACAAGATGTATGTACTAAGCAATAAATAACCCTCCTATCCTACACTTTACTTCCACAAATTCTAAGTTTAGCTAAAATACCTCGACTCTGTGTTGTTAAAATGGCATCGACGGATTTGTTTTAAAATGGAAATAAATTGATATTAGTTTCTTCCAAATTGAAATGATCAGAAAACCCCCAGATCGCACCTGTGTCGACGCATCAACTGAGCACCAAAAACAAGTATTTTCGCCTGTATTCACTATATTATAACGGTACTGTTAGTGGTAAGAATTTAATGACATTTTCCTTCAGCCACTTCGTCACTTGTAAAATAAAATTTCATCTTAGTGGTTTTTATATGATCTCCACGAATCAACCTGGGAGAAATCATACATACCGGCCCTTCCTAACGACCAAAGATTTATTTCACTTCACAAATCATTAAATAGCTGAGTTATCACAAAGACAAAATAAATCACTATTAATGCGGCTTCACACGACACTTGTGATTACTTGATTTCAAATCTGGTGGTTCATATGACCAACCCAATTCAGAAATTTTACTATTATCATACTTTAGTAATTTACTGATTTATTAAATCGTTTACTTGGCTGGCTTTAGCATGAAAATAATTAATTAACACTCACTTGATTTTCACAATCGACGCCATTTTGTACAACCAAAACTCAACACAACACTGCAGATATTTTAAAAGGTTTACTGAGAATCAAATAGTATCGTGGATTTGCTAAAATACCTTAGTAGATCTATTGATCTGCCGATAAAAACCCTGTCTGAGAGATCTAAAATCATGATTTTCTTTATTTAGGTGATTATCTTTGATTCGCCATTTTGAAAACCAAGCGTCCATTTCGACCATGACAAATTTAACATTTAATTCTTACATAAAAATACCTATTTCTAGCTCAAGTTACGGCAGCCATTTTGTGCGCTCCGAATTGCATTTTTCCTAACTACAAAATATTTCGGCCATTTTGTCGAATCACGCCTAATCGTTACCCCTAGCCAGCTCGCGACGTCTAAACCAGCCTTTTGTCGTCGAAACCCTATATGCTACACTTTTCTGTATAGAAATTTCCAAAAGTCGTTCTCCTATATAAAATATGTTCTTGCCTAGGTTTTGACCTAATCATATTTTCGTTTGATCAACATGGTCGCCTAACCGTTTACACACCTATTTCGCTCTATTAACGTCAACTCGAACCACCTTTCATCACAAAAACCCACCCAATTTTTGTGATGCCTACTTAACCTTCGCGATACTAACCTTCATCTATCCTACAAGATTTTACCTGCCTAACCCAGACTAAATGAGAACTTCCTATGCAAATTGTGTGACGCTTACCTCGTCATCCGAAGCCCCGTTACCTGGACAGTTTGAGCAAGCAATACTCCCTGACCACCTAGTGCTTGACCGTGCCGAAGATGGATGGGAAGGAGCCATCTTCGGTCCCTAGCATGAGGTATAGCATAATCATGTACTTAAGGACTTGACCAAGGACCAGAATTACATTCTAACGACCTCACTTCTACGACGTCTGTCATCAGCCACGTCACACATGATTACACTATGTGACTTAACTAGGCAATCAACGAGTTGATGCCCGCTTATGACGTCACATTCATAAGCTCTCAGTTACCTGTACTCCCCAGAAAGTCCATTACGGATCGCCCCAATATGACACAAATTTTCTAGTAATTATTCTAAATAGAATCTCCCTTCCCACATTTTATTTCATTTAAATTGATATTAATTTAATCTGATTTTACTAATTCTGGAATTTACTTGGAACAGCTAGCGTTAATTTTGATGTAACCTTTGCAAATAGAATTATATATTTCAGTCAAGGCTTAATTTTTACCATTTTAAAACCCTGTTTGAAATATTTCCCCAAAGAAAACTTGCCCCGATTGCAAGGCCTAAACAATGGACTTTCCTAAATTCACTAATTTGCTGACTTCTTCATATGTGCTTGAGTATAAAAAGAACTTGTTCTATGGCGCTTCTTACAGAGGGGAGGCAGAGATTCGTCTTCTTCTCGGCAGGTGGAAAAATGAGAGCGAGAATAAGCTCGTCGAAGCTTTTATAACCTAACCCCCACCCATTATTTTTCAAAGCGTCCCCTAGCTACACATAATTCCTAGTATTCTATTGTTTGTATCCTTAATGTGCCCTGTCACAATCTATCTCCCCAAAATACTGGGAAATTTTCCACTAATTGACTTACAAAAATTGCCTAGTGCATTTAGTCCCCCTAAGTACCTGTAAGATACTTTAAATAAATAAATAAATATATATGTTCTTTTTTTTGACAATCACCCTCAAATATTTAAATTACGTGAACATTTTACGAATACAAAGATTAGTAATTACCTCCGTATCCAATAACTAATTTTGGTTAATCTAGAATTTACAAAGATCCTCAAGTAAATATATATTATATGACACAAGCAATTTAATCTTTCCTGTATGTTTGAATAAATCTTTTGGTCTAATCAATTTCGCTAATCTTCAAAGAAGACCCCTTATAATCAATAAATCCGCTATCAGCCTACTTTTATTATTTACGATTGATGCATGACTCTATTCATAATATTAATTATTCTTTGCGCCACCCATTTATTTATTCTATTTGCCAAAGAACGTTTCGTTACTGGCCAACTTATTTTTTTTCATATAATTTCATTACTATGGGTATTTTATGATTTTATACTGGTATCATTTTTTTAAATCTTGGCGCCACCATTCTGAGCTATTATTTGCTGACTCTAAAGTTAACTCCCCCCAGATTCACGCGTTACGATTGGCTAAACACCAACTCAATTCATCTCCTTTTATGGTCACAAAACGCTTTGCAAGCTTACGATTGGCTACCACGAACCTCTCCCTTCATCTCTTGTTTATGGACAAAGAGAATGTAGAACGTTCCGTTTTTCCATATATATATTTTTTTGTCCAATTTTCTTACAACTTTTTACTAGTTATTGTTCTGATTTAATTATTTTCTTATTTCAAATATAATCATTCATATTCTTTCTTTACTTTTAATATTAAACTGATTTTACTTTATCTATAATCCAGAACTTAACCGAAAGATTTGCGTTCCGTTACACACTGGTATCACACACATTTATTTGCTCTAGCAAGTATGCTTACAAAACTTCCATTTTTCCAAATTTTAAATGTTATTCTACCTAAACAGTGATTAACTTTAATTATCATTTATTTATTTTGTAATTTTATAATCATTCGTCTCTTTTCTCTTAATTTATTAATGGTATAAATTTCCAAAGATTATTTCTTTTTTTTTTATAGAGTAGACTTTCTCGATGGAATGTCAGTTTTTAGTTCCAAAACCGTCCACCAAATGTCAAATACATTTGTCTATACCAAGTGTCAGACGATCTGTTTATTATTGTTGAAACATATTTTCAAGTTATTGAATTACCATAAAATTATCTGTTTTTTTATATAGAAATACGGATATTTTGTCAATGTTGTATTTGCATATTGCAATCATAACTTATAAAGTGCATATGAACAATGGATTTGTGTTACAAGAACATCATTCTATCGTTAGTATAACTATGATATTTTGAATGCAGAATGAAATGCAATAAAACCTCACAAATTGCATAAACAACCATTCTTTTAGTAAAATGAGAATAACCACCCTCTTCATGGTAAGTTATTCAATGAATTTATTATTTGATTAATCGCATAACTTTACTTATTTTTGTTTACGACTATTTTTCCAACCCTGGATTTTTTGTACTTTTACAGACTTCTAACTAGCCATAAATTGTGGACCCTCTGGAATGTGATAAAGAAGGTATCCGACAAAGAATAAGACCTACAGAAATCATGAAAACTAACCCCTGTATAACTGGAATACTTAAAGTTTGTATTTTGCCCGCTTCCGGATCAATATTTGAGATAAAAGAAACATGTTCAATTTTGAACTGTTACAGCTCGACCCCAAAATTTATACACAGGTGACAATACAACGTATTGGATCCGAAGTAAAATTTTCTCCTCGAATCTCAAATATTTATATTACCCCAAAGATACACAATCTTCCCCCCTTTTTTTTAATAACCCTAATCATATTACTTCTCCAAGATCAAAGAATTGTTGGGTGAGCCCTAGTGTAAATGAAAATTTAAGATTGTAGAGTGTATTTAAACCAAGACCATATCAGAGATTATTAAGCGAGTTTTAAGTATTTGTTGCTTTTGCCAATTCCGTCGTATGCATATTCAGCACCAGAGTTGTACAACACTATGGTAAGGTGTAGGTTGTGAGGCTACAGCCCAGATTAGGCCTACCCGAAAAAATAGGCTCTTTTCTTACCTTATGAAAAGATTAAACGTATTCATTCGTTGTATCCCTCCACAACATTGTAATCCTCCTTCCAAACCAAAGGTTTAGCGGTGATCATATACACAGACCATATATTTCCAAAAGCTCACTTAAGACTCTGGAACAACCTTAATATCACCTTGGAGAGTGTGCAGTTGCCGAATTTGAAATTAGCTTGTCAGCTTCTTGTGTAGTATGAATTTCAGACAGTCGTTCACACCAGGACAAGTTACAAACGTCAATAGTGTTTGTTTTCTCTCTTTTTTTTTTCTCTAACCTAACACCAAAAGTCCTTCTGTACGAAATTCTATTTTGTCAACCCTAAACGCCGGCCCGGCCGCAAGCACAAACCAAACGCCAGAGCAGTGTGGTGGTCCTATCTCTTGGAAGAATAATAAGTCTGCATTCAGGTTTCACATATGTTATAATCCAAAGCCCTCCATATAGAATCTATATTTTAATTTCCGTTCCTTTCTCTCGTCAACTTCTCATTCTATTCATTCTCTTAAATCATCATTTCATACATACTCCTATCCTAGTTTAGATTCTCATTTTATTCATCGTTTCTCATTACACAGCAACCACTATCGTCATTCACTAGCCTACATATACGCCACCCAAGATCATATCATAGCTATAACCTGAATACAAAATATATACAAATAATGATAACAATTTTGAAATATAATTTCAATGTTAAAATCAAATACGTCGACTTGTCACCATATGAATTCTACGCAAAATTACATCAAAAGATTGCAATTAATTTACGCAATAGTAACGCTTTACGCTTTAAAACCACTTTATCCTAAACATCCCATTAGTACGCATATCTACGCTACATTACGCAACTTTCCTATTATGCCACTCTACGCTATTTCTTTCCTTAATATGCCTCCCTATTCTAAAGTTTCTCAAATAATACTCGACCCCAAGTGTGTATATAAATATATACTTTTTTTTTTTTATATTACTACTTTAACCATCCTTTTAATTTTAAATATTATTAACAAAAATACCTCACATTCCAATTTATCCGTTAAGTTTTTATTTTTAAATTAAAGCAAATTTTTAATTTTTTTTTTTTTTTTTTTTTTAGTTATATTAGCAGAAAACCTTTCAATATCTCTAAATACTTATGAAAAATTTCCCCCCCGAGAAGAAAAGCCGCCAACTCTCCCCTCTATCTGACCTTACAATTTTAAGCAACTCAAAATTAAAACGTCCATTTGGTTCATGCGGACTTTGGTTAATTTAGTAGAAAATTACTTTCATATGACAAGATGGGTTACCTTATTAGCAACACTATATAGGGTAATGAATGACTTTTACTTAGCCTGGTTTTTTTTCTTAAAATTGAGTCCTTAATTTTCTTGTAAGTTCAGATAGGCTTTTCCCGTTCCCAACAGACTTTATACAATTATACCCCATTATTATTTATTAATCAACTTAAATTTACATCTTCATGTAGTTAACATAACATTAAACATTTCTTTTCCTTAAAATTAGACATGACATTAAATTTTACTTATAATACTTAGACAAATGTATAGCGTTAAACCTTCCTCTTTCTTTACCAGTCTCCGGATCAACAAGTAAATATACATTTTTAAACGGGTTAGCTCCAATCACAAACGGACCTTCATATAATGGTTCAAACTTTTTTGTTATTTTTAATTTTGCGTCAGACTTATTTAATTTCCTTAATTTTACTAAATCTCCTATCTGGAAATGGATAATTCTATATTTTTCATTAAATTTGTTTTGACGTAGTTGTCCTGCTTTCTTTAAATTTTCCCGTGCCTTTTCCCTAATTTCGTTAATAGGCGGTGGTACTAAATCAGTCGGTATGACATTATCAAATGATAATCTAGTAGGTTCACTGTATAAAATCTCACAAGGTGTAAACCCTGTACTTTCGTGATAAGTATTATTATAAAGAATTTCTAACTTCGGCAATAAATCTACCCAACTTTTGTGATTGGTCCTACAGTAAGTCCGAAATAACCGTCCTAACTCTTTATTTACTCTTTCGGTGGTATTAGGTCTAGGGTTCCTAACTGTAGTATAAATTACTCTAACCCCTTCTGCTTTCATAGTTTCTTTCCACAAGTTACTAGCAAATTGTGACCCATTATCTGACATGATCGCCGTAGGTTTTATTATGCGAAAGAATTTCCTCATTTTAGTTAATACTGATATTGCAGTTGCTCTTCTAAGATCATAAAATTTCACAAATTTACTAAAAGAGTCCTGAATAACTAAAATGTAATTCATACCAAACTTCCCTGATGGTAATGGTCCATATAAATCTACCATAACGATGTCCCCCACATTTTCAGTTATAATTGAACGACAAGGTCCTACATATTTAGCCGTATCACTTTTAGTGACCTGACAATCATGACACCCCCTTAATAAACGTTTGACCTGTTTAGTTAATCCCTTCCAAAAAAATCTATCCCTAATATATTTTATTACTTTGTACGCCCCTTGATGACCCATTTCGAAACGCACCTGCCAAATAACTTCTTCCCTAAGTGAATTTGGTAAAAATAACACTCTTTTATTTCCTTCGGATACGTACAAATAGATATCTTAGTTCCGATATTATTCCGGCCTAAGGATTCACCCGGACACCAATTCATTTTAACCATCATACTATAATTTAGGTCCCCCGTGGCTGAAGCTGATCCGGAGACTAGAGTCTCAGCTTCCGCTAGTTTAACACTCCGCTACCATCTACATTAGTATTATTACTATTTAAGTTAACCGCTTGTACTTGATTCTCTCTAGGTTTCTGCCATTGCCTATAATTTTGCTGAATGCCTCTCTTCTTCTGTTCCCAATCCTTAGAATTTTTAGACGTTGAAGTGCTCGGTACTTCTTGTTTCTGTATGTTGTCCATACTTCTTAAAAATTCCGCCGCTTCTATTATATTTCCTATCTTATTGGTCACGAACGCTTGTTGAATATATTTCGGATAGTGTCGAATGATATCGCTAATTAATTGTTTTTCTGGAATGCTGTAGCTTAACATTTGCGCCTTGACTGTCAATTTCAAAAAATGTTCCACCATGGTGGGCGTCTCCGTCCTATTCCATACGCCTTGCACTATCTTCCTTCTCAACTCATTTTGTTCATTCTCTCCCCAATATGCTTTTAAGAAATCTACCTTAAAATCAGCCAACCCTGTCCATCTTCCTTTATATACTCTAAACCAGTCTTTCGAACTCGAAGTTAAACAGTCTTGTATTAAACTTAATTCGTTTTCAGCCTTCCCCGCCTTCTTCAAATAAGTTTCTAAATCTTCAATGAAATCGACCGGATGTATCGACGAATCCCCAAATTTAGGTCTATCTAAATGTATATTTTTGATGTTACAAATGACGTACTTCTGAATATCTTCAATCGCGTTAGGCTCCTTAATCACGTTCCTACTTTCTATTTCCACATCGTTCATCGGTGTTGCTTCAACTACTGGCGATTTTTCGACCTCACTAGTATCCTGATTAGAACCTTGAGTCCTTTTAACTTCATCGCTTAGGTCATCTATCCTCTTAGTTAACACGCCTACCGTGCGATTCAGCATTCTTTGTATTGTCATTAATTCGCGCGCTCGCGTTACTTTCGGTTTCATTATGGTCTTTACTATCCGCTGTCTTGCCTCTACCGGTTGAGGCTCTCTATTTTCTATAACCTCGGATTCTGACTGGCGGGAACTACGTGGAACCTCCACTAATTCTGCCGGCTCCTCAGATGATTCATATCACTTTGGTGCACGACGAACTCGGACCGGTTTCCCCATGGCGAGTCTTAATTGTCTGTTGCTTTAGTGTAAGGTCAGATCTATATAAAATATTAGCACACGTCCCTAATTAGCTTGATTTTATAATATCCAATAATTTGGATACGACAAAACCATGCTCCCAAATCTTAATTTGTTTCATTAAAAAAATATTTATTTTAGTTTTAGCAACGCGAGTTAGTTCTAATGTTATACCGAATAGTCTATTTGTTTAGTTTTAATTAATTCGTTTATATTTCCTAATTTTTTTCATTTTCAATTATTTATTTTTGGTCCCGTTAACTTTTGTCACCCTACGCTTTTCCCATAAAATTAATTATGATGTAATTAATTATATAGATAAGTTATTTTTATTTCTTATAACAAGGTAGAATTCTATGTCAACTCTCAATAAAACCGTTCTCATATATACTTCGAATCAAGAATTAAAAGTTAGGTTGGTCCAACATATACGATAGTTCCTAAATAAAACCAAACATTTAATCCGTATTTGATCACAAATGGACCCAGTGAAAAACGCCATAAATATAATTGACCTCATTTACCTACTAGTATTTCTAGTAATAGACCAATACAAGATTAACTTAATGATTTTAAAACTGTACACTAAATAAAAACTTAATAGCAAAGCCTTTTCTCAATTGTACCATTTTCAATGTCATTATCACTTAAACCAAATGCCTATTGTAGCGCTGTAACACACAACCAAACTTGATACTTCAACATTCCGCTCTAACCGTTAGCAATAACTAAAAAAAAATTTACTACAAAAATCATTACTCCATAATCCTATTAATTTAAGGGAAGTCGCGGGCTGCTAATAGTTGCTGTTTAAAATTAACCCGAATCTTCATCGTTATTTCACAATTTTTTTTGAAATTATAAACTTTGAATTTTTTTTTTTTTAAGTATCGTTAAATTCTATTAGACATCCTATGGCAACCTGACTATTTCGCTAAATATTTATTTTACCTATGTATTTCTTTACTCAAAAATCAACTTTAAACCTTTGGCTCATACACTAAATTTATTAACTAACAACTACCGTGCCTATTCCAACACCCAAGACTGTTGTGTCTACGTTCGGTTCGATAAGTTTAAGGTTAATTCAGTAAATAACTTTTTTTTTTCTAATTCGCTTGTAAAGGCTACCTAAGTATTCTCCGACCCCCATCATCAAAGGTCAAAATACTATCCTTAATCTAAGCTTACTTAAAACCCGCATTTTAGTCATAACGTTTCTATCTTATTTACTCCCAAAAATATTCGTTTAATTAGAAATGCTATTAGCAAATGTTCTCATTATTTACATACGGTCACCCATCACTCTAGCTTCCCATTTGGATTGTGCGTTTAACTCACATAATCTACAAATACTCATAAGATTTTTAAACCATATTACTAAGTTTTGTTCATTGTAAAACCTTCATGTACTCAAACATGTTTTCTGAAATATAAACAATATCGTCCCTCCTTTTATCAAATTACCTCATAATTCTAGTCAAATCTATAAGTATTATGGCAAAATCTACTTACATTCAGTTATAAATTTCATTACATTCTAACTCGAGTCTTGTTATAAAGTTGACACTTTTAAAACTTGTTTAATCACACACTTTTCCGCTAACCTACTTTTATATTGTTCATTAACTATTTGATAACATTTTCACGAACAACTAACACATAAATCCATATTTGTAAGGTTTTAATTTTCGACAAAATAAAATATAACCTTTCGTTTTGTTTGTTGATAAACATACTAGGGTGACCAGCTACTTTTTACACAAATCCGCCTAATGCACCCCGAAAGAAAAATAAAAATTACCAATTTTTCATGAGAGAATTTACAACAATAACAACCTTCGCGATAATTTTTACACATTCATCAACACAATAGTCAAGGTCAAAAATCTTTTATTTTTTAACATAGGTTAAAGATATCAATACTATTTGTAATTATGACGGCGTAGTTTTTCCCTTTTTTTTTCAAATTACTGAACTTTAAATCTGAAGAAATGTAAGTTAAATCCGGGCACTCTATTAACAACAACGTTCGCGAGGACAGAACGGTGTGTTCCCAAAACTCTATATTCAAAATATACCGAAAATACACGTAGTCGCCAATTTAACTTCAATATACTTACACTCGGAAAAAGTCGCGAATTATACAGAATCCGTACTAAAACAGCATCTGGTCACCCTACAAGTTTTGACTTGGTTGCCAGTTTTGACAATGACATCTGTCAAAATGAACTATCGAACGAATCTCAATGAATGACAATCCAAAGGATCTATGCCGTTAGCTTACTAATCATTCGTTCTTCTAACCGTCATTCGTTCTTATTTTATATTTCTTTTCTTTAAATAAATGATCCTAAATGTATTTTTAACGTAAACGAACAGTTCACCAATTGATTCAACTAGTTTATATTTCATTAGCCCACAAATCTATTTTATTTTTCAATGCAAACGCAATTCTTATTTTCACCGATTTCGAATTTTAATTACCACTAACGCCATCTATGACATTTCTATGTACTATGTTTACTTCAATCTAACTAAGGCATAGATTACACAATAGGTTTTGTTGTTAGTTTAACCACAGACACAAGCTATGACTAACTGAACCTGACTAACGCTTGCATGACCATGTAATGGCTGCAAAAGTCTATAGAATTAATAATCGTTCGTAAGTCCGACCCCACGACTTATGCCCCGCTGCCGATCTAACTGAACAAGCCTAATACAATATATTTTTTTTCTCTAGAGTTTATGATCTTCTTTCATTTAATATAGTTGACAGTAGATTAGACCTATTACATTTAATTTACCTACTTCCATCCATCCCGATACTTCTTCAAGATTTTAAACCTCAATTCTACGTCCTCACTTATCATAATCAAGATGGGCGGTAATAAAAACGCTCGTCAAAAAAAAAACGCTCATTCTAATAATTCCCGAAATAGCATAAAGAAAATAGCAATAACGTTTGCGCTAACAAAATAACTCTAAAGTTAGTTAAAAATTTGTTTCTTTTATTGATTGCTATTGAGTTTATATTTCTAAGCTTTATCTATGAAGTTAAATCTAAAAATTTAAATTCTAACATTTTCCGTCTAGTTTTAACGTAGCTGCGCTAATGATTCTATATTGTTGCAATGAAATTTTTGAACTTTGAACTAACATTTGTTATGTGAATGCTAAATACGATATTTCTACATTTTTTTTCTATTTGTGCCCTATTGACAAAGTATTTCAGCAAACTCATCGCTAGGTCATCGGACCCCCTTAACCTAGTCTGCTTTATTTGACAGGACCCCTTTTTTTCTATCAAAGAAATCTAATCATTGTCATAATTTTCTTCATAACCTAACTAAATAAAAATATCACAATGTTAATGTTTTTTCCTTTTACTCAAGAAATAATTTGTATTTTTAGTAGTGATGATCAAAGAAGATGTAAACTAATGGTTTATTATAACAACTCATTACTACAACAACCTCCTTTGTAAGTATCAAAAATAAGTTGGCATTTTTTTTTTGTGAAACACGATTTAATGTAAAATGTCAGTAAAATTAATGCCCCCAATCGAACTGAATGTTACTTTACCTCAATCATTAAGAAAACTCTCTCTCAAACGCTAACATACAACTCAATAATCATTAATGTGAAGTTACATAACCTATTTTAATATTTTTTTTATTACTTTCAGCTATAACCAAATGAATTACATGTCCAAAGTAATGGATTAAAATGAGTGCTAATATACTGAAATTATGGGCAATCAACAGCAGCCTCGTACACTCCACGACAGCAAAATGTGGCCGCACCATCTTAAACTGTATGCGACCACTGCTTTCACACTACAAAAACCCTGGATTTGCAGAACCACCCAAGTTATAATCTACGATCTAAAGTAAGGTATTACCTTATCCTGGTCAACGGCATATCATAATGTAACTACCCCTATGTTATGATGATATATTGATATATATACGAAATTTTATATTGAAGATGGTGATGTTAAAAAGTTGAAGACTCGCTACCCTACTACCGATTTGCTAAGTTGTTTGATAATCTTTTAATCCTAGCTTTTATATAACCTAACACAAACCTAACTATAATCTCTACTTATGGTGATTAACCGCTCGTCGGCTTTAAACCTAACAATGCCTATTTATGAATTGATTAAATGTTTGACCTAAGTTCTGCTTGGTTTTACTTCCTATAACCCTAATCTAATGGTGTGACCGAATATGCTACTGATTTGGCTTTTGTATGTGTGAAAGGGCTCGTGACTTCTAGCGATAGGACCCGGTTGTAAGCGTAGACCCATATTCTTGAGTACTGCTGTCTGATTGCTATTAAATACTAACTCTACACGCTGAATTTAAATTATCTAAGCTCTGTTAATTAATAACCTAGGAATCTAATACAAAATAATGAAAATTACTTTGCTTGATTTTAAATAGAATAGAATTTTATAATGTTATTTTCCACGTTAACTAACCCGAACTCTATACTATTCTCTTAACTTTGTGAGTATCTTTGTTTGCTTATCAGCTGAAATAAATGCCTATTCCATTATAAAGAACGCTATACCTACCAGCTCTATACCTACTGCTAGTAAAAGTGTGAACTATGCTAAACCTACTACCAAAATGATAGTTAATAATTAATTAGGAACTAAATTGAGATATGCAATTGGTTGCTATAAGTGATAAAGGGAAAGTGCGATGTGAACTGTGTGATTTCTAAAGAATTAGATATAAAGTATCTTTTACCGATGCCGAATATTTATTGCTTTCATTTCTGTGGTTATGCTTAAATTGTACTATTAGTCATTACTAACTTATATGCTGGGTTGAACGACCCCTAAAAAGAAATAATCATTTAACTAGCTTCAGAGTAAGATTTTCAATAAATGGTTAATACTAGTGGTTTATTCTGATAGAATAAAACTCATCATTTCCTATTATAATGTAAAACCCATTACTGAATTTTCTATTATGGAACTTAATTTCTTATTTTTATGAGATAATATTATTGCTAAACCTTAACTTGATATGCGGATGTTATAAGAGTTAAGCAGGAGATATGAGAGTAACACTACAATTTCAAAGTGAGTATAATGCAAGTATCAAATGTTATATCAGTCGAATAATTAATCAGTTGTGGAAAATCATTTATTGCCATCGGATAGTATATTAGTTCGTTACCTATCTTCAAGTTTAATGAGTTTATATTTATGGTAGAAAGTAACCAGTGTGTTTTTTCCGGCTAATGGTAATGGCACCACCCCGCCATCACGATAGGTCTCGACACCAGACTGGGACAACCTTCTCCCGGAACAGCCAGTTACTTTCTTACAAGCTTTATTATGTATTAAATATATTAAAGTCCATAGTCTATGTTAGTTTGTATTATTTCCAACTAAAAAGAGGACAAAGCAGAAAGCGCTTACAAGCGATTTACCAAATTTTCACAATTGAAATATTTCCTTTTCAATGTGATGGCTGATATAAAATTAAATTTAAGTTATTTTTTTTTATATATTGAACCAATTCTAAAGTTGACTTACTTTATGTCTCACGAATTCAATCTTACAATCCATGACAAAATTATGGGAATTGGTAAATCTTTTTTGTTCTGAAGGAAAGATTTATTAGAAAAGGGACAAGATGTATGTACTAAGCAATAAATAACCCTCCTATCCTACACTTTACTTCCACAAATTCTAAGTTTAGCTAAAATACCTCGACTCTGTGTTGTTAAAATGGCATCGACGGATTTGTTTTAAAATGGAAATAAATTGATATTAGTTTCTTCCAAATTGAAATGATCAGAAAACCCCCAGATCGCACCTGTGTCGACGCATCAACTGAGCACCAAAAACAAGTATTTTCGCCTGTATTCACTATATTATAACGGTACTGTTAGTGGTAAGAATTTAATGACATTTTCCTTCAGCCACTTCGTCACTTGTAAAATAAAATTTCATCTTAGTGGTTTTTATATGATCTCCACGAATCAACCTGGGAGAAATCATACATACCGGCCCTTCCTAACGACCAAAGATTTATTTCACTTCACAAATCATTAAATAGCTGAGTTATCACAAAGACAAAATAAATCACTATTAATGCGGCTTCACACGACACTTGTGATTACTTGATTTCAAATCTGGTGGTTCATATGACCAACCCAATTCAGAAATTTTACTATTATCATACTTTAGTAATTTACTGATTTATTAAATCGTTTACTTGGCTGGCTTTAGCATGAAAATAATTAATTAACACTCACTTGATTTTCACAATCGACGCCATTTTGTACAACCAAAACTCAACACAACACTGCAGATATTTTAAAAGGTTTACTGAGAATCAAATAGTATCGTGGATTTGCTAAAATACCTTAGTAGATCTATTGATCTGCCGATAAAAACCCTGTCTGAGAGATCTAAAATCATGATTTTCTTTATTTAGGTGATTATCTTTGATTCGCCATTTTGAAAACCAAGCGTCCATTTCGACCATGACAAATTTAACATTTAATTCTTACATAAAAATACCTATTTCTAGCTCAAGTTACGGCAGCCATTTTGTGCGCTCCGAATTGCATTTTTCCTAACTACAAAATATTTCGGCCATTTTGTCGAATCACGCCTAATCGTTACCCCTAGCCAGCTCGCGACGTCTAAACCAGCCTTTTGTCGTCGAAACCCTATATGCTACACTTTTCTGTATAGAAATTTCCAAAAGTCGTTCTCCTATATAAAATATGTTCTTGCCTAGGTTTTGACCTAATCATATTTTCGTTTGATCAACATGGTCGCCTAACCGTTTACACACCTATTTCGCTCTATTAACGTCAACTCGAACCACCTTTCATCACAAAAACCCACCCAATTTTTGTGATGCCTACTTAACCTTCGCGATACTAACCTTCATCTATCCTACAAGATTTTACCTGCCTAACCCAGACTAAATGAGAACTTCCTATGCAAATTGTGTGACGCTTACCTCGTCATCCGAAGCCCCGTTACCTGGACAGTTTGAGCAAGCAATACTCCCTGACCACCTAGTGCTTGACCGTGCCGAAGATGGATGGGAAGGAGCCATCTTCGGTCCCTAGCATGAGGTATAGCATAATCATGTACTTAAGGACTTGACCAAGGACCAGAATTACATTCTAACGACCTCACTTCTACGACGTCTGTCATCAGCCACGTCACACATGATTACACTATGTGACTTAACTAGGCAATCAACGAGTTGATGCCCGCTTATGACGTCACATTCATAAGCTCTCAGTTACCTGTACTCCCCAGAAAGTCCATTACGGATCGCCCCAATATGACACAAATTTTCTAGTAATTATTCTAAATAGAATCTCCCTTCCCACATTTTATTTCATTTAAATTGATATTAATTTAATCTGATTTTACTAATTCTGGAATTTACTTGGAACAGCTAGCGTTAATTTTGATGTAACCTTTGCAAATAGAATTATATATTTCAGTCAAGGCTTAATTTTTACCATTTTAAAACCCTGTTTGAAATATTTCCCCAAAGAAAACTTGCCCCGATTGCAAGGCCTAAACAATGGACTTTCCTAAATTCACTAATTTGCTGACTTCTTCATATGTGCTTGAGTATAAAAAGAACTTGTTCTATGGCGCTTCTTACAGAGGGGAGGCAGAGATTCGTCTTCTTCTCGGCAGGTGGAAAAATGAGAGCGAGAATAAGCTCGTCGAAGCTTTTATAACCTAACCCCCACCCATTATTTTTCAAAGCGTCCCCTAGCTACACATAATTCCTAGTATTCTATTGTTTGTATCCTTAATGTGCCCTGTCACAATCTATCTCCCCAAAATACTGGGAAATTTTCCACTAATTGACTTACAAAAATTGCCTAGTGCATTTAGTCCCCCTAAGTACCTGTAAGATACTTTAAATAAATAAATAAATATATATGTTCTTTTTTTTGACAATCACCCTCAAATATTTAAATTACGTGAACATTTTACGAATACAAAGATTAGTAATTACCTCCGTATCCAATAACTAATTTTGGTTAATCTAGAATTTACAAAGATCCTCAAGTAAATATATATTATATGACACAAGCAATTTAATCTTTCCTGTATGTTTGAATAAATCTTTTGGTCTAATCAATTTCGCTAATCTTCAAAGAAGACCCCTTATAATCAATAAATCCGCTATCAGCCTACTTTTATTATTTACGATTGATGCATGACTCTATTCATAATATTAATTATTCTTTGCGCCACCCATTTATTTATTCTATTTGCCAAAGAACGTTTCGTTACTGGCCAACTTATTTTTTTTCATATAATTTCATTACTATGGGTATTTTATGATTTTATACTGGTATCATTTTTTTAAATCTTGGCGCCACCATTCTGAGCTATTATTTGCTGACTCTAAAGTTAACTCCCCCCAGATTCACGCGTTACGATTGGCTAAACACCAACTCAATTCATCTCCTTTTATGGTCACAAAACGCTTTGCAAGCTTACGATTGGCTACCACGAACCTCTCCCTTCATCTCTTGTTTATGGACAAAGAGAATGTAGAACGTTCCGTTTTTCCATATATATATTTTTTTGTCCAATTTTCTTACAACTTTTTACTAGTTATTGTTCTGATTTAATTATTTTCTTATTTCAAATATAATCATTCATATTCTTTCTTTACTTTTAATATTAAACTGATTTTACTTTATCTATAATCCAGAACTTAACCGAAAGATTTGCGTTCCGTTACACACTGGTATCACACACATTTATTTGCTCTAGCAAGTATGCTTACAAAACTTCCATTTTTCCAAATTTTAAATGTTATTCTACCTAAACAGTGATTAACTTTAATTATCATTTATTTATTTTGTAATTTTATAATCATTCGTCTCTTTTCTCTTAATTTATTAATGGTATAAATTTCCAAAGATTATTTCTTTTTTTTTTATAGAGTAGACTTTCTCGATGGAATGTCAGTTTTTAGTTCCAAAACCGTCCACCAAATGTCAAATACATTTGTCTATACCAAGTGTCAGACGATCTGTTTATTATTGTTGAAACATATTTTCAAGTTATTGAATTACCATAAAATTATCTGTTTTTTTATATAGAAATACGGATATTTTGTCAATGTTGTATTTGCATATTGCAATCATAACTTATAAAGTGCATATGAACAATGGATTTGTGTTACAAGAACATCATTCTATCGTTAGTATAACTATGATATTTTGAATGCAGAATGAAATGCAATAAAACCTCACAAATTGCATAAACAACCATTCTTTTAGTAAAATGAGAATAACCACCCTCTTCATGGTAAGTTATTCAATGAATTTATTATTTGATTAATCGCATAACTTTACTTATTTTTGTTTACGACTATTTTTCCAACCCTGGATTTTTTGTACTTTTACAGACTTCTAACTAGCCATAAATTGTGGACCCTCTGGAATGTGATAAAGAAGGTATCCGACAAAGAATAAGACCTACAGAAATCATGAAAACTAACCCCTGTATAACTGGAATACTTAAAGTTTGTATTTTGCCCGCTTCCGGATCAATATTTGAGATAAAAGAAACATGTTCAATTTTGAACTGTTACAAACAACCGCTGTTTTACAACTATAGTCCGGACCAATTTTGGGTGTCATTTATCATTTGAGTTAACTCTTTTATTTCTTCATAATTATTTTCATTCTTTATTATACACACTTTATTTATATTTAATTGTTTACACATTTCGCCCAGTTTCCTCACAAAGGCATCTCGTGCGCAATATGATCGGAAAGAGGGATTAATATAAATAATAAGTTTCTTTGAATTATAAGCGAATAAATTAGACTTTTCGGGTGTATTACTCTCTATATTTTTCCATTCCTCGTCACTCACAAATCTTAGCTCCACGCAACCTTCTGGTTTTTTAAGTGCACCCAATACCTTTGGTTGATCAGACCAAGTGTCTAAGGTACATTTATCGACCATAGGGTTGTCACTCTCATTTCCAATATTTTGTTCATTCAATCGTTTTCTCTGTGCCCGGGTTAACACACACATCACTCTTTCATTCATCTCTTTCAGTTCTTCACTCGAAATTCGGATGCGAGACAAAGCATCTGCAGCTGCATTGTCCGCCCCTTTTACGTACTCAATAGAATAATTATATTCTTCCAATAATAATCTAAATTTTGTTAAGCGACTGGAAGGATTCGTCATGTTAAATAAATAGATTAAAGGCTTGTAGTCGGTTCTTATTAAAAACTTACGGCCATACAAGTACGGCCTAAAATATTTAACAGACCATACTATAGACAATAGCTCCTTCTCGATAGTTGGGTATCTAATTTCAGCTTTATTTAAGTTGCGACTTGCGAATGCTACGGGTTTATTATCGCTATTACTCAATACTGATCCAATTGCAAAACCAGACGCATCAGTTTGCAAAATAAAGGTATTTTCACTGTCGAAGTTTCGCACAGATATTTTCTATTGATACACGTTCTTCGTTATTCAAATGATTTAAATTTAGATGAGAAAATAAATTACGCACCCTATCTCCACTAATATCACTATTTTCAAAATTACATAAATCATATTCCGTTAGCTTGTGTACCTCCGGTCGGAAGTAATTAAGGTTCACTTCCGTTTCACGAGTATTTAATATTTGAATACTAATTTTACCATTTTTTGGCTTGTTTATACTACCAGCCATGAAAACACCTTGACATAATTCTCCTGGTAAAACAACACACTCTTCATTGATGGTACTATCGACAACAAAAATTTTTTCGCATCTCGGTGGAATAGTTAGGAATCCCTTTTGACCTAAGGATCCGCTAAGCATAGGAATTACTATACGATTACTATTATTATAATTAAGTGACAAAGTATTATTTTCGAAGTCTAAAATAGCTTTATACTTGTGCAAAAAATCTCTACCTATTATTCCCTCTTGCCTACATGGTAGGTAATCGATCACATAAAAGTTGTGTTCGAATACCTGCCCATTTATGTTAAGCGTAAGATAAACATAACCAATCGATTGTACTTTGCCCCCTATACCATTAATGTAGATGCATTCCTGATGCAATGGAACGTTCCATCTATGCACAGTTTCATATTTCAGTGCAGACATCGATGCTCCAGAATCAACTAGAAAACTATATTTGGAATTTTCAACTAACAATTCCACTGAGCTACTGTAATCACATGCTAATATATAATTGTTATCGAAAAAACTGCATCGGTTCCTTATTTGGCATCTCTTGATTATGAACCGAGTTTTCGGTGGATGTGTGGCCCGATTCTAAATCAGTTAAGTCATTATTCATGTAATGCATATTATAACCGCGATCAAAAGTACGACTTCTGCCGCCGTAATAAGTTCGAAACTGCCTATAACTGTTGCCTCCGCGTGGTTGACTAGGAGTTCGGCCTCTCGTTCTATTTATAGAAAATTTAGCGCGTGTGTTATTGCCTTGCGAAAATTGCGTACTAAAGTACCCCAATCGCCTAGAAAAATTACCTCTGTTAGTACCTCGGAAATGGTTAGTGAAATTTGACCTTCCGCGACCTCCAAAGTACACTGCAGGCTCCAAGTTTTGGTGACTGCACGACGCTTCCTCGTCCTTGGCTGCTCGTATTGTGTCCTTCAGTGATGAATAATTGCGCGCCGATAATATTGTACTAAGTTGCCGATTTCGCAAACCGTCGGTGAAGCTTTTGATGGCAAGCTTCTCATTCAAAGGTCTTAATATTTTGTATGCATCTTGATTACCGTCAGCTTGCGATATCGTTAAATTAACGAACAACTCTTCGATTTTCCTACCATAGTTTTCTAGAGAATTACCGTTTTGTCTTATCATAACTAATTCGTTATGAATGGAAGTACTCGATTTCTTAGTAAGCAAATGTACTCGCATGTCCTGAATTAATGAATCACAATTATCATACGAGGTTGATAATCGTAATTTGGCACTTTCATTTAATCGTGTTTTTAAAACAAATTGTATGAGCATATTCTTACCTTCATTACTGAGAGTAGAGCTATACAGCTCTATTGCATCAATAAGGTTTTTGGTGACGCTCTCATCACCTGTCATCACCGGGACCAGCGACACAGCAGTTTTAAAATCAAAAGCTGCCATGGTTTGACTTTCAACACCGACTGTACACTCAGAAACGTAGCTTTTTGAACAAAAACTTTCTATTTGCTCGTATGTTTCTTTTATTAAATCGCAAAATGACTGCAACTCTTTTAAAATTTTACTCTCTATTTGTTTCTTTTCTATTTGCTCTAAAATTAATAATATACATTCCTCAAAACGCTTACGTAATATAACAGCCTCATTTAATTTCTGTTCTAAAATACTTTTAGTTCTCTTATTGTAACTTAGCTTTACTAAATTATCTTTTATATTCTTAAGTTTGGCACAAATATCTTTTATTTCATCAGCCATCAATTGTTACCTTTTAAGTACTTAATTACAAAATATTATGTATTTTTAGTATATTTGTTTCATTACAAAAAAAATAATAGCAAATACTTTTCTTTATTATTCTAAAACAATAGTAGTAGGTAAAATTAAAAAAGTTCTTATTAAGGATACTAATAGGTTCTAATTAAAGTTTATGCTGCGATTCACAGAGTACGATGTAGAATATAGTTAAGTGCACTTTTGAACGCATTAAACAGCTTCACTAAATCACTATTCACCTTTTGTACAGCATATACAGCCCAAAAAGTCCCGCAATAGCTATCATAGTACAGATGAACACTAGAACAATGCTAATATTGGACAGGTGATATTTCTGGCTGTTGGAACCAAGGGAATTTTGGTTTAAGAAAACTTCGTCCTTTTCTATATTAGACGGGCACATTTTTAGTTTTATTTTAAACGATAATCCGTGAGTCGCGCGGCCGAGCTCCGGCAACCCGCCTCGGATGGCAGGGTCGCCATGTAAGGATGGGAGCCGGGAGTGTGAAGTAAACAAGTGTATTGTTTCAGCTATGATTTATTACTGCTCTAAAATACAAGAGGATCAATAATATATTTGGTTGCACGAGTACATACTTACTTACCTATACTATACCATACACTACAGGGGATTAAGAATTTAATTGAGATTATAATACAGAAGCCCAATTCAACTAACATGTTTTATCATTTGATTATAGATCGAAATAATCGAAAGTTGTAGCTAACTGAAAAAGTTATTGCATTTAAACTAAATCTAACATTTTGCATTTAACTCAATTCAATTCATTAATTGGTTCATAAACATGGGTATTACAAGATTTTAGGTACAGAGTATCGAAAATACAGCCATGATTACAGGTATATGAACATGCGTAATCATATCATGCTAAAATATTATAATATAGATTTTAGAATTAATAATTTAATTATTATTATTAATTAATATTTTCTCAATATCATTAATAAATTTATATCAAATTAATTACAGTCATAATTAATAAAATTAAAGGAAGCAAATGCAAAATGTCAGTATTTTAAATCTATTATTAGTAAATTATTTTAAGTATTTTATTATTCAATATTAAAACCGGCCAAGTGCGTGTCGGGCCACGCGCCATAGGGTTCCGTAGTTACCTTATATTATACCATACCATATTTAATACCACCTATCATTTTTCGTTTGCAAAAATAACTTTGTTTTTCACAGTGTTGGTATGAATGACAAAGTTATATTTGCGGTTTTGGAAAATATGCTATATCTCAAAAACTAATTACTATATCTCGTTCAAACCAATTTTGGTTGAAAGTGTTTATTAAGATCTACAGCATATATTTTTTTTAGATTTTTCACTCTCTTATTTCAAAAGTTAAAGGGGGGGGACACACATTTTACCACTTTGGCGGTGAATATCTTTCAAACAGTTGACTTTGAGAAAAAGTTGTCTTAGAAACCTCAATGTTATTTTTAAAGACCTATCTATAGACACCCAACACGTGTTGGTTTGAAGAAAAAATTATTTTTCAGTTTCAGTTCCATGTATGGAGAGCCCCCCCTTAATCTTTTATTTTTCTTATTTTTGTATTAAATTCGTTAAGCGGTTAACAGAATACATCTACTTACCAAGTTTCAACTGTGTAGTCTTAATACTTTCGGAATAAAGTGGCTGTGACATACGGACAGACAGACAGACAGACAGACAGACAGACAGACAGACATGACGAATCTATTAGGGTTCCGTTTTTTGCCATTTAGGCTACGGAACCCTAAAAAAGAAAAACCGCCTTCAAAAACCTAAAAATAAAAACAAAAACAGATTCAAAATTAAAAAGCACTATAAAGCAATAAATAATATTCAAATCACTAATACGCATATCAATTTTCAGAATTAAAAAAAAGTTGTCGTCCACACCCAAGCTTTAAATCCTCCATAAAGGGTTCTAAAACAGTTAGCTTACTGCCAAAATTACAGTATCGCTCCGCTGCGAGTGGTCAAAACACTAACCTAACCTACCTGGTGTATTAAGTTTTTATTTACAGCGGGGGGCCTGGGGCCAGCTGCCCTGCACCCCCCTGCAGCGTGCAAGCAAGCATGCAGCGTGCAAGCAAGCATGCAGCATGCAAGCAAGCATACAGCATGCAAGCAAGAATGCAGCATGCAAGCAAGCATGCAGCATGCAAGCAAGCATGCAGTATGCAAGCAAGTACGCAGCATGCAAGCAAGCATGCAGCATAAAAGCATGCATTGTGGAGCTCCGCTCGCTTCGCTCGCTCCGCTGCGAGTGGTCAAAACACTAACCTAACCTAACCTACTGGTAGGTGCATTAAAAGTGTTTCTTTATAGCGGGGGGACCCCTGCTCCCCCCCGGCAAGCATTTTGCAAGTAGGCAAGCCTGCAAGCAAGCAAGCATGCAGCATGCAAGCAAGCATGCAGCATGCAAGCGTTGTGGAACTCCGTTGCGAGTGGTCAAAACACTTACCTAACCTAACCTACTGGTAAGCTATGTAGCTTGTAGGTGCATGTGCATGCTTGTATGCTTGCTTGTCTGTCTAGTCATTGTTATGTTATAATATATGTATGCTAATAGATGTAAGTACATTAAACATTAGTGGATTTGATAATTAAGCAAGCATCATAATAACAAAAGCTAGTTATTTCTATTTTATAGTAAAAGTTGATTATAACATGTATAATTAGATCAAATGATATGTATATGAAATGTAAGTTAAATAAAAAAGCGATATATCAAATGATACTTATGGGATATAAACGTTAGAGCAAATGTAAATATGGCAAATAATAATGATGACAAATGAATAATAGGTTAAATAAAAATTATGTCATTTATTTTTAGGTCAAATAAAAATTAGATGAAGTCAACGTTAGTGACATTGAAATTAGATTAACTGTTTTTATGGCAACCGAATCGCACCCGCGTATTAGTGATTTGAATATTATTTATTGCTTTATAGTGCTTTTTAATTTTGAATCTGTTTTTGTTTTTATTTTTAGGTTTTTAAAGGCGGTTTTTCTTTTTTTTAAAAAAGCTTTTTTTTAAACAGTCTATTGGCTAACTAAAGTAAAACCATCAATTTACTTACACGCGATTCAGCACCACTGGTGTGGGAAAGAAAAAACCTGACTAACCTGATATATTGTCCTTTTAAACAGTAACGCGCCTCTAGCCCCTTCCCCCCGCTAGCTTTACCACAGAAAGAGTATGTTTCAGTCGGAAAATGCAAAAATGAATCCTAGATAGATCGATAGAATTTGTAGTTCTGAGTAAAACTAGCGTTTTCCATAACTTTTATTAATGACGCGTGATTTTATTTATATTAACAACGATAAGCTCCACCAGGGGCCGTACCGGCTAACGAATCGATTATCGAAAAGTCTGCTGGGTTTCAAATTAAAACAGATAAATCGAGCCCCAATCGGGCGAAAATGGCGAACCCCATTTCATGATGGTCACACGAACATCGTTATCTTCTAAATTACGTCAACAGAAAGTACAAGACGAAATTTCTTACTTGGATTTTTCAGTTCTAAGTTGAAACCGATTCAGATTTTTCGATACTCGATTCGTTAGCCGGTACGGCCCCAGGACTGTTTTTCTCTTCTTTCCCCATTTCCGACATCATTCTCTTGTGCCCTTTACTCTGGACTTCTGGAGGTTAGCAAGGCCCGGAAAATGGGACATAATAGATTTTTTATTGTTGTCCGGACTGTCGGAATTAAAGTTTAAATTCCCATCACCGTCTCTATTGTAAAACTACTATAGTATTATATTATCTGTGATTGTAAAATAGACTCACATCAGCGAATGCATGGCACAGAATACATAATCCTACCTATCCTACATAAATGTGAAATTTTGTGGGTTGGGATGTTTGTTCCTCAATCACGCAAAAACTACTGAACGGATTTATTTGAAATTTGGCACACAGATAGATAGCCTATTTTAAATTTAAAACATAGAGTACTTTTTATCGGGATAAATATTCCCACGGGAACGGGAACCACGCGGGTGAAACCGCGGGCGGCCGCTAGTAGTACAATACATGATAACTAAGATTAAAAATCAAATGACATGGGGTTAATCAATTATTCTAGTAATTAACTTCTTTTTTTTCAAATTGTGTTGAAAAATATCATTCGATCACGTCACTCCAGGAGTTTAAAGTAAACTTTGTGTAATTTTAATTTAGTGACATCTTTATGCAAACAAGTGAAAAATGAACGCAATTAACATAAAGGTAAAGTTATTCAACTTCTGTATTATATCTTGTATTTCAATTAATCTGACAAGTACTGGCCTGCTGGTCATGACTCCCACCCATCTGGCAAGAGTCTTGCCAGCCCCTCTACTCAATTGGCTAACATTCTATCCGTTTGAAACTTTGAACGCTACGCTTCACTAGGAGATCCCTTTAGTTAGTGCCTTGTCAATACCTCAACAAAATTAGTGGCTGTGTGAGCTGTAGGCGACGGCTACACGCGTGGTAAATACTGTGATCCATCGCCATACAGTAAATTTTAACCATGGAAAGTAAAATATTGAACATTCCATACAAATTACTTTCCATGGTTAAAATTTACTCTATGACGCTGGATCACAATATAAGGTCCTTCATAAATAGTGCACATAATTTTAAGGGGTCAATGTACTCATGCATACAAACAACTTTTGCTATGGGATCAACATTGAAATCGCGAAAAAAAAATCAGCTGTTCCATACATTTTGATCTATTCGATTAAAAATTTTCTATGGAACAGCTGATTCTTTTTTCGCGATTTTAATGTTGGTCTCATAGTAAAAGTTGTTTGTATGCATGAGTACATTGACCCCTTCAAATTATGTGCACTATTTATGAAGGACCTTATATTTACCATGCGTATAGCCGCCGCCGTAGACCTCGCGTTTGTGACATTTTTGAACATTTTTAAACGCGTTCCACATTATGATAATTTGATATGTTTGTCTGGTATGCAAATTGTATTTTCATTGTTTCTATTCAATAAACTGTTTGATTTGGTTTTAGAAATGCCTGAAATATGATTTTCCCCATATCTTAGCCATTTTGAAAATTTCGAAAAACTGAATTGAAAAAAAACAGATCTCACACTTCACGCAAAAAGCATTGAAAATGTGATTGAGAAATAAAGCACGCTTCAATTTATTCTTTATCGTACTGACGATAAAGTGTAAGGGCTGGTTTACATTATCTTAGTCTTTAGTAGAGTGTTTTAGGAGAGTAGAAGTTCATTGCGTGGTGTGTTTGACGTTCTTTTAAAATCGACGAACATGCCAAGCAATGTATTTCTACTCGCTACTCGACTCGGTCGTCTACTTGCCTAATGTAAACCAGGCCTAAGGGATCCTACACAGCTTACAGTTTTTGTCCGCCCGCCCGCCTCCTAAGACAGCTAAAACTGTAGCCTATTTCAATCTCAAAATCTATTTTTTTCCGTTTCTTGAAAAGCAAGCTCAAAAATATTATAGTAGGTATGAACGCCTATATACAAAAACAAAAAATTCGTGTTGCACTCCGGTAGTACCGGTAGAAGTGAAAACTTTAATTTTAACGTTATGCATTTTTGATATTTTGAAATTAGCGGCAAAGGATTAAAATTATTTCTTTCCTATTACTATACACTCACACAATTCAATCAGTTTGTAATTAGAGAAAAATTCTAAAGATTTCGCGCTAGTGGCCTTTTTAATTTCTACATAGTACATGCACGCATTCTACGATAAACTTATAGTCAGATAGTCACAGAGTATAAATAAGTCTATGATTTCACCGAAGTTAGCGCGTTGCTGGTGACACAAGTGTTTTCGTCTTTCACCGCGCCCCGTAGAAAGAGAGGGGGATACTTCCGCCGCCAGCTGTCTACTCTCCATCCGTCACATCCGTCTTACGAATTTTCGATCAGGGTCACGTGATTTTTACTGACGCGAATTTAGCATTTTTTCCCCATTACAAAAAAGTGTACAACGCCGCTAAAGAAGTTTTCAATTCAAAAAATTGGGAGTTACAAGGCGTGATAAAATTTGGCCGCATGATGGAAACTGATCTGTTATTTATTGGGAAATTCACGATCCTAGTCAGCAAAAAAAATTTGTAATTTTGTCATTTGGAAAATCTCAAAAACTTACCGAAACAGTTTTTTGGAAGCGACATCGTAAAAAAATGACCCACTGTAACTTAACTGTATATCCGCATTTCAAAGATAAAAGCTTCTTTTTCCGAAGAAGTTATCTAAAGAATGAAAGCATAACTATTGATGCAAACTTTAGTTTTAGGAAGCTTAGGAAGCAAAATTCTTAAATTAATGTCGTATAGAGAAAAACACAATAAATTATCAGGTATTTTAAAACGAAAACAATCTGTTCAAATGGAATTGCATAGGTATTTTTCACAAAAGTTTCAGTTGTAAGAAATAAGAATACGACTCATATTTTAACACGTTTTTATTAGGTTGCTTTCTCGTTTGTGTGTTTATTTGTGTGTTCGTTCGTTCGTGAGAACGATTTTGTACTAGCTTCCCAATAAGCTAGAAACTTGAAACTTTGAACATAGGTCAAAACTGGAAGGCAATGCAATATTATGGTGTCATTGAGCTGATCTGATGATGGATCCGGAAGAAGGCCATAGGATCTCTATGATGAAACCATACAACCCCATCGTGTTTGTGCTCGTACAATCGTCTTGACGAGTACTCTAATGGGAGACGAGATCCAGGGTCTGATGATGAAGCTGAAAGGCCATGTCATAGGAACTCAATATTGAAACCGTGCAACGCGCTCAAATTTGGGCTTGTTTGAATCGTCTTGACGAGTTCTTTGTTGGGAAATAGTTTCCAGGGTCTGATGATGGAGCCGGAAGGACACAGGAACTCTTTAATAAAACCACGCCACCCCATCAAGATTGGGCTCGTTTGAATCGTCTTGATGAGTACTTTGTTGGAAAATAGTGTACAGGGTCTGATGATGGAACCCGAAGAAGGCCATTGGAACTCGGTAATAAAACCATGCAACCCCATCGAGTTTGGGCTCCTTTGAATCATCTTGACGAGTACTTTGATGGGAAATAGTGTCCGAGGATCTGATTATGGAGCCGGAGGAAGGCCATAGGAACTCTGTAATAAAACCATGCAACCCCAGCGAGTTTGATTCGTCTTGACGAGTGCTTCGATAGGAGATGATATATTTTTAGTTTTAGCTCGTTAACTATATAGAAAAAATATATACTTCACTGAAAAAAAAACGTTTCTAAAACGGACTAAAAATGATAAAAATCGGAATAAAAACATAAAAACGGTCTAGTAAAAACAGATTTAAAAGTATAAAATAAATTCTTCTGTAAATATTAATAACCCTATACCTGCAGAAGTTTTAAACCTAAAAACGTGGGGCGCATACTGAAGACAATATTGATGATAAATTTTACAAAATGCGCCCCATCATTTGAAAACTGTTATTGTGCAAATATTATGTAGGTACCTACAGGATTTAATATAAGTACCTGTATAACCGACGCGTGGACTAGTAGCTATGATGGTGAGAGTTAGGAACTTTTGAATTATACAGGGTGACATAGAAATTCGACCTATTCCTTGAAAGGGGTTATACTAGAGGTGATTATCAACAAATAAAACCCAGTGAACCAGGGGTCAAAACTTGATGGTTACCGAGCTGTAGCAATTCTTCGGTATTTAAGAAATTTTCCGACTTGTTACCAAAACCCATTAATTGTGAAAAAAATACTCCATTCTAAACATTGAATTGATACTTTTCTGAAAGCTGAAAAATAAGTGATGAATTTAAAAAAAACACTGGCCCAAAACATACATAATCACAGAAAATAAAAGTTATTGCTACTTAGGACCTTTTATTTCAGTGATTATGTATGTTTTGGGTCAGTGTTTTTTTTTTAATTTATCACTTTCAGCTTTCAGAAAAGTATCAATCGAATGTTTAGAATGGAATATTATCTCGAAAATCGCCTATACATATAGTGTACCATCCCCGTCAATTGGTAATGCGCCTGGCGGCCATGACTTTAACCTCAAAAACGAAAAGCAATTGTATTTTTTTTTATATACCTAGAACCTATCTTATTGAAAATAATAAGTAATTCAATTCAAAATTCAAAAATTCAAAATTCAAAATAATTTATTCAGTCTAGGCTGTTACAAGCACTTGTGAATGTCATAGAAGCTACGCCATCGGTTCGGAAACCCTAAGCGGGAGACCTTGTAACGAGAAGAACCGGCAAGAAACTCGTCAAGGGCTGCTTTTTTCTCCCTGTATATTTCATACAGAGTCGTCAAGATTGAAAAATGAGCTCCACATTTAAAGTGAGGTCATTTTCCATCAAAATAATTATCAAAAGGTTACACACAATGGGTAGGTAGGTTAAAATTTAATATGTACTACATTCAGATAGGTAATCGTGAGAGTAAATAACTTTCAACTAGTTTAGAAATCACTCCGTCTGCTAATCTAACCAAAAAACACTTGATACAAGACATAAAAATAAAAACGCAATTCTTACAATTCAATATGCGTTAAGATAGGTACTCAGAAGCAGACCCATTCCCACTGGCAGCACCCGTTCACGAGCATGACGCATGGACCAGCCATCGCTTCGCTCAACCATATTTGAGGGAACGTAACGACCCGCCCCACACGACACCACCGCAGAAATGATTAAAGAGAGCATGACATACTTAGGCTACCCATCCTAAGGCACTGAATTGAAAACTAATATCCAAAAGCTTTTCATATGCCTTTACTTACAAAACTATAGACAAAAAAATACGAAAACATCGTGATAACGAAAGCCAAATAATCATTTTGGTCATTAGCAATAAAAAAGTGAGAAATCAAAACAAGGATTAGTTATTAATTCTATGTTTTGAGTAAGAAGTGCCATACTGATTGATAATCTTAAACAGAAAAAATATATATATGCGACGCCCTTAGTACAAGCAGACAGAAGCAGACCCATTCCCACAGGCAGCACCCGTTCACGAGCATGACGCATGAACCAGCCATCGTTTCGCTCAACCATATTTGAGGGAACGTAACGACCCGCCTCACACGACACCACCGCAGAAATGTTTAAAGTGAGCATGACATACTAAAGCTACCCGCATTAAGGCGTCGGGTCAAAAAGCTTACAATACATTTTAAGTAGGTAGGACAATTCTCCCAATTTTCACATAGAATAGAAAATCTACGACCAAGCTGTTTTATCAATTAAGTAATCTTTAACGGTATAGTATCCTTTTTTAAGAAGACAATTCTTTACATGAGTCTTAAAGTTTTCAAATGGTAAATCCAAAATATTACTTGGAATTTTATTATAAAACTTTATACCAAGACCTATGAAAGAACCACGGATTTTTTCTAATCTACACTGAGGCATTACAAGTTTGTCTTTATTTCTGGTGTTCCGATTGTGCCAATCACTATTTTTAATAATTAATATATTAAGTTACCGATTAGCATTTTCTTATTCCATGGCATTTTTAGTTGCGGATCACGTCAACGTGGATGTTAATGTGACAAGGTTCCAGCGCATTACCAATTGACGGGGATAATATTATCTATGGAGGAACTTACATGAAAATATAATATATATTTTACTTAATTTTAATCTCACAGCACGAAACAAAAGCTAACTTATTTAAGTATAATGAAAAAAACCGGCCAAGTGCGAGTCGGACTCGCGCACGAAGTGTTCCGTACCAAAAAACGGGAAAAAAATCTTGTTTGTTGTATGGGAGCCCCCCTTAAACATTTATTTTATTCTGTTTTTAGTATTTGTTGTTATAGCGGCAACAGAAATACATCATCTGTGAAAATTTCAACTGTCTAGCTATCCCGGTTTATGAGATACAGCCTGGTGACAGACAGACAGACAGACGGACAGCGGAGTCTTAGTAATAGGGTCCCGTTTTTACCCTTTGGATACGGAACCCTAAAAAGGTAGGTAAACCATAAAGTAGAGGAAAAAGGTTTGGTTTGTAACAACCTGCTTAGTTTTTTTGACGATTAAGTTTTTTGAAAATTTTCAAAACATTTCAGCCATTTCGAAAAATGTCACAAACGCGAGGTGTAGCTGGTTGTAGACAGACCTCGCGCAAGTTTATTTTATTTTTTCATTCTAGATGCGACAAGTCATACTCCTTTTAACTATCATACTCATAATGATTACGATCTCTACCTCATTATCATTAAAATGCAAAACTCGACGCAGTGAAGACTCAACGGACATTGAATATTGTATACCAATAAAAAAAATAAAACCAGGAGAGAATCAGTACACTTATTACTACCCTTATTATTATTATCCTTATTATTCCAGCTACTATTATTATTACCCTTATTATTATGGATACTATTATGGATAATTCTCTAATAAATATTTAAAAGAAACTTGTTTGTTAATTTCTCTCTATTTTTCCCTAACTATACCTACGTACGATCAGCGTTAATTTCCAATCTAGGTACATAGATTTAATGACTCTTTAATCAATTTTCTACTACAAGCGTGGAAGCAAGTCGCATTTTCAATCTGCGACTTACAAATTGGTACTACATGATACTAAAATCGGAATAATTTGAAATGCTATCAGAGTTTTACCAAATCATATGGTAAGAAATACTTAGAAAAGATAAAAATAGCCTCGAAGGATGCGGAATCTATGCTACAATGTAAGTACAGATATGATTATTTTCACATTTCGGATTTTCTATTAAGGACTAAATTACATTGCCACTTCTATTTTCTCATAATCGACTCTCTTCTAAAACGTGAGTCCCGATCGATACACAGCAGCAAGCTGAGTATTATGTCGAATTTGTCAAATTTAAACTTAACATTCACTAGGCACATTGATAACTTGATTGACTCCTGGGCTCTTGGAAACGATGGCGATGCTGGAGTTTAAGGCCGCCAATGCACCGAACACTCATACCACACGCACTTAAAGCTTTGTCCACAGAATTGTATCATTTTGGCGTATCAGATCACCGTATTTTTACCATACATCGCTAGTTTGGTTGGGCGTGCGTTGATATTACTTCAACGCACGCCCAACCAAACTAGCGATGTATGTTAAAGATACGGTGATCTGATACGCCAAAATGGACTAGTTTGGACAAAGCTTCAAGTGTGTAGATTAGCGCCTATAGATACATTTAGGATACACGGTGACCGCACTGGAAGGTGGGTCTTTAGGATATGAGCCTTGGTCCCATGGTCTTTGGTTGTATGCTCGCGCCTACGCTACATTCTAGTTAGTCGCCTGATTATATCGAGGCGCCTAGCGCGCAGTGCGGCCGATTGCGAATATTCGTGATGCGTTTTATTTCGATAAAAATCTATGATCTATGCGCTAATCATGGCACCTGTCTGCGTAGGCGATCTTAATTAATGTAAGTGATGCTGCAAAACTGCAATAAGACTCATTTCAATTAAGGGTGCATCGTGCGTCCACTAAGCCAATCAAGAATAATCATTACAGCTAGTGGAGGCTCGGTGTGCCCTTAACTCGTGCGTACGTGCGTAGTTAGACTCGCATGTATTCGCAGTAGAATTTATAGATTCGACGATAGTACGTAAAACAAAGGAACCAATCACAGGGCATTATTTTAACGCAGTGCGTTCGCATAGGCAAAGGTTGTTTGAGTATTGTTCTTGAACTGTTCGTATTAAACCTGTTCACTTCTTCTAAAAGCGGATTAACAAAGTAATATACAAGGTTATTTTTAGTTTATACAAAACCTCTCGTAGGGTTGATCTGACCATCAAATTGAACAACTTTTATTATGGACCGACCTTGAAATCGCGAAAAAAAAAATCTGCTGTTCCATACAAAAGTACAATCCTACTCCATCGAAATGTATAAAACAGCTGATTTTTTTCGCGATTTCAAGGTTGGTCCGGTAATGAAAGTTGTTCAGTTTGATGGTCTGATCAACCCAACGAGAGGTTTTGTATAAACTAAAAATAACCTTGTATAATAATAATAATACTTTATTTCGGAAAACAAACAGTTCCATATTCATTTAACATTCAATAATCATAATAATAATAATGTCAATTTAGAATAACTAAAAAATAAATTAAATCAAATAATATAAGATCAATAAAAAAAAAATTATAACTACATCAAAATAAAAATTAAATTAAATGAATTACAATTTAGTTTACCTTAATCAATACATTCGTCCAGTGGTGGCTAATAGGACACTCGTACCTACCTCCCACAGCTCTCAAGATGCTATTGCTGCTGCCGCACACTCGGTTCATTAATGAGGCTACTTTTTTGCGCGTTATTGCATAAAAATCATTAGTCCGCGCCTCAGCAAACATGCCGGACGCGCTGCAGCGCCACGGCAGCCCCAACAGCATCCTGAAAGCATTAATGTACTGCACACGTAGAGCGTTGTAGCAGGATTTTTGCTTACGTAAGTAAACCTATATTACAGTTACTACAGATCGTCGTTTGTTTCCTAATAATGGCCGCTACAGCAAATGGCCGGCCGCGGCACTACGGGCGTCGCTGCGGGCCGTGCTACCACGGCGCGCCCGTGGTGGCGGCGGCGCCGTGCTGTCGGCCCGCGCCCCAGCCCGTGGCCGTGCTCCCCACCTACTACGTCCAGCCGCAGCCGTATTACTCCGTATTACCCATTTACTATGGTTAAAAAATATGTGACAATACAGTAGACTAATAAAAAAGTGTTTTATTTCGTTGAAGTCTGATGAACGCTTCGTAATTCTTTAATAAGTTACATACACATACAACAATAATAATACATAAGTTCTATAGGGTATGCCGTGCTGTCGGCCCGCGCTTCAGCCCGTGGCCGTGCTCCCCACCTACTGCGACCAGCCGCAGCCCTATTACTCCGTATTACCCATTTACTATGGTTAAAAAATATATGACAATACAGTAGACTAATAAAAAAGTGTTTTATTTCGTTGAAGTCTGATGAACGCTTCGTAATTCTTTAATAAGTTACATACACATACAACAATAATAATACATAAGTTCTATAGGGTATGCCGTGCTGTCGGCCCGCGCTTCAGCCCGTGGCCGTGCTCCCCACCTACTGCGACCAGCCGCAGCCCTATTACTCCGTATTACCTATTTACTATGGTTAAAAAAATATGTGACAATACAGTAGAGTAGACTAAAAAAAAGTGTTTTATTTCGTTGAAGTCTGATGAACGAAGTAAAGATACTGGTTGGCGCCTCAAGATGGTGAGACTTATCTGATTGGTAAAATAAATAATGAGGGAACTCATTTTTCATTAACGCGATATGTTGACGGCGTAGCGTGGCGTTTTATCATTAAAAAAAATATTCTCGCTGAGTAAGTACGTTATTATCACACAATGACACCGAAAAAATGCTTCGTAATTTTTCAAGGCATTGAGAAAGAAATACTCAAGTTTGCGAATGGCGAGTAAAAGAAAAATTATACATATTAGACATACAATTAATAATACATAAACTCTGAAATTTTGATTGCGCAAACAACGTCAAAAATTCATACATACGACCGAAATATCGACGCATAAAACACCTATTTTCAAAATACCGAACATCCTAAATGTCGATATGCGATAGACCAAAACTTGAAAGATCGATTATCAAATGGCCGAAAGTTCGAAATCCCGAAAGTTTAAAACCCCGAAATTTAAAATGTCGATACTTATAACTTACTCTATCTACTAAACACATACATTTATGAAAGTAGGCGTTGCGGTTAATTTGTTTTACCCAAAAATGCTTGTAAAATGGTCATTATTATGACAAAATCCACCAATCGAGTTTGAAATAGTTTTTTTCTGGCGCTTCGCTCGCTCGGCTCGCGCGCTGAGTTCATGTCAACCTAACATGCTCGTCACTACGCTCCTCGCACCTGTCTCGTGACCTACGGTCTACGGTATCTAAGTCCCAGTATACTAGTTTAGACTCATTTCCAGCAGCTTTTGCTATTGGCTCCGTGCACGCTTTTAGCGCCACCTAGCGTGTTGCAACTTTGTTGGCTCTGACCTGACCGTTTTGACGTTTTGATATGTAATGGTGGCATTATGACAAAATGTTAAAAAATACTTTACATATTGTGTTATTAATGTAAATTTCAAAATTACTATGATTTGGGTGGACAAAGTGTTGTGAAATCATTTTTGGTCATTTAAATTAAATATGGCAAGTAAGATCTATTCAAAAAGTTTTATTTTGGTTATGTCAGGGTTTGTAACTTCTTTTGTAGTTGTAGATTTTGTAAAACAAGAGGATTAAGCTACTTTAATAATTTTACTAAGTGATAATAAACATATATAATTATTCCTGTATCGCTAGTAATCAATTAAATATCGTTTTCAAGCAGATTACAGAGCCTTCTTTATTTCTACTTTTTGCCACCATGAGCGCTGCGATCGATTATTATACCTTCGCACCCTCCCAATAAAGCATTTCAGGCAAAGCCCAAAGCCTTTTTTCATTATGAGAGCTTGTTGTTTTTGACTAATTCGTTATTGAGTAGTTTGGGGTACAGAACGTAGGTATATTAAGCCTCGGTTTTTTAAGCTTCGGAATTTAGTCTATTTAGGTAAAATGTTCTTTCGGAATTTTAAACTTTCGGCCAAACAACCATTCGGCCTTTCAATTTTCGGTCTTTCGTCCATAGGTCTTGTAAAATTCGGTCTTTTCTACTTCGGCATTGTAATGCATACCCATTCATGGTGTATCTGCTTACTTTAGAAGGACCTTGAAGTTCATACTCATCACCATTTTCACCCTTAAGTACAGTAAATAGAGTGTTTTACCAACGAACTAGGACATCTATTTTGTGACTCATTCTAAGTATAGTCAGAGCACAACAAAAGGTCAATTGTATCCTTTTAAGAGAGCTTCAAATGACTGCACAATTCAGTTGGCCTAAGTGGATTATGGATTATTGAGCAATATTTCACACAGCAGAATTATGAAGGTAAAACATTCGACGATCCTACAAGTAACTTATGAATCAATTATGGATCTTAATTTTAGTGCTTTTAGGTCGAAATTTATTGGAAGTTGACTAGCAGACATGTACTGATCAAATTCTAATTGATCTTTTTCTTTAAATTGAATTTCAGACATCAGCAAGTGCATGTATTAAATATAGAAAGCGTAACGTAATGTAATGTTTCATGTAGTTATGGGAAAATGATAGAAATTAAAAAATCGAAAATGTATATAAACAAAATATAATCTTGTTAATAAGTCAACAAACCATAGACATCACATTTTATACAGAAAATAGACTTTCGCTTACAAGAACCTCACTCCCCCGATGATGTTGACAGGTCTGCCTTTATACTTCTTCGAGATGTCGCTCTCAATCTGCAAACAAAAGTATAATGTTGGTGTAATACTTCTATATGTTATTCAGGGACTTCACTAAAGCCATGAAGGGTATAAGGCTGCGAATACACCTGCAAGAACTTCTGCGAGAACTTACACTGACAGCCTGTCACACAGTAGCTTTTAAACGCGTGACAAACTGCTGCAGTTAACACTTGTAAGCTACTGTCTGACAGGCTATGGGACACTTCTTGCAGAAATTTTCTTGCAGGTGGAAACCCGGCCTAAGACGTAGATTTAGCCACGATATAACAAGATATTTTTTTAAAGACGGCACGGTGACGATGATGGCGGCATTGGACAAACGGGCTAAAGCATTTTCCATATCGTATAATCCGAATCTTCTAATGCCATAAAAGTTTGACCATATAGAAGGTGATGATAAAGATTGTTCGCTTTAAGCTCTCGTTATAACGAATGGAATAGACCCAGTCAGCCAGCGCACGAGCCAGCGCACGAGGGATATCATGTGTCGGTCGAGATAGAGCTACGCGACAGAAAGGGAAGCGCATCGGAGGTGCTTATAATAATAGGCTCGCAGCGCTGTGCAATTTGAAATTGTGCTTTATTACCGTGCAGCGAGATGAGCTTATTATTTGATTGTCCTTGCGCGGAGGGGTTTCTGTACATTTAGTACTATTATATATTGTGTAGTGTAGGTAGACTCACATTAGCCTGCAGCAGCCGCGTGGCATTTATGGGTCTCATAAAGAGGTTCAAGGTCACCCAACGTGCAATGGAGAGAGCCATGCTCGGCGTTTCTCTGCGTGATCGAATCAGAAATGAGGAGATCCACAGGAGAACTAACGTAACCGACATCGCTCGAAGGATAGCTCAGGTGACGTGGCAGTGGGCGGGACACATAGCGGAAAGAACCGATGTTGGTTTGGGTGGGGCGGTTCTGGAATGGCTCGCGCGCACCGGACTCGGCTCCGTGGTAGACTCCCGACAAGATGGACCGACGACACAGAATAGATATAAGTACAACCGTACAGAAAAGACACTCTCCGCCCCGCCCCAGAATCAATTACCTCATCCCACCCCGCAAGTTCGTGTGACGAATCGTGTGCTCATTTAGTCGTGTTTGTATTTTGATATTCAAAGCAATGCGTCGTAACTTTTTAGTCGTGTTTGTTGTCAACTGTCGGTAACTTTTTTTTTGTAACCTGCTTAGCACAGCAATCTGTCATGGACATTTAGCTATTTTGTTGTTTGAACCATGTCTGGGTATTTGTTTCGTTGAGCAGGGGGAGTTGTCCATTGACTACTCTCACCATTCTTTGGGGAATCGATTTATAAGATTTGGAACACTATTCCTTCTCAGTCTTAAGTAAATGATACTTCCAGTACGTTAGTCCTGCAGCCAGAAGGTTAGCATGATTTGTTAATTTTTGTTGGTAGTTTAGACTACGTGCAGCGATTTCTTATTTCAGTGTTGCGCTTCAGGTCGTGCAGAATATATTTGTTGTGGATACATTTTGGGATGTTGAACATAGATCTAATAGCTTTAGTCTGAAACCTTTCCAGGATTTTTATGTTGCTATTGCTTGGCTGTTCCCCAGAGCTCTATTCCATAGGTCCAAACTGGTTTTAAAATAGTTTTGTAAACTGCCATTTTACTTTCGTGGTTTAACTGAGATTTTCTACGAATTAGCCAATACATAGATCGAAGCTTTGCGTCTAGTGCTTTTCTCTTGCTCCAGATATGTTTCTCCCATGTCATTCTCCTATCCAGGTGCATGCCAAGGTATTTTGCAGTAACATCATGAGGAATTTGTTTGCCGTTCAGTATAATCGGCGGACAGTCGCCTTTTCTAAGGGTGAAAGTAACGTGGACTGATTTACTTTAATTAGCCTTGATTCTCCATGTCTTCAGCCATTTTTCAATGTCAGTTATATGTTTTTGGAGATTTGCTGATGCAATTACTGGGTTGGCATTTACTGACATTATTGCAGTATCATCGGCGTATGTGGCAATAAAGGTTTTGTCAAGGACTGGGACATCAGCAGTGAAGATGAGGTAAAGTACAGGCCCTAAGATGCTTCCCTGGGGTACTTCTGAATTGATTTCGAATCCGAAGTGGCGTTGTTTAATTTAACCTCAAAGCATCTTTTGTCTAGGTAGCTTTTTAGTAAGAAGTAGAAGGAGTGAGGCAGGTGTTTTTTTTATCTTGAACAGGAGGCCGTCATGCCAGACTCTATCAAACGCCTGACTTATATCCAAAAATACAGCCGGGCAGTATTTCTTCTTCTCCAGTGTGTGGCCGATGGTATCTATCAGTCTGTGAACCTGTTCAATGGTTCCATGTTTTTGTCTGAATCCAAATTGGTGCCCAGGAAGAATAGAATTTAGGTGAGGTTACATCCTATTGAGAATGACTTTCTCAAACAATTTCCCGACCAGTGGAAGGAGACTAATTGCTCTGTATGACGAAACATCTTCTGGCTGTTTTCCAGGTTTGAGAATCATGACTACTTGAGCAAGTTTCCATTGAAATGGATAGTGGGAGAGTCTTAAGCATGCATTGAAGAGAATAACAAGGAACATTATGCCGCTTTTCGGAAGATTGCTTAGCAGCACCGAATCCAGTAGGTCGTACCCCGGAGCTTTATTGGATGGTAGCGATTTTATCTCTCTGCAGATTTCTTTAGGACTCACTGCTTTTAGTCGGAAACTTAACTGACTCGGTGACTGTAGATATTCAGCTATGTCGTAATCCTTGAGGTCGAAATCAGAATCAGAATCCTCGGGATCAGAACTAGGCAGTGGTGTAAAAACCTTTTCTAGGTGATCGGCAAATGCTATTGCTTTCTCTACATCAGACCTAGCCCAGCCTCCATCCTGTCTTCTCAGTGGTGAAATGTGGTATTTTGGTCACTCGAGAAGCTTGGTTGCGCGCCAAAGTGAGTAATTAGTATCCTTGTGTGCTGTGAGGTGAGACAGGTGACTTTGTAGGCTTCGGTTTTCATGTTCCATTATCAGGTCTTTTAGTTCTCTCGTTGCTTTGTTTAACTTAGCTTTATCGGAAGGATATCTAGTTTTATGCCATTCTCCTCTTAGTTTGCGGCGTTCACTGACTTTCCTGATTGTGTATCTTGGGTATTTTTTTGTTTCATTTTTGCTTTTTCATGAGTACGAGTGGATAGTGTGGCAGCCAGGTGTAAAATGCCGTTGAATTTTTCGATGCAGGTTTCAATATTATCGTTTGTCTTTAGTCTAACATTTAGGTCAATATTACTATGTATTATTTCTCTATATTGTGCCCAGTTTGTATATTTGTTGTAGATATTGGAAATTGGCTTAGAGACAATAGCTTGTTTATATAAGTTTAAGATAACTGGAGTATGATCTGATGACAAAGTCAAAGTCAAAGTCAAAGTCAAATAAGCTTTATTCAAATAAACTTAATTATTAAGTACTTTTGAATCGTCTATATTTTCCTACCACCCGTTCCAGACTTTTTTAGCTGACAAGAAGAACGGGCGCAAGAAACTTATCAGCTGTAACAGCCATAAGTAACGATATTTACAAACTTAATATATCGTTACCAAATAATTACAACAGGGTGACAGGATTATTGGCAACAACATAGACTTATTGTTATATTACCAGGCATCCGTCACTCGCCCATACCTACCGCGATAAGTACCTACAGCGCGCGACAACTCGGAGTTGCAAAATCAGTCAGGGTTGCCGCCGCGCTTGTGAGTACACGCGTGCGTTATTCTGTGCCTCTATGACGGTCAATCGATCATAATTTATTGCTCCCAGCACTGTACCGTACACTATTATAATTTATAAATAACTAGCGGCCGCCCGCGACTTCGTCTGCGTGGAAATATTTTTTGCTATCCCTCGGGAATAATATTTTTTTTCGGGATGAAAGGTATCCTATGTCCTTCTCTGTACCCCTAAGAACGTGTATGCAAAATTTCATGATGATCGGTTCAGTAGTTAAGACGTGAAGGCGTAACAAACAAACAAACGGACTTTCGCATTTATAATATTAGTAAGGATGGAGAATCGTAATACTAATAATTGTTGCGTGGACGGCTGTCGCAATAAACAGAAGGATCAAAGTTTTCATTTTTAGGGTTCCGTACCAAAATGGTAAAAAAGGAACCCTTATGGTGTGACTTGGTCTGTCTGTCACCGCTGGATATCTCGAGAACTACTAATGGTATCAACTTGAAATTCGGAATAGTTTTAGATGACATTTGCCCAACTATTTTGTAAATAAGAAATTAACAAAAAAATTAATATCTTTTTTACAACAGGGACTGAAAAGGGGTCTTAAAAATTTGAAGTGGAGCTACTAGGGCATGTGGAATATCATATCGACGCTTAAGAACCAAGACCATCTATCTACAAAAAGTCGACTTCACAGGAGACGAAAAATGGTTTTCTTTATTTTTCAAACAATTTCATTATAATTTTGTCCGAACATTTACAGGATTGGCATGAAAAAAAAGTTGAAATTAGGTTTTTACATGTATTTCAAGAGAGCTTCATTTGTTTTAAAATTACTGTAGATAGCTGGTATTAGTTAAAATTAGTTACTTAGGTGGTATTGGTATCTTCTCATAACTCCTTATTTGATGCGAATTTGAGGTTACTGATAAAAGGAAGCGATGCGTAAGTTAACCATAAAAAGAACTGCATTAAAAAGTAAAAATCACCAAAAGTGTAGATAGACGGTCTTGGTTCTTAAGCGTCGATATGATAGAACGCCGTTCGCACCTTGTCAATGATTTTTTCTTTTTGTTTTAGGCCACATAGTTTTCAACTTATGATGAAAAATATAAAAAAAATTAGCGTCTCCCCCCTTATCTCCGAAGTTTGCAAAGAGAAAAATTAGAAATCATTCTATGTGATAGCAGTTTATATCAAGATACACGAAAAATAAAACAATGTCTCAATATAGGTAGCACACTTTTTTAGAAATTATAAAATTTCAAAAAAAGTTAACATTAGTTCCACTATCGGTCAAGAGATGGCGCTGACAATCTTTATCTAATACTAGCGGCCGCCCGCGACTTCGTCTGCGTGGAAACTTTTTTTGCTATCCCTCAGGAACAATAATTTTTTTCGGGACAAAATGTAGTCTATGTCCTTCTCTATACCCATGACAACGTGTATGCAAAATTTCATGATGATCGGTTCAGTAGTTCAGACGTGAAGGCGTAACAAACAAACAAACAAACGGACTTTCGCATTTATAATATTAGTAAGGATAAAATAAAATAAAATAAGATAAAGCTGCAATACTAATTTGATAATTCTACTCTGCAGTGTGGTTTGATGGTGCAATTATGATGGTACGGAACCCTCGGTGCGCGAGTCCGACTCGATCTTGACCGGTTTATTCACTTTACCGAAAGATTCTAAAGTGTTTAAGAAAAATTTATATTTTGTTTATTTTTCTCGTAATTTTTATGAGTAGGTACATACCTATTTTTGATAAGTAGGCGTAACCTACTATAGGTAGGAAAGCGTGTAGTTATAGGTACTTATATTCAGAGGCGAGTCGTGACTATTTTTTCTCGATCAAATTTCCTAAGGTACCCACCTACCTAATTCTTTTTTTTTTTGGGCGAATTATACCTACTTAACTAAATACTTACATTTCTGGATTTAAGGATTCCGTAACCGGCAACATTATGGTGGCGGTGGCATAAAGACTGCCTCAAATTTAACACATAGTCTAATGTGGCGTTAACTGTACATCTAGCCTAGGTTTATTTGAAACGTAATTTTTTCACATTCAAGTAGGTAGGTACACATTATAAACACAAAACGTGTAATAAAGTATTTAATCCTTCAAGCACAGAAAATGAGACAATAGATTTTCCATTGTTGTGTTGTGCGGCCCGATGGGGCCGCTCGAGCGTTGAAGGATTAGAAGAAGACAACCCTAAAGTTGTTAGAAGAGCTAAGAGCTACGCGATAGAAAGAGAGGCAACCTGTAGGTGAATATAACTGTAGGCAAGGAAGCGGTGTGCGACCTGAATTGCACTTTATTGTGTCTGAGCAAGAGTCGCTATTTATTTAAATGACCATGCGGAGTGAATTTTCTGTACTTTGTACTATTATGTATTCTGTGATATTACTTCAACAAAGTACTTATAGTAGCAAGTTATGTGTTACATCATTTCCACGCATTTTGATCTTTAAGATAATCGTCTACTTTATAATAACCTTTACCCATGAGCGTTTTTTTAACATGGTTTTTAAATTCATGCAAAGGAAGATCAATCACTTGTTGTGGAACTTTATTAATAAAGGCTATGCCTTTCCCCATAAATGAACCTCTAGTTTTTGCAAGCCTAAATCTTGGAACGGCAAGTTTATCTTTATTTCTTGTATTAAACTGGTGAATATTGCTGTTCTTAGCAAATGAATCATAGTGTTTCCTTACATAAACTAAATTTTCATAAATGTATTGGCCTGCCAAAGTTAAAATATTTATTTCTTTGAACAATTCTCTCAAGGTATCTCTTCGCCGTAGATTGTATATGGCGCGAACAGCTCTTTTTTGGAGTACAAAAATATTTTCAATACTGGCAGCTGAGCCCCACAATAGCAGTCCATATGACATTACACTATGAAAATAACTAAAGTATACTAACCTTGCCGTTTCAATATCAGTTAAAAGCCTTATTTTCTTAACAGCGAATGCCGCTGAACTAAGTCTACTTGACAAGGCCTCAATATGTGGATCCCATTGCAGTCGAGAATCTAGTGTGATACCTAGAAATTTTGTACTCTCAATAAACTCGACTTCATCGTCATTCAAATTAATATTTAATTTTGTCTGCTCAACATTAGGTAATGAGAATTTAACACATTTAGTTTTTTTGGGGTTAAGTGCTAAATTATTACTATTAAACCAGTATGAAACTTTAGAGAGGGCACTATTTACTTCGTCCGAACAGTTATTACCTCTGTATACTTTGAAAACTAAAGAAGTATCATCCGCAAATAGTACTGTCTCACATAAATTATTCGCGTAGTTGGGAAGGTCATTTATATAAATTAGAAACAACAATGGGCCCAATATTGATCCCTGTGGCACACCCATATTGATGGGGGCTCCGGTAGATTCAGTTCTATTAATCACTACTTTCTGAGTTCTATTGTACAAATACGATTTCATAAGACTAACTGATTTAGCAGAGACACCATAATGTTCTAGCTTCTTTAATAGTGTTTGATGATCAACACAATCGAATGCCTTAGAAAGGTCACAGAAAATGCCAATTACATCTTGCTTTTCTTCCCAAGCGTCAAGAATATGTTTGAGAAGTGCAATTCCAGCATCAGTAGTACTTTTACCCTTGGAAAATCCAAACTGATTTTTATGAAGTATATTATTGTATGTGAAGTAATCTAATAATTGGGAATATATAATTTTTTCAAATATTTTACTAAGTGCTGGTAGTATAGATATTGGCCTAAAGTTAGCTGGGTCACTTTTATCCCCAGATTTAAAAAGAGGAATCAATTTACTATTTTTCATTAGATCAGGAAAGACCCCTTCGTCAATACATTTGTTAAAAATAAAAGCCAAGTAAGGGGCTAGTATATCAATTATTGATTTAATAATGCTTGTTGACATGCCCCAGACAGATCTTCACATTCTTCGATCTTTAAATATTTTCACCCAAGGTTCTTTGAAACAAAGAAGTCTAGGAGATCTAGTTTTTTATTGGGGTCCGTTGGCCAGTATGTTGGTTTTCCCTGCGAGATGCATTCGAGATTGAGATCCAAAGTGGCTTTATATAGCTGCCTACCCCTTGGGTTGAACACCCTTGAGTCCCAGAATGTGTGTTTGGAGTTCCAGTCTCCACCGCAGAGGAATACTGGGCCCAGTTTATTGCAGAATAGCTTGAATTCTTCTGCCTCAATTTTGTGTCCAGATGGGCAATAGATAGCAGAGAATGTCGTGTCAATATTTTTGTGATGTATTTTAATAGACTGTCGTCAACTGTCAATTATTTTGATATTCAAAGCAATGCGTCGTAACTTTATTTACCAAAAAGTTCGAATTATGAATTGAACGCGGCTCATACCGTACAAACTACACGATAGCTCTAGACTTACACACACAGTTGCGCGTGTACAAAACGTCATCTGACGTCATCTGTTCATAATGGCGCGGTTGTATGGAGTGTCCGGGGTGTGTCGACGATCTGGTGCGCGGTCGCGGTGCGCCGCTGGATGCGGGCAGCGCAGGACTGATCGTCGTGGAGATCCTTGGGGGAGGCCTATACCCAGCATTTGGTGTCGTGCGACTGATATGATGTCATTGTGTGGTGTGGATAGACTCACATTAGCCTGCAGCAGGCGCGTGGCGTCGACGAGGCGCGCGAGCAGCGGGCGCGCGTGCGCCGCGCGGGCGCCGGCCGCCGCGCGTTTGTCCGCCGCGCGCGCCGCCAGCCGGGACAACTTATCGCATAGGGACAACTTCTGCTTTAGCTGAGCCGTTAGCACGTCTACGTATCTGTATACCAAGGGGAAATTTTATGTTATTTTGGTTGAAGAAGAAGAAGAAAGAAGAAAAACATTTATTAACAACACACATACAGTAGAGTTAAGAAAAGAAAGAAATATACAATAAATTAACACGTTACAAATAATATGAGGTACAGGTACAGTACATTACATTTAAACAAAAACTTTGCAGTTAATGGGCCCCGTAAAAAACTTCTGAGTCTTCTTAGATGGTCAGAATAACTCAGAAGCACTGTTATTCTGCCGGGGCTAAAAACAGTAAGCGGTCAGGTCAGACACAACACAACACACACAGAGGAAAATAAAGAAAAAAATCATAAAAACGTAATGGTTGAAATTCATTTGAAACGTGAATTAAGTTTTGAAACCTAAATGTAAAATACTTCGATTGATCGATCGTATAATAGCAACGTCGAATATTCACGCTCATGCGCGCGAAGCGCTCATGGCGGAACTTGAGAGAGTACTCGATCACATTTGTTAAGCAACACTCGATTCTGCCAAGTTTCGGATGGGTAACCGTTAAGTGGTATTACAACTGAGCGCTTCCGTGATTCGGAAGGCACGTTAAACCGTCGATCTCGGCTGTTGTCATCTGATAACAGTCGTTAAGCCAAGTTAAAAGCCGCCTTACAGGCGGCTTAATAAACTCTAACACCAGAGGTGGCCAATATTCCTCATTCGATAAGAAGAAGAAGAACGTCGAATATTCGAAAGTAAATACCTGACGAGTGCAGGTGCAGGCGGTTGAGCTTGAGCGTGAGGCGTCTAGCATGCCGGTTAGTGACGTCACCTCTGTAGGTAGTGCTGGACGGCTGTGACGTCAGTATACAGACCTGGGTGAGTGCTTGACGCGATGCAGGTGGTTGAGCTCGGGCGTGAGGCGCGCGGCGGCGGCGTGCACAGAGTCCAGCATGCCAGTTAGAGATGCGGCACTTTCTGTTGGTAACTGCTGGATTAGCGAGAACGTGCCGCTCTCTGAGGTGTTGGTTTCGTATAGACGCATCTTCAGGAATGACTCCAGCTGGAAATGACACGTAAAGATTTTCATATAGGAACAAATACAAAGATTAACACCTTTGCAACGCCTTTAACTTTTGCACAAACTGTTATTTTTATACCAACAGTTTTCAAATCAAAAAACCTCATCAATATCTATCCATTTGCTTGAGAGCTACGATACCACAGACAGACAAAAACACACACGTTAAACTTATAGACCCCTCTTTTTGCATCGGCGGCGGCGGTTAAAAAAGCAACAGGCGCTCGGCAGGCGTCGAGCGCTCTTTTCGACTGATTTTCGTTCGACATATGGCTCAAAACAAACGAAAATCAGTAGAAAGGAGCGCTCGACGCCAGTCGAGTGATTCAAAAATAGGGCCCTCGATATTCATTTCCTTTTACTAATTAAAACTACGAAATATCCACACAAAAAAAAACTAGAAGCGTTTAAGAGACTGGTGAATTTTATATTTTTGCTGTTATGTGTGATAGGGGAAAAGTTAGTTTTCAAATTAAATTCCGGCTCACCTCAACGAGCTGGTCGATAAACTGATTCCTAGTGGAGGGGTTGTCCAGTAGAGTGAGCGCGTCTTTCCCGCGCGCCACTCCGCCTCCTATGCCCTGCTCTTCCACCACTATACCAGATTCGTCTAGGGACACGTTTGATATATCCACTGATACATCCTGGAAAGAAATAGCACAGTATGTATACTGCGGTACGCCAGTTACATACTATGGGCACATAATAACTAATAGTGTACAGAAGCAGCAATCCACAAAGTCATTTAAATAAAAAGCGACTTTTGCTACGACACAATAAAGTGCAATTCAGGTCGCGCAGCGCTAATGGCCTACAGTTATATTCACCTAGTAGTTGCCTCTCTTTCTATCGCGTGCTACCTTTTCTGATGGCGCAACGTTAGGGTTGTCTTCGTATAAATGAACTATCATAATGTGAAAAACGACAATTGTTAATTGGTTTTTTGATTTTGACATCCATGCACGGCACAGTAAGTAATGTCAATTCGACATTGTTACTATGATAAAGAGACAATACCTACGCAGGCAGTAAGATGCCGCGCGACTACACAGGCGGGCGTGTGGCGCCCCTCTGCTCACTTGTTCGTTTGAACGAACGGCTAGCGGTAGCTGCTTATCGCGCGATTTTGAGCGAGTGAAAGAGGCTTGCCATGGGTCACGTCACAACATATGTTCAGTTCGTGCAGGGGCGATACGCGCGCACGTATTTTGTTACTAACTGGTTTTGCGACGCTGTTGCCCATGGTACGCAGACGGTATAGGCCGGCGTCCACTAGCTGCACCGAGCGAGCCGAATCGAATCCCATTAAATTACTTGCTATTCAATGGACTTTATTTATTTTAATGGCGGACTAATTGCCATTAGGCATTCTCTAAGGGTGGGTATCCAACCCACTTAGGTTCGCGAACTCCGCGAACCTACACCAACATTTTTTTTTTACCCTGTGTACAACCGCTGTGTGCTTATGTACGTGTGCGAACACGTATGCGAACCTGGTTCGCACACTTACACTATTAGCAAAGTCACAGAATACAAAATACAAAGTGAAAAAAACTACTGCGCTCAGTTCCATGTTCGCAGAGGTTCGCGATCATAAGTGAGTGAGTACTACCCACTTAGTTACTCAACTGGTAAGGGTGTAAACTTTAGAACTGCGTCGATTACCCGCGCCGTGGCACGCCAAGTAACGAATAAAAACCGGCCAAGTGCGTGTCGGGCCACGCGCAGTAGGGTTCCGTAGGTACATTATACCATACAATATTTTAATACCGCTATCATTTTTCGTCTGAAAAAATAACTTTGTTTTTCACAGTGTTTGTATGAATGACAAAGTTATATTTGCGGTTTTGGAAAATGTGCTATATCTCAAAAACTAATTACTGTATCTCGTTCAAACCAATTTTCGTTGAAAGTGTTTGTTAAGATCTATAACTTATATTTTTTTTAGATTTTTCACCCTCTTACTTTAAAAGTTAAAGGGGGGGGACACACATTTTACCACTTTGGCGGCATATATCTTTCAAACGGTTAACTTTGAAAAAAAAATAGTCTAAGAAACCTCAATGTCATTTTTAAAGACCTATCTATAGACACCCCACAAGTATTGGTTTGATGAAAAAAAATATTTTCAGTTTCAGTTCCATGTATGGGGAGCCCCCCTTAATTTTTTTATTTTTTTATTTTTGTGTAAAAATCGTAAAGCGGTTCACAGAATACACCTGCCAACCAAGTTTCAACTATGTAGTCCTAATACTTTTGGAATAAAGTGGCTGTGACATACGGACGGACAGACAGACAGACAGACAGACAGACCGTTCCGTTTTTTGCCATTTTGGCTACGGAACCCTAATAAAAAGGAATATGACTTGATTCGGAGCGTTTATGCCACGCATTTGTTCCGTAAATTTTGGCACAAAATTATCAACAGTATTTTTAGGGTATAAATGTTAACAAACATCCAATTCCAATTCATAATATCGAAACCTCGAAACCTTAAACACTAGAGAGAATATCAATGAGCATGACATAACTATGAGAATAAAAATTCTACTAGAATGTCATTAATACAGACAAGTAAACCTTCGAGGTAAACAAAAGATTTTGTAAATCATGCTTGAATGTAGAGCTGTGTTGTTTATTCTAAAACTTACAATATCTCCAACATTGTCTATGTTTCCCCAATCGATCTCGGCTCCAGTGTCACCATCGCCGAAGTCGATCTGACCTGCCGCCGTGTCTATAGCACCAAAGTCAATGGCTGCATCCCCAAAATCTATCTGTAAATGCATCTTTCTGATTAAAATATATTATTATACATCGATAAAAGTGAAAGTGAAATAGCAGATCCTATCTTGACTTGATATTTATCTTAGGTACTTAAAATAATAGTTTTCTACATTTTCAGTAATGTAATAAATAAACAACATATAAGGTTATTGTCCAATAACCAAAACACAAAGTTATACTTTATGGCAACGACTTAACTGACAGGACTAAACCTAATTTTAGCATTCAGTTCTTGTCTTTTCGATACAGAAAGATGGACAACAAAATTTAGTTTAGTCTTGTCAATTTATAACTAAATTGACAGGACTTAACACTAAGCCCCATCTTACACGGCGCGACTGAAAATAAACTGGTTGCAAACTCTAATCATCAACGAGTTTCGAAATAGTCACAGCACTAGTTTTTCAATGGCGGTTCGTACACGACGCTACCAATCACAAACTGGTTGGTAACGCATCAGTAACGCGTTGGCAATTAATCAATGGCGACCGGTCATGCTGGTCGCGCGCGACTGATTAGTAACCGAAACTGGAAACTCTGTTGCAGTTCAGTGAAAATGAATGACTATTAGTAAATATACAATTCGTCTAAGAAGTGAAAAAGCATTCGTGTTTGTATAATTACACATTAAAAGAGTATTCGCGTTGGGATGTGACCGAGAAAGCTTGGAGTGAAGTGGGATGTAGTCTGGTGTAGTATAGAAGTAATAACTCCTCACCGCTCGAATCGCTAGCCATTTCAATATTATTCCGAAACAACACACACACCGCGTTTCGTGTAGGTTTCAATAAAATTTGGTAGTGCCGTGTACGAATCTCAGTCACTAACCAGTTTGTAACTGAAGTTACTAACTGGTTTTGGTCAGGTTTCAGTAGCGCCGTGTAAGATTAAGTCGTTTAGTCAAAACGACTTAACAGTTGTTGCCAACTGAACCAACACCAATATTATTTTCTTTACCTGATCACCGGCTGCCTGCTCTTCATCATCAAACTCAATATGGATAGGGTCAGGTTCCACGCCCAAGGGTGCCTCCCCGTAGCTCCATTCATACACGGTAGTGTTGCCATTCTCAACAACATACTGCAATAATGGCAACACCTCTGTGGCTCTATCACCTAATACATACTTTGTGAATGCTGAATACAGTTCAATAGCTGGCAGCAGAGGTTTTAATGATTTTCCTATCTGCAAATAAAAAAGAAAGATATTTAGAGCTAGTAAGTTCCACAAGTTCTGGATTGCACTATCTTCTGGTTTTATTTGAAAATGGTGTGCTTTCAGATTCACTGTAAATCACAGTAGATTTTTACTGTATTTTTTGTATATCTGTATCATCTACTACTCTACTGTAATTAATTAATAGGGAATTTTCATACTTTCATATCAGGGTTCGAAATTGGTTGCAGTGTCAAAAATACTGATTTTACTGACTGTAAGACTCAAAAATACTGACCAATTACTGACTTTATCGACGTATTACTGACTTGATTTCTATGCTTAAATGTGTATTAGTGAGTATAAAAAGAGGGGTTTAAGACAGACTTTGATAGATTTAACAATAATTTATTGAGATTTTAGCATTTACAATGTTATTTTTATATATAATTCTAAAGTACTAGAAAAAATCGACCTGCCATTAAATGATTCTCTTATACAGGCAATAAATAGCCTTATAAAGCCGAATATGTTAGATAAGGTACCATGCATACAACACACAAACCTGGAAAATTATTATGACCAGATAAAATCGCCACTTTTGAAAAAAAAAGTTTTTTCTTTATGATGAATAAATACACTGAATAGTGGCAACCCTAGACCAATTTTTTTTGTCAGCTTCATCTATTAAACTTGCCTGCTTTTTGTAATAAACGCGTAATAATTAGCGCGATTTTTAGTCAATTTCATCCACAAATCTTGTACTTCTTGCCTGTTTATAGTAAAAAAACGGCCCGCGATTTTTAGTCAGTTTCATCAAGTAATCTTGTACTCTTGCCTGTCTATAGTAAAAAAACGGCCGCGCAGCGCGATTGTTAGTGAGGTTCCTTCACTAATACACGCTGAAATTTTAATCATTTGGTTCCCGCCGTGTGGTGGTTTTATTTATTTATTAAGGTCGAGTAGGTACTGCACTTTTGTATGGAACAGCTGATTTTTTTTTGCGAGCAGGAGAGTTGGCCCCATAGTAAAAGTTGCTTATAATCATGAGTGGAACCGCCCCACAGCGGGAACCAAATGATTAAAATTTCAGCGTGTATAGTACTCTTGTCTATCTATAGTAAAAACAAAAGACCGCGCAGCGCTATTTTTAGTCAGTTTCATCCACAAATTCTCAGACCAAATAAAAAAGTAAAGACAGTCTTCTGACAAAGCGGTGAGGCATGTAAAACTACGCCTTGGCTGTGTACATACACAGTATACGCACACACATGTATCGAAACTACGCTTTGGCTTTCGTTCGTCATTGGGCGTTCCATAGTGCAGCGGTTCCCGAATAGGGTTCCGCGGAACCCTGGGGTTCCGTGAGAGGCTCTCAGGGGTTCCGCGAAAATTCAAGAGCTTATAAAGTCAAGATCCTACTTATCTTTTTGTTCTAACTAAATTAATATTTTATATAGACATATGTCTTGTTTGGAATTCATTAATATAAAAATGACGCGGATCTAACGAGATAGGCCCGTAGCAATACACAATATGCATGGAATGGAAACAGTAAAAAAAAATACCTAAAACATTAAATCAAAAGTCTCTTTTTTCCCTTTACCTAGGTACCTAGTTATACTTTCTTTTATTACACTCTTACTTTGCTGACCGCCCGTTTGTTTTCATTGATTTTGAGTATTTTAATTACAAACATTCACATACATTCAACATGTCTGGGTAAATTGTAAATGAAGGATTTACCAGTTACCAAACTCTTACTGCTAGTTTTAATGATTTCAACGTACATTTAGAAAATAGACCCAAAAACTGGCCAACAGACCCTAAGAAGACACCCGACCTCCTAGATTTTTTTGTAGCTGGAGGAATCTCAGAATTGTACATCAAAGTGGAATCATGTTTTGATGGTTCCTCTGACCACACTTCGGCGATTTGCAACCTGAGTGCCACAGTCATTTACAGAGAACCTCGAGAAACTCTTTACAACAGCCGGACCGATTGGGAAGCTTTTAGAGAGTATATCAATGAGAAGGCCTGTCTAGACATCTCCCTTAAAACTGCAGAAGAAGTTGAAAATGCTGCTTGCTATCTGACCAACTTAATACAAACTGCTGCATGGCTGTCCACACCTAATAAAGAAACCAATATTCAGGACAAATGGACATGGACATGGACAATGGACCCCATGGACATTCGAAATAAAATAACTGAAAAAAGAAGATTAAGGCGACAATGGCATACCAGTAGGAATATGCAAGATAAGCGAGCCCTAAACAAGGCTCAAAAGGATTTAAAAGAAATGCTCAAAGAAAATGAAATCGCAGCACTTCAAGCTCAACTCAAACTCCTATCACCACACAATGCAGAAGATTACTCACTGTGGAAGATGACGAAAAATCTCAAAAGATCTAAAAAACATGTCCCAGCTTTGAAACAACCTATAAGTGATTGGTCCTGAAGTTCTGAGGATAAAGTTGAATTGTTTGCAAATTATATCGAGGGAGTATTTCAACCGAATGAAGCCAACATGACGCAAAAAGAAGATGACATTGATGCTGTTATTAACAGCGACCAGCAGATGTCTTTACCGTTAGAGTTGGTAAAGCCTAGAGAAGTATAGAAACAAATTACACAGTTAAAATCTAAAAAGGCTCCCGGATTTGATCTCATAACTGCTGAAGTCCTAAAGCAGTTACCAAGAAAAGGAATCGTCTTAATAACAATTGTATTTAATTCAATGTTGCAACTGCAGTATTTCCCACTAGTATGGAAAGTTTCCGTTATTAATATGATTGCGAAGCCAGGAAAACCTGCCACGGAGGTATCCTCTTATAGACCTATTAGTCTTCTTCCAGTCCTGTCAAAGTTGTTTGAGAAACTTTTGTTAAAACGCTTACTACCAATACTAGAAGACCAAAGGTGTTACCAGACCATCAATTTGGTTTCCGAGCACATCATGGTACAACAGAACAAATCCACCGAGTTGCCCACACTATTAGACAGACAATGGAAAGAAAGGAGTATTGCTCTGCAGTATTTCTTGATGTGCAGCAAGCATTTGACCGGGTGTGGCATAAGGGTTTGTTATATAAACTCAAGCTCTGCCTGCCAAATACAGCTTACATGCTTCTAAAATCATATCTCGAAGATCGACTATTTCAAGTAAGAGTGGATGATAGTATATCTAACCTTAGAGAAATTAAAGCGGGTGTTCCTCAAGGTTCGGTGTTGGGACCTGTCCTGTATACGGTATACACTTCTGACCTACCCACCTCAGACGATGTAGTGACGGCAACATATGCGGACGATAGAGCCTTGCTTTCGTGCAGTGCCGACCCTAACACAGCTTCAAATAATCTCCAAGAGCACCTAAACACCATAGATAACTGGTTCAAAAAATGGAGAGTAAAAGCTAGTGCTACTAAGTCTACCCATATAACATTTACTTTAAAGAAACAAGACTGCCCTCCAGTTAAACTTGATGGTACTATCTTACCTCACCAAACAACAGTTAAGTACTTGGGAATGTATCTGGACAGAAGATTAACATGGAGAGATCACATAAAAGCAGCTAAAAGAGATCAAGCAAATAGGAAACTGAAAGAAATGAACTGGCTTGTCGGAAGACAATCAGCTCTGAGCTTGGAGAATAAGGTTCTTATTTACAAAGCCATAATCAAGCCTATATGGACGTACGGAATGCAACCCCAGAGTTGCATACGCTCTGCAAGTCACTCCAACATAGAAATACTTCAACGATTTCAAAATGCAGCCCTTAAAATTCTATGCAATGCACCTTGGTTCACGAAAAATGTAGAAGTACACGAATACCTAGAGATACCATACATCAAAGAGGAAATAAGCAAATCATGTGAAAACTACGTCCAACGACTTAGAACCCATAAAAACCAACTAGCTACAGCCCTACTTGACACCAGCCAAACCATAAAGCGACTGAAGAGAACACCACTGGCCACCATTTGACTGGGGTCATCTTTATGTGGAGGACATCATGTCGCTGGATGTGAAGTCCTAAAATTCCTGATTGCAACCAATTTGATTATGGCCTAAAGGCTGATCGCAGATAGAGAAAGGAGAAAAAAAAAAAAATTGACACTGACAGGTGTGGATGTGCTCATAGAGAATGTATAAAAGAATAATTCTCTCCTGTGGCGGGCGGTAATGTGCCAGAAATGTGATTTTACTGATAATGTGTGAAACATGCTTAATAAAATTTTAACCTTATCGTATATCTCTGGTAGCTCTCGTAACCTGTCCACAAGCTCTCTCTTAATTTTCTCTCCTTGAATACCGAGTTGTTTACATTGATGCAGAAACTCAGATTTGCATGAAGCCTCATTCTTGAGATAATCAGTGTGTTTCTTCTCACATTCCTGGAATCAATATAATTTATTATATTACAATTATTCAGACAAAGTAATATAAAAAATTTACTTCTAGCACGGTTTCTCTCCGTGCTTAAACTTTTATATTAACCTACTGCTTATAGTTGGCTCAGTCGAGTCACAAGGGATGTCATGTGTTGGTTGAGACAGAGATATGCGACAGAAAGAGAAGCGTTTTAGAGGTACTTATAATAATAGGCATGCAGCGCTGTGCAATTTGAAATTGTACCTTATTGCCGTGCGGCAAGAGTAACTTAACAATATCAAATGGTACAACAAATGGCAAAACAACAATGAGCGGATAAACATGTCCACTTGCAGATGGGCTTATGTAGGTACCTACATTTAGTACTATTATATATTCTGTGCTTGTAGGTAACTAAAACAATTTAATAATTATGCAAGCATTAAATAAATAATATAAAGCTTACACTTTGCAACTGTTCTTCCTTTGCAATTTGCTTCTTGAGTCCAGGTATTTCATAACTAATATTTCTAACCAACATTTGAGCTGCCTCCGCCAAATATAAGTTTTCTTTCTCATATCTCTTGACTACATCCTGCCAGTCTTTCATCCTTTGAGAACCATATCGACCAAAGAGATTTTTAGTATCAGCTTCTGTCTCTTTGAGAATTTCAATAATTTTCAAGCAGTGAAAGTAATTAATGTAACTGCCAGATAGCAACGATGCGATATCGTCGTGCGCAGGCATATCTTGTATTGCATTGTTTATTTTTTCCCTTACAGCTAAAATGTTCTTTTGCCATTCTTTATTTACGTGTCGACGACTCACAAGCCAGTCCTGTAGCTTTCCTATATTAATATCGATGGGAATATTGCTGTCCTACAAAGAAGTTCGAGCATTTGAAACAATGGATATAAAAAAGTAAATAACAAAAAAATATTATTATTGCGTACTCACATCCATAGTTGAGTTAGGCTAAGAAAATAAACACAGAAAATTGATACAGTATTGAAAAAAAAACTGTTGGTTTGTTTTCCTGAATGAAATTGAATTTCAAGTTTCAATTTATTCAACTTTTTGACGTGCGTGTGACGTGACATGAATGTGACAGCACAGACAGACTCAAGACTGACAGACACAGACGACAGATAGTGATGGGCGTAATCGATTATAAATAATCGATTATCTTAATAATCGACTATAATCGATTGTGATTTTCGTGATCGATTTTGTAAACGATTATGAAAAATAATCGATATTTTTTTTTACACCATTAAAATTTTGAAAAGACCTTTATGTGACGGCTACACGCATGGTAAATACAGTACATTTAACCATGGAAAGTAAAATATTGAACCTTTCATATCATACACAAATTACTTTCCATGGTTAAAATTTACTCAGAATTTTTACCATGGAAAGTAAAACAAAAAAACATTTTTATGTGGGGCTTGGTACTTTATTCAGCAAATTCTTATCTGCGTGTTGCAGACCCGCGCAAAATTACTTTTATTTTATTAAAAATCGTATGATGAACATTTTATCAAGCATTAATTCGATATCGTATCTAATCCACGTATTTATCGTCAGTTCTGTTATTCATGTGTGTGATTCACTGTCAGTGCGGTCAGTTGTTTTACTGCGTTGTTTTGGTGTGTGTATTGCTTCTAAATTTTAGCAAGCCATGTAAAATATCAGCTTACCAGACGTAGAGCCCAAGTCATAAAATATTGATTCCCAAATACCAGCCCTAAACATGGTCCCCATGATGCAGATGTCCTGCTTAATTTTATTTACTTTAGGTACAAATAAAATACATCAATTCAACAATAATATACCAACTAAGTTTTCCCAGAAAACATCAGTTTATTGTTGAACTGAATAGGTAATGAGGGCTTTTCAAAGTGAAAACATTTAAACAATAAAAATAGTGACTATTTGCGTTACTAGATGGCGTTGATGGACAGAAAAAATCAAGACAGATAGTGTCAAAATTGGCTTATAAAATAAATGGCCAGTACCAAAGAAGAAAGTAAGCGCTTGCTGGCTGACATCTGCCCAAAGAAAAACATTTTAGGTTTACATCTGTCTGCTTGCCTACCTAAGTATGTCTTCGAAGGTTATTAAAAAAATACATTACACATAAATTTTTATCAACGCCATCTATCGAGCCTACAGCTTTTTGTCATTTTGAAATGCCCTTATTGCAAAATATACGTTTTTTAAAGTAATCGATTATTTAAAAATTGCATAATCGATTAATCGTTTATCGAAATAATCGAATCGATACATCACTAACGACAGACAACTAAATTTGCCAACCATGTTGCCAACACACCAGTGTTGCCAACTAGATATTTTGAATTCCGTTAAGAAAGTTGGTATTTTCCGTCTATAATCCGTCAGAATGTTTTTTTTGCCATTAATGAAATCCGTCAAATAAAGTACAGGGAGCTAATTGTCTAATTTTAAAAATCTATCGCAATCGCTTTCGTTTGACAGATAGATGTGACACATTGCTGCATTTCTTTGATAAATTTTTATTTGTGCCAAAAAGAAACTTCATTGGATTACATCCTGAAAGCGATTGCGATAGATTTTGAAGTTAGACAATAGAAAGGCTGATCACATCATCAGCATGCCTTACCTTTTTTTCGAGTAAAAATGTATTTTTACTGTGGTATTGACCATATTTACTGCACTTTTTTTCCTTTTGATTTTACCCCATTCATCACGCTGAAAATGTCGTGCCTAACCGATCCTAATCCGTTAAATAATGATTACACACATTTTACCACTTTGGAAGTATATATCTTTCTGTAGATCTTAATAGTACAGTAGCCCGTAGAACATTTAAATCACCAAAAAGGTTACCGTTTACCGTTGTGATAAAGTTATTTATTACGAAATTATAGATACTTTAACCCAAGTTTTACAGATCGCAACCCGCCGTAACCTATATTTGTATATCTCCAAAAATTATATTTTTTTATTTTTTAAGATTTACCACATGGTTTAGCTATTGTCGTGTTCTACAGCTTTGTTTGATTGCCACTGATAATAGTAAGACTATGGAAAGTGATCATACACAGATTTAAGACCAGATAAAGTCCAACCATTTTCATCAGGTCTTAAATCTGTGTATGGCTACTTTTTATAGTCTTACTTTTATCTGTAGCAGTCAAACCAAGCTGTAGAACACGACAATAGCTAAACTATGTGGTAACCCTCGAAAAATAAAAAATATCAATTTTGGAGATACACAAATATAGGTTACGGCGGGTTACGTTCTTTAAAACTTGGGTTAAAGTATCTATAATTTCGTAATAAATAACTATATCACAACGGCAAACGGTAACCTTTTTGGTGATTTAAATGTTCTACGGGCTACTGTACTATAATATACACTTTCAACGAAAATTGGTTTGAACTTTAAACAAGATTTTTTCTTTTATTTTTTTTTTTTTATATACTTAACTTGTTATTGTTAGGCACAGTAACAATCAATTAGTAATTATCTTAATGAGCAAAAAGACTTATTATTATAACACATTGCAAATACTTACTTACAAATAAAATTAACAAACAAAAAGCGAGAAACTTCAAAAAACCTGAAACAAAAACAGCTTCAAAATTAAATACCTTTAAAAAAGCGGGAAATAATATTCAAATCATTAGTTACGCATAACATTTAACATTAGAAGCCGGAAGCCACTGGATGTGGGAAGCGCAGGACCGATCGTCGTGGAAATCCTTGGGGGAGGCCTATATCCAGCAGTGGGTGTCGTGCGGCTGATTTGATGATGATGATGAACATTATTAATAAAACACGTAGAATGAAGTCGGGTGGGGCTTTTAGAAATAAAAAATAAGTTGTCTTCCAGCGTGTTTTATTGATAATGTTATGGGTAACTAATGATTTCAATATTATTTCTCGCTTTTTAGAGGTAAGTGTTTAATTTTGAAGCTGTTTTTGTTTCAGGTTTTTTGAAGGAGGTTTACATTTTTTGTTAAAAAGTTTTTTATTTTCAACTTTTTAGTGGTAGGTGTATGTAAGCATGTAAATATTTTTTAACTGTATAAAATATTTTCAATGGTAAAATACCAACTCAATTTTCAAATTTACGCTGTTTGTTTTTGAGGAGCTCCGTTGTGTCTTTGTAGTCTAAGTCTAGTCCGTCGTCCGTAGCAACGTTGCATCGCAGACCATGGTTTGGTTTGTTTTGGATTGTCATAAAACTACCAAAATCCAAATCACTTTACATGTACTATTTGAATATGAGGAGTTCCCTTGTGTATCTTCGAAGTTCAAGGTCCAATATCGATGAAATTAAAATGTAACCACTCTTGAAGTATACCCTTTCAAAAAAAATCATTTAAATCGGTACATAAACAAAGATGTTATGTTCGAAAATCCGTGAAAACACGTGTGATGGCAAGCTAAATAATTGTCATTTTTCAGGATAATGAAAAAACTACCTAAAGAGGCGTGCCTTTTTACTTTAAAATTAAGACAAGTACAATACGTACCTACTTAAGTACAATTTAAAAAGGAGTAGGTCCCTACCATTAGTATTAAAGTACCTACACTTTACTATTGTGGTACCTATAATATAGGTAGTCGATGTCATTTCAATAAAGTTTTGTTATCATTAATGATAACAGGTAGGTAAGTGAGTACCTATATCCCTGATAAAATAATAAAAAACACGGCTATACTTAACTAACACATGCACGCATCACTGAACCCTAACTTTCTTATCTATCAGCCGTGCCGAAGTTAGTCATTGATCCATCCATTTCGTATTATTAATAGAACCTGATAACGACAACGACCAATGTGGTGGACAATAGTCAATAATAATAAATTATCTGTCTAAGTTTTGGGAAGATTGATGCAAAGTAGTCAAATAACAATAACACGAATGGATTCCTCTAACACAGCATTTCCAGAGGCTCTAAAGTAAGTTAACAAAACTTTCAGTTCTTATTTTCAACTGTTTCAAAAATGAAATTATGTATCACTAATCTATAATATCTTTTAAAATAAAGTTACCATTTTACCGATAATGCCTGTGAGCTGAGCTGATTTTGTTAATTGACTGATTTTATCAGCCAAATTATGTTTTAGCAATATTTAAATTTTTCGGCTTTCCTTTTATATTTACCTTATCCGGAGAAAAACGAAAAATATTTTTCTATTGTTATTATTGTGTTGTTTACTGGAATAGTAAAACCGGAGAAGATTCCCGAACGTTTGACATTTTTTTCTTTTTTTTTAACTGCTATTTTTTGACAAGAACTGTCAGTGCAGTGTCACTATATATTCATTTGCTTGCTTTTGTTTGTTTTTGTTTAGGTTTTTATTAAATAAATAAAATAAAAAGGTGCCGTGTACTGATATTGAGTTCTACAAACCCAATTAATTGATGTGAGTGTGATGTGCCAAAATGAGCCGTAATGAAATAGTAACATTACGTATTTATAACAAGGTATACAAATAAGTTATTCCTTTCACTTTATTACAATAACTTTTACTTTACAGCTTTCCCAGCACTTCTTCCAGTAGGCCCGAGGAGGCAGTTATATCAGTTGATGTTTCGAGAGATGTTCTAGTTGATAACGAAATGACTGATTCAGCTATTCCCCCCGAAATAATCAAGTAAGTATTCTATTTATTTCTATGATAAATGTCAAATTTCTTAATAAGTAGGTAGGTACCTACATTTTTTGTTGAGTGTCCAATAAATAAGTCAAAACAGATTATAAATCTCTACCACTATTATTCTGTTTAATGACTCTGTGAAACAGAATTTGAACTGAGTGTTTTTGTTGCTTTTTTCATAAAAGGTATTTGACATAATAATATATTTTAACACTTCGACTATTTGTAGTTCAGTGGCTATTATTACTAAATGCTTAATTCATCAACGCCCGCGTGGACACTGGCATCCGGACAACATTAGGTAGATAATCTATTGTCTCATTTTCGGGGCGTTGACGGGTTAATAGCAAACTATCAATTTAAAAAGCCTTAATTTTTTTCTGCAATCATATTAAATTCAATTTTTTTAAATTTACTTAAGTAATTAAATTTTGAATTGTTTAAACATCAAAGATGAACCTTCTATGATTCACTTAATTAAAACTAGTGGCTCTGTGAGTTGTAGACCTCGCCTTAACATCTCCACCATTTTGAACAAATAAAAAACTGAATTGACAAAAAAAAACAATATAATTATCAAACCTGCTCACAAAATTTCACAAGAGTCAGTTGTGATATGCGGCCTGTAGAGGAGAACAAATGGATAGCCGGACGGAAATACTCCCGGTACCCCTGTTTTATCTGGGTATGGCTAAAAAGTCTTTGTTTTGCCGAGAGACAAAACACACCAAGCCTGGACCCTTCTTACTGCTGGCATGCACACAACATGCATGCCTTCTTCTGGTTATCTGTTTTGTTATGTATTCGCAAATGTCAATTTTCTTTGTCCTTTTCTTTTTATTAGTTATTTATTGATTTGTGTGTCTTTTAACAAATAAACTTTTTATCTATCTACGAGGGGAGTTCAAAGTATTCTCGGTATGGATATGAAGGAAAAGGCAAAAAAATTGGAAATAATTTTATTTTTTTATATAGGTCCCTGGAACCTCAATACACTTCTTACAACGCGAAATTTAAAACGCTAAACAATGCTTTGCTGTGTTTCTAAACACATTTAATTTGGATTTTCAGGGCCACAGATGGTACGTCTGACACTGAAGATCCTGCAAAACTTACACTGGCCTACGAAAATCTATACGAACTTCCAAGAACTATAGTAGAAAAGTTTTGTGATCACATCAGATATCTAGATATCAGCCACAACAAAATAACGTAAGTTTCTTAATTTTTTAACTCTGTAGTGCCCAACTCGTAGCTTGCAGGCGGATAGATGGTAGCCCGCCACCTGTTTTCTAGAAAGAAAAAACAGTGTAAATGACGGGGACGTAGTAACCTACACTCATCGATTAACATATAAATTAAATGATGCTGTTTCCGTTACCTTACTTACTTTGTTTTTAATTACACCGCATAGCATGTCGGGATTTTCCAAATAGCCCTTAGAGCAATCCCGGTTGGTTGGGCACCACTGCTATAACTCTAATGGAATGTTTTTATGCACCTTCCAATGGTGTAAAGTTGTACATGGAAATATAACAGTTCTAAACTTAGCGACGTTGATGATGATCACTCATGCTACGGCTCCACCTGCGTCTTAACGCATAGCTTAAAGCATGGGTCGCCAAACTTCCTCCACGAACTCCCAAGGGCCAGGACCTAGCTAGCTCCGATGATTACCAACATACCGTAATTACATTATGTTGGTACCATAGAAATAGAATGTCAAAGAACAACAATGTCAATAAACAGGTGATCCGAAAACTAATACATACATTTTATATGAGATATGTAAAATATGACTTAGATACATAAAATATGACTATATATGGCAAAGGAAATTAATTATGTTCCATACTGTTTTCTTCGTCGATAAACGCATAAATGTAGCGAAATTTGGTTTTAGAGAAATGTGTGGCAATATCTTATTTACCTGTGAAAAGTGTGATTACTTGGATTGTTTCTTTTTGTAACATCACAATTACTTGGAGCACAAGACACCATGGCTCCACGATACCTTCATTTCAAATTCTAATTAAGATTAACAAATATTTTAAACAAACTGTGATTGCTCATTTGCTAGGCGGGACGCTAGGGGCTCTTACTGTAAAAAATGTTGGCACATGTCACTTGATCCTTTGTCTCTTTTTTACATAGACCGTGTCCGTATGATGTTAACTTCTCTTTTCCACGCTTTGTTGGTCTTCTTGAGCGCAGCGAAAATTTTTCTATGTCTATGGTTGGTACGATTCAGGCCGCTTTTGCGGGCCGGATTGTTGGTGCTCGGGGGCCGGAGCTAGCCCGCGGGCCGTAGTTTGGAGACCCCTGGCTTAAAGCGTTAATCTAGGCGTGACGCAGATGTGGCCAAGATTTAACATCGTTAATTTACAAACGACATTACAAATATCACTACACGTTAAGCGATACTTCACTAGAAATTACTTTAGCAGCGTTATAGCCCACACGCATTTTTAACGCTTTAATTAAAGCGTAGTTGGACATTATCACTAACGTTAACGCAGGTGGAGCCGTAGCATTAGAAGTATTGTATCAAATAATTTAGCAATCACTTTTTTTTATTGTTTAACAAGTTCCAGAGGTTGTCTTCTACAAACTTTTAAATAATTGTAATAACTAATTAAAACTCTTAATTCAATTCTACAACTACTCTATGTCAGTACTTCGTCATGGTTCAACTACATTTAGCAGTTTCCTCATGATAAGATAATGTTACAGACTTTCACAACTACCTATATATAACAGTAGGGTAGGATTATATGGTTACATAAATAGTAACGGCCTCTGTAGTTTAGTGGTTCGCCCAGACATGTAAGATGTAGGTAGGGTTGCCAACCTTACTATATAATATAGTATCCTACTATATTGCGGGCTCGCCTACTATATTTTTTGAAAAAAAAAAAAATAGTAGGCAAAACTACCATCTAGTCCCACTAGGTCATGTCCTCATTAGGTCATGTCCTCACTAGGTCATGTTGTCATTTTGTTAGAATGAATCAAAAGAAAACCAAGAAGAAATTAAAAACCTAAAATAAAGAAAAAGCAACTTCTTATTACTACATATTTGATGATTTCAAATTTTATCGAAATAATGTTGTAATATTCAGTCAAAAGTACCAGGGCAACATACTTACGAGGAGTTATTTTGATTTCGTACCGCAAAGATGTGTCTTAATTCCTTTTAGCTTTTTAATTTTTCAAAAGTATAAATCGAAATAACTCCTTGTAAGTTATGTTGCCCTGGTACTTTTGACTGAATATAACATTATTTCGTAATTGAATATAAAAAAATATTTCGGGTTTTCGTTCTTTATTTACTTATCTATCGATACGGACACTACGATATTCTAAAAAGCCCTCCCTAGTCCAGTAGGACCACGGGTACATAGTGATACCGTGGTCCTACCAGTAGGTCAAATCGGTAGGTCCACGGGTCCTTAATGTAAATAATTCATGCATGCATGCCTGCCTATGCATTCATAGAAAAAAATCAGCGTAACTTCAAACTGAATAGTTTTTACCCTGTGGCATTGCACCATCCACAAAATTCGTTAGGCATGACCAAATTGGAATAATGTGTATGAACAAAAATTGCATGACCTAATGAGGACATGACCTAGTGGGACTAGATGAAAACTACTATATTATTTCATGTGAAAAAATTCAACAAAAGCGGCAAAAAATATGACTTATATGCACATAAGTAATTTTTGTGTTTAAACTCTTGTGTTTATGGTTGTTGAATAAATTATAAAAATGTGAAAAATATGGAACAATGCAACTTCTTTAAAATCCTCCATAGAAAACGGCAACCTACTATATATTTTTGGACTTTTTCGACATCTACTATATTTGTACACGTAATAATCTTGAAAATACTATATTTGATGCAAAAAAAGTTGCCAACCCTAGATGTAGGGGTCCCTGGTTGAGGGCACAACTTGTAGGTATTAGGTTTGGTTGGTGATAGGGCTTATTTCAAATCCGCCTAGCTATCTACCACCATCTTACCTTATAGTACAGTCGCCCGTGGCATACTTATAATCACGAATAAGGTTACCTTTTGCCTTTGTGAAATACTTATTTATTACGCTATTTTAGATACTAAAACGGCTTAGTAGCAAAAGGACCTATTCGCAAAATGCCACACGGCCAAAAAAAGCCACGTTCTCGGAATGACTTGTTCTCAAAAGGACCTATTCGCATAATACCTCATTCTCGAAAAGACACATTCGCATAATGCCTTATTCGCGTAATGACCTATTCTCAAAAGGACACATTTTTTTTAATACCTGTCAGCTTTAACGTTAGGGGAGGCGAACCAAATATTGGATACGTGCCCAATACTGGATACATCAATTTCTAGAAAAGTTACCATTGCAATCTATTGTAACAGTCTAAAACTACTTCTTCAATGTTTAATCTCAATGCTTTCTCCGACAACAGCGCCATAACCTCAGACCAAATAAAAAAGGGAAGACGTAGTCCTCTGAACAATGCAGTGAAGCCAATAAAACTACGCCTTGGCGTGTACACACACAGTTACACGCACACACATGTAACGAAACTACGCCTTTTGTTAACAGCCAGCGTGCGAAGCGGACGTACCAGGACGTACTAATAAATTATGAATTTCACCAAAGATAATGCCGAATTGTGTAGTGAAAAGGTGTAAAAACCAATATTCGACACATAAAAAGCAGGATGGAGTCACATTTCACACGAAAGTAAAATTGGAAACTAATATTTTCACTAATTCAAAATAAACATTAAGGTATTACTTGAAACACAAAACGTCAACACAAGTGTTGCCATGCCAAACGTTCTTTTTTAAACCTGTTATTGGGTAACATGGAAAGTATCGTAACGTTATTTGTTTCTTGTTAAAAATAACGCGTTAATTATTTCTGTTTCTGGACTGTTTTTACCCACGACGGACGGAACGGAATGGAGGTGGTATATGCGTTTGGGGTTAGAATACTGTGATCCATCAGTATTTAATTAGGGGCCTATTTCATAAAATATTAGTAACTTTACTAAAACAATTTACCATTGTTGTTATTGGGGTAGAACTGTTTCTTAATAATTATAAAACATAATCTCTACCCCAATAAACTACTACAATGGTAAATTACTGTACTTTTTCATACTTTTATGAAATAGACCTCTGATTAAATACTGATGATCTCAGTATTTACCACGCGTGTAGCCGTCGCCTCAGAGGTTGTTTGTTTGTTTGTCTATGTCTGTAACCATTTTCTTCGGAAACTACCTTCTGGGCCGATTTCAATGCAGTTTTTGTCGTTTTTCAAAAATTACTAAACCGATTTCGCTACGGCTTTCTGTAATGGTTTTCGGCGATGCTTCTTAGATAAGTGTTATAGTATTTAGCCGCTAGGGAGTGCTGCAGCATCATGTTTTCATTTATCTCCATAACGGTTTGACCGATTTAGATGCTGTTTTTACCTGACTGCAAGAGGGTTATGTTTTTCGCGCGTATCTTCTATCTTGTATGTATGTAATATTCTTTATTACCTCATATCTTTTAAACGACTGAACGGATTTCTATGATTAAGATATCGTTAGATTCGTCTTGTCAGCCCAATTGTTCTTAAGAAGATGGCGTTCTAAAAAACTTCTTAAGAAGGTGGCGTTCTAAAAAACCAACATGGCGGCTATACGGTGTTATTATACGTAGTGGAAAAAAAAATTTTTTTAGAATACTGCTATATGGGTATCAAATTAAAGGGCTTATTATGAAGATTTCGAAAAGGTATATCATGACCGTAATATATGATAACTAAAAAGATATAAATAAAAAAATAAATTATATAATTAAAAAACCCCTGCCTGCCGCAGAAAAGACAATAAAAAGACAAGTCAACTGAAAAGATGGAAACAAGACTAAATATTAAAGGTAACATAATAACATGCAGTCGGAGGTATATAATTCAAATAATTCATAATGTCACTTTCTTTATGCATGCCTCTGACAGCATGTTATTATGTTGCCTTTAATATTTATCTTGTTTCCATCTTTTCAGTAGGCTTGTCTTTTTATGCAGGCGGGTTTTTTTAAAACTAGATAAAGTATGAATTCTTTAAAAAAATTAAAATGAAAAGCAACATTTAAAACTTTGAAAAAAACCTACGTCACCTAAAATAATTATTTTTAATCCTGCAATCCCTGATGGAAATGGAATATTGTGTCTCATTTTCCGGGCTTAAAGAATTAAGTGAAAAAAATAGGTATTCCTAACAAAGGTAAAATAAGTGGTTTTACGAAAATATCTCCCAATTTAATTTAATTTAGGTAGGGTACTATACATACATATTGAAGGAAGGATGTTATGAGTTTGACTGATTGACTGATGGAAAGAACAAATCACATCATGCAACCATCAGTCACTACATTACACGGTAGGTTAATCATCAGTCACAGCCCGTGACTGTGGTTAAACTGACAGCAAAACCTACCGTGTAATGGATGCCTAACATGTCAGAACAAACATCTTGCCTTAAATACACGAAACTTTAGTATTCGTTAGTTTGATTTTTTTTACATTTTTCCTATTTCCTTCCTACTTCCGAAACTACTTTTAAAGCGAGCTACTCACAGCCCTGCATTCAGGGCTTTGAGAAGCTCACTTTTTCTATCTATCATTAGGCAACGGCTACACGTGTGGTAAATACTGTGATCCATCAGTATTATTTATCAGGGATCTATTTAATAAAAGAATAAAAAAGTACAGTAATTTACCATAGTAATAGTTTATTGGGATAGAATTATGTTTTATAATTAATAAGAAACATAATTCTACCCCAATAATAACTGTGGTAAATTATTATAGTAAATTCACTAATCTTTTATGAAATAGGCCCCTGATTAAATACTGATGGATCACAGTACCAGGCGTGTAGCCGTCGCCTCACACCCGAGTCAGAATAGCTGAATGCCTATCATAGTCTGCGTCTCTTTCATCAGTAATAAATAAAAGAGACGCTTTGATAGCCATTCAGAAAACTGACAAGTTTTAAGAGCTTGTAATACCCCCCTTGGGACCGTATTATGATCTCTTGAATCCAGGCAGTTTTTTATTTTGATTCTGATATGTGATAAATAACGTTATTATTTCATAACGCGTTATTTTTATAACATTGGGGTAATATGAATTACTATGGCAACACCGGCTCACACACTAATGCATGAAAAAATTGGCTTCAGTCCCTTGCTTGGAAGACTCCGTCTTCCCTTTTTATTTGGTCTGAGCGTAACTGACGCTTTTTCTTTATAATTTTGGTAGATAAAGACTTCGAGAACAGTTTTCATAAATGTAGGTACTTAACTCAATACTGGATACCGTGCTACCCCTAATACTGGTTATCCAGTATTGGGATACATATAAATTAGTATGTATTTGTACATTAATATTTACTCACAACTTAACGATGGACTTATGAAGTTTGTGCTGGGCTAGATCCAGATGTAATAGACTATGTTTGTGAACACGTCAAACGGGTTTATATTAATTCTTTGTAGTGTGTCTGTGTATTCCTTATACTGGATATCCCATATTGAGTGTTATGTACCCAATATTGGATATCCAATATTAAGAACACCTACTGTCCAATATAGGGTACATAAAATTATTCTGTTGATTTTTGACATTTTTAAGGAAAAAATCATTTTTACCGATTTTGAGTGGAGCTAGAAGTTTATTTCTTTTTGTAAAGGTAAGATGATTAGACACTTATCTCTATGAGTGTAACAAACAAATGTTTTATATTAACTATGTTGGTTTTTTTCCGGTTTTCAAAAAGTATCCAGTATTTGGTACGTCTCCCCTAACAGCAAATGATTGGTAATTATCGTGTATTAATAAGTAAAATACATTTTTATTACATTTTAATCCGTCAGCTCCGCTATAGATATAATATTTGATAAGAAATATAAAAAAATATTGACTAAATTAGAGACATAGGAAATTACTGTGGAAAAATTCTTCAAACAAATTATTTATTTGCAACTTTTAATGTAAAATTGCAATACATCTACCTCTTACCTAATAATTATTGATATTACAAATAACAATGATTATAAAAAGAAAAAATTATACCTTTCCTTTAAGTATAGTAATCTGGCATACTCTTGTTGATTTTTAATAAAATGATGAGAAATGACGTTTTATAAGTTAGTATTTTTTTCATATTTATATGTATATGAATTATTTTACCTTTCTGAAATACTCAATTTCTGGTTTTATAAACAATACAGCGTGGCCAATCTACTTTAACCCCCTTTCAGGATTGCACTTTATCGAGGGACACATTTTATACAGCCATAGTTTCACTAACAAACACTTAGAGAAAAATGAGGCATTTTGAGAATAGGTCATTCTGAGAATAAGTCTTTCTGCGAATGAGTCCAAAGAGAATAGGGCATTTTGAGAATGAGGCATATCTCGAATAAGGCAATATGCGACTGCAGGGCATTTTGCGAATAGGTCCTTTTGCTACTAAGCCACTAAAACCTATAGTATTATGTAATCTGTGCTAAAACCCAAGTTTTACATATCGCAACCCGCCGTAACCTATTTTATTTTTTATGATCTTAAAGTGATATTATTTTTCGAGGACACTTCATGGTTTAGCTATTGTCATGTTCTACAGCTTTGTTCGATTGCCACAGATAATGTAAGATTAAGGAAAGTGGCCATACACAGATTTAAGACCAGATGAAAATGGTTGGACTTTGTCTGATCTTAAATCTGTGTATGGCCACTTTCCGTAGTTTTATTATTATCAGTGGCAATCAAACAAAGCTGTAGAACACGACAAAAGCTAACTCGAAAAATAAAAAAATAAAAACCCTTTTGGAGATCATATAAAATAGGTTACAGTGGGTTGCGGTATGTAAAACTTGGGTTTTAGTATCTTTTTAGATAATTGGCGTAATAAATAACTATATCACAAAGGCAAACGGTAACCTTTTTACCCGACTGAAAGAGGGTTATGTTTTTCGCGCGTATCTTGTAAGTTTGTATGTAATATTCTTTATTACCTCATATCTTTCAAACGGCTGAACGGATTTCCATGATTTACATATTTTTTTAGAATACTGCAATATGGGTGTCAAATTAAAGGGCTTATTATAAGGATTTCAAAAAGGTATATCATATAAATAATAACTAAAAAGAAATAAATAAAAAAAAAATTTAAAAAAAATTAAAAACCCGCCTGCATAAAAAGACAAGTCAACTGAAAAGATGGAAACAAGATTAAATATTATAGGCAACATTATAACATGCAGTCGGAGGCATATAACTCAAATCATTCATAATGTCACTTTCTTTATGCATGCCTACGACTGCATGTTATAATGTTGCCTATAATATTTAATCTTGTTTCCATCTTTTCAGTTGACTTGTCTTTTTATGCAGGCGGGTTTTTAATTTTTTTTAAATTATTTCGTAGTTTAAATGTAGGTGCCTCGGGCGACTGTACTATAATGTACGATTCAAACAGACCGGCCAGAGTCGGAACGCATTTTACCTTTGCCAGAGGAAAATAAAGCGTCTCTATAGGTAGTTAATTCCATATTTGCATGAAACCGCGGCAGCCGGTCGGCTCCGTCCGCATGCCGCGGCAGCCGGTCGGCGCCGCCCGCAATATGAAATTTAACTACTGTATACACGCTTTATTTTCCTCTGGCACAGGTAAAATGCGTTGCGATGCGGGCCGGTTGGTTTGAATCGTACATTAGTCTGACGCCATAACAACAATTAAAATTGTGCCAAAAAGAAATAGCAATGTGTCACATCCATTTGTCAAGTGAAAGCTATTTAGATAGCCATGTAAGTTAGGCGGTAGGGCCCCGGGTTGCATTAAAAATAATTATAATCATTTTGATATCATGTTTTAGGAATCTAGATGCACTAGTTCACTTCAAGCATTTGACTTCGCTCATCGGTGATCATAATCCAATCACAGAAAATTGTTTCTTACCTCCACTGCCTAAGTTAGAATTGCTTTGGTGAGTATGTTCATCATAATTAGTAATAAACTAATTTTGAAATTCTAATAAGCATACAGTTCTGGGGCCGTACCGGCTAACGCATTGATTATCGAAAAGTCTGCTAGGTTTCAAATTAAAACAGATAAATCGAGCCCCAATTGGGCCAAAATGGCGAACCCCAATTCATGACACTCTATAAAATATGTAATAATAAATTCGACTGTGTTGATTTATGCAATGGCCTGTATTATGTGGTTCCACGCAGTGCGCACATGAGAGCAGTGCGCGTGCCTCAGCTGTTCTACTTGTCGACTTGCCGCACGCACGCCGGCGCGCGCGCGCCTCTTCACCGGCTCGCTGACACCTTTAATAAAGTTTTCCCGAATCTGGACATATTTGCAGAATCTGAATCAAAATTTAAAAAAATTGCCACTGAAACTTTAACTAATTTAGCTGATGATTTACCAGGCAATTGATTATAGGTTAACCTCATTAAAAGTTCCTTACCATATAAGTAGTTTTTTAATTTGAGATTTTGGTATTCACAATGTTACTTTACATATTTATATTTTTTTTGTCTAACAGGATGTCGAGGGTAATTCCTCACATTGATTAAGAACGTTAAAAAGTTAAATATTACCCGATCTTCCGAATATTGTATCCTGCTAAGATAATCATATATTTTTTTGATAGTTTCTTTTTTTTTTAGTTATGTTTCAAGATAAATTCATCTTTTTGTAAGCTTATGTCATATTAGTTAGTAAGTAATTAATGAGTATCACATAATTAACCCGTGGATGATGGTGTGGGCTTCGCAATAAGCTAATTTGTTTTAAGAAATATTTAGATCTTAATTTCATTGTGAACGCTGTTTATTATCCCAAATAAATAAATAAATAAAAATAAATGATGTCACACGAACATCGTTATCTTCCAAATTACGTCAACAGAAAGTACAAGACGAAATTCCTTACTTTGATTTTTCTGTTTTAAGTTGAAACCGAGCAGACTTTTCGATAATCGATTCGTTAGCCAGTACGGCCCCAGTTCAGGTGATCATTCAGTGCACTTAAGTGTAATAAAAAATAGCAGTTATTACCTACTAATTATTTATTTACGTTATATGCACCTTTTTTACGGTACAGATTCGGTACCGAGCCCATACAAAAAAATACCATTAGCCATTTTTTTTTAATGTCTCCACTGCTGGGGCACAGGCCTTCCTTATGGATGGATAAGGAGGATGGGCCATAACCCATCCCGAGAGCCCAATGCGGATTGGTGGGTGTTAACGACTGCAAATGCACCCTGGGACCAACGTCTTAACGTGCCTTCCGATCCAAAGCACGGAGGAGAGGGAGATAAAACAATTTTGGTCACCCATCCCATGACCGACCTCTACGAAAGTTGCTTAACCTCCGCAATCGCTGGGCCAGGCGCTAAACCACTGCCCTATCGAGCTCCTCAAAAAATAACGAAACTAAAATACGAATCCTGGCATACAATCGTAGAACAGACTTGAAGTTGCGCAAGCTTAAAGGCCAAGCCACACAGCGGGCGTGGCGTGACGGGACGGGATGGCGACGCGACGCTGAGCAGTTGTAATGTACTAGATACTATGGACGACGTCACACAGGCCGGCGGGGCGCGACGTGTCGCGTCCCGCTGTGTGGCTTGACCTTTAAACTCTTTCACGTTCTCATAAAAAAAATACTCTCTTAGATTTCAATTAATACCAACAAACAAACGATTTCAGGTTAAATCACTGTAAAATCTCATCCCTGTTCCCATGGGTGGGCAAGCTGAAGGAGTCCTGTCCAAATCTGCAGTACCTGAGCTTGATGGGTAATCCCGCAGCACCCAGCTATTTCAACGGGGGCACTTTTTACGAATACCTACAGTACAGGTAAGAATACAAGCTTACATACAAAATGAGATTAAACAATGCTAGGACCCAGAAGGAATACGAACTTAAGTCAAAGTCGGCGTATACCACTTAGGCCGTATACAGAGAGAAAGCGGGTTGAGGCAGGTTGCTATACTAAAATGGACCTTATCCCGGCGTATTATATTATATTTTCGCTATACTAAAATGGACCGGCGCAGGTAAGCGCTTATAAGCGCTGGTCCATTTTAGTATAGCGAAAATATAATATAATGCGCGGGGATAAGGTCCATTTTCGTATAGCAACCTGCCTCAACCTGCGTCAACCTGCTTTCTCTCTGTATACGGCCTTAAGTCAAACATGGTTTTTGTCGATGATGAAATAAGTCGATTAAACATAAAGTTATTTAGAACAGTCGTGAGTTACACACGTAATGGGCCGTAGAGACTTAAAATAAATTTGGTCTTAAAATAAAGCCAATAATACATTGATCAAGTTCTGTCTTATTTTTAGCGCAAGTGTATTTTTTTAATTTTGAATATTTTTTATATTGAAACATTACAGAAACGAGTCATTGAAAAACGTTCCGTTATCCACATTCAATTTTCAAAGACAGAAAAGTCACTATGAAATTTAAAAGCGCGGCGGTATAAACTATAATACTTTTCCTTTTTTGAAATGTCAATTTAGCATTGATCTGTCATTTGGTTGTCAGATACCACAGACTAATAAGCGAAAAAGTACAGCAGATTATGAATCACAGATCAAAAAAGTAATAGAAATAGAAATATTTTTTTATTTAAATAGACTTATTTAAAAGTACTTTTAAATCGTCCAGTTTTTTTTTTTGCCCTACCACCCATTCGGGACGTTTTTTTGCTGACAAGAAGATTGAAAGTACACAACTTTAGCATAAAAGGCTGGGTCTCTTTTACAGACTAAAATACGTAATTTTGTACCGCAACCGATCTGAAGTTGATCGCTGCTGTTCCGGCGGAAATAAGCACTTAAGGCTCGGTTATGCAAAATCATTTTTCCCTGTCTTTTTCTTTACGTGTAAAGAGTATGGAAAATAACCTCACTTCTGCACTTTTTCGGAGTTTTTTCATAAGTATCTCTAGCATCTTTCTTGAAAAAAAAAATTATTGGAGCAACTGCACAGTACATTAAAGTATATTTTGATGTAAGATTTAATCCGTTTCCGCTATTATTTACGCCATAAATATGGCCCGCGACAAGAGCTTTTGATGATATTCTGATTTTTTTTACAATCATCTGTGAGGTTTATACGCAAATTAATACTTGTAGCAACTAGATAATCTCTTTAGCTTGTCGTATGTTTTTTTGTGCCTACAACTTTACTTTTTCTATATAAAAATATGGCCCTGCAAACCATGTTATCCTATTATGGACCCTTAAGTCAATTTTTGTTCGAAAATTGATAAAGTCACCATACGCGTATTTTTGTTCAATGCGCCGACTGAAACAAAAACGTCTCTACGGCCCATTACGTGTGTAACTCACGACTGTTCTAAATAACTTTATGTTTAATCGACTTATTTCATCATCGACAAAAACCATGTTTGACTTAAGGCCGTATACAGAGAGAAAGCAGGTTGAGGCAGGTTGCTATACGAAAATGGACCTTATCCCCGCGCATTATATTATATTTTCGCTATACTAAAATGGACCTTATCCCGGCGTATTATATTATATTTTCGCTATACTAAAATGGACCGGCGCAGGTAAGCGCTTATAAGCGCTGGTCCATATTAGTATAGCGAAAATATAATATAATGCGCGGGGATAAGGTCCATTTTCGTATAGCAACCTGCCTCAACCTGCGTCAACCTACTTTCTCTCTGTATACGGCCTTAAGTCAAACATGGTTTTTGTCGATGATGAAATAAGTCGATTAAACATAAAGTTATTTAGAACAGTCGTGAGTTACACACGTAATGGGCCGTAGAGACGTGTTCGTTTCAGTCGGCGCATTGAACAAAAATACGCGTATGGTGATTTTATCAATTTTCGAACAAAAATTGACTTAAGGGTCCATAATAGGATAACATGGTTTGCGCGGGCCATATTTTTATATAGAAAAAGTAAAGTTGTAGGCACAAAAAAACATACGACAATCTAAAGAGATTACCTAGTTGCTACAAGTATTAATTTGCGTATAAACCTCACAGATGATTGTAAAAAAAAATCAGAATATCATCAAAAGCTCTTGTCGCGGGCCATATTTATGGCGTAAATAATAGCGGAAACGGATTAAATCTTACATCAAAATATACTTTAATGTACTGTGCAGTTGCTCCAATAATTTTTTTTTCAAGAAAGATGCTAGAGATACTTATGAAAAATATTTTCCATACTCTTTACACGTAAAGAAAAAGACAGGGAAAAATGATTTTGCATAACCGAGCCTTAAGTGCTTATTTCCGCCGGAACAGCAGCGATCAACTTCAGATCGGTTGCGGTACAAAATTACGTATTTTAGTCTGTAAAAGAGACCCAGCCTTTTATGCTAAAGTTGTGTACTTTCAATCTTCTTGTCAGCAAAAAAACGTCCCGAATGGGTGGTAGGGCAAAAAAAAAACTGGACGATTTAAAAGTACTTTTAAATAAGTCTATTTAAATAAAAAAATATTTCTATTTCTATTACTTTTTTGATCTGTGATTCATAATCTGCTGTACTTTTTCGCTTATTAGTCTGTGGTATCTGACAACCAAATGACAGATCAATGCTAAATTGACATTTCAAAAAAGGAAAAGTATTATAGTTTATACCGCCGCGCTTTTAAATTTCATAGTGACTTTTCTGTCTTTGAAAATTGAATGTGGATAACGGAACGTTTTTCAATGACTCGTTTCTGTAATGTTTCAATATAAAAAATATTCAAAATTAAAAAAATACACTTGCGCTAAAAATAAGACAGAACTTGATCAATGTATTATTGGCTTTATTTTAAGACCAAATTCAGTGACGTCATTCACCGCTATAGTACGGCACCGTTATCTTAGGAAAACCGAGCTTAACCCAATATAATTGTTGCAGACTATTTGTCATCTCCCAATTCCCATCTCTAAACCACTTAGACGACAGAAAAGTAACAGATGACCAAAGAGAAGAAGCACAGAGGTTGTACAAAAGGCCGTTCTTTGAAAGACTCGTGAAGCCAGGGTCGGGGGGTCTCAGCCAGTTTGTGCATTCCTCAGTGACCTGGAGCGGCGTCCAGAACAAACTAACCACTTTGTTGGGCAAAGAGAAACCTAATGATAGGAACCTTTTGATATAAAACCTTTTCAAGATACCAAAAGAAAGTTGTGATTTAAAAAAAAATTGTAACTAAATCACTTAGGGCTGGTTTGTACGGGGCCAGTAACTGGACCCAGTGACTCAGAATTTCGGACCTAGTAACTGGGTACATGTAGACAGGATCGGCAGTAAGTCGTATTGTGCCCGAAAATAGATCGGGTGGCTAGTCAGCTGAGCTGACTGCGAGCGAGAAGTCAGCACTGCCCCCGTATTACAACCTCTTAAAACTTGCCAGTTTAATGAATAGCTATCGATGTGTCTCTTTTATTTGCCATACAGCGAGAAAGAGATGTAACTATAGCAATTCATAAACCTGGCAAGTTTTAAAATATTGTAATACCTCTCCTGGACTGGGTTGAAACCAGTGTCACAGAATAACTAATAGTACAAGTACAGAAGCAGCACGCCGCAAAGTCATTTAAATAAATAGCGACTTTTGCACCGACACAATAAAGTGCAATTCAGGTCGCGCAGCGCTAATGGCCTACAGTTATTTTCACCTAGTAGTAGCCTCTCTTTCTATCGCGTGCTCTTACCCTTTCTGACAACGCAACGTTAGGGTTGACTTCTTTTAAATGGACTGCGTAGCATATAAATCGTAATGTGAAAAACGACAAATAGTTTATTGGTTTTTTGATTTAGACATCCGTACACGGCACAGTAATGTCGATTCGACATTGTTACTATTATAAAAACAATACCTACTTGTGCAGTAAGATGCCGCGCTTGTATGGCGGCGGGCGTGTGGCGGCCCTCTGCTCACTTGTGCCTCCGTAGGCACGGCTAGCGGTAGGTGCTTATCGCGCGACCGACGAGCGAGTGAAGGAGGCCTGCCAGTGTCTACACGAGCCCAGTAGCAAGTCGGCGCTGGACTGGATTACTGTACTGCCATGTTACTGACCCCGTATAAACCAGGCATTAGCTCTATCTTTTTTCATGACACGAAAATAGCGTTTAGTAGAGCCATGAATTTCAGTAAAATTCTTGAGTAACGCAGTAGAGCAAGCTACTCGATCACGTCCGCGCGCTTCGGTATTCTCAAAATCGTTTTTTCTGAGTGGGCAAAAGAGATAGAGCAACGGAAAAATGCCTGGCTGGGTGGCCCAATGTAGTTACCATAAAGACTGGTTTCTGGTAAAATGTAGATTAATGTCCAAATAATGATGCCGCCTGAAAGTTTTCATAAATAAACATCAGAATGTGTCAATAATAACAGATTTTATTAAGTAAATATTGTATAACTATTGCCTATTGGCTAAATATAATGTAGAACCTATTTTAATAAATAAGCATAAATGTATTTTTATATCTAGACAATTACTAGCGATAAGTATGTTAATAAATAAAGTTGTGTTAACATTTAAACTATGTTTTAATGAACATTTAGGGTTGAATTCCTTCAGTAGATTTAAGACAAATAACTTTTGATATTATTCAGTTCTTGCTTTCAACGAAAAGGAAAGATTTCATTTGAGATTATTTTCCTCAAGCATGAAGATAAGTTAGGAGTTGAATCTGAAAATCTATGCACCTTATGCTCTTTAACCGATTTTCAACCTAAGGTTTACCACATAGAGTTCATTTTGTAGGCCCACGAACTTTTCACTGTAGGTACAGTAGCCGGCAAACATCTTGACGATTATTTGACGGAGTTGCGAGCGACCATAGCGCGCGCCCCTCTCCCGCTGCCCGCGTGCCTCACCGCTACGCATACCCAAAATACGCGTTCTCGCAATCCCCACCCGATTTCAAAATGTTTGCTGTCGTAGGTCTCATGTCAAACATTCAGTCGAAAATAGAGGATTTCTGCCACGCAGAGAGGTCGAGGCGAGGCAGACTGTCGCAGGAAACCGTTGGGTTGTTAGAGCTCTCCCTCTCGAAAGCTCTCCTTTGAACGTGTTGCAAGTCCGTGTTGTCGCAGATTACACGAGCCATCGAGGTCTTCTTCAGTTGGCGGAGTTGCTCTGAAAGAAACCAGAAGAACTTATTGATAGCAATATATTACAGTACTTTAAGATTCTTTATCTTCAGGCATCGGAAAACATCGGAAGCAATCGTCTACTTACTTATTTCACATAACAAAGACAATAATCAAAAAGTAGTTTGGCCCTAAAATACTATAAAGTTTTTGAGTTAGTCATCAAATAAGTACTTGACTTTGTCCTAAACTAGATGCCAAAATATTGCCTACGGATCATGAAAATAAACACATAGATAAAAAGAGTATAGGGTAAGAATTGAAGATATCTCGTAGCTAGAGCCAAACAAGCTAATCATTACATTTTTCCATCATCCTTTATGGTTGTAGCTGTAGCACACCTCCGCCGCGAAACAATAAGTACCAGCGCAACCGCAGTAGTTTCGCCATGACTTGACTTCTATCGACGACGATATATGACGATCACATCTATAATAGCGGTTTGTTTTGCGTCATTTTTTCCGTGGCGGGGCCGGTGCCAACGGTCCGAGCCGATCGAGCGGAATCGCGCGTGAAAGACACATCATCATACTTAAATCCATGCTAACGCACTAACGATAACTGTTGTAAACACAGAACAAAGAAAAAAATTACGAATAGGTTGTTTCGTACTTGTCGTACAACCACAGAATATAATAGTACAGCGTACAGAAGTTGAACTGCGCAAAATCGTTTAAATAAAGGTCATTGGGCCTATTTGACCTTTTGATGAAAGTTCGCCTACAGAAACCAAACCAGTTTTAAACTGAAGAATTCAATCCCACTTTTCAAAATAGGTATGTATTATTTTTTTATGTACCGACCGGCAGAAAAAAGTTATTTTGCAGTATGAGTGTGAGTATATGTTTAATAAACTTTTGTTAATAAAACAGAAATTCTTACTTTCAGCATTGTAAAAATGTGTTGTACAAGCATAATAAACGTTTGTATTATCTTTATTTATATATTTTATTTTTTTATGGAAATGCTATGATATAATGATAAAAAATGAAATATGTACCTACTGCAAATGCGACCCATACCACTGAGTAGCAGACACATTTATCAACATATTTAGCCCTATTTCGTTTGTGTACGCCGTAAGTCAAATGTCTGAACAAAATGCCCAAAGACCTTTCACACAATAAAGAAAGAAATAATATTTCCGACACAATAAGGTGCAATTCAGGTCGCACAGCGCTCCCTCGCTCCAATACATGCATTTAGTAGTTGCCTCTCTTTCCATCGCGTAGGGTAGGTCTCATCTTTTCTGACGTATGAAATTTATCCTCTCAGAGGACGCCCATATAGCGCTTCATACTCGCGCACGGAGTGACAGAGCCCTAGTACAACTGACAATTCATAGCGGTTTTGCTGGTATTGTTCCGCGGCGGAAGTGTGCTACAGGCGTGACTTAATTGGTGCTGCGATTATAAAAAGACACGATACCAATAACTTAAAATACAGAACATACCAGTACTAAATGAGTGCGTCATCCCCCCGTTGTCGTAGAAGAACCGGTCCCCCACCCTGGTCCGGTAGAACTGCTCGGCCACCACGCACTGCAGCGTGGGCCCGAGCACCGAACCTTGGACTGGCCTCTCCATGATGCTGCCCACGTACATGTCTATGTCGTCCACGCTCTCGTACTCCCGCGATAAAGCCTTGATGCCCTGGAAAGAAAAATAAATAATGGGAAAATTAATCGTACCCAGTAATACCACAGAATAACTAATAGTACAAGGTAATACTATTGTATGTTTGGCTACATTTATTAAAATCATTACCCTCCTACGACGGTCAAAAACAGGGACAAAAAGTTAAAAAATATGTGCACTCACTTCTTGCGGTATCTCGTTACTCAGATCTTGAAATGACCTTGCTCTACGAAGACCGCATATTTCTCTGAAATAAAAGTGTGTTTAAATAGAGGCTCAAAGAAATGTGTTCATCATAGTAAATACTATTTAACCTTTTCCAGTTTTTCAAGTTTTCTAATGAAGTTTTCAAGTACTGGTTGGTTTTTCCCTGGATTTTTCCTTTAAGTTTCTGGTGTAGAGGTTTAGTGTAGTGTGCTGTAGTTTGCTAAAGTTTCCCGGTTGTAACGCTTGTTCTTCCTAAGTTCTCCCCTTCCTAAATTTTTGTTAGAAACCAATGTAAATCAGACCAAACGTTTTTCGCGACGGGATTTACAGGTAAAATTATTATGTATGTGTAGGTACCAGTACGAAGCAAACATCTTGAAATAGGGTGGGGATTGCGCAGAACAGGTATTTTGGGTATGCGTAGAGGTGAGGTACGCGGGCGGCGGGAGAGGGGCGTGCGCTATCGGTCGCTCACAAGTGCACATGTGCGAACTTATTCCCACTCGACGAAAAAGATGATTTCATCCCTTCTATTCGAAAAATGATGCTTTGTTCCTATACAGGGTCACTGGAAATATGACGTATTCCTGCTAAGGGGTTATAGATGAGGTCAAAACAAATATTTTTTGTCATATAACTTTTTCTCAAAAAATTAATAGTTTTTGAGTTAATTGAAATTAAGTATTTTTTACCAAAAGTACGTTTTCAGACACAAAAATTTTAAATAAAAGATTACTAATTGGATTCCGGATTTTTCATTATTTTGGGATAGAAAACAATCTATGTGTTGATAATGAATAAAAAGAATTACAAAAAGTACAAGTGTTTATAAAAAAAATCAATCCTTAAATGCATTTATTTTTTTATTTTTTTCAGATTTTTTAGAAATAGCATCAAATATCTTTAAAAAAATCCTAGTAACTAAGCGTGCATAATATTTTAAAAACATCACCATCTATTCAGCTTTCAGTTGAGGTATAAAATTTAATAATAACTTAAATAAAAAATGAGAAATTAAGACTTAACTAAATAGCAGTCCCATTTCATGTAGCAAAAGTTTCCTACTTCAAGCGCTTCGGAGGTGGCCGTATTATCCTACTTATTCCATAAATGTGAAAGTTTGCTTGTTTCGATGATTTTTAATCAATCACGCAAAACGGCTGAATGGATTTGGATGAAATTTGGCACACAGATAGTTTATAAGCCGGATTAAAACATATGAGGCTACTATTATCTTGGTTAAGGGTTCCCTAGGGATTTTATCGAATGTAAATGCGAATGCAGTCGCGGGCGGAAACTAGTTTGTCATAAATGGTTGTACTTACTAAAAATACTTTCGTCCGAGTGATTTTGAGACAGGATTATTTTCCGCCGATGAGTCAACATTTTATACAAACTGTGTCACAAATAACCATGCATATCAGCTATTTTTAATGCCCCGCTGCTGGGGAACTCGCCTTCCTTTTGGCTTGTGGATGGATAAAGCGGACGGGCCATACCCACCACGTGGACCCAATGTGGATTGGTCAGTGTTAACGACTGTAAATGCAGCCAGAACCAAGGGCTCAATGTGAGGTACATTGAGTTAACACACGGCCCACGTGGTGGGTTATGGCCCGTCCGCTTTATCCCAAAAGGAAAGGAAGGCCTGTTCCCCAGCAGCGGGTCATTAAAAATGGCTGATATGCATTTCATACATTCGAGAAAATCCCTAGGGAACCTTTAACCAAGATAATAGTATCCTCCTATGTTTAAATCCTGTTTATAAACTGTCTGTGTGCCAAATTTCATCCAAATCCATTCAGTCGTTTTGCGTTATTGATTAACAATCATCCAAACAAGTAAACTTTCACATTTATGATATAAGTAGGATAATACGGCCACCTTCGAAGTGCTTGAAGTAGGAAATTTTTGCTACATGAAATGGGACTGCTATTTAGTTAAGTCTTAATTTCTCATTTTTTATTTAAGTTATTATTAAGTTTTATACCTCAACTGAAAGCTGAATAGATGGTGATGTTTTTAAAATATTATGCACGCTTAGTTACTAGGATTTTTTTAAAGATATTTGATGCTATTTCTAAAAAATCTGAAAAAAATAAAAAAATAAATGCATTTAAGGATTGATTTTTTTATAAACACCTGCACTTTTTGTAATTTTTTTTATTCATTATCAACACATAGATTATTTTCTATCTCAAAATAATGAAAAATCTGGAATCCAATGAGTAGTTGTCTTTTATTTTAAATTGTTGTGTCTGAAAACGTACTTTTGGTAAAAAAATACTTAATTTCAATTAACTCAAAACCTATTAATTTTTTGAGAAAAAGTTATATGACAAAAAATATTTGTTTTGACCTCATCTATAACCCCTTAGCAGGAATACGTCATATTTCCAGTGACCCTGTATAAGTGGGACCAAAATAGCTCTTTTCTGATAAGAACTTTTTAGTGGGAGGAAAAGAGATTTGAATTTAGAACATGTATCTTTCAAAGAATTCGAACCACATGAGTAGATAAACGGAACAGAGTACAAGCTCTCACAACTTATACCGATTCTCAAAGGGTTGACACCTGTCGCAAGTTAAAAATAGGTAGTAGGGAGAAAAATAAAATAAGGCAAGTCCATAATAAAATGTGTATTTGAACGAAATGAACGAAAATGAATACTTACTGCACTTGGATTTTTCCGTACGAAAAAAAAAGAAATACCTATCATTTTTTCTCCGAATTATTCATACACACACGGTGCAGGAGTTGGGCATATTTAATTTATTAAACACTAATGTATATAAAATTCGTTTTATTTTACACACTGAAAAATGGTAGAAAATAATAATTAATTTTTCAATAAAATCGTTGTCACGAGCACGACTCGTATTTTTTCTTCGAGTCAGTAATTTGACAAATCAAACTGTCATTGTTCACATTAGTGTATTCTCTAAGAAAAAATTGAAGGTGGTATAGCACTTAGCGGCCCTGTCGGTTATACCGCAACTGAGCCGGTGAAAACCAGTTTTTACCCCGGCGGCGTGCCTGTTACACTGTCGGTGAGATGTCACGCACACATCGCCGCGCTATGTATGAGTGAAGCTACAGCGGACCGTTTGTAGGCAGCTTGGACTCTGTTCAGTTTACGTTTTTTTACTCATGTGATTCGAACGCCGCCACCGGCTGGTATGTATTGACTGGCTGTATAGACGACGCGGCGAGGTCGCCGCGTCGTCTATACAGCCGTATATAACCCACGCAAACTAAAAAGAAAACATAAGCTTGCGAATTAAGTTTGTGTTCTTGTAATTAGTACATACTTTGTTCTATATTTTGCTAAAATAATGAGTTCTCCGTCGAGTTATGAAAGTGACAATATATTAACTCCTGAAACAATAACTATAGAAGCTAACAACGTTGTACAACTATTTTTACTTTTCACGTGTCTTTTTTAAGTAAAGAACATTTTCATTAATTACATAAACACAGTCTCCTATTTATTTTCTCATAGAAAGGGGATGAAAAGTAGAGTATATGACTCGGGCGCAAAATATTTTTAGCGAGGGCGACATACTTTGAATCCCTCGCTACGTTCAGGATTCAAAAAAAACACCCTCGCCATAAAAATATTATTTTGCTCCCTTGTAATACAATTTACTATTGCTTCGTACTGTTTATGCCATATTAATGCCTATCATAGATGACGCGTTAAATGTCTATTGTTTATAATTAAGTTTACCTGAAATCGTTGTACGACCCGATGCCATGGTCCCGTCCTCTCTGCACGTCAATCGCGACCAGGTCCAGCCCCCACGGCCTGTCCGACTTGAACAGCAGCCGCGACATCTGCGCCGTACATCGCGTGCCCGCGCCCGCCGCCGCCTCGCCGCCGCCCAACACGCCGCGCATTACTGCGTCGAACGAGCCCGCCGACTGCTCCAGGACGCTGGGGTTTTGGTAGTGGTCACTTAGTCTGCAATCGTTCATATTCACAAAACATCTAGGTAATAAATACGTGTTCGCCTAATTAAAGTGTCTAGCTATGCCGAAGTTTCGCGGCAACGCTGAAAAAAACCGGCCAAGTGCGTGTCGGGCCACGCGCCATAGGGTTCCGTAGTTACCTTATACCATACCATATTTAATACCACCTATAATTTTTCGTCTGTAAAAATAACTTTGTTTTTCACAGTGTTGGTATGAATGACAAAGTTATATTTGCGGTTTTGGAAAATGTGCTATATCTCAAAAAATAATTACTATATCTCGTTCAAACCAATTTTGGTTGAAAGTGTTTATTAAGATCTACAGCATATATTTTTTTTTAGATTTTTCACTCTCTTATTTCAAAAGTTAAAGGGGGGGGGGACACACATTTTACCACTTTGGCGGTGAATATCTTTCAAACGGTTGACTTTGAGAAAAAGTTGTTTTAGGAACCTCAATGTCATTTTTAAAGACCTATCTATAGACACCCAACACGTGTTGGTTTGAAGAAAAAAAATTTTTTCAGTTTCAGTTCCATGTATGGAAAGCCCCCCCTTAATCTTTTATTTTTCTTATTTTTGTATTAAATTCGTTAAGCGGTTAACAGAATACATCTACCTACCAAGTTTCAACTGTGTAGTCTTAATACTTTCGGCATAAAGTGGCTGTGACATACGGACAGACAGACAGACAGACAGACATGACGAATCTATAAGGGTTCCGTTTTTTGCCATTTAGGCTACGGAACCCTAAAAAACGCAACGTGATTTCGGCATATGTGTCATCAGTAATTCAAATAGCATTGCAGGCGTAATCATGCCGAAGCGAACTTCGTTGTTTACGTTTTTTTACCAACTTCAAAAGGAGGGAGGTACTCAATTCGACCCGTTTTTTTTTTTGTTTTTTGTATGTACATCGATTACTTGAAGACGGCTGAACCGATCGAAATAATTCAAACGTCAAATTTTGAAATCGGTTCAGTACTTTTCAAGTACCTAACCTAAAAAAAAGTAGGAAAATAGTATGCTTTTGTGTGACCTACCTCGATGATCAGTCGTATAACTTCTTTGTTTATGAACTGAATAAGATAACTATTTTTTTTAGAAAAGGGATATCTTTAGTGTAGTTCTTTAACCGATTTAAAAAAGGAGGTTTTCAGTTTGGCCCGCATGTATGTATGTTTCTCCGCGATTAACTCACGTTTGGCTAAGCCAATTTTTCTACCTAAATAATATACCTACACTACCTAATACAAAAGGTACCTACACTTAAAATTAAAAAAATAAAAATTGTATAAAAAACAAAATACCGACTTCAAAAAACCTACCTCTAAAAAGCAAGAAATAATATTCGTAATAATAAAAACACGTCTATTAAAGTCAGGTGTGGCTTTTAGAATAAAAAAAACCGGCCAAGTGCGTGTCGGGTCACGCGCCATAGGGTTCCGTAATTACCTTATACCATACCATATTTAATACCACCTATCATTTTTCGTTTGCAAAAATAACTTTGTTTTTCACAGTGTTGGTATGAATGACAAAGTTATATTTGCGGTTTTGGAAAATATGCTATATCTCAAAAACTAATTACTATATCTCATTCAAACCAATTTTGGTTGAAAGTGTTTATTAAGATCTACAGCATATATATTTTTTAGATTTTTCACTCTCTTATTTCAAAAGTTAAAGGGGGGGGACACACATTTTACCACTTTGGCGGTGAATATCTTTCAAACGGTTGACTTTGAGAAAAAGTTGTCTTAGAAACCTCAATGTCATTTTTAAAGACCTATCTATAGACACCCAACACGTGTTGGTTTGAAGAAAAAATTTTTTTTCAGTTTCAGTTCCATGTATGGAGAGCCCCCCCTTAATCTTTTATTTTTCTTATTTTTGTATTAAATTCGTTAAGCGGTTAACAGAATACATCTACTTACCAAGTTTCAACTGTGTAGTCTTAATACTTTCGGAATAAAGTGGCTGTGACATACGGACAGACAGACAGACAGACATGACGAAACTATAAGGGTTCCGTTTTTTGCCATTTAGGCTACGGAACCCTAATAAGGGTTCCGTTTTTTGCCATTTAGGCTACGGAACCCTAAAAAAAGGAATTTGTACTCCAGCCAGACTCCAGTCCCACCCGACTTCAATAGACGTGTTTTTATTATTACGAATATTATTTCTTGCTTTTTAGAGGTAGGTTTTTTGAAGTCGGTTTTTTGTTTTTTACTCATGTGCTTCGATCGTGTCGCGTAATTTCGGCACAGTGTGTCTAGTCACTAACTATCGTTTTGATAAACAGAATATTGAAGATGTTGCTATTCAACAACAGTAACGATAGGCGACAGCTACGCCGCGCATTACTGCGTCGAACGAGCCCGCTGACTGGGTTTTGGTAGTGGTCACTTAAAGTTTGCAATCGTATTTTAAATAAAAACCGGCCAAGTGCGTGTCGGGTCACGCGACATAGGGTTCCGTAGTTACCTTATACAATACCATATTTAATACCACCTATCATTTTTCGTCTGCAAAAATAACTTTGTTTTTCACAGTGTTGGTATGAATGACAAAGTTATATTTGCGGTTTTGGAAAATGTGCTATATCTCAAAAACTAATTACAACATCTCGTTCAAACCAATTTTGGTTGAAAGTGTTTATTAAGATCTACAGCATATATTTTTTTTAGATTTTTCACTTTCTTATTTCAAAAGTTAAAGGGGGGGGGGGGGACACACATTTTACCACTTTGGCGGTGAATATCTTTCAAACGGTTGACTTTGAGAAAAAGTTGTCTTAGGAACTTTAATGTCATTTTTAAAGACCTATCTATAGACACCCAACACGTGTTGGTTTGAAGAAAAATTTTTTTTTCAGTTTCAGTTCCATGTATGGAGAGCCCCCCCTTAATCTTTTATTTTTCTTATTTTTGTATTAAATTCGTTAAGCGGTTAACAGAATACATCTACCTACCAAGTTTCAACTGTGTAGTCTTAATACTTTCGGAATAAAGTGGCTGTGACATACGGACAGACAGACAGACAGACATGACGAATCTATAAGGGTTCCGTTTTTTGCCATTTAGGCTACGGAACCCTAAAAATTGCTATAATAACTTGCAAATTTGTTTCAGTATAAAAGACTTCAACGCGTGAGTATTAAAAAAATAGGGATATTAGTGCTTAGTGCAGTATAGTAAACCGAGATCTCTCACACCATTCTTATCAACGAAGACTAGCCAAGCAGGAGTATTTTAAATCATAATTACATGTGCGCGTGGGGTACGTATCAGAATGTCTAAAGTTAGAATGTCTAAACTTAAAATGGCAAAGTTCAAAATGTCAAAAATTTAAATTTAAGTGGTTTAAAATGTCGAAGATCATTATGTCTAACTTCAAAATAGCAAAATTCAAAGTATCAAACGTATCAAATACTTGACGAGTTAAAATATCAATGGTCATTAAGTTTAAGTTCAATATAATTTATTTAAATTGGGTTGGGTTGGATCTTAAAACGAATCGTCTTCTTTGGAGTTAATTGAGTCTGTGGAGGTGTCTTTGGGCTTCACCTGAAATGCTTTATAGCAAATTTAGCTGCCAGAAATGAGTCCAAACTAGTCTACTGGGACTTAGAAACCGTAGACTGTAGGTCACGAGATAGGTGTGAGGAGCGTAGCGACGAGCATGTTAGGTTGACATGAACCCAGTGCGCGAGCCAAGCGAGCGAAGCGAGCGTGACGCGGCAGCGGCCGGCGAAGCGCCAGAAAAAAACTATTTCAAACTCAATTGGTGGATTTTGTTCGCCGGCTACTGAATCAGTGACTGGCACCGGATACCAAATCAGGGAGTGGCGTGGCTATGGTGATGTGCGGCGGAGGCACAGAAGTTAACCTAATTAATTAGGTACCTAAATGAAAGAAAGGCATAAGTAAATTCTATACGTCTTTATATCTATTTGGTCTCTTAGACATTTTAAGTTTTGTTCATTTGAACTTAGACATTTTTATTTAGGACTATCTGACCGTTTGACATTTTCGTTTTTGACATTTTAATCGTTAGACTTCAAATTTTTTACATTTTGAACTTTGCCATTTTAAGTTTACACATTCTAACTTTAGACATTCTGATACGTACCCGTGCGCGTGCGCAGCGCAGGAGCGGGCGAGGCGCGCGGCGGAAGGCATCGGGCAAAACACAGAAGTGGGCACCATAGTATGCAATGCAATGCTCACAATTCGCCGACGCTCACGCTGTTGATGAGGACCGCGATCATTTGTCGTATATGTCATAGTTACATGTGCGCGTGCGCGGTGGAGGCGGAGGCGGGGCGCGCGAGGAAGGCATCGGGCACCATAGTATGCAGCGCCCGCAATGCGCCGGCGCTCACGCTGTTGAGGACGGCCGCGTTCACTTCCGCGCTGTAGTCGTGCGTGTACAGCGATGACGGAGAGATGCGGTAATAGCGGACGTAGCTCTCGCCTACGAACGACAAATAAGTTTCTATAGTTTTATAAGATTAGCAAACAAGGCAACATCTGCCGGGTCGGGTTATCACTCGTCAGTTTCCCTTACTAGCCAGTTTCTCTAACTAATCAGTTTATCTTATTCGTCAGTTTTGCGAAATTCGTCAATAGGTCAGTTTCCTTTTATGTCAGTTTCTATAAGCGTGCCCGCTGACTACAGACTTTTTATCGGCCGATAGTTGGCTTTTGTATGAAGAATCGGCCGATACCAAATCGTAGTAGTGTGCGCACTTGCATACTTCTTCATACTGATTCCAACTATCGGCCGACAGTTTGGTCTGTAGTTTGCGGGGCGGGGACCCTAATTATTTAATCTATTTATTTAATCTCTATTGCTTATATAAAATACAGCAAATGGTGGACTTAATGCTAAAAAGGCATGCAAATTTATGCAGTTCGTCAGTCTAGTACTGCGTTTCTAACCGAGACGTACGGTACGAATAATCGTTGTGGACTACTTATCCAGTATGCATTCTCCAGCATGCCTGCTAAAAACCTAACTCGCGTCCCTCAAAAATAATTCTTTGCTCACCTTTGTAGTGCAGCTTTGGCCGCGGGGGAGTCGGTAATACTTACCTAAGTTCAATGGGAGCCACTCCTGATAGGTGATATGCTGCAGCTCAGCGATGACGATCCTCCTGGTTTCCTGGTAGACTTTCTCGTCTTCCCACCACGGGTTGAGGCGGCAAAGCTCGGCCGCCACGCGGTTGTGCTCACGCAGGAACAGTGTGTGCATCATTGCCAGCGGGGGAGTTTGGTTTATGCGGGGATCACCTGGGGACACATGCTCACTTAGGTTCGGTATCGAGTGTAGCATCTTTTAATAGCTCTTGTATGGTTTACACCACACTAACCGGGTCACCGCGTCAGCGTATTCATATTCCACCAATTTCGTTCGATACAATAATTTGTAATAAAATATTCAGTCACGTCATATCATTGGTATTGTGAACGCGTATCTCAAGTAAATAAACATTTTATAATCAACAATGATTTATCATTGATATCAAGATCCAGTAAATTATTTGAGTGGTAGCATCAAGGCACCCCACTTACCATTGTGGTCCTTCGAGCCGGATTTATACCAGCGACCTATGGATCTAGCTAGGCGAAAGCTGTATTTGGCAGTGCCTGTCACAACGTGAAGTTGCTTTAGTGTAGGAATATAGCGTGATCTTACCACTCAAATAACACGGATCCGACACATTCCTCAAGTCGCAGAACACCGATTTGTCGCCGACACTCGGCAGAAAGCCTCTGTTGGACTTTTTCTTGTTTTCCTCTCGGAGCCGACCGCCCTTTTTCGTCCTCAAGGATAACGCTTGCTTCTTCTCTAAACCGTAGATTTGGGATCCGTCCAAATAACTGGTCACTGCATTCATCTGAAAAAGAAAAGTTGCTGAAAAACACTACTCACAATGAATCTGTGACTATCACTATCAACGAAATTCCACGACCTATCCATATTCAGTCCATCTCAGGTCAAACTAATATCATGTTAGCTTAAAGTAACCCTATTTGTTTCCCTTGTTTTACGTGGCTGCCATCTTATTGGGAGTTATTTATTTGTGTGGCTTATGTAAAAAACACTCCTACAAGATTAAAAATCCACACAAACTCCAATAAATATAAGTGGATATTCTGAAAAGTTTTCTTTCTTTAAGAGTAGGTATTTCCTCTTTACCTGCTCAGCATACCCTAAACTGCAGTCGTCCCTGGGCGTGGTGAGGCTCCTCACTAAGTTGAGGCATTTGATCCCGTAGTATTTGTAGAAGGGGTCATCGTCAGGCACGATGACTGGAATGCACTTGTCGTTCAGCAGTTCTGGGGGGAGCACGTCGGTGCCTTCGCCGACACAACAATTTATACCTCCTTCGTCTAAAATTAAAAAAAACACATGTTGGTATCTCTCATGACTCATGATCCATGATGATTGACGGTCTACTTAAATAATATATTCAGAAATGAAAGCAGCTAGCTAGCATGATGTCGAGTACTTTTTCAAATAAACTTGCAAAGGTGAATGCGCAGGCTACATACAAAATTACCCGAGCCCCGGCGCAATTAAAACTATTTCAGGTTTTAGTACCTTTTATGTGTATAACAAAAAAATATGTGGGACCTCTGTGATCGGTGACTAACATAAAAAAAACTGCAATAAATATTTTTTCAGGCGTTAATATTTTACGTAGCTAAAGGTAAATTTTCAAAAATATTAGGTAATAATCACGACGGACGGCCCATCGCCCAGTGATTGCGACAGTTAAGCAACTATTCCAAAGGCTTGGTCATGGGATGGGTGACCAAAAATAATCTCGAGCTCCTCCGAGAGGCACGCTAATCCGTTATTTATGGCCAATGATATATCATTGTATTTGGGCTGCATTTTCAGTCGTTAACACACTGTCAATCCGCATCAGGGTCCCCGTGGTGGGTTATTATTTATTTATTATTTTATCATAGGTATTGTGATTTAAACAAAAGAAAGAAATAAAAAACATGATAACTAAGCAGAATGACGACGACCAAAGAGGTCTTTTTTTATGTTATGTATTTTATTTTATTCTTCTTTAAGTACTCTAATTGCACGGAAATCTCACTGTTTGCATAAATATGTTAGCAGAAAACATTAAATCTAAAAAAAAAAAATTGGATTTTTTATTGTAAGACTTTTTGTTCTTATGATTTTAATAGAAATACTACACAATCTTGTTTGTCAATCATGTATTTACCGTTTTTTTATATTTTACTTAATCATTTTGTTGGTAATATCATTCGAATATTAGCGCCTGAAAAAAATATTCGTTGCAGTTTTTTTTATGTTAGTCACCGGTCACAGAGGTCCCACATATATTTTTGTTATACATATAAAAGGTATTAAGCCCTGAGATAGATTACATTTGCGCCGGAGCTCGGGCATTTTTGCGCATTCGCCAAATCATCCATTTTCTGCTCTACCTATTTAAGATTCCTTTAAGCGTGAATTGCTGAATTTACCCTTTTTAGGGTTTCGTACCAAAATGGCTCAGTCTGTCTGTCTGTCTGTCACAGCTAGATATCTCAAAAACTACTAATGGTATCAACTTGAAATTTGGAATAGTTTAAGATGACATTTGCCCAACTATTTTGCAAGAAAGAAATAAAAAAAATATTTTTACTACAGGGACTGAAAAGGGGTCTTAACAATTTGAAGTGGGGTGACTAGGGCATGTGAGGTATCACATGAAAGAGCGCTGTTTGCACATTTTAAAACATAGTTTTCTTTTTTTAGGCCGCATAGTTTTAGACTTATATGATAAAAAAATGTAAAAAAAATACCGTTCCCCCCTTACCTCCGAAGTTTGCAAAGAGAAATGTAAAGATTACAGGAAAAATAAAACGATGTCTCAATATGACACCCTTTTTTAGAAATTCAAAAAACAAACAAAAAATCATTAGTTCCACTACCAGTCAACAGATGGCGCTGAACTAAGAATGCTGACCTAAGAAAAAAAAATTGTGCCACTATCGGTCAAGAGATAGCGCTGACCTAATACTACAATAATAATTGGTGGCTGATTCTAATATACACACATCAACTTTGTCTAGGGATACAGGTGATATTTTCATACAAACGAGGTAACTTTGAAGCCTTGGTTTCCTGCCAGGGATGTACTGTGCTGTGATAATATGATGACGACTATCTAGGGAGTGAATGGAGGAGATTCAGATCGCTATACACACCCAACTGGATCTGACCAGAATTCTAAAAACGTAATGGACATGTTTAAAAAAACCGCGAAAATAGCATGAAAATGTATGGAAATCCTCAAACTGAGAACTCTGACCCATTAATCTTTTAGAATGCTGATCAAATCAGTTAGGTGTGTATAGCGGTCTGAATCTACTCCATTCACTCCCTGGATGGCCATCATCAGATTACAGCACGGTACATCCCTGGCAGAAAACCAAGGCTTCAAAGTTACCTCGTTTGTATGAAAATAGCACCTGTATCCCTAGACAAAGTTGATGTGTATAATTACCTACTATTTGCCGTACGAATAAACGAAGAATAAGTTCCTACTTAAAATAAACAGTTTGCAATGTGGAGTGGCTGAAAAGTTTTTCAGTCACCATAAGCAGCTGTGGTTACGATTTGTAAATTAACTGTCCGCCAGTTTGCAGTTGTTAACACCCACCAATCCGCTTTGGGCTTGCGTGGTGGGTTATGGCCTATTCTCCTTATCCACCCATAAGGAAGGCCTATGGCTCAGCAGTGAGGACATTAAAAATGGCTGATGTGGACAGATATGGAATGAAGCGAAAACAATTTACCTACTTATTGTCTTCTATATAAGTCCGTGGCATTGAAAATATGATTGATTAGTTAAAAGATTACCAGTGCCTTCTGTGAGGTGCAACGTGATGTCGTGGGTGACGAACTGGCCCCACTGCATGTTGAGGTAGTTGAGGTGGTTGCTCGTGAGGACTACGTCGGTGAATAGTCGTGTTGTTATCTCCCGAGGGCCAGGGAGCGGCCGACCGCTTTTGGCCACGGGCATTGAGTAGATCCCTGGATAAATTCAAAGTTAGTGTAAGATTTTACCCTAAAAATCCTAATTTCATAACTAAAATACCTTAAATAAAATAAAAGTAACGGTTTTTATGATGCAAAAAACCAGCTCTTCATACGCTTTCAGTTTTTCAATGTCAAACTAGGTACTTAGGTACCAGTGGTGAGGAGCAGTGCCGGATTTGTCAATAGGCCGCGGCCTAGGGGCAGCAAGGACCTAGGGGGCGGCAGTCAGCAACGCCATTCACCCGCCCGCCTGAGCAAATGCACACGTACGCATACTACGAACGCCGATGTATTGACATTTGGCTCTGCTCTAAATAATGATCTAAATGATGTGAGCTGAGAAAAGGGCGGCTGTACTACTCGGCCTAGGGCGGCTAAGATTCTAAATCCGACACTGGTGAGGAGTAAAATTATTGTGAAGGTAAGCCGATCTACAAAAAGTGGTAAGGATGAGGAGTGAAATTATGGCGAAAGTAAGCCGCTCTACAAAGTTATGATAGCTGCATAGTGGATCGGTGGAGTGGGATTTTTGAAAGGTAAGTCGCTGGGAATCGGCTTGTATGAACCCTTTGCCACTGTTGTATTACTTTCTTTTTTACATTAACATGCTACTAGTGCTAGTGTTATGCAGTATTTTTTTGCTATTGCATATCATATTCATAAACAAACTCTGTTTCTCAACTTTTAAGAACAATATGTAAATTAATGAATAACTTTTCAACAATTGTGTGGTGTCGTTAACTAAGTAATAAGCATAGTACAGGCCATTGTTTCAAAGCGAGAGTTAAAACATGGGATTACCTAATTTAGGTTACAGTCAATCGCCTTGGATAGATGCGACCGACGCTCAGTTATTGTATTTTTATCTTTACGATAATATGCCTATCTTTGTAAGGGCACTGTTTGTCCCTGATAAGATTACTTCCTAAATATACCTTTTAAATAAATCCTACAATGTGAAACTATTTCAAAATACTATGGGTTAAATATTGTTCTAACTTCTGATGATAAGGAAACTTCATATTTTTATTTTACTAGAAGAGTTACTTACCTAACTATAGAGAAGAAACGTTTGAACAAAAATCTTGCGTTTTTTTTATTAAAAATAGTGAATGTTTTCCGAAGAGGCGTAGGTTCAATAATAAGGACACGCAGGTCTACTACTTAAGTAGGTATATGTATCTTTACATGAAAATTAGGAACTGCTAAGCGTAGGAAATAGGAAAACCTACCATCCGCATACCGAACTGCAGTTATCCTAGTGAAGGGCGACATTCTCCTCCCCCACCCTGGCTTCTGCAGATTGTTGCAGGTTCCATCGTAACTCCTGTACTTGTCTGTGCTGCACCTGCCGCTGTACGGCTTGCAGGAAGTACCGCCACTGGCTTTTATCATTTGGTTCTCAAGGAATGCCATGAAAGTGTTCGGAGTCACGTTAGTGCTAGAAATTACACAAAATTGAAATGGTGAACGATTAAACTTTGATAATTGTAAGTTTCGCAACTTGGGATTCACAAGATATTTATTTATCTTTATTGCACAACAAATGTCCTACCATTGTGCCATCAGAATAGGTTTTAGAACGGTTCAATTAAATACCTACTACTAAATAATTATAGGTATTATACTAGAAAAAATTCGACTCGTCACCAGATCTTTTTCTCAGGCGGGATTCGAACCCGCGACCTTTGGAAGTCCAGTCCAACCTCGTAGCTTACAGTGGATTAAGCCTTCTATTCTATGACTTTTGTTTGCAAGTGCTAACAGCCTAGGGCCGCACCGGCTAACGAATCGAACTTCGAAAAGTCTGCCGGGTTTCAAATTAAAACAGATAAATCGAGCCTCAATTGGGCCAAAATGGCGAACCCTAATTCATGAGGTCACACAAACATCCATATCTTCCAAATAACTTCAACAAATAGTACAATACGAAATTACTTACTTCAATTTATCTTTTTTAATTTGAAACTCGGCAAATTTTCCGAAGTTCGATTCGTTAGCCGGTACGGCCCCTAATCTGAATAAACTCGCGTGCATTCACCAAGAGATGGAACATACCTAGAACAAACCTTCATCTGCAACACTTTAGCGGCCGCCAGCATCTCCTGCGACGCTTTGGACGCTTTCTTCACGTCAGCAGACAGTGGCGCGAAGAAGAAATGTGCCAATATCGTAGGGTATGCGTCCAAGGCGGCACCTTCCTTCACGAGTTTGTTCGCGCGTGTGGCCGCGGCCTTGCTGAGGTCGCGGCCACACTTGAAGCAGTCCGCAATGAGGTCGGAAGGTATCGGGCCCTCTTCAGCTGAATATCAATGGTAAATGTAAGGCTAGGAATAAAACTGGCCAAGTGCGTGTCGGGCCACGCGCAGTATAAGGTTCCTCGTTACCATATACGATATTTACTTCGTGTTTTACACATCTTACGACTTAAAACTAAGTTATACCATAATACCTATTCAATGAAATTTGTTATATGAAAACTTTTCCTGTTCGAAAATTTTTGTAAGTTGATTGACTATAGGTCGTTAACTTGTAGGTAAAACCTACCTAGCAGTGATAGTATTCGTTTTAACTAAATTTTTCCACCTTTCCAAAAACAACAGTTTACCTGGCAGGGGGGATGCTCGACTCTAACAAAATTTTGCACTTTAAAACTTAATATTTCGCAAACGGATCTCGAAATTAAAAAGGGGGTTTTTACAAACCTACAATATTATTGAATCCCGACCCCGCTACACAGATAGAGGAGAAAAAATTGTTTTCTTTCCCACTTTACATGTAGAGGTGACTACATAAACACATGAGTAAAGTCCCACATATTGAGGCCTTGTCAAGTAGACTTAGTTCAGCGGCATTCGCTGTTAAGAAAATAAGGCTTTTAACTGATATTGAAACGGCAAGGTTAGTATACTTTAGTTATTTTCATAGTGTAATGTCATATGGACTGCTATTGTGGGGCTCAGCTGCCAGTATTGAAAATATTTTTGTACTCCAAAAAAGAGCTGTTCGCGCCATATACAATCTACGGCGAAGAGATACCTTGAGAGAATTGTTCAAAGAAATAAATATTTTAACTTTGGCAGGCCAATACATTTATGAAAATTTAGTTTATGTAAGGAAACACTATGATTCATTTGCTAAGAATAGCAATATTCACCAGTTTAATACAAGAAATAAAGATAAACTTGCCGTTCCAAGATTTAGGCTTGCAAAAACTAGAGGTTCATTTATGGGGAAAGGCATAGCCGTTATTAATAAAGTTCCACAACAAGTGATTGATCTTCCTTTGCATGAATTTAAAAACCATGTTAAAAAAACGCTCATGGGTAAAGGTTATTATAAAGTAGACGATTATCTTAAAGATCAAAATGCGTGGAAATGATGTAACACATAACTTGCTACTATAAGTACTTTGTTGAAGTAATATAACAATAAGTCTATGTTGTTGCCAATAATCCTGTCACCCTGTTGTAATTATTTGGTAACGATATATTAAAGTTTGTAAATATCGTTACTTATGGCTGTTACAGCTGATAAGTTTCTTGCGCCCGTTCTTCTTGTCAGCTAAAAAAGTCTGGAACGGGTGGTAGGAAAATATAGACGATTCAAAAGTACTTAATAATTAAGTTATTTGAATAAAGCTTATTTGACTTTGACTTTGACTTTGAAGGTACACTAAAAAAATATTTTTCAGGATTTTATCCTACCACTTTTTCGGTATAATTAATGTACACATATTTTATGCAAAATCACAGCTTTCTAGTACTTATAGCCTCTGAGTCTCGGACTTGGACAGACGGACATAGGGAAATTAAAGGGTTCCTTTTTGACTTGACTACGGTACCCTAAAAAGGATGGAAGCGTTGCCGCAAATTAGAGTAAGTACCTACCTAGATGTGTGGGTCGTTTTAAACTTAATGAAGTTGTGTATAAATTACCTACTACCTATCGAAGTTTATGACACATGAGTAAAGAAAAAAGTATCTGGGGCCGTACCGGCTAACGAATCGATTATCGAAAAGTCTGCTGGGTTTCAACTTAAAACAGAAAGATCAAAGTAAGAAATTTCGTCTTGTACTTTCTGTTGACGTAATTTGGAAGATAACGATGTTCGTGTGACATCATGAATTGGGGTTCGCCATTTTCGCCCAATTGGGGCTCGATTTATCTGTTATAATTTGAAACCCAGCAGACTTTTCGATAATCGATTCGTTAGCCGGTACGGCCCCTGGTCCTTTTCTTTACTCATGTGTTTATGATGCTTGACAATGAAAAATAACAGTCTTTTTTACTAATTATAATATTTTACCACACGTTCGTCCTATTTATTAATAAGAAGAACGTGTGGTATCAGGCCTTGTTGCTAATTCTGTAGTTCACCTACAACTTTGTAAAACTCATTTGCACTTTAAATTCTCGACACCAATATTTATTACAAAGTAAATTATGTAAGTAACTGCAAGGTCCAATTTAAAATAGCCTGACAAAACATAAATAACGTTCTTGGCATGGGTACTTACTTTCATCGTCCAAAGAAAAAAGTTCCTTTAAAAAAGAAGTAGTACTGCTTAGGATAGGACACAATCCTGGAAATAACTCCTCAGTTAGGAAATTCCAACCACAGTCTAAACAGCCGTTAGTTCTGCCAAACAACAAACTCACTAACACCAACACAATAAGAATGATTTTGCAACCAATTGACAAACTCCTCATTGTGAGTTTTTTTAAAATTGAACTCACTTTTTTTAAATTGAACACTATTATTATCTGACACAAACATTTATTAACATTTTTAAATGCCTAATTAAAAAAAATATTGCGAATATTTACAAGAATTAACGCAAAGTATTAAAATAAAATCTAATTTAAAGTTAACTCCTCTATAAAGTTTGAATGACACACTTAAAAGTCGGTCAAATAATTTTTCCCTGCCTTTTATTCTGTCACATATTTTTATGACTAATATTTTTTTCTATTATCAATTAAACCACTTGTTTCTTTATGTACAGATATAAAACAAAAGACCACAAAAACTATTTTCAATGGAAACCTGAGTTAAAATCGTCACGTTTATTTAATTTCAGAGTAAATTAATGTTCATGATTGCTCACGTTCGTACAAATTTCTTTGTTATATTTACACAATTCATACTATGTTATCACTTTACATAATTATAATCGATTATTATCTATCTTTTACAGGTTATTTCATATAAGTAATAATATTTTGACATCGGGGTTGCGAATTACTTCAATTAGTTATTTAATAGCAACCATTGAGTTTGTATTTTAAGCCGACTTCAAAAAATGGAGGAGGTTCTCAAGTCGACGATATAAAATTCATGAAAATTGCATAATGTGCAGCCTTACATTCACCGAGGTTATTTGAAAATACCACTTACATCATAAACAACAACATTTGTTCTACGACTTTTCCAAAAACGGACAAAAAAAATTACTTTCCGTCGTCTTTCCATACAAATCTCCGAACAGCTGATCGAGTTTTGTATTGAAAGTCGTTTTTAGGGTTCCGTACCCAAAGGGTAAAAACGGGACCCTATTACTAAGACTCCGCTGTCCGTCTGTCTGTCTGTCGGTCTGTCTATCTGTCACCAGGCTGTATCTCATGAACCGTGATAGCTAGACAGTTGAAATTTTCACAGACGATGTATTTCTGTTGCCGCTATAATAACAAATACTAAAAACAGAATAAAATAAATATTTAAGGGGGGCTCCCATACAACAAACATGTTTTTTTTGCCGTTTTTTGGTACGGAACCCTTCATGCGCGAGTCCGACTCGCACTTGGCCGGTTTTTTTTTTGTCTGTTTTCGGAAAAGCTGTAGAACAAATGTTGCTGTTTATGATGTTAGTAATCTACTCCTGCGAGGTTGTTGGTGTTTTACAAAAAACCCTTTATAATAAATTACGAAAGATTTTTGATTCCATTATTGTTACCTACCTACTGTTAAAATTGACAACATTTCATTTTGAGAAAGTACTAAAATTAGAATACCATTATTATCGATATAAAATACTAGCTTGCCTATATCTCTATGGACATCACAATTCTCATCACAGACAGCTTTTTTTTAATTTGTCATTTAAAGAGGCAAGGCAAAGGCATCGCTTATATTTTACCTATATCTTGTACTCACGTCCTTTTAGAATAAACCGTTTTCTATTAATAAATATCTCAGTAATGTATGAAAATAAATGGAAAAAAATACGTGTTGCCTAAAAAACGATAAATTTTCATTATATCCATAAAAACATGTACCTAAATTTTTTTTAAATGTTGTCAATTATAAGAAATTGGTTGAACAATCTAAACTGGAAATAAAAAAAACTTCCTTTAGTTCGTATAAAAATATTATTTATTAACATTACTTGTGTTCGCTAGTCGCTAAGGATCACAGTTGTTACTTAAAATATATACAATTTCTGATTAGACACAAATACTTAGTACTACTTATGTATAAGTATTATAATTTATATTATATGGATTTGATATTTCAAAAACGGTCTTTAAATTAAGAATTAACTTAAACTTAGGTATTAACTTAAGTAAGTAAGTTACCATGTTACTCGCAATATTTGAAAATATTTAATATTTATAACTCTACCTTTTTCTCAACGGGATAGTGCTTGGCCTTCACCTCACCGGATGTTAAGTGACGATAAGGCCGAAGGTGGAAGCGCACTACAACCGGAATCCTCATCACTGAGGAACTGGCTATCTTACCTCATACATTCTTATGTATGAGGTAAGATAGCCAGTTCCTCAGTGATGTTTCTTTGTTTTTATGTACCTATTATAAATGTGTGAATCGAAAAATACCTACAATAAAATTATTATAACATTACAATACAATACAATTCATATTCTAACTTTGACTTTTTTGCTATTACACTGAACTAGTATTTATTTTGTTAATAAGGAAGTTCCCTTATATTTTATTTTAATACTTATTCACACCAGTAAAATTATTTTGATATTACAAAAAACGACGAAGATATAGCAGTTCAAAGTTTTTTTGACTTGCATTTCCATGCAATTTTTTACGGAATTTGTGACGTCACTAGTCTTCTAATTTTATATATTTTTGAGATATTGAAAAACTATTTTCATATATTAAAATTAAACGCTTAAGCTTTAAATATTTATTAAGATTTCATTATCAAAGTTAGACCTAAGAACTTCCTTATTGTGACTGAACTTGTACTAATATTTATTCTGTGACTGAACTCAGTATTGGATACGGCACATCCGTGATGATAAGTTTTATAATATTAGTTCTTGATATTTATAGATAACACAAGTACATCAAAGTACTTTTTGCAACCGGTTTTCAACCGCGCGCGAAAGATGCACTGTAAGAATTAAGTAATAACATTCTCTACTGTTTCGAATATGTTTAACACTAAATGATATTATTACATTACATAGGTATTGTCTGCTAATGGACTTATGATGTAAAAAAGGATAAATTTAAGTTTAACTTAAATGCAGATTAAAATTAGCCTATTATATCACATTGCTGCTTAAGTACAGTTAAATGTCATTAATTTGCAATATTTTGGTGACAACTCGATGTAGGTACAATAATTGTCCAGTCACGTCTGTAAATATGTACCTATACAGTTTACAACTTTGTCACACTAAAAGCTTTTACTTTTTTGAACAGAAATCAATGACGAATGACAACTATAACAAAGTGACAAAATCCTAAACTGCATATAAGTACGAGACACGAAAGATGACCTCAAATGGGGTCCATCTTCGCATCATAACTTACAAAAAAAAGACTTAAGACAAAATAATATTTCATATTACGTATAGAGATATATTTTATATATTTTAATGCAATATTAGTCTTTTCTTCATGAGTTGTGATGCTAAGATGGGCGCCATTTGTGGTCATCTTTCGTGTCTCGCACCTTACATATTTTTAGACGTGAGTGTACATACTTATATTTAACTTAGTTGTTTAAGCTTCTTAACTCTACTCTTATCTTTGTACTAATTTCGTACATATTCCGCACGATCATTTTATTTAAATTGATCCTTAGTATCTTTATAAATGATAATTATGATCACGTAATATTCAGAGCAAAAAAATTAATCAGCTGTTCTTACGGGTGTAACAAGACCCTCAACGAAGCTGAAGTCCACGCATTCCGCCCCTAATTAGGATCATTTTTGTCTTTTAGACTATACCTGGGAAACCTATAGCTACGAAGTTATTGAAGGCCAAAGTAAAAAAATTTTTTCAAATTTTTTATGAAATATTATTTTATTCGTTATTTCCTAATTTTTGTCCAAAGAAACATTATCAAAATATTTTTTCGTAACAAACAATGGCTTCGAAACGTCATCACTCAATGTATCTCATGATCATGCACATAAACGCTGCCTTTCAATTCGGCCGCACGCAGCTGTGTAGCATAATGCGTGGTGCGTAATGTATGCAACACTTTTTTAACACCAAAAATTAAAATCGTTTCCCAGCAATATTTTTGAACAGAAATGGTCCTGATGATGGGCAGAATACGTAGACCTCGGCTTCGTTGAAGGTCTTGTTACACCCGATATACATATTGATCGAGTAGATAGGACGTTTTCTATGGAACATTTTTTTGCTCTGATTAAATCAGCGAACTAAAATCTATGGAATAAGCATTCTGCTCAAAAAATGGCACCACACGAAAAGTACAACTAAGTGAATAGAGCTAAAAATGCTGGCATTTAATTATGCAGTACAAAGCATCTGAACACTAATTGCTTATTAGCGACCATAATTTGTATACTCATAGATATTTTCTATACATAAACGAAAAAATAAGATACGTTTTTTCTGGATCTTTTTACTGCGTTCTTTGCACCTTTTACGCCATTTGACTATTAAGGACGTCATTTCTAATAAACTCTCTTTTTCTATCTTTTCTCTACAATACAAACTGCAATTTATTGAAAAGTACACTAAAGTCAGTCACCGGGTGCGTGGCTGGCCCGACTAAAACTGAGCGGGTTGTACTTTTTCGGCCCCTCGGTGCCATTTTTAAGCAATATTTGTTTGCAATTACACTTCCATAGATTTTAGTTTGCTGGATTAAGTTGATCCCATCTAGACGAAGTTGTTCAGTTTGACGGTCTAAGTCACACCACAAAACTTGTTGACTGTTCAAAAAATCATAAATGCTATTATTTTCTCAATACATATTGTCAAGTTCCAATGTAATTTCAAAGTTTTTTATAATAAGTACACATTGCACTATTAATTTGTGCTGATAATTCTGATAAAGAATGTATTTTTGATTCTTAACGCAAAATGTGTTGGGCACCAATTGTTTGAAATTGTCTAAAACGAAATATTACTTACTTGACTTAGAATAAAACAATAAATAGTTATCTACTTAAATAAAAACAACAGTAAAACTACCAATGTAAACTGAACCCTAATTTTCTTACTTGAACGTAGGTTTTGAATACGTAATCCCACATTTTGCTACTGATTCCGAAAGCTGAAATAAAAAAAAAGTTTGTTATACTTAGGTACGTACTTGAATATTTGTTAAAAAGGTAAAAAAATAATAATTTATATACACACATCAACTTTGTCTAGGGATACCAGGTGTTATTTTCATACAAACGAGGTAACTTTGAAGCCTTGGTTTTCTGCCAGGGATGTACTGTGCTGTGATCTGATGACGGCTATCTAGGAAGTGAATGGAGGAGATTCAGATCGCTATACACACCCAACTAATCTGACCAGCATTCTAAAAACGTAATGGACATGTTTAAAAATACCGCGAGAATAGCATGAAAATGTATGGAAATTCTCAAACTGAGAACTCTAACCCATTAATCTTTTAGAATGCTGATCAGATCAGTTGGGTGTTATGGCGATCTGAATCTACTCCATTCAGTCCTTGGATGGCCATCATCAGATTACAGCACGGTACATCCCTGGCAGAAAACCAAGGCTTCAAAGTTACCTCGTTTGTATGAAAATAACACCTGTATCCCTAGACAAAGTTGATGTGTATACTTAAATTAATAAAAGTATTATTTCAAGTCAACTTATTATTCTATACTAAAAACGAAAAAACTTTCGTTCGCTTCATTAGTATTTCACTGTGCAATTGCATCAACCCGATCGCGTTGAATTCCAGGAAATTAAGTATAACTCGTCCATAACCAATGTGACCCAGTTTTCTGACTGTTATACTTATTAATTTATATACCGTGTTGTTTTTTTATAGTACTGCATCGATTACTACAAACTCTGTAGTAGTGTAGTCAAATTAGGTCGAATTTGCAAAAAGATCGGAAGTACACGAATTACTTCAGTTGTATTTTTTTTAGAATCATTAGAAGACATGAATATAAGTTTCCTCCGAGTTTGCACCATTCCTGCTATGTACGGAACATCGTTTAATGTTAATGTTAAAGTCCCAATATATTTTTATAATATAATACCTACAATAACAGTTTCTTTTCGTGTTTTGTTACAAATTTAATTACCTACCTATCAATGCATACCTACACGAATTACTTCCAACCTTTTTGCTAATTTGAATATACTATCGGTAAAATCAATTCAAAAGATACTCACCCATCTACCCACTTGAAGTCTAATATTAAGTCCTTGCCTATGAAATTGACGTTTTGTATGAAGAATTTTTAACAAATTGCATTTTTCATACTAGCATTTTCATAATTTATTTAACAACCGTGAACGCTATTTTAATAAAAGTTTTATCTACAAATGTTTGAACATTATGCTAACTTAGGCAGCATAACTTAAGCGAAAAAAACAAGTTTAGACTATGTTACAAACAACGGATAAGTAGTGGTCATTTTCGCTAACAAAAAAAATAACTCAATGTATTTTTTTATGCTAAGAAAGCATATAGACTATAATTATCATAATTTGATGTACTATCCAGCAATTGATAAATATTTTAAATCACAAGTTATGAGGTTATTTGTGTGTGAGAAAAAAACACCAATTTCATAGCCTTAAAGACCCAATATTTCTACGCAATATTTGTAAAATTAAGTACGTAGATAGGTAAGTATATTTCCTATAAGTATGCCATTGCAATTGATAAAACATACCTTTGTTATGGTTGACGAAGTGGTGGTTGGAATGATACCTCTTCATGGCGTAGAGGTAGGACCCGTCTGTCGGGGACCCGTGGTGGACGTAGAAGTGTATCATATCATAGGCCAGGTAACCTGCGGTTAACAAACATACTTTGTAAAAAAAACCGGCCAAGTGCGAGTCGGACTCGCGCACGAAGGGTTCCGTACCAAAAACGGCAAAAAAAAAAAAAAACATGTTTGTTGTATGGGAGCCCCCGTCAAATATAAATTTTATTCTGTTTTTAGTATTTGTTGTTGTAGCGGCAATAGAAATACATCATCTGTGAAAATTTCAACTGTCTACCTGTTGTCGTTACTAATATCGAGCAAAAAACGTCAAAAAAATCACGTTTGTTGTATGGGAGCCCCCCTTAAATATTAATTTTATTCTGTTTTTAGTATTTGTTGTTATAGCGGCAACAGAAATACATCATTTGTGAAACTTTCTAGCTATCACGGTTCATGAGGTACAGCCTGGTGACAGACAGACAGACGGACAGCGGAGTCTTAGTAATAGGGGACCCTATTATTAAGACTTTTTTACCCTTTGGGTTAAGACGTTTTAACCCTTTGGGTACGGAACCCTAAAAAGGTCATCCAGGCATGAGCCAGCCCCACTGCTCGGGCACAGCAAGAAGGATGGACCATAACACACCAACGTACTATCGACGACACTTACGCTTTATATACGAGATTTGTTTAAATAAGTACCTACCTACGTTACAGTCCTGCCCCCCTACCCAAATGGCCAACTTTCTATTCCTTTGAACGCTACGCTTACTTTTAAAGCTTAAATATAAGCAATAGAAGATTAAATCACATGTCACAAACTTACGTAAATCACAGACTTCGATGTATTGTATGGAATTGTCAAGCTTACGGCACGTAATTTTATAATTTACTGCTTATTTCAAAGTTTTAATAGTGAGCGTAGCGTTCAAACGAATAGAAAGTGGCCATTTGAGTAGGGAGGCTGGTGCACATAAATATAAAAATTCTCATGCTAGAATGATCAGAAAATATTAAGTTATTTATGTTGTTAGAATACAATGTTACGCGTATTTCTACTATTATGTATTCTATGGCAGTAAATGCCTAAGTCAGTTATATTTATCAACAAAATGAGTATCGAACAGTTTCGTGGAAAATAATTTTCGTGCATTTCACATAACGGGTGTGTGGACACCCGTTACGAAATGCTACATCAATCGTAGCAATTTTCGTAGCAAGTAATTTATCTTCATATTAATTTGCCCATTAAATTGGTCACTATAATAATTTACTTTGGGTTTATTTTAATAACTTATAGTAAAATAAACCCAAAGCAATATTCACTTTTATGATATAATCCAGTGAGAATTCACACTCGTAAATGTCTTTCTAATCTTCCATTTTATCAATATCCAATATCTGCTGATAAGGTTAACCATTTTCTGGTATCCCGCCGGCCGGATAAGATAAAAATTGTTTAACAGAATAAAATGAATCATGTAGGTATAAGATTAATAAAATAGGTGCCTACAGATAACAAAATATCTACTTCCTGTCCTGACAGATCCAACGTTAAATAAATAATACTTAATTTACTTGTGTTTACAAAACCAATAACTACGAATTGACGAGCATCGTCGTCATCCTTACTAATATTATAAATGCGAAAGTCCGTTTGTTTGTTTGTTTGTTACGCCTTCACGTCTTAACTACTTAACCGATCATCATGAAATTTTGCATATACGTTGTCAGGGGGACAGAGAAGGACATAGGGTAACTTTCATCCCGAAAAAAATTATTGTTCCCGAGGGATAACGAGAAACTCTTCCACGCAGACGAAGTCGCGGGCGGCCGCTAGTACTTAATTAAAACACTGGCTTTGCTACGAAATTGTTTTTACGTTAAAAATCTATCATCATCATCATCATATTTAGCCCAAATCAACCCACTGCTGGGTATAGGCCTCTTCTCTATAGCGCCATTCCTCACGGTCCTGTGCCAGCCTCATCCAGTGAGATCCCGTCAACTTGACGATATCGTCTGACCATTGGGCCGGTGGTCTGCCCACTGGCCTTGTTGCTCCTCTTGGCCACCACTCTGTAACTGCCTTAGTCCACCGTCCGTCATCCCGTCTAGCCAAGTGTCCTGCCCATCTACACCTTAACCTTGTTATCCGCCTACCCACGTCTTCGACTTTCGTTTTTTGTCGAATTTCGACGTTTGGTATACGGTCAACAAGAGAGATACCTAACATAGAACGCTCCATTGCTCTTTGTGCTACCTTAATTCTGTGCATATTCTGCTTAGTGAGCGTCCAAGTTTCAGCACCTCTTTAATTAATAAGTGTGTATGTTTAATGTTGCAAATATTCTGGCACTTCTCTTTTATCTTATTTCAGTGTTTATAAACATTCTGAGAAATTAAATTAAAATCTTAAGAAAACGTACGATTTTTTGAATACCGATATACTTAGGTACTTACCTAATCCATGATCGGTTTATCATCTAATCTAACATCAAACTGTTTATCTGCCTCTACTCATATCTGAGTATTTATCTTTGGCATTTAAATTCGGCTTTTTCGGTTTGTCAGGTTTATTTGGCCGAAAGCTTATTATTTTATTACTAACTAGCGACCGCCCGCGATTTCATCTGCGTGGAAAGTGTTTTTTCTTTTTTTCTGGATTAAAGGCACCCTATATCCTTCCTGATGATCGGAGGCGTTACAAACAAAAATAAACAAAGAAACGGACTTTCGCATTTATAATATTACTATATTACCTACCTAGTAAGGATGTTTGTAAAACGCCATCTCTACAAAATCCATATTCAATATAGACGTAGGGGAATGTGGGGCACAGTGTAACTAAAAAGATATAAATCCTCGTGGTAATCAAATTATTAATTATATGGCACTTTTAAAGTCTTCCAATATAATTTCAATCCTAAGTCTCTCATTTGGAATCTTAATATCACGTTAATTAACCTTACAAACTATCTGAATAATCATATTTTAAAAAAACAGTATTTTGTTACATTGCACCCCAGGGTAGGGGCTCATTGTAACATACCCTGGGGTACTATACAACACGAAGGAGTACTATTTAACAGTACGGCAAAACTTGTGTAGCAAAACATTTAAAATCTCAAAATTAACGTAGAAATTCTAAAAAATCAATATAAAATATCAAAATATGGAATTACCAAAATAAACAATAATTATTTAAAAATTTACATAAAAATTCTAAAAATCAAGAAATAAAAAAGGAACAAAGAATTTTATTGTATTTCTTACAAAATGCTTTATTATTAAATTATATTTTCTTAAAGTTTTATGAGGAAATTTTGACGTTTTTTTTATTTGTAAAAGTAGGAGGTGGCAAAATAATATATGTAAAAACGATAAAAAAAGTATAATTTATATATAACCTATAAAAACGAAAAGATAATACAAAAGGGGCACACTATAACTTGTTACACTGTACCCCGTTACACTGTACCCCATGGGGTCATAGTTTAAAAACAAACCTGTGGGTCTATTGCCCAAGTATCGTCGACTTCGCCGTCGGCTTCATTTGACAGATGGTTGTAATACGTTGCTACGTTTCTTTGGTAAGTTTTTATTGGGGCTAACAGCTTGAGCTAACAGTACCCCATGGGGTACTGTTAGCTCTGGAGTACCCCAGGGCTCTCATCTCGGACCCCTCTTATTTAATGTCTTTGTAAACAGCGTTGCCTCAATTTTTCGTCATTCATCAGTACTGTTATACGCAGACGATATGAAAATTCTCAGGGTGATAAATTCTCCTTCAGATTGTTCTTTGCTTCAAAATGACCTTGATGCGCTTACTACATATTGTAATAATAATTGTTTACATGTGAATGTTCAGAAATGTAGTGTTATTTCATTTTCTCGAAGCCGCAACCCCATTAAACACGATTACAGACTGAATGATAATGTCTTAAAGAGGGTTTCGGAGGTGAGGGACCTGGGCGTCTATCTTGATGAAAAGCTGACTTTTGTGGGACATATCAATTATATTTCTTCAAAGGCTTACCGAATGCTTGGCTTCATAATGAGAGTTGGAAAGGACTTTAAAAGATGTTCGACACTGGTGCTTCTATATAATGCCTTCGTACGGTCAATTTTGGAATATGGATCTACTGTGTGGAACCCACATTATAAAATACATATTAACAATGTTGAACGTATACATAAAAAATTTTTGAAACATCTAGCTTACAGGTGCGTATGTTCTGACCACCCTCATCTACTTAATCTATCGCAGCGACGTACTCAACGTGACATTTTATTATTGTATAAAATTGTTAATAATTATATTGATTCCCCTTTCCTTTTAAATTGTTTAAAGTTCAGGTGCCCTCGAGCAGGCTCACGCAATAAGGAATTGTTTAGTATCCCTAGGACTAAAACTAAACATTTATCTAACACTTTCATTTACCGATCGTGCAAACATTATAACAAACTTCCGTTTAATATAGATATTTTTAACAGCACGATCGCTGCTCTTAAGCGTAACTTTAGGAACTTTGTCTCAGAGTAGGTAGTTTGTTTTACTTTGCTTTTAATGTTTACCCTTAATTATTATTTTTTGTCTGTATTTACTTTTGTCCAATACTCAAACTTGTGTTTTAGTAATAAGTGGAAACTTTGCTGATTTATGTTATACCTAGTTAATTTTATATTTATAAGATCAATTTGTATTGTTTGTTTCCCAAATAAATTTAAAAAAAAAATAAATTCAATAAATAAATTGGTACCAAAAATAAGTAGCAAATAAAGCAATGTATCTCATCCATCTGTCAAATGAAGCCGACGGCGAAGTCGACGACACTTGGGCAATAGACCCACTGCTAGAAATTTATAGGTTATAATTTCAGCCAAAATATCTAGTATTTAAACGTCATAATATAGCGGTACCTACAATACAAAATAAACTTACTAAAGCTGCAATAATGTAGATTAAAACACAAATAATACTTTTTCTATTTTAAAATTTCAAAATACATAAAATATAACAGCCGTTTAAAATTTACGTACCTAGAGACAATTGTCAAAATGACAACTGGCCTAAGATGGCGACAATTCACTTCAGAAACACTGGTAAAATATTAGAAAGCCACAGAGTAATAGCCACTGTTATACTGTGCCCTTGTTACACTGAGCCCACCTTCCCCTACTTAAAGCAAATTACTAAAGTCAAAAGAAGAGATAATATATCCGAAGTTTTGGGTACTTACTTTACATAGAAAATATTTAGATTGGACATATTTACATTTTTTCTAAAACCACTTGTTTGATTGATGGTTTCTTTTGCTTTACATTAATTTAATAGTTGATTTTGAAATTAAACAGCGCATTGCGGCGATTAAACAACTTTCGCTAGGGTCGGTCATTGGATGGGTGACCAAAAAAGTTTATATGTTGATCTCCTCCGTGCTTCGGAAGTAACGCACGTAAAGACGGTCTTGCAATCCATATTAGGCCTGTGCGGTATGTCCAATTTCTGTAATTCGGAAATCCTGTGCCCCAGTAGTGGTGATGTAAAAAAGACCTATTCTCGTTATCACTGGGGGATATCGGAGAAAAAAAGATTTTTCCATACATTTCTTCCCGATATCCCCCAGTGGAGGACAACGGGAAAAGACCGTCCATACTTTATTTCCCGATATTCCCCAGAGATGGGAATAGGCCGTAAAAAATGGCAGATGCCACGATACTAACCCACTAGACCCCCAGCCATCTTGATGAGGGGGTGCGCCGTGAGGAGCCAGAAGGGCACGTAAATGATGCTGGCCAGCACAGCCGCTGGGATCGGGGGGAACACTTGCCGAAGCCCGTCGAAAGGCATCTGGAAACAAATTATTGCTAGCTAAACTTATTCTAGCAAACAACACGATAAACGCAAAGATATTCAGTACTTTGACTTAGTCAAAAATAGCTTTATGCAAATAAACTTAATTATTAAGTACTTTTGAATCGTTCATATTTTCCTACCACCCGTTCCAGACTTTTTTAGGTGACAAGATGAACGGGCGCAAGAAACATATCAGCTATTTTTTAAAAGACAAAATTATAAACTTGAAATTAAAAATGTTAAATATTTCAAAATCAATAAACGTTGAAATTATCTAAAATTATTTGTTTTAGTTAAAACATGATTCTTATGATCAGGGATGCACAGACTTATTGACACCATGTGCCACTTAGGCAATTATGACTACTGGAGGGCCACCAGCACTAAATTAAAAACATAAAAATAGCCAAAAAATAATTTTCTTTCAAATGTGCGAGGGAGTAATTTTGCTGGCGGGCCGCTGGCACATGGCACATTGCGAAGCGCTCATGGCGGAACTTGACAGACTGATCGTACTCGATCACGTTTGTTAAGCAACACTCGGTCCGGTCAGGTGTCGGATGGGTGACCGTTAAAGTGGCATTACATCTGAGCGCTTTCGTGCTTCGGAGGGCACGTTAAACCGTCGGTCCCGGCTGTTGTCATCTGATAACAGTCGTTAAGCCAAGTTAGAGGCCTTACAGGCTTGATACCTAAACTCTAACACCAGAGGTGGCCACTAATCCTCATTCGATAAGAAGAAGGCACATTGCAGGGGGGCCGAATGTGGCCCGAGGGCCGAGGCCTGTGCATCCCTGCTTTAGATAAAAAAAGACTCGTCAAGATTGTTTACCAAAACCACCACCAAAGTGACCACCTAGGTGACCAAATCTCTAATGTGTTATGGTTTGCGATAGCGCCTGAAAGCAAATACCCTACCTTATGATGTAATCCGTGTATGAGGAAGTGTAACGTGATTAGTTTCAGCGAGGAGCCTGGGTCCAGGTGGAACACCCACCGATGGAGGGAGTACTCTATGACAGTCCACGCCACGAAGCCGAAGATTAGGTGCCCGGCGAACTGTAGCAGCGATAGGGAATCTGCTGTGCACGTGTCTGGAACAAAATTAACTTTTTCTTATTATTTAATGAATATTATCTATGATTCCACTATAGTACCTACGGCTCTTTTCAACTAAACACGGTCCCATCCGGCAGAAAGCATGAAACTTGGCATGCATGTAGCTTTTACGTACACAATAAAATATGGAAGTTAGCAGCAAGTCGTAAAGTGATTTTTCTCTCCCTGGAGGGGCGTTTTGTGTCCCCAATCGCAGTTTTAATTTTTTAATAAAAAACAGTGAAAGCTACAACAAAACTGTCTAAAAACAATATATTTGTCATTAAATTCTCTATTAACCATTTTTTGAATGAAGGTTAGCACTTATAGTTTTCAAATTATGTTTGAGTTTCTTCCGATATTTTTTTGAAAAAAATCACCCTGTGGGAAACGTATAGCAAAACACCGATATTTTTTGTATTAAAGAATGACACTTGGCACACTTGTTTCTTAGGTAAACCAGAGTGGAAAACGCCCAGGAGACAGCGGGAGACACCTTGCTGGGGGGATGAAATTTTCAAACGCCACGTGTACTGTGGGGCGTAATAACTGCTAATTTATAGCTACTATGGCAAATCGTGTATCATGTTCGGATAAATAAAGGATGGCCAATCATTTTCAGAAATAAAAAATACACCTTTACATAAATAAAAATGAATTACCGCAAATGAAATGCCGAACATCTAAAATTTTACAAAAAAAATATTTTCCAGTGACGATAAATTTCTAATACCGATGTCGACTTGAAAAAAATATCATAATAAAACCATATTCATACAAATTCCAAAAATATAGGTTTCATTGGAAAAGTTTCATAAAAAATGTGTTAAAAATATTATACACAGAGTGGCAGTGGCATAAATAAATCTATAAAAACTCCCCATTTATGATTCTAATTTAAAAAAAATACCGTAAATGGGGAAAGCTACAGCAAAACTGTCGAAGAACAATATACTCGTATTTTTCATTAAATTTTCTACAATAATTTTCTTGGAAGTATGTTGATAGGACATATATTTTCAAAACAAACTCACAATCATTGGGTAAAAAACGGAATTTAGGCAATTAATAAAACTATATACCTATCTATTTCATGACTAATCACAAATTGTATTTATTTTTTAATTTAAATCACACGAGTCTGTACTAGGCTTTGTTAGTGTGGGGGAGACTCGTGTGATTTAAATTAAAAAATAAATACAATTTGTGATTAGTCATGAAATAGGTAGGTAGTTTTATTAATTGCCTATATTCCGTTACTATAATTTAATAAATTAGCAGTTATTACGCCCCACACACAGTACGCGTGGCGTTTGAAAATTTCACCCCTCCCCCTCCCCCTAGCAGGGTGTCTCCCGCTGTCTCCCGGGCGTTTTCCACTTTGGTCCACCTAAGGAACAAGTGTGCCAAGTCTCATTCTTTAATACAAAAAATATCGGTGTTGTCCTATACGTTTCCCACAATGTGATTTTTTCAAAAAATATCAGAAGAAACTCAAACATAATTTGAAAACTATAAGTGCTATCACCTTCATTAAAAAAATGGTTAATAGAGAATTTAATGACAAATATATTGTTCGTAGACAGTTTTGTTGTAAATTACAGCGTTTTATATTAAAAAAATAAAAACTGCAATTGGGGACACAAAACGCCCCCACGACACACGACAAATCACTTTACGACTTGCTGCTACTTCTATATTTTATTGTATACGAAAAAGCTACATGCATGCCAAGTTTCATGCTTTCTGCCTGATGGGACCATAACCTAGGTATAATATAGGTTGAGCCGTACTGCTAAGATTTTTTTACATAGAATGAGAAAATCAGTGGGCCTTTCTCGCATCAAAAAAAATTAAGCAAGTCTCGTAAACGGTACTCAATAATACTAGTCTAATTTGCTCGTATTATTCATTCAGGTGCAATAGAATTTATTATACTATACTTAAAAATTTAATGTTTATGTGATGGGTTAAAATCCCATCACATAAACGGGGGGCCTAATCCACTCTTTTTAGGGTTCTGTACCTCAAAAGGAAAAAACGGAACCCTTATAGGATCACTTTGTTGTCCGTCTGTCTGTCCGTCCGTCCGTCTGTCTGTCAAGACCCTTTATCTCGAGAACGCGTGGAGGTATCGAGTTGAAATTTAAACTATATAGTAAGGTCTACGGGCCCTTGAAGCTGTAAAAAAATCAAACTTCTAAATTAAAGTGAAAAAAAGATACTGCCGTTTAGGGCGCAAAAAACGCATTTTCGATACTTTCAAAGGAATCAAAATTCATAGGGTACTTCCCGTTGACCTAGAACTATGAAATTTGGCAAGTAATAGCGTCATAAACTACACTTACAGGAAAAAATCTGAAAACTGTACATTTGTAATTAAATCATAAAAAATATAGTCATTAAAATACGTAATTTTATCATCGAGTGAAACAACGGTATGCGCGGTCATAGTTTAACTTCTTATTGACTTTTGTGATAATAGCGCCACTAATTATTTTTAAAATATAAATATTTATTATTTTTAATTAATTAGAGCCTTTCAAATATTGTTACAGTTAATTACTTTTTAAAATAATTAAAAAGGAATAAAATTGGCTCTAAATATTTCCGCAACATGGCGGTATGTCACGCCGCGTGACAGGGGGGGTCAAAGAGTAAAACAAGCACAGAGTGCATTCCAGCAGACCAATCGTTAATCGATCACTTATGAGTAAATTTTAACCATCAGCGCGTTTTTCACACCGATGACGGGACTCGAACGGGATGGAAACAGACTTTCGGACCAAGGGAGGTGATGACTGGAAGGCATTTGTTTTCTTTTCGGGTGTTGTTGGAAGGTCGAAATTGGCAAAAAAAGGAAGGAACCGAAGCGAAGCGAAAGCGGTTCGCTAGTAATAAATAAAATCTAAACATATAAAACTCTAAATTGATTGATTGAATGGAGATTGATTGGTGATTGATTGTTGGGATGTGCCTAGATAGTGCATAGATAACGGCTGAAATTAAAGACACCGGAGGGTAGATACCTTTCATGGTGTAGGAAAGCACTAAGAAAGGATTTTGGAAATTTCACCTAAGGGGATGAAATAAGGGATGAAAGTTTGTATGGAAGTCTCTTAGTTTCAAAGGTAGGATGTTCAAATTTTGTGTTTAGGCTGACGGTGACGATTAAAAATTATAAGGGGAAAGGGAAGGGGAGGAGGGACTGGGACGGAGGATGGCGATGTATAGATAAATAAAAAGATTGACGGTTTCGGTGACGGTAAGTGTAAGTGGACGAGGAAGCGGAAGCTGAAGTGGAAGCGAAAGTCAAATGTACCATGAGCAACAGTGTCGCTTAACCACTGCTAAAATCGGTTGCACGCCACGCCCGCTGTCACATACTTTTAGTTCGTGCAGGCAGGGGTGATACGTGCCCAAACGAATTTTGTTGCAAACTGGTTAAGCGACGCTGTTGCCCATAGTACCTACATCAATGAATATAAACAGTTTGCAATGTGGAGTGTCAGCCACTCGTTTTTCAGTCACCACAAGCAGCTGTGGTTAAGATTTGTAAATTAACTGTCCGCCTATTTGCCCTTCCACCTGTCAGGCGCGGTCGCAGCCTGAAATTTTGGGGGGGGGTCACTAATAATAATAATTGCTTTTCTGTAAATTTTTAGAAGCTTTTTCTATGTGACGTGTACGACGTGTGTGACTGTGACCCCTCGGACCGCGCCTGCCACCTGTCCGCCTGGTCGCCCATCCACCTTTTTGCCTGTCCCCCGTCTATCCTACTTTTGAAAGACTGTTCTACAGTAACATATCCAAAAATTTATGATGGTACGGAACCCTCGGTGCGCGAGTCCGACTCGCTCTTGACTTGTTTATTAAAAGTAAGCTTATCCAGCAAGCTCGTTTTAAGCTCTTAATAATATTACTATATAACATATATTTAAATCAAATAACAATCTTGTTATTTGATGTGGGCAGCCCCCGAAGTTAGGAAAGATAACTTTTCAAAGGTTCAGCGCAATGCCACAGTTTCCCTTGCCATTAGCCTGGAAAACTGCCGGTCATGAGCAAGGGCCTATATCCTATAAAACCATGACGACCAGGTAAGGTTCAACTTGCTCCTCTAGCGCTTTAGCGGCATGGAGGACCGGTTAGCTGGAGAAGACACTCACATAACCACAACCGAAGACTCCACGACTCATAGGTGTGATGATGAAAATAAAAAGAGCCTTACCATGAACTCTATCTTTGCTAAACTTGGCTTTATAAATAATCACTTAAGTACCTATCAAAACATGTAGCTTGGGCAACAGCGTCGCTTAACTCCTAAGCAGTGCCGGATTAAGACTACTTGGTGCCATAAGCAATCCATGCCTGTGGGCCCCCTATATAGGATTGCCAACTACGTAGGGGAGAATGCATTGCTAGGATATGCACAAAATTTCTGACTTTTAGAAAAATGCCAGTCTGCGCGTTTTTTGTCAGTTTCATCCACTTTCTTATAGTAAAAAAATGGCCCTGCAGTGCGATTTTTTGTCAGTTTCATTCACAAATATTTTATTCTTATCTTGCCTGTCTAATAGTTAAAAAAATGGCCGAGCAGCGTAATTTTAAGTCTATTTCATCCACTAATCTTGTAGTAAGTTATTTTACACGGCCACATTGTTTTCGTTATTTTTTCGGTGCCGATTATGGTGCCCTTCAGACGTGATGCCCTAAGCAATTGCTTAATTTGTTTAAGGGTTAATCCAGCACTGCTCCTAAGGTTGAATCGCTTGGACGCCCCGCGCCGTCGCAACGTTTAGTTGGTGCAGGAGCGAGCACACGTATTTTGTTGCCAACTGGTTAAGCGACGCCGTTGCCCATAGTACATTCTCTTACCTCGACAAGCCACATTCTCCAAAAACTGTGAGATACCCATGTACAATATGATGGGCACCCAGAACATAGGCACCAGGTACCAGGGCGTGAAGGTCATGCTCTCCAGGATGGGGTTGGCGAAGAGTCTGCACCGGCGGTACACTGCGCTGTTCACCCATAGCTCGTAATGAGGCGCCACGATGTGTAGCTGGCTTAATAACGGCTTGGACCAGTCTAAACGCGCCTGAAAAAAATAATTACTACTAATTAATAAAAGTAAGTAAGTTGAGTTTAAAAGCATTCGAGATGTGATACGTATTATGAAAATATTAATGTATGGTAGTTGGTCCACTGGGACGAGACGGTGTTTTTTTAAGGCAAAAAAATATCAGTGATGAAATATCACTAATGATAGTATTGCGATACTCAAGGACCTTACCATGAACTAGTGTAGCAACATTATTTCAGTTCATTTAAAAACGCGTAAAAATCCATAAGTGGTTATTCAAATGAATACAATAAGCGGTACAGACAGTCGAGTAGGTACGTTAATATTTAAACCACTTGGTAAGCTTGTTAATTTATGGGGATAATGGAAACGGTGACGAGTAGTTTTTTTATTTATTTAACATAACAAGGTGTAAAAAGAAAATTAAATTCCTACTATAGGGCCTGCCCAATTGCACCAACCTCCGTGGATGATGGCTTGGGGTTGGTTCCACTATTTCCATTGAGAATCACCATTGGCACGTTATATGGACATCATTGGTCAATTCTTAAATCAATGGATAACTTGATTTAAGAATTGACCAATGATGTCCATAGGGGGACTGTTGTGAGAAAAAAATAAAGTCTCATAGTACCATTGCAATGGGTAATGGGAATAGTGGGACCGATCCATGGCTTGTACACTGGTTTTCATGGTGTGTCGGCTAGATCAATTTATAAAAACCGGCCAAGTGCGTGTCGGGCCACGCGCAGACAAATCGGTTGGGACTCCGGGAGTGCCGGCAGAAGTGAAAACTTGAATATTAACGTTGTGCATTTTTGATATTTTGAAATTAGCGGCAAAGGATTAAAATTATTACTTTCCTATAACTATACACTCACACAATTCAATTAGTTTGTAATTAGAGAAAAATTCTAAAGATTTCGCGCCAGTGGCCTTTTTAATTTCTACATGCACGCATTCTACGATTTAAACTTATAGTCACAGAGTATAAATAAGTCTATGATTTCACCGAAGAGATCGCTGCTATTAATTTTTAGTACTATTTTCAAAATTAGCGCGTTGCAGGTGACACAAGTGTTTACGTCTTAAAATGACGCGCCGCCATTTTCAACGCGCCAAAGAGAGGGGGATACTTCCGCCGCCAGCTGTCTACTCTCCATCCGTCACATCCGTCTTACGCATTTTCGATCAGCCACGTGATTCTTACTGACGCGAGTTTAGCATTTTTTCCCCATACAAAAAGCGTACAACGCCGCTAAAGAAGTTTTCACTTCAAAAAAATCTTTGCCACATTACATGTAGTTGTAGATTGAGATACCGTTTTTGCCTACATTATACTAGTGGCTCCGTGAGCTGCAGACCTCGCGATAAAATAAAATAAAATGTCGCCATGAAGTTTTCAAAACACACAGTAGGTACGTGAGTATTCGCAGCTAGATGGTGCTTCTAATTTTGATAATTTTTCAAAATGGGTGAATATTTTTTTTTTAATTTTGTAAAAATTGCTTTGACTAAACAGTTATATATAATTATCGAACCTACTCACAAAATTTCACCAGAATCGGTTGGGAAATGCGACCTGTAAAGGAGATCAAACAGCCGGAAAGCTGGACTGAAATATGTTTTTTTACATATCTCCGTCATTTTATTAAATTTAGAAAAAACTTCCTCATTCTAATTGTTCCTATTTTTCATACAAAAGTACCTACCTACTTCCTTTTTCATGGCTTCGTCTCACTCATGCGAAGAATTTTCTTTCTTATTCGCCTACATTGTAAAAAAATATTTATAACATATTTGCTCGTAAAGGGTCTCTTATTACACCAATTTCAATATCGTATTGTATCTCATTACGAACTTGTGCGGTAATGTAAAGTAAAACGCACGGTTTCCTTGATAAACCGTGCGTTTTACTTTACATTACCGCACGATTTATCAAGATACTTCGTCTAAAACGAACGGTACTTTTTTAAATCTTAGCAAAGAGTTTTTATGTCAGAAAAGAGGTCAACATTTTATGGATAAAATTAGCTTTGGGAGATAAAATATAATAAGTAAACATTTAATTACTCAATTTAATTAATGATGACAATAAATTACAACCATTTATCTGTAAGAAAAACACAAAAATATTTATTTACTTTATTAGTAATACTGGCTGTTTTTATGCCTTTGCCTTAAAAAAAAGCACTGATGCGCGCGCATTGCTAATTTAATTTTTTTTGCTGTATTGTTTTTATTTGAAAATGTCGTCAAGTACTGATGAATTTATTAATTCAACAACGCCAGAAGTCTCAGAGGCAGCGAAAAAGGCTACCCTAAGCCTCTTGCCCGAAAAATTGACCGATAAGATACTTACAAGCGTATCAAAATTTAATCATATGGAAAACAAGCAAAGGTGCAAAGTCCGACTTTTATTTATTTCCTCGCAAATATGTTATAAAACGTCGTATGACATACGTGCGCTTTGATAATTACAGCCTCTGCTTTCTTGTAGCCCTCGCCTACGGCTCGGGCTAGCAATATCGCCTCGGCTGTAATTTTCAACGTACCGCACTTATATCATAATGTACTATTCCCAAATTATTAAAAAAATCATGATGCTGCAGCCCGCAGCAGTTGTCGTGTTGTACAATTAGAAACTATGAGTCAAGGGATTAAAGTTTACTTTTATGAAATACTTTTAATTTATTTCCTTTATGTGAAATTAAACTCTAATTCCTTAGTTCAAAGTTTCTCACCACAACCAAAAGCTTCGCGACAGCCCGATAGTCTGGCTCAGTGGTAAGAACAAGTTAATATTATTGATGTTTTTGAATAAATATTTTTTTATTTTGATAGATGGTATTGTAATTATTATGTTTTCTAAAGTCTAGGGTCGACAGGAACGGAGTAGGGAATGCAAAAGTGAAGTGAAATGAAAACCGGTTTTTTTTCGGTTTTGAATCAAAAACCGGTTAAAACCGGTTGAATATAGAAAAATATTGGAACATGTCCAATAATACATTTTTATAACATATTTGCTCGTAAAGGGTCTCATATTACACCAATTTCAATATCGTATTGTATCTCATTACGAACTTGTGCGGTAATGTAAAGTAAAACGCACGGTTTCCTTGATAAGCCGTGCGTTTTACTTTACATTACCGCACGGTTTATCAAGATACTTCGTCTAAAACGAACGGTACTTTTTTAAATCATAGCAAAGAGTTTTTATGTCAGAAAAGAGGTCAACATTTTATGGATAAAATTGACTTTGGGAGATAAAATGTAATAAATAAACATTTAATTATTCAATTTAATTAATGTTGACAATAAATTACAACCATTTATCTGTAACAAAAACACAAAAATATTAATTTACTTTATTAGTAATACTGCCTGTTTTTATGCCTTTGCCTTAAAAAAACGCTGATGCGCGCGCATTGCTAATTTAATTTTTTTTTGCTGTATTCATTTTATTTGAAAATGTCGTCAAGTACTGATGAATTTATTAATTCAACACCACCAGAAGTCTCAGAGGCAGCGAAAAAGGCTACTCTAAGCCTCTTGCCCGAAAAATTGACCGATAAGATACTTACAAGCGTATCAAAATTTAATCATATGGAAAACAAGCAAAGGTGCAAAGTCCGAGTTTTATTTATTTCCTCGCAAATATGTTATAAAACGTCGTATGACATACGTGCGCTTTGATAATTACAGCCTCTGCTTTCTTGTAGCCCTCGCCTACGGCTCGGGCTAGCAATATCGCCTCGGCTGTAATTTTCAACGTACCGCACTTATATCATAATGTACTATTATGGATTTGGTGAACATGTTTGCCCAAAAATGGCACGAATATGCTTTTTAAACAAATGCCTTATCACGTTTCACATAATTTCCCCAAATTAGAACTTACATTTACTTATCCGTCATAATATGCAGTGATTAGCAGCATCCTATCCTGTGACCCAATTATTCGATAAAGCGTGAAAACAATGGAGGTATACTAATTACACGACTGCCCAAAAAAAGAGTGCGCACTCGCTGATAAAATAAAAGATATTGCGATTATTTTATTTTCACCTCTCCAGCACGAAAAGGATGCTTTTGGCGCGTAAAAACTCGCAGCAAAATCGATTTTTGCTGCGAGCGTGAGGCAAAGTGCTTTTTAGGGTTCCGTACCCAAAGGGTAAAAACGGGACCCTATTACTAAGACTCCGCTGTCCGTCTGTCTGTCTGTCTGTCACAAGGCTGTATCTCATGAACCGTGATAGCTAGAAAGTTGAAATTGTTACAGATGATGTATTTCTGTTGCCGCTATAACAACAAATACTAAAAACAGGATAAAATTATTATTTAAGGGGGGCTCCCATACAACAAACGTGTTTTTTTTTGTCGTTTTTTGCTCGATATTAATAAAGACAACAGGTAGACAGTTAAAATTTTCACAGATGATGTATTTTATTGCCGCTATAACAACAATACTAAAAACAGAATAAAATTCATATTTAAGGGGGACTCCCATGCAACAAACGAGTTTTTTTGCCGTTTTTTTGGTACGGAACCCTTCGTGCGCGAGTCCGACTCGCACTAGGCCGGTTTTTTTTAATTTCTAACACCAACTTTTGAAATAATAAAGAAAAAAGAAATAAAGTGACAAGGATGAGACTTGTAAAATTGATATGTGAGAAAAGGATAGATAGACTGCTCTATGTTGTCATACATGGATTAAAAAGGATAAAAAATAAAATGCTCGGATATACCAAGGAGTATTAAATAAGGATTGTTAAAAAAGAAGGTTGATAATTCGAAATAAAGAGTGTGGACGAAATGAGTTCGAATATATGAAATAAATATAAAATAAGAAAAATTTATGAAATTTAACAACAAATTAGTGTTTTATGATTGTAAATAATCTAAGTTGTAAACCTAAATAAATAAGATGGGATATTAATAAATGTGAGAAAAACACAACGTAATGTAAATAAAACGACGGGAATCTACTTTACCAATAAAAAATTTCAGCATAAGTTTGATCGTACTATTTTTGTGATATATTACAAAAAATGGGTGCATCCAGCGATGAAGATAGTTGTCTAACTCCAAAAAAATGAGAGAACAAGTTTCTAATGCTGTGTTAATCTTTTTACCAGGAAAGTCACGTGAAAATTTTCTCGCTGGTCGAGGTGAAAATAGTTGTATGTTTTACACGAGACCAAAATTTTGTTCTAGTTCGTGATTTAAAGTCGGCACTCGCAGCACAAATTGATTTTGGTCACTTGTATAACAAATAACTATTTCTTTATAAATAACTCTTTATAGTTGACTATACTCTGGAGATTCTTACTAAATTAGATGAAGATCAAAGTAATACCTATAGTTGCTCCACTCCACATTGAACGTATGCCAACATGCCACATTACAAATAAAATGTTGTCAGAACTTTTAGTCTCATAGCATTGAAGGGTGAAAATAAAATTAATAAAACCTAATGAATTACGGTTATAGGTTACTCGCATTAAAAATGCCAATGTCGAGAACCATGAACCACGAAAAACCATGGTCGAGAGAATTGAAACTTGACAAAATCTGTAGTTTTTTTACATTCTACGTATTTGGTCCTTTGGATATTACTTTAAATAATTTGTATCATCATTATTCTCAATAGGGTAGAAGCATTTCTTTTTAATCGCTATCGTTATTTGCTACGAATTGACTTCGTGATTTTTACCCGACTGCAAGAGGGTTATGTTTTTCGCGCGTATCTAGTTTGTATGTAATATTCTTTATTACCTCATATCTTTTAAACGGCTGAACGGAATTCCATGATTAACATATCGTTAGATTTGTCTTGCCAACCCAAGTGTTCTTAAGAAAGTGGCGTTGTAAAAAAAACAACATGGCGGCTGCACGGTGCTATTATACGTAGTGGAAAAAAATTTTTTTTTTAGAATACTGCAATATGGGTGTCAAATTAAAGGTCTCATTAAAAGGATTTCAAAAAGGTATATCATGATTGTAATAAATAATAACTAAAAAGAAATATATAAAAAAATAAATTTTAAAAAAATTAAAAACCCTCCTGCATAAAAAGTCAAGTCAACTGAAAAGATGGAAACAAGATTAAATATTAAAGGCAACATTATAACATGCAGTCGGAGGCATATAACTCAAATCATTCATAATGTCACTTTCTTTATGCATGCCTCCGACTGCATGTTATAATGTTGCCTTTAATATTTAATCTTGTTTCCATCTTTTCAGTTGACTTGACTTTTTATGCAGGAGGGTTTTTCACCTAATAATCTGCCAAATCGGTCTCACTCCGGCGCGCGACGTTTTCTCATTGCTATCTCACTTTACTGATAATACAATTAAACGTACGGCTAAAGAACTTAAATAATAAACCTTAGCATAGTTTGTATTGTACTACATAATTAAGTAATATGAATTCTGTGCCATAGTATAGTTAAGATAGTGTAAAGAAAACTTACTATCTGAGATATTGAAGCTTTATCGGACGAAGTCCGTATTTTCGATCGAAGTTTCAGGTATTTCCTTTACGGAAAACCGTATTACTGTAGGTAATAACTGATAGGCTGCTGATAAGCTTCACCGAACAACGTATGCATCATGGCGATAAGTTGTGAATTTAGGGTTATTTGTAATGAGTTGAGATGATTTGATATCTTCTAAAAAGATTATTAAGGAAATACTGAAAAAAGGCTCGAGGGGAGGATATTAGGTAACATCAGAAAAGTCAGGGGCTTAACAAGTTTCAAAATATTGACTACATATTCGTTGAAGATGTATTGTTATTATACCGAATTTAGCCATTTTTAATATAAACATTATCCTTTAATTAGCTATCGCAATGCAACAACAGTTGAGCGCGCGTTCATTTTTGCTCTTTACGTTTGCATTGCGTTGACTAGAATAAGCCAACCTAGGGGGCTACTCAAATGGCCACTTTTCTATTCGTTCGCTAACTTAAAAATCAAAATAAGCCATAAACTCCAAAATTACGTGTCGTAGGCTTGTCAATTCCATACAATACAACAATGTCTGTGATTTACATAAACTTGCGACGTGTAACTTGGTCATTTAATTGCTTATTTTTAAGCTTTAAGTTAGCGAACGAATAGAAAAGTGGCCATTTGAGTAAGGGGGCAGGGGACCTATTTTTGAATCGCTCGACTAGCGTCGAGCGCTCTTTTCGACTGATTTTCGTTCGACATATGACTCAAAACAATGAGATGTCGAACGGAAATCAGTAGAAAAGAGCGCTCGACGCCCGTCGAGCGATTCAAAAATAGGGCCCCAGGGCTTTTGACAGAGTTGTGTTCTGTCAGATTTATTTCGAAAAGACGTTTATTGAACACTTTCAACTAATGAAAACGCACGGTCATGAAGACGACAACGAATAAGTAATTATTTCTGGTGTTTAATTCTAGGGCTAAAAGAAAGGTCAATATTGGTATCGCTGATGATGCCTCGGGTGTTTATAATTCATGGTAACCATCAATCAAACTTATAGTTTGATACAAAGCTGAATAAAACATTTTCAGATTATTTTCGATATCGATGATGTATGACTGTCCTACTAATTAACTAGGTAATTGGTAATTTAACGAGTTAGGTACCTCCAACTCTTCCAGTAACGCGATCTCCTCTTCACTCCTGTTAGAGTCCTCCTTAGTAATGATCCTACCATTGGCACTCACTTTCCCCGTCAAATTCACGTCTTTCAGCTCACCACTCACTTTAAAGTCATTCATTATGTGGTACGCACTAGTGCTGTGGCCGAAGGCGCCCATCGCCTGCACTATAGACTTTCCCTTATACTTTTTTAAGGTATCCACTCCGCCGGGATGATCCCTTAAGAATTTGTTTATGTCATATTTTTGACCGTTGTATACTACGGGAAATGTGTTTGCCTCCATTTTGACGACCACCGGTGATCGAGTGGAGTTAGCGACTGACTGTTATCATTATTTATCAGCGGTCGTGAGATAGTGCAGATGCCCCATGGACTAGAGACGTTTAGCACATTATTTTCTGTGCTAAAGTTGTGCTTTTTCGTAGTGGTTGCCGGTTGGGCGGGAAGCACGGGCGTCCGGCCGCCCACCGCCGCACCAGCCGCATTGATTCAGGATTGATTTGATTGACACATGTTATATGACATTATTTCGGGTACGAATGTGAGACAAACTTGTCTCTACGGGACTCAAACGCATGTCTCACCTAGATCTTGATACGTTTTGAGGAAAAATTCACTCACCAGACAGTCTGAAGATTATGAGGCGCATTAAAATTGTATCTATTTCAATAACCTTTTGAGTTGAAACTTTGTTGAACCAAATAAAAAATACTGTACTGTTTGCATTTTTATATTATTACGTACCTAAGTTAATTATAATTACGTTTAATTTATAATATTATCTACTTACATAAAAAAAAGTTTTTTTACTATATGGTGTACCATGCCATAGCAACGTAAACTTTTAATAAAATAATGTGTAATAGTTTGAATCCTACCTACATACAAAAAAAAAGTTTTTTTACTATATGTTGTACCATTCCGAAAACTTTTAATAAAATAATGTGTAATAGATAGAATCCTATTTAAATTATTGATCCACTACAAACTACAACAAAAACAATCACTTTTCAATTTTCAGTTCAGAGAAAAATTAACTTTTGAAATAGGTAGGTAGGGTATGTAAATGTAGAGTACAGAAATATCATAGAACTATGTCACATTGGATCGATCGATAATAATGTACTGTACACGAACAGACAATAGTAAAGAAGTAATTAAATTAAGTAATAAAGTGTACATGATGTGACATCATGGTTATTGTGTCTCCATGTAATTTACTAGTGAATGTAGTGAAATAAAATATTTAAGGCCTGCCGGAAAAGTGAAACTAGATTCTGGGATCTAATTTTTTAAGCAGTACTTAGGTAACTATTGTAACAATCTTTGTTTTCCCATTTCAGCAATAAATGACACTTCCTAGCTATGAACCTGTACCCGTACCTAGGTATAAGGTACACCCACGTTAGGCAGTACCTATCTGAAGGTCGACCACGAGAAAAGATAAAAATCTGTGTTACAGGTACACCCAGTTGACCCGAGGTCGACCACGGGTTGAAGCTCCTGGTATACCAAGGTGAACTATTTGGGTGGACGGACTAGGATCAAGGAAGATGAAGATCTATCTATTAAAAATGATACACAGCATGCAGTGCGGTGCAGACGGAATACTTACGTACACACGCACCGATTGCGTACGGTAAAATGCAGCTGGATTTGGTGACTTTGGTGTGTATTTATGCCTTCCGAAGCACGGAGGATCTTGATATAGGTACCGTACAGACCGTACTAAGGTAAATTTTCGGTCTGCGGTCACCCATCCTAAGACCAGCCTTTCCTATGACTAACAATCAATTTTTTTCTGTTAACTTATTTGCATTACAAAAGTAGAAGGCCCTACTCCACGTCTGAAGAATTCTCACCATTAGCGTAGGAAGGGGCGTGAAAACACGCTAATGTGTACCTAGCTAGACACGTACCGTAGACACAGCTTACCCAGAAGCGCTAAGGAAACCTTAGTAAAGTGAAAATTATTGATTGAAATTGACTGGTGCATACCAACCATTTATCTTCAACTTGAAGGCTGAATGACGTTGATCAATATCTTGTACTTAGGTAGGTACTATCGACAACACTTCCGCCTTACCACTCCTAAGGTTAAAATCGCTTGCACGCTGCGCCGTCACAAACATTCGTTTATTTCGTCCAGGGGCGATACGCTGCACACGAATTTTTCTGCAAAGTGGTAAAGCACGTGAGTTGCCGATCGTACTTGGACTAGACTTATAAGATAATTACTACCTATGCGGTTTGTTATCTTAGCAACATGCTCTTACCTACCGACTTTTCAATGAAGTTAGGTACCTATGTAAACCAATTTGTTCAGCAGTAAGATATCGGTAATAACACTAACCGTAACCACACCGTATCTACCGAAGTATCTTCCTATATTGGTTAGTCAACATTCCAGTTTTCATTTAGGCGAGGTTCGACCCTGCTTCTTTTCTTCTGACGAACCAGGGACCGACGCCGCTTCCCCCGCCGGCCCTTACATAACCACTGAGCCACCAAGGTACTTACTTGTAAGTACCCGAGGAAAAGATGGTTCTAATCTAACTCCACTGAGGTACTTATTTTAATCACCTTTTTTCGATTGCGGGGCTCACTCCGCGCTTAGACATATATTAGTCTACTGCTTCCGCCCTCCCCTCGGGGGGCGGTCGCATTCGATGAAGGTTTCAAGGCTTGTCTTAGGGGATTCTCACACTGCCGCCGCCGCGCGCTGTCGCGGGGCGCGGTTTGGCGTTTCACGCGCGCGGCGACGTCGGACGGCGCAGCGCACCCTATTCGGACGGTTTTCGACGCGCCTTCGCGCCGGTCGGCGTCATACGACGGCCCCGCGCTTACGGACAAAAACTGGCACGATACTATGGAGCTTAGTGTATTGTACCCCGCGGTTTTCGCGCCTGCTGGCGATAGCCGCTCGCGGCACGCCAGCGGTGCGCGGCGGTGCGCGCTCCCGCGCTTCGGCGCGGCCTCGGTGTGTTGGACCAAGCGGTTTTCTATACAAATTGATGTACATGCATTCAAAGTAAAACTTGCGCGCGGGCGCCCCGCGATGGCGTGCAGTGCCAGTGTGAGAACCGTCATAGCTGTCGGGTCGAAACCAAACTCAAGGCGGTTTTAGTCAGTACGAGTCGACATAACCATCATAGCCCGGCTATGTGGTATCCAATGAGGATTTCCGCCGCCTCCTTCCCCTCGCGTGCCTGGGAAGGTTGCTCCGAACCTTTCTGGTTGAAAGCACAAAAAAAAGCAACCACTCAGTCCAGCTATTGTCGAGGGATATCACCGCGCCGACACGCGCTCTGTCTGCAAGCGACGAGAGCACGCGAACGACATTTTATTGCCGTGCAGCGAGGCATGGGCTTCGGCTTTCTTACTAGATATATATTTTCTGTGATTGCGGTGATATATTGTTGGCCTATTCAGTCAAAGGTCCCGAGTTCGAATGCTGGTAAGTGTGTTGAATGATGAGCCATGAGCATAATTTGTTCCCGAGTCATGGACGTTTATATTACTTATTTTATATTCTAAGAAAATTCTATATTATTGACTGTGCATCCTCGGTGTCTAATTCCCGCGTTTTTCCATCCTACACATTCGACCAAAGTTCTTACAATGTGTTGTATGGTGTGTACTGTGTACACTATTCACAAAATAATCATGAAATAAAAAAAATATAATAACTACAATAAAATGTATTTGTATATAAAATAGTCACATTAAATCATTTATTTTTTTATCTTTTGGAAGCATTGGTATAATACTTCACAGGTGTAAAATTAAAGCTAGCATTTTCAATATCACAATTTGGGACCTGCGCTACATGTCTTCTATGCAGGTATTTCATACAAGCAGACGTATAGCAATGCTTAGATTGTAGTTCTAATATTTGTGACCATATTGGATCAGTGGATTCTAAATTTAAAATGTGAAGCAATTTTGCGGGTTCAAATATCTTAAATGGGCATCCTCCTTCTGCACATGAGCTTTCCACACTTTGGATCCTCTGGCAGTTTGCTGAATTATAGGTTTTTCTACCTCCTTCTAACCCATACATGTGTCTAATGCCATAAAGATATTTCTTTTCATCTCTTTCCCAATTATGACAACAACTGTGAGACCCATTCGGTGATTGTCGGTATTCAAATCTCCAAAAATCAACAGCTTCCTCGACAGGCATTCCAATATCTTTGAGAAACAAGCTGTAATAAAACCTCTGTGTATGTGACAATCGGTGTCGCTTCCGCAACTCCTGATGAAGATTCAACATACATGGTGGGAACTTATTTGATGCCTCATCTACTTTTGTACTATGTAATATAATAATATCTCTATTGTTATTATAGTTCATCAGTGGCTTTATCTCTTTATCTAATTTAGACAGTAATTCTGAGATTCGTGGATCAGTTTTAAGTGCCTCCACATTGCTAGTGGTCAATCTATGACTCAAATTGACATAGAATAAATTGGTCAAATACTGTTTCCATTTTCCACATGGTATGTAAGCAACTCCATTCTTAAGTTCTACCTGACGTTTGGCTACGAACAGCAAGCAGTGTTTGAAGTTTAAAGATATATTATGAACTACACAATCATTTCCATGAGATGCTGCACAAACATGTTGAGCCAAATCTCTTAACATTAAATGTTCACATAGGATTCTCAATGGCTCAATATATTCTGGGGTATGTTGTTGTTTCTTTATAGTCTTTACTAACCTCTTTGCAAACGATCTCAAATCATACGCATTGAGGGCGTTCATTCGTGATAAGAATAGGTCCTTTTCAGTCTTCAATAAGAAACGTTTCAAATCAATATTTTTAAGTAAAATAGTAACGACACATAAGAGAAAATGGCCCACATTATCGTATGTGCCCCCTTCCACTAAATATTCACTGTAAAACAGTTCATTTGCATTTAAAATTTGTTTTAAATAGCGTAACCTTTCCAGTGCGATTGTTTCCAATAAATGTACAGGAATGTCGCCTTTCACAGCGGTCAAATAGAAGAAGGACATAGTAATAAATAAGACAAATCATTAATTGCTAATTAAACTAAATTCTAAGTCACAAAAATTAAATCAATTTATGCTTTTCAACAATTTCAATTTCATCACCAAAACAAAACAAACTTTGACATAAATGTCATGTGACTGACAGTGACAGTGACAGACATCTAATCTACCCAGACTAGGTTCGATCTGACTATTAAGTACAGAGAACAATATATTAAGCTGGGTCCATATCTAATTTTTTTCGAAATATTCAACAAAAACACATACACAAAACTTTGTTACTGAAACATGTTTCTCTACACACGCCGTCCACAGGTGAGCATGCGACTCTCCGTGCCACTGAATAATTCCATTCTAAAACTACCTAGAAGTAATGTACCGATGATATACGTTCTTATTTCAGATATCAAATCGATTGTACCGGCTTCCCGGCAGAATGATTGACAAAAGCATGTGGCACGGAGAGTCGCATGCTTTGAGGTTATGTTTTTTGTTAAATCGTCGAATTCCAGATCAATCGGAGCCTGTACCGGTGGGTTGATGTATTTGTAGCCGTTACATATTCATTGTAACAGCTACAAACACATTTGTTGCTCATGTAACGCAACAGGGACAAAGATATGGCGATCTAAAGTTTTAAAAGCATGCGACTCTCCGGCCCACACGCTTAAGTCTAAAATACTGGTGAAAATTGTATTAAGATTAAAAATAAGCAAGTTTACGTAACCGTTTGATCACGATAAACGGCCCGAAAACATATTTTCACTATATCTTCATTAGTTTTAGAGAAATAAGTAAATTTATTTACTATGATTTATTATGAATAATCAGTGTGTAGGGTGACCATATCGTCGGTCCGTAGGAATCATTAGGCTGTTTCTAATAAAATTCAAGTTGAACTACATAATGTTGAGGGTTGATTTGCCTACATACTCGTACGTATCGTACCTACTATCATACTGTTACTGACTATGCAATATTGCAATATTTTTTAGGGGACGTAAAAAGGTGACTTTTATCCTAATCGAGATGACAAAATACAAACAAACAAATGAGAAAGTAGGTAACCTTATAAAAACGTGTTAAAAATGTGAACGTCATAATCCGACCTAATTAAATAGTCACAAAATATTACACAGATAGGGTATTTGTGTACCTACTTCATTTAATGGATTATAGGCTAACAGTGCTGTTGGCGTGATTTGGAACTAGGCATGTGTTATTATTGTCAATTACAGTCTCATTGATGAGATGACATCATTAACATTCTTGTACTCTACCTCTTGCAAAGTTTAAAAAGAAAGGATTACCTACCTACTGTAACAAAATATTCGGATATTTTTGGAGTATTTTTTGTACCTTTCGGTTTTTAATCGGCGTCAGACTTCAAATTGAACTTAACGCACATTCGTTATCGCTACGACTTTCCATAACTTAATTGACCGAGGGAGCACGAAGTGCGAGCGAAGCGTCTCTGCTTCAGCTTGGGCAAAAATTCTTTTGTATGTCTGTCCGGCGGCTGTCCGTTTGTTCTCCTCTACAGGTCGCATTTCTCAACCGATTCTCGTGAAATTTTGTGAGTAGGTTCGAAAATTATACAATGTGTTAATGAAAAAGCGCAAAACCTCTTAGGTGGACTGTCTTATTACATTCCGAACTTGTCGATGTTAAATTCAAAAGCTTCAAACGATAGTTTGGTCATTGGTTGGACTGCTCTATTTTTGTTTTGAGATTTTGTCGTCATCTGCAATATATAAAATAGTTCTTTCTTTGAGAATTTAGGTAAGTCTTAGATTAAACTAGTGGGTCAGTGAGCTGTAGACCTCGCGTTAAGTAACTCAAAATATAAGTTGTTAAAAAATTATAGACCTATATACCTATAATACCTACACATCAGAGCAAACCTCGTAACCTTACCTGTAACGTAAACGTAACGTACACACTTCTCCTTGTCTGTCAAAAACTTCCTCGAAATCACTGCGCTGTCCAATAAAAAATTGCTTGTCTGTCCAATCCAAAAGCAAACGGCTACCTTGTTCAAAACACAGGGTTTCGTTCAGAGGCTTAGAGTGCCGGTTGTTGGTTGTTTTTTAACTCACTCTAAGGTTAGGAACGACCAAGAACTTTAAATGTCAATGTCAAAACAAAGTCTTCATTTTCCACTTGGAATAGGAATAATTTAAACATTCCTTTATTCAAAATTAAATAGAAACTGTTTTTTTGCGAAGCTACCATGATTTATTTGAAAATTAGACACAAAAACATCAAAATACAAAATAATGTCAAATGACATTGACATGTTTTCATAGACAAACGTCAGAGCGTTTTACAACCATCAATTTTGATGGTTGTTTGGTTGCAACGCTCTGACGTTTGGAACGGGAAAGTTGTTACAACCGAAAGTCACGCTCTAATGTTTGGAACGGCGTTAGAGCGTTCGGTTGCACTCGGAGCGTAGGTTCGGAACGACCCCCAGATAAAGTAGAGTAGGTAGTTTGAACAGAGAAAATCACTTGACCCACAGATTACCTACTAATTAGAGACCGACCGAACCCACTTTTCCGCCAAGAACCGAGACCGAGAATTAAAAGCAGTCTCGGCCGAGACCGATATTTTTGATAAAAATTAAATGTAGCTATAAAGTGGGAAATATTGATTAAAAAACACATTCGATGAGAAAGGCAATTGTCAAAAAAGCATTTTTTTTAAAAGCCCACGACTTAGGACAATTATTCTTAATGAAGGCTTTACAAAGTGACATTTAAAAAAAATAGTAACTATTTGCCTCTAGATGGCGTTGATGGAAAGAGAAGTGTAAAAATTGGCTTTTAAAAATAAACGGCCTGTACCAAAGAGGCAAATAAGCGTTCGCTGGCTGACATCTGGCCAAAGAGAAACATTTTAGGGTAACATCAGATTTGCCTGCCTACCTGAGTACTCTTCGAAGCTGAGTAAAAAAATCACATTGACACATACATTTTTATCAACGCCATCTTATCTATCGAGCATACAGTTTTTTGTCATTTTGAAAAACCCTAATTGAAAAACAGTTTGGTTAATATTTTTACAAAAATCCTCCGACTAAAAGTAATGAACATACTCTGTCTGTCAGCTTCATCATCAGACCCTGGACTTCGTCTCCCATTAGAGTACTCGTCAAAACAATAGGGATGACGACTACTGAATAAAATAACAAAATACTAATAAAAACCGTAAACATATTGAACTTTTAGAGTAGCTTGTATACCTCTTGGTTTTATATATTGCGTATTATTTGTTTTATTACCCTTCAAAGTTGGGCGGACAAGCCCATTTAAAAAGTTTAAAATATATTAAAATAAATAATACATTTAATTAATCCATAAAATTTATAGCAAATTTGTATAAGAAACAATTTTGATAAACACAATATTTAATATAGCTGCCAAACTTTCCTACGCGTTGCATACAAACACCTAGGCGTGACGTCATAACTAGGGTAGCCGTTAGTATGGAGCGTTTTCGGGTGAGTCCAATTTGTGTGCATTTTAAACTGTGATATCTTGGGCAGTTTTCACGCTAGCGAAATAATTATTTTACCAATGTTTCTTTTTTTGAGAGGTAATTTATGTAACATAAAATAAAAAAAAAATTCGTCATGCCTATTCTAACGAGCCCAAACACGATGGGGTTGTAGGTTTTATCGTATAATTCCTGTGGGCTTCTTCCGGCTTCATCATCAGATCAGCTCAATGACACCATAATCGTTCGCAATATATATCTATAAATATTAGGTCTTTACTTATGAACTTGTTGATATTTTGTCACATACAGAGAAAATAATAACTTCTATGTTTTAAAACATTTAACAATATCTTGATTTACGTATGTCGAATTATGACCATGATAGTCAACTATCAGTAAAAATAAAGTCCTTTTTTTAGCTTTCATAGCATTAAAAAAAGATCTTGAAAGTTACTCTTTTTTTTGTGAGCCAAAAAAGGGTGACCGGAGGGGTTGTAACTTAGCCAAAACTTATTTTTTTCGCTTATCGTAAATGGAATAGGTTAGCATAGTGTTCAAACATTAGTACATAAAAGTTTTGTTACAAGAGTGTTAACGGTTGTTAAATGAACAAAGAAAATGCTAGTATGAAAAATGCAACTTCTTGAAAATTCTCCGTACAAATCGGCAATTTCATAGGTAAAGACCTATTATATACGGTTACGAAAACCTGCTTATTTTTAATCATAATACAATTTTCACCAATATTTTAGACTTAAGCGTGTGGGCCGGAGAGTCGCATGCTTTTAAAACTTTAGGTCGCTATTGCGTTACATGAGCAACGAATGTGTTTGTAGCTGTTACAATAAATATGTAACGGCTACAAATACATCAACCCACCGCTACAGGCTCCGATTGATCTGGAATTCGACGATTTAACAAAAAACATAACCTCAAAGCATGCGACTCTCCGGCCCACATGTTTTTGTCAATCATTCTGCTGGGAAGCCGGTACAATCGATTTGATATCTGAAATAAGAATGTATATCGTCGGTACATTACTTCTAGGTTGTTTTAGAATGGAAACAGAACAGATATGTATGTACTATGGGCAACAGCTTCGCTTAAAAAGTTAGCAAAAAAATTGTGTGCGCACGTATCCCCCTGCACGAACTAAATATATTATGTTATGACGGCGGCGGCGCGGCGTGCAACCGATTTTAACCTTAAGAGTTGTGGTTAAGTGACGTTGTTGTCCATAGTACATCTGTATGAATTTCTAAAACAGGAGATGTAATTCTATAGAGTACCTACTTAACCAAACGAAAGGTGCGTGTTCGTTCGTATCGTGACGTGAGACTTATAGGTATGTACGTACTTAGTATCCAACCGAAACGGACGAGCTTCGTCGTCCCTCGCCACGCGCCCGCGCCTACTCGCTTCGACCGCAAACTTTTTGAATACCTACCTACCTAGGTATTATCCATGCATGAAAATGACACAAATTCATTCTGTCCATCACTCATGTATTTAAGATATTAAATATGTAAACTCTAATAATACTAATATTTTTAAAAGCATCAATGGCTCGGACAAACAAAAAAATTGAAAATATTAAAAGTCCATGCCTTAATTTGGCACAAATTTATTTCATAGGGATTTTTAAGTGATCTGAGGTATATGGTACTTGTTTTTCAAATTGTAATATTTTTTTGACGGTGTTATTAATGTACGGGTCCCACGTCTGTTTCCATGGACGAAAATGACACAAATTAGGTTTGTACACTACGCAGGCTATCTTAAATACAATACTATTGTTTCTTTTTACTTTAAAACAATTTTGACAGTTTAGACGGTTCTCACACTGGCGACGCGCGCGGTCGCGGCGCACCCACGCGCGTCTTTTACGTTGTATGCAAGTACATTAATTTGTACAGAAAACCGCCTCGTCCAACACACCAAGGCGCGCCACGGCGCGTGAGCGCGCACCGCCGCGTGCCGCCGGCGATCCGCGAGCAGTTTGCGCCAGCAGGCGCGTTACCGCGGGGTACAACACACTGCGACGCGCCCCGCGGCTGGTTTTCGATGATCGTTTCGTTACGATGGCGGGATTTCCTCTGGTTTTCAAATGTTTCGTGGCTTGGATATACGCCCATTTTAGTGCCATTTGGTAGGTACATTATGCAGCACATGAGGTTATACAAAACTGTAAAAAATCTGTTATTTATTTGATTGAATATCATTACGCTGTCGTGGAAGCCCAGCGTGCCGTTGACCGTACCTACCTACTCGTATGTTATTAAAATTCCGTCATTAATATCGAGATGGCAAATCTTAATTATTTGTCTGGACGTTTTAATCTCATGAGTGATTTTATATGTGTTCAGTTTTTTTTCCTTTTGAGGTACGGAACCCTAAAAACCTGGAAATTAAAACAAAACAACTTCAAAATTTAATGCCTCTAAAAAACAAGCGGCAGGGACGCGTCAGACGCCGAATGGCGCGGGGGCGCGGAGAAAACCGCCCGAACAGGCGTTGCGCTGCGCCGTCACCGCGCGCGTGAAACGCCAAACCGCGTCCCGCGACGACGGCGCGCGTCGGCAGTGGGAGAATCGCCTTAGAGTCCAATTATTTATAACCACCACAAATAATCGAATTTCTCAAGATGCATCGGCTAGATGTGACACAAAACGCAAAAATAAACTAATTATATGCCAATGTATCGACAGGCAAGAATTCATAAACTTTAGAATTCTTGAAGGTTATACCCTCAAAATAACGTATTCCGATCGGTCTATTTTCTAGAAACAGCCTAATGATTCTGACCGACCGACGATATGGTAACCCTACACTGTGATTGTTCATAGTAAATAAATTTGCAAATTTCTATAAAACGAGTAAAGATATTCTGAAAATATGTTTTCGGGTCGTTTATCGTGATCAAACGATTACAAAAACCTGCTTATTTTTAATCTTAATGCAATTTTCATCAATATTTTAGACTTAAGTGTGTGGGCCGGAGAGTCGCATGCTTTTAAAACTTTAGATCGCGATATCTTTGACCCTGTTGCGTTACATGAGCAACGAAAGTGTTTGTAGCTGTTACAATGAATATGTAACGGCTACAAATACATCAAACCACCGGTACAGACTCAGATTGATCTGGAATTCGACGATTTAACAAAAAACATAACCTCAAAGCATGCGACTCTCCGTGCCACATGCTTTTGTCAATCATTCTGCCGGGAAGCCGGTACAATCGATTTGATATCTGAAATAAGAACGTATATCATCGGTACATTACTTCTAGGTAGTTTTAGAATGGAATTATTCAGTGGCACGGAGAACCGCATGCTCACGTCCACAGCGATTGCGTGGCTTGTGTAGACAAAACTTCAGTGTTGCTAATTTAGCCTTTTATGTTATCACTTTATTAAAAAATTGGCAAATTCTTGTAATTTTTTCAGCACGTTTCGTATTAACCTTGGCAACACTGCAAAACTTAGTTTTCTTTTAGTTTAAATATCTTAAGGAGACACCCATTAGCATCGCCACTTCTTCCAGGGCGTCATGGCGTTAATTTTTAATTTTGTAGTCTGGTGACTCCAGTCTGGTCCAATCCATATTGCTGCAAAAGTCAAATCAAAACATACGAGTTGTCAATATGACAGATGATTATGACCACAGACTGACAATACCCTGCCTCTCGACCCGCTGTTTTGTGTACGTGTTTTCCACCGGGCATAGAAAGCAAAAACATTGTTTCTCTTCACAAAAATGTTTTGCGAAACAATGCTTTGTGTAGATGTTTTTGTAGATTGTGTAAAGCAAAACATGCGCTATGGACCCGCCATTATATGTCCATAAGGGTAAACATTTTTGTGTAGAGAAACAATGTTTTTCATGTCATGTCCGGTGGAAAACACGTACACAAAACATTTTGTGCGGGTCGAGGGGCAGGGTATTGTCATAATCTGTGGTCATCATTATTATTACTGTAGTATTGGGCGCATTCTGCCAGACAAGCCGCTAGGTCATCGATCACCTGACCGATTATTTAAATCGATGCATTATGTGTGAAGGCCGAAACAAAGTGAGCATGCGAATCTCCGTGCCACTGAATAATTCCATTCTAAAACTACCTAGAAGTAATGTACCGATGATATACGTTCTTATTTCAGATATCAAATCGATTGTACCGGCTTCCCGGCAGAATGATTGACAAAAGCATGTGGCACGGAGAGTCGCATGCTTTGAGGTTATGTTTTTTGTTAAATCGTCGAATTCCAGATCAATCTGAGTCTGTACCGGTGGTTTGATGTATTTGTAGCCGTTACATATTCATTGTAACAGCTACAAACACTTTCGTTGCTCATGTAACGCAACAGGGTCAAAGATATCGCGATCTAAAGTTTTAAAAGCATGCGACTCTCCGGCCCACACACTTAAGTCTAAAATATTGATGAAAATTGCATTAAGATTAAAAATAAGCAGGTTTTTGTAATCGTTTGATCACGATAAACGACCCGAAAACATATTTTCAGAATATCTTTACTCGTTTTAGAGAAATTTGCAAATTTATTTACTATGAACAATCACAGTGTAGGGTTACCATATCGTCGGTCGGTCAGAATCATTAGGCTGTTTCTAGAAAATAGACCGATCGGAATACGTTATTTTGAGGGTATAACCTTCAAGAATTCTAAAGTTTATGAATTCTTGCCTGTCGATACATTGGCATATAATTAGTTTATTTTTGCGTTTTGTGTCACATCTAGCCGATGCATCTTGAGAAATTCGATTATTTGTGGTGGTTATAAATAATTGGACTCTAAGGCGATTCTCCCACTGCCAACGCGCGCCGTCGTCGCGGGGCGCGGTTTGGCGTTTCACGCGCGCGGTGACGGCGCAGCGCAACGCCTGTTCGGGTGGTTTTCTCCGCGCCCCCGCGCCATTCGGCGTCTGACGCGTCCCCGCCGCTTGTTTTTTAGAGGCATTAAATTTTGGAGTTGTTTTGTTTTAATTTCCAGGTTTTTAGGGTTCCGTACCTCAAAAGGAAAAAAAACTGAACACATATAAAATCACTCATGAGATTAAAACGTCCAGACAAATAATTTAGATTTGCCATCTCGATATTAATGACGGAATTTTAATAACATACGAGTAGGTAGGTACGGTCAACGGCACGCTGGGCTTCCACGACAGCGTAATGATATTCAATCAAATAAATAACAGATTTTTTACAGTTTTGTATAACCTCATGTGCTGCATAATGTACCTACCAAATGGCACTAAAATGGGCGTATATCCAAGCCACGAAACATTTGAAAACCAGAGGAAATCCCGCCATCGTAACGAAACGATCATCGAAAACCAGCCGCGGGGCGCGTCGCAGTGTGTTGTACCCCGCGGTAACGCGCCTGCTGGCGCAAACTGCTCGCGGATCGCCGGCGGCACGCGGCGGTGCGTGCTCACGCGCCGTGGCGCGCCTTGGTGTGTTGGACGAGGCGGTTTTCTGTACAAATTAATGTACTTGCATACAACGTAAAAGACGCGCGTGGGTGCGCCGCGACCGCGCGCGTCGCCAGTGTGAGAACCGTCTAAACTGTCAAAATTGTTTTAAAGTAAAAAGAAACAATAGTATTGTATTTAAGATAGCCTGCGTAGTGTACAAACCTAATTTGTGTCATTTTCGTCCATGGAAACAGACGTGGGACCCGTACATTAATAACACCGTCAAAAAAATATTACAATTTGAAAAACAAGTACCATATACCTCAGATCACTTAAAAATCCCTATGAAATAAATTTGTGCCAAATTAAGGCATGGACTTTTAATATTTTCAATTTTTTTGTTTGTCCGAGCCATTGATGCTTATAAAAAATATTAGTATTATTAGAGTTTACATATTTAATATCTTAAATACATGAGTGATGGACAGAATGAATTTGTGTCATTTTCATGCATGGATAATACCTAGGTAGGTAGGTATTCAAAAAGTTTGCGGTCGAAGCGAGTAGGCGCGGGCGCGTGGCGAGGGACGACGAAGCTCGTCCGTTTCGGTTGGATACTAAGTACGTACATACCTATAAGTCTCACGTCACGATACGAACGAACACGCACCTTTCGTTTGGTTAAGTAGGTACTCTATAGAATTACATCTCCTGTTTTAGAAATTCATACAGATGTACTATGGACAACAACGTCACTTAACCACAACTCTTAAAGTTAAAATCGGTTGCACGCCGCGCCGCCGCCGTCATAACATAATATATTTAGTTCGTGCAGGGGGATACATGCGCACACAATTTTTTTGCTAACTTTTTAAGCGAAGCTGTTGCCCATAGTACATACATATCTGTTCTGTTTCCATTCTAAAACAACCTAGAAGTAATGTACCGACGATATACATTCTTATTTCAGATATCAAATCGATTGTACCGGCTTCCCGGCAGAATGATTGACAAAAACATGTGGGCCGGAGAGTCGCATGCTTTGAGGTTATGTTTTTTGTTAAATCGTCGAATTCCAGATCAATCGGAGCCTGTAGCGGTGGGTTGATGTATTTGTAGCCGTTACATATTTAAGCATGTTCCAGACGGATTAAATCACGCCTCCCAATAGAGGTGACCTTGCTTGATTTAATCCATCTAGACGGCAGATTTAATCCAAATTTCTCCAACCAATCCAAATGACCTTCAACGTCCTTGGTGGAAGGGCGCGAGTTCCAACACAGGCACGGTAATGATATTTATCAGTACTCCAACTTCATATACTGCCCGGCATTTTATTGGCAAGATAAAAACGAGACAAAAGATGTGCAGCGCCACAAATTTTAGTGTTTGTGGCTATTGCGCATCTTTTGTCTCATCTTTCTCTTGCCAATTTATATGCAAGTGTCATCTGTACAAATAGTCGAAAAGCGAGTCGTACCTACGCGCCTCGGCCCTCGAGTTCAGTCTGCAGTCTGCACTCGGTACACAAACAGTCGCGAATGCGCCGCAGTGATGAACGAAAGATGTACGAGGTAATAAATATAATAGAAAAAATACTATAAAATATCGACTCAGCCCTCGCAGTTCAGACGGGCTCAAATGGCTCGGCTGCTACGGGTTACGGGTGAGTCAATTTTTTCTAGTATTTTTAGGGTTCCGTAGCCTAAATGGCAAAAAACGGAACCCTTATAGATTCGTCATGTCTGTCTGTCTATCTGTCCTTCTGTCACAGCCATTTTATTCCAAAAGTATTAATATTACACAATTGAACCTTGGTTGGTAGATGTATTCTGTTAACCGCTTAACGATTTTAACACAAAAATAACAAAAATAAAGATTAAGGGGGGGCTCTCCATACATGGAACTGAAACTGCGAACGTGTGAGGTGTCAATAGATAGGTCTTTAAAATTGACATTGAGGTTTTTAAGACATTTTTTTCTCAAAGTCTAAGGTTTGAAAGATATACTCCTCCAAAGTGGTAAAATGTTTATCCTCCCCCCCCCCCTTTAACTTTTGAAATAAGAAAGTGAAAAATCTAAAAAACATATATGCTGCATGTAGGTCTTAATAATTACTTTCAATAAAAATTGGTTTAAATGAGATATAGTAATTAGTTTTTCAGATATAGCACATTTTCCATAACCGCAAATATAACTTTGTCATTCATAACAACACTGAAAAACAAAGTTATTTTTGCAGACGAAAAATTATAATGGTATTAAATATGGTGTGGTATAAGGTATCTACGGAACCGTACGGCGTGTTGCCCAAAACGCACTTGGCCGGGTTTTTTTCTATTATATTTATTACCTTAATATAGAAATAACATTCTGAATGCCAAAAGTCTAAAAATTCAATAGGTACTATTGATTGAAATATAAGTTCTTACTATTGCAAAGTGCAGATTGTGCTGTTTTTATTATAAATATAATTAACCAATAATCCAGAGATACCTTACATTTTTAAATACCTGGAAAGTCCGAAAGCTAAGATTAAGTATACTTAAAATATTATATAATACGTAGGTATTGTACTAAGGATTATTAAATAATTTGTTTCTCCCATCAATAATGTATTTTTTTTTATTTTTATTTTACCATTAGTTTTGTTAATCTAGTTATATTATTGCCTTAAAATTAATTGATTGAACCAGCGCGGGTTTATTTAGGTAATTATTTCAAGGACAGGGCCGAGTTACAGTACTGATAGATATCTTTACCGTGGAATGGGAAAGAGTGTCGGCGCTAGGGTTGCCAACATGTCTAAGGCGAAATACAGTATTTTTCAAATAAGGCTAAAAAAATTAGTACACTTTAAAATAATATAGTAGTTTATGGAAAAGGCAAAAATTAGGCAAATATATTATTATATTTTACTTTTTATAAAAACTATATTTTTTGAACTTTTTGCATTTTTGAACAATGTTTTGGTCAAAATCATAAACCATAAATAAAACAATCATGAATCAAAATAAAAGTCTCATATTATTTTCTACCATCAATATTAATTAAATATAAGTAAATTAAAAACTCGTTTTTAACTTACTTACGATTGTATCAGTATTACTGATTAAGTTAAGACATGAAAGAAATTCGTCCATGGTTAAGATTAAGATATATTTCGTCCATGGATTAAGATTTAATTAAGTTGTCAATTTTATATTGACAAGTTTGGAACGCAATAAGACAGATAGATACGTTCAGAATTCAGATACAATACACTATACACATAGTATTTGTTATATGGTGTGACTATACACTACACGCTATAGAATCAGTCAAAATTCACGATCACAAATTAAAAAAAAAGAAACATTTGTTTCTTAGCGATCGATGTTGAAAATATAGTATTTTTGCGTACTATATATTTCTTCAATAGTATATAGCACGCAGACCCGAAACATAGTATAATACGACATATTATTATAGTATGGTTGGCAGCCCTAGTTGGCGGCGCTTGGATGTAAACTCGTGTAGCCGCAACACAATCCACGGATGGAAACCACGCCCCCATCAAGCTTCCACCAAGGTGACCTTGGTTGGGAGGCGTGATTAAATCCGTCTGGAACGTGCTTTATTGTAACAGCTACAAACACATTCGTTGCTCATGTAACGCAATAGCGACCTAAAGTTTTAAAAGCATGCGACTCTCCGGCCCACACGCTTAAGTCTAAAATATTGGTGAAAATTGTATTATGATTAAAAATAAGCAGGTTTTCGTAACCGTATATAATAGGTCTTTACCTATGAAATTGCCGATTTGTATGGAGAATTTTCAAGAAGTTGCATTTTTCATACTAGCATTTTCTTTGTTCATTTAACAACCGTTAACACTCTTGTAACAAAACTTTTATGTACTAATGTTTGAACACTATGCTAACCTATTCCATTTACGATAGGCGAAAAAAATAAGTTTTGGCTAAGTTACAACCCCTCCGGTCACCCTTTTTTGGCTCACAAAAAAAAGAGTAACTTTCAAGATCTTTTTTTAATGCTATGAAAGCTTAAAAAAAGGACTTTATTTTTACTGATAGTTGACTATCATGGTCATAATTCGACATACGTAAATCAAGATATTGTTAAATGTTTTAAAACATAGAAGTTATTATTTTCTCTGTATGTGATAAAATATCGGCAAGTTCATAAGTAAAGACCTAATATTTATAGATATATATTGCGAACGATTTTATCCTAGCTTTCCGATGACCTAGAGACTTGAAACTTTGAAAATAGGTCAGAACTGGAAGGCAATGCAATATTATGGTGTCATTGAGCTGATCTGATGATGAAGCCGGAAGAAGCCCACAGGAATTCTATGATAAAACCTACAACCCCATCGTGTTTGGGCTCGTTAGAATAGGCATGACGAATTTTTTTTTTATTTTATGTTACATAAATTACCTCTCAAAAAAAGAAACATTGGTAAAATAATTATTTCGCTAGCGTGAAAACTGCCCGAGATATCACAGTTTAAAATGCACACAAATTGGACTCACCCGAAAACGCTCCATACTAACGGCTACCCTAGTTATGACGTCACGCCTAGGTGTTTGTATGCAACGCGTAGGAAAGTTTGGCAGCTATATTAAATATTGTGTTTATCAAAATTGTTTCTTATACAAATTTGCTATAAATTTTATGGATTAATTAAATGTATTATTTATTTTAATATATTTTAAACTTTTTAAATGGGCTTGTCCGCCCAACTTTGAAGGGTAATAAAACAAATAATACGCAATATATAAAACCAAGAGGTATACAAGCTACTCTAAAAGTTTTTATTAGTATTTTGTTATTTTATTCAGTAGTCGTCATCCCTATTGTTTTGACGAGTACTCTAATGGGAGACGAAGTCCAGGGTCTGATGATGAAGCTGACAGACAGAGTATGTTCATTACTTTTAGTCGGAGGATTTTTGTAAAAATATTAACCAAACTGTTTTTCAATTAGGGTTTTTCAAAATGACAAAAAACTGTATGCTCGATAGATAAGATGGCGTTGATAAAAATGTATGTGTCAATGTGATTTTTTTACTCAGCTTCGAAGAGTACTCAGGTAGGCAGGCAAATCTGATGTTACCCTAAAATGTTTCTCTTTGGCCAGATGTCAGCCAGCGAACGCTTATTTGCCTCTTTGGTACAGGCCGTTTATTTTTAAAAGCCAATTTTTACACTTCTCTTTCCATCAACGCCATCTAGAGGCAAATAGTTACTATTTTTTTTAAATGTCACTTTGTAAAGCCTTCATTAAGAATAATTGTCCTAAGTCGTGGGCTTTTAAAAAAAATGCTTTTTTGACAGTTGCCTTTCTCATCGAATGTGTTTTTTAATCAATATATTTGTACATGTATCATAGATTCACGTGGACTACATTACCACAGAATAACTATGATACTACCTAATAAATTGTTCGATTTTGGTAGATGATTTTTTGATGTTATTCTAAAATACCCCAGGTGTCCAAGAATGTCACAGCTCAAGGGTGGACACAATGTAACAGTGTTTCCACTACTACTACCTAATATTTGTGATTTTCAGACTCATTAATCTTTTAGTATGTAGAATTTTACCTGAGAGATTAATGCCTATTATAAGTAATTGTTGATTTTAAATCGTTATTGCCTATAAAAGGTACATAACTACGATTTAAAAAAAATTAGACTCATTTATCTTTAAGTCACACACAAATCATTTGTACCTGAGATAAACCTATAGGTACTTTTAAAGTCTGAATAATTATGCAATACCTTGAGAAAACCTTTATCGGTTGGAATTCAACAGATTTTGTCATTTACTTGTTCCACTAAATATGAAAATGTCAAAATTAATAACAGTGTTTCATTGTTGGACAGAGGATGTTTCATTGTGTACACCTAGGTGGACACAATGAAACAATTCCCATTTTCTTTTAAAAGTCTTCTTATTGGTTTATGTATCTATTTATTAATGAAACTATAACTGCCATTTTATACCTAATTAAGTAGATTCCGTTCCTCTAAAAACGGAATTCATATCTTTAAAAATGAGAGAAATATGAGACTCAGAGCTTTTGGTGTTGCATTGTTCCACACTGCTCTACGTTTGTATGTATGTGAGTTTTTGTATTGTTACTTGGGACAAGTTTCAATGGTTGTAAAGTAATTTATGCTTACTACATAAGTCAAAACTTGAAAAATTAAACTTTAGTATTTACTTACCTTTTAAAAAAAACTAAAAACCGACTTCAAAAAACCTGCCTCTAAAAAGCAAGAAATAATATTCAAATCATTAGATATGCATTATCATTGTTATATAATAACAACACGTCTATTGAAGTCGGGTGGGGCTGGAGTACAACTTCGTTTTTTTATTCTAAAAGCCCTACCCGACTTCAATATACGTGTTGTTATTATATAACAATGATAATGCATATCTAATGATTTGAATATTATTTCTTGCTTTTTAGAGGCAGGTTATTTGAAGTTGGTTTTTTGTTTTTTAAAACATTTTTTTTATTTTTAAAACAATTTTTATTTTTTTGTTTTTAGTGTAAGTACCTTCTCTATTAGGTAGTGTAGTGTAAGTATATTATTTGGTAGAAAAATCGGCTCAGTCAAACGTGAGATATTCGCGGAGAAACATACATTTATACAGGTCAAACTGAAAGAGAACCTTCTTTTTTTTGAAGTCGGTTAAAAAGACTAAAAGTACCTCTTACCCAACAAAAAGAATCATCTTATTCGGTTCATAAATAACAAAATAGTCAAGTTAGTTGATGCAAAATCATAGTGTTTTCAGGATACCTTGAAAACTACTGAACCGATTTGAAAAAAAAATAAATGGGACCATTTCGCAAAAAAATTGAATCGATCAAAAAAAGAATCATCAAAATCGGTCCATAAATGTCGAAGATACGCGCGAACAACGATAAAAAAAAACATACAATTAAGGATGTAATAAAACAGATGCTTCGTTCGGAGTTATTTTATTAATAAAATACATGTAAAATATTTTTTTTTTCTTACAAAGAGGTTATAAGAAAACTGAATTTCTTAGTGCTCATCACGGTTAGTTCAGAGCCATCACGCCTTATTAGTAAGTTTGAATAGACTAACATACACGTTACTAACATAACAAGTGATGTATAGGTACTTGGTTATTTATAAAGCTGTTGGGTTTTAAAGTAAATGGGAACGGGAACGAGAACGAAAACGGAAACGGGAACGGTACTTACCTACTAATCTCTGAACTAAACTTTTCAATAATTTATACCAATTCGAATTTAATATTTATAACTAAGACAGGACAACGTCTGTCGGGTCAGCTAGTAAAATAAATATTTGAGGGGGCTCCCATACAACAAACGTGATTTTTTAGCCGTTTTTTGGTACGGAACCCTTTGTGTGCGAGTCCGACTCGCACTTGACCGGTTTTTATTTCCTTACCCTCAAAAAATATTTTGTTACAGTAGGTAGGTAATCCTTTCTTTTTAAACTTTGCAAGAGGTAGAGTACAAGAATGTTAATGATGTCATCTCATCAATGAGACTGTAATTGACAATAATAACACATGCTTACTTCCAAATCACGCCAACAGCACTGTTAGCCTATAATCCATTAAATGAAGTAGGTACACAAATACCCTATCTGTGTAATATTTTGTGACTATTTAATTTGGTCGGATACGCGCTAACAGCGCTGTGAGCGTGATTCGGACCGCTAACAGTATCATCAAATGTATTTATATTCGTTCGTATACTTCTTACCTACCTACCTACTCGTTACTTCAAATGTGTCACCGAACTTCAGTACCTATGCTTAGGCGTCACTTAAGTCACTTACTTACTTTAAATTAGGCGAATTAATTTGAAGTGGGATATTGTGCTGGCTCAATACGAAATAGAGGCTACTTTTTACAAATTCTTTTACCCAAAGTCGCTCGAACGGCAAAGTACGTAGCAGCGGTGCTCGAAGTACGCAGCAAACAGCGGTGCCCCGGCTCCCACCCCCCCACCCCCCCCCCATTTTCTTTTGTGACTTTTACAGGGTGTTGAAAAGAAAAAAATAAAAAGCTGAAAATTCCATTGATGAATTTAGCACAAAACATTATGTACAACAGATACTATTGATCTAAAACATTTAACACTTATTTAACCAATTGTAATATTCTTTTGGAGTTACTAAGGTAACGCTTTAGGTAATAGTCAAATAACAGTATTCCCGTGGACAAAGATGACACAAAAAGCTCAAGTAAGTACATCGGTTACAACTTCATAATCATCATGAAAGTAAAATTTTCAACTTTAATTTTCTTTTCGTCCGATAGCGTTAAAAAAGACAAAAACCTAAATTGTTACTTATGCATCAAACCAAAATGACACAATTTCATGTATTAGGCTAAGTGAATGGTGCAGAAACTATATACGAAAAAAACAAACTTTAATATTTTTAAAAGCTAAAAACTTATCCCGATCGGTCTAAAATGCAAGTTGAAGTGTTTTTAGATACCTATTTTGAAAGACTAATACTTCAAAAAACGAAGGAAGTTCTCAGTTCGGTTGCATTCAACCGAGACCTAAATTAATGGGTGACTGATACTGATGATGATGGGTGACTGGTACTGAGTGGGCAATTATTATACCAATTATGACGTTCACATTTTTAACACGTTTTTATAAGGTTACCTACTTTCTCATTTGTTTGTTTGTATTTTGTCATCTCGATTAGGATAAAAGTCACCTTTTTACGTCCCCTAAAAAATATTGCAATATTGCATAGTCAGTAACAGTATGATAGTAGGTACGATACGTACGAGTATGTAGGCAAATCAACCCTCAACATTATGTAGTTCAACTTGAATTTTATTAGAAACAGCCTAATGATTCCTACGGACCGACGATATGGTCACCCTACACACTGATTATTCATAATAAATCATAGTAAATAAATTTACTTATTTCTCTAAAACGAATGAAGATATAGTGAAAATATGTTTTCGGGCCGTTTATCGTGATCAAACGGTTACGTAAACTTGCTTATTTTTAATCTTAATACAATTTTCACCAGTATTTTAGACTTAAGCGTGTGGGCCGGAGGGTCGCATGCTTTTAAAACTTTAGATCGCCATATCTTTGTCCCTGTTGCGTTACATGAGCAACACATGTGTTTGTAGCTGTTACAATGAATATGTAACGGCTACAAATACATCAACCCAGCGGTACAGGCTCCGATTGATCTGGAATTCGACGATTTAACAAAAAACATAACCTCAAAGCATGCGAATCTCCGTGCCACATGCTTTTGTCAATCATTCTGCCGGGAAGCCGGTACAATCGATTTGATATCTGAAATAAGAACGTATATCATCGGTACATTACTTCTAGGTAGTTTTAGAATGGAATTATTCAGTGGCACGGAGATTCGCATGCTCACGAAACAAATTATCGGACGCGGCTTGATGGACGCGGCTTACTGCCGCGACTGATAGGTATCTGGGACTATGAAAATACACTGAGTTGTGCAAACTGTCGGACGTAAGTCGCGGACGTAACCATAGACTAATATGACGTCATCGGACGTCCGAGAGCTATCTGGCACGCTGGATGTTTTTAGCGTCCTCGGACGTCCGCGGACGGTGTGCACGACGCGTCCTGCGTCACTCGATGACAAGAGAGATCGCTAGTCTTGGATTTCATGGTTATTATCGACATTATCGTCTGCAGTGCTGCCAACTTAGCGCGTTTCGCGCCAGATGTAGCGCTTTTTTTGTCTCGAAGCGCGTTTTAGCGCCTAGCGCTAAATCTAGCGCTTTTTTAGATTTTAATAGATTAAGTATTTACCTGCCGGCCTGCTGCATTTATTTGGTCGAATGCTTGGTGAATCTATTAAAATTATACAAATTCTATACTTAATTAGTATTTTTATGGTACACCAAGCATTCTAATAGATAATTCTCATTTTTCTCTTTCACCTACTTCAATTTGGGGGGGGGGGGGGGGGGGTGGTTGGCGACGCTCTTGCAAAGACCAAATAAATAGTTAATAGCGCGAAATCTGGCGCTTTTTTTAAAAATGCCATTTTAGCGCAATCTAGCGCTTTTTTATAGCGTTGACAGCGCGTTTTCGCTCAGATTAGTTGGCAGCCGTGATCGTCTGTGTAACTGTAAATGATGGAAATTGGTTGGAAGAAAAACTGATATGTTTGCAATCTTGAAATTTTATACAATGTTAAATTGAAAGAATACAAAAATGCCTGTTTAAAACTAGAAGCGTGCATATAGGTGTGTACCGAATTAAATATAACAGGTATTAAGACTTTCGAAGTTTATATATTAAGGAAGGTAACCTATCTAACCTATTATTTACCTTTAGAATAATATTTACCTTTCCTGGTTCATGTATAGCTTAGCTGTATATTATTACAACAAATTTATATTCATAGAAGTTTATAAACAACACTCGTTTACAAACCTATGAATATTAATTTGTTGTAATCGTACGGTCATGGTCAATTATTTAACAGACATCTTTTTAACTTTAGGACACTTTAGGTGTCACGGACAGTCCCCTAGGCAGAGGATTCATGGAGGAAGAAGAAACAGCCGCCCATGCACTGCTGGAATGCAGAGGAGTGGCCCCTTACCGGCCGAGGGATCTTAGCTCGCCGGGCAGCGTCCAGGAAGCAGTCACGAATATTTGAGCTGCTGGAGCATTCCTGGCTGAGCTGGGCTGGCTGGATTGATCCGGCCGCCCACCCCCCATACGCAAAATAGGTCCTTTTAAGTAAAGCGAGGCAACTAAAACAGCCATAATGGCTCAGCTCTCAGATTTATACACTTCATACATTACCCAACTGTAACTGAAATCTAACTAAATCATTACGAATCCCTCAATCGAAACTATTCCGTACTTATTGATACAATTAAGAAAAATATGATGGACAAAAATCTGAAAACAGCCGCTATGGCTCGGTTTTGGTCTTTTGACAGTGCGCTTAGTATCGTTCTAGGTGTTACCTATTATTCTAAATACCCAATCTATAGTGCATAATTAGCTTTTAACATGGGTAATAATATCTTTTATTGTAATATTGTATACTTACCCCCTTACTAATAAAGATTGAATAGCAGATGTATAGTTACACAATGGTTACTCTCTGTCAAACTATTTGAATTTGACATTAAAAAGAAAGTGACAAAACACTGTGTAACTATGCAGCTGCTATACAATCTTTATTAGTAAGGGGGTTAATGTTATTTAATTATCACTGGTTAACAATGGTTTTGCCCATGAATGATGAAATACAAAAATAGGCAGTACTTGGTAAATACTAATCATCAATTATAATATTACAAGTGTCTTAGCTCGAGTTATCGAGCTATGCAAGTTTAATCTTGTATTGCGTTCGCCGCACTCTCGCAAGTTTCGACAAGTTTCGACCACAAAAAACGCGAGCTAACTCGACCTTAAAACTTACATCAAAATGTATGTTTAGAGGTATTCTTTCGCAATTAGCACAACTCATTTCATGGATTAACAAAACCTTAAAATTTGTTAACCAGTGTTATTACAGTGCATATGCATAGCTAGCTTAGCAATAGTCTTGCAAAACCAAATACTCTTTTTTGTAGTATCTGTGATTGTATATAATGAATAAATGTTTTTTTTTGTAATATTGTTCCTTATTTTAACTTTTGTATTGTTTTTCATTTACCTACCAATATTATGATGTGCTCACTAAAATTGTCATGACCCCGCTTACAGATACTAGAACAATAGACACTTGTTTTAAGGGGGCGTACAAAGCTGGAAATTATATTCAAGTTATATTAAACTGAAATTATAGAAAACATTATCATTTTTAATTAATTAAGTAGTAGTAAACTATTTCTTAATTTGGAAACTATCAATATAAAGTTTTTTTTATTACAGGTAGTTTCAAGATAATAGGTTTATTAATAGTTGGCACAAACATAGGGTTTATATGCTCAGGGGGTGGCACTGTGTGGAATCGTTGCTCAATTATGTGTATTTGACAATGTACGGCCCGTTGAAGTTTATTCCTACCGAAGCGGCACTGGTCGGCAGCGCAGCTGCCTTTGAGTAGGGAAACCCTACTACTCAAAAGCAGCAGCAGCGGTCGGAACTTTACTGTCATACCATTTATATTCATGCATATCATATAGTAGGTGTAGCTTGAAAAACTTGCAAAGTCAAACAGGCTTTTGGGCTAGAATCCAGTGCCGTAAAAACGTAACTATTTCAATTATTCGCGAATTGATTCATAGTGGATATTCACCCAATTGCACTAAACTTAAGAATCGCCTAAGTCTTGTCTTAACTACAACTCGACCAAGTTAAGTAGGCGAATGACAGCTACATGACCGCTAAGTTTGACACCGTTTTAATTTGGTCGTGTTGTAGTTAGGAACAGACTTAGGCGATCCTTAAGTTTAGTGCAATCGGGTGGTAGTGTCTTAAAATTGGTGCAGTTTTGTGGTACAATTAGTGTCTACGCAACTGAACAATATGTGGGATAATTGAAATAGGCGCGATCTTGGTAGTGTGAAGCTGAGACTTTTATTGTAGTGTTGGCTACCTCGGCTGACCTTACCGAGTAAACCGTCTTGATATACTATCCCCGTCAATTGGTAATGCGCCTGGCGACCATGATTTTAACCTCAAAAGCAAAAACAATTGTAAAATTTTTATATACCTAGACCCTATCTTATTTAAAATAATTAATATATTAGATTACCTATTAGAATTTTCTTGTTTCATGACATTTTTAGTTGCGGATCACGTCAACGTGGATGTTAATGTGACAAGGTTCCAGTGCATTACCAATTGACGGGGATAATACTTAGTGCCAAATGCTCCAAGCAGCATTGGATCGCATTTTAATGTAAACTGAAACAATCTACCACTGAACTTTTCAATATTTGACTTTGGCAAAAATTACTCCCTAAAGAGGAGAGTAGATTGCCAAACTAAAATTAGAAGAATAAGAAACGAACCAGCAAAACTACTGTGCACACTTATCAGCCGCGGCAGTAAGCCGCGTCCATCAGCCGCGTCCGATAATTTGTTTCGGCCTTGATACGTTTTTTGGGGTGTTTTTTTTTTAAAGCCGGTGGCGTACATTTCCGGTTTTGTAACAAATGTGTCAAAGAGGACCTTTCCAAAAACATTAACGAACTATAACGAGGTTGGCAAACGTTTGGAGGTGGTAATACAGTTCGATTACTAATCTCCTAGCAAAAATGGAAAAAAATGTCACTGTCAAACTGACCTTGAACATTTTCAGATATACCTAAACCTTTGGTCACTTATAAATGACATCAGGCAGAGTCCCTTAGAAAAAAACCCAAGAATGTATAACGTTTCTGTTTTTTTCAAAATGTAGGCATCGAATTAGTAAGTCATAGAAAATATTCAGATTTTTACGAAGATTTGTGTTTTAAGAGTTATTTACGTTTGAAAGTTTTTTTTTTGGTATCCCCGATACTAAATAGCAACACCAGTTTCACGACAACACGTTTCGTTAGCTGCGTTAGTGATCCAGATTAGCACCACAATGTACGAGTTTGAACGGGGCTAATTGTCTAATTCAAAAAATCTATCGCAATCGCTTTCGTTTGACAGATGGATGTGACACATTGCTGCATTTCTTTGGTAAGTTTTTATTTGTGCCAACAAGAAGCTTCAATGTGATACATCCTAAAAGCGATTGCGATAGATTTTTAAATTAGACAATAGAAAGGCAGATCAAACGGAAAATCTGTGCATATGTCGCACGTAACAAAACGCTTTTGACAGTTGAGTTGATTGACATCCGGCAGACTTTTTTTTTAAAGCGCGATCACTTGTGCCACAGAACATATATACTCAGGGGAGACTTGTGAAATCGCTAACAAAGATGTCCGTTTCATTGATATGCTTTTGTTTTTTTCAATAATTAATTAAAGCTAAATGAAGGAGTTAAAAAAAATGTTGCTACTGTTTTATGATTCTAGTAACATAAAGTGTTTATAGATAACAGAATTATGTTTATACACTTTCCTTATTTCTTTATTTCTTTATTTAAACATTTGCACTACATGCGACTTAACTACTAAATCTTAAAGTAACTAATTATCGCATGCACCTTGACAGGCATAGCAATGTGAAGAGAGGGGCAGACACTTAGATATTCTTATCATCAAAATATTCGTTAACAGAATAATAACATTTGGCAAGTAATAGTTGTTTTAATGAATTTATGAACTTATTGATTTTTGGTTCGGCTTTTAGATTTTCTGGTAATTTATTATAAATTTTTATTGACATCGGGTAAGTACCCGAACTATGTAAAATTAATTTAGATGTAGTTTGCACAAGATTATTTTTATATCGCGGGACATTGTGACGAGGCGCGTCTATGGTTTTAATATATAGATTTGCATGTTTCCTAACAAATTTGCACATTTCTAAAATGTATAAGCAGGGTAATGTTAAAATTTTTAAGTTTTTAAAATGTGGTTTGCAGCTATCGGTTTGTTTTATATTTGCTAGTACTCGTATACATTTCTTTTGTGAGATTAAAAGATCTTTTGCATCTACACTATTACCCCATAATATGACGCCGTAGTTCAACCACGCATGCGCATAAGCATAGTAAGCAGTCACTGCGGTTTTTAGATTTGTAGATTTTTTTAATTCTCTTAGCGCATATATAAATTGTGATAATTTTGTTTTAATTTTTTGAACGTGTGATTTCCAATTAATGTTTGAATCGATATTTATACCTAAAAAAGAAAAAGTAGGAACGCACTCTAGCTTTATTTGGTTGTAAGTAAAGTTAATGTCGAGCTCATTTTTTTGTGTTGGCCTAAATTGCATTAGTTTTGTTTTGTTGAAATTAACTTCTAAATTATGATCATTTAACCATTGTACAATTTCATTTATTATATTATTAATTTTTTCATTGAGATTGGTATCATTATTAAATGGAAACACAAAGGAGAAGTCGTCAGCAAACATCACACAGGTCTCATTAATAGATTTAGGAAGGTCATTGATATATATCAAGAAGAGGGCACATCCAAGGACTGATCCCTGAGGTATGGAGTCCTGCACCGGTGTAGCCCTCGACTGAACATTGGATATGACTCGCGATTTCTCATCAACATTTTCTATCTGGACGTACTGTGAACGGTTACTGAGAAAAGAAGAAAACCACTTTTGGGTCTCATGTGCCTGATGTCCTTTATTTGATACATTTTTGAGTCATGATAAGTAATAGGCTAATATAAAATGCTAAATTGGCAACACTGATGTTTTGTCTACACAAGCCACGCAATCGCTGTAGACGGCGTGTGTAGAGAAACATGTTTCACAAACAATGTTTCGTGTAGATGTTTTTGTTGATTGTGTAGAGCAAAACATGCGCTATGGACCCGCCATAAGTCTATCTATACGGTTCGTACTTCGTCTATCTAATCTGTGATGTAAAGTATTGCCAAGTAAGCCACTTTTGAGTAGATTATGGAAAATATTAGGGGGCCTTAGTCTCGACTTTGAAACTTAGTGGCTAAACGAATATAGTTACAGTTTAAGGTCTATCTATCCCCACATACACATACCCAAGCTATGTTGGGCGTCTCTATGTTCTACATGAAGGACCAACGTATTATGATCCTGAACGAAGCCGCCGAAGACGGAGCCCAACGTATATTTGATTTATATACAGAATCTTAGCACGACCAACGTAACTTGGGCCCCTGACACATCCCGGCCCGACCACGGCCCAAATATGTGGGGACAGACCTTAAGGCACCTTTTTGTTGTATATATGCATATGATTAAGGTCTTGGTCTCCTATTTACGCCGTTTGGCCGCTTAGTGTCAGCGTCACCATGCTTACTAAATAATAAACAAATGTACTTGTGGTTTCTTTCAAACGCTGACGTCGAGTCGGCGTATGAAAATGACACATTGTGTATAAAAACGCTTACGCTGACGACGTCAGACGTCGTCGCGTATAACATAAAATAGAAAACCAAACCAGTATGAGTTGCTTACAGGATTTTAGTACCTACTTGTGCAATTCGATGAAAATTAACTATTACAACAGAAGTAACCAAATTCAGAGCGCTTGTACAAAATCATTATCCCAATTGGCAGGCTGATTATCTAATTAGAAACCACCTAGCGACCGGTCTCATTTGACAGATGAATGTGATACTTGTTTCTTCTTTTTGGGGTAAAAAAACCAATCAAAAAACCAAATATGGTATAAGGGGGGTAGAACACGATTGGATCATCAATTACCTCAAAGATAGGAAACAATGCGTCGAAATAACAAGTATAATACAAGAGGATAAGAGACCTGTAAAGACTGTATATAGGTCGGACTTTAAAACAAATAGCTCTGGTGTGCCACAAGGCAGTATCCTGGGACCTCTTTTGTTTTTAAGTTACATAAATGACATTCCCTCTGTAACATCCGAAAAAACTATTTTATTCGCGGATGATACAACACTAATTATTAAAGATAAAGATAGTGATAAATTACGAGACAAAATAACTAAATGCGTACATGACATTAACAATTGGCTAAATGATAATAATTTAATAATAAACATACAAAAAAACTAAAATGATACAATTTAAGACATATAAACAAACTGAAATTAAATTAGACATAATTTTCAACAATGAACATATTTGTTCAGAAACAGAAACTGACTTTTAAGGCATTACGATTGACCAACACTGTAACTGGAAGGCACATATTGACAAAGTATGCTCAAAATTAAATAGATTTGTATATGCATTAAGGCGCCTAAGACAAACGGTATCCGTAGAAGCAGCTACTAGTGCATACCATGGATACGTCTCATCGGTACTGAGCTACGGACTGCTGTTATGGGGTAACTCGGTAGACATTTTGCTAGCTTTTCGATTACAAAAAAATGCGTACGGGCTATATGTAATGCATGGAGTACTGACAGCTGTAAACCACTGTTTAAATACTTAAAAATACTCCCACTCGCGTGTATGTATATTAAAGAAATCTTCATATTTGTGAGGCAGAACGCAAACTTCTTTCCCAAACATTCTGATGTGCTAGCACGACACACAAGGCATAAGGACAGATTGTTTCTGTCAAATTGTAGACTTGATATATTCAAACGAAATGTTTATGTTCAAGCCATAAAAATATTTAATAGACTGCCTAATGATATAAAGAATTTGCCATTTAATATATTTAAACGAAAACTATCGGTTTGGCTGTTAGAACATTGCTTCTATACTGTAAAAGAATATTCATCATCATCATCATCATCATATCAGCCGCACGACACCCACTGCTGGGTATAGGCCTCCCCTAAGGATCTCCACGACGATCGGTCCTGCGCTGTCCGCATCCAGTGGCTTCCCGCGACCTTCACCAGATCGTCGGTCCACCTTGTCGGGGGCCTACCCACGGAGCGTCGTCCGGTGCGCGGTCGCCATTCCAGAACCTTTCCGCCCCAACGGCCATCAGTTCTTCTCGCTATGTGTCCTGCCCATTGCCACTTCAGCTGAGCAATCCTTCGAGCGATGTCGGTTACTTTAGTTCTCCTGCGGATCTCCTCGTTTCTGATTCGATCACGCAGGGAAACGCCGAGCATGGCTCTCTCCATTGCACGCTGGCTGACCTTGAGAGAGAAAATAATATTCAGATTATAAAATTAAGTTATGTTTGTATTCTAAAGCACTCTCGCAGGTTCTTACTTGGTTTAATGTAAATAATCTCCAGCTTAATGCTAAGCAGTGCTGGTTTTAGCACTACCAGCGCCCCTGGGCGACATTTCTACGGGGCGCCCCCTATCTGCAATTCCATGATTTTCAATTTTGCCTGTTAGTTAAAAAAACGGCCGCGCAGCGCGATTTTTAGTCAGTTTCACCTATTAACTTTATAATCTTGCTTGTTCAAAGTAAAAAAAAATGGCCGCGCAGCGCGATTTTTAGTCAGTTTCATCTACTAATCTTCTAATTTGGCATATTACATTAAAAACAACGGCCGTGCAGCGCGATTTTTAGTCAGTTTCACCTACTAATCCTGTAATCTTGCTTGTTTATAGTAAAAAAACGGCCGCGCAGCGCGATTTTTAGTCAGTTGCATCTACAAATCTTCTAATTTTGCTTATGACAGTAAAAAATACGGCCGTGCAGCGCAATTTTTAGTCAGTTTCATCGACTAATCTTGCTTGTTTATAGTAAAAAAAAACAGCCGTGCAGCGCGATTTTTAGTCAGTTAATCCACTAATCTTGCTTGTTTTTACTAAAAAATGGCAGCGCAGTGCGACTTTTGGTCAGTTTCATTCGTCGCGTCGTCGCTCCGTCCGCAGGCAACAATACGATTGATAGTCGACCGGTGACCGGCACCCTGATTATCTAAAAAGAAACTATTTAGCGACCGGTTTCATTCCACATACATTGCTACTTTTCTTCGGTATGTTTTTTTTTAATCCAAAAAGAAGTAGCAATGGATCATTATCATCTATGAACTGCAACCGGTCGCTAGGTGGTTTCTAATTAGATAATCAGCCCGCCGGCGTTTTCAACGCCCCACACACGGGGGCGCCCAGTGCAGTCGCACCGCTTGCACTGCCCTAGGGCCGCTCCTGGATTTTACAATGGCCAAATCTTACTTAAACGGCACATAGTAGCGAGCGATGAAATTTCAGCGAGATATTGCCAACCATAACGATTTTGTCGCTAAAAGGGAATTTACGATAGTAATTGTAGGACTCGCTCAATGAGCGAGTGCGTACAAAGGGACGCCTGCGGCGCCCCTTTATATCCGGCGCCCCGGGCGGTCGCCCGTGCTCGCCCCCCCCCTAACGCCGGTACTGATGCTAAGAAAACCAAATGTGTTAAATTCACTTTACCTAATGTACAGGCGAATCCCACTGAAATTGTAATAAATAATGAGAAATTAGATTTGCTCGATTCAACAGTTTTCTTGGGTGTAACTCTTGACTATGCATATCACAGCTCTGGCTGGCAAGCTCAGCTCTGCTGCCTATGCTATTAGAAAAGTTAGACAGTTAACAGATGAAGAAACTGCCAGATTAGTGTATTTCAGCTATTTTCATAGCATTATGTCATACTGTATTCTTTTGTGGGGGATAGCAGCCGATACAAATACTATTTTTGTTTTACAAAAACGAGCAATAAGAGCTATTTATCAACTAAGTTCTAGAACATCTCTTAGGGTTAGATTCAAAGAGATTGGTATATTGACAGCAGCATCACAATTTATATTAAACTTCATACTTTTCGTGCGTCGCAATATTAACTTATATACAAAAAATAGTGATTGGCACAATCGGAACACCAGAAAACTTGTAATGCCTCAGTATAGATTAGAAAAAGTCCGTGGTTCTTTCATAGGTCTTGGTATAAAGTTTTATAATAAAATTCCAAGTAATATTTTGGATTTACCATTTGAAAACTTCAAGACTCATGTAAAGAATTGTCTTCTCAAAAAAGGATACTATACTGTTAAAGATTACTTAATTGATAAAACAGCTTGGTCGTAGATTTTTCTATTCTATGTGAAAATTGAGAGAATTGTCCTACATACTTAAAACGTATTGTAAGCTTTTTGACTCGACGCCTTAATGCGGGTAGCTTTAGTATGTCATGCTCACTTTAAACATTTCTGCGGTGGTGTCGTGTGAGGCGGGTCGTTACGTTCCCTCAAATAAGGTTGAGGGAAACGATGGCTGGTTCATGCGTCATGCTCGTGAACGGGTGCTGCCAGTGGGAATGGGTCTGCTTCCGTCTGCTTGTACTAAGGGCGTCGCATATATTTTTTTTCTTCATGTTTAATATTATCAATCTGTATGGCACTTCTTACTCAGAACATAAAATTAATAACTTATCCTTGTTTTGATTTCTCACTTTTTTTATTGCTAATGACTAAAATGATTATTTTGCTTTCGTAATATTTTTTCGTATTTTTTCGTCTATAGTTTTGTAAGTAAAGGCCTATGAAAAGCTTTTGGATATTAGTTTTCAATTCAGTGCCTTAGGATGGGTAGCCTAAGACGGTTCTCACTTCAGCAGCCCTTGACGAGTTTCTTGCCGGTTCTTCTCGTTACAAGGTCTCCCGCTTAGGGTTTGCGAACCGATGGCGTAGCTTCTATGACATTTACAAGTGCTTGTAACAGCCTAGACTGAATAAATTATTTTGAATTTTGAATTTTGAATCATGACATGTGGTATTACGAGTAATTGACATAATACGTATATTTTGGACATGACTGAATAGTAGTTAATATTCCACTGGAATAGAGGAACAGAGTTCACTTGGCTGCGACACCAAAAGTGACATGAGCCAGTGTGTGAAAATTTGTAAACGTGTGCGTGAACTTTAGGGATGCCCTGAAGTCCATTTTAGATTGTCGATAACCATAATGTATTATTGCTCTAATAAATAAAACACAAACAAGATTTTGAACAATTTTATTTAAATAATTCATACAGCAGTCGGACGGGAACAGCTCTCCAGGTATAGATAACATTGGTAACCGGTTACTCAAAGCGATAGGACCAACAATAGCACAACCTCTTTCAGATATTTTCAACCTCAGTATTGAAACAGGAACCTTCCCCAAGGCATGGAAAACAGCAGTCGTTATTCCCATACATAAAGGTGGCCCTAAGGGCGATCCTGGGAACTATCGTCCCATCTCTCTCTTGAATAACATCTCAAAGTTACTGGAGCGCATTGTAAATAAGAGATTGGTTAGTTTTCTGGAGTCAAACAGTCTTATATCGGAAAAACAGTTCGGCTTCCAAAAGGGAAAATCGAGCGAGGAGTTGTGGTCTCGACTCATCGGGCTGTAGTCGCATCCAGTGAATATATTTCCATGTTGGAAAAGAGAGTTTTCAAAGTTCCAATCCTTCCATCGAAAACCGCTTTTGTCCACCGTTTCAGACCTCACCTTTTCCCCCACATATATAATAAGGTAGTAAACTGCTTCAAACTCAAAACCAAGTCTGTCCAGGAAATAAAAGCCATTTTGCCAGGATTGCTCTTAAAGCTTACTTATGAGGAAACAGAGAACTTGCTAAAAATTGTCAAGTAACACACACCACAGCATATTTCACTTCATCTACTACAGCGCTTCCTTTAAGTAAATAAAATTGAAATAATTATTTGTTTGTAAAATAAATGTGCCGACATCAAAATGTGTAAATGGTAAACGACCCCTAACCTCCACAGGACAGGCTTAGCCTAGTGTGGAGGCTAGATAACTTATGCCTTGTAATTATGTTTTTTGGAAATAAATATATTTGTATTTGTACATTTGTATAATTTCTTACAAGTCTCCTTGAGGCTTCCAGCCTATTCTATTTATGACATTTATCCAGTAACTTAATCACTGGATTTACAGGAAACCTGGAAATATTGTTAAATTAGTACTTAAGTAGGTATAATTTACCATTTGAAAACTGTCGGTTAAATGCAGCTTTGGATAAAGCTATCAGTGTTCACAAAGACAAATAAGGTTATATTGGAAATCATCGACATTAGTATCGATAATATAATAATTTTTGATCAATCTCTACGCCTTATTTTCTCAAATTCACGGATATAATCATAGACTTATTATATTACTAGCGTAAGGACCCGGTCAAAGTCACTATGAAATGACGCCAGTTGGTTGGCCCTAAAAATACAGTTTTAGGGCCAACGCATTTCAGTCATCCGCGGGAGACTATGGTAGACAGATGGTGATTGACGTGACATAAAAATGTCGAATTGTGCATTTGTAGATTGCAAAAAATATGATGCAAAGGTTAAAAAGTTTCATGGAATATCGTTTCATCGGTTAGTAGCTTTACATTATTTTTATTACGTGTCTAACAATTTTAATCAAGTATAAAAGATTTCACTATTACTAGTTATTGTTCGAGGCACTAGAGATGGGTCATCATGACTCAAATGAACTAATTCACTTGAGTCCATATAAGATCTTTAGTTCATTTAGTTCCTTGGCTAATTAACTCCAAGAACGAGAGTAAACGGTAAGGATAGATTACGAACACAAATTAAGTACAGAAATGTCTCCTATGAAACATATTCGCTGCAAAAATATTTTTATTAAATAACTACACTACATTACATTGCAATTCAAATAATTACAGATTGCCTAATGATCTAGTGTGTAAAGAAATATGGAGTCGCATTATTCCAAAATAACGAAAAGAGCCCTATTTCAAGCCTCCTAAAAACGCAAGAACATGCTCTGCTAATTTTTATGACACAGATGTCAAAAGCTGGACTACGGAAGCTGAAAGCAATGGCAATACCGCAAATTGAGATTGAAATATTTACTGCATTCACGCGTATAACAAAATAACTAAACTCAAAAAACGAAACTCCTGCCTCCCATAATTATGCAGTACTAGCAGCCGCCCGCGAATCCGTCTGCGTGGAAAGATTTTTTGCTTTCCCTCGGGAAAAATACTTTTTTTGGGATGAAATGTACCGTCTTTCTCTATACCCCTGACAATGTGTATGTAAAATTTTATGATGATCGGTTAAGTAGTTAAGGCGTGGAGGCGTAACAAACAAACAAACTGATTTTCACATTTATAATATTATAGTAAGGATATGCAGTATAGTGACCGGCCGCAGCTTTGCTTTAAGATTTATTCCTTGTGTAAAAATCTAGGATAAAATAATCACTGTTGTATCTCTGACATATTAAACAGACTATATTTATATAATCAACTAGCAACCCGCCCTCGCTTCGCTTCGGTGTATTTTATAGATTTTATACATAAAGATTAATCAATAAAAAGTTTTTTATACATACCTTTAAAAAAACCTTGGTAGGTACCATGGGCAACAGCGTCGCTTAACCACTGCTAAGGTTAAAATCGCTTGCACGCCGCGCCCGCTGTCACATACGTTTAGTTCGTGCAGGGGCGCTACGCGCGCACACGAATTTTGTTGCAAACTGGTTAAGCGACGCTGTTGCCCATAGTACCATGGGCAACAGCGTCGCTTAACCACTGCTAAGGTTAAAATCGCTTGCACGCCGCGCCCGCTGTCACTGCGTTTAGTTCGTGCAGGGGCGATACGCGCGCACACGAATTTTGTTGCAAACTGGTTAAGCGACGCTGTTGCCCATCGTACTTATATTGATGCTTAAATTTTAAGAGAAATTTGCATTTAAATAATCAATTTTGATGATTTAGTTGGATAAGGATTGTGATACGAATGTCATCATCTTCCAATCAATAACTATTACTTTTATAGAAAAAAAATGTATACTGTGGGTTCGTTTCATTATTCCAATTATCATAGGGATCTCTATTTTTTAAAATAAAATACTGCTAATGTTACTCGCTGATAAAAGCTTTCAATATGTGAAAGAATTTTAAAATCTGATCAGTTTTAAGTTTATGAATTACAAACAATCAAAATAATAGACAAATCTTTCCTCTTTATATTTAATAATATATCTCTTTATATTAAATAATTTATAGTTTATAATATTAGTTAAGTATAGCTGAGAAAAAGCACAAAAACATCTAATTTGAAATAAACATGATTGAGATTGTTTACTTTTTATTTATGGCCTTAATACCATCGAAAAACTGATATAATTACCATAATAAAAATATTTAAAAAATAGTTAAAAGTTCTAGCGACCTAAAGATGAGTGATCTAGTTCTTAACTCCAATTGAACTAAATCGTTCACTTCAGTAATCTTTTTTGCCCACCTCTAATACGGCAGTAGTTCGAGTAGGTTCTAAAAGATGTCGCTGATTTTACTGGTATGAAGGAATTATAAAGCAAAACATTCGGATGGGCGCATCCTTCCTTTTGAAATCAATGGATATAATATATTTTTATCTAACACATAATGTTTAGAAATCAGCCTTTATTTAGAAAATAGGCGGTTAATAGCATGATATTAGTGTATTACTTAGTGTGTTTAGGAATATATTCAACTAAAATATGAAATAAGAAAATGGTACTTGTACAATCTAATTTACCTGTGAAATGAGTGTTTATTTGGGTTGTTGTCGTAAGTAACATTACAATTCAGTACAGAACACGACACCATTATTGATTTATATAGCTTTATGAGCCAAACCGATGATCGCAGTCAAAATTACAAAATGATCGTGTGGACACTTTTCACCAAGATGATAACAGACGATAAATGAAGTCAAACTAGGTTCTGCTGTCATTTTCTTTTAACTCTTTCTGGCACATCGAATAAACCGTAAGAATCGGTTTCTCACTCGCATCATTGTCCGTCTACTTGAGCGTAGCGAAATTTTTCTATGTATATGGGTTAAAATTATATTATTATTACTTTGAATTGACATGACTTGATAATTGTTTTGTGACGTAATTAATATTTTGACATGATTTATTATTATTATGTACTGTTTTGATCACTGTAATAAAATAAGTATGTATAAACATTTGATTATAAATTAGCAGAGGATTAGTGCGCACTTATAATATTTTTTTTGAGTAGCTTCTATATCACAACTTGTACCGAATATTTGTATGCCTTTGTTATGGGTCAAATATGAGAAACTTTATTTACTGTTGACACATAAAATGTACCATGTTTGTGACAAATAAATATTTTCTATTTCTTAAAGAAAAGTAGCAATGTAATCATATTCATCTGTGAACTGCAACCCGTCGCTAGGTGATTTTTAATTAGATAATCAGCCTGCCGGTGAAGTTTATTGAATTTTTAATAATAATTACTTGTTGTGATAAAATAATTTTCATTGTAATCTTTAAGATAAGATAGCTAAGAAATATTATGCAGTTTAAACCTAACTTCAGGCACCCTTCGTAAAGAATGTTTGTAAGTAAACAAACTGCTTATAATATTATTGAGATTTTGTTACACGTTTATCAAATAAGTTGATGTAATTGATACCTAGCTTATTAGTTCTTCAAGTTTGATAAATTTTAATGACGTTAATTAACTGAAAATATTCGTATTTTGTGGAACAATGGGGAATGTCCGAAAAAAATCAAATTGGCTGAATATTTTTTATAGGTAGGAAGTGTCATAGAATATGAATATAAGGTTCTTGGGTAGGAATAAGTTAATTAAAGTTTCGACGAAACTTTAATTTTTTTTTTTAAGTTTTACGCAACCGAAAATTCTGAAACTTTTTTCTATTACTAACCCCTCGTTTTCACCAAGGTATAATACAAGTATAATACATGTTTTGTGCAATTGTTTTGATTTTTGTTCTCATTCATATACATGTATAAAACATGTTGTACACAAAACTTGTAATTGCCTACTTTCATTTCGTTCAAACACACACACGTTCGTAACAGTGTGAACAAGAAGAATGTTTGAGACTGTTGCAATACATGTATAAAACAAATATTTGTTTACAACAAGTTTACAACAAGTATTCTACAAGTTTTGTATGAGACTAGTATTTAACATGTTTCTTGGTGAAAACGAGGGGTTAGGGAGCTTATTCCTACCTATAAAAAATATTCAGCCAAATTGATTTTTTTCGGACATCATCATACACATCAACATACACTAAGGCCGGCCACACACAGACGTAATCACGTAACGGAATTCCGAACGTAATTTCGACAATGTATGAAGATTCCGTACGGAAAAAACACGCTTGTGTGTGGCAGCCCATAGATTTTGTATGCAGCTGCTGCGTTCGGAATCACGTACGTACGGAATTCCGTTGCGTTATTCCGTCTGTGTGTGGCCGGCCTTAGACATTATTCCCCATTACAAAAATTGCACAGTTTTGTCTACAAACATTCTTCGAAGTTGACTGGATTCTTCTTCTTCTTCTTATTTTGGCAATCTACATTCCTCTTGGAAGTAATTTTTGCCAGTGTCAAGTGTTAAATAGTTCAGTGGTGGATTGTTTAGTTTACATTAGAATGCGGGTGCATTGCATTCCAATGCTGGTTGGAGCATTTGGCACCAAGTATAACAAGACAGTTTACTCGGTAAGTTCTGCCGAGGTAGCCACCACTACAGTAAAACTCTCGGCTTCACACAACCAAGATCGCGCCTATTTTAATTATCCCACATATTGTTCAGTTGCGTAGACACTTGTACCACAAAACTGCACCAATTTTAAGACACAATATCCACCATGGATCAATTTGCAAATAATTAAAATAGACACCGAACCGAGCTTGACAAATGGCGCCAAAAAACTCGTTGACTGGATTTTAATTTTATCCAATTTCTATTTTACCATCTTGCAACACTCATGCAGACGTCAAGCCAGTGTTGCCAAGCGTACGGTAATTACCGTATCCATACGGTAATTTCATGCTCCGTACGGTAATACATTACCGTGTGACAAATGTACGGTAATTTTAAGACCAGGCAGTAATTTCTACAAAAGGTACGGTATTTTGTGAAAACTGTACACGTGGAATCTTTTTTTTCGTTCCGTTCGACGCACACGTTCAATTTGATTGCGGCATACCTGATTATGTCGTAGGTGCTGACATCACCACATAAAAATGCTGATTGTGAGAGACAGTTATTCGAAATAAACAATATAAAACGAAATCCCGAAACCACACGAGTAAAAAAAATTCACAGATCTCGTGCCTTTCACGACCTTCTGGTACATTGAAAATGAATATAATGTATTAACTAAAACAAAATTTATTCGTAAACATTTTTTATTAATATTAAATATACCTATGTAAGTACTATAACTAAAAACATCTTAGAATTTCTACAAAAAAATACCTAATAAAAAATTCAAATCAAAATCAAATGCAGTCTCGCGCTGATTTCATCATCATTTGAATATGTGCGATAACAATGCTCATCTAGGCATCATCTTCACATTCTCATTTAGAGACCGTTGTAAAAAAAACATTGGGAATCGTAGCGTACTAAGAAAAACATGAGACATGCCCGATCGAGTAATTTTAAATCTCAAAATTGAAATAACAGCAACCCACGAATATACAGCAACATCTTTAACATTGACATATGTCCAGGCAAAATAAAATTTTGATCACATTAAATCCTACAGTTCATTTTCGTTTTTCTAAATAAGGATTAGGGTTATTATAACATCGTACTATGGCTGCTTTTCCTCTCCACCATAAGCGTTATGAGATATAGGTAAAAAATACCTAACTTCTGGAAAGTAATGTTCATCATATTCTACAGTGGAGATTTATGATGCGTTTGCTTATTTACATACTTAATATTTAATTAAAAAATAATCACTGATTTTATGTTTAAGGTTAAGGAGATAGGGTGCGTTACAATCATATTTTTGGAGAAAGTATAGTAATGTATTTTAATAAATCGTACACAAGGTGATTTTTTTATATTATGTTTTTAAGCTTAATCCAGGAGCATCTTTAAGTTTTCACTCCAGTGACTTTAATATATCTAGTGATTTTTATGTTTTTACGTGATTTTTGCCATTTATTTTAGCCAACAAAAAATCCTACACCAAATATTTTATCTCGTCTTCGTTTCTACCCTTGCAATAAACCCTCATAAAAAAAATCACCAGCTTTTATGAGTAGCATACGAAGTTTTAGCCATTAACCCGGCGTCATTGATGCAGGGTCAACATGACCCTGCATGTTTTGCATATGAAAAAATGCTTAGAAATATTTGCCACACACAACTGTCTGTCTCAGTAGCTGCAGCTAAGGATCACCCCTCCCCGCCACGTACTTCACTTCATTCGTCCATCACCCGCGCAAGGAGCAAAACGTGTGTAAACCTGCGACAGGGTAATTATGACCCAGCTCAACGGTGACGTTGCTGTTTTGGTGCCATATACTTTTTTATATATTTTATATAAAGATTATGTTAGTGTTCGTAATCTTCTAATGATAGAGAGGTTAGGTAGTATAAATTTGATTTAAGTATCATTTTTGTTAGAAACGATATTGTTTTTTGTTGATAAAAGAAAATTAAGAAAAGAGTTACAGTTTTGTTGTATAATTAACAGTCTATAGGAAAAATTAAAAATAAAAATTATTTCACTCATTACCAATGTGTTTTATTGCTGCTACTGATTATAAATACAGTATTTATAATAAATATAAAATGTTTAAAATAAAAAATTATTTTATACTATGCCAAATTTTAACAATTGTAACCAGGGTCATAATGACCCCCCTCAACGTTAGTGTAACTTTTTTCCGCCACAATGACGCCGGGTTAATAGCTGTAGTTGAATTGCGCATCAATCGGACGGAGTCAAGTGACAGATCAAAAATATCATTTCGTCCCCAATACATAATAGTTTTATCGCTTGGCGGGTTTCTTAAGTTTTATTGTCTGCCACTCCTACCACTTGATCGTTTTTCACGCTAAATTGGTTGCAACTGTTCGCATCGAGTTGCGAGAAGTTCGGGTTAGTAGATAAGTTAAGGTCCGCTAAGAAACAGCGGCATAAATACGACGATCGAGTATCACTAGTATGAGCTCGCGCAGACCGGTGCAAGTTTAAGTTGTTGCAAACTGTTTACGTTACAGTAAACTATCGTTTTCTTTCTTTCACTCGTATTGACTGTGAGCAGTATATCCGACAGTTTACTGTAACGTAAACAGTTTGCATCAACTCATGGTAGGGCCACAGGTATTCTCGAAACCGTAGTGATTAACCGGGGCCTCATTACGCACCAACGGACGTGTATGTAGTTGTCTCATTTACACCCGCTCCCTCACCGACTGGGGTCGGTTCGCCTGTTTGGTGCTCTCTTTCATTCCTAGGGTGAAATGCCCTAAATTCAGCCACGTCAGCAATTTTAGAGATTAAATCTAAAATATTTATATTAAAATTGAACTACAGCATTGTAATTTTTGTTATTTACGATTGCTACATGATTGTTCTTTATAATAATTGTAAGAAAATCAAGGAAACAATAATAGTAAAATTAAGAAAAAATAATATATGACGAGTGACCCAATTTTCCTAAATTCTGACGCGTATGCCCTTCATTCGACCCATTTTTCCCTAAATTCGGCTAAGGTGAAATAAGCATGTTAATTAGGAACTTCAATTGTTTTTATTGACATTCAAATAAAATAATTAACATAATTATTATTCCGATCAACATTAATCATATTAGGCATAACAAAAATCTACGAAAAATAAGCTTAAATAAAAAATTATATCAAGTGTAATACTTGAATGCATTTATTGTATATTTATCAACATTAATAATTTTAGGCTTATTCAAAATCAACAAAAATATTGTTGGCTATATATTGTTCTTTATATGAGTATAACAACAATCATATCAAAATTATGAATGTTTATCAAAAACTTTATTTATCAAAAATTAATAAACATAATGAATACAGTCACGTTCACACTAATATTTTTAATGCTAGGTAGTTCTATTTTTATCAGTTAATATATTAATAATAGTTATTTAGGAATTTATAGATTTTATTCAGAAGTTTTTCGTGAATATTTATTATTAATATTACATTGATTATCATTAAATATTATAATTTTAAAAATAAATTCAAATGTTGATTTGTGGTATCAAATATCTAAATTAAATTAATTTTAAGTTATTCAAAAGTTTTTATTTTTGTTTTATTTTTATTTTATTAAGGATATTTTTTATTTTATTATAAATAATTAAGTTCTTTTTTGGAGTGGAAAGTTTTTTCATTTAGATCTATAAGTATTGTAATAAGAATTTTATAAGATTGGATGTCAGCAATATTTATAATATTTGTTTTATAAATTTCTTTTGCAGTAATCTATTATAGAAAAAGATAAGTAGGGTAGGTGCACCAGTGAATGAGCACCCCCCCAGTGAAGGAACAAATGTGTTATTTTTCTATAAAATAAGAAATCTTTTGTTTTCTACACGCAACAGAATTTTTTTAATGAAAATTATACTTTATTACCTTAACTGGCTGCACAGATGACTATGTGTGTTCCGTACTTTCTAAATGGTGATTGCTCAAAGTAGACACGTTGTGTAGTGTTCCTGTTTCTATGGACCAATACTAAGAACTATGGTGCGACAACATATTTTGATAATAGCTTTTAAGTTGATATATGATTCATTCTACAAAGAAAATTAGTTTCTTAGATGTAATAATGATTATGTCGTCTAATAGAAAGCAGATTGTAAAGAATTTCATTATTTTAAACAAAATATAGGGGTGTTCGAGTACTGGATTAAAAAATTGAGAAATAATTAGTTAATGAACCAGGTGTTCATTCATAGGATCTAACGTATTCTTGGTTTAGGCTTATTTTGTGTCTTACTTTTAAAGGAGTTTGTTCATATTTAGGGGATAGCTATAGTATATCATTGTCAATCTTTGGACCAGTCTTCCAACTAGGGTTTTCATTCATTAGTTTTTAAAATTTTAAGATTCTTCTATAGTAAATGCCTAGTTCATTTACTGATTATTAAAAAACTAGTAAATGAACTATACATTTCTTAATTGTTACATTAATTATTTTTTTGTTTTTAATTTTAGAACACTTCTAAAACAATTAGAATAACATAGCTGATGTGAACTATAAAGCAATATGGTGGTAAATACTTAGGTCTAATTTTTTTTAATATTGGTTGTCCTAAGTTAAATAAACTCTTCGACCTGACTCTTCAACTCATGAAACAGAGACATGAAGTGAGGATACAGGTCATACAGAGCCCCAGGAGCATCCGGAGGATTCCAGAAAGGAAAATAGGCAAGCCTCAAGAGAGGCATATGCCAGTGGGTTGGGTATCGTGCGCCATTTAGAATTTAGATTTCTTTTGAAATTTTGTATGTTTTACCAGTTTGTTATGCTATAAAATATCGTGTACAGACATAAATTAACGATTTCTGTTTACATCCACCTTATGAAACTAGTAGTTCATTTATCGGATTTCAAACATTCGTTAATTGGATTTTGCCGTTCATTCACTGGTGATTTGGGTGGGGTACTTTTGTGTAAAATTCGGATTATCTAAATAACTATAAGCATTTCAGAAATACTGAAGATATTATATTGAACATTAATAAATTCTGAATAGTATGTAGTGCCATGATTATAGCAAAGTCATCCAGAAATAGGTATTCGTAATTTTTAAAGTTTCAAATCGCCTTAAGGGTTCATTCACTGGTACACCTACCCTATATGAGATCTGAGTTAAATTTAAATCATTTTATATTATTAGTATTATTATTGGTATTTTCAATAATTTTAATAATTATTATTATTATTAATCATAAAAATAATTATATAAGACTTTTTTTAAGTTTGACCGTTGTCCGAATATGAGATCATATTTATTCTATTTTCAGCCACCCTTTCAAAAACGGCCGAATTTAGATTTTTGACTAGTTTTTAGGGTTCCGTACCCAAAGGTTAAAAACGGGACCCTATTACTAAGACTCCGCTGTCCGTCTGTCTGTCTGTCTGTCTGTCATCAGGCTGTATCTCATTAACCGTGATAGCTAGACTATTGAAATTTTCACAGATGATGTATTTCTGTTGCCGCTATAACAATAAATACTAAAAACAGAATAAAATAAATATTTGAGGGGGGCTCCCATACAACAAACGTGAGTTTCTTGCCGTTTTCTGCTCGATATTAATAACGACAACAGGTAGACAATTGAAATGTTCACAAATGATGTATTTCTGTTGCCGCTTTAACAACAAATACTGAAAACAGAATAAAATAAATATTTAAGGGGGGCTCCTATACAACAAACGTGTTTTTGCTGTTTTCTGGTACGGAAACCTACGTGCGCGAGTCCGACTCGCACTTGGATGGTTTTTTGAATCCTGATTTTGAACAAGCTTTTATTAATTAACTAATAAAAATATATGAAAAAATATCACTTCAAATCATTCTTTGGTTAAGGTTTTATCCAATTGTTTAACCAATTAGTTTGCAGTACCAATTGTTTATCCAATTAAGTTTTAGCCAATGGATTGAGAAATCAGTAAGTATTTAATAGTAAAAGTATTTAAAAATTTATTTCCCAGAACTTGCTCGTAACTAGAATTTGACACCAAAATGGTACAATGCGTGGCACAACAACGTAGGTCACTGGTCAGATCGTTACTGAGTGCAAACCATATGACTGCTTACTGCCATTTTTACAATTCTTAATCTATACATATAATAAATCTGTAGAAAAGTTGAGTCTGTACAAAGGAAATATTTTGAAAAAAGTGATTGGAGTGTTTAATAATTACCAGTAGAACCCATTTATAACATTTTTTTTATTTTTGTGTGTTTGTCTGTATGTTGGTGCGCTAAAAATGTAAAAAGCGCTAACTTAATACTAAATAATGTTAACATACAAATATATGGTGTATCTTGCAAAATAATGAAATCTTTATTTCATCGCAATTGGTTCACTGAATCAAAAGTTAAACTAATTTAAAATTTACGATGAATTTTTGTTGTAATAATATCTTCGGGAATTATACTGTTAGAAAAACCGACCAGCTGGTGTATCCACATCTGGCACAGAATAATGGTCAATGGCTAAAAGTAAACAAAAACGTGTGGAGTTTTGGGTCTATTGTAATTTCTCAGAAACAAAATGCACATGCATGCAGTAAAATCAAAGCCCGCTTTCTATTATATTATTTTTAAACACACACACTAACATATATAATTTAAAAAATAATTTTGATTATATTTATATAACTTAACTAATTAGTTGTTCATATTCATACATAGTATGTAAGTGTTACGATGGAGCGGGGCTGTCTGTCACAAGTATTGTAATACTCACTAGGCAGTCCCAACCTGCTGTTTTGAAAACCAATGTTTTGTGAACAAAATAAACATTTTTGTTTTTTTTTTATTTTTATTTTTTTTCTACTAGCTTCCGCCCGCGACTTCGTTCGCAAGGACATTCGAGAAAATCCTTCGGGAACCTTTAACCAGGATAAAAGTATTCTATGTTTTAACGTCCTGCCTCGCTAGGCAGCGCGCTTGGTGTGAACGTACCTCGCGCATGGCAGGCCTTGGGTGAGCGTGAGTGCGATGTCGAGCGCGAGGCCTGCCACAACGCAAGCGGCAAACGCCCTGCCTTGCGAGGTTCGTCTACACCAAGCGTACTGCGTAGCGAAGCAGGACGTTAAAACATAGAATACTTTCATCCTGGTTAAAGGTTCCCTAAGGATTTTCTCGAACGTCTCCTCTACAAGTCGCATTTCTCAACCGATTCTCGTGAAATTTTGTAACCAGATTTAAAAAATATATATAATTTTATCGTCAAGCTAGTTTTTGATTTCATTCTATTTTTCGTGCACCAAGTATGAACTGAATTAATATCTTCCTGCAAGAGTGCCACGTCGCCTTGATCACGAACACACTAGAAAAGTTTTATATCATCCGCAAAAATTGAAATTTGACTATGTTTGATGCACTCTGAAACATCATTTATAAACGATAAAAAAAGGATTGGCCCAAGATGCGACCCTTGAGGAACGCCCGAATTGACAGAATAGACCTCTGACCTGTAACCGTGGACTACAACCGTGTGAACTCTAAACTTGAGGAAGGAGATCAACCAGCGCAGCAAAGAGCCATGAACTCCATATGATTTTAACTTAGCCAATAGCAGAGCATGATCGACCTTATCGAATGCACTCGAAAAATCAGTGTACACTGAATCGATTTGGATGTTATCATCCATTGATTTTATTATATTTGTGACGTATTTAGGGCTTGCAAATATTCGATGAAATCCAATATTCGAATATTCGAAAATTTTTAAGGAGGTATTCGAATATATTCGAATATTATTCGAATAATTCTGTAAAATAAGACAGATGGTCGTAATTATTAAATATTGCTTATTTTTCAAGTTAAACCAAAGTTAAATGCTTCGTTTAATGTGACGCATTGTGTAAAAATTATCCTCAATTGACTTTTTTGCCTTCGCCCCATGTTTTTAGTTTAAAAACTTCTTCGTAGAGTTATAAATCTTTAAAGGGGAAATTATTTTTTATTTATTAGTCCGTTTTTCTATTTAATTTCAAAGGCATGTTTTGAGTCTGATTTTGATACTTTTTAGTTCATTTTTAAAACGTTTGTTTTTTGGTTTGATTGTCAGTAAATGTTTATTTTTTGTTTTTTTAGCCTTATCTGTGTTTTTCTCGGGCTTTTTTCCGGCTTCATTATTAGACTAGGGTCTAGTACTATCTTTTATCAGAATACATGTCAAAACGAATCAAAAGAGCCCAAACTTGATGGGGTTGTATGGTATTATTATAGAGATCCTGTACCCTTCTTTCGTATCCATCACCAGATCCTGGACACTATTTCCAAACAGATTACTTGTCAAGACAAATGAAACGAGCCCAAAATAAATGAAGCTGCATGGTTTTATTACATATTTTCCGTCATTTTCTTCCGGTTTTATTATCAGACACTGGATACTATTTTCCCAACAGAGTACTTGTCGAGACGAATCAAACGAGCCCTCGATGGATATGTATGGTTTTATTACAGAGTTCCTGTGATTTTATTCCGGCTCCATCATCAGATCTTGGACACTGTTTCTCAACAAAGTTATTGTCAAGACGAATCAAACGAGCCCAAACTCGATGGATTTGTATGGTTTCATTACAGAGTTCCTATGGTTTTCTTCCATCATCAGACTCTGGACATTATTTCCCAACAGAGTACTAGTCAAGACGAATCAAAAGAGCCCAAACTAAATGAAGTTACATGGTTTTATTACATAATTTTTGTGGTTTACTTCCGGCTTCATTATCAGACCCTGGACACTATTTTCCCTACAGAGAACTTGTCGAGACGAATCAAACGACCCTCGATGGATATCTATCTATGGTTATATAACAGAGTTCCTGTGATTTTCTTCCGGCTTCATTATCAGACCCTGGACACTATTTTCCCAACAGAGTACTTGTCGAGACGAATCAAACGAGCCCTCGATGGATATGTATGGTTTTATTACAGAGTTCCTGTGATTTTCTTCCGGCTCCATCATCAGATCTTGGACACTGTTTCTCAACAAAGTTATTGTCAAGACGAATCAAACGAGCTCAAACTCGATGGATTTGTATGGTTTCATTACAGAGTTCCTGTAGTTTTCGTCCGGCTCCATCATCAGACTCTGGACACTATTTCACAACAGAGAACTAGTCAAGACGAATCAAACGAGTCCAAACTAAATGGAGTTGAATGGTTTTATTACATAGTTTTGTGGTTTTCTTCCGGCTTCATAATCAGACCCTGGACACTGTTTATTTTCCCAGCCGAGTACTTGTCAAGACGAATCAAACGAGCCCAAACTCGATGGATTTGTATTGTTTAATTATAGAGTTCCTGTAGTTTTCTTCCGGCTCCATCATCAGACCCTGGACGATATTTCCCAACAGAGTACTAGTCAAGACGAATCAAACGAGTCAAAACTCGATGAATTTTTATGGTTTTAGTACAGAGTGTCAAACATAGGTGCTGACTCAAAAGCACTATTTGAAGCTAAGAATATGTTAAACAAAATGAAAAGATGGTTAATAGGTATTACGCTCAGACCGTCAAAAATGAGAGGAAATAAGAAGAAAAAATCGAAAGTAGAAGACATAATAAGGAAAATAAGACTGGTATAATGGCAATGAACGGGTTAAATAAATGGCAAGAGAAAGCAAGGAAAAATGTACCAAATTATTACAGAGTGGCAACCATGGGACAGAAAAAGGAAAAGAGGAAAATAAGCCAAAAGATGGGCAGGTGATATTATGAAAACTGGAGGAACACTTTGATCGCGAAAAGCAAGAGATAGAACAGAATGGAAACAGCTAAAAAAGGCCTATGTGTCGCAAGACATGCTGATCACTAAAACCAAAAAGGAATAAAATGAACAAAAGAAAGAAAAAAATATTTATTTGTGACAATCACACACTTGTACTTGTCAAGAGGAATCAAACGAGCACAAACTCGATGGGTTTTTATGTTTTTTTACAGATTTCCTGAAGCCTTTTCGTTCCATCATCAGATCAGCTCAATGACACTATAAGATGTCATTGTCTTCCTGTTCTGACCTATGTTTTAAGTTTCAAGTCATTGACTCATTGGGAAGCTAGATTAAAATCGTTTACAATTTGCGGAAAATCAAACAACATAGGTAAACAAATAAATAAACGAGAAAGTGAACGTTAACGATAGCTTCATTCTATGCTATTCGGGCACAGAATAACTAATAGTACAAGTATTCGGGTATTTAATGAATGACTTTTGCCTAAATCCAAAAAAGTGGAAAATATTCGAATATTCGAATATCACCGACTTGAGTATTCGAATAACAAAATAAGGCGAATATTCGAATAATTCGAATATTCGAATATTCGAATTGCAAGCCCTAGACGTATTCCATTAAATTACTAACCGTAGACTTGTTCCTACTAAATCCGTGCTGGGTTTCTACAATAAAATTTTTTAGATGGCTAGTTAAAACAGGACAAACAATGCATTCGAATACTTTGGCAAATAAACTCAGGATAGCAACCGGCCTGTAATTTTCTACATTGTGTTTGTTACCCTTTTTTAGGATCGGTATGATATTTGAGCACTTCCATGTAGCAGGAAATATGCCAGTGCACAGAGATTTTTCAAAAATAAGCTTTAATGGAAGCGTCAGATGCTTAGATACCATTTTAATAAAGAGAGGTGGTATTCCGTCTGCGCCGGCTCCTTTGCTCACATTCAATGATTTCAAAATGTTCATTATTTTACGCTCTGTGATGTTTATTTTACTAAGTGATAATTGGGGATTACGATCAACAAAAGGAGGAGAAATCGAATTATCCGGTTCTTCGTAGATAGAGGAAAAATGTTTTGCAAATAAATTGCATATACTTTCACCCTCTTCTGCTGTAACATCATTCAACTGCATTTCCATTGGAACACTACAGTTAGAACCTTTTTGCTGATGAACAAAGGCCCAAATTTTTTTAGGATCGTGAACCATCAAGACCTCTACTCTATCAACATAAGAAGAGTAGCAGGTAGATACCAATGAATCGATACGACGACTGCAACGCTTCAAATCCAAGCCATCCCTAGGGTTTTTATATATTTTGTACTTTCTAAGTATCTTTTCCTTTTCACCGATCAATTTAATCAAGTTACGAGTGAACCAGCATGGGAATTTCATATTACGAGGTTTAGATTTGGGTATCGTATCATCAATTATTTTGTACAAGATCTCATAGAACTTAGACACAGCAGTATCAACGTCCTTAAGTCCGCCAAGCTCCGCGTTCCAATCCACTTGACCTAACCTTTGATTGACAAGAGTGTAATCGGCTTTTTTAAAGTTATGCGTGGCAAAAGTTTTACTTCTTAACGCTGGAGTTAAACTTACATTTACATTTATCTCTAAAGCGGGATGATGGACATAATCCAGTTTACTTACAGGACACAAACATTCAACAATACTAATGTCATTCAAGTTACTTAGAACTAGATCTAAAATACGGTTATTCTGATTTTTTACATTATTAAATTGTGAAAGATTGTTCAAAGACATAAAATCAATTAATTGGTAACCAAGATTACAAGAATAATTATTTGGAGATAATATATTTGAATTTAAATTATTAGAGTCCATTACCCAATCAATAAAACCCAAATTAAAGTCCCCCAGAATAATAGTGTTTGTATTACAGGATTGCATTACACTATTACAATTCTCCAAAAATACATCCAGCATATCGCCATTCACAGGAGAAGATAAGTAAACTGCGCATACCAAACACTCTGACTGTTTACCGTTTATTGACATTTTCACTGACACCCAAATGTCCTCACATATGCTTTCAAAATGAGTCACTCTTCTAGAACTCACTGATTTGGAGACCGCAATGAAGACACCACCTCCATCTTTACCAGCCAAATAGGTCGAATCGCGATCCCTTCTATAGACGTCATATTTAGTGTCGAATAGTTCGTTGTCTTGGACGGAATCGTTTAGCCATGTCTCAGTTCCTACTATAATATCGTAATTATTAGACGCAGTAGCTAATTTGATGTCCTTGGTTTTCGTTCTCGTGCCCCTCAAGTTCTGATAGTATATGTTGAATTTTATAGAAAAACTTCTGACTAATACTTAGATATGACTTTTTATTATTAAAGGTTACCAAGAGATTCGTGACATCTTATTTGCTTGGCCAGAGCGTCATCGTCTTTCCGTACAAAAATACGTCCATTTCTAGACTATATTTTTTAAACAATTTACTTTTCAATGCAAGGTCTACACTACAGCTCACTTAGCCACTAGTTTATGTTAAATTACATAACTAATGTGAGGTAATTTCAATAAAAGGTTTTTAAATTACTTTGTTAGGTACCTTGTCTTACCCTTACCCCTACTGCCCTAACAACGGCTTACCTCAATTACTTGTTTTTAGGGTACCTCAAAAGGAAAAACAGATACCTACTCTTATCTTAGGATCACTTCGTTGTCATGGTCAATTACTTCCTTAAAAGGCCAGGTCCCTATTTCACAGACGTGACAATTGTAAGTGACAATGACAATTTGCTGTCCATGGCGTCAGCTAATTTGAATTTAGAAAATATACTGACCAAACTACATAACGCACAGATACCACAACGAACATAAAATTGTCATTGTAATTTACAATTTAGTCCAATCAACGGGGCTTATGCAACCCGAATAATTCTTCCGTCTATGAAATTTGGCATGTGATGAAGTTAGGTAATACAGATTACAGATGAACAATAATCCAATAAATTTTGTTACGAGAAGTTAGGTATTTTTACCTAAACATGAAAATCGCTTATATCTCTCTGTGAATATTTCCTCGGGCTAAAATACTTTCTGTATACGTACTTGTGTATTAGTTAGAATAAGTATGTAAAAGAATCCAATATTTTTTCGATTTCGGAGATACTCCAAATTTAAATTTTAATATTTTTCAATATATCTTTTCTTGATAAAAATATCTGCTGATTATTATTTTTAATATGTTTTTATATCCTTAAATATATAGCTTTGTTCAGTAAGTCAATTAATTTTCTTCTTTAATCATATTTTTTTTATTTTTTGGTCTTAAGAGGTAATGTGAAAAATAGTCGGTCCATTTTCATACATTTATGTATAAATATGATTAAAGAAGAAAATTTGTTGGCCTACTGAACAAATCTATATATTAAGGGTATAAAAAAATATTAAAAAATAATAATCAGCAGATATTTTAATCAAGAAAAGATATATTGAAAAATATTAAAATTTAAATTTGGAGTATCTCCGAAATCGAAAAAATATTGGATTCTTTTACATACTTATTCTAACTAATACATAAATACGTATACAGAAAGTATTTTAGCCCGAGGAAATATTCACAGAGAGATATAAGCGATTTTCATGTTTAGGTAAAAATACCTAACTTCTCTTAACAAATTTTATTGGCTTATTGTTCATTTGTAATCTGTGTTACCTAACTTCATCACATGCCAAATTTTATAGACGGGAGAATTTTTCGGAAGTCTCCATACAACAAATATGCTCATTGATTGGACTAATTGTCCTGTATGTAAAATAGGGGCCAGGTATTGGGCAAGTCACCCTACTCAGTACTCGCGTCGAGTCCGAGAAGTCCGTGTTGCACTTGATGGGTTTTTTCATCTAAAAATAATTTCGAAAATTCGTTTTTTTTTTCCTATAGATTACGTCAACGAAAGATGAGATTGAAACGGTGGCGCCACTTTCCCTGTTTAATTAACGTTTAGAGGTTAAGTCATTGGAAATTGACCTTAAAATAAGGCGCAAAATTAGTTCCATTTCCAATCGAGTCTCATCTTTCGTTGACCAAACTCAACGTAAATAAACCTTTTTTTTTGTTTATTTACTATAGGTAATTATATCTTGTCGCGAAAATGGTGCCACTTTGAGTAACCCTGATTTTGTTCCGATAGATCATCGAAACAATTTTTTGATCACTTATACAAATGTTGAAAAGTTACCGAAATAATCGTAATATTCGTAACCTTTTGTACCGGCTCGCGTCACTGTGCGCCACCCACCGCCGCGCGCCGATTACCTACCTTACGCGCGTCCGTCCTTCCGTGCACTACCGCGTTGATATTTATTTTCGTACATTTCTAGAAATCCTTTGGGAATAATTGGGGGATTACTTAATTTTTAAAAGTAAATACTTATTTAATATTTAACTTTTACGACTGTAGAATTAATGCTTCCTATATAAAAATTAATAAAACGAAAAAAAAAAAAACTATAATAGTCACTTGAGTGAAAACTTTTGCTATTAGTGTAGTAATTATAGGGAATCTTATGCTACAAAATCACTTATTTTATAATATTTGTTTCTGAGTTAGGATTTTTTATTTTTTATTGACCTTTATGAAAAAGTCCTCTGAAATGTAAGTGGTGATTTTGTAAGGTTTAGTTTCTAATGGTTTTAAGAAATTCATTAAGAAAATTCCCTTCATGTACGATTTAATCTCGATGTTATAAAATAAAAACAGTCTTTAAACCGCCTTTGTAAAAAAACAACCTAGATATTTTGGGGAAAACTTGAAATTTATCATTGACAAGTTTATTTTAATCAAGTTTTCAAAAATCACCTCTGTAGGATATAATGTGATTTTCTCGAACAAAGTATTTTTCATTGCCTGGAGACTCATGACACGCCGCGCGCCGTCGCGTCATCGTCGCTCGTAGGTACAGAGTGCCTGCCATTCGTGCTCGCTAACCACTCTATATTACGCTCCGTCTTGCTGATATTTTCGTAAATTTCGAGAAATCCTCTACTTAGAATTGAGGGATTACTTAATTTTAAGATGTTATTAATTATTACACTATATATTATTGAACTTTTACGACTGTAGAATTTATGCTTCATATTTAAAAATGAATAAAACGCATTTTAAAAAAAAACTATATTAGTCACCTGAGTGAAAATTTTGTTTTTAGTATAGTTAATTATAAGAAACTTTATACTGCAAAATCACTGATTTTTTAATATTTGTTTCTGAGTTATGATTTTTTTTTATTTATTAGCCTTTTTTGCAAATTCCTCTGAAATGTAAGTGGTGATTTTTGAGGTGTCATTTCTAATGGTTTTAAGAAATTCATGAAGGAAATTCCCTTTGTGTACGATTTATTCTCGATGTTTTAAGACAAAAACAATATTTAAACCACCGTTGTAAAAAAAGCACCCCAGATATTTTGGGGAAAACTTGAAATTTATCATTGACAAACTTATTTTAATCATGTTTCCAAAAATCACCTCTGTAGGATTTATTGTGATTTTTTCGAACAAAGTATTTTTCCTTGCCCGGAGTAATAAGTACCTATTTATTTCACTTTTTACACGTTTTGAGTGTAATTTATCTTAAAAATTCTAACCAATTAGTGCAAATGCTTTTCTGTATTTACTACTAAGTATGGAAACTACAAACTCTCTTCTATTCAACCTTCGCTCAAGATTCGTTTATTCGTTTGCCTATACAAAAAACCGGCCAAGTGCGAGTCGGACTCGCGCACGAATGGTTCCGTACCAAAAATGGCAAAAAATTACGTTTGTTGTATAAGAGCCCCCCTTAAAAATTAATTTTATTCTGTTTTTAGTATTTGTTGTTATAGCGGTAACAAAAATACATCATCTGTGAAAATTTCAATTGTCTACCTGTTGTCGTTATTAAGTTCGAGCAAAAAACGGCAAAAAAATACTTTTGTTGTATGGGAGCCCCCCTTAAATATTAATTTTATTCTGTTTTTAGTATTTGTTGTTATAGCGGCAATAGAAATACATCATCTGTGAAAATTTCAACTTTCTAGCTATCACGGTTCATGAGATACAGCTTGGTGACAGACAAACAGACAGACAGACGGACAGCGGAGTCTTAGTAATAGGGTCCCGTTTTTACCCTTTGGGTACGGAACCCTAAAAAGTGCCGGGTATCATGAAATCCTACGGTGCGGTGCAGGCAATGGTGAGGAAATATGGGCCAAAACAATAGAAACAGATGCGCCGAAATAGTTTTTTCGATGCTCACGTGCAACTGCAAGGCAAAGCCCGGCCTTTTGCATAATTATAATAGGGTTAATAAATAAATGATATCTTGTTCTTCGTATGGGTAATACTAATGGTGTTTATTTAACTTAGTTGTTTTACGTTAGATTTGACACCTAACCATTAAAAAGTCATAAATAAATAATTATTAAAAATCACATTAACAAAATTTTATACAAATATATATATATATATATTTTTATTTATTTATTAGGTCTTCCAACATTTTTACACCACAACAAACACATTAAATAAAAAATACTTAAAATTAAAAGAATAGTGTAAAAACAATTAAAGGCAAACACAACATAATTATATAAAACTTACTTAATTTCAATTTGGCAACAAATCAACAACATTCCTAAATAATGATACAATAAAACCTACTTACTAATCTTATATAATTCTTTTTTGTAACATGGTAATGAAAGTGTAAATGGATCAATAGTGTGACAAATCTGGTTGTGTTCATAACAAAGTCTATTAATAATACTTTGGCGGCCCAAATTGGTTCTATTAAGCCTAAGGGAGAAAAGTTTAAAATTAGCTAATCTGGAATTAGATCGAGGTGTTTTAAATCGGATTTCACGAAGCAACTGGGGACAGTCAATGTGACCTCTTAAAATCTTGTACAACAAGACCTGGGGCCCTACCGCCCAAGTGTCGTCGACTTCGCCGTCGGCTTCATTTGACAGAAGGATGAGATACATTGCTACTTCTTTTTGGTACAAATAAAAACATACCAAAGAAAAGTAGCAATGTATTACAACCATATGTCAAATGAAGCCGACGGCGAAGTCGACGCTACTTGGGCGGTAGCCCCACAGGTCAGCGACCCAACGACTGTAAGAAACCAATTCATACTTTTTAAGCTGGTGAATCGTTAAAAAATATAATAGCTTTTTTGAATTATATAATCTCATTTAATCTAATTTTACTTGATTAAAGAATTTTACATAAGTATCAATAAATTAAAAATAAATTTTTGTTTTGCTTTTAAAAACAATTTCATTAGGTACCTATCCGATTTTTTTATAATAAGAAAATAACATTTTATTACATTTACAACTCAAAATATAACTTTAAACAAACATTTGTCTTTCAGACCATTAGCGTTGATACGACTACGTACACTACTGCGCTCAGCGCTCACTCACACGCTCCGCGCAAACTTTACTTCATAAAGCTTAAGCTACAGAATTATGCTTTTATGTTATTTAACTCAAATATTTTTTTAAAAGTAGACCAATGTCATATCTCGAGGTGTTTTTAAAATCGACCCGATATCGCGTTTCGTTTACGAGATATGATTTTTTCTCGCCGAAACCGGTCGAAAATCGACCAAAATTTTTGTCAGTTTATAGCCCTTGATTAGACGCGTCACTTGATATCTCAATCATTTACGTAGCTCTAATATCTACGACACCAGGGTGAAATCTCACTTTGGCTGAAAATCGGGCCTATACAGATGCCTCAAAAAAACCATTATCAATGTTAAAACGTAAACTGAACAGAGTCCAAGCTGCCTACAAGCGGTCCGCTGTAGGTTCACTCACACATAGCGCGGCGATGTGTGCGTGACCTCTCACCGACGGTTGTAAAAGTAGTCAGCCGGGGTAAAAACTGGTTAGCACCGGCTCAGTTATAGTATAACCGACAGGGCCGCCCTGTGGGGCCGCCAAGAGATAGACTTCAATTTCTTAAATTTTTTCTATGAGTCAGTAATTTGACAATATCAGTGTAGTTATTTTTGTCATTCATTTTATCAGTCATTTCGATGAGATGAGATTAAAATTGTGATTTTATATTTTTTAATAAGATTGACAGAAGGATTTTATTGGTGATAGTACTTAATTAAAGAATAAATAAAAAGATTACACTAATATGACAGTGACAGTTCAAAGCATTAAATTACTGATTCGAAGAAAAAATCGAAGTAAGAAGCGTGCATTCGACGAGATACTGGGAGTTTTTCGAATGATTTTGTTGACAAATTAGGGATTCCATTTAATTCTACCATTTCAGTGTGTAAAATAAAAGAATATAAAATCGATTAAGGTACATCATTATTTAATAATTAAATATGCCAAACTCTTGCACCGTATGAATGAACAATTCCCGAAAAAATAAGGTCTTTTTTTCGTACCTACCTAAGATATCATGTGCGGTAAGATAATTTCAAATACATATTTTAGTATTCACTTGCCTTATTTTATTTTCCCTACTTTCCAACCTGCAACAGGTATCAACCCTTGAAGAATGGGTATAAGTTTTGATAGCTTGTACTCTGTTCCGTTTATTTACTCATGTGCCCGAAACCGTCTGATAACCTCTATAATACATGGGTGGTCTTATATAAAACGAAATCCCGAAAAACCTCTATAATACATGGGGCGGTCTTAAGCGATAAAGCTGTACGGAATAAAAAAGGATGTTGCATAGATTTTAAGCCTACCAAATGTACTTATTCACAAACATGAGTTATCTATCTTTGTACCAAGAACCATTACAGGCATGCTCTAAGCAGGCAGCTGAAGCAAAACCTATTAATTTTGCACTATTTTGTTTTGGTCGTGAAGTATTTGACACGTGTTTTCACCTGAAAACTGCAATGAAATATCAATTTTTCTTTGTTTTGATAATGATATTGATGTACGGTAGTTGTACGGTAATTTTAAGGTAAATTTGACGTAATTCTGGCAGCACTTGTTGGCAACACTGCGTCAAGCTATCAAGCAAGAAATCTGAGGCTTGCTGTTGCTGTGATTGATTGTATCTTTACTAAATTATAATTCACAAAATCAAGTAAAATCAGAGTCTAAACAACCAAATGTGATTATAACAAAGTGCTTCTTGCTCCAAAATCAATTAAACTAAATACCGTTATGTGATTGTGTTTTCATCAGCGTCTATCAAATGTGCGTTGTTTGTCTGTCATGTCATGTACTTATATTGGAATTTCCTAAATAGAACAGACATTTCATGTCGGGACCGCGTATAAAAATAACATTGGTTGAGTGTCGTGAGCTACCTGACGGGTCTGCGCCATGATTCTCAAAATGTGTCGAGAATTTACTCTGAGTAAATTGTTGTTTTTCATAGGTGAGTAAATAATGTGGATGCTACTCATCCTCCCTGTATGTGGAATGTAAATAAATAAATAAATTATCCTAAACTTGTTTCCGCACATCACAGTAATGTAACAAACAGTATTGAATACAAACAAAAAACATGTAGGTATAATCAGTCAGTTTATCCTTGTCTTATTTGGTAAATAATCATCACATACCTAACTCTTTAGTGAAAAAAACATATTATAGAATACAACAAATGTTTTTCCATATAAATGTATAGCTTATGAAAAAATACTATATAATTATTAGTGACAATTTCATTTAATAAGGGCTGATTTGTCAATCCTCAGTTAACAGATATCAGTCAGTTTAATTATCAATCAAACATAGATCTAGATCGTTAGATGTGCCCCTAACATAGTATGAGCTCACCGAAATGTGTCAACATTCAAATGAGTGAGCCTCACTTCTTTGCTCTTAGTGTTGGTTTGAACACCACACACGGGTGTCAATCACTTCTATATTTTTTAAGAAAAAACCATGAGAAAACTGTCTTGTGCCTTTCATCTGTGCACCAATAATTCTAGGAATACAATTATAGCAAAATCGTGTAACATATCACGCGTAAGTATTTAGATTTCAATTATTATCGAATTTTATTTTCCTTCCGTTGTCAATTCCGATGGACGTAAACAACGCATCATGCATGCGTGCACCATTTTGACAGATTTGAAATAATCCTACAGATTTTCAGTACCAGGGCAAATCTAACGATCTAGATCCATGCAACCAAATAAAAAAAACATTCAAAAATGTGACAGACAATGCATAAAAAACATTTTCTATCACAAACAAGGTTGAAAAATCAGCCCTAAGACACATCATGTATCAAAAAACCCTATTAGATTCATAAACAAGTGATAGTGTTGCTAAAATGAACAACATTCTCCAAGGAACATTAGTGATGGGCTGAGACAAGGCCCATCACTAATGCTCCTACTAATGTTCAATACTAATTTGAATACCTTTTTGGTACTCGCATACTCGAGTACCGAAAATACAAATACAGTATTCGGATACATAAGTACTCAAATAGAGAATTCGAGTATTAAAATTATGTGAATACCAAAGCAGGTAGACAATCAGTTTCAGGGATAAATTTAATTGTTCATTGTAGGAATTAATACATAAAACCAGTGTCATTTTGTGTATTAATACTTACTTTTTGAACTGTTATGTGGAACAATGTAAATGCATGTTTCACAAGTGTCAAAACAGTATTAGAGTCAAATTGAGTATTCAAATAGGTACTAGACTCAGTACTCGAATACCCAATGCGAGTACCTGGACTCGAATACTTATTCGATTTTTTTTAACGAATTCCAAAATTCTTGAATTCCAAAAAGAGCAGTCTCGGCCCATCGCTAAGGAACATAGGTCGAAAATTGTTTTTTTTCGCCTTTTCATAGTACCAGTCATAGGTCAGCTGACCAATACATTTTGTATGGAAATATGTTTTTTTTTTCGTTTTTCAACCTTTGTTCCATGGATAATGCAACACTATCACCTGTTTCAGGATCTGACAGGGTTTTTTGATACATGATGTATTTTTCAATAACAATTTAAATTTAAAAGATGTGTGACAACTGACAAAAGTTGTTTACTAAATAAGACAAGTAAGGATAAACAGACTTTAGAGGTTTTTGTTTGTGATATTATTTTGAGTGTTTTATAAAAAGATGACCGGAAATAAAATTCTCTGTTTTTAGGTGTCATAGCAATAACAATAGCTGCACCTCCAGTCGATGAAAATTTACCGCCAAGACCAAAAGAGGGCGGTGTAACCACAAAGTTCTGCGATTTCTACAATGGTACAAAACCCATTTGTAACTCTACAAATGACACTGAATGTCTCTCCGCCCCTACCGTTGAGGAATGTCAACCGACGGAGACGGATAAGAGTACCCACTGCTTCGTTCTATGGCAATACAACAACGAAACAAATACTGCAAACTTGAAATTCAAAGGTTGTTTCCTCGATACTGTCTCGTGTATGGACAGGAGTCACCAATGCAGGCTTCACAACTTAAAACTACCGCTACTCCATTGCTGCTGTGAAGGGGATATGTGCAACCAACATGCAACATTCCCGGGATTGGAAGTTATTATGGCACAGACGGATGCACCTCTTGAACGAATACCACCCTCGGTTGTACCGGTCACTGATGATACTAGAGCTGTTATAGCATACACATTGACTCCACTTTTCCTTTTGTTTGCTATTCTTATAGCTTGTTACTTTCTATACCGAAGACGAAAAGGCGGTTCTTTTGCGGAACTCGGTAATGGTGAAACTTCTTTATCCCGACCCCCGTCTGCAGGTGGTGGAATGGATAATGAAAGTGGTGGATTGGTCAGTCAAGTGTTGTTGTGTGAAGTTCGAGCCCGAGGTAGATTTGGTGCAGTTTGGAGAGCTAAATTGGGACCGCTTGATGTGGCTGTAAAAGTTTTCCCGTTACAAGACAAGCAGTCATGGGTGGCAGAACAGGAAATATACAGGCTAGCTAGAATGGATCATCCGGACATATTGCATTATATTGGAGTTGACAAGAAGGGTGATAATCTACAAGCTGAGTATTGGCTGATCACTGCTTATCATGAGAAGGTAACTAAATAACCATCCTCATATCACATTATAGAGCTTTTTATATAAAATTAGTGCTTTGAGCTTTGAATATTCATTTAAATCAATGTTTTTATGAGGAGTCTTGCCCAATAAACATCTAAACTCTGTTTCACGAATCAAACTCCTAGGGAAACTTTAACCAATGAGCATACAGATTTTCTTTGAGCTTGTTTCGTAGAATGGACTTCTTTAAACTAAGTCTGATTTAGGGGAGCTCGGTGGCGCAGTTGTTTAGCGCCTGGTCCAGCGATTGCAGAGGTTAAGCAACGTTCGCAAGGGTCGGTCATGGGATGGGTGACCAAAAATTTATTATCTCGAGCTCCTCTGTGCTTCGGAAGGCACGTTAAGCCGTTAGTCCCGGCTGCATTTGCAGTCGTTAACACCCACCAATCCGCATTGGGCCCGCGTGGTGGGTTAATGGCCCGTCCTCCTTATCCACCCATAAGGAAGGCCTGTGCCCCAGCAGTGGGGACATTAAAATGGCTGATGATGATGAAGTCTGATTTATATTGTATTTCCAGGGCTCTCTCTGCGATTACCTTAAAGCCCATACGCTAACATGGGCAGAGGCTTGGCGCGTAGCTGTATGCGTCGCGAGAGGTCTAGCTCATCTCCATGAAGAAGGCGGTGGAAAACCTGCTGTAGCCCACCGAGACTTCAAATCTAAGAATGTTCTACTGAAATCTGACATGAGCGCTTGCATTGCTGACTTTGGGTTGGCTTTAGTGTTTGTGGCTGGTAGAGGCTGTGGAGATGCGCACGGGCAGGTCGGCACTAGACGATACATGGCCCCTGAAGTCTTGGATGGAGCAATCAACTTCACGAAAGATGCTTTTCTGAGGATAGACATGTATGCCTGTGCACTTGTCTTGTGGGAAATAGCATCGAGGTAAGAATTTTTTATGACTACAAGTTGCAACTGTTAATTATCTTGTATTACAGACTACAGCACATCAGAAGTAGCATGTTGACCTTGAGAAAATCTTGTGCCTTACTTTATAAAAGTTGTTTATGTAGTGCAACTATTACATATCAAAATGGGGCTTCATTCAAAAACAAGCTAACCAAATGGCTCTAATATCCCCGTCAATTGGTAATGTGCTGGAACCTTGTCACATTAACGTTGACGTGATCCGCAACTAAAAACGTCATGAAACAAGAATATTCCAATAGATAATCTAATATATTAATTATTGAATTGTTATTTTCAATAAGATAGGGTCTAGGTATATAATTTTTTTACAATTGTTTTTCGTTTTTGAGGTTAAAATCATGGCCGCCAGGCGCTTTACCAATTGACGGGGATTGTAGAAGTGTTTTTATAGCACTAAAGAATATTTAGAGTGTTCCACTCTAAATATTGAATAAGTTTAGTAAAGTTTAAAATTTTTTAAGTTATAAACATTTGCATGTTTGCGAGCAGACTGAACACACGCGCATGTTTATATTTAAGATCTGTAACAACTGTGTTTTGTGCAAATAAAATATTTGTATTTGTATAATGTGCTGTTGTGTGTACATTCAATACATTAGTAAATAGCTTAGATAAGTAGTAATATCAAATTGCATGGTTTGATGAATAAATCTGTTATTGTTTTTCCTTTCATATTTCAGTAACATGATATCTGCCAATGTGTGGCAATGAAATTACGACTTGGATTTTATTTCAGTAACATTGACACATTGACGAGTTGTTTATTCATCAGATAAATTGTAGAATTTTTTTTTTATCAAACTGGGAATAATTTATTATCAATCTAAAATAGTGCCTCTTAACAAATTCTTACCAGTGGGTCTACCGCGCTAGTTTTGTCGCTATTGCTATCTTTGTCAGATGGATGAAACATATTGCTACTTTTCTTTGGTAGGTATTTATTTGCTAAAAAGAAGTAGCAATATGTCCATCTGTCAAATGAAAACGATAGCGATTCCGATGACATGCTTGTTAGGGCCCCATTTACTTCTATTTAGTTAGTCTGATTAAGGGCGCACCGAGCTTCCACTACGCCGCCAATCAAGAAAAAATCGTTACAACGAAATAACTATGTTTAATAAAATACTGAAAAATATAAAAACTAGTACTTTAATTCTTATTTTAAATGTGATCATGTAGTTACGATCTGGAGTAACGCCTATAATGGCCACTTTAAGCGTTAAGGGGCGGTATAGGAAAACATGGTTTGCGCGGGCCATATTTTTATATAGAAAACGTAAACTTGTAGCCACCAAAAAAATCATACGACAAGCTAAAGAGTTTATCTAGTTGCTACAAAGATTACACAGATGATTGTAAGAAAATATCAGAATATCATCAAAAGCGCTTGTCGCGGGCCATATTTTTGGCGTAAATACTAGCGTAAACGTATTGAATTCTACATCAAAATATACTTTAACGTACTGTGCAGTTGCTCCAATAACTTTTTTTCAAGAAAGATAATTGTGCTAAAGATAATGATGAAAAAACAACGAAAAACATCGAAAAAGTGCAGAAGTGAGGTTGTTTTCCATACTCTTTACACGTAAAAAAAAGACAGAGACAAATAATTTCGCATAACGGAGCCTTAATCCAGATTGTAACTACACAAACACATTTAAACCAGGAAAAAACGCGTACAAAAATAGTTTATAACTAATACTAGTTTTATATTTTTCAGAATTTTCACTTTTCAAGCTTACGCGCTCACTAGACATCAAATAAAACTCTTTTTAACGGATACTAGCGCGATTTTATTGAAAGTGCTTTGGTAGGTAATTAGTTGGTATTTGGTTTGATTTTTGGTTTTCCCGACGTTTCAACACCTTTGCAGCTGCCGTGGACAATAAAACCGCGCCAGTATTCGTTAAAAAGTGTTTAATTTCATTTCAGAATTTTATTAAACATAGGTATTTCGTTGTTATTATTTTTTCTTGAAGGAGCGGCGTTAGTTGACGCACGATACACCCTTAACTGTTGAATGAGAGAATAGTAACTTTATAGATCGGAAATTCGTGATCATAACTTTCTGAAAATATTTCTTTATAAACTTGTAGATGCAGCGAAGCCGGAGCGGATTCGTCCTCGCAGTACCGACTGCCGTTGGAGGAGGAAGTGGGTTCGCATCCCACGCTCGAGGAGATGCAGGAGGCCGTGGTCCAGCGGAAGCTGCGCCCGCACATACCGCCGCAGTGGCGGGACCATCTGGTTAGTCATTCTAATATTGGTTAATCAGCCATTTAGGTGCAGTGACGCTGGTGCGGACCCGTCCGAAGAGGAAATGAGTTCGCATCCCACGCTCGAGGAGATGCAGGAGGCGGTGGTCCAGCGGAAGCTGCGCCCGCACATACCGCCGCAGTGGCGGGACCATCTGGTTAGTCATTCTAATATTGGTTAATCAGCCATTTAGGTGCAGTGACGCCGGTGCGGACTCGTCCGAAGAGGAAATGGGTTCGCATCCCACGCTCGAGGAGATGCAGGAGGCGGTGGTCCAGCGGAAGCTGCGCCCGTACATACCGCCGCAGTGGTGGGACCATCTGGTTAGTCATTCTAATATTGGTTGATCAGCCATTGAGGTGCAGTGACGCCGGTGCGGACTCGTCCGAAGAGGAAGTGGGTTCGCATCCCACGCTCGAGGAGATGTAGGAGGCGGTGGCCCAGCGGAAGCTGTGCCCGCACATACCGCCGCGGTGGCGGGACCATCTGGTTAGTCATTCTAATATTGGTTAATCAGGCATTTTTTATGTCCTCACTGCTGGGGCACAGGTCTTTCCTTATAGGTGGATAAGAAGGATGGGCCACAACCCACCACGCAGGCCCAATGCGGATTGGTGGGTGTTAACGACTGCAAATGTAGTCGGGACCAACGGCTTAACGTGCCTTCCTTCTTGGTAAAGATGGCAGGGAGAAACTGGATGAGAACGGCTAAAGAGAGGGAGAAGTGGAAGAGTTTGGAGGAGGCCTATGCCGGAAGGCACACAGAGGACTCACCGAAAATACTTAGAAGTTATTATAAGATATTATTTAAATGACTTCTAAGATCAAATAAAAAAGTAAGATGGAGCGTTGCGAACAATGAAGTGAGGCCGGTTTTTCATAGTAAATGCGTGCGTAACAAGGGGCGGGCGGGGGCCGGGCTGCAGGGTTTTATATGGAAAGCCAAGGCGTAGTTTTACAGGCCTCACCGCTTCGTTCGAAAGACTTCGTCTTACTTTTTAGGGTTCCGTACCCAAAGGGTAAAAACGGGACCCTATTACTAAGCCTCCGCTGTCCGTCTATCTGTCTGTCTATCACCAGGCTGTATCTCATGAACCGTGATAGCTAGACAGTTGAAATTTTCACAGATGATGTATTTTTGTTGCCGCTATAACAACAAATACTAAAAGTATAATAATATAGTACATTATTGCAAAGGCAGCGAAATAGGCAATTGCAGGACTTCAGTGATACGAGACAGGCAATTGCCATTTCAGCCGAGGCATATACTATAGTGCTTTTCTTAAAAAAATGCAAGGAAATAAAAAAGGGCCTTTACATAATAAATTTAATTAATATTAAAAGTTATATTGCTCATGTTAGGTTTTAATATGAACTTTACATTTCAGCATAGAATAAATCGCCCTTAATGTAGACGGCTTTTTAGTTTTAGCCATTTCATTGAAATACACCATAAACACTGTTTCGGAGAACAATTTTGTATTTTTCTCGTTTTTTCCAGAACATGAAATTTTCATATACTTTCATATATTTTTCTGTCCATTTCGCTGGTAGCAGGTTTTCCATCGCTAATTTAGCTTCCAATCTTAAATCTGGTGGAGTGCAGTCAATGTTCATTTCATTTTCACTTTCAGAATCATCGGACCCTTATTTTAATTATTTTTTATTAACAAAATAACAACAAACTCCGCTTTACCGCCAATTTTTTATTTTATTTTACAGTTTGTGCCGAAAGGTAAACGCATCTGTGGCTATACAGCCACGAGAACGCAATGTGTACGATAGATGAGTTCTAAATTCAAACAGCACACCGTTTCATATAACATTTCCGGCGCGCTCTTCGTTCCAAATTCAAAGAACGCGCCGGGAAGTGATTTAGGTTTTCCAGTCTACGTAAATATGATACTTCGCGTGTTCTTTATTCAAAAGTAACGACAAAATTTCTGCCACAAATTTTTTCATGTCAGTGATTTCTGCGCATGTTCAAGAAATAAATATTCAAGGGGGGCTCCCATACAACAAACGTGATTTTTTTGCCGTTTTTTGCTTTATATTAATAACGACAACAGATAGACAGTTGAAATTTTCACAGATGATGTATTTCTATTGCCGCTGTAACAATAGGTACTAAAAACAAAATAAAATAAATATTTAAGGGGGGCTCCCATACAACAAACGTATTTTTTTTGCCGTTTTTGGTACGGAACCCTTCGTGCGCGAGTCCGCTCGCACTTGACCGGTTTTTTTATTTTGTCTGAGAATGAATTATAAAAAAAACTTAAACATGCTTGGAAATTGGAATATTATTTTGTCAACCTTTTTCGTGCTAAATGGGAATAGCTGGATAGTTTTAAAATACTCCGGCAATTTTGTATAAGAATCCATTATTACCGTGTGGTAATGGATTTTCATACAAAATTGAAGACGTGTGACCATAAATGTTACTATTAAATTCATTATTCATGTGTAATTCAAAATGAAATAAATTTAACTGTAAACTCTTAAGGCTCCGTTATGCGAAATCATTTGTCTCTGTCTTTTTCTTTAAGTGTAAAGAGTATGGAAAATAACCTCACTTCTGCACTTTTTCGATGTTTTTGTTGTTTTTTCATCATTATCTTTAGCACAATTATTATCAAGTTACTGGAGCAACTGCACAGTACGTTAAAGTGTATTTTGATGTAGAATTCAATACGTTTCTGCTATTATTTACACCAAAAATATGGCCCGCGACAAGTGCTTTTGATGATATTCTGATTATTTTTAACAATCATCTGTGCGGTTTATACGTAATTTAATACTTGTAGCTACTAGATAATCTCTTTAGCTTGTCGTATGTTTTTTTGTGGCTACATCTTTACGTTTTCTATATAAAAATATGTCCCGCATAAACCATGTTTTCCCATTATGGCTCCTTAATAAAGGCTATAATAGTAGTTTATGAAACTGATGCATAATGAAGAGTATTAAAATTAAAACATGTGTGTGTTTAAAAACCGAGCCGTAGGCGAGGTTTTTAATAGTATCACACGAGTGTTTTAATACCTAGTTATGTACAGTTTCATACACTACTTTATCTACTCTCATACAATTTTGTGAGTGAACCGATTGAACCTACAAAATAAAATATCAATGATAAAAAAGAGTTCGGTAGGTCGGCAGTACTTACCTAGGGTTAAGTAAGACGTTTTTTCCGTCGCCGCATCTAAAATATCGGGTGGAGTCAAACTTTCACTCACTACACTCACTACTATGATATTTTAAGCAAAAGTAAAAATTAAAATCTAAAAATGGCGCGTATTCTGTTAGAAAAAAAAATAATGAAATAAGTGCATTCCAGTAGACTAATCGTTACGCTAAGTCATCGATCACCATAGAGTACGTTTTAGTGTCCATCGTTCTGGCAGCGCCACGGTCTCCGATTTGCGTGAAAAAAATTCACCATGTAGGCCGATTTTTTGCCAGTCGGGAAAAAATAGGTTTGATTTTTTCCCTCCACTGGATCCGAAGATATACGAGGTTTTTAGTGGCGCTGCCAGAACGACGTCGTCCTGGCAGCGCCACGGCTATATCTCATTAATTACAAAAGCTAGGATGAATCTAATTACACACAGATTTTTGGCTTTTTTTCCATTTCACACAAGCTAACATCCACCCGTGAATGTCAACAGATTCAGGAGTAATCGTGGGTCATTCGTGGCGCTGCCAGAACGACGTCGTTCTGGCAGCGCCACGGCTGAATCTCATCAATTTGATTTTTTTCCTGGAAACGGTGTGGGTATATATTTAATACCTTCGTCATAAGGCACGGAAAAAATGAATTTCTACATTTCATCGTGGATTAAGGATTTTATAGGCATCTAGAAATTATAACCTCAAAAAAAATTTTTTTCGCTCTAACGCCTTTAATTGATGTATTTAAATAACATTCGCGCATTCCCTTATCTTCCTATGAAGGGAAAAAAATAAACCACCATCGCAGCATTAGCCGTTCCAGAGAAATCATAGGTTTAGATTTGGTTCATACATTAGGCATCGTTCTGGCAGCGCCACACCCAGTGCAGTGCCAAACTGAGTATGCCAATATTTAGTACCACCATAGCGAACACGGAAAAAATCTGATAACGTGTATAACACAGCTACTTTCCGAGAAATAAGCCTTTGATTCAAAATGCCATACAATTGGTACATTCGAGTAGAAAAGTTTTAAATTGCTTTTTGTTTTAGCATTTTATTTAAGTATCCGATCCGGTGCCCAAAACCAGTTTTTACTTTACAGGGTGTTTGGTAATAGCCTTATAAAGCCGAATATGGTAGATAGGGACCATTATAGAGATATTTTGTTTATTAATTTTTGCATGAAACATCTGATTTTTTTTCGCGATTTCAGAGTTGGTTCCATAGTAAAAGTTGTTCAGTTTGATGGTCTCTCGTCATCATCATCATCATATCAGCCGCACGAAACCGACTGCTGGGTATACCCAGCAGTCGGTCTGATATGAGAGAGGCCTATAGCCTCCCCTAAGGATCTCCACGACGATCGGTCCCGCGCTGCCCGCATCCAGTGGCTTCCCGCGACCTTCACCAGATCGTCGGTCCACCTTGTCGAGGGCCTACCCACGGAGCGTCGTCCGGTGCGCGGTCGCCATTCCAGAACCTTTCCGCCCCAACGGCCATCAGTTCTTCTCGCTATGTGTCCTGCCCATTGCCACTTCAGCTGAGCAATCCTTCGAGCTATGTCGGTTCCTTTAGTTCTCCTGCGGATCTCCTCGTTTCTGATTCGATCACGCAGGGAAACGCCGAGCATGGCTCTCTCCATTGCACGCTGGCTGACCTTCAGCCTCCTTATGAGACCCATAGTTAGCGACCACGTTTCACTGCCGTAAGTCGTCACTGGCAACTCACACTGTTCATAGACTTTCGTCTTGAGACACTGAGGTAAATCGGACGCGAAGATTTTTCGAAGCTTCCCGAATGCTGCCCACCCGAGTTGGATTCGACGAGAGATCTCTTTCTTAAACTGGACTGCCTGTCCTAGGTATACGTAGTGGTCAACAACTTCAAGAGTAATGTTTCCAACATGAACTGGACAGGGTACAACATGGCCATTTGACATAATTTTCGTCTTATCCATGTTCATCTTGAGACCCACTCTTCGGGAAGCACTACGGAGATCTTCGAGCATTATGTTCACACTTTCCCGCTTGACTAGCCAGCTGTAGCCCTTTTTCATTTTTATTTTTTACTTTTCATGTTTGTTGTTGTTTGGTAGCCTTATAAAGCCGGATATTGTAGATATAGAGACAATCAAACTGAACAACTTTTACTATGGAACCAACTCTGAAATCGCGCAAAAAAAAAAATCTGCTGTTTCATACAAAAATTAATAAACAAAATATCCCCTATAAGGTCCCTATCCACCATATTCAGCTTTATAAAGCTATTACCAAACACCCTGTATAATAAAAACTGGTTTTGGGCACCAGATCGGATACTTAAAATGCTAAAATAAAAAGCAACTTAAAACTTTTCTACTCGAATATACCAATTGTATGGCATATTGAATCAAAGGCTTATTTCTCGGAAAGTAGCTATGTTATAAACGTTATCAGATTTTTTTCCGTGTTCGCTATGATGGTACTAAATATTGGCATACTCAGTTTGGCAACAGGTACACTGGATCATGCTGCACTGGGTGTGGCGCTGCCAGAACGATGCCTAATGTATGAGCCAAATCTAAACCTATGATTTCTCTGGAACGGCGAATGCTGCGATGGTGGTTTATTTTTTTCCCTTTATAGGAAGATAAGGGAATGCGCAAATGTTAATTAATACATCAATTAAAGGCGTTAGAGCGAAAAAAATTTTTTTTGAGGTTATAATTTCTAGATGCCTATAAAATCCTTAATCCACGATGAAATGTAGAAATTTTTTTTTTCCGTGCCTTATGACGAAGGTATTAAATCTATACCCACACCGTTTCCAGGAAAAAAATCAAATTGCTGAGATTCAGCCGTGGCGCTGCCAGAACGACGTCGTTCTGGCAGCGCCACGAATGACCCACGATTACTCCTGAATCTGTTGACATTCACGGGTGGATGATAGCTTGTGTGAAATGGAAAAAAAAGCCAAAAATCTGTGTGTAATTAGATTTATTCTAGCTTTTGTAATTAATGAGATATAGCCGTGGCTATAGATGTGAAGGCGGTTGTTATCTTAGTCAGCCAGCCGGTTACCAGCCGCTGTTTTCGCTGACTACGGTGATCACCCATAAACAGCGGCTGTCTACGATTGAAAACAAGTCATTATGTTTTATTCAATCCGTTTAATGTCGTAAGTGATAATTTTTGTTTATCTACATACTACCTACTTACTTTATACGTTACTTCAGCTTTAATTACTCAGGTAAGCGCTCTTTCCTATTTCTTAGTTGCGTCGATGTTATTTTAAAATACTTAACTTTTAAATTAAATGTTTTATCTTACTCGGGCTGATAACATAATTCCAAAAACACGAAACACAAAACGGACGTTGTAGGTAAATATGTGAAACATTGCGAAACGCCAAGCTTTGCGAGCTTACCTTCTTATTACGATTGTACAATAATAATAAAAGCGAAGCGGAGTTTCATACCTACAGATTAAATAGGTACTAATTATGTATCGTATAAATAAGTAGGTAGGTAGGTAGGTAGCTTATTATGTCTTATTAAGGGACATTGCAAAATACCTAATTCATAATATTTAACATTTTATGTTTGAAACTATGACAAAATAGATAATTAATTTAGTAAAAATACCTGTTTGTACATACCGGCTCGTTTATTTTAACAATTTCGACTTAGGAACTGTAAAATTTGTAAGACCTAAAAGGTCTGAGTCGGATAAGCAGCCGGTTGCCAGCCGCTGTCTAAACGTTATTACCGGCGGCTTTGGATAACTACCCGATAACAACCGCTGTTTTACAACTATAGCCGTGGCGCTGCCAGGACGACGTCGTTCTGGCAGCGCCACAAAAAACCTCGTATATCTTCGGATCCAGTGGAGGGAAAAAATCAAACCTATTTTTTCCCGACTGGCAAAAAATCGGCCTACATGGTGAATTTTTTTCACGCAAATCGGAGACCGTGGCGCTGCCAGAACGATGGATACTACGTTTTAATCATGGAAAGTATATGGGAATAATATCATTGTTTTTTTTAATATCGCGGCACTGCCTCTTTCTTGGATTTGCCCTGTATCGTAATGAGAAAAAAAGTTATTTTATAACATTGCTTAGTATAGCGAAGGTATGTTATAAAATAACTTTTTATTTTTTTTCGGTATTGTGTGTATAAAGTATGTCAATATAAATTCGTTTTGAATTTCATAATTCGAATTTTACGATATGAGAGAAGATAAATAAATTTAAAAAAATGGTGTGTCAGAGCCTCTCCGTGCTCTGCGACACGATGGAAGAGTGCTGGGACCACGACGCGGAGGCGCGGCTGTCCGCGTCGTGCGTGCTGGAGCGGGTGGCGGCGCAGCGGCCGGGCGCGCGCCTCACGGCCGACGCGCCGCTGCTCATCCACCACCTGCAGCCCGCCTGCTGACCGACGCCCGCCAGGGGAGACCTGCCCCTCATACACTTCTGAGGTGATCGTTAATAAACTACCTTTCAGGGACTACTTACACATAATTAGAGATGTGCGAAGGACCCGATTTTGACCCTGCTGCTGGGTTTAACCCAGCGAACTAAAATCTATGGAAGAGTAATTGCAAACAAATATTGCTTAAGAAATGGCACCACGGCGCACGAGGCCGAAAAAATACAACCCAGCTTTAGACGGGCCAGCCGCACCCGGCGACTGACAATAATTGCAGTTTGTATTGTAGAGAAAAGAGAGAAAGAGAAAGTTTATTAGCAATGACGTCCTGTGTAGTCGAATGGTATAAAAGACGCAAAGAAGGCTGTAAAAATATGCAAAAATAACGTATCATATTTTTTCGTTTAAGTATAGAAAATATCTATGAGTATACAAATTATGGTCGCTAAAAAGCAACTAGTGCTCAGACGCTTTGTGCTGCATAATTATGCAGCATGAGCACATTTAATTTAATGCCAGCATTTTTAGGCTCCATTCACTTAATTGTACTTTTCCTGTAGTGCCATTTTGTGAGCGCAATGCTTATTCCATAGATTTTAGTTCGCTGGTTTAACCAGTTAACGCTCTAAGACTATTTTGTTGAACTAAATAAAATCTTTAGAGATAAGCACGGCCACATACACGACGAAATCCCGATTCGGAATTCCGAACAGAATGTCGATAATCGATAATGTATGAAAATTCCGTACGGAAAAATCCCGCATGTGTGTGATAGGTCCATAGATTTGTATGGATTAGCTACGGAATTACGTATTTACGGAATTCTGTGTGTGGCCAATCTAAGAGATGTTTCGGCTTTTGAATATTTTATGTATTGATTTAACAAGAAATTGTTTCCATAGCGACGTCACATTTCACATATCAATAGAAATAAAAAAAATCTTTAACATACAATGTACAGACAGTGTGGGTTTTTATTGGGTTTAACAGATTAAACCCAATAAAAACCCACACTGTCTGTACATTGTATGTTATAGATTTTTTTTTATTTCTATTGATATGTGAAATGTGACGTCGCTCACTCGGAAGTGGTCGGGTTTAAACCCGGTCCTTTGCTCATCTCTACGCATAATGTCATTACTTGCAAATAAAACCTATTCTAAAATAACTAGTGACAGGGTCATAATTATACTACCTAGCCTAGGAATTAAGATACATTTTTTTTTGTAAACAGATCTGACCTAATAATTAAGGCTACCAACTTTCCCAAAATAAAATGGGGGACAGACAAACCAAAAAATCCGAAAATCAATAGCCAAAAAAATTGTTTTTTGGCTATTGATTTTCGATGAGATCCGACATCTCTTTTTTTTACCCTCGACGCAAAAAGAGGGGTGTTATAATTTGATGGGTGTATGTCTGGCATCGCAGCTCTCAAGCGAATAGACCGGTTTTGATGTATTTTTTTATTTGAAAGCTGGCGTAATAGCGATGGTTCTTAGCTAAAATTTTATGAAGATCTATTTAGGCATTTGAAGATCATCAGCTCATTTTCTACTTGACAAAAGGGTTTCAAGTGAATTAATAATACTACGTGAATGACGAGATAGTGTTGATCGTACCGGGTCTACTAGTAATTTATTTACTTTTACTAGTAATTTATTACTTTTTGAGCAAGATTCTTGCGCAATGCGCTGATTTCACTGTGGCTGTAGCTGTCTATGAGCACATGTTTGAAATGTGGGATACATTTGATGTTTGTGGGGCAACGAGTGACGCTTTTGATAAAGGGGAACAATAACGACAAATTGCTCCCCTTTATCAAAAGCGTCAAACGCCGGACTGTCCCCCCAATGCGGGACGGTTGGCTGCCTTATTAATATTGAAAGTTACTACAAAAGGGTTAAACTAAAATATATGAGTCCGCCCAACATTGCATTTTCCGTAGCTCTTTTTTCATCATGCAGAAACATCTTTATTAGAGCTAAAAATAATTAGCTGCTTCTGCAACGTGCTTTTATGCTAAAGAAGATAATTATGGTAAAATGCACTACGGGTGGTCCAATATTATATCCTGACAGTACCATGCTAAATAAGTCGTAGTTATTTAATTTAGTTACCTATTTTATTTCTTAAACCAATCAATTGCAGGCAATTGCGGCCTTGACACAAAAGATTTTAAAACTGTTTAACAAGTGTTAAACTTAAACACTGTTTAAATGTAATGCTGTCACTTATTTGACAATATTGTTTGAAAAAGATGGCATCACATTTAAACGGTGTCTAAATAAAACAAGTGTTTTTAAAATCTTTTGTTAATGTTTCGCTTCAGATTTAGACGAGAACGATGTTAACATTTTCGTGTCACATAATTGTTATATTTTATACTTAGGTTAAAACTAGTCTCTGAAAAGGTAGTCCTTATAATAGCGAAGACTTTATACATCATTATCCCCTAGAATGAATTTATGGACAAAGTATTTTAAGGATATTTTGTTCCGTTCCAGTTGAAACTAACCAGACCTTCTTGTTGTTTGAATTCGGCTTAAAAGTGTTTGTTAATAGGTCTTTTAATTGTTATGTGCTAACCTAAATTAAACCTGACTGCCATTGTGTTTACAGTTTTTAATGTTTCCAATAGTAATAATCTTACTAACTTTAGGCTTTTAATTCTTCGAAGCTTGGAGACCAAATGTCTCATGAAAGATGTCGCCTGATCTGAGTGTATGGCAATTTAATACTGAGGCACTTTGCACAACGTTAACGCCCGTAGCACACCTCCGCTGCGAAACAATACCAGCGAAACCGCAATAGGTTCCGCCATGTATTGCTAGTAGTTGTGATGATGTCTTTTTCACGCGCGATTCCAACTCGGACCGTTGGCACACTTCCGCCGAGAAAATAATGACGCGAAACCGCTACGGAGATGTGATCGTCATATATCGTCGTCGATAGAGGACAAGTCATGGCGGAATTACTGCGGCTTCGCTGGTATTGTTTCGCGGCGGAGTTGTGCTACAGGCGTAAAGAAGTAATGATTGATATGATAGGAGACGAAATTCGAAATATGTTTTTAGTATATTTTGACTAAAACTTGTCTATTCGTCACATTCTTGATGTATGGTGTGATATAGATGATAGCAATAATGTGTGGAAATGGTTCAATGAAGTTATATTTTTAGACTAATTCTTTTTACTGCCTAATTAGCTGTTCTGTGTAGCTGTATATGTGGCTGTTAGGAGCGTTGCTTGTTAATCCCTTTACTTATAAGTAACAAGAAGCTCTCGTTGGTGTTTCCATATATTTTTCTCTACAAAAAATGTTCATAAAAGTACAAGACGTTGTATAAAATTACGCTGTGTGAATAGCCGAATGTAAAAGGATTTGTTTTCAATATAAAATAAATACTTTATTATATCAACCGTCTTATATATCGTGCAGAAATTTTATAGTACATTATATTTTTAGCAATATTTTTGAGCTAACATTTTGTTTTAGCTGTTTAGAATTTTTTTGTCTTTAAATTAAACATTGTATTATTTTAGTAGTTACTAAAAGTTTTATTAAAATCTATATATGTTGCATATTTATATTAAGGTTTAATTTTTATTAATTGCTTTGTACTATAATAGAGGGGTCAATTTTTTTTCAATTAGTGCCCCGTATATTAGAAGTTAATTACATATCTTGCCGCAAATATCATGTTAAACGACCCCATAATAGTAAGACTGGCATTTATTTTAATCTGTGTTAAAGTTTTAGGCCATCCACGAATTACGTCCGTGATGCGCGAGCGCAGTATCAAATTCATTCTGTTTAATGGCTCCTACGCATTACGCCGACGGCTTTACCCGTCGTGTACTTTGACTTTGTCAAAAATTTTTTGACCCTTAATAGGCATTCGCCATAGTGTGTAGGAGCCATAAGGCACTAGCTAGACCATCGCGTCCCCCCACGCAAAGAGCAACCACAAAGAACCTCGCATGCACTTTTAGAAAGAAATGTACCATATGCTACTAATATTGGATTCACACACAGATAACAGAATTTAGTCTAAACAAGTAGTTATACACACCAATGGCAGATTAAAGTGATATAAGTCCATCGGTAAAACATAAAATAATGCTAAAGATTTGTTCATTTGGATTTTAAATCCTGACGCAGATGATAGATTTTTTCCGATGTTGTCCACTACATGATCCTTATTACTGAGAGAGTAAAGTTAAAATTGCCTGTACATCGTACAAAACTTTAACTGATTTAATGATTATTACAGATTGGCATAACTTAATAATGATTTTACACCTTGTATTGAGGTGACAAATAGGTGGTTCTTATTTGCATCATTTTTTCACTAAAACTGCGTGGATCATTACGTTTTAAAAAAGCTTATTAAATTAATCATTCAACTGTAACAACATGTAATTTATGGATAACCTTATTTATGTATTACTTTGTTTAAATAAAGTGCTAAATGACGATGAAATTGAAGCAATGAATTTAGAGTTAATATTATTGTAAGTGGATGTGTCACTTGTTAAGTTATTGTAATTTTAGATGTAGGTAATTATGCTCGCGCGCAGATGTTAGATTTATGAAGACGTTGGTAATCTTATAAAATGTTCTAAAACCATTTTGCACGACAAATACACTCGACGTCAGAAAAATTGCACTTCCTAGAAAATATGTTTAGATATGACCTGCTACTGCCAGAACTCATATCATTAATTTAGTAATATCTTCTGAAAGTACATTTAATGGGCTTTTAACTAATAATTGTTTGATTTAACCCAAGATGGATACTACTGGCCACAAAGCTGCTCAATAGCACACTTATTAATAATTTAATAATTATATCTACTGAAAGTACATTTAATGGATTTTAATTAATAATTGTTGGATTTAACCCAAAGTGGATACTTTTACCCATAAAGCTACTCAAGTGAAATTGTAATATTGCAAAAAATGCGACTGTGTAATGTTACTCGAAACTGAATCTCATTCATTAATTCTGTTTGACGAGTGTTCCAACGGTTTCGAGAGACTGTTGGCTATATTATATCCGAAGGAGTAGGAACTTTTAATTAGGTATGATTAAAATTTTTCGAAGAATTTTTTGAAGAGGCGTGATTTTTGTGACGGCGAGTGTATATCATTCATTATGTACCTAATTATTACCGATTATTCTGACCATGGTGACATCATCAGACCAATCACACGAAACAATACTTCAAACCTGGAGGAAATCTTCCTTTAGTCTTCCCTATATTAAGAGCATTGTCTCTCTTATTGGAAATTATGTTATAGAAATTGTAAATTGACTACTTTCATAACTGTCATGTCTGTGCGCGGCTTTAGTGATTAATCAAGGCAAGATCCGTGCCATAATCAAATAACTTTGTGATTTAAATCATTACACAGCCCTACTAGACCACCACAGAAAAGTATCAATGTTTCAGTTTAAAAAAATGAGATTTCAAGTAAAAATACCCCAATTATAATTAAATAATACTGGACACACCTCAACTTTATATAAATTGTTAAAATTAAGGGCACAAAATAATCACATCTTTGTCTAAATTTTCGTATATCAATGAAACATTGTGATCTGTAGTAATAATGAATTGATTGAAAATATCAATGGGGAATCAGTGCGAACATGGTTTACCTATGCCGAGTGCATATCAACACACGTATAGAATAAGTGAAGTTGCCAAATGTAAATAGTATAGTTTAAGAATTAGGATTTTTGTCTGAATGTCAGTTTTAGGTTGTGAACACACGTTTGGTGTTTTGTGTTACTTATAGTAATCCGATCCAAACTAACAAAATTGCACAAAAACTTCAAACTGTGCGTGCGTATGCTTATGACTTAAATATGAGAACAACCGTCGCGTCGTCGTTGTAATATTAATACCATTAAAATCCTCAAATAAACTCCCATTTAACTGACAAAATTAATAAAAAACCGAGCAAGCTACTTAAAAATCATTTTGAACTTTATATTTGGTGATATGTTATGCTGGAAACGCACACGACACGCACGTCTGCTGTCGATAGTTTAATTGAGAATTGTTCTTCATTTTATCACAACGGGACTTCCCGTGTGTTCACAGCTTTAGTGTTAAAATGTCTGTACATTGGTAGCGATCTTTTAGAAACTGTAGTGCGTAGACTAGACATTACGACTTACGTTCATCGAGGTACTTCGTGTGGTAGATCAACAGACGCCTCGACGGCACCAATCATTATCATTTATATTTTTATTTTAACAATGTCTGTCAGAATTTGATGTACGTATTAAAATATATTTTTTAGAAAAAACTCATTGTTTTTATATAAGCTGACATTCCCGAATTCCAAACGGGCACATCAAAACGATATCAGTTTCAAAGATAAACTTTATGATTTCAAAATACTAGCATTGTAGTCTTTCTGCCCTGCTGGAAAAAAAAAGTTCTGCCAATTTACATTTGATGGGAAAATTAAGGGCACACCGAACCTCCACTAGCGCCGCCAATCAATTAAAAATCATTACAACGAAATAACTATCCTTACTGATATTATAAATGTTAAAGTCCGTTTGTTTGTTTGTTTGTTACGCCTTCACGTCTTAGCTACTGAACCAATCATGTACATACACGTTGCCAGGGGTACAGAGAAGGACATAGGGTATCTTTCATTCCGAAAAAAGTATTATTTCCTAGGAATATAAAAAAACTTTTCACACAGACGAAGTCGCGGGCGGCTGCTAGTGTTTAATAAAATTCTGAAAAATATAAAAACTTGTATTAGTTATATAATCTATTTTTGTGTGCGTTTTTTTTTCCTGGTTTAAATGTGTTTGTGTAATTAAAATCTGGATTAACGCCTAGAGTGGCACTTTCAGCGTTAATCCAGATTGCAACCCATTTATATTACAGAGAAGGACATAGGGTATCTTTTATCCCGAAAAAAAGTATTGTTCCCGAGGGATAGAGAAAAACTTTTCACATAGACGAAGTCGCGGGCGGCCGCTAGTGTTTAATAAAATTCTGAAAAATATAAAAACTTGTATTAGTTATATAAACTATTTTTGTGTGCGTTTTTTGTCCTGGTTTAAATGTTTGTGTAATTAAAATCTGGATTAACTCCTAAAGTGGCACTTTCAGCGTTAATCCGGATTGCAACTACACGAACATATTTAAACTAGGAATGAACGCACACAAAAATAGTTTATAAATAACTAATATTAGTTTTTATATTTTTTCAGAATTTTATTAAACATAGTTATTTCGTTGTAATGATTTTTCATTGATTGGCAGCGCTAGTGGACGCGCGATGCACCCTTAATAATAAAGAAACCAACATGGAAAGTATACAAAGTCTGATTCTTTATTATTTTCAACGCAGTTCTTTTTACTGTACACGGAGAGGGGAGCGGGAGTGCGCGGCGGCCGGCGCGGGCGGCCTCGCATAACAATCAGTTCAATTTCACTATATGTACATCGCACGGAAACTATAGTTACGGCCGCTGGAACGGACACGCCGCGGGGGTCAACTTAACGCTTATTCTCACTCAATTTCACAGCAATGTTAAGGGTGCTAGTATTACTTATAATGGCGGTAGCTTTACCCGATAGCTTGACTAGGAATTGAAGATACTCGACTCGTAAATGCTAAAATTGTAACGAATACATTAAGGATTTTTTTTCTCTTCTTTCGAGAGTTAATAATCTATTTCATTCGAAAACGAATTCATTTATAGTACATTAAAATTAACTCGACATTAACTAGATCGATGTCAATTTTGTACATAACCATCAGGGAATGTTTCGACAGAAGCGTTTCATCGAAAGACCATTTCGATACTTTTACCAAAGAGGATTAGAACGGAATCGTCCGTCATTTCGAGAGATCGGGATCGAGCGAACGCCGGAGGGTGTGAAACGAGTGAGGGCGGGGCGGCTTGCGCTACGTGGAGCGCTGTTGGGGCTGGGACGGGGGCGGGTGGGGGCTGTGGTCGTGCGCGTCGTGGTCGTGCGCGCGCGAGGCGGTGGCGCGCAGGCAGTCGCCGTGCGCCTTGTACTCGATGGGCACGGACAGCGGCAGCTGCAGGATGCGCCGGAGCGCGTCGCGCACGCGCGCCGCCGCCGCCGTGTCCGATGCGGTCCGGTGCCACACCGCTAGGTGGTCTTCCTGCAACGGGGATGCACTTTCTTCAGTCCGGTGTCTCATAGTTACTTGTTCGATGGCTGAATGATTTAAACACTTCCATAGATAAAAACAGTGAGATATCTTTGACTTTCATACAACAGCAGATAATGATTAATTAATAGTTTTGTTTTAAACTACAGGCCCCCTAGCATAGCAATTTATCACATTTGACTGTTAGACAATAGAATTTTTGACATTTGAGTGTCGATAAAACGCTATATCACTACGCAAAAGAGCGACAGGCCAGGCCACACAGTGAGCTAATTTCTAATACATGGCAGTAGATGCCAATTCAATGAGCAGTGAGCATTTCATCCATAAAATGAAAAGATAATTTTGAAAGCCGCCGCCCCGCAGCCGCTTTACATGGCAAGGCCCTAAGAATTAACACTAAGAACAGAGTAGATCACTCTGAATGCACTGACCAGACCACCAGACGTTTTTAATGTCCTCACTGCTGGGGCACAGGCCTTCCTTATGGGTGGATAAGGAGAACGGGCCATAACCGACTACGCTGGCCCAATGCGGATTGGTGGGTGTTAACAACTGCAAATGCAGCCGGGACCAACGCCTTAACGTGCCTTCTGAAGCACGGAGGAGATAGATAATACATTTTAGTCACCCATCCCATGACCAACTTTTCCTAAAGTTGCCTAACCTCCACAATATAGCAGCCAAGTCACACAAGGTAATGTGAAACAAAAGATCATACCTGAAAGCGCACAGAAAGTACGACGCCGCAGAGTTCGGCTCCGACCATAAACTGTTCGCCCAGCATCGCCATACAGAGATCTTCCCATGCGCGGCCCGTCTGCGCCTTACGCAGTCGGACCACCTGGTTATAGTCACTGCATGTTAATTTTTAACTGGAAGACGTAAAATACAACCCGCACAGATAAATAATGGGATTGAAAATAGCGGTTCACCGCACTTACCACAACGAGTGTGGGTGAGAGAGCGATAGGTGTGATGTCTAGTATGCAAACGAAAAGTGAATATGAAGAACACCATTTCTAATCCTATTCTTTATTTGCGTGGGTTCTACTGTTTAAATAGTGTTTATATCTTGTTCCAAAACTTTCTGTTCACTACAAAAGTGATTGTAAATAGTATAATAGTAAACAAAACATAAAATTAAATAACCAAGAGTGACTCTGAAAGTAGGTGGTGATACATTACGCAAGCAAACTGTGTTAAATAGCCAATGTGCTCATAACCTGGTTTCTATAAAATTACAAAACTAATAAGTAACCTACTTACTTCTTAAAAACAAGACTGAAATGTACTACTGGTGGGTGGTGTGCACTTCAAATAAATAGAGGAATATTCAGAGGCACTTGAAATAGACTCTGATGACAATCTAATGACTCAGCAACAAAGTGTGTCTTGAAAGTAAGACCATTTCACTTCTATTCAGCATTGACCATCAGCCATTTTTAATATCCCCATTGCTGGGGCACAGGCCTTCCTTATGGGTGGATAAGGATAGGCAATAACTCACCACGCGAGCCCAATTTGGATCAGTGGGTGTTAACAGCTGCAAATGCACTCAGGACCAACAGCTTAACATGCCTTCCGCATTCCGTAGAAGATCGAGACAATACATTTTATGCTACCTATCCCATGACCAACCCTTGCGAAAGTCCTTCGTTCCACGTGCCGGACTACAGCTGCGCCACAAAAAAAAAAATTTGAAATCTGACATTTTGACTATGCCATGATGAAGTCTATAGTTTGTCGCCAAAAACCAGAGTTTGTCGGTCTTCCGTTTAGGAGATACACGTGGCTCAGCTGTAGAGACGTCTCTACAGCTGCGCCACACAGATCTCGAAAACGGAAGGTCGTAGCGAAATTCTGATTACTTGTATGTATAGCCGTTAGTTTGTCGGAGTTTGTCGCACAAAAACCAGAGTTTGTCGGTCTTGCGTTTAGGAGATACGTGTGGCGCAGCTGTAGAGACGTCTCTACAGCTGAGCCACACAGATCTCGAAAACGGAAGGTCGTAACAGAAATCTGATTACTCGTGTGTGTAGCCGGTAGTTTGTCGGAGTTTGTCACCAAGAACCAGAGTTTGTCGGTCTTGCGTTTAGGAGATATGTGAGGATACGCTGTGGAGACCTTTCTACCTGGATCTTGAGAACGGAAGGTCGTAGCGATAATCTGATTAGTCATATCTATAGTCGGTAGTTCGACCGAGTTTGTCGCCAAATACCAGAGTTTGTCGGTCTTGCGTTTAGGAGATATGTGAGATTTTCGCTACGACCTTCCGTTCTCGAGATCCAGGTAGAAATATCTCTACAGCATATCCCCACATATCTTCTAAACGTAAGATTGACAAACTCTGATTTTTGGTGACAAACTCCGACAAACTAATGGCTACACCCTTGAGTTATCAGATTTTTGCTACGACCTTCCGTTCTCAAGATCCAGGTAGAAAGGTCTCCACAGCGTATCCTCACATATCTCCTAAACGCTAGACCGACAAACTCTGATTTTTGGTGACAAACTCCGACAAACTAATGGCTACACACACGAGTAATCAGATTTCTGTTACGACCTTCCGTTTTTGAGATCTGTGTGGCTCAGCTGTAGAGAACGTCTCTACAGCTGCGCCACACGTATCTCCTAAACGCTAGACCGACAAACTCTGGTTTTTGTGCGACAAACACCGACAAACTAACGGCTATACATACAAGTAATCAGATTTTCGCTACGACCTTCCGTTTTCGAGATCTGTGTGGCGCAGCTGTAGAGACGTCTCTACAGCTGAGCCACATGTATCTCCTAAACGGAAGACCGACAAACTCTGGTTTTTGGCGACAAACTCCGACAAACTATAGACTTTATCATGGCATAGTCAAAAAGTCAGATTTCCAACTTTTTTTTTGTGGCGCAGCTGTAGTCCGGCACGTCTTCGTTCCCACTAGTACACCCGACTAGTTCAACCGTTGAACTAGTGCAACTTTTTAAAATCCTTTAACGAGTTGAACTACTGAGACTATTCGCTCCCACTAGTACACCCGGCTAGTTCACATCGTTGAACTAGTGCAACTTTTTTATCGCAGTAGTTCACCTGTCTATAAGAGTTGAACTACAGCAACTATATAGTTGAACTCTTGACTATAAGGTGGATCCACACTTGTAGCATTATGGCGTATCAGAACACTGTGTCATTGTAGGATGTAGGTGTATAAAACGGCGTCGGTTTTTTTTTCATCCATATGTGGACATTTAGTTTGTGATCTCACAATTATTAGGTACCCTAATGAAAATAAATCTAATATATGTAAATAAAAAAAAATAAGAAGAAAAAAGAAAAAGTATAGTTGCGGTAGTTCAACTCTTATAGACAGGTGAACTACTGCGATAAAAAAGTTGCACTTGTTCAACGGGTGAACTAGCCGGGTGTATTAGTGGGAGCGAATAGTCTCAGTAGTTCAACTCGTTAAAGGATTTTAAAAAGTTGCACTAGTTCAACGGTTGAACTAGTTGGGTGTACTAGTGGGAACGAAGGACTTTCGCAAGGGTTGGTCATGGGATAGGTAGCAAAAAATGTATGGTCTCGATCTTCTACAGAATGCGGAAGGCATGTTAAGCTGTTGGTCCTGAGTGCATTTGCAGCTGTAATCCACTCACCCACTGATCCAAACTCGTTAAAGGATTTATAGATAGGTGAACTACTGAGACAAAAAAGTTGAACTAGTTGAGTGTACTAGTGGGAACGAAGGGCAAAAGTTGCTTATCCTCCTTAATCCCTGGGCCAGGTGCTAAACCACTGCGCCATCGAGCTCCTCTATCCAGCATTGCCATTATATAAACAGTAGACATACCCATTTGCCTCCATTAACGTTGGCGGGATCCTCCCACATGGGTTTGATGCCCAACTTGAAGAGGTGCAAGTCCGACAATGGAGGCAACTCCGACGGCCGCGCCAGGTGGGTGTACAGGCCCCACCACTGTTCCACGCTTGCCACGCGACCCACCAAGCGTAGAGCCTGCAAATATCACACAAACAAAATGGATGGTTGCATTTATACAAAATTCTAAGTTTAGCCCTACGACAAAAGTATATTTATAAATTGCAGTTGAAATCAATACATTGGCCTGTAAGTTAAAATTAGTTGAATTGAAATTTTACTGTTTTCAATATGTTGATATAAAATGTTATAAAAGTTTATAAGAGAACTTTAGTAAAATTCTTTTTTCCTAAAAAGTACTTAAATTAATTTATCAACACCCGAGCGGCCCCAGCAGGCCGCACAACAATGGAAAATCTGTTGTCTCATTTTTCAGGGCTTGAAGGATTTAACATACATAGTAATAATTATTATTTAGTTACTATTTTATGAATTTAGTATGTGTAATACTTTGATTTTTACCATTATTAGGGAGGGTACCCACTTAGGTTCGCGAACCTCTGCGCTCCGCGAACCTGCAACAGTGCGCCCTAGCAAACATTTTATTTTCACTTTGGTTATAGTGTGTACGTGTGTGAACCAGGTTCACATACATGTTCGCACACATACACACTATGGCGCACTGTTGCAGCACAGCATAAACAATTTTTTTGGTGCAGGTTCGCGGAGCGCGGAGGTTCGCGAACCTAAGTGGGTACCCACCCTAAGGCTTGCATTAAATTGAACAGAATGTGGTTAGGAAACAAAAATTCTGATTGTATTAAAAATGGAACATTTCCTTTGAGTTGTTTTTAAAATAGGCAAATATTTAGAAGATTACCAACAATAATATTTTTTAAATCTATTCAAATCATGTGACTATTGTTTACGTTTATCTTTCTATTGTTAACTTCTGACAACTGGAGTTTTGATAGAAAATAGTTGAGTTCAGAGCTTAGTCCAACCTGTCCGTAACCAGTGGTTGAGGCAGAGAGCTCGCGGGCGGGCGGCCGCCGTGAGAACCACATCCAGTAGCTGTACTCCAGTTTGTGTTCGTGTGGAGGCACTGCAGGTGGTAGTGTCTCGTCTGAATTTCTATCATCATCTTCATTAGTTCCATGATTCTGCGCGGCTCCACCGCCCTGCCCGCCCTCCCCCGACCGTCGTTCAGGCACGTTTAAATTGTAAAACTTGCACATTTTTCTTTCAGTCATGTTATTCTAAGAATTGTACTAACATGTTTCGCTAACGGCCTAACCTAGGACACGTTGCGATTTGAGGTATCAGAAAGTTCACAAAATCGATTACACTGTCTTAATTAGCACTATACAAAATAAATTCGCTATTCTAAATAGGTCGCGGTTTATTATTAACGATAAATAAATCTCAACCAACGTATTCTCTAGTGTAATCCTGTTTATAACCTTTTTCTTTCCGTCATCAAATTCAAGTATTCATTCAATTCAACTCAACTGTCTGTCACGTATAATGGTCTGTGAACTATGTATGAGTCTGTGCTAGTGAAACTGGGTACATTCCAACAGGCTAATCGCTGAGTCATTTGACCGTAGAAAGCAAAAAAAAATTAATATTATCATAGCCTCAAGGTTTTCGTATAAAAGAAATTATTCTTTATTGATTTCGTCATAGAGTTAAAATTCTATCGACGACATTGACTGATGAAGGTGTGAATGAAACAAAATGATCGTCATCTCGTATGTGCCTTACTCCTGGCTTGTGAGCTTTAAAATCCTTCAGTGACTGATAAACAATTTCTTATTTTTAGGGTTCCGTACCCAAAGGGTAAAAACGGGACCCTATTACTAAGACTCCGCTGTCCGTCTGTCTGTCTGTCTGTCACCAGGCTGTATCTCATGAACCGTGATAGCTAGAAAGTTGAAATTTTCACAGATGATGTATTTCTGTTGCCGCTATAACAACAAATATTAAAAACAGAATAAAATTATTATTTAAGAGAGGCTCCCATACAACAAACGTAATTTTTTTGCTGTTTTTGCTCGATATTAATAACGACAACAGGTAGACAGTTGAAATTTTCCCACCTTAAATATTATTTTTATTCTGTTTTTAGTATTTGTTGTTATAACGGCAACAAAAATACATCATCTGTGAAAATTTCAACTGTCTAGCTATCACGGTTCATGAGATACAGCCTGGTGACAGACAGACAGACGAACAGCGGAGTCTTAGTAATAGGGTCCCGTTTTTACCCTTTGGGTACGTAACCCTAAAACTAGCTAATAAAGGTCCAGTTTCACTCACTAGATACTCAGTGACTCAAAAATAAATAAGATTTAACAATCGAACAACATACAAAATAGAACAAATCTCATAAAATCGTTGTTTAAACATGGCAAATTGGCAAACCGATTTTCATTAGTCAAAATATCGACAATCATACTATTTGAAGCCAAACGAAGCAGTCTAGCAGCGTCACTTTTGATAATTGACAGCATATAACACTTAGAATCTGTTCGCGTAACAACACATCAATAGAAAAAGCAAAAACAATATTAATTTCAAGCCATCACACTGTGAGGCCCACACGTGCGTAATTTCCGTCACTTAGGATCTAGCTATATTTGGAACCAATCACTGCAGTACTTACATACAATACAATTCGAGAATTAAATTAGTATGTACATCATCTAGGGTGACCATAAAGTATTTTTTGCGGACATCGCGTATCGTATTGATGTTTACTGAAACTGCAGCGTATCGTCACTGGGGCGTCACTCCCTGTAGGTGTGAGCTTAGCGATAGGTTGGCGGCGGCGGCTACTACGGAGGTAAAAGGCTAGTTTTTTACATTCTCTTTGGTGTCACGCACGACTTGTGATAGGGTTGGCAATTAGCATCAGTACATGTTAACGCAAGGAAATAATAAAACGAAAATTTGATGAAGTTCTTTACTTTACATAATTTTTAAGATACGATGGTTGCTTTACAATTCTACCACTTCTAGTTTTTAATAAATTATCATTCACAATATTATTTGTTTCATTTGTATCACCTACATTCTCCTCGTTCCTACTTAATACTCTTTCCTCATTAGTTACAATCTTATTATCTAAATTATATTTTTTATTATTAAGTCATTAATTCACAATCAGTCTCTTACGTACGATTTAAACCAACCACCCCCATCTCAACGCATTTTACCTTTGCCAGAAGAAAATAAAGCGTGTATACAGTAGTTAAATTTCATATTGCGGGCGGCGCCGACCGGCTGCCGCGGCATGCCGACGGATCCGACCGGCTGCCGCGGTTTCATGCAAATGTGGAATTAACTACCTGTAGAGACGCTTTATTTTCCTCTGGCAAAGGTAAAATGCGTTCCGACTCTGGCCGGTCTGTTTGAATCGTACATAAAGTCATAATCTATCTTCTCATTAAGTCCTTCAATCAACATTTTCCTATTTCTCAATATTACCTTACCATTTTCTTTTTTCACAAAATAAGATCTAGGATTAGAACCTTCCTTAATTACAATTCCACTTTCATGAGGTTTCCTATTGTATTCATCTTGTATTTTAACTACTTGACCTTTATTTAAATCTGACAATTTTCTCGTACCTTTATTGTAATATTTTTCTTGCTCTCTTTGTCTTCTAATCAACATTTCCCTAAATCTATCTTTTACATTATCATCATACGTTTTATTCTTATTTATGTTTGGTAATGTTGGCCCCGGGCAAGAAAGCGGTTATATCAAAAATCAAATTGTTCAGGAGAAATAAAAGAAGCTAATTTGTTTATAATTCAGCGTAGAGTAATCCAAAATAGGTGTTCAATATGTCAAATGAAAGCTAATTTTTTACTGATTCAACACGGTTTTAAGTAATAAACATGGTTTAAATAGTTAATGAAATAATGAAGAAAATGCTTAATACAAATTATACACGATACCATTTTAATTGTAACATCATTAACGACTTTAACGACGTAATTTCCACTATAGGTCTCGAGCGTAACGGCCCATTACCGCCTTTCTCAGGGAAATATAACCAAATCTAAGCTGTTGTTGTTATTTGGAATCGTATCAGTGAAACATATTTTTATGTAACCATCGTAACAGACTGGACTTTATATTGTAATTATTTATACTTTTACTATTTAAGAGAGTATTTTATTTTATTTATCATTTTAATGTATCTTTTATTTGTTTGATTATGCCTTAATTCTGGAAGCATGATTTTATCAAAATAATAATATTAATCATTACGAAACACTTTAAATCGGGAAAATGCATGAAAAGTTTATGTATTTGTGTATAAATTTTTGTTGTTTTTATATAAAATTAAAAAAAGTCTCAATAATCAAGGTAAATGATGTAACTAAACATTCTGCTTACCCAAGATCAAGAAGCTTATACCCCCAATGGAGATTGCACGGCTAGTGTCATATTGAACATAGAAAAAATGTCCTTGCGTGACGTGACGGCTTATTGCTATCTCTTTCTTTAGTGTTACATTACGTGTTCGTTGTTCATCGTTCGTTCATTCGTGAGAAACGAAAACGTATTGTCACGCTAAAGAAAGAGATAGCAATAAGCCGTAACGTCACTCAAGGTAATTTTTTCTATCTTCACTATGACACTAGCCGGTGCAATCTCCATTGGAGGTATAAGCTTCTTGTGCTTACCCCTGTAAGCAGGTCTTATTATGCTGGTTTTAAAGCAACGGTAATGATCGTAATATCGCGGAGACCAACCAACCTTCGAACCTACTGTCCTAGTCTTCCTACAGTGTTAGGTTAGGCATTAATCAATTAAAAATTCAATCAAAACATCAATTATTTTATTGATAAAAAAAAGGGTAATTAAAATTAGGTATTTACTTTAATTGCAATTGAAATTAATTTCAGTTAATATTTAATTAAACTTCTAAACTTAAAAATATAACATACGATGAAATCAATCACAGTTAACTATTTTGATTATTTTATAGAACGATTAAAACTAACAATTAAATAATTGGATTGTTGTTGAAGTAAGTTCCATGAACCTTCCTTAAAATATTAAAACTAAATGATGCATTTAAAAAACCGGAGAAGTGCGAGTTGAACTCGCCAATGTTGGTTCCGTACAAAGTCGATGAGCGATTTCGTACTTTAAATAAAGACTATATTTTTTTATGATTTAATTACAATTTAGGTAGGTTTAGTTTTCAGATATTTCACTGTACTTGTAGTATAAGATGATATTACTTTCCTTTTATAGTTCTAGGTCAACAGAAAGTTCCCTATAAATTTTGATTATCTTAAATGTCAAAGTATGCTTTTTTGCGGCATAAACGGCTGTATCTTTTTTTTTAGATTTTAGAAGTTTTATTTTTTTGACAGCTTCAAGGGACTGTAGATTTAAACCCGGGCCAGACTGTTGCAAACAAGCTTTCCACAGGGGTGACCTTGGTGGGAGGCTTGTGGAGCCCACGGTTGGTGTTTGCGTCCACACTGTTTACAACAAGTTTCCCACCTCAGTGTGTTGTCGACTCGTCGCCGACAAACGGCGTCCCGTCCACAGAGGTTGTGGAAGGTTAAACGAGTTTTGGTTGCAAACAAGTGTTTACATTGTTGAAAACCGGGATCCCTTGTTTTCGCATAATGTTTTTATACCTAATTTGATTTGGCATAACGAATTTGGCATAATCTTTTTTGTCATAATAATACTTTGGCATAATTGTTTTTTGGCATACTATTTATGTTAGCATAATTATCATTTAGACTAATTTGTTTTCGCATAATATTATTAGGCATATTGTCTATTCGCCTAATATTATTTAGACATAAAAATAAAAACAATAAGAATAAATATTTTTACGCACTTATTTATTTTCATGCAAAAGGGGTAGGTAGGTATTGTATTAAAATGCCAAAAAATCATAACACATACGACCTAAATATCGATTCATAAAACACCTACATATTTTTAAAATACCGAAAATCCTTAATGTCGATATCCAATAGACCGAAACTTGAAAGATCGATTATTAAATGACTGATGATAGTTTGAAACCCTGAAAGTTAAAATGCCAATAGTTAAAAATCCCGAAAGTCTGTTTAGGTTTTTATTAGGTGCGACGACGAGCGAGCGTAGCGAGAGAGGAGGAGGTAAGGTTTCATTGCGACCAACAATGCACGAGCCGAGCGAGCGAAGCAAGCGTGCCGCGGCAGCGGCCAGCGAAGTGCCAGAACTGACCTGCTGGCATGTAAACCTCAATTAACCTTCGGTAAAATGTTCTTTCGTGATTTTAAGCGTCGTGATTTTTTTGTTTATAAAAATATGCGTTAATAACATTATGCGTGTTCAAATTTATGCTAAAGAATATTATGCTTTAACATGATTATGCTTAAAGTAGTTATGCTTAACAAAATATGCATAAGCTGTTATGACTAAATAATATTATGCGTAAAAATCATTCGGCGAAATCATATTATGCTATGACATATTATGCCTTAAAATTTTATACAAATACATAGGGAACCTTGAAAACCGCCGGTGGAGACCGATGTGGAGGGCTTGTTTGCAACAGTCTGGCCCGGCTTTCAAGTATGTAGTTTTAATTTCAACTTGATACCTTAACGAGGTAAAGGGTCTTGACAAAAAGACAGACGGGTAACAAAGTGATCCTATAAGGGATACGTTTTTTTTACTTTTTAGGTACGTACGGTGACCTACTAATGAACTTAAAGTAATAAATTAATAGTCATTTAACTACAGGAATTGAAAGTAACAATTAAAGATTATTTTTGTTAACTGTGAGACCAAAATTAATAAATTATTAATTGAGGTAGATGCAATTAACAATTATTATTCAAATGTTAATTGTAGAACGTATGGAAAATTGAGCTTTACTCACTGGACTTAAGGTTTAAAATCATTTGACCACCAGTCATCGCCTATCTGTTAGTCATTTTCCCGAAATAATAATAAGAAAGTAAATTTATTTTACGGATCGAAACCATATTATACGAATTGTTGAGGAGTTTTACGGGAACTTATACGCGTCCAAAGCATCGGAACCGGACTCAACAGAAGCGTCGGACCCTAGAGCAGTACCTGTGGAGCGCTGTGAGGAGAGTGATCTACCTCTGATCACGTCAGACGAAGTGCAGTACGCTCTAGGCAAAATGCAACGTGGGAAAGCATCTGGAGAAGACGGGGTACATGTTGAGATGCTTCAGGCAGGCGGAGAGCCTGTCCTAAATGTTCTTGTAAAACTTTTCAACACCGTTCTTTCCCAGGCGGTTACACCAGGTTCCTGGAAGAAGGCTATGGTCGCGATTCTTCACAAAAAGGGAGACAAGTCAAAATTGACTAATTACCGCCCCATCAGCCTCCTCTCTCAGGTCTATAAACTGTTCGCCAAGGTCCTTTGCCACCGTCTGACTACCACCCTCGACGAATACCAACCTGTCGAACAAGCTGGCTTCCGGAGTAGATACTCGACAATGGACCACATCCATGCAGTCAAGCAGCTGATGGAGAAGTGCAAAGAGTATGAGCGGCCCTTGTGTTTCGCCTTCGTCGACTATGAGAAGGCATTCGACAGTGTCGAACACTGGGCAGTATTCCACTCTCTCCATCGCTGCGGTATTGACAAGCGATATGTGGATATCCTCCGGGAGCTGTACGGGTCCGCGACAATGCAGGTGCGCATGCACATAAACACCAACTCCGTGTCTATAGACCGGGGTGTCCGCCAAGGGGACAATCTCTCGCCCAAACTTTTCACTAACGTTCTTGAAGACATAATGAAGACGTTGGATTGGAGCGAGAGTGGAGTCAACATTAACGGGGAGCGCATGTCGCATCTTAGATTCGCGGATGACCTCATTCTCGTCGCCGAACGCGTCGACGATCTCCAGCATATGCTCGCAGAACTGCATGAAGCTTCCCTGAGGGTCGGTCTTAGGATGAACGTGTCCAAGACCAAGATCATGACGAATCGCTCTACACGAATACCAGATATAACCGTTGGTAATGACACCATACAGGTGGTCAGCGATTACGTCTATCTTGGACATCGTTTGTCCTTTGATCGAGAAGCGCAGGTGAAGGAGATCGAAAGACGCATCGGATTAGGGTGGGCTGCCTTCGGTAAACTCGAGGACGTCTTTAAGTCTAAACTCCCACAGTGCCTTAAGACCAAGGTGTACAACCAATGTGTCTTGCCTATCCTCACCTACGGTGCTGAAACTTGGACGCTCACTAAGCAGAATATGCACAAAATTAAGGTAGCACAAAGAGCAATGGAGCGTTCTATGTTAGGTATCTCTCTTGTTGACCGTATACCAAACGTCGAAATTCGACAAAAAACGAAAGTCGAAGACGTGGGTAGGCGGATAACAAGATTAAGGTGGAGATGGGCGGGACACTTGGCTAGACGGGATGACGGACGGTGGACCAAGGCAGTTACAGAGTGGTGGCCAAGAGGAGCAACAAGGCCAGTGGGCAGACCACCGGCCCGATGGTCAGACGATATCGTCAAGTTGACGGGATCTCACTGGATGAGGCTGGCACAGGACCGTGAGGAATGGCGCTATAGAGAAGAGGCCTATACCCAGCAGTGGGTTGATGTAGGCTGAATATGATGATGATGAAATTTATTTTAAACGAATAATGAGATTTTTTTTGTAGATCACTCACTCCCTATATTAATCTAGAAACCTACTATTGTGTTGTGTTCTGTTGTGTCGTGTCGCTATCTGTCGCGTATCGGTTTCATACATTGAGTATGGTCAGAAACACATTACTACAGTATGTCAAGTCGACACAACACAACACAATAGTGTGTCTCTAGTCATACTAAATGTAGTAAGCGACACGCGACAGATTGCGACACGATACAACACAACACAATAGTTATGTTTCTAGCGTTAACCTCCTTGATGGTGTTTTTGGCGCCATTTTGTCGAGTACGGTTCGGCAGCTATTTTAATTATTTACAAATTGATTCATAGTGGATATTGTGTCTTAAAATTGGTGCAGTTTTGTGGTACAAGTGTCTACGCAACTGAACAATATGTGGGATAATGGAAATAGGCGCGATTTTAGTTGTGTGAAGCCGAGACTTTTATTGTAGTGGTGGCTACCTCGGCTGACTTTACCGAGTAAATTGTCTTGATTATACTTGGTGTCAAATGCTCCAAGCAACATTGGAATGCGATACACCCGCATTATAATGTAAACTGAAACAATCTACAACTGAACTATTCAACACTTGACACTGGCAAAAATTACTTCCAAGTGGAAAGTAGATTGCCAAAACAAAAATAAGAAGAAGATGATTTAATAATCTGTGTTTTTCATCTTACTCTTTGTTGATCTGTCACAGTCACAGAGTACTTTTAAAATCTCAGTCTTTTTGTTTTGGTTCAAGGCGGGAATGTGATTTATAAATGTTATTTTATTCTAGTATTGTTAGCTGAAAAAACATTTAACTTTCTCGTACATATGAATTTATACTTTTAAGTTTCGCTAATATAAGACTACTGACTGTTGTACCAAGCATTAATTTGCTTTATTTGATTTGATGTCATGGCAAAGGCAGAATCTACAGTTTCAGGAATCGAATGCTTGAACATTGATTTCATGAGGTCTTTAGTAAAGCAGTACTCGGAACTAGTATGTATAATAATTAATAATACTATAGAAGTACCTACCTTAATATAAAATTGTATACAATTATCCACTATTTGTGTGTAGTTCTAAATTCCATGTTTGAAGGTTATATTTTGGTTTTGTGCAGGGCCAATGGACAAGTGCTTTGTTTTGGGCGGACGCAGCTGCCGCAGCAGGCAGTGGAAATGGAACAGCCAGTGGTGATGATATTTGGTTGCTTGCCAGTGTGATGTTATCCCGAGGTGAGCTGCACAGGGCTGCTCATGCTGTTACCTCAAGAGGTCTGCACCGGTGTGTACTGTACATATTCCATCCTTCATAAATAAGACCATGGGCGCCGGCAGGGTGGAGCCAGGTGGTGCACTTGCACCTAGGGTTGCCAGATGGCAGGGATTTCTGGGATTGCTCCGGAATTACGTGCCTTGTCCTGTGTCTAGGAATTATACTTTAGTGTCCCGGATTTCAAATACCTACCAGGCCATCACAAGTTTTTGTTTACATTATCTTACGAGTTGGTATGCATGGGTGTAGGAAGGGGGGCGTGTTTATTTTTGTTGTAAATTTAGTAACCGCTCTAGTTAGGTCCGACCATTTTTCTATTGCCAAATCGGCTCTAGCACCGCCCCCCACCCCCCAATTTGCCCTGGAATTGATGCCAGCAAATCTGGCAACCCTACTTACACCCCTTAGGAATCTCAGGATAATTATTACATTGCAATGTTTTTCAATACATCTGTAATGAAAAAATAAAATGTCAAAATGAAAATAATGCAGTTATATCCGTTTTATAAGGAAGTGTATTAAAGAATTGTTTATTCTGTGGGATGGCATTAATCCACATGAAAAACTAAAAGCTGCCTCCCTGGGAATTATTTCTGCCTGCGCCCAGTGGATAATACAGTTAATAAAAGATTTAACGTTTAATATTATTTGTCAACTGCTGTGTTTCAATGATTGTTGCTCGTATAAAATTGAGTTGAGTTCATGATTTCTTAAATTTTATACAAATCTAATATTATCTTGAATTTGTAGTGAGGTTTGCTTCTATAAATCTCTGAGTATTGGCCTAATTAAATTCCATATTGTGTCATCATGTCATAAAACTGATTGCAAAGAATTTAATACATCTCCTCATCCGGACAGACAAAAAGCAGACCCTTGGCGAATTATCAAGGTGTCGGATTATAGTCTGCAAAATTTTAGCGATTAGCGAGGCCCTATTGTATCACAAAAAAGTTGTCAATGTAAAAGATATTGAATCAAAAGGTAAAACATCAACTGGCTGTTTATATTTGCAGTCGACACTTGCTCTGTCTCGGTGTGGCTATGAGAGCATACTTAGCGGCCAGAGAACCCGCTACAGTTATCAACATTATTGAGGAATGCGAGCCAGGGCTGCTTGAGGCAAAGAGCACAGACCAGACACATAATGTAAGGAAAACATTTTTTTTAATTACTCTTAGCTACGGAAGTAAAGTTAAAATTGGCGTACCCACCCCAAATAAAACCTGTTTTTTTATGGCCACTAAACTCCAACATGGCTCTATCATCCCCCCCCCCCCCTAGCTTTGCCCCGCAACTGGAGATCAGATTCCTTGGAAAATATCTCTAGATACGCCCATGTCCATGTGTACAAATTACATAGTAGGAGCAAAAATTTATTCATATTGTGCAGACAGTCCGCACTTAGTTTGACTAATAAAATGATAATCTACAAATGTATACTCAAGCCTATATGGACCTATGGCATAGAACTCTGGGGATCCGCATGTCACTCAAATATAGAGATACTACAAAGATTTAAAAAAAAAACTCTAAAAACGATTAGCGGCGCTACTTGGTTCACAAGAAATACTGAAATACATGAGTACCTACAGTTTCCAACAGTAAAGGAAGAGGTAGAGAGATATACCAGAAGTTACAAACAAAGGCTTCAAAGGCATAAAAACCAACTTGCACTCTCACTGCTGGACAGTGGAACATCTACATGTAGACTCAAGAGGAAACGAATAGCTTCAACATAGTAAATCTCACAAATAATAACCAAATATGAGGTGACACATCACAGGATGTGAATATACCCGAACTACTAAAAAAAAATACATACAATCTGATTAAAGCTAATGGGCTGATCGCAGATGGAAAAGAACGTCAAAAAAAATATATTAGTGAAACAACTTTATGTACCATATTTGTGTGCATCTAGTTGTGAAGTATTATCTAGGACTTCTAGGATATTCTTGATTTTTTCTATATATAGATAGGATTCTTGATTCTTCTGCCTGTGAATTCCGCTGTATCGACATTAAAAAAATCCATAGGTAACCTATGGCTGGGATGAAAAGCATCATTATATTGTGTTATTCTGGTTATATAGGTACTATGGGCAACAGCGTCGCTTAACCAGTTTGCAACAAAATTCGTGTGCGCGCGTATCGCCCGTGCACGAACTCAACGTATGTGACAGCGGGCGCGGCGTGCAAGCGATTATAACCTTAGCAGTGGTTAAGCGACGCTGTTGCCCATGGTACAATGTGTGCAAAATTTCATCCGACTAAGTGTGTGCAAGCTAGTTATAAATGGTAGATGTGGAACATGTACACCTGCCTTGCCCCTTGCCCCTCGAAAACCATACATAGAGGTTAATGAGAACGTTCGTGGCACCCGAGTTCATAAAATGTGCGAACGGAGTAGGTATATTGCGCGCTCCCTTGCACTTATAGGCCTTATGGGCGGGCTCGGACCCATTTCAATGGCTCGCGCAACTGATATCACTGACGCGTTTTATGGCCCCGCGTGCCACGAACGTTCTTATGGACTATAGTTGTTTAGAGCTACATAACATCCACTTATATCCACGCCTTGCGACATCGACGCAATGAAAAGTATGTCTTATGACGCGCCCATGGAGTACATTGGATGCACCCAAGGGGTCAAGTCTGCTAATGTTTTCGTCAAAATCGTAGTTCAATGGTGTTCTAATGGTAATGCTTTTTGACACAGTTCTTTTTTCCCAATCCTAAACCCAAAATCAAGACACAATATGTTTCCGTTTTGGGTTTAAGAAACACAATGAGTTTCAGTTTTGGGTTTAAGAAACAAAAACTGTGTACAAATAACATTAGCAGACTTGACCCACAGATCGGCTTACGTGGCCCACGTGTGCTTATGTAGTTCCCGGTTTATCTCATTGTATGCGGTGCGGTGTAGCGTGCGCTAGCAGGCGTGCTGGTGTGGCAAGCGCGCGCTCTGTGGGCCCTGGAGCGGCGCGAGGCGGGCGCCGCCGCGCTGTGCGCCGCGCTGCGGGCCGATTGCGCCTGTTACGAGGCGCTGGACCTGTTGCTGGACCATCACGCGCTCACTCCAGCACAAGGTATGTTACTTATAGAGGTTTATTTGTAAAACACCAACAACCTCGCAGAAGTAGATTACCAACGTCATAAACAACAACATTTGTTCTACGACTTTTGATAATTAGTTAGATTTTACTTTTATTAAAAAAATATATCATTTAAATTTACTGTTCGTATGTTCATAACTCTACGCGCGGCGCGCGGAGCGCCTGGGGCGTGGGACCCGCTCGCCGCCGCCATCCATAGACGTAAAAAGTGTCGAACAGTACAATAAAAACTTGAAAAATCATTTTTGGTGAATGTATTCAGTTATGATGAAAGTCGTATAACAAACGTTGTTGTTAATGATGTTGGTAATCTACTCCTGTGAGGTTGTTGGTGTTTTACAAATAACCCTGTATACGGCCAGCAAAGAGAATCACTAATTTGATTTAAGTCGCGGATTAACTACCTACTGTGCAATGTGACTTCGACCGCGCAATTTAATAAGTGCTAATATTGTTTGTTTCATAAACTATACTGAGCGTGTTTCTAGACTTTTACGCTGTACATTTACACTAGCTTACAAATAATTGTAATTTTAACAAACATACAGTTTCCATTTCTGGCAACACCACAGGAAAAGAAAGCATTACACTGTGATAAGGGGTCGTAAGGGTGTCGTCCATTAATCACGTGAGACTCGAAAGCGGATAGGGGTTCGGAAAATAATCACGAAATATCACAAGACCCCCTTATAGGGGGTGTAGTGAGATTTCCGTGTATTTTTTTTATTGATAATTAAAAAATACACGTGATATCTCACTACACCCCCTCCCTATTTCTTTAATTTATATAACAAATACACGTTACTCTTTTAGTCTAAAACTTCACCACTTATCACGAGGGGGAAGGGAGGTAAAAAGTTGCTAAAAAAACATCACGAGACTCGTTTGTTTCGGCAATCAATGCAACTGTATTGTACTGTCTTTCAGTAGTGAATAGTTCGGCTCTCCTGCATTCTGCGAGGTAGCGATGGAGCCCGCTGTTTTAAAACTACGCAATGGTAACACCGAATGTTGTTACGTCACAGAGAGTGAGCTAGTGGAGTCCCTCCCGGTGTCCAACCAGCTGAGCGCGGCGGAGGCGGCGCTAGTGAAGGCCGCGTACCGCGAGCGCCTCAACCGGTACTCGCCGCCGCCCGCGCCCGCGCACGCCGAGTGTCCCGTGAGTACACTACACTTGTTACTGATATACACAGAGTGAGCTAGTGAAGGCCGCGTACCGCGAGCGCCTCAACCGGTACTCGCCGCCGCCCGCGCCCGCGCACGCCGAGTGTCCCGTGAGTACACTACACTTGTTACTGATATACACAGAGTGAGCTAGTGAAGGCCGCGTACCGCGAGCGCCTCAACCGGTACTCGCCGCCGCCCGCGCCCGCGCACGCCGAGTGTCCCGTGAGTACACTACACTTGTTACTGATATACACAGAGTGAGCTAGTGAAGGCCGCGTACCGCGAGCGCCTCAACCGGTACTCGCCGCCGCCCGCGCCCGCGCACGCCGAGTGTCCCGTGAGTACACTACACTTGTTACTGATATACACAGAGGTAGCTAGTGAAGGCCGCGTACCGCGAGCGCCTCAACCGGTACTCGCCGCCGCCCGCGCCCGCGCACGCCGAGTGTCCCGTGAGTACACTACACTTGTTACTGATATACACAGAGTGAGCTAGTGAAGGCCGCGTACCGCGAGCGCCTCAACCGGTACTCGCCGCCGCCCGCGCCCGCGCACGCCGAGTGTCCCGTGAGTACACTACACTTGTTACTGATATACACAGAGTGAGCTAGTGAAGGCCGCGTACCGCGAGCGCCTCAACCGGTACTCGCCGCCGCCCGCGCCCGCGCACGCCGAGTGTCCCGTGAGTACACTACACTTGTTACTGATATACACAGAGTGAGCTAGTGAAGGCCGCGTACCGCGAGCGCCTCAACCGGTACTCGCCGCCGCCCGCGCCCGCGCACGCCGAGTGTCCCGTGAGTACACTACACTTGTTACTGATATACACAGAGTGAGCTCGTGAAGGCCGCGTACCGCGAGCGCCTCAACCGGTACTCGCCGCCGCCCGCGCCCGCGCACGCCGAGTGTCCCGTGAGTACACTACACTTGTTACTGATATACACAGAGTGAGCTAGTGAAGGCCGCGTACCGCGAGCGCCTCAACCGGTACTCGCCGCCGCCCGCGCACGCCGAGTGTCACGTGAGTACACTACACTTGTTACTGATATGCACAGAGTGAGCTAGTGAAGGCCGCGTACCGCGAGCGCTTCGACCGGTACTCGCCGCCGCCCGCGCACGCCGAGTGTCACGTGAGTACACTACACTTGTTACTGATATACACAGAGTGAGCTAGTGAAGGCCGCGTATCGCGAGCGCCTCAACCGGTACTGGCTTTAATTTTATCAAGAAATGCGAAGAAATATTTTTTTTTAATAAAAAAATATTTTTTTGCAGCAGCAATGCCGCCATAAAATTTTGTAGAAATAACGCTAGCTGATGAGTTCTACCGATTTGAATTTGGAATTAAATACTACTTCCCGCATTAGTGCGGGAAGCACTTTTTTAATTATGTTTGAAATGAAAAGTACCTACAGTGTTTGGCACGGTTGTAAGTCATTTATTCCATACTCGAACCATAGCCGCCCCTCGCTGAGTTCGGGTGTTTAAATATCTTGTATGGACTTCCTTCCAGATGACAGCGGAAGTGGAAATATGCCGTTCCCGCACGTCAGAGGCGGCGATGTGTCGCGCCCGACGGCTCGCGGCCGGCTGCGAGTGGGCGGCGGCCCTCAAACTGCTGGACTCTGTAGACCCGTGGTGCTGCGGCGAAGTTCGAGCGGCGTGTCTGGTGGAGCTTAGGAAGAGTTCGGAGCTGTTCGCGTTCGCGCACACGCTCGTGGACGCTTACCCTAATAGCTGGATCTCGTGGTACGCGGTTGGGTGCTATTATTATCTAATCGGTAAGTGCGTAAACACGAAAACAATTAAATGTTATTAATCAAACAAATCGGTATTTTGAGGGCAACAAGATCAATGAAATCTTTAAAAAATACACACTATTCTCCTCATATGTCCATTCCACTGAGTTCCGTACACGTCTTGTACTCATTAATCTTTTGAAATTCCAGGTAAAAGCGAATTCGCACGGCGATACCTAAGCAAAGCCAAGAGCCTAGAGCCGGGCGCGGGCTGCGTGTGGCTCGCCTACGGACACAGCTTCGCGAGCGACAACGAGCACGACCAGGCCATGGCCGCATACTTCAAGGTATCACTGTAATGTATGCTATATATAGTCCAAGAGCCTAGAGCCGGGCGCGGGCTGCGTGTGGCTCGCCTACGGACACAGCTTCGCGAGCGACAACGAGCACGACCAGGCCATGGCCGCATACTTCAAGGTATCACTGTAATGTATGCTATATATAGTCCAAGAGCCTAGAGCCGGGCGCGGGCTGCGTGTGGCTCGCCTACGGACACAGCTTCGCGAGCGACAACGAGCACGACCAGGCCATGGCCGCATACTTCAAGGTATCACTGTAATGTATGCTATATATAGTCCAAGAGCCTAGAGCCGGGCGCGGGCTGCGTGTGGCTCGCCTACGGACACAGCTTCGCGAGCGACAACGAGCACGACCAGGCCATGGCCGCATACTTCAAGGTATCACTGTAATGTATGCTATATATAGTCCAAGAGCCTAGAGCCGGGCGCGGGCTGCGTGTGGCTCGCCTACGGACACAGCTTCGCGAGCGACAACGAGCACGACCAGGCCATGGCCGCATACTTCAAGGTATCACTGTAATGTATGCTATATATAGTCCAAGAGCCTAGAGCCGGGCGCGGGCTGCGTGTGGCTCGCCTACGGACACAGCTTCGCGAGCGACAACGAGCACGACCAGGCCATGGCCGCATACTTCAAGGTATCACTGTAATGTATGCTATATATAGTCCAAGAGCCTAGAGCCGGGCGCGGGCTGCGTGTGGCTCGCCTACGGACACAGCTTCGCGAGCGACAACGAGCACGACCAGGCCATGGCCGCATACTTCAAGGTATCACTGTAATGTATGCTATATATAGTCCAAGAGCCTAGAGCCGGGCGCGGGCTGCGTGTGGCTCGCCTACGGACACAGCTTCGCGAGCGACAACGAGCACGACCAGGCCATGGCCGCATACTTCAAGGTATCACTGTAATGTATGCTATATATAGTCCAAGAGCCTAGAGCCGGGCGCGGGCTGCGTGTGGCTCGCCTACGGACACAGCTTCGCGAGCGACAACGAGCACGACCAGGCCATGGCCGCATACTTCAAGGTATCACTGTAATGTATGCTATATATAGTCCAAGAGCCTAGAGCCGGGCGCGGGCTGCGTGTGGCTCGCCTACGGACACAGCTTCGCGAGCGACAACGAGCACGACCAGGCCATGGCCGCATACTTCAAGGTATCACTGTAATGTATGCTATATATAGTCCAAGAGCCTAGAGCCGGGCGCGGGCTGCGTGTGGCTCGCCTACGGACACAGCTTCGCGAGCGACAACGAGCACGACCAGGCCATGGCCGCATACTTCAAGGTATCACTGTAATGTATGCTATATATAGTCCAAGAGCCTAGAGCCGGGCGCGGGCTGCGTGTGGCTCGCCTACGGACACAGCTTCGCGAGCGACAACGAGCACGACCAGGCCATGGCCGCATACTTCAAGGTATCACTGTAATGTATGCTATATATAGTCCAAGAGCCTAGAGCCGGGCGCGGGCTGCGTGTGGCTCGCCTACGGACACAGCTTCGCGAGCGACAACGAGCACGACCAGGCCATGGCCGCATACTTCAAGGTATCACTGTAATGTATGCTATATATAGTCCAAGAGCCTAGAGCCGGGCGCGGGCTGCGTGTGGCTCGCCTACGGACACAGCTTCGCGAGCGACAACGAGCACGACCAGGCCATGGCCGCATACTTCAAGGTATCACTGTAATGTATGCTATATATAGTCCAAGAGCCTAGAGCCGGGCGCGGGCTGCGTGTGGCTCGCCTACGGACACAGCTTCGCGAGCGACAACGAGCACGACCAGGCCATGGCCGCATACTTCAAGGTATCACTGTAATGTATGCTATATATAGTCCAAGAGCCTAGAGCCGGGCGCGGGCTGCGTGTGGCTCGCCTACGGACACAGCTTCGCGAGCGACAACGAGCACGACCAGGCCATGGCCGCATACTTCAAGGTATCACTGTAATGTATGCTATATATAGTCCAAGAGCCTAGAGCCGGGCGCGGGCTGCGTGTGGCTCGCCTACGGACACAGCTTCGCGAGCGACAACGAGCACGACCAGGCCATGGCCGCATACTTCAAGGTATCACTGTAATGTATGCTATATATAGTCCAAGAGCCTAGAGCCGGGCGCGGGCTGCGTGTGGCTCGCCTACGGACACAGCTTCGCGAGCGACAACGAGCACGACCAGGCCATGGCCGCATACTTCAAGGTATCACTGTAATGTATGCTATATATAGTCCAAGAGCCTAGAGCCGGGCGCGGGCTGCGTGTGGCTCGCCTACGGACACAGCTTCGCGAGCGACAACGAGCACGACCAGGCCATGGCCGCATACTTCAAGGTATCACTGTAATGTATGCTATATATAGTCCAAGAGCCTAGAGCCGGGCGCGGGCTGCGTGTGGCTCGCCTACGGACACAGCTTCGCGAGCGACAACGAGCACGACCAGGCCATGGCCGCATACTTCAAGGTATCACTGTAATGTATGCTATATATAGTCCAAGAGCCTAGAGCCGGGCGCGGGCTGCGTGTGGCTCGCCTACGGACACAGCTTCGCGAGCGACAACGAGCACGACCAGGCCATGGCCGCATACTTCAAGGTATCACTGTAATGTATGCTATATATAGTCCAAGAGCCTAGAGCCGGGCGCGGGCTGCGTGTGGCTCGCCTACGGACACAGCTTCGCGAGCGACAACGAGCACGACCAGGCCATGGCCGCATACTTCAAGGTATCACTGTAATGTATGCTATATATAGTCCAAGAGCCTAGAGCCGGGCGCGGGCTGCGTGTGGCTCGCCTACGGACACAGCTTCGCGAGCGACAACGAGCACGACCAGGCCATGGCCGCATACTTCAAGGTATCACTGTAATGCAGGGGTGGCCAACTTATCTAGGGCTGCGATCTACTTAAAATTTCCTGGCCTATTGAGATCGACTTAAAGCATTTCATTTTTGGGGTACTTTTCACTACAAAACCGCCGCACCCGCCTTCCGCACCGTTCAGTTGCTACTTGCTTTGCTACCACAAGCAAAGCTGGTTTTGTTATGTCTCGCGATCGAATGCACTATCTCCAGAGATCGACTGGTCGATCGCGATCGACTTGTTGGCCACCCCTGCTGTAATGTATGCTATATATAGTTCAAGAGCCTCGAGCCGGGCGCGGGCTTTACTTTTTTTGATGTCCTATGTCACTTCAGCACATCGGCTATTTTTAATGTCCCCACTGCTGTGGCACAGGTCTTATACAGTATTGTAAATCTTAACAAAATTATAATAAATAAAAATTTATATTTTGTGCAGGCGAGTCAATTAATGGGCGGATGCCATTTGCCACCGCTGTACGTGGGCGTGGAGTGCTCGCTGCTGAACAACGCCGCCATGTGCGAGCGGTTCCTGGCTCGGGCCGCCGCGCTGCACAGCGACGCTGAGGTTAGTATAATGTGATATGAATATGTGTGTATAACTAGTGCTCGCTGCTGAACAACGCCGCCATGTGCGAGAGGTTCCTGGCTCGGGCCGCCGCGCTGCACAGCGACGCTGAGGTTAGTGTAATGTGAAATGAATATGTGTGTATAACTAGTGCTCGCTGCTGAACAACGCCGCCATGTGCGAGCGGTTCCTGGCTCGGGCCGCCGCGCTGCACAGCGACGCTGAGGTTAGTGTAATGTGATATGAATATGTGTGTATAACTAGTGCTCGCTGCTGAACAACGCCGCCATGTGCGAGAGGTTCCTGGCTCGGGCCGCCGCGCTGCACAGCGACGCTGAGGTTAGTGTAATGTGAAATGAATATGTGTGTATAACTAGTGCTCGCTGCTGAACAACGCCGCCATGTGCGAGCGGTTCCTGGCTCGGGCCGCCGCGCTGCACAGCGACGCTGAGGTTAGTGTAATGTGATATGAATATGTGTGTATAACTAGTGCTCGCTGCTGAACAACGCCGCCATGTGCGAGCGGTTCCTGGCTCGGGCCGCCGCGCTGCACAGCGACGCTGAGGTTAGTGTAATGTGATATGAATATGTGTGTATAACTAGTGCTCGCTGCTGAACAACGCCGCCATGTGCGAGCGGTTCCTGGCTCGGGCCGCCGCGCTGCACAGCGACGCTGAGGTTAGTATAATGTGATATGAATATGTGTGTATAGCTAGTGCTCGCTGCTGAACAACGCCGCCATGTGCGAGCGCACTGAATTTCAAAGTTAGAATCAGACCACCACCTATATGTGAAATCTCCCATTATTTTTTCAAATGTAATGATAATATTTCAGAGCATAAGTGAAAGAATATAATTTTCTAAGGTTTTTGCTCACTACATCGTACCATAATATGGCCGTGCTAGGAACGTATCAGGGAAAAAAAAATTGTGCATGGCTGGATTGGCTGGTGACGAAACGGTTTAGTGGGAAAAGTGTCATACTTTTCAATACAAATAATAGTTTTTGCCTGACACGTTTCTAGCATGGTCATGGTATGGTATGGTACGGGTGTAGTTGGCAAAGACTTTTATCGTTGAAAGTTATCGCGATTTGGCCCCAGATTTAAATTTAAACTCATCACCCGCAGGCGTCGCTAGACAAGCTGGTGGAGCGGTCGGAGGGCAACTGCTGGGAGCGGCTGGTGCCGGTCGCACACGAGCCGCACGTGGCGCACGAGGCCGGCGCCGCCGCCTTCCACGCCGGGGACTACGCCGCCGCGCACGGCCTGTTCCTGCGCGCGCTGGACGCGGCCCGGCAGGGCAGGGACATAGCGCAGGTGGGGAGCCGTAGGCCCGTATTTATAAACCGCTCTCAACATTGAGAGCCATCTTGAGCTTATACTTTAGATGCTGTTCTTATTAATAGATCATACTTAAGTACATGTTTGAGTTCGTGGTATCAACTGAGAGCACTCATATTAATAAACAAAACTCTGCACTTGAGATCGCTCTTGAGATGATGATTGAGAGCGTGTTCGCCAAGTGCTGCAAAACCGTGACTTGAGAGCGTGCGCGCGTGGGATAGTTATTTTATTTTGAACTGCTACGTATGTTTTTGTACCTATGTACGTGGATAAAATTATATAGTTCCAAAATCTAATAAACGGAGTTAATTATCATGATGATATTGATTACGATATTACTTAAATTACGAAATGTATTAGTCATAATAACAATTAAAATATCCCGCCAATTTTTTCCGTTTCTTTAATCATGAAACAAAATAGGCAAAGGCACATTTGCATCATACAGCCACGAAATACATAATTCAGTCTTTTTGAACTGACGTAGTAATATAAAGTGACATTTTATTTATGTGTAAATAAAGTAATATAAATAAATATTTAATTTTACCACTTGTGTAAAATGTTTTGCACAAATTTACGAGAGTACAATTTATAAAACTATTACTTTTTGTAATTTGAGCTAACTATTCTACACAGCTTAAACGAAACGTTAATCATTCAATATTAATTCAAAAGTGTCATTTTACTGTATATAAACCACCGTGAACTTAAGATCCTGCTCTCAAGATTGATCTTAAGAGCTGAGATCGATCTCATTTGATACGCTTTTGATATCTGACTATTAATTAATATCCAACTTAAGATGCTGCTCACATCTTGAGAGCGTATCAGCTGAGATCGATCTTGAGATCGGTATTGAGAGCGGTTTATAAATACGGGCCGTAGTGTTCCAGTGCTTTATATTATAGCACTAGTAATGAGCGTAGCTTATAGTAGGGTTCAAAAACTACGATGCCACGTATCAAATGTATCAGCGCGTATTTAACTTTGTATCCACTTGAGCATGCTCAGGCAAATGAGCGGCTTATTTGCCGTGCACGACAAAAACGGCAAAACAATCTCATTTGTTGCATGGAAGCTTAAATATTTATTTTATTCTGTTTTTAGTATTTGTTGTTCTAATGGAAACAGAAATATTTCATCTGTGAAAATTTCAATTGTTTAGCTATCACGGTTTATGAGATACAGCTTGGTGACGGACAAACAGATAGTGGAGTCTAAGTAATAGGGTCTCGTTTTCACTGAACCTTAAAAAGCTTTCTTTACTTTGTCTTTACTATCTTTTTATTCAAATTGGGCAGTTATTAAAGTCAACAAACAAATCTATTTCTTTCTTATTTTCTTGCAATCTAGCTGAGCAGTCGTTGGGCAGCAACCCTAGACGCCCTAGGTCACACGTCGCGCCGCCTCGGGCGGCCGGGCGAGGCGTGTAGTTGGCACGCGCGGGCGCTTTTTTAAGGCCGGGGACGCTCGTGAGATAGCTATACATGCAGATACAGGCCTTGTGTTAGCGCTAGTTTGATAAAACCATGATCTCGATGAACTTTCTAGTACCAACCAACAAATATTTATGGTATAGTTTCTTTTGCTTCGATAGATTTCAGATGAGGATTCTAATTCTGATAGGTGTCTGTTAAACCGAGTGAATGTAAATTAACCTTTATTTTTTTATGAAACGTGTTATAGAATAGAATAGAATAATTATTTATTTTCAATGAGTGCACATACAATGTTTTTGTACAAGGTTTACATAGGAAAAGTATATAACGTGTGCCTGAACTAGGAAATCTTGTAGTTCGTTATTGGTAAAATAAAACAAGTTTTATTTTGTATGTTAATAATTGAACGTGTTATTTAGCTGAGCAGTCATTGGGCCGCAACCCTAGACGCACTAGGTCACACATCTCGCCGCCTCGGCCGTCCGAGGGAGGCGTGCGGCTGGCACGCGCGGGCGCTGTCGCTGCGGCCGGCTAGAGGCCTTGCGTTAGAACTAGCTTGATATTACCGTGATCTTGATTTTATAGTACTAATAGAGTTTGATTCATGTGTATAGAAACTTTTTTTTAAATCTACCTATATAATGCCCTTTAGAACCCCTTTATAAAAGTTAGGCAGTCATTAAAGTCAACAAACAGAATTATTTCTGTCTTTTGTCTTGCTATCCAGTAGAACTCCTTTATAAAAATCGAGCAGTCAAGCTATTTCTTTTTCCTTGCTATCCAGCTGAGCAGTCGTTGGGCAGCAACCCTAGACGCCCTAGGTCACACGTCGCGCCGGCTCGGGCGGGCGGGCGAGGCGTGCGGCTGGCACGCGCGGGCGCTGTCGCTGCGGCCGGGCGGCGCGCGGGCCGCGGCCACGCACGCGGCGCGCGGCCTCGCGCTGGCACTCGCGGGCCGCGAGCCCGAGGCGGCGGCGGCGCTGCACGCGGCGCTGGCCGCCGACCCCGACCACGTGCTCGCGTCCGCGCTGCTCGACGCCATACTGGACAGGCTGGACCGCGCGCTCACAGGTATCCACCGATATCTGACTATCATCCTGCCTTTCCAAATTTTAGGCTGCGTACGCACCGACAGGCGTTTATTCCCAGTACTTCCTTTTAACAGTTGCTTCAAAAAATAATGGTACTTTTTCTTCGCATTAGTTCCTTTAACTATTTCGAAGAAACTATTGGAAAAAGTACCATTAGTTTCTCTGAAGGAACTGTCAACTCGGAATAAACACCGACAGGTGACTAGACTAGATATATATCTAAGTAAAACGATAGTTCACGAATGTTCGAAACCGGCCGCACTACGCGCTAAAGCTAGGGTTTCCTAGGATAGCGGTGCCGTCATATTACGACCGTAATATAGCGGCGTTGAATGTTGTCTATGTAAACAATGACGGTGTGGTACAGTTCGCCACCGTTTTTTCAGGATAGTAGCGCCGCGACGGTGAAAGAAAATGAGATGAAACTGGTGAAAGCAAAAATATTTTCTGAATTTCTTGTCATCATTACACATTTACAGTAGACAACGATGCAAAAAAATCTCAAATGATCAAAATCAATACATTTGAGTTTTTTTTGCAAAAATTTGAGTTTTTTTGCATCTGTGTCACGAACATGGAATAAATCATCTTCCTCCATACAATTATTTTCCTCTCCTGATGATTGATCATGCTCCAAGTATATAATTGATGCTTAATTAAGATCGTCCATTTTCTTCTCAGATAGGTACGTTTCTGGAAAAAAGACAGCCGTAACGGTATTGTACGGTGTTGTTACTTTCCACGTGACTCCACCATAAAGACGGCCGTCTTTTTACGTCCGTAAAATTACGGCCGCTATGTGACGGCACCGTTTTCTTAGGAAACCCTAGCTTATGCGCCTCAATACATGCAGGCGACTGCCTAGAATGGCCGTAGTAGGTGCGAGCTTACAACCGAAGACCATGAGACCGAGACTTCTATCCTAGCGACCCATCTCCCAATGCGATCATCATGCATCCCAGCAAGTAACCAGATGTGTCTAGGCGCTAATCTAGCCACCTGTCGGTGCGTACGCAGCCTTAGACTGACAAAAACTAGAGGCTCATTTTATGTGGAAAAACATTGCCTTTTTAATAAAGGTTACTTAACAACCCTTAACATCATGACGAACTTGAAAGAATGTCAAAAATGGCATCCCAACCTAGACAAGAGTTTTGCCGAGTCAGTCATGCATGCTACGCCTGCAGGTTTACCTCATGGTGGATAAAAATGGTTGCTCAGGAAAGAAATTTTGTTCGGTGACTAAGGGCAAGAATTGTGGTATTTATTACAGTCATAGAATGAACAATTGTACATACTAAAATCAAAATAAAATATCCGACGTCTTTCTAATCCCATTCTTTATCACAATTTTTCATACACATTTTCTCATACTACTTATTCTCAACTTCTATAACGTATTTGTGCACAGAGGAGGAAATCCCCCAGTTCCCGTTCCCGCGCGTGGAGATCAGCCTGCCCCCCTCGTCGGCCCCCGCGGCCCCCGCGCCCCCCGCCGACCGCACCAACACCTCCGACATGAGCATGAGCTTCGACTGATCGCGCCCCCGCCACGTGAGTACGACCCCACCACATACATAACGGGTGTAACAAGACCTTCAACGAAGCCGATGTCCACGTATTCCGCCCATCATCAGAATCATTTTTGTCTTTTAGACTATACCTAAGAAACCAATAACTACGAAGTTATTGAAGGTCAAAGTCAAAAAATATTTTTCAAAGGAGATGCCCCGGTGTTGCCCCAGTTTTATTATTGAGTCGTTTGTTGTTTGAATAGTTAAAAGGACCTAGAGACTTAACAAAACCATAACGTAAAACACAATAAAATCCGACATTAATATCGCAAAAAATAGAATAATTAAAACTAGTGGCGCTAAGGAATAAGCAATAAAAAGATACTTATTGTTCATTTAATTTCCGTAAACTCAGTTCATTTTCTCACATCGCCACAGATACCTACACTAAACATTGGGTGCATTGCATTCCAGCAGACCAATCATTAAGTCATCTATCACCAGAGTATACGTTTTAACCATGGAAAGTAATTTGTTTTAAAGTTCAATTTTATCCGATCCGAATCGGTTCCACACTCATGCTTAGTGGGAGGTTCGCGCGCAATTCGCGAGTGTGGCTGAAGAGGCCATGATACTTTCACTTATTAATAAATAGTCAAGATATCTATGGGATTTTATTAAAGAAATTCATATCCATACAGCCAAACTCAAGTTTTGTTTTCTTTGTTTTTCATTACAATTAAGCGATAAATACATTAGGCAGACGTGGGTCACGTACGCATGGTCGTCTCCATAATAATATAGGTACAGGATATCTTTCTCGTTTTATTAAAGAAATTCAACCATACAGACAAACTCTAAGAAGTTATGTTTTCTTTGCTTTTCATTACTATTAAACGAGAAGGCTAAGGACACGTGGGTCACTTACGATTGGTCATGTGCTCTATGGGCATAAAAATAAATATTAATTTATCAAAAATACATAATTGCATTGTAATGCAAAATAAAGACAGCAAAAATACCGAGGAGTTGGCTGTATGGATATGGATTCCAGGACATACCTTTAATTATCAATCTTTAAAAATTGTTGTAGGTTCGCGCTAAAACGGAGTGATTTTATTTCTCTTTGGTTCGCGCCTTCGAATTTTCTTGTACTGAGGATTTGGCTGTACGGACATGAATCCCAGGGTGGGTACTCACTTAGGTTCGCGAACCTCCGCGCTCCGCGAACATGCACCGAAAAAATCGTTTATCCTCTGCTGGAACAGGGCGCCCAGGTGTGTACGTGAGCGAACACGTATGCGAACTTGGTTCGCACAGGTACACACTGTAGCCAAAGTAAAAATATTTGTTTTTGCTATGGATCACTGTTCGAGGTTCGCGGAGCGCAGAGGTTCGCGAACCTAAGTGGGTACCCACTCCCAGGACGTCGGTCGTCGGCGGTAAAAATATCGCGTGTTGAAAAAATCGCTCGTGTGAACGATCTCTTATAGTTTATATGAGAAACATAGAAACTCTTTCATCAAGTAAATTGGATGACAATTGACAGCACGACCCGGGCGCCGCGCTGCCACGTGCACCGACGCATTTCAAGCAAACGCGTGTAATAGTACATTACTATACCTACCTATATAATAAAATTAACTATAAATTGCATATATACAGCTTATCTCAACGCGAGTGTAAGAACGTTTTGTATGAGTGGCTTTTTAGCCTAAAATATGAAGATATCGAGTCTCTTGTAAACAACTCCGAATGACATTCAACACACACACACACACACACACACACACACACACACACACACACACACACACACACACACACACACACACACACACACACACACACACACACACACACTGCACTAACACTAATTTTCATTTGCACTCTATAAGAATGTTTGTTTCACATAATAGTAACCTTTTAGATTCAGTAAATTTATTTTGTGTTTAACTGTTACATTTCTTTAAGTTCGAGGCGGGCGCTAATAGCTGCGACACAGTCTATGACTAATGTGGTTATTAACGTTTTATCTGATTTTGTTAAAATTTTTAGACACAAATAAATTATTTTTGATTTGATTTGATTTTTTACTGCCGCGGTCAATAATGACTGCGTTGCTGGCAGCGATGATGATGGCCGAGAGCGGAGCTTAGCGCAGGTCCAGGCCGACACAGCGCGGTCAGCATTGCAGCCCTTGATGGACAAGCTAGAATAAAGGCCGAGACCGGAGGTCGAGGCCTTTATAGCGCGGACAGCAAATGTTGCAATGATGACCAAGCTTGAAGGCGGAGAGCGTAGTTAAGCTTAGCTCGTGGCCAGCAGTGCAGTCATTGTGGACCAAGGCTTGTATAGTACTTTACTCAAAAAATGCGAATACTGCCTACTATACCTACTATAGTAGGTACTTATAACCTAATTTCGATAAAATACAAAAATGCAAATAACTCAGAAACGGTGCGTCGGAGCCAAAAAATAAGGTTTTGTTTTGATCCCCTTTGTAACCGCGGAAGTAGATAAGGGGTATTGAATGAAAGGTCAAAAAACGGTCAAGTGCGAGTTTTCTATATTTTTTTCCATACTCATTTTATATAAAAGTACAAAAACATCATCTAGGTACAACAATACAACACCCGCGCAAATATAGAATGGGATTCAAAATGGCGGCTCACCGCGCTTGCCACAACGAGTGTGACTGAGAGAGCGATAGTGAATATTAACGAATCCATTTCTAATCCTATTCTTTATCTGCGCGGGTTGTACAGTGTATTTTTCACCTATGTTTGAAAGAAAACTCGACAATAATGGATTCTCAAAGGAAATTGCTGGTGGCTTAAACTCGACAATAATGAAATCCCATCTAACTTTGTTGCGTCACCATCGGAGGACACCGGCAAGCTCGACTTTGTTCAAAAAAGGTTGTCAAAATAATGACCATATTGCAAGCTTTTTTGAGTAAAATCGCTTTTCCATAAACGCTCTCATCCAACGCCATATTATAGCGCGGGCCGCGCCACCGCACGCGCAGCGCCAATGAGTCTCCGTAAACAAGCACTAATGCAAACTGAAAAAATAATATTAAAGACTTGGCTGTATGGAATTATGGACATGGATTTCTTTGCCTTCCCTTATAATGTGAAAATATGGAAACAAATAATAAACGTTAGCTCTATTATCACTACTTTTTATTCTGTGCTGTTGTATTTAATGTTTTATTTAATTTCTTTTATAATAAAACAATGCTAATTACATTTTATTTAGGCATAGTACCAGTCAAAAATTGTTTTACATTTAGAAAAACAATTACAAAACCATTTAGTTGTTTTCCGAAGTATTTTCTGAAAAAAATGTAAGTAAATAGTATTATCATGATAAAATATTTTGATAGAAAAGCGTTTTAACTTAAAAAATCCCACTTTTCAAAGCAGAAAATAATTATTAGTCTGATTCTAGAGTAAAATTCCTACCCAGACATAGATTATGAGTCTATAGACTGTTAATTTTTGTGAATAGTGGGGCAAACGGTATAGGGCCGATGGGACATGTCCTTTTTTATTTTTTTATTTTATTCGTTATTTTCTACTTTTTGTCCAATGAAACATTATCAAAATGTTAAGTATTTCGTAACAAACAATGGCTTCAAAAAGTCGTCACTCGATCTCTCATGAGCACGCACATATACGCTGCCTTTCAACTCGGCTGTATGCAGCCGTGTAGCATACACTCGCAGGTGCAGTCTTTTGTACGCGTTATATTGCGTGGTAAAGTATGCAATGCTTTTTCAACACCAATAATCAACATAGTTTCCCAGCAATAATTTTGAACAGAAATGGTCCTGATGATGGGCAGAATACGTAGACCTCGGCTTCGTTCAAGATCTTGTTACACCCGGTATTTCATGCAATCAACATACAAGCATCAACATAATTTTTTTGATTAGAGAAAAATAAGTTTTGTTCATCTCACGTTTACTTTACTTTCAATTACTCAACTCACGTTCCTTTATACTATATTTTAATATTACATGCCCCTTGAAATAACATTTTTTTTACCGCTATCGCTACGTTAAGCTGGATCCACACTTGTATCATTTTGGCGTGTCAGATCACCGTATCTTTATCATACATACCGCTAGTTTGATTGGGCGTGCGTTGGAGTAATATCACAGAACAGAAGTAGTACCGTACAGAAAGGACACTCCGCCCCGCCCCAGAATCAATTACCTCTCCCCTCACCGCGAGTTTTAGTCGTGTTTGTCAACTGTCAACGTATTTTAATATTTAAATTCAAAGCAATGCGTCGTAACTTTATTTATCAATAAGTTCGAATTATGAATTGAACGCCGCTTATACAGTACTAACTGCACGGTAGCCCTAGACTTAAGGCTCCGTTATGCGAAATCATTTGTCTCTGTCTTTTTCCTTACGTGTAAAGAGTACGGAAAATAACCTCACTTTTGCACTTTTTCGATGATTTTCGTTGTTTTTTCATGATAATCTTTAGCATAATTATCTTTATTGAAAAAAGTTATTGGAGCAACTGCACAGTACGTTAAAGTGTATTTTGATGTAGAATTCAATACGTTTCCGCTATTATTTACGCTAAACTTATGGCCCGCGACAAGCGCTTTTGATGATATTCTGTTATTTTTACAATCAGCTGTGAGGTTTATACGCAATTTAATACTTGTAGCAACTAGATAATCTCTTTAGCTTGTCGTATGTTTTTTTTTTGTGGCTACAACTTTACGTTTTCTATATAAAAATATGGCCCGCGCAAACCATGTTTTCCTATTATGGCCCCTTAAACACACAGTTGCGCGTGTACAAAAACGTCATCTGACGTCATCTGTTTATAATGGCGCTGTTGTATGGAGTGTCCACGGTGTGGTAATATAAAGAAACGACGAATGATAAAGGTACAGTGATCTGACACGCCAAAATAATACAAGTCTATACAAAGCTTTAATTTGCAGGATCGCGGCGACCGGCCGGCCCGCACCGCGCGCGCCATACACCAGTACATCGAACGCAACTACCCGCTACACTAAACACACCACTAAACGTCAAGTTAGGCAGTTGATGTGAAAACAGCTTTTATTACGCAGGGTATAAAGACTGTCATAAGGTCAACAAGTATAGTTTGATGTGGCATTGTCTTTATTCCGTTATTACCTTCTTTTCTTTCTTCTTTCTACTTGTATCCGTTTACAGGTTTGTTTTATCGGATACATTTTTATTCGGCGATGGCGTATGTAGTTGTACGAACGTGTTCACATACCACACAACACAGTTGAGTATATCGGATAGATACAGTAAACACACGACACGAACGGTCACGGTAAAACGGTCTTGTAAATGCGGTGTGAACATCACATCCAGTAGCGCAAGGGATCCGTAAAAAATGGTCCTGTAAATACGGATCCGCTCCGTGAACGCACGGTAAGAGCGCTTTCACATAAAGGCGTTTTAGACGTGCGTCTGTCATATCTATATATATGACAGGCGCGCTGCTAACACGCGACAAACGACGTACGCTTACGGCGCTACAACGCTTATATGTGAAAGGGTTCTAAATATCAAAGCTAACCTATCGATATCTATTTGTTTATAGCCAATCAAATTCCGTGACAATTTCTGCACTGTCGACTTTTGGTGGACTTTTGGGGACTCTTTATTGATTAAGTTTGATTAAGTTACGCTATTATCGGTATCATCACAGTTTTAAAGCTCTAGCCTACCGAAAGAATTCGGCATAAATATTGGCAATCAAGGCTGCGGTCCCCATGGCGATTACGTCGATTACGGCGTTTACAACGCTCACACGAGGTCCGCATTCGATATCGCGCTCAAATCGATAAAATCGACAAATGACAGTTGGCGAATGCGAGCCGCTCGTAAGCGCGCTAACGTTTTATTTTAACCTCAAATACAAGATGGAATAATTGCTAGATACTATTTTTGCTCTCTAAAGGGATGATAATGATGAAGAACGTTTGATTATTGAGTCGTGTGCACCCAACATCTTTTTTTTTTCAACTTTTTACATCAACCACCTTTTTGGATAAGCTCCAAATTAGTATTAACAAAATATTAACCAATATAATGCTCTATCCTTTTGTTGTGAAGTGAGGAAAAGATCCTTCTATAACGAACTCTCTCATTTTTTGATTTTTTGACGAAATAAAATTCTGACACCTGTTTCGTTTGACAGTCACTTATAACTTTTGACAGAACGTTCACAGTGATTACGCTCCGAGGCATGGTCGCTGTAAGCCCAAGATGGCGCTGGTAATGACGTCATGAGTGACGTCACGCTAGATATTGTAAACGCGCTAACGTGCATGCGGACCGGCTGTTATCGCGATAATATCGATATTATCGCCATGGGGACCGCAGCCCAATACTGCAGGTATACAACGTTTGTCTAGTCACACTATGCATAAGTTTGACTTGTAAAACAACTTATTTGAAGAATTGTAATATTACATACGGTTATTTTATTATCAAGTATTGCAAACTAAATCGGCTGTAACTATGTATTACTGCGGCGAAAAACGAACCGCGCACCGGGACGGTTAGCGGTCGTACGATGCTGTGTATAGTCTCGTCGGATCACTTTACAGGGCTTAGGGGCGGTCACACTCCGCGCTTAAACTTTTATACAGGGTAGGTTTTTAAAACGGTACATTAAGGGCAGGTACCCTGCCGTCATAAGAAGAAAAGACGTATCCAACATTTTTTTCAAAATTGAGTTACATGCATATTCGCAATCAGTAAAAAAGACGCATTTACTAGTATTTTTTTCATTTCATAATTGTGACAGCAACCCACAAATTCTCGCTCATAAAAAGACGTATCTGCTTCAAAACACAATGCTTAGAAAGTAGAAAGGATGCTTCTGCGTAGAAAAGATAAAGGATTTCTCTTTACATTCTAGTATAATAAAAAAATTGGTAGGTGCACGTGGCAGTAGCGTCTTTTCTACTACGTATTCTTAGTTGTGTGGGGTAAAAGAGGAGGTCAGAAACGTTTTTGACAATTATTTTTATATTGCATTAATATAAAGTCTGATTCTTATAAGTATTTTGTTTTACTTTATAGTTAAATTAATTTTCTCAAAATATGTTTTGACTATAATCTGTTTGTGTACCAAAATCAAATAAACAAAAGGCCGATTATGAGTTTTTGGCGATTTCTGCCATTTCTAGTACTCATACCTTAAATGGTCCCATAGAGTCTTTTGTTCCGTACACGAAATAGGATCGATTGGCATAAAAAAATTTTTTTGGTATTTTAGCATTTTTTTTGCAATCGGTAATATTTTTCCAAAATCTGTGAATGCAGTTCAAAATATCTTAAAAAGTTACGGATGGTCTCCTAGGAACGTTTTCCTGCGACTATAACGGTTAAGGTACCTGCCCTTAATGTACCGTCTCAAAAATCCACCCTGTATACGCCTATTGCTCGCGGCTGACTCTGTCGAGCCAGCGCATGAAGGATGTCATGTATCGGTTGAGACGGAGCTACGCGACAGAAAGAGAAGCGCTTGGGAGGCGTCTATAGTAATAATTTGAAATTGTACTTTATTGCCGTGCAGCGAGTAGCTTTTTTTAACAGACTTCAAAAAAAAGGAGGAGATTATCAATTCGACTGAACTTTTTAATTGATTTGTTGATTAATCGATTCGCGCGGATGGGCGTCTGTACGTTTATAGGCTTAACTCTGCCACTATTTTAACTTAATTTTCCTAGTCACAGATCCTAAAGTTACATTTTTATTCATTATAATACTAACAACCATATTAGGTCCGTGTTTTTAAAAATAAAATGTTTTCAACTAACTTTTTAGTTACACCTGTATGCAGCTTATGCTTATAAAGTTTTATTAAAATCGGTTCATTAAAAAAACTTGCGGTCGATTTTTATTGGACCGAGTTCCCCCGAACTGCTGCCACGACCATTGATGATTTTCTCATATCTTTGTGCGGTAAAAATTAGCTTGGATTTTCTACTATTTATTACCCATGTTTTGAAAATTTTTACCTGTAAGAGATCCTAACACGACCACGTAGACTTCAGTGTTATTCTTGCATATCAAAGCGGCATATAATAGCTTAAAATATTTACTATTTTTTACATTTATTTAGGAATTTCCTACTATAAGGATCACAGAGATACGAAGGTTGTGCTGGAAAGAATCACTCTGTAACACGACCAAGCTTAAACTACACACATCAACTTTGTCTAGGGATACAGGTGTTATTTTCATACAAACGAGGTAACTTTGAAGCCTTGGTTTCCTGCCAGGGATGTACCGTGCTGTAATCTGATGATGGCCATCCAAGAACTGAATAGAGTAGATTCAGATCGCTATACACACCCAACTGATCTAATCAGCATTCTAAAAGATTAATGGTTTAGAGTTCTCAGTTTGAGGATTTCCATACATTTTCATGCTATTTTCGCGGTTTTTTTAAACATTTATATTACGTTTTTAGAATGCTGGTCAGATTAGTTGGGTGTGTATAGCAATCTGAATCTCCTCCATTCACTCCCTGAATAGCCGTCATCAGATCCCAGCACAGTACATCCCTGGCAGAAAACCAAGTCTTCAAAGTTACCTCGTTTGTATGAAAATTACACCTGGTATCCCTAGACAAAGTTGATGTGTGTATTATCAATTCAGGGATTTCAAAACAGTATAAAGTAGCTTAGAATATTTACTATTTTTACACCCATTTTGGAATTTCGTACTACCAAGATCATAGAACACGATGAAACACATGAAGCGCTCATGGCGGAACTTGACAGACTGATCATACTCGATCACGTTTGTTAAGCAACGCTCGGTCCGGTCAGGTGTCGGATGGGTGACCGTCAAAGTGGCATTACAACTGAGCGCTTCCGTGCTTCGGAGGGCACGTTAAACCGTCGGTCCCGGCTGTTGTCATCTGATAACAGTCGTTAAGCCAAGTTAGAGGCCTTTCAGGCGGCTTGATAAACTCTAACACCAGAGGTGGCCACTAATCCTCATTCGATAAGAAGAAGATAGAACACGATACGAAAGTGATTCTTTCCAGCACGGCCTTCGTATCTCTAAAATGCAAGTGTAAAAAATAGTAAATATTCTAAGCTACTTTAAACCGATTTATTTGATTTGAAACATGAATTAATAATAGTTTAAGCTTGGTCGTGCTACGGAGTGAGTCTTTCCACCACGACCTTCGTATCTCCGATCCTTATACCGGTCACTCACATTCGCGCAAATACTCGAACCCACAAGTGTAGGACGGACATTCGCAAATGATTTTCCATACGTGATTGAAAATATTCGTACAATGTACGAGCCTTTGCGCGCATGTGAGTGACCGGAGTTATAGTAGGAAAATCCTAAATAGGTGCAAAAAATAGTAAATATTCTAAGCTATTTTATGCAGTTTTGAAATGCAAGAATAACACGCAGCGGAAGTCTACGTGGTCGTGTTAGGGAGCATTTTTTCCAGCACGACTAGTGTATTAGATCAAGTAGGTAAAAATTTCCAAAACGGGAGTAATAAATAGAAAATCCAAGCTTTTTTTTTACCGCTTAAAGATATGAGAAAAATCTTTAATGGTCGTGGCAGGAAGAACACCAATCCGTCGAGACTGCACAAAGGTTGTTCTCACTAGTTCTACTGGGCTGGTCTACTGTGGAACTTATGACTTGTTCTACGGTAGAATTGTCCAGTAGAACTAGTGGGAACAAAACGCACAAAGCATCGTACGAACTACGACCGGCCGCTAGCCGTCGCGCGGTGCGCAAAGTCGTGGCGTTCCATAACTTTAATATGTACCTACTTTAAGTTAAAATACATATTATATGATAAAATCATTAAAAAATCTATTATTTTCACTCCTATTGTTAATTGCAACTATAAAAAGTGAAGGATGCAAGGGGAAGAGCGTATTATAAAAAAAATAGTTTTAATTATATTTTTTTTATTTTTCCAATAACATTTGACAATATATTATTTAAAATCAAACAAGCATTTTGTGATTAAAATCAACATTTCATATCATATTTATGAAATACTAAAATTCTATAAAAATCACCATGATTATACATCTTAAAAGCCCTTTAAAACTTTAAAAATTATCGCAATGGACAGCCTACGGGCTATACTAAGAGGCACTGTAAAATCGATTAAAAACGCCTATTCTATGAGGCTTCTAAAATCACTTCAAAGAACTACGCGGAAGGCGTATGACAATTATACAAAATAAAATAGCAATATGCATGCATATTGACTTCAATAATCTACAATAGTAGCTAAACATTTCAAAAGATCTAATTGTATTTTTGCTCTATACAAAATCAACTTAAGCGTACTGAATTTAGGCCTAAATTCGTACAAAAAAAACAAAATATACTCTGCTAAATAATAACGTCAAGTCGTTGCATTGTTACAACCAATTATTAAATTTAAAAAATAGATATTTAGATAGCAAAATAAATCAACATATCCAAACGAATTTTCGAATTTAAACAATATAACGACGAGAACTAAATATGCCGACACCGTCAATATTCGTAGGGCTAATGAAAAATATTAAGTCCCTTTTAAGAGTCGCAAAAAAACTTTTACACTTATTAAGTTAGCTAGCTCCAAGTCATGTTAAAATTTAGTTCACTTTTATCTACAAAACAAGTTAGTAATTTTCAAACTATTCTATCAAGTTTCAGCTTTCAAGAAGTAAACGCAAAGAAAAATGATTATGGTTAAGAGCCCGTACACATTTTGTCGACTGCCGGTCTCTCGCTCGCACATTTCATGTTTTCTTAAGATTTCTTAAATCTTGAGTGCGTAATTGAAAAATGTGTCTGCCACTTTCCGCAATATAAGATTATGGACATTTAAAAATATATTTAAGTTTTTTGTTGTTAAAGTACAAAAAGTTGTCGTTTCTAACAGTTATTTGAACTGGCAAAAACGATAACTTTTTGTACTTCAGCAACTCTAAACTGAAATATGTTTAAATGTCCGTAATCTTATGTTGCGGAAACTGGCCGAGACATTTTCAATTACGCGCTCGGATTTAAGAAATCTTGTGAAACATGAAATGTGCGAGCGAGAGAGCGGCCGTCAGCGGAAAAATGAGTACGGACTCTTAATTTAGTTACACACAAGTTAGAAAGCGTCAATTCGTAATGAAATCGTTCCGAGTCGTGGTGTCGGCAGGTCGGAGACGTGAGCTACGGCGAAGCGCCCAACTTAATAGCGGATCGCGCGAGTCCGTTAGTGGTGTGTAGGGGGCCACGTGTCGTCGGGCACTTCGCCCTCGCTGGCGCTGGTGCCGCACGCGCCCGACGCGCCCGACGTCGGCGGCGACGGGGTGCCTGCCGACAAACGTCACATACAAATACACTGCAAGGCAAATACTTTAACGATTCTCAAAGTTAAAGCCATCTTTAAAGCCACATACAGACGGAATCCCGATTCGGAATTCCGAACGGAATTTCGACAATGTATGAAGATTCCGTACGGAAAACGGTACGTGTGTGGCAGGCCCATAGATTTTATATGCAGTTGCTGCGTTCGGAATCACGTATGTACGGAATTCCGTAACGGGATTCCGTCTGTGCTAGCCAGCCTTATTCGAAAAAGTTGACAAACTTTATGAAACTAATAGCTTTCTCAAAGTTAAGGAGACTTTACACAAAGATTTTAGCTAAGAAAAGTCTTTGAACAAAATAAAGATACAGTAGGCAAACAAAACTACGTTTAAAAATAACTTGTCGAAACCAACTACAGAGCTCTCCACATCTTCCAATCTGACCTATTAGATTTTGTAAATTTTGGACAATAAACTCTAAAGAAAACAATATTGAACTTTAAAGACGTGCTGTCTGACTGTTCAGGTAACCTCAAATCTGAAGGTGTGGATAAGCGCTCTTATGTACTAGCGGTCAACCGCGGGGCGGCCAACCGCGCAACTCTATTTTAATATGAATTTCATGGCGGTTACTTAACCGCATGTGTTTATAAAAATTACTATTATTATTACTATAAAATTTAATTTAAATATATGTATGTTAGTCTAAGGTATATATTGTATGGGCTTAGTCGCCTAATCAGCTAGCTGCTCCCGCGATCAACCCACAGTGCGTAAGAAAGCTAAGGACCCGTTCCATAGTGCCGTTAAACATCTTCTAAACTCAATTTAAAAATCTTGGATTGAAGGGATTAGGATAAACAAACTAAAGTGACAGTTTTAAACTAGAGAACACGCAGGTTTTACGCTAATTCGAAAGGATTGTTATACCACCGGACCGAAAAACATTTACCAGCTCTTCCCAAATGGTTGAAGTTAAAAAGAAGTAATTACCTTCGCTAGGAAGAGTGTAGGAGCTAGCGTACATAGCGTGGTCGGGCGGGGAGAGTCGCGAGCCATGAGCGGAAGCGGGCGCGGGCGCGGAGGCGGACGCGACGCGCGGCCACAGCGCCACGGGCGACGACTTTGAGTTGCGCATCAACGGCTTGTGGTCTTCGCTCGCGTGCACGCACATCCAGCACGAACGGCAGAAATATCTGGAAACAAAGATTTTAACTTAGTACTCTTTTCTAGCCCTCATTGATTAAATTGTGCTTAAGCAATAGGCTATTCGACTAATTTTGGAAAACCATTTTAAATTATTCCTTAATACGTAATTAGCGCACCACATTGATATTTCAGGAAAAATCAATGTATTTCATAAAAAAAACAGTGTTAAAGTTTAAAATTTTAAAACCGCGCCAAAAACGCTATGGCGCTGGACACGTGACTTGTTGACGTCACTAGCCTGTAAACATTGTAATATCCTTAGCCATTTGACAGCCGTCAATCGCGGCTCCTTAGTCTATGGTCGTGTCAAACGCCTGAAGTCATATTTATTTACAGGCAAGTGACGTCAGTCATCTTAGAGCGTTTTCGCCACAGAAAAAATTGTTTAAAAAAACAAAAAACCGACTTCAAAAAACCTACCTCTAAAAAGCAAGAAATAATATTCGTAATAATAAAAACACGTCTATTGAAGTCGGGTGGAGCTGGAGTACAAATTCTTTTTTTTTTATTCTAAAAGCCCCACCCGACTTCAATAGACGTGTTTTTATTATTACGAATATTATTTCTTGCTTTTTAGAGGTAGGTTTTTTGAAGTCTGTTTTTTGTTTTTTTTTTTTTAAATATTTTTTTATTTTTAGTGTAGGTACCTTTTGTATTAGGTAGTGTAGGTATATTATTTAGGTAGAAAAATTGGCTCAGCCAAACGTGAGTTAATCGCGGAGAAACATACATGCGGGTCAAACTACGAACCTCCTTTTTTAAGTCGGTTAAAGAACTACACTTAAGATATCCCTTTTCAAACAAAAAAATATTATCTTATTCAGTTCATAAACAAAGAAGATATACGACTGATCATCGAGGTAGTTCACACAAAAATCATACTATTTTCGTGCTTTTTTCAAGATTACTTGAAAAGTACTGAACCGATTTCAAAATTTTAAAAAATGGGACCAACTTGGGTGTTTACCTAATGTAATAACGTTTGAATCATTTCAATCGGTTCAGCCGTCTTCGTGTAATCGGTGTACAATGTACATACAAAAAACAAAAAAAAAACGGGTCGAATTGAGTACCTCCCTCCTTTTGAAGTCGGTAAAAAAATCAAAAATTATAGCATTTTTCTAGGTAAAATTAATCAATTAATAGACTTAATTTAGTCTATATAATAGTTAAATATGTTTTTTTAATGAGATGTAAACATGCTACAAAACACAATAAGTTGAAAGTGATAGTGTTACCTGAAGCACATGGGCTCGCGGCAGAAATAAGGTCCTTGCTGCAAGTTGCACACAGAGCACATCGAGTCTTCCAAATATGGATCCACTTGGACCTATAACCAAAAATAATAGGTGCTATACCATCTACAAAATATTTTATTGAACCAATTTGATAACGAAAGGGAAATATTTAGAACTGCCTCTAGCCTGACTACCTGAAACACGACATGAATGTCGCGTGATATAGCGTTTTATTAACACTACTGTCAAAAATGGATTTTGATTTCGATAGTTAAGTGATAAATCGCTCGCGTTTCGGTGGTCATGTTAGGGGCTGAAAAACATTTGTCACACGATAACTATAGGATAAAGTATGGTTAATTAAATCTCTAAATAAGCACAAAAAAAATCCACGATTTAAAACAACGCATCAAACTATAGTCTGAAGGGAGACTATTCAGGACTTTATAAGTATAGTTGTTCTGTCAAGTCCGTTTGGCTATGAATGTTATTAGGCGTGCACATGCACATTGTTTTAGTGCACGCTCTCGTATTACGCACACTAAAACAATGTGCAAGCTTAACAACATTCATAGCCCAACGGACTTCGTGAAATAGAACAATTAAGGTGCGGGCAAATTTGTCTGACGCCACGTGTTAATACGCCGTATTTATATAGACGTGTTATAACACGTAATTTAGTAAATGTATGCATACATTTACTAGGAAAACCGATGCTATCTGACGGCGTGTTAACACGTGGCGTCAGACAAATGTTCCCGCACCTTTACCATAGTACAAATAAGGTAGATAATAGCGTACCTTCTTGGTGAATTTGTCGGTGCTGATCTCGACGTAGCCGGCGGAGACGGCGCGCACGTAGGAGTGCACGTTGTTGAAGGTGACGCGGCCCGACCCGATCGGGTACTTGTTCTTGTCCGTGTCGATGCCTGCCGGATTACTCATTAATGCACACACACTATTTCCTACATTATTTGGGGATTTAAATCTCAAAGTTAAAACAATTCCATGATGTGATACACATTTTCCATGCTCGCTATACTTGATTAGCAAAGTAAGTAATGAGAAATAGTATAAGTAGGCAAGTTTTGATAAACATTTTTAATTATTTTTTAAATAATATTTGTCATTCATAGAAATTCTCTATAATGGTGAAGGCAACTGTCAAAATGGCGCTGCGTACGCTTGTTCCACGAGAGCTATGAAAACAAAGGACTTTTACTTTAAAAAATCGTTTTCTTAGCTTTAAAATGATTAAATTCTATGTAATAGGCTTTAAAAATGTTGGCACTTACAAATTTCCAAAAAATCTGGATATAGAAAAAATTGATAAATTCTGTAAGAACAAAAACATCTTAATTTGGCTTTCAATTCCGGGATTTGCATTGTAGAATAGTCTTTTATATCCATTTTGGGTCAATGGGTCTTTTTCTGTAAAAAATACCACAAAATAAATACCTATTTTCCCATACATTTTGTTCTGAACGTCTACTGTCTTAGGAACAAGCGTACGCAGCGACATCTACAATTAGCTTTGCGTTGCCAACCACTTTAAATCACTATGTTATCTACGAATAGTGTTGTTTTAGCTTGTTTACTAGTCGATCATAAGTGTCGACCCACATCTGTCACATTACGGAATTTCATTTTTGTAAAAGTGCTATCGTACACAAAAGCACGGCATTTTTATCGCTCTATGAGCGACAGCGAAAATAAGAAATGTGATTCCGTGCTGACAGATAACGGTTAGTCTTCGTTCGTACCTGTGTATATGACGCCGGAGAACAGATCGTTCATGATGTGGGCCAGCGCCGAGGCGCTCAGCATCCCGTGCAGCGCGCCCACAAACACGGTCCGCGAGGGCTCGAGGCGCGCCGAGCCGCCCGCCACCCAGCTGCAGTCGGCCACGGCCCACGGGATCACCTGCACCTGCCACATCACACACACTCACAAGAGAACTTGCGCGGACACTTACATTACAGATAAGTCTATTTAAAACAAAACTTCGAGAGGTAGATTAATCTTAAAAGTATAAAAGAAAACTGTGATCTTTAAATATCTGATTTATGAGAATATCAATGAATAGACGCTTCAATGTTATGAATAAACAAATGTAGTATTTTACATAATGTAAAACAGTTTGAATATTTTGCATTTCGTTTAATTGGATAAGTACCCAAGTCTATAGATAGACCTGTTAAATGAGTTCTCGCCTGCGGAGCACAGGGGGAGAAATAATATGTTTATTAGAACAGTTGAACACTAAAACGAATTATAGTACAAATTTAAAAAAAATAAAACCAAAATGTATTGGAAAAAAAATAGATATTTACGAAAATTCACTTACAACATACAAAAGTTGATAGCAAACAAAATGACAAGTCTACGTCTACACTAGCCCCAAGTTGGCAGTAGTGCGTCGACTGGTGGACGATTTGTGAATCGGCCAAATATCCTGCCATTTCCAAGCAAGTTGGGGCAAAGTGTACAATGGGCAACAGCGTCGCTTAACCAGCTAGCAACTAAATTCGTGTGCGCGCGTATCGCCCCTGCATGAACTAAACGTATGTTGTGACGGCGCGGTGTGCAAGCGATTTTAACACCTCAAGGTTCATTTCTAAATTGAGTGGTGTGTACTGTCTTGCATTTACCCAAAAGCCATAAAGTTGAGATAAAACAATTTTTGTATAAAAACAATGAACGCAGGTAAAATACTAACTTTAGTGCCATCCTTGCAAGCGAATTTGTTTTCAAAGTGTTAAGGTCATAACTTTGCTGAATGTACAACGGTAGTGTGTGACTTACGTCCTTGCTGCGCATCTTCCTGGAGGCGACGCGGTAGTACCAGTCGTTGCCGTCGCGGCGCGAGGCGACCAGCAGCGCGCGCACGCGCCGCTCGCTCTCGAACGTGCCCATGGTACAACGGTAGTGTGTGACTTACGTCCTTGCTGCGCATCTTCCTGGAGGCGACGCGGTAGTACCAGTCGTTGCCGTCGCGGCGCGAGGCGGCCAGCAGCGCGCGCACGCGCCGCTCGCTCTCTAACGTGCCCATGGTACAACGGTAGTGTGTGACTTACGTCCTTGCTGCGCATCTTCCTGGAGGCGACGCGGTAGTACCAGTCGTTGCCGTCGCGGCGCGAGGCGGCCAGCAGCGCGCGCACGCGCCGCTCGCTCTCTAACGTGCCCATGGTACAACGGTAGTGTGTGACTTACGTCCTTGCTGCGCATCTTCCTGGAGGCGACGCGGTAGTACCAGTCGTTGCCGTCGCGGCGCGAGGCGGCCAGCAGCGCGCGCACGCGCCGCTCGCTCTCGAACGTCACGTACGCGTACCCGCGCGGCGAACCCATGGGCCACTCCACGCTGATACCCACACAACATAATTCAGTCTCACAACATACTAATACATTTCAAATTAGGTTAAGAGCTTTAAATTAAGGAATGTTATCACGTATCTAATAATCAAAGGTGAATGGATAGTACCTAAAGTATTTTTTTTTTAAATTAAAATAAACTAAATAATTAAGCACTTTTGAATCGTTTTCCTACCACACGTTCCAGACTTTTTTATTGACAAGAACGGGCGGCGCAAGAAACTTATCAGCTTTAACAGAAATAAGTAACGATATTTACAAACTTAAAAATTCTTCTTATTTTTGTATTGGCAATCTACTTTCTTCTTGGAAGTAATTTTTGCCAGTGTCAAGTGTTGAAAAGTCCAGTAGTAGATTGTTTCAGTTTACATTAAAATGCGGGTGCATCGCATTCTAATGCTGCTTGAAGCATTTGGCACCAAGTATAATCAAGACAGTTTACTCGGTAAGATCAGCCGAGGTAGCCACCACTACAATAAAAGTCTCAGCTTCACACAACCAAGATCGCGCCTATTTAAATTATCCCACATAATATTGTTCAGTTGCGTATACACTTGTACCACAAAACTGCACCAATTTTAAGACAATATCCACTATGAATCAATTTGCGAATAATTAAAATTGTCACCAAACCAAACCCGACGAAATGGCGCAAAAAAACTCCAAACTTAAAAATATCGTTACCCACTGACATGAAAAATTTTTATATGCAGGTCAATGATCGTTACCAAATACAATAGGATTACAGATTGTAAAGTGTTACGTAACGAGTAACAAAATATTGACGGCAATCAAGGCGGCTACTCACTCGCCTGCTGTAGAGGCAATCTAAAACTGTATCCACACTTAGCATTTTGGCGTGTCAGATCACCGTTCTTCTGACATAAATAGCTTGTTTGGTTGGGCATGCGCGGTAGTAATACTGTAGCAAAGAGAATATGATAAAGACATGGTGATCTGACACGTCAAAATGTTACAAGTGTGGACCCAGCTTAGGGTAGGGTGTGCGATGTATAAAATGTTTTACAAAAAAAAACCCCTAATGCCGAATATGGTGGATAGGAACAATTGAACTGTACAACTTTTAATATGTGACCAACTCAGAGTAAAAGTAAAAAAAAAAAAATTTTAGAATGACAGCTGATTTCTTCTCGCAATTTCAGAGTTGGTCCCATAGTAAAAGTTGTTCAGTTTGATGGTCCCTATCTACCATATTAGGCATTAGGTGTTATTTTGTAACACGTATAGGCAAGGAGGAGAAATATCGTCCTAGAGTATTGCCCCTAGAATGCTCCTGCAGTAGGCGTGCGAGTAGCCGCCTTGAGCGTGGTATTGCGAGGACTGACCGCACCGGGTGGAAGTGTCGCAGCGTGTGCATGAGCGCGTGCTCGGTGATGTCCCAGGGCAGCCCGCCCATGAACACCTTGGGCGAGAACGCGCCGCTCGGGTCCACGCAGCGCGCCTTCAGCGTGCCGCTCCAGCGGGCCACCCCGCCGTTACTCTCCGTACCACCTGGACATAACAAAAATATAATCAAAATTGGCTTTTAGCTCCATATTCTGAATGGTATCAACATCAGCCATTTTTAATGTCCTTCCTGCTGGGGCACAGGCCTTCCTTACAGGTGGACTAGGAGGATGGGCCATAACCCACCACGCAGGCCCGATGCGGATTGGTGGGTATTAACGACTGGAAACGCAGCCGGAACCAACAGCTTAACATGCCTTCCGACGCACGGAAGAACTCTGAGATTAAATTTTTGGTCACCCATCCCATGACCGACCTTTGTGAAAGTTACTTAACCTCCGCGATTGCAGAGCCAGATGCTAAACCACTGCACCACGGAGCTCCTCTCCAAATGGTATACGGGGAAAATACACCGGTCACATTTTGTGGGTTATTCAGTATTCAAGTACTAAAGAGTATTAAAATTAAAACTTCTAAAATCAACCAATTGTTTCGTTACGAATCGAGTAGACGAAATAAGAATTTAACAGGAATATTTTAGATTAGAAGTGGGATAGCGATTTAATAACTCTTCTGGCAGAGCCACCAAGAACGTTCTGATAACCAATTACATAAAATCAAATAGCATTTACTTACAAAAAGAAGCTCTCCGCGCGAGAATAGTTTCCTTCCGGCTGGGAGCCGTGCTGGCCTGCTCCGGCGGCCACGGAGAATCTCCCTGATTAGTCAAATAATAATTTAGTATAAAATATATTATTTGGCGTTTACCTATGAAATAGGCGTTTTTTCGCACAAATAGAAATCGCGTCACTTCTATGATTTAAAATATTCAATAATTGCTTGATTTTATATCGAATAATTAACAGCGGGACCACTATCAACAGTAAAGATATACTTTCTAAACTAATAAAGTTGCCTTGAAAATTTATTTAACTTTAACAAAACTTACTTTTTTCGCTTAACCTAAGTGGCATAAGTTATCTTACGAGTTTAAACATTTATACATAAAATATTTCAAAACATTTTAAGCACACATGTTCTAGGTTGTTAAATTAAGAAAATGTTAGTATGGAAAATGCAACTTAAGTATTCTCCATTCAAAACGCCAATTTCATAGGCAAAGACCTTATAGATTAAACGGATTAGACTAAGATACATAAACGTCTATAACTAAAAAAAATATTACTAAATAATATACTAGAAAAAATACGACTCGCACCAGATCAATACTCAGACGGGAATCGAACCCGCGACCTTTGGATATCCGGTCCAATGCTCTGACCGCTGAGCTACCGAGTCACTAGTGACATCGTCGAATTTTTCCTAGTATATCCTAAACTCTTACGCTGTAAGCCAGCGTTATTTCACCAATGTGAGGGATTACCTCGACATTCAATTGAAATATCTTTCCAGATATTTTAACAATTGATTAAGATGAAATAGCTATATAATTTTTAAATTTGAGATTTTTGCATTTACAATGCTATTTTTAAACAATACTAAATAATATACTAGAAAAAATACGACTCGCACTAGATCAATACTCAGACGGGAATCGAACCCGCGACCTTTGGATATCCGGTCCAATGCTCTGACCGCTGAGCTACCGAGTCACTAGTGACATCGTCGAATTTTTCCTAGTATATCCTAAACTCTTACGCTGTAAGCCAGCGTTATTTCACCAATGTGAGGAATTACCTCGACATTCAATTGAAATATCTTTCCAGATATTTTAACAATTGATTAAGATGAAATAGCTATATAATTTTTAAATTTGAGATTTTTGCATTTACAATGCTATTTTTAAACAATACTAAATAATATACTAGAAAAAATACGACTCGCACCAGATCAATACTCAGACGGGAATCGAACCCGCGACCTTTGGATATCCGGTCCAATGCTCTGACCGCTGAGCTACCGAGTCACTAGTGACATCGTCGAATTTTTCCTAGTATATCCTAAACTCTTACGCTGTAAGCCAGCGTTATTTCACCAATGTGAGGAATTACCTCGACATTCAATTGAAATATCTTTCCAGATATTTTAACAATTGATTAAGATGAAATAGCTATATAATTTTTAAATTTGAGATTTTTGCATTTACAATGCTATTTTTAAACAATACTAAATAATATACTAGAAAAAATACGACTCGCACCAGATCAATACTCAGACGGGAATCGAACCCGCGACCTTTGGATATCCGGTCCAATGCTCTGACCGCTGAGCTACCGAGTCACTAGTGACATCGTCGAATTTTTCCTAGTATATTATTTAGTATGGTTTAAAAATAGCATTGTAAATGCAAAAATCTCAAATTTAAAAATTATATAGCTATTTCATCTTAATCAATTGTTAAAATATCTGGAAAGATATTTCAATTGAATGTCGAGGTAATTCCTCACATTGGTGAAATAACGCTGGCTTACAGCGTAAGAGTTTAGGATATACTAGGAAAAATTCGACGATGTCACTAGTGACTCGGTAGCTCAGCGGTCAGAGCATTGGACCGGATATCCAAAGGTCGCGGGTTCGATTCCCGTCTGAGTATTGATCTGGTGCGAGTCGTATTTTTTCTAGTATATTATTTAGTATTGTTTAAAAATAGCATTGTAAATGCAAAAATCTCAAATTTAAAAAAAATATGCTCATAAACTTATCCCAGGATTCGAACCCGGGAACTTAGACACAATAGACAAGTTTGCCAAGCGTTTATAGTCATCTGAAAAGTCTATGATGTAACATAATAAATGCAAACTTGCCCCGTTGACAATGAAGTCTAGGCTGAGCCTGGTCTCCAGCTGCGCGGGGCGCGCGCTCGCCGCGGGCATCGCCAGGGCCTTCTGAAACAACGCCACGCGTCACCGCACGCACTAACGATACCAAGTGACAAGTCACCGGATTAAAGCCCTAAACACACCGGATCCGTACACGTAGGCGTGCACCTACCATTGTGATGTAATGCCTGGAACTTTATGAGAAATGGCACAACGCATGCGTGACGTGCACGTATACGTCACGCAAGCGGTACGTGTTCAAACTCAAATTCATAAGACTTCAAAATCTGAATTGCTTAGGTTAACGGCCCGGCCACAGCTAGCCGCGGCGGACGGCGCGGCAAGCGAATTCAGTGATCACTGCGCGCTATCTCGATGGCGGCCTCTCAGCTTGTCGTCACGACCGCGCAGTGTTTAGCGAATTCGGTTACCGCGCCGCCTACCGCGTCGAGCTGTGACCGGGCCGTAAGACTGAACAGTAAGATTTCGGGCAAGTTTTTTACTACTACTAAGGAGAGTGCCAACCTACCTAGAAATGAGACCTACCTTAAAGATTACGGGTACGGCCATACACGAGGTAACTACTGATACTGGGAATAAAAAGTCTTAAAAAAATAGTCTAATTGAGAACGTCCTTTTTTGAAGTCTGTTAAAAAATGAGACCGGTCTAAGATTATCTTTGGATACCTATGAGAGCTCGTAAAATATAACATCTAAGTAGGTTAGCCTTACTCGAGCGATACTTTTCCAAAATTAGCGACTTAGAGATGGTTATAATCATGTGCCGTAAGTAAAAAAAAAACATGATTTTGTCTGCAAGGAATTAAGTCCAGCAGATGGTAACAAATTGTTTTACCAGACCACTGACCAAAATGTGAACGATCTTTAACGAATGAAGCTATAGAACCTACTTTAAAAGAATCTCATATGGCCGAAACTAATTAAATTACCCAATCAAATGTTGCCAAAGTAAACTGGTACTTACTAGAGAGGCGACAAGATCGGTGATGGCCTGGCCGGAGTCTGGCCCCCAGCCGCCGGGGCGCGCGCTCTCGCTGCAAAGACACTAAAATTCACTAAATCGCACTTACGCTAATTGCCACATTAAGGTACACGGCTCGCTACTTACTGTACCCTTTGACATTACTTAAAATTTTAGCACGTGGTAGCTTTAGGACAGTACAGCTGCCTTCAGTCGCAAAACTAGCTATAGGTGCTAAGCAAATTAGGTTCAAAGAGTTAAAACTGCTATTGCTACAATTTCGTCTGTGGCAATTAATTCTAATTGAAATCACAACAATGATCTAGAATGTCAGTTAAAATAAAGCCATAATATTCATAAGCTTTAAGCTTTGTCCAGACTAGTAAAATTTGAGTATCAGATCACCGCGCGTATCATCGACGTGTATCATTTGGCTAGTGTGGACGCAAAACGATACGCGATCATGCTACGCACCGTATCTGATACACCCCGATCCGTATGTAACCGCGTATCAGAACAAGGCTTTCCGCCTTGTTTACACTTGCGTATCGGAGTCGTGTATCATGATCAGCAGTATTACGTAGTGTAGACGCATTTTGATACTGTAGTAGGTATGAACCTCTATACAAAAAAAGTTGGGAGTTACAAGTCGTGATAAAGTTTGGCCACATGATAGAAACTGATCTGTAGGCTGTTTCTAAATAATATTGAGCTGGGCCAAACTATCCTTACATACAGTTCCATACGGCGGCGGGTTGAATAGCGCACTTTTCCTGGATCCATTTTAAAAACTATAAAAATTCAGGTTTAGCTAATAGGTCAAATGTGGTACCATTTTCGGATAAATCAATAACGTAGAATTTATTTCTGATATAAAAAAGATCAATTTATTAAGCAGTTTCTGAAAAATTACACAATAACCAACATTTTTAAACTTCATTTTTTTAGTTTAGGTATTGGCACTTGTTTCAGTATTTTCAAAAAAACTACTTTAAAGAAGCGTTTTTCAAGTTAATTTGTAATATGCTTTTGTTATGTTAACTATATTTTATACAATTTGAGCCTAACCCAAGTAGTTTAAGTCCATTGTTTGCGGACATACAGCTAGTCAAAAATATGCATTTTTTCACGAAATAAAAAAGGTTTCCGTTTCGTTCAGAAACATTTTTCAGGTTTTTTGTTTATATTTCTGTAAAGTTAATTACATTTTCTACAATTTGAGCTTAATTTGAGTAGTCTAGGTCTATTGGTTGCAGAGACATAGCTGGTTAAAAATGGGCTTTTTATTGAAATTAATTGAAAAAATCTTATCTTTGACTAGCTGTGTCTTTGCAACTAGTAAACCTAGACTACTCAAGTTAGGTTCAAATTGTAGAAAATTTAATTAACTTTACAGAAATATAAACAAAAAAAACTGAAAAATGTTTCTGAACGAAACGGAAACCTTTTTTATTTCGTGAAAAAATGCATATTTTTGACTAGCTGTGTCTCCGCAAACAATGAACCTCAACTACTTGGGTTAGGCGCAAATTGTATAAAATATAGTTAACATAACAAAAGCATATTACAAATTAACCTGAGAAACGCTTCTATAAAGTCGTTTTTTTGAAAATACTGAAACAAGTCCCAATACCTAAACTTATAAAATTGAAGTTTAAAAATGTTGGTTATTGTGTAATTTTTCAGAAACTGCTTAATAAATGGATTTTTTTTATATCAGAAATAAGTTCTTCGTTATTGATTTATCTGAAAATGATACCACATTTGACCTATTAGCTAAACCTGAATTGTTATAGTTTTTAGAATGAAGCTGGGAAAAGTGCGCTATTCAACCCGCCGCCGTATGGAACTGTATGTAAGGATAGCTTGGCCCAGCTCAATATTAGTAAGAAACAGCCTACAGATCAGTTTCTATCATGTGGCCAAACTTTATCACGACTTGGAACTCCCAACTTTTTTTAGTATAGAGGTTCATACCTACTACTGTATCATGTTGTTGCTCGCGTTTTTTTATTGACTAGAGAAAGATACGAGGAAAATGTACGCGTTCACACCACATTCACGACACGCGTTGTTGATACGCTGACAAGATACAGTATCCTAAGTGTGGACGTGGTTATTAAGCCCATTGGGCTAATGGAGATAGTGATACGATGCAGTCGAAATGAGCCAAGTGTGGACCACTTAGGATACAAATACTTGATACTATAAGGCTGATTTTGATCGTCAAGATGATACAAGTCTGGACAAAGCTTAAGAGATTGTGATTATTAGACGCAGAATAATTTGCAAGAAAATATCTTATATCATTACTAGTTAATTGAATGTGAAAATAACTTTTCACGCCCGAATGCATGAAAATGAAACAGGTAACACGGGCACGTAGCTATTTTAAATATTTGTTTATCTATAAAGTTGCATTGAAAGTCTGGAAGCAGTTTGTCAAGAAATGTTGGTCGTAGGTACTATCCCCGTCAATTGGTAATACGTCTGGCGGCCATGATTTTAACCTCAAAAACGAAAAACAATTGTAATTTTTTTTATATACCTAGACCCATCTTATTGAAAATAATAATTCAATAATTAATATTATTTGATTACCTATTAGAATTTTCTTGTTTCATGACATTTTTAGTTGCGGATCACGTCAACGTTGATGTTAATGTGACAAGGTTCCAGCGCATTACCAATTGACGGGGATAATAGTAAAGTAACATCCGTATGTATGTAGTATGGGCAACAGCGTCGCTTATACAAGCGACTTGCTTAAAGTTAGCGACAAAATTTGTGTGGGCGCCTATATCGCCCCTGCTCGAACTAAACTCATGTGACGGCGCGGCGTGCAAGCAAATTTAAGCTTAGTAGTGGTTAAGCGGCGCTGTTGCCCGTGGTACCTGTAACTGGCGAAGCTGCGCGGGTGTGTGGGCGGGAAGCAGGCGCGCGGCACGAGCGCGCGCGGCGTGTGCGCCACCTCGGGGCTGCCCGGCTCCTCCCAGCGCCACTCATTCTCGCGGCCTCCTTCCTGAACAAACAATTAATACAGAAGCCGCTCTTAAGGCCTATTCAAACCTGGGGGCGTACCGGCTAACGCATCGAACTCCGATAAGTCTGCCGAGTTTCAACTTAAAACATAAATCGAAATAAGGAATTTCGTATTGTACAATTTGCGGAAGTTATTTAGAAGATATCGATGTTCTTGTGACATCATGAACTGGTGTTCGCCATTTTGGCCTGATTGGGGCTCGATTTATCTGTTTTAATTTGAAGCCGGGCAGACTTTTCGAAGTTCGATGCGTTAGCCGGTACGGCCCCAGAGTGGTATCTGCTACAGATGCCAGTAGCGATAGTACGCGGTACGTATCGCGTACCCACGACAGCTGCGAAAATGCCATACCAAATACTCGGCGGGATATCGCTTTGGTATAACCACTACTCGCGGTAGCGAATACCGCTCAGATTTGAATAGACCTTTATGTGGACATCAAGGATGTAGACGTTAGGGTGGGTACCCACTTAGGTTCGCGAACCTCCGCGCTCCGCGAACCTGCACCGAAAATATCGTTTATCCTCTGCTGAAACAGGGCGCCGAGGTGTGTACGTGAGGGAACTCGTATGCGAAGCTGGTTCGCACAGGCACACACTGTAGCCAAAGTAAAAATATTTGTTTTTGCTATGGATCACTGTTCTAGGTTCGCGGAGCGCGGAGGTTCGCGAACCTAAGTGAGTACCCACCCTTAGAGAGAAGACCGCCCAGGATTTGCAAAAGACATGCAGTTGTAGCAAAACCAATATTTAGATTAAATCTTCCCTTTAGAATTTTGGAAAATGGCGCGAGATGATAGTTAGAAATTTAGTTAGCACGCAATTTATAGGAAACTACTTAAATTCAATAAGAAGATTTGTTTTGCGAAGATTATATACAAAAAACAATATTCTCAAATTCACGAAGCTTCGCGAAGTTCGAAATTCTGGTTTAACAATCAATAAGTACTACCACGCAAAAGTAAGATATGATTTCCCGCGATGATAACAAAATGTATGATTTGGCAGCGAACAAGCCGATAATCGAGGAGCCCGTAAATACCAACGCCGATGTACCACCGCCGAGCACCGTAAATCCGCTCAAAACGCAAGAGCCATGAAAAAGCATCTGTATCCAAGATAGTTTTCCGGGTCGCGGGACGCCCCGCTGGATTAAGCTCCGTGCCATACAGCCTTGGCATGAGCCTACACAAATAATATTAAATTGCCAGTCGCATGCCAATAGCCGGCAATACGCGGCCAGACGCCTGCCAAGTGCACGATTGCATACTTATTCTATACATTGTTTGGGATTTCTGTGATCTCACGATTTTAAGGGTCGCTCTTGGCAAGAGGCGAGTCGGCGCATTTATTTATTACGGCCATTATTATCACAATATTTTTAAAGTTAATTTCGAAAAGAGTAATTTATGGGACGGAGGGGTGACGCGGGCGACATTTTCGGCACCAGCAATGGGCAATTTGCTACAAACAAAATGGCTTAATGCTAAGTAGATCCATTCGAAATCGGGACCATTAAAAGGTTACTGATGTCCTATACGGAGTTGTTTCTTGCAATTAATATTCCAAACTTTGACCGAGGAGATTCGCTCTCTAACTAAAGTCTAAAATACATTACCAAACTAGTAGCATGAAATTAGTTTCACGACATTAATTTCATCAACAATTTTATTTCAAGTGTCTAAGAACAGCGCGAAGTTTTAAACATTTGGTTCCCGCAGTGGGATGGTTCCACTCATGATTATAAGCGACTTTTACTATGGGGCAAACTAATATCACAAAAAAATCTGCTGTTCCGTATATTAAGGTCGAAGAGATGTGCCCCTTCTATGGAATAGCAGATTTTTTTCCGCGATACGAAAAGTTGTCCTCAAAGCAAAAGTTGCTTGTAATCATGAGTTGAACCACCCTGCTGCGGGAACCAAATTATAATTTCAGTGTGTATAGTTTTACTACGCATTCAGTAATCAGTGTCGTGAAATTAATGTCGTTTAACTAATAGCATGCTAATAATTTCGAAATGTAGTTTAGGATTCATAGAACTTCAGGTCTTTGGCTAACGCTCGTAAGAAACGAAAGCATCGCATAATTCACGACGAACAAACCTAACCAACGAATTTGCGATCAATTCGCAGGACAAATACATTTTAATAGTAGGTACTAGTGGCTTTTAGGACAGCTAAAACTACCCTCATAATAAACAAAAAATGCTGAACATATCCGTCTGGACTAGAAAAATACTATATTTTTTCCCAAAAACCAAAGAGTATCGAAATGGCTAACAGAATCCCGTTCAAAAAATAAGCAGACACTCTAAACTCGAATATAGAACAGTCAAAGTACCATAATGTAGGCCATACACCATCCATTCGATCGTCCAATCGGCATGATACTGCCGATTGGATCCAATCTGCAGTTCGTCCATACACACCACACACCATCAATTCGATCGTCCAATCGGCAGTGGCGATCGATCGTATGAGTTTGTTAACCGACTTCAAAAAAGAAGGAGGTTCTAAATTCGATTGTAGGTATAATATATTTGTTTTATCATTGTTATTTAATTTGAAAGCTGTTTTTGTTTTTATTTTTAGGTTTTTGAAAGAGGTTTTCTTTTTTAAAGCTTTTTTCAACTTTTTTGTGGTATGTAGATGTAGGTACCTAGGCATGTAATATTTTTAACTTTATATATTTTCAAAATGCCCATAACTTCATTTCCAAATTCACGCTGTCTATCCATTTTCCAAAATCACTCAATTCGGTTCATAAATAGTCGTTAACCCATAATCATAGTATTTTCAAGATTACTTCAATTGAAAACTGCTGAACCGATTTAAAAAAGAATGGGATCATCTCGCAAGAAAATTCTTCAAATGAATCCATATCATCAAAATCGGTCCATAAATATCGAAGATACGCACGAATAACGATAAAAAAATATACAATCAAATTGAGAACTTCCTTCTTTTTTGCGGTCGGTTAAAATACCAAAACCTTCTCCTAAATGTAACAAATACTTTTCTGAAAACCGCATTAAAATCGGTTCAGCCAAACGTGAGACAATCGCACATACAGGTCAAATAGAGTACTTACCATTTTTTTTGAAATCGGTTAAAAAAGTACAATATAAAGAAAAGGAAAAAAATAATCATCAAAATCGATCTATAAATATCTCAGATACGAGCGAACAATGATAAAACAAATATATACAATCGAATCAAGAACCTCCTTTTTTGAAGTCGGTTAAGAAAATCATACGATCGATCGCCCACTGCCACACACCGTCCAATCGGCAGGATCCAATCGGCATGATCCAGCCAAATGATTTTTCCGTCAATTCGATCGTCCTTCCGATCCACGGCCACACACGGTCAATTCGATTGGATCCAATCGGCAGTATCATGCCGATTGGACGATCGAATTGATGGTGTATGGCCTGCATAACGGCAGTACAAGCTAATGCAAACGCCGTGCATCGCGGTGACTTGGCACGCGGCGCGCATTACCGCGCTGGCACCAGCCGCGGCCCACATTACACCCATCAAACCGGATGTCGCTACGAGCGGACTAAGCCTGATGCACTTAACATTTGATTTATAAACACTGGAAAAATCTTCCGAGATACGAATACAATAGAGTGGCACGACATTTAAAGAGCTAAGATAGAAACTTGGATTGTCAAATGAACAAAGTTGAGAAGTTGTACAATGCATTTTTTCAAAGAGTGCAACGTTGAAAAATTGGCGCCCAACGTGTTGTTTTGCACTTAAGGCCTAATGTCTTCCCCTGATTCTGAATTCGTTTTTCTAGTTATTGATTATGTATAAAGTTAAAATGTTACTAGTGGATAATACTCTTGCGTTAGGTATGTTCTCTGCGTTAAAACTGACTGGCAAAAAATAAATATGTAGGACAAGTTACACTGGGACGGTTTGCCACCGAACTCAAAAATTTTGGGTTGAACGGTAGTTACAAAAGAGTGGCAGTAACCAATGAAATCATTTACGAAAATTTAAACAAAGCAAAAAAAACCCAATAGACTAGGACAAAACGCACAACGAAATTATTGGAAATATTTAGGGTAGTTGAATATCTTAAAATAAAAGTACGAAAAAAAAGAATACACGAAGTGAAAAAATCAATCCCTTTTAACAAATTGTTTAACATGAAAAAAAAAAGCTTAGAACACGCTTTTCAACAAAAATCTAAAAAGAAAGGCAACAAAACGCCCATCTATTTGTGACTGTACGAGGTAGGACAAAAAAAGAATAGCGGTGAAATGTACTTACATTATGGCGATGGTTGGTGGTGGCGAGCGCCGGCTCGCCGATGTGCGTGGTTTCTAGTCCCAGGAACTCCGTCAGGGAACGGCGGTTTTCATTGGGCCCGCCGCCTCCGCGGTTGTCATCCTGCATGGAAAGAAACGGTAAGAGGGTAGTTCGAAAACCGATCCAAAATGGCGGACGTATGGTATTTTTTCCAAATAAATTTTTCGACTAACTCCGTTGCAACGATAAATACCATTCCTATAACCAAAGAACTGAATTCTGATCATTAACGCAAAATTACAGTGAAACAATATTAGATTCTCGAAATATAAATTAATAATCTCTTGAAGTTCGTAAAAATATATCAAAAATCTATTCCAAAAGAGCAAAGTAAAATATTCCAATGTAAAAATAAAGTTACTTACCTGGTGCAAGAGCGGCATAGGTGCCGCAAAAGTTTTCGAAGTAGCGATCGTAGTCTGTAGTCAGACGGCTAGCGTTCCCGGCTTGGTTCTTTGCGCGGCGACGGCGCACAGCATACTGACGTCGAACAGACTCGCCGCGAAGCACGAAGCCGAGCTTCTCCCCACCCCACTCTCCTTTGCATACCCCCCACCGTGCCCCCACCCACAAATCGTTCATATCGTTTCATTACTTTTTATTTTCGTAAATGTATCAAAGTAAAATAAATTAATTATGTATTTAATTATTAACTTTACAATTTTCTAAAATATTTTGGTTAATTTAAAATAATTTAGCTGTGGATATAAAGGAATGTAGAAGAAAATATTTTTCCCGCGCAATATAGAGCGACCACGTGGCGACAGAGGGCGCATGCGTTGCAGTAAAAACTAGGCGAGTCAAATCCAGCACTTTTAAGAATAAGAAAATACTTTTACCGGAAGTGAAGCAGTTTCCAACTCCAACATCATCCATTGTCCCCTTTTTTAAAAAAACAGGAAATAGGCTACATAATTTTCTTTTATTTTTCATAAGTTTTGTTTCATATTTCGGTTATAGCTTTTAGAAACTCAAAAAAACTTAACTTTAATTATATTGGCAATCAAAAATCTCAACACTTAGGCCAGCCGCACACACGCAATAATATTGGCAACAATATTATTGAACAATATGATTTAACACTGACATAATCTTCAATACCGCCCGCACAGACACAATATTATTGACAATATGCAAATTATTGCCAATAATATTGCGTGTGTGCGGCTAGCCTTAGGCCAGCCGCATACACGCAATAATATTGGCCATAATAATATTGAACAATATGATTTAATACTGACATAATCGTCAATACTGCCCGCAAACATAATATTATTGTCAATATGAAAATTATTACCAATAATATTGCGTGTGCGGTTAGCCTTAAAGTTTAGGTCTTTTTTAACCGACTTCAAAAAAGGAGGTTCTCAAGTGGATTAATTTTTTTACGTTTGTTACCTCATAAATAACATTGGAAAATAAACCGATTTTAGAATTTCTTCTTTTATTAAATGCATTTAATTGCATTCTGCGTTGTTCATACTAAACAAGGAGGCAACCACCCAACCTGACGTCAGAATGGCTGTTTTTTTTAAATGCACAACGGGACAGTGCTTGACCTTCACCTCACCTGATGTTAAGTGACGATAAGGCCGAAGGTAGAAGCGCACTACACCCGGAATCCTCACCACTAAAAAACTGGCTATCTTACCTCTAACTGCCGGAACACCATTTTTAAATTGTTGTTATCGCGTCAGACTTAGGTTAGATGGTGGTAGCTAGACTTGAAATAAAAGCCGGGCCAGACTGTTGCAAGCAAGCCCTCCACATCGGTCTCCACCGGCGGTTTACAACAGTGTAAACACTTGTTTGCAACCAAAATTCTTTGACCTTCCACAACCTCGGTGGACGGGACACCGTTTGTAACGACGGCGACGAGTCGACAACACACTGAGGTTACTTGTACTATTATGTATTCTGTGCTGAGGTGGGAGCCTTGTTGTAAACAGTGTGGACGCAAACACCATCCGTGGGCTCCACAAGCCTCCCACCAAGGTCACCCCTGTGGAATGCTTGTTTGCAACAGTCTGGCCCGGGTTTAAGCCCTACCACCAACCAAACCGAGTACAAATTGTACTCCCCCCTGGGAATCGAACCCGAGACCCATGCGTATTACACGGGTGGGCGAACCACTAGACCAGAGAGACGGTTCATGTTAAAAATATTGCATTTCTCTAAAAGTTATGTAGGTAGCTATTTAATTCGTGAATATACTTTGAGAACCATTCATTGTGTAAATCTTCATAGGCTAACCGCTCACACGCAATATTATTGGCAATAATTTGCATATTGACAATAATATTGTGTGCGGTGTTGACGATTATGTCAGTATTAAATCATATTGTTCAAATTATTATTGCCAATATTATTGCGAGTGTGCGGCTGGCCATACGGATATGTTCATCAGTATTGTATTGCCGTCGGTCGGTAAACATGTTTGCGTATCATTTGTTTGGTGTCCTGGATCCCAAATGATACGTGTTGGGCTCCATTATACAGGGTTATTTGTAAAACACCAACAACCTCGCAGGAGTAGATTAGTAACATCATATACAACATTTGTTCTACGACTTTTCCAAAAACAGACAATAAAAATCGACTTTTCATACAAAACTCGATCAGCTGTTCGGACATTTGTATGGAGAGTCGATTTCTTTTTGTCTGTTTTCGGAAAAGTCGTAGAACAAATGTTGATGTTTATGATGATGGAGGAGGAGGAGATGAAAGAGTGTATTACTACTCCTGCGAGTTTGTTTGTGTTTTACAAATAATCCTGTATAAATATTAGAAAGCATCACAAACACTGCTCAGATTCCAAATATAAGTACCTACCTAAAACACTTGTTATGGAAATCTGAGACAACGGTGGAACTACAAACACCCAGAGGCTAATTGTCTAATGTCAAAATCCATCGCAATCCCTTTCAGCATGTGATACATTATAATAAAAACATAATAAAAACATACCAAAGAAATGTCACATCCATCTGTCAAATGAAAGCGATTGCGATAGATTTTGAAAATTAGACAATAATTAGGCTGAGCCAATATAGAAAAGTTCGTTTTCTAAATTGACCCAGCCGGGAAACGAACCCGGGACCTCAGACGGTGACACCTTGAAAACCGGCGTATAAACCTCGTCAACTTCTGCACTAGCTAAATCTAGCATAACCACCGAAATGCGATATGATATCAATTTAATTATCTTAAGTTGAAGCTCGAGAGACCCGCCGAAGTTCGAAAAGTTAGCCGGTAGGGCCCGTGTCGATAAATCGCCATATCACGCGATATACTCACATCGAGTTTCGGTGGTCATGCTAGGGCCGAGTATGATACATAATCATGACATGATACGCGTACGACACTTACGGCAAAATGATCAGTGGCCTTACCATGAGTTGATGCAAACTGTTTACGTTACAGTAAACTGTCGGATATACTGCTCACAGTCAATACGAGTGAAAGAGAGAAAACGATAGTTTACTGTAACGTAAACAGTTTGCAATAACTCATGGTAGGGCCACAGATGTGGCCACACCACACCTTATCCAGTAAACTTGACCGCGTGTGCTATCATTTTACATAAGTCATTCTACGTGATAGCAACACACGGTCAAAGCTGGAGTCGATTTCTTCTTCGTTTACTCTTGCAGTGATATTAAGGTATCAAAAAATACAAAATCATTATTGAAATGAAAACCAAATTAACATAAAATAACATAAAATTAACAAGTAAAAGGCAAACAGCGTCGAATTACTTCTTCATTTATTAAGGTTTTAAACGTCTCCTCTCGTAAGATTCGTAAATAATAGTGTGGGTATACAATACACTAAATATTGATAACTTATTTACAACAAAACGCTGAATGGTAACAATACAATACATTTTCAGTTAACATAAAATTTCTTCCAATGAACAAACAAAATAGTAGCAGAAAAAAATGATGCTATAAGTAAATATAATTTTAGCGCGGTGAGTCTAGTACTGTGACAATGATTATTCTTAACTTTATTTGTCCAGTCCAGTTGTTTCGTAGCGTAATATTTAATTTATTCGTATTTTGTGAAAAAATACATTAGAATGTGCATAGATTATAATCTTATAAATTAAATAGAACCTAAACAGAATTTGTGAAACGCTCTTAGAATTGTAACAATTGATGTATAAAACAGTTCATTGAGTTAAAACAAAAGTGGTAGGCACATATTTTATAAGAAATTATTTTTTCTGTCTCTTAAGTCAATTTAGCCTTACTTGTCCTATTTGGTAAACAATCTTTACACAACTCTTTATTAAAATGATCATTAATAAAATACTACAAATGGTTTTGCACACAGAACACAAAAGAAATTGCTAATGATTACTTTGGATTTGATTTAAAAAGACAATATATTTTTAAATAACGATAGAAGTTTAAAAAATATATGACAACTGTCAAAAATTTGAACTAAATAGGACAAGTAAGGATAAACTGACTAGAATGATTAAAATTTAATTGGAACTGAAACAGGTCCTAAGTTTTAAGTATAAGTTTAATGGCAGTCGGACAACGTGGCCAGAGGGAGATATTTATCTCTTTTTCAGCTAAAAGTGAGAGAAAACGTGGTAATAAATACAGCGGATTCGTATAAGTTACGGGTGCCTCGGGGGTGAATAGTGATCAGTCCTCCTAGCATGACCACCGAAATGCGATATGATTTATAGCGATCTATTACATTTAACTGTCAAAAGACAGGATTTTGATAAAGTCTGTTCATCCTTACTTGTCTTATGGGGCCATCCATAAATTACGTCACACGAATTTCATGATTTTTAACCCCCTCCCCCGTCCATGTCACAGCTGGTCACATTTGTGAGGACCCCCCTCCCTAGTGTGACGTCACATATTTTACAATTTTACATCTAGAAATAATGATTTAATTAAAACAGCAGTTCAAAAATTCGTTTTATTTCAATTTAAATGATTTTGAAATGTGACGTCACAAAATTTAGGACCCCCTTCCACCCCCTTGTCACACAATGTCACACTTCGACCCCCTCCCTCCCCCTTAACGTGTGACGTAATTTATGGATGGCCCCTATTTAGTAAACCGTTTTTGACAGTTGTGATACGTCTTTTATACTTAAATCGTTATTTAAAAATATGTTAGTAACTTTATTAAATTGTTATTAATTTATTTACAATTTATTTCGTAATCTATGTGTGGAAAACCATTTGTTGTATTTTATAAATGATTCCTCCTTATCCACCCATAAGGAAGGCCTGTGCCCCAGCAGTGGGGACATTAAAATGGCTGATGGACATAAATGATTATTTCAATAAAGAGTTGGGTGAAGATTGTTTACCATATAAGACAAGTAAGGATGTCTTTAGTTGAGTGTCGATATAACGTTATATCACGCAAAAAATATTATATTTTTAGTGGTCATGCTAGAAGGGCAAGTCTATACAGCGCGTTACAAAAATCCGCTAATGTCGAATATGGTAGATAGGGATTATCAAACTGAAAAACTTTCACTACGGGACCAACTCTGAAATCGCGAAAAGAAACCAGCGGTTTCATACAAAAGCGTCCTTAGTGACTTCATCTTGTAGTCCGAATATGGGTGTGAGCAGCATCCCCACCGGTTGTGGGGGGCGTGGCCCGGCGCGGGGTGGGGACGAGGTAACGCCCCTCGCTCGTCGCAGTACACGCGCGGCAGGCGCAGCACACACATCACCCGTCCGTCGTAAATAGAACCTAACTAACAAAATTTGCTCTCGTGTGAAACATACAACTTATTACCTTTACCAGCAAGAAAAGTGTTAAAGGTAGGAAAAACATATATTATTTCCAACTGTTTCCCACCGTTTTTCACTGTATCCCACCTCTTTTTCCCGCTTTCCCACTCTTTCCTTCTCCGTTCTCCCCTTCCCCTTCTCCCTTCCTTACTCTTCCCATTCCTCTTACCCATCTTTCTCTTACCGATGCGGACAGCTCGATGGGCGATAGTAACTATCAATGAAGCTAATCATTTCGTGTAAAGTACTAACACTTGCGCATGCCTATAAATTAATTTTAGTCTTTTAAGCCGAAAAATGGCCTCAAAAGAGTTTGTAGTAATAAAAGCGCCGTGCCTCTCTAAAATCCATAATAATGTTCTTGAAAATCAGTCATCGTCGCAAGCGACATCCTGATAGATAGCAAAGAGAGTAACACTAGTCCTTTTGAATAAAAACTATTGCCACTAGTGTAGTAGGGACCGGTGTAATCAGCGTCGGCTAGTGAAGGCAGCGTAATGACGAAAGAATAAGTTGGACCTGCCATACCTACGAAAAAAGCCTGCATACTTACTTTATTGTTCTCCATTCAAACGCAACTAAACATGGCGGCTTAGTTTAGTGTACATACACCTTATGTAAACAGCATAGAGCTAAAATTGTAACATGTAAACGCAACACAATATGGCGGACACGGCACGCGCCTGACGTCACGAATGCTTTGTATTTTTTCGATATTGCAGTTTATGACAGCTCCATTAGTTTCTTTTTTTCAGAGTTTTGAATATAATAAAAACTATTGCTATTGCCACTAGTCTAGTAGTGACCAATGTGTAGACCATCAGCCATCATCGACGTCCCCTTTGCTGGGCAAAGGCCTTCCCTATGCCATAACGTGCCTTCAGAAGCACGGAGGAGCTCGAAATAATATATTTTTGGTCACTCATCCTATGACCGGTCCTCGCTAAACGTTCGCAATCGCCGGGCCAGGTGCTACACCACTGCTCCATCGAGGGCCTTCAGTCACCAGCGTGTGGGCAGCGTCGTTAATCTTGCAGTCCGAATATAGGTGCGAGGAGCATCCCCATAGGTTGCGGAGGGGCGTGTCCCCCCGGGGCGGGCGTGGGGCGCGCGCGCGGCAGCACGCCGCGCTCGTCGCAGTACACGCGCGGCAGGCGCAGCACCCAGTACGCCGACGCCGACAGCTTCAGCGGCGGCGCGCCCGCCGGCTGCGGCACGAAGGTCGGCCCGCCCGGGACCGGCTGCACCTGCGCCGGGGGAAATGTATTACATTAATCGACGAACCAAAACTATGGAACGAGTGTTCCGCTCAAATAATAGCACCACACGTAAATTACAACTGACGGGATGGAACTAAAAATGCTGGCTTTTAATTATGTAGTACGAAGCGTCTGAACACTGGGCGCTTGTTCGCGACCATAATTTGTATACTCATAGATATTTTCTATACTTAAACAAAAAAAAAAAGATACTGTATAAAAAATAAGAGCCGTCACATACAGGGCGGATTTTTAAGACGGTACAATAACTCAAATTTCAGTAAGCCTTAAAGAGTATTTTGATCACAGGAAGAAATAGGATCGTTTGGCAAAAAAATCTTTCGAGTTTATTTATCGTTTTTCAGTACAAAATGTATGGGAAAAGTTTTTGGCAATTTCTGTCGTTTCTAGTACTCATACCTTAAATGGTCCCCATAGAGTATTTTGATCCCCACACGAAATAGGATCGATAGGCATAAAAATTTTTTTTTGGTATTTAAGCATTTTTTGCCGTATTTTTTTTACAAAATCTGTGAATGCAGTCCATAATATCTTAAAAAGTTATGGATGGTCTCCTAGGAACGTTTTCCTTTAACTATAACGGTTAAGGTACCTGCCCTTAATGTACCGTCTCAAAAATCCACCCTGTATACGAGTTGTCACAATAGCCGCTATTGTGACAAATCATGTATACGACCTTATAACTAGAGCTATAATTAGCGGAGTAGGGTGCGCCGCGATGGAGTTTAGTCGCTATAACGATATACGCAGTAGTCTTCTGGTTCTGTCGCAATCACGTTAGCGGCAATAACAAACTGTCGCGATCGTGTTATGCGCAGTTTTGTCTGTCGCAGTCCTGAAATACACTTGCAAGGGACAGGTTCCGTTACGTGCTCAACACGTATGCGTAACCCGGTGTGTCAGGAGGTCACACGCGTGTTTCCGTTTGTCTACGTGAAAGTGCTGCATGCGGAGATATATGTATATATGTTAGGCTCAAAGACCGATTTCGGTCTTTGAGCGAAAAAAACGCTCAAAACGCATTCTGGTCACTGCCAAAATGCCACAACGCGAAATTCGTATCATGGCTCGTTGTTGTAATCATAGAAATACCGATCGATTTCTCTGGTTGTGAAGTATCCAGAAGTGTAATAGAGTTTTTTTGGTATTTTTACTGAGTGAAGCCTTTTTAGGTGTAGTATTACATATATGTGTTAATTGCTTTATTTTTAGTTCGTACTCAGCTAGCTGTTTGGCCATATTTTTATTTTCGATTAATAGGTTCTCTATCTCATTATCTGCGATTTCAAGTTTTTCCTTTAGTTTGCGGTTTTGGTGTTAGAGGTTCTCCATTTGGTCGCTATTATCAAGAGGTAATTCGATGAGGCTTCTGTTGAGTGTCGTAGTCGGTGTCGATGTCAGTGATGAGTACTCGTCTTTGTCCGATAGTACCTCAAATGAGTTGCTCGTGTTTATATTTACCCTATGTTTAACAGTGCGTTGAGTGACAAAGTTATTCTCCGATGAAGGTGTGCGGGGTAAGGTAGGCATATTCGATGTTCGTGCGTGTGAAGTGCATAATTGGCATTTGTATGTGTTTTTATTTTCTTTAGTCATTATTCTGTATCGTGGGAATGAGACTTCTGTACAATCTAAGTGATAATGGTTTTTACATACCGCGCACGCCAAAAGTTGTTTGTTTGTAATCTTTTGCTTACATTTATTGCAGATCAGCGCCATTGTATGGTTCCCCTGTGTGACTTCTATTGTCTATGATTTATACTTCGACGCTTGATGATTGAAATATGAGTGACTTTTTGACAGTTAACCTCACTTATTTTATCACACAATAATTACAGTTAAAAAAACTAATGTTTTATTGTATTTCGTTGTAGAACTGCACTAGATGATTTCGTAACACGCACTAGTTCGTCATGATTGTGATGTTAGCGGTATTGATCACCAATAAGTGTTTATCTCAATAAAAGGTTTTGAAATAAAACCATTTTTTGTCCTTTTGAGAAAATTTGTAATTCTGACATAATGCAAACGTCATCGAGAAGAAAAAGAATAAATACTATTGAACGGCAAAAAGTTTCTATAACATACCGCCCCCCAAAGGACGTTATTTCGGACACGTCCTTTAAAGGCAAGTCACTACTAAGTTCCTTTCAACCTATAACCAAAATTATAAGTTAAAATCATTATTTTAAACAAATCAAGAACACAAACCTTTAATTAAGAACAAATTATTGAACTATTAATGCTTAATTAAAATAAAATTTACACTTGGTTAAAAATTCTGAACTGAACAAATTTAAACAATGTCCTTTCTGACAATTTGACTGAAAGTCAACAAATAATACATGCTTATACAATTAAACAGATATAACATTCGAAACATTAGCATCGTACTAACGCGCAAACAAATCTTCCACAAATAAGTATTATCCAAACTTAATGATAAACAATAAAACAGAAACCTATTCTAATTCTCATCAATTGGTAAAACACATAGTTTCGACGTAGGTCGTTTTAATGTGGAACCTCGAACTCTCAACGTGACTACTCGGGTTATATTATCCTTTCCAGGGTGTTTTTCTAAAACTCGACCGAGTAACCAACGACTAGGAGGCAAATCACTCTCCTTTACTAGCACTACATCTCCTAATTTTGGTTCAGGTGATTGATACTGCCACTTATATCTATTAAGAAGTGTTGTCAAGTAATCTTGAGACCAACGTCTCCAAAAGTCTTGCAACTTTTTCTGAATAAGTTGCCACCTGTTTAAAGGACTTGTGTAAGAATTTTCATAGTTTGTGTCTGGTACTGAAATTAGTGGTTCACCTACTAAAAAATGTCCAGGTGTTAAAGGCAATGGTTCATCTATATCATTAGCATTTATTATAGTAATAGGTCTGGAATTTAAACATGCTTCAATTTGGCATAATAATGTACTCATCTCTTCAAATGTTAAAGTTGTTTCTCCAAGAACTCGTTTGAGGTGATATTTTGTAGATTTCACTGCTGCCTCCCATAATCCTCCAAAATTTGGTGAATGTGGAGGTATGAAATGCCATTCTGTACTACTAGCTTCAAGATTTTCTGCTACGTTTGATTGTATTTTGGCCAGTTCCTTTAGTTCTCGAGCTGCTCCAACAAAATTTGAGCCATTATCGCTCCACAATTGAGCACAATGACCACGTCTTGAGACGAATCTTCGAAACGCAGCTATAAAGGCTTGAGAAGTCAAATCACTAGCTACTTCTAAATGTACGGCTCGAGTTGCCATGCAGACAAAAACGCATATATACCCCTTGTAAGAACGTTGTCCACGTCCTTTACTAGTTCTAATATTTATAGGGCCCGCGTAGTCGACTCCACTATGTAGAAACACTCTGTTTGGAGTGCAGCGTACTGTAGGCAACGAACCCATAAGTTGCTGTCTTACCTTTATATTATTTTTAACACATATTACACAATTCCTTACGTACTTCTTGACTAAAACCTTTAAACCCACAATCCAATAAGCAGATCTCAAGTAATTGGCCATTAACTGATAATTACCATGCAATGTTCTGTCGTGAGCATCGGCAATAATAAGGTGAGTAAAATGTGCATCTCGTGGAAGAATGACAGGATGTTTTGTTTGATAGGGTAGTGAAGATTGTTGCAGTCTACCTCTAACTCTCATGATGTCATCTTCATCAAGGTAAGGACATAGTGATATTAATCTTGAATCTTTCTTTTTTAAAACTCCTTCTGTTTTTAACTGAAAATATTCTTCCTGAAATTCTTCCTTTTGACATTTTTTTATACAACATTTTAATGCGTTTTCTAATTCATTTCTTTTAAGATATTTGAATTCCTTTTGGTTCTTTTTGTACTGTAAAAAACGTCTTAAAAATGCTACTACTCGAACTAACTTCCAAAGTGTGGAATATTTCTCAAAAAATGATTTTTCAGTATTTACCACCAAATGTGATTGAATAGATTCTTCTAATTTCGTATCCTCATGAGGTCTTTTATATACAATCTCTTTATCCCATAAAAATCGTGGCCCCTGTAACCAAAGAGTATTTTCAATAAGAAGTTTCGGTTCTAGCTAGCCCTCTAGAAGCGCAATCAGCAGGATTTTGATCTGATGCTATGTGAGCCCACTGTGTTGCTTCAACATTTGTCAATATTTCTGACACACGATTGGCCACAAAAGTCTTCCACCTATTTGGGTGACTATTGAGCCACGCTAAAACTATGGTTGAATCTGTCCATGCTCGTACTCTATCTTTGCGAATTTTTATAATGTGCGCCACTTCGAACAACAAATGTGACAAAAGTAACGCGCCACATAATTCCAATCTTGGGATACTTACTTGTTTAATGGGGGCCACCCTGGTTTTGGCAGTCAACAATGAAATGCGAATTTGACCAGTACTATCTATCATTCTTAAATACACCACTGCTGCGTATGCTGACTTAGATGCGTCGCAAAACCCATGCAGTTCAATATAATTATCATCTGATTGAATCCCTATCCATCTAGGGATTTGAAATTCTTTTAGTTGAACTAAATTGTTACGGTAAGTATCCCATTCTATTTTTAAATTATTAGGAACTTTATCATCCCAGTCAATTCCCGATAACCATAATTTTTGTATAAATATTTTTGCTAATACTACCGTAGGAGCTACCCATCCCAGAGGGTCAAATAAACGTGCTATATCTGACAAAATAGTTCTCTTTGTTTCAGATCCAGATCTCTCAGGCAACCGCACTGAATATTTAAAGACGTCATCACTGCGAGACCAGGTAAGTCCTAAAATTTTAGTAATATCCGATGAGTTATCGGTTTTCTTTTCAGAATCACCTTCTTCGTTCTCATTTATTTTTATAATTTTATTTAAACCTTCCTTATCATCTTGAAGTTGATCACCTACAGACATAATTCTTAGTAGTTCTTTACTATTACTATTCCATTTTTGCAGTTCAAATCCTCCCCCCTTTAAAAGACCTTTTATCTCATTATATGTACTTTCTGCTTCTTTTAAATTGTAAGCTCCTGTCATCAAGTCATCCATGTAAAACGATATTGCTATCTTTTCTTTTGCATTCGGGAACTTATATCCGTCATCTAAAGCTACTTGATTAAGTGCCTTGACGGCCAGATATGGCGCAGATGCTGTACCAAATGTGACAGTCAGAAGTTCAAAATCCTTTATCTCTTCCTTAGGATTATCTCGCCATACTATTCGTTGAAAATGTACATCTTCATCAGCAACTAAAATTTGTCGATACATTTTTGTAATGTCTGCCACAATAGCAATTGGATGTATTCTCCAGCACATGATTATATGGCGTAATTCCAACTGTAAAGATGGACCTACTAATAAATCATCATTTAGAGCGACGCCCTTCTCGTTTTTACATGAAGCATCGAAAACAACTCGAACTTTGGTAGTAGTCCTTTCTTCCTTTATCACTGCATGATGTGGTAAGTATGCAGCTTTATCTTCGTTGATATTTTCTTGATTTACAAATCTCATATGCTTTAAAAGTAAATATTCATCTATCACTTCCGTATATCTTTTCTTTAGATTTGGATCCTTTATAAATCTTCTTTCCAGAGCTTTAAATCTTCTTACAGCAATTCCTCTTGTATTTCCTCCGACGCATTGAGGATTATCATCCCGAAACGGAAGTCTAACAATGTATCTTCCTTCTGAAGTTCTCTTTGTTGTACTGTTAAATAAGTTTTCACATCTTTGTTCTTCTTCCGTAAGTATCTTCTTACCCAATTTATTTGACAATTGATCTTCGATCTCCCAAAATTTTTTCAACATGTCATTTTCATTAATCTGTAGGTGCATCACCGTAATCCTATCTGCGTTTAACTTGTTATCTTCTGAACTAACAATTCCCGAAAGTATCCAGCCTAGGTACGTATTTTGTGCTAGGATATCTTGATTTGGTACCTTTCTGATACCTTCCTTCATTATGTTACTATACACTTCTGCTCCCAAAAGGAGATCAATTTTATTTGGTTTATAATATTCCGGATCTGCTAACTTTAGATGAATTAATTCAGGCCACTCAACAGCTTCTACTTTTCTTTCAGGAAGATAAGATGTGATGGTTTTTAAAACATAAGCATTGACTTCAACTTGAAAGTTAATATCTGTCAAGGATTGGAGCGTAAGTGTGACCATATATTTAGATATAATGTTCTTTGAATCACCAAGACCGGAAACTACGCCCTTAATTGGAGATTTCTTTAATCTTAGAAATTGTACTGTAGCCTCAGTTACAAAACTGGCTTGTGAGCCCTGATCTAGTAAAGCTCGAACTAGTTGAAAATCACCGCAATGAGTTTGAAGTGTAACCAAAGCGGTAGCTAAAAGAACTTGTTTCGATTGAATGAACCTTTTAGTCGAAATGCATGAAATTACAGGCACGGCATCTGTCACATTAGACGATGTGCCGGCTTTGTTCTTTTGAGTGTCAAAATTTGTTATATGTAAAAGAGTATGATGTCTTCTTTGACATGTATGACAGGAAGTAGGTTTTTGACACTGGCTTAACATATGATTTCCACCCAAACAATTAAAACACATTTTTTTATTCTTCACAAATTCACGTCTTTTTTCACAATCTAAATCCATGAACTTTTTGCAGAAACATAACTTATGAGTCTCACTGCAATATTCACAACGAATGCTGTATGAAGTATCGTTGCGAGCTATCATCACTTTGGAATTAAATTGATGCATGTTTGATGAATTGAACTGATTGGTTACCTTTTTGGTCTCTATGAACTCTAGTGCTCTAAATCTGCTTTCAATAAAGGATTTGAACTGTAGTAACGTGGGCAAATCACCTGAACTATCACTCGAAACAGAAAGTTCCCACTGCTTGCGGGTTTCTGGGTCGAGTTTAAATGAAATGACATGAAGGATTATGATATCCCAAGTGGTTACGTCAATTTTCAAATTTTTCAGAGCGCTTAAACAATCCATCGTTGTATCTAAAAGTTCTTTTAACGCAGCGGCTGATTCATTGAAAATTCGTTTTTGACCAAAAAATCGTTTTAGTATACAATTAGCTAGATATTTTTTATTGTTGTATCTTTGTTCTAATTGATCCCAGCACTGTTGATAATTATCCTCAGTGGTTGGGATATACCTGATCAGCTGCTCTGCTTCACCAGTGAGATGACTCTTTAGATAATGCATCCGTTGAACATTATCTAAGGAATCATTCTTGTGTACCAATGATATAAACAAATCACGAAACGTTGTCCATTCTGAATATTTTCCTGAGAACAGGGGAATGGATATTTTTGGTAATTTTAATGATAGTTTTGATTGAGATTGACTAGGAGAAGCAATATCTATATCATTAGTACTGTTTGAACTCGTAAGCTTCTTATTTTCAGTTTTTAACAAAGTTTTGTATTCTAAATAGCACTCTTCCACTGCGGAATAAATTTCATTTAAATTGTAAACAGATTTTTCCAATGCAACAACATCTGAAATTTCATTTAATTTGGTATGATTATAGGTAAACCTATCCCAATCTTTTTCTAAAATGTCTATCTTCGTTTCTACATATTCAAGATTAATCCGTTGTTTAGGTGATTTTTTAAAATTACTGAAGCTCCGCTCAATGTTTTTTTGTAATGCAAACTGTACCTTTATTAGGCCTTCCATTGCGGAGGAAATGTAATAAAATATTAAACAAAACGAAACGAAATGAGCTGTGAACTACGTAGGTAAAACTAAATCAAACACTAAATTAAGTAAAATAAAGATTAGGTATCTTGTTCTCTTGAACTGCCTTTCGTTCTTAGCCCTTGAACTGAACTGACGAATTACTATCTCTGGAACTTGTCTGTGACGTATCCGGTACTTCACACGAACGTATCGGGAACTAAGCAGGAACTTATCAGGAACTTGTCAGGAACTTAACATGAACTGTTTCTGGTACTCACGTGGTAGATCAATGTAGTAACCAAATAAATATAGGACTCAAACTTAGATTATGACTGACTCAAAATACTTTTTCTTCACCTTTAAGCTTAGCACTAACTTACGTGCCTAGTTACTTATTGAATTCTTGAATCACTCCACAAATACTTTTATTTTTATGAACTGAACTGTATCACCATTTGGAAAATCCGGCTCGAAGGACCATTTTGTTTATCTCAATAAAAGGTTTTGAAATAAAACCATTTTTTGTCCTTTTGAGAAAATTTGTAATTCTGACATAATGCAAACGTCATCGAGAAGAAAAAGAATAAATACTATTGAACGGCAAAAAGTTTCTATAACAATAAGTATACAAACGTTTCTGTGTTGTCGGTTTGAAACAGCTGATTGAATCCCAACAATATTTTCCAATTTCACTTGTAGTCACCGTTTCGATCGCTATGATAACACTGTCACAAGGTAATTAGACTATATATTCGCACTTTAAATACTTTTTTTACTATTTAGTTATGTGTTAACATTTTAAAACAGTAATAAATACGCAGACTGATCTTATTGTTTTGGCTCACTAGCGCCACCGATCTCCAATGACTAATATTTGTTACAATTATATATATTTTTTTAATAAAGTGTTTGCCAAAATAATCCTTAAATTTCCTAATTATAACACATAATTTGTAGTCAGCAAAACTGTATTTTTTAAAATAAAGTAATCCTTTTAGCCAACAAATTATGTCCACGTTATTTAAATGACCTAACCTAGTACAGTACAAAATATTTCTTAAAGATGTATCAAAAGTTTTGAGACTAGTAGGACCCTTGCACAAGTATTGCAAATCAGTGTGCGTCAAATTCTCTTTATCATGGTTCCATACGCGCGCATTGTATGCGTCCTGACAATTTACGACCTCACAGTGTTTTAAAAACCCTCATTTTGTCTCATCTTGGTTTTATTGAAGAAAACAATAGTTATTACCATTACAAACATCAGAAAAATACCCGAGAATTCATATAGCTTATAGATATTCTGAAATAAAAATTCAAAGTTTGCTTAAAATTGGGCCCGGAAATCACAATTTTTTTTTAAAATAAGTATACCTGTTATTTAAATTTTGATTATTTCAATTAAATAGACATACAATACTACACCTTTTGACAAGTTTTTGTAGATTTACTAAGATCCTATCAAGAAATATTAATTTATTTATCATTTTCGGTTTTATTTATTTTGTTCCACTAAAACGCCGTATTAGAAAGAGTTCTTATATTAAACAATAGCTTAAACAAGCCTTTATCAGCAGTATTAAATTCACAATCTAATACCGCGTTATTCAGAAAATATAAAAGAATTTCTTTTTTCTTCAGGGTTGTCACATTTTATATCCGGATACCAATAATATTTTTTATCAATAAAACATCAAAAATACAAAAGATAATTTATTTAAGTATAAATTAGTTAATATACCAGAAGTGACAACCCTAGGGACAAAAATGTGGATATAATTTTTATATTACTTGTAACTTTTGGATAAGGCTTGTTTAAGCTATCGTTTAATATAAGAACTCTTTCTAATACGGCGTTTTGGTGGAACAAAATATATAAAACCGAAAATGATAAATAAATTTATATTTCTTGATAGGATCTTAGATAATCTACAAAAACTTGTCAAAAGGTGTAGTATTGTATGTCTATTTAATTGAAATAATCAAAATTTAAATAACCCGTATAGTTATTTTTTTAAATATTTTTTCGTGATTCGATTCGTGACCCAATTTAAGCAAACTTTGAATTTTTATACCAAAATATCTATAAGCCATATAAATTTTCGGGTATTTTTCTGATGTTTGTAATCGTAATAACCATTGTATTCTTCAATAAAAACAAGATGAGACAAAATGAGGGTTTTTAAAACACTGTGGACCTGTCCGTCATATTATGGTTGCACCAAGTAGTGCTCAGAACGCGTCATGACTTTTCTTCATTTCCACAACGCATTGTGGCCGTTTGGTATGTTGACCACGACGCGAATTTCGCTTTGTGGTATTTCTATGATTACCACAACGCGTTCTGGGCGTTTTTATAAGAGCCATGACACGAAATTCGCGTTGTGGAATTTTGGCAGTGACCAGTACGCGTCGTGAGCGTTTTTTTTTTCCCTCTAAGACCGAAATCGGTTTTTGAGCCTAACATAATATAATACAGTACCTGCGGCTGTAGCGTCACGTGCACGGGCGCCTTAGGTGTGACCACGTGCAGGCGCGTGAGCGCGGCGGGCGCGGCGTGCGGCGCGCGGCACGGGCACGCGGCCATGTATATACAGTACCTGCGGCTGTAGCGTCACGTGCACGGGCGCCTTGGGTGTGACCACGTGCAGGCGCGTGAGCGCGGCGGGCGCGGCGTGCGGCGCGCGGCACGGGCACGCGGCCATGTATATACTATATACAGTACCTGCGGCTGTAGCGTCACGTGCACGGGCGCCTTGGGTGTGACCACGTGCAGGCGCGTGAGCGCGGCGGGCGCGGCGTGCGGCGCGCGGCACGGGCACGCGGCCATGTATATACAGTACCTGCGGCTGTAGCGTCACGTGCACGGGCGCCTTGGGTGTGACCACGTGCAGGCGCGTGAGCGCGGCGGGCGCGGCGTGCGGCGCGCGGCACGGGCACGCGGCCATGTATATACAGTACCTGCGGCTGTAGCGTCACGTGCACGGGCGCCTTGGGTGTGACCACGTGCAGGCGCGTGAGCGCGGCGGGCGCGGCGTGCGGCGCGCGGCACGGGCACGCGGCCATGTATATACAGTACCTGCGGCTGTAGCGTCACGTGCACGGGCGCCTTGGGTGTGACCACGTGCAGGCGCGTGAGCGCGGCGGGCGCGGCGTGCGGCGCGCGGCACGGGCACGCGGCCATGTATATACAGTACCTGCGGCTGTAGCGTCACGTGCACGGGCGCCTTGGGTGTGACCACGTGCAGGCGCGTGAGCGCGGCGGGCGCGGCGTGCGGCGCGCGGCACGGGCACGCGGCCATGTATATACAGTACCTGCGGCTGTAGCGTCACGTGCACGGGCGCCTTGGGTGTGACCACGTGCAGGCGCGTGAGCGCGGCGGGCGCGGCGTGCGGCGCGCGGCACGGGCACGCGGCCATGTATATACAGTACCTGCGGCTGTAGCGTCACGTGCACGGGCGCCTTGGGTGTGACCACGTGCAGGCACGTGAGCGCGGCGGGCGCGGCGTGCGGCGCGCGGCACGGGCACGCGGCCATGTATATACAGTACCTGCGGCTGTAGCGTCACGTGCACGGGCGCCTTGGGTGTGACCACGTGCAGGCGCGTGAGCGCGGCGGGCGCGGCGTGCGGCGCGCGGCACGGGCACGCGGCCATGTATATACAGTACCTGCGGCTGTAGCGTCACGTGCACGGGCGCCTTGGGTGTGACCACGTGCAGGCGCGTGAGCGCGGCGGGCGCGGCGTGCGGCGCGCGGCACGGGCACGCGGCCATGTATATACAGTACCTGCGGCTGTAGCGTCACGTGCACGGGCGCCTTGGGTGTGACCACGTGCAGGCGCGTGAGCGCGGCGGGCGCGGCGTGCGGCGCGCGGCACGGGCACGCGGCCATGTATATACAGTACCTGCGGCTGTAGCGTCACGTGCACGGGCGCCTTGGGTGTGACCACGTGCAGGCGCGTGAGCGCGGCGGGCGCGGCGTGCGGCGCGCGGCACGGGCACGCGGCCATGTATATACAGTACCTGCGGCTGTAGCGTCACGTGCACGGGCGCCTTGGGTGTGACCACGTGCAGGCGCGTGAGCGCGGCGGGCGCGGCGTGCGGCGCGCGGCACGGGCACGCGGCCATGTATATACAGTACCTGCGGCTGTAGCGTCACGTGCACGGGCGCCTTGGGTGTGACCACGTGCAGGCGCGTGAGCGCGGCGGGCGCGGCGTGCGGCGCGCGGCACGGGCACGCGGCCATGTATATACAGTACCTGCGGCTGTAGCGTCACGTGCACGGGCGCCTTGGGTGTGACCACGTGCAGGCGCGTGAGCGCGGCGGGCGCGGCGTGCGGCGCGCGGCACGGGCACGCGGCCATGTATATACAGTACCTGCGGCTGTAGCGTCACGTGCACGGGCGCCTTGGGTGTGACCACGTGCAGGCGCGTGAGCGCGGCGTGCGGCGCGCGGCACGGGCACGCGGCCATGTATATAATACAGTACCTGCGGCTGTAGCGTCACGTGCACGGGCGCCTTGGGTGTGACCACGTGCAGGCGCGTGAGCGCGGCGGGCGCGGCGTGCGGCGCGCGGCACGGGCACGCGGCCATGTATATACTATATACAGTACCTGCGGCTGTAGCGTCACGTGCACGGGCGCCTTGGGTGTGACCACGTGCAGGCGCGTGAGCGCGGCGGGCGCGGCGTGCGGCGCGCGGCACGGGCACGCGGCCATGTATATACAGTACCTGCGGCTGTAGCGTCACGTGCACGGGCGCCTTGGGTGTGACCACGTGCAGGCGCGTGAGCGCGGCGGGCGCGGCGTGCGGCGCGCGGCACGGGCACGCGGCCATGTATATACTATATACAGTACCTGCGGCTGTAGCGTCACGTGCACGGGCGCCTTGGGTGTGACCACGTGCAGGCGCGTGAGCGCGGCGGGCGCGGCGTGCGGCGCGCGGCACGGGCACGCGGCCATGTATATACTATATACAGTACCTGCGGCTGTAGCGTCACGTGCACGGGCGCCTTGGGTGTGACCACGTGCAGGCGCGTGAGCGCGGCGGGCGCGGCGTGCGGCGCGCGGCACGGGCACGCGGCCATGTATATACAGTACCTGCGGCTGTAGCGTCACGTGCACGGGCGCCTTGGGTGTGACCACGTGCAGGCGCGTGAGCGCGGCGGGCGCGGCGTGCGGCGCGCGGCACGGGCACGCGGCCATGTATATACTATATACAGTACCTGCGGCTGTAGCGTCACGTGCACGGGCGCCTTGGGTGTGACCACGTGCAGGCGCGTGAGCGCGGCGGGCGCGGCGTGCGGCGCGCGGCACGGGCACGCGGCCATGTATATACAGTACCTGCGGCTGTAGCGTCACGTGCACGGGCGCCTTGGGTGTGACCACGTGCAGGCGCGTGAGCGCGGCGGGCGCGGCGTGCGGCGCGCGGCACGGGCACGCGGCCATGTATATACAGTACCTGCGGCTGTAGCGTCACGTGCACGGGCGCCTTGGGTGTGACCACGTGCAGGCGCGTGAGCGCGGCGGGCGCGGCGTGCGGCGCGCGGCACGGGCACGCGGCCATGTATATACAGTACCTGCGGCTGTAGCGTCACGTGCACGGGCGCCTTGGGTGTGACCACGTGCAGGCGCGTGAGCGCGGCGGGCGCGGCGTGCGGCGCGCGGCACGGGCACGCGGCCATGTATATACAGTACCTGCGGCTGTAGCGTCACGTGCACGGGCGCCTTGGGTGTGACCACGTGCAGGCGCGTGAGCGCGGCGGGCGCGGCGTGCGGCGCGCGGCACGGGCACGCGGCCATGTATATACAGTACCTGCGGCTGTAGCGTCACGTGCACGGGCGCCTTGGGTGTGACCACGTGCAGGCGCGTGAGCGCGGCGGGCGCGGCGTGCGGCGCGCGGCACGGGCACGCGGCCATGTATATACAGTACCTGCGGCTGTAGCGTCACGTGCACGGGCGCCTTGGGTGTGACCACGTGCAGGCGCGTGAGCGCGGCGGGCGCGGCGTGCGGCGCGCGGCACGGGCACGCGGCCATGTATATACAGTACCTGCGGCTGTAGCGTCACGTGCACGGGCGCCTTGGGTGTGACCACGTGCAGGCGCGTGAGCGCGGCGGGCGCGGCGTGCGGCGCGCGGCACGGGCACGCGGCCATGTATATACAGTACCTGCGGCTGTAGCGTCACGTGCACGGGCGCCTTGGGTGTGACCACGTGCAGGCGCGTGAGCGCGGCGGGCGCGGCGTGCGGCGCGCGGCACGGGCACGCGGCCATGTATATACAGTACCTGCGGCTGTAGCGTCACGTGCACGGGCGCCTTGGGTGTGACCACGTGCAGGCGCGTGAGCGCGGCGGGCGCGGCGTGCGGCGCGCGGCACGGGCACGCGGCCATGTATATACAGTACCTGCGGCTGTAGCGTCACGTGCACGGGCGCCTTGGGTGTGACCACGTGCAGGCGCGTGAGCGCGGCGGGCGCGGCGTGCGGCGCGCGGCACGGGCACGCGGCCGCCAGCGGCATGTCGGTGGCCGCCAGCTTGGCCCCCAGTGCCCCCGCCTCACGCCCTACGCCGCCGCCGCCGCCGTTCACCACCGTGTCCGGGGACGCCATCATGAACCTGAAATCGAGCGGTTTGCGATGTGAGTCACGAGCGAAATATGTAAGTTATTTGAATAATAAAATATGTCTTCTTTTCTCTTTTTTTGTCTAACGTCTCTTACGACTAATGAAGTAGAAATAAATGTTTCTGATTTGCATGTCATATCAACGAAACTGAATACTGAAGCGGTTACGATCTACGATACAAACGACGAGATCAAGTCCGACTTCGAATCGAATAAACGTCAAAAAAGTACAATGGAAATCACGGCAACGGTTGCCCGTAATAACAAACTTTTGATGTAAATTCGATCGCGAAGTGAACTCGATCCGTTCTCGAGTAGGGCTGACCTGTGTCCGCGCGGGCACTCGTACTCGAACCCGATGAATATCTTGACGGTGAGGTGGTGCGCGGCGGCCGCCTTGCCGCGCCCGCGCGCGCCGCCGCCGCCGCGGAACAGGCTCGCCTGCTCCATCCTGGAATGCACGGGCGAGGACATACTGTAACCATAGCCAGGCCTCCTTCACTCGCTCAAGGTCGCGCGTTAGATTACACTATCATCATTTTACTCTTCCATACAAAATCTTTTTGTCACTATGGGTACAGATTCCAAACATCTTGACGCTCTTTCGATGGAGTGGGGATATGTTGAGTAGAACTATGTAAACGTAATTAAATCTATAATCTGTGGTATCTGTCATGTGACATTGACGACTGATTGTCATTAGAATATATGCAACATCCGTTTCCGCCCTCTTGCTCTTGTGTGCCCGTAATGGTCGATCGATCTCGCTGTTTGATATCGTATTACATCCCTGTGAATCTTATCAAAATCTTTTATTTAAGAGCCCTAACCCTTCCGGATAAGTTCGCACATAACGAAACAGTAAGAGGATTAAAACCTAAAAATGTTTTAGAAGTAGATTTTTGTTCAAAATTTAATTTAATTTCCATACTTAATGTTTATTTACTTTATTTATATAAACTCAGGAGTAGTTACCTACTCCTTTACCTACTTTTTCTGGGTAAGTACTTACGTACTTACCCAGAAAAAGTGCTTAATTATTTTATTTTTGTATCTAGGTACTAACTACAATAAAATAATGATTTAGAACTAAAGAAAAACTTATATTTTAGCGATATTATCTTTAAACGTAAGCAATATTTAACAGTAAGCAACCCTGGCAACACGCCTGGACGACAACGGAGCGTAGCGACCGACGTCAAGGGGGAAGTAGTTATATAAATAGCGGCATTTGGGACTCGGTCAAAGATGAGTTCGTTCTAGTCAGTTTTATTTATTCTTATGGCACAAGTGAGCAGAGGGCCGCCAAACGCCCGCCTGTGTAGTCGCGCGGCATCTTACTGCCTGCGTAGGTATTGTCTCTTTATAATAGTAACAATGTCGAATCGACACTACTGTGCCGTGTACGGATGTCTGAATCAAAAAACCAATAAACAATTGTCGTTTTTCACATTATGATATATGCTAAGGAGTTCATTTAAAAGAAGTCAACCCTAACGTTGCGTCGTCAGAAAAGGTAAGAGCACGCGACAGAAAGAGAGGCAACTACTAGGTGAATATAACTGTAGGCCATTAGCGCTGCGCGACTTTATTGTGTCGGTTCAAAAGTCGCTATTTCTTTAAATGACTCCATCCACACGATCGAAAGCTTTTTCAAAATCAGTGTAGATCACATCAACCTGGCCACCCCGTTCCATGTCTCTTAACACACGATTTGTAAAACAGGCCAAGTTAGTCACTGTCGAGCGCCTCCTCAAGAAACCATGTTGTTCGTTTGGGATACCGCGCGAAATCGAGAGATAGATGAAGTCGTACAGTACTAGGCACGTATCTTGAAATTTTTTCGACGGAGTGGGGATAAGCTCGCGCATGTGCTCTTGTGAGCGACCAATAGCGCGCGCCCCTCTCCCTCCGCCCGCGCCCCTCACCGCTACGCATACCCAAAATACGCGTTTCGCGCAATCTCCACCCGATTTCAAGTTATATGCCTCGTACTGTACACTAGCTTTTCGAACACCTTTCCAATAGTGCACTGGAATGGTTGGTTCAGAAACTCATTTTGATTAGCGATTTAACTCTAAATGTGTGAAAGTGAAAGGGAAAGCGAGCGGGGAAGAGGAAGGACGGTAAGAAAAAGAGCAAGAGGAAGGGGAAGGGGAAGGATGGGTAAGAGGAATGGAAAGGGTAAGGAAGGGAGAAGGGGATGGGGAGAACGGAGAAGGAAAGAGTGGGAGAGGGAAAGCGGGAAAGAGGTGGGATACAGTGAAAAACGGTGGGGAACAGTAGGAAATATGTTTTTCCTACCTTTAACACTTTTCTTGCTGGTAGAGGTAATGTTGTATGTTTCACACGAGAGCAAAATTTGTTAGTTAGGATCTTTAATTTACGACGGACGGGTGATGTTTGTACACAGTGACATGCTCAAGATTCAAAATTAAGTAAATAAATCGACAAACATCGGACAATTATTGGCGTCCTTTTTCGTTTGGTATGTAGAAGGGGCCTTGCCGATCGATCGTTGCAATCTCACACTCGCAATCCGTCGTTTCGATCTGTTACAAATGAAACATCGTAACGACCAATCGCACCGTATATGGGCTCAACAATACCTATGTAACAGCGGAGCGTGTGTTACACGTGTAATATACAAAGAATTGAAGTTTTTATTTGGCTTAGTATTCACATCATACAAACAAAACAATTAACAAAAACACGAGCACGACAATATTATTTATACTATCAAGATATAGAAAATGCTATCAAGATTTAAATTAAATTGTAATAAAGACTTTCCACAGGACAGGTATAGCTTAGTGTGGAAGACTTTGTAAATGATACAACAAATAATGTAATTTTTGGAAATAAATAAATTATTATTATTATTATTGTTTCTGCGAGTATTTGTAAATAGAATTTGAATTGTGACTCACCTGACAGCGCAGTCCCAAGGCAGCAGATAGTTGGTATGCGGCAGGAACCCAGGCTGCAGGTGCTCCGGCAACCCCGCGCTGTGCGAGTACAGGCTCGAGGCGCCCAGGCACACCAGGCTCCAGCTGGGGAATGACGGCAGCAGCCCGCTGGGGCTGCCCGCGTGCAGCATGCCGGGCAGGTACTCCGTGGTGGACGGCTGGCGCGCCATCGCCACCTCTGTGGACCACCACTGGTGCTACACTACACTACACGCGCGGCCCAGCTGGCACGAGGCAGCAGCCCGCTGGGGCTGCCCGCGTGCAGCATGCCGGGCAGGTACTCCGTGGTGGACGGCTGGCGCGCCATCGCCACCTCTGTGGACCACCACTGGTGCTACACTACACTACACGCGCGGCCCAGCTGGCACGAGGCAGCAGCCCGCTGGGGCTGTCCACTGTATGTATCTGTTTATGACTTTAGAGCTTGATAATGACCAGCGAGCTATTTAACCGGACTTTATAGTTATTATCTATACATCAGGGCGACAAGACGACAACGGGCAGCGGCGAGGCTGATATCGATGCACGCACGATGCGAGTCCTTTTTAAGGCAAAATATTGAGCATTGGATTCGGATTCTTTTTTTAATTTATTTAGGGTAACAAACAAATCAACAAGGAGATTCGGACACAATATTGGGTAAAATATGATTATCTTTCACATCCTTTACCCACAAGGAATTTATACAAATGGATTGACATTTTAGTATTACCTCGAGCTCCTCCCCTGAGGGGCACGACGTACCCGTCGGAAGCAGGCGACGCGTCCTCGTCCCGCAGCGATCCCGGCGATAATGCGTCTGCCACGGACCACGGCCCTTCCCCCTCCCCCTCCACGTCCACTTCACCTTCCCCTTCCGCGTCCGCTTCCACTTCCGCCTGATCATCTTGGGAGCCTCGTGAAGTTTTCTCATCATTATCTTGGTCGCCTTTGACTGACGCCGCTCTATTTTAATAAATTATTTATATTAGCGATCCCATTATTGGCTGCGTCCGCGAGTGTAGTATTAAGATGTATCGTCAAGAACGTAAAGGGTGTAAAAAAACCCCTCAACAAAGCCGAGATCTACGTATTCTGCCCATCATTACGACCTACGAACAAAGATACTAAGGAAGTGTAATTCTGCTCAAAAAATAGCACCACGCAAACTACAACCGAGTGGGCGGGGCTAAAAAAGTACAACCGAAGCACTGTTTAGTCATGTCTGTCACGCGCTCGGTGACAGTCGTTAGCGCAACGACAAAAAAATCATTAAAAAGTGGTAAAAAATGACGTCATGTGTGGTCAAGTGGTGTAAAAGACCAATAGAAGGCATCAAAACAAATACGGTCATATTATATCATTGGTAAGTAAAATATTTTTCGTTATTTAGAAATATCTATGAGCGTATACATGCAATCTATGGTAGCTATTATGCAACAAGTGTTCAGTCACTTTGTGGGGCAGAGTCAAATCTTCACGTTCACTGCTATCACAGATTTTTAAACAAGAATAAAACTCTTTCATGAAATTCAGTACAACAGAAAAAAAGGAAAATTAAAATCAAAATTTTGTAATGCTATAAAAATGGCGCGTCCTGCAATATACAATCCATAGAAAACGAGTAATCTGATGTAAACTCCTTGCTTTTAATCATTATATGTAACAAAAACTCTGTCCAATCCGTGAAGGGATGATTAGGTAGGTACCTATAAAGTTTCGATTCTATTCACACAATCCTCTTTAGAGATGGTTAATATAGCATCCAGCGCCATATTATAGCGCGCTATCTGTACGTAAGTAGACGCTATGGCGCTATGAATATCGCGTGTGGCAATAAGTAGCGTCGTCGTTGGCCGGACGGCGGCGCGGGCATTCGTTATAGTTAAAAAACATCGCGTGCGCGCTTTTGCTACCGGACGCGTTACGCGCGTTTCTCTCGCAACACGCTAGGTACGAGTATAATATCGCGCGCGACCTTCTATTGTGTTGGTTTCGATTAGGACTTTTATGACACAACTAGTCAATTAGTTAGTATTATGTAAAAGCTATTTAGCTAAGCAAAGTTAGTTGAACGAGAAATATGGTAAAATCAACCGAATTTCAAAGGTCAATAAGGTCGAAAATCGCTTGCACCTGTTTTTTTTAACTAGAAAACATTGTCTAGTGGTCACTAGTTAAAAAAATGAATGCAAGCGATTTTCGACCTTATTGACATTTACCAAAATCACGGTTTTTAATGAAACATCAGAATTAGGAAACGAGAATACGGCAAAAAACAAACGAATAGCAAACGTCAATAAGGTCGAAAATCGCTTGCACCTGTTTTTTTTTTACTAGAAAACATTGTCTAGTAATCACAAGTTAGAAAAATGAGTGCAAGCGATTTTTGACCTTATTAACATTTATCAAAATCACGGTTTTTAATGAAACATCAAAATTAGTAAACGAGAATACGGCAAAAAAACAACCGAATTGCAAACGTCAATAAGGTCTAAAATCGCTTGTACCTGTTTTTTTCACTAGGAAACATTGTCTAGTGATCACAAGTTAGAAAAATGAGTGCAAGCGATTTTCGACCTTATTACGAAACTTTTTTTCGAACTTTAGACAGTTCTAAGCCCGAAAAGTATAAGATAAAGTTCATTAGTTTACATTACTGCTTTATTTTATTTAAGACTAAAATGTAACGTATTAATAAATAACGTTTTTGTAAAGCGCGCGATCTGTCTAACGAACGACGTGTGAAGTAACGTGTTACGAAATCTAACGTGCTACATCTAACGCGCCAGCCAGCCGCCCGCATGCTACCTGATAAATAGCGCGTTATAACATAGCGTATTTAATAGCGCGCTAGAAATCAGTAGTAAATAGTCTGTAGCGTGCTGTTGCTTTATTGGCGTTATGAACAACTCTAATCCTCTTTGATTAACAAGTAAAAAAAAATCCCTGGTTAAAATAGAATAAACGGAAAATGGTTAACTCACATTGCAACACCGAAGGCAGCGGCACCACAAGTAGTGACGTCATAAGGTCAAGACCGTCAGAACACAAAGTAATAACAATTTCCAGAAACTATGATTTTTATGCAGCTCTGAAAACAGCTTTTTAATATGGAGTTTGATTCGCGGATCGTTCTGCTGGAACCCCAATATGAGAACTGCTGCGAAGATGCTACTCCATATTTCCACCACCAATAGCAATACATGCCCAGCAACTGTGCACTAGATTGTCTCGAACACTTTGCAGCACACCTGTATTCAACTTAATAAGTACAAAAGTGGCTATTATTCGCAAACGCATTACGGCTTCACTCTCACAAATGTTTTTAAACATCAACTGTTAACATGACCTCACAATTAGAACTCAAGAGGTGTCAAATCTGGCGATCGCGCTAGCTACGGAGTTGATCCACCTCTTCCAATCCAGCGTCTCACATATTGCTAGCTTAGGTATTCGCGCACCGGTCAACAAGCATATTAAAATAGTCTGCATTTGAAAAAGATTTTTGGCAAGAATAAATTTTGACTTGGTGGAATACGCTGCTATAAAAAATATATTCCGACGAACTGAGAACGTTTTTTGAAGTCGGATGTCGCTATACGAATTTTGTACTGCCAATTAAAGCATGCTTTTTTATGTGAAAAATAAAAATAAAGCAACGTATTAATACGCAGTCACACCTCTAAAAGACGTATTGAGGCGTTGCTTTCGCAAATGTGATAATTATCCACATTATGTACTTACATGTTATGAAAAAGAAATTTCTACATAATACATTCTCTTTTATTAAGCATACCTATTTTATTTCAATACCTTACCTAATTTTAGTCCTTCTTGAAATCAAGTGTCTTACCAATTAATATGATCATCATTCATCAACATCATCATTTTATAATTTTCATAAAATAAAATAACAATAAAATCATCACAGCCGAAAGACGTCCACTCCTGACATTATGTCTCTTTTAGTTTTCCAGAGCGACTAGTTGCAGACGACTTACATTCAGCGTATTCGAGCGATCTTTACCAAGTCGTCTGTCTACATAATAAAACAAACATTACATTTAACAAATAATAATGTACTAATTTCATAAAACAATTTTATGATGCCGCCCACCGCGCCGGGCCGTAGTGATCTTAGCAGGTTAGGTGTACTGACTGCATTCTACATTACACCGTCCTCGCTTCAATGACAAAGGCACGACAACGGCCCAATGAGTGACACGGCGCGAGCCAAATATCCAATCATGTTTGATCTGCGTTCAAACCCCAGCCAATAGAAAACGTGATATGCGTTAGAATACAACCTAATACCGATTATGCGTACATTGTAATAAGGTATGTTTTTACTAGTTCATTGTTGAGTTTGCGACCTTTTTGTGTTACAGAATATGCGAAGGTGCCATTTTTTAAGCAATATTTGTTAGGAGTTAGGCTTCCTTAGTTCTTATTTCGTTGATTACGACCATTTCTGTTCAAAATATTGCTGTGAAACCATTTTCATTTTTGGTGTTAAAAAAGCATTGCCACGCAATGTAACGCGCGCAACAGATCGCACCTGCGAGTCCGTGCTACACAACCGCATGCAGCTGAGTTGAAAGTAGTGATGTACAAACCTCGACGTGTCGAGTTCTACTTTGGAAGCCTCGAGGCGGCTGGGCAGGGCTCGGTGAGCTCGGTAGGCTCGTAAACCCAAGCCTAGCCGAGACACGAGCTCTCTGAGCCACCCTCGAGGCTTTAAAAAAGCTCGAGTCTTTAAATGAAAGTGAGCCTCATAAAAGCTCGAGTTTATGTTTATAACTTTAGTATCTTCGTAAATAATAATTTTGGCAATATTATTATTTACGGAGATATTAAAGCCGAGCCTATCGAGCTCACAGAGCCCTTCAAATCTGACTCTAATCTCCATAATTAGAACTGAAAAAGATGAATGTCTTATGTCATAATCTATAATAATAATAAATGCTTGGACAAATTCACACAGCGCCATCTAGCCCCAAACTAAAAAGCTTGCAATATGGGTGCTACAAAACTGATATACTACTTATATACTTTTTAAATAAAGGGTGGATTTTTGAGACGGTACATTAAGGGCAGGTACCTTAACCGTTTTAGTTACAGGAAAACGTTCCTAGGAGACCATCCATAACTTTTTAAGATATTCTGAACTGCATTCACATATTTTGGAAAAAAATACCGTTAGCAAAAAAAAATGTTAAATACTTAAAAAAATGTTTTATGCCAATCGACCTATTTCGTGTGGGGATCAAAAGACTCTATGGGATCATTTAAGGTATGAGTACTAGAAACGACAGAAATCGCCAAAAACTTTTCCCATACATTTTGTACTGAAAAACGGTAAACCAACTCGAAATATTTTTTATTCCCAAATGATCCTATTTCGTACTGTGATCAAAATGCTCTTTAAGGCCAACTGAAATTTGAGTACAGAAACTACAGTAAGTGACAACACCGGCTTCACACGCAAGCACAATCTTCTACAACATTATATCTAAAAAAAACAGTTTCTGTACTCAAAATTCAGTTATCCTCAAAGAGTATTTTGATCACAGTAAGAAATAGGATCGTATGGCAATAAAAAATATTTCGAGTTGATTTATCGTTTTTCAGTACAAAATGTGTGGGAAAAGTTTTTGGCAATTTCTGTCGTTTCTAGTACTCATACCTTAAATGATCCCATAGAGTCTTTTGATCCCCACACGAAATAGGATCCATTGGCATAAAAATTTTTTTTAAGTATTTAACATTTTTTTTTGCTAACGGTATTTTTTTTCCAAAATATGTGAATGCAGTTCAGAATATCTTAAAAAGTTATGGATGGTCTCCTAGGAACGTTTTCCTGTAACTAAAACGGTTAAGGTACCTGCCCTTAATGTACCGTCTCAAAAATCCAGTAGTAGTAGTACTCATACCTTAAATGATCCCATAGAGTCTTTTGATCCCCACACGAAATAGGATCGATCGGCATACAATTTTTTTTTTGCTATTTTAGCATTTTTTTTTTTGCTAACGGTATTTTTTTTCCAAAATTGCAAACATTCAACTGCGGGGCGTAATTTGAGGATTTTCTTTAATTATTATTAGTTATGTTTAAATATAAAGAACGCAGAACTGTGTTCGGCGCTAATTCTCTTATTCCAAGGATCTGTAAAACTATAAACGGTTATAGCGAACATATTGATATTCATTTTGACTCACTCAACAGTTTCCGTAGAATTATTGTATGGGTCTTGAAGAGTGTTGAGTAGAAAGTAGATAAGTAGTAAATAGATAGATAATTCAGTTAGAAGTTGAAACACTGAGTTTAAAGTTATTTTAGTTTATTAGATAAGTACATACAAGTTAACAGTTATGAGTTAAGTATAGAACTAATTATTATTTCATAAAAATGTAAACAGTCGAGCGGCCGGCGGCGCGCCAAAGTAGGTTGCGTAGTCAGCAAATCAGACATACATTTTGTACGTCATCGTACATGCTCCCGAGGGGAAAACATAAAAATCTACCTATACATAAGAGTAAAAAATTAAATGAATATGACAAAAATGTCTAGAGAAAAAAGTAAAGTTAGTAATAAAATATAAAAATCTAAGTAAAATATAAAAACACATATAAGCAAAAAGTTATAAAAACACATAGGTATGAGCAAAACGTTATACAATATTAAAACTTAATTAAAATCAAAAGTTATCTTCGAAGTCGAACTCTGAGATTGCTGCGCGGGCGCAGTGTTCATTTCTTGTAGCTCTATCTCTGGTGGCTGGTTTGTCACCTCTTGCTGCACGGATGCTGTCTTCGCCTGTCTTAAGTTTCGCTTCTTGATAACAAAATATATTATACAGACAGCGGCTCCTCCCGCGACGACAAAAGAGAATGAGTAGTGGAAGATGTCGTGAAGCGATAAAGTATCAGTTCCTGATGGCAGCGGCTCTTGTTCTTTCAGTTTTTGCTCAATTAAACTCTGTTGAATTTTAGAAAAATCTTCAGAATTATTCAACCTTTTAAAATCAATTTTGAGCTGCGTGTTGTGCCATGTTATATTCATTATTTTATTAATCGATGAGTCAAGAGTAGATACGTCATCGTTCGTCTTTAAATTATATTCGCTTCCGAAATGGTTGAATGAGTAAATAGTCGCGTCTTCTTTTTGTATTGCACATCCTTCTTGCAATGCAATAAGTCCCGTTCCCGTTATCGCAGCTGATGTAACTTGATCACTGCATATAATCCGTAACAGGTGTTTGTCGCAGCACGTGAATAACCATATGTTACTCATATGAAGTTTGACCCATATATCACTGCACGCGATTTCATTAATGGTGCATGACAATGACCTTTGCTGATTGAACACTTTTATTTCACATGGTGCGTCTTGATTGTTTAGTTTGTAAATAGGTTGTTGTAAACTGCAAATATAATTATCTTTGTTATATAAAGTGCACGATTGCAGTTCTTGTTCTTGAAGGTTCAAATATGAATTCTTCGCGAAGTTTATGGCGATGTATGACGTAATAGTTGCTATCATATGCCAGTGTTCTTCCCTTTTGAATGGTACGGGAATTACTCGATAAATGTTGTATTCTTCATCGCTGACGAGTGGTATATGCAGTTCAAACAAAAAGTAGTTTTTCGTTATCCGGGCTTTCACATGTAATAGTTTATATAGTTCCGTTATTTCTTGCTGGCTATCGGTAATAGGTAAAGATAATCCATTCGGTAGTTTTCCAGATATGATATGAAGTTGCTGTATCAGTTGTTCTGCCGAAAATAAATGCATGTCCAGATGCCCGTTGTAAACGTCAACTAGCGCGTTTAATAACATTTCTTGAGTTCTGTGTAAGTTTGCAAGTATCAGGCTCGCAGTAAGGGACATCGCGTTGAGGTCATTCATAACAAATAGCATCCCGACTCTAGTTTCAAGTTGTTGTAGTTCGTATCTTGTTTCATTCATATAATTGTACATTATTTCAAATTGATCGTTTATGAACTTTTCGTTTCTCTTTACTATGTTATTTTCAGCTTCGATAATTAGAGTCTGGTTCTTGATTAAATTTTTTAGGTAATTGTCGTTTGATTTCAAACTGTCGATGTCCTTTTCATATTTTATAGCGAAGTTTTCATCTAAGGTACCAAATAATGTTCTTGCTAAGTTCCCAACGCCATTGAAATATCCTCGTTTGCGTCTCAACTTCGGCGTAGTTAGTAATAAGTCGTTGCGTTCTAATAAGTAGGCAAGTTCGTGACGTAGTTGGTTTGCGATGGCGTCACAGGGCGCACTTTTCACAGCGGTGCAAATTTCTTGTATGTGTCCGACGTTTGTTTGAATACTGGAAATCATTGGAAATCATTGAGTTCCAGTATGCTGTTAAATTGTAGTAAATAAGAAGTGACCAGTCATCGTGTATCAGTTGTATCTTCCCAATTTCGTCGAAATATATAGGCTGATTTTCAATGGTGTTTATTTTGTAACTTGGCTGCGGCAAATAAGTAGATGTTGCAGGCGCGAAGAAAAAAAATAGTAGCGTCATCAATACAGCGAAACAGCCTTTGTTGATTTTAGTGAGAGTTTTCATCAAGTTTTTTCGTTGTTTTATTCCAGCTTGACTTGAGTTTTCATCATCGGCTCCGGGGTTCAGTTCAGTGATTTGTCCATGCGTGTAGCCGTCGCCTGATGGTGTCATCTTTGTTTTCGGTAGTTCGCCCATGATTTGTTGATTTTGGTGTGACTTGAATCGAGCACACCAAACACAAAGTCCAAGTTGCTTTTTGACAGTCTTGTTGCCACCCACGATCCAATATTTTTCTCTGATAAGTGCCAACGTTAGACGAGTTCCACCATGTAGTAACAGTTTGTGATAATAATCTATGATCAGTTCAGTCAGCTTCAGCTTACTTGGCGGCAAAATAATTGGATGTTTAGTTTCATATGGAAGCGTAGAGTTTTGCAGCCGTCCTCCTACTCTCAGTAAACCAGTTTCATCCAGTATCGGACTCAGTTTCGACAGAAGACCCTTTTTTATAATTTCAGTTTTCTTCAGTAGTTCTATCTCTTGTTGATAATATTGCTCTTGAACGTTTTTCACAATCAGTAGCGTAGCTGCGGATGTCTCGTGTTTCGATAAATAACTTGTGCAATTAAATAATTTATTTCGTGTCGCTGCTACGAAACGAAGTATCCAGCTGACGATTCGAATTACACGGGTCAAAGAACTGCATTTCATAAGTAATGCATTAAATAATATATTATTATCTTGATTATTTTTAGTTGCGAAACAGCACTTACTAATCATTCTAATCACTGTAACGAATGATTGTTTTTTAGGTGGCGATTCAGGGCATTTGCATGATTTCAGCCATAAGGGTCCTTCCCACCACAAGTTGAAAGTCATAAGTTTTGACGGCAGGAGGCCTCTGGTGGCGCAGTCAGCTGAGTTTTCTTCGCTTTTCACGTAACTCCAGTGTGTTACAGGAATAATCGCGCGTATTGGTTTCACGCGATTGGCGATGTATCGCTCTGACTTATTGACGTCACGGTTCAGTTTCAATGTTTGAATGTTTTCATGGTCTTTTCTTATCTTTTTCCACTCTTTATAAATTTCTTCCGGCACAGTTTCATTCCATGAATAGTTTTCGAGCCATAGTTTTTGGATAAGTAGTTTAGGTTTAATGATAAGCTGTGACAGCCATCCAAGGGGGTTGTAAAGGCAGCTTATCTCTGATTGCATGCGCTTTGTATGTTGCTTGAAGTCAAAATAGAAATAGTCTTCTTGTGGGTTCCAATTTAAGCCGAGAGTTTTTATTTTTTCAGAGTTTACATGATTAAAGTTCAAAACAGTTTTCTTAGATTTCTGTTCTTCAGTAAGATTTTGTAAGATAAGAGGCTCATTGGTTGTCCATTTTCTCAAGTTAAGTCCCCCGCCTTTCGCTGGTAGTATAAGGTCTTGAATTAAGTTTGTTACTGACTCTATCGTATTGCATTTATAGAGTAAATCATCCATGTAACCGTAAGATGAAAGCACTTTTGCAGCTTCTGGGTACTTATGACGGTCATCTTGTACGAGTTGTTGTAGAGTTCGCATGGCAAGGTATGGTGCGTCAAGCCATATGATCTTTTGAAGTGGCTGTTGATATTCATGAAGCAAGATGTTTCTGTACATTTTTTCCATGTCAGCTGTAAATGCATATTGGTGGAGCCACCACTGTGATACTAGCGACATTATATCTTTCTGTAAGTTAGGGCCAGTATACATTAGATCGTTTAAGCTGTAGTTATTTTTAGCTTTCTGGGAGCCGTTGAAAACTACTCGCAACTTAGTGGTCGTAGAATCGTTTCTCAGCACGCCATGATGAGGAAGATAAGCTTGTGGTTGATTTTCAGTTTTTGTAGTTACAGGTTTCATATGTCCCATATCTTTGTATTCTTTCATAAAAAGTTTGTACTGGGCTGCAAAATGTGTCTGTCTCTGCATTTTTCTTTCCAGTTGAAAAAATTGTGACATAGCTTGCGGCTTCGAGTCTCCCAAGTATTTTTCGAAATCAGGTTTCATTGGCATTTTGACAATATATTTTCCATCGTTTTGTCTTTCAGTGGTGCTCGTATAGTATTTTTCACAGTATTCTTCTTCATTCAGTTCTACGCAGCGGTTGTTTTGGTTGATATCTTCAGTTTCCCAAAAATGTGTAATGTTTTCAAGTTCATTTAAAGTAATAAAACAGTTAAAAGTCTGGACGTTCCCGCAGAGAATCCATCCTAATTTGGTTTGCTGAGCGATAGGAAGGTTCTTTTCACTCTTCATGACTCCATCCATTATCAGTTCTGAGTACACATCAGCTCCAAGAAGTAAGTTTACCGGTCCCGAAATATTAAATTCAGGGTCGGCCAGTTTGATGTTATCGAGATAGTTCCAGTTATCAATAGAAAATGATGTTGTGGGAAGTTTCTTCGTCAGCTTATTCATGATTAAAGTTTCAGTTTTAAAAGTGTAATTAGAATGTGTTGATTTACATTCTAATTGTAATAAGCCTTTGCTGTTTCCACTGATGCTTCCAATTCCAGATACAACAGCGCTCATTTTTTGTCGTGGAAGTTGAAGTAATTGCGCGGAATCTTCCGTAATGAGACTAACTTGAGATCCCTGGTCCAGGAGCGCTCGCAAGGTGACGTAGTTTCCATGTACATTTTTCACCTTCAGTTGTACAGTCGTTAGCAAAATCTCTCTATTCTCATCTGTGATGCTATTCACGGCAGGTAGTTTAGTTTGAGATGTCGAAGTTTCAGAGTTATTTTCATGTAATAATGTGTGATGAGCCTTATTACATAATTTGCATCGTTTATCAGAGTTACATGCTTTATTATTGTGACTGTATAAGCAGTTTTTGCAGAATTGCAGTTTTGCGACCGCGCTACGCCGTGCGTCATTAGTCATATTTAAAAATTTGTCACATTGCATTAAAACGTGTCCATTGTGTTTGCATAGCGGGCATTGTTGAAGTGAGAATGTAAAGTTATAAGTTTTATGCGCTTTTTCAGATCTGTTATAAAAAGTTGACTTCTTCTGACTGTAGTATTTTCTAATCGGTAGTTGATTGGATGCTGCTGACGGTCTCGGATTCTGACCATTTTGCAAAGTCTCGAGTGCAATAAACTTGGATTCCAAAAAGTTTATAAGCTCTTCTAAGTTTGGTAACTCTCTTGGCGCCTTAAGTCCCTTCACATACTCGGCATAGATCTCGCTATCAAGTTTCTTGCAAATTAAATGCGCGAGAATCGAATGCGAACCCGATAAGTCCAATCCAAGGTTAGTGAGACCGTTTAAGCACTCCACAGTGGTGTCATGTAACTTTTTGATGGAATAAGCATTATTGTTTTGTATTGTTGATTGGTTGAGCATCGTATTCATGTAAGATGTAAACAAAAGTCGTTGATTGTCATAGCGATGAGTTAAGATGTCCCAGCACGCGTCATAATTTTCCGCGCTGACGTTCAGATGCTGCACAAGTTTTTCAGCTTCTCCTTTCAGTTTGGATTTCAGATGCTGCATCTTCTGAGTCTTGGCTAGCAAGGGATTGGAGTGAATGCTTTCGATGAAAAGATCTTTAAATGATGACCACTAGGTATAATTTCCATAGAAGTCTGGAATTTCTATTCTTGGAGTTGCTTTTTCATAATGGACGTTATTCCATATTTTATGGTTAAGTTGTTTTTTGATATCATCGTATGACTTTTCTAGCTCACTGTACTCGTGTTCGTAAAAGTAATCTGTTTCAGGTGACAAATAATCCAGTTCGAAGTGAGTTTTTTCAATACTTTGCCATTTTGACTTAATGTCACCCAAGGCATCTTCTAATTCCCATTTTTCAGTTATGGTGACAGTTTCGTATTTAGATAAAGCGCGTCGCAGCATCTTGAAGTTACACTGCTGATAACGTAAAAGTTCGTTGCGTTTGTTACTCACAGATGAAATAGCAGTTTCTTTCGATTCCCGTTGTTCAGAAATTCTTTGAACTCCCTGAGATCCAGAAGGAGTTTTAAATGACATAACAATCTCATTTTGCAAGTTCAAAATTTCGTTTTCAGTTTCTTCACAAAGAGCTTTAGTACGCTCAAAAATATTATCATTAAAGTAGTCAATATTCTTATCTTCTAATTGCAAAAGTACCTCATGATTCCTCTGGAATTCCTGCCATTGCGATTTCAAGTCACTAAGTCTTCTTTCCAAATATTCTAAAGTTTTTCTTGATGCACTATCTTTCTTAAAGTTGGTGCAGATTTGCTTGATTTTCAGGAAGCTGTCTTGCTGACGCAGAATGAGTTCTTGAGTTTCAGTAGACATGATAAGTTCTTGGTAAGTTCACCAAAAAAACCTTTTCCAATAGGTGATGGTTCTTTACGGCCACAGATTACGTGGACGTAAATAATAGGTACCTACAACCGTTCCTTTTGCACGATATGTGCGCCAGTCTCAATTTGCCTGGTGAGACCCGCTTGTGGGAGGCCAGACAAACCGATTCGCTACCGAACAAAATTCACTATATAAGTACCTGTTAAACCTCGAAGGACCACGAAGAGATGTATGGGTCTTGAAGAGTGTTGAGTAGAAAGTAGATAAGTAGTAAATAGATAGATAATTCAGTTAGAAGTTGAAACACTGAGTTTAAAGTTATTTTAGTTTATTAGATAAGTACATACAAGTTAACAGTTATGAGTTAAGTATAGAACTAATTATTATTTCATAAAAATGTAAACAGTCGAGCGGCCGGCGGCGCGCCAAAGTAGGTTGCGTAGTCAGCAAATCAGACATACATTTTGTACGTCATCGTACAATTATTTTAGATAATATGCTCACTTAAATAATTATGCAAATTAATGTAGGTATTTATAAAAGATGTGCACTTAGTTCTAGTTTAGTTATTATTTGCCTAAAATAGTTATTTATTACTGTTTGTTTGCCCACTAAATTTGCATGCAGTATTTACCTGTAAGTGTTTGTTACATTTGGTTTAACTTTATACTAAGAAAAAGTTGTTTTATGTAAGTAATAATGTAAACAAGCGTTGGTAAATCAATAAAGTAAAATAAAAAAAAAAATATCAATATTAAGCAATTGGCGCTTTCGTAAAATTTTTCTGAGCAGAAATGGATAGACTGTTTCTGTCACACAAATCTCTTTAGTATATAGATGTTTCATCGAATAGCGAGAGCTCAGACCCACGCCAGCCATTGCTACGAGAGGTCTATGACTTATGTCAACGTCCCGTCCGCTATATTTTATATTGTAAAAAGATTTTTATTACTTAGAAAATTATTGTTATATTTATTGTAAATATAGAATTACCTGTAAGCAATAAATAAGGATCATTTTTGTGTAATTATGTGTTTAGTATTTTCTATATGAGATTTGATATGAGATCATAGACTTATTAATCAGACCAAGTACAAAATATTTTATGCCATTGACGCGGATAACAACACTCTTAAGACCACGAAATAAGGTTGAAACTCGTTATTTTCACCAGTATTAGTAAGATTTTCCTACTTCTAACAGAATGTCTTCTACGATCATTTTTGCCACAGTTTACAAGTTTACAAGGAGGGACAGTATTGTATATTATTCCTGATTGTAGGTATTGTATGATTTTCTCTTTGGTTTCAAAAATAAAATAAAATAAAACTTTATCAATATTTTTTCTTATTCACTTCTCAAGCTTACGCGCTCACTAGACATGAAATAAAACACTTTTTAACGGATACTAGCGCGGTTTTATTGAATGTACATTCTCATTATCAGGAATCCGAACCAAACCTTCAGCCACACAGTGTATCGTAAAGCAACCCATACAGACAGATACCTTAATGGTGACTCTCACCATCATCCTATACAGTTAGCTACCGTAGGGAAATCTTTGTTTCAGAGAGCCCGCGGAATCTGTGACAAACAACACCTGACTGCAGCTTCAGCACGTCCAACAAGTACTGCGTAACAACAAGTTGCAAGTACCACACCTCAATCACAGAAAACGCGCCAAACCAGCCACAGTAGAGCGCCAACCTGCCATCCTACCATACTTGAAGGGTGTCACTGACAAGATTAGAAACATTCTGAAGCGAGCGTCAATCAAAACTTACTTCAAGCCGCCGAGGAAGATCAACCAATTCTTACGACCTGTCAAGTGTAATATCCCCCTTCAAGCTGCAGGCGTCTACAAACTAGATTGTGACTGTGGGCTCTCCTACATCGGGCAAACAAAGAGAAGCATAGGGACCCGCGTCAAAGAGCATGTAGCTGACATGAAACATAGGCGCGATAACAAGTCTGCAGTGAGTGAACACGCCTTTGAGGGGTCCAACCATTATATTAGATTTGACAAACCCCAAATCCTTGCTAGGGAACGTAGATTTATCCCTAGAATGCTCCGCGAGGCTATCGAAATAAATAAATATCCTAATTTCAATAGAGATGATGGTTGGAAAATTCCACCAGCTTGGGACCCCATCATTCACAAGCTAAAGCCCCTCACACACACTGTAAGATCTAATGATACGGTTAGATCCTTTTGCAAATAAATAAATTAATACAAAAGACGGAGGTCGGCTTCCTCTCCAAGTTTTCTTTCGCCATTTCTTTCTTGGAGGGGCCTCCCAATTTTATGAAATGGTGGTAGTTTCAGTAGATTCTCTCTCTTTTAGCATTAAATAATTCATAAAATTAAATTATAAATCAACATAAAATAATTAAAAATTTTATTAAATTTTAATTTCTGAACGTCTAAAAAAATTCATCGCTTGAGGGTAGGCTCACGGGTAGCCTCAGTCCCCCGTGACCACGGCAGCTGCAAAGGTGCCGAAACGTCGGGAAAACCAAAAATCAAACCAAATACCACCTAAATACCAAAGTACATTCAATAAAACCGCGCTAGTATCCGTTAAAAAGTGTTTTATTTCAATAATTTTTCTTATTATTGTCAAAGTTTATTTTATGCAGTAAACGCTTATTAAAAGTGTGGTTTTTATTATGTGCTCACTTACAAATTTTATGTAAATGTGGCGAAGTTTTCGAGTGAGAACAATGACGCAGGAAGTAAGAAACAGCGTAGATTCACCTGGAGCGATGGAGACATAGTAATAGAGTAGGTTACATTAGTATCGTAATACTTATTACGTTAGTATAGTAAATCTGTCACTATAAATCTAATCATCTAACTATTAGCATCATTTAATTTGTTCAATTATCAAAATTATAGATCTGTTACCTAATTAATAGAAAAACTCCTAATAGGGGCGGAGTCTAATTGTTAAGTAATAGCTGATTAACGAAATTAATCATAAGTTTAAGTAAATACTTATTTATAAAATTACAACTAAAACTTTCTTTACGGTAATAACCTAGGCACTACTGAATGTTTTCACACTGTGTCCGATACCTCTTTTGTAATTTTTTTTGGTTCTGCATGACATCTGCATGACGCAGATTGGCGCCATACTCGCGATGTTCTCATTAGAGGGGGGATGGGCGTGGCTACCCCACACCCTCTTCAGAAAAATGTTCAGACCCAACAGCGTCTTAATGTACCGTCTCAAAAATCCACCCTGTATATACTTATTATACATAGTAACACCCAGACTCGTCACAGAAATTAAAATTCATAATTTCAATTTCAGACCGGCCGGGAATCGAACCCGGGACTTCTTGCGTGGTAGGCGGCATGTTGACCACTGCACCACTCAAGTCGTCAAATCTATTGTGCTTTACCTCTACATATCCTCATTCATCAGCAGCCCATCACATCTAGTGCGCCGAAAAAGACTCGAGTCGTGAAAAAGCCTCGAGACCGACCAAGCTTTCAAAAAGGCTCGAGCCGTGAAAAAGCCTCGAGATTGACTGATCTCTGAAAAAGGATCGGGCTCTGAAAAAGACTCCCGAGTCGTCGAGCTTCATACAAACGAGGCGAGCCCTGAAAACGACACCGAGCTCTAGACAAAAGGACTCGGAGGCCTCGAGCCTTGTACATCACTAGTTGAAAGACAGTGTTTGTGTGCGTGCGCACGTGCGGCTGAGTTGAAAGGCGGCGTTTGTGTGCGTGCGCACTTGCGGCTGAGTTGAAAGGACGCGTTTGTGTGCGTGCGCACGAGATACATTGAGTGATAACGTTTTAAAGGTTGAGTCGACAAATGTCAACTTCTACAAATGCCAACTTTTTTTAAAACGCCAGATTCTACAAATGTTTTAATTACGAAGGAAAGAAAAAAACATAAAAAATATCCAAATTCCAAAAGTGATTGAAAATATACTATAAAAACTCAAAAATAAATATCAAAAAGTGATTGAAAATATTATTTCTCCATAACAAACAACTAAATGTTGGCATTCTGAGAAGTTGGCATTTGTCAAATAAACTGTTTTAAAGCCATTGTTTGTTACAAAATACTTAAAATTTTGATAAAGTTTCTTTGGACAAAAAATTTAAAATAACGTATGAAATTAGTTTTCATAAAAATCTTGAAAACATCCTTTCTTTTTTCTTTCGGTCTTTTTACACCCTTTATAAATAGTTACTTCATCTAGAACTTTGTGTACCATATCTCACCTGTAAGTGGGCGTGGAGGGCTGGAACACCGGGAACTCTACGCAGGGTAGCGTGGGACAGACGCCGCACTCTTCGGCCGCCTGCACGTAGAACGTGTAGTTGGCGCGCTTCACCGTGTACGGGTCCTCGCGCGAACACTTCGTGCGTCCGCAGTTGCACGCGCTTATGTAACGCACGCCCGATGAATGTTCTTTGGTGTTGTCACTGGGAAACATGTGGGAATTAGGATGCAAGGAATTGGTTATATTATATACAGGGTGGAAAAAAAGATGGTAGTTGGAGGTTGAAAAATATACTAAATATTGATCATGCCAAATTTTATGAAAAGGAAACATTCCTTTATTTTTTAAATAAATATAACTGCATTCAAATTTTTTTTTGATAAATCGCTTGTCTCAGCTGGAAATTGAACGAACTAAACTATTATTTTTGATCTATGATATTGATTATATGCAATATGCATTTGCATATGCATTTGCATATTTAACCCCTTTTCAAAGGTAGTTGCATATTTTGCCAAAAAGTTTGGAAATCATGCATATTCACGCTTGATCCCGTTCATTGTTAAAATGTCTAACATGTCCAAACAATGGCACTAAAATTTAAATTCTGCCCAGTCACCTCAATGCATGCCTCAGTGGACGCAGAATGGTCCTTTCCGCTTGCAAAAATATACCAAGCGATCATAGACACATTTTGTTTCCAGAACATTTGGAACAGTACTTAGTCGTATACATTTTCAAAGGTAAATAAATATAAATGTCAAATAAATTTTGTAATTGATATTTTCGCAAATACGATTTATTGTTGAGTAGTAATACCTTTAAAGAATAAAATGACCTTCATTAATTCCTTTTTTTATGGATTTTCGTGCATATTTTAGCCATTTTTCTTGCGTATTTGCATGCATATTTTGGGCTTTTTATGTTGCATATAATGCGGTCTCTAATAATGACGCACTCAGATTTAAGAAATCTTGAGAAAACATGACATGCGAGCGAACGGCAAAACGGATACGGGCACGGCCTTTTAAGGATGCTAATGATATCGATGTAATTTTTCAAGAAATCTGCGTAGTCAGGGTACTCACTGGTCGGGCAGCACGCACACGTGGCGCGTGAGCGAGGGCGCCTCGCACAGGCGGCGCGCGCGGTGCTGCTGGCGGCAGGCGGCGCGCAGCCTCGCGCGCGCGGCGCCCGCCACCGGCCCGCGCGCCATCGAATCTAGCACCCCCAGCGCTACGCTCACCTACGACAACCAGGGGCCGTACCGGCTAACGAATCTAGCTTCGAAAAGTCTGCCGGGTTTCAAATTAAAACAGATAAATCGAGCCCCAATTGGGCGAAAATGGCGAATCCTATTTCATGATGTCACACGAACATCGTTATCTTCCAAATTACGTCAACAGAAAGTACAAGACGAAATTCCTTACTTTGATTTTTCAGTTCTAAGTTGAAACCGATTCAGATTTTTCGATAATCGATTCGTTAGCCGGTACGGCCCCTGCTAGTCTAGCATGACCATCGAAACCGTCGCTAGCCCATGGAACACCCAAGGGGACAAAGGATAGAATGGAAAATATATGGTCCGTGGTACCCCTAATCTTTTTATGTAAGATTGATGTTTGAGGTAGGGTACCACGGACAATAAAAATTAAAAATATATTTAATAAGGAGATTGTTATTCAAGGGGTTCCACGAGCAAAGGGGAACCTAGACTGAGGGAGGGACAACGGGCAAGTACCTATCGAAACACGTTATATAAGGTCCTTCTTAAATAGTGCACAAAATTTTAAGGGGTCAATGTACTCATGCATACAAACAAATTTTACTTGGTACCAACATTGAAATCGCAAAAAAGAAAATCAGCTGTTCCATAGAAAATTTAAAATGGAATAGATCAAAATGTATGGAACAGCTGATTTTTTTCGCGATTTCAATAGGCTATTTGACTAATTTTGGAAAACCATTTTAAATTATTCCTTATTACGTAATTAAGCGCACCACATTGATATTTTAGGAAATATCAATGTATTTTATTAAAAAATCGATGTTAAAGTTTAAAATTTTGATACCGCGCCAAAAACGCTATTGCGCTGGAAACGTCACTTGTTGACGTCACAAGCCTGTAAACATTGTAATATCCTTAGCCATTTGACAGCCATCAATCGCGGATCCTAAGTCTATGGTCATGACAAACGCCTGAAGCCATAGTTCTTTACAGGCAAGTGACGTCATCAGTAATGTTAGAGCGTTTTCGCCACAGAAAAAAATCAAAAATTATTGCATTTTTAAGTGAAATTAATCAATTAATAGACTTAATTTAGTCAATATAATACTTGAATATGTTTTTTACGCCATTATCTGTTAGGATGACCACAATTTGCAGTATAGTTTTAGGTCAGCGCCATCTCTTGACCGATAGTGGAACTAATGTTAACTTTTTTAGAAATTTGATAATTTCTAAAAAAACGGGTTATATTGAGACATCGTTTTATTTTTCCTGTAATCTTTATATAAACTGCTATCACATAGAATTATTTCAGATTTTTCTCTTTGCAAACTTCGGAGATAAGGGGGGGGGGAACGGTATTTTTTTTACATTTTTCATCATAAGTCGAAAACTATGCGGTCTAGAAAAAAAAAAATGATTGAAAACGTGCAAACGGCGTTCTTTCATATGATACCCCACATGCTCTAGTAGCCCCACTTCAAATTTTTAAGACCCCTTTTCAGGCCCTGCTGTAAAAAAGATATTTATTTTTTATTTATTTCTTATTTGCAAAATAGTTGGGCAAATGTCATCTTAAACCATTCCAAATTTCAAGTTGATACCTTTAGTAGTTCTCGAGATATCCAGCTGTGACAGACAGACAGACTGAGTCACACCATAAGGGTTCCTTTTTTACCATTTTGGTACGGAACCCTAAAAACAGGAATTAAACGCCCACGGCAGATGCAACTCGGTCGAAACGTCGGGAAAATAGGTAGGTGTGAAAATGCGCTATCATTAGTTACATATACGTTTAATTCCTGTTATTTTAACTAAACCTTGTTTTGTTACCATTTCGATCATCAAAACTGTATATAAGCACGCTGAAATTGAGCATCAATTTATGATTTCATTCGATCAAATAAAACAAAAACAAAATACAGTGGACCAAACATATGAACGAACGGTGGAAAAACATAACTTTTTGTCTAGCGGCCACTTGGCCAAATTTTTGGAATTACATTGTCAAGGAAACATGCACAAAAATAATGAAAAGTTAATGTCATAGTAGTTTATGATACAAGGTTGGTAAGAAGGTTTTTATTATTATTATTTATTAATACATCACATGCTAGCTAGTGAAAATGAGTCGTTTTGAAAAACCTTACCGTGTACCATATTCAGAAAAGGTAAGAGCTACGCGATAGAAAGAGAGGCAACCATAGGTGAATATGATTGTAGGGAGGGTAGCCCTGTGTGACCTGAATTGCATTTTATTGTGTCGGAGCAAGAGTCGGTATTTATTTAAATACTAGCGGCCACCCGCGACTTCGTCTGCGTGGATAGTTATTTCTATATCCCTCGGGAACAGTACCTTTTTTGACAGAACTTGTACTTTTATGTATTCTGTGCTAATATGCACAAAAATAGTGGAAAGTTAATGTACAAAAATTTACTAACTTTATGCGCATGATGTTGACTGGAATAGTGTGATGGAAGGCCCTCGGCGTACGAAGCTTGAGCTATCGGCAGTACCTGTTAAACGGTAAAGCAACAGGCTATATTAAGTTGTCATATGTGTCATACAAAATACTATTTCTTATTTAATGTTCTATCCGACTGTTAAGTGCATTATATCCAAAAACGAAAAAAAGTCGTTATTTTCCCTTATGTGATAAAACTAAAGTAATTCATTTTATTTTTTATTTTTCTGTTCCATCATGTTTTTATACGTGTCCGCAGCGATCAAGCTCAAATTTATCAAAATCGGTGACTTATGCATGTTCCCTATTTTGTAGGCCCATCTATACTTTATCTCTGTCACTCTCGCGCTAATTTATCTCAAATCTCAAAAAAAAATTTTTTAGTATTACGAAAATGAAAAAAATAAATACAAAGCTACTAAACATATAGAAGCTAACCTTCTCCGTATTGATGTGATCCTGGTACTTTGATGACGTATTGTTTTACGAAAAAAGGTCTATAACTTTCTTTTTAATTTTTCATGTCAAGAGTGAGTCGGTGTGACCACGGGTAAAAAAAAATCCCCGTAGTCACACTGGTGTGGTAAAACGGTGTGACCACGGGTCGGTCGTCTTTACAATCATCCGAGTAATGTTTAGGATTTTTACAAAAATCCAGCGTATCTTAAGTAAATCCCAGATGATCATTATTTTGCGCGCGCTGATTGGCTGACGTCAACGTTATGCTCTGATTGGCTAACGGCTACTTATAGTCCTATAAGAAGAGTGAACAAGTCCTCAAGGAGTTTTGTGGATGAATATATAAAAACAACTATGTGTTATATATACACTTTTAAACTTTCGCGTTGCATTTTAACTATGTGTTATTTGGCGAAGGTTGTATTTTGGTAGTCATCGGGGCTATATACGTAAATGACAAAAGTTCCTAACACCGACATGAACAACTACATTAACTAAAAGCAGGAAAAATTATGCTTTCAGCATTGAGCTCAATAACAATAACAAAGAGTCATGTTCTGATCAATAAGACTAAATCGACTCTTAGATTATCAAATCCGCATTCAAGTTTCCAATTATCCGAAACATACTGGGATTTTTACAAAAATCCTAAAACTTGCTCGGACGATTGCGAAAATCTATCTTAGATTAAAATTTCAATCATCTGGTCCTTTAGTCATCTTTCGTCATCCGACCTAGGATTTTTGCAAAGATCCTGTTTATACGATTATTCTACAATATATCGGGTCATTTTGAACTTACCATCCAAATTTTAAGGATGCGTCCAGTCCATGAAACTAAACAACTTTCTCTAAGAAACATGTGTTAAATTTCGCCAAAAAATTTTGGTCATCCCATATTAAATTGATCACGTGATCTCTTTGATTTGTATGGAAAGTCGATTTTTATTTTACATATTTGACCATGTGTTCCATAGAGAAAGTTGTTCAGTTTCAACTGAACACATCCTCAAAATTTGGATGGTGGATACAAAATGACCTTGTATATAAAAAATAAAATACCTTGGCGCAGCGAGCCTGTGAGAATCGCACGTCCGTTGCAAGCGCGTCGAACAGGGCTCCACCCCCTTCCTGGTCCTCGGAGGGCTCCGCCAAGTAGAGGGGGGCCAGGGCCTGCGCCGCCGCGCGCCACGTCGCCGCCGACGGCAGCTGCAAGTGTTACACGCGATAACACAAGTGGCCAATACTCAATAGACTGGGGCCCTATTTTTGAATCGCTCGAAGCCAGTCCAGCGCTCGTTTCTATTGATTTTCGTTCGACATCTCATTGTTTTGAGTCATATGTCGAACGAAAATCAGTCGAAAAGAGCGCTCGACGAATGCCGAGCGATTCAAAAATAGGACCCCTGGATTGATCATGATTTTTTTATCCACAACGGAATACTTAGTGCTTGGCCTTCACCTCACCTGATGTTAAGTGACGATAAGGCCGAAAGTGTAAGCGCACTACACCCGAAATGCTCAACACTGAGGAACTGGCTATCGCCTCTGACTGCCGGTACACAACATTTTTTTAATTGTTGTTATGGCGTCAGATTTAGGAAAAATGGTGGTAGCTAGCCAGGCGGACTTGAAATAAGTCCCACCACAAACTAAACTGTGTATGGTCAACAACGAAAGTTGCTTAGCACTTTAGTACCTTGTCATAGCAACTTTTTTGATAGATATTCTAAACTGTAAGATATCTGTCAAAAAAGGTACTATGACAAGGTACTAAGGTGTTAAGCGACTTTCGTTGCTGACTGTACGCGTACCCCAAGGGGTACGCCGGGTAGCATCAAGAAGTCCGCGGGAAAATCTCTTTTTTATTGGGGACCACTGCACAAGAAGATAATAGGAGCGGTTAACAATAATGGGCGTGGCTGTGATGTCAGTGCTAACACAAACACGAATACAGGGTGGATTTTTGAGACGGTACATTAAGGGCAGGTACTATGGGCAACTCGGCGCTTAACCAGTTTGCCACAAAATTCGTGTGCGCGCGTATCGCCCCTGCACGAACTAAACGTATGTGACAGCGGGCGCGGCGTGCAAGCGATTTTAACCTTAGCAGTGGTTAAGCGACGCTGTTGCCCATTGTACCTTAACCGTTATAGTTACGTTTAGGAATGTTTTCCCACTTTCCTATATTTGTAAAGTCGAAGAAACTTTCATTTTTTTAAATTTTTTCACGCAACCGAAAATTCTGGTTTTTTTTTCTATAACTAAGGGAGCAGTTGCGCGTCGCAGCGCAGAGCGATTGCACGCATCCGTTTCAACGCGGAATTATGTGCAAATATTTTGCGTCTACCTTCGGCGAGCGACAAAAATGAGTAAAAAGTTAAGTTTAGTTAATGATGAGTTATTAAGTGTTAATAGTGTTGAGGAAAGTTTACGCGAGTGTGAGCAACAAGATGTCGAAGAGGTTGAATGGGACCATTATGGTTTGGAACAGGAAAGGTTGGCGGAGAAAAATTACGACAGGAAAGTGGAGAGAGTGGAGAAATTGTAGGGGATGAAGAGGATGATTTCATTACTGTACGTAGGAAGCCAAAAAGATTAGCGAGAAGTTTCTCACAGAATACACAAAACGAAAAGAATAATAGTGTACACGATCAGAATAAGTATGAGGTATGTGTAACCGGCAAAGAACCATTACCGAAACAATTCGGTTTAGCCAAATTGTTAAAGTCTGAAAATATTTGCAATGTAATTAACATCAAATATAAAAGTCCTTACCGAGTTTTGTTAGTATTTGACAACAGAATGGATGCTGAGAAATTAATATCCAACATTAAGTTTAAAGAGTTGCAGTATAGATGCCAAATGACTTATGAAAATACTTTTAGTTACGGGGTTATAAAGGACGTTGATTTAGAACTAAACGAAAAAGAAATTTTAGAGACGCTGGAATGCAATTTAGAAATTATCTCCGTAAAAAGGTTGAAGCGATTAGCTGAGGGTGAATGGGTAATGAGTGAATCAGTACGCCTATGTTTCAAAGGGTCCATCTTACCTCCATACGTCATTGGGTATGGTTGTAGGTTTAAGGTGGGTCAGTACAAATTTCCAGTCACTCAGTGTTCTGGCTGTTGGAGATTCGGCCACCTCGTACGTTTTTGCCCTACCAAGAAAATAAAATGCCCGAAGTGTGGGGAAGACCATACAAATTGTGAGATAGATCATTACACATGTGTCAACTGCAAAGGCCCCCATATGGCGTTAAACAAATCCTGTCCTATGTTTTTGAAAGAAAAAGCCATTCGTGATATTATGTACAATGATAATTGCACATATAAGCAAGCCTTACGAAAATACTTAAATCAAGCTGGCGAAAAAAAGGAGCAAGAACCAATAAAAATGACAATTGCTTTCTCCGACCCTATACAAAACAACACATTCCGACCGAAAACTTACAAGGATACGTTAATTTCAGAAACTGTCACATACACAGAGAATTTAGAATCACAAAGCGAACGGGAAAGCGAAAGTAATCAGACTGTGACTAGCAGAAATTACACAAAAAAGAAAAAGAAAATCAGAGTAAGCCACCAACCTATAGCGCAAGAGGATTTTACCTACTCGAAAAACAGCAAAATCGAGGACCAAAAGACGAATGATGACAAAAGACACAGTTTTAAAATTTTATTACGCAAACTTAGACAAACTTTAGTAGAAAGTATTAGTTTAGAAGAAAAGATATCGTCAGTGGTGAGAATAGTAATAGAGGAATGCAAGTTAATTTTCGTTAATTTATTTAAAGAGGGTGAATGGTTAAAGACTATATTTAATTATCTTCTTAATGGATAGGAGTCATGATAAGGATTACGTTTTAAATATCGTTCAGTGGAACGCACAGAGCTTGAGGCCTAAATTGATAGACTTTGAATGTCTTCTTACCCAGTTAAAAATTCATGTGGCTATCCTTAGTGAAACCTGGCTTGAACGTCAATCTCAACTTAATATAAGTGGTTACAATATATTTAGAAGTGATAGGTCTGACTCTTATGGCGGCGTTGCAATTGTTACTCATAAATCCCTTAAATGTCTATCATGCCCTATTGTATGCCCTAACAGTGGCATAGAAATAATACATGTTAAAGTCACAAATTGTAAAGACTTGCAAAATATTGTGTCAATTTATTGCCCTTCAACTGTTCGCACATCGCAATCGAATTGGGATAGTATCTTCAGTAAATTCTCTCATAAGACGCTGGTAGCAGGGGACTTCAACGGTCACCATACAAATTGGTCGTTAAAAATGATACAAGAGGGGTGCAGCTCTTAGATTCTTCACTCGAATTCGGATACTTTACACTTAACGATGGAAGTCCTACAAGAATTAAGCTAGTAGATGGCATCTTACAAAAGTCGGCACCAGATATTTCCTTCATTACGTCAGACATAGCAATTAAATGTCAATGGTCAGTTACTAATGAAAGCTTTGGAAGTGACCATCTTGTTATAGTTATTCGACTAAATTACACTCAAAAACAACTCTATACAAAGAAACTCAATCTTAAGCTGGCTGATTGGAACAAGTATAGAGAATTACTGAAAATGTCACTTGTAAACTCCACAGGTATACTCGAACTTCAACAAAAATATGACTTTTTGACTAATCACATAAACAGCGCGGCATCTAACTCTATTCCCGTTATAAAAATTTGTAATAACCCCTCAGTTAACTTCACTCCCAAAAACTATTGGAACCCGTGTATATCCAAAGCCATAGCACAACGAAGATTGGCTTTGAGTCAATTTAGAAAGAATCCTACTCCAAATAACTTGGATTTGTTAAATGAACGAATTGAAGAAGCAAGGTGTCTTATGAGAGAAGCGAAATACTGTAGCTGGAGAAATTTCTGCGATACAATAGACAGCGTGACATCTAGTTCGGAAATGTGGAGGCGAATGCGTTGGTTGAAGGGCTATAAAGTAGGGAACCGCACGATAGACGAAGGAAAGAAAAAAGAATTGCTTCGTAATTTGACGCCTGATTTTGTACCCATGGATAGTATTGCATTCCACTCAGTTAATACACAATTGGAGTCGGTGTTTTCCATGCAAGAATTAGAGAATTGCTTGAAAAAGTCTGATACGAGCCCAGGCGAAGACAATATCTCATATTCGATGATATTCAATTTGCCAGATAACGCTAAACGTTACCTTCTCGATGTTTACAATGAAATATATGTAACGGGCATTATACCCATTCAGTGGCGAAATATAGTTATATTACCTATACCGAAAAATAGCAACACAGGTCAGTCGGAGCTGAAGCTTAGACCCATCTCTTTAATTTCATGTGTCTGTAAAATCTTCCACATAATGCTCATGAAACGTTTAGAATGGTATATTGAACGAAATGAAATTATATCTAGAGATACATTGGGTTTCAGACGTGGTCAGTCGTGCCTAGAGTCCCTGGCACGGCTGGTTTTACAAATACAACTGGGATTTTCTAACAGTATACCGACCACTGCCTGTTTTTTAGATATTGAAAACGCGTACAATAACGTCTTGGTTGAACGGGTTGCTGGCATCTTAGACGAGATTGGAGCGGGTGCCACACTCTGTAAGTACATTTATTCTTTTCTTAAAGAAAGACACCTGAAGATTAAGTCAGAGTCGGCAGATAACGATGATCTCTGCAGATGGACGAATAGAGGAATAGCGCAGGGAGACCTAATCTCACCTTTATTATTTAACATTGTGACTCTTAAAGTCTGCGAAAAAATTCAAAACATTATGGTTTTACAGTATGCGGATGATTTTGTATTATATACTAGTGATAAATTGAACGATAGTGAATTAAAACTTCAAATAGCTCTTGACTCATTATTAATTATTTTAAGCGATATTGGTTTAGAGCTGTCGACAGAAAAATCCAAAATTTGTGTGTTTAGCAGAAGTCATAAAAAACTTACAGTTAAATTAACAGTTCAGGGGAGACCTTTGGAATGTACAGATAATATTAAATATTTGGGTATGTGGCTTGATAGGTCGTTGCGCTGGTCAAAACATATTAATGAGACTTGTCAAAAGGCTCTAAAATTTGTCAATCTAATTAAGGTGTTGGCGGGATCCCAATGGGGTGTACACCCAGTACATCTCCGGCGTTTATACATTTCTCTCATAAGAAGCCGAATTGACTACGGCTCCTTTCTGTATGATTTCAGTGCGAAGACACACGTGTCTAAACTTGATAGGGTACAAAATCAGGCGTTAAGAGTCGTGGGTGGTTTCATTAGAAGTACTCCAATTCAGGCCATGGAGTGTGAGCTCTGCATTCCGCCGTTGGCTGTGCGAAGACTATTTTTATCCTTCAAACACTGTTTGAAAACTCAATCTTGTGTAAATAACCCAATATTGTCACTTTTAGAGAACCTGAGCACACTTTGCTCTAATAGGTATTGGCAAAATAAGAAAAAACCGCTTTTGGTATCAACATATAATAAAACAAAGGCTGAAAATGTATACTCGAGCTATCCATTAGCTATGTTTACCCTTCCTACATGGATCTCCAATTTCCAAGTAGGTAAATTTATAAATACTGAGCTTGATTGCGTGAAATTGCCAAAAAGGAATAACGAGATTAATGTATTGAGGAGTGACGTGTTACTGGAAATTGGAGATAAATACTGGAATTTTCATAAAGTATATACTGATGGATCAAAGTGTGCTCAGGGCTCGGGAGCGGCCTTTTTCGATGCCTACGGTAAAAGTGGAAAGAGTTTTAAGGTCTCAGCTTCAGTCTCAATTATGATGTTGGAGCTTGTAGCTATTTTGGAAGCACTTCATTACATAAAAACTCAGTCATACCAAAATGTTGTAATCCTGACTGATAGTAAGAGCGCGTTACAGCATATCGCTTCTGGCCACAGAGGCACTCCGTCAGCGTATGCTATTCTTCAGGAGGCTGAATTGCTGAACCAGGGAAACAATGAGCTTATATTGCAGTGGATACCGTCACACATCGGACTTTCTGGCAATGAAGAAGCTGATAGATTAGCCAAACATGGTGCTGCACAAGGACAACCGCTACAGGTTTCACCAAGCTATGAAGAGTTTCTTCCTAAATACAAAAAAATCTGCCATACTCAATGGAAAACTGATTTCGATGAAAGATCTAAATCCTCTGGTATCTGGTACAGAGTGGTGCAATCTGAGCCTCCACACATTCCTTGGTTCAGCAATATTCAGTTATGTAGAACTTTGATTGTAATTGCTCATAGACTGCGATCCGGACACGTCCCACTGAACAAGTTTGGACATCTGATGAAAAAAGTTAGCTCTCCTGATTGCACCCTGTGTGAAAAAATAGAAGATGTCCAACATTTGCTAGTGGAGTGTGCCAGGAATCGAACGTTATGTGAGGACTTAGCCGCGAAGTTGAAAGTCAATCAGTTTGATGTTGGCGTGTTCCTGAGTGCGCTTTCGGACCCTACGTCTGAAGCAGCTGTGTTGACTTACAGGTTCGCAGCACAAAGTATCAGGATGAGGTCGAATAATGTTAATTAGTTTAATTTATGTGCATATCCCCACATGAAATTATAGTTACGATGGGGCTGACATGTAACTTTATTACAAAAGCTCCTTTAAAAATAAAGAGAAAAAAAAAAAAAAAAAGGAATGTTTTCCTGTAACTATAACGGATAAGGTACCTGCCCTTAATGTACTGTCTCAAAAATCCACCTGTATATTTGCCAACGCGGATGAAAAAGATGGTGCTGCGGACCCGGCTAACAGTGGCCCTATGAGTTGTTGCAAACTGTTTACGTTACAGTAAACTATCGTTTTCTCTCTTTCACTCGTATTGACTGTGAGCAGTATATCCGACAGTTTACTGTAACGTAAACAGTTTGCATCAACTCATGGTAGGGCCACAGATCTATTGCTTTAGCATAACAAATTAATAAAAATCTCAAACTCACCTCAAAGAAAGAAGTGGTCATCGCATATTTTCCGACGTTATCATCGAATCCCTCCCCAAACGCCAGGTCAATATGCGCCTGCAGGAACTGCTTGAAGGTGGTACGCGCAGGGCCGGAGGTAGGGGCAGTCGAGGGGGCAGTCCCATTAAACGTGGGGGCGCAGCGCTCCATCAAGCCGCGAACCAGCGCGCTTACGTCGCGAGCGCCTCCCATATCTTCAGCATTTATGTACACGAACTCCTCGTTTTTTGGTATCGCGAATAGGGATTTTGCGCTAAAAAAAGTGTATTGAAAGCGTTAATACAGTTATTAATTATGTATGAGATACTTTAAGGCAAAGGTCACAGAGGCAGTCTCAGTAAAGATGGGGGCCGCGATTCGTGAACCAGTAGGCCTACGTCGTTAGCTCCGCAGCCGGTTTCTTTGGTTTTGTGATATAGTGTTTATTGGTATTGGTATTGGTGATGGGCTCTTTTCTCCGCATTTAGACTCCCATTTGGTCCGTTATGCGTGAACACAGCATGGTGTGGCTAGTCAAGCCATCCCAGCTCCTTCCAGAAGCGCAGAAGCCTCCTGGGGCGTTCACAGGCTTCTAGGAGCGACCTCACGTCTTTGAGGATTTCTGCCCGGTGTGTGGCCAAACCCACGCACTCCAGGATTACGTGGGCGGCTGTTTCCTCTGCGTCCAGGCATCCTCTACATAGGGGACTGTCTGTCGCATTCATGATGAATAGTTGTCGGTTTAAAGCTAGGTGACCTGTAAGTGTACCTACAACTATTCGGAGGTCTGGACGATTAAGGCTGAGCAGTCTACAGGTCAACCGCGGCGAGACCGAGGTCATCGCCAACTTGGACTGTCTACAGCTTGTTAGATCTACCCAACGAGTATTATGTGCAGCACGAGTACGTTGTCTTACCCATGAGCGCAGTTGGCTGAACGGGAGTGGCAGGATGGGTATGGGTCCTGCCACTATTGTGGAAGATCCCCTTCTAGCCAGCTCATCGGCGGCGTCGTTCCCGTGTGATCCACTATGCCCTTTAATCCATTGAAGGATTACTTTGTTTTTGGATGCTAAACGATCCAAAACTTGGTGGCATTCGTAGACAATACTGGAGTTGATCGTTTTGGCCTCCAGTGCTGTTAGGACGGCCATACTGTCGGTCAGTATGCGGATGTTTAGTTCCTTCATGCCTCTAGACAGGACCGTGGAAGCGGCATTTATTATTGCAACACATTCGCATTGAAATATCGAACTGTGTTGGCCTAATGCTTGTGATAGTTTGATATTTAGGTCTTGTGAGAATACTCCGGCTCCAGTACCAGTCCCCATCTTGGAGCCGTCCGTATAAATTCGGACTTCATGTATACCGGAGTAATCTCGGTCACTTTCTAGTAACTGTATCTGGTATTTCTTTTCGAAAATGTATTGTTTAGGGATCCTGTCGCATGGGGCAGCGATTAGTGGCTCATGTTTCACTAGATTATTCCACAATGTGGAGTGAGGACCCTCTCGGTTGTACCACAGACCCAGGTGTTTAAGCCTTATAGCAGCCATGGAGGCTTCCTGTTGTATAAACAGGTCCAGGGGTGCCAGATCCAGGGCTACTTCTAGGGCGGCTGTGGGGGTAGTTCGCATGCAGCCGGTTATCGCAGAACATGCCAATCTTTGGAATTTCTGCAGCTTGTTGATGACGGTGCTTTGCTCTGTTTTGGACCACCAGGCAACGGCTCCGTATGTAATAATGGGACGTATAACAGTTTTATACAGCCACATAGTTATTTTCGGTGATAGCCCCCAGCTTTTGCCGAGTAGTCTTTTACATTGGCAAAAGATGATGGTGGCTTTGTTTAGCTTTCCTTCGAGATGTCTATTCCAGAGGAGTTTGTTGTCTAGTATCACTCCTAGATACTTGACTTCCTTGCTCAGGGACAGACTGGTATTGAACAGTTTAGGAAGTTTAAGATTGCCTAGACTTCGTTTGTTTGTGAACATGATCAATTCCGTCTTTGTTGGGTTCACTGTTAGATTGTGTTTATTGCACCACTGTTCGACGACCTTCAATGCGGACTTCATTTGGTCACATATCACACTCTCAACTCGTCCGCTGATGAGTATGGTCAGGTCGTCTGCATAGCCTACTGTGAGGAAGTAGCGGTCGTTGAGCCGCTACTTCCTCACAGTAGAGGAGTGGAGAGGTAGAGGACTGAGTTGATATAGTGTTATCTTAGAGCATCGCGGAAGGGAGCAGCCTTAGCGATTATTACTCTATTCAAATTATTCTGGCATTTTTTGCGGGGGGGGAAAGTGCACACAAGTGCAGTTCCGCATACTCACATACAAAAAGAACACTGTAAAGACGACACCAACACATAAAAAATAAAACAAAATAGCAAAAATTTGTGTACGGATGAGTCACACATCAAAATATGACACGTTTTTGACATAAAGGGCTGGGCTCAACTGTCGTTGCAGCAATATCGATACGGAAAAAGGAATAAAGGTAACAAACTCAAATATTTTACATGGGGTGAATAACAACAAAGACCCAACAAGCAAAAAAGTCTCAGGATGCGCACGTTTTTAGAGTGGTAGGCTTACAGGGGCCCTATTTTTGATCCCTCGGCTGGCATCGAGCGCTCTTTTTGACTGATTTTCGTTCGACATATGACTCAAAACAATGAGATGTCGAACGAAAATCAGTAGAAACGAGCGCTTGACGCCAGCCGAGCGATTCAAAAATAGGGCCCCAGGGCTCTTATAATTATTTTGTACCTTGTCATTGTTCTTAAATTAGTCTTAAACAAGTTAATACGGATTCAAGAACACTCAGTCTTATTGTCTAGTCTCATATACTCTTGCGTGCTCTTGTGTTTACAAGGGCTGATCGAACAGATGTTTCATTTTGATGTGATGTAATGTAAGGGGACAGTAGGTAGAGCTGTCTATGTTCGCCAGATCAGCTAGTACCATCTGGAAGGAGCCTGTCGCGAAGAACCGCAAACAGATCAGAAGCTAGATAAGACCACAAATGGCCTTACTCCTCAGAGTTTGTGGCTCCAGATTGAGGCGGTCTCGAAGCAGGAGCGCTGCCTCCTTTGAAAAACAGTAGTGCACCCGGGATTTTTCATCGAAATGTTTTTCAAATAAATTTATTCTGTCTGGGATATGGTGGCGACAAGGAACATCTTTTGGATCCGACAATGACGATAGGCTGGTCAGTCAACGATATATTCAGCGAAAATACAAAGTAAACATGGTGTGAAATTGCTTTAATGGCCCGTCATCGCCCCATTAAAAATTCTACCTCTAAAGCATGTTCCAGACGGATTAAATCACGCCTCCCAACAGGGGTGACCTTGCTTGATGCAAACTCGTGTAGCCGCAACACAATCCGTGGATAGAAACCACGCCCCAATCAAGCTTCCACCAAGGTGACCTCTGTTGGGGGGCGTGATTTAATCCGTCTGGAACGTGCTTTAAATGTAATTTGATGAGCTCTGATGTGCTAAAGTTGCTTCGTGCAATACAAAATACCGGTAAATGTGCGGTTTGACACTTCATTAGATAAATTTGACATTTCCATATTTAAATTTTAAAGGAGCTTTAAAATGCATCTAATTTTCCTTCCTACAATACTTTAATGAAACATTAGGGTTTAAAGTGGCATTAAAAAGATAAAAATCTTTCTTGCAATAGAGTGTGAGTCTGTCAAAAGTTAAAAAGAATTAATAAATATTTAAGGAATATTTCAGGTATATCACATTTATGAGACTGCTGAGCAGGACCAGGCCATGTCCTTTATCGACAAACATTGTGATACGGTAACATCACTAAGTTACTCATCGGCGAGAACTCGGATTTATCTAGCGACAGATCTGAAATTTGTACGGACGAGCCATGGACGAGCAGACCCGATGTCACTGAACAAATTTGACAACTAATCAAGAATAAAATATACGAATTTAATGTTTGAATGTAAACAAATAGCAATAATACGACAAAAAATTACTTTCATGTGAAATGTAACACCATCTTTTTGTAAACTTGATGTTCCAGACCTCTTTTAACGGCAAAAAACTCATCAATTCGGCATTTTAAACACTGCAGCTTTCACTTGCGCGACTGGACTCGGTCTAGAAAGAAATCCGGGCGCAACTGGTTTTATTAACCGCGTATGCCCATTTGGGCTTGTACTTCGGCAGAGGGGAACGCTTCGTATGGCTTCTCTTTCTGGGACAGAAGCGCGTCTTACTCTAAGAGTGTTATCGTCACGTCCTCAATAGACGTGATAATATGGGAAATTAGAACTTCCCTGAAAACCTCAGCTGACCTTCCCGTAGCACGTATCTTATGATAGATATTAGTATATAAGATGTAATTATAATGGTAATAAAGAACATTCTACACAAGACTGGGTTTCATTCAAGACGACAACAAAAAACCACTTCATGGCGACCGTGAATATGTCCGCGCCGCGAGATCGAAAGTCCACAAAGTACCGAGAAAATAAGTTCCACGCCGCCGCCGGTCAAGAAGACAAGATTCGAAAGCTGTAAGTCAAATTTCTTCGAGAGACTGGCACCTTGATTATCTAAAAAGAAACTATTTAGCGACCGGTTTCATTCGACATACAGTGCTACTTTTCTTTGGTATGTTTTTTTTTCACCCCAAAAAGAAGCAGCAATGTATCACATTCATCTGTCAAATGAGACCAGTCGCTAGGTGGTTTCTAATTAGATAATCAGCCCGTGGGTTTCATTCGAGACGACAACATAAAACCACTTCAGTATTTATGTACGCGTTTTTTGAAGGTTTTTTAAGACCCTTTGTCTTCAGAATGTGTAAAGGGATAAAAATTACAATAATATCATATACTAAAGCCTATATATACATAAATCTTTATTTGTAAAAATGACAAGATTCTAAGTCCACATAATATAAAGAAATGATCATTTTGTCTCTGTGGTCTAGTGATTCACCCACCCGTGTAAGATTCAGGGGCAGCGGGTTCGATTCCCAAGGGGGGTACAATTTGTACTTGGTTTAGTTGGTGGTATGGCTTATTTCAAGTCCACCTGGCTAGCTACCACCACTTTACTTAAGTCTGATGACATAACAACAATTTAAAAATTTTTGTTTCTGGCCATTAGAGGTAATATAGCCAGTTCCTCAGTGATGAGGATTCCGGGTGTAGTGCGCTTCCACCTTCGGCCTTATCGTCACTTAACATCAGGTGAGATGAAGGCCAAGCACTATCCCTTTAAGTATAAAAAAACCTACAAATTTCGATTTGATTCAGAATAAATCAAAGGGATATTGCAAAAACATTGCCAAACGTACCACACATTAGTGATGATGCGCGCTTTCCTTAGTATGAAGTAGAGCTGATCTTCAACGGCGTGCTCGAGTCGCTTGAGGGCGGCGGGGGCTCGACGCAGCGGCGCGGGCGCGCGCCCGCAGTGGAACACGAGCCGCGGGCAGCACGACCGCCCGTGGCTCTCCCACACGCCACCGAGCGGGGCTGTGGCGGCCGACGTGCGGCCCGATAACTCTGTCCTACAATAGGTACGTTTAGATTAAGAGTCAGCTTTACAAGAGCCGTCTCGCCCGCAGTGGAACACGAGCCGCGGGCAACACGACCGCCCGTGGGTCTCCCACGCGCCACCTAGTGGGGCTGTGGTGGCTGACGTGCAGCTCGATAACTCTGTCCTACAATAGGTACGTTTAGATTAAGAGTCAGCTTTACAAGAGCCGTCTCGCCCGCAGTGGAACACGAGCCGCGGGCAACACGACCGCCCGTGGGTCTCCCACGCGCCACCTAGTGGGGCTGTGGTGGCTGACGTGCAGCTCGATAACTCTGTCCTACAATAGGTACGTTTAGATTAAGAGTCAGCTTTACAAGAGCCGTCTCGCCCACAGTGGAACATGAGCCGCAGGCAACACGACCGCCCGTGGGTCTCCCACGCGCCACCTAGTGGGGCTGTGGTGGCTGACGTGCAGCTCGATAACTCTGTCCTACAATAGGTACGTTTAGATTAATAGTCTGTTTCACAAGTTCCGTTTCGCCCACAATGGAACACGAGCCGCGGGCAACACGACCGTGGCTCTCCCACGCGCCACCTAGCAGGGCTGCGGTGGCTGCAAGCTTAACTTCCAATGGTTAATTTAATTAAGACAACAGTCACGATGGGAGTGACATGTAAATAAATTTACAAAAGTCCCTAAAATAAATAAAGAAAAAAAAATCTTACCTATCATGTAAAGTTAATTGGAACTTAACCAGAATCTATAAAACAAAATTTTTATAAATACCTACATACCTAGTTGAAACTTTTATTATTCTATCAGTAAGTGGTGTTTTGTTTCAGATTTCAATCCTTATCCTACTCTAGAATAGTAAAAAAATATAGTTGACACAGCCCAGATTAAGTACTTAACATACTTATTATTACGTACCTAATTGTGAAATACAGGGTAATTTTTGGACCCCTTTTCAAATCTTAAACTTTTCCCAACACAAATTAAAATTGTTGTCACTGTTTGCGCATCGCACAGGTTGACCTGCGCAAGCTTTCCTCCCGTCTTCCCCCGCTCACATCCCGTGTGAAGATGAGTGTACGTGCCTTGATTTGTAGGATATAAAAAGTGGCTAAAACTGTGAATTTAAAAAGAAATCAAGCATAATTGTCTCATAAATTTTTTGTATTACTTCCATGAACTTATATTTCATTTTGTAAAGGGGTCGCAAAATTACTCTATTTTCTAATTAAAATTAAACTAATTTTATGCTTACCTATAAGCATCTATTGCTTTAAATAGCTGCAAATACCCCAAATCGAACACTGGAGTGGGGTGTGATAACACCACTATATGACATAAATGGAATAGAAGAGCGATTATCCGACAAGAATCTGCAGCCAGCTCTCCCGACGCCACCAGCCAATGTGCAGCATCAGCATCCTTTTCAGTGCTCTTGGAGTCTTCATCTAGAGTTTCAGCTAGCTTGGTAAGTTGTTTTGTGTCCAGATACGTAACGGCGTGCAAGTATAGAACACTGCGTCTCTCATCCCAGTGGCATTCAATGCCATTCTGAAATTATTATAAAAATATCCTTACTAATATTTATTTGTTACGCCCTCATGTCTTAACTACTGAATCGATCAACATGAAATTTTTCATACACATTGTTAGGAGTACCTACAGAGAAGGATATAGGGTACTTTTCATCCCAAAAAAGTATTTTTCCTGAGGGATAGTGAACCTGACTCTCCGACCATAGCAAAAAACCTTTTCACATAGACGAAGTCGCGCATGAAATCGAGAAATAATTAGCATGAAAGATGATTCCAACATTATTCAATCTTTAACTTGGCGTGTATCAAAACAATAATATTGTAGAAAATAGGTTATGTTTACAACAATATAATTATTTCTGCAGTATGTGATCTATATTATAAAGCTCAAATGTAGGTATTGTAACTATTCTACGATATTAGAATTAAATATTAGTCCTCACCTCATCACTGTTTACTGAAGGCAAGAGAGGAGTCGTCTTGTTAGGGTACCGGTATGGAGACTTCCCTATTACACCAACGACCACAATACGATCTTTTTTTGAGAACTCCGGTATATCATTGATTTTAAATACTGTCATGATAACTTCATAGCTTTTTAGCTGATCAAAACTTTAATAATTAAATAAAAACCTCACGAAAATATCCACAGATTACTAATTTGTAGCAATATCACAAGCAACAGGGTTGCCAGATGCGATTTTGCAATTTGCGTTTCTCCCCTTTGAAATATTTTTTCTCCAAAATAATACTATTTTCGGTAGATTTACCAAAGGCCTAAAAAAATCTTGTAGTTCTATAAGTTCGTTTAAGGCACTACCTTGATTTCATTTAATTCATACTATTTGTGGGTACAACAAGGTGATCTTTTACGAGTGTGGTTTCATAAGGCCATGACTTTGAAAAGAAAGAAATACTTTCACTCAATTTTGAAAAGTTATGACATTTTAAGCATTTCAAATAATCTGATAGTTTTTCCTTACTCAGTATTAAATTATGGTAGGCAAAGACCGAAACAAATTATTTTGCTTTTAACCTTTGACTAAAAAGTTTGACAAACATTTGAATTTGGTTTGGGCTTTGCTATAGATAGAGTATTATATAGATAGAGTATTAGACTGACATTCTTTTTAATGTTACTTTTTTTGACTTCCTTTGTGATTTTTATTTATATATTTTCTATACATTGTAATATTGTACTATGGGTCTTTTGCCTGAAAATAAATCATTATTATATTATTATTATTATTTGCTGAAATTAAATGGTCAAACCTTGGATAAACCACTCATTCCGCGACGAGATAACTATTGATCTTTGACTATAACAATGTACACGAAAACTATGCTCTTGTTTTCTTCATTTCATATTAATTACATCCAAAACTCAAAATGTTGTATCCCAAAATTCTCCGCGATATTTTATTTTTCTCCAAACATTCCATTTCTCCAAGAGCCCCAAACTTTTACCCACAATTGCGAGAAAAATACCCCATCTGGCAGCCCTGGCACTCAAGCAAGCTAACGTCAATCGTAATGTCAAAGTGACAGCTTGGTGACAGTCAGATGACAGCCAGCCAAATCTGAAATTTATTTCCGAAACTTTCTTTCTCATAAATTCAGACATATCAGAAAGTAGGAAAATTTGCTAAATCAATTTAAATTATTGCACTGATGACTAATTTAAATAACTATTTTCAAGTATGTAACTTTATTATAAAATCTGACTACAGAAAATTCATAAAAAGCAATTTCACTACCTCTTTTTTCTTTCATGGTACATTTGGATTCAGAGTAGTTCGGACCTTGAGGGAAAGACGTGTCATGTGGCAAACTTGTCACTGTCGGTCCTGTCATCGGGCTGTCCATGATTATTTCCTCTGTGGGGCTGTCATGTGTCAAGCATCAGCTGGTCGGTTCTCAAAAGACCTTTCGCAATCAAATCGAGGCACAAATCAAGGTTTTCCTACTTGGAGTGGAGATTGGAGAAATGCTTTTAGTTAGTTATCGCTTACGAATTTGCACGGCAGCACGTGTCATTAGTCCACGTTGTAAACAGGTCGAAAATCATCAGTCCCCGATAAGTGATCAGTGGTTGAAGTTCATTTGTGTAGAAACTTTTGATTTCTAAAGTTTCCTTGCAGTATGTCTTCAGTAGTAGAAGATATTTGCGAGCTTTTGGATAGTTATAATGGCCGAGATAAGGTAAGCATGCGGAAATCATAATATGGCCTTGATGTCATTGAAGTTGTTGCTCAAAACAACTTTTCTCTAACATGTTTTTAAATAGCTATTGTACCAAGTTTCTGAGGCTATATTCTACTAATGTCTTCTTCATATCAGTGCAGGCGGTTTCCGCAACTCGACGTCCATTGCGCCTATTTTGCGTCTCTTCTAATGTCAAACCTCATTGATTTATCATTACTATCTTTAGTCAGATATCTTATCTATTTATTTTTGTATTGGAATTTTATACTCATATCTTTGATAACTTACCTACAGCTAAGCAGGCAAATGCTCAATGTATGATGGATATGTTTACAGGTTGTCCGTTTAACATGTTACGCTTTCAAACTGTATGGTTGCTTGATAAACGACAAAGCGTGGCAGTCAGCTGGGTCTCGGCTGTCGGGTGCCAGACTGATGCTCCGATTGTTTGATGACATTCCTATGATCAGGCACACATATACTTATGGCTTAGGAAAACATGTAAGTAATCTCACTAAGTAGTTTGTAATTTGGCAATAGAAACAACTTTAATAATTAAATAAGAAAGGAAAATGGAATTAACAAAAAACCAACATAGTATTTAAATTTTTTATATCTATATATAAAATAGTCAGAACAGTACAACAGAAGGATACAGTATTGTTTTGTTGGTTTCCTTTGAGTATGCAAATTCAATGGTAATTTATGCTGACTTTAGATACTGTTTCATAAAGCCAAACTCATTGTTTCTACTGTAACAGAGCTTACAGAGCCAGACATTGGCTTGTAAACAATTTGTAAACAAGAATAACATCCAAAATTAGCATTTTTTTTTTAATCACTCTAAGGTCTTATAGTAAACAACCGACATTGATATTATAAATAAAATTATTTTAATGTTCTTTTATCTCACAAAGACTGTTTTGCTATGGATGTGTTAGGCGTGCACATTGTTTTAGTGTGTACCTGCACACTCTCGTATTACGCACACTAAAATAATGTGCAAGTGCATGCCTAACAACATTCATAGCAAAACAGTCTTCATGAGAACAACTTTATCAATTAATATTAAAATAGTTTTACTTTATTCTGTTTTAGGAGACTTCAAAAATAGCAGCTACATTAGGTGTACTTGCAAATATAGTGGATCAATCTTTCCTGCCTGTGGAGAAAATATGCTGGCTCGATGAAGTCGGCATCATCAAGCTGCACCCAGACACGGCATACAAGTTTGAGACACTTAGCACCGCACTTTGGGCAGCTAGCCTCTATATTGCACTATTACAGTATGTATTGAACAGTATAGTATAGTACAGTAAACATAGTTGAACAGTATAACAAAAGTAAAATTAAATATGTTTTAAAGACATACAAATTAGATACTGTAAGTTGTCTAATCACCAATTTCATAGTCTTTACCTATGAAATTGGTGAATTGGTGAAACGCACCAATTTCATAGTCTTTACCTATGAAATTGGTGATTTTTTCTCACAAATAGAGAACCTCGTCACTACTATGAATTAAAGTATTCATCAATTGCTTGATATTATATTGAATAATAGACAGACATCTATCAATAGTAAAAAAGTCCTTATTATAGTTTTGTGACCATAAATTTAGTTAGCAGATATGAGCACTTTATTTGTTTTAACTTAGCAAAACTATTTTTTTGCTTAACCTAAGTTTTCTTAGTGCTTAAACATTAGCGCAAAAGTTGGACAATATTAGCATTCATGGTTGTTAAATAAATTAAGAAAATGTTAGTATGGAAATTGCAATTTCTTTAAAATTCTTCATACAACGCCAATTTCATAGGTAAAAGATCTAACACATTGGTCCAAACAGTGATTAACTTTGTTTGTATCTTTTTAGAACAATCAGATCTATGAGGCAACTTTGTTGGAGCCGCGGGTGCATCAACTCGTCAGAAGGCAGTGTGGAGGCGCTGCGCGCCCTCGACACGCGGCTGGCGCTGCAAGGCGCCACCGCGGCCAAGATGTGCCTCGACATCGTGCACGCCGTCTCCTGCCTCCCCGAAGGCTGGCTGTGGGGCGAGAAAATAGGCGCCACCAAAATAGCTGCTATTGCAACCACTTCCTCCGTTATGGGAATAGCTCTCTACTTTGCTAAGAAACGGTTATTGAAATAGCAGAAATCATAATTGATTTATCATTTGCTCAAGGAGACTTTCTAAGTTACCAAGGTGGTATGTGGATAATGTGGATATTGACAAGTGTTTGACTAGTTGTGGTTTGTGAAATGTTTTATGTTATTACTTATATTAATTTTATTGATCAATTTTAGTAGATGTCTTCCATTTATTCTGACATTAAAAGATGCCTCCTGGCATTTGCCTGAAAAGCTAGTCAATTATTTCCTGTATGTGATGCGACATAATTATGTAAAAATCGAATTATCACTATAATGTAATCAATAGGCCAAAGCAACATTTTCAATTTTCATTATAATGGTAAGTTCTGGGTAGCTTACTTGACAGATTTGACATGTTTTTAGGGTTCCGTACCCAAAGGGTAAAAACGGGACCCTATTACTGAGACTCCGCTGTCCGTCTGTCTGTCTGTCTGTCTGTCTGTCACCAGGCTGTATCTCTTGAACCGCGATAGCTAGAAAGTTGAAATTTTCACAGATGATGTATTTCTGTTGCCGCTATAACAACAAATACTAAAAACAGATTAAAAATAATATTTAAGGGGGGCTCCCATACAACAAACGTGATTTTTTTGCCGTTTTTTGCTCGATATTTATAACGACAACAGGTAGACATTTGAAATTTTTACAGATGATGTACTTTTGTTGCCGCTACAACAACAAATACTAAAAACAGAATAAAATTCATATTTAAGGAGGGCTCCCATACAACATACGTATTTTTTGCCGTTTTTTGGTACGGAACCCATCGTGCGCGAGTCCGACTCGCACTTGGCCGGTGTTTTTCATATCATAACAGGCAGCTGTCAAATCATTACTCAAGTAAGCTATTCAGAACTACTTTTACATTGTGAATAGGCCCTAATCAATTAATGTAACAAAATACAAACCATTACAACTACTACTTAAATAGGTATTGTATTATAGCTGAGTAATTGGCATTTTTTAAATTAGTAAAATGGTGCCTCATTTGTAAATAATTAAATTTGCTGCAAGCAAAAATTTTAATTATATAAAACTGGTTCCGAAACCATTTTACATTATATAAATCTGGTTCCGAAACCAGTTTACATTATGTAAAACTATGTACAATGTGTACCTGTGTATTGTTAAAAAAAGCGATGGTAAAAAGAAAAAACCTATTTACTTTTTTGGTTTTATTTTTCGACATCTTTTGTGTATGTACCTACATTTTATACATTGTTTGTAAGTGAAGAAGTGTAACTTCTAGCTTGGCCGTGTATTTTAGGAATACAAAAAAAAAGGAAAACCTTCAAAAAACCTGAAACAAAAACAGCTTCAAAATTAAATACCTCTAAAAAGCGAGAAATAATATTCAAATTATTAGTTACGCATAACATTATTGATAAAAACACGTCTAATGAAGTCGGGTGGGTCTTTAAGAAATATAAAAAAAATAAGTTGTCTTTCAGCCCCACCTGACTTCAATTTTCTCGCTTTTTTAGAGGTATTTAATTTTGAAGCTGTTTTTGTTTCAGGTTTTTTGAAGGAGGTTTTCCATTTTTGTTAAAAAAGCTTTTTATTTTCAACTTTTTAGTGGTAGGTATGTACCTAAGCATGTAAATATTTTTTAACTGTATAAAATATTTTCAATGGTAAAATGCCGACAACTCAATTTCCAAATTTACGCTGTTTGTTTTTGAGGAGTTCCGTTGTGTCTTTGTAGTCCAAGTCTAGCCTGTTGCATCGCAGACCATGGTTTGGTTTATTTTGGATTGTCATAAAACTACCAAAATCCAAATCACTTTACATGTACTATTTGAATATCAGATTCCCTTGTGTATCTTCGAAGTTCAAGGTCCAATATCAATGAAATTAAAATGTGATCACTCTTGAAGTATACCCTTTCAAACAAAAAAAGAATCATCTAAATCGGTACATAAACAAAGATGTTATGTTCGATAATCCGTGAAAACACGTGTGATGGCAAGCTAAATAATTGTAATTTTTCAGGATTATGAAAGAACTACCAGCCAGATCTCTGTATTTTTTTTATGGGACCACACACAAACTATGTTCTTTGAGATAAAAAAAGAATTGTATAAATCGGATAACAACTGACGAAGTTATGGTAAAACATACATAAAAAAAGAATAAAAAAAAAACCGTCGACTTGAGAACCTCCTCCTTTTTTTGAAGTCGGTTAGAAAAGTATAATCAGTGTGAAACACCTTTATTTACCTCTAAATATTTTGCCAATCCAACTTAAATTACTTTAAAATAACTAACTAACAATAAAATTGTTTTTGTATGTTTCGCCTGCTTCCTTTAAGTACTAAATCATCTGACAGTTGAAAAATTAGTTTTATCAGAATGTCATTTGATAAAATATATCTTTTATCATGTGATAAGAAACGTATGAAAATATATTACTGCTCACATAATACAACACGATTATTTACTTTTTATTGTGAGAAATTACTTAGTGTGCTCGTGTGATGGCTTTGGTAAATGAATTATGTGATTTATTACAATCACACGCTAACCGCGATAAGGTATGTTTATTTTCTTATATTTTAATGAGTATAAAGATTTTTATGAGTAAGTAATAATATTTTGTTAAGTTAATTTTAGTTCAACACTAATATTATTGCTTTGATGAAGCAATGTATAAAACGTAATATACTAAGAGCTAGTCCAACAGGTGGACAATTTACAGAGCGATGAAATCCCTAACGAACTGTTTGCCATACTATCATTATTAACAGATCCGTGGGAGTGGTTGAGCAACAATGGGACTGAAAAAGGGATTAAAAGGTATACAATTTACAGAGCTCTGGATTTGGTGTGGTAAAATAGTATCTAAATCGAATATAACATTGCCATTGCCAGGCATTTTGACTGGTAGAAAAAAGTAGTGCCAGGCGCAATTAATATAAAAAGTCTATGGCCAGGCGGTATCAAACTTTACCACTTTTTCGCGCAACTTTGATGATTTCGTCGCTCTGTGAATTGTCCATCTATTTCCGGGGCTAGCTCTTAGTCCATAATTGTATGTTTTTATTTTATTAATCGTCTAGCCTAGCTAGTCTTTTCTCATTATTTCTATATGACTTTATGCAGAACATAACTATTGCATTCCACCTTTCATGTATGTAGCTAATAGGATTTAAACTGGTCGATGTGCTAAACACAATACTAATTAAAATTTGAAAATTTCCAGACACGTCCTAATAAACGAAGAGTAGGTTTACACCAGATTTAACCAAAAATTTTGCTTAGCAATATTACATGTATTCTGTGATATTACTCCTCAAGTTTGACGACTCAAAGCGTCATATTTCAAGCATATATTTTGGTTATACTAGGTGTAAACTCACGCTAGGCAAGGGGCTTAGTTATAAACAATATTGCTATATTATTTTTCGTCAGGTGGTGAACTTAGCGAGTTATACGCTGAAGCTATGGGGCGCTACGGCGGACAGGAAAGACTTGCTGACTGCGAGCGCGCGTCTGGCCGGCGCGCGCGCCACGATGCGGCTGTTCGACGACGCGGCCGCGCTCAGGACGATGGCCGCCTATGGGCTGGGGGGAAAGGTAAACAACCAGGGGCCCTACAGGCTAACTTTTCGAACTTCGGTAGGTCTGCCGAGCTTCAACTTCAGATACAGATAAATCGAAGTAAGGAATTTCGTATTGTATTTATTTGTATTTAGAAGATATTTTCTATTTGTATTTAGAAGATATTGATGTTCGTGTGACATCATGAATTGGGGTTCGCCATTTTGGCCCGATTGGGGCTCGATTTATCTGTTTTAATTTGAAACCCGGCAGACTTTCCGAAGTTCGATGCGTTAGCTGGTACGGCCCCAGTTTTGTTAAAGTCAAAATTTTGATTAGTGTTAGGCACTTGGCACTTTTTTTTATCCAATGAGCAATTATTAAATGATATCCAAGGAGGTATAGTTGTTCTATCTTACGAAAACCGTTTTGCTATGGATGTGTTGGGCGTTCACATGCACACTATTTTAGTGTGCGTTTACACGCTCTCGTAATACGCACACTAAAATAATGTGCATGTGTATACGCCTAACAACATTCATAGCAAAACGGTCTTCGTGAGATAGAACTATAATAAAAATGCTGAAGCTGGCCCTTACAAAAATTGCACTTCTAGACAATTTTATCATTTCCATTGCAAATGAAGACGTTTATTCATTCAGTTTTGATCAATAGTTTCAACATGTTTGTCATCAGCTAACTTTCACTCATCGATACTGGTCTGCAAGAGGCCTTAGGTTTCATTCAAACTTTAATGTTCTCCAGGACGGTCCCTTCTGGGGCACACTGGGCGTGGCCAACGGTGCGCTCACGCTAGCGTACCTCCAGGCAGAGAAACTGGTGTGGCTTGTAGACACCGGCGTGCTGCGACTGTCTCCGGACGCTGACTACCACGTCAGGACCGCGCACAAACTGTTCTGGTCGCTGTCAGCCTTCGTCGCGTTTGTTAGGTAAGAGAGCATTAATAAAGACATGTAGCTAATAAAGAAATGCACAAGACTGCAGTCATTATATTACAGAATTTAGCTCGTGAGGGTCTGTAGGTCTACTGGTGAAAAACTATAGGCGTTACTCTTTAGTGTTGTCTTATCAAGCTTGGTCCAACATAGTAGCCTTTTGTGGTCTAGTGGTCCGCCCACCCGTGTAAGATGCAGAGGTCTCGGGTTCGATTCCCAGGGGGGGTACAATTTGTACTCTGGTTGGTGGTAGGGCTTATTTCAAGTCCGCCTGGCTATTTACCACCCTCTTACCTAAGTTTGACGCCATAACAACAATTTGAAAATTGTTGTGTTCCGGCAGTTAGAAATAAAATCAGTTCCTCAGTGATGAGGATTCCGGGAGTAGTGCGCTTCCACCTTCGGCCTTATCGTCACTTAACATCTGGTGAGGTAAAGGCCAAGCACTATCTTGTTGTGCAAAAAAAGAGCGCAAAAAATGTTCATTCATACACACATGTATGCATTTATACAGGGTTATTTGTAAAACACCAACAACCTCGTACGGGTATTAAGACAACATTTGTTCTACGACTTTTCCGAAAACGGGCAAAAAAAATAGTTTTTTTCATACAAAATTCGATCAGCTGTTCGGGATTTGTATGGAAAGTCGTTTTTTTGTCTGTTTTCGGAAAAGTCGTAGAACAAATGTTGTTATTTATGATGTTAGTTAGTAATCTAATCCTGCGAGGTTATTGGTGTTTTAAAAATAATCCTGTATTGTCTCTGTCAGGTCCCTACGCGCGTTGCATCAAGCGGCGCTAGTATCCCGTGCGGCCGGGCGGCCCGCGTGCGCTCGCGCGAGGTACCTCGGCGCGCAGCTGACGGCCGGCAAGCTGGCGCTGGACGTGGTGCACGCGGTGAGCTGGCTGCCGCGCGGCTGGCTGTGGGGCGGCGCGCTGCCCGCGCCGCGCGCCGCCGCCGCCGCCACCGCATCGGCAACGCTGGGGCTAATCTTGCATTACACCAGCAAGAGACTTGCGCCACCGAACAAGTGAATGCTACGTAGAACCATGACGTCTTTACGAGGGTGGTTTGATAAGTCCATGACTTTGTAGAGAAGAAACACTTCTTTTCGACATATTTTATTTCTCTACATAATCTTTTTGTAGCTCTGCGTATTCAATCCAACGAAGTTCCTACCTCTTTAACCCCATTTTTTTTCTTTCACCGCTTGAAAACTGTGGTACAGATGCCGGCATATATATTGGCAAGAGAAAGAAAGAGACAAAAGATGCGCAGTAGCCATAAACACTAAGTTTATGGCTACTGCGCATCTTTTGTCTCTTTCATTCTCTTGCCAATATACAGGGTCACTGGAAATATGACGTATTCCTGCTAAGGGGTTATAGATGAGGTCAAAACAAATATTTTTTGTCATATAACTTTTTCTCAAAAAAATAATAGTTTTTGAGTTAATTGAAATTAAGTATTTTTTTACCAAAGGTACGTTTTCAGACACAAAAATTTAAAATAAAAAATAACTACTCATTCGATTCCGGTTTTTTCATTATTTTGGGATAGAAAAGAATCTAAGTGTTGATAATTAATAAAAAAATAAACAAAAAGTACAGGTGTTTATAAAAAAATCAATCCTTAAATCCATTTTTTTTTTTATTTTTTTCAGATTTTTTAGAAATAGCATCACATATCTTTAAAAAAGTCCTAGTATCTAAGCGTGCATAATATTTTAAAAACATCACCATCTATTCAGCTTTCAGTTGAGGTATAAAACTTAATAACAACTTAAATAAAAATGAGAAATTAAGACTTAAGTAAATAGCAGTCCCATTTCATGTAGCAAAAATTTCCTACTTCAAGCGCTTCGAAGGTAGCCGTATTATCCTACTTATATCATAAATGTATAAGTTTGCTTGTTTGGATGATTGTTAATCAATCACGCAAAACGACTAAACGGATTTGGATGAAATTTGGCACACAGACAGTTTATAAACAGGATTTAAACATAGGAGGACACTATTATCTTGGTTAAAGGTTCCCTAGGGATTTTCTCGAATGTAATTGCGGACAAAGTCGCGGGCGGAAGCTAGTTTGCCATAAATGATCGTGCTTACTAAAAATACTTTCGTCCGAGTGAGTTTGAAACAGAATTATTTTTCGCCGATGAGTCAAAATTTGATACAGACAGCATCAAAAATAACCATGCATATCAGCCATTTTTAATGACCCGCTGCTGGGGCACAGGCCTTCCTTTCCTTTTGGGATAAAGCGGACGGGCCATAACCCACCACGTGGGCCCAATGCGGATTGGTCGGTGTTAACTCAATGTACCTTACATTGAGCCCTTGGTTCTGGCTGCATTTACAGTCGTTAACACTGACCAATCCACATTGGGTCCACGTGGTGGGTATGGCCCGTCCGCTTTATCCATCCACAAGCCAAAAGGTAGGCCAGTTCCCCAGCAGCGGGGCATTAAAAATAGCTGATATGCATGGTTATTTGTGACACAGTTTGTATAAAATTTTGACTCATCGGCGGAAAATAATCCTGTCTCAAACTCACTCGGACGAAAGTATTTTTAGTAAACGTACGACCATTTATGGCAAACTAGTTTCCGCCCGCGACTGCATTCGCATTTACATTCGAGAAAATCCTTAGGGAACCCTTTACCAAGATAATAGTATCGTCATATGTTTTAATCCGGCTTATAAACTATCTGTGTGCCAATTTCATCCAAATCCGTTCAGCCGTTTTGCGTGATTGATTAACAATCATCCAAACAAGCAAACTTTTACATTTATGGAATAAGTAGGATAATACGGCCACCTCCGAAGCGCTTGAAGTAGGAAATTTTTGCTACATGAAATGGGACTGCTATTTACTTAAGTCTTAATTTCTCATTTTTTATTTAAGTTATTATTAAGTTTTATACCTTAACTGAAAGCTGAATAGATGGTGATGTTTTTAAAATATTATGCACGCTTAGTTACTAGGACTTTTTTAAAGATATTTGATGCTATTTCTAAAAAATCTGAAAAAAATAAAAAAATAAATGCATTTAAGGATTGATTTTTTTATAAACACCTGTATTTTATGAATTTTTTTTATTTATTAACAACACTCAGATTGTTTTCTATTCCAAAATAGTAAAAAATCCGGAATCGAATGAGTAGTTATCTTTTATTTTAATATTTTGTGTCTGAAAACGTACTTTTGGTAAAAATGTACTTAATTTCAATTAACTCAAAAACTATAAATTTTTTGAGAAAAAGTTAATTGCCAAAAAATATTTGTTTTGACCTCATCTATAACTCCTTAGCAGGAATACGTCATATTTCCAGTGACCCTGTATATGCCGGGCAGTATAAGTGAAATGAGACATTTCAGACATCACCTTTTGGCTTGATGAAAATCTTTGCCCGCCAAGACATTTATTCATGTTTGGTAAGAGAAAAAATCTCAGTGGGCTAAATCTAGAGAAAGAAGGATTCGCATCTTCATTCGATGAGTTTTGATGTCATGAGTCCCGCCGAGTGGGTCGACAGGGTCATTAAGAAAAGTTAGAAGTCGCTTGGGCTTTTTGTTTCCAAAACTAATAATCGTTTGCCGGATTTGAAAAAAAAATTGTGTAAAGATTGCTAAAGAGTTTCTTTTTAAGATATAAGAATAAATTATGAATAAAAAGTATTTCTTCTTTTCAAAGTCATGGAATTATCAAACCGCCCTCGTATGTAGGTCAATCGTTTACTATCCGCCACCGCCCTGGCCGTGCTAGGGCTAATTTTGCATTACACAAGCAAGAGACTTGCGCCACCGAACAAGTGAATGCTACGTAGAACCATGACGACTTTATGTAGCTCAATCGTTTTACTATTTTTTCTAGTTTCGGAACTCACGCTCTGCGTCGTCGGTCCACACACAGAATTCGTGTTACATTTCACGTTGCATTACATTAAAGTCGCATTACTCATCTCCCAGCAAAAATGTAAACAAAGAAACGTCACTGTCAAATTGACAAACTGACCCTGAGAGTGACATTTTCAGATATTGAAAACCTTTGGTCAATTTTATAACTTTTTAATTTGTTTGTTATATTTTGAGTCATAATAAATATAATGTTATCCAGAGTAATTTTAAAGTATGATGGTAATTAGTATCTTTATAACCTATCATAACCATTTTGATGTTAAAAATTCTTGATACGAACTGATAAGAAAACTAAACTTAGATATTGACTGTATGTACCTAAACTATCAAAAATACGTAGGTAACAGGACATTGCAATCAATGGGGTTGGCAATGCAAAGCTAATTGTAGATGTCGCTGCGTACGCTTGTTCCTAAGACAGTAGACGTTCAGAACAAAATGTATAGGAAAATAGTTATTTATTTTGTGGTATTTTTTTACCTAAAAAGACCCATTGACCCAAAATGGATATAAAAGACGGAAGAAACAAAATGGAGATGCCGGTATTGAAAGCCAAATTAAGACTTTTTATTCTTACAGAACTTATGCCTTTTTCTATATCCAGATTTACTTCACAGAATTTAATCATTTTAAAGCTAAAAAAACTATATTTTTAAGTAAAAGTCCTTTGTTTTCATAGCTCTCCTGCAACAAGCGTATGCAGCGCCATTTTGACAGTTGCCCTCCCCATTATAATTCTTTCAACTAACCTTATTTACAATAAAAGTCAAAGTCGAAAACAAAATAATATTTATTCAAATAAACTAAAAAATTTAGAGATTTTGAATCGTCTATATTTTCCTACCACCCGTTCCAGACTTTTTTAACTGACAAGAAGAACGGGCGCAAGATACTTACCAGCTTTAACAGGGATAAGTAACGATATTATATCGTTACCAAATATACATTGGCCTATCTAGAGATTTTTCCAGGGGGGGAGCTGGCCCCAGTTCGGAGGTAAAACTAATGGGTGCGTGCTAGAGCCTCGTTGCAGTATAGAAGGGCAATATATCAGGTTAATCAGGTTTTTTGTCAGGGGTGGCACCACACTGTTATGGGGTGCGCACGCTCCCCCCTTCCTACGCAAATGCAAATAAATTACAACAAGATTAGTAACCAAATACTTAAAGGTGCATCGTGCGTCCACTAGCGCCGCCTCAAGAAAAAATAATTACAACGAATAACTAGTTATCTATTCATAGTGTTTGGTAATAGCCTTATAAGCCCCATGTTTTATGTCGGTTAATAAAAAAATGTCACAACCCTCCTATGTCTCCCCTACGAATTAAATGTTTATGGTTTTTGTTAAACTATTTTGAATAAGAAATAAATGTAAAGATCATTTAGGTATTCTTATTAAAATGTTGAATCTAAGTTAAACTGAACTTATTTTAAGACAAATTTTATAATCTTTTACATACATTCTTAATCGAGAACTGGCAGAATGTCTTAGCATCTTCGCCTGTCGTCGTCATCGTCCCCCCCCCCCCCCCTCCCCAAACCAAAAGACAAATGTTACTACTACAGCTACTATTATTACTATTTTTTATTAAATTTTATAAAATGAACCAAAGGTTGATGTACACGGTTTGCAGTTGATGTGTGCACAGCATCATGAATATCTTTTCTACTATAAAACTGTTATTATGAAATATTAAATTATATTACTGTTTTTGCAGATTGATTCAGAATATTTATCTAATCTATTTTTATTAGGTTCGTGATGAAAAAACATGTAGATGTGTTTATTTCTTGACTTAGCAATATACTATCTCTTCTTGAGTTGTTTTGTTCTGGCAACACCTTTGTTTACATTTTTGCTGGGAGATGAGTAATGCGACTTTACGCGCTACACGCTTGTAGCACAGAATAACTAATAGTACAAGTACAGAAGCAGCACTCCGCAAAGACATTTAAATAAATAGCGACTTTTGTTCGAACACAATAAAGTGCGTAGCATAAATCCATTGACCTGCATATATTTACACTGGACAGGCTTATGTCAAACTGTTTTTGTGCCTATTTGATTACCGCCATGTTGGCGCTGTAGGACGTAGCGTGAGCATAGCGGGCGTACATGGTACTAAAGTTTGAAGTCTGGAGAGACCATCACGTCAACCATTTTCATATTCTACGTCAAAATGAGTTCTTTAGACGCACGCTAGTGGCGTTTCAAATAGGCACAAGAACTTTGCTGTCAAATCATACAGACAGCCTGTCCAGTTAAATAAAAAAAATTTTTCATGTCAGTGCATAAATCATAATGTGAAAAACGACAAATTGTTTATTGGTTTTTTGATTTTGACATCCGTACACTGCATAGTAATGTCGATTCGACATTGTTACTATCATAAAGAGACAATACCTACGCCGGCATTAAGATGCCGCGCGACTACACAGGCGGGTGTGTGGCGGCCCGCTGCTCACTTGTGCCTCCGTAGGCACGGCTAGCGGTGGGTGCTTATCGCGCGACCGACGAGCGAGTGAAGGAGGCCTGCTTGTAGACCCGGCATTACATCCAATCATATTTAATTAGGTCATATGCATTGAATGCACATGCATAGCAGTTGCCAACTAAGACATTATCATTCACTGCTATGCATTATTAATAAGATTGTATTATTGTGCCATAAAATAACACATTAATTTATTTTCTATAATTTTGTCAAATACTTATGTAAAACTATCTTGTAAATATTGTAAATAATTGTTATATATCGAATGTATTAAATTTTTAAGCACTTATGCTAACCTATTTTATTTATATTTTATTTTTTCATCACATGTAGGCCGCCGTCGATGCAGCATTTTGCCAAAAAGATTGCCGCCAAAGTGATAAGAGCAAAGATTGACAGCATAACACGTTGCTGTCAATCTTACTATCTTTGACCTCACTTATATTAAGTCTTTTTAAATAAAACAAACTGATACGTCAGTATAAATTTTTATTTCTCAGATTACAAAAACCGTTGAGCATGAACAAAAAATATTATATTTTATACATATCAAAATAATGTTATATTACAGAAATCTGTACAGAATTTTGTGTATCAGATTAAACATTTTTGAAAATACTGACAGTACTTATTATACTACATCACCTATATTCCTACCTACGTACGATTTCTTAAATAAGTAAGTCTTTTATTTTTGGTAAGTTTTCGAGAATTTTTCAAAATAAACGTTGTCATAAATTTTGGACTATAATAAAACAATCTATTCTCAACAAAACACATTATGGAAGTTTCGATTTCACCGATCCTGTGATCCTGTTCTACTTATTATTGGCGATCGATGTATCTTTAGTGCTAAAATATTGAATATAAGTATAAGATAACTATAATGTGATGCGGTTCTACAGTAATCCTAATAATCATATTATATCGTTTTATTTACTGTAAAATACATTAATTATCACGTTAGAACTCACTGGTAATTATTTTTTGATATGCAACAAAGTTATGACTAGGTATAAATTAACCCTGTAATAACAGCATAGAAACGTTCATTTAATATAGGTACTGTCACAGAATAGATATAAGTACTACGCTACATACAGAAAGGACACTCCCCGCCCCGCCCTAAAATCAATTACTTCACCCCACCCCGCGAGTTCATGTGTGTCGAATTGTGTGCTCCTTTAGTCGTGAGTGACAGCTGTCAACTTTCATACACGGCCGCCGGCGTGAATTTAAGTTACAAAAAGCAAAGCAAAACATATATCACTAGTGGAATCATTTTTTATCACCGGTAAATATATTATATTTATTGTTGAAATGGTGAAAAACCAATATATTTATTTGTGTGTGTGAGGCGACACGATTCCTGTAGTATAGTAGCCCTAACTTTGCGCACACAGTTGCGCGATTACAAAACGTCATCTGTGTATGCACATCAACTTTGTCTAGGGATACAGGTGTTATTGTCATACAAACGAGGTAACTTTGAAGCCTTGGTTTTCTGCCAGGGATGTGCTGTGCTGTAATCTGATGATGGCCATCCAAGGACTGAATGGAGTAGATTCAGATCGCTATACACATCCAACTGATCTGATCAGCATTCTAAAAGATTAAAGGGTTAGAGTTCTCAGTTTGAGGATTTCCATACATTTTCATGCTATTTTCGCGGTTTTTTCAAACATGTCCATTACGTTTTTAGAATGCTGGCCAGATCAGTTGGGTGTGTATGGCGATCTGAATCTTCTCCATTTACTCCCTGGATAGCCGTCATCAGATCACAGCACAGTACATCCCTGGCAGAAAACTAAGGCTTCAAAGTTACCTCGTTTGTATGAAAATAACACCTGGTATCCCTAGACAAAGTTGATGTGTGTAATAGGTAGTTATAACGGAGCGGTAGTATGGAGTGCCCGGGGTGTGATACTGTTACATCATTTTATTTACCCTATCGTTAGTCAAAGCGAGTGCTGGTAACTTATGGAAGTTCTTGATGATACCTAACATTTAAGACTTGTAACAGTATACGACAATCTGTCAGAGCTTAACTAATTCATATATCTAGTTCATCCTTTTCACTGTCAAAACCGACACCTAGATTTCGTTCTAATCTATATTTAATATCACACTTTCGTTCATAATAAAAAAAGTTTTTAAACTTTTAGATTTTTTATGCATTCACAATTCAATTGTATTAATAATCTTAATATAAAAAAGTTACTTAACAAATCAAATATCAAACTTCAGTCATTTAATAGAGAGTGATGTTAACTTTAACCCGCGCGGATAAAAAAACAATCTGCAAATGGCGGCCATACATAAAGTGTCAGCGCGATAGCATGACCCATCTACGTGTACAGTATGCGCAAAATAACTTGGCGGGAGTTTTTGGCGGGATTTTGTCGAGTTCAGTTCGGTGACTATTTTTATTATTCGCAAATTGATTCATAGTGGATATTGTGTCTTAAAATTAGTGCAGTTTTGTGGTACAAGTGTCTACGCAACTGAACAATATGTGGGATAATGGAAATAGGCGCGATCTTGGTTGTGTGAAGCCGAGTCTTTTATTGTAGTGGTCGCTACCTCGGCAAAACTTACCGAGTAAACTGTCTTGATATACTTGCTGCCAAATGCTCCAAGCAGCATTGGAATGTGATGCACCCGCATTTTAATGTAAACTGAAACAATCTACTAGAAAATCTAGAAATACTGAACTATTCAAAACATGACACTGGCATAAATTACTTCCAAGAGGAAAGTAGATTGCCATAACAAAAATAAGAAGAAGAATAACTTGACGGCTCTGAAGTTCGCGCGGAACGCAGCGCAGTAGACGGATACAGGCGTGCGCGGGGACGGTGCTCAAAAGGAAACACTCTTTAACTATACAACGTGTTAATGAATTAACGCAAAAAGAGAAAACCGTTTCTTCGGACCATCAAACTGAACAACTTTTACTATGGGACCAACTCTGAAATCGGAAAAAAAAATCTGCTGTTTCATACAAAAATTAATTAAGAAAATATAAAAATGTATGAAGCAGCTGATTTTTTTTCGCGTATTCAAAGTTGGTCCCATAGTAAAAGTTGTTCAGTTTGATGGTCTGAAGAAACGGTTTTCTCATTTTGCGTTAATTCATTAACACGTTGTGGAACTCGACATGTACCCTGCGCGAAATATCAGTTACAATAGGCATGTTGACTATTTTTTTATTTTATGTTACATAAATTACCCCTAAAAAAAAGAAACATTTGTTTAAGAATTATTACACTAGCATGAAAACTGCCCGAGATATCACAGTTTGAAATGCACAAAATTGGATTCACCCGAAAACGCTCCATACTAACGGCCACCAAGTTATGACGTCACGCCTTCCTACGTTGTATGCAACGCGTAGAATATTTGTTCGGCAGCTATATTAAATATTGTGTTTATCAAAATGGTTTCTTTGACAAATTTGCTATAAATTTTACAGACTAATTAAATATATTATTTATTTTAACAAATTTTATACTTTTTAAATGGACTTGTCCAACCAATTTTGAAGGGTCATAAAACAAATAATACGCAATATATAAAACCAAGAGGTATACAAGCTACTCCAAAAGTTTGATATGTTAACGATTTTTATTAGTATTTCGTTATTTTATTCATTAGTCAACATCCCTATTAACTTCCGAGCCGCCAAATTATTTTACGCATTCTGTATAGCACGTAGCATGACGGTATGTGTGAGCGAGATAGCATGACCAGCCAGTTTTTATTGGTCTTCCGGCGCAAGATCAAGTTCTCGTTGAAAATACATATCTTGAGTGGGATACAGCCTCATGGCTAATCGGGGCAGCCTCTTCGGGTGGGGGTTTCTGCCCCACGCGGCCACATCGGGGTTCGAACCTAGGACCGTCGCACACGCAGACTCGTACGCGCGTATAACGGTTTCGGCGCTCGGATTTAGTATACACTGCGCAAGTAGGCAGAGTAAGCGATGTCTGAGAACAAATGAAAACAGATATTTATAGTGAATTTCAAAACAAATATTAATATAGACACACAATAAACCAGAAAATTTAAAAAAAAATGTACAGTAAATCGTAAAAAAAATACTCTTTTCCGACGTATAAAAATGAATCCTCATTACTTTAGAACGACTGCACCAAATTAGATAATTATTTTTTTGTTGTGTTTGTTGTTATCAGGAAAGGTGTGTACAAAATGAAATTTCCAAAAAAAATTACGGAAAGACGTAAAACATATTTTTTTTTTATTTTTTCCGTCATTTTAAATCGCAATATAGTCGCAATATAGTCGACAGTGCAGTGCGATGCGCGCTCGGGAACGGACGCGCTCAATTGCATAGGTGTCAAATTACACATTCGTGATTTACGTTTCGCGCGGTAAAAACCGCTGCGCGCTGCCTAACTATGGGTTCCCAACAACTCATAGTGAATGAAGTATTGGCGTTCATCCAGAACGCGATCGACACCATGGACGAAGTCAGCATCGTGCAGATCTGCAAGTCAAACTTCAATGCAGCTGAGGTTTGCAGTGGCAAGGCGCTGCTTTTCCAAAGCATCGGGAAAGCCGATGAGATGCCATCTCGACGGAGAGATGGCGGTGCGAAGAGTCTCCAAGATATTATCACCATCTTGAAGGAGACCGACCCTGACGACGTGCCGACATTCGTGGCGAAGGAGCTGCACAAGCTGCCGCCCGTCACAGAATACATAATAGTACAAGTACAGAAGCCGCAATCCGCAACATCATTTAATTAAATAGCGACTCTTGCTCCGACGAAATAAGGCGCAATTCAGATCGCACACCGCTACAGCTGCTACAGGTATATTCACCTAGAAGTTTTCTCTCTTTCTATCGCGTAGCTCTCATCTCTTCTAACGCCGTTAGGGTTGTCGGCTTTTAAATAAGCTGCGTAGCATTATATCATAAAAGGAAAGCGATTTTACGTAGGTGCTATGTTTAAAGAAAATCTTACAATAATATTTGAACATTACTATAATACTTAAGTAATAATCTAACTAGGTACTTACCTACCTAGGTAGACGTAAATATGGGGGACATAAAAATCATAAAAGTCAACTATTGGTACCTAGTTAGATAGGTAGGTACTTATTATCCCCGTAAATTGGTAATGCGCTGGAATCTTGTCACATTAACAACCACGTTGACGTGATCCGCAACTAAAAATGTCATGAAATAAGAAAATTCTAATACCTAGGTAGGTAATCTAATATAGTAATTATTGAATTATTATTTTCAATAAGATAGGGTTTCGTTTTTGAGCTTAAAATCATGGCCGCCAGGCGCATTACCAACTGACGGGGATTGTAGTTGTTTATAGTTACTTGTCCTATTTAGTTATTTAGTAAACAGTTCTTGTTTCTTGTGTCATACCTACAACACCTTTTACAAATTATGCTTTCTTACGAAATTAAATTGTCATTAATAATTTATTTCGTAAGTAAGTAGGTACATACGACGGCACCTCAGACTATACATGTTGACCTTGAGACCGCCTTTATACCCTACGTAATAAAAGCTGTTTTTGCAGTTTAACATTATAACATGACGTGCTGTAGCACACACTACAATTTATAGATTAGGTAGGTACACACCTACCTAGTCTATAAATTATAATTTCAATAACAACACATTTTTTCATTTGTTTCTTTTACTTTGACACCCATCCACTGGTTTCGGCATTTCGAGGAGTAAGGTGGAGTAAGCGCGGAAAACGTGCGGTGCGAGCGCTCAGGCGGGCGTGCGGCCCTTTGCCAGTTGTATCGTGGACGATACGCTGAGCGGTAGGTATATAACGCGTGGCCTTGAGCGAGTGACGGACGCCTGCCCAAGTCACATTTTTTTTTTTTTTAACATTAAATGGGCTTACTCTTGGCCACATTCGAGAACCATAAGGCTAAGAAGAGGCCGAAGATGAAGCGAGCTTGCCCAGAAGAAGCCTATTCACTCGTGCCTTAAATATCGCTGGGTTATATTCTTTCGGGAATACAGACGCAGGCAGGGAATTCCACTCCTTGGCTGTGCGACATTCGACCACGTCGATGTCACCAGACTTCTCAAGGACATTACCTCCTTGAAGGCTAGCCTGGCCGAAGTTAAGTGTAAACTAGAAGCATCAGACAACACCATCAGTGAGTTGCGTGCCCAAGTTGTGTTGTTAAGCAACACCGCTGCGGTATGTAGGTCACCTGAGGCCACAAATGTGAACACTCGACGCGGAGCGCAAAATGCTTCCATCTGCAGTTTCGAGTCGGCGCATATGGATGCGTCACCGGCCGTCACCGCAGCTAGCGATGCACCCCGCCCCGCCGCCCGCCCCTCCGCTCCGGCGGAAACGTCACGCGCGAGCACGTCTACACCTCAACGTGCTTACGCTGCTGTTACCGCTACCAACAAGCCCGCTAAACATCTTGACCGGGCTACAAACGAGGGAAACAAACAAGGATCGGTCTCCAAAGCTGAGCAACCAGCGCCGCGGAGAAAGAATGCAGAATGCGATGATGATGGCTTTAAGAAGGTGGAAAAGAAGAAGAAAGCCTCTCGTCGTAACCTGTGCGGCACTGCCCCGACTGGTCACAACCACCTGCTGCGGCCGGCTATCCCGACAACGCCGGTGTACGTGTCCCGCCTGCATTACTCCACAAAATCCGATGACATTGTGGAGTACATCAGAATAAAAGCCAAATATACGCTGAGGGTCGAGCGGTTGGAGTCCCGCCACAACGTGAATTTGTGGTGAGGGTGCCGACTGAACATCTGTCGACTTTAATGAAGGAAGATTTTTGGCCGAAGGGTGTCCTATTCCGCCGGTTTCGAGGTCGGCTACCGGACACTGCGTTGCGTAACACGTCGCCGCCTTCTTTACGTGTAAATTAGTTAGGATATAATATATTATGTATGTTAGTCTGTAAGGTATTTATTATATGGGCCTAATATTGTAATATTTCTGTTGCCTGAAATAAATGATTATTATTATTATTATAATTAATAGATGGCGCCACCCGTGCGGAGCCGGTGCGGGGCAGCTAGTAATTAATATTTACGATGCACGTATTATTATTAAGGTATAACATTTTTGTAATATTTTTGTACTATAAAAAGTTAAACGCATCACAGAAGACTTAAGTTGGAAGATGATTTAAATTCATGGACAAGTTCGTACAATGGTCCTTCGAACCGGATAATATGACGAATATACATTGAGCTGCGGTGTAAGGCAAGGCGGTCTTACATCACCAAGATTATTTTGTTTATATGTTAATCAACTGATTGAGCGACTGAGCAGCACACATGTCGGATGCCGTATTGACAATGTTAGTGTAAATAATATAAGCTATGCAGATGACATGGTGCTGCTGAGCCCCTCAATCAGCGGATTGAGGACGCTCTTGCGTATTTGTGAACAGTATGCTGAGCAACACGGTCTAAGGTACAATAGTAAAAAGAGCCAATTTATGCTCTTTACAGGAAATAACAGAAAACCTTGCTCAGTACCGTCCATAACCTTGAATGGAGCAGCCTTAGATCGTGTTTCTCAGTTCAAGTATCTTGGCCATATCCTCTCTGAGGATTTGAAAGATGACCTTGATATCGAAAGAGAAAAAAGGGCGTTATCAATTCGCGGCAACATGATAGCACACAAGTTCCATCGGTGTACTGTTAATGTTCAATTGACACTTTTTAAGGCATATTGCCAAAGCTTTTATACCAGTGGCCTTTGGAACTCTTTCACACAAAAATCGTATAACGCCCTTAGGGTACAATATAATAATATTCTCAGGGCTTTGTTGAAGCTCCCACGCCACTGCAGTGCCTCAGGTATGTTTGCCGACGCACACATAGAAGACTTTTTCGCAATCATACGCAAGAAAACAGCGTCAATAATGCAGCGAGTGCGGGGGAGCAGCAACAAAATCCTGGGGATGATTGCCGAGAGGTTGGACTCGGCGCTGTATCACAGGTTCATCGACTTGCATGTCAAACGTGCAGGTCGATGATACCTTTTCATCCTAATTTATCTCTAATCTTTTATGTAACTAACATAGCTTTAAGATGATTGTTACTAACCCTATGGACTGTAATTGTCTGAAATAAAATGATATAATAATAATAATATCAGCGTTTTACCTAACAATAAAACGCTTATTAACTACTTACCTCATTCGAAGCCTAAATAATGAGAGTGGCAACCCTGTTTTTCTATTCTGTGGCGGAAATAGTGTGTCAATTGACTAAAATTCACCCCCCCTTCCTGTCGTAGCCGGTTTTAGTTTTCAAATTCTCCACCAGGTGGCGAAGTTGTGCTGTTTAGCACGAAGCCATTTTTGAGTCATTGGCTCGAATTAGCCAGGCAGATATAAAAGTAGGCTTCGAATGAGGTAAGTAGTTAATAAGCGTTTTATTGTTAGGTAAAACGCTGATATTAACTTACTGTACCGTCATTCGAAGCCTAAATAATGAGAGCTGTTTGATATCGCCTGGTGGAGAAATATGTGAAGCCCAAAAATAACTAGCATGGACCCATAGGGAACTATGTTAAGGATGTTAATAAGAAGATTGTGTACTGAGCAGAATCATATTTTATTTAATATTTAGAACCATTAAAGAAAGAAAAAAAAAATCAATGTAAAACAGAACAATAAACCTTTTATATAATTTAATGATTGTTTTATTCTGTAATTTTATCCTGTTCTCTTAAAAACAGCTACGACATAATGTTTATCATCAAATTTTCTAATTAATATTTAGAGCTATACGACAGTTTTTAAAATTCACCTTTACATTAAGTATGATGGTAAGATTTAATAGAAGTTCTAGTTATTAGTCGCTAATCAAGAAATGATACTGGGATTAATTAAATATATTAAGGTACATATGTATAAGTAAGATTACCAACTATTTTTTGTAAATAAATCAACAAAATAATTAAATGAAAAATCAGAAAGTATGTTGATTATTTTGTTATTAATTGGCTATGGGTGAAAACATAGCAGATACCACATTTGTTTGATTCCGATAGGGTTTAATTTCTCGGCAATAATATTTCTTGAAGGTGTCCTGGGAACGCCAATTACCTCGAGCTAGGATTTCATCTAGTGGGCAGTTAGAGATCCAGTTTTTGGAGGCTACTGCAGGTCTTACGCTTCCGGCGCTTGCTTTGATGTCAGCCTCATTCAGGAGACGCCTCACCCAGCCTGCAATGACGGTACGGGAGGCTGGTTTTGGTTCACCACATGTCGTGATGAATAGATTATTGATACTGCATTGAGCTCGCCTTACTTTAGACAATTGTATCACTCGCTTCACCCAATAAACTGGATCAATTGCAGTTTGCTCGGTGTTACGAGTTAGCCGCCAGCCAGACTGCCGAACATCAGAATTATCTGTCTTCGACCCAAACTTGGGCCAAAAGATAATCATGTTATCTGAAATAGAACAGTGATTATTATCTACTGCTAAGAGTGTTAGATCGTGGACTCGGCGTCCTGAACAAAGTAACAGTAAGGTAGCAGCTCTTTTAGAGCATTGATGTAAATTATTAGGATCAGAATTTGTATTTAACAACCAATCTATTAGCTTGTCAACATCCCAGATAGGAGGTTTAATAATGTCTTTGGGCCTTTGATTTGAAATAGAAGTTAAAGCTTTTTTAACTAAAATATTCGAACTGAGTTTTTCAGAAAAATCTGGATTACAAAGTGTAGATATTGCAGATTTGTATACTAAAATAGTACTGTATGCTAGTTTTTGTTTTTGGAACAGATCAATTAAAAAACGGGCTAATTGAGAGCCATCAGGGTTATAAGGATTATTAATATTATTACCTGAGCACCATTGCAACCATTTGCGCCATGCATGTTGGTAAGTTTTAAGAGAGGAGTCTCGCCAGCCAGATTTCAGTAGTTCTTTTTGCTCTGGAGTCCAATCTGTCAGCTTCGATGTCCACCCCCACATTTCCAGACTTGCAGGGTCATCTCGTGGACTTTCGGCGGAGGTAGCCCGGTTGTTGTGTCCACTAAAACTTGGTGAAGGCGGTGTATTGTAAACGGAGGCGCTAGGGATCGATTCTTGAGATCTGGTTTCCAAAACACCTTTTCCCACATTGGAACTACAATCAGGAATACGCCCTTCGCTGTGTTCAGGTGAGTTAGGACTTTCGGGACGAGGTATGGTGGAGGGAACACCCATGCAAGAGGATAGTCCCATTGCTGGCTGAAGGCGTCGTGAAATTCCGCATTCAAATCGTTCTGGTCCAAGCTCACGTACCGTGACACTACATGTGCTGTCTTGGACGCCATCAAGTCTATGTGGGGTGTGCCCCATTTGTTGAAGATTACTTGGGTTATTTCCGGTAATAGGTGCCATTCCGGAGGAAGTTGAATTCGTGACAAGCGATCTGCTTCGCTGTTCAATGTCCCTGGCAGATGATAAACGACCAGATTTATATGGTAATAGTCTAAAATAGTGAGAATTTCGCGTGTCAGTTTCATTAAATGTTCGGATTTTGAACCCCCTTCTTTTTTCAGATATGACACTACTGTTTTGTTGTCGCTCTGAAGCAAAATCGTGGAATTGGCTAGGTAAAGACATTGATCTCTCAGAGCGTAAAGCACAGCGAGCATTTCTTTCACATTCGAATGCAGTTTTGTTTCTTGGGGGGACCAAATGCCACAAAGTTCTCGGTCGTCGACTCGGGCTCCCCACGCTATTCCCGATGCATCGGTCGTCATAAAGTGACTGGCTGGTAATTGGTGAAGCCGAGAATGAGCACTTTTGTTCTCTATCCACCATTTTAGTTCGTATATGACCTCTTTTGGGACTCTTAAGCGGCGAGAGGAATGCATTTTCAAAAGATGGTTGCAAAAGCGAAGAAGTTCTCTTTGATTCAATCGACCGCGAGGCACCACGAAACTTGCAAAGTTTATGAGACCTATTATGCTTTGAATTTCCTTCAAATGGGCCGTTTGTCTGGACAAGATTGGTTCTGCCTTTGCTTTTATGGACAAACACTTTTTGACAGGGAGCCATTTCAGTCCCAACCAAGGGTCCCAGCAAATCCCTAGGAACTCTATTGACTTTTGGGGGGTAAGGATTGATTTTTTGACATTTAATTGCCAACCCAGATCCTCTAGTAGTTTCACCGTGTACCGAATTTGATCTGTCAACACTTCCTTGTTTTGGTTGGCTATTAAATAGTCGTCCAAATACGTCACGATCCTTATTCCTTGTTCCCTCAGAGTCTGCGCGACCCAGTTGCTCAACATTGCAAAAACATGTGGTGCAGTTGCAAGGCCAAAGGGGAGGCACGTCATTTGCAACAATTTTCGATTGAATATCAGCCTCAAGAACCTCCTGTGAGCGGGAGCCACCGGCACGTGAAAATAAGCATTTGATAAGTCTATTTTTGCAAGGTAATCGTATGGCTGTAAGAAATTTGGTATTCTTTGCATATTTATCAGCCAGAATTTGGATAGAATCACATACTCGTTGAGCGTGCGAAGGTTGAATATTGGCCTCATGCTTCCATCGCTTTTGGCCGTCAAAAACATGGGTGATACAAAACTGGGGGAGATAGGTGCATGTTCCAATACACCTGTTTTTATCAAAGCAGTTATGGCAGCCTCCATTTGAGGTGTACTTTTGGTCTGGCGCTTGTGGGCTAATGACTGAGGCATGCAAAGAGGAGGTTTGCGCTTGAATGGGATTCTGTAACCCTTGATTATGTTTAAAATTGGCTCTGGAGCATGACATTTCTCCCACACATGTGCATAATGCGCTAGACGACCCGCTTCGAACGTGTCTGAGTCAGAACTTTCGCTTGGAGCGAAAATTTTTATTATTCAGCTTTGATTGACTTTTACCAACATTGTCATCAAGGTTAGACCTTTGCTGATTGTTTCTGCTAGAATCAGGTCTCGGTTTATAATGGTTTTGCGCAAACCTTCTGTTTAAGTGAACCGGGTAATTATTTCCCTGCGTGGGAATCGTGGGATAATAGTTGGTAAATGACGGACCTCCCGGTGGTGGGACATAATAGGGTTGATACCCATATGAATACACGTTTTGTATGGGCTGGCTCTGCGGGAACCTGCCATATGGTCCCTTTGGACCTTGAAATTGAAAACCCTGCGCGGGTGTCTTTGTATTTGACGGTCCAGCTTGCGCAGCTGTCCAACTCGATTTCTGAGATGTATTACGAATAGGCCAAAAAGCTTTGCTCACACCACCGGCTTTTTCTATTGCATTAGAAAAAGCATCTTTGTTAAATAAAAAAGAACTTGTGGGTGGAATATTACGTAACTTGGATCGCAAGAATTTATCTTTCACAGATCTCAATATATTATAGAGTCTCGTCTTTGTTCGATTGTATCGGCCCTGTGGCCGCATGCGAGTTGCAATAAGTGGTTTGATATTTTATTGTAACTACCCTCAATAAAAACCTCATTTAATTTATCTTTAATTGTTGATGCAGATAAGTCTTTCGGATGAGCTGAAGCCCAACTGAGAAGTGCTTCAAAACCAGCCTGCGCGGCGTCTTTTTGATTCATCAGAGCTTGTGTTATGGCGGCGTAACTTCGCTCTGTTACACAAAAATTTGAAAAACCTATCAAAAGGTTTAACTTCGTCATTGCATTCAAGTTCCACAAACCCGGGGGTAGTAGAATATGCTTTTTGAACTTCCGAGTAACGTACGTCACGCCACTCGGGATTATCAAAATGTTGAACGTTTTGCAATAAATCTAGATGAACTTTAGATGATTTAGGAAGAGGCGGTTCCTTTAAAACTGTGTTGATAGAAAAGTTAACACTAGAGTCAATTTGTACAGACTTAGACTCATCATAGCACTCGTTATCGGAAAATAATTCATTACTAACATTAAGACTGACCTCATCGTCACTATTCACTGGTAAAGGCACAGGGTACGGGCAATTATAAAAGGCTATATTGAGGAAGCATACCACGAGATAACAAATTTTCAATATTATTAACTTGCTCCGCGAGCTTGCGCAGCTCAGCCGATTTTTCGGATTTTTTAGATCGCTTAGCATTATTTGGTTCAGATTGGACAACGGCTTTTCTTTTCTTTGACGCGTGCAATTTTGCAGGTGCCGACTGAGGTGCATTGGATTCCTCAGAAAAATTTGACGATGAGGAACAATCATCATCTGAACTTTTTGAATTCATATCAAACTAAAAACCAAACAGTAAAACCGTTACGTGCCGGACTACAGCTGCGCCACAAAAAAAAAAGTTCGAAATCTGACTTTTTGACTATGCCATGATGAAGTCTATAGTTTGTCGGAGTTTGTCGCCAAAAACCAGAGTTTGTCGGTCTTCCGTTTAGGAGATACATGTGGCTCAGCTGTAGAGACGTCTCTACAGCTGCGCCACACAGATCTCGAAAACGGAAGGTCGTAACAGAAATCTGATTACTTGTGTGTGTAGCCGGTAGTTTGTCGGAGTTTGTCACCAAGAACCAGAGTTGTCGGTCTTGCGTTTAGGAGATATGTGAGGATACGCTGTGGAGACCTTTCTACCTGGATCTTGAGAACGGAAGGTCGTAGCGATAATCCGATTAGTCATATCTATAGTCGGTAGTTCGACCAAGTTTGTCGCCAAATATCAGAGTTTGTCGGTCTTGCGTTTAGGAGATATGTGAGATTTTCGCTACGACCTTCCGTTCTCGAGATCCAGGTAGAAATATCTCTATAGCATATCCCCACATATCTTCTAAACGCAAGACCGACAAACTCTGGTTCTTGGTGACAAACTCCGACAAACTACCGGCTACACACACGAGTAATCAGATTTCTGTTACGACCTTCCGTTTTCGAGATCTGTGTGGCTCAGCTGTAGAGACGTCTCCTACAGCTGCGCCACACGTATCTCCTAAACGCAAGACCGACAAACTCTGGTTTTTGTGCGACAAACTCCGACAAACTAACGGCTATACATACAAGTAATCAGATTTTCGCTACGACCTTCCGTTTTCGAGATCTGTGTGGCGCAGCTGTAGAGACGTCTCTACAGCTGAGCCACATGTATCTCCTAAACGGAAGACCGACAAACTCTGGTTTCTGGCGACAAACTCCGACAAACTATAGACTTCATCATGGCATAGTCAAAAAGTCAGATTTCCAACTTTTTTTTGTGGCGCAGCTGTAGTCCGGCACGTAAAACCGTTAAACAAAGATTATTCAAACTAAAAAACCAAACGGTAACACCGTTATAGAAAGACTATTATAATAGTACTTACGTTTTGTTGATTACGTTGTATCGACACACTTTTATTCGCGACTACGAGTTGTTCGCGAAACGTCCGCACAGATCGAAAAACGAATCACCAATGACTCAAAAATGGCTTCGTGCTAAACAGCACAACTTCGCCACCTGGTGGAGAATTTGAAAACTAAAACCGGCTACGACAGGAAGGGGGGGTGAATTTTAGTCAATTGACACACTATTTCCGCCACAGAATAGAAAAACAGGGTTGCCACTCTCATTATTTAGGCTTCGAATGACGGTACAGTAAGTTAATAATAATAAACTTCTACGAGATGATATGATGCCGTACTACAATTACACACCCAAACCAGTGTTGGAGAGTCCCAACAGCAGGATGTACTTTGACCGAGCTATTCTTACTGACAAAACGATTCACTATAACAGACCAGATATCACATAAATAGACAAAGCAAACAAGATAGCTTATTTAATAGACATTACAATACCTTCCACCCATAACCTTCTTAAATCCGTTTCAGAAAAATTACATAAATATACGGAACTTAAACAAGAGATATTAAGAATCTGGAATTTGCAAAAAGTGTACATCGTGCCTTTGGTGCTTTCCAGTACTGGTGTTATACCAAATAATTTACATTTTAACCTAAAATTATTAGATCTTCCGCCTAACTCATATATAACCATGCAAAAAGCAGCCATTTTAAATAGTTGCAGGATAGTCCGCAATTTTCTGCAAGAAGATACAAACATCAATTAACTAATTAGGGGGATCTGTCACTTGGTGCGCCCGTGCAGATCCTGTATGACCAGTTTTGAACTGAGAATTTATAAAACAAAATAACAAATAATAATAATAATATAAAGTTTGTTGCGACATACTGCGGCGTGGGTCCGCCGGCAGAGGGCAGCACCAGGCGCAGCAGGCCGCGCGGCGCGCCGCCCCCGCGGCACAGCAGCGCCAGCGCCGCGCTCTTGCATTCTGCTTCTTCTCCCTCACTCCCGCAGCAGCGAGCCACGCGACACGCCACGCAGATCCACACGGCGATTATAGCTTCGTTGTTCTTACTATTAAAGTAAACGAAATATACAGGGTTATTTATAAAACACCGACAACCTCGCAGGAGTAGGTTACTAACATCGTAAACGACGACATTAAGTTCTACGCCTTTTCCGAAAACAGACAAATAAAAACGTACAAAACACGGCAGTTCGGACATTTGTATGTAAAGTATTTATTTTGTCTGTTTTCGGAAAAGTCGTAGAACAAATGTTGTCGTTATGATATTCGTAATCTACTCCTACGAGGTTATCGGTGTTTTACAGATAACCCTGTATAGTTACTGTATTTACTGTTAAAACACTACATAGTTATATCGTTTGAATAAGTTTTATTTTTTATTTACACCAATAAAGATCAACATAGGGAGGTAGGTACCTCCTTCTCTGTCGCTACGGTTCGTTACTTTAATACATAAACAAGGATCGCTCGTATATACAGAGACTTCTCGTATTAAGCAATAGTAATATTTAGCAAGTTTAAAAAAAGTAGCATTGGTAATGTTTTGATAGATCGTTAGACTAATTTTGCTTTTAGTTATTAAAATGAATTTCTTAAATGGAACGGATTATGATAGTATGGTACTGACGCGTGTATATCCTTGTCAATTAGCGCCAGTAACGCTGTGCGCAAGGCGGTGTGTCGCTGGAGCGCGTGCGCGGCGTAGGCGGCGTGCAGGCGCCCGCGAGCGCACAGCGCGCCCGCCTCCGCCCACACGCACTCCTTCCATAAGCGAACTACACTGCACCAGTCGCCACCTAGGAACAGAAGTCATTTTAATTACATATCGGGTCATTTTGAACTTACCATCCAAATTTTAAGGATGTGTCCAGTCCATGAAACTAAACAACTTTCTCTAAGAAATATGTGTCAAATTTCGCCAGAAAATTTTGGTCATCCCATACTAAATTGATCACGTGATCTCTTTGATTTGTATGGAAAGTCAATTTTTATATTATATATTTGACCATGTGTTCCTTAGAGAAAGTTGTTCAGTTTCATGGACTGGACACATCCTTAAAATTTGGATGGTAAGTTCAAAATGACCCGATATGTAATTAAAATGTGTTTGTATAAATGTCCAAGTTATATTCACGGTTTTGGAAAATATGCTACATCTCGTTCAAAAAATATTCGTTGAAAGTTTTTATTAAGATCAATGCCGTATATTTCTTTTAGATTTTTCACTCTCTTATTTTAAAAGTTAAAGGGGAGGGGACACATTTTACTACTTTGGAAGTTTCTATCTTTCAAACGGTAGACTTTAGTCAGTCAGTTAGTAAGAAAAAATAGTTTTAGAAACCTCAATGTCATTTTTAAAGACCTATCCATAGACACCCCACGCGTATAGGTTTGAGAAAAAAAAAGTTTTCGGTTCAGTTCCATGTTCAGTTCAGTCCAGTTCCAAATCGTAAAGTGGTTCACAGAATACATCCACCTTCTTAGTTTCAACTTTGTAATCTTAATAGTGTAGCGTCAGCTCGGACTTTGTATCTAGAGCAAACTCACACACACTGTGTTAGGAATATCCAGCTGACGCACATACAATTATATGTAATAATTTAGTATATAAGATGAATAAAATAATAAACATCGTTCTTAGCTTCTTAGCGACAAGCTACACTGGCTGTTTAATTCATCTCCCAAGCTAGGAGCCAAATTGGTGACCCCGACGTGATTCTGCTGGATTTCTCCGTGATCGCACATTTCAATCGGCCTTCCACAAGCGGATCTCACCGATTGTAATTTCAAGAGGCGTATAATCACGGAAGTCCTTCGTCGCCCAGGGAGACAAACAGATCGCAGCCACCCAGTGACCATCAATAACCATCAAGCAAGAACATCTGAGGAAAGAAAGCGCTATTTACGCAATCTGAAGTAACGACTACGTCGCGTCGTTCGATTTTCTAGCGGATCGGTTTGACTGGCCTCCCACAAGCGGGTCACACCAGTCGAATTGAGAAGTCGCACATAGATTTTCGAATAACTAGACAGAAGAAATTATTGAAGACAAGCGCTATGGCCTATCAGAACGTCCCTACGCTGAACCCCATATTACCGGCTCCGGCGCCAACGGCAACATCTGCAGCTACGGCAGAATTATCTGCTTTATCCGTTTCATCTCGGATACCAGACTTTTGGCGGGACCAACCACGCCTATGGTTCTCCGTATTTGAATCAGTAATGACTCCCCAGAAACAAGGTGACGATGCTAAGTACAACCAAGTCGTCAGCAAGTTGGGAAAGGACGAGGTTCAGCAAGTCAGCGACATCATTTTGAATCCACCGAGCACCGGAAAATATGATGCGTTGCGTTCGCGGTTGCTACAAGTATTTGAAGAGTCAGAAAACAGGCAACTTCAAAAGCTCTTGGGAGAAATGGACCTGGGAGATCAGCGACCGACACAACTATTAAGGCGAATGCGAGAGCTGTCCAGGAATAAGATTCCGGATGAAACCCTTTCAATCATGTGGCAACGCCATTTACCAGCCGCAGTACGAGCAGTATTAACCGTAAGCGACTGCAAGGACTTGGAAACGCTGGCGAATATCGCTGATAAAGTCCTTGACAACATGAGGCCCTTGGAAATAGCACAAGTCTCATCAAGAAATACAGACCAATCGACGATTGATTGTCTTGTTAAAAGAATGGATCTGCTGACGCGGGAAATATGCGAAATGCGCTCTTCTTATCGTCACGTGTCAAGGGGGCATGACAGAGACAGACAGAGGCGCAGATCAACATCCCGCTCACATTCTAGGCAACGATTCCGGCGAGACAACGATTGGATATGCTGGTACCACCGAAAGTTTGGAGATCAATCGACGCGGTGTACAGATAAAGCTCGCTGTACCTACAAAGCGCAGCGAAATACGCTGTCGGAAAACTAACTCCAACACTAACCGCGGCGGGAGTTGGTGTTGATGGAACAAGTTACCGTCTATGTGTCACCGACCGAAAAAGTGGGACACAATTTTTAATAGACACCGGAGCAGACATATCTGTACTCGCCCGCACTAAAGAAAAGCCCACAAATGCCGATTACGCAATTTATGCCGCCAACGGAACGCAAATTAAGACCTACGGATTTAAGACAGTTTGCATAGATCTGGGATTACGAAGACCATTCACGTGGACATTCGTCATAGCCGATGTGCGCAGATCAATTCTCGGAGCAGATTTTCTCGCTAAAAATCAACTAAACATTGACTTAAGCGAAAAGAGATTGATCGACAAAATAACGAAATTATCGGTTGCCGCGCGCACAATGCACTCGAATGACTCATCGGTCCGTACGATAGATGTAACCGGACTCTACGCCGAGTTACTACGTGAATTCCCTGACGTAACAAGGCCGTCGACGCTGAAAAATGCACCTAAGCATAATGTCGTGCATTATTTACATACGACGGGGCCGCCGATCTATGCAAAAGTTCGTCCATTAAACCCAGCAAGGTATAAAGCCGCGAAACAGGAATTCCAAAGGATGATGGAGTTAGGCATTTGCCGCCCCTCTAACAGTCCTTGGGCAACGCCGCTGCACATCGTCACAAAGAAAAATGGTGAATTAAGGCCATGCGGCGATTATAGACGATTAAATGCCGTCACACTTCCTGATCGCTACCCTATACCAAGGCTTCAAGACTTCACATACTTGCTGCGTAACAAGACCGTCTTCACCAAGCTGGACATCCGAAAATCGTTCCATCACATCCCAATTTTCGAAGATGACATACCGAAAACCGCGATAACAACACCGTTTGGACTTTTTGAATTCACGAGAATGACGTTTGGATTACGTAACGCCAGCCAAACGTTCCAACGCTTCGTCGATATGGTTTTCAAAGGACTCGATGTATTCGTTTTTATCGACGATATCCTTATCCCATCAAGGACGAAAGAGGATAACGAGACCCTACTTCGAAAAGTACTGGAGAGAATGGACGAATACGGCATCACACTAAACGTGGAAAAATGCGAATTTGGCAAAGAAGAACTGGATTTTCTGGGCTACCACATATCCAAACATGGCATACGTCCGCTGGATGACAGGACTGAGGCAATATCAAATTTTCCTTTGCCCACCACAGTCCAACAGCTGCGGCGTTTTCTTGGCATGGTGAATTTCTACCGCCAGTGTATACCTCACGCTGCTAACATACAAGCTGAACTCAACAAATACCTGCACAACTCCAAGAGGAAGGACAAAAGCGAAATAAAGTGGACACAAACGTCAAAAGAAGCGTTTGAGAAGTGCAAAGAAAGCATAAAAAGCGCTGTTGCACTATCTCACCCATCCACTTCCGCTCGTCTCGGCTTAATGACAGATTGTTCGGCCACATGTGCAGGAGCAGTACTACAGCAGCACGTGAATGGAAAATGGGAACCCCTATCCTTTTTCTCCAAAACACTGAGCAAGACACAGAAACGGTACAGCACGTACGACCGGGAACTACTTGCTATATACATGGCAATCAAACATTTTCGTCACATGATTGAAGGAAGAGAATTTACGGTTTATACAGACCATAAACCGCTGACGTTTGCTTTACAAAAACCAGCGAGCTCATGTGACACGGAAAGAAGACTGCGCCAGCTCGATTTCATCTCACAATTTTGCTCCGACATACAACATATTTCCGGCAAAGATAATGTTGTTGCTGACTGCCTATCTCGAGTGGAGGAGATCACCTTCCCTTCGCCCATCGACTACGAGCAACTGTCGGCAGAGCAAGAAAAAGACAGCGAGCTGAGTGAATTGCGAAACAACCCGCGCTTGCAGTTTAAAATGTTCCCCGTACCAAATAGCGACAAAGTCATAATGTGTGAAACATCAACGCGCTATATGCGACCATATCTACCGCAGCTGTACCGACGAAAAGCATTCGATATCGTGCATAACATCAGCCATCCCGGCGTCAGAGGAACACGACGCATGCTAGCGCAACGCTATTTCTGGCCATCGATGAATACAGACATCGGAAAATGGGCAAAGACATGTCTATTATGTCAACAGTCCAAAGTGCAACGTCACACTGTTTCGCCGATCATGCACTTTCCGCCGGCCGATCGATTCTCACACTTGCACATTGACATAATTACGTTACCTACGTCCGAAGAATGCAAATATTGCGTAACTATGATCGATCGCTGCACGAAATGGCCAGAAGCGTATCCCGTCAAAGAAATCACCGCCGAAACCATCTGCCAGATTCTACTCAGAGGTTGGATTGCCAGATTCGGAACACCGACGACGATTACGTCAGATCAAGGTCGACAGTTCGAGTCCGAACTATTCCGAAAGCTGACAAACAAGCTGGGCATCAACCACATCCACACCACCGCTTATCATCCGCAAGCTAATGGACAAGTAGAACGCTGGCACAGAACACTCAAGGCCGCGCTGATGACGAAGTGCAACCGAGTAAACTGGGTCAAAGAATTACCCATGATCCTGCTCGGACTTCGCACCGCAATACGGGACGACACGAAAGTAAGCGCAGCAGAACTGACCTACGGCACGACATTACGACTACCCGGAGATTTCTTCACCGCCAGGACGACACCTCGAGACGAGAATGCCATGTTACAGCAACTTCAGCAAACGATGACGTCACTGCTATCGACACCAAGGAGACAACATACTCAGCGTAACATCTTCGTACATGACGAGCTACGAACTTGCTCACATGTATTCGTACGCAATGACGCAATGAAGAGCGCACTTACGCCACCCTACAACGGCCCGTATAAAGTGCTCGAACGTCACGAGAAGTTTTACTCAGTCGAGTTGCCGAACCGAACAGTCACCATCTCCATCGACCGTCTCAAGCCAGCCTTCCTAATTCACGACGAGCAGAGTGGAAAAATCAGCGAGGAACAACCGCAGCCGCCGCCCGTGAGGAAGTCTGGACCATCGACGAGTCCTGAGGGTCAACATCCAGCCAAGGACAATGTGAAGACAACCCGTTCCGGCAGAATATCCAAGCCAGTCGTCAGATTTAAATTCAATTAATCCTATGCACTGAATGCAATGATTAATTGAATAAAAACAGTCTATTTTTATCGCCGCGAGTATTTTGCCTATACAGCAAATACTGACCTCGGTCAGTGAACAGAGTGTCATTTTACAACACCTGTTCATAGTAATTAGTCATCGTAGATTACTTTTACAATAATAATTATTTTGTATTTAACTTTTAATAGGCTTAGGTATTATACAACTTTTTTTCATCCCTATTCCTTTATTTTTAGGGGGGAGTGATGTAGCGTCAGCTCGGACTTTGTATCTAGAGCAAACTCACACACACTGTGTTAGGAATATCCAGCTGACGCACATACAATTATATGTAATAATTTAGTATATAAGATGAATAAAATAATAAACATCGTTCTTAGCTTCTTAGCGACAAGCTACACTGGCTGTTTAATTCATCTCCCAAGCTAGGAGCCAAAATAGTTTCGGAATAAAGTGGCTGTGTGTGATATACGGACAGACAAACAAACAGACAGACAGACATGGCGTATCTATAGGGGTTCCGTTTTTTTCATTAGGCTACGGAACCCTAAAAAGTCACTTTCAAGATCATTTTTTAGTGTAAAGAAAGTAAAATAAGGACTTTATTTTTACTGATTGGCCTATCTATGGTCATAATTCGATATAATATCAAGATACTGAACAGTACTTTTTTCGGGATGAAAGTTACCCTAAACAGAAACGGATTTTCGCATTTATAATATTAGTACCTACTTACTTAAGGATATTTTAAATTATAGAAGTTATTATTTTCTCTGTATGTGACAAAATATGGGTAATTTCATAGGCAAAAACCCATATTTGTTTTTGATTTATTATTTTTTCATTAATGTTTCGTTATAAATGAAGATACGTCATCTGTGTAATTAGGTAGTTTAATTACAACGCGGTGGTTTCATAGTATCACAGATTCACAGACTATACAAAAAGTACCTACTATGGTATGGAGTGTCCGAGGTTAGACTAAAACTGTGGTCAACAAGTGTGACGTCATTTCTGCGGCGTCGCGCGGCGCCGCGCGGTGCCGCCGGTTTTGGCGTTGCGTTGCGTTGCGGTGCGTCGCCGCAACGCGGTTATGTGTGGAGGTCCTAAGCGTTACGCGTGATCGGTTCGTGGGACGTTGTGCGTACACGGGCACTATGAGACCTTATAGATTTTTTTGTGAATACGGGTGGTAGTATGAATGAAAGAAATGAACAGGTAATGTTAACGTCGAAATCGTGGTTCAATGGTGTTTTTTTAAACCCAAAACGGAACAATAACAGTTTAAGAAAAACAAGAACTGCGTCAAAAAGCATTGCCATTCAAACACCATTAAACCACGAACATTAGCTGACTTGACCCTCAGACCTTGTGCGAGGTGTGTCCTGACCGCGGTGTCGGCCAGCGGCGCGAAATACTCGAATGCCGTCAGCCCGCCTGCCGCCTGGAATATCGCCCGGACTACACTCGCGTCGCTCGATGATATGAATCGCTCCCATACCTACACTCACCATAGTAATGTATGTGAATACGGGTGTTAGTAAGAAATGAACCGACCTTGTGCGAGGTGTGCCCTGATAGCGCTGTCGGCCAGCGGCGCGAAGTACTCGAATGCCGTCAGTCCGCTTTGCGCCTGGAGTATCGCCTGGACTACGCTCGCGTCGCTCGATGATACCTATGAATCGCTTCCATGCCTACACTTACCATAGTAAAGTCTGTGAATACGGATGTTAGTATGAAATGAACCGACCTTGTGCGAGGTGTGTCCTGACCGCGCTGTCGGCCAGCGGCGCGAAGTACTCGAATGCTGTCAGTCCGCCCAACGCCTGGAGTATCGCCCGGACTACGCTCGCGACGCTCGAAGATATGAATCGCTCCCATACCTGCATTCACCACGTACAAAGACATTTATTTCTTACTAGCTTTCCGCCATTGGTGTAGGAAGAAGAAGGGGTATAAATCATTATCTAGGCATTGGAAAAACAGCCTTAAGAGAAGTAATAAAAATAAATTATAATAATATCAATCACAATCTCTCCTATGAAATATGATCCAAGTTGCAATACTTATGTATTACAGGCGGCCGCCCGCAACTTCGTCTGCGTGGAAAGTTTTTTGCTATCCCTCGGGAACATTCTTTGTTTTCTGGATGAAAGGTACTCTATGTCCTTCTCTGTAACCCTGACAACGTGTTTGTAAAATTACACGATGATCATTTCAGTAGTTAAGACGTGAAGGCGTAACAAACAAACAAACAAACGGACTTTCACATTTATAATACACACATCAACTTTGTCTAGGGATAACAGGTGTTATTTTCATACAAACGAGGTAACTTTGAAGCCTTGGTTTCCTGCCAGGGATGTAGGTACTGTGCTGTGATCTGATGACGGCTATCCAGGGAGTGAATGGAGGTGATTCAGATCGCTATACACACCCAACTGATCTGACCAGCATTCTAAAAACGTAATGGACATGTTTCAAAAAACCGCGAAAATAGCATGAAAATGTATGAAAATCCTCAAACAGAACTCTGACCCATTAATCTTTTAGAATGCTGATCAGATCAGTTGGGTATGTATAGCGATCTGAATCTACTCCATTCAGTCCCTGGATGGCCATCATCAGATTACAGCACGGTACATCCCTGGCAGAAAACCAAGGCTTCAAAGTTACCTCGTTTGTATGAAAATAACACCTGTATCCCTAGACAAAGTTGATGTGTAGATTAGTAAGGATAAGTAAGGATACTGACCGGCAGCGCGACGGCAGCGGCGGGCTCGATGCAGAATATGGCGAGCGCACGCCCCACCAGCTCTACCAACTCTTCCGAGCCGCCTTCGGATCGCAACAGAAGAGGAGCTGGAACAGAAGGGGGTACAATTTGTACTCGGTTTGGTTGGTGGTAGGGCTTATTTCAAGTCCGCCTGGCTAGCTATCACCATCTTACTTAAGTCTGACGCTATAACAACAATTAATGCTTTGGGGGAACTCCGTTGATATAGAAAGAGCTTTTTTGATACAGAAGAGATGTATTCGTGCCTTAAGCAATATTTGGTACTTGGAGAGTTGCAAACCATTTTTTAAAAAGTATAGTATACTTCCGTTACCCTGCCTTTACATTCGAGACGCTTGTGTTCTTGTCAAATCTTTTCCTAAGTACTATAAAACCCGTAAGGAGATAAATGTAAGACAATTACGGAAACAATATAGAGACCTAATATATCAACCTCCCTGCCATAAGGACATATATAAACGAAATGTATATAATATGAGTATAGTACTGTATAACTCATTGCCGCAATATCTGAAAAATCTAAATGGGGTTTCTTTCAAAAATAAGCTAACCAAATGGCTCTTAGAGAAGTGTTTTTATAGTACTAAAGAGTATTTAGAATGGAACAATTAGATTAATAAGTTAAGTAAAGTTTTGCATGTCTGCGAGCAGGCTGAACACATGCGCATATTTATATTTAAGATCTGTAATAACTGTGTTTTGTGCAAATAAAATATTTGTATTTGTATTTGTATTTAAAAAATTGTTATGTTCCGGCAGTGAAAGGTAAGATAGCCAGTTGGTGTTTTTGGCGCCATTTTGTCGAGTTCGGTTTGGTGACTATTTTAATCATTCGCAAATTGATTCATAGTGGATATTGTATCCTAAAATTGGTGCAGTTTTGTGGTACAAGTGTCTACGCAACTGAACAATATGTGGGATAATGGAAATAGGCGCGATCTTGGTTGTGCGAAGCTGAGACTTTAATTGTAGTGGTCGCTACCTCGGCAGAACTTACCGAGTAAACTGTTTTGATAATACTTGGTTCCAAATACTCCAAGCAGCATTGGAATGCGATGCACCCGGATTCTAATGTAAACTAAAACAATCTACCACTGAACTGTTCAACGCTTGACACTGGCAAAAATTACTCCCTAAAGAGGAGAGTAGATTGCTAAACTAAAATAAGAAGAAGAAAAAGATAGCCAGTTTTTCAGTCATGAGGATTCCGGGTGTAGTGCGCTTCCACCCACTTAACATCAGGTGAGGGGAAGACTGAGTACTATCCCGTCGTGCATAAAAAAAATACGTACAGTTACGACACGACCAATAAACTGTACCTACACATAATAGAACTATGTCCCTTTCTATCCATCTTTATCAATGTGATACGTCATGGAAGTTATTAAATGATTGACCCAGCGACCGCGAAGCGTCTCCGTTTCAGCTTGGGGAAAAATTGTTTCGTATGCCCGTTTGTTGTCCTCTACAGGTCGCATTTCTCAACCGATTCTCGTGAAATTTTGTGGGCAGGTTCGATAATTATTTAGTTTTATTTAAAACAAAACAAAGGACGCAAGTAATTTACAAAACAAAACAAAAGCGACCCTTCTGTTAGTACATAAACTTCATATTTTGAGCTGTCTATTTAATGTAACTCACCCAGGTCCGCGAGCATGCGAGTGAGCGCACCGGTATCGGCGTCGGGCGCTCGATGCGCGTGCAGCGCGCGCGTCCACTGCGATACGCCGCGCGCGCGCTTCTGCTGACTTACTGTGCTCGTGCTGATACCACCCTCCGCTGGTATCAGCTCGCAAGCTGATAGAAGTATCCTGTCATTTGAACAGAATCCATTTCGTAAGGTCTATTAATTCATATTGTTACCAATAGCTCTACCATGAGTTGATGCAAAATGTTTCCGCTACGTAAACTATCGGATGTACACGTGCCGGGTGTCCATCGTTCTGGCAGCGCCACGGTCTCCGATTTGCGTGAAAAAAATTCACCATGTAGGCCGATTTTTTGCCAGTCGGGAAAAAATTGGTTTGATTTTTTCCCTCCACTGGATCCGAAGATATACGAGGTTTATTGTGGCGCTGCCAGAACGACGTCGTCCTGGCAGCGCCACGGCTATATCTCATTAATTACAAAAGCTAGAATAAATCTAATTACACACAGATTTTTGGCTTTTTTTTCCATTTCACACAAGCTAACATCCATCCGTGAACGTCAACAGATTCAGGAGTAATCGTGGGTCATTCGTGGCGCTGCCAGAACGACGTCGTTCTGGCAGCGCCACGGCTGAATCTCAGCAATTTGATTTTTTTCCTGGAAACGGTGTGGGTATATATTTAATACCTTCGTCATAAGGCACGGAAAAAAATGAGTTTCTACATTTTATCGTGGATTAAGGATTTTGTAGGCATCGAGAAATTATAACCTCAAAAAAAATTTTTTTCGCTCTAACGCCTTTAATTGATGTATTAAATAACATTCGCGCATTCCCTTATCTTCCTATAAAGGGAAAAAAATAAACCACCATCGCAGCATTAGCCGTTCCAGAGAAATCATAGGTTTTGATTTGGTTCATACATTAGGCATCGTTCTGGCAGCGCCACACCCAGTGCAGCATGATCCAGAGCACCTGTCGCCAAACTGAGTATGCCAATATTTAGTACCACCATAGCGAACACGGAAAAAAATCTGATAACGTGTAAAACACAGCTACTTTCCGAGAAATAAGCCTTTGATTCAATATGCCATACAATTGGTACATTCGAGTAGAAAAGTTTTAAATTGCTTTTTATTTTAGCATTTTAAGTATCCGATCCGGTGCCCAAAAGCAGTTTTTACTATACAGGGTGTTTAGTAATAGCCTCATAAAGCCGAATATGGTAGATAGGGACCATTATAGGGATATTTTGTTTATTAATTTTTGTATGAAACAGCTTTTTCTTTTTTCGCAATTTCAGAGTTAGTTCCATAGTAAAAGTTGTTCAGTTTGATGGTCTCTATATCTACAATATGCGGCTTTATAAGGCTACCAAATACCAACAAATATGAAAAGTAAAAAATAAAAATAAAAATGCATTTGTGATGAAAGCGGCAGGCATGCTTGAAAGCGGGCTACAGCTGGCTAGTCAAGCGGGAAAGTGTGAATGAGGCGTTAACTTAGTAAGCTGTGAAGCTGTCAATTAAATGTCATACATAAGTCACGCACGTCTGGGGCCCTATTTTTGAATCGCTCGGCAGGCGTCGAGCTCTCTTTTCGACTGATTTTCGTTCGACATATGACTCAAAACAAGAGATGTCGAACGAAAAACAGTAGAAACGAGCGCTCGATTAAAGTTTTTCGTTCGACATCTCTTGTTTTGAGTCATATGTCGAACGAAAATCAGTCGAAAAGAGAGCTCGACGCCTGCCGAGCGATTCAAAAATAGGGCCCCAGACGTGCGTGACTTATGTATGACATTTAATTGACAGCTTCACAGCTTACTAAGTTAACGCCTCATTCACACTTTCCCGCTTGACTAGCCAGCTGTAGCCCGCTTTCAAGCATGCTTGCCGCTTTCATCACAAATGCATTTTTATTTTTTACTTTTCATATTTGTTGGTATTTGGTAGCCTTATAAAGCCGCATATTGTAGATATAGAGACCATCAAACTGAACAACTTTTACTATAGAACTATGAAATTGCGAAAAAAAACCAGCTGTTTCATACAAAAATTAATAAACAAAATATCCCTATAATGGTCCCTATCTACCATATTCGGCTTTATGAGGGTATTACTAAACACCCTGTATAGTTAAAACTGCTTTTGGGCACCGGATCGGATACTTAAAATGCTAAAATAAAAAGCAATTTAAAACTTTTCTACTCGAATGTACCAATTGTATGGCATATTGAATCAAAGGCTTATTTCTCGGAAAGTAGCTGTGTTTTACACGTTATCAGATTTTTTTCCGTGTTCGCTATGGTGGTACTAAATATTGGCATACTCAGTTTGGCGACAGGTGCTCTGGATCATGCTGCACTGGGTGTGGCGCTGCCAGAACGATGCCTAATGTATGAACCAAATCAAAACCTATGATTTCTCTGGAACGGCGAATGCTGCGATGGTGGTTTATTTTTTTCCCTTTATAGGAAGATAAGGGAATGCGCAAATGTTAATTAATACATCAATTAAAGGCGTTAGAGCGAAAAAAATTTTTTTTGAGGTTATAATTTCTAGATGCCTATAAAATCCTTAATCCACGATGAAATGTAGAAATTATTTTTTTTCCGTGCCTTATGACGAAGGTATTAAATATATACCCACACCGTTTCCAGGAAAAAAATCAAATTGCTGAGATTCAGCCGTGGCGCTGCCAGAACGACGTCGTTCTGGCAGCGCCACGAATGACCCACGATTACTCCTGAATCTGTTGACATTCACGGGTGGATGATAGCTTGTGTGAAATGGAAAAAAAAGCCAAAAATCTGTGTGTAATTAGATTTATTCTAGCTTTTGTAATTAATGAGATATAGCCGTGGCGCTGCCAGGACGACGTCGTTCTGGCAGCGCCACAATAAACCTCGTATATCTTCGGATCCAGTGGAGGGAAAAAATCAAACCTATTTTTCCCGACTGGCAAAAAATCGGCCTACATGGTGAATTTTTTTCACGCAAATCGGAGACCGTGGCGCTGCCAGAACGATGGACACACGTGCCGGAGTACAGCTTTGCCACAAAAAAAAGTTGGAAATCTGACTTTTTGACTATGTCATGATGAAGACGATAGTTTGTCGGAATTTGTCGCCAAAAACCAGCATTTGTCGGTCTTGCGTTTAGGAGATACGTGTGGCGCAGCTGTAGAGACGTCTGTACAGCTGCGCCACACGTATCTCCTAAACGCAAGACCGACAAATTCTGGATTTTGGCGACAAATTCCGACAAACTATCGTCCTCATCATGGCATAGTCAAAAAGTCAGATTTCCAACTTTTTTTTGTGGCGCAGCTGTAGTCCGACACGTCGGATATACTGCTCACAGTAGTCACAGTCAATGCGAGTATAAGAGAGAAAATGATAGTTTAAGGTAGCGAAAACAGTTTGCATCAACTCATGGTAGGGTCACTGGTATGCTGTGAAGATTATGAGTCTACGACGGACTTTTAATCCGATCTAGTACCCGCATGTTCTTTATTAATAGGTGCGTAAAGATGGACTTGCCCGAACATAAAATTCTCCAAGCCGTAAAGATCATGTTCACCTAACAACTTATTTAATTTAATTCAAATAGTCGTTCGTAACCAACACTACTACCGTCTGCTTTACCCGCATGCTGCATAGAACATGCCCCGGAAAAAAAACTTGCTCTGGAGGCATTGTCTTTTCAAGTTCTTTTGTCAGATCGATTTTGATTTCAGTTTCAGTAGAAAAAACCAGTTCATTCATTGCGAGGTTCTTTAGTATAAAGGAGGTATTACCAGGCCACGCGCACTCCGCGCTTTAGGTATGAAGCTACAAGAAGCCGGCGGTTCCGTCAGGACGAAATTCCATAGGGCTCGTCAGGAAATACAAGAGTTACGCGATAGTAAGAGAGGCAACTTCTAGGTGAATATAATTGTACGGAAGCACAGAATAACTAATAGAACAGAAGTAGCACTCTGCATTTTTTTGTTAATGAAAAAAAAATTGCGATTATGTATTCTGTCGTTTTACCTAAATAATATTGTATCTGGTTCATTTTAATAGAGATAAGGCGTAGTTAATTTTGAAAAGAACAAACAGTAAGTAGATTATATCGTACTTGAACTGCGGCAGGTGGTGGTAGGGCGCGGCGAGGCCGTAATGGAGCTGGTAGAATCTGTCGAGCGCCTCGTCCAGCGCCGCCTCGGGCAGCCGCCGCCACGGCAAGAGGCATGCCGTCTCTACACTCTGCAATATGGGACTCATCTATACATATAAAACTCTAAATTGATTGATTGATTCATTGTTGGGTTGGGAATGTTGGGATAGGCGTAGAGCCCTAACGGCTGAAGGTAGAGTCACCATTTTTGGAGGGTAGATACCTTTTATGATGTAGATGAGCACTAAGAAAGGATTTTAGAAAATTTCCATTATACAGGGTGCTACAATTTGTTCAAGTTTGTATCAGAATTTGAATAGGGTTGAAAGTAGAGACACCATTTTTGGAGGGTGATACCTTTCATGGTGTAGGTGAGCACTAAGAAAGTGTTTTGGAAAATTCCCGTTGTACAGGGTGCTACAGCGTGTTCCAGTATGTACACGAATTTTTATGGGAAAATTTGAATGTGTAAAATGAGGTCTACTGATAAATACCTAGGTATATTGGTATTTCGTTACTTTCAAAATAAATGCACAACTATCTTAATCACGCAAACGAAGTCGCGGGCAAAAGCTAGTTGATGAATAAACAGGGTGTTAATGAATGAACCAAAAATGGAAAAACCGTTTTTCGCCTTTCCATAGTAGTCGATCAGCTGACTAATATATCTGTATGGGAGTATGAAATTTCTTTTTCGTTTTCCGAGCTATATTTCTTGGAGAAAGTTGTTCAGCTTAAGCAAACACTATCACCTGTTTCAGTATAGTCACATAATTTTGTTAAAGCTTATATAAGTTGAAATTATTACGTTGCTGCTACAACCCGCTGGAGTTAACTCGGCACCTGAAGCGCGCGAGACACCTCTCGTTTTCTCCTTGCCTCACGCCACTGTCGTCATGCCAGTAGCTATCGAAAACTTTCAAAAAATTTACGACGGTGGCGTGAGGAAAGGAGAGGAGTAGCTTTCGCTACAGGTGCCGAGTTAACTCGACCGAATTGTAACTAAAATTCAGTCAGCAAACCTACCATCCTCCGCAGCCAAGATTCCCCATGTAGTCCCTCGTAACCTGTTTTTACTTATTACCCCACTACATTGTACGTACCTGTACAGAACAAGGCATCGTGGTGCCCGTCCACAGGTACAATATGGCAGCCAGCCGCGCGGCCGGCGAGCCCTCCTCGCCGCGCACCCACGACTCCTCACGCAGCCCCTCGCAACATCGGGCGCACCACGAGAGCATCTCTTCGTCGTTACATTGGCTGACCTGGTGCGATTCACGGTAAAATATAGACACAATGAGGATCAGTAACCATTTTTGTTTAGGCTTATCAGAAAGCTTATGCCACCACATGATTAACTGTGAAGAAATTTTTACGATATCTCTTAAACCTGAGAAGATATACGAGCTAAAACACTGGTTTTTTGGGGGTCGTACGCGAACCTTTTGTCGTACGTAATAAAGCACGTATTGAATTGAGCTTGGCATTTCTTCAAACCCTATTAACTCAACCAATTCTAAACGGATTTCAAAAAATCTTTCACTAAGTTTCATAGCTAGGAATATGTTTTTATATTATACCAATAAATTTATAGGATTTAAACCTGTTACTGATCCTCATTACGCCTGTAACACACCTCCGCCGCGAAATAATACCAGTGAAACCGCATTAACTTCCGCCATGAATTGTCAGTTGTACGACAAGTGAAACAGATGCGAAACAGTCTGTTCTAACGCATGGATTTAACTATGATACTGTCTCTTTCACGCGCAATTTCGCCCGATCAACTGGGCCCGTTGGCACACTTCCCCGCCGGCGCCGCATAAACAATGACATGAAACAGCTACGTAGATGGATCGTCATTGTCCTCGATAGAAGTCATGGCGGAACTGCGGTTTCGCTGGTATTGTTTCGCGGCGGAGATGTGCTACAGGCGTTAAAGTTTCAACTCTCAAATTCATAAAACAATATATAAAAAAACTTTAGTTTAGTTTTGTCCATTCTTCACATGTCATTCGCAGATTTGCGAACCCAAGGCAATAATAAGATTTTTGATTTTCAATTATCTGTAAGCAGCTCCAACCGAATATTGAGGCATTTTCACTACGCAGTTGTGATAAATTGAGTGAAGAAAATGGTCTTAAGGGTGCATCGCGCGTCCACTAGCGCCATCAATCAAGAAAAAAATATTACAACGAAATAACTATGTCTAATAAAATTCTGAAAACTATATAAAAACTAGTATTCCCTATTTTTGTATACGTTAAATTCTTAGTTTAAATATGTTTGCGTAGTTAAAAGCTGGATTAATTTAATGGGCGTTAATCCAGGTTTTAACTATACAAACGCATATAAACCAGGAAAAAAATGCATACAAAAATAGTTTATAACTAATACTAGTTTTTATATTTTTCAGAATTTTATTAGATATAGTTATTTCGTTGTAATTATTTTTTCTTGAGTGGCGGCGCTAGTGTAGGCTCGGTGGGTTCTTAAGTGTCTGGCTATGGCTAAAGTTTCAATGAATGTTAAGAGAAATCATACCTGCAGCAACGCCTGCAACCCAGAAGGCTGCAGCCACTGGTGCTGCGCCCAGGGCAGGTCGGCGCAGCTGGCCAGCAGCACGGAGACCTGCAGCCGGCCCTGCTTGGAGCCCTGCGCCAGCTGGTACGTCTGGATCACCCACTCGAAAATCTGGTTCAGTAGAATGTGTACGATGTCTAGGAAAAAGAGAAATATGCATTTATCCCGCTTGAGTTTCTGAGGACTATGAAATGTTCTAAGCTGAAACCATTTCACTTCATTCCATTTATGCTAGCCACGCAGCTAGCGCTCGTAGCAGACAACTATATATGAGTAGGAGCAGCGAACCAACTTCGGTTTTGACGCAGATGGTCACTTTCGCAAATGGTCACTTTCGCAATTGGTCACTTTCACAAATGATCACTTTCGCAAATGGTCACTTTCAACAATGGTGACGTTTTGCAAAAGTGATCATTTGCGAAAGTGACCATTTGCGAAAGTGACCATTTGCGAAAGTGACCATTTGCGAAAGTGACCAAATTTTTCGCGATGACCATTTGCGAAAGTGACGATCTGCGTCAAAACCCTAAAATCTACGGAGGTGTAATTTTGCTAAATGCTGTGCGGGTTGTAATTTTTTTTAGCCCCGTGGTGCTATTTTTGAAGCAAATTACACCTCCATGGTTGCAGCCACGCGCCCGGTGACGGACGTTAGCGTTCTTTACATCAATTACAGTTTGTATTTTAAAGAAAAGAGAGAGTTGATTAGAAATGACGTCCTGTGTAGTCAAATGGTGTAAAAGACGCAAAGAAGGCAAAAAGATGCAGAGATAATTTATCATAATATTAAACCACTTGACCGTTATTAGAAGCTTAAAATATTGAGATAGGCACATCCGTTTCCCGTCCTATTTTTCCTCCTTTACTTCCGTATATCGCTGTCTCTCTCGCTCATCGCCAGGCGTGGTGGGGGCGCTAGCGACTTGGTTGCGTTGCGTCCACTCGTTCGTCATTGGCGTGAAGTTTCCCGTCGGAGTAACACGTGTTTCACAAAGTGTTATAAAAGCGGCCATTTTTTCAAACGGCCATTTTTAAACCAATATAGTTCGTGTTCCTGCTTACATGTAAGTTTTTTAAAACCATTTACTATTTTGCTTAACGGTTTTACCGTTCGAATAATAATTTTATGCAGCAGTTTTTACCTCCTTTCCGTTTTTTATTTACAGTTAATAGTCGTCCAATTCTTTTAAGTAATAAGGAATAGTGTGGTTAATTTTGTACTTTTTTCTAACTACCTGCCCGCGATGGCATAAAAAGGTTTTTCTCTTAGAGTGTGTATAATTTTATTCTTTTTTCTTTTTATCGTAACTACCCTCGATGGTATAAAAAGGTTTTTCTTTTAGATTGTGTATAATTTTATCCTTTTTTCTTTTTATCGTAACTACCCTCGATGGTATAAAAAGGTTTTTCTTTTAGATCGATTTTTGTGCTTTTTCACAATGAATATCGGAAATTTAAATGATAATGAACCTGGTAATTCTGGTACGACACAAATGAATAAAGATAATCGGCGATCTCGAAAACGTAGTTTGAGTTCGAGTAGCACAACTAGTAGTAGTTCTTCTTCTACAAATTCTTCTACATCCCCGCGGGATTCTAAGAAGAAAAAGAAAGCACATCGTCGTCGTTCTAAAAAATCTAAACGAGTTAATGATCGAGCTTTGGAAAAAATATCAAAAGAATTGAGTGAATTAAAAGAGAAATTATGTGATTATAAACATCCTGATTATAGTTATTTTTGTGAGAACAACGACGATGTCCTTTCCGATGTTAGCGGCCATCTTTATGATGAACAATGTGCCTCGCAGGCACCGCCGACGCCGCCGCCGCCGGCCCACGCCGAAAGTATCGTAGTGAATGATATGAATTTAAACTTTGATTTTGGAACTAAACTTAAGGAACCTGCTATGCCACGTACCTCTTCTGAATATTTGAGCTTACTTAACGAAGTGCAAAGATTTGATAACACCACATGGTCTGAAATTAGATATTCAGAAACACAAAAGGCGTACAATCATACACCTGGTTTTACGGACTTAGAATCAAACGAAGTGGTAAAAGCTTACGATACCTTACGTCATCTAGCTTATTCCGATAAAACCTTTGCTGCCTTAACATTTGCAATATTAAAACAAAAAGAAATGTTTATTAATCGTTTACGTGAGCTAGTATCTTGGTCTAAATCGCCAGAGGCTTCTCTTGATCAAATTAACGATAAAATTAAAGAACTATTGCTTAGCGGTGAATATCAAAAAATATCCAGTGATATTTTACAAATGGTTTGTGGACATCGGGCAGAAACAATAGAAATGAGGCGGGATGGAATTCTTAAAAATGTTCGTGACCCACTAGTGCGTGCCTCTTTAAATAAGATTCCACCCTCTAACACACATTTATTTAATACCGAGCAATTTACAAATGTGCTAGAGAAATCAGGAGGAGTTAGAAAAAGTTTTTGGCCAGTGAATAAATACAAATCGAGTAGCGGTTATTCTAACCCTACTAACGCTAACGCAGCACGGCGTCCCTCGCAGGGTCAAGCCTCTCGTGCCGTAGCATCGCATGCTATGACTAGCCACTGCTGCGATTCACATCACCAACCCTCGCAGGGTGGGTATCGTTATCAGTATCCATCACAAAGACTTAATTATACAGCCAACGAACAGCGCGGCTATTATCATAATACTAATAATAATAACAGGGGGCATTCCTTTCGATCTCGCGGGTCAAGGTTTCCACCGCCCTCACAAAGAGGACACAAACGTCCCCGTTCCCCTTCCGCCCATAGAGGTGATAAACGAAGACGACAATGACTCACGGTCATTCCAAGCCGGTCAGTTGACACACTACTACAATCGTTGGGAGAAAATGGGAGCACCAGACTTCCTTCTCCAAATAATAAGAGGATACCGCATTCCATTTGCGCACAGACCTCCTCTCATAATTCCAAATGTATTAAGCGATCGTCGTCGCACATTAGAGTCCGTGGACATGACTACCGCTATTGCTCAAATGAAGAAGCAAGGTGTCTTGGAGACGGTCGCTGCCTCGCCAAGTTTCATATCACCCATGTTCCTAGTGCCAAAGAGCGATGGGTCCCTTCGTCCCATCTTCAATCTCAGAATGCTGAATTATTACGTGTTAGCCGACAAGTTCCGACTTATAAACATGTATCGCATACCCGACTTTCTGCATGCAAGGGACTGGATGTGCAAGGTCGATCTCACCCAGGCATATTTTCATCTGCCGATTGCAAAATCCCACAGGCGGTTCTTACGCCTTCTATACAATGGCGAAATACTAGAAATGACGTGCCTCCCATTCGGGTTAAGCACGGCGCCCAAAACCTTCGCGTGCCTAACAAATTGGATTGCTCAAATAATGCGAGAAAAGGGTGTAAGGATAGTGGTTTACCTGGACGACTACCTCATAGTCCACCAAGATCCAGAAGTTCTGAACAGGCATGTAAAGATGTTGTTAGATACACTAACGTATCTTGGGTTCCAAGTAAATTACAAAAAATCCATTCTTATCCCTCAAAAAACCTTAAACTATTTGGGAATAGTGTGGGATCCATGGGCAAACCGGAAATGCTTACCGAACGAGAAACATTTGTCTGTGTACCGAAAACTAACACAGTTTCTAATTGTGGGCAAAGCAACTCCGAAAGAACTGCAAAGCCTTGTCGGTCTTCTAAATTTTATCAGCTTTGTTGTGCCTCGAGGCAGACTAAACCATCGGGCAATGCTCAAATTCCTAAATTCTCTGCCGAAGTGTCAAAGCACATCGAGAAAATACATTCTCCCTCGCAGTGTAATCGTAGAGATACAATGGTGGCTCAAAAACTATCAGCAGACAGCACCATTGCACGTGCCGCCACCAACATTCTTTCTTACAACAGATGCCTCAGATGTGGCTTGGGGTGCACAGATAAACAATGTTCCTCTTTCGGGCACTTGGAGTACGGAAGAGCAAGATCTTCACTGCAACAACAAAGAAATGTTGAGCATTCTCAAGGCTCTAGAACACGAAGGAGAGAATATGAAGCAAGCTTCTGTCCTGATTCAGTCAGACAATCGTACCGCTGTTGCTTATCTTCGCAACGAGGGTGGCATGAAATCTCAGTCCTTGATGGACCTCACATATCGAGTCCACAACATTTTAGACAAGCACCAGATCCAATTCAGAATTCACTACATACCTGGCAAATTCAACAGTCATGCAGACCACTTGTCCAGACACCGCAGGCCCCCGGAGTGGCACCTGTTGCCAAATTGCACAGACGTGATATTTGCCAAATGGGGCACGCCCGTGATCGACTTGTTTGCCTCCAAACATGCACGAGTCGTAGCGAACTACGCAACACTGGACCTGAACGACAGCGAAGCCATGTTCCACGATGCTTTCAGCGTGAAGTGGAACTTCCCACTGGCTTGGGTATTTCCACCACCATTCCTCATTCCTCGGATGTTAGCTCACCTCGACCAAGCCCACGGAACATACCTGATCGTGGCTCCCCGTTGGGAGAAAGTCTTTTGGAGAGCGGACCTCAAAGCAAGAGCGACCGCAGCCCCGTTCGTTCTGAAGGATCTGGAACGACGCCTAGTGGACATCTCAACCGGCCTTCCACCTCCCAAGGTAAGGGAAATGACCCTAGAGATCTGGAGATGTGGGGGTGGACAAGTAAGATAAACTCATGGAACCCTGTTCAGAAAGAGCTTCTTATGAAATCGTGGCGACCATCAACTAGAAAAACGTATAATGTTGCCTGGAAACGCTGGTTAGAGTGGGCAAACTCGCATAATATAGATCCAACGAATCCTCAAGGTTCTGAATTGGCACAGTTTTTAGCAGACTTACACCTCAATTTAAAATTCTCATATAACACCATAGTTTTATATAAATCCGTAATTTCTACCTTGTGCAGTGTGGACATGTCCGGAAAATTAGGTGACGACGTTTTAGTTAAACATATTTTAAAATCGATTTCCAACAGCCATTTAAAATTATCAAAAGCTCCGGTTTGGGACGCAAATGAACTTACCACTTTTTTAAGCAATTATTCTATAGATTCAAATAATATCTTCCAGACAGTTCGCCACACTGCAACATTATTATTATTGTGCTCTGGACGAAGAGTCCACGACCTCACGTTGCTTTGTGTTGATAGTAGTCACTGTACTATTCAAGATGACGTAGTGATTCTCTGGCCCCAGTTCGGTTCCAAGACTGACTGTAGGGAATACAGACAGTCTGGGTGGAAACTTTTACATAATCCTCAAAATGACAATCTTAGTCCTTCGTTGTGGGTAAATAAAACCATAAAAATTCTAAATGAAAGGCGCTTGAAAAGTCAATCTTATAATTTATTTGTAACATTGAGAGGGTCTCCAAAAGCCGCGTCGCGTACGGTTATAGCCGGATGGATAAAATCCTTGTTGAAGGAAGCTGGCATCGTCGCTCCCCCAGGAAGCATACGCTCCGCCGTTGCATCGCGAAACTGGGTAGACAACTATCCTCTTGACGATATATTAACACAAGGCAACTGGAGGTCAGAAAATACTTTTAAGAAATTTTACTGTCGAGAAGTTATTGGTTCAGGAATAAGCTCGACCGCATCAGTTAAAGAGATGTTCAACTCTATAAATTAATTCATATTCAAATTAATTAACAGAATGTAAAATTAAAGCTAATCATTTAATCTAATAGCTAATTGTACTTAAACTAAATGTAAAATCGTAACTAATCGTATTCAATTTAATTTATAGAAAAGTTAATCCTTGATTTATGTAGTATTATTAAGAAAATTAACTAAATAATTTATAGAAAATTTTGAATCGCTGATTGAATATCGAGAATAAAGGTAATTCCATTGTACCAAATTGAATTGTATTCTGATAATTAATAATAATAAAAAGAAGCTAATAATATACATATATAGTTCTCTCTCGCATAAGCTGCTTTTTATTAATCCTATCACATTGGCGTTTCTTCACCAGGCGATAACAAACATGTCTCAATATTTTAAGCTTCTAATAACGGTCAAGTGGTTTAATAGACGCGTTTTACCTGAAATAAAACGCATATTAAACTACTTACCTTATTAGAAGCTTAGTTTTACTTCTGCCTGGTAAATATTTCGACGCAATGACGAACGAGTGGACGCAACGCAACCAAGTCGCTAGCGCCCCCACCACGCCTGGCGATGAGCGAGAGAGACAGCGATATACGGAAGTAAAGGAGGAAAAATAGGACGGGAAACGGATGTGCCTATCTCAATATTTTAAGCTTCTAATAAGGTAAGTAGTTTAATATGCGTTTTATTTCAGGTAAAACGCGTCTATTAAATATTTTTTCGTTTTAAGTATAGAAAATACTTATGACTATATTGACTATACAGATTATAGTCGCTATAATGCAACCGTAATAAGTGTTCAGTCGCTTTGTGCTGCTTGTGCAGCTTTGGGGCTAAAAATGCAGGCATTTAGTTATCTAATTGCCAACATTTTAGCCCCGCCCACTTGATAGTAATTTTTGTAGTGCTATTTTTTGAGCAGAATATTCTTGATTCATAGATTTTAGTTCGCTGAGTAGAAGAGAGACCCGCGGTTTGTAGCATGGCGGCGGCGCAGTCAGCGTGTAGCACTCGTAACAGCTTAAACTAATGTAGTAGAGTAGAGACAGTAGGTACAGTGACTGTGACCGCGTGACTTTAAAAACTCGTAAACAAAATGGCTAAATAATAGGTATAAGAGCCGCTCGGAAGATATAGCGAAAATACCACTCGGCCTACGCGCCGGCTCTATATTGGCTCAGGTCTGGGTGTTTCTAGTTCCATCATTGTCTCTGATTTCCATAGCACAAGTGCTTCAGCTATACTTTGTTCACGGAAACGAGTTTATATATATAGCGCCTTCTCTATCACACATTTTCATACAAATAACAAAGACAAAAAAAACTTTTTTAGGGTCAGTGGGCGTTAACAATACCTTAGAGAAGTAAATGCGCGCTTACATTGCGCTTCTTAAATTCGCTTAGCTTATACCCGCGGTTTCATCTGTCCGATTTCAGGGTCATTTATTACAGAGAATAACAACGGAACTAGCACACCTGGGTTAGTTTATTGTACAAAATTTTGGAAAAAAGTAATTTCCTAATTTATTTATGACAAAAGAACAATAAACAGGTCATTAGCACACCTGCGCCGCGCCACTTTGGAATTCAAAATTCAATACACAAGTCAGGTAACGAATTGAGCATACAGTCATAAGTAAGAGCACGTCTGCACAGTACGGGGAGTACAAATAGACTAAAAAGTACTCGTACTGTGTACACCGCCTTAGCGTTTATCACTGACTAATCACAGTTAAAAAATAGTGTAAGTGAGATAGCGCTCTACTAACTCGTTTCCGTGAACAGACTAAAGTTACTTTGGAATCAGAGCAGTGTTTGTGATGTTGTCTAATATTTATTATTATTTATTTATTATACCTACCACAGTAATACTGCGTCACGTGCCCCAATACTACTTGCAGCGCGGCGGCGTAGTCATCTAGCAGCGCGGGCGGCAGCGCGGGAGGCGCGTTCGGCGCTATCCACGCTGCTAATGCTTCTTGTAGACTAGCCCATGACAATATGCCCACTGAAAAATAAACAACATTCAACTGGCCCATACCAGGACGACAGGAGCGTTGGGACACATCGGACCAACTCAAGGACCGACTCAAGGCGTCTTGGGTCGAGCCTGACTATGAAGTCTCGCAATTGTTGACGGGTCACGGCTGCTTCAGGGGTAGGCTTCACCGGATGAAGCTCGCGGACGTGGGGTCCTGCTACTGTGGGGAGTGCGAGGTAGAGGACGCATACCACGCTCTGTGGGAGTGCAAGCTCTACGGGGATGATAAGGTGAAAGTGCTCGAGGATGGACTGGTTTACTACAATGATCTCGTGGGATCGGAGGTGAACTTCAGGCGGCTGGACTCGAGAGGAGGTGAAGAAAGAAGAACCGAGGCGAAGAAAGAAGAAACGGAGCCGGAGCGGTACCACTTCCTTGTGGGCACGAGGCGACCTGGGAGGCACCGGAGGCGTTTTTGTGTACGTCCGCCCCAGAAAAAGGGAGAGGGACATAAGGAAAAAGGAGACAGATATCGAAAGATTTGTAGGGAGTCAAGAAAGTGCGCGCGGTGGAGGCCATTCCCGCGCATCTCCCGTTGCTTCGACCTGCATAACCTAGATGTTGGCCAGGTCATGGGTGGTTGGTGGGTTTGGCCCATACCGTATCTCGTTATCTATATATTACAATATTCTAGTGGGTTTGTAGAGCATTAGACCTCGCGTTTGTGACTTTTTTTACCATTTTTCGAAATGGCTAAAATACGATTTTCCCCATTTCTCTAAAGTAAACTAAACAATTTAAGGCTCGGTTGCACCATCTTGATTTAACTTTAACAGTACATGAGACAAGCTTATCTGAGCCAGTGGTCAAAAGTGGAACTAAGGTGTTATTAAATATTGTTACCTAGGTCACCCATAGACGACAGCGACGCTGTCACCGAGTCAGATAAGTTTGTATCTGTTAAAGTTAAGATTAAGTCGAGATGGTGCAACAACCCAGGCAAAAAATTGTTGTGTTCCGGCAGTTAGAGTTTAGATAGCCAGTTCCTCAGTGATAAGGATTTCGGGTGTAGTGCGCTTCCACCTTCGGCCTTATTGTCACTTAACATCAGGTGAGGTGAAGGCCAAGCAGTACCCCGTTGTGCATAAAAAAATACCTTTGTCGGATGTATAGCTGAGCGCTACGGCCGCTTGGTAGAACGCGCGGTGTAAGGCGAGCAGTAACGCGAGCGTGTGGCTCGCGTACAAGCCGTGTCGGCCTGTGTCTGCTTCCTTTAACTTGGTACGCGCCTCCCACCATATGATTCCCAGTTCGCGGAGCATGTGACCTAGCTGCGCACAAAACAAAATATCTTATCATTGATGTTTTTGGCTTGATCCGGCTCGAAGGACCAAAGTCAATCCAAGGGTCTGCCGCCTAACTCAAAGCTATAGCGACGGCGATACCAATGCACTGTCTGTCCTTGTCATATCATAACACAATAACAAGGACGGACACTGCATTATTGACATCATAAACTATAGCAATTTAAAAGCAATAGGGTATTTGACAACATTGAAAATATACTACAAATTGTGGTCATCCTAACAGATATTGGCGTAAAAAACATATTTAACTTTTATATAGACTAAATTAAGTTATTTTTTATTATATATTACATTAATTGATTAATTTCACCTAGAAAAATGCAATAATTTTTGAAATTTTTTTCTGTGGTGAAAACGCTCTAAGATCACTGATGACGTCACTTGCCTGTAAATAAATATGGCTTCAGGGGTTTGACACGACCATAGACTTAGGATCCGCGATTGATGGCTGTCAAATGTCTAAGGATATTACAATGTTTACAGGCTTGTAACGACAACAAGTCACGTGTCCAGCGCCATAGCGTTTTTGGCGCGGTTTTAAAATTGTAAACTATAACACTGTTTTTTTAATGAAATACATTGATTTTATCAATGTGGTGCGTTTATTACGTAATAAGGAAGTAATTTAAAATGGTTTTCCAAAATTAGTCAAAAAGCCTATTGAGTTAGGCGGTAGACCAGCAGGTTTACATGAAATATTGAAGTCAATAACGAGGTCAAGGTGTCTTTTATAAAAAAATCTTATAAGATCAAACCAACATTACTTTTTATCATAAATGTAAGAATTTTGTATCTTTAAATAATAGTGTAGTCAATAAAGGAGTTGTAGAGTGCGCGAGCAAGTAAGCGATTACTTCAGAAACTCTAGTCTAGGAGGTGAGTGACTGGACTACAGGTTACCATAGTGCAATATCATAAAGTCGTTAATGTTTTTTTTTTCGTAATTCAAATTCATTTATTCAGTCTAGGCTGTTACAAGCACTTGTGAATGTCATAGAAGCTACGCCATCGGTTCGCAAACCCTAAGCGGGAGACCTTGTAACGAGAAGAACCGGCAAGAAACTCGTCAAGGGCTACTTTTTAGGGTTCCGTAGCCTAAATGGAACCCTTATAGATTCGTCACGTCTGTCTGTCTGTCCGTATGTCACAGCCACTTGATTCCGGAAGTATTAATATTACACAATTGAAACTTGGTAGATAGATGTATTCTGTTAACCGCTTAGCGATTTTAACACAAAAATAAAAAGAATAAACAATTAAGGGGGGCTGATACATGAAACTGAAACTGAAAAAAAAAATTTTCTTCAAACCAATACGTGCGAAGTATCTATAGATAGGTCTTTAGAAATGACATTGAGGTTTTTAACACAATTTTTTCTCAAGTCAAGCGTTTGAAAGATATACACTTCCAAAGTGGTAAAATGTGTGTCCCCCTTTAACTTTTGAAATAAAAAGAGTGAAAAAATCTAAAAAAAATATACTGTAGATTTTAATAAACACTTTCAACGAAAATTGGTTTAAACGAGATATATTAATTAGTTTTTGAGATATAGCACATTTTCCATAACCGCAAATATAACTTTGTAATTCATACAACACTGTGAAAAACAAAGTTATTTTAGCAGACAAAAAATGATAATGGTATTAAATATGGTATGGTATAAGGTAACTACGGAACCCTACGGCGCGTGGCCCGACACGCACTAGACCAGTTTTTTTTTCTCCCTGTATATTTCATACAGACTCGTCAACATAGAAAAATGACCTCCAGATTTAAAATGAGGTCAATGTCTATCACAATAATTAACAAAAGTTTACACGCAATGGGTAGATTGAAATTAATTACCTACTACTATACATATCGGATAGGTAATTGTGAGAGTAAATAACTTTCAACTAGTTGAGAAATCACTTGTGTCTGCTACTCAAAAGTGCACCTCAGTATGCAATATTTATTTTATTATTATTTTGTTTTATTTTATAAAAATACAATGCAAGTTTACAGAGACATTCTCCAAAGCACATGCAACTCACAAAATAATTAATTATAAAAGAATGTGAAAATTAATATTAATAGAATAATATTATTTTTACCAAAAACACTTGATACAAGATATAAAAAATAAAAATAAAAAACGCAATTCCTACAATTTAATATGCGTTAAGATAGGTACTCAGAAGCAGACCCATTCCCACTGGCAGCACCCGTTCACGAGCATGACGCATGAACCAGCCATCGTTTCGTTCAACCATATTTGAGGGAACGTGACGACCCGCCTCACACGACACCACCGCAGAAATGTTTAAAGTGAGCATGACATACTAAAGATACCCTCATGTGTACCCCAATGTACAATATAAAGTACCTGATCATACGGTATATCCACTGCACATTTCTCTGTCGCTCGCAGCACATGCTCCAGTACGGGTGGCGGTAGTTTGTTATCGACGCACGCGCGTGTGCACGCGCGTAGCAACACGCATAGGTCTGTGGCGTGGCATGTTGCCGACATCTGTACGCCGAGTAGCTGACAAAATAGGAAATAAGGAGTGTAAAAAAGACCCTCAACGAAGCCGAAATCCACGCATTCCGCCCATCATCAGAATCATTTTTGTCTTTTAGACTATACCTCGGAAATCAATAGCTATGAAGTTATAGAAGGTCAAAGTAAAAAATATTTACGAAAAATAATTTTATAGGTTACTAGCGGCCGCCCGCGACTTCGTCTGCGTGGACAGTTTTTTGCTATCCCTCGGGAACTGTGCGTTTTTTCTGGATGAAAGGTACTCTATGTCCTTCCCTGTACCCTCGACAACGTGTATGCAAAATTTCATGATGATCGGTTGAGTAGTTAAGACGTGAAGGCGTAACAAACAAACAAACAAACGGACTTTCGCATTTATAATATTAGTAAGGATTTCCTAATTTTTGTACGCACTCGCAGGCGTGGTCTGTTGCGCGCGTTACATTGCGTGGTACTAAATGCAATGCTTTTTAACACCAAAAATGAAAATCGTTTCCCAGCAATAATTTTGAACAGAAGTGGTTTAATGATGGGCAGAATACATAGATCACGGCTTCGTTGAAGGTATTTTTACATTCTGTATGTACGATCAGCAACTCATGTGCTTTACTACTTTGCAGAGAAATTCGTATACGTGCCATCGCCCCTGCACGAACTAATCGTTTGTTAGTGACAGTGCGGCGTACAAGCGATTTTAACCTTAGGTGTGGTAAAGCGGAAGTGTTGTCAATAGTAGCAGGCCTCCTTCACTCGCTCAAGGTCGCGCGATAAGCACCTACCGCTAGCCGTGCCTACGGAGGCACAAGTGAGCAGCGGGCCGCCACACGCCCGCCGCCGTACGAGCGCGGCATCTTACTGCACAAGTAGATATTGTCTTTTTACAATAGTAACAATGTCGAATCGACAGTACTGTGCCGTGTACGGATGTTTTAATCAAAAAACCAATAAACATTTTTTTTAAATTTGAGATTTTTGCATTTACAATGCTATTTTTAAACAATACTAAATAATATACTAGAAAAAATACGACTCGCACCAGATCAATACTCAGACGGGAATTCCCGTCTGAGTATTGATCTGGTGCGAGTCGTATTTTTTCTAGTATATTATTTAGTATTGTTTAACCAATAAACAATTGTCGTTTTTCACATTATGATATATGCTACGCAGTTCATTTAAAAGAAGTCAACCCTAACGTTGCGTCGTCAGAAAGGGTAAGAGCACGCGATAGAAAGAGAGGCAACTACTAGGTGAATATAACTGTAGGCCATTAGCGCTGCGCGGAATTGCACTTTATTGTGTCGGTGCAAAAGTCGCTATTTATTTCAATGACATTGCGGCGTGCTGCTTCTGTACTTGTACTATTAGTTATTCTGTGATAGTAGGCTGAACAAATGAAGTTGTGGAGTGCTTCATTTCAGCCTCGATCGAGAAATAGATAATTGGACTGAAGAAATCAAAAGAATAACTGAAGTGCAAAACTCGTGTATATTCAGCAGTAATCTACAGTGTTGCATAATAACGCATAAAGACAAATATGGTAGGGTACCATCATGTATACAGCTACGGAAAATTATTATAAACCACAACATGGCTGTGAAAATTTGGTTTAATATTTGTATGGAAAACTGTAAAGTGACAACCCTAGACACAAACCATTGTTTTCGATAGTGAATGAATGAATGAAAATTATTTATCTACTCTCATATCGTAAAATTCGAATTATGACTTTAAAATCGAATTTATATTGACATACTTAAGACACGCAATACCGAAAAACAATTAAAAAGTTATTTTATAACATACCTTCGCTATACTAAGCAATGTTATAAAATAACTTTTTTTCTCATTACGATACAGGGCAATTCAAGAAGAAGGCAGTGCCGTGATATTAAAAAGAAACAACGATATTTCCACACATACTTTCCATGATTAAAATGTACTCTATGGTGATCGATGACTCATCGTAGCGATTAGTCTTCTGGAATACACTCACCTCATTATTTATTTTTCTAATTGATTACGCGCCATTTTTAGATTTTAATTTTTACTTATGCTTAAGAATGTCAGTAGTCAGTAGTGAGTGAAAATTTGACTCCACCCGATATTTTATATGCGGCGACGGAAAAAGTAAGTAGTGCCGACCTACCGATAAACTCCAAACTTACTATTTTTATCATTGATATTTTATTTTGTAGAAGTTTTGTAGGTTCAATCGCAAATTGTATGAGAGTTGATAAAGTAGTGTATGAAACTGCACATAACTAGGTATTAAAACACTCGTGTGATGCTATTAAAAACCCACTCATGTTTTAATACCCCCCATTATGCGCCAGTTTCATAAACTACTATTATTTCACACACTATAACAATGCATACAACACACTATAACAATGCATACATGAAAAGAAAAACAGAAATTAAACACTTATGTTACGATGTTGATGTTGGAGCCCTAACGCTGTTTTTCAGACGGAGGCATATACACACATACAAACACACACGACAACGTATTTTTATTTTCACCACTTATAAATTCTTCTCTCATGAGCTTGCTTACATACTTTCTGGCACAGAACAATAAGAATAAATCACAACAAAAAAAATATTATTAAGAATATGCAATAAAATAGTTAAAAGGTAAAAAATTATAATCAATCCTATTAATGGGCAAAAGAAAAACACAATTTCTTACCTCAACTAGCAGCATGTCGTCAGTCGCGGGAGTGGGCCCCCAGCGCTGGGCAGCGGAGATCAGAGATTCCAACATGGCGGCGCGCGCGTTGGGTTCCACTGACTTCGACCACCGCGCCAGATCGAACTGGGTACCAAATGTGAAACCATTGTCAAAATCAACCTTGCTAATTGGTAATTTTTAAACTGTTAATCTAACATTAATTGGTTTGAAAACGGCCAGCTAACGCTTCGAAAGACTAACTTAATACTTCACTAAACAGGGGCCTATTTCATAGAGATTACAATTTGTAATTTACTACGGTAATTTGCAAGCAAACATTGCGGCGTCTGTGAGTAGTTTATTTTCTAGTCTCAAATTGGCGACGCAATAAACACCAAACGATCATTGTAATATACTACGGTAATGTAACGGCCTTGAAGTTGATCTGTGGAGGATATCCTTTTACTTCAGCAACCCGAATTAGTGTCATCTGCACCATTGATGGTGCAAGGTAATGGTGCACACGGTACAGCGGGATTATAAGTGTCATCTGTACCATTGATGGTGCAAGGCGATGGTGTATACGGTACAGCGGGGATTAAGGAACATAATAATAATAATAAAAATAATTTATTGTCTTTTTGTTTACATGGATACATGAATTAAAATAATACAATCCACAGAGACAAAAGGAGATAGCTCAGCTTGTGTTGGTCTTGACCTAGATCTTGACCAACGCTGTTTTTCAGCTATTCCCAAACTCTAAGATGTAATGCGAGTTACAGGATATGCGGACTAAATACGATTCGATACAGTGAGACTAAACTAAAAATTGAAAGCTAATATTTTTAATTTTAAATGATACTAAAGATTTTTACTAAGTAATCGTTAATAAGTATGTTGCGGAATTACAGATTAGGCAAATACGTAGGGCCAAAAGGGGAAAAAAATCTTTAAGCAGTAAATTTTTTTGACTTGCATGTTTCAAGTTCTCACCAGCAATTTGTATCTGGAGCAAGGCCATTCTATAGTGCTTTTTAAATGTTGCAGGATTTTTGCGTAATGGAGGTGGGAGATCATTCCATATCTTTGCAGCTCTGTACCTGAAACATCCCTTATACCGTACGGTTTTATGGGGTGGGATTATTAGCCCGTTAGATGTTACCGATCTCAGTTGTTTTCGGCTTATATCTTTGCAAAACGTCAATTTTTTAAATAAGTAAATGGGATTCTTATTCCATAACACCTTCTGTACTAAACTTGCATATTGGAGTTCTCTCCTGGCATTCATCTCAACATCGATATCACTGCTCACCTTGGACAGCGCGCTGAACATGTGGTGCGCGGGCAGCCGCGCGGCGAGCAGCGCGCCGTGCAGCGCGGGCGCGTGCGCCGCGGCGGCCCGCGACGGACTCACTATAGACACGCACAGCGCGCGCTGCAGTTCTGAGGATTTGGCGCCGCCCCATCGTGATACCAGCGCCGCGCAACATGTCCCGTCGCTCATCAACCAGCGCTGCGCAACGGAAAATATGTTGCCATACTCATTTTTAAATGACATTAAGGAGGGCTTTTCAAAGTGACATTAAAAAAATAAAAATAGTTACCAATCGCTTCACTAGATGGCGTTGATGGAAAGATAAGTGTCAAAATTGGCTTTTAAAAAAAACAACCTGTACCAAAGAGGCAAGTAAGCGCTCGCTGGCTGACGTCTGCCCAATGAGAAACATTTTAGGGTTACATCTGCCGGCACTGACCTGTATATATTTACACTGGACAGGCTTATGTCAAACTGTTTTTGTGCCTATTTGATTTCCGCCATTTTGGCGCTGTAGGAAGTAGCGTGAGCATAGCGTGAGGGACATGGTACTAAAGTTTGAAGTCTGGAGAGACCATCACGGCAACCATTTTCATATTGTACGTCAAAATTAGTTTTTTACACGCACGCTAGTGGCGTTTCAAATAGGCACAAAAACTAAGCTGTCAAATCATACAGACAGCCAGTCCAGTTAAATAAAATAAAAAAAATTTCATGTCAGTGTCTGCCGGCCTACCTGAGTACTCTTCGAAGCTTAGTAAAAAAAATTTCATTGACACACACATTTTTATCAGCGCCATCTATCGAGCCTACAGTTTTTTGTCATTTTGAAAACCCCTCATTGCATCAGCTCCAATCTTTGCTCCAAAAAGATTGATTGAAACGCAAACGTGTATTAAATTACAGTGTAATGAAAAAACATTTTTAATCGCTTAACATTATTGTTGTAAATAAATAGCTGTAGAAAAACCCACTTCTATACAAAATAATACAACATCAATAGAGACTTACCTCAGCAATAAGATCTACGACGGATGCGAGCGCGGCGGCTGCAGGGGCACAACTTTTACTGACATTACCAGCACTTTGGAACACTCGCTCGGCCACGCGTCGCGCCATCTCGAAACTACCAGATCGCCTGTGACATAATTAATACCATTCATTCTCGAGAAAAGTTGCAGTAGATCACATAGTACTATGCGCGCCAAATAAGAATAGTATCGACAACTTCACGGCACTGGACAATTTTGTTATTGCTTGGTAGAATTGATAACTTCATAATGTATAGGATGTGCATAAAAAGAAATAAAATATATAAAAATATGATTTTTATTTTTGCTGGCATCGATCAGCAGGGCAAACGATCATTGGATTTTTTGCTGGCAGTACAAAATTGACCAGTGACGTGAAGTTGTCGATACTATTCTGATTTGGCACGCATAGTAGTTACTAGAATTTACCTTGCAATCGCCAGCAGTATAGCGGCGGCGCGCGCGGCGTGCGGCCGCGAACGAGCCAGGTGGCGAACTGCGGCGCGAGCGCTGCTCCTGTTTATTTTATTTTATTTTACTTTATTAAGAAAACCAACAGCGTATTAACAAAATTACTTAACATTAGGTACATGTTAGTTAGTATAGCCAATAATAGGTTTCCCTCAAATTAACAGTAATACTTTATGTCGTTGTTAAGTAAAAGTAATATAACAGTTTTGTTACCAGAAAATTAAAACACTTAAACAAAATTTAAATCAATCAGTTAAACAACATATTGTATTTGCCCTTTGCCTATTTGTCAGACATTATTATATGAAAATTATAATTCTTGTAGTGCCTTTACAACATCTTTTTTAAATGTGCTATTATGCCATATAACCAATGCCTACATTACAAAAGACGAAACTAACGTGATACTAAACCGTGTGAGTTTTAAATGATAACATTGTTACAATCTTTACATGTCTTTTAAGACAAAACATTGATTTAAAATTTGAAATTCACTTTCATGTGATAAACGTCAATGTGTAGAAGAACAAGATTTTTATCTATTTACCTATTTTCCTTTATTCCTTGTTCGGCACCGGGAGATATGCACCATTGTTGGTCCTGATTAAAAGAAGTAGGTTGAATTTAAAAAAAAATATTCAAAAGTCATAAAATTATGTAATCGATTTCTTTGTTTACTTGTTGGCACGGGTGTGACCCCTATCCCTTCCCCATGTGGGGCCCCTGTAAAGCCCGAAGTACACATTGGGCCAACGCCTGGCCGCGCGCGTTGGGCCAACGCGCGCGGCCAGGGCATGTCACTGTTTACACGTTGGCGCAAACTCCCAACATACCGCCAAATAGGTCTTTACACGTTGGCCCAACGCGCTCGGCCAACGCGTTGGGCCAATGTGTACAGCGCACTTTAGATCCCCCTTACCTGCGGCGCGTGCGCTCGGGGCGAGCACTTATTGGCGCAGGACGCGTACAGCGCAGGCACGGGCCGCGGCACGCGCCACCCAGCTACCAACTTCCATATTGTCGCGTCCAGGGATTCCACCCGGCCGACTTCTTGGCACCACTCCCTAAATAACATTATTATTGTAGGTACCATGGGCAACAGCGTCGCTTAACCAGTTTGCAACAAAATTCGCGTGCGCGCGTACTTAAAACCTAAATACGGCTAAAAAGAAAATAGGATAGGACCATATGATTTCCCATACTAAAGAGTCAAGTTCTAAAAGGTATTTTTCTGATAAATTCGATCTGATTTTATTTGAATTTGATATTGTTCGAAAGCTGTAATCAACTTGCCGACTTTACTGGCGAATTTACTAAATTTCTACTATTCGCCATGTGTCAGTTAGAATAAAAAAAAATATAAATTTCGCGTATATTGTATGAAACTCCAAATTATTTTTTTTACTGACACACGGCAAATAGGAGAAATTGTACAGTAAAGTCGGCAAGGAGACTATTACAGCTTTCAAACAATATAAAATTCAAATAAAATCAAATTTATCAGAAAAATACCATTCAGAACTTGGCTCTTTACCGACTTCAAAAGGAGGGAGGTACTCAATTCGACCCGTTTTTTTTTTTTTTGTATGTACACCGATTACTCGAAGACGGCTGGACCGATTGAAATGATTCAAACGTTATTAAATTAGGTAAACTTCCAAGTTGGTCCCATTTTTTAAAATTTTGAAATCGGTTCAGTACTTTTCAAGTAATCTTGAAAAAAGTACGAAAATAGTATGATTTTGTGTGAACTACCTCGATCATCAGTCGTATAACTTCTTTGTTTATGAACTGAATAAGATAATTATTTTTTTGTTGGAAAAGCGATATCTTAAGTGTAGTTCTTTAACTGACTTAAAAAAGGAGGTTCTCAGTTTGACCCGCATGTATGTATGTTTCTCCGCGATTAACTCACGTTTGGCTGAGCCGATTTTAATTTCTACCTAAATAATATACCTACACTACCTAAACCTAATACAAAAGGTACCTACACTAAAAATAAAAAAAATAAAAAATTGTCTATTGAAGTCGGGTGGGGCTTTTAGAATAAAAAAAAGGGATTTGTACTCCAGCCCCACCCGACTTCAATAGACGTGTTTTATTATTACGAATATTATTTCTTGCTTTTTAGAGGTAGATTTTTTGAAGTCGGTTTTTTGTTTTTTTAAACAATTTTTTTGTATGGAAAATCATACGGTGGCCCCTATTTTCTTTTGAGCAGTATGTATAAACATTCAATCAAATAGCAATAACAGATTCGGTGTTATTACAAAAGATTTTTAAACACCTGTTTAACTTAGGCACTGTTAAAATGTGACGCTGTCTCTATCAAACAATATTGTCAAATAAGTGACAGCATCACATTTAAACGGTATCTAAGTTAAACAGGTGTTTAAAAATCTTTTGTAATAGCACCGATTAACTTTTTGAATAAACGGACATCATCAATTTTCATTGCAGCTGAAAGCAGCAGATTGAAATGCAATAACGGAGAAACTCGGTAAGAGAGCACAGAATAGATATAAGTACTATCGTACAGAAAGGACACTCTCCGCCCCGCCCCAGAATCAGTTACCTCGCGCTACCCCGCAAGTTCGTATGCTGAATCGTATGCTCGTTTAGTCGTGTTTGTCAACGTCAACTTATTTTAATATTCAAAGAGATTCAAAGCAATGCGTCTTAACTTTATTTACCTAAAAGTGCGAAACGCACCGGATGCGTAAGCGTACGCGTAAGCGTGCACGTAGACGTACCATGACGTTGTAATGTCTGAAACTGAATGAGACATGGCACACCGCCTGCGTAACGCGTAGACTGATGCGTAACCCTACGCATTGCAGCTAGTGACGTTGTACTCAATGGCAATTCCTATTGGACGTCACACCGAACACGCATGTATCTTTGCTGCGCGTCACTTTTCAAAACATTTTGCAAATAAAAATTCTTGACTTACTGCGATAGTTTGTGGATATCAGCCAAGTGTTTGTCGACTAGAGCGAGCATTGCGCGCGCGTCTCTGCAGTCCACGCCGTGCAGCGGCGACCGCACCGAGCGTCGTCGCGATCTACCAACAATATTATTGTCATTTTAGTTATTTTATTGAATTTACCAGCGAGCTAACATTTATAAAAGTGTATTTGCCAACAAAATTGCTTAAAAATAGCACCACGGGGCTAAAAAATTACACCCCGCACCGAATTTAGTCGGGCTAGCCACGCGCCCGGTGACAGACGTTAGCGTTCTTTACAGTAATTGCAGTTTGTATTTTAAAGAAAAGAGAGTTTATTAAAAATGACGTCCTGTGTAGTCAAATGGTGTAAAAGACACACAGAAGGCAGTAAAAAGATGCAGAGATAACGTATCATAAGACAAATATTTTTTCGTATAAGTATAGAAAATGTCTATGAGTATACAGATTATCGTCCACAGACTTATATGGTCTGTGTTATTATAGTCGCTATTATGCAACCAGTGTTCAGTCTCTTTGTGCTGCGTAACTAAATGCCAGCGTTTTTTAGCCCCGCCCACTTGGTTGTTATTTTGCGTGGTGCTAATTTTTGACCGGAATGCTTGTTCCATAAATTTTAGTTCGCTGAAATTTACTGACCGACAGCCAAAGGAGTCAATGCATCTGGTAATGTTTCTGGCTAGTTGTAAAAAGAAAAGGGTTCGGTCATTAATGTATGATGACTGGCATACCTACCTATCCGCCATTTTGAAAAAAATCGATTATGGCAGCCTCTGATAAAAGTGATGTCAATCGATAGAGTAAATCCTTACATACAAAAAGTAATGAGAAAAAAATGTCATAAGTGATATACTTACTGAGATATTTGAGTTTGAAGTTGACATACAAAATCAGTATTGCTGGATTTAGTGGATCAAATATGTAAATAAATATTGTTGTTAGGCTATTTATGTATGTAGAAAGCGTCCATGGCTCAGCTGACAAAGTGTGCTCCAGTTGGGAATTTGGAATTTACTTGTTTGAAGAGACAGTTGTATGGAAAGTCGACGTTTCGAAAAGTTGGAGAACAAACATTGTTATTTATGATGTTAGTAATCCATCCTTGCGAGATGGTTGGTGTTTTACAAATAAATGTATAAATCAATGCAAAAAATACATAATTTTATACTGCCTTTATTCAAATTCAAACTCAAATATCTCAGTAAGTATATCACTTACGACATTTTTTTTATTACTTTTTGTTTATAAGGACTTACTCTATTGATTGACATCACTTTTATCAGAGGCTGCCATAATCAACTTTTTTCAAAATGGCGGGCAGGTAGGTATGCTAAAAGTGCCTCATGCTCTTTACACCTTTAATATATAACTAACCTCCTTTTAGAAGAGCCCTTGATTCTGATCAGAGCTTGCGTAGCATCTTCCAGGGGAGTGGGCGGCGGAGGGGCGGGCGGAGGCACCGCGGGGGGAGGGAGGGGCGGAGGCTCCATGTCTGGTGATAGCACCGGCCAGCGCCGTAGGGCTTCGGACTGGTATGCTGCTTGTAATGCCTGGGGGAGATCGAATGGTTTAAGGTTAGTCAAAATTCAAACCATAGCATAGCATAAGATATAATGAGTACAGTTCAAACCAATTTAATGGTTGAAACGAGACGACACTACAGTGTTGCTACATTTTAATGTCATGATTTTATAGTCATTTGCTAGAGCAAGAAAAACAGCGTGTTGCCAACCTCACCGATGCTGCCGTGCGCAATATCATATCCCGCTCTGGCAAAAAAATAAAGCGTGAAAAGGTGCTATTCTGTGCGGCCAAGTGGGGGCGCAACCTTTAAGTCGTCCATTAAGTCTTCTTTGTATATGAATCGATACAAAAAAATAGGTATATTAAGTAAATGTAAATACACATTCTGGTTAATTTTTATATATTTTTGGTACGTTGCGCTTACCCGTTCCGGTATGAAGTTGGCGACCTCGGCGTGATGAGGCATCGCTTTCGTTTTCTCGCCCTCATCCAACCAACGGAGGTATTCACAGAACATACTGGAAAACAAAACAAAAGTCACTTACAAATCCTTTGGTTTGAAAGAAATCATTTGTTTACATACAAAACAAACCCCCGGTTTCTGAGGTATTTTATCGGAGATTTAACTTTATCAGAAGGCTCCGTATTATGTGGTTTAATGCAATAAAATTAACTTTATACCAGGGACCAGATCAATAGGGTTTTTAAGGGTAAAAACCCTTTAGTGCGTTAGGGTTTTAAGTATTTACAGCATAAAAATAAAATAACAAATATGATAAATAGATTAGAGAAACAAACCCTATTCGATATGCAAACATAATAATCATAGCATCATGAGAAGTCAAAGTCAAATAAGCTTTATTCAAATAAACTAATAATTAAGTACTTTTGAATCGTCTATATTTTCCTACCACCCGTTCCAGACTTTTTAAGCTGACAAGAAGAACGGGCGCAAGAAACTTATCAGCAGTAACAGCCATAAGTAACGATATTTACAAACTTGAATATATCGTTACCAGATAATTACAACAGGGTGACAGGATTATTGGCAACAACATAGACTTATGAGAATACAAGATATCGTAGATCAAAATCGATAGGGTTCCGGTCCTTGCTTTTAACCAGATAATGTGGACCCCTCCGATAAACCACCGATGAGTACCTCAGAAACCGGGGGTAGGTCAATTTGTTTGCAAATCCAAGCTCACCGTTCTGCCCCAATATGATAAGTCAGAAGCTGCGCGATATTCGCCTCTCCATTAGTTCTTTCTTCAGATTCAGAATCATCCCTCTGCTCGTCAGACGCGTCCGTATCAAAATCGCTCGACTCACTCGATTCTCCCGTCAAATCGTGAATCGATAACGGTAAAGTAAGGTTGTTCTCAACCGTTGCCGTTTTTGATTTGGGTGTACTTGTAGATTGTGTGTCCGGTTTGTTTTGTTTAGCTTTCAAAGAGGTCGCCTCGGCCCCGTGGTGTTGAATGACCTTGAGTAAGCGCCTCTTGAGCTGCGTGAGTGTTCGTGACTTTATGAGGCCGCTGAAGAACAACGGGCCTACTGGCGGAGACGAGTCTATTCTGGAAATTGTATGAACTATTATGGCTGGCGTTTACTTGTATTTTTTCCAGCGCGTTCGTAGTAGACACAATTTCAAAGGCGAATCAATGAGTGCATTCCAGCAGGCTAATCGCTGAATCATAAATCGCCATAGAGTATTTTAACCATGGAAAGTAAAAACAATAACATTATAAACAAATTACTTTCCATGGTTAAAATGTATACTGGGGTGATCGATGACTAAGCGATCGGTCTGCTGGAATGCGCCCAATGCATTCCAATTGATTCGAATCAATTTTGCATATCTTACATATATCGATAATATACAGGGTTATTTGTAAAATACCAACAACCTCGCAGGAGTAGATTAGTAACATCATAAACAACAACAGTCGTTCTACGACTTTTTCAAAAATAGACAAGAAAATCGACTTTTCATACAAAACTCGATCAGCTGTTCGGACATTTGTATGGAGAGTCGATTTTTTTTTGTCTGTTTTCGGAAAAGTCGTAGAACAAACGTTGCTGTTTATGATGTTGGTAATCTACTCCTGCGAGGTTGTTGGTGTTTTACAAATATCCCTGTATAGTCTGTTTATCCTTACTTGTCCTATTTAGTAAACATAATTTTTGAGAGTTGTCATAGGTACGTCTTTTAAGTTTAAATCGTTATTTAAAAATATGTTCCCTTATTAAATCAAATTGTTACTAATAATTAGTTGTTTGTTTCGTAATCTATGTGTGGAAAATCATCTGTTGTATCCTTACTAATATTATAAATGCGAAAGTCCGTTTGTTCGTTTGTTTGTTTGTTACGCCTTCACGTCCTAACTACTGAACCGATCATCATGAAATTTTGAATACACGTTGTCAGGGGTACAGAGAAGGACATAGGGTACCTTTCATCCCGAAAAAAGTATAGTTCCCGAGGGATAGCAAAAACCTTTCCACGCAGACGAAGTCGCGGGCGGCCGCTAGTTTTATATATATTTTTTTTAAATAAAGATTTGGGTGAAGATTGTTTCCCAAATAAGACAAGGATGAACAGGCTATACATCGAGCATGTATGAAAATTGTGATGAGATGAGAGAAGATGAAGTGAAATAAATGTGTGGATTGTAGATAGTGGAAAGAAGTGATTTAATTTGGATGAAAGGGTATGTATGTGAAACTTACGCTGGTGGTCGTTGTAAGTACAGGTGCATCAACAAGCGCCATAGAGACAGGTGGGCGGGGTGCGCGGGGGGCGCGGCGAGGGCGCCCGTCGCTGTACTGTATATCGTCAGCTGGTCCGAACTGTACGACACGCCTAGCGACTGCACAAATAAATAAACATTTACTCCAAGCCAGTTTAGGATTGAAGCTGAAAAATATCAGAAGTACGTCTATAATTTTCTCATATATACATGTTAAGGGGGGGAGGGGGTCCACGAAGTGTGACAAGGGGGTGGGAGGGGTCCTCAATGTCGTGACGTCACATTTCAAAATCATTTAAATTGAAATAAAACAAATTTCGGAACTTCTGTTTTGATTCAATATTTCTAGATTTGAAATTGTGTAATATGTGACATCACACTAGGAAGGGGGGGGTCTCACAAAATGTCATCAGCTGTGACAAGGACGGGGGGGGGGGGGGGCGAGGTCAAAAATCATGAAATTAGTGTGACGTAATTTATGGATGGCTCCATAGTGGAATAACATTTAACAAACTACATACAGAAATGTAAACTACAAACTTCCACAAATAAAAGATACGTAAATACACAATACTTTTGACTTAAAGCTTATTCAGCATTTAAAGCTAAGTATAGTAACACCTGTATTTTCATACATTATGAGGTCTCAAAATCCCCGAGGACGCGAAGCGTCCCAATCACACAAAAAAAAAACACAGCAAAACAAATGAACCAATAACAGAGCGTTTTTTTAATGTTTTATTGAATAATTATTTTCTGACATTTTGTTTGACTTGCTGGTGTGTTGGTAGCTTTAGCTCTGTAAGCCTGCATGTAATTAATAAATGAAATTTCAACGCAGTGCGTTCGCGTAGTCGAGGGTCGTTTGAGTATTGTTCTCAAAAACGGGTGTAAGTATATTACCTTAAGTGCATTATCGACGTGTATCCGCTGCGCCGCAACCCGCTGCGCGTGCAGCGCGTCTAACAACCGCGGAAACAGTCGCGTCCGTAACTCACGCTCGGTGTGCCACGCACGTAGCGCACTCTCGCATAACAACGGCGCTTGCGCAGACCACTTTGTAGCTGCCAGTAACTGCTGCTGAGACTCTTCGTCCTGGTAATTATTTGTGCTGTTAAAAGGTCGTAGTAAAAGCTCTTAGAACCTGCCAGGTTTATAAATTGTTATAGTGACATCTCTTTCTCGCTGTATAGCAAAATAATAAACGATTGTTAGCCAGTGAGAAAACTGCCTAGAAATAAGAAGTCATAATACGGCCACAGAAGGATATAAATGTGTTCCATTAATCGCATTTTTGGGTGTAGTTGTGCCTCAAACATTGGTAGCCTCAGAATTGGTAACCTATTTTAGCACAGCCGTGAGACACCTTATTATTTACTTTAGTTAGTTAGTAGGTTAGTATACTTAAGTTATTTTCATAGTGTAATGTCGTATGTCCATACGACATTGCTATTGTGCATGCTATTGTGGGGCTCAGCTGCCAGTATTGAAAACATTTTTGTACTCCAAAAAAGAGCTGTTCGCGCCATATACAATCTACGGCGAAGAGATACCTTGAGAGAATTGTTCAAAGAAATAAATATTTTAACTTTGGCAGGCCAATACATTTATGAAAATTTAGTTTATGTACGGAAACACTATGATTCATTTGCTAAGAACAGCAATATTCACCAGTTTAATACAAGAAATAAATATAAACTTGCCGTTCCAAGATTAAGGCTTGCAAAAACTAGAGGTTCATTTATGGGGAAAGGCCTTTATTAAGCCTTTATTAATAAAGCCTTTATTTAGCCTTTATTAATAAAGTTCCACAACGAGTGATTGATCTTCCTTTGCATGAATTTAAAAACCATGTTAAAAATTCGCTCATGGGTAAAGGTTATTATAAAGTAGACGATTATCTTAAAGATCAAAATGCGTGGAAATGATGAAACACATAACTTGCTACTATAAGTACTTTGTTTAAGTAATACAACAATAAGTCTATGTTGTTGCCAATAATCCTGTCACCCTGTTGTAATTATCTGGTAACGATATATTAAAGTTTGTAAATATCGTTACTTATGGCTGTTACAGCTGATAAGTTTCTTGCGCCCGTTCTTCTTGTCAGCTAAAAGAGTCTGGAACGGGTGGTAGGAAAATATAGACGATTCAAAAGTACTTAATAATTAAGTTTATTTGAATAAAGCTTATTTGACTTTGACTTTGATTACTTTGAATTTCTTTTTTTTTTGCTGTAGTTTGAAGTTTGTTTATTTGTCTTGTTTACTTATTACTGTGTCTCGAATCTGTGTTGAAATAAATTTATTTCTATTCTATTCAAACAAGCATCCCTTCTGTTCCACTCACCCGTGCTGCGGCGAGACAAGCAGCGTGCCTGTCGAGCGGTCCGCGCGGCGCAGTCAGCAGCGCGGCGTCGAGCAGGGAGCACGCGCCTGTAGTGCGCCATAGCGCCGCTATCCACACCCCAGCTAGTGCTTCGCGGGAAACGCCGCCGCAACTGGACGATACAATTGTTGTCGTTAAACAAGGCAGCTAATTGACCCGCAGATCGGCTATTACAAAGTTCACAACACCTACATTACGGTTAGTCTGTATTCTGTTGCAGCCTGTATTAGGCTACCGACTACAGGCAGGCCAGGGACACTCCGCACTTAAGGAATGACATGAAGCCTTTACGTGGCGGGCCTATTTAACCGGGCGGGTTGACCAAAGTCGGAGGACTGCCGCGCACCGGCCGGGTCGCACGTTAGACCATTTGCGGTCGGCGAATAGCCACCCTATTAAAAGAAGGCAACCATAATGCCGTCAAAAGATATGAGAATACGCGATAGAAAGAGATACAACTTCTAGGTGAATACAACTGTAGGGAAGGGAGCGCCGTGCGACCTGAATTGCGCTTTATTGTGTCGGAACAAGAGTAGCAATTTATTTATATGATCTTGCGGAGTGTCCCTTCTGTACTTGTACTATTATGTATTCTGTACTACAGGTTGACTTTAAAGCCACTTGAAAAACTTTCAGGATGTGTTCAGTCCATGAAACGTGAATGAGCAATAACGTGATCAGTTTAGTATGAGGTGGCCCAACTTTATCCAAAGACTAACAAATTATTCATGCTTGAGTTGCTCCAGCGTCAGCCGCAGTCGGCAGTGGGCGTCAGTAGTGCCGCCGCAGCCTAGAGCTCGCTGCATGAGCCCAGAGATATTCGCCCTTATTCCAACCACAATAAGCCTCACTGTTCATGCTTGAGTTGTTCCATCATCAGCCGCAGTCGGCAGTCGGCGTCAGTAGTGCCGCCGCGGCCTAGAGCTCGCTGCATGAGCCCAGAGATATTCGCCCTTATTCCACTGTCAATAAGACTCACTGTTCATGCTTGAGTTGCTCCAGCATCAGCCGCAGTAGGCAGTCGGCGCCAGTAGTACCGCCGCAGCCTAGAGCTCGCTGCATGAGCCCAGAGATATTCGCCCTTATTCCACTGTCAATAAGACTCACTGTTCATGCTTGAGTTGCTCCAGCATCAGCCGCAGTAGGCAGTCGGCGCCAGTGGTACCGCCGCGGCCTAGAGCTCGCTGCATGGGCCCAGAGATACTCAACCTTATTCCAATGTCAATAAGACTCACTGTTCATGCTTGAGTTGCTCCAGCATCAGCCACAGTAGGCAGTCAGCGCCAGTGGTACCGCCGCGGCCTAGAGCTCGCTGCATGAGCCCAGAGATATTCGCCCTAATTCCACTGTCAATAAGAGTCACTGTTCATGCTTGAGTTGCTCCAGCATCAGCCGCAGTAGGCAGTCGGCGCCAGTAGTACCGCCGCGGCCTAAAGCTCGCTGCATGGGCCCAGAGATATTCGCCCTTATTCCACTGTCAATAAGACTCACTGTTCATGCTTGAGTTGCTCCAGCATCAGCCGCAGTAGGCAGTCGGCGCCAGTAGTACCACCGCGGCCTAGAGCTCGTTGCATGAGCCCTGGGCCCGCGTTTATCAACAACGAAAACAAATCCGAGAATCTACGGAGAAAAAAAATCATATATCCCTAGTTAATAAACGTCAAGACTTGAAAATAATTAAGTATTGACAATTTCTTAGGAAAATGAAAGAGATTCAAAAAAGTTACACGTTGCTCCTTTCCGTTTCCGTTTTAAAAACATCGCTACACTAGCAAACTGTTTTGTTTATAAAAGAAGATAAATATCAACTGCATCGCTATATTATATCTCTGCAGTAAATTTCAGGAGTATTACTTTACCTAGGTGTGGTGGAAACAGACTCGGGCGAGTGAGCGAGCACCAACATGATAGGAGAGAGACAATGCAGTGCGTCTTGAACGCGCGTCGCCGCTAGCGCGCATAATGCCTCTACACCTTCCGAGCAGATCTACCAACAATAAAATAAAAATCATCAAGTTCTCACATTACTACTGGTTATAAAAAAGAGGACCTAATACCCAACCTTGTGAAACCCTATTAGCAACAATTATGTACAGACTTATAAATGTAAAGTGCTTATAAAGTTTTTGATTTTTTTGTAATTAATTCTAACAATGTCTACCGTCTTATGTGATAAAGTTATGTCACGAATACGGGATCCCTTGTTTTCGCATAATTGTATTATACCTAATTTGATTTGGCATAACGGATTTGGCATAATCTTTTTTGTCATAATAATACTTTCGCATAATTATTTTTTGGCATACTAATTACATTAGCATAATTATCATTTAGACTAATTTGTTTTCGCATAATGTTATTAGGCATATCGTCTATTCGCCTAATATTATTTAGACATAAAAATCAAAAACAATAAGAATAAATAGTTTTACGCACTCATTTATTTTCATGCAATAGGGGTAGGTATTGTATTAAAATGCCCTAAATATCGACTCATAAAACACCTATTTTTAAAATACCGAAAATCCATAATGCCCATATCCAATACACCGAAACTTGAAACATCGATTATTAAATGACTGATGATAGTTCGAAACCCTAAAAGTTAAAATGCCGATAGTTAAAAATCCCGAAAATCTGTTAAGGTCCATTAGGTGCGACGACGAGCGAGCGTAGCGAGCGAGGAAGAGGTAAGGTTCCATTGCGACCAACAACGCACGAGCCGAGCGAGCGAAGCGAGCGTGCCGCGGCAGCGGCCGGCGAAGTGCCAGAACCGACCTGCTGGCATGTAACCCTCAATTAACCTTCGGTTTTTTAAGCTTCGGGATTTTGTATTATAGGTAAAATGTTCTTTCGTGATTTAAAACGTCGTGATTTTTTTGTTTATAAAAATATGCGTAAATAACATTATGCGTGTTTAAATTTATGCCAAAGAATATTATGCTTAAACATGATTATGCTTAAAGTAGTTATGCTTAAAAAATTATGCATAAGCTCTTATGACTAAATAATATTATGCGTAAACATCATTCGGCGAAATCATATTATGCTATGACATATTATGCCTTAAAATTTTATGCAAATACATAGGGAACCCACGAATACATAAAGTAGAATTAAGTCATTATGTCTACTCAATCTAAAGCATTTTAAAGATCAAAACATTATACTAAACAAAAAAAAAAACTCGCGACCTGAATTTATTCCAACAAAAACTCAGGGCTATTGACGTTGTCAAAATGTCTGACGCAGGCGAAGACGACCCCACCAGTCTTCAAGCTATAATGAACTCACCAACGGTATAGAATGTCCCCACGAGCTAGCAGCCAGCGTGAAGGCCTGTGCGAACAGATCCGGAGGCCTCGGATCTGGGGGCGGCGCTTCTATTAACAGCCCCCAGTATTCCAAGATTAGTTTTCAGGGTATAATGAACTCACCAACGGTATAGAATGTCCCCACGAGCTAGCAGCCAGCGTGAAGTCCTGTGCGAACAGATCCGGAGGCCTCGGATCTGGGGGCGGCGTTTCTATTGACAGCCCCCAGGATGCCAAGATCAGTCTACAGGCTATAGTGAACTCACCAACGGTATCGAATGTCCCCACGAGCTAGCAGCCAGCGCGAAGGCCTGTGCGAACAGATCCGGAGGCCTCGGATCTGAGGGCGGCGTTTCTATTGACAGTCCCCAGTATGCCAAGATCAGTCTTCAGGCTATAGTGAACTCACCAACGGTATCGAATGTCCCCACGAGCTAGCAGCCAGCGCGAAGGCCTGTGCGAACAGATCCGGAGGCCTCGGATCTGAGGGCGGCGTTTCTATTGACAGTCCCCAGTATGCCAAGATCAGTCTTCAGGCTATAGTGAACTCACCAACAACGGTATAGAATGTCCCCACGAGCTAGTAGCCAGCGTGAAGTCCCGTGCGAACAGATCCGGAGGCCTCGGATCTGGGGGCGGCGCTTCTATTGACAGCCCCCAGGATGCCAAGATCAGTCTTCAGGCTATAGTGAACTTACCAACGGTATAGAATGTCCCCACGAGCTAGCAGCCAGCGTGAAGGCCTGTGCGAACAGATCCGGAGGCCTCGGATCTGGGGGCGGCGTTTCTATTGACAGCCCCCAGGATGCCAAGATCAGTCTTCAGGCTATAGTGAACTCACCAACGGTATAGAATGTCCCCACGAGCTAGCAGCCAGCGTGAAGTTCTGTGCGAACAGATCTGGAGGCCTCGGATCTGGGGGCGGCGTTTCTATTGACAGCCCCCAGGATGCCAAGATCAGTCTTCAGGCTATAGTGAACTCACCAACGGTATAGAATGTCCCTACGAGCTAGCAGCCAGCGTGAAGTTCTGTGCGAACAGATCTGGAGGCCTCGGATCTGGGGGCGGCGTTTCTATTGACAGCACCAAGTATGCCAAGATCAGTCTTCAGGCTATAATCAACTCACCAACGGTATAGAATGTCCCCACGAGCTAGCAGCCAGTGCGAAGGCCTGTGCGAACAGATCCGGAGGCCTCGGATCTGGGGGCGGCGTTTCTATCGACAGCCCCCAGTATGCCTGGTGCAGGCGGAGACGACGTAGACTACGCCAACACCAGTCTTCCGCCTCTGGTAGGGTAGTAACGTATTCGCATAACCATGCGCCTATGGTGAGCTGACTTTCGAGTGAAACACCCCTGGAATAAAATATAGACAGTATAAATCTGGTTTTTAAACATCTGCGTTTGTTAATTTGAAAAAAAAGCTAGTAAGTAATTTAGACTATTGATAAAAGCGATTTTTTTTTGTGACATATGATATTGATATCTAATGATATCTGGTGTTTGGAAAACGAAACAAAAATGCTATTTATCTGCCAAAGCTTTAAATAAGTATTCGGAATTTATCTTTGAAATTGGCCCTATATTTAATAAAAGATTGCGCGCCAAAAACCCACGCGTGCAGCACTACGCGCGCCTCTCCGCCCTGCGCCCGCCCCTGGCCTCGTGAAGGGTCGGTCGGTGTAATAGTGAAGTACTCACGAATGCGGCGCGCAGTCTAACTGCAGCAGCAGGGCGGGCAGCAGCAGCGGGCAGCGCTGCGCCCACGCGTGCAGCACCACGCGCGCCTCCCCGCCCTGCGCCCGCCCCTGGCCTCGTGAAGGGTCGGTCGGTGTAATAGTGAAGTACTCACGAATGCGGCGCGCAGTCTAACTGCAGCAGCAGGGCGGGCAGCAGCAGCGGGCAGCGCTGCGCCCACGCGTGCAGCACCACGCGCGCCTCCCCGCCCTGCGCCCGCCCCTGGCCTCGTGAAGGGTCGGTCGGTGTAATAGTGAAGTACTCACGAATGCGGCGCGCAGTCTAACTGCAGCAGCAGGGCGGGCAGCAGCAGCGGGCAGCGTTGCGCCCACGCGTGCAGCACCACGCGCGCCTCCCCGCCCTGCGCCCGCCACTGGCCGACACACAGGCACTCCACGCTGGATGGATCTAACTTCTCCACTGGGGACCAAGGGTATATTCTATTGTGAAGTGACAAGTGTACTCATACAATAGTATAATACAGGCGAGAAGTTAGTATTTACGTTGTCGAGGGTTTTAGTCATTTGAAACAATGTACATTGCTTCCCGCAGAAGGCTTGTGTAATTAATTTCTCAATAAATGCGAGATATTAAAGGAGACGGTAAAGATTTTGTATGGAGCCGGGTAGTAAATCTCCGCCTGCTTTGAAATTTAAACTACATAAAGTTCCTATTTTGTTTATAATTTGACTAAATATCAGATTCTAAAGTATTTTTAAATATTTAATTTCAAAAGTTCAACATAATAATTGTACTAGCAACATTGGCCTATTGTGGACGCCAGTCGCCCATCATCGCCATAACATAACCTAAATAACAACGTACTTACCTACGTAAACAGTTTTGGTTTTATCGTTCAGAATTATATAATAGTCAATCAAAGTTCATATACCGTATCCTACATAACACTGTTGTGCACGATCCACGACCCGTTGGTCGTGGATCGTGAATATGTCATGAATTAGCCACAACACAATGAGAGCTAGTTTTTTATTTTAAAAAAATGTGTGATTTTGGACCGCTCTTGACAATATCATTAGGATATTTCATCACCAATGTAAGTTGAAATCTAATTAATTATAATTACCTATACAAGACATCAGAATACTTTCCTCTGTATTTCAATTATTGGTGACATTTAGTGTGTTATCTTTTAAAATAACCATTGTTAATTCTGTTGTTTCAGTCATCATGGCATGATAATGGCCATAAATAAGTTGTGTGAATATTGTAAGTACTGTCACATCACATCACATACTTTTGCGGGCGAATACGCAATTAATTACATGAATGAATATTGTCATTGATCTAAGTCAAGAACTATTCTATTACCTACTGAAGAGTAGTGTGTTTGTGAGGTGAGTACTTATGCATATTTTTTCACTTTAGTAAATCAAAAAGTGGATAGTTTTTTATTCAGTCTAGGGCTCTTCATGCTCTTGTTTAAAACAGTGCCCTTGGTTCACAAAACTACAACAAGCATAACCGTGAATTTGTGTGTGTTTCCTTCATAGATGAGTAATTGAGTGCTGACAATATATAAACATATTTTATTGCAGATCTCTGATACTGATTAGCTATGCCAAGAATGTATCAATCTGGGAAGCAAATCGTAGTGAGGACCCCAACTTTCAGTCGGAGAGACGCACGGTGGACACTCTTGTGTTTGTGTATGCTGTAGAATCACTGATCAGTTGCAGTGGTCATCGTCACCGCAGAATTATCCCAAGGAGTGAAGTGGAGCGTGAAGGAAGGAGTGAAGAAAATAAATATATTTTACTCGTCAGGTAAGATTTTGCATAAGAAATTAATCAGATTTATTTGAAAGTAACAAAGAAAAGGCTTTTATTTGTAACTTAAAAATGTACAGGGCGTTGATGTTATTATGTAGGTATTAACACATATTCCATTTTTAGGTTCCTGAAGATGCTTGGGTATGCCGTGCCTGTTGGATGCAGGCTCATTAAATCATGCGGTGCAAGAAGGTGGAGCATAAGTATCTGTGGAGCCTACAAATGATTAATAAGAAGAAAAATAAACTTAAAACATAAGTATTGTTGAATTTAAATGCTGAAGATTGGTGTCAACGGATCGAACAGTATTATTATTCATGCATGATTGGAAAGAGGACAGTTGGAGTTGTGCATATTGTCATGACTATGGTGTGGTGTGGTATCTGGGTTGGGCACAGTATCAAGATACAATACTACCACGTGCCAGCTTTTTAGATGGTACTTGAAGATGAAGAAAATGTCATAAATTATGTTTTACTTTGAAATTCTGTTTTATTTCTCTTCTGTTTATTGAATTATTACAGTCAAGATCTTAACTTATAGGTACTTTCATTTATGAACCTTATTTTTATAATAATATTTTAATCTTGCTATTAGAATTTTTTTATAGAACAACAGTCAAGGTCCTCACTGGTATTCTTCTAAGTAATAGTTAAGTGTGATTTGGTTACACTTACACTATACCTACTATTTCAAAGACTAAAATAATACATAAGGAATATTATTTACAGATTTAGAGATTGTAAAGGTAGGAACTGCAACTTATGTAATATATTTAAGAGCTTAAAGTCACTGAATTATTATTAGCGTAATAATAATTCAGTGATTATAGTTAATCGTATTCAAAAGACATAAAAAAAACGTAATACAAAGAAAGAATCAAGCGTAATAATAATTCAGTGCTGTTTATATTATAGATATTCGTATTCAAAAGACATAAAAAAAACGTAAAACAAAGAAAGAATCAAAATCATCAAAAGAATCGTAAATTAAATATTAATTTGATTAGTTTTTTATAGACTAGTTTGTTTTTTTAAATGGGTGCATTCTAACCAGCTCATCGCTGAGTCATCGGTCGCCATAGAGTGCATTTTTGTATTGAACATTTTAAATTAAAAATATAACTTTCCATGGTTAAGGCGATTCTCACACTGCCACCGCGCGCCGTCGCGGGGTGCGGTTTGGCGTTTCACGCGCGCGGCAAAGGCGCAGCGCACCGCCTATTCGCGCGGTTGACGCCGCGCCTCCGTGCCGGTCGGCACGGAGGCAAAAAACCGGCACGATACTATGGAGCTCAGTGTGTTGTACCCCGCGGTTTGGCGTGGCCTCGGTGTTTTGGACCAGGCGGTTTTCTATACAAATTGATATACTTGCATACAACGCGGCAACGTAAAATCCATAAAATCCAATGCCAGTGTGAGAACCTTCTAAAATGTATACTGTGGTGATCGATGACTTAACGATTGGTCTGCTGGAATGCACCCAATGTCAGCTAGCTCAGATTAGCACACTGATACAGAGTAAATAAATTGTTATCAGGATGGACAGTAACACGAAAAAACGCTATTTTAATTTGTGATTTAAAATAAAACGGGAGTACATAAAAAATTGAAATAAATTGATAAAGTTAGAGCATAAATTAGCTTTTAAATGATATAATTTTCATTGCTGGCGGTTTTAGGCTACCACTTCTTTACCGTCCGTCTCCTTTTCTTAGTAAAAATGTTATATCGGTTCGTATGACCATGTGAAAACCAGTCAGGCAGCCATTAAGTTTCATACAACTAGCTGATTAGTTCTAGTGTTTTGAGTTTGAAATAGATACTTGTTCGGGAAGTAAGTATTGAAATTCATTCCCCGCACTAAATTTCAAGAATGTGATGCACCAGACCACCCCGTAAATATGGAACCTCCCCCTATTTCAAAGCAAAAGTGAGAAAAGTTAAATTACCATTCAAATCAAATTGTTAAGTACTTTTAATTTATTATAAGCAATTTTCAACCTGTGTTTGTGTCCGCTACGAGATGCAGCGCCAGCGCGTGCAGGTATGGATGTGCAGTGAGCACCGCCACCATCGATTCTTGCGCCGCTTGTCTGCAACCGCCCTTACATGATGCGGTTGGCGCGCTTTTCCTCACACCAATCTGATAGATAGGCATTGACTGAGAACAAGCTTTTACAAAAGAATCGCAATGGGGAATGTCCGAAAAAAATCAAATTGGCTGAATATTTTTTCATAGGTTATAAGCTCCCTTAGTTATAGAAAAAAAATTCAGAATTTTCGGTTGCGTGAAAAAATTTTAAAAAATGAAAGTCTCTTCGACTTTACAAATATAGGAAAGTAACAGCAGAATGGAATTCAACACAAAATGTCAAAATTGTTTTTTTTTTAATTCTTGTTGTCATAGTGGCAGGTGTTGGCAAAGGTATAACCTCCATTCTGCTGTTACTTTCTTACATTTGTGAAGACGAAGAGACTTACATTTTTTTTAATTTTTTCACGCAACCAAAATTCTGAAATTTTTTTCTATAACTAAGGGAGCTTATTCCTACCTATGAAAAAATATTCAGCCTATTTGATTTTTTTCGGACATTCCCCATTCACTGTTAAATATAATCAATTATCAAAAAAAAAAATATATCTACAACTGACATTCAAACCCAAAACTTTAATCACTGTTCTAGATCTGCGCAAGCAACGGACTTTTCTGTCCGATTGAGCCCTTGCAGAATCTTTATTACTAAAGGGCATAAAGTTGAAATTCACGTCCACATGTAAAAACACAAAGAAAAGTACACCATATTCGGGAAAAGTGAACAAATACTTTTAGAGCCAGTTTAACAGGTTACGGATGATATGTTTCAGATGTCATACTTGAATTACAATTTCATACAATTTCTATTCCATTTTAAAATTATACCCGAAGAAAAGTTCTACCTAGAACCTGTGAAACAGGGGGTTACTTTCGAACACGCACGAGGTTCTGAGATCGAATTGGTATCGAGTAAATGTCAAAACAGTACAATGGAAACCACGGCAACAGTTTTCAATGTACTAAAATAACAGATTTTTTACGTTTAATCGATACCAATTCGATCTCAGAACCTCATTCATGTTTTGAAAGTCACCCCTCAGGCCGTTAGAATAATAACTTTACCTGAAAGAGGAATTCCATGACGGTCCTTGCGAGCTCATAGTCGTGCCGTCGTTCCACCGCAGCGTGTGCTATAGCGCGGACGCGATCGCCGCACCGCGCCCGCGGGAGCTCCAGCGATAGCGACTCCACGCGAGGCGAGCAATCTGGACGAGGGGACGATACTGGTCAACCGTATAGTCCGTATATTAAGAGTAATTAACACCGGACTCAGACAAAACATTTAATGTAAAATTAGTAAGAGCTTGCACTATGGTGTTGGAGACTAAACAACGTATAAAATACATAAATAATAATATAAACACAGTCCGCACCGCGCCCGCGGGAGCTCCAGCGATAGCGAGTCCACGCGGGCCGAGCAATCTGGACGAGGGGGCGATATTAGTGAACCGGAAATCCGTATACTTAGACTGACTTAGTAGAGTAATTAATACCGTGCTCTGACAAAAGCCTGCTTTTGTGTCAACCCCCTTTTATGTGATTACATCGAGAAAGAAAGGGACAAAAACCTGTGTAGCTAATAACTTGCTATAAATAAATAAAAAATAAAAAAAAAATATTTTCAGACCAAAGATCCATAGTTTGTTAGTAACAATATAACTTATAGACTATGTTAGTATACATGGCAAGAAAAAGTAAATTTACACCTCCAGCTGTAAATCGTTTATTAGGGTTCCGTACCAAAATGGTAAAAAAGGAACCCTTATGGTGTGACTTAGTCTGTGTGTCTGTCACAGCTGGATATCTCGAGAACTACTAATGGTATCAACTTGAAATTTGGAATAGTTTAAGATGACATTTACCCAATTATTTTGCAAATAAGAAAGAAATAAAAAAATAAATATCTTTTTGACAACAGGGACTGAAAAGGGGTCTTAAAAATGTATCATATGAAAGAGCGCGGTTTGCACGTTTTTAATCATTTTTTCTTTTTTTAGGGTTCCGTACCCAAAGGGTAAAAACGGGACCCTATTACTAAGACTCCGCTGTCCGTCTGTCTGTCTGTCTGTCTGTCACCAGGCTGTATCTCATGAACCGTGACAGCTAGAAAGGTGAAATTTTTACAGATGATGTATATCTGTTGCCGCTATAACAACATCTACTAATAAAAGAGAATATAAGAGCACGCGATAGAAACAGGCAACTTTTAGGTGAATATAACTGTAGGGGCATTAGCGCTGTGCGATGTGAATTGCACTATATTGTGTCTTAGCAAAAGTTGCTATTTATATAAATGACTTTGCGGAGTGCGTCTTCTGCACTTGTGCTATTATGTATTCTGTGCTGTGTGTACCCTAAAACTAATAAGAGCTTGTACTATGGTCACAGCATAAAGAATTTCTTACAGTAGGCCGACGGAGACGTCTAGACAGGGCAATCGTGCGGGGCGTGAGGGGGGAGAGGTGAGTCGGACGAGCCCGAGCTGCATACTTCGCCTTTCTATGTAGCTCGGGACACGTCTTCTAGGGCTATCGAGTCTTTACCGTTTTAATTTCTTATTAAATTAATAATTCGATTTCAATGAATCTCAGTTTTTTGTTCTATTTTGACAAGAAAACAGCAACGCAATGTTAAAAATATAAAAAATCCAAGATGGCGGCCAACTTTTTTGTTTTGGGTCGATTTCGATGAAACTCGGTTTTTGCTACTATTTTGACAAAAAAAAAACAGCAACGCAATGTTAAAAATGTAAAAAAATCCAAGATGGCGGCCAACTTTTTTGTTTGTGGGCCGATTTCAATGAAACTCGGTTTTTGGTACTATTTTGACAAGAAAACAGCTACGCAATTTTTAAAGTGACAAAAAATCCAAGATGGCGGCCAGCATTTTTATTTGTGGGCCGATTTCATTGAAACTCGGTTTTTAATACTATTTCGGCAAAAAAACAGCAAAACAATGTTAAAAATGTCAAAAATCCAAGATGGCGGCCAACTTTTTTATTTGTGGGCTGATTTCATTGAAACTCGGTTTTTGGTACTATTTTAACAGAAAAACAGCAACGCAATGTTAAAAATGTCAAAAATCGGGCCGCCATTTTAGATTTTTCATATTTTTAACAATGCGTTGGTGTTTTCTTGTCAAAGTAGTACTAAAAACCGAGTTTTATCGAAATCGACCCACAAACAAAAAAGTTGGCCGCCATCTTGAATTTTATATATTTTTAAAATTGCGTTGCTTTATTCTTGTCAAAATTACAAAAAAAACCGAGTTTCATCGAAATCGGCAAAAAAAAAAACAAAAAGTTGTCCGCCATCTTGGATTTTTTATAATATTAATCTGGTTTCCGAACCTTGCGTGCAACAGTGGCCATCAAGTAAGTAAACTATGAGCGAGTGCGGCAGCATTGACAGGCTGCCGCACTCACTCGTGGTGTAAAGAAAACCATTTGAAACCTTTATGTTATAAAACCTTTATTGAATAATATGCCACCCCTAATTCATTATTTTATATAATTTCGCAATGCTTTTATGTACCCAGGGGTCGTAAAAGAAATCCACCTTCCAAATTGTAAATTTGTGACAACCCTTCCGTATTTGCGTAAATACCCTACAGGCGGCGGTATCGCCCAACAATAAAGGCGTCGGCCTACTGTAAGGAAAACATCTTTATGCTGTGCTATGGTGTTGGAGACTACACAACATATAGATACAGAAATTATAAACACATGGTCATCCGTCGTCCCGCCGCAGCGTGTGCAGCAGTTCCTGATTTTTTTTGGCCACGGTACCCTTTTTGGTTAATCGTTTTTGGGCGGAACCCTAGCTCAAGTAAGAAGTAAACTATCACATTGTTTTATTTACGTGAAATCACACCATACCGAGGCTTTTTGGGTGTTCGCATCTTGTAATTATAGTTTGACTTTAAAAGAAAGACTTTTTAAGATAACAATATTTATTTAGTAAGAACAAAAGGATATGAACTCTTGAATTTTCGTGGAATCCCAAGGTACCGCGGAACACCATTCGGGAACCGCTGGTTTAGTATAAAGACAAATCAAAGCGAAAAGACGAAGCGGAATTTCACGTGCGTAATTTCGCCCACCACTAATATCTATCGCCATTACAACTACCCTCACCATCTCTATGCGTCTCTATGGCTAGCATGTTGGCTATACAGTAGTCCCTCGCCGCGTGCCCCGCTAGTAGAGAAGCGGGAACACCTTGCATATCGCCCATCGCCTGCAATCCGCTCAGAAATACCGCTTGCAACTCGCCGAGCACTTTCGACTCCATATGCGGCGGATATGATGGCCTGGAAAGGGTCACTATTAAACCCAACTTTACCAAACACTTTTATCATTGCTTCCCTTTTTGATGTGTTAACGCTAACGTTAATGGTAATGTCCACCTACTCTTTAGCTAAGGCGTTATGTAAATTTAGTACTCTCGTTTGTAAAGTAAAATGTTAAAGACTTGGCCACATCTGCGTAACGCCAAGATTAACGCTTTAAGCCAAGCGTTAAGACGCAGGCGGAGCCGTAGCATAATAAAATTCAGTTTGCAAATGTTGTGTATACCAGTAAATTGTTTTTTATGTATAACCTAAACTTAAATTATACGACTCACTTGTATGAAATTTCATGTAAAACTATTGGTGTAAAGTCAGCAGTACAGTTACAAAACTGTCAAAAAACAATAATTAATTTTGAACTTTAATTAGTTTACTTAAAGTTTAAAATTGGGGAAATATGACATGTTGTGGAAGCCCAGAGTGCCATTGACTGTACCAGTGCATTGACCTGAATTTTTTTTTTCTTATTAACTGGACTGGCTGTCTGTATGATTTGACAGCAAAGTTCTTGTGCCTATTTGAAACGCCAGTAGCGTGAGTCTAAAGAACTAATTTTGACGTACAACGAAAATGGTTGCCGTGATGCAGTGAAATGTTTGTTTATTTTGAATTATTTCGTCGAAATTCTCGAGTTTCTAGTTTCTACTGTTATAACTAAAGGCCGGATTTGCGGTGGCAGGAATACAAACTTGCTAGTGATTACCAAATTATCGTAAATGTTTTTATATATCGATGTTTTGAAAATATTTTTGAAGCGGAACTTCTTTGATCGCGTCTGTATTTATTTTTTGTATTTTACCAAGGAGGATGTATTTCTTAAAAAATTGACATTCTACTTCACTTACTTTGACTTTGCTATCTTTGCATCAAGAACCTTATATATGACTCTGGACATTGCGTCACCTTTTGGGGCTTGAAGAACGAAAAAATAACCTTGAATGACGTCAACGATATTTTCCATCTCTTTCATTAGGGTGACAACAATGTTGTCCATTCGTAGGACAGTCACTACAAATAGGTACTTACTACAGACTATCAACTTATGCCTACGGCGGCGTAAGTTTTTTGGACGACCAATCCAAACATTCAAAAGTGTTTAGATTCTAAACATTTGAATGTTAGATGTTAGGTAGTGCCAAAGTTTGTATGTTTGGGTATCTCTAAACATACAAACATTCGCATTTAGAATATTACTGCATTTATAGGATTATTACTACTCTTGACCAACCATATTATAACCTTTCTATATATTCATTCAAACCCCCCTTTTGGCCAGCGGTGGCGCGCAACACAAAATATTTACTTAATGATTATTTTCGGTTGGCTCCTCTCCGGATGGACGATACTGTTTTGGAATGGTGGTCACACTGGGGGTCAAGTCTGCTATTGTTAACATCATATAATCGTGTTTCAATGGTGTTTGAACGGTAATGCTTTTTAACACAGTTCTTGATTCTTAAACCCAAAACTGAGACACAGTGTCTAGCGGGTTTGGATTTTTAGGAAAATAATGTGTTTCAATTTTGGGTTTACAAAAACAAGAATTGTGTCAAAAAGCATTACCATCCAAACACCATTGAAACACGATTACGGCGTTAGTCACGATAATAGCAAACTTGACCCCTTGGTCCTGTACGGTCCGGCTGGTTAAAAGTCAAAACATGGAGATACGTGGTGAGGTTTAAGACTTAGGTACAAAAAATAAGCGCCCTTAGTAATAGAAAAAAGTTTTAGAATTTTCGGTTGTGTGAAAAAGAAAATTAAGTCTCATTATTAGTCATTGTATTAAAAAAAGTTGCAATATAAAATGTCAAAACTGCATTATTTTGGCCGTTGAAAATAATTTCCCTCTAATGGTAATTGGGATTGGGATATGCTATAATTGTTTCTTTTCCTCATCGTTTCGGAATCTGAAAAATAAAATAAGATTAATTTTTATTTTGTTACTACGAATAAACAATGGGTGTCAAAGACCATAATAACTAGTATAGTAGTAAGTAGTAAGTTAGGTAGGTCCGATTCTTAGCTGAAACTGATCTAAATTGTTTAACTCAACTCCGTAAGATAATATTTTAGTTTACATTACATTTTTTCTCTCTGTTAAGAATACAAAAAAATTCCGCTCTCAAAGTTAAATGTGGCATAAAAACATAAAATGTAATGTTAGGTAGGATAAACGTAAATTTTTCATCCAAATCTTTCTTTCTTATTCAAAAGTTCTGCTGTGATTATGGTCACCCTGCGATATGCAGATAATATTTCTAAAGCTTCTTATGTGTCGAAAATGAATACAGATTTGTACATATTATATTTATTATATTGAAATAAAAAATACGTAATTAAGGTGGAATTATAATTAACTTCTATAATATTTCCGAATTAGATCGGAAACAATCTTTGAAATCTGCTAAAATTCAGATTTCTGAGAAGGAAAAATTGAATGCTGAAAATACTTAAATAAACACTTACTTGTGAAATATAATGTTAGAATTTGGTTTTGAAACACTTTTGCAATTTTGCACAATGCAACACATGCTTTGTAACGCGAATTTTATTTAAATAATTTCATATTTTTGTACATAAACGTGAGATGCGGTGGAAAATCATTGACATTAGTGACATGTCAAATCAAAGACAATTCCATCAGTGATGCCACCTTATTTTTATTTGGTAACTTATGAAATATGGAGAAATTACTGTTAAACGTAAAATATTGTAATAACAAAATGGACTCATCTGTCCTCTAAATAATTACTTTGGCATGTACTAATAAATTTTTACATCATGTAACTAATTTAAAGTGTGCCGATATTTACATTTATTTAGAAAATCTAATTAATTTTTGTACATGACCTGGGTAAATTGACTATGGATTGGGATATTTTGTACTTAGCATGGCAATTCCAGTCACAGTGTGAGAGGGATAAAAGATATCTGCAAAGGTGAATGACCTCATCCCCAACCATCCTTCAGTAGTAGAATGTCCAGTGTCATAGAATATGAATATAAGGTTCTTGCTTTGCATCAAGAAAAACTGCAGTGAATTTTATTATTTATACATTTCACGATTTTCACTTTTCTTAATGTAGGTAAGTAATTTCTACTATTTCCGACAGTAAGTCTATATATCACGTTACATAACTATAATTTTTTTATCGATAAATTACACAAATAGATACTCAAGTTGTCCACGCACTATTAAACGTCATTTTATTCGTGCTACCGAAAATCCGGGGTCTGGTTATAACAAGTGACGATATTTGTGTCGACATAAGCACATCACTAGATTTAGTACCATGTCCCTCACGCTACGTCCTACAGCTCCAAAATGGTGGCAATCAAATAGGCACAAGAACAGCTTGACAGCAGCCAGTCCAGTGGAATACATATATAGAGATCAATGGCCTTTAATAAATAAAAAGATTATTAAATAGCAAATAATCATGTTCACCTTGCATGTTCATGTAACGCCGCAAGCGCGCACATCGTGTTCCGCGCTATCCGCCTCAACGCGCGCTGCAGCCGCGTGTACCGCGCGTGCGAGGCGACGGCGCGCGTCAAAGTGTGCAACAAAACGCGCGCGCCGCAACACGCGCGAATGACGCCGCGTGCGTCTGTGTCCTCCCACTGGTAGCCACGGGTTTGGCCTACGATCTAACAGGAGATTATCAACTTCAGTAATTAAAAAACCGGCCAAGTGCGTGTCGGGCCACGCGCCATAGGGTTCCGTAGTTACCTTATACCATACCATATTTAATACCACCTATCATTTTTCGTATGCAAAAATAACTTTGTTTTTCACAGTGTTGGTATGAATGACAAAGTTATATTTGCGGTTTTGGAAAATGTGCTATATCTCAAAAACTAATTACTATATCTCGTTCAAACCAATTTTGGTTGAAAGTGTTTATTAAGATCTACAGCATATATTTTTTTTAGATTTTTCACTTTCTTATTTCAAAAGTTAAAGGGGGGGGGGGGGGGGCAAACATTTTACCACTTTGGCGGTGTATATCTTTCAAACGGTTGACTTTGAGAAAAAGTTGTCTTAGGAACCTCAATGTCATTTTTAAAGACCTATCTATAGACACAGATATATGGGGAGCCCCCCCTTAATCTTTTATTTTTCTTATTTTTGTATTAAATTCGGTAAGCGGTTAACAGAATACATCTACCTACCAAGTTTCAACTGTGTAGTCTTAATACTTTCGGAATAAAATAGCTGTGACATACGGACAGACAGACAGACAGACAGACATGACGAATCTATAAGGGTTCCGTTTTTTGCCATTTAGGCTACGGAACCCTAAAAAACGTAAGTTCATGCATCAAAATAAAACAAACGCATCAAAGCGCCGCAAGGCCGCAATACGCGCGAATTACGCCGCGTGATGATCGCGATTCTCCCACTGATAACCATGAGTTCAGCCAGCGAATTAAAATCTATGGAAGTGTAATTGCAAACAAATATTGCTTAAAAATGGCACAGCAGGGCCAAAAAATTACAAACCGCACAGCATTTAGTCAGGCCAGCCACGCGCCCGGCGATGGACGTTAGCGTTCTTTACAGTAATTGCAGTTTGTATTTTAAAGAAAAGAGGCAGATTTTTAGAAATGACGTGTTGTGTAGTCAAATGATTTAAAAAGACGCAAAAGGGCAGTGAAAATATGCAAATATAACGTATCATATTTTTTCGTTTAAGCATAGACAATATCTATGAGTAAACAGATTATGATCGCTATTATGTAATCATTGGTTTGTCGCTTTGTGCTGCATAACTAAATACGAGCATTTTTAGGGTGCCTGTCCATTGACGCGGAGCTAAGCGGAGGTGCGAAAAATATCCGCACCGCAATCCTATTGGTTAATATTTCCTCGTTTCTCCGCTCCGCCGCCTCACTCCGCGTCTATGGACAGGCACCCTTAGCCCCCAATGAGTTGTAATTTTGCGTGGTGACTTTTTTTGAGCGGAATGATTTTAGTCCGCAGGGTTCAGCTCACGATCTGTAGTAGAAGGTAGTTGATTACCAACTTAGTCGTAATTTAAAAGAGGATACAAATTACTGATACTGGATTAATAAATACTAGTTTTAGCTTTAAATTTATTAATAAAAATCTATACATTTCCAGCCCAATCATTACAACTGTAAACGGCCATACGGCCATATGCCCGTATCTGGTCCAATAGAATCTAATGGTATAATATTCTCACGCATTGAGTGCACGCGCGGTACAGTCGCCACCAGCTGCCTCGCGGACCTCTCTCGCAGGCTGCCGTCCAATGGCACCTATAATAGCAATAACCACATCTCACTCACGGGGCGCAGGCGCACTAGAGTCGCCACCAGGTCCCTCGCTGGCAGGGCCGCTAGTACAGCGAGCAGGTCCCTCTCTCGCAGGCTGCCGTCGGTAACGGCTCCTGCTCCTCCGTCCTTGTCTACTTCCTCCCATGCTTCTTCTTTTTCTGTGACAAACACATTCAATCTTGTTATGAGTTTATGTATAGAGAATGTCATCTTCACTCAATTTAAAAAAGTAAGATTTTTTTAATGTAGATGTTTTTTATTGGTGTAGGGGCCTTATGCAATGCACTTAGAATAATAACGCCTAGAAACCTATTGAAAGCGCAAAAAACGTGCAAATAAAACCTAAGCCATATCTGGCTAAGTTTTATACATATATCTACGCTCTTCTAAAACATAGCGTTAGAAGAGCGTAGATACATACAGCTTACGCACACAAGTATAATGAAAATGGCACGCGCTTACGCTTATGTTTTGGTTCACGCGGCTACTAGGCTTTATTATTTTAAGGCAATGCAGTAGTGTATTATTTTCACGAAAACTACTAACTAAAAACACTAAACATTTTATAAAATAAAAGTTAGCTTTATTAAATCGAGCCCCCCTCCCACCAAAGATGATGAAGCAAGCTTACCCTCAACACATTCAACGGCAGCGTCAACCTTAGTCCTCGCGAACAGCAAGCCTATCAGTGCGACGGCCCGCGCGGCGCTCACGCCGTCAGTGACGCTCACCGATATTATCCTGGCTGCCCACCGCACTGAACGGGTTTGTCTGTTTTAACAATAACAAAACAATCTTATATTATCTTCTACGCACATGTTGCTTACAGACTGTACAAATAAACAGTTTGCAAACACATGTCACACATGATACAGCCAAGTGATACTTAGTTATGTAGAATTGAAACTGTCTGACAAAAATAATTATTATCTATAGACACGGCACATATCTATAAAGTGCGATGCAATGGAACGAAGCATACTGAAACTTAGAAAAATCCATAAAACCAAGAACAAGGACATAAGGAAAAGGACAAAGTTAGTGGACGCTCTGGAGTATGCACTGAAGTCCAAGTGGCAATGGGCAGGACATGTTGCTCGTTTCACTGACTGTAGATTGACCTTAAAAGCCATTTATAAAAATATATTTATAAATGACATCAGGCAGAGTCCCATAGAAAAAAACCCAAGAATGTATAACGTTTCTGTTTTTTTCAAAATGTAGGCATCGAATTAGTAAGTCATAGAAAATATTCAGATTTTTACGAAGATTTGTGTTTTAAGAGTGATTTACGTTTGAAAGTTTTTTTTTTGGTATCCCCGATACTAAATAGCAACACCAGTTTCACGACAACACGTTTCGTTAGCTGCGTTAGTGATCCAGATTAGCACCACAATGTACGAGTTTGAACCAGATCAAACGGAAAATCTGTGCATATGTCGCACGTAACAAAACGCTTTTGACACTTGAGTTGATTGACTTCCGGCAGACTTTTTTTTTAATGCGCGATCACTTGTGCCACAGAACAAATATACTCAGGGGAGACTTGTGAAATCGCTAACAAAGATGTCCGTTTCATTGATATGCTTTTGTTTTTTTCAATAATTAATTAAAGCTAAATGAAGGAGTTAAAAAATAATGTTGCTACTGTTTTATGATTCTAGTAACATAAAGTGTTTATAGATAACAGAATTATGTTTATACACTTTTGGGTCTCATGTGCCTGATGTCCTTTGAACATATAAAAAAACAAAAGTAAGTGTCACCGAGCGGGATTCGAACCCGTAACACTCGTTTCTTGCCGTCCGCGTCTTAGCCAGCCACTGTCCGTCTGGTCCAGCGGGCCAGACGGACATTGGCTGGCAGAACGAACGAACGCATGAAAACACGAAAACACGCGTTTTCCCAAACATAAGACCAATCTAGATAGATTGATTACCCCCCAAAAATCTCCCATATGCCAACAGCGAAATCGTAAGAGCCGTTTCCGAGATCACAGATATATACATATGAATAAATAAATATACAAGAATTGCTCGTTTAAAGATATAAGATATTATTGGACTAGATATATATGAAGACAAACATAGGCTCCTACTATTCACGAAAATCCCACGTAAAACTAAATTTCTCGCGAGCCAGACACTGATCAAGGGTATGCTACTAGATACTACTGTATCTATGTCAATGTATAGTCACACAGCTATACCTACAAAACCTGAACAAATGATGTATCAGCAACAGCAGCTGCCTGATGTCGCGTTGATCGACCAGCGCGGTTGCCAGTTCTCGAACCCAACGCTCCAGCGCGCCTGCCAGCAACGCCCTTGCGCGTTTCACACAACTTCAGTCAGAGTATAGTCACATAGCTATACTAAACCTGAACAGATGATGTATCAGGAACAGTAGCTGCCTGATGTCACGTTGGTCGACCAGCGCGGTTGCCAGTTCTCGAGCCCAACGTTCCAGCGCGCCTGCCAGCACCGCCGGCGCGTTGTCACACAGCTTCAGAGCTTGCAGCACTAGCGACAGAGCTTCGCGAATTTCACCCTTGTGGCTCTTCACCACTTCTGATATGAACTCATCAATCTGGTAATGATAATGACATAATCTATAGTAATTAAACAAGTGGTTTTTGCAAGAAGGCAGGGGGTCAATTCTGCTAATGTTAACGTCGAAACCGTGGTTCAATGGTGTTTGAATGGTAAATCTTTATGACACATTTCTTGTTTCTTAAATCCAAAACCGAAACAATATTGTTTCTTGAGAGGCATATTACGTTTCGATTGTGATTTTTGCGTAAAATGGCCAATTTTGGGGTTCTCGATATCAGAAACAAAAATACATTAACAGTTTTGACTTATTGAATAGTGTAGAATAGCTATTGGAATAGATCATAGCGGCCTTGCTTTTTTGAAAATTTGCTTAACTTTATAATTAAACCCGAAATTGCAGAGAAAGATTTTCATAAAATGCGCGAAGGCACTTTTTTGGGGTCATGGATTGAACTACTCTGCTAAACAAATGAAATAAAAAAAATGAATATTATCTCTTACATAGTCGAATAGTTCATAGCGGCCTCGAAATTTTGAAATTATATATGGAATATGTGAAAAAAAATCCCAATCAAAAACCTTAAAACTACTAAAAACGCTCAGAATTAACTGTGAATTTCTCCTAGATACATAATTATTATTACGTAAAATTAATATCGGAATAATCTTTACTTCATAAGAAAATCAAATTTCATACTTTTATTTGTTGTTTGTACTTGTTTTTCTCTCTGTGTATGTTCAAAGTTGACTCTAAGAAATCGTTCACCAACTTTAATTTTCCTTTCTAACCCTTTAACTTTCCAGTGTATCATCATATTACTTTTTGTCGCGAACAGATATAAATGTATTTAGTAGACCCAAAGGTTTCTCTAGGTTGTAACGCTAAAATCTGTCAAAAATCGAAATTTCGACGAAAAAATGTGATAGGGCCGTTAAACCCAAAACGGAAACACATTGTCTCGATTTTGGATTTAAAAAACAAGAACTGTGTCAAAAAGCATTTCAAACACCATTGAACCACGATTTCGACGTTAACATTAGCAGACTTGACCCCCAGCTTACTTATTATTATAGCACTCAAAGCTATACAAGGTATATGAGCTTCGAAAGCAGTAGCTCCATTCTGCTAACCAAACCCATAAAAAACCAAATTCTTGCTCTGCTGTACATTTTTTATGCAATAAAATGATATGAGAAATAGAGATTGGTTACTTATAACTCATATTGACTACAGTAAATCAATTGGTTTACATAGATAGGTCATCTATCTGTATGTTGTACTGGAATCTGTGAAACTGCTTTTAACCTTCTTCTGATCTAACATTGCCTCAAACATAGAACAGATATACTCATGAGCAGAAAAATTGAATTAAAGGCCTATTTTCATACAAATGTAGTAACTTTGAAACCTTTGTTCTTCGCTAGAGATTGAATGGTGTGTGATTTGATGATAAAACCCAACAGATCAGAAGAATCTTTTACACCAGAGCTTGAATGGAGCATTCTAGTGTTACATTTTCGATACTTTTGATTTTGATGTAATTTTCACATTTCACTTATTATTTTTTTAGGCTGCTTTTTTTAACCCTGAGCTAAACGGCTCATCTAATCCGTTATGTTTCTTTAGCATTATGGGCCTGCACCATTTATTCTTTAAAAAGTTCAGATTATAGCGCGTTAAATTCTCGGCGGAGAACCAACGCTTTCAAGATTAGATGCCTTGTTGTAACCAGTAAAGTAATATGTTTTATACACCACAAACCTGATAATGTGCTAATAAAGCCTCATGTTGATTATGACAGAAAGACTCCTGTACATCTTTGAGCAAGCCCTCCAACTTCAGACGAGCGATGGGCAGCCTTTCTTTCTGAAACTCTGCATGATCATAAGTTGCTTTGAAATTTACATTGAGACCGCACGAACACTTCTCCGTTGCTTGCACTGATTTTTTTGTAACTTTCCATAGTGTAGATCTGAACTTTTCTTCTTCTACATATCCAATTTCCATCTGTGTGCGTTCACGTTCAACAGCTATAAGTGACCTCCTAACAAAGATTAAAAAGTATCTAATTAAATTTCTATGAATAGGTATAGTATTTCTATTTAAAGTATTATCATGAAGTCTGTTCGGCACAACACATTGTTTTAGTGTGCGTAATACGAGAGAGTGAAGATTCACACTAAAACAATGTGCATGTGCACTCCTAACCACATTCATAGCCGAACAGACTTCGTGAGATAGAACAACTATATCAAAGTATGCCAAAGGTTTAAATTATGACTTTAATTCAAACTAATGCTTTATGAACATCAAACAGGACAGAAAATAATGATGTGCACTGTAAAAAATAATTACATAATGGCTAGAAGAAGCCCCATTCCATGTTTCTTCATAAGTTTAGTTAAGTCAGGGGGTCTCACTCGGGCCTGCAACTTTATTTCGAAAGATGGCTCGATGAACAATTGCTCGAGTGAATTATTGACCGACAAACAATTGGTTGAGGAGTCGTTGTTTCGAATAACTTACTTTCACTCAATTTAATTAATATTTTAAATTCCTTACTTTTATTGTTTCATTAAATAAATTACTCCAACATGGATAGACCACCCACATGTTGGTGTGGGTGTTTTTGTCGATAATATTAGGTGTATTTCACGCCTTTAAATTACCGCTAGTTTAAGACCAAAGGCACTGTATAATTTATAGAAAGTATTGTGTTTTATTTTTTATTTCAAGTTCAACTTTAAATTATAACATCCACGGCACTTTTAAAAAAATACTAGCGTTCATGATGCGATTTTTCCGTAAAAAAATCGTCATTCATAACTATGACAGCTTGATTAACAGTTTTAAGGTAAATAGTTAATTCGAGCAATCGTTCATCGAGCATGCGTCCTTCAAAAGTAAGTTATTTGAAACAACGACTCCTCAACCAATAGTTCGTCAGTCAATAATTCATTCGAGCAATCGTTCATCAAGCTTGCGTCTTTCGAAATAAAGTTGCAGACCCGTCTCACTCCACACTTGAGCTTTTATATTAGCCTACTGCTAACGGCTCTCTCAGTTGAGTCAATTCATGACCCTGATGTTATGTGTCGGTTAAGGCAGAGCTACGCGACTAACGCGACATGAAAGAGTAGGTATGAGAGTAGCTTATTAATTGATTGTCTTGGTGCAGATGGACTTCTGTATGTTTAGTACTATAATTATATTCTGTGGTTAAGTTAGTGAAAAAGATTGAAATCAAGTAAGTAAATTACCTAAATGTGGATAGAAGATCAACAAGAGGATGTTCTGGCCCACTTGTGGGGCCGGCCTCCACTATAGCTTCTTCTCTTTCACTCATAGCCATAACTTCAGCTATCTCAGCGCCTCCATACAGCCTCACAGCCTCTTCTAAAGGCATGCTCTTCAGTCTTATAACTTCATTTACTATCGGTATTTCTTGTGCAGCTTTGATATGTGGCTGTTCATCTTCTAACATAGGTGCTGATGGAACCACATCTTCTAAAGGAACTAAGGTATGAATGTCATCATTCTGTATAAACTCATGAGCCTCACTTCCTAATGACACATCAGATAAATACACCTGTTCTGATTCTTGGCCAAATTGTTCTATGTTTCTGGTATCTATCTCAACTGGTTCAGTGTCCAAAGCTGTAGTCATAGGATTTATTGATGTTACTTCCTGCATTGTACAGCTACTTTGTAAGACATTTTTAGTAGTTTCACTGTGTTCCGGTACATGTTCCACATTATCGATGGTTGCAGTTTCTAAAACAATTGTACTAACAGACGGAGTCACACTTTCTGTTGCTAGTACCGAGATCTCTTCTTCAAATGCTATCTCTGGGATATTTGAGATACATGGATTTTCAGATATTGGCACAGTCTTATTAATTTTAGCTTTAGTCTTCTTCTTCTGAAAATAACATTTACGTACCTGTTATTGATTGAACTCCTCAAACAACTTGTTTTGAAATTAATTAGTAATACGCAAAACAGCTGATCAACCAAGACAAAGGCAGTGAAATAAATTAATAAACATAAGCACACCTCTCGACGTTTCTCCTTCAACATAGTGGCCATTATAAGTAGTTCATAAAACTTTTCCCTATTTTAAACTATTTTTTCACTAATTCTTTCACTAGGAGCGTATTTTTTTATTTATTAACACATTTTCCCAGAAAGAAATGAAAAAACGATTGAATGTTGACATAAAAATTGTTTTGACAGCATCAATCAAACAAAACAGAAAAAATCGATCTGTCAAGTGGAAACTACTGTGAAACTAACTAATGATGGGAAAGTTTTATTTCAAATATTAAACGATTGACTATTCAAATAGACTCGTTTTCATAATAATGAATTTAAATCACAATTCATTATTATGAAAAGTTTTTTAACTGTATATTTACTGTCTGAAAAACAGTCTTGTAGAATGTAACCCGTAGGCTAATTATCTAACAAAAAACCTTATAGCGATAGCGACCAGCCCACCGATTATGTATCCCTGTTGCTAACAATTCTCGATTGAAATCGCAGTTGCATTGCTGTTTTAAGTAAGATAGTTGTCACATTGGTTCTTACTAAAGCAGCAATATCACTGCAATTTCTGTCAAAGTTGATTGCAACAAAGTTAGACATTCAGCCTACAGCCCCCTAATTACGTAACTTTGTTGCAATCAACACTGACAGAAATCGCAGTAACATTGCTGCTTTAGTGAGAACCATTGTGACAACTATCTTACTTGAAACAGCAATGCAACTGCGATTTCAATGGATTTCAATCGAGAATTGTTAGCAACAGAGTTACGTAATTCTGGGTCAGTAATAATTACGGCATCGTCGCTGTCAAACCGTTTGACAGAAGAAATCACGAAGCGAATTCTACGAATTACAAAGGTCGCGTGTCGCATCGCGGTTAATGAGTCAGATAAAACGAATGTTGGAGCATTTCCTTGCACAAATACAATCTTTTTTTAGGCCTGGTTTACATTAGTCAAGTAGACGACCGAGTCGAGTAGCGAGTAGAAATACATTGCTTGGTATGTTCGTCGATTTTAAAAGAACGTCAAACACACCACGTAATGAACTTCTACTCTCCTAAAGCACTCTACTAAAGACTAAGATAATGTAAACCAGCCTTTAGTTCTTTGGTTGTTCGCTGGGGAGGTACCTAGCACTATCAGTCAGCCTGCCGATCACTTGTCCGAAATTTACTTCTCCGTATTTCATTTGACCGAAAACGGTTGACCGACGTCTTTTTCGCTATAGGTATTGTTTTGTTTGCCATATTTTTAAAACATCGAAATATTATTTGTAGGGTCCACTGCAATAATGATGAATGTCCTTTGTCTCTTGTTTTAAGATAATATAATTGGGTTTTAAATTTATAAACGATGTAAAAAAAACGCAGACCTTAAGATAATAAAATATTGTTTATTTAAGTTAAAAGTATATGAATCATATATTATTTTATTGGAAAATAATTATTCTTAGGTTTAAGTGACCGAATGGCATTACAGGTTGAGAATGAAATGTTTTTGGACATTCACCCAGGCGCGGTGCGAAGGGGGGGTCACAGGGGACATGACATGAGCCAGGTCTACAGTTTTAACTGTAGATCTACCGGTTTTTCGATATCTTCACAGTTTTTAGTTCAGACATCCAAATCTACAGTTTTTCTATATTATGTTAGCGTCATCTATTTTATTCGCTGCATAGGTACCCATGCCAACTTGGTTTTAGCAAAGTCTACGGTATGGCGTACGTAACAGTCAATAAATCATCTATTACCCCCATAAAAGGCACTTATACAAAATCACAAACTAAAAATTATTTTGAGTTCAATGCTACCAATAACTATTTAAAGAAATTTAATAAAAAATATGTTGGTTAAAAATTAAAAATGAAACTTAAAATCATTAGGAGACTAGTTTAGTAGAAATAATATTAAATTTGTTATAATTTAAAGTTGATTTACTAATACAAGTTTATTTTTCTTACTTTATTATGTTGTTTTGTTGATTACTGCTATTAAATAATACAAAATAAGAAAAGCTGTAGATTTACAGTTTTTTAAGTTGAGTTTTACAGTTTTCTACAACTTTTTGAAAGCTTGTTTACAGTTTTAGTCTAGATTGGAGTTGGCAACACTGATTAGTGACCCCCTACAAAACTTCAGGCTGCGACCGCGTCTGCATTCATCATTATTGCAGTGGACCCTTCATTTGATATAAGTATCATTTTACCGAACTATGTTTCACCTAATTTCAAAATAACTGCTTGTATGGAAAGGGATGTTATGTGGTCGCTTTGAAACAGGACATTCGTTTAATAAAGTATAATTATGTTAAAAGTAACGCATAAAAATCGGCGATTTAATATACATATTTGTCGAAATTTCGATTTTGATGGATTTTAGCAATATAACCTAGAGAATCCTTTGGGTCTATTAAATACATTTTTGTTCCGCGACAAAAAGTAATATGATAATTCACTGAAAAGTTAGTGGATGGGTTAGAAATGAAAATGAAAGTAAGTGGAGCGAGTTTAGAACAGTAGTTCAATCTAGGAGCAGCTCAAAAAATGCCTTCGCGCATTTAATGAAAATCTTTCTCTGCAATTTTGCATTTAATTAAAAAAAATTAAGCAAAACTTACAAAAAGCTAGATCACTACGAACTATGCCAATAGCTATTATGTACAATTCAATAAATCAAAATATTGTTATTGTTATTTTGTTTCTGAGATCAAGACCGCCAAAATTTAAATGACTCGTTAATACCTGTTTAGGAAAGATCAATGATCACGCCACCCTTTGTACATTTCATAATTTATTAAGCATGCCTTTGAGAACGCAACCTTGTTTAGTTGTGTTATCTCGTGCTGGCTCCACGAGATGGCGTTATGGGTCCTTTTAATTTTGAATTGCCGGAGCGGAAAACTGGCAACGTCGCGCGTGCGTCGGTACGCCCCGCGCTCGCAGGTGTTTTAGTCTTATAGCAAGGTTGCATTCCATTCGTTTTACATTCGGTGTGTGCAGGCGTCGCGAGTAGACGATATATTGTTTTGCTCTAGTTTTGTGACGTGAATCGATGTTTGTTATATTTTGTCACCTCAAGTGAATTTTGTACCGAAAATAAGGACCTCTCGTGGACCGTGCTAGTGTCCTTCAGTGACTGAAGAACGAAGAAATTATTACGAAATCTCCACAAAGTATTTCTGGTGCCGTCTGTGTCTTGGGGTAGCTTGGCCAAGTGTAGGTAGGAAGTGTTGTCCTCACAGGGCGGCGCCAGGCACCGCAACGCAGGCGAGAGGACTCATCGTGTGGCGTGACCGCGTGGAGAAAGTGGACTTTCCGTGATCCGTGAGTCAGTTAACTATTAATTATAAGTTAATATAATAATATTGATAAAAAGTTTTGGTTGAGTCGCAAGCCGATCGAATCCCGAGGGCGGAGCCGGCATTGCGGCCCGTTCCATTTCGTTACTTTCCTTTTCGTTATCTTCCGGGATCGGTCCGCTTGCAACAAGCACCCTGGTAGCAGAGTGCAATTAGTTTAAACATTTGGTAGGATTTTGGTAGCAGTTAAGTAGCAGTTCATGGTAAGTCATAAACATTTGTCATTAGTGGAAACAATACCTTCAATTTTAAATGATTATAATTTAATTTTTATTTTTTGAAACGAATAAAGGTACAGTCAGCAGCACGTCAAGTTATACAATATAGTCAAAAATCTCTAATTTATTTTGAAACTAATATCTTCGTATTTAAGTTTAAAATTGATCAAAACTGATTACTCTGTTGTAATAACCCAGCGCGCCGTTGACTGTACTTTACATGCAAAAAACGAGAATGGGCTTAGCGCTGCCGAAAAACAGATTCTTAGGTCACTTAAAATTGCAGTTGGAAATAACCCTAAATCATCACTTATTTCATTACTTATCATTACTTTTGTTGTGTGTACATGTTCAATTATTAAAAATGTAATTCTTAAGTAAATTAAAGAAGAAGGTGAATAATTGAATACTATTATTAAACACGAATCAATAAAAAAATATCAAAATGAAATGTTTAAGTACAACACTAGTCCGAACCATTGGGAGCATTCTGCCAGACAAATCTTTGAGTCATCGATCGCCATAGAGTAAATTTTAACCATGGAAAGTAAAATATTGAACATCTAGTGTTCAGATGCTTTGTGCTGCATAGTTAAATGCCAGCATTTTTAGTTTTAGCTCTATCCGCTCTATCCACTTAGGTTCGGTATTCCGAATCGGGATTCCGTTTCGAGATTCCGTTACGTTACGTGATTCCGTCTGTGTGTGGCCGGCCTTAGGAGGTGAAATATCAAAAGTCCCCGCCCGTACAGTACGAGGCATGTAGGTATTTTGAATTTTTTTCGACGTAGTGGGGATAAGTTCGCGCATGTGCTCTTGTGAGCGACCAATAGCGCGCGCCCCTTGTCCCGCCGCCCGCGCCCCTCACCGCTACACATGCCCAAAATACGCGTTTTGCGCAATCCCCACCCGATTTCAAGATTATATGCCTCTGTAGGAAATGTAGGTAGGGTAGTATGGAGAGAAGGGTAGCCACTAGTAGGAAGGCCAAAGTGGAAGATCTTCCTCCGGGCTGGGTGGTATTTGCCCGGGGACCGCGGTCCAACCGATGATGGTTGGAAATTGTATATATAGTTTGGCGGCTGAGAAAACTCCGATAGCGAGATGTAGGTTTCTCCATATATTCTTCATACTACGAGGTGTTATTCCGTACTAATCTTTGTGTTCATTCGACACAAGCGCCATCTAGTAACATGGTGGTTGAATCTTGTTGTAACCGTGTTGCTATGTGCGGCGGTACGGTAGATGCCGCTACATCACTCCCCCCTGAGACCGGAGGTCGATAGTCCAAGGGTAGTCCAAGCTCAGCTGTCAGTGCGTCAGTGCTTTGCAACCCAAGTAACAAAAGTTTCTATAACCAAGGGGTTTTATCACCAAACAGTGATATAGTAGGCCTTTAGTGGTAACCGTTGTGACTGCTTGTGCTATAAAGGTTTTCCACAGAGCGTTTTGGCTCTATAATATTAAAGAGCATTTAAGTTCTATGGTGCAGCTCTTAGAACACTTACAGGACATACAAAAGAATCTTTAAAGTGTTGCACTGTAATAGATATGGACAAAGTGATTATAGTACTATTTAGTACTATAGACGACTTTACTGTCACTTTTATGTATCTATTTTGCACTAATATTGCGTCAAAATAACTTTTACAGTACTAGTATTGTAGCAGTATCGAAAACACTATTACAGAATCAATCTGCACTATAAAAGTACCTTGCACAACCATTATGTCACGGTTTAGCTTCTTAAATGCTCCCTCAACATCGCTATGGGGCTAGTTCTGTAAAAGTCATGAAAACTCTTCTATAGTACTAAATAGTATCATAGCGACTTCTGGTGCAGTTGCTAAATAACTTAAACTTTTTGTGTTACTGCTACCTGACTAAAGCGTGAGATAAAAGCACTAAAATGAATAATTAATGGACTAATCGGTTTTCGATAAAAAATATGGCCGCTGTTTATGCCATGATAGCACATAAGTAGCACGGCTGGAGCCAATGTGTACTATAGCAGCCATAGTCGGGACGAGTCCTTATTTTATTAATTTAAATTTAATTAAATCACGAAAATTATGAAGGCGCATTGTCAAATTTGAAATCAGCATAGTGATTTTATCGATACAATTATTTTCGCAAGTGCAAGTTACGGTGGAGTTACGGTCAATGGTCGATCAAAGGTGATGTTTTGTAGAATGTCCATTGTATTACAAATTGTAATAGCGAATAACATTTTGTTTTCTTGGGGAACACTTGAGCACAGCACGAACAAAATGACGAACAATAGTGTGATAAAAAGATCAAAATAGCACTATAAACATGTTTTGGTTTTCAAGTATAGAGCTGATTTATTACCGTGAGAGGCATTATGTAATGTTTATAGAATTAATCAGTGATAAAACTAGGGCCTATTTGGGGTTCTGTAAAGGTTTACAATACCTTTATAGTGCTTATCATGAAACTAATTAGCACGTCCTAAAGCGTTCTCAGGACTTTTTTAGTACCAAATTTTGTTACTTGGGAAGTGCCCGAGTAGAGTGCTGCAGGAGATGCCCCAGTCTGCGGTGAGTCGAGACAGTCTACGGTGAGTCGATCCGTGTCCACGGTGAGTCGGGACCTATCCACGGTGAGTCGGGACAGTGGAAGGTGACAGTAGGTCCGAGCTGCTGGTGAGGTGCGCAGAGCTGCCACGCCGGAGTGAAGGCCCAGTGATGCTCCAGTCGTGGGCTGCGAAGACCAGGTCGGGATGATGCCGTCGAGAGTTGCCGAAGGTCCAGGAAGCGTCGTCCATGATGCTGCGATGGAACCTTGAAGGCTGGTTGCTGGCTGCTGTGCGTCTGGTTGCGGTGTGACTGCTGCGGATGCTGGATTTAGTATGAGGAGTGATGGCTGCGCTGCGTTGCTGGTGCTTGATGTGCTCCGTCGGGGGTCACCAATGTATGAAATGTAGGTATGGTAGGTAGTATGGAGAAAGGTAGCCACTAGTAGGAAGGCCAAAGTGGAAGATCTTCCTCCGGGCTGGGTGGTATTTGCCCGGGGACCGCGGTCCTACCTACCTATATTCTTCATACTACGAGGTGTTATTCCGTACTAATCTTTGTGTTCATTCGACACAAGCGCCATCTAGTAACATGGTGGTTGAATCTTGTTGTAACCGTGTTGCTATGTGCGGCGGTACGGTAGATGCCGCTACACCTCGTACCTACTGTAGTTCCTATGCCGGGGAAAGGGGAGGTTTGAAGGTCCCATTTTTCGGTTTTATAACATACTAGCGGCCCGCCCCAGCTTCGCACGGGTGCAATGTAGTTACTAAATGTAAAACTGTGCTAATGTGGTGTCAGTGTAAAGTTATTAGATTATACTACAGGATACATATACCTAGGAGGACGACATATACCTATACCACGTACATACGCAAGGGGTGTTATAATATAATTGACGTGTGTGTCTGTCTGTCTGAGGCAACCAACCTAGCTCCCAAACTTATGGATCGATTTTAATGAGGTTTTTATGAGCTTAAGAGAAGCGTATAGACGGCGGGAAGCGACTTTGTTTTATACTATGTATAGCTTTTGCCCGTGGCTCCGCCCGCGTGGCAGTCGGTAATTGTTGTAAGTCTTCCCTTGGAAACCAATGATCGGGATGAAAAGAAGCCTGTGTTAAGTATTCCAGACTTAATCTATATCTATGCCAAATTTCTCCTAAATCCGTTCACCCGTTCAGACGTGATTGAGTATGATATGATTGAGTAGGTACCTAACAGAACAACATCCAAACATCAAAACTTTCACATTTATACAATTTTGTGATTATATAGGTAATAGCTGCACCCCGCGGTTTTACACGCGCAGTCTGTCGATTCTGTAACCAAACTCGCATCTCACTTCACTTCGCGTGAATTTGTTATTAGACATTTGTTTACTAAATGAGCTATTTTACTGATTGCAAAAAATTTAGGTAGCCTGCGTAGCTATCTAAAATCTTTTGTGATAAAAAAAAAATTCTTATCATTATCTTATTTATGATTCAAGATTCCCGTGCAGTGAAGTGAGATTCGAAGTGGGGTTCGAGTTTGGTTACAGAATCGACGCCCTGTTAACGATTCTGTATTAGTTAGGTAGGTACTTAATAAAATTTATTAGCGGTAATTTAACAAAATAAGTATAATAATATTATGTTACATTTAATACTTACCTTATAGTTAAAAATTCTAATATCTTTGCATAATAGTTATCTTCTTTATAAATAAAAATCGATGTATGTGTATTTGTTTCCTTTGCACTCCTAAACCGTTCATACACATCCGATTATGATGAAACTTTGGTGAATGTTTGGTGAATTGTTCTGCTTACTACTGAAAAGGTTTCTGGCAAAAAAAAAACGTGACAGTGCAACGCATGCCGGGCAAAGATGTAAAGAGACTATATACTATAGATAGCTCTTTAGTTCTCTATTGTATATCTATGGTAGTAACCATGGTAAATTGCTTGTTGATAGATTTTTCTACTTTGACAACTGGTGATCTTTTCGCATATTCAAATACTTCTTAAACACTTGTTAATATTTAGTTTAACTACAAATAAACAACAATTCACTAAGTCAAATCTGTTTATTATTTGCCACATAGTGATTCTTCAACTGTAAAAAGTTAATATGGTAGCAGAGCGTATACAAACAAAAATCAAGCGAATCAAGTGAAACGTTCTTTGTGCTATTACAAACATGCCGAGGACATACCACACAGATCCACTTGAAAAAGATAACTACGACACATGGGCAATCCAAGCAGAAGCAATATTAGTGAAAAACAATTTATGGAAGTATGTCACTATTCCTCTAGCCCCAAACGCGAGTGCCGAAGCCGTTGAGGGTGACAGACAGGCGAAATCAGAGCTAATCCTTATAATCGCCCCCTCACAGCTAAAGGAAATTAAAAAGTGCACTTCTGCAAAGGCTCTTTGGGATAAACTTAAAGAAATTTATGCAAGCAAAGGTCCCGCACGTAAAGCATCCCTTCTTAAGCAACTATTTCTTACAAAACTAGAAGGAAACGATGTGCGTGCACACTTAAACAAGTTGATGGACACAGTTGACAAACTGGCGGATATGGATGTAAACATAAACGAGGATCTGTTGACGATAATGATGTTATATAGCCTATCCTCAGAATACGAAAATTTTCGTGTTGCCATAGAGTCACGCGACATCCTGCCGAAACCAGAAGAACTTAAAATTAAAATTATAGAAGAGAGTGAAGCTCGACATCACAATGATGAACAGTACGATCCTGGTCAGCAAACCCAAGAAGAAAACGCACTCTATACTTTTTGTAAGGTCTGCAAGAAAACTGGAAGAAATATATTTCAGAAAAAGACACACAAAATATGCTCAAACTGCTGGAAGAAAAACAAAGAGAGGAAGTCCAACAAATCTCTCACTCCAACAACTAACTATGCTGAAGAGTGTCTTCTTACCTTGAACAGGAATAATCAAAACGATTGGGTACTTGATAGCGGTTGCACATCTCATATGACACATCAACGTGAATACTTCAAAGACATGAAGTCAGTGTCAAGAAAACTCAACTTTGCATCAGAAGATCATTCTGCTGATATCAAAGGAGAAGGCAGAGTTACTTTGAATTTGAAAAACAAACTACAAAGAATACATCTAGAAGACTCACTATTTGTACCCGCACTCTCTGTTAACCTACTCTCAGTGTCTAGTATGACCAATCACGGTGCCACAGTGAAGTTTGATAAAGACAAAGCAGTCATACGCAATAAAACAGGAAAATTGCTGATGACAGCAGAAAAATCAAATGGCCTCTACTACGTTAGATCGCCAAACATTGAAAGAAGCTTTACAGCAACGTCTGCAACAAGTTCTACAAACACAATACAAGACTGGCACAGGAAGCTTGGACATATGAACGACAAAGACCTCCACACAGCTCTCAACAATGAGACGTTAATTGGATTAAACTTTAATAAAAATGAGACTTTGTCAGATTGCGAAACCTGCATTCAATCAAAACTAACTCGAGTGCCAAGCCCTCCTAAACGAACTACACCCAGAACTACTGAACGTCTAGAGATTGTACACAGTGACGTATGTGGTCCAATTAGTACACCATCTCAGGGAAAAAACAAATACTTTGTAACTTTTATTGACGATTACAGTAGGTACGGACGGGTCTATTTTTTGAAGAACAAATCAGAAGTCCTTGATAAGTTCAAAGAGTATAAACAAGAAATGGAAAACTTTACAGGCAACAAAATCAAACATTTGCAAACGGACAATGGTACGGAATACATCAACGGGAAATTCCAAGCCTATCTAAGGGAACACGGAATTGCGCGAAGACTGACCGCACCTTATACCCCACACCAAAATGGTATCGCTGAACGGAAGAATCGAACATTATTGGAGAAAGCCAGAGCTATGCTTATTGACGCAAATGCACCGATGCAATTATGGGCAGAAGCAATCTGCACAGCAAACTACCTGTCCAATAGAAGTGTGAACAGTGCTATTGAAAACAAAACACCATTCGAGAAATGGGTGTTAAGAAAGCCCTGTGTTTCTCATCTCCATCCTTTTGGATCCAAAACGTTCATACTGAATAAAGGGCCCAGAGGTCATAAATTTGGCTCCAAAGCTATACCAGGACTGTTTGTTGGATACTCTGATACCAGCAAAGCCTACAGGGTCTTCGTTCCGTCCAAACGCAAAACATTTATTTCCAAAGATGTAAAAGTTGTAAAAGCAAACTATTACTCAAACTCTACTCAACAGATTGACATCAACGTTCAAATCAACAAATTGACATATAATGAAAACAAGATTTGTAATTCAGATTCAGAAAGAAAAAGCATGCAAGTAGACATCGATGACGAAGACAATAATCGCTTTGAAAATGTCATAGACGCAGAATCTACTCAGCATGATGATAATCAACAAGAAGTCGTTAATGGTCAAGCAACTGACAGTGACAATGAAGAGTATCATGAAATATCTGAACACGAAGCTCTTGTCAACGACTATGTAGCTGAAATCGAACAAGAACCTGAACCGAATCATTACAATCTTAGAGACAGATTAGCAATACAACCGCCACAACGGTATGATGACTTCGTACTGGCAGCTGTTGCTGAAGTAGAAAACTTACCTGAAGATCCAATGACTTATAAACAAGCCTTGGACTCACCTAACAAGGAAGAATGGCTCAAAGCCATGCTGAGCGAGATAAACTCACTGAAAGAAAATAGCACCTGGGACTTAGTAGAATTACCTAAAGGACGAAGAGCACTACCATGCAAATGGGTTTACAAACTGAAAACGAATCCAGATGGCTCTATCGACAAATTTAAAGCCAGGGTAGTTGTAAAAGGTTATTCACAACAAGAAGGCGTCGACTACGATAAGACGTTTAGTCCTGTGGCCAGACTCAGCACTATAAGAGCAATCATAGCGATCGCCACAAAAGAAAATTTGAACCTTCGTCAATTTGATGTGTCAACAGCCTTCCTTAATGGCACAGTTGAAGAAGAAATTTATGTTAAACAGCCCGAAGGCTTCCAAGATGGAACAAAGCGGGTATGCAAATTAAATCGCAGCTTATATGGACTGAAGCAAGCACCACGATGCTGGAATGCGTGCATTGCTGAATTTCTGTTAAAAAGCGATTTTAAACAAAGTGAAGCCGATCCTTGTCTATACATTAGAGTTAAAGGACAGTCCAAAGTTTTAATCGGTCTTTATGTTGATGACGGACTTGTGGCGTCTAACACAGTCGCTGCTGGAGATGACTTCATCAATGAAATTAAAACTCGTTTCAAGATAACGACTAAACCTGCCTCTTACTTCCTAGGCATGGAAATTAAAGCAGAAAAAGGAAGAATAACACTATGCCAACAAGCCTATACACGAAAGGTCCTTGAGAAGTTTGGTATGGTGAACAGCAAGTCAACACCGACTCCAATAACAAAAGAAAGTGTCAACGACACAGAACCTAGTGGATATAGACCAGAATTTCCATATAGACAGGCTGTCGGAGCACTTACCTACTTAGCAGTGGGCACAAGGCCAGATATAGCTTACGCTGTGAGCAAAGCATCCAGATCTCTAGAGGCACCTACAACAACTGATGTCTTGCTAGTGAAACGGATCTTTCGCTACCTGAAAGGAACTACTGATAAAGGCTTAGTATATAGACACACTGCAGACACCCCAAATAATTTAGTGTGCTATTCTGACGCTGATCTTGCAGGAGATCAAACAACAGGGAGATCCACAACTGGAATGGTGTGTCTACTCTCAGGAGCAGCTATTAGCTGGAAAAGTCAACGACAAACTGTCGTGTCTCTCTCATCAACTGAAGCGGAAATTATCGCAGCCAGTGAGACAGCACAAGAAATTTTGTGGCTGAACAGCCTATTGAAAGACTTGGCCAACTTGGAAAAACCGGTGCTTTATCTAGATAATGAATCGGCTGTGAAACTTTCTCACAATACTAAATATGAGTACCATAAGAGGACCAAACACATTAAGTTGAAGCACTTGTTTGTACGTGAATGTGTTACTAACAAAGAATTTGAAGTCAAACAAGTACCTTCTGCGAGACAGCTGGCTGACATGTGTACCAAGCCACTCTTTGGCCCAAAATTAGAAGAACTAAGTGGAAAGATTGGCTTAAAGAGAATTTAAAAATTCTTAAAAGTTCGGAGGGTGTAAAGAGACTATATACTATAGATAGCTCTTTAGTTCTCTATTGTATATCTATGGTAGTAACCATGGTAAATTGCTTGTTGATAGATTTTTCTACTTTGACAACTGGTGATCTTTTCGCATATTCAAATACTTCTTAAACACTTGTTAATATTTAGTTTAACTACAAATAAACAACAATTCACTAAGTCAAATCTGTTTATTATTGCCACATAGTGATTCTTCAACTGTAAAAAGTTAATAAAAGATTTATGCCGGGTGCAACTAATGTTGTGCATTATTATCAGGCTCTCCATCGAAACACTTCTCTAAATACCACATTCCTTGTCACGTTATCTGATATTTGCCAGAGGTTGCCGTTTTATTTGACTAATATTTTGTAAAGTAGATAAAATCTTATACAACATTATAAGAATCAAAGCTTGTTTTGAAAATCGGGAAAATTAGAGATTAAACGTCAGCCCGTGCAGTGACAACTGACATTTATTTTTCTTAATCATTCAAATGCACTAAGAAGTTTTGATTCCGATATCGAAGTCAACCACCCTAAAAATAGCTTTCTACCCCTTTTCAACCCTGTTAAGGGATACATTTCAAAAAAATACGAAACACGTATTCAATCAATTTTGTAAAAGAATGTCTATGCCAAATTTCAAGTCAATCGGGCCAAGGAATCGCGTTCTCCCATACAAACTTTGCCACCCTGTTTCACCCACTTAGGGATTGAATTTCGCAAAATCCCGTCTTAGTGAGCACCTACACCCTAAAAGGGACCCCCATGCAAAATTTGAGACTCCCACTTGTAGTTTCTGAGATTTCGTGATGAGTCAGTGAGTGATTTACGCTTTTATATATATAGATATAATCAGAAACTATGCGTTCTAGCGACATGAGACTTTATACAAAATGAAAACTAATTAAAGCTTCAAGTTTTATTCAGCCAAGTTTTTCGATATTTTGTATAGTTTTCGAGATATCTGCTCGTGAATGTCTATCAACATGCTTAAGGTGAAGCTGGTGAAGCTTGAGGACAATGGGATCAGGCAGGACCTTTCAAGAAGAAAGTGATGCGGACATTCTGATTGTGGATATGGCTGTGGAAATGTCGGACACGACAGCTGTCGGCATTGTGGGTAAAGAGATGTCGACCTCATCCTCTTGATGGCTAAAGCTGATGCGCATAAGGAAATTATTTTCATCAGGCCTGGACGTGGGAAGACAAGTGATTTCTTATTCTCGGCCCAAGACCTTCAACAACAAGGTTTCAAGGAAGTGCTGTTTTTGCACGCCTTTGTAGATGGGACAACATCTTCCGTATTTCGTAAAAGCAAGATCGCATTTGCGATGTTTTATCTGAAGTCGTAAGCCTGATCTACCAGTGACCATCAGCCATTTTAATGTTCCCACTGCTGGGGCACAGGCCTTCCTTATGGGTGGATAAGGAGGATGGGCCATAACCCGGTAACCGATCACATGTCCGAAATTTACTTGTCCTAATTTCATTTGACCGAAAACTTTTGACCGACGTCTTTGTTGATATATGTTTTGTTTGCCATATTTTTAAATCATCGAAATATCATTTGGCATATGTCTCATTTTACCGAACTACGTTTCACCGATTTTCAAAATAACTTTTTACTATTGGCCGAAGTCTCTTTTAGCTTTTTTTCATTTGCCAGATAACTTATTTGCCATACTTTCACTTCACCAGTGGCCCTACCATGAGTTGATGCGAACTGTTTACGTTACCGTAAACTATCGGATATACTGCTCACAGTCAATGCATATGAAAGAGATAAAACGATAGTTTACGGTAACGTAAACAGTTTGCATCAACTCATGGTAGGGCCACAGAACAACATTTTACCGAATATCATTTGGCCGCAAGTTTATTTGAATAAAGATATTTGTTATTTTTACTTTACCTTTGACTTTGACATTGTGGGTTAGGTTAGGTCAGTTTTTTGACCACTCGTAGCAGAACGAGTAAAGCGGGTGGAGCTTAATAATGCTTGCATGCATGTTCCGTGCTTGCTTGTTTGCTTGCTCGCTTTGATGCATGCTTGCACGCATGCTTGCTTGTTTTGTGCATGTTGGGTGCTTGCTTGCAAAATGCTTGCCGGGGGGTGCAGGGGGCTGGCCCCCCTGCTCGGGGGGGTCGGGGGGCTGGCCCCCCTGCTCGGGGGGGTCGGGGGCCTGAGGCCCCCCGCTATAAAGAAAAACTTTTAATACACCTACCAGTAGGTTAGGTTAGGTTAGTGTTTTGACCACTCGCCGCGGAGCGAGCGAAGCGAGCGGAGCTCCAAAATGCTTGCATGCATGCTGCATGTCTGCTTGCATGCTGCATGCCTGCTTGCATGCTGCATGCCTGCTTGCATGCTTGCTTGCATGTTGCATGCCTGCTTGCTTGTTGCATGCGTATAAAATTTGGGAAAATATTAGTTAACCTAGAATCGAGTGTTGGTAGCTATTGTGCATGCATATTTATTGAGTAAAAGTAAAATAATTTTTGTATCCGATTCCAGTTTAAAACGATTTTGGAAATCAACTAATAAATTAGAATATTAAATATTATACTAAAAAAAATACGACTCGCTACGAAGATTAGGAATCGGAAATAGTGTGCTACTAGTTTTTAAGGCGTTTGGTGAACTGAAATTATGGCAAATAAATCAGTGGAATAATGAATGTTCGGGCATATAATACTTCGACGAATCGTTTTTTCGACCGAGCATTACCTCGGTAAAAAGTTTTTCGGCCAAATGAGACGACGGAGTAACGAAAAAAATCGAATTAATATTAGGGCAACTGATACAGTGGGAAACGTGATTTCGACGAAGTAAAAAAATGCGAAACGAAAATAGTCGAAAAGTTGTCGGTAAAATGAAATTCGACCAACACAAAATTCGATCTTAAGATAGGTAACCCCATAACCCACCACGCGGGCCCAATGCGGATTGGTGAGTGTTAACGAATGCAAATGCACCCGAGACTAACTTAAGGTGCCTTCCGAAGTGAGATAAAAAACTTTTGGTCACCCATCCCATCCCAGTGGATCCCAGTGGGTGGGATGATCCCACCCACCCATGACCGATCCTTGCGATTGTCAAGCAAGCGGTCTCCATACAAATGGCGATAACGTTTCCCACCCTCTAAACCTTAACCTACAGGCTACAGCAATGAAATTTTGGTATGTTTTTGAAATGCCTAAAAACTAAGGCTGTATGTAAGTTTTGATTTTTTTAAATATTCATTGTAGATTTGAAAATATTGGCACTTTTTTGTTCTGTATGAAATCACTAAAATGCAAATATTTCAAAATCTATTATAGATATTTAAAAAATCAAAACGTACAGCCCGTTATTAGAAACATAAAAATACCAAAAATTCATTACTGTAATTTAGATGGTGGGAAACGTTATCGCCGTTTTGATACATTTGCTATCTACTTCTACGAATGACTACGAGCGAGGGCATCTAGTGATATCTACCTTCTAAAAATACTAAACCGTGGGCCCTAAAAACTCAACGAAAAACATTAAGTATTAAAATTAAAATATTTTTCTATTAATAACTTATTAAATAAAAACCTCTGAGGGCGCCACTTTCGGTCATACAGCCGCCTTAACCTTCGCAATCTCCCTAGATCCACTAAAATCTATTGTAAAGATCCATTGATGGATCTTTTTGCACTTTTATGTCCACTTTAATCCTTGATTCAGGATTTTTTTGCTAAGTGGATTTTTTAGAACTAACGTGTGTCTAAAAACCCATTAAAGAATGGGTGACACATGAAATTTTTATAAAATACAGGATTTTTGCCAAATGGATTTTTTAGAACTAGCGTGTTTCAGAAAATCCATTAAAGAAACCGTTTCCGGTTCAAACCACTGCACGAAATAGTAAGATTGAGATTTAAAAGCATTTTTTTTAATTTCGAATAGAAATTGGGGAAGGCAACTGTCAAAATGGCGCTGCGTGTGCGTACGCTTGTTCCACGAGAGCTATGAAAACAAAGGACTTTTACTTAAAAATATCGTATTTTTAGCTTTAAAATGATTAAATTCTGTGTAATATTAAAAATGTTGGCACTTACAAATTTCCGAAAAATCTGGATATAGAAAAAATTGATAAATTCTGTAAGAATGAAAACGTATTAATTTGGCTTTCAATTCCGGCATTTGCATTGTAGAATAGTCTTTTATATCCATTTTGGGTCAATGGGTCTTTTTCGGTAATAAAATACCACAAAATAAATACCTATTTTCGCATACATTTTGTTCTACTGTCTTAGGAACAAGCGTACGCAGCGACATCTACAATTAGCTTTGCGTTGCCAACCCCATTATTTTAAAAAGTACCAGGGTCACATAAATCTAGAGGAAGTTAAGTTTAACTTTTAAAAATATTTTCAAATATTTTTTTTTCCAAGAAGTTCATAAATGTCATCCGTTATTAATGGATTTTTAGAAACACGTTACTTCTAAAAAACCCACTTAACAAAAACTCTGTATTTGATAAAATAACATTATATGTGTCATCCATTCTTCAATGGATTTTCAGTTAGTTCTAAAAACACTAGTGAGGTGAGTTCTAAGAACACTAGAGGGCGCTAGTGAGCCAAGAGTAATATCTGATCCGCATATAATATTCTTTTAAAATTAAAACAAAGTATTTAAAGTGAAGAAAAGTGTATTTACATATACGAAATTTATCAAGAAAGTGCTACAAATGTTATTATCCTAAACTATCAAGTATACGGCAGTGTGAGTGCTTTTTTATTACAATAGCTGCCCACCAAGCAATAATCACAATTAAAATACAAAACAATCGTGTTGGTGACAAATTATCGTCATAACAACTAAAAGCGTAAAAAGACCTAAGTGTGTGTACCATCAATAAATATATATTGGCACTGCAGTTCATGTAATTATAGTAAATAGTGTGCATAATTACCGTTTGTCAATTCAAAACACAAACGTACAGCTGACTCATTAGTACTTATCAGCTGGCTGACCTATATTCAATCCTTCTCACTCAAACCTTCTTACGCCATCTATTAAAAGTTCTGAGTACTAACGACGACACAGATCAGCATTGCTTTTCTAAGAAAAGAAAAAGCAAGTGTCAAAAAGAAATCTATTGTCGCTTATTTCGTTGATTGCCAAGATGGAGTCACAATGCTACAATTGCAACAAAAAAATCTTAAAACGAGATTGTATATCATGTACAGCGTGTAAAAAAAAATACCATAGTGATTGCGCAAATGTTTCGGATAAGAGATTCTGCTTAATGACCAAAGATAATAAAAAAAATTGGAAATGCGATCAATGCCTAGATCAAATTAAAGAAAAAAATGTAATCGAGAAAATAAATATCCCTACGTCAAATTCTTTCGAATCTCTGTCAGATGACGAGTTTGCAGATATTACGTCAATTTCGCAAAGTAGTCGACTAAACAACAGCTGTCCAGACCTAAGAAAAATAAACATTGAAGAAAGATTAGAATTATTAAAAAAACAAAACGAGGAACTTAGAGAAAAATTATTAATAGCAGAAACTGAAATCGAAAATATCCTTACAGAAAATATGAACCTGAAAAAAAAGTTATCAAAACATGAGACAAAAAATAAATATTTAACAGAAATTTGTAACTCAAGCCAGAAAAAAAATATCACGCAAAGAAGAACTAGAAAAAATCTAAACAGGACAGTTTTAGATTTCGTACAAAGCGAAAACGAAACCAATGGACAACAAGACATATGTACAACGCCATCTGGAACAAAGAATATGAACTACGTCAACACTCCGGTTAGCGCTATCTCACCGTGTCAAAACACGCCGCTGGCGCCGCCGTGTCAAGTGTCGAACAACCCACTTAACCAACCAATTAACCAATCACTAGAGGTCATCGGTGATGACAGCTATGACAGTGACAAAAATTGTAAACACAATATTTACATAATAGGCGATCAACAGGTGCGAGGTATAGCTGAAGAATTAAGAAAAACGCGGTCCGGAAAGTGGAATGACAATTATAATGTAACTAGTATAGTCAAACCCTTTGCATCCAGCTCTCAAGTGCTAAGTAGCTGTGAACACCTATTTAACTGTATGACTAAGGAAGATGTTTTGATATTGTCTGTAGGTTCTAACGATAGGAATCCTTATACAGTAATGGCAAATATATGTAATAACCTGTGTAAGCTTAAGGAGGGAAAAATATTACTGTTAAGTGTTAAAAATAACTATTATTTAAATGTTACCAAATTGAATTCACAAATCAACTTACTTATAAAAAATTACAATAACTGCACTTTTATTGACATAGAACAATTACTGACTAACTACCAAAACATGACATCTTTGAAAAAGAAAATTACCCTAAAATTAAATGTTGAAATTGATTATTTAAAATATGTAAATGACTATATAAAAAACGGTTTAAAATTAAGACTGACATTACAGACTATTAAATGTGGGAAAGATAATTTATCCAGCAATATGACTAATACAACTGACTATAAGAAAGGCACAATACCATACTATTTCTCTAGGATTACATTATCAAAAAATAGTACAACACCAGACAAAAAAGGCAATGATTGTTTTCGTCCCTAAAAAAGATAATAACTTTGTTATATTACACCAAAACATTCAAGGTTTGCTTTCCAAAAAGGAACTTGTCGAGGTAACACTATCTGAACTTGAAACGTATCCCGATGTACTATGCTTTACTGAAACTTTTATAAAGAATGGTGAAGAAAAAAGCATTTCTTTACAAAAATATGAACTTGATGCACACTATGGAAGAAACAAAAAAAGAGGTGGCAGCTGTATATTAATTAAAAAGGGAATAGCTTATAAAAAAATAAACATCTTTGACGACCTTGTAACAAACTTTCACTTTGAATGCTGCTCTATTTTGATTCCATTGTGTAATATTATAGTTATTAGTGTATACCGCAGCTCAACAGCCACAAATAAAAGACATTTTGAATTATTTTTAGATAAATTAGAACAGTTGTTAAACAAATATTTACACAAACACTATAAACAAAGAATAGTTATTGTAGGGGACATAAATATTAACACATTAGTGAATAATAATGTAACTAGGCACCTCCTTGACATATTAAAAAATTATAATTTGGTCCAACACATAACTCAACCCACAAGAGGCTCATCGTGCATCGACCACATATTTAGCAATGTGAAAGGTGCAACGGGCACCCTCCTCCCGTTGTGGTTGTCAGACCATAATACTGCACAAGTACTCAGCTTCCAAACAAAAAAAAAACCTACCGCAGTAAAACAAATACATACATTTAAGAGATGTTATTCGGAAGAGAACATTTTAAAGTTTAAAAAATACCTAGGAAGCCTTTCGTTCACAGAGGTCTACAATGAAACAAATACAAACGAAGCATTTAATAAGTTTAAAATCCTGAGTCAAGGGTGGGTTTTTGTGGATCACGGATTAAAGTGGACATAAGAGCAAAGATGTATTAAAAAAGTTTAGTACATCTTTGCATTGCATAAGAGTGCAAAAAGATTCATCAATGGATTTTTACAATGGATTTTAGTGGATCTCTGGGGAGCTCGATGGTGCAGTGGTTTAACGCCTACCAGTACCAGTACTTATATCTATTATGTGCCCCTACTAAGGTACTAAGCCCCTACCTACCTGGGGGCATGAGAATTAGTCATGTATGATCATGTATGTAAATAAATCGTACGTCATGTTATTTATTATTTACCGGTAGAATTATTATTATATGTGTTACTGAACTTTAAACCAACATACAATACCTAACCTACTGTATTGCAAAATAACAATAAATAATAAGGCCACGTATCCAAGTAGCGCGGTGCCGGGTTCGAAGTCCGTTTGACTCATACACCTAATACCACGCACTCATAAAAATTGTGCAACAGTTATCTATCGCCTATCGACATATCCGGAAATAACCACAAATAGCGTCTGGTCAACAAAGGACTAATTTTGCGCCTTATTTTAGGGGACAGTTTCCAAAAACTTATTAATTTAACAGGGAAAGTGGCGCCATCTTTTCAGTCTCTGGCACGGCACGGGATATTACAAAGCTCTCTTGCTCGCATCATCTCATCATCATCATCATATCAGCCGCACGACAACCACTGCTGGGTATTCCACGAAAATCGGTCCTGTGCTGCCCGCATCCAGTGGCTTCCCGCGACATTCACCCTCACGTCGGTCCACCTTGTCGGGGGCCTACCCACGGAGCGTCGTCCGGTGCGCGGTCGCCATTCCAGAACCTTTCCGCCCCAACGGCCATCAGTTCTTCTCGCTTCCTGCCCATTGCCACTTCAGCTGCTTGCTCGCATGTCAATTTTTAATGTATTAATGCGTCCCTTTTAATACATTTTTTATTTACTACACCTACAGCACAGTATACAGGGTGTCCCAAAACTTTGCCACACAGAGGGGATAAAATACCTACCTACCTTAAATATTGAAAGAAGACTTCATTTCGATTTTTAAATTAATTGGAACTGAATTAAAAGATTTCTGAAAAATCGCCTGCCTTAACCAGGAATCGAACCCATCAAATATGAGAAAAAACAATATTTTATTTTTTTGATACCGATCGAAAGAGTTACTCGTTAGGCTTATTTTTTCTTATAATATAACACAACAAAAGGAAAACCGTCAAATTAAAAATTTTAATTTTAATTATTACGTAGGTATTGTATGAATTTGTATGGTATCGTATGCGATTTTAAAAAAAAATCTTTGGAAGCAGTTCCAATTATTTAAAAAAAAAAAAATGAAGACCCTTTTAGTAAAATTATCTATATTCAATATTTAAGGTACTTTCCCTCTATGTGGCAAAGTTTTCACACGAATTTCTTGATTTCTGACCCCCTCCCCCGTCCTTGTCACAGCTAGTCACATTTGTGAAACCCCCTCCTCCCTAGTGTGACGTCACATATATTTTACATCTAAAAATAATTATTGAATTAAAAAACAGTTCAGAAATTTGTGTTATTTCAATTTAAATGATTTTGAAATGTGACGTCACAAAATTTAGGACCCCTCCCACGAGGGGGTCGACGAAGTGTGACATTGTGTGACCTTGTCACACTCCCTCCCCCTTAACGCGTGACGTAATTTATGGATGGCCCTAAGTATATATTTTTTCAAAAAACTTATTTACTTATATATTATTATATACTGTGAGACTACAGTGAGAAAGATAGCCATTCAGAAAACTGTCAAATTTTAAGAGCTAGTAAGACGGGGGGTCTTACCCCAGAAAGCCCGCTTTATTTTATCCCAAGGAAATGTATGAATAAAATAAATAATTGGTACAAAAATAAGTGTACTTCTTCCTGTTTGAGTGTACAAACAAATCACAACTTAAACTGAATAACTTTCTTAATACTTACTTTAAAAAACCAAAATAACGTTTCTTAATACCTATTTAAGTTTTAAACGTTCCTAACTTAGTAATTAAACTTATTCAGAATTTAAAAAACCTATGCCTACGATGAATCTTGCAGTTGTGTGTGCTCTTGATACGATATATTTTCGTCTTCATATTGGGATTGATTTTGGGATGTCACTATGAATATCGGCGACTGAACTTTTCGTGTGACCGTCACAGGCGAAGACGAGGACCTTCTTTGGGAGGAGTTCATTTTGGCGCGAAACATTATGTTGTCTATTTCATGCATGGCGATGTCACGTTGGTGTTCATCCAGCTTACGAAGTTTCGTTGCTAAAAGCTGCGCGTATAAATCGCATTCATCCAAATCTCTCCTTTCACTGGCCTTGAAATTCGAGGCAGTTTCGAAGTGCAGTTTTTTCGGGAAATACTTCGTGTCACCGACGCTGTCCTTGTGCTGTCCGATTCGATCTGTGGCGTTTCTCTTTCTGCTGCTGCCACTTTCAGTAATCTAAAACAATTTTTTTAATATACAGCTGGCTTAGTTAAATATTCATATAAAAACCACGAAGGTAATCGCAAAATGCTGTGTGAAATAATATAGTTAAAAATAGATAAGGATAGGTAATCGCAAACTGCTGTGTGAAATAATATCGTTAAAAATAGATAACGATACCTAAAAATACCCTTATAAATAACGTTAAAATAAAGTACCGGTAAATTTACCGTTAAATATAAATATCGGTATTGTAAGAAAAAAGAAAGTAACGTTACTCAGGAATCGTTATTGTTGAAACCAACCAACATGGGTTCAAAAATAACGATTTCTGAGTAACGTTACGAACCTAGCTCTTTCATCTCTTTCTTTTTGAGGTTCTAACATAACTTGAAGTAAGACTTTTTGATAGAACTTAAAACGAAAATTCTATTATATATTTTAAGAAAGTAACTTAGAAAGAAAGAATGAAAATATTTTTATTCCGTAGGTACATGAGAAATACAAATACAATTAACTTACAACTACTCAGTACTAAACAGGTTTAGTTTTACTCTCAGAACTAGCATGTGCCAAAAAGGCTTGCACTCAGCTTGTTTCGCAGCCTTAGAGTAATACGGGCTTCTACCGAAGCCTTTGTTGCTCGAAGGACGCAGCAATGGTCCCCTGTCAGTTTTATTTATTCTTATGCCCTGACTCGGCTGAGAATGGAGAGCGAGGGAGAGCGGCATAAAACCTACGAATTGCATAAAACTATTCAGATTTAGGCGCTGTACTACTTTCAAGGTAAAAAAAATATAAGACCAGAAGGTAGGTATGCTTTAAATCTGGTTTTGTAAGTACCTATAATGTACCCCTTTTTAGGGTTCCGTACCAAAATGGTAAAGAAGGAACCCTTATGGTGTGACTCAGTCTGTCTGTCACAGCTGGATATCTCGAGAACTACTAATGGTATCAACATGAAATTTGGAATGGTTTAAAATGACATTTGCCCAAATATTTTGCAAATAAGAAATAAATAAAAAAACTATATATTTTTACAACAGGGACTGAATAGGGGGTCTTAAAAATTTGAAGTGGGGCTACTAGGACATGTGGGGGTATCATATGAAAGAACGCCATTTGCACGTTTTTAATCATCTTTTTTTAGGCCGCATAGTTTTCGACTTTAGGTTTCGACCCCCCCTTATCTCTGAAGTTTGCAGAGAGAAAAATCTGAAATAATTCTATGTGATAGCAGTTTATATAAAGATTACAGGAAAAATAAAACGGTGTCTCAAAATAGCATACTTTTTTTTTGAAATCATCTAATTTCTAAAAAAGTTAACATTAGCTGTTCCACTATCGGTCAAGAGATGGCGCTGACTTAAAACTGCAATACTAATTTTATTATTCTACTCTGCAGTGTGGTTTAATGGTGCAAATATGGTGGTACGGAACGAACCCTCGGTGCGCGAGTCTGACTCGCTCTTGACCGGTTTTATTTTCTTTGTTCTGTTTTTCTACCCACCCCGACACGGAGTTCATGATTGGTGGTGATATAAGTATTATTCCAACATTATTAACAGGTTTCCTGTCCAATGATGATTCATTTTTTGAATCAATGATTCACTTTTGAATGTCAAAGAAGCTACCTACGTCATTGGTTCGCAAGCCTTAAGTGGGAGATCTTGTACGACTGCTTGGTACCTACTATGATGTGCCCGACATGCACAATGTGCTTATGCTATTTGTTTGGACTGAACCTATGTGCCCGCTACTGCTATATGATATTGTACTTCAGGTTCCCTGCCCCAACCTTGGACAATACTTACTGTCCTAACTCAATTAATACTACCTCATCATCATCGTATCAGCCGCACGACTCCCACTGCTGGGTATAGGCCTCCCCCAAGGATCTCGACGATCGGTCCTGCGCTGCCCGCATCCAGTGGCTTCCCGCGACCTTCACCAGATCGTCGGTCCACCTTTTTTTTCTTTTTGTAGGAGGAAACGCGGTTTTATCGCCTTCCGACCCACCCCATCAAAATCGTTACCCGATCCGACAGGAGGGGGCCGGCGAGTTCTGAGCTCTCCATGCGTGTCACTTCGATGAGCAGAGTCGCTCAAGTCGAAGTGACACCCAATGGCATATCAGTTAAAAACCTAATGCCCCGCTGTAACACCCAAGGCTTTCGGGATCGGTGTGTCAAGCACCGTGCACCTTGTTGGGGGCTTACCCACGGGGCGACGTCCGGTGCGCGGTCGCCATTCCAGAACCTTTTCACCCCAACGGCCAGCAGTTCTTCTCGCTATGGATCCAGCCCACTACTGCCGTGCGACTTTCACCAGAAAGTAGCGGGAAGCCGCTGGATGCGGACAGCGCAGGACCGATCGTTGTGGAGATCCTTAGGGGAGACCTATACCCAGCAGTGGGTGTCGTGCGGCTGATATGATGATGATGAGGTAGTATTAATTGAGTTTGGACAGTAAGTATTGTCCAAGGATTCTTGCTTCGTCTACTTATTCAACTAAGCTTTCTCCAACTTTCACTGGTGGATCCAAATATTTCTTGAATTTGTCTTTTAGTGTAGTGTGTGCTCGTGCCTCAAGTTCCGAGTTGAATTTTCAGGGTTTATTTATATCCTTTAGGGTTTATGTTATTATTTACCATTCAAAATATAAGTATTGTACATTTGTACCTAATTAACGTCTTGTTGAACAATTATATCACGTCAGCTTTGAGACACAACTGTTACAGCAGCTTTTCCTTTGATTATATTTTTGGTAGGTAACTAAATAATTTGTTACATTTACACATCGTCAAGGTGAGGTTATAAAATTTTAACATTCAGCAATGTAAGGGAACGTCCGTAAATTATTACATAAATGGTGCAATCTCCAAGAACAATTTCATTGCTGACGATGAAGTACCTACACCTTTCTTTACCTTACCCTTGGCTTTTCTTCCATAGGAAACATTTCATTCAAACGCTTGATTTGTTCATATTCATTTTTGTGTAACTTCAAGTGTTTTAAAAGATTTGCGCCATGTTGGGTCTGAAAAAAAATATTTTTTTATTAAGGAAAAGAGCTAGATTGTTTTTCATCTTATTAATACAAGTTTTTTTTTGTTTTCTACACCTTTACAGGGAGTAAGCTACTTATAATCTTACTAGCGACCCGCCCTCGTTTTGCTTCGATTCATTCCTTTTTTGCCGATTGCAACTTTCTAACAACTCCCAAAAAGAAAACAAATAGGTACTTTCCAGTCGTCACCTCCATTCGCTCCTAAAGTAGGTACAGTACGAGGCAAATATCTTGAAATCGGGTGGGGATTGCGCGGAACGCCTATTTTGGGCATGCGTAGCGGTGAGGGGCGCGGGCGGCGGGAGAGGGGCGCGCACTATTGGTCGCTCACAAGAGCACATGCGCGAACTTGTCCCCACTCCGTCGAAAAAATTTTAAGATATGTGCCTCGTACTGTACCTACCTACCTACATATAGAAACTGAAACAGTGGGCGACAGCGGGGGTTGCGGCGCGGCGCGGGGGTGATCATCACATCAAGCGAGTCCCGTCATCGGTGTGAGAAACGCGCTTGAATTTATTTTCGTTCACCCGTGTTAATTTTTGCGACAACTCCTAAGATATTCATTTAAATTATAATGGTTTGAGAGATTATAATAATGTGCATAAAATGATAAAGGTAACTAACGTATTTAATAAGGATTAATGCTGTATCCATCTAAATAGTTTTAAATTACCGCAATATATGCACAGAACAAAATTTACTCCTAGCGGAGGATATATGCCATCGCGACATAGACTTATTATATTTCGCGAACTTTTTTTGTAGAAATCCTTTGAGATCTATAAAAGAGTAATATCCAAACATTGCTAAGAAACCATTGATATTTGATTGATATGATAAATGTCAAAGGGATCAAGGCAGCGTTTTCGATGAAAGCTCCCAGGGGGCTGACTTTTTCTGACACTTCCAATAATTACCGTTATATTTCTTATCGTTATATTTCAACCAATTTACACAAAACCAATAGGTACTACCAATACTTTTGTCAAATTTTATAGGTACATACCTAAACCTTTCTCATTAATCACTCTATCTATTGGTGAAAACTGCATGAAAATACGTTTATTAAGTACCTACGTGTAATTTTTGAGTTTATTGCGAACAGACAGACAGACGCCGCGGAGGACTTTTTTATAATAGTGATTTCTTTTTAATTAAACAATTCTTACTTACCTTTAAACTCTTATTGCATACAAGGCATTCTGCACAGCCGTCTTCAAGTAAATTAAATGATCTATAGACATTGTTACTTTTTTTACGACCCATTTTTAATGAAAAAAATACTTATTACGCTTTTATTAGGTACCTAATAGGTAAAAAAAACCAGAAAACACAAATAAAACAGTGCCACTTTGTCACGAACGCTTTCAGATTCAGACTGCCTAACAAAATATGATATGCTCAACCACGGCAGGCACGCCCGCCCCGCGGAGTCGAGCGAGTCGAGGCGCGGCGGGCGGGGCCATTGGCCAAACGTCGAGCTGGCAACGTCGCGTACCGGTTGTCCCACGGGGAAGATACCGTTAAGATAATAACGTTATCTATTACGTTATTTTTAGACTTAACTAAAGTAGCGGTATTTATTGGAATAACGGTAAGTTTAGTAATAATGGTAATAGTACGGTACGGAATTATCATTGACGGTACGGTATCCCTTTAATAAGAAAAGGTACAGACAGACTCGTGTCAATCCATAAAAGGTATACCTACCTATTAACTTTTATGTGTCAAACATACATAGCTGCCAGTGGGGTGCGTTCGTAAAGCTCGCTCGACGACGCTCGATGACATGTCCGCGTTCTAAAACCACCGGGGCGGGCTGATTATCTAATTAGAAACCACCTAGCGACCAGTCTCATTTGACAGATGAATGTGATACATTGCTACTTCTTTTTGGGGTAAAAAAACAAACCAAAGAAAAGTAGCAATGTATATCAAATGAAACCGGTCGCTAAATAGTTTCTATTTAGATAATCAGCCTGCCGGGCGATCGCCCGACGATCACTAGGTATCCGTTCGTAAACGACGCCCGGCGAACGCACCGGTCACCCCACGAAATAGATGGGTGAAATTCGCTCTGACGTTTTATTTGACAGTTGACATGTCTTCTTTGTTTATAAACATTAATTTTCATTTTATTGTTTGTTGCATTTCGCGCTTCATTAATATCAAAATCAACAAATCTAATAGGACAGTGACAGCTATGCAGTGTCGTTCGTAAACGTCGGATGACGAACGTCGCACGCCTTGGAGTAAAGGTCCGACTTCGAGCCTCGTTTACGAACGCACCCCTAAAGTTGCAAAAACGCTCTGACGTTTATCTTTACAAGATAAGATGATGTCATTGTCATTTTGACATTATTTTGTATTTTGACGTTTTTGGGTACCATAAAAGTTTCAAAAAATTCATGGTTTCTCCTCAAAAAATCAGATTTTTATTTGATTTAGTATGGACGAATGTTTAAATTATCCGTATTCCAAATGGATAACGAAAAGTTTGTACCTAGAGGTTATAAAAATAACTCGATATCGTTCCGTGGTTTAGTTGTAAGTTGCAACTCAAACGGGTTATAAACTTTAACCAAACAACTAGGTACACCCAAAACGACGGAACGCAACCTAGGTAAATGTCAGTCATAATTTGGCCTGCGCCATCGACCTTGCGACCTTGACAATTTTGCCATTGCATTGGCTTAGGTATGGCATATATTTGAACCAATGTCCACCAATGAAAAACTCGTAACTTTCATCTTTGAAAATATGAACTACCCACTTAATATTATTAAAATTTAATTATAAATAAGTATAACAAATCCAATAGTAATATAATAAGTCTATGGATAGGTACCTCGTTTGCCGTCTGGTCTGTACTGTCGCATTCATATTTCTCGCCAAGAAAACTTTCCAACGCAGTGTAAGCGAACCACGTCGTCTTATATCCTTCATTTCGTTTCTTTTTAGAAAAATGCATTCTAAACGATGTCATTAAAGATTCTTTTTTCCTTTTAAGCTCCAATATAGAGCAATGAGTGTTCAGTTCACTCTGTATCCTTGACCACGCTTCCGTAACTTCACTTCTATTTCTGTACGATGGATGTTTCGGATCCCATAAAATTTGTTCTCTACGATATAACTCCACGAATTCCAGTGCAAGTGCGTTACTCCAAATCATTTTGCCGACTTTTTGTTGAAAATTCAAAGTCACCAAACAAGTTTAACACGTGCAAACGCTTTAAGAAAGCGAGACAAACTGACTTCGGTCAACCAATCAGAGGCAGCGGTTTAGCCAATGTTTGTTATATGAGTGTGTTGGCTATTATCTATTCTGTGGTGTTGGCCTCATTCCACAATGAAGGCGATCAATGTTCGCCCTTGCCAGTATTGGCAGTTGGCCACCAACATTACTCGCCAACAAAACTTTAGGTACCTAAACAAATAAAAAAAGCAAACAAAAACCGGTCAAGTGCATGTCAGGCCACGGCGCAGTAGGATTCCGTCCGTAGTTACCTTATACCTTAGAGTAAGACGCGCTTCTGTCCCAGACCTTATACCTCATTTAATACCACTATCAACTGACATGAAATCATTTTTCGTCTGCAAAAATAAAGTTTTTAATAGTGTTTATATAAATGACAAAGTGATATTTGCGGTTTTAGAAAATGTGCTATATCTCTAAAACTAAACTACTAAAGCCGGGTCCACAGCGAATTTTTTTTCGATAACATTCAACGTATGCAGAATGTAATCGTTTTCTTGTCTCTCCTATGATGAAATTGGTGAAGGTCGGCATTCAAATGCGATCACTTTGCATAAGATGACTATTGTCCATGATTAATTATAGAAATCCGGCATATTTTATAATATTTTTTTTTCATTTATTTAATCAATAAATACAAATTACATATTTTAAAAAACACACCATAAACCACAGAGATTTGTCTGACGTGCTACAAAAGTTAAGTTCGCAACAGCTATTTAATATTAACAGAACAAAACTGGTTACAATCTATAGATTCGTATAGATTCGTATATAATAATTGAAGATACTTGGAGATTAATATGACATAAAATTTAAAAAAATATTCATCAGTATTCAAAAGTTAGGAAACTTTGTTGCCGCTGGATTCTTAATGAACTCACCCTTAGAGCATGTATGCTCTAAGAACTCACCATCTAAAAAACGGGATCGAATTGATTTATGTAAAAAATATGATGTTAAAGTGCAAACACGGTCGTACAAATGATCTGTATGATATTGTTATGGAAGATAAAATATGAATATATTTTTCCGGAATCAGAAAGATAGCAACATTCTTTTATATGGATGTTCGAAGTCGACAGTAAACCGATAAAATTAGACTGGCGCGAATCGTGGGCAAGGATTTTACTGCAGTCTTTTTCTCCCAGACGGGTCCTATCTAAAATAACCTACTTGAGGAACAAAACACAGTTAATGGTGAGTAGATTACTACCATTTGTCGTTAAAAAAGGTAAGGAAAAACGACCAAGAAGTGACATCCTACTGCACGATGTCATTTTTTCAGTGCATACCGCGATGAAGACAAAGTCATATTCGTCACTGAAAAGTCAGAGTTCATAATCCATTCTGCATTAATTTTAGACCTTAGATCTTGAAATTTCATTGCTATCCTAGAATTTAAAGATACGATGAGAAATTTCACATTTAATAGAGGACACACACGGTCCTTCCATCGCGCCAAATGGATGGACGTACGTCCAAAATTTGATCGTGTGTGTCGAATCTCCAATCCCGGATTCCGTAAAACCACTGCCCACATCCAAAAGTTTGACCGTATGTATGCATACCGTCAATCGTTTGATTTAAATCAAATGGACGGACGCCAAATTTTGATAATTTCATTAGTTCAAATAGTGATTATACAAAAACAACGAAAGTATTAAATAAAACGACCATAAAATCACAAGATTTTTAATTAATAAACTGGATAAAAAAGACATTAAAAATGAAAAGTCTTTGATGAAATGAAAGATCTTAGTGAGATCTTTATTTTAGATGACAGCTGTTAAAGGGGGCACCATCAGTCTTGGATGAGTACTTTTTGAGATATTGCTTTTTAAGTTTGACAAATGACAACTGTCAAACCTAAAACAGCTATATCTCGAAAAGTACTCATCCTATACTGGTGGTGTCTTTGAAGAATTGAAAGGTCTTGGTGAGATCTTAATTTTAGGTGACAGCTGTCAAATTTAAGTTTGTCATCTCAAATAAAGATCTCACCTTCCATTTCTTCAAAGACACCGTCAATCTAGGATGAGTACTTTTCGACAGTTTGACAGATGACAGCTGTCAATACATAAGTATGCACCACGAACTCAGTAATGCATACAAAATCGTTTATTCTAACATAATGATAATTATTTTAAGCTCCTAAGAAATACATTTTTGTGTTGTGTTGTGTCGACACGACACACTAACAAAATGAGTTCGGATGAGGAAGATGTAGTTTTGTGATTTTAGATTTGATAAGAAGAAAAAAGCGTCGCTTTCAAGTTAGACCCAATTTAAAGAGGCGAAATTTTAACATTTTATCAAGAATTAAAAATAGAAGATCGATTTGGTATGGGAAACTTTTTTCGCTGCTCCGAATCAGACTTCGAAGAATTACTTTCATTCAAACTTGGCGCACAAAACGCTAGAGAGTTGTCAAAATGACAGATGATTTATGACATTACCCTGCCCCTCGGCCCGCGCAAAATGTTTTGTGTATGTCAAGGAAATTGTATGTTACTTACATACAATTTCCTTGGGTGTGTGTACAGTACGGGCACTGACGTCCATTATACAAAGTACGCTAGACAGGCTAATGTCATGGAATGACAGCAATTTTTGGTGTCGATTTGAAATTCGCCATATTGGCGCTGAGAGCAGTAGATTCTACAATGACAATAGTGAGTGTACTTGGAACTAATTAGTTCTAAATCGGAACAAATGACTGGTCACGTTCGCCTGTCCAGCGTACTTGTATAATGGACGTCAGTGAGTACGAGGAATATACGAGTAATAATATATCTTAAATTTTTTTCGACGAAGTGGGGATAATCAATAAAAACTCAAAAATGATCAAATAAGGCCGGGTCCATAGTGCGTGTTTTGCCCTACACCATCAACAAAACATTGTTTCGCGAAACAAAATCCTCATACTTTTTTTTTGTTGAATGTTGAGATGTTTTTGTTGATTGTGTAGAGCAAAACAGGGCTCGTTTTTCCTTTAGTTGACGTGGAGTTTAGAGTTCATATTTTTTTGTGTAAAGAACTCATAATTTAGAATTTAGATGACGAATTTGGCTGTTATCATTCCTTTTTGTGCGACATTAAAAATTCATTTAAAAAAAAGTATGCATTTCCGCATTCCCAAATTTTAAGGGGGGTTAGGGAGGACACCCCCTCCCCCCTATCACCCTTCCCACCCTTAAATTCCACGTCAACTAATGGAAAGTCGTACCCAAAACAGACACTATGGACCCGGCATAATAAAACAATGTTTTGTGTAGACGATTTTGTTGAATGTTGTTGAGATGTTTTTATTGATTGTGTAGAGCAAAACACGTGCTATGGAATGGACCCGACTTTAATGACCATTCTCATTCATTAATTTCATAATTCACCAATCTCTAGTCCATGGACATCAAAGTCCAAGTATACAACTCACTGACTCACTCACTCGACTCTTATCTTATATTTATTATTTGTCATTCAACTCAACCATCTCATTCATTCTGGTTCATTCACTCACTTGCACCGCTAGAAAGGAGTTGTGTTTTCCTGCTTTGCTTTTCATCAAGGATTTTACAATTTAGTTTACACTTTAGAAATACTTTTCGTTTCATTATTAAGTGTATTTATAAGTGATTAAATAAACATACACCTTTAAAAGGTAATTCCAAGTGGCGCATAACATTTTATTTAATACTACATTTTGGTTGAAAATCGGGTTATTTGATTGAATTGAATCGACCTCAATAATTTGCAAGTTTGATGGTGCAACATAAACCTGTATTTGGTGCATCGCCTGTGGTTTTTTTGTGATCTCTCAAATTGTCTTATCCTAATTTCTTATAAGAAACTTGTTGATTGTATGTTTACCCACTTTTAGTCAAGTAGACTAGGGTGGTCAACTTTCATTTCCTGTTTAAATGATTTTAAGTACTTATTGCATAATGTAAAGCATGTATACGAGACACGAGAATAAATATTACTTTATTTATTAATGATATATAAGTACCATCCTATTTTACTAAGGGGGGTAGTCATTTAAAATTGAGAAATATTGTGAAATTTTCCGTTGTTCCAATTTAACGGTTCCCTTGTTTATGTTAATTTGTTTAGATGGCCACAGAAGTAAGTGCCCCAGCCATGTTGCCGCAGTTGCAATCAGTGCAGAAGGCAATGGCCCTGCCCACTGTTGGGGCCGCTGTGGGGCAAGTGGGAGCATTCTACAACAGAGTCAAAGGTACCTATATGACCAATCTTTGTGTTAGGCCAGCCATACACAGACGGAATCACGCAACGGAATTCCGTATGTACGTGATTCCGAACGCAGCAGCTGCATACAAAATCTATGGGCTGCCACACACAAGCGTGTTTTTTCCGTACGGAATCTTCATACATTGTCGAAATTACGTTCAGAATTCCGTTACCTGATTACGTCTGTGTGTGGCCGGCCTTATTGTTATAGCACCGAATGATTATGTTCTAAAGATGGTTTCAAAGTCATAGTAAAAATAATATCTTTATTCAAATAACTTTTGAATCGTCTATATTTCCCTACCACCCTTTCTAGACTCTTCTGGTAAGAAGAACGGGCTCAAGAAACTTATCAGCTTTAACAGAAATAAGTAAAAATATTTACAAACTTAAATTTATTGTTATTTAATACAGAATTGCGTTCAGAGGCTTTGAGTGCGGTTGTTTGGTTGTTTTTTAACTCACTCTTAAGGTTTGGAATGACCAAGAACTTAAAATATCATTAATAGTACAAAGTCTTTGTTTTCCATTTGGAATATGAATAAATTAAACTTTCTTTTAAATCAAATAAAATCCGTTTTTTGAGGATCTACCATGATCATTTTAAAAATTAGACAAAAACATCAAAACACAAAATAATGTCAAATGACATTGACATTTTTTCTATAGACAAACGTAAGAGCGTTTTTCAACCACTGATTTTAAGCACTATCGCACACGGGCAACTTAGTTGCCCAGCAACTATTTTGTCTCTCACATCAAGTCCACAGGTTTATATGGAAGCGCACACACGAAGCGACACAGTCGTCGGCAACTTTTCATACAAACCATGTGAGAGACAAAATAGTTGCTGGGCGACTAATTTAACCTTGTGGGATAGTTATTATTATTATTAGCCTCTTGCATCAGACAGTCTTTGTTATTCAAGTATTTGGGCTTTGTTTACATATTGTAGGTCTGATTGCCAATCGGCAAAGGCCTCCAACCTTTTCCACTCCCACCGGTTCTCCGCCACTCTGTTCCAGGTAACTCCTGCTACTTTTCCCTTGTGCGATAGTGCTAATGGTTAAAAAGTTGCAACACTGACATTTGGAATGGGAAAGTTGTGTCAACCAAACGTCACGCTCTAATGTTTGGAACAAGCGTTTGGTTGCACTCGGAGCATAGGTTCTGAACGCAACCCCGCACAACAGTAATATTAACGACAAAGTACTTTTACTAAGCAAGTTTTACATCAATTCCCCATATTTTGGTCTGAAGATCATCTACTTTTCAGTTCTAATACTGGTTTTTAATTATCAGGTGCACACTCTCTCCTCGAGTGGGCTTTGTCAACAGCTGAAGCGAGCGTCACACTAGCTGCAACGACTGCAGCTCCATTTGTAGCTGCCCCTCTTGCAGCCGGAGATGCTAAAATAGCGGCAGTCATTGACGAACTGGAGCGCAGGGTCCCGATTGTCACAGAACAGCCTAAGGTCATCGTTGAGACTACCAAACAGGCAGTACTCTCTAGAATCTCTCCACATGTTAACAAGGTAAGAGCTATTCTTGTTATTAAGTTATTCTGTATTAACAGTTTTTTTTCAATTACCTTCAATATCTGCAGTGTCACTATCTAACAATATTTTTTTTAATTTCGAGATTGTGCAAGTAAGCCAGCCAGTGTATTAAAGATGTTTATAACCATTTAGGTATTATGATTAATTAAAGGAGTTTTGAAGACTGTTTTAATATCTTAGTTTGGTTTTTGGAAAATATGTTATGCACAAACAATGCCTGAATGAATAAACTAATTTTATGGATAAGCAATTAATTCATAGTGTAACAGTGAAAAGCATAAACCATTTTTTTTTATAAAATCTCTTTATCAATGGTGCCAAAGGTCATTACTTTATGTGAACAATCTTATCATCACATTTAGAACTGATATGTGGAATGTTTTAAACATAACAGGATGCATTAAAGATAATACTATCTTCAATGCAATGTTACTACACAGTATAGTCGCTCAAGTATGCTAATTTACTAATGCAATTACAATTGGGTCTTAACGTAATATAATAAGTCTATGGTCTTAATAATAGTTTAGATACATTTGGTATGTTCTTCTTTATAGTTAAGACCAATAGTTTTCCGATGACAGTGCATCAAACTGCCATTCTATTGCTATTGAATTTTGTGCTTTTCTGCACTTCAATTGCATTACAATTGTTTTTTAATAGTAAAATTTTTGTTATTCTGTTCTTATTTTGTTTGTCATTTCTATCAATTGTTTATTAAAAGTTCTGATCATAACATGATGCAAGCTAAGTTTAGCTTGAAATAAAAGAGGAAACTTACTGATGATGTTGGATTGCGGCAAACGCCTGGTGATGATAAACCCTTGTTACGCTCCAAAATCGAATATAGCCTCTGTTGAAGCGGTGTCAAGGTGATTGACTTCGGTGGTTCTCCTCCTTAAAGCCCATATTACTATCACATACACATATTATATCAACATTATAGCCTTATTCAAACGTTAACTTCTGTGAACATTGTGCGAGACGATGTGCAGAACACAGATTCGATGTAAGTGTGTGAGAGAGACATGTAGTGGGGCAAGGCTACCCGCATAGTCGCTAACTTCACAGTGGCCAATAAGATTGAACTTATAATAAAGAAGTAAGGTATAGTCAAAGCATTACCTGTAGCATTTTCTTCACTTTTGTCCCCTTTTAATTTTTTTATCATTTTGTGTTTAAATTCATTGTAGAACTGGAAAAATTATTTAATGTGTGAGTTCCTATTTTAAAATAAGTATCTTATTTTGGATACCCAGTTATTGGCCAACAAGAGGAAGCATAATCACATCACTTCTTTGATGATAACAAATGCTATCTTTCTCTCACCATACGCCACTGCTCTGCCGTCTTTTGGACGCCGTCTGAAGATACGCTGTTGAGAATGTTTGCGCAGTCGACCCAAAGCCTATTTGCCTCACAGCGCCCCTCTTTGGTGCGGGAGCTTCGCCCAAGCGCCAGCTCTGGCTGCCCTTCGAGAAACTCTATAAGCGCAGCTATTTGTAATACGCTCATCTTTTTGTTCTTATATTACGATTAGTTACTAAAACTGAAAATAATGTTCTTTATATAACGCTCTATCTATTGAATCTCAATCGAATTGTACACGTAATACAATCGACATTTTCGAATTGTACATACCTTTGCAAAGGTGTTCAGTAATATCGGAATGTTCAACTAAATATTCTACTACTATTGCAAAACGTGAAACTTTCAAAATTACAATTAAATTAATGATCAAAGGAACCACAATTCCAACACGATACGATTGATTAAATAAATCTGTGTTGGTTGTAGTGATGGGCCGAGACAAGGCCGACTCGAATACTAATTCGAATACCTTCTTGGTACTCGCATACTCGAGTATAGTTCGAATCACGAAAGATGACCACAAATGGCGCCCATAACTTTTGAAGAAAAGACTTTAGACAAAATAATATTTCATTTAAATAATTAAGTAATCTTTCGTGATTCGAACTATACCGAAAATACAGTATTCGGACTATTCGGGTACATAAGTACTCGAATAGAGAATTCGAGTATTAAAATTATGCGAATACCAAAGCGGGTAGACAATAAGTTTTAGCGCTAAATTTAACTGTTCATTGTAGGAATTAATACATAAAATCAGTGTCATTTTGTGTAGTAATACTTACTTTTTGGACTGTTATGTGGAACAATGTAAAAGCACGTTTCACAAGTGTCAAAACAGTATTCGAGTCAAACTGAGTATTCGAATACTAGTCTCAGTACTCGAATACCCAATGCGAGTACCAGGGGGCTGATTACGTAACTTTGTTGCAATCAACTCTGACAGAAATCGCAGTAACATTGCTGCTTTATTTAGAACCAATATGAGAACTATCTTACTTAAAGCAGCAATGTAACTGCACTTTCAATCGAGAATGGGAAATGTCCGAAAAAAATGAAAATGGCTGAATATTTTTTTTATAGGTAGGAATAAGCTCCCTTAGTTTCAGAAAAAAGTTTCAGAATTTTCGGTTGCGTCAAAATTTTTTAATAAATTAAAGTCTCTTTGACGTCACAAATGTACGAAAGTAACAGCAGAATGGCGATTGTACCTTTGCCACCACCTGCCTGCCCACAACAACAGCAAGTATTAAAAAAAAAGTTTTGACATTTTGTGTTGAAACTTTTTTTTTAATAGCATGTTATGGTTATGACAGGTAGTGGCAAAGGTATAATCTCCATTATGCTGTTACTTTCGTACATTTGTGAAGTCGAAGTGACTTTATTTTTTTATTTTTATTTATACGCAACCGAAAATTCTGAAACTTTTTTCTATTACTAAGGGAGCTTATTCCTACCTATAAAAAAATATTCAGCCAAATTGTTTTTTTTTCGGACATTCCCCATTGTTAGCAAAAGACTTACGTAATTCGGGGTCTGGACTCGAATACTGATTCGAACTTTTTTAACGAATACTAAAATACTCGAATACCAAAAATAGCGGCTCGGCCCATCACTAGTTGGTTGTGTCATGTACTCATGTCAGTTGTAAGTGACATTTGTTTGACAACCACTTGTCACTTTCACTTTTAAAAACGTTCCGTTCTCTACAATAACGCTAATAATTTTGTTCTAAGTTACTGTTTTTTAATTCGATTTAGTGGTAACTTTTGTGATATTTTGTAATTTTAAGTAGGTTTTCAAATACATTTGACCATTACTCAACCAAAGAAGTAATAAAACATTTACTTGCGATTTGTTAAGGTTTTTTTTACTTGAAACGGAATGTTAAGGATTGTATTGTATTGATTGCAACATTTCAAAACGTCAATCAAATCAACATCTATCTATTATTTTTGTGGAAAACGCAGATAATTAATAATTATTCAACTAACTACAACTTGACGACTCCATTTACGATTCTAATGAAATGCTCAACTGTTCATGCAAGTTTTTGCAGAATAGATACAATAGCAACTGTAGAAAGTCACATGACAATAGTAATTGAATCTAAATTGTACCTATTTGTAATGGTAGCTTCGGAAACGAATATTAAAACTTTTCAGAATTTGATTAACCCCTGTTTTCTGACTTCTGATTCTGAGGTAGGTACCTACTTACCTACCTACTTTATTGCGATTGCCACTGTTGCGACACACGCTGTTTCAATTTTTTTTTCACTGCCTCAGGTTCGAAAGTTTAAGATCTCGAAAGATGTAGGTAGTCGCGATTCACGAACAACGCTGTTTCGAAAAACAATTCACTGCCTCATACGTTCGAATGCATTTGTGCCTTCTATTTTTTGTCACAAATTGAAGATATAAAAAAAAAATCATGTAGTAATGACGCAACAAACAGCGTGTTCAGCGACAATCGAAACTTTGAATTATATAGTGTATTATCTATGATCGAAACTAACACTACTTAGTAGCACACTCGTGGTGGATACAGAAAAAATAATTTCAATTTCTGCCCGGCCGGGAATCGAACCCTGGACCCTCCTGCGTGGTAGACCGGCATGTTGACCACTACACCATTCAGGTCGTAGAATGATAATCATAAAGTACAGAGCCAAGTTTGACAATCCTGTTCTTCTGCAGTTTGATAATATTTAGGCGCATCTGGCAAGGCAACTTGCCAAGTAGGTATCTGTTTACTTCAAGCTAAAAATAATGTCATGATTCATCATTTAATTACCTATTCAGTATTTTTCACACATTTTACGAGTTGATTCGAGCCTAAATCACTTTTTGGTGAAATTACTGCAACATAAACCTTATTGTTTTATTTATTCAGAATAAATAACATTTTTGATACTTATAGCTGGCTCGTGTTCGAAAAATAATAAGTTACTGTCAAAAACTTAATTTTACATGGCGCGGGAATATAGTTTGCTGGTAATGCTGGTTTCTTAACGGACAGATGCTTGCAGTGCATGAGTAAGCTCTATGTAGCCCTGCGCCGGGATCTTGCTTAACGCAGCGGACGCCCTTAAATCTGTCCGGTAGTGTCCGCCACTTTGGGTGTTCCCTCATGTTGGATTTAGAATGACGTCAAACAGCTAACCATGCATTGTTTGTCATGTCATCCAAACTAAACGTGTATACAAAATTTCAGCTCAATCGGTTAAATATATCTGCCCGAACAAACATACATTGCAAGTTAAATAAAAGCTTGTTAAAATTCATTGTTTTGCTGTGGATTTCGAAAGAAATCTGTAAGTGTCACCATGCTGATACAAACCTTTACAGATAAGATTGTATGTTTAAGGATGTCCTTTACAGGAGATAACAAGTGAACATTGGACAGCAATAAAGAAAATGATGGTCATTACTGTTATTACAAACAACTAGAAATCATTTTATGGATTTTAGGAAGTAAATAAGTACCTATACAGGATGGATTTTTAAGACGCTACATTAAGAGCAAGTACCTTATCTGTTATAGTTACAGGAAAACGTTCCTTGGAGACCATCCATATCTTTTTAAGATATTATGAACTGCATTCACAGATTTTGGAAAAAAAAACGTTTAGCAAAAAAATGCTAAAATACCAAAAAAAAATTTTTTTAAATATTATTAATTTGAGTACAGAAACTTAATAAGTCTATGATATAAGTAGTCTCTTACGACCCACTACTATTTCCTTAAACTCTGAAATAAAATAATTTTTAACGGATACTAGCGCGGTTTTATTGAAAGTACCTACTTTGGTAATTAGTTGGTATTTGGTTTGATTTTTGGTTTTCCCGACGTTTCGGCACCTTTGCAGCTGCCGTGCCGCCACTCGTGAGCCTACAAGCTCGCGATGAATTTTTTAAGACGTTCAGAAATTTATATTTAACAATTTTTTTTAATTGGTTTAAGTTAATTTATAATTTAATTTTGTGATTTAATTAATGCTAAAAAGAGAGAATCTACTGAAACTACCACCATTTCACAAAATTGGGAGGCCCTTTCAAGAAAGATATGGCGAAAGAAAACTTGGAGGGGAAAGCCGACCTCCGTCTTTTATTATTAATTTATTTGGAAAAGGAACTAGGTAACCGTATCATTAGCAGGCGCGGTCCGAGGGGGGGGGGGGGGGTCACAGGGGACATGACCCCCCCCAAAATCGTACACTTCACATAGAAAAAGCTTCTAAAAATGTACAGAAAAGCAATTATTATTATTATTGCCCCCCCCCCCAAAATTTCAGGCTGCGACCGCGCCTGATCATTAGATCTTGCAGTGTGTGTTTGGGGCTTTAGCTTGTGAATGATGGGGTCCCAAAACTCCTTAAACTCTTTTATTTTATGTTTATTATTTGCCTCGCTAAATAAATAAACACTCTGCCCTCTCTACATCCACACAACACTTTCTAGAAATTTCCGTCTACTAAATTATTGTACTGTAGGTATATTATAATGAGATATGATCGTGACGTGACGTCACTGACACTATGGCACGCATTGGCGTCGCTGGTCAAAGTTTGAGAACCTTGACATGTGTAGGAAAATGAACTTTTTTATATTTCTGTGTCAGAGCATTCGTCCGGATTGAGAATGGTCGTGGGTTTGATTCCCATCAAAACCAGTTTGGGCAAGAGACCCCCTATTCCAAAATGAACTGATACCTCAGATCCCATAGCCAAATTACTTTAAAAATCCTATCAAATATCAAGTGTAATTAATAATTATTCGTTTATGTTGACCCTGGGGAACCGATTTCGATCCCAAGGCGGACATCGACCCTGGATATCCCTGGACTAGATGAAGTCCATGGGTTATCTGGTACATTTGTTGGTTGTGTGCAGGTATGCGTGGCCCGCGCAGCCGCCGAGCAACGCGTGCACTCGCTCAAGGAGCTGTCATGGGCGAAGGCCAACGCTCTGCTGTCCACGGCGTACGGCCAGAAAGCTGTCCAGGGGCTGGACTCGGGCGCCTCCTACGCCATGCAGTTGCTCGATACGTACCTGCCGCCCATTGGACCTCAGCCGGAACCCACAGGTGGGCATTGTAACACAAAATATCCCTATTTTCAGAGGACAGGTCAAGCTTAGTACTAAGCGCGCTCGAGCAACTGTTAAATCTATTTTTTTTCTTGAAAATTTTTGACAATATGAATGAAGGTTATTACTACTAGCATACTTCACAAATAGCTGTAATCAGCACCATTCCACTGTTATAATTATGTATGTGAATAAAATGAGATGTTTTGTCCTTTGGCTATGATGAAAATAGTTGCTTTGATTAGGTTTACCATTGGCTATGATGAAATAGATTTGATTAAGTTCACCAAAGATGGCTATGGATTTTTGGTCAGTATACACACCACAGGTTTCCCACGCACAGGCAATACCACAGAATACATTACAATACATACTGAAATGGATCCTGTCGTTTAGGCGAATTTGGTCCACTAAAAACCATTTTATGGTGAGAAGCTACAGGTTGAAATCCAAAACAGTCAACATATTTACCTCCGTGAAGATAGCCACCCCATTTCGAGTGCCCAGGTTTTGAGGGTGCAGGTCGTTAGTTTAGCGTTAGTTTTGATTTGTTTTGGAAAAAAAATCGTTTGTTTAGATTTCCTTCATACTTTTTTTTTAAAAACAAAAGTGGGGTGGCTATCTTCACGCTAGCCACCCCATTGCACCAAATGGTTTTATTTAAAGCTTATTCGATAGATATTTGTTAGTTTCGTTTGTTTTGATTAAAATTTTCGTTTGTTTAGACTCCGTATTCCCTAGAAAAAAATGCAAAGTGGGGTGGCTATCTTCACGTGAAGATAGCCACCCCATATGGCAAAACAAAATAAAAATTGCGCATTATGATTGCTTTTCGTTAGTTTTGATTTGTTTTGATAAAATTTTGTTTGTTTTGACAAACCGAAAAAAGTTATGATTTTTTTTATTTTTTTAGAAAAATCTTGCCTGCACGCACTAACAACCTCAATAACTCGTTATATGGACTAGTTTATGTAAGGAATCATTGAATAATGCTAAATCTATGTGAGTACATCAAAATGTACCGTTACTCATAGAAAAAATTGGGCTATAGATAGGTAGATACACAATAAGAAAAATACTCAAATTGTAGAATTTCGTAAGTACGCGTAAAAACGCTATTCTAATATTCGTTTAAAGGAGCGCCCGCAAATGACTAGGTTCAAATGAAAGATGCAAGTGTTAGCTATGGCCTTACATAAGTTTTTTCGTTTGTTTCGAAATAGACAACTGTGTAGACCAGGAGCAAACATACGGTTCGTTAAAGTTACCTACTCACTTCGAACCGCTAAAAGTATTTGTTTTGAAGGAGCGCCCGCAAATGACTAGGTTCAAATGAAAGATGCAAGTCTTAGCTATGGCCCTACATAAGTCTTTTCGTTTGTTTCGAAATAGACAACTGTGTAGACCAGGAGAAAACTTTCAGTTCGTTTTAATTACATGCTCACTTTAAATTGCTAAAAGTATTTGTTTTGATGGAGCGCCCGCAAATGACTAGGTTCAAATGAAAGATGCAAGTGTTAGCTATGGCCTTACATAAGTTTTTTCGTTTGTTTCGAAATAGACAACTGTGTAGACCAGGAGCAAACATACGGTTCGTTAAAGTTACCTACTCACTTCGAACCGCTAAAAGTATTTGTTTTGAAGGAGCGCCCGCAAATGACTAGGTTCAAATGAAAGATGCAAGTCTTAGCTATGGCCCTACATAAGTCTTTTCGTTTGTTTCGAAATAGACAACTGTGTAGACCAGGAGTAAACATTCAGTTCGTTATAATTACCTGCTCACTTTAAATTGCTAAAAGTATTTGTTTTGATGGAGCGCCCGCAAATCACTAGGTTCAAATAAAAAATGCCAGTGTTAGCTATGGCCCTACATAAATCTTTTCGTTTGTTTCGAAATAGACAACTGTGTAGACCAGGAGCAAACATACGGTGCGTTATAATTACCTACTCACTTCGAACCGCTAAAAGTATTTGTTTTGAAGGAGCGCCCGCAAATGACTAGGTTCAAATGAAAGATACAAGTCTAAGCTATGGCCCTACATAAGTCTTTTCGTTTGTTTCGAAATAGACAACTGTGTAGACCAGGAGAAAACTTTCAGTTCGTTTTAATTACCTGCTCACTTTAAATTGCTAAAAGTATTTGTTTTGATAGAGCGCCCGCAAATGACTAGGTTCAAATAAAAGATGCAAGTCTTAGCTATGGCCCTACATAAGTCTTTTCGTTTGTTTCGAAATAGACAACTGTGTAGACCAGGAGTAAACATTCAGTTCGTTATAATTACCTGCTCACTTTAAATTGCTAAAAGTATTTGTTTTGATGGAGCGCCCGCAAATGACTAGGTTCAAATGAAAGATGCAAGTGTTAGCTATGGCCCTACATAAGTCTTTTCGTTTGTTTCGAAATAGACAACTGTGTAGACCAGGAGTAAACATTCAGTTCGTTATAATTACCTGCTCACTTTAAATTGCTAAAAGTATTTGTTTTGATAGAGCGCCCGCAAACGACTAGGTTCAAATGAAAGACGCAAGTCTTAGCTATGGCCCTACATAAATTTTTTCGTTTGTTTCGAAATAGACAACTGTGTAGACCAGGAGTAAACATTCAGTTCGTTATAATTACCTGCTCACTTTAAATTGCTAAAAGTATTTGTTTTGATGGAGCGCCCGCAAATGACTAGGTTCAAATGAAAGATGCAAGTGTTAGCTATGGCCCTACATAAGTCTTTTTGTTTGTTTCGAAATAGACAACTGTGTAGACCAGGAGTAAACATTCAGATCGTTATAATTACCTGCTCACTTTAAATTGCTAAAAGTATTTGTTTTGATGGAGCGCCCGCAAATGACTTGGTTCAAATGAAAGATGCAAGTGTTAGTTATGGCCCTACATAAATCTTTTCGTTTGTTTCGAAATAGACAACTGTGTAGACCAGGAGCAAACATACGGTTCGTTAAAGTTACCTACTCACTTCGAACCGCTAAAAGTATTTGTTTTGAAGGAGCGCCCGCAAATGACTAGGTTCAAATGAAAGATGCAAGTCTTAGCTATGGCCCTACATAAGTCTTTTCGTTTGTTTCGAAATAGACAACTGTGTAGACCAGGAGTAAACATTCAGTTCGTTATAATTACCTGCTCACTTTAAATTGCTAAAAGTATTTGTTTTGATGGAGCGCCCGCAAATGACTAGGTTCAAATGAAAGATGCAAGTGTTAGCTATGGCCCTACATAAGTCTTTTTGTTTGTTTCGAAATAGACAACTGTGTAGACCAGGAGAAAACTTTCAGTTCGTTTTAATTACCTGTTCACTTTAAATTGCTAAAAGTATTTGTTTTGAAGGAGCGCCCGCAAATGACTAGGTTCAAATGAAAGATGCAAGTCTTAGCTATGGCCTTACATAAGTCTTTTCGTTTGTTTCGAAATAGACAACTGTGAAGACCAGGAGTAAACATTCAGTTCGTTATAATTACCTGCTCACTTTAAATTGCTAAAAGTATTTGTTTTGATGGAGCGCCCGCAAATGACTGGGTTGAAATGAAAGATACAAGTGTTAGCTATGGCCCTACATAAATCTTTTCGTTTGTTTCGAAATAGACAACTGTGTAGACCAGGAGTAAACATTCAGTTCGTTATAATTACCTACTCACTTCGAACCGCTAAAAGTATTTGTTTTGAAGGAGCGCCCGCAAATGACTAGGTTCAAATGAAAGATGCAAGTCTAAGCTATGGCCCTACATAAGTTTTTTTGTTTGTTTCGAAATAGACAACTGTGTAGACCAGGAGAAAACTTTCAGTTCGTTTTAATAACCTGCTCACTTTAAATTGCTAAAAGTATTTGTTTTGATGGAGCGCCCGCAAATCACTAGGTTCAAATAAAAGATGCCAGTGTTAGCTATGGCCCTACATAAGTCTTTTCGTTTGTTTCGAAATAGACAACTGTGTAGACCAGGAGCAAACATACGGTGCGTTATAATTACCTACTCACTTCGAACCGCTAAAAGTATTTGTTTTGAAGGAGCGCCCGCAAATGACTAGGTTCAAATGAAAGATGCAAGTCTTAGCTATGGCCCTACATAAGTCTTTTCGTTTGTTTCGAAATAGACAACTGTGTAGACCAGGAGAAAACTTTCAGTTCCTTTTAATTACCTGTTCACTTTAAATTGCTAAAAGTATTTGTTTTGATAGAGCGCCCGCAAATGACTAGGTTCAAATAAAAGATGCAAGTCTTAGCTATGGCCTTACATAAGTTTTTTCGTTTGTTTCGAAATAGACAACTGTGTAGACCAGGAGAAAACTTTTAGTTCGTTATAATTATCTGCTCACTTTAAATTGCTAAAAGTATTTGTTTTGATGGAGCGCCCGCAAATGACTGAGTTGAAATGAAAGATACAAGTGTTAGCTATGGCCCTACATAAATCTTTTCGTTTGTTTCGAAATAGACAACTGTGTAGACCAGGAGTAAACATTCAGTTCGTTATAATTACCTACTCACTTCGAACCGCTAAAAGTATTTGTTTTGAAGGAGCGCCCGCAAATGACTAGGTTCAAATGAAAGATGCAAGTCTAAGCTATGGCCCTACATAAGTCTTTTTGTTTGTTTCGAAATAGACAACTGTGTAGACCAGGAGAAAACTTTCAGTTCGTTTTAATAACCTGCTCACTTTAAATTGCTAAAAGTATTTGTTTTGATGGAGCGCCCGCAAATCACTAGGTTCAAATAAAAGATGCCAGTGTTAGCTATGGCCCTACATAAGTCTTTTCGTTTGTTTCGAAATAGACAACTGTGTAGACCAGGAGCAAACATACGGTGCGTTATAATTACCTACTCACTTCGAACCGCTAAAAGTATTTGTTTTGAAGGAGCGCCCGCAAATGACTAGGTTCAAATGAAAGATGCAAGTGTTAGCTATGGCCCTACATAAGTCTTTTTGTTTGTTTCGAAATAGACAACTGTGTAGACCAGGAGAAAACTTTCAGTTCCTTTTAATTACCTGTTCACTTTAAATTGCTAAAAGTATTTGTTTTGATAGAGCGCCCGCAAATGACTAGGTTCAAATAAAAGATGCAAGTCTTAGCTATGGCCTTACATAAGTTTTTTCGTTTGTTTCGAAATAGACAACTGTGTAGACCAGGAGAAAACTTTTAGTTCGTTATAATTATCTGCTCACTTTAAATTGCTAAAAGTATTTGTTTTGATGGAGCGCCCGCAAATGACTAGGTTCAAATGAAAGATGCAAGTGTTGGCTATGGCCCTACATAAGTTTTTTCGTTGGTTTCGATATAGACAACTGTGTAGACCAGGAGCAAACATACGGTGCGTTAATTATAACGCACCGTATGTTTGCTCCTGGTCTATAGGTAATTATACCTACTCACTTCGAACCGCTAAAAGTATTTGTTTTGAAGGAGCGTCCGCAAATGACTAGGTTCAAATGAAAGATGCAAGTCTTAGCTATGGCCCTACATAAGTCTTTTCGTTTGTTTCGAAATAGACAACTGTGTAGACCAGGAGTAAACATTCAGTTCGTTATAATTACCTGCTCACTTTAAATTGCTAAAAGTATTTGTTTTGATGGAGCGCCCACAAATGACTGGGTTGAAATGAAAGATACAAGTCTAAGCTATGGCCCTACATAAGTCTTTTCGTTTGTTTCGAAATAGACAACTGTGTAAACCAGGAGAAAACTTTCAGTTCGTTTTAATAACCTGCTCACTTTAAATTGCTAAAAGTATTTGTTTTGATGGAGCGCCCGCAAATGACTAGGTTCAAATGAAAGATGCAAGTGTTAGCTATGGCCCTACATAAGTCTTTTCGTTTGTTTCGAAATAGACAACTGTGTAGACCAGGAGTAAACATTCAGTTCGTTATAATTACCTGCTCACTTTAAATTGCTAAAAGTATTTGTTTTGAAGGAGTGCCCGCAAATGACTAGGTTCAAATGAAAGATGCAAGTCTAAGCTATGGCCCTACATAAGTCTTTTCGTTTGTTTCGAAATAGACAACTGTGTAAACCAGGAGAAAACTTTCAGTTCGTTATAATTACCTGCTCACTTCAAATTGCTAAAAGTATTTGTTTTGATGGAGCGCCCGCAAATCACTAAGTTCAAATAAAAGATGCCAGTGTTAGCTATGGCCCTACATAAGTCTTTTCGTTTGTTTCGAAATAGACAACTGTGTAGACCAGGAGCAAACATACGGTGCGTTATAATTACCTACTCACTTCGAACCGCTAAAAGTATTTGTTTTGAAAGAGCGCCCGCAAATGACTAGGTTCAAATGAAAGATGCAAGTGTTAGCTATGGCCCTACATAAGTCTTTTCGTTTGTTTCGAAATAGACAACTGTGTAGACCAGGAGAAAACTTTCAGTTCGTTTTAATTACCTGTTCACTTTAAATTGCTAAAAGTATTTGTTTTGAAGGAGCGCCCGCAAATGACTAGGTTCAAATGAAAGATGCAAGTCTTAGCTATGGCCCTACATAAGTCTTTTCGTTTGTTTCGAAATAGACAACTGTGTAGACCAGGAGAAAACTTTCAGTTCGTTTTAATTACCTGCTCACTTTAAATTGCTAAAAGTATTTGTTTTGATAGAGCGCCCGCAAATGACTAGGTTCAAATAAAAGATGCAAGTCTTAGCTATGGCCCTACATAAGTCTTTTCGTTTGTTTCGAAATAGACAACTGTGTAGACCAGGAGTAAACATTCAGTTCGTTATAATTACCTGCTCACTTTAAATTGCTAAAACTATTTGTTTTGATGGAGCGCCCGCAAATGACTAGGTTCAAATGAAAGATGCAAGTGTTAGCTATGGCCCTACATAAGTCTTTTCGTTTGTTTCGAAATAGACAACTGTGTAGACCAGGAGTAAACATTCAGTTCGTTATAATTACCTGCTCACTTTAAATTGCTAAAAGTATTTGTTTTGATAGAGCGCCCGCAAATGACTAGGTTCAAATAAAAGATGCAAGTCTTAGCTATGGCCTTACATAAGTTTTTTCGTTTGTTTCGAAATAGACAACTGTGTAGACCAGGAGAAAACTTTTAGTTCGTTATAATTATCTGCTCACTTTAAATTGCTAAAAGTATTTGTTTTGATGGAGCGCCCGCAAATGACTAGGTTCAAATGAAAGATGCAAGTGTTGGCTATGGCCCTACATAAGTTTTTTCGTTGGTTTCGATATAGACAACTGTGTAGACCAGGAGCAAACATACGGTGCGTTAATTATAACGCACCGTATGTTTGCTCCTGGTCTATAGGTAATTATACCTACTCACTTCGAACCGCTAAAAGTATTTGTTTTGAAGGAGCGCCCGCAAATGACTAGGTTCAAATGAAAGATGCAAGTCTTAGCTATGGCCCTACATAAGTCTTTTCGTTTGTTTCGAAATAGACAACTGTGTAGACCAGGAGTAAACATTCAGTTCGTTATAATTACCTGCTCACTTTAAATTGCTAAAAGTATTTGTTTTGATGGAGCGCCCACAAATGACTGGGTTAAAATGAAAGATACAAGTCTATGCTATGGCCCTACATAAGTCTTTTCGTTTGTTTCGAAATAGACAACTGTGTAAACCAGGAGAAAACTTTCAGTTCGTTTTAATAACCTGCTCACTTTAAATTGCTAAAAGTATTTGTTTTGATGGAGCGCCCGCAAATGACTAGGTTCAAATGAAAGATGCAAGTGTTAGCTATGGCCCTACATAAGTCTTTTCGTTTGTTTCGAAATAGACAACTGTGTAGACCAGGAGTAAACATTCAGTTCGTTATAATTACCTGCTCACTTTAAATTGCTAAAAGTATTTGTTTTGAAGGAGCGCCCGCAAATGACTAGGTTCAAATGAAAGATGCAAGTCTAAGCTATGGCCCTACATAAGTCTTTTCGTTTGTTTCGAAATAGACAACTGTGTAAACCAGGAGAAAACTTTCAGTTCGTTATAATTACCTGCTCACTTCAAATTGCTAAAAGTATTTGTTTTGATGGAGCGCCCGCAAATCACTAAGTTCAAATAAAAGATGCCAGTGTTAGCTATGGCCCTACATAAGTCTTTTCGTTTGTTTCGAAATAGACAACTGTGTAGACCAGGAGCAAACATACGGTGCGTTATAATTACCTACTCACTTCGAACCGCTAAAAGTATTTGTTTTGAAAGAGCGCCCGCAAATGACTAGGTTCAAATGAAAGATGCAAGTGTTAGCTATGGCCCTACATAAGTCTTTTCGTTTGTTTCGAAATAGACAACTGTGTAGACCAGGAGAAAACTTTCAGTTCGTTTTAATTACCTGTTCACTTTAAATTGCTAAAAGTATTTGTTTTGAAGGAGCGCCCGCAAATGACTAGGTTCAAATGAAAGATGCAAGTGTTAGCTATGGCCCTACATAAGTCTTTTCGTTTGTTTCGAAATAGACAACTGTGTAGACCAGGAGTAAACATTCAGATCGTTATAATTACCTGCTCACTTTAAATTGCTAAAAGTATTTGTTTTGATGGAGCGCCCGCAAATGACTTGGTTCAAATGAAAGATGCAAGTGTTAGTTATGGCCCTACATAAATCTTTTCGTTTGTTTCGAAATAGACAACTGTGTAGACCAGGAGCAAACATACGGTTCGTTAAAGTTACCTACTCACTTCGAACCGCTAAAAGTATTTGTTTTGAAGGAGCGCCCGCAAATGACTAGGTTCAAATGAAAGATGCAAGTTTTAGCTATGGTCCTACATAAGTCTTTTTGTTTGTTTCGAAATAGACAACTGTGTAGACCAGGAGTAAACATTCAGTTCGTTATAATTACCTGCTCACTTTAAATTGCTAAAAGTATTTGTTTTGATGGAGCGCCCGCAAATGACTAGGTTTAAATGAAAGATGCAAGTGTTAGCTATGGCCCTACATAAGTCTTTTTGTTTGTTTCGAAATAGACAACTGTGTAGACCAGGAGTAAACATTAAGATCGTTATAATTACCTGCTCACTTTAAATTGCTAAAAGTATTTGTTTTGATGGAGCGCCCGCAAATAACTTGGTTCAAATGAAAGATGCAAGTGTTAGTTATGGCCCTACATAAATCTTTTTGTTTGTTTCGAAATAGACAACTGTGTAGACCAGGAGCAAACATACGGTTCGTTAAAGTTACCTACTCACTTCGAACCGCTAAAAGTATTTGTTTTGAAGGAGCGCCCGCAAATGACTAGGTTCATATGAATAATGCAAGTCTTAGCTATGGCCCTACATAAGTCTTTTTGTTTGTTTCGAAATAGACAACTGTGTAGACCAGGAGTAAACATTCAGTTCGTTATAATTACTTGCTCATTTTAAATTGCTAAAAGTATTTGTTTTGATGGAGCGCCCGCAAATGACTAGGTTCAAATGAAAGATGCTAGTGTTAGCTATGGCCCTACATAAGTCTTTTCGTTTGTTTCGAAATAGACAACTGTGTAGACCAGGAGCAAACATACGGTTCGTTAAGGTTACCTACTCACTTCGAACCGATAAAAGTATTTGTTTTGAAGGAGCGCCCGCAAATGACTAGGTTCAAATGAAAGATGCAAGTCTTAGCTATGGCCCTACATAAGTCTTTTCGTTTGTTTCGAAATAGACAACTGTGTAGACCAGGAGTAAACATTCAGTTCGTTATAATTACCTGCTCACTTTAAATTGCTAAAAGTATTTGTTTTGATGGAGCGCCCGCAAATGACTGGGTTGAAATGAAAGATACAAGTGTTAGCTATGGCCGAACATAAATTTTTTCGTTTGTTTCGAAATAGACAACTGTGTAGACCAGGAGTAAACATTCAGTTCGTTATAATTACCTACTCACTTCGAACCGCTAAAAGTATTTGTTTTGAAGGAGCGCCCGCAAATGACTAGGTTCAAATGAAAGATGCAAGTCTAAGCTATGGCCCTACATAAGTCTTTTCGTTTTTTTCGAAATAGACAACTGTGTAAACCAGGAGAAAACTTTCAGTTCGTTTTAATAACCTGCTCACTTTAAATTGCTAAAAGTATTTGTTTTGATGGAGCGCCCGCAAATCACTAGGTTCAAATAAAAGACGCCAGTGTTAGCTATGGCCCTACATAAGTCTTTTCGTTTGTTTCGAAATAGACAACTGTGTAGACCAGGAGCAAACATACGGTGCGTTATAATTACCTACTCACTTCGAACCGCTAAAAGTATTTGTTTTGAAGGAGCGCCCGCAAATGACTAGGTTCAAATGAAAGATGCAAGTGTTAGCTATGGCCCTACATAAGTCTTTTCGTTTGTTTCGAAATAGATAACTGTGTAGACCAGGAGAAAACTTTCAGTTCGTTTTAATTACCTGTTCACTTTAAATTGCTAAAAGTATTTGTTTTGAAGAAGCGCCCGCAAATGACTAGGTTCAAATGAAAGATGCAAGTCTTAGCTATGGCCCTACATAAGTCTTTTCGTTTGTTTCGAAATAGACAACTGTGTAGACCAGGAGTAAACATTCAGTTCGTCATAATTACCTGCTCACTTTAAATTGCTAAAAGTATTTGTTTTGATGGAGCGCCCGCAAATGACTAGGTTCAAATGAAAGATGCCAGTGTTAGCTATGGCCCTACATAAGTTTTTTCGTTTGTTTCGAAATAGACAACTGTGTAGACCAGGAGCAAACATACGGTTCGTTAAGGTTACCTACTCACTTCGAACCGATAAAAGTATTTGTTTTGAAGGAGCGCCCGCAAATGACTAGGTTCAAATGAAAGATGCAAGTCTTAGCTATGGCCCTACATAAGTCTTTTCGTTTGTTTCGAAATAGACAACTGTGTAGACCAGGAGTAAACATTCAGTTCGTTATAATTACCTGCTCACTTTAAATTGCTAAAAGTATTTGTTTTGATGGAGCGCCCGCAAATGACTGGGTTGAAATGAAAGATACAAGTGTTAGCTATGGCCGTACATAAATCTTTTCGTTTGTTTCGAAATAGACAACTGTGTAGACCAGGAGTAAACATTCAGTTCGTTATAATTACCTACTCACTTCGAACCGCTAAAAGTATTTGTTTTGAAGGAGCGCCCGCAAATGACTAGGTTCAAATAAAAGATGCAAGTCTAAGCTATGGTCTTACATAAGTCTTTTCGTTTGTTTCGAAATAGACAACTGTGTAAACCAGGAGAAAACTTTCAGTTCGTTTTAATAACCTGCTCACTTTAAATTGCTAAAAGTATTTGTTTTGATGGAGCGCCCGCAAATCACTAGGTTCAAATAAAAGATGCCAGTGTTAGCTATGGCCCTACATAAGTCTTTTCGTTTGTTTCGAAATAGACAACTGTGTAGACCAGGAGCAAACATACGGTGCGTTATAATTACCTACTCACTTCGAACCGCTAAAAGTATTTGTTTTGAAGGAGCGCCCGCAAATGACTAGGTTCAAATGAAAGATGCAAGTGTTAGCTATGGCCCTACATAAGTCTTTTTGTTTGTTTCGAAATAGACAACTGTGTAGACCAGGAGAAAACTTTCAGTTCGTTTTAATTACCTGTTCACTTTAAATTGCTAAAAGTATTTGTTTTGAAGGAGCGCCCGCAAATGACTAGGTTCAAATGAAAGATGCAAGTCTTAGCTATGGCCTTACATAAGTCTTTTCGTTTGTTTCGAAATAGACAACTGTGAAGACCAGGAGTAAACATTCAGTTCGTTATAATTACCTGCTCACTTTAAATTGCTAAAAGTATTTGTTTTGATGGAGCGCCCGCAAATGACTGGGTTGAAATGAAAGATACAAGTGTTAGCTATGGCCCTACATAAATCTTTTTGTTTGTTTCGAAATAGACAACTGTGTAGACCAGGAGTAAACATTCAGTTCGTTATAATTACCTACTCACTTCGAACCGCTAAAAGTATTTGTTTTGAAGGAGCGCCCGCAAATGACTAGGTTCAAATGAAAGATGCAAGTCTAAGCTATGGCCCTACATAAGTCTTTTTGTTTGTTTCGAAATAGACAACTGTGTAGACCAGGAGAAAACTTTCAGTTCGTTTTAATAACCTGCTCACTTTAAATTGCTAAAAGTATTTGTTTTGATGGAGCGCCCGCAAATCACTAGGTTCAAATAAAAGATGCCAGTGTTAGCTATGGCCCTACATAAGTCTTTTCGTTTGTTTCGAAATAGACAACTGTGTAGACCAGGAGCAAACATACGGTGCGTTATAATTACCTACTCACTTCGAACCGCTAAAAGTATTTGTTTTGAAGGAGCGCCCGCAAATGACTAGGTTCAAATGAAAGATGCAAGTCTTAGCTATGGCCCTACATAAGTCTTTTCGTTTGTTTCGAAATAGACAACTGTGTAGACCAGGAGAAAACTTTCAGTTCCTTTTAATTACCTGTTCACTTTAAATTGCTAAAAGTATTTGTTTTGACAGAGCGCCCGCAAATGACTAGGTTCAAATAAAAGATGCAAGTCTTAGCTATGGCCTTACATAAGTTTTTTCGTTTGTTTCGAAATAGACAACTGTGTAGACCAGGAGAAAACTTTTAGTTCGTTATAATTATCTGCTCACTTTAAATTGCTAAAAGTATTTGTTTTGATGGAGCGCCCGCAAATGACTGAGTTGAAATGAAAGATACAAGTGTTAGATATGGCCCTACATAAATCTTTTCGTTTGTTTCGAAATAGACAACTGTGTAGACCAGGAGTAAACATTCAGTTCGTTATAATTACCTACTCACTTCGAACCGCTAAAAGTATTTGTTTTGAAGGAGCGCCCGCAAATGACTAGGTTCAAATGAAAGATGCAAGTCTAAGCTATGGCCCTACATAAGTCTTTTTGTTTAATTCGAAATAGACAACTGTGTAGACCAGGAGAAAACTTTCAGTTCGTTTTAATAACCTGCTCACTTTAAATTGCTAAAAGTATTTGTTTTGATGGAGCGCCCGCAAATCACTAGGTTCAAATAAAAGATGCCAGTGTTAGCTATGGCCCTACATAAGTCTTTTCGTTTGTTTCGAAATAGACAACTGTGTAGACCAGGAGCAAACATACGGTGCGTTATAATTACCTACTCACTTCGAACCGCTAAAAGTATTTGTTTTGAAGGAGCGCCCGCAAATGACTAGGTTCAAATGAAAGATGCAAGTCTTAGCTATGGCCCTACATAAGTCTTTTCGTTTGTTTCGAAATAGACAACTGTGTAGACCAGGAGAAAACTTTCAGTTCCTTTTAATTACCTGTTCACTTTAAATTGCTAAAAGTATTTGTTTTGACAGAGCGCCCGCAAATGACTAGGTTCAAATAAAAGATGCAAGTCTTAGCTATGGCCTTACATAAGTTTTTTCGTTTGTTTCGAAATAGACAACTGTGTAGACCAGGAGAAAACTTTTAGTTCGTTATAATTATCTGCTCACTTTAAATTGCTAAAAGTATTTGTTTTGATGGAGCGCCCGCAAATGACTGAGTTGAAATGAAAGATACAAGTGTTAGATATGGCCCTACATAAATCTTTTCGTTTGTTTCGAAATAGACAACTGTGTAGACCAGGAGTAAACATTCAGTTCGTTATAATTACCTACTCACTTCGAACCGCTAAAAGTATTTGTTTTGAAGGAGCGCCCGCAAATGACTAGGTTCAAATGAAAGATGCAAGTGTTAGCTATGGCCCTACATAAGTCTTTTCGTTTCTTTCGAAATAGACAACTGTGTAGACCAGGAGAAAACTTTCAGTTCCTTTTAATTACCTGTTCACTTTAAATTGCTAAAAGTATTTGTTTTGATAGAGCGCCCGCAAATGACTAGGTTCAAATAAAAGATGCAAGTCTTAGCTATGGCCTTACATAAGTTTTTTCGTTTGTTTCGAAATAGACAACTGTGTAGACCAGGAGAAAACTTTTAGTTCGTTATAATTATCTGCTCACTTTAAATTGCTAAAAGTATTTGTTTTGATGGAGCGCCCGCAAATGACTAGGTTCAAATGAAAGATGCAAGTGTTGGCTATGGCCCTACATAAGTTTTTTCGTTGGTTTCGATATAGACAACTGTGTAGACCAGGAGCAAACATACGGTGCGTTAATTATAACGCACCGTATGTTTGCTCCTGGTCTATAGGTAATTATACCTACTCACTTCGAACCGCTAAAAGTATTTGTTTTGAAGGAGCGCCCGCAAATGACTAGGTTCAAATGAAAGATGCAAGTCTTAGCTATGGCCCTACATAAGTCTTTTCGTTTGTTTCGAAATAGACAACTGTGTAGACCAGGAGTAAACATTCAGTTCGTTATAATTACCTGCTCACTTTAAATTGCTAAAAGTATTTGTTTTGATGGAGCGCCCACAAATGACTGGGTTGAAATGAAAGATACAAGTCTAAGCTATGGCCCTACATAAGTCTTTTCGTTTGTTTCGAAATAGACAACTGTGTAAACCAGGAGAAAACTTTCAGTTCGTTTTAATAACCTGCTCACTTTAAATTGCTAAAAGTATTTGTTTTGATGGAGCGCCCGCAAATGACTAGGTTCAAATGAAAGATGCAAGTGTTAGCTATGGCCCTACATAAGTCTTTTCGTTTGTTTCGAAATAGACAACTGTGTAGACCAGGAGTAAACATTCAGTTCGTTATAATTACCTGCTCACTTTAAATTGCTAAAAGTATTTGTTTTGAAGGAGCGCCCGCAAATGACTAGGTTCAAATGAAAGATGCAAGTCTAAGCTATGGCCCTACATAAGTCTTTTCGTTTGTTTCGAAATAGACAACTGTGTAAACCAGGAGAAAACTTTCAGTTCGTTATAATTACCTGCTCACTTCAAATTGCTAAAAGTATTTGTTTTGATGGAGCGCCCGCAAATCACTAAGTTCAAATAAAAGATGCCAGTGTTAGCTATGGCCCTACATAAGTCTTTTCGTTTGTTTCGAAATAGACAACTGTGTAGACCAGGAGCAAACATACGGTGCGTTATAATTACCTACTCACTTCGAACCGCTAAAAGTATTTGTTTTGAAAGAGCGCCCGCAAATGACTAGGTTCAAATGAAAGATGCAAGTGTTAGCTATGGCCCTACATAAGTCTTTTCGTTTGTTTCGAAATAGACAACTGTGTAGACCAGGAGAAAACTTTCAGTTCGTTTTAATTACCTGTTCACTTTAAATTGCTAAAAGTATTTGTTTTGAAGGAGCGCCCGCAAATGACTAGGTTCAAATGAAAGATGCAAGTCTTAGCTATGGCCCTACATAAGTCTTTTCGTTTGTTTCGAAATAGACAACTGTGTAGACCAGGAGTAAACATTCAGTTCGTTATAATTACCTGCTCACTTTAAATTGCTAAAAGTATTTGTTTTGATGGAGCGCCCGCAAATGACTGGGTTGAAATGAAAGATACAAGTCTAAGCTATGGCCCTACATAAGTCTTTTCGTTTGTTTCGAAATAGACAATTGTGTAAACCAGGAGAAAACTTTCAGTTCGTTTTAATAACCTGCTCACTTTAAATTGCTAAAAGTATTTGTTTTGATGGAGCGCCCGCAAATCACTAGGTTCAAATAAAAGATGCTAGTGTTAGCTATGGCCCTACATAAGTCTTTTCGTTTGTTTCGAAATAGACAACTGTGTAGACCAGGAGCAAACATACGGTTCGTTAAAGTTACCTACTCACTTCGAACCGCTAAAAGTATTTGTTTTGAAGGAGCGCCCGCAAATGACTTGGTTCAAATGAAAGATGCAAGGTCTAGCTATGGCCCTACATAAGTCTTTTCGTTTGTTTCTAAATAGACAACTGTGTAGACCAGGAGCAAACATACGGTTCGTTAAAGTTAACTCACTTCGAACCGCTGTACATGCACATGTACAGGTTCGGTAGGCCGCCGGAAGTCGCGCCTCTGTGTACGATCCTGCAGGCCCTTAGAGCATATACTTGGTTGAATGCTCTAAGTGCAGGCTGATCGTGTGCATTTGGAGGGCCCATTATATTCACGTTGTCACCCATTTTTGTCCCTCACTGGGGGATATCGGGAAAAATCTATTTTTTTCCGATATCCGTCTGTGGGGCTTACCAAAGGTGGGGGTAACAGCGGGAATAGACCGATCTGCGTACTGTGGGTACTGGAGTATGAATGTTGGGTCATAGATAAACAACACATACCAGAATACAGATTTATTGACTTAAATTAAAAAAAAGATTTCCTGATGAGCGAACTTCTCAATAGTCAACAGGACATTTATGAAATTTTTCATCCGCTTTTAATTGTAAAAATATGTTTATTAAAAGTAATTTTTCATCCGCTTATAATTGTAAGTAAATAGTCCTGTCAATGTGCCACTATGAAATAAAAGTTTGTGTATGCAAAAAGTATTTTTACAGGAATAACTTGTTACACTAAAAATAGAAAAATTTAAAACAAAGACTTCTTTATTGTATCCAACTGGATTAGTAACAACAACCAAAAAACAACACAAATAAAACATATCCCAACCCGGCTGGTCCCCGTAGGATATTTGACCAACACCCTTCAAGCAAATACATATAAATAAAAACATAAACAAAAACAGAAAACAGTTTTAACTGAATTAAAACAACTAAATTCAACTGATTTAAAACAGCAAATAATTGAAGTTTTTGCTTTTTATTAAAAAAAATCAACCGACTTCAAAATTTATATGAAAATGATTTTGTTTTATTAAAATTGGCTCAAATTATAAGCATTTAGCACTAATTAACTGTAAATATTAAACAGTCAGTGCTAGTTTAGATGTGATTTGTAATTGTATTCTGATTATGATATTATATTTGTTGTTACTTAGTGTAAGTCTAGGTACAAATTAACGAAATCCTATCTTGAGAGTGCGTTAACCCAAGGGATAAAAATCAAAAGTCCGGAGAAAAGGCCCGATATCCATTGAAAAATCCTGAGATTTGTAGCAGTTTGAGAATAACGTACGGGGGGGGGGGGTAGTCGGCAGCGGCGAACTGATTAAATAATAGAAAGCTTATTTATCCTTCTATTAAATGTACTTTTTGTTAAATGTACTGAATTTTATTGAAAATTCTAAAAATCCTGAGATTTCCTTAAATTTTCGAAATCCGGCCGCAATCCTGAGCAAAGTCCAAAAATCCTGAGATCTCCGGACAAATCCTGAGATATGGTAACCCTACTTCCAAGCAAGGGACTGAAGCCACTTTTTTCATGCATTAGTGTGTGAGCCGGTGTTGCCATAGTAATTCATATTACCCCAATGTTATAAAAATAACGCGTTATGAAATAATAACGTTATTTATCACATATCAGAATCAAAACAAAAAACTGCCTTGATTAAAGAGATCATAATACGGTCCCAAGGGGGGTATTACAAGCTCTTAAAACTTGTCAGTTTTCTGAATAGCTATCAAAGCGTCTCTTTTATTTATTACTGATGAAAGAGACGCAGACTATGATAGGCATTCAGCCATTCTGACTCGGGTGTGAGGCGACGGCTACACGCCTGGTACTGTGATCCATCAGTATTTAATCAGGGGCCTATTTCATAAAAGATTAGTAAATTTACTGTAATAATTTACCACAGTTATTATTGGGGTAGAATTATGTTTCTTATTAATTATAAAACATAATTCTACCCCAATAAACTACTACTATGGTAAATTACTTTACTTTTTCATTCTTTTATTAAACAGATCCCTGATAAATAATACAGATGGATCACAGTATTTACCACACGTGTAGCCGTCGCCCAATGATAGATAGAAAAAAACCGGCCAAGTGCGTGTCGGGCCACGCGCCATAGGGTTCCGTAGTCTGTCTACTGCGTTCTGTACTATAATTATAGTATTTGTACTATAATATCACCTTTCGTATAGTATACTATCCGAAGTCCAAGATAGTACACTAATATACTATAATTTTACAGCTCCGTCCGTCGTACCACAGATAATATACTAGTGTCGTACCTATTAAAATTAGTACAATTTTTATTTTAAATCGGTTAAGTATTATTTGTCATAGAAGAAAAAAACGTGAAAACACAGACCATTGAGTTCCTTCCTCTATGACAGTGAGATTCTCCTATTAAAGAGGTCGCATTTTCTCAACCGAATCTCGTAAAATTTTGTGAACGGCAACCTAGTCATTTGCGGGCGCTCCATCAAAACAAATACTTTTAGCAATTTAAAGTGAGCAGGTAATTATAACGAACTGAATGTTTACTCCTGGTCTACACAGTTTTCTATTTCGAAACAAACGAAAAGACTTTTGTAGGGCCATAGCTAACACTGGCATCTTTTATTTGAACCTAGTTATTTGCGGGCGCTCCATCGAAACAAATACTTTTAGCAATTTAAAGTGAACAGGTAATTAAAACGAACTGAAAGTTTTCTCCTGGTCTACACAGTTCTCTATTTCGAAACAAACGAAAAGACTTATGTAGGGCCATAGCTAACACTTGCATCTTTCATTTGAACCTAGTCATTTGCGGGCGCTCCTTCAAAACAAATACTTTTAGCGGTTCGAAGTGAGAAGGTAACTTTAACGAACCGTATGTTTGCTCCTGGTCTACACAGTTGTCTATTTCGAAACAAACGAAAAAACTTATGTAGGGCCATAGCCAACACTTGCATCTTTCATTTGAACCTAGTCATTTGCGGGCGCTCCATCAAAACAAATACTTTTAGCAATTTAAAGTGAGCAGATAATTATAACGAACTAAAAGTTTTCTCCTGGTCTACACAGTTGTCTATTACGAAACAAACGAAAAAACTTATGTAAGGCCATAGCTAAGACTTGCATCTTTTATTTGAACCTAGTCATTTGCGGGCGCTCTATCAAAACAAATACTTTTAGCAATTTAAAGTGAACAGGTAATTAAAAGGAACTGAAAGTTTTCTCCTGGTTTACACAGTTGTCTATTTCGAAACAAACGAAAAGACTTATGTAGTGCCATAGCTTAGACTTGCGTCTTTCATTTGAACCTAGTCATTTGCGGGCGCTCCTTCAAAACAAATACTTTTAGCAATTTAAAGTGAACAGGTAATTATAACGAACTGAATATTTACTCCTGGTCTACACAGTTGTCTATTTCGAAACAAACAAAAAGACTTATGTAGGGCCATAGCTAAGACTTGCATCTTTCATTTGAACCTAGTCATTTGCGGGCGCTCCATCAAAACAAATACTTTTAGCAATTTAAAGTGAGCAGGTTATTAAAACGAACTGAAAGTTTTCTCCTGGTTTACACAGTTGTCTATTTCGAAACAAACAAAAAGACTTATGTAGGGCCATAGCTAACACTTGCATCTTTCATTTGAACCTAGTCATTTGCGGGCGCTCCTTCAAAACAAATACTTTTAGCGGTTCGAAGTGAGTAGGTAATTATAACGCACCGTATGTTTGCTCCTGGTCTACACAGTTGTCTATTTCGAAACAAACGAAAAGACTTATGTAGGGCCATAGCTAACACTGGCATCTTTTATTTGAACTTAGTGATTTGCGGGCGCTCCATCAAAACAAATACTTTTAGCAATTTAAAGTGAGCAGGTAATTATAACGAACTGAAAGTTTTCTCCTGGTTTACACAGTTGTCTATTTCGAAACAAACGAAAAGACTTATGTAGGGCCATAGCTTAGACTTGCATCTTTCATTTGAACCTAGTCATTTGCGGGCGCTTTTTCAAAACAAATACTTTTAGGAATTTAAAGTGAACAGGTAATTATAACGAACTGAATGTTTACTCCTGGTCTACACAGTTGTCTATTTCGAAACAAACAAAAAGACTTATGTAGGGCCATAGCTAAGACTTGCATCTTTCATTTGAACCTAGTCATTTGCGGGCGCTCCTTCAAAACAAATACTTTTAGCGGTTCGAAGTGAGTAGGTAACTTTAACGAACCGTATGTTTGCTCCTGGTCTACACAGTTGTCTATTTCGAAACAAACAAAAAGACTTAAGTAGGGCCATAGCTAACACTGGCATCTTTAATTTGAACCTAGTCATTTGCGGGCGCTCCATCAAAACAAATACTTTTAGCAATTTAAAGTGAACAGGTAATTAAAACGAACTGAAAGTTTTCTCCTGGTCTACACAGTTGTCTATTTCGAAACAAACGAAAAAACTTATGTAGGGCCATAGCTAACACTTGCATCTTTCATTTGAACCTAGTCATTTGCGGGCGCTCCTTCAAAACAAATACTTTTAGCGGTTCGAAGTGAGTAGGTAATTATAACGCACCGTATGTTTGCTCCTGGTCTACACAGTTGTCTATTTCGAAACAAACAAAAACACTTATGTAAGGCCATAGCTAACACTTGCATCTTTCATTTGAACCTAGTCATTTGCGGGCGCTCCATCAAAACAAATACTTTTAGCAATTTAAAGTGAGCATGTAATTAAAACGAACTGAAAGTTTTCTCCTGGTCTACACAGTTGTCTATTTCGAAACAAACGAAAAGACTTATGTAGGGCCATAGCTAAGACATGCATCTTTCATTTGAACCTAGTCATTTGCGGGCGCTCCTTCAAAACAAATACTTTTAGCAGTTAAAAGTGAGTAGGTAACTTTAACGAACCGTATGTTTGCTCCTGGTCTACACAGTTGTCTATTTCGAAACAAACGAAAAGACTTATGTAGGGCCATAGCTAACACTGGCATCTTTTATTTGAACCTAGTCATTTGTGGGCGCTCCATCAAAACAAATACTTTGAGCAATTTAAAGTGAGCAGGTAATTAAAACGAACTGAATGTTTACTCCTGGTCTACACAGTTGTCTATTTCGAAACAAACGAAAAGACTTATGTAGGGCCATAGCTAAAACTTGCATTATTCATATGAACCTAGTCATTTGCGGGCGCTTCATCAAAACAAATACTTTTAGCGGTTCGAAGTGAGAAGGTAACTTTAACGAACCGTATGTTTGCTCCTGGTCTACACAGTTGTCTATTTCGAAACAAACAAAAAAACTTATGTAGGGCCATAGCTAACACTTGCATCTTTCATTTGAACCTAGTCATTTGCGGGCGCTCCATCAAAACAAATACTTTTAGCAATTTAAAGTGAGCAGGTAATTATAACGAACTGAATGTTTACTCCTGGTCTACACAGTTGTCTATTTCGAAACAAACGAAAAGACTTATGTAGGGCCATAGCTAACACTTGCATCTTTCATTTGAACCTAGTCATTTGCGGGCGCTCCTTCAAAACAAATACTTTTAGCGGTTCGAAGTGAGTAGGTAACTTTAACGAACCGTATGTTTGCTCCTGGTCTACACAGTTGTCTATTTCGAAACAAACGAAAAGACTTATGTAGGGCCATAGCTAATACTTGTATCTTTCATTTCAACCCAGTCATTTGCGGGCGTTCCATCAAAACGAATACTTTTAGCAATTTAAAGTGAGCAGGTAATATAACGAACTGAATGTTTACTCCTGGTCTACACAGTTGTCTATTTCGAAACAAACAAAAAGACTTATGTAGGGCCATAGCTAAGACTTGCATCTTTCATTTGAACCTAGTCATTTGCGGGCGCTCCTTTAAAACAAATACTTTTAGCGGTTCGAAGTGAGTAGGTAACTTTAACGAACCGTATGTTTGCTCCTGGTCTACACAGTTGTCTATTTCGAAACAAACGAAAACACTTATGTAAGGCCATAGCTAACACTTGCATCTTTCATTTGAACCTAGTCATTTGCGGGCGCTCCATCAAAACAAATACTTTTAGCAATTTAAAGTGAGCAGGTAATTATAACGAACTGAATGTTTACTCCTGGTCTACACAGTTGTCTATTTCGAAACAAACGAAAAGACTTATGTAGGGCCATAGCTAACACTGGCATCTTTTATTTGAACTTAGTGATTTGCGGGCGCTCCATCAAAACAAATACTTTTAGCAATTTAAAGTGAGCAGGTAATTATAACGAACTGAAAGTTTTCTCCTGGTTTACACAGTTGTCTATTTCGAAACAAACGAAAAGACTTATGTAGGGCCATAGCTAAGACTTGCATCTTTCATTTGAACCTAGTCATTTGCGGGCGCTCCTTCAAAACAAATACTTTTAGCGGTTCGAAGTGAGTAGGTAACTTTAACGAACCGTATGTTTGCTCCTGGTCTACACAGTTGTCTATTTCGAAACAAACGAAAAGACTTATGTAGGGCCATAGCTAATACTTGTATCTTTCATTTCAACCCAGTCATTTGCGGGCGTTCCATCAAAACGAATACTTTTAGCAATTTAAAGTGAGCAGGTAATATAACGAACTGAATGTTTACTCCTGGTCTACACAGTTGTCTATTTCGAAACAAACAAAAAGACTTATGTAGGGCCATAGCTAAGACTTGCATCTTTCATTTGAACCTAGTCATTTGCGGGCGCTCCTTTAAAACAAATACTTTTAGCGGTTCGAAGTGAGTAGGTAACTTTAACGAACCGTATGTTTGCTCCTGGTCTACACAGTTGTCTATTTCGAAACAAACGAAAACACTTATGTAAGGCCATAGCTAACACTTGCATCTTTCATTTGAACCTAGTCATTTGCGGGCGCTCCATCAAAACAAATACTTTTAGCAATTTAAAGTGAGCAGGTAATTATAACGAACTGAATGTTTACTCCTGGTCTACACAGTTGTCTATTTCGAAACAAACGAAAAGACTTATGTAGGGCCATAGCTAACACTGGCATCTTTTATTTGAACTTAGTGATTTGCGGGCGCTCCATCAAAACAAATACTTTTAGCAATTTAAAGTGAGCAGGTAATTATAACGAACTGAAAGTTTTCTCCTGGTTTACACAGTTGTCTATTTCGAAACAAACGAAAAGACTTATGTAGGGCCATAGCTAAGACTTGCATCTTTCATTTGAACCTAGTCATTTGCGGGCGCTCCTTCAAAACAAATACTTTTAGCGGTTCGAAGTGAGTAGGTAACTTTAACGAACCGTATGTTTGCTCCTGGTCTACACAGTTGTCTATTTCGAAACAAACGAAAAGACTTATGTAGGGCCATAGCTAACACTGGCATCTTTCATTTGAACCTAGTCATTTGCGGGCGCTCCATCAAAACAAATACTTTTAGCAATTTAAAGTGAGCAGGTAATTATAACGAACTGAATGTTTACTCCTGGTCTACACAGTTGTCTATTTCGAAACAAACGAAAAGACTTATGTAGGGCCATAGCTAAGACTTGCATCTTTCATTTGAACCTAGTCATTTGCGGGCGCTCCTTCAAAACAAATACTTTTAGCGGTTCGAAGTGAGTAGGTAACTTTAACGAACCGTATGTTTGCTCCTGGTCTACACAGTTGTCTATTTCGAAACAAACGAAAGACTTATGTAGGGCCATAGCTAGTACTTGTATCTTTCATTTCAACCCAGTCATTTGCGGGCGTTCCATCAAAACGAATACTTTTAGCAATTTAAAGTGAGCAGGTAATATAACGAACTGAATGTTTACTCCTGGTCTACACAGTTGTCTATTTCGAAACAAACGAAAAGACTTATGTAGGGCCATAGCTAACACTGGCATCTTTCATTTGAACCTAGTCATTTGCGGGCGCTCCATCAAAACAAATACTTTTAGCAATTTAAAGTGAGCAGGTAATTATAACGAACTGAATGTTTACTCCTGGTCTACACAGTTGTCTATTTCGAAACAAACAAAAAGACTTATGTAGGGCCATAGCTAAGACTTGCATCTTTCATTTGAACCTAGTCATTTGCGGGCGCTCCTTCAAAACAAATACTTTTAGCGGTTCGAAGTGAGTAGGTAACTTTAACGAACCGTATGTTTGCTCCTGGTCTACACAGTTGTCTATTTCGAAACAAACGAAAGACTTATGTAGGGCCATAGCTAGTACTTGTATCTTTCATTTCAACCCAGTCATTTGCGGGCGTTCCATCAAAACGAATACTTTTAGCAATTTAAAGTGAGCAGGTAATATAACGAACTGAATGTTTACTCCTGGTCTACACAGTTGTCTATTTCGAAACAAACGAAAAGACTTATGTAGGGCCATAGCTAACACTTGCATCTTTCATTTGAACCTAGTCATTTGCGGGCGCTCCATCAAAACAAATAGTTTTAGCAATTTAAAGTGAGCAGGTAATTATAACGAACTGAATGTTTACTCCTGGTCTACACAGTTGTCTATTTCGAAACAAACGAAAAAATTTATGTAGGGCCATAGCTAACACTTGCATCTTTCATTTGAACCTAGTCATTTGCGGGCGCTCCTTCAAAACAAATACTTTTAGCGGTTCGAAGTGAGTAGGTAATTATAACGCACCGTATGTTTGCTCCTGGTCTACACAGTTGTCTATTTCGAAACAAACAAAAAGACTTATGTAGGGCCATAGCTAACACTGGCATCTTTTATTTGAACCTAGTGATTTGCGGGCGCTCCATCAAAACAAATACTTTTAGCAATTTAAAGTGAGCAGGTAATTATAACGAACTGAATGTTTACTCCTGGTCTACACAGTTGTCTATTTCGAAACAAACAAAAAGACTTATGTAGGGCCATAGCTAAGACTTGCATCTTTTATTTGAACCTAGTCATTTGCGGGCGCTCTATCAAAACAAATACTTTTAGCAATTTAAAGTGAGCAGGTAATTATAACGAACTGAATGTTTACTCCTGGTCTACACAGTTGTCTATTTCGAAACAAACGAAAAAACTTATGTAGGGCCATAGCTAAGACTTGCATCTTTCATTTGAACCTAGTCATTTGCGGGCGCTCCTTCAAAACAAATACTTTTAGCGGTTCGAAGTGAGTAGGTAATTATAACGCACCGTATGTTTGCTCCTGGTCTACACAGTTGTCTATTTCGAAACAAACGAAATGTTTTATGTAGGGCCATAGCTAACACTGGCATTTTTTATTTGAACCTAGTGATTTGCGGGCGCTCCATCAAAACAAATACTTTTAGCAATTTAAAGTGAGCAGGTAATTATAACGAACTGAATGTTTACTCCTGGTCTACACAGTTGTCTATTTCGAAACAAACGAAAAGACTTATGTAGGGCCATAGCTAAGACTTGCATCTTTCATTTGAACCTAGTCATTTGCGGGCGCTCCTTCAAAACAAATACTTTTAGCGGTTCGAAGTGAGTAGGTAACTTTAACGAACCGTATGTTTGCTCCTGGTCTACACAGTTGTCTATTTCGAAACAAACGAAAAAACTTATGTAAGGCCATAGCTAACACTTGCATCTTTCATTTGAACCTAGTCATTTGCGGGCGCTCCATCAAAACAAATACTTTTAGCAATTTAAAGTGAGCATGTAATTAAAACGAACTGAAAGTTTTCTCCTGGTCTACACAGTTGTCTATTTCGAAACAAACGAAAAGACTTATGTAGGGCCATAGCTAAGACTTGCATCTTTCATTTGAACCTAGTCATTTGCGGGCGCTCCTTCAAAACAAATACTTTTAGCGGTTCGAAGTGAGTAGGTAACTTTAACGAACCGTATGTTTGCTCCTGGTCTACACAGTTGTCTATTTCGAAACAAACGAAAAAACTTATGTAAGGCCATAGCTAACACTTGCATCTTTCATTTGAACCTAGTCATTTGCGGGCGCTCCTTTAAACGAATATTAGAATAGCGTTTTTACGCGTACTTACGGAATTCTACAATTTGAGTATTTTTCTTATTGTGTATCTACCTATCTATAGCCCAATTTTTTCTATGAGTAACGGTACATTTTGATGTACTCACATAGATTTAGCATTATTCAATGATTCCTTACATAAACTAGTCCATATAACGAGTTATTGAGGTTGTTAGTGCGTGCAGGCAAGATTTTTCTAAAAAAATAAAAAAAATCATAACTTTTTTCGGTTTGTCAAAACAAACAAAATTTTATCAAAACAAATCAAAACTAACGAAAAGCAATCATAATGCGCAATTTTTATTTTGTTTTGCCATATGGGGTGGCTATCTTCACGTGAAGATAGCCACCCCACTTTGCATTTTTTTCTAGGGAATACGGAGTCTAAACAAACGAAAATTTTAATCAAAACAAACGAAACTAACAAATATCTATCGAATAAGCTTTAAATAAAACCATTTGGTGCAATGGGGTGGCTAGCGTGAAGATAGCCACCCCACTTTTGTTTTTAAAAAAAAAGTATGAAGGAAATCTAAACAAACGATTTTTTTTCCAAAACAAATCAAAACTAACGCTAAACTAACGACCTGCACCCTCAAAACCTAGGCACTCGAAATGGGGTGGCTATCTTCACGGAGGTAACATATTTTATGGTGTGGCCTCACAGTTAAATTGACAATTTTGTCAATCAAACCAAAGGACCAACTTAATCAGAGCAAAAAAAACAGCCATTCCATAAATTTTAGTCGAGTAGATATTGACGTTTTTTATGGAACAGCTGATTATCTTTTTGCTCTGATGGTCCCATAGACAAATAAGCCACACCACAGTCGACTGTTAAAAAAAATTACCCTTTTAGTCTGTGCGAAAAGAGAACCGAGTTGGGATTTGTGCTTGATTACCGTTTTTGACATGTTGGTAACGTTTTGGTGCGATTATATCTTGATCAACTATCAAGTCAAGATAGTTGATCAAGACCATAGACATAGAAAAATTTTCGCTGCGCTCAAGAAGACCAACAAAGCGTGGAAAAGAGAAGTTAACATCATACGGACACGGTCTATGTAAAAAAGAGACAAAGGATCAAGTGACATGTGCCAACATTTTTTACAGTAAGAGCCCCTAGCGTCCCGCCTAGCAAATGAGCAATTACAGTTTGTTTAAAATATTTTTTAATCTTAATTAGAATTTAAAATAAAGGAATCGTGGAGCTATGGTGTCTTGTACTCTAAGTAATTGTGATGTGACTAAAAGAAACAATCCAAGTAATCACACTTTTCAAAGGTAAATAAGATATTGCCACACATTTCTCTAAAACCAAATTTCGCCACATTTATTCGTTTATCGACAAAGAAAACAGTATGGAACATAGTTTATTAACTTCCTTTGCCATAATATAGTCATATTTTATGTATCTAAGTCATATTTTACTTATCTCATATAAAATGTATTGATTCGTTTTCGGATCACCTGTTTATTGACTTTGTTGTTCTTTGACATTCTATTTCTATGATCAAGACACTGTAATGAGGGCTTTTCAAAGTGACATTTAAAAAATAAAAATGGTAACTATTTGCCTCACTAGATGGCGTTGATAGAAAGAGAAGTGTCAAAATTGGTTTTTAAAATAAACAGCCTACCAAAAAGGCAGCAAGCGATCGCTAGCTGACATCTACCCAAAGAGAAACAATTTAGGGTTATATCTGCCTGCCTACCTGAGTACTCTTCGAAGCTTAGTAAAAAAATCACATTAACACATACATTTTTAACAACGCCGTCTATCGGGCCTACAGTTTTTTGTCATTTTGTAAAGCCCTCACAAGAACCTTATATTCATAAGCCCTCATAACAGTTCCGTCAACATGACAAAAACGGTGATTAAGCACAAATCCCAAGTCGGTTGTCTTTCCGCACAAACTAATGGTGTTATTACAAAAGATTTTTAAACACCTTTTTAACTTGTGAAGCTGTCACTTTTTTACACGACTGCCCAAAGCAAAAAGAGTGTATATGTGTTCAAGGTTCATGTATGTTTGTGGGTATGTGAGTTTCTTTATTCCACCATAACTTTTAAATGCCTAAACTGATTTCGATAAATGGGGTATCGTTAGAATCCTTACAGCATCCCGAGTGACACTGGCTATATTTTTTTAGAAAAAATCAATATGGCGACTGTAATATGCCATTTTAAAACGTGAAAAAAAAATTTTTCTTCTCTTATTACAATATGGGCATCAAATGAAAGGCCTTGATGAGCACATTCCAAATCTATCACTAAAATGTGTGTAATTAAAAATAGATAAATTAAAAAATATATATTAAAAACACGACTGCCCTGCCAAAAACGAACTAAAAAGTTAAACAACAAGTGTCATTGCAGTCGGGGGACCTCCTTAATTAAAAATTGTTCCGTAATAAGGTCCCCCGACTGCAATGACACTTGTTTAACTTTTTAATTCGTTTTTGGCAGGGCAGTCGTGTTTTTAATATTTTTTTAATTAATTTATTTTTTTTGACAATATTGTTTGAAAAAGACAGCATCACATTTAAACAGTGTCCAAGTTAAACAGGTGTTTAAAAATCTTTTGTAATAACACCATATAAGTTTATTGTTGGTGTTCAGGCGAGGTGATCCCGCCGACGGCCGACCCGACGCTGCACTCGATGCAGACGGTGGGGCGGCTCAGCGCCGTGGCCGCGCGCCGCGTCTGGGCCAACCTGGCCTGCAGGGTCAACCACCTTAGGGCACAAGGTAACACTGACCACATTCACATGCTCTTTCTAGAGCGTTGATGGCGTATCTAGAGATATTTTCCAGGGTGGGCTGGCGGCCTGGGGCCGTACCGGCTAACGAATCGATTATCGAAAAGTCTGCTGGGTTTCAAATTAAAACAGATAAATCGAGCCCTAATTGGGCGAAAATGGCGAACCCCAATTCATGATGTCACACGAACATCGTTATCTTCCAAATTACGTCAACAGAAAGTACAAGACGAAATTCCTTACTTTGATTTTTCTGTTTTAATTTGAAACCCAGCAGAGTTTTCGATAATCGATTCGTTAGCCGGTACGGCCCCTGGCCTCCAGTTCCGGCTAAGCTAGGGGGGAGAGATGTCTAGAGCCGCACTGGAGTTTTGTAAGGCAATAGAAAAATATATCAGGTTTTTGACATTTCGGTATAGATAAACCCATTCGGTTTTGTCACGCAAGAGTTGAATTCAGAAGTCCTAAAATTGCCCCGATTTTCATTTACTTACGAGTGCTTGTGTCAACAACATGTTATTCTCGAATTACATTGACGTTGGAAAGTTGTTTTCTTTATTTTAATTAACGAGAAGAAATATTTAACGGTGCAGTTTAATTTGTTTCAGCTGAGTACACAAGTTAACACATATACTTTATTATTTAAGCTGTTATTTTGTCAAGTCAACCAGCTTGTATCTGTTTTTACTTTTGATTTTTGAGCAGAATCGAGTCTATTATTTTTTTTAACAGGCAAGCAGTTGTTAACACTGATAACGCCTGTATCCCGCTATCTATGCGTTTTGTTCACTGTTTATTGTTAAGATATCTGTCCAGTTGTTTTTTGAACTGATTAACGTTTGAGGTACAACATCATCAGGAAGCTTATTCCACTCTTTAACAACTGTGTGGCTGATAAAGTTCTTGCATGGGTTATGTCCGATGGAAGTACTAACCTTGAAACTGTGACCCCTGAGGATACGGTTTTCATTACGTTTATACAAGTTATCAAGATCGTGGAGACGTGTCCATTAAGTAGTCTACTCCTGAAATTGATTTAAAAAATGTCTGATCATAATTTTTAATTGTCAACAGGCATCGAATTGGACGTCCGTCGTTACGTGACAGCGCTGCTCGCTGCGTTGCACCTCGCCAAGGTGACGAGCGACCAGCAGCGGGCCGAAGAGCCGCCCGCCTCGCCCCCCCGCGCCGACCCCGCGCCCCCCTCGCAGGGGGTCGACCCCCCCGCCGACCCCACCACTGCCCCAACCACCACCAACCAACTGAAAGCTACCCCTGAAGCTAAATCAGACATATCGGAAAATTCTAACAATACACAATAACAAATATATTTTTCTAAATCTTTATTATTATTAAAAATAATCATACTTATAATGTAATCGAAGTCATACTGCAGATATACTGGTTTTATCTACTGCTATGACTTAGAATTTAAGGTATATTTAAATTGTAATGGAAGACTGCCAGATGAGTCTTATATTTTGATGAATTTTATAGATTTGTATGCGGATATTATTCATATAGACTCTAGTTTGTAAGAAAATTCTAAATAAAGGTGTATTTCTTCGAATAAAACAAGCATTTCATTTACAAGTTTATTATCCCAAATCGGGTATTAAATCTATGTGTATGTTTTGTTTCTTCCTCTTTTAGGCCCATTATTATTAAACTAAGCATAGTATTATTAAAGAAATAACTAATTGATTATTATATCGCCATTCGATTGAGGATATTTACATGATATCTGGAGTTGTAGATATGCATCTGATATGGAAGAATAACATTTTTGCATATATTCTTACATTTGGTAAATATAACACATAGGTATTGAGGAAAACTTTGAACGAAAATACTTATTCGCTACATGCATGGAGCATAAGTTCCATAAATATTTTCCATAAATTTTATGCCCTCAGTATTATGGATTATGTCGCGGACTAGACGTGCCGGACTACAGCTGCGCCACAAAAAAAAAGTTGGAAATCTGACTTTTTGACTATGCCATGATGAAGTCGATAATTTGTCGGAATTTGTCGCACAAAAACCAGAATTTGTCGGTCTTGCGTTCAGGAGATACGTGTGGCCCAGCTGTAGAGACGTCTCTACAGCTGCGCCACACAGATCTCGAAAACGGAAGGTCGTAGCGAAAATCTGATTACTCGTGTGTGCAGCCGTTAATTTGTCGGAATTTGTCGCACAAAAACCAGAGTTTGTCGGTCTTGCGTTTAGGAGATCTGTGTGGCGCAGCTGTAGAGACGTCTCTACAGCTGAGCCACACAGATCTCGAAAACGGAAGGTCGTAGCGAAAATCTGATTACTCGTGTGTGCAGCCGTTAATTTGTCGGAATTTGTCGCACAAAAACCAGATTTTGTCGGTCTTGCGTTTAGGAGATATGTGAGGATACGCTGTGGAGACTTTTCTACCTGGATCTTGAGAAAGGAAGGTCGTAGCGAAAATCTGATAACTCGAGTGTGTAGCCGTTAGTTTGTTGGAATTTGTCACCAAGAATCAGAGTTTGTCGATCTTGCGTTTAGGAGATATGTGAGGATACGCTTCCGACCTTTCGTTCTCGAGATCCAGGTAAAAACGTCTCCACAGCGTATCCTCACATATCTCCTAAACGCAAGATCGACAAACTCTGATTCTTGGTGACAAATTCCGACAAACTAACGGCTACACACTCGAGTTATCAGATTTTCGCTACGACCTTCCTTTCTCAAGATCCAGGTAGAAAAGTCTCCACAGCGTATCCTCACATATCTCTTAAACGCAAGACCGACAAAATCTGGTTTTTGTGCGACAAATTCCGACAAATTAACTGCTGCACACAAGAGTAATCAGATTTTCGCTACGACCTTTCGTTTTCGAGATCTGTGTGGCTCAGCTGTAGAGACGTCTCTACAGCTGCGCCACACAGATCTCCTAAACGCAAGACCGACAAACTCTGGTTTTTGTGCGACAAATTCCGACAAATTAACGGCTGCACACACGAGTAATCAGATTTTCGCTACGACCTTCCGTTTTCGAGATCTGTGTGGCGCAGCTGTAGAGACGTCTCTACAGCTGGGCCACACGTTTTTCCTAAACGCAAGACCGACAAATTCTGGTTTTTGTGCGACAAATTCCGACAAATTATCGACTTCATCATGGCATAGTCAAAAAGTCAGATTTCCAACTTTTTTTTTTGTGGCGCAGCTGTAGTCCGGCACGTGCGGACTAGAACGGACAAATTTAAGATATTACGTTTCTAAAACAAATTGTAGAAACAGCAGGTAGCTATCGCTTTTATGGAGAAACAAGCCATTGATTCAACATTTTTTTATATTTTTTCTGACCAAGGTAAAATATTAGGTTTTATATAACTATATTTATTCTGTAGCATGTATACACTAGCGACCGCCTGCGACTTTGTCCGCGTGGACTTTGTCCTAATTGGCGTATCAAGATGAAACATGCACCAGATTTTACAAACAGCAAAAAAAATGTTTTGGCTTTTATAACTCTTATATAGACCCCTTATTTTATTTTTTCTAAAATTCTCAATGTACAGACATAGGTCAGTTTCAATTTTATTATATGTAGGTATATGATAAATTAGTGTCAAACATATTGCCTATTGGGGCTCACAGTTTTGTGTTTGGCACAACGTACAATAGATTTAAAGAAAGATGTAAAAATATACCTTTGAGAGTGCAGATTCTGAGTGCATCAAAACAAATAAGTATCAAAGTTAAAATTATGTTCGAGTATCAAGTACCCGAACACGATCGATTAATGATTTAAATAAATTCAAGATGATGATGAAACCGACAAACTTGTGCAATTTGACATTAGATAGAACTAAGGTGAACGTAAATATAAACATAATTTAAGTACTTAAGTATACAAGCTGCCAGTGAGTTCATTGAAAAGCAACAACGCAATTGCAAATAAGTAAATTGAAATTAATCATATCCTGTATTTAATACGCTCCTTATTTAACCTACTCTGGGGCCGTACCGGCTAACGAATCGAGCTTCGAAAAGTCTGCCGGGTTTCAAATTAAAACAGATAAATCGAGCTCCAATTGGGCGAAAATGGCGAACCCCATTTCATGATGTCACACGAACATCGTTATCTTCCAAATTACGTCAACAAAAAGTACAAGACGAAATTCCGTACTTTGATTTTTCAGTTCTAAGTTGAAACCGATTCAGATTTTTCGATAATCGATTCGTTAGCCGGTACGGCCCCTGGTAATAATGAAATCATTAAATTTATAAATGTCTCACCGAATTGAAAAATACAGTTAACACCGCAGTATAAATTAGCTGTAGTAAGCTATTTGGAAACCATTTACACCTGCAATAAATAATGACCTACTAATGTCAAGTCACCTACAAGAAAAATCTGAATCAACAATTACATTGCTTGAAATTCTTTAAAGAAAAATATGTATAATTATTACATTTTAAAATTGCTGATGCCTATTGCAAACTGTAAGTAGGCGTCCGTCACGTAAAGACACGTCACGTTGATAAGTACTTCAAAGGTGAGCGAAAATGTATCTTATGTCTTTGGGAAACAATATAGATTCCTCCAGCATTTGCTTGTTGTTCAGCGCTCTTTACGTGACGCCTACAATACATTGACCAATATACGTGTTACAAAATAACCCCTAATGCTGAATATGGTAGATAGGGACCATCTAAATGAACAATTTTTACTATGGGACTAACTGAAATCGCGAAAAAAATCAACAGTTTCATACAAAAATTAGTAACGAAAATATCAAAATTTACGAAACAGCTGACTTTTTTCGCTATTTCAGAGTTGGTTCCATAGTAAAAGTTGTTCAGTTTGATGATCCCTATCTACCATATTCGGCATTAGGGGTTATTTTGTAACACGCTGTAGAATTGAAGCATTGTCTGTGGATTTCCATGCAGCTGTGAGGTGGAGAGCGGAGGCCTAGCCGAGCCCGTGGTCCTCGAAGAAGCCCTGCGGCGTCTCCTCCTGCAACAAGGGACAACCACTGAGCTAGTGCCGCTCGTGTCGCGTTAGACCGAGCCATCGCTTTTCGGCAAACACCCAAAAACGGGTATAAAGATATTGAAAATTTAACCAAATTGAAATGGAGTAGGATTCAATTATAGATGAATGATTCTTTTAATATAAGATTTTTAAATAAACCAAACACTTTTTCAGCATGGATTTTTGCATGTTGCTAAAGGCCTTACCTTAACCTTACCTTCTACAACTAATTTACTTACTCAAATTACAATTTTGAACATTTCGTCTAGTTGTAAATAAGAGACCTACATTACTTGAATTTATTTATATGATTAGCACATCTTCATATTAAAGTAAATCGATGAAACAACATAATAAACAATGAAAGATATTATACAATAGAACACATTTATTAAATTCAATTTGACATTAAGATTAATTACAATTATTAAAACACACAACACGCACCAGATATCACGGTAGATGGTATTGCACGGTCAAAATATACACTATTATTATTGCTATGTACTTAAACTCTTTCCCCTTTATTAATAAACGTAAAGTTTACACCTAGTTTAACCAAAAAGTTTAGGTACACACATCAACTTTGTCACTTTGTCTAGGGATACAGGTGCTATTTTCATACAAACGAGGTAACTTTGAAGCCTTGGTTTCGTGCCAGGGATGTACTGTGCTGTGATCTGATGACGGCTATCCAGGGAGTGAATGGAGGAGATTCAGATCGCTATACACACCCAACTGATTCGACCAGCATTCTAAAAACGTAATGGACATGTTTAAAAAAACCGCGAAAATAGCATGAAAATGTATGGAAATCCTCAAACTGAGAACTCAGACCCATTAATCTTTTAGAATGCTGATCAGATCAGTTGGGTGTGTATAGCGATCTGAATCTACTTTGAGCGACCTTGAGCGAGTGAAGGAGGCCTGCCTGTATCCCTAGACAAAGTTGATGTGTATATTTGACGCTTTGGAACATCAAACGTAAGGAGTAATATGCTCAGCAATATTTTTGATTAAACCGGCATCGAAATGTACACGTACGTTTCGATGTAAACCGGCGGGCTGATTATCTAATTAGAAACCACCTAGCGACCGGTTGCAGTTCATAGATGATAGTGATCCATTGCTACTTCTTTTTGGATTAAAAAAAACATACCAAAGAAAAGTAGCAATGTATGTGGAATGAAACCGGTCGCTAAATAGTTTCTTTTTAGATAATCAGGGTGCGGGTGTAAACTTACTCTTTGTTTATTAATAAGGGCATTTTACAATAAACTTGGCATAGTTATACAAGTAAAGTACTTAGTTTACTACATTCAGTACGAATTCAAATGGTTTCATTGAATAACTATTTTAAGACGTGTCATTGAAATAGCTCAAAACCTGAAAAACTCGAATTATCAAGGAAAAATATTTTGTTTTTATGTTTTGCGTTATTACAACGACACCGCAACACGTGGCGTATGCTTGCTTACATAGTTTATTTGGGAAAAAATACGGTTTAAGTTTCATAGACATTTTATATTATTATACTTACTGACAAAACTTGTCTCAAAAAATATTTTACTTCTGCATACTACGTAACTTAGTTATATTTTAATTAAATGGTTATCCGATTTATGACTTAAATAATACAAGGTAAATTTAAACAAAAAATTAGCAAACAAAAGTTATTTGAATCTTAATAAGCAGGAATAATTTGTATCTATTCATCGCTGGTGTTTTAAAAATTAAAAAGTGATAGAGAAAGAACCTAATATATACAGATAGTATAAAAGAAAATAATAGGTACAGTCAACGGCATGCTGGCAAGATACAATTACCGTGACGATAGGCAATTACAACATGTCAAATTTCTCCAATCAGGGGGCTATTGCATAACAAATTACAAGCTAATATTATTAGCGATTTCCCATACAAATTCACTAATAATAATAAATTCATTAAGGTAACACTGGCTTGTAAATTATTAAAATATTTGTATCGGAAATTAACAATTGTCATATTTTTAAATTAATTAAGAAATTTATTACTCTTTTCATTAAAATTTTATAGTCAATGTTGCTGTAGGTACCGCTACATCTAGACCGGATAATTCATATAAGATTACCACGATACAGGCTAAGCCTAGTGTGGAATTTTAGTTTAAAGAATCCTACATGTAATCAATTTTGAAATAAAGAATTTTATTGATATTATATTAGCTTGTAATTTATTGTCCCCTGTCTATTTACGGTTCAGATGTTCAAACTTAATTAAAGATTTTTGTCAGTTTTATATAACTAGATGTGCTGTTGACTGTACCTATATTTATAATGTTAATGATCTAAATAAAGAACCTTAGACGTGCTTGGACCCTAATATCCGTCTTAAACTAGAACGATTGAGAATGTTTACTATTTAGAAAATAGTAGACTATAAAATAATTGTTAGAAATGTACCTTTATGCAATGTTATAGAATCTATAATCATCATCTATAGTGGGGGCCATCCATAAATTACGTCACACGTTAAGGGGGAGGGAGGGGGTCGACGAAATGTGACAATGAGTGACAAGGGGGTGGGAGGGGTCCTTAATTTCGTGACGTCACATTTCAGAATCATTTAAATTAAAATAAAACAAATTTCTGAACTGCTTTTTAATTTTATAATTATTTCTAGATGCAAAATTGTAAAATATGTGACGTCACACCAGGGGGGGGGGGGGTGAACCAGCTGTGACAAGGACGGGGGAGGGGGTCAAAAACCATGAAATTTGTGTGACGTAATTTATGGATGGCCCCGTGTAGGTAGATGAGTAATCACATTATTTTGATTAAGTGAAATCCTAGTGATCGTCCACTTATTACTAAAATAAAATCACTAAATGTGTTTACCTATATTACGAAAGTTTTTCTGTATTTAAAGAAACAACATGAGTTGGAAAATATTACTTCAATCATTTAAGTAATTAAAGTGATTTTGACTAAGTAATTTCGAGTTTGGTGAAATTAGGCAAATAATAACAACGTAGTATTCTTCGAGCCATTGTATTTAAATAAGTTATTTAAATTAAATGATTGGCGAATATAATAATATGACGAAGGTATTCAAAGGTTATAATTATAATATTAAGACGGTACCCAGACCGAAAGTGGCACCACGGCTAAGTGATGCGTTTTTTTATTACTTTTAGTGTCGCGTGCCATGATATTGTACCCTAGGCCTGTATTTATAAACCGCTCTCAACGTTGAGAGCCATCTTGAGCTCATACTTGAGATGCCGTTCTTATTAATAGATCATACTTAAGTGCATGTTTAAGTTCGTGGTATCAACTAAGATTCACTCATATTAATAAACAAAACTCTGCACTTGAGATCGCTCTTGAGATGATGATTGAGAGCGTGTTCGCCAAGTGCTGCAAAACCGTGACTTGAGAGCGTGCGCGCGCGGGAAAGTTATGACATTAGCGAATTTTTTAGTAATTTCCTAAAACAATTTCTTTTCGAGTGGCGAAAATACGTGTTTTTTGAACTACTATATAAGATACTTCTATCTATTTACTTGAATTACGAAATGTAAAGTAACTTTACAACTCAATTCAATTACAATATCTCGCCAAACATTATTTTTCTGTTTTCATTTTTTCTGTTCGTGAAACAGAAAAGGCAAAGGCATATATTTGCACTATACAGCCTAGAGTTCAGTCTTCTATATTCTATACTCTGTCAAACATCTTGTATTAATTAAAATATTTTTCGCGAGTGGATACGCGAGGTGGAAGGGCGCGTTTGGAGTCACACTAAACAGCAGCGCCATAAGCGCTCTAAAGCCCGATCCGAAACCATTATGTACTCGTTAGTATTTTGTGTTCATGCTTAAATTACAATCGTCACATAAGTTAAACTGACTTAAAAAAATAAAGTGATATTTTATTTGTTTTCATGTAAATAATTATTACAATTTACCACTTATGTCTAAAATGTTAAACGAAACGCTTTGTAGTTTGAGTTACTTAATTCTACACAGTTAAAACAAAACGCCGTTAAGATAATTGGCTTTGATAACTTTTTGAACATGACTGGAAATCTCAAAACCATTTCGAGGAATAAGCTTTCTGTACAGTGTCTACTAATTAAATTTAAAAATAAGTCTATATTTTTAAAGATATTTATAATATTCAATAAAAAGCTTTAACCTTCAAATGACCTTCATATCGTCGGTCCAATAGTAAACTAGCCAATCTGCAATTTTGGCAGTTTTGACTTAAATATACCAATATTAATAACTCTTATTTATTTACAATGTGGTAAAATCATGTATCTGTAGGTTTAATAATCGACGAGATAAATGGCTTTTCACTAATGCTTATCTGCCAAGTCTACAGTCAGTGCAAAAGTAAACTAATCTATGTGATTTATAGTTCAGTTTACCGAAACAAAAAACTGTTACTTACAAAAATATCGCCGTGTTCTACTGACCTATGTGACAGATTGAGTATGTTACCTTGGTTTAAAGAGTACTATGAGTACTTAATTTAACAGTGATCAACTAGTCGAAATGGCAGATTGAATACTTTACCTTAGTTCAAAGAGTACTATGAGTACTATCTTCACAGTGATCAAGTAGTCTAAATGGCAGATTGAATACTTTACCTCGGTTCTAAGAGTACTATTAATAATTAACTTCACAATGATCAACTAGTCTAATTGTCAGATTGAATACTTTACCTTGATTCAAAGAGTACTATGAGTACTTAACTTCACAGTGATCAACTAGTCTTAATGCCAAATTGTATGGTTTACCTTGGTTCAAAAAGTACTATAAGTACTTTACTTCACAGTGATCAACTAGTCTAAATGGCAGTTTGAATACATTACGCGTTCAGACAACTTAAATTTTAAAAATTTAAGAAAACTTAATTTCACAGTATTCTCTTCGCCAAAGTGGTAGAATGGATACACACAGACATCCCTAAGTATCGATATTCAGCTTGGAAATCTCTACGCAAGTACTTACGTAATCTGTGACGCAAGCGCATCATAGACAAGGAAAGGAAGGCAAGGCGGTCGGTGGTTCATTCATTCATTGTCATTCATTCGCTCCATAACGCTCGTTGGTAAGTGCTACAGTTACAAGTGTTTGCGAAATTTTGATAAATAATATAAAATAAAACATGAAGCGACGACGTGTGCATCAAATACTGAAAAATGCAGGCGTTTATATTACGAGTAGTTCAGACGAAGAAAATAATTGTCCAGGTATGATTTGTAACGTTTTATAACCTAAAAATAATACTTCTTGAAAAACTTGTTAAATACATTTACTGTAAATTGTAATGTTAGTTATTATTTGTAAGTACTTAAATGCTTTTTTTATTCGATGACACTTGACAAATACGTGCATACCTATATGCAGTTAATGTAGGTATTTTTACTTTTATTAGGATATTTTTAAACCTGGAACTTTACCTTTTTAATACTGGAGTCAATGTCATGTAAGTCGTTATACTGTGTTTGTAATCATAGTGATTTATTATGCAAGGGGCTTGTGCTTGTGGGTTTTGTACTAAAATTGAATTTTAACCAATACAGCGATGTCAGCTTTCGTGTGATACCTAATTACTTAGCTTGTTTTTGTGATTATTGTGATGGTTGTTGAATTAACGTTTGAATGCGGCAAGAAAATGTTTGTTTAATCTGCTTAAAATTTGTATAACAGCAAGTTTAGTTAAGTTTTGCTTTTTTATATTACAGCTGATATCCAACATGGAAGAGATATTATAAACAACACAAAAGATGTTAGTCCGTATTGTGCACAAGCAGCTATACCGTGTAAGTTTTACTTATTTGTTTGAACTGTTGTGTTTTGGGAAGAGGGCACTGTAGCTATCGTAATAACTGGGTATGAGACCTACAACATCAAAGTATGTATGGTATGAATGTTTTTAACCTGAAAAAGAGCTTAACAACTAGATGTGTTATAATAATAATATATAATAATAATAATAAATAAATATTTGACAACATCACATACATTGCTCCGATTCCAAAGTAAGTAGCTAAAGCACTTGTGTTATGGAAATCAGAGACAACGGTGGTATCACAAACACCCAGACCTGAGACAATATTGAAAAGTTCATTTTCTACATTGACCCAGCCGGGGATCGAACCCGGGGCCTCAAGAGATGGTGACGCCTTGAAAACCGGCGTGCAAACCACTCGACCACGGAGGTCGTCGTATGTATGTATGTATGATTTTTTTTAATCTGAAAAAGAACTTAACAACTAGATGTGTTATGTATGTATGTATGAATGTTTTTAATCTGAAAAAGAGCTTAACAACTAGATGTGTTATGTATGTATGTATGTATGAATGTTTTTAATCTGAAAAAGAGCTTAACAACTAGATGCGTTATGTATCTTGTAGCTTAACAACTAGATGTGTTATGTATGTATGTATGGTATGAATGTTTATAACCTGAAAAAGAGCTTAACAACTAGATGTGTTATGTATGTAATATGTATGAATGTTTTAACCTGAAAAAGAGCTTAACAACTAGATGTGGTATGTATGTATGTATGAATTATTTTAACCAGTAAAACAGCTTACCAACTAGATAATGTTAATATAGTTATTAATCTTATGCTGGTGTAGATGATAAAAAAATATGTTTTTATTGTTAGTAGCTCATTTGGAGTTTGAAGATGAAAAAATAGATTCTCCTAATTCAATACCACATTCCACTCAGACACATCCTGGTGAAACATGCACTGAAGTTCCAACTCCGACTTCTCTGTTACACAAACAGCTTTGTGAGGTTGGTGAGATGAGCATCGAAGCTCCAGCTTATTCACCACTGACACCTAAACAAAATATTGAAGCACCAAAAATTTTAGTAATACCTTCTACAAGTTATTGTTTAGCTGATAAGAGTACTGACTATCATCATGATTCTTTCCCATCATCCCCTCTTCCTGCCATGTCACCAGAAACAAATAAAGTTTTTAATATTTTGAATAGAACAGATGTACTTGTAGATAGTGACGATTCCGTAGCTGATCCTAATTATGAAATAGAATATAATGAAAATGTACGCGATGATAGTTCAGACGAAACTGAAAATATTCAAACCAATAAACGTCAGAAGCACACTAGTAAAGATGCACGGAATGGTAATGGATCTCCTTCATTATTGACACAAGCTTTAAACGACATGGAGGGAAAAGAAGAAGACGAGATTTTTTCAATTTCATTAGAAAATAGAGAAGGAGAAAATTTAGAAGAAAGTAATATTAGTTCAACTCCAAAAAAGCGAAAAGTAAGAAATCCTAGTACGTGGAAGGTAAACATTGAAAAGCGTAAACGGTTAAAAGGGGAACTGTATAAAACCAAAAAAGGAAAGATAATGGAAGCCAAACCCATAAAACCAGCAAAGTGTTCAGCTATTCTTAAACATAAATGTATTTCGTATGTTCCTGAAGATGAGAGGGTAAATATTTATAATGAATTTCGGAACATGCCAAGTCTGCAGCAGCAACGATATTTTATTATAAACCACGTAGAAAGGAAGAAGAAAAACCGAGATACGACACAAGGACATTCCCGCAGGAATTTCACCCTCACTTACACATTTACTGTAGGTAATGAAAAAAAAATTGTTTGCCGAGAGTTTTTTTTAGACACCCTAAATATCACAGGTGGATTTGTAAAAGGTGCTTTAAAGAAGCTTAATTCACAAGGCCTTTTACTCCCAGATTATAGAGGCAAAAAGCCCCCGCCTAATAAGTTAAGTCAGGAAGACGAAACGTTTATCCGTGACCACATTCTATCTTTTCCAGCAGTTGAATCTCACTATTGTCGTCGCAATTCCGTCATAAGATATTTAGATTCCTCGCTTAATATTACAATAATGTACAATGATTATAAAAAAAAGTGCCAAATACAATCAGCCGAAGTAAAGTCATTTGAGAAATATCGATCCATTTTTAGAAGTTACAAACTGAGTTTTCACAAACCAAAAAAAGACTTATGTAAACAGTGTACGGCGTTTAAAGAAATGAACGTTGAAGAAAAAAATAAAAATCAAGAAACTCATGAACTGCATTTGGTTCGGAAAAATGAAGCACGGATTTGTAGAGACGAGGATAAAAAGGAAGCTCAAAATAACGACAAAACTCTTGCTTTTAATTTTGATTTGGAAGCTGTTCTTAGCACCCCTAAAGGAGCGGCTGGGCCATTTTTTTACGTGAGAAAATTGGCTGTCTATAATTTGACGGTCTACAATTTAGGGAATCAAGATGTAGAATGCTACATGTGGGATGAGACAGAAGGAAAACGCGGCAGTATTGAAATATCAACCTGCATCAATACATACATTATGGCTCATCATAATATTAAACATGTAAAAATGATGTCGGATGGCTGTGGTGGTCAGCAGAAAAATTATCATTTTAGCTCTATGTGCTTGTTAACAGTTGAACAACATGCTACTTTACAGATTATTGATCACAAGTTTTTTGAAACCGGTCACACGCATATGGAGTGTGACTCGATTCATTCAAAAATTGAAACTAAAGCAAAACACGTACCTGTGTACACTCCAGATGGATGGGCGCAGTTAGTTCGCTTAGCAAGAACTAACCCAAGGCCTTTTAATGTAACATCACTAAGTCACGAGGATTTCAAAGATTTTGGTTCACATAATCAATATCAAAGCAAAATGTCAAATGAACGACGATTTGGAATCCACGATGCAGTTTGGCTGCAATACCGGAAGGGGGAACCTGACAAAATTTTCATAAAAAACACATACGATATAAACACACCATTTCAAGAAATAAACCTTAAAAAGAAAAGAGGAAAACCAGTCAGCTACCCCGTTCCGGCATATTCACAAAGATTAAGGATCTCCTCAAAGAAGAAAATTGATCTCTTAAAACTATGCAAGGATGGTCAAATTCCTAGGATTTATCATTCTTTTTACGAGAATCTTCCTTCCTCAGAAACTGAAAGAGACTCTCTTCCTGAACCTGACGTGACTGAAGACAATAGCGAATAGTGGCGTTGTGACACTATCCACTGTCAACAATGACGGCCTTACCACAAAAAAATATTAAAACTGTTTAAATGTGATGCCGTCTTTTTCAAAATATGCTGTCTAAAAAGTGACAGCATCACATTTAAACAGTGTCTAAGTTGAACAGTGTTTTTAAATCTTTTGTGGTAAGGCCGGGTTAGTCTTTAAATTTTAAACTATAATACTTAATTCTATAATTTTTCTATGTCACTTTTAACAATAAATATTTTTGCTTTTACTTACTCGTTTATTTTTGCTACTCACCTTGCTATTCAGTACCACTTTAACCATGGCAAAAATGTATTTACCATAGAATAAATCTTAACATTAAAGGGCGCTTTGGCGAGTTGACATTCAAAAATGTATGTCGTATAGTATGCGCCACCGCTGTCAATTTAGCTATCTACCACTTTGGCTACTTGAACACATTAAAATAATTTTACTTGTCTTATTCTGACCATTGTGAATAGGCCAATCTGCTTTAATTTCGTAAATAATGTTAAATTTATAATTTTATCAATATCTACTTAAAGTATATTATTTTTGACTTCTAAATTTACGAACTTGAAAAAATACTTATAAAATCTGATTTACAGGACCAATTTTTGTTTTTATTTCGCTCTACTAAAAAGTTTGACATTTGCAGATTGGCAAGTTTAGTATTGGACCGACGATATGACGTCATCACATACAGATCTCCCAGCCATAATAAAAAAAAGAAAAAAGTGCAAAGACAATTTTGACAATGAACTTGGTATTAGGGATGGTGGAAGGTGGAAGTGAAAAAATATCGATATATGTAATATTTCTCAGAAAAAAATGGGATGAAATGGGACGATGTAGTAAGTAATGGATTCAGTAATGGATTCTAATTTTAAGGTATTGTAAAACATAAAAAATAGCAAAATAAACCCCTACGCGAAATTTTGGCTCGATTTGACGAATTTTACGATGATTTTTAAGACTCAAAGTAGGAAAAAAACAAAATGCTCCAGTGACAAAATTGTGTCGACTATTAGAATCCATACGTAATTACCAAAAAAATGTTTTGGAAAAATTATTGTAAAAACATCTATCGATATATCAGAGTATTTAATATCGCCCGAAAAATATCGATGAACTTATCTCGTAATTTTTTCCACATCCCTACTATTAAATGTTTGTAAATAGAAATAAAGTATGCACATATTTTCACAATGTTTATTATGTTATCCTGCAAATTTATCAGTCCACAAGCAATCGTTACAATTTCATCCATGTAGCCTACATCCAAAATAGACACAATACACACAATATATTTCACAATTTGGGTATATTGGGCGTGTCAGTTTTTACAAAGTTTTTCAGCAGAGTTTCCACTGGTAAGCATTTTTATTATAATTTTACCACCTCAAAAATTATTGCGGCAAATTAAGAAGGTAGGTTAGAACCGTCACAACTGGATTAAATGAATAAAATAGAAGAAATATTAACTATAACTTATTTGTTTACAAACAACCATAGTCATTATGACAGTTAATGACACTTGGCCTTTCTTTTTCTATAAGTAGATGGCAAACGTTTTCTTCTTAAACTTTCATGCCACTAATGACGTCATTCCGGTTGACCATATCCGCCCGACAAATATATTTATAAAAAAATAAATACGGGACCAAATGTTAAAATATTCAAATTAGTTTCTTAAATTGGCCTAATCTGTAACAAAAAAATATAAAAATAATACCTTTTATTTTTTAACCAAAGCCAATTCTTATGATTTATGGTCGGTCAATCATTCAAACTTCATTCAAAAATGTAGTGTTGCTATCTACAAAAATCGTGAACTTAAGATCCTGCTCCTGAGATCGATCTCATTTGATACGCTCTTTATATCCGACTATTAATTAACAATCAACTCAAGATGCTGCTCACATCTTGAGAGCGTATCAACTGAGATCACTCTTGAGATCGGTATTGAGAGCGGTTTATAAAAACGGGCCTTAGAGTATTAAGTAGGTACAGTACTAGGCACGTATCTTGAAATTTTTTCGACGGAGTGGGGATAAGTTCGCGCATGTGCTCTTGTGAGCGAATAATAGCGCACGCCCTTCTCCCGCCGCCCGCGCCCCTCACCGCTACGCATACCCAAAATACGCGTTTCGCGCAATCCCCACCCGATTTCAAGTTATATGTCTTGTACTGTACAGTACGAGGTATTTGAAACTTTTTCGACGGAGTGGGGATAAGTTCGCGCACGTGCTCTTGTGAGCGACCAATAGCGCGCGTCCTTCGCACCGCACAATCCCCACCTGATTTCAAGATACTTGCCTCGTACCACAGAATATTTATTCTGTGGTTAGTAGTTAGTATAGTTAGTATAGTATGCTCGTACTGTACCTATATTGTTACAAATCGGAAAATATAATGAGGAGGCTATGTTTTATTGTACAATTTAGTTTCGTATCACGAATTATTGTAAGAATCCAATCATTATTGTACATTTCCCAACATTCCGCCACGGTGAATTTTATTTAATATTGTAATAATTATAATAAAAAATTAATAATAAAACTTTACGTCTTCTTGTAAGCTAAAAAAGTCTCGAATGGGTGGTAGGAAAATATAGACAATTTAATTTCTAAGTTTATTTGAATAAAAGATATTTTGTCATTTTCGTCGAATTTTTAAGACCCATAGTCTATTATTTTTAGAAGGTATCATTATAATTTTAACATTGCTATTTTGACTAAGAGGGAATGTAATGATACCTTCAAAAATACTAGACTATTGGTCTTAAAAATTCCATGTAAAGTTTTATTAAAATCCTTTTCTATTAAGAACTTATTAAATAAAAACCTCTGAAAGCGCCACTTTCGGTATGGGATGCACCTTAATACACGAGACTCCTTAAAATTATACCAAAACAACCCACAAGGAAATTCAGTAGCATTTAAAGACATTTAATTTTTAATCATTAATCCTTCTTCTTAATTGAAATTCGGCTAAAGATAAAGATTTTCTAATTTAGGGGCCATTCAAGTATTACGTAAGCACTATTTCTTTGTTTTGCTTATTTTGGATGACATGGGGGGTAGGGGAGTCTAGATGATGATTACGTCATCGGTAGGTAGTTATTTCCTTTTTTACACAAATGGCAACCCTCACATTGTCTATGCTTGAAAACGAAACGCATTTTCGGGGATTCCCGCAAATAATGCATATTATGTTTAGACACTCGCTTTAGAACTGATTAGGGGACTTACCGCGCGCTATTTACTTGTCTAAATTAAAAAAAAACATTTATAATTGAAAAATGTTTACGTAAGCATGGGGGGAGGGGGTAAGAGCTTTGCTTACTTTTGCTGACAAGGGGGATGGGGGGGTAAATAATTGTAATAAATCTGCTTACGTAATATTTGAACGGCCCCTTATGTATAATACACATTTGGCATTTATGGAATGATAAAATATAAAAAAACTTAAAACACTCTAAATAATTTCATTAATTTAGGTTTTTGCCGATATTTTGCCATTTTTATTACTTTTTACCAAGAAATAAATACAGAAGTACATACCTATCTAGTAGATAATAGTTTAATATTTTTCAGGTAGGTACAATCTTATTTAATAATTGTGCGTCTTTTTAATTTGCATTAGCATAATGTGCGTAATTTCAGTATTTACGAGTATTAGCTGTAGCCAAAAATACATTTGACAATCTTTAGCTATCGAAAGGTGTATGTATGGGATTGACGAAGTCTTTTGTATTGTATGTAGGGTTACCATCCGCCCGGATTTGTCCGGCCGGACATATCCGGATTTTGTCCAGCTTTTTAATATTGGGCGACATAATACTAGTTAAAAACATTCAGTAGTCTTCGAAATAGATGTCCCAAAATGTATACTCTGGGCCACGTCCATGTACAGTATGTATACCAAGAAATATGTACTTATAGAAACGATAAACAATTTCTTATCATCCAATTACTCTAAAACAGCTTTGTTTTTTGGAAGGAACATTTTATCGTGTGCATTAAAATCATGGCGGAAGATGTTAATTTCTTCTTCTTTTCTTATCGAATGAGGATTAGTGGCCACCTCTGGTGTTAGAGTTTATCAAGCCGCCTGTAAGGCCTCTAACTTGGCTTAACGACTGTTATCAGATGACAAAAGCCGGGACCGACGGCTTAACGTGCCCTCCGAAGCACGGAAGCGCTCAGTTGTAATGCCACTTTAACGGTCACCCATCCCACACCTGACCGGACCGAGCGTTGCTTAACAAACGTGATCGAGTACGACCAGTCTGTCAAGTTCCGCCATGAGCGCTTCTTGATGTTAATTTGAAGTTCTGTCAGTCTTTTCTTAAAAAAAAAATCCGAAATTTTATTGAAATATTCGGATTTTTGTCAGGACTTTCCCAATTTTTATATGGTAATGGTAACCCTGCTTGTTTGAGGCCGTGATTCAATGGAAAACTTGAAATAAGATTTAGGACGACGTAATAACAAAAGATTTTAAAACATTAAATGTGACAGCATCTCATTTAAACATTGTCTAAGTTAAACAGTGTTTTAAAAACTTTTGTAATAATACGGCGTATATTTTAGTTCCATTTAAATTCCGTGGGACTTCTTTGGTGGCCGGATATCGATTTTTGTCCGACTTCAAAAAAAGGAGCAGGTTCTCAATTCGACTGAATTTTTTTATGAGGTCAAATCCATACATAAATATTTCGAAAGCGAAGCGCTAACGAAGGTTTGCAAATGTTTTTCTGTCTAGCTAAAGGGTCAGAAGCTAACTACATAACGAGGATCAGTAACAGGTTTGAATCTTATAGTTTTATTGGTATAATATAAAAACATATTCCTAGCTATGAAACTTAGTGAAAGATTTTTTGAAATCCGTTTAGAAATGGTTGAGTTAATAGAGTTTGAAGGAAATACCAAGTTCAGTTCAATGCATGTCAGCATGTGCTTTATTACGTACGACATAAGGTTCGCGTTCGTCGCGATGACGTCATGAGGACCCCAAAAAAACAGTGTTTTAGCTCGTATATCTTCTCAGGTTTGAGAGATATCGTAAAAATTTCTTCACAGTTAATCATGTGGTGGCATAAGGCACTAAACAAAAATCGTTACTGATCCTCATTATACACAAGGATTTCGACATAGGATTTTTTGTGTTAATACGTGTAAGTACATAAAGATGAAAATATAGTAGATAGAATCTCAATATTAAATGGCACCGAGAAGGTAATAGACAACAGAAAAAGCAGAATTGTATAAGAATTTCTTAAATTAAATTACTAACATAAGTACTTAAATTAATAAACTCTTGAAAATAGTAACATAATATTTAAACAGAACAATAAAAAATATTGAGTAGATACCTCTAAATAAAACTCTGCTTTAAGGCAACGTTATTATGCAACACTAGCGCAGTCCCTCAAAAAATAACTACCGTGTAAATACACAATTATTATTAAAAATCCAAGCTGATAGACCCCTTGCAAAATATCAATTGTTATTTTATAAACACACAAACATAATGACAGATAATTTATAGTTGTTTTTCTCGACGATAAACAAAACGACGTCCGCTTTTAGCTTTTTTCACCATTTATTCCCATCTGCCCCCTTCAAGCTCCGTCAGCGGGGTGGTAGAAGCGCTCATGGCGGAAATAGACAAACTGATCGTACTCGATCACGTTTGTTAAGCAACGCTCGGTCCGGCTAGGTGTTGGATGGGTGACCGTTAAAGTGGCATTACAACTGAGCGCTTCCGTGCTTCGGAAGGCACGTTAAACCGTCGGTCCCGGCTGTTGTCATCTGATAACAGTCGTTAAGCCAAGTTAGAGGCCTTAGAGGCGGCTTGATAAACTCTAACACCAGAGGCGGCCACTAATCCTCGTTCGATAAGAAGAAGACCGGGGTGGTGGTTGATTGGTTGGCACTAATAAAAGGTGGCGTTCACAACCACGGTGGTCGATGGCACCTATTTATTCCCATCTGCCACCTTCGAGGGTGCTATGGGGGTGGTAGTTGGCACTAATAGGTGGCGTTTACCACACCGGTGGTCGTTGGCACCTATTTATTCCCATCTTTCCCCTTCGTAGTTATAGTACAGGGGTTTATTCGCATTTTGTATTGGACATTATCAATGGAAATTGTAATAAAACATCAATAAATATCATGATTCAATAAAAAATTATTTTAATTGAGTTCAAAGGCAGGTAAATAGAAATAAATAGGTGCCATCGATCACAGAAATGGTTATCGCCACCTATTGGTGCCAACCACCACCCCCATGGTACACTCGAAGGTGCCAGATGGGAATAAATAGGTGCCATCGACCACCAGGGTGGTGAACGCCACCTATTAGTGCCAACCACCACCCCGGTGGCGGAGCTTGAAGGGGGCAGATGGGAATAAAGGTTTTTCACCACCAAAACTGCAAAGAAGTATTTGTCAATACTGAAAATACTGAGTTAACAATTACTGAGTTTGTGTATTTATGAATGACAATTGATGTTTTGCGAGGGGACCATTAGCTTGGATTTTTAATAATTGTGGATTTACACGGTAATTATTTTTTTGCAGTAGTGACTCTAGGTCGCATTTAATGTTGTTTTAAGAGCGTGCAGTCTGCACACTAGCGCCGCCATTGGAAATAAAATCATAGTGCTTAAATAAAAAATAAATTATGAATTATCTCTCTGGAGTGCACTCCGAACAGGCTTTGTGGTACTTTTTATCACTTAAGCAATATTTTCTAGCCTGTTGTTTAGTTATATGGACTTTTATTGCGAAAAGTGGCCACTTTTAACAATAAAAGTCAATTAAACTAAACGACAGGCTAGAAAATATTGCTTAAGTGATAAAAAGTACCACAAAGCTTGTTCGGAGTGCACTCCAGAGAGATAATTTACAAATTTGTCTTTATTTAAGCACTATATTTTTTTTTCTAAAGGCGGCGCTAGTATGCAGACTGCGCAGCCTTAATCTAATTACTTAATTATACTTAATGTGAACTAAAACTAAATTATAACAAATATAGGAAATAAAGAGTTCACTAAATTCGATGTCGGCATGTAAAAAACAATATAGAGAAGTTTTTACATACATAAAATTTCATTAGTGTTTTTAAAATGGTTTTAATAGGGAAGATGGCGCTGGCTAACTTATTAAAGCAAAGAATGCTAAAAATAGTTATAATCCTCCTTTTTAATCGTAAGTTACAACGTATTTTCAGAATATAAAAAGTAATTGTAGCCCCCCAGCGCCTTATGTGGTATTTACATGGGTGACTAAAGCCGCACAACTTTCGCCGCACGACGAAAATCCACCGTGGGCAATTCGGCCTAGGCCGCAGGTGACTGAACAAAATTATCTAATCGGCACCCTGATTATCTAAATAGAAACTATTTAGCGACTTGTTTCATTTGATATACATTGCTACTTTTCTTTGGTATGTTTTTTTGACCCCAAAAAGACGTAGCAATGTATCACATTCATCTGTCAAATGAGACCGGTCGCTAGGTGGTTTCTAATTAGATAATCAGCCCGCCGGTGGCCAAAACTGGAACTACGTCATTACATACTGTTACCTAGGTTACTAAAATCGACCCATGTAAATAGCCCATTACCGGTAATCGTCTTCCCCAATGAGTTAATTTATGTCGATCACAATAACTTCGTCTTTAATTAAGCACTATGTTTTTTCCAATGGCGGAGCCAGTGTGCTGTATAAACCATCTTAAATAAATATACATACAACATGGTGCATATGCTCTCCCTTCTTGTATACAAATTTCCGATTTCGTAGTCATCAAGAGTCAAAATAGTTTTATACTTTACCAGTCTTATGATTGGTTGTCACAAAAGTTGCGGAATGGAATTACTCAATTTTCGCGAAGGATTTGTTTCATTACATGGAATTTAAGCCAGAGGCTCAATGACAAAATACAATACCTCCACGTAAAGTATCAGATGGATAATATAAAGAACTATAAGCGTGCCCGCAGACTACAGACTTTCTATCGGCCGACAGTTTAGTCGGGCTCTCAATCAGTATGAAGGTGTATGCAAGTGCGCACAATAGAACGATTCGGTATCGGCCGGTTTTTCATACAAAACCAACTATCGGTTCAACTACCGCCCGATAGAAAGTCTGTAGTCTGCGGGCACGCTAAAAAAAGATAACATGAGATTCTAACGCCATGAAAATGCTGTTTTGGAACTAGGAGGAACAACCTTACAAAACTGTATGGTGTTAAGACTTACGCCCGGTTGCCACCAGAACGGAGATTTTAAAATAACCAATCAGAACAGACAGCAGAAGCTTGGCTGAGAGGAAATGTGAAAATAACGAATATATCTGATTGGTTATATAAGAAAAATCATTTCCAGTCCGCCCATCTCCGTTGTCGCCACGCACATGCTCGACGATTTTACGGTTCAATAGAGCAAGTTCAAACGTGTGGATCAGTAAAAGGTTCTGTAGGTTCGCCATGCTCTAGTAAAAGTTGCTAGTCAAGTCCTCTCCAGACTCACGCGCGAATTACGGTAAAACCGCCTCACAGTTCCACATTCGCAGAGGTTCGCGCCAGGTTCACAGTATTGTTCGCGCACTTGAAAAAGATGGACGCCGAAGTTGCTGCTGCTGGTAAGGGGTTACTTTGCGCATCAGTAAATTAAGCTGATATAAAAAGTAAATTAATTTAATACAAAAATAGCTTTAAATACTATATTATATCACTCACAGGCCTCACAGCTTATATAGTTATGATCTGTTAAAACTCGCCTTCACACGAACGAAGTTCGCAGCTTGCGAGCCCTTTGTCGTGGAACAAAAAGCCGACAATATACGGGAACGAGGCGTGAACGCGACGCGAAGCTGCGAAGAATGTGCGAATTGGTTCCACACTCATGCTTCGTTCGCGGGAGCTTCGCGCGCGATTCGCGCGTGAGGCTGAAGAGGCCTTTACACACAGACATATATTGTGCCTTTACACCTGTAGCACACCTCCGCCGCGAAACACCGCAGCAGCACAGTGTGCTGCGCAGTAGGTTCCGCCATGACTTGTCAGTTCTACGACAAGCGAAACAAAATGCATAGATTTCTGGTATTGTTTCGCGGCGGAGGTGTGCTACAGGCGTTAAAAAAGCTCACGGCGAGACCCCATGGCAAATAAATATCAAAGTAATGAATCAAATCCTTTATACATAATGAGTTTAGTGCGGAATGTTTCCTCGGAGTACATTGGTAATGCGTCGGAGTCCCGCGGCGGATCTATAGGCTCCCTGCGCCGGCGCATCAGAGAAGGCCCACTTCACGCAGCGCTGCGTCCACTGTCTCGTCCTGGTGCAATTTATTTCCAAACACAGCTATAACACAGGCAATGTAATGCGACCATTGCGTGGGTTACAACGTCGAGGTGCCATAATTTTTTGGCTTGTATAATGCAGTGAAAATTGTTGCTTAATTTTGTCCTATGATTTTTTTATTTCTTTTCTTATTTCTAAAGATAAACTTGAAATCAGACGAAGGATAGATAAAATGTTAATGCTTTTCTCCTTCCTGGCAGAAGTCAAGGAGCCGTTTCTGAGATTCAGACCGGACATCTAGGGTATTCTTGATCGAAGCCTACTCCATAATGAAATCGATGAAGGAATATGTAATTTGCTCATCACATCAATTAATAAATTTCAGATTTGATAACATACAAAATTATAAGAACACATAGGTAAGATTGTGTTTATGAACATTACTAATACCCCGAACGTTTTGGATTGGAGCTATGGATAGAATTGTTAATTTATTGTCAACCAACAAATGATTCAGCTCAAAATTATACCACAAAATCAGTTATTACAAGATCAACATTTCATTTTAATGTAGTTAAAAGAAACGATTCATATAAAATATACTTCTTGGCCCATCCATACGATATCGTCCACGTTTCTATAATAACATTGCACCGCCAATCTGGACCATGTTTAAAAGAGAAAAATTAAAACACATGCATGAATCCGACCATTTAAATTTAGATCTTTAAAAGCAGTAGTTAAGACACAAAATAATTCACATCAAATTAAGGTATGCATGACAAGTTATTTGGTAAATTCTCGCTCTACGCCGAAGGAGAGGGGACGGGACCATGCAAGAAAAGAGATTTATCTTTTGAACCAATGTATTTAAACATAATATCCCATTACAGTAATGCATTAGCAGCCATACCACCACCAAAGTACATTGTTTCACCATCAACAAGGGCTCAATTAAAATAATTTTAGCATATTATTTCAATCCAATCCAAGGACATAAGAATTTCCCCGTATTCATAAAAACAATTATGAGAAACTTATAAACAGGAAAATATCATATTAATATAGCTGTTTATACCTAAATTAAGTTTATTAAATAAAAACAAGGATAATATCATTAATAATACTGTAATGTTACATCTCAAACAGAGGTAGATTCATATAACGTTTTTGATAAAATCTAAGGAGAGACTAATGAAGAAATTCACAAGTTAAATCATGATTAATGAACGATCTCTCTCTCTCTCTACATGATGATTTATGAATACGAGTTATTTTTTTACAGTTTATAAGGATAAGCACATTAGTAAAGCATAAACGATTAAATAATAATAATTGACGTTAATGACTACATGCAAATAGAAGGCGCGGTGAAACACCGTACCATATCATAGATATTTAGAAGTAACGTGATCTCTATCCCAACGCAGCCGAATGTTTAGAAAAGACTCTAGGGCCCTATTTTTGAATCGCTCGACTCCAGTTGAGCGCTCGTTTCTACTGATTTTCGTTCGACATATGACTCAAAACAATGAGATGTCAAACGAAAATCAGTAGAAACGAGCGCTCGACTGGAGTCGAGCGATTCAAAAATAGGGCCCCTGGCCGCTACTTTGTTTAGGTATCCGTATAGCGATCCGTCACTTCATTACACAGGGTGTTAATGAATGAATCAAAAATGGCAAAACTGTTTCTTTGGACCAACTGAACAACTTTTACTATGGGACCAACTCTAAAATCGCGAAAAAAATCTGCTGTTTCATACATTTTGATATTTTTGTTATTAATTTTTATAAGGAACTACTGATTTTTTTCGCGATTTTGGAGTTATTCCCATAGTAAAAGTTTTTCGGTTTGATGGTCCGAACTGTTTTCTCATTTTCGATCCATTCTTTAACACGTTGTATATCTATGGCTCCATAAAACGGTAACCAACCACCAACAACCTATTCTTCTCTACACAAATATTAAGCAAGATTACATAATATTATACAAGTACTAATTTAAAATTACAATAGTTGATTTAACATAATAGGTTTGAAATACTATTCAATATTCGAAAATGTGTCTTATGCGTTTGTAATTATGTTTAAAAGATTTCTGTACAATATGTGGAATGTGGGTATAGACAAATAGTGCATGCAGTGGTAGGAAAAAATATAAGAAAATTAAAGCTAAAATTCATGCAAGTAGGATGATTAGAATAAAGCTCAATACTCACGCTTTTGAGTGGCATCAAATAAATATGTAAATAAATATTAATATCAGTAATACCATAGCCATAGCCCATATAGAACCACCATTAAAATCCTTATGCAAATGAAATGATCACCTTCACTTCACTACTTCGTTAGAAATTGATGAACTTGTAAATGTAATCAAAATGGAGTTGTTGGAAGTTTTATAATAATGTGTCCCACCTATGTTGTAGTAGGGATAATAGTTCTATATGGAGTAGAATACGTTACTATACGGAATACGGTTACTAGCAAAAAGTAAGGCTTGCAATTAAATTGCAAAAGTGTTTAACCATTACTTGATGCCATACTTTTTGCAAGTAGCCCTGTCCTATCAAATAATGGTTAAATACCAGTAAATAAGTTTAAAAATATACTTGAGGTCTAAGCAGTAATATCTATTCTGTGGTCTAAGCTAGATTGGGGTGAAATGTTACAGAAACATCAATAGGTATTAATGGGAACTATATGGGATTAGAAACAATTTACGTATGCAAGACAATATACTTACATTATAAAACTATAGTGCTTTGAAACTTTATGTACAGTAATTTGAAATTCTGCTAACTTTATCATTTCCTTAGATAGGCAGTGGTGTTTCTGACATGTAACACCCCTTTTGGCACACAACAAACAACAAAAATAGAAGTAGACTTAAAGTAGCTTATTATTGAGCGAAGTTCGAAGAAGTTCATCAGTGCAACAATCCATCGTTCAGGTCCTGGCATCGAATGCATGCATACATCACACCAAAACAAAGGAATATTAGCAAGTGCAACAGACGGGGCAGCGGTATCGTAAAATAGAACATATTAAACAAGAGAGTGAGGTCAATTTGGATTGTGTACAAAACACTACCGTGACACTATGGGTGGTTAATCCCCAAATGTAAGAAGTGTTGGTAGAAATTGCTTTTTAGTAAAAAAAATGTCAACTGTCCACCTACATAATGCTGTATTTTGATTGTTTAAACTTTTGTGCATTTCAGTACTTGCAAAATATTGAACATTTTGGAAATTTAATAAATTTTACTAAAATTTTGGCTAACAAAATAAAGATTGCAGTAAGATAGACAGTCTGTTTATTTGATAGATTATTATAGATTATCCCTAACAAATGCAGAAAGAGGTAAAAAATTGAACATTTCTATTTTAGCAGTTGATTAGGGAAATATAGGTAATTTGGATACTGTGTCAAAGTGGTAATAGATTTAATGAAATAACATTTGAATAACTTGTTCATTAAACTTACATTAACACTCTATTTAACTATATTTATAATTACTAAAAATTGCGTTGTTAAGTATACCTAATTTATTTAACTTTTTAAATAGGCACTAGTAAAGCTTATAAAATTCTATTGAAATTGGTTCTTTTATTTGTAATTTTGATGCGATATAATTTTCAACTTTAAAAAATAACACAGTGTAAATGTTAGCTAAAAGTGCATTCGTTTATTTGAATTTATCTGAGATTTGCACTCATTGATATGTTCCTAATGTATAGGTCTATAAAGTTTAAATATTCATCTAAAAAGGCAGTGCGACTACGTCAAATATCCTAAGTGCTAAAACTTGACCGCCTTATTAGGCGCGGCCACCCTAGTGACAGTCTACGGGTCAGACAGAGCTCAAAAAAGAGGTGGAAAGTGCTAAAATAATCCCTCACCTGTACTAGTATACAATTTAATACAGTGTTGCCAACTTGGCTGTTAGTCAAAATTTGGCAACACTGACAACATTGGTAAATAGCAATAGCTAATATTGAATAGATTACACAGTATAAATAAATCATTATAAAACAGTTTTACAATCTGTAGGCTCTGTGTTAATTTTGCCACGTTTATCTAATTTATGGGACACTAGAACTGAAATAATTTGTAATATTTTTCCTTTCCACATATCTGCAGAAGAGCCGCAATTATTTATGGCAGTCAAGTTATCCTACACACACCAAAAAGGCACTACTTAGGCCACTGTCCTATACTGGTCCACTTAACATACCACACGACTAGCAATTTGCATTATCGTTTTAGCACAAAACAGAGAGAGGACTGTAGTTAAGATTATACCGCGCGCAAACGAAAAACGCAAACATAAAGGGAGATTAAACGATCATTCAGATTGACACCAGACTGATACAATACTGCTAAATGCACCATTTATTGTATGAAACTTCATAGAAAAAACAGCGCAGTTGGCTCAGCATTGCATCAGTTTGGCTCTGGCGTCAGTCTGCATGATCGTGTAACCTCATAGACACTTCTCATCGACACCGATACAGAATCTTTGCTAGGCTCAAAACAGTTCGAGCGTGTGACGCAGTGTCGTCGGTCGGTGGGTTTTGACGCAGATCGCAAATGGTCATCGCAAAAAATTTGGTCACTTTCGCAGAATATCATTTCACAAATGGTCACTTTCGCAGAATGTCATTTCACAAATGGTCACTTTCGCAGAATGTCATTTTCACAACTGGTCACTTTCGCAGAATGTCATTCACATTTTTTTCTTAAACTCACAATTTTGAGAAAATAGAAAAAAAATGAATGACTTCTTCTTCTTATTTTTGTTTTGGCAATCTACTTTCCTCTTGGAAGTAATTTTTGCTAGTGTCAAGTGTTGAATAGTTCAGTGGTAGATTGTTTCAGTTTACATTAGAATGCGGGTGCATCGCATTCCAATGCTGCTTGGAGCATTTGGCACCAAGTATATCAAGACAGTTTACTCGGTAAGTTCTGCCGAGGTAGCCACCACTACACTAAAAGTCTCGGCTTCACACAACCAAGATCGCGCCTATTTCAATTATCCCACATATTGTTCAGTTGCGTAGACACTTGTACCACAAAACTGCACCAATTTTAAGACACAATATCCCCTATGAATCAATTTGCGAATAATTAAAATAGTCACCAAACCGAACCCGACAAAATGGCGCCAAAAACCAAAATGAATGACATTCTGCGAAAATAACATTTTGCGAAGGTGACCTTTTGCCAAAATGACCAGTTGCGAAAATGACATTCTGCGAAAGTGACTATTTGCGAAAATGACATTCTGCGAAAGTGACAAAATTTTTCGCAATGACCATATGCGAAAATGACGATCTGCGTCAAAAACGGTCGGTGACGCGCCTGTAGCACAACTCGCTTCGCCGCGAAACAATACCAACGAAATGATTGTTGTTCCTCCATGAATCGTCTTCTATCGACGACGATATTATGTCGATCACATCTACGTAGCGGTTTCACGTCATTATATTCGCGGCGGGGAGGTGTGCCGACTGCCGATCAGGCGGAATCGCGCGTGAAAGAGACACCATGAATCGTGGTTAAATCTATACATTAGAACAGGCTATTTCGCATTTGTTTCGCTTGTCGTACAACTGAACAAGTCATGGCGGAACCTACTGCGGTGTTCCGCGGTGGAGGTGTGCTACAGGCATAAGAGCTCTCTGTACGTTGCTCGATCGAGTACTAAGGTTAACCTCTGTCTCTCTCTATTTTGCAGTTTTAGCCTTGTTAACAATAGATAATGTCCTGACTAGATTTAGTACTTAACTAACTATGTGTTGAGATAGAAACATGTAATATAAATTAGATCAAATTGATCAGAAAATTGCTTACAACTGAGCAAGATTAATAACTTTTTCAATTCAATAAAGTTCCTAAGTTTTAAATGTAATTTTAATATCGTTAAAAGGAATGAGCTTCCCTCAAATTCTGATGATTCAAATGACTAATGCTACCAGCACATGAAAAAAGAATATTTAAATTGATATTTCCATAACTGACATTGATATAATAATATTGCTATGATTTGCAATACAGAAAAAAAACTGTAGACCACTGGTAAGTGCAAGACACAGAGGAATGTTATGAAAAGTGTTTCTAAAGAAACACTATACAAATTATTACATCAAGGTCACGATTTAGACGAGTTCGTTATCCTGGCTACTGACCTCTTGGAGCAGGTCCTGGGCTGCGATGGCCTTCAGGACATTCTTTTTGCTGGTCTCCTGCAACTCACCGCCGAGCACCAACTCGTCTAGGATAAAGTAGGCTTTTTCGAAGTTGAAAATGATGTCCAGCTCACAAACCTACAATGATAAAATTTTGATTTTAGAAATGCATTTTTTCTTTGTCGTCTGTTAGAGAGTGTCCATTAATTACGTGATGCATTTAAGGGAGGGGGGAGGGGTTGACTTGAATTTCACCCACTCTCAACATGGGGAAGAGGGGGAATATTTAAATATTTGTCCAATCTATTCTTAAACTGATTCGTATTCTGTGCAGATATTACTTCTTCTGGCAACTTATTCCAAGCTTCAACTACTCTATTATTAAAGAAATGTTTATGTGGATTGTTTCCTGATAGTGCCTTTGATAGTTTGAGATGATGGCCTCATAGGTATATGTTTCGTGAGTACTGGAATAGTTGTTTATCAAAATTCTCGATGTCATAGTGTCCATGCAAGATTTTATATGTTTCTATTAAGTCCCCACGTTCTCTGCGTTCATTTAAAGAAACATTTCTCAGGATACAATAAGGTATTTGCATGTAGATGAGTTAAGTTTGGCAGTCAGTTAATTTTATTGACTTAAAATCTTTCACTTCATTACACAATAATAGTTATGACAATACTATTTTTGTATCATCCCTTACTTTTATCAAGAACTATATTCATACTTACACTGCCAAAGTACTTGTCTAGAAGCTCCACATATCGGTGAATGAGTTCCAAAGTCAGCAGCTCATTATCTTCTTGCTCCATCGCACAGCAGAAATACAAGGAGGCATATCTGAAGACAATTCACATTATCATAAAGCGGTGTTACAAGATACTGATTTATCTGGGTAACACTAGGGAGGTTACTCTTAAACTTTTATATTAGCCCACTGCTCACTCAGTCGAGCCAGCGCATGAGTAATGTCGTTAGAGTTATACGACAGAAAGAGAAGATGCATACAATGGCACAGCACGCAGGCACACAGCGCTGTGCAATTTGCAATTCATTGTACAGTCAGCGGCACATCAGACTAATACTTGGCCTTGAGACCGTCTTTATGCTGTATTAAGAGCTGTTTTCGTAGTTCATATATTTAACCTAACGTGCCATCGTGCATACAATAACGATGTGCAGTGAGAATGCTTATTAATTGATTGTCTTCCTGCAGATGGACTTTTGTAAGTTTATAACACAATAATCGTATCTAGCTGGAGTGTAAGCAATAAGGATAGTTAGATTTTTCAACTATAAGAATATTGTTTATTCATCTCATTATGTATAACTTACCTCTTATATACTACTTTAACATCCTTCCACTCTAAAAAGGAGCACATTTTGGGTTTGCGAGCCAGCACTGTCGTGATGAGTTCGCGAGTTATCTTCTTCTTCAACTTATCCGGGTGCGCTACGTACCATTTCTGTAGCCTTAGTTTGCCTTGTCGGCTAAATAATAGCATAAATTGCATCTGCAATATCAAGAATGTGTGATATAAGCGCTGCTGAATGATCATATCGATTGATAGCACCTGCACTCAGCCGTGTTGGTGCTCACTCCAATCTTTCGTAGTACTTACCATTTTACAAGAATCCTAAATGTCTATTTCAGTCGTAATAATACTAGGGATAGGAATGGGAGAAATGTTATGAAAATCCAATTTCTCTAGGGTCAAAGTTACATTGTAAAAAATAGAGTTATGCGACAAAAAAGAAATTAATTAACAACCCCCAGTGACCACGCCAAGCCAGTGACATGAGTTTTAACCAGGGGGGTGACAGCTTTAGTTCCATGTCATCCGTTTTGGCGCTGCTGTCGCGACGTCACCAACATTTCCACCAATAAAATCGTCGACTTCACGCTAATCGCTAATTTTATTGGTGGATATGTCGGTTACGTACTGTCATGTCATATTGTTTATGTGTGCGTGTGTCGATTAATAATTATATAATTGTGAATTATTATTTTCCTCGGTTTATAGCTTGAATTGAGATCCTTGTGACGCCTATTTATCTTCAGTTATTTCCTCTCTTCGAACAAAGTAGTTCGTAAACAAAACTTTTCATCGTGGGGCTTCGGAAGTGCTATGTTGGTTGGTGGTTGCACTGCTACAAGTGAAACTCGCCAGAAGAGGTTTAGTTTCCCCAGGAACGATTTAACTTTCTAAGTGTATGTCTTTCCTAGTGCCTAGTAAAACCTTCCCTCTTAGGATTTAAGTACCAAAGAAAAGCTTTTGAAGAACGAGTAGATAGGTAAATTTTTTGACGAGCACCAGTTCGACATGGAAAGACGAAGAATTCACTTTTTCCTACCCTTGCCTGAAGCATGAAATAGCTCATGGAGTTCCGCTTGTCGTGAAAAGTAAGCTACTTTTATTATTTTAAAAGTCTTCATTGTCTTACATAATACTTGCTTACTTAATAAAGCAATAGGTATCTAAAAACAATTATAAAGTCACGTCTACTGGTTAGGTTCTCTTAGTTACTCTGATAGCATAGTGACCCAAGGATCTTGGTCTGATGGCCTCATATATTAAATAGCTTAATTTTTCTAAATATTATACTTTGCCCGACAAATCTGCGGCTCTTAAGTTGATGAAAGAATACTTTGTTACTAAATGCATATCATAAGTTAAATTTTCTTTTACTTGCTAGGTATTGTCTTGTTACAGAAGATTTTGACTGTATGGAAATATGAAAGTGTTATAATTTGCTCTAAAATAAGTGTTTCTTTTTTGCAGTACATAACATGATGAACGAACATGATTAATTTCAAGATCAAAATAAGATTGACATCCCAGGGCCTTCTTATGCTGAGAGATCAGCACGCGTAGCATGAGCAAACGAGACTCTTGTCTACGAAGACTTGTCGTCTCGACCTTCTCGATTGCTGAGCACAGTTTGACAGACAGGTGGGACTCGTTCTCAGAATTTCGAAACCTTTTAATGTCTTTTAATAAAAAAAGTTAATTTTAAAGGTAATCTTTTTATTTCAACACCGATAAACGTCAAAATTATCTAATTTGATCCGAAATAATTTAGTTTAAACATGATTCTCATTTTTTTTATAAGTTCTTAGATAAAGAGGCACTCAAGAAAGCGTTCTCTTCCGTAGACAAGCTCTCTCGAGTTCGAGAAGAATAATATTGCCAATAGAAAATAATTACTTTATTTCTCATAAAGCACCGTTCCTTTCTATAGATTTCACAACGCTAAACTCTTAAAACTAATTAAATATAGCTGTATGGATATAAATTCGTTTGCCTTTCTTTTATTGAGAGTATTTTCAAAAGATAACACAGACTACTAACGAAATTGTTAATTTAGTAATCTGTGTAAAATGACGAGAAAATTACGAAATATTAAAATCAACGTTTGAAAATAATTTTAATTTAAGTTTTTAAGCAATAAAATATAAACACGGATAATTTAGATTTATTTTTATTGCGAAATTTAGATTCATATAAAATAAAATACGTAGAAAACTATTTCGAATCTTCTTCTTAGTCTGTGATTCTCTCTCGACCTTCTCGACTACTCAAAGGGTGGTAGACAAGTTTCTCTGATTCAACTGTCAAATTAATGTCAGTTGAAGAGAAAAGCTCGTGTTTGTCGACTTTTGACATTAGGCCACGACAAAGAACAATACGAGTCTACTAGTTTTAAATGCGAGCATGAGTATCTCGATCTCTACCCGACAAAAGTGACATTTCGGCGTAGACAAGCCATTGTTCTCTGAGTCGAATCTTATCTCGATGTTGGTCATGCTACGCGTGCAGGTAAGTCAAATGAAATCAAAGAATACTAAATAAACACTATGTGGAGGAAGAAACACTATGTGGATAGTCTCGCTCTAAATAATTGAAGACGCAAGAAGAACAGGGAATATTTTTATTTTTTTTTACATTTTGTGAGAAAAAAAACATTTATTATTCCTTGTTTTTCATTGCAATAACAGGAATGTCCTACTTTAGGCTCCAGTTCATCCAAATGTGTAACCTAAATAATTATATAGATTTAAACTGCGCTATGTAACTTTGTTGGATTTTTTCAAATTATTTATGTTCTAACTTTTCATTATTTACGTTGAAATATAGTCAATATGAGAGTTAAGGCCATTACAGAATCATATTTCCATAATAATAAAAGTATATAATTCCATATCTGTCGAATGAATGAATGATTTAATAGATTGACTATGAACATAATTGAACGCTTGCTGTCAACTAGGATCTCATATCCATGATCATACTATATTACACTATCTTAAGTTTCTCCTATAAAAATTACTTGTAGATCTCGAATCATATTTCTATGATAGTGTATTATATGACTCTAGCTCTTAATTTAATATTTTTTTAATTTATAGATGGTGCTGGCTCGGAAGAACTTGGAACAACTTGGAACTTGCTTTGAAAAAATATAATTCATTCAGATTTGAAAGAAAAAGTTTGTCAAAATTGAAACCTTTATTAAATTGATAATCAATGCTTTATGAAAGTGCTCGTTTTATTTCTGCCGATAACCTATGAATAAATTTACTAAAAACGCCAAGGGGCTACCAAAATTTTGTCGATATTATGGTACATCACTATTTATCGATATCAATTTCGACGACGACCTCCGTATTTGTACATCCCTACCTGTGTGCGATAGCAGCGTCAAAACGGAACACATGGTAAACTTACGACAAAAAGCCACTGTCACATCTGTTTTAACTAGTATATTTATCTGTGGACATGAGTACATGACAATGACCAAGAACCTTATATTCATATTCTATGACACTGGACATTCTACTACTGAAGGATGGTTGGGGATGAGGTCATTCACCTTTGCAGATATCTTTTATCCCTCTCACACTGTGACTGGAATTGCCATGCTAAGTACAAAATATCCCAATCCATAGTCAATTTACCCAGGTCATGTACAAAAATTAATTAGATTTTCTAAATAAATGTAAATATCGGCACACTTTAAATTAGTTACATGATGTAAAAATTTATTAGTACATGCCAAAGTAATTATTTAGAGGACAGATGAGTCCATTTTGTTATTACAATATTTTACGTTTAACAGTAATTTCTCCATATTTCATAAGTTACCAAATAAAAAAAGGGTGGCATCACTGATGGAATTGTCTTTGATTTGACATGTCACTAATGTCAATGATTTTCCACCGCATCTCACGTTTATGTACAAAAATATAAAATTATTTAAATAAAATTCGCGTTACAAAGCATGTGTTGCATTGTGCAAAATTGCAAAAGTGTTTCAAAACCAAATTCTAACATTATATTTCACAAGTAAGTGTTTTTTTAAGTATTTTCAGCATTCAATTTTTCCTTCTCAGAAATCTGAATTTTAGCAGATTTCAAAGATTGTTTCCGATCTAATTCGGAAATATTATAGAAGTTAATTATAATTCCACCTTAATTACGTATTTTTTATTTCAATATAATAAATATAATATGTACAAATCTGTATTCATTTTCGACACATAGAAGCTTTAGAAATATTATCTGCATATCGCAGGGTGACCATAATCACAGCAGAACTTTTGAATAAGAAAGAAAGATTTGGATGAAAAATTTACGTTTATCCTACCTAACATTACATTTTATGTTTTTATGCCACATTTAACTTTGAGAGCGGATTTTTTTTGTATTCTTAACAGAGAGAAAAAATGTAATGTAAACTAAAATATTATCTTACGGAGTTGAGTTAAACAATTTAGATCAGTTTCAGCTAAGAATCGGACCTACCTAACTTACTACCTTACTACTATACTAGTTATTATGGTCTTTGACACCCATTGTTTATTCGTAGTAACAAAATAAAAATTAATCTTATTTTATTTTTCAGATTCCGAAACGATGAGGAAAAGAAACAATTATAGTATATCCCAATTACCATTAGAGGGAAATTATTTTCAACGGCCAAAATAATGCAGTTTTGACATTTTATATTGCAACTTTTTTTAATACAATGACTAATAATGAGACTTAATTTTCTTTTTCACACAACCGAAAATTCTAAAACTTTTTTTCTATTACTAAGGGCGCTTATTCCTGCCTATAAAAATATTCAGCCAATTTGTTTTTTTGGACATTCCTCATTGTACAAAATAAAAATACACGTGACTTTAGGGTGGAAGGGCAGGTGTGTATACTGCCCGGCATATATATTGGCAAGAGAAAGAAAGGGACAAAAGATGCGCAGTAGCCATAAACACTAAGTTTATGGCTACTGCGCATCTTTTGTCTCTTTCATTTTCTTGCCAATATATATGCCGGCATCTGTACCTAAGTCTTAAACCTCACCACGTATCTCCATGTTTTGACTTTTAACCAGCCGGACCGTACAGGACCAAGGGGTCAAGTTTGCTATTATCGTGACTAACGCCGTAATCGTGTTTCAATGGTGTTTGGATGGTAATGCTTTTTGACACAATTCTTGTTTTTGTAAACCCAAAATTGAAACACATTATTTTCCTAAAAATCCAAACCCGTTAAACACTGTGTCTCAGTTTTGGGTTTAAGAATCAAGAACTGTGTTAAAAAGCATTACCGTTCAAACACCATTGAAACACGATTATATGATGTTAACAATAGCAGACTTGACCCCCAGTGTGACCACCATTCCAAAACAGTATCGTCCATCCGGAGAGGAGCCAACCGAAAATAATCATTAAGTAAATATTTTGTGTTGCGCGCCGCCGCTGGCCAAAAGGGGGGTTTGAGTGAATATATAGAAAGGTTATAATATGGTTGGTCAAGAGTAGTAATAATCCTATAAATGCAGTAATATTCTAAATGCGAATGTTTGTACGTTTAGAGATACCCAAACATACAAACTTTGGCACTAACTAACATCTAAACTATTCTAAACATTCAAATGTTTAGAATCTAAACACTTTTGAAGTTTGGATTGGTCGTCCAAAAAACTTACGCCGTAGGCATAAGTTGATAGTCTGTAGTAAGTACCTATTTGTAGTGACTGTCCTACGAATGGACAACATTGTTGTCACCCTAATGAAAGAGATGGAAAATATCGTTGACGTCATTCAAGGTTATTTTTTCGTTCTTCAAGCCCCAAAAGGTGACGCAATGTCCAGAGTCATATATAAGGTTCTTGACAATGACATGACAGGACACCAGTCAGTGCTGCCAATCTCTGCCAAAATTTTCCCCCAAGAAAATTTCAAAATTCCCCTAAAAATCCCAAAATTTAAATTCTTATCTTGCGTGAGCGTGAGGTGACTAACCAAATAATACGCTTGCATTGTAAGGTTTATTATAGAATCAAACTCAAACTCAAATCTCTGCTTGTAACTACTAATTCAAGGCTGCTTGAGTGTGTGTAGAGTTTTGAATGAATGAAATCCGAGTACTCACAAGGAATTTCCTATTGTTACGAAGGTTTCTCTCTTCTCTGGCTGCGGTCCCCATGGCGATTACATCGATTACGGCGTTTACAACGCTCACACGAGGTCCGCATTCGATATCGCGCTCAAATCGATAAAATCGACAAATGACAGTTGGCGAATGCGAACCGCTCGTAAGCGCGCTAACGTTTTATTCTAACCTCAAATACAAGATGGAATAATTGCTAGATACTATTTTTGCTCTCTAAAGCGATGATAATGATGAAGAACGTTTGATTATTGAGTCGTGTGCACCCAACATCTTTTTTTTTTCAACTTTTTACATCAACCACCTTTTTGGATAAGCTCCAAATTAGTATTAACAAAATATTAACCAATATAATGCTCTATCCTTTTGTTGTGAAGTGAGGAAAAGATCCTTCTATAACAAACTCTCTCATTTTTTGATTTTTTGACGAAATAAAATTCTGACACCTGTTTCGTTTGACAGTCACTTATAACTTTTGACAGAACGTTCACAGTGATTACGCTCCTTGGCATGGTCGCTGTAAGCTCAAGATGGCGCTAGTAATGACGTCATGAGTGACGTCACGTTAGATATTGTAAACGCGCTAACGTGCATGCGGACCGGCTGTTATCGCGATAATATCGATATTATCGCTATGGGGACCGCAGCCCTGTCAAATCTGTCATTGTTATGTCAATGTCATATTAGAACTAATGAAAAAAAAAATTGATTATTTTGATTGAAATTTTGAAAAATATATAAATATAATAAGATATTAAAAAACTGGTTCATTGCATAATAAAAAGTTTGAAAAATGCAATATTAAGAAACCTTACAAAATGAGTTATTTGACAGTAGATCGCCAGACAACATCTGCAAAAGAAAAACCTGAAGAATCGAAAGAAAACAATGAAGATCTTGAGGTGAATTTCATTGAGCATCAGACTTTTACAATTTGCTTTTGAACTAGATGAAGGCTTTTGTACTTTTGTACTGCTTTTGATGTTAACTTTAGCTATATCTATTATTTCGTAGTAAAACTATTTTCCCGTGTTCCATTACATGCTTTGATCCTAAATGACAGAAATTTGTAAAGTCCTTTAGGCCCCGTTCTGACAGAAAGTTCAGCCATTTCGCGTTCTTTGTAACTTATAGAGCCACGCAGACAGCAGGCGGTCAGAACGCGCCGGTCAGTGTTACAGAGAACATATAAGTTTAGGAATGAATTATGCTATGGAAGTATGGAGAGAGGTAGCCACTGATAGGAAGGCCAAAGTGGAAGATCTTCCTCCGGGCTGGGTTATATTTGCCCGGGGACCATGGTCCAACCGATGATGGTTGGCAGTTGTATATATATATGCTGCGTCACTGAGAAAACTCCGTCAGCGAGATGTACGTTTCTCCATATATTCTCCATACTACGAGGTGTTATTCCTTACTAATCTTTGTGTTCATTCGACACTAGCGCCATCTAGTAACATGGTGGTTGAATCTTGTTGTAACCGTGTGTTGCTATGTGCGGCGGTACGGTAGATGCTGCTACATAAGCCTGGCTGGCCACATACAGATGAAATCACGTACATACATAATTCCGAACACAGCTAATCTATACTAATCAGTAGACCTATCACACACCTGTGGGATTTTTCCATACGGAATCGTCATAAATTATTGATATTCCATTTGGAATTCCAAATTAGGATTCCGTCTTTGGCTGGTTTTATACTAGTTCTATGGTCAAGAAAAACAAAGAATGTGCTATCTCGCTAGAAAATTGCTTCCAGTATTACAGAAAACTTATTGAGTAAATGACAGAAAAGCCAGTTTGTATTACCTTGCTGACAAAGATTATAAAAAATCGCAATATGAACAAAATATTAAAATCATAAAAAAATCAAGAAAAAAAATACTTACGTGTTAAGTGTTACGTGTTAAAAAAAAGTACTTAGTGTGTTAATGTGTTAGTGTTAATTAGATGCACTGCAATATTTAATTTTTTTATTGGACTCGTTAAGACATAAAAATAACACCTTGACTTTGAAAATTGAAATGCCGAGGTCCATGTTTCAAGATATTTTTACAACTTTATTTGCTAAAAAGAAAAACACACTATAGCTGACTTTTTAGGGTTCCATATCCTAAATGGCAAAAACGGAACCCTTATAGATTCGTCATGTCTGTCTGTCTGTCTGTCCGTCTGTCCGTCCGTATGTCACAGCCACTTTATTCCGAAAGTATTAATATTACACAATTGAAACTTGGTAGGTAGATGTATTCTGTTACCGCTTAACGATTTTAACACAAAAATAAAAAAATTAAAAGATTAAGTGGGAGCTCTTCATACATGGAACTGAAACTGAAAAAAAATTTTTTCTTCAAACCAATACGTGCATGGTGTCTATAGATAGGTCTTCAAAAATTACATTGAGGTTTCTAAGACAATTTTTTCTTAAAGTCAACCGTTTGATAGATAAACACTGCCAAAGTGGTAAAATGTGTGTCCCCCCTTTAACTTTTGAAATAAGAGAGTGAAAAATGAAAAAAAAAAAATTCCTGTAGATCTTAATAAACACTTTCAATGACACTTTCATTTCAAATAGGTTTGAACGAGATATATTAATTAGTTTTCGAGATATAGCACATTTTCCATAACCGCAAATATAACTTTGTCATTCATACAACACTGTGAAGGACAAAGTTATTTTTGCAGACAAAAATTATAATGTTATTAAATATGATATGGTATAAGGTAACTAAAGTCTGTCCATCCTTACTTGTCTTATATGGTAAACAATCTTCATCTGACTCTTTATTAAAATAATCATTTATAAAATAATACAAATGGTTTTCCACACATAGGTTAAGAAATAAATTGTTAATAAATTAACAACAATTTCATAAAGTTACTAACATATTTTAAAATAACGATTTAAGTTTAAAAGACGTATGACAACTGTCAAAAACTGTTTACTAAATAAGACAAGTAAGGATGGACAGACTGTACAAAACCCTACGGCGCGTGGCCCGACACGCACTTGGCCGGTTTTTTTCATGTGTTTGTTAAGAACTCCTAAAACTCTGACCAAAAGCGAGATGAGCGCTGAACTCTGGAAGCTTTCCTGTCTGCACGAAGCCCTAACGATTACGGAAGACTTGACATAATTGTTTTTTTCATCCATTAATGATCGCAATAATGTACTTAGTGACTTCAATTGCATTATCGGTGTCTTTCATAATAAATAACACTATTCTTACAGGTGGATAACTCAAAGAGTGTGCTGCTGAAGATAGCAACCCTGTATGCTGAGCAGCTGATGAGCGACCTCACCCTGGAGGTGGCGGGGGTGGGGTACCCAGCACACAGGCTGATACTCTGTGCCAGTAGTGAAGTCTTCCAGGTATATAGGATGTCTTAAAATTTGGTAGATTTCTTTATCCAAAATTAAGATATTATGATTAGAGATCGGATATTCTGATGCATATTTACCTAAAGTTCAGATGTTGGGTATTATGGAAAGCACTTTTTTATCGAAATAATCTAAGGATTTTGAAATAATCTATTAATTCCGGGCTTAACCAACTTTAATGTATACTTCATGAATGAGATGTAATAAATAAACCCAATTTGACACAAATTCCAGTTTGCCTGTTAAAAACTTAATTGGTCGTTTTTCCCTACTTTTATTGTCAGTGATTTTTGAAGAAGCAAACACAATCTTATTACGTCGTAACAAGGCCTATTAAACCTCATGGGAATACACATTTTAAGAATTTTAAATATTTAGAAGCTGCTTCCATAATAATATGTTACATAACAATTGACTTTAGGCAAATATGCATTCGGTTATCCGATCTCTAGTTATGATCCAAGATTTGATGAATTTATTTCAAAAATGTTTCTTATGACTTTATCCAATTTAATTTGATCTAACGCAACTTGGACAAAGCAGTCTGATGAGTGGAATACCATGCGTCTTAATCAGTTGTTTTCATTGTTGTAGGTATATTTTCACTAACTGTATTTTCCACAATTTGATTGATTTAGTTTGCTCTTGCTCTGTAAAATATTATGAATAAGTTTAAGTAGGCAGATGGGAAAAACAATTTTTTGCTTTTTTAAGTTATAATTAAGAACTAATTAATGTAAAAATTGCATTCTGGTACAATGCTGGAATAAGCTTATGGCTTTTTTTATGTTTAGAAGCAGGACTGATCGTTGTGGAGATCCTTGGGGGAGGCCTAAACCCAGCAGTGGCTGTCGTGTGGCTGATATGATGATGATGATGATTTATTTTCAGGTGATGCTTATGAACCGTGAGTGGAGCGAGTGGCGAGAGAGCCGCATCGTGCTGCAGGAAACACCGACAGCGGCTGCTGTATTCCCACATTTTTTAAAGTAGGTAACATTCTGCACTATTTTTTGTAATAGAATAGGTTTAGAAGGTTCAGTCGCAAAACGTACTCACACATACACAATATGCACACAAAAACGTACCTTTCGCAAAATGCACGTTTCGCAAAACGCATTTTGCGAAAGGTTTGTTTTTTGTGAGAGGTGCATTTTGCGAAAGGAACGTGTTGCGACTGAACGATTTAGAGTACTTTTTTTTGTTGTAAAAAACATTCTTCATTATCCTCAATTTTTGCAGATTCTTTATTCACTAAATGAGTTTCTTTTTTGCTGTATATTTTATAGTTTATTTCCTTTTCAGATATTTCTACACGGGACTAATAAAAATATCCCATGAGACTGTGCTTCCTGTATTATCATTGGCTGATAAATACAATGTCAAGGTAATATAAATATTATTTGCAATATGTTAATGTCATGAGAATTATACTGCCTTGCCATTTTTTACTGACTTGTAAACATTAGATGTCAAGGAAATGTATCATGGATGGTAAAATTATGGTATAGAAATGTTGAACCTAGTTTATCACACTTAAATCTAATATTTGTCCCCAGTCTTTCTACCCTTTTATATTACTAGCCTTTTGAGTGCCATATTCACTAATACTTTTTTGTGCACTTAAATGCTAAATTCGTCGTATGAAAAGGTATCGATTCACCAGTGTATACTTCATCATTTTATTTCCAAGAACATCAGGGGGCAGGGCAGTGGCCCCGCCAAAGTCGAGCGCGAACTAAACACTGCCGTACCATCCTTTACTGGAACCATTTCGCCGCATTTTCAGGCCCCTATTTGACAACCTCTGGATAAGACCAGAATGCAGAAATTTTCGTCGTCCAGTAAGCTATAATCACATACTTAAAATCCAAAATTTCAAGTCTGTAGCTCATTTAGTTCCGAAGTTAAGCGAAAGCAAAGTTTCGCATTTATGACACTCACTCATGATCATCAGAATAAAACTAGTATTTCCCATTAACTCAGAGAGCTGAAATTTGGTACAGAGTTAGGGTTTAATGGCCAAATAAAGGGAAAACTATAAAAACTAGGATAATCGAAGATCTGGAATACCTGATGACCCTGATTAGAAAACACAAGAGCCCAACCAAACTATTAGAGATCGACATACCGCCTTTACAAAAAATATTCAACTTGGTGGGCCGCTTCATTTCATGTCAAAAATCGAAGGTCTGAAGTATCTGATGAAGAACCCTCAGCTGGTTATTGAATCAACGTTTTCCAAGTGGCAATTTTCCGTCGTCAATGTGTAGCGGTTCTGGCGACAGATTGGTGCAATGGTGTCATGGAGCACCTGGTTTTGTACCCTTGTGTACCCTTCAACGGCCAAGTCACACAATATTAACTATAATAATAAAGAAATCGCAGTAAGGAACCTTAGACTTGGCACGACTTTGTCTAGATTTCATTACGTTTTAGAGATAAACAAGCAGCTCCATCGAGACTTGGCTAGTTTTTTACAGAATGTTTTTGGTGAGATTTCACTTCTTTTTGTAGCATTGATGCTTTCCACAAGGCTGGATTTTTGCAATGACAGTCGATTTTTTTGTGTACCAATAGTAGAAGAGGGCATTACCATATCTCTAATACAGCTGAGACCAGCTGAGGGTTCTTCATTAGGTACTCCAGATCTTCGATTATCCTAGTTTTTATAGTTCTCTCTTTATGTGGCCATTACTGATTGTTTACAAAAAATCTAAAAAATCAAAGTGATTTAATCATGCCGACCGTGGTTGTGGCAGGACTTGGTGAGCTTGTGCCTGGGCTACATGTCCGAGCACATCGCGGCGGCGGCGCGGCGCGGGCAGCTGTTCGCCTGGATGCAGTACACCATGGCCTGCGGGCACGACGACGTCGCCAAGGTGTGTAATAGCAAGTCCAACCCCCCTAGCATCACCACCGAAAAACGATAATTATAAGTACATATATCGCGTGATATAGCGTTTTATAGACACTCAACTGTCACCATCCATTGTCTTTTGTCAAACATGGTAAATCGCTATGCTATATCATATCGCGTTTGGGTGGTCATGCTAGGGGGGCAGAAAGTGTAATGGCCTTCTGTTTCTGCCCTTTTATTTTTAAGCTTGTATCAATACAATAGTTTTTCACTTTGGCGCTATCATTGTATTAAATAAGTATGTTCTTTTATAGCTTCCATTATAGCTCTCATGAAAGGTGCTTTGAATTGACAAACTTTGGTCTGAAATAAAAGATTTTTATTTTTATTTTATTATTTTGAAATTGTAACAGCAGCAGTCGTCGATTGATATATAATTATTCATTAATAATTAAATACTAGCACGGATCACATCAGTTTTATTTCCTTTAAAAGCCTTTTTGAAACTAGCACCGCTAGCACCCGTATTCACAAACAATACTTTAACGACCCTTGACTACGTGAACACACTGCGCTGAAATAAAGCTCTGTGATTGGTTCGTTTGTTTTACGTCATCATCATCATCATAATAATCAGCCGCACGACACCTACTGCTGGGTCTATACCCAGGCCATAATAAGGGAGGCCTATGTCTCCCCCAAGGATCTCCACGACGATCGCTCCTGCTTGGCCCGCATCAAGCGGCGCACCGCGACCGCGCGCCGGATCGGCGGTCCACCTTGTCGGGGGCCTACCCAAGGAGTCGAGTCTGGTGCGCGCGAGCCATTCAAGAACCACCCCGCCCCAACGGCCATCGGTTCTTGTTTTACGTATTACGTGTGATTGGTTCGTGGGAAGCTGTGCTTCTGCGGGCACTATGAGACCTCATAGTAGTGTTTGTGAATACGGTTGTAAAAGTTTCGGACGTATCATGTCGTTTTATTTACAGACATATCTAGCGATGCTGTATTTAGTAAACTTAAAATCTATGGAACAAGCTTCCGCTCAAAAAATAGCACCATACAAAAATTACAACCAAGTGGGTGGGGTTAAAAATGCTGGCATTTGGTTATGCAGCACAAAGCGATTGAACTCTGGTTGCATCATAGTACTAGTATAGATTATATGTATTATCTGTGATAATAGCGACCATAATTTGTATTGGCTCTGTGCACGCTTTTAGCGCCACCTAGCGTGTTGCAACTTTGTTGGCTCTGACCTCGTTTTGATGTTTTGATATGTAATGGCGGCATTGTGACAAAATGTTAAAAAATATTATACATATTGTGTTATTAATGTAAATTTCAAAATTACTGTGATTTGGGTGGACAAAGTGTTGTGAAATAATTTTTGGTCATTTAAATTAAATATGGCAAGTAAGATCTATTCAAAAAGAGTGTTTTATTTTGGTTAATATCAGGGTTCGTTTACTTCTTGTTTAGTTGTAGATTTTGTAAAACAAGAGGATAAAGCTACTTTAATAATTTTACTAAGTGATAATAAACATATATAATTATTCATGTATCGCTAATAATAAATTAAATATCGTTTTCAAACAGATTACAGAGCCTTCATTATTTCTACTTTTTGCCACCATGAGCGCTGCGATCGATTATTATACCTTCGCACCCTCCCAATACTCATAGATATTTTCTATTCATAAAATATTTAATACTTAAGATACATTATCTCTGCATATTTTTGCCTTTGCAATTTTTATTTACAACATTTCTCTACACAGGACGTTATTTCTAGTAAACCCTCTCTTCTCTTTAAAATATAAACTACAATTATTGTAAAGTAGGCCAACGTCTGTCACTGGGTGCCTGGCTGGCCCGAATAAATGTAATTGTGATTTTTGAAGTTTTTTAGCCCTGTGGTGCCATTTTTAAGCAATGTTTGTTGCAATTACACTTTCATATATTTTAGTTCGCTGTCACTGGTTGTTTTTAGCGATGCGTGGAGTTTATGTGATATCGCTTTGGTTTCACGGGTAGTTATTGGCTGCAACCCAACAGACGAATCGCTGAGATCTCATCTCATCGATCGCCATAAAGTACATTTTAACCATGGAAAGTACTTTGCTATATTGTTCAATTTTATTACTTTCCATGGTTAAAATGTACTTTATGGCGATCGATGACTCAGCGATTTGTCTGTTGGCAAGCACCCATTTACTGTGATTTAACCGTCCGCAGGCGTGCCAGAACTTCGTGAAGTGGAACCTAGAGTGGGTGTGGTCGGACGCGGAACTGGGTGCGCTGGAGGCGGACGTGCTGCTGCCGCTGCTGCAGCACAGTGACCTCGTGCTGCACAATGAGTACACGCTCTACCAGTATGTACACACAGCTGTCGGCATTACTTGTGGAGTGGAACCTAGGGTGGGTGTGGTCGGACGCGGAGCTGGGCGCGGACGTGCTGCTGCCGCTGCTGCAGCACAGTGACCTCGTGCTGCACAACGAGTACACGCTCTACCAGTATGTAACATCTTAGTTTAAATAAAAAAGAGACCCGGCCTTTTGTGCTAAAGTTGTACTTTTTAATTTTTAAATCTGTGATTCATAATTTGCTGTACTTTTTACTTATTAGTCTGTGGTATCTGTCAATCGAATGACAGATCAATGCCAAATCGGAAGTCAAATTGACGTTCAATTTTTTTTATTACTACATTACTTTCCATAGTTTCCATGTTTAAAATGTACTCTATGGTGATCAATGACTCAGCAATTAGTCTGTTAAAATGCACCCATTGCTATACAAACTCTTTGCGCAAAAAATACTCGATATAAACTCCTTGTGTAAATAATATCTTTCTTTTTCTAGTAGTCATGGTATAAAGTATAGTTTGCAACTCTTGAATAAAACGAATTTATATCGAGGGCCATGAATCACTCGCGTCGTTCAGGATTCTAACACTTGGATCACTCGCTACGCTCGTGATTTAATCATCATGAATCACTCCCTACGGTTGTTACTTGCTCGTGATTCATCTATGGCCCTCGCTTTGAATCCGCCCTTTATTCACTAATTGCATAATATACTATTCTCCATATCAACTAAAATGTGACATTTGTAAAATATGGAATTTATAGAATGTGTCATATGTCGACTAAACGTTAAAAATGTATGTCTTCCACTGTAGTTTCGTGGTCCGGTGGCTGGGCAAGCAGCGCGAGCGGCTGGCGGACGCGGGGCTGCCCGAGGCCGACACCAAACTGCACTGGGAGTCGCTCGTCAGCGCCGTCTTCTCGCACGTAAGGTCTGGAAATATTGTATTGCTTTCTACTATAGCCCGATTCAAACTTTAAGAGGCCTCGCAAACTACCGATTTTTTATCGGCCTAGCATTTTAACCCCGCCCACTTGGTTGACATTTTTATGTGGTGCAATTTTTTGACCAAAATGCCTGTTCTATAGATTTTAGTTCAATCTTGCCAAGTTGCTGCTGTGTTCACTCAATTTTGCCTCATAATAATTATTCTCAATTGATTCATCTCAGTGTATTTTATTTATTCAATAGTGATATGTTATTTGACAACGTGAATTGCTAAATTGATTCTTACCGCTTTGCACATAAGATTCCCGATGTTGTGCCCGAAGTAATCAGCGAAGCTGCTGCTGTGCTCGCTCACGCGGGAGCACAATAACTTTACTAACGTGATTCTCTGCTTCTGAAATCATACTCAACTGTTTCAGTCGGTAGCGAATAGCGATTTAACTACTATGTATATGATAGACTACTATCTACTTCTAATAAGCCGAGAAGCCGAGTCCTTGTATATAAAGTGAGGCAAAAAAAAACCTGAGCCAAAATGGCTGTTTTCAGAATTATGTATATCCTTCATACGTTATCTAATCGTAATTAAAATCCAATAAAATAGTAACTAATCCTCTAAAGGTAGGAAAATTGAAACTTTTTTGTTCTTATAGGTACGAGTAGGTAATGTATGAAGGATAAAAATAAAAAAAAAACAGCAGTTTTGCCTCGGTTTGATTTGTCTCTTTTGACAGTGCGCTTTGTAGGGAACTATCGTTATAGCACATGAGTAGATAAACGGAACAGAGTACAAGCTCTCACAACTTATACCGATTCTCAAAGGGTTGACACCTGTCGCAAGTTAAAAATAGGTAAGTAGTAGGGAGAAAAATAAAATAAGGCAAGTCCATAATAAAATGTGTATTTGAACGAAACGAACCAAAATGAATACTTACTGCTCTTGGATTTTTCCATACGAAAAAAAATAAATATCCTCTTTTCCCCGAATTATTCATACACACACGGTGCGAGTTGGGCATATTTAATTTATTAAACACTAATGTATATAAAAATCGTTTTATTTACACACTGAAAAACAAAATCTTTGTCACGACTCGTATTTTTTCTTCGAGTCAGTAATTTGACACATCAAACTGTCATTGTTCACATTAGTGTATTCTCTAAGAAAAAATTGAAGGTGGTATAGCACTTAGCGGCCCTGTCGGTTATACCACAACTGAGCCGGTGCAAACCAGTTTTTACCCCGGCGGCGTGCCTGTTACACTGTCGGTGAGAGGTCACGCACACATCGCCGCGCTATGTGTGAGTGAAGCTACAGCGGACCGTTTGTAGGCAGCTTGGACTCTGTTCAGTTTACGTTTTTTTACTCATGTGGTTATAGGTTGTTAATATTCTAAGCTCATTTAGTAAATGGGTGAATCAACTTTTTGATGTAAGGAAAAAACAACCCGTGCGTAAATTTTCATAAATTAAACCAAAACTAGATAACTTTTTTTAAATCTCTATTCTACGTTATTTAGATTAATAGCCAATAAAACATCCTTGGTTTAAAATAATCAATAATTTATAAAAAAAACATGGATGACCCAGGGGACAATTTAAATAGGGGTTGTCCCCTGGGTCACCTATGTTTTTATTTAAAATTACATCAAAATTTTTGTCTTTTAAGTTTTCTTATAAAATAATCAGCTGAGAGTATTTGCAGCTACAGATTAACTTTATATAAAAACTAGCGGTCGCCCGGGGTTTCACCCGCGTGGTTCCCGTTCCCGTGGGAATATCGGGATAAAAAGTATCCTATGTTTTAATCTAGGCTATCTACTATCTGTGTGTCAAATTTCAACCAAATCCGTTCAGTACCTTTATTGCCCGTGGTACTACCAGTATTACTAGTTTTTGCGTGATTGAGGAACAAACTCACAAACTTTCACATTTATAATTACTAGTAGGATGGCTCACATAGATATTTAAGAAATGCCACAAAACAACAAAAAATTGATTCACCCAAATAGTGAGATATTCTCTGAGCGAGTGAGTTGCTAAAATGCTCCTTGTTGGTTCGCCCATAAGGTTCCCGATGATGTGCCCGAAGCAGCTGGCGCGGCTGCTGCTGTGCCCGCTCACGCAGGAGCACAAGGACTTCTTCATGGACCGGATGGCAATCGCCATGAGTTACCAGTCAGGTATTTATACAGAAAAATACATCGAGCTTCGATCAATAATATTCTTAGGTAGACTAGCGACCCGCTTCGCTTCGGTTTCTTCCTTTTTGGCCAATTTTTTTTCCAACAACCCAAAAAGAAAACATATACCTCCCAGTCGTCACATCCATTTGCTTCTAAAGTTAAAAAAAAAAATTGCTTAAGGCAACTAACGTATTTATGTTGATAAGGATCAATACTGTATCAGTCTAAATAGCTTTCCAATTACCGCGTGAATTTTTTCAAAATATATAATTGTTATAGTCTATTCTTGAAAGATACATCACGAATGTTTTTGTAGATCTATAAAGGAGAAATAATCCCACCATACATTGTTTTGTTATATCTCAAAGGGATCAGGCAGCGTTTTCGATGAAAGCTCCCAGACGGCTTGACTTTTTCCGACACTTCCAACAAAAATCGTTATGATTTCAACAAACTTACACAAAACCTTGACAGATTATATATCCAAACTTTCCTCATGAATCACTATATCTATTGGTGAAAACTGCATTAAAATCCGTGCAGTAGTTTTTGAGTTTATCGCGAACAGACATAAACAGGACGACAGAAAGACAGACAGATGCGAATTAGATTACTGTTCTTTGGAGCGATATTTCTTTATAAAGAAATAAAGATATGTTGATTAAAAACATGTTGACTAAAAGGAAATGTCTTAAAATGACTTTTTATATCATTCCCCAGGACAATACGAACGCGTAGCGGAAGTCCAACAAACGGAAGCGGGTCGTATGCTATTCACGCCCCGCTTATACACCGAGGACACTTGGGGCTCAGTGCTGGCCGTGGACAACTTCCACTCGCTGCCGTGCTACCACACGCGCACGTTCATATTCTCGACGCGCCGAGCGATGGCGGACCACGCGCAGGACATCGCCGAGTGGACGGTGGACTTGTACCCTAAAGGCGTTTGGTTCAGGAAGAGTTTGCTCATCGTCTGGGCCGGGACCTATGATGTGAGTATTGTGTAGAAAAATCAGTCACTCCACTCAGTTGCCCTTTTGTTGTGGGCTATTTACATGGGTCGATTTCAGTCACCTGTGACGGTCGACTTAATGGCCGAATACTCAAACGCTACTTAACTTTGAGCGGCTCTCAAACAGCATGCTGTCTTTGTCATATCTTTGACATTTAATGCGACAGGACGACGTTTGAGAGCCCCTCAAAGTTAATTAGCGTTTGAGTATTCGGCCATTAATCACCTAGCAAGTCGCATGTAAAATTGAATTGTAGGTGACGCATCGGTGACGGCATGTCGCTGTCATCTATGGCTTCACCTAGGCAAAAATATGTAATAACACGTAGGGAGTTCCAGTTTTGGTCACCAGATCAGAAAAGTTTTAGTCACCTACTGCGGCCTAGGCTGAATTGCCATTTACACAGTCGATTTTCGCGGTGCGGCTTTAGTCATTCGTGTAAATACCACATTAATTAGAATTGAACTTGGTCTAGTATTTCAACAGTGTGATCATTGATTTATTATTATACTCATCAACTTTGTCTAGGGATACAGGTGTTATTTTCATACAAACGAGGTAACTGTGAAGCCTTGGTTTTCTGCCAAGGATGTACCGTGCTGTGATCTGACGATAGCCATCCAGGGAGCGAATGGAGGAGATTCAGATCGCTATATACACCCAACTGATCTGATCAGCATTCTAAAAGATAAATGGGTCAGAGTTCTCAGTTTCAGGATTTCCATACATTTTCATGCTATTTTAGCAGTTTTTTTAAACATGTTATTTAATCTTTTAAAATGCTGGTCTGCACTCCTTGGATAGCCGTCATCAGATCACAGCACAGTACATCCCTGGCAGGAAACCAAGTCTTCAAAGTTACCTCGTTTGTATGAAAATAACACCTGTATCCCTAGACAAAGTTGATGTGTGTATTTCAATTAACAAATCGTCCACCAGTCGTCCACAGTTTGATATCAATTTTTGGATGTCGGAAGCGAATTTTCGCAAATATAAATTTTTCCTCCTACACATTTTAGTTTTCTTTTTTTCAATTCGATCTTCAATTAGTTTACTGTCCAACTTCGATAATAATAATTATTATTATCAACAATTTTTAACATAAGTAATTGAAAAATAACCAGGAACTCATGTAGGTGTTATAAATGAATGCTAACCATCAGGTACCGGAAGTCGTATTGCGCACGGTGCGCATCTCCATCACGTGCCAGAACTGCCCCGCGCCGCAGGACGACGAGCTCGACGAACCTGACATAAGAGTCAAGGTAATATAATCACATTTAGTATTTATCGTATCACGTAAAAAGAGCGCAGGCCAACAAGCAAATGATGGAGAAATCTATACTGATTTCTAAAGACATAAGATACATTTTCGCTCACCTTTGAGGCACTTATCAGCACTATTTTTACATGACGCCTACTTTAATGGAAAAACATTAGGATATAATGTTGCAGTTGCCATTCAGAGCTGTAAAGATTATCCATAGTGTTGAGCTATAGAAATAATATATTATGTCATCACGTTAATAAACATTATAAACAGAATGAGACCAAAATGTGAACCTTGAGGAACGCCATCATAATATGACGGTTAGTTTGGGATGGAAGTATCTGATAACCGCTCTGTGCGTTTGATAGCGTATTGTTCATAAAATTAATAGCAATCGAAACCAGTAAAAAAGCTCACATGCTGACATGGTTAGGGTTTCTAGATTGAGCGATTAACTTTGTCAAATGCTTAAGTAAAATTAAAATTGTACCTATTTCTACAGAAAGTTTTTAAAACCATGTAGTCGGTGTACTTAAAATGTGAGTTAAAATTAGATGAATTTATTGTTTTTTGTTGTTAATTGAATTCTAGATCGGAATCTTAGTTTGGGGCATGCAAAAAGGAGTAGAACACGTGGCTTCAGTGGTGGAGCGGGTTCATCGATTCTCATCGTCAAATAGGTAAGTTTTGAGATAAAGTCAGTTGTTCTTTTCTATACAACGTGTTACAAAAAAACCTCTAAAACCGAATCAGGTAGATAGGATCCATCAAACTGAAATCTGCTATTGCATACAGTTTGGTATTTTCGTTATAAATTTTTGTATAAAACAGCTGTTTTTATTTCGCGATTTCAGAGTTGTTCCCATATTAAAAGTTGTTCAGTTTGATGGTCCCTATCTACTATATTCGGCTTTAGGGTCTTTTTCTAACACATTGTATAAAATCTATTGCAATAGAGTGGAGAATGTTACAGGGTTTGTTAAGGCCTAACGCGCACCACGATTTTTTATCGCGCGATATTTTAATAGCAGATATGCAACCTATCAATTCATACGTGAGTGCGCGCATTGGCGACAATTAAATCGCCGCGATTTTAAAATTGTGATTTGTCATATTTTCCCGCGACAGATCGCGACGCGATTGTCGCAAAAATAAATTACCGCATATGAAGTTATATGGCCTAGCGCGCACTGCGACAATTAAATCGCAACCCGGTGTTCAGTCGGCATTCCGCTCTTCAAGCGTAAACATGTCGGCGCCTGGATCTCTTGAGCAGCGACTCAGATCGCTAGACGTAGATAAATTGATTATTGAAATGCAAGCAAGATCATCATTGTGGGATAAAAACTCCAAATCTTACAGAGATTGCAATTTGAAAACCCCTTTTTTATTTATATTTTTTTATCTCGTTTTAAGTTTGGAAGGCGTCCTAACAGTATTCGGCAAGAGAATAAAAATGTATCATATTACCAAAGAATAGGATCAATCTTCCTCCTTCTTTGAAGGAGCACGGCAAGACAAACAACTTCTAAACAATCCAACGATTTTTTAATCACAGTGCGCGCACTTAATTGTCTGCGATATTTGGCAGCGCGAAATGTCTAGAAATACACGTGTTTTTGTTTCATTTAAATCAAGCGAATAGTTTCGAAGTTTAAAGGGCTTGAAGGAAATGCCAAGCACACTGAAATATGTGCTTTATTACGTACGACGTAAGGTTCACCTGTATGACCAATGACGTCATTGGTCACAAAATAACAGTATTCTAGACCACATAACTTTTCTGTTTTAAGAGATATCGCAAAAATTTCTTCACAGTTGTTCATGTGGTCCCATAAGCTATTGGATTATGTGATTTAACAGACCCAGTAACATTCTCCATTATAAAATAAAATAAAAATTTCTTTATTTGAACAGCCATCTAAAAAATGAAATGTTAGTCTGCTCCCATTTAAGGTTTCCCTGTGTAATGAGAGTCAGGCTTCTCGTTGAGAATAGCAAATATGTTGTTGTTTTTACAATATAAACTTCTCAGTTAAGAAAACTTATTTAACATGCAAATCAAGTTAATATCGTTTCTAGTTTATCATTTATCGATCTTAATATAAAAATAACATTGTGAATGTGAAGTATATTAAATTCAACAAAACAACAAGTAGAACCTACAAACTTTCAATTATGTTCTCTGTGGATTCATAATCCAACTGATACTGCCACTCAATCACAAACTTTTTAAGAGAAGAATTAAGGTAGTTCGATAATAATTTATCAAAAGTAAGAATCTTATTGTAAAGTCGTGGAGCAATGAAATCATAATGTCTCTTAGCAAAGACGGAGTGTACATATTCAATGGGATATCTAGATATTATTTTTTGTGGAAGTGTTCTAAAAGGAATTTCCTTACGATGGAATCTACAAAGAGCTTGCAGCACAAATAGTTTACGCACTGGTAGGACGTTTGATGTCAGGTAAAGTTGAGTAGTTGGGGAACGAAAGGGAAGTTCAAGGGTCATTGGCAAATACATTTTTTTATACCGATCGGTTTGATTCGCGCGTGATAAATCTATGCACAGGCCCGCGGCCAGCTGTCTTGGCGCCCGCGTGCAATACCGATTATGCCGCCCCCTTCTACACTACGACTACCTGTTTGTCAGAAAGAAAAGATTTCTTTTGAAAGCTAAACTTCATTTCAACTCTAACCCGCGCTTAGTTTTTTGTAAAATTTTACACAAGTGGGTGGTTTCTTGAAAGAAGCCTAAATACTTGTTACACCCAATTCGTTTGGACATAATCCAAACATAATGGGGTTGGCAACGCAAAGCTAATTGTAGATGTCGCTGCGTACGCTTGTTCCTAAGACAGTAGACGTTCAGAACAAATCTATAGGAAAATAGGTATTTAATTTGTGGTATTTTTTTACCGAAAAAGACCCATTGACCCAAAATGGATATAAAAGACTATTCTACAATGCAAATTCCGTAATTGAAAGCCAAATTAAGACGTTTTTATTCTTAAAGAATTTATCAATTTTTTCCATATCCAGTTTTTTTACGGAAATTTGTAAGTGCCAACATTTTTAAAGCCCAGAATTTAAACATTTTAAAGCTAAAAAAACGATTTTTTCAAAGTAAAAGTCCTTTGTTTTCATAGCTCTCGTGGAACAAGCGTACGCAGCGCCATTTTGACCAGTTGCCTTCCCCATTTCCGCAAAAAGTGCAATGATTTTGTCCAAGCCCGATGAAAAATCAGGGGCCTAATTGTCTAATTTCAAAATCTATCGCAATCGCTTTCAGGATGTGATACTTTGATGCTTCTTTTTGGGACAATTAAAAACTTACCAAAAATATGCAGCAATGTGTCACATCCATCTGTCAAATGAAAGCGATGCGATAGGTTTTGAATATTAGACAATAAGGAGGCAGGTCTCAAATGAAATCCGGGCGGAGCTCGGCTACCGTACAAATAAACGAAGAATCAATTTATACTCGTACTTAGAATAACCAAAAAGTTTGTTAAGGAATATGACGCTTTGACACGTAACGTGTCGTTACGTTACGACTACGAGTAATATTGCTAAGCAATATTTTTGGAACTTATTCTTATCATTTAGTTCATTGGTCAGCCTCGGCAGAGCCGCACAAAGGGAGCCAAAGAGCTGCATGGGGCTTGCGAGCCGCGGTTTGCCGCTTCTTCACAAGTGGGTAAAAGGATATAGGCATCTTTCAAGAAGAAGGAACCATATTTGTGTAGAATTTCACAAAAACTAAGCGGGGAAAAGTTAAAATTAAGTGGATGAGGGTGGGTATTGTGACAATGAATATTACGTAATGGATTTGGCGTCGTAGCTAGGGGCTGACAAGGGGAGCGGCTGCCAGGGGCGCAATCCTCAGAGGGGCGCACTTTGCTGACTCACAGTTAGAAAATAAGTCTATAAGGCTTGGGATGCAAAATTCAAATCTTGCCAAATGCCAGGGGCGCTCATGATCCTAGAAATAAGCCTTGGGGCGCAAATTTGAACGGCGCCTATGACCCTTTTTTTTAATATGCCGTGGCGCTCATGACCCTAGCTCCGACGCTTGGGTCGCTCGATTTACCGCCCCTCTAGCTACTGCAGAGTTCCGCGGGCGGAGGTGTGCTACTGGCGTAAATACCCGTGTATATCTTAAGACACGGAGCGTTTCAGACACGCTCCGTGTCATATGTTTCAATGCAGTGTCTGTCCATGTCTTTCATACATTCTCTATGAACGCATCCACACCTGTCAGTGTCAGTGACGAAACATTTCAGTGCTCAGTGTCAGTGAACACGTGTTCATAGAGAGTCTGTGAACATTAAATAAAGTCTGTCTAAAAAGTCAGTTTACATGGGTAATTTCAAAAATAATTGTAATACCTATCTAAATCCCCAACCACCCCACCAATAACCATCTAAATAAAATTGAGTAAAGCTATGTTTACAACTAGAATTTTGACAGCACCAACAGGATTACCAGTATAAGTTTTTATAAATAATTTAATAATTTCTCATGTAAACTGACTCTAATAATTATCACGGTGGCGGTAATGTGCCGGAACTGTGACTTCACTGATATGTGTATGTCGGGCTTAAATTGAGTTTTGTACGTTGCGGGCAGGGTGCTGAACATCGACGGTGCGCTGGATTTCGACGAGCTGAATACGCCGCTGTACTCGCCCGCCGCCGCCGCGCGCCCCGACTGCGACCCGCCCCGCGCGCACAGGTATACATCATCATCATCATATCAGCCGCACGACACCCGCTGCTGGGTATAGGCCTCCCCCAAGGATCTCCACGACGGTCGGTCCTGCGCTGCCCGCGTCCAGTGGTCTTCTCTCACGTCGGTCCACCTTGTCGGGGGCCTATCCACGGAGCGCGGTCGCAATTCAGGTACCTTTCCGCCCCGACGGCTATCGGTTCTTCTCACCATGTGTCCAGCCCACTGCCAATCCAGCTGAGCAATCCTTCGAGCGATGTCGGTTACTTTAGTTCGCCTGCAGATCTTCACGTTTCTGATTCGATCACGCAGGCAAACGTCGAGCATGGCTCTCTCCATTGCACGCTGGGTGACCTTGAGCCTCATGAGACCCATAGTTAGTGACCACGTTTCACTGTCGTAAGTCATCACTGGCAACACACACTAGTCATAGACTTTCGTCTTGAAACACTAAGGTAAATCGGACGCGAAGATTTTTCGAAGCTTCCACGTGCCGGACTACAGCTGGGCCACAAAAAAAAATGTTGGAAATCTGACTTTTTGACTATTCCATGATGAAGTCGATAGTTTGCCGGAGTTTGTCGCCAAAAACCAGAGTTTGTCGGTCTTGCGTTTAGGAGATACGTGTGGCGCAGCTATAGAGACGTCTCTACAGCTGAGCCACACAGATCTCGAAAACGGAAGGTCGTAACGAAAATCTGATTACTCATGTGTGTAGCCGTTAGTTTGTCGGAGTTTCTCGCCAAATACCAGAGTTTGTCGGTCTTGCGTTTAGGAGATACGTGTGGCGCAGCTGTAGAGACGTCTCTACAGCTGAGCCACACAGATCTCGAAAACGGAAGGTCGTAACAGAAATCTGATTACTCGTGTGTGTAGCCGGTAGTTTGTCAGAGTTTGTCACCAAGAACCGGAGTTTGTCGGTCTTGCGTTTAGGAGATATGTGAGGATACGCTGTGGAGACCTTTCTACCTGGATCTTGAGAACGAAAGGTCGTAGCAAAAATCTGATAAATCGAGTATGTAGCCATTAGTTTATCTGAGTTTGTCACCAAGAATCAGAGTTTGTCAATCTTGCGTTTAGAAGATATGTGGGGATATAGCTGTAGAGACATTTCTACCTAGATCTCGAGAACGGAAGGTCGTAGTGCAAATCTCACTTATCTCCTAAACGCAAGACTGACAAACTCTGGTATTTGGCGACAAACTCGGTCGAACTACCGACTATACATATGACTAATCAGATTATCGCTACCACCTTCCGTTCTCAAGATCTAGGTAGAAAGGTCTCCACGGCGTATCCTCACATATCTCCTAAACGCAAGACCGACAAACTCTGATTCTTGGTGACAAACTCCGACAAACTACCGGCTACTCACACGAGTAATCAGATTTCTGTTACGACCTTCCGTTTTCGAGATCTGTGTGGCTCAGCTGTAGAGACGTCTCTACAGCTGCGCCACACGTATCTCCTAAACGCAAGACCGACAAATTCTGGTTTTTGGCGACAAACTCCGACAAACTAACGGCTACACACACGAGTAATCAGATTTTCGTTACGACCTTCCGTTTTCGAGATCTGTGTGGCTCAGCTGTAGAGACGTCTCTATAGCTGCGCCACACGTATCTCCTAAACGCAAGACCGACAAACTCTGGTTTATGGCGACAAACTCCGACAAACTATCGACTTCATCATGGAATAGTCGAAAAGTCAGATTTCCATCATTTTTTTTTGTGGCCCAGCTGTAGTCCGGCACGTGAAGCTTCCCGAATGCTGCCCATCCGAGTTGGATTCGACGAGAGTTCTCTTTCTCGAAGTTGGACTTACCTAACATGGACTACCTATCCTAGGTATACATAATGGTCAACAACTTCAAGTGTAGTGTTCTCAACATGAACTGGAGCAGACACAACATGAGCATTCGACATGATTTTCGTCTTATCCATGTTCATCCTGAGACCCACCCTTTGGGATGCACTACGGAGATCTTCGAACATTGCGTTCAGGTCTCCCAAGACCTCAGCCATAAAAACTATATCATCGACAGGTTATACATTATTTTTATTTTGTTTTATTTATTTATTTAATTCAGGCAACTAGGCCCATACAATATATACCTTACAGACTAACATACATATATTTAAATTACATTTTTCCTCACCACAAATGAATTGAAGTTTACATTGTGGCGGGACTCCAATCGCTCGACCCTCATGCCTAGTTTAGATACTCGCCGAGAACAGACGAATAGGCACGAAGACGAGTATGTAAACACCATATTCGGGTAGTCTGTATTCGTGCCCGATTACTCGGCGAGTTACTCGGCGAGTATGTTCGCCGATAATCTAAATGAGGCATTAGATAGAATTTGGTCTTCACTGTACAATATCATGTACTCTACAATATCATCAGGTTTCGTACTGTAGTGCAGGCGGGAAACGTATAGCAGCGTTGTCGGGATGGCCGGACGAAGTAGGTAGTTGTGTCCGGTCCAGTGGGCTTCCTTTCACTTTCTTGAAGCCGTCCTTGTCGCACTCTTCATCCAGTCTCCTTGGAATTGACTGCACAGGTTTATAGACCGGCCGGCGTTGTTTTTCTCCCGCTGGAGTTGTTGGACAGCGGGGCGGGTCGGTTATTATGTACTATATGTTGATGTTTGTAGAAACTGTTACGAAATAACCCCTAAAGTCGCATTACTAATTTCCCAGCAAAAATGTGAACAAAGACCGTCACTGTCAAATTGACAAACTGACCCTGATAGTGACATTTTCAGATATTGAAAACCTTTGGTCACTTTTATAACTTTTTAATTTGTGTATTATATTTTGAGTTATAATCAATATAATGTCATCCAGGGTCATTTTAAAGTAGGATGGTAATTAGAAATTTTATCCTTATAACCTCTCATATTTTTTGATGTTAAAAGTTCTTGAAACGAACTGATAAGAAAACTTTACTTAGATATTGACTGTATGTTAACTATTAAAAATACGTAGCATCATCGCCTGTTCCCCCCAATACCAAAAGAGAAATGTTACTACTACAGCTTACTACTCGTAATATTATTTTTTATGAAATTTTATAAAATGACCAAAGGTTGATGTGTACGATTTGCAGTTGATGTGTGCACAGCATCATAAAAATGTTTTCTACTATAAAACTGTTATTATGAAATATTAAATTATATTTCTGTTTTTGCTGCAAAATTCATGATTCACAATATTTATCTAATTTATTTTTATTAGGTTTATGATGAAAAAACATGTAAGTGTGTTTATTTCTTGACTTAGCAATATACTATTTCTTTTTGTGTTGTTTTGCTCTGGCAACACCTTTGTTTACATTTTTGCTGGGAAATGAGTAATGCAACTTTAATCTCGAATATGGAAGATAAGGACCATCAAACTGAACTACTTTTACTATGAAACCAACTCTTAAGTTGCGAAAAAAGCAGCTGTTTCATACAAAAATTAATAACGAAAATATCAAAATTTATGAAACAGCTGATTTTTTTTCACGCTTTCAGAGTTGGTCCCTTAGTAAAAGTTGTTCAGTTTGATGGTCCCTATCTACCATATCCGGCAGGAGGAAAAGTACCTTAAATATTAAAGATAGGAAATTTTACTGAAAGAAGACTTCATTTTCAAAATGTATGAAATCAGCTGTTTCATACATTTTGATGTTTTTGTTATTAATTTTTGTATAAAATAGCAGATTTTTTTCGCGATTTCAGAATTTGTTATATTCATAATTGTTAAAAACAGAAACCGAAAAATTTAATGAATGTATGATCTGTTATGTATGAAATTTATTATAAGATAAGTAATAAACGAATGTGTTCTCTCTAGCCGGTGTCCTAAGTGCACGGAGACCGCAGACAACCCCGAGCCGCGACACCTGCTGGGGCCCAACAAGGACCAGCTGAGGGTAAGTGGCACAAGTAGGTTTGATTACCTACAACGATACAGGCACATGAGTCTCTGGTTTGTCTCTGGTTCTTTCTTTACTCATGTGATACAGGGTTATTTGTAAAACACCAACAACCTCGCAGGAGTAGATTACCAACATCATAAACAACAACATTTGTTCTACGACTTTTGATAATTCGTTAGATATTACTTTCATAAATAAATATCATTTTAATCTACCGTTCGTATGTTCATAACTCTACGCGCGGCGCGCGGAGCGCCTGGTGCGCGCGACCCGCCCGCCGCCGCCATCCATAGACGTAAAAAAAGCTGTTTAAAAAAAGCAAGACCTCCTTCAAAAACCTTAAAAAACAGCTCTATAAAAAGCAAGAAATAATTTTAAAATCAATTAATTAAAACACGTCTATTGAAGTCGGGTGGGATTTTAGAATATAAACAGTACAATAAGTAAAAAAATTACTTCCAGCTCCAGCCGACTTCAATAGACGTGTTTTAATTAATCGATTTTAAAATTATTTCTTGCTTTTTATAGAGCTGTTTTTTAAGGTTTTTGAAGGAGGTCTTGCTTTTTTTAAAAAGCCTTTTTATTTTAAACTTTTTTGTGGTAGGTATGTAAACGATGATTTTATTAAACAAAACGTTTTAATGTTTCACATTTTTCATTGGTATACCCCTAGTAAATTAATTTCCACAGGAGTTCCGTTGGGCCTTCGCAGTTCAACTCTAGTCCAGAACGTCCTTGACAATAGATAGTTACGTTTTTCATTGTCATAAACCTACCAATATTTCAATCACTGTACAGTAATTCCTATTTTATTTTAAGGAGTTCCCTCGTGTATCTTCATAATCCAAAAGCTAACCAATGAAATTAATATGGTATCATCCTTAACCCTAGATCACTAACCATTCGTCAAAATTACGACGCGTACCTTACTCATTCTGTGTTTCGGTAAGATCCCAACTTCCGCCACGCCAGCCGTTTCTAATACCTTCCTGATTGGCATTGCTAGTGTACTTCAATCAGTCATTGTGGAATTTCGCTTATTGGATCTGGAGATATCGCGACACCCGTCGTAAAAATTACGAAGGGTTAGTAACTACGTAACTTTTTTTTCAAAGTTGCCCATATAAGAATTTGTCTGTTCTTACTACAAAAACGTATTATTTTTGTTATTATTAGGGTTTATTAATTATGGTATTTATAGTACATTACAATTACACAACTATATTTGAATAACATTAGCAACTTATTGATATTTTGTTGCTTTTTTAGATTTTCATTCATAAGACTAACCGATGGCTACTGTATTATACGACATTCTAAGTCTCTCCATGGTGAATGTTTATGTTATTCTCGCACATAAAGGGATTTAAAATGGGAAAAAGAAGGTCTTTTGGATTAGAAACAGCAGACAAATAATTAAAGCCTTAGCTGTAAGAAAGATATGAAACTGTATCTTTGACTCGTAATTTGAACCAAATCATCTCGAAAATCTTGGATATCGATAATCCACAATCAGGCCCTAATCAAGGTGTTCGTAAAACTTGAAAAACCTCTAGGTATTGTCATTTCAAAAATGTCAAATGACTACAAACTTCTGCAACGGCTGTAAAAAGGCTATTTGACCATTTCTATGAAGAACTTTTTCCCTATAGTTTATTTTTTTAAATTACTTATTTTTTTATTTCATTAAGAGAATACTAAGACAGTATATAAAGTAGGTTCCTCTGAAAAAAATAAATTAAATATTAATGTTTTAATTACTCGTAAAATTTACGAATGGTTAGTAATAACGTTACTCAAAATTAAGGTTAGTGATCTAGGATTAAGGTGTATTCTTTCAAGCAAAAAAAGAATCATCTAAATCGGTTCATAAACAAAAAAGTAATTAAAAATTCAAAATAATTTATTCAGTCTAGGCTGTTACAAGCACTTGTGAATGTCATAGACGCTACGCCATCGGTTCGCAAACCCTAAGCGGGAGACCTTGTAACGAGAAGAACCGGCAAGAAACTCGTCAAGGGCTGCTTTTTTCTCCCTGTATATTTCATACAGAGTCGTCAAGATTGAAAAATGAGCTCCAAATTTAAAGTGAGGTCATTTTCCATCACAATAATTATCAAAAGGTTACACACAATGGGTAGGTAGGTTAAAATTAAATATCTACTACGTTCAGATAGGTAATCGTGAGAGTAAATAACTTTCAACTAGTTTAGAAATCACTCCGTCTGCTACTCTAACCAAAAAACACTTGATACAAGACATAAAAATAAAAACGCAATTCTTACAATTCAATATGCGTTAAGATAGGTACTCAGAAGCAGACCCATTCCCACTGGCAGCACCCGTTCACGAGCATGACGCATGGACCAGCCATCGCTTCGCTCAACCATATTTGAGGGAACGTAACGACCCGCCCCACACGACACCACCGCAATAATGGTTGAACATCCGTCTGAATTCGTATAAAAATGGTAACGAAAACGATAGTATTTTCAAGATTACGAAAACTAGTGAACCGATTTCAAAATTTCAAAAAATGGAACCAACTTGGAAAGCAACCTGATGTTATAGCGTTTGAATCATTTCAATCGGTTCAGCCGTCTTCGAGTAATCGGTGTACATACATAAAAAAAAATATACGCGACGAACAGATAACCTCCTCCTTTTCAAATTTTTGAAGTCGGTTAAAAAGCGTCGAACAGTACAATAAAAACTAGAAAATTTATTTTGGTGAATGTATTGAGTTATGATAAAAGTCGTAGAACAAAATGTTGTTTATGATGGTGATCTACTTCTGTGAGGTTGTTGGTGTTTTACAAATAACCCTGTATATCATCAATGTAGCAGTGACCGAAGTTATAGTATTTTCAAGATTATTTGAAACCTATTGAACCTATTTAAAAAAAATCGGTTCATAAACAAAAAAATAATGGTTGAACATCCGTCTGAATTCGTATAAAATGGTAACGAAAACGATAGTATTTTCAAGATTACTTGAAAACTACAGAACCGATTTCAAAATTTAAAAAAATGGGACCAACTTGGAAATGAACCTGATGTTATAGCGTTTGAATCATTTCAATCGGTTCAGCCGTCCTCGAGTAATCGGTGTACATACATACAAAAAAAAATTCACCTTCCTCCACCTCCTCCTTTTCAAATTTTTGAAGTCGGTTAAAAAACACACTCTCGCGAGAAAACTCATACAAACAAAAAAGAAAAATGCTTATAAAATGTCCGTTACGCGCGAAAAACGGTAAAAAAATATACAATCTAATTGAGAACCTTCTTCTTTTTTTAAGTCGGTTAAAGAGGGTTTATACCTACAGCTCACTAGCGCCGCCAATGGAAAAAAAGTGCCTAAATAAAGACGAAATTGTAAATTTTCTTATAGTGCACTCCGAAGAAGCTTTGTAGTACTTTTTATCGCTTAAACAATATTTTCTAGCCTGTCATTTAGTTTGATGGAGTTTTATTGCTAAAAATGGTCATTATATATTAAACTCCCATTTTTAGGGTTCCGTACCCAAAGCGTAAAAACGGGACCCTATTACTAAGACTCCGCTGTCTGTCTGTCTGTCTGTCACCAGGCTGTATCTCATGAACCGTGATAGCTACAGATGATGTATTTCTGTTGCCGCTATAACAACAAATACTAAAAACAAAATAAAATAAATAATTAAGGTGGGCTCCCATACAACAAACGTGCTTTTTTTTTTTGCCTTTTTTGGTACGGAACCCTTCGTGCGCGAGTCCGACTCGCACTTGGCCGGTTTTTCCATTAGAGGCGCTAGTGTGCTGTGTGTGAGTGAGAAAGGAGTGTTTCCGTTCCGTGCACTCATATTGTTCTACTCTAACTATACCGGGTGTAACAAGACCCTCAACGAAGCCAAGGTCTACGAATTCTGCCCATCATGAGGACCAGGGGCCGTACCGGCTAACTTACATGGCTATCGTAATGGCTTTCATTTGACAGATGGATGTGATACATTGCTACTTATATATATTATATATAATATTTACATACACGTCTGTGTCGTCACAGGCGACCACGCGCTTACTGGGCAAAAACTGAAAATCAGTGCTTTGCTTTAATTTAAAAGCAAAGGCATCACTGAGTTTTTGCCTTTTTCTGTCTCGATGCGGCACACAGTTCAGTTCTTTTTTTATATGTTTCTTTATAATTTTGTCATTTATCATCTGTGTGCTGTGTGTGATGGAAATAAACAATTTATCTATCTATCTATCTATCTACTTTTCTTTGGTAAGTTTTTATTGTACCAAAAAGAAGCAGCAATGTGTCATATCCATCTGTCAAATAAAAGCGATTACGATAGCCATGTAAGTTAGCCGGTAGGGCCCCAGTTCTGTTCAAAATTATTGCTAGGAAACGATTTTAATTATTGGTATTAAAAAAGCATTGCTTACATTACCACGCAATGTAACGCGTACAACAGCCTGCTCCTGCGAGTGTATGCTACACAGCTGCGTCACAATATAGAGAGAGTACAGTAGTTGAGCTTAGCACTTGCGCGCTCGAGCAACGCACACAGACATCTCTCACCGACACTGTATAACTGCAATCTCATACCACTCTCAAAACAGTTCGAGTACGTGACGCAGCGGCGAGAGCTGTATTTGTGTGTGTGCAATGCTCGAGCGCCCGTAGTACTAAGCTAAACTTCTGTAGTCTCTCTATTTTGTGGCTGCGTGTTGCCGAGTTGAAAGGCAGCGTTTATGTGCGTGCTCTTGAGATACATTGAGTGATGACGTTTTGAAGCGTTTGTTACAAAATACTTACAATTTTAATAATGTTTCTTTGGACAAAAATTAAGAAATAACGAATAAAATAAGATTTCATAAAAATGTTAATAAATTTTAATAATTTATCTTTGGACAAAAGTTAAGAAATAACGAATAAAATAAGATTTCATAAAAATTTTAATATTTTTTTTTTTTACATTGACCTTCAAGAACTTCCTAGCTATTTCCCAGGTATAGTCTAAAAGATAAAAATGATTCTGATGATGGGCGGAATGCGTAGACTTCGGCTTCGTTGAGGGTCTTGTTACATCCGTCATTATACCTTTCCACAGATACAAGTGATAATAGTGCCCCTGACGGACTACTGCCACGTGGGCGCGCCCGACAGCGGATGACGCGGATACGAGCACAAGTGTACTCACTCATGGACTCCAGTGTTCACTCACCTTTGATCACCCAACTGTTGTATTGTCTAACAGTAAATTGGTGAATTACAACCATCCATAACCGATTTTAGACTTAAACCCTATCACATAGGGTACAAATTGCACATAAGAGTCTATTGTTAATTTTAAAAGGGTAGTATTTATTTGGGTATCAATAAATCCCCGTTTTGTTTATCAAAAATACTAAATATAGCGTACTAAAATACTAAGTGGGCGACGGACTGAGCGCGACTACAAATGTTAAAAATGGGCAACTTTAAAATACAAATTGAATAGGTACTGATTTCAGAACGGGCGACCAAATTACTATTTGGGCGACAACCTTAGGGCACACATAATTTTAAAATGTAGCATATATTTTATTTAAAAAAGGTGACTATTATCCTAATCGAGATAACAAAAATACCATGTTGAGTAGCTTAAATCAGTTATATTGGGTCATTCTGAACTTACCATCCAAATTTCAAGGATGTGTCCAGTCCATGAAACTAAACAACTTTCTCTAAGAAACACGTGTCAAATTTCGCCAAAAAATTTTGGTCATCTCATACTAAATTGATCACGTGATTTCTTTGATTTGTATGGAAAATCGATTTTTATTTTACATATTTGACCATGTGTTCCTTAGAGAAAGTTGTTCAGTTTTATGGACTGAACACATCCTCAAAATTTGGATGGTGGATACAAAATGACCTTGTTTGGTCTAGTAGTTGCCCACTCAGTATTTTTGTCGCTCATTTAGAATTTTCACTGCTAACTTAAATTATTTATCTCCACATGTAGTAGTCCGTTTTACGTATTTTTTGTAATCCACAGTTTGTCGCCCGTTTAGTTATTTTGTCGCCCAAAAAATAAACCGCTGCCACGTTTAGTATTTAAGTATCCCATTAACAGTCGCCTTTATTTCCAGTCACACAATAAATTAATTCCCATTTTAAAACTTTGTCATTTTAGGCAGTTACTGTGATGTTTACAAATCGTCTGTATTGAATGCTTACACCCGTATTCACAAACGACCCTTGACTACTCTATCACAGAGTTCTCTATTTCAACGCAGTGTGTTGCGTTTGTTTTACGTGTGATTATTTTAGTTCGTGGGACGTTGTGCTTCCGCGGGCACTGTGAGACGTCATAGAAGGCTAATTATTAATTTAGAATCTGACGTTTACGGTTGTAACCATAAACGTTTGAGGGTTGTCTAAAAATGTCACAGTTGTAACTATGAAAGCTACTGACTTTGTGTCAGTGAACTGGGGCCCTATTTTTGAATGGCTCGGCAGGCGTCGAGCGCTCGTTTCTACTGATTTTCGTTCGACATCTCATTGTTTTGAACATGAACGAAACGCAGCTCTAGTACAATAAATGAAGCGACATTGTTTTACAGTGTGACATTAGAATTTGTCAGTTTACTCATGTGCCGGACTACAGCTGCGCCACAAAAAAAAGTTGGAAATCTGACATTTTGACTATGCCATGATAAAGTCTATAGTTTGTCGGAGTTTGTCGCCAAAAACCAGAGTTTGTCGGTCTTCCGTTTAGGAGATACATGTGGCTCAGCTGTAGAGACGTCTCTACAGCTGCGCCACACAGATCTCGAAAACGGAAGGTCGTAGCGAAAATCTGATTACTTGTATGTATAGCCATTAGTTTGTCGGAGTTTGTCGCACAAAAACCAGAGTTTGTCGGTCTTGCGTTTAGGAGATACGTGTGGCGCAGCTGTAGAGACGTCTCTACAGCTGAGCCACACAGATCTCGAAAACGGAAGGTCGTAACAGAAATCTGATTACTCGTGTGTGTAGCCGGTAGTTTGTCGGAGTTTGTCACCAAGAACCAGAGTTTGTCGGTCTTGCGTTTAAGAGATATGTGAGGATACGCTGTGGAGACCTTTCTACCTGGATCTTGAGAACGGAAGGTCGTAGCGATAATCTGATTAGTCATATCTATAGTCGGTAGTTCGACCGAGTTTGTCGCCAAATACCAGAGTTTGTCGGTCTTGCGTTTATGGGATATGTGAGATTTTCGCTACGACCTTCCGTTCTCGAGATCCAGGTAGAAATATCTCTACAGCATATCCCCACATATCTTCTAAACGTGAGATTGACAATCTCTGATTTTTGGTGACAAACTCCGACAAACTAATGGCTACACACTCGAGTTATCAGATTTTTGCTACGACCTTCCGTTCTCAAGATCCAGGTAGAAAGGTCTCCACAGCGTATCCTCACATATCTCTTAAACGCAAGACCGACAAACTCTGGTTCTTGGTGACAAACTCCGACAAACTACCGGCTACACACACGAGTAATCAGGTTTCTGTTACGACCTTCCGTTTTCGAGATCTGTGTGGCTCAGCTGTAGAGACGTCCTCTACAGCTGCGCCACACGTATCTCCTAAACGCTAGACCGACAAACTCTGGTTTTTGTGCGACAAACTCCGACAAACTAACGGCTATACATACAAGTAATCAGATTTTCGCTACGACCTTCCGTTTTCGAGATCTGTGTGGCGCAGCTGTAGAGACGTCTCTACAGCTGAGCCACATGTATCTCCTAAACGGAAGACCGACAAACTCTGGTTTTTGGCGACAAACTCCGACAAACTATAGACTTCAACATGGCATAGTCAAAAAGACAGATTTCCAACTTTTTTTTTGTGGCGCAGCTGTAGTCCGGCACGTAGTTTACTCCAGTGATTTAATAATTTGTGGATACAGGTGTAAATTGTAAACTAAAAACAAACTCAATTTGTCTCTTATTCAACATAATTTTCTTTGCTTTGTGAGTTGCAACTTGCGACCTATAATAAAAATGTTTGGCAATTTGTTGCTAATGGCCTCAGCACACACTACTTTTGACATCGGCGATTACTGCTTTTCGAAAGCTAGATGCAGCTAGGAATTGTTTTTAAATATGAATGAATGCCATGTTACAAAATTCCTTTGACAATATTAAAAGTACATTTCATGTATGTATTAATATTTACCTTGAATTTGAATGTTATAAATTGAATAAAAGCCCGTTTTCGTCGAAATTTAACGGCGTTTAAACTTAAGTTTGAAACAGATGTCAGTACTAATGGCCGTCCAAACTGAGCTAGCTAATTACTATACTAGCAGCTAGCTAGCTAGAAGGAATAAAACCAAACGTAAATATGGACTTACGCACAAGCGCTAAACAATGAGTACATTCTAATAGACAAATCTCTGAGTCATCGACCGCCATAGAGTAAATTTTAACCATGGAAAGCAATTTGTATAGAATGTTCAATATTTTACTTTCCATGGTTAAAATGCTCTCTATGGCGATCGATGACTCAGAGTTTTGTCTGTTGGAATGCATCCAACTTACTTTAACTATCACTGCAGATTTAAAAGGACATATCCCGATTTAGGGCACGTCTATGTCAAGTTGTCAACGGATAGAGAAAAAATTACTGATTCTGAGAAAAATGTAATTAATTTTATATAATGCACAGTTTTGTGGTTATTGTACAAAGACAAAACTATTTTTTTTTATTTAAAGATGGCAATCTACCTTAAAACACTGTCACTGTTATTGAACTAGTCTGTGGTTCCGTTCCGTTACGTTTAGTTGTTCGGTGTCTTTATTGTAAAAAACGAAATGTCAAAACTGACCACTTAACAGACAGAGAACTGACTGCAGTGACAGTCAAATAGCATCAACATAACATCTTCACCCATGATGTCTTTGTTGTGTTTGCATTTTTAAAGCACAAATTATTGTTCCTATTAAAAAAATAACACGATTTTAGAGAAATTGGTTAATTAGAAACTGTTCATCGTGTCTTTACCTATTATTTGGTATACTGTAGTACATAGACGTGGCCCAGACTCCATAACCAATCGCCAAAATGTATGTAAGCGCATAACTTCATTCAGAACGATTGCACCAAATTAGAAAATTATTTTTTCTTGTGTTTTTTTTATCATCAGGACAAGGTTTGTTTATAACTTTAAAAAAAAATTACGTATGTATAAAGTTGTTTCAAAACAATGTAACATAACTCATCGCTATTTTTTGTATTTTACACTTACATAATTATTGCAAAAAAAAAACACGCAGATCGCCTTGCCTTCATGTTAATATTAACTTCATTTAAATGAAATATTAGTACTTAATTAAAATGTAAAGAAAGGAATAAAAGTTAAATAAATTAATTTCACAGGCGCTAGAATAGTATTAACAAGACAGTGTTGTATATTGTATAAGTCTGTTTATTCGTATACGTACTTGTCTAGTTTGGTAAACTTTCTTCACCCAACTCTTTATTGAAAAAAAACAGATTATACAAAATACAACAAATGGTTTTCGAAAGAATAATGCGAATATGACTGTTACTAAAATTTAAGTTTTATTATAATAACCATACAGTCAAGTAATGGCGGGATATCACAAAATTTATCCCGCTTGGTGGCGCTACTGCTGCTGGAGTGCTGGAGACCTTTGTATGGGCATTTATTATTATTATTATTTACCCCCAATTTTCCCATTTATTTTAAATTCTATCTAAAAATGGTTGATACTAATAATAATTGTTATGGAAGTTGGACAGTAAATTAAATAAATATTGAAGAAAACTAAAATGTGTTGGAAGAAAAATTTATATGTATTTACAAAAATTCGCATCCAACATCAAACAACAACTGGTGGACGATTTGCGAATTAGCAAAATTATCCTGCCATTATTTGAAAATTTATTTTTTTGTTTTATTACTGGTTATTTAAGCTGCCATCTATTATAAGGAAATATTACGCATAGTTGATTTATACAGAGTTCCGGCTTATTTTGTTTATCCACACTGGAACAGCCACCCTAAGGTGGATTCTCGGGAAACGCGTGTTCATCTATCCACTCTATCGTACTATCAAGTATCATCATCATCATATCAGCCGCACGACACCCACTGCTGGGTATAGGCCTCCCCTAAGGATTTCCACGACGATCGGTCCTGCGCTTCCCACATCCAGTGGCTTCCGGCAATCTTCACCAGATCGTCGGTCCACCTTGTCGGGGGCCTACCCACGGAGCGTCGTCCGGTGCGCGGTCGCCATTCCAGAACCTTTCCGCCCCAACGGCCATCGGTTCTTCTCGCTATGTGTCCAGCCCACTGCCACTTTAGCTGAGCAATCCTTCGAGCGATGTCGGTTACTTTAGTTCGCCTGCGGATCTCCTCATTTCTGATTCGATCACGCAGGGAAACGCCGAGCATGGCTCTCTCCATTGCACGCTGGGTGACCTTGAGCCTCCTTATGAGACCCATAGTTAGCGACCAGGTTTCACTGCCGTAAGTACTCACTGGCAACACACACTGGTCATAGACTTTCGTCTTGAGACACTGAGGTAAATCGGATACGAAGATTTTTCGGAGCTTCCCGAATGCTGCCCATCCGAGTTGGATTCGACGAGAGATCTCCTTCTCAAAGTTGGACCTACCTAACTGGACTGCCTGTCCTAGGTATACATAATGGTCAACAGCTTCAAGTGTAGTGTTCCCAACATGAACTGGAGCGGGCACAACATGGGCATTCGACATGATTTTCGTCTTATCCATGTTCATTTTAAAACCCACTCTTTGGGAAGCACTACGGAGATCTTCGAGCATTGTGTTCAGGTCCTCCAACGTCTCAGCCATTAGAACTATATCATCGGCAAAACGAAGGTGTGTTAGGTATTGGCCATTAATGTTGATGCCGAGTCCTTTCCAGTCTAAGAGTTTAAAGATATCCTCCAACGCAGCTGTGAACAGTTTCGTGAACAGTTTCGGAGAAATAACATCTCCCTGTCTCACACCTCGCTGTAGTTGGATAGGATTTGTTCTCTGGTTCTGTACTCGGACCGACATGGTGGCATTTTTGTATAAATACCTCAACACCTCGATATACCTGTAGTCCACTTGGCACCTTTGGAGAGACTGCAGCACCGCCCAGGTTTCAATCGAATCAAAGGCTTTCTCATAATCCACGAACGCCAAGCAAAGTGGCAGATTATACTCCTCGGTCTTCTGTATGACCTGCCGCAGCGTATGGATGTGGTCTATGGTGCTAAAGCCTTTTCGGAACCCGGCTTGTTCGGGAGGTTGGAAGTCGTCGAACTTGCGAGCGAGACGGTTCGTAAGGACTCTCGAAAACAGCTTATAGACATGACTCAGAAGCGAGATGGGTCTATAGTTCTTTAAGAGGGACTTGTCACCCTTTTTAAAGAACAAAATCACCTCACTTATGTTCCATGTCTTCGGCGTTCTGCCCTCGACGATGACGGAATTGAAAAGCTTCTGGAGGACTTTAAGTATCGGCTTACCGCCCGCTCTCAGAAGTTCTGTAGTGATTTCCGTCGTCGCCCGCCGCCTTGTTGTTTTTCAGCTGTTTGAGAGCCATACTAATCTCGTACATGCTGACGTCCGGGATATCTTGGGTATAGTGTCGGGTAAGCTTGGCTCTGGGGTCTTTAGCCTTGCTTTCAACTATCAAGTATGGTGGGGTGGAAAGATTAAACACACGTTTTCAGAGTATCCATCTTAGGGTGGATAAACGGAATAAGCCAGAGTCCCTCGTATTCGTATTATATATAAGGCCCCATTCACATTATACTCCAGCCAATTTACGGAAAAAATGTTTGTAAACAAAACTTTACGCATTTTTCGTAATTTCTCCACAAATACCCAAAGTTTCAGTGAATTAACACCATATTATATGATATACAACTTGGATAAGATTTTTACACATTTCAAAAACGTGCAATAGAAAAGTACCTTTGAGGTTAAGTATGGCGGTTTGTTTACAAACATTCCTTCCGGAAGTTGGCTATACGTTGTAAACTATCTCGAGTGTTATATTATGTGCAATATTTGTTGATTTACTGGTTGCAGTATCCATTAAGATATTAGTTGGTCTTCAATAAACAAGTTTGCCAAAAGTCAATGTATCTTTTATTTTTAGAAAGTAGGTACCATGTGGGCAACAGCGTCGCTTAACCACTGCTTAGGTTAGATTCGTGCAGGAGCGATACGCGCGCACGCGAATTTTGTTGCAAACTGGTTAAGCGACGCTGTTGCCCATAGTACCATAGGCAACAGCGTCGCCCACTTATAAGTTTAAAATCGCTTGCACGCCGCGCCGTCAGGCACATTATAACATACGGTCATACGTTTAGCTAGTGCAGGGGCGATACGCGTGCCGTATTGCCCATAGTACATTATTTTTTTATAATAAAGGAGAAAATTAATTTAAATTATTGGAAAAATGGCTCAAGAAGAAAAGTCGCTATGTAAATAAACATTTTAATTACATAATACATATTGCCATTGGAAATACACACAGCGCAAATATTTATGTTTCATTAAGCTCATAACAGGCCGCGTCGGTCAACGTAAATAGTATGTTTATAACACTATTAAAATATATGCAAATAAATTGTGACATCACTACGTATCTCTGACAGCACTACGTTACAGATAACGCCCCGAGGATTCTGTATGGTGGGTGAACCTGTTCTTTACCTATTTGGGTATTTGATTTAAAAATCATTTTTCACTGATATTTCTTTTACGATGCACTAATTTAATTTAGGGAATATTTTTTTTGTCAAGTACATACCTACCTACCCAATTTGAGAGACAGTTGTCGGAAGAGAGTGCAAATGTGACATTCTGATGATGATGACTTGTAATACACTCAATGTATGTATAGAGTCTATTCATACATTGAATGTATTAAATGCAACTGTCTATTCGATAGACGGTAGTTGCAAACACGTGTACGCTTTATGCATACAATGCCATTAGGTTTGAATTAAGTGCGGGCCGCGACGCCCCGCGTGGCCGTAAACGAGCACTGAGAGTATCAATTGTATGCGATTTCCTTTTAAATTTTAGGGCGTTATCTGTATATTACATCAGAAGGGCGACTCTTAGGGTCCCCCCAGACCTACCGGTTTCTTTGCTTTGCTGTTCGGCAATGGAGCGCCGGCCAAGAGGCTCATTTTCAATCTATCGCATATTTTCAATCTAAGTACATTTCACATATGTGAGCTTTGTTCCTTAAACGATCGTTATGAAAACACAAAACAATAGTTCAGGTAGGTAATGATGCCACCCACGACCCTGTTCACAATTTATATAAATATGCGATTGATTTATTTTTAGCAAGCGGAGACCATGTTCAGGGTGGCATATCTCCCAGAAGCTTCCTACTTCGCAACCCAGACGATTATATTTGGTAACACCAAGCTAATGGCTATTTTGCCAATTTGGTCTGGTCCCAATATGCGATAGATTGAAAATGACCCTGTTGGCCGGCGGTCTAAACAGCAAGGTAGAACAGCAAAGCAAAGAAAAGAAACCGGTAGGTCTGGGGGGACCCTTAGGCCCGTATTTACAAACGGTTTTCAACGTTGAGAGCTATCTCGAGATCATGCCTGAGATGCTGTTCCTATAAGAAGAACCTTTCAAGAATGATCTCAAGATAGGTCTCAACGTTGGGAGCGGTTTATATATACGGGCCTTACAGTCTCTAAACTTAAATTAATAACAATTTAATTTTAGAGCGTGTTGTCGAATTCAAGCCCAACATTTAAAACATTAAGTATAAAAAGATTCATCTATTTACGTAAAACACGTGTATATTGCATATGGTAAGTAAATTGGTAAACAAATGCTTAATAGGTCTTTACCTATGAAATTGGCGTTTTGTATGGAGAATTATACAGAAATTGCATTTTCCATACTAACATTTTTTTAAATTGATTTAACAACCATTAACGCTAATGTTTTAAAACTTTTATGCATTAATGTTTGAACACATACTAAGTATAACACTTAGGTTAAGTGAAAAAAAGTTTTGGCCAAGTTAAAACAAATAAAGCACTGGTCATTTCTGCTAACAAAAAGAGGAGTCATTTTTATTAAGGTATATTTTTATGTTTCAAAAACTATAATACGGATTCGTTTACTATTGATACTTGTCTATGGTGGTCATTATTCGATATAATATCAAACAATTGAGTATTTAAAATCATAGAAGTGACGAGGTTCTCTGTTTATGAGAAGAATCGCCAATTTCATAGGTATGGAATAAATCGCGTTGAAGTATCAAATCATTTCGTAACAACTTTTGCACCTATATCTCTCATCTCCCTTATTAGTAAATATTTCAACACGATTTAAGTATTTCACAGTAAAAAGTGTTTTTAATAAACACAATTTCGCAAAAATGCACTTAATCACTAAAGTTACTGACTTGACAATACCTAACTTACATTCTAGGTAAAAGGTGTACAATATTATTTTTTGCAAAGATCTCAAGGAAGTTTGTTCAGGATACTACTGATCTTAAATTAAAACAATACAATGTGATTAAATTGACAATGTACAACTGAAGTGGTTGACTTCAGAGCGCTTGCGGTACAAAACGACGTATTTTAATCTGTAAAATTGTCTTTTTGCCATACATTCTAGAGTGAAGTTGCAGCCGATCACTGTCTATTGTCAATTATGTATAAGCGTGGAAATTATTGAAACATCGTTTAGGCGTGTACTTCCGCTTTTTCAATATAACTGACAGAGCATTTAAGCTCGCAACAAAAAATAACGATAATAGGTAAATACAATTTACCAATGAGGTTAAAAAATATTATTATTTTAATAATGTATTTACTTTGGAAGTAAAGGTGACACAGTTTAAGTAGGCGGTCTTATCATCAGGCAGCAAGTGTTTTACTCAAGTAAGAAAGTTTTTAATTGACTCCATTTCTCAATTTTTTATAATAGTATCACAAAATATGTTTACGATAGTTAAAAACAATACATTCTTTTAAAATACTGAGTAATTGAAGAAGTCAGTTTACAAAGGATTCAAATTGGCCACACACAACGCAGCGCTTTACTTTTGACCACTTTTGGATTACTTAAAAGCATGTGCCAATGAGCATTTAAATTTTATTGTGGTATCAATTTAGCCTTAAAAACTAAGAAACTTATTATATCAACCAAAGAATAAGAATAAGAATAAGAATGTTTATTTGCATAATACCATGTACAGACAGAGTTAGAGGGTATTGTCAATGTGGATCAATAGTATTATACCTTATGAATGTAGGCATGCAAATATTTTTAGTGCTAGTATTTATTACAAATTATCAAGAGCGCAAAATAACAATAAAAAATTAATTGATGTCAAATAAGTGATAAATAGTACGTACAAAATTAATAAAAACAATAATATGAATGTCATAGTTCTTTGGATTCTAGATACTCCTTGATTGAATAAAAGTTCTTATCAAGGAGCCAACGCAGTAAGTTATTCTTAAATTTATTTTTGTCTATTGGTAAATCTCTAATGTGTGATGGCAGCTTATTATACAATTTTATTGCCATACAGTATGCATTTTCCCTGAAAAATGCCAGATTACTTTTTGGTATAACTATTTTGTTTTTTCTAGAATCCCGAGCATTTGTCTTAACTTGGCTGACCTTAGTGAAGTAGTCAGGGTGATTTTTTACAAATAAGCACATCTCCGCTATATATATACATGGTAGATTTGGGATTTTATGTTTTTGATATAGTGGTTTACATGACTCCCTGCTACTAATTCCACATAACGCCCTTATGCAGCTTTTTTGTGCTTTAAATGCTCTTTCAAAGTCCACACTATTACCCCATATTATTATACCATAGCGTAACAGAGAAGCAACATATCCGTAATATGCTTGCAAAGCTACTTGGAAGGAAGCTACTTTTTTGATTCTGTTCAAAGCAAACACAAATCTATTCACTTTTTTACAAAGATTATCTATGTGCTTTTTCCAGCTACAGTGCTCGTCTAGCGTGATACCTAAAAACACGGTCGAATCTATTAAATCTATTTTATTATTATTGTAATTTATGTCCATATTAACTTTACTTGATTTATAAGTGTGAAAGTCTATCGCATTTGTTTTGTCAAGGTTAATTATCAGATTGTTCTTAGTCATCCAGTTAATTACGTCAGTAAGAGTATTATTTATGTCCGATTCTAATTGGTCAATATTTTTATTTTGAAAAAGTAATGTACAATCGTCAGCAAAAAGGAAGCATTCATTTTTAGTTATATCAGGTAAGTCATTAATATATAACAAGAACAGTAATGGTCCTAAAATACTGCCTTGTGGTACGCCACGTTCAATTTCTCTGTATTTTGATCGCGCAGAGGTTTTTATTTTGTTCTCAACTCTACTGACTTCAGTACATTGCTGTCTATTGGTTAGATAGCTTTCCAACCATTTATTTGCTGTGCCTCTTAAACCATAGTCAGAAAGTTTGCTTATAAGAATATTATGGTTAACGCAATCGAATGCTTTCGACATATCTAAAAAGACAGCTATAGCACGTACCTTATCATTAATAGCTTCTGTCACTTTTTTCATCAAGGCGAAACAAGCAAGTGATGTGGATTTGCCTTCTTGAAATCCGAATTGATTGTGTTTTATTATATTATGCTTTTTTATAAAATCGTTAAATCTTTTTGCCATAATCTTCTCTAAGATTTTTGCTAGTACGGATATAAGTGTTATAGGTCTGTAATTGCATAGGTCATTATCATCGCCTTTTTTATATAATGGTTTTACTATTGATTGTTTAAGTCTCTCTGGAAAAATACCTTGTTCCATCGAAAGGTTTGCAATATGAGTCAATGGAATAGCTATCTTATTGGCACATTTTTTTAAGACATTTGTAGTTACTCCGTCGAAACCTACAGAGTTCGTATTTTTTAATTGCATAATGACGTTTTTTATTTCAGTTTCTGAGGTTGGCCATAGGAAAATACTGTTATTAATTTTATAAGTATTTGTATTTTTTACATTAGAGTCAGTATTTTTAGATATTTCAACAAAATAATCATTAAATGCTTCCGCTATATCATTTAAATTGCTTAAAGATTTATTTTTTATTTTAATATTATTTATGTCATTGTTAGTTGATTTTCTATTTATACTATTGTTAACTATATTCCACGAAGCTTTACATTTATTGTCGGCGTTTAAAATATATTTAGAGTTATTTATTTTTTGAGCGGAAATAATACATTTTTGTAATAATTTATTGTAGCATTGATACTGTTTCTTATTCTTTGTTTTACTGTTTTTATCAGATAATATATATTTTTTGTAAAGTCTGCGTTTTATTATACAGCTATTTTTCAGGCCTTTTGTAAACCAAGGTAATTTTTTTCCTGTATTTCTACATCGTCGTTTCACAGTTGGAAAACATTGTTCAAAAAGTATACAAAGTATGTCATGGAATGTGTCAAATGCCTTATTAGTATCTTTTTGCTCAAGCACATCATTAAATGTCAAATGAATTAATATGTCTTAGAAATAATTCTATATTGTCAATACAGCCATTAAAAAAAATGGGTATGTTAAAGATGTGCCGTTGCTGGGAATATTGCCTTAGGGTGGGAATATTCCCGGCAATATTGGGAATATTCCCGACTCTAAAGCAATATTCCAAGCAACGGCACATCTTTACGTATGTACAGCAACACCAAAATAATCTGAGCATCGAAACCTACCGAAATATCTAATCATTTGACAAAAATCAACCTTATTTTAAGACATTAAGGTGCACTGTCGTTTGTTCTCAGACAAAATGCTTAGATAATTGACTGTATAAGAGATTGGCTGTAAGTAAGCCTTGTAGTATAATGAAATGACTATTTTACTAAATAAAATCCAATAGGGAATTTGCATACTTGTTATTTTTTCTGTAGCAAAATCAAAAGTTTAATGCATCAGAAAATCAACTGTAATATTAAAACTTTTGTCTTTCGTTTTTTTCTCGTGATATAGTTACTTGAAGCACGTATCAGTACCCACCGAAAACGCTCTATACAAAGCCGTCATGACTTGTGACGTCATTTGTCACGTTTCAGGCGCGTTTATTATGGAGTTAGCCAAGAATTTTCAAATATCTCCCTAAATTTTACGTTTAAGTACATATATATGTGTCATACAAAATATTTTTTTTTATTCGATATTAGAAAATGAAAAAAAAAAAAAACATTATCTTCCCCTGATTTCATCGTGTGATAAAACTAAAATAATACATTTTTTTATTTTTCTATTCCTCCATGTTTTTATGCGTATCCGCAGCGATCAAGCTCAAATTTATCAAAATCGGTGTCGTATGCATATTCCCTATTGAACTTAATACATAGCACTTGTGGGGATAGCTTAACTATAATTTTGGAAGCACAGGTATTTCACAGAATATCACTTCATAAGCACAGTAACATTTTGGGTCTAAAAGGATATACTGCTTATAGACACTTTATTTTTGTTTCCCTGAATATACATAAGCGACACATGTAGATTACTGTAACACTGAGGATACATTTTAATTTTTACGTAAAATTAATAATTATGCTCAATGTCTGTTTATCCTTACTTGTCTTATAGTAATCACTTTTTGACAGTTGTCATGTCTTCTTTTGATCGTTATTTAAAAATATGTTGTCTATTTAAATAATTAGTAATTTATTTCGTAATCATGTGTGGAAAACCATTTATTGTATTTTATAATTGTTTTTTCAATAAAGAGTTGGGTGAAGAATGTTTACCAAATAAGACAAGTAAAGATAAACAAACTATAGTACAATTTATTTTCGTAAGAATAGCATAGGACTAAACTTAATTTTAACGAAATAGATTAGAAATAAGAAAATATTAAGTACTTAAATTTTGTTAATTTTAATATAAAATCTCCGTTTAATTTCATATTCCGGGATATAACAAATGCTACGATTTAGATAGTTTAAAGAGTTAGAAAATTTAGTGAAAAGCAAAAATTAATTGCTTTTTTTGGTATTTACAGTCTTAGTTCCCTTAATAATAATCAAGACAGTTAGTGTGCCCAAAATGTATTTTTCGTCAAAATTTTATTGTCACAATTTTTTTTATAAAAATATCGGACCAAACTTTTAGGGACGCAACGTTTAGTACCTAAATTGTTTTTTTTTATCACAGCGTTATTTATAGGAATATAAAAATATATGAAAAACTGAGCTTTTGTAAAGATTTGAAACCAAAATACGGTCTATTAGGATACCTAGGATCGCGATATCTGAACAGAGTTCTGTCCTTATTATTTTATCGAAAATAAGCGATCTATATAACGTCTAATATCTAACTAAGGGGTGTGTAGTAACATGTGAGTGTAGAATTCCTTACGTACGCAGTCATAGCAGAAGCTCCTTGGGGAAGAGATTCATTGCAGCATAGTCTTCCAGGACCTGTAAGTTTTTAATATTGTAAAACATACTGTGTAAATTAAAGTAATGGAGACGCGACCTTTTTTTGACTCGTATCGCCGTACTCGTAACTTTATACAATAGGTATAAGACTCATTATGCTATGTATCATAAAATTCGGCTCTATTTGCTCTTGGAATAAATTCATAAAATGTCGATCTGCGGAAAAAACCTGCGTACGAAAAATTATAGCCAGCGATTTGTGCCACTCTAAAGCCTCTCCCAGATTGAGGCGGTATGCGGTGGCGGTGACGGTGGCGGACAGTTATATACTATGGAAACCCTTGAAATGATTTGAATTGACGCGGTATCGACGCGGTCGGAGCGCGGTAATCCGCAACCGCAAGCCCCGCCCACTTCGCCACCGCTCGTATGTGGGCGAGCTCGCGGTCTAGCAGCGGGCACCGCACGGTCAGTTGCAAATTTGTACATCTGCCCGCAGGATGCCGCCGCTAAAAACGGAACTATTATTGCAATCAGTGCAAAAGTATCCAACTTTATATGAAATCCAAAATTAATTTCTCATCTTATTTCTTTTATTTTATCACTACATTACATAACAAAGTCGCTTCCCGCTGTCTGTCCCTATGTTTGTTTAGATCTTTAAAACTACGCAACGGATTTTGATGCGGTTTTTTTAAAAGAAAAAAAAGGGCGGGTCGCTAGTAATATAATTAATGCGAAAGTTTGGATGTTTGTTTGTACCGATCAGGATGAAATTTGGCACACGGGTAGGTAATGATGTGGATGTGGAACAACATCTACGATACTATTATCCCAAAACTTGGACATGGGTCCTAGGGAGCCCGATATAACCGAAATCCATGTGTGCGAAGCCGCAGGCGCAAGATTAGAATCGAATAGATATTATAATCAAAGTAAATAATTACGGCTTTTTTTCATCATCTGAAAGCGCTAACAAAAGTAACAATGCTTCTTCTCGGTTAGCCATGTTGACTGACATCCAATCGTAGTGTAGACGCAACCAACAATGGTGCTGTAGACCGCCACCGCCACCGTGACAGTGTGCTGTTATCACGGTCAGTCAAACGGTCGACGGTACCGCCACCGCTTACCGCCCCAATCTGGGAGAGGCTTAATGCAACTGTTCTGTAATCGGCGATAACTCAACACCTATCCCTTATTTTATTTTATTTATTTTCTCTCCATGGCGGCGCGCAGCTTGGCGCCGCTGAGACACAGTCGCTTGTTGAGCAGTAGCTCCTAGTAGCGACATGTACCCTACTAGCTCACCTCTAGCAGCAGTTGCCTACTAGGTCGCGGCACCGCCGGCTCCATGGCGGCGCGCAGCTTGGCGCCGCTGAGACACAGTCGCTTGTTGAGCAGTAGCTCCTAGTAGCGACATGTACCCTACTAGCTCACCTCTAGCAGCAGTTGCCTACTAGGTCGCGGCACCGCCGGCTCCATGGCGGCGCGCAGCTTGGCGCCGCTGAGACACAGTCGCTTGTTGAGCAGTAACTCGGCGCCGGCGCTGGGCTCCAGCGGCGTGTGCTGGAGCCCGTAGCGGCGGCAGATGTCCGCCCACGCTGTTAGGTGCTTGTCGTTCGCCTCCTCGGCCACTGATGCTATGTCGTTCTAAAATAATAAAATATTGATAAATGTCTTTAATAAGCTCGCGACACTAAATCACTATCAACACTGTTTTAAGTGAATAATGACTAAAATATCATGAAATAGTCTGAAAGAGATCATTAAGTTATCTTAGAACTGTGACTAAAAACGCGTGAGCCGAGCGAGCGGAGCGAGCGTGCAGACGACGATTTTGTATACTTAATTTACCCGACTACGGTGAAGCCGAAACGAAGGGTATATTGGCTTACGATCCCTAGTGGAGTTCCACAGGGGTCGCTCCTAGGACCGCTTCTTTTTGCAGTGTTTGTTAACGATATCGATAAGTGCTTTAGAGCTTCTCAGCTCCTAAGTTTTGCAGACGACATGAAGATAATTTCCCCTATCTCTTCAATGGGAGATGCTATCTCACTTCAGGATGACTTAATTAGGTTCGACAACTACTGTGCTGAGAATCGTTTAGATCTCAACCCAGCGAAGTGTAGCGTCGTCACTTACAGTCGAAAAATTAACTTAGTGCACTTTGATTACACGTTAAAAGGTTCGCACACTGGCTCGAGAAACCATTGTGCGAGACCTGGGTGTGTCTCATGCACTGACATGAAAAAAAAATTTTTTAATTAACTGGACAGGCTGTCTGTATGATTTGACAGCAAAGTTTTTGTGCCTATTTGAAACGCCACTAGCGTGCGTCTAAAGAACTAATTTTGGCGTACAATATGAAAATGGTTGACGTGATGGTCTCTCCAGACTTCAAACTTTAGTACCATGTACGCACGCTATGCTCACGCTACGTCCTACAGCGCCAACATGGCGGTAATCAAATAGGCACAAAAACAGTTTGACATAAGCCTGTCCAGTGTAAATATATGTAGGTCAATGGTCTCATGACAGTAAGCTTCTGTTTGACACTCACATTGACAACATAGTGTCTAAAGCTTCTAGGGCTCTTGGATTTCTGAAACGTATTTCCTCGGACTTTACTCAAGCTAAGACCCTAAAAATACTGCATTGTTCGTTAGTCCGTAGTCATCTGGAGTTTGCGTCGCATATCTGGAATCCCAGATATAATATATACATATTTCGTATTGAGAACATCCAGAAGAGATTCCTTAAATATCTAAGTTTTCGCATTAAATATCGATATGATTCGAGTCGCTATCTCGATCTCTGCAAGAAGTATCACTTTCTTCCATTAGAAAAACGTCGTGAGATTGCGGACCTAGTTTTTCTATCTAAAATTGCGTCAGGTGCTTCGGAATTGAACTGTCCGGAACTTCTTTCCAAATTGACACTGCGAGCACCCAATAAGCCACTCAGATTTAACCAGCTGCTACGCGTCCCCTCTGCATCCACAAATTACCGACAGAATGCATATTTATGGCGTGCGTGTAATAGTTTTAATTTGGCATCGCGACGGGCAGACTTGGATCTGTTTGCAACGAGTGAGGCATAATTGTACTGGTTAAGTATTCATTAGGTAGGTAATTAAGATTTAGTACTTAATTAAGATTTAGTAATAAGATGGTGCTTGTTTTGTATAGTTCGTTACTATTTGTGATGACCTATAATTGACTTTGTTACTATGTAAGTTATTTTAACTGTTTAATATAGCTGTTGGTCGTCCGAAAATAAATAAATAAATGACTTTGACTCGTATATAGTAGTCGTATATCAATAGAGGTCTTCTGATGATATAATACCACACCACTTAATAGCTTTATTAAAAAATGCGCAAGCGCAGAATGAAGCGCTCATGGCGGAACTTGACAGACTGATCGTACTCGATCACGTTTGTTAAGCAACGTTAGATCTGGTCAGGTGTCGGATGGGTGACCGTTAAGTGGCATTACAACTGAGCGCTTCCGTGCTTCGGAGGGCACGTTAAACCGTCGGTCCCGGCTGTTGTCATCTGATAGCAGTCGTTAAGCCAAGTTACAGGCGGCTTGATAAACTCTACCAGAGGTGGCCACTATTCCTCATTCGATAAGAAGAAGCGCAGAATCAGAAGCAGATGCGCGCGCGTAAGTCATAGTCAAACTACACCTTCTCGTCTACAACAACGACTACTATATTTGTTAAGAGATGCGGCTCATATGATGAAAAAGGTAAAGTTTTTAGGTTTGGATGTTGGAGATAATCTTCGTAACTACTCATTAGATTTCAATGATATTTCAACAAATACAATGTTCCTCGGTTTGCGCTGGCGATGGTGGCTGTGTAATTCTATGCAGACGGAGTTGCAGACGCAAGCACAGAATATGTTTTTCAACACACTTGCTCGTAAAGTGAGCCCTAATACATCGCTTTTAGAGCCATAAACCGAGCTATAACAAACGCGTGCAATAATATATAAAACACTAGGTTGTTATAGAATTATCCCTACAAAGTTAAATTAGTACCTTACTGCATGTTTTATGCGAGTGAACAGAGCATTCCCAATTTAACCGGGTAATACAGTTATTTTTTTAGTAACAACAAAGAGGTTTTATGGCGCTGAAAATTCATATACATTTTTGGAATACACATTTGTGTAAGTCCTTAAGAGGCCTTTCGTTTTTTTCATACGTAAATCAAGAACTTGGGAGTTTTTGAAGCGATTTTGGACACATAATTTATCGTTTTAGCTTTTTTTGACTTCAATCATCATAATTATCATACATTTTTATTGAAACTCTATTAACCAAAACTCGTTTTAATAGGATAATTGACTACGAAAACAGCGGATTTCGAAAGCGCGATTTCCAGATGATGCGCGAAGGCTCAATTTTGAAGTAGTTTTACACCAATAATTATTACTAGGCAAGAATGTAATAAGTTTTCATTCGAAGAGGCATATCCTGAAATAGAACTTCTATTAAGAAAATCTCGAATTTAAGTTCATTAACGTGTATTTTTATCACATCTAAGAAAGTAAAAAATCGAGAAATTGACGGCAAGAAAACACGGCATATCTCATAATCTATTAGTTATTTGGCAACATAAATATTTTTTACGTAAGAATAAAGATTGTACTATAAATGTGTGAAAAAAATAAAAATATCCATCATCAATCTTTTGTGAAAATAATTTTTAAAGTAAGTATAAAATCGGGCGCATCAAGCGTTCAAAGTCAGTCGCGCTGTGGCGCTCATCGAAGTAGGACCTGCGTCGGTTGACCACCCGCCGCCGCGGAAATGCCACGCGTAATAATTTTGTATAAAAAAAGTTGTAGAGCGACCAAATCTGGAACACATAATGTTGATCCGTTTGGTTTAGCTTTAGAGTTCTCATTCAAATTGGCCATCCTAACTTTTTGAACATGAACGGAAATCTCTTTATTATATGTATAGATTTTGTTTGATTATTATCGACATACAATATACTGCAATATAAACATAAATGCAAAGTCAGAAACCTCATAGTAACTATGAGGTTTCTGACTTTGCGTTTTATAACTATGATATAGTTAGAGAAAAAATTCTCAATAAATATAAAAATTCTGACTCGCCACAATTTTTTCTTTTATTTGAAAAAATGTTTCCACTATTAGTAGTTGTAGTAGTTAGTAGTCCTTGAGATAAATGTACATACGGATTTTTTTTGTCATGTCCATCTTTTTATTTTATTAGAAAGAACTTGCCAAGACCACAGCCTGGAGGGGATGGCGAACCTTTTTGTATCAACTTGCCATTTTTCTAAAGGGGCCATCCATAAATTACGTCACACGTCAAGGGGGAGGGAGGGGGTCGACGAAGTGTGACATTGTGTGACAAGGGGGTGGGAGGGGTCCTAAATTTTGTGACGTCACATTTCAAAACCATTTAAATTGAAATAAAACAAATTTTTGAACTGTTGTTTTAGTTAATATTATAGTCATTATTTCTAGATGTAAACTTGTAAAATATGTGACGTCACACTAGGGAGGGGGGGTCCACACAAATGTGACCCGCTGTGACAGGGACGGGGTAGGGGGTCAAATATCATGAAATTCGTGTGACGTAATTTATGGATGGCCCCTAATGTTAATGTTTAATGAGGTCATAGACGTGCCATCAAATCGTCGCGTAACGAATTTTGTGACCGGTGACGTGCCCAAAACATTGCGTTGCGTGCCGTTGGTTCGCCATCCTTGGCCTAGAGAGTCAGTCAGTCATCGCGTTTGTTATTGGAAAAAAAGCCGCCGTTCATATAGAGCTAGAGTCTAGACAGTTGGCGCCTAAAAGTGTAAGGGCTATCATTCAATTTTTTTCTCAGCGGGGCATTGCGCGTCGCGTGAGGCGGCTGGGCGGGTGATTATAGGTGTCTTGACAGATATAATAGATCCGTTTTGACAACTGCCATTTTAACGTAATTAGGGATGCCTAGCTAGTATGACCACAGAAACTCGATATGATATCGCGATTTATCACGTTTAACTATCAAAAGACAATGGATTTTGACAGTTGAGTGTCGATAAAACCAAAAGGAATGTAAAAAAACTGGATAAAACACTATATCACACGATATAAATCGTGTTTCGCTGGTCATGCAGGTCAGTCAGGGGGCTGATCAAAGAATTTAATAACAAAATTCAGGACTTGGTGAGATCCTTATTTTAGATAACAGCTGTTAAACTTAAATTTGACAGTTGTCATCTGTCAAACTTAAAACAGCAATATCTCGAAAAGTACTAATCCTAGATTGATGGTGTCTTTGAAGAAATGAAAGTTCTTGGTGATCTTCATTTTAGATGACAAATTTATATTTGACAGCTGACATCTAAAATTAGGATCTCACCAAGAGCTTTCATTTCTTCAAAGACACTATCAATCTGAGATGAGTACTTTTCGAGATATTGCAGTTTTAAGTTTGACAACTGTCATCTGTCAAACTTAGAACAGCAATATCTTACGAATTCGATATGCCTACTGTGTTGTGTGTGAACTCGTTCGTACAATTACATACGCCGAATTAAAACGTAACCGATAAAGGACCTATAGAACGGATCCCTGTGTGAACGGGCACTTATTTGATGTTATTATCTATCGATATATCAGAGTATTTAATATCTCCCGAAAAATATCGGTATTTCGAAAAAAATATATAGAACTTTTTTCGACATCCCTACTTGACAGGTCATCTTTTAGGATAAATTCAGCGGCTTTTTATTGGTTTTAAAAAGTAAAACTCGAAGTACAGACAGAATACCTACCTAAAAGTACTACGTCTCGAACGACACTGAACATGGCAACAAGATTAGATACCTACTCAGTCAGTAAATAGAAATAAAAGTGCACATATTATTTTCACAAATTTTTATTATGTCATCCTGCCAAGCAATCATGACGATTTGATCCAAGTAGCCTACATGTTTTGATGAACAACAGGGTGGAGCTTCAGAGTTTTGAATTGTTTATTTTGCATAATAACTCGTTCAACCATTGACTTATTTATATATATTATCTCAACATGTTCAACTAAAATAGTTTCTTCTCGCACAACAACATGTTCTCGCAAAAGCTTTGGATTGGTACGAATAACGTATCACTGTTGTGCTGTTCTTCGGGCATGAAGGCACGAAACACTGTTTACTTCCCATTTTTAATAAGTATACGTGTATTTGCTAAAGTTTTTTTAAATATATGGACATGACAAGGTGACCAGCCCAAGGATTTTTTAAATTATCTAATTATCTAGCTATAAAAACTCTCATTATCCATATATTGGGACTCAATAAATGGATAAAATAATTAGACTCCCTTCAAAAAAACTAAAGCAAGTATTTGTGTGTAAACTAAATTGAAACGGTAACGATTTAGCTTTAGTTTTATCGGTGAAAATAATTGCGACTGAGCTCCTATACGCGGCTATAAGTACAGATCAAGATCGTTCGGTCGTTGTAGCGAATGCTAGCAACTGTGTGCCGTACGTGTGGAGAAACGCACACACGCACACGCGCGCTCACTTCGCGCTGCGGTCTAGCCGTAAATACCTAAAACCCGAGCGCGTAAATTTCAGAAAGCCCTCTTAATAAAGTCAAACCAATATTTATTATTATCAAATTAATCATAATTCATAATATTTATATAAAATTATAATTTTGAAGTAGGTAGGCTGTATGCTCACTCACCCCTTTGTTCGCAAAATATTCTTGCATTGGGCGTGTGAAAAAAAAACAAAAAAAAAAACCTACGCGCCTTTTCCCATAATTTTCATATTATTTTTTGTCGTATTTGTTGCTGTGTGGTAAATTACTTTGTATTTTCCTCGCAAATGTGTTGAAAAAAGTCGTATGAAACTCGTGAGCTTTTGCTCATTGCACACTTGGCTAAGTTACGCCCTCGCCTGCGGCTCGGGCTGCAACCCACAGCCTCGTGTGCAAGGAGCAACATAAGCTAACTTGTCTCATTATGTACTATTACGCAAGCATTTACGAAATAGGATGCCTTAAATCGTAAAAAAATACAGATAACTCACCTTAGCCAAGGTGGAAATGGCAGTGCCATAATAGTCATGGTTGATCCCGAATATATCCGACACTAGTTCAGCCAGGTCGCCCTGCGTGGTGTCCGCCTCGTCCACTACGTTGTACACCTGAAATAGAGATACATTTATTAAACTTAAGGTTGTACACCGTGCCATACCATGACCGGGCTAGGAACGTGTCAGACACGGTACACTTCACTATGCCCACTGAAATGTATCGACAGCGTTCTATGCCCGTATACATCCCTTATGATATATAAACACATTGAAAGAAAATAATGTAACTAAGGAGCTTTTTGGATTATTACAGAATTATGGTTACAAGTCTCACATCTCTGAACCAACGAGACAGAACTCTTGTATTGATTTAATAATTAGCAATATATCTGATACTAATAGTATGATTCATCACCTTGAATTATCAGACCATAATACGGCACAATCCATAGAAATTCCGGTGGAAAATAAATCAATTCCAATAAAACATTATTTTGTCAAAGAACGAGACTTTAGCCCTGAACACATCAAAAAATTTTGTGAATGTATACATAACTTGTCTTGGTCTGAGATTTATAACGAAAAAGATGTAAACAAAGCATTTAATGCATTTCATGAACTCTTCTCATTGTTTTTTAATCTATGCTTTCCAATAAGAAAAAGAGGTTTATATTAAACCATAGGAGAAGAACGTGGATCACAAAAGGCATTCGCTTAGCTTGTAAAAAAAAGCGTGCACTAAGGTTCGCATACTATAAGAAAAGACCGAATACAAATGCTAAAGCTGATTATCAGAATTATACAGCAATATTAAAAAAATGTATGACCAATGCACAAAAGATTAGGAATAAAAAAAATATAAATAAATCAAGTAATGTATGCCGTGCATCGTGGAATTTGATTAAATATAATAATAATAAAAAAATAAAATACATAAAAGAAATTAGACATAACGATAAACTTATTAATGAACCAAATGACATAGCAAATGAATTTAATAACTATTTTATAAATTTGACGAATAATAATAACGATAATATAACTAATATTCCTGACAATATCAAACGTGTAGGTGATAGCATGTACTTATTTCCAACGGACGATAGAGAAATATGTAAAATAATTGGAACGTAAAAAAATCTGGTGCGGTGGGATATGATCAACTTCCCACAAACATAATTAAGGCTACTAAACATTTAATAGCACCTGTTTTAAGCCACTTGGTTAATCTGTCCTTTGAACAAGGGGTGTTCCCCGACAAACTTAAAGTAACTGTAGTAAAGCCAATCCATGAAACAGACAATACTAATTCTCTTGAGAACTATAGACCAATAGCTCTAATATCCATATTCTCAAAGATTTTTGAAAAGGCCATGCTTCTCAGAATCACAAACTTTATAAACAAATTAGGCATCCTAGACAAAAATCAACATGGCTTCCAACAGGGGAAATCCACAACATTAGCAACTTTTAAGCTGACCAACACAATCCTAGCCTACGTGGACAAATCTGTTGAGGTAACTGCCGTATTCTTTGATACGAGTAAAGCCTTTGACTTTGTCTCTCACAAGCTACTCTTATCAAAATGTGAAAAATATGGTCTCAGGGGCAATACTCAAAATTGGCTTAATTCATACTTATCTGAACGACAGCAATACGTTGAGCTCAAAAACTTAGATAACTATTTTAATGAAACGTCATACACATCCAAGGAAAAAATAAATAGTTCCGGAGTCCCACAAGGAAGTATTCTGGGCCCACTACTTTTCCTGTTGTACATTAATGATCTTCCCCGACATTTTTGCACACTTTTTGCTGATGACGTTTCCGTGGTGATACCAAACACTTATGATTCCACAATTGACTATAATAATGAAATTAATGAGACCGTGTCTAATATAATTAATTGGCTACGTAATAATAATTTAAAAATTAATGTAAACAAAACTAAATACGTGCAATTTCACAATCAACGCAATAACAAGTATGCTGAACTTTCAATATGTCACGAAGGTCAGACGATTGGTGAAAGTAATGAGGTTAAATTTTTGGGAATTCTAATGGATAAGAATCTTACTTGGAAGGCACATATAAAATAAATAGCTTCGCATATGCCTTATATCGGCTCGTAAACATTGCTGATGTACAAACAGCCTTGTTAGCATACCATGGTTATGTGGCTTCCAACCTTAGATATGGGATCATAGTCTGGGGCAACTCGGTAGATCGGGATCGAGCATTTATCGCCCAGAAACAGTGCATACGCTCCATCTGCAACATTTCCCGTACGACAAGTTGCAAACCCTATTTCATCAAATTGAAATTGTTATCATTGCCATCCATGTATGTATATGAAATATGTAATTTTGTCAAATCCAATGAAAACCTTTTTGTTAAGAATAATGACATGATCCTTAATTATAATAGAAGATTCCCAGATAAACTTGTTTATCCACAAGTGTCAACAGCTTTATATAGAGAAAATTGCCTACCGATGTCGATAAAAATTTATAATAAATTGCCTAAGTACATAAAAACTTTACCTTTAAACTTGTTTAGGAGAAGACTGCACCATCTTCTCTTAGAAAAATGTTACTATAGTATAAAAGAGTACTTAACTGACAAATTAGAATAGTTATTTAGAATTTATTATTATTGAAGTGACATTGGCACAAATTAAACTGACATCAACTATTTGACATTACTATTGATTTTTTATTGAATTTTTATTGTGACTATTATGTGAATGAAATGCGATTTTTTTTTAATTTGCCTATTGTATGTAATGTATTATTATTGGATTGACATTAGCACAAATTAAACTATTATTTTGACTTGATAAATATAATTTGAAATGTAACTTTTCTTTAAATGTAATTAATTAACTATTTTTATTTTGCATGTCTGAATTGACTAAATGTGAGAACTTATAACTTATTGTCCACCATTTTCTGTACCATGTTTAAAGCTAATAAATCATTATCATTATCATCATTATGCCAGGGGTGTCAAACTGATTTTTCTAAAAGGCCGGGTGTTTTAACAGACCAGACTCAAAATTAAACTCAAACACATACTAAATTAAAATCTTTATTTATTTAGTTAAAGTAAATTTTCATACAAATTATCTTACAATATTTAGTTTTTTTTTCAAATACAAAAGAAAAATTACAACAAATATTTTTTACTTACAGCAAGATAAACCGTAAAAGGTTTATGTATTGCTGCCATCACTCACTGACACATTGGCAGATAAAATATTTTTTTAATTGTCTTTTACATTGTTCCGGGTCATCCAGGATTCTATCAAGTAAGTAAATCAAGTGTGGCATCGAATGCCTTCTTAAATCCTCACTGGATAAATTCTGGTCGCGGGCCGTATTGAGATGGCTTGCGGGCTGGATGCGACCCGCGGGCCGTATGTTTGACCATTCAGGGCCCGTGGACCTACCGATTTGCCGTACTAGTAGGACCACGGTATACCACTATGTACCCGTGGTCCTACTGGACTAGGGCTTTTTAGAATATCGTAGTGATAAATAAGTAATTAAGAACGATTATTCCGAACCTAACCATATTTATTTAATATTCAGTCAAAAGTACCAGGGCAACATAACTTACAAGGAGTTATTTCGATATATATTTTTGATTAATTAAAGAGCTAAAAGGAATAGATCTTCGCGGTACGAAATCAAAATAACTTCTCGTAAGTAGCGATGCGCGATTATTACTAATTTCAATAATCGAATGTCATATTAGTAATATTCGTAAAATAGTAGTAATAAACTAATTTCAATAATCGAATAAGTATTACTAATTAGTAATACTTTTGAAAAGTGATGAGCGCGAGACCCCCCCCCCCCCGTAATTCTCTCAAACTGCTACAAATCTCATGATTTTCAATGCAAATCGGGCCTTTTTCTCCGGAAATATCTACACTACTAATTTTAGTAAGTTATTCGAATTATTCGAATGATTGAGATAATCGAATGATCATTCATAATCGCGCATCGCTACTCGTAAGTAATGTAATGTTGCCCTGGTACTTTTGACTGAATATGTTAGGTTAATACCAAGAAACAGACAAAAAAATATCGACTCTTCATTCAAAACTCGATCAGCTGTTCGGGACGTTGAGTCGAATTTTTTTTGTCGGTTTTCGGAAAAGTCGTAGAACAAATGTTGTTGTTTATGATGCTAGTAATCTACTCCTGCGAGGTTGTTGGTGTTTTACAAATAACCCTGTATACTTTTTAAATAAATACTTATTATACATAGTAACACCCACCCAGACCCGTCACAGAAATTAAAATTCATCATTTAAATTTCTGCCCGGCCGGGAATCGAACCCGGGGCCTCTTGCGTGGTAAGCGGCATGTTGACCACTGCCACCACTCAGGTCGTCTGACCTCTGCCACCACTCAGGTCGTACCAAATAAGACAATGACAAACAAACTTTACCTGCCCCCTGGCAGCAGGGCTCCGGCCCAGTTCCCAGGCGGCGCGGCACACGTCCAGCACGTGCACGGTGTTCATCTTCAGGTCTGCCGTCCACAGCAGCTTCATGGTCTCACCGAGGTGCTTGTAAATGCCGCCGTATAGGAGACGAGGCGCTGAGAAAAGGAAGCGTATATAAGTTTTATTTAAAGACTAGCCTCCGACCGCGACTTCGTCTAGCAAACAACGGCAAAAAAAAATCACGTTTGTTGTATGGGAGCCCCCCTTAAATATTTATTTTATTCTGTTTTTAGTATTTGTTGTTATAGCGGCAACAGAAATACATCATCTGTAAAAATTTCAACTGTCTAGCTATTATGGTTCATGAGATACAGCCTGGTGACAGACAGACAGTGGAGTCTTAGTTATAGGGTCCCGTTTTTACCCTTTGGGTACGAAACCCTAAAAAAGATCTAAAAAGTGACTCTTTTTTTGAGCAAAATAAAGGGTGAAACAGCTGATCCAAAATAATATAGCTTACTCATTTAAATTTATTAAAAAATTGTTTATACTTACACGTGTCATTGTTATCTATATATGGAATCTTGGGCTCGGTGAATTAAACAACTTGTATGAACGCTGACTTTTATTTTCAGATTTTTGCAAACTCCAAATTTTCACAAAAAAGAGCGGAGCGCGCACACACAGATTTTCGTCGTCCATTCGTCTGTCTTTCGTCCCTCTCACCCCTCCCTTCCTTCTCTCTCGCACATTCGTTCAACATCCGCAGTCACTCATCACACTCATATGTTCAGAAACAAATCCCACATTCGGCCATCCTGACTGATGTCTGCTCCTCGGACATCTAAAAGTAAAGTAAACAATTAAGTTAGATTAATTCTAACTAAACCATTACCGAAACAATAGGTAAGCATCCTACTAAATCTTAACTAATAGACATCTTAAACATTTGTCAGCCTTTTAACTATAATTTAGGAACAAAGTGATCAAGTAAGTATCTTAGTTACACACAAAACAGCCGCTTAATTTTAAACAATACACTTACTACTAACAAACACTTAATTTGTTAGAAAAAATAACAAAATTACAAAATAGTGAAGCAAAACACTGTTCATACATTCATCACACTTTCAAACAAAATAAACATCTCATTCATACCTACCATAATTAATCTCCATAGAGGTTGTTTGGCCATGGTTTCATAAGATCTGCAGAGGAGGAGGTTTTGTTAGAGCCTTCAGTCGACGGGTCAATTTTCTCCACATCGTACCTGTGATTTCTTTTGACCTTTGTCACACGATAGGGCCCAAGAAATTTTGGCTTTAATTTCAATCCCGAGCCAAACTGAGTACGTTTGATGGCCACCACGTCACCTTCTTTGTACTCCATGGCTTCCTTTCTCTTCTTATTGTAATTTCTGCTGTTTTCTTCTTGTGCATGTAAAATGCTTTCTTTAGCTTTCTGTCTTAGCTGATCTCGCCCGTCTATGAAGCCGTCCCTTTCTTCCTGTAACAGTAGATTATAAATTTCTATGTCTTCCTTACATTTCATCTTCACACCCACCATGAGCTCAAACGGTGTAGTGCCGGTGCTCCTTTGGTAAGTACTGTTCAGGGACCTTTGCAGCCTGTTCACATGTCTGTACCACAGCAAAGGGTTTTCGATGCACAGCTTCGTTAATACAGAGATGATGGTTCTGTGTATTCTCTCCACCTGACCGTTGCCTCTCGGAACCCCAGTGGTGATGGTGATATGCTGAATACCTTCCTCTTGACAATACTGCTCGAACTCTGTACTCGTAAATGCAGTGCCTTTGTCTGTTATTACACGGCTGGGGTTACCGAAGTGCTGTTGGTGAATGCGCAACTTATCCATTACCTCTTTACTTGTGGTACTTCTTGTAGGGAATATCCAGACGAATTTTGTAAATGCATCTACCATAGTAAGTATATAGTTGTATTGCTTCTTGGTTTCCATCATCGGTCCAATATGGTCCAAATGGATGGTGTGCAACGGTACTTCTCCCTTGTCAATCACATGCAGAAATCCTTCTTGTCTTCCTTCTTTCCTGCAAGCTAAGAGACAAGGTATACAAGTTAGTATGAAATCTTCAACTTTCTTATTTAAATTTTTAATGAAATAGTCTTTGTTTATAAATTCAGTTGTCTTTTTTTTGGAAAAATGACCATTTGAATGAGCTTTTTGAATTATCTCGTTTTCCAAGCTTCTTGGGATAACAAGGAGTCTTTCCGGCCCTTTATATAGCAAACCATTCTGAAAAAAATAATCATCATATACTCCATCTTCTAGAATTTTCATAATTGCTCTTAATCCCTCATCGGCCTCTTGTGCTTCTTTAATTTTGTCGTGGAGGCTTAAGCCGATCACTGCCACATATGGGTTTCTGCTCAATGCATCCGTGTGTGCCATTTTCTTGCCAGGCCGATGTTGGATGACATAATCAAATTCCTGCAACAAAAGAGACCATCGTGCAACTCTGGGACATACATCCTTTTTCTGTAAAGTCAACTGAAAAGCCTGACAATCTGTGATGATCTTGAAACGGATCCCATACAAGTAGTGCCTAAATTTCTTTACTCCTTCTATGATTGCAAGCGCTTCCAATTCATAGCTCGTATACTTCTTCTCTGCGTCAGTGGTTTTGCGACTCATGTAGTACACAGGATGTAATAGGTTATCTTCAGCACTTCTTTGCATAAGTATCGCGGAGTATGCCATCATTGATGCATCTGTGTGCAGCTCTGTATACAACTTGGGATTGAATATCTTTAATACTGGATCACCGGCCAGCTTTTCCTTTAAAATATTGAAAGCATTTTTTTCACAATCACCAAATGCAAAATTTTCATCTTTCTTTAATAGGTCTGTCAATGGACTTGCAATATACGCAAAATTTGGAATATACTTTCTAAAATATGAGGCTAAACCAATAAAACTATGTAATTGCTTAACTGAGTTTGGCTCGGGAAACTTCATAACTGCGTCCGTCTTCTCTGGAGAGGGCCTCACTTTTCCGTCTTCAATTACATGCCCAAGGTAGGTAATGCTTCTCTTTATCAAACTTGCCTTCTTCCAATTGATCTGTAGGCCATACTCGGATGCGACTTTGAGTACGAGTCTTAGCCGTTTAACTGCTTCTAACTCATCTCTTGCTGGAATCAAAATATCATCTATAAATATAAGGACAATACCCTTGGCAATCATTTCACGGAAGATTATAGACACAAATCTCATGAAATATTGAGGGCAGATTGACAAACCAAACGGTGCTCTTGTAAATTCAAACTGTCCATGATGGGTGACAAAAGCCGTATACTTAACCGAGTCCTCGCTGACCTTCAAATGAAAGAAACCGTTCTTTAAGTCTAATACACTGAATACTTTAGCATCAGACAGCTTATCTATGAAATCTTCAATAATTGGTAAGGGGAATTCATCTCTAATTATCTTCTTATTGAGTTGTCTATAGTCTACACAAACTCGAGTTGTATTGTCTTTTTTTTTCACTAGAACTAGGGGACTGGCGTACTCAGAATAACTTACTTGTACAATTCCATCGTTGAGCCATTCAGCCACTTGCTTTTCCACAATTTCTTGCTCTTTCAGGGATATTCGTCTTGGTCGCTGAGCCACAGGTACATCGTCTTTCACGAAAATCTTTAATTGAATGGGAGCTTCTTTGGTCTGACACGGCTGGTAACCTTCCACCATCTGCAGTACTTCTTGTTTGAGCGACTCATCGCCCACATGATCTACAACATCAACACAACATGGAAAACAATTCAATTCACTCAACCATACCTCATTCTTTGGCTGCATCCATACTGATCCACCATCCATAATCATAACAACATTTTTAAGGAAATCATTGCCTAACACTAATTGAAAAGGCATACAGTCTTTAGGTATGATGTAAAATAGAATCGCTTTGTAATTACCGCCGTCTATTTCAATGTCGCACGTAATTAGTCCAATCGTTTTCACTCGTGATAAACCTAAACCGGACAACGTAATGTTATTGTTTTTGTCACAAACCGGGTAACCTAGCTCTTCGTACACAGTTGACGACATTAGACTAACATCACTACCCGAGTCGATGAGAGCATTCGACAGTTTTCCGCGTATTTTCACCGTTTTCACGGGTTTTTGTTGTACACCGAGAATCTTGTTTACATCTCCGTCGTCCTTGACATTTGTCGCGTAAACGTCATATCTGTCATCGGTGTCACCGGCCATCTTGCAGCCACAGCCAACGGGAATTTTGCTGCCGTCATAGCTACCAACATAATCGAAATGATCATCGTCGTTCGTGTCCCGTGATTGGTCGGTTTCTTGTACGGTGCTGCCCTCTTCAGTAGTCGTGATGAAAGCTTGTTTTGTTGAGTCCGCAGTGGTACCAACCTTACGCATCCGCCAATCTTGTCCCCCGGAAACGCCGGAAGTTGCTGCTTTCGGTGTGAATGATGTCGTCGCCGCCGTCGGTCGTGGCGCCACTGGTGCCGCCATTCTTGACCGTCGTGAAGGGCACGATGATGCAATATGGCCGCCGAACTCGTTGCAGTTGAAGCATTTTATGCCCTGTTTTTTGTACGGACACTCTTCAGATACATGCTTTTTTTCTCCACAGCTATAGCACCTCACATCGAAACTTCCCATGCTTCCACCGGCTTTTTGGTATTGCACAGCTGGCTTATTGCGTTCACGCGCTTCGGTCTTCATCTTGATTTTTATTTCTTCGTAAATTTTCAATTTTTCTTTTAGATCGTTGTACGACGTCACACCGTACAGCATGATTTTATTGATTTCAGTGTCGTTTATTCCGTCAATTACGTATTTCACCGCCACGTAATCCGGCATTTTCCCGCGGCGTCCCAGCTCCTTCATTGTTAGCATGTAGTCGATGCAGGATTCGTTCGGCAGTTTTTTTCTTGCGCTCATCATCTCGTGGATGGTCTTTACATCAACGACATCCGGGAACTCTTTAGCGATAGATTGCTTGAGCTCGTCCCAAGATTTGAACGTTTTTTCAGCACGTAGCCACAGCGCCGCCGTCCCGGCTAAAGATCTTCGTGCCATTAGAAGTTGTTGAGTCGGCGTCCAACCGAATATTTCGGCGTTGTCCTCGATGTCTTGGATCCATCGTGTAACCGGGTACGTTTTATTTCCGCCGGTAAACTTGGGAATGAGGTCTTCGGACATGTACATCATCGAGCCACGCGGTGCAGCCGCCATCATCGGCATTTCGTAGTCGTCTTCAAAAGTTTGGTGCTTGCTCCCTCGTCGTTTTGACATCGTTTCTAGTAGTTCGCATGCGTCGTCGTAGGTTTCGTCTTGTTCCAGCTTGCTGGATTTCGTCGTGCGTCGTAGGTGTGCCACGCGGTCCGCCGCGCGCGCCGTTCAGTATTTCTTGTTTTTGTCCCAGGCGTATCCCAGGCGAGCTCCCAAATATGGAATCTTGGGCTCGGTGAATTAAACAACTTGTATGAACGCTGACTTTTATTTTCAGATTTTTGCAAACTCCAAATTTTCACAAAAAAGAGCGGAGCGCGCACACACAGATTTTCGTCGTCCATTCGTCTGTCTTTCGTCCCTCTCACCCCTCCCTTCCTTCTCTCTCGCACATTCGTTCAACATCCGCAGTCACTCATCACACTCATATGTTCAGAAACAAATCCCACATATATATATAAAGTAATTACAATTAATGTATCATATTAGAGACTCATTATGATCCCGCAGTCAAACTGTGCAAACAGTTTTGCAGGACACTGTTGATGTAAATGTTTATGCTTGTCTCAATAAAGAAAATAAATACAAATACAATAACTTAGCCAAAACTATTTTTTTTTGCTTATTGTAAATGGAATAAGTTAGCATAGTGTTCAAACGTTAGTATGTACATAAAAGTTTTGTTACATGACTGTTCACGGTTGTAAAATGAACAAAGAAAATGCTAGTATGAAAAATGCAACTTCTTGAAAATTCTTCATACTTATCAGCAATTTCATAGGTAAAGACCTATTTTAATTAGTAGAATCTTACTGAGGCTCCTCCTATCCCCGACGCCGTAGACGACAGCGGGGCGCAGCACGGTGTAGCTGAGCTCGGGCTCCAGCCGCTTTAACTCCTGTTCTACCTTGCTCTTCATGCGCGCCTCCACCGTCCACGGATCTATAGGGTCGTCTTCTTTATGTGGCTGAAGGGAAATAAATCGTAGAATAGAATATAATTTATGCAGATGTTTTTCACTAAAATTATAGCTTATTTATATTATAAAACCTAATCATCAACATTCATTCATAGCAACAGTCATCTACGCAGGATATACCGGGTGTAACAAGACCTTCAACGAAGCCGAAGTCTACGTATTCTGCTCATCATCAGGACCATTTCTGTTCAAAATTATTGCTGGGAAACGATTTTGATTTTTGGTGTAAAAAAAGCATTGCATACTTTACCACGTAATGTAACGCGTACAACAGACCGCGCCTGCGAGTGTATGCTACACAGCTGGTCTGCGCTACATCGAGTGATAACGTTTTGAAGCCATTGTTTGTTACGAAATACTTAAAATTTTGATAATGTTTCATTGGACAAAAAGTAGTCAATAACGAATAAAATAAGACTTCATAAAAATTATGAAAAAAAATTTTTGACTTTGATCTTCAATAACTTCGTAGCTATTGGTTTCCCAGTTCTATAAGACAAAAAAACCGGCCAAGTGCGAGTCGGACTCGCGCACTAAGGGTTCCGTACCAAAAAACGGCAAAAAAATACGTTTGTTGTATGGGAGCTCCCTTTAAATATTAATTTAATTTAGTTTTTAGTATTTGTTGTTATAGCGGCAATAAAAATACATCATTACAAAATTTTAAATTTGTATGTTTAATTGGCAATTAATTAAAAATGTATAGTAATAATTTTAGGTATTTTATGTAAGTATATGAAATTAATTAATAATGTACGAATTTAATCAATATAGCTTCTCTATTGCATTAGGTCGAAACCTGTAAAAATAGTGTTAAGCTTGTGCAAATAAATAAAAAAAAAAAAAAAAACATCTGTGAAAATTTCATTTGCCTACCTGTTGTCGTTATTAATATCAAGCAAAAAACGGCAAAAAAAAAACACGTTTGTTGTATGGGAGCACCCCTTGAGTATTAATTTTATTCTGTTTTTAGTATTTGTTGTTATGGCGGCAACAGAAATACATCATCTGTGAAAATTTCAACTTTTTAGCTATCACGGTTCATGAGATACAGCCTGGTGGTGACAGACAGACAGACAGACGGACAGCGGAGTCTTAGTAATAGGGTCCCGTTTTTACCCTTTGGGCACGGAACCCTAAAAATGATCCTGATGATGGGCGGAATACGTGGACTTCGGCTTCGTTGAAGGTCTTGTTATACCCGGTATTATAGTGCGTAAGCGGTCGCGTTAGCACAGACGCACTCTCTCGTCCTATCCCCCCCTGAATCTAATGAATATGAATCAAACCTAATATTGAACTATGAACTTGAACTTTAAAAACAAATGCAAATGTTGCAAGCCATATTGATACTTTGATTTGCGACTTATCCATACTAAAGAGGCTGTTACACAAGGAGAGTTTCTCGCACGCGAGTGGCGAAATACACTAGGCGAGAATATTATTGCTTGGAAGAAATCGCCAATCGCGTGCGAGAAACTCTCCTTGTGTAACAGCCTCTTAAGATTATGATTGCAAAATATTGTGTTAAAAATACACTCGCACACATAAATATTGTATTTTATACAAACGAGGTAACTTTGAAGCATTGGTTCTCCGCCAGGGATTGATCGAGCTCGGATCTGATGATGGCCATCGGTTTTAAAAAAAAATACCCAAATAGCTTTTAGAATGCTGATCAGATCAGTTGAGTGTGTATACTAATCTGGATCTCCTTCATTCATTCCCTGGATGGCCATCATCAGATCACAGCTAGGTCAATCTCTGGTGGAGAACCAAAGCTTTAAAGTTACCTCGTTTGTATTAAAATAGGCCTGTGATTCCATATTTTTGCTCGCGAGTCTACTAACCTTATCGCTGCTGTACATATGTCCGCTGGAGATCTCGACCAGGCGCGGGACGTTGATGGCGGCGCACCGCTGGGCCACGTTCGTACTGAGCGTGACGATGCCCTCCGCGTACACGGCTTCGGTCTGGCCCACCCGCGTCTCGCCCGCGCAGTTCACCACCAGGCCCCACGGCTCGCCCTCCCCGGCATCCAGGGCGGACGCGCATGATGCTGCAACGAACGACATGTTTTTATTTTTGTATACGGGAGAATAGTAGTATATGATACAAGGTTGGTAAGGAGGTTTTTAAAACGAGTTAACGTTTTATAAGCCCGAGCCGCAGGCGAGGGTTTATAATCGTCACGAGTTTTAAAAAACCTTAACAACCGTGTGCCATACTACGTTTTTCAATACATTTGCGAGAAAACATTATAGTAGGTATGAACGTCTATACAAAAAAAAATTGGGAGTTACAAGGCGTGATAAAGTTTGGCCGCATGTTGGAAACTGATCTGTAGGCTGTTCTTAACTAATATTGAGCTGGGCCAAACTATCTTTACATATGAATCCAAACGGCGGCGGGTTGAAGTAGCGTTCCACCCGGCTTCATTCTAAAAATTATAACTGTCCCGGTTTAGCTAATAGGTCAAGTGTGGTATCAATTTCGGATAAATCAATAACGTAAATTCATTTCTAATATAAAAAAATGCAATTTATGTAGCAGTTTCTGAAAAATTGCTCAATAACCAAAATATTCAACTACATTTTTTTACTTCTAGTCACTGTAAACATTAAACTGGTGCATTTATTTCCAAACAAAAAATACTTTATTAATGCCTATTTAATGTAGATTTGAAATAATACAACTTTGAAGTACCTTTACAAACCATAAATAGCGGAAAAAATATTTAAACGTCGCGCGCCGAGAGCCTAGAGTTCACTTTCGAAATAAATTACCATCTTTGACTAGATATTGTCTCTGCAATCAATGGACATGGACTAATCGGGTTAGGCTCAAATTGTAGCAAATGCTGTTAGCTTTACAGAAGTATAGAACAAATTAGCCCGAAGAGTTATGAATCTCCATATAAATTAATCATGGGCGTTACAAGTCCTGATAAAATTTGGCCAGATGATGAAAACAGTTCTGTAGACTGTTCATAACTAGTGTTCAGCAGGGCCAAACTGTCCTTACAAAAGAATCCAAATGGCGGCTACTTCTGATAATTTTTTTGTCGAATAAATTATTATTTTTAAGATAACTCAAAAATAATAAGTGCTCCACCAAAATTTTATACGGCAATTATATTACAAATAAATCTATCTGTTACTTTGCTTCTCGTAAAATTTTTAATAATCTAATAGTTCATGAGATAAAATGATTTACAATATGGCGTTTCTTTTTTATCGTTTCAAAAACAAACGCCATATTGGAAATCATTTTATCTCATTAACTATTAGATTTATCAAAAAATTTACGAGAAGCAAAGTAATAGATAGATTTATTTGTAACATAATTGCCATATGAAGTTTTTGTGGAGCACTTATTATTTTTGAATTATCTTAAAAATAATAATTTGTTCGACAGAAAAATTATCAGAAGTAGCTATGATTAATTTATATGGAGATTCATAACTCTTCGGGCTAATTTGTTCTATACTTCTGTAAAGCTAACAGCATTTGCTACAATTTGAGCCTAACCCGAGTAGTCCATGTCCATTGATTGCAGAGACATATCTAGTCAAAGATGGTAATTTATTTCGAAAGTGAACTCTAGGCTCTCGGTGCGCGGCGTTTAAATATTTTTTCCGCTATTTATGGTTTGTAAAGGTACTTCAAAGTTGTATTATTTCAAATCTACATTAAATAGGCATTAATAAAGTATTTTTTGTTTGGAAATAAATGCACCAGTTTAATGTTTACAGTGACTAGAAGTAAAAAAATGTAGTTGAATATTTTGGTTATTGAGCAATTTTTCAGAAACTGCTACATAAATTGCATTTTTTTATATTAGAAATGAATTCTACGTTATTGATTTATCCGAAATTGATACCACACTTGACCTATAAGCTAAACCAGGACAGTTATAATTTTTAGAATGAAGCCGGGCGGAACGCTACTTCAACCCGCCGCCGGATAGTTTGGCCCAGCTCAATATTAGTTAAGAACAGCCTACAGTCCAGTTTCTATCATGCGGCGAAACTTTATCACGCCTTGTAACTCCCAATTTTTTTTTGTATAGACGTTCATACCTACTATTATAGGTACTACTAAAATTGTAATCTATACATATAATAAAACTGCAATTTCTAAATATTTGTGCGCGTATTACGCAAAAACCGCTAAAAGAATTTTGATGGGCTTTTCACAGTTTAGTAGATTAAGGTCCAACTTAAAAATTAAGCTATGTTTCATTAAATTCATGTGGGTGAATCCAGGGAAACAGCTTGAACTCTCCTTCTAGCTTTCATACCCTAAAGAGGTCATTTAAAACTGGTCGCTGTATTTTTCTACTGTCCACGCGGACGAAGTCACGGTTGGAAGCTAGTAGAAATTAAAAAAAAAAACGTACGTAAACAAAAACGCACGGCACGGGCGCGCGGTAAAATCAACTTACTGCACGCTGTACTAAACCGTAAACAAAAACACACGGCGTGCGGTAAAATCAACTTACCGCACGCTGGCCTGTCATCGTAAACTCACATTTTCGAGCAACTGTATTGAAATAGTAGTTTATGATACAAGGTTGGTAAGGAGGTTTTTAAAACGAGTCGACGTTTTATAAGCCCGAGCCGCAGGCGAGGGTTTATAATCGTCACGAGTTTTAAAAAACCTTAACAACCGTGTGCCATACTACGTTTTTCAATACATTTGCGAGAAAACATTATAGGTACTACTAAAATTGTAATCTATACATATAACTGTAAATTCTAAATATTTGTGCGCGTATTACGCAAAAACCGCTAAAAGAATTTTGATGGGCTTTTCACAGTTTAGTAAATTAAGGTCCAACTTAAAATCTAAGCTATGTTTCATTAAATTCAGGTGGGTGGAACCAGAGAAACAGCGTGAACTCTCCGTAGTACTAGCTTTCATACACTAAAGAGGTAATTTTAAACTGGTTCTTATATTTTTCTACTGTCCACGCAGACGAAGTCGCGGGTGAAAGCTAGTAGAAATTAAAAAAACGTACGTAAACAAAAACGCACGGCGCGGGCGTGCGGTAAAATCAACTTACCGCACGCTGTACTAAACCGTAAACAAAAACGCACGGCGTGCGGTAAAATCAACTTACCGCACGCTGGCTTGTCATCGTAAGCTCACATTTTCGAGCAACTGTATTGAAATAGTATTTTATGATACAAGGTTGGTAAGGAGGTTTTAAAAACCTTAACAACCGTATGCCATACTACGTTTTTCAATACATTTGCGAGAAAAAAATATAGGTATGTACTAAAATATATTTTTTTACAAATGATTCTACAAATTTTGCACAAATTCTCTACTTGCACTAATTTTTCACGAATTCTGCAAAAAAATTGCAAATATTCTGCACAAATTGTGCACTAATTTTGCACGAAATCTGTACAAATTGTGCACAAACATGCACAAATATATGTGTTTATAGACAGTGTGTACATTTAAATTATTATAGAAATTAAAAAAAACCGTGAACAAAAACTCACGGCGTGCGGTAAAATCAGCTTACCGCACGCTTGACTGACATCGTAAGCTCACATTTTCGAGCAACTGTATTGAAAAATACATTTACGCTTCCTCCCCGCCAGGTGAGCAGGGGTTCGTATGTGGGCACACCCCAAGCACTCCATACAAGCGCCGCGTTTCAACTACCTATTACACAGACGCTACACAGTGACGTTTTTGCACACGCGCAGCTGTGTGCGTGAAGTCTAGAGCATGAATGAGCACACGAACTCGCGCGGTGGGGTGAGTGAGGTAATTGATTGTGGGGCGGGGCGGCGACTTTCCTTTCTATACGGTAGTACTTATATCTATTCTGTGATGCCAGGCTCTAGCATCAGCAGAAGTCTCATACAAACTTCTTGGGGGTTGGGGGGTAAAAGTTCCAAGTTTTAGAGGTTTTCGTTGTGCGTGTACTAATACTACCTTACATACCAAATTTTAGCTTTTTAGGACTTCAGGAAGTACCCTAAGAATTTTGATGATCATCTCAGTGAGTCAGTGACGAAATTGTGGTTTTTAGATATCAATGAATTTTTAAAGTTTAAGAGCTATGCAATTGAAACTTTATCGGTGTTATTACAAAAGATTTTTAAACACTGTTTAAATGTGATGCTGTCACTTTTTTGACAATATTGTTTGAAAGGAACAGCGTCACATTCAAACAGTGTCTAAGCTAAACAGTTTTTAATAACACCGTATATTATTATGTTTAATAAGTCCACTATCATATCCCGAGAATTTTGTTAATCTGGTATAATCCAAGCCCAAGTCATGTGGGTTCAAAATAAACGACGAAGCGCTTCGCGAAAAGATAGGTAGTGCTCTTGCGCTTCGGTTGGTCGTATCGGCAGATACCCTTTTAACCAACTTAAAAAAAGGTTCTCAGTTCGTCGGAATGGAATTGTTTTAGAATTTGGGTAGAAAACGGAATTATTATTATAAGCTAGTGGTAACTTTAAACTGGCAGTGTTTATGAAGTATGTATAATAAGTTCTTGGACACTCACAAGGTTACTGTTGGGCCTGATATGTATGCATGTTACACACTGCACTAGGCACACAATGGTTAAGTTAATGTATATTTGTTATACAATTCGATACTGAACAATGCACTGCTTATGCGCCATTCGTATCACACAGTTCATGTATGAATTGGATTTATGAGTAACTGCAATTTTTATTCTTAGTAAAGACATGTTGTGAAAGATAATGCGATAATGAAGATTTGCAACTGTTACTTTGGCTGAGGGGGCTGGCTCACACTTGCACTAATAGGCAGAGCTGAAAGAATAATTATGTATTGAGGTTTCAGTAAAACGTGTCAATGTTTACAGACTAGCCGATGCCCGATGACACAATAGTTATTTATTTATTGGTCACGCAACGTGGCGCAGCGCACGCGCACGCAAGCGAATTTAAATCACAAAATACTGCAATCTTAGTAAAAGTGCTGCATTATTGCAGACAAAATTATTATGTAAAATGCAATTAATTTAAATATATACAGTCAGCAGCACATCAAGTTAAATACCTATACAAAATTTAAAAAATCTGTAATTTATTTTGAACCTTAATGACTTGACTTCGCATGGCAGTTTGTTTGTAGTATTAAATTATAATAGAACTATTTCTATACTATCTATGTTCCAAAGAACATCAAATGCTTATCAAATACAACGGACACAGCAATAATTACGTTGAGAAAACAACAGTTATACATACTTTATTTAATCACTATTAATGAACAATAGTATTTATTGAATATTAATTAGGCAATCAGAAAAATATGTAATGATAAAATCAATAGATTCTGCTTATCTTTATTAATAATTTTCTCTATTTCTGTATAGTTAACCAATATTTATAAATAAGTTATTTGTCACACACAGCATAGGTAATAATATAATGGACATGAGTCATACATAGTGATAAGCTATCAGCACTGCTACTGCCTGTGAGGAGTCAATGACAGGATACTCCACTGTTTATTGCTGCAACTTGTTTCCTCTTACTGAGCTTTATGTAAGTAACTTAATGCTTTATAATATTGTGTAAGTATCTCGAAGGAGCCACGACACAAAAGTTACACAATGAGCATGTCTTATTGAGGAAAAAAGCAAACAACATGACAAGTCGTTCGAAAGTTTTGTCTTGCAGTTCCTGAAATTCTAATAGCCCTAATTTATACATAAATAACATAGATAATTATTGAAACTGAAATTGAAAAATCATTTATTCAAATGAACTTAACAATTAAGTGCTTTTAAATTGTCTATTTTCCTATCACCATTCAAGACTTTTTTGTATTTTTGATATTTATTGTTTTCAAATGAGAGAGAGAAAAATTCTCTTAAATAAATTCCAATCAGCTGATTTCTCAGTACTAATTAATTATTGTAGTTATAAGTTTTTTCTAAGCACTATCGCACACAGGCAACTTAGTAGCCCAGCAACTGTTTTGTCTCTCACATGGTTTGTATAAAAAGTTGCCGACGACTGTGTCACTTCGTGTGCGCGCTTCCATATAAACCCGTGGACTTGATGTGAGAGACAAAACAGTCGCTGGGCGACTAAGTTGCCCGTGTGAGATAGCGCTAAGTTACTTTGAAACTTTTTCAGTTTAAGGGGTTAAAGAGGTTTTATTTAAGTTGATAACTACGTAATAATAATAATAAATATTATTGGCAATAACGGAATAACCTTATCCTCGAATAAATTGAAATGAACTGATATTTCATAAATTTTAAGACAACAAGGTTTAAAGTTGGTCAATGTTATATTTTGTTTTCTCACTGCTATTTAAACATGATGTGATAAGGAAAACATTGATGTTTTATGCTCATTTATAACTTTATATAAGTATAGGAATAAAATACTGTGCATAAACTTCATAACATTCTTTAACTAGTAGTCCTTGAATTGCAATTTAATGGCTTACTTACTGCAACACTGAACACAGAAATTGTACGGTTTCAGACAAGACTTGAAGTGATATAATAGTTTTTATTATTTATAACCCAGTCAAGTTAACTCGGCACCTGAACTTGATAGACCCCTCTCGTTTTCTCCTTTCCTCACGCCACCGTCGTAAATTTTTTGAAAGATTTCGATAAATTATCAATAAATTATCGCTAACAAATGTACTAACGCTACTGGCATGACGACAGTGGCGTGAGGATAGGAGAAAACGAAGGGGGTCTATCGAGCTTTAGGTGCCGAGTTAACTCGACCAGGTTATACTTACTAGCATAAAAATAGTTTATATTTACTTACTAGGATTAATGAGATTAGCACTCCTGTATTCGACGCGGGGGTCTTCAAATATTTTCGTATGATCCGCATTCAAGAAGGCTAGTTGCGGAGGAGTTTTGTCAACCACGCGGACACTGTTCACCAGGTCATTTGCCACGAGGTATTTCACCAGGTTCCGCCCAATAAAACCGCACCCTGGAAATATCTCAGTAAGATCAAAACTTCGAGAAACTCGGCATTGTCACTGATGACTAACACTCACAAGACCGTTACGAAAAGTGGCCAAAAAAACACTTGGCACATCCCAAAGTTCTGCAACTTTTTGATAGGATATGTATAGGTTACAGAAAAGAAATAGGGTGGATTTAAAACTGTATTTACCTCCAAGCACGAGGACTCTTGGTTTTGAATTATCACCGGCAGATTCAGACATCTCGCTAGCGGTTCCACAACAGAAAAGTGAAAGCTGAAAATGTCAGTTTGACTGACAGTGACAATTGACATTTGTTGGCTGTCACTGTCGAGTTTGACAGTTAACTATTTTGGGTTGCCTGATCTAAAAATTTTTGGTTTTTGTTTTCTTTTTTTATACGGCTCTGAACATTGAGTTGATGAATGAATTGGTATTTTAGTATCTAAAATAGGACCTTGCAAGTTTTGGATAGAGAGGCAAGCATTTTTTTTAGAGCATTTAAAGCTTCGTACAGGCTGACGCGAATTTGCTCGCGTCGCGGCAATTTTGACTACCTAACTCAAAGCGATAGCCCTATGGCCATTGCCATAGCAATTTTCTAGCAATTGCATTGGCAATGGCTATCGCTTTGAGTTAGATAATCAAAATTGCCGCGACGCGAGTGAATTCGCGTCAGTTTGAACGAAGCTTTAAATGCTCTAAGGGTCCGTAGCGTAGGTACCTACGTAACTGAAGAATGGTAGGTTTTTTATCGTGTTTATTGAAAATCTTGTCACATCACATCACAGAACAAGGATTCCCCCCCCCATATGTATCATAGTAATGTGAGTTCACATACAGAATGCTGGATTTCGATATCGGTCGTTCCCACCGATGTTTGAAAAGATAAGAGTACCTACTTACCTACTTACAAATAAATCCTAGGTACCTATTAACGGTATCTAAATCTAAGTAGGTAGGTAGTTGAAAAGTAAAACAAACGCTTTAAAAGAAATATTTTTTATTTCAGTCTTTTGAATGCATTGTTACAAAATATTCGCACAATTCACGACTCGGCCTACCATTAATTGTTGTTCTTTTCTTTGTTAACTTCAGAAGGCAAAAAGTACGACACTATTAACCCAGCTGAAACAAATGAAATAAGACGTCGTTATCTTTAACGATGAGAATGAAAACATTTTACTGATATACTTAAGAAGACAACTCATATTTTAATGGGGTAATATTCTCACTCAATAAATGGGGCGGGGTTGGGTGTGGTCTTATGGGCTTGGTCCCATGGCCTTTGATCGCCGAGAGCAGATCCAACCCTAGTCGGCTCTCCTGTCCGGAGAGCAGACATGGCGAATGGTCATGGGAGGAGCGCAACAGTCGCTGATCCCCATGGCAAGTCTAGCTGATTATCCTTCCCGTGGTTGCTGCCCGTTATTGGTATTCGGTTCCCTCTGAAACAGACGAAACCGAAACGGCTGGACGCAATTCTTCTCCCGACCTTTCCCATCCTTCCATCCTATCTCAACACCTTACTGCGGGTATTATGTGGTTGGTACTTGCGGCCTCATCATCAAACATGACTGAGGGTGAGGGGGAGAGGGGGAACAACCACCCGCGTGTTTGTGCCGTGCGCGGGGACCCGTACGGGGGGATGAAGGTGTCCTGGTGATTGAGTCGATGGAGTGTAGGCTGTATAAACACCCCTGAGACAACACATCACTTTGGCCCGGATTTCCCCTCACACGGGAGGCCTAGGACTAGCCACCCAAGGTCAATCGGCTGAGACATCCCGTAAGAGGGCTGTCAGGCGAGAGTCCTAATATGGTAGGGGCAGACGGCGGGCGGGACGACTTTGTCTTCCTGCCATGTTCGGCCTGTTTCCTGCTATATTTAGGGCTCTATATCTTTGCTGTATTTCTGGCGTTTGCGTGCCTTTTGCCGCAACGTCCCCACATGAGGGCTCCATGGAGGGTGGAAAACAGCAAAGACGAACAACTACTACACTACATATGGCATCGAGAAATAAAAATATTCATACCAAGGCTGCACCCCGGGGTGAAAACCCAGGCGGCGCGCCCAACATCCAGGCCGCACCTCAGGTGAATAACCAGAGTGCTGCGCCACAAAACACACCGGCAGCTCCTCAGGTGCACAACCCGAGTGTAGCGCCACAAAACACACAGGCAGCTCCTCGGGTGCATAACCCAAGTGTAGCGCCGCCAGCACAACAGATTTTGGACCTCTCCTCTCTGAAGGCAGCAATGCCGACGACCACTGAGCCCCAACAGGAGGAATCCGGTTGGAACGAGGTGGTCGTTAAGAAGAAGAAGCCCAAACAACTACCCAACCAACCACCCAACCCGCCTGGCCAGTCACGCAACGCCAAACGGTTGGAAGCCCGGAGGGAAGCGAGGAAGGCGCGGCGACAGGCGACGGATGGTAGTAGGCCGCGTGAAGTTGCCGAACGGGCTAAAAAGCCCCACGACGCCCCCCACAGTGATGCGCCGACTCCCCATGTGGACAATAGTCCTGTTGAGGAGAAAGCTGCTCCTAAGGGGGCACCATCTGTCGCCTCGAAGCCAGCTGCCGCCAGCGCTCCCGAGCGACGCAAACCCGCCAGGCGGGGTCACCGGGGGAAAGGGAACACTGCTACACCCGCCAAGCCCGTGAAAAGGAATCGCCCCGACGATTCCTTTACTCCGCAAGGAGGGGGCAAGCGCAGCAAACCCCATCCCACCACTACCAGCTCCATCGCATACGCCGACGCTCTGAAATCGGATCTTAGCGTCGCGATCATGCTGGAGCCATACTATGACCTTACCAAGGAGCAGGCTGAGGTCATCAAGGGACAGGTGGATGGTTTGCTGGACGACGAGATTTTCTCTCCAACACCATCAAGCCATCCGTATGTCGCACCAGCTTTTAAGGCAAACGCTTTCTATAGTGACGGCGTCCTTAAATTCTGGTGCAAGGATGACCTCTCGCTCCAGTGGCTCCGTCGCACCACTGCGAGAATTGGCTCACCGCGTCCTGGCACCAAACTGGTTGTCAAGAGACAACTAGAGATCCCCAAGCGCATCAAAACGGGACTTTTGGTGCCACAGTATGGACCAGACGACACCTTAGACCGGGTACGCAAGCGCCTCACGTGCCAGAACACCCATCTTAACGTCTCTAACTGGGCCGTCTACCACGCCGAGGAGCAGGAGGACAAACAATGCCTGTTCCTCGTGCTTGGTGTCCCAGAGGAAGACGTCGAGAAACTCAAGGCAAGCGAGCGTAGAGTTTACTACAAGCTGGGTAACATCTACGCCCGCTTCCTTGACAACACGAGCACGCCCCCGCCGAACCCCAATACACCTGGGGAGGTCACTAGTGACCTAGGCAGCGGCACAGCACACCACACCGCACAACCAAACACGCCACAACCACCACCACCACAAATCACCGACGTCACTGATCCGCCCAAAGAGGATCCCAGGGCAGTCCCCCAGGAGGAGGAGAAAGGGGATGCCCCTATGGATAAAAGTGACGTATACGGCGATAGCGACATTGACGTGGAGGTCATGCTAGACAGCGACGATGGCGCTGCCAGCACCCCCCAGCAATAACCTCCCCGTCCTCCAAACCAACCTCCAGCACAGTCAGACTGCAACGGCTAACCTACGCAGAATGCTGGAGGTCAATCCCAAGACCGTAGCCTTAATCCAGGAGCCGTGGATTAGGAAGGGCAGAATATGCGGTCTAAGCAACAAAGCTACTCCTAGACACTACCGCTGACAACCCGCGTACATGTATTTTCACACCTAAACACGCAAACACAACCTTAATGACCGAGTTCTGTTGCAGAGACCTGACCACCATTAGGCTCCGGAATGACCCCTCCCCAGGCCTGCCTGACGTGGTGATTGCGTCTGCCTACCTGCCGGGCGACGCGGATATCCCCACCCCCGAACTGGCCGCGCTGGTGCAACACTGCGAGCGCGAGGGACTGGAGCTGATCATATCAGTTGACTCCAACGCACATCATGTGCTATGGGGCAGCAAGGAAAACAACACGCGAGGTGAGGATTTCGTTTCTTTTTTACTCGCGAGTAATATGAACCTAATTAACAGGGGCTCCGAACCGACTTTCGTAACGTCACGAGCCCAGACAATCGTTGACCTTACTTTAGCGAGTGAACACGCGTCTCATCACATCTCCGATTGGCATGTATCTGATGAGGCGTCGTGCTCCGATCATCGCTGGGTCAAGTACAACCTAAATATGACTCTCACACCGCCTAAGCCCCGACGTAATCCACGCAAGATGGACCGACGTAAGTATGAGCTTCTGACCGCCGAGAAGCTAAGGTGTTTGGAGACACCTACAACTCACGCGGTAAAAGCGGATATTGATAACCATGTTGATCGCATAACAACAACATTAACCACCAGCTTTGAAGAAACATGCCCACTTTCTACTCCCAGCTTCCGGCCAGGCAACAAGTGTCACTGGTGGGGACCTGATTTGGAGAAATTACGCCGCAAGGTAAGAAAGTTGTTCAACAAAGCAAAAAACTCTCGAGAAGCGCACCATTGGGATGCCTATAAACAAGCCCAATACAACTACAGAAAGCGTATTCGCCTCAAGAAAAGAGAATGCTGGAGACGCTACTGCACCAACATTGAAACCAACAACGAGGCTAACAGAGTGAAAAACATTCTGTGCAGCGAACCAACACACAATCTTGGTTTCCTGAAAAAGCCTGACGGAACATACACCAAAACAGATCAAGATACCTCAGAACTGTTAATGAACACTCACTTCCCCGGATGCCGTATAACGGAAAGTCGCACATGGGAAGAAAAAGTTGAGTATCTACCTGCTGAAACCGACTGGACCACCGCCCACAAGGTCGTCAACCCGGAGAAAGTAAGATGGGCAATCAACAGCTTCCTCCCATTAAAATCAGCGGGACTAGATGGAATTTTTCCAGGGCTGATGAGGTGGAACGACGGTGGTCTTATTGACCACCTCGTAGCCATCTACAGAAGCTGCCTAGCACACCGCTATATTCCTATGAAATGGAGGGAAGTCAAAGTAGTCTTTATTCCTAAACCCGGCAAAGGAGACTACACTCAACCTAAATCATTCAGACCAATTAGCCTCACATCATTTCTTTTAAAGGTGTTGGAGAGACTAATAGACAAGGAGATAAGGAGCACTGCTTTAGTCAGGAACCCCTTAAATCCAAATCAACATGCCTACTCTGCAGGCAAATCAACAGAGTCTGCCCTACATAAGGTGGTTTCTTATATAGAAGGCAATCTCAAACACAAAATATCAACACTAGGCACCTTCATCGATATCGAAGGAGCCTTTGACAAAACCAATTTTACCAGCATAAGCCAGGCCCTCTCTAAACATGGTGTCGATCCCACTATTGCCGGGTGGATCGACAGCATGTTGAGAGACAGAGCTATACAATTTACTGTGAATGGTACTGCCAGAGGGGTAGTAGCTAAAGGATGTCCCCAAGGGGGTGTCCTTTCACCTCTCTTATGGAACATTGTGGTCAATGAGCTGATTAGTTGGCTCAACGACCGCTACTTCCTCACAGTAGGCTATGCAGACGACCTGACCATACTCATCAGCGGACGAGTTGAGAGTGTAATATGTGACCGAATGAGGTCCGCATTGAAGGTCGTCGAACAGTGGTGCAATAAACACAATCTAACAGTGAACCCAACAAAGACGGAAATGATCATGTTCACAAACAAACGAAGTCTAGGCAATCTTAAACTTCCTAAACTTTTCAATACCAGTCTGTCCCTTAGCAAGGAAGTCAAGTATCTAGGAGTGATACTAGACAACAAACTCCTCTGGAATAGACATCTCGAAGGAAAGCTAAACAAAGCCATCATCTTTTGCCAATGTAAAAGACTACTTGGCAAAAGCTGGGGGCTATCACCGAAAATAACGATGTGGCTGTATAAAACTGTTATACGTCCCATAATTACATACGGAGCCGTTGCCTGGTGGTCCAAAACAGAGCAAAGCACCGTCATCAACAAGCTGCAGAAATTCCAAAGATTGGCATGTTTTGCGATAACCGGCTGCATGCGAACTACCCCCACAGCCGCCCTAGAAGTAGCTCTGGATCTGGCACCCCTGGACCTGTTTATACAACAGGAAGCCTCCATGGCTGCTATAAGGCTTAAACACCTGGGTCTGTGGTACAACCGAGAGGGTCCTCACTCCACTTTGTGGAATAATCTAGTGAAACATGAGCTACTAATCGCTGCCCCATGCGACAGGATCCCTAAACAATACATTTTCGAAAAGAAATACCGAATACAGTTAGTAGAAAGTGACCGACATTACTCCGGCATACATGAAGTCCGAATTTATACGGACGGCTCCAAGATGGGGACTGGTACCGGAGCTGGAGTATTCTCACAAGACCTAAATATCAAAATATCACAAGCATTAGGCCAACACAGTTCGATATTTCAATGCGAATGTGTTGCAATAATAAATGCCGCTACCACGGCCCTGTCTAGAGGTATGAAGGAACTAAACATCCGCATACTGACCGACAGTATGGCCGTCCTAACAGCACTGGAGGCCAACACGATCAACTCCAGTATCGTCTACGAATGCCACCGAGTTTTGGATCGTCTAGCATCCAACAACAAAGTAATCCTACAATGGATTAAAGGGCATAGTGGATCACACGGGAACGACGCCGCCGATGAGCTGGCTAGAAGGGGATCTTCTACAATAGTGGCAGGACCCATACCCATCCTGCCACTCCCGTTCAACCAACTGCGCTCATGGGTAAGACAACGTACTCGTGCTGCACATAATACTCGTTGGGTAGATCTAACAAGCTGTAGACAGTCCAAGTTGGCGATGACCGCAGTCTCGCCGAGGTTGACCTGTAGACTGCTCAGCCTTAATCGTCCAGACCTCCGAATAGTTGTAGGTACACTTACAGGTCATCTAGCTTTAAACCGACAACTATTCATCATGAATGCGACGGACAGTCCCCTATGTAGAGAATGCCTGGACGCAGAAGAAACAGCCGCCCACGTGATCCTGGAGTGCGTGGGTTTGGCCACACACCGGGCAGAAATCCTCAAAGACGTGAGGTCGCTCCTAGAAGCCTGTGAACGACCCAGAAGGCTTCTGCGCTTCTGGAAGGAGCTGGGATGGCTTGACTAGCCACACCAATGCTGTGTTCACGCATAACGGACCAAATGGGAGTCTAAATGCGGAGAAAAGAGCCCATCACCAATACCAATACCAATACTCATATTTTAATTTTGAAAAGACTGGCTAATAACAAGGAATGTGTGAGCGTCAAAATCATTTTTCCCACAAAATGTTATTACTGACATTGTAGGAAAGGAATTCGTGGACCCCTACAGTAAATCCTCAGTAGAGGAAACTTACAGTATGATATCGTGGGGTGACAAGTAGAACTCACTAAGTACATAACATTGAAAACTGTTATTTATACACTAAGTGCATTAAAATATCAACAACTTTCCCAGGAAAAGGTCATCATATCCATAGGTGCATTACTTTACGAATTTCCTAGAAGCAAAAATCACTAAATTCAAAACTATTTGTTGAACTCGGCAGGTAAAAGTTCACTTTGCCTTATTATTATTATTTAGAAGGGGGGACACCAGCGAAGCCAGACGGGTGATCAGTCACCTTGATTGGAACCATTTCACCCATTTCCCCAAATCCCCGGAGGGAGAGGCGGGTTATCATTTACCCCACCGGCGTCGGACCCTCGAACCTACCTGTACGCTTACAGTACCTGCTGAGTTGACTTATCGTTAACTGCTTTAGATCCTCTTCCTTAAGCCTATCCACTCCAAAGAGCTCCCAGCGCAGTGATGCGTATATCGGGCATTCTGCCATGAAGTGGTAGCTTGTTTCTTCTTTTTCTTTACATTGCGGACAGATGGGGCCCTCTGTCCGTTTGATCACTGATAGGTGTCTGTTTAGTGGACAGTGTCCTGTCAGTACACCTACAATCGTTCTTATATTTCTCCTGCTTCGTTTCAGCAATTCTCTAGTTTTCTTCTTGTCAACCGATTTGATGAAGACCTTAGACTGTCTACAGTCCTTTTTTCCTATCCATCTTTGGTTGGTTTCTTTGATTGTTCAAATTTCAATAATGTTCTTAGTAATTCTATGTGTGATTGGCAGTCTTGGTTCAGGACCAATGAAAGGTTCATCAGCACCTATCCTAGCCAATTCATCGGCTTCATCATTGCCTTTGTTACCTTCGTGTCCAGGTACCCAGGCAATTTCCACCTCAACTAAGTTTGCAAGTTCCTGAATGCTTTGTTTGCATTCCTTCACCAAGGCTGAGGTAGTCTCCGTTTTGTCAAGGGCTTTGATGGCAGCTTGACTGTCACTGTATATTATTATTTTTTCTATGTTATGGTTGCTTATCTGACTTTTGATCATGTGCGCACACTCCAGTATCGCGAATACTTCCGCCTGGAATACGCTGGCGTATCTGCCCAGATTGAAAGTGGCTCCTTTTGTATCGGGTTTAGCTATGTATACCCCAGCACCCGATAGCTTAGTCGATTCTTTTCTTGACCCATCAGTGTAGCATACCGCGGTGCTGTCCAGATGGTCTTGTTCTAGTTTCCAGTTTTCTCTGGATCTGATGCTTATTCTGTACTTTTTGTCGAATATCCTTTCCTTTTTTATTAGGTCATTATTAACCAGTATCATGGAAAGGTTATCTTCGTACTTCTTCCCTATTTCTGCATGACCTTTATCAGTATGTCTTCCTATCCATAGGTTAGTGCTTTTCAGCTTAAACCATTCTTCTGTAGCTCTCTTTTCGATTTCAAGATGTATAGGACTAAGGCCTAGTATCATTTCTAAGGCGGCCGTGGGAGTTGTTCTCATGGCTCCTGTTACCATGATGCTAGCTAGTCTTTGTACCTTTGTGAGTTCTTTTCTGTTGTATTCCAGTTGTGCCTTATGCCACCATACTAGTGCTCCGTGGAGAATTCTCGGTAGGATGATTGCCCTATAGATCCATTGGACCACTTCGGGTTTCATGCCCCAATTCCTGCCAACGGCTCTTCTGCACTGCATGAGAGCTGTCATTGCCTTTTTGCTAGTTTCTTTTATGTGTGTTCTATAACTTAGGGTACTGTCTAAGACTAATATCCCTAGGTATTTAAACTCCTTTACTATCTCAAGTTCTACATTCTCGATGTTTATTGGGATCATGCTATCAATCTTTCTTTTATTTGTGAACAACATTAGTTTAGTTTTTGTAGGGTTGAGGTTCAGTCCCTTGTCCCTACACCATCTCAATGTTGTCATAATTCCGCTTCTCATTATATCTCTGACCACGCTTAGAACTTTGCCTCTAACAAGTAACAGGCCGTCATCCGAGTACGCTTGGATGTATATGTGCATAGCAGTGACACAACATAAAGATTTTTTCCTTACAGTAGGCCGACGCCTTTATTGTTGGGCGATACCGCCGCCTGTAGGGTATTTACGCAAATACGGAAGGGTTGTCACAAATTTACAATTTGGAAGGTGGATTTCTTTTACGACCCCCGGGTACATAAAAGCATTGCGAAATTATATAAAATAATGAATTAGGGGTGTCATATTATTAAATACAGGTTTTATAACATAAAGGTTTCAAACGGTTTTCTTTATACCACGAGTGAGCAGCCTGCCAATGCTGCCGCACTCGCTTGTTTCACGAAACTTACTTGATGGCCACTGTCGCACGCAGGGTTCGGAAACCAGATTAATATTATAAAAAATCCAAGATGGCGGCCAACTGATTGATGGCTGATTTCGATGAAACTCGGTTTTTTGTACTATTTTGACAAGAATAGAGCAACGCAATTTTAAAAATATATAAAATTCAAGATGGCGGCCATCTTTTTTGTTTGTGGGTCGATTTCGATAAAACTCGTTTTTTAGTACTATTTTGACAAGAAAACACCAGCGCATTGTTAAAAATATGAAAAATCTAAGACGTGTCCCGAGCTACATAGAACGGCGAAGTATGCAGCTCGGGCTCGTCCGACTCACCTCTCCCCCCTCACGCCCCGCACGATTGCCCTGTCTAGACGTCTCCGTCGGCCTACTGTAAGAAATTCTTTATGCTGTGGCAGTGATCTTTGTTACTAGTTCATCTATTAAGATACACCATAGCAGTGGAGACAGACAACCTCCTTGGGGAAAGCCTCTTCTAGCTTTGATGGTGTATTTGGTATCTGATAGTTCTGCTTGTATGGATCTGTGTTGTAACATGTTGGTGATCCAACCTGATATTTTCTTTGTTATATCTTCTCTGTTTAGGGCTTCCACTATAGATTGCGCAGACGCTTTGTCAAAGGCGCCTTCAACATCGAAGAAGCACGCTAAAGCGTATTCTTTGTTTGAAGTTGATCTTTCTACTCTGACTGCCATGTTGTGGAGGGCTGTCTCGATGGATTTCCCTTCCATATAAGCATGTTGGTTGTCATGTAGTGGTCTACAAGTCTACAAGTCGTACAGACGTTTTGGCTAAAACTTTAATAAAACGTCGTATAGTTTTAATTCGTGCCGACGTTACTATGACCAGTTTATTAAGACATATTAGTCGCACGACTAAAAAGTTAGATTTAAGACGTCTATATGACCTAGCAGTCATCTCATTACTATTGTAGGACTGCTATCCGACTTAAAGTCGTACAAGTCAGAACTTATATGACATTTTTGCTTGTTGGGATTATAGGTACATGTGTTATATTATAACATGTCTAAATGAGTTTCGGGTTCGGTTTCAGCCGAAATTGAGACTAAGGCCGAAAGTTGGGTTTCGGTTTTAGTCAGACACTATCAATAACGTAACGTGTTGCATATTTAATGCAAGTATCTATTATCTTGTGAAGTTAGTGTTTACTTCAACTTTGTGCACGTGGTGAACTAATACTAAGGTATAACAATATGATACTTTTTGAATGGACTAGCTAGGCAGTCATAAATATGTAATTAGAATTTACCTTGATACTTTTGTTAAGCAGTATTGCAGAGCGCATCATTTTGTGGTGACGAGACCAACTTTTTATGATGCCTCGTGTAAAAAAGTATTCGCAGCACACATTGATTTTGGTCTCTTGTAGAAATAACTTTTTTATACTTTACTTGGTTTTGGGTCAGCTTTTACAGTCCTTTGGTGCAAATATGAAGACTGTAGCTATAACGGTTTCGCTGCTAGAGCTTTGTGACGACGGACGGACATATTATGAGTGAAAGCAATAGGGCTTCATTTGATCCCTTCCGGTACGGAACCCTAAGAGCCCCCGCAAACTACCGATTTTCTATCGGTCGATAGTTTGGTCGGGCATTTAATATAAGTACGCAGTACGCCTTGGATGAATTAACCACTGGATACGTAACGTAAGAAAAATGTATGAAATCACGATCAACCAATTTTGGCGGGGTGAGGGGGGATTTTTGCGGGGTCAATGTTATAGGGTGATTTGGCCGGTTTTCGGCCATAATTGCCGGCCAAATATTATGGATTGTGAAACTCATACATTAGTTTTCGTCCAGGCGGCCAAAAAGCAAATGACCTCCCAAAAACGCATTTAGTTACAGGGCCTTCAAATTTAAATGTATCATACCGAATACTTTACGCGTTTAAGTCAAAATAACAAAAAAAATAAAAACTATGTGTATCAAACCGTAAACAACATTGTAACTTATACCTTCCAAAAAAAACTCACATGCACAATTTTTTTGCTACTTTTAACAACACACCTACCCTGTTCAATTTTCGCCCTTCTTCCCCACGACACTACCAAGGCACACTACTGGTAGTTTCGTGGGTAATTTTGTTTGCCGTGGTAAACCACCTCGAATAACATACTTTACCAAGTTTATGTTTCGCCAATCTTTCATCACACTCGCCCTTGCTGACTGCTGGACACATTTCTAAAATATACATTTGGTCTGTACTTAAATCATCACGGCTCTTCGTTATATCTGTGCAAACAATAGCTTACGGCAGTAAATGATTTGACTGGAAGACATTCAAAATTATTAAGTGCCTTCCCTATCGGACCACTAAAGCTTTTCGGCTCTATAGTACTACCGTCTAAGCGTTAAGTCTCAGTGTTAACAGCAGTTCCTGGCGCGAAATGACTTTCAAGACGAAAATTTACGGAAGTCAAACATGATTTTGAAAACGTTTTGTAAAAAAATGTTGCTTTTTGTTGATTATTATTGGCTTTTGTGTATAAGTATTTCTTAATATAATAACTATTAAAGAAAATGTGATATATTTTGTTTAAAATTATACTATGAAAATATTAATATTTAGGAAGTTTTTCGAAAACGTCAGCTCCTGGGGGCAGTACGTCTCGTAATTTGTTTCTAATTATATTTTGTATACGTAATAAATAAGTGTATTGGCAACTTTTAATAACACCGCGAAAAAGAAATTTCACGAAAAATTTCTTTCATACATTCTTACATTTTCCGTAATGGCCGAAAACCAAAGGGGGCCGGTAAACCGGCTAAGTCACCCTACTTTGTTTACATACCAAATTTTATTTATTTTGCGAAAAATAGCTACTATAATAGGTAGATATTGTGCTTACGCGGGAAAAGAAACATTTCTTGATTGCCCGCTATTCTTTTTGCTGAACAATACGAAGCATTTTGCCCATTTTTGTACCAATGTTTCGCCACGAGCTCTAGCATCACACTAACAACGTGATATCGTTTACTGAGGCTATCGGTCACAGTAAGTGGCAGAGGGGTAAAGGCGAATATGCCTGTCATTTTGCGTCCAGTGGTTGATTCGTCCAAGCAGTACGCACATTACAACGACTTGGTATAGGCCGATTCTTCATATTAAAAAAACCGGTCAAGAGCGAGTCGGACTCGCGCACCGAGGGTTCCGTACAATAATAAATATATTTGGATATGTTATTTTAGGACAGTCTTTAAAAAAGTAGGATAAACGGCAGACAGGTGGAAGGGCGAACAGGCGGACAGTTAATTTACAAATGCTGCTTATGGTGACTGAAAAACGTTTCAGCCACTCCACATTGCAAAATGTTTATATTACTAGTCCATCAGCCATTTTAATGTCCCCACTGCTGGGGCACAGGCCTTCCTTCGAGGACGGGCCATAACCCACCACGCGGGCCCAATGCGGATTGGTGGGTGTTAACGACTGCAAATGCAGCTGGGACCAACGGCTTAACGTGCCTTCCGAAGCACGGAGGAGCTCGAGATAATAAATTTTTGGTCACCCATCCCATGACCGAACCTTGCGAAAGTTGCTTAACATCCGCAATCGCTGGTCCAGGCGCTAAACCACTGCGCCACCGAGCTCCTCGTTATTATTATATTACTATATAGTAATATATATAATTACTTAGTAAAGTATGAACTTATTCTTCGTTTATTCGTACGGCAAATAGTAGGTAATTATATTTGAACCAGCCACCAATTTATTATTGTAGTGTTAGGTTGCGCCATCTCTTGACCCTTAGTGGAACTACTTTTTGCCCTTAGGTTAGCATGCTGAGGACAGCGCCATCTGTTGACTGGTAGTGAAACTAAAAAAAATATGTTTGTTTTTTGAATTTCTAAAAAAGTGTGTTATATTGAGACATCGTTTTATTTTTCCTGTAATCTTTACATAAACTACTATCACATAGAATTATTTCAGATTTTTCTCTTTGCAAACTTCGGAGATAAGGGGGGGGGGAACGGTATTTTTTTTTACATTTTTCATCATAAGTCGAAAACTATGCGGCCTAAGAAAAAAGAAAAAATTGTTTTAAAATGTGCAAACAGCGCTCTTTCATATGATACCCCACATGCCCTAATCACCTCACTTAAAATTTTTAAGACCCCTTTTCAGTCCCTGTTGTAAAAAAAATATTAATTTTATTATTTCTTTCTTATTTGCAAAATAGTTGGGCAAATGTCATCTAAAACTATTCCAAATTTCAAGTTGATACCATTAGTAGTTCTCGAGATATCCAGCTGTGACAGACAGACAGACAGACAGACAGACAGACAGACAGACAGACAGACAGACAGACAGACAGACAGACAGACTGAGTCACACCATAAGGGTTCCTTTTTTACCATTTTGGTACGGAACCCTAAAAAGGTCCGACCCAACTATCGGCCAATAGAAAGTCTGTTGTTTGCGGGGACGCTAAAACGCTACTTACACTCTATCTAACGGCGGATCTACACAATCGCCAATGATCGCCACAAATCCGCGTACATTGCCGGTTTTGTAACAAAAGTTTTGTTTCAAAACCGGCAATGTACGCCGATTTGTGGCGATCATAGGCGAATGTGTAGATCCGCCGTAAGCCACTTGTTGCTCTCTCCTGGGGAAAAGGGGTTGCCGGTAAACACAAACTTCCTACCCTTTCTAAACTGTTCGCCTCGCTCGCTCGTCGCCAAGAAAATCGATCACCTCCCCACAAGCTATGCGCTCCTAGTAATTCTGCTTAAAATGGCGGATCCGTCAACCGTTTGACGGCACCGGACCGGACATTGAGTGGTTTTCCGGTTCTTTTGTAATGGTATCGTTATTGTTTTTTTTTTATTTCACATATCTGTACATCAGAGCCAACTGGTCGGATGTCCATTTTTGATACTTTACAGGAGAAGGAATTTTAACTTTTAAACGTTGATTACTAACTTAGACTACTAAGTTTACGAAAAATCTTTAGGTGAATAAAATTCCTATTTAATAATGATTGTTTTTCGCTATACTATTTCATCCCTTCTCCAAGAACAGTAACGCAATTAAATCTGAATTATAAAAAAGGAGCAACATCCGACCTTAAAAATGAGGGTATTTTCTTATGACATGGTCGGATAATAACATCCGCTGTTTTGGTTCTAAAAAACATTAACTTTGAATAACAATTTTAGGGCTCATATTAAGATCTGACCAAATGGTTCGAAAACAAACATGAATCCAATAAATAGTATGTGAAAATAAGATATTTTGGTCCGGGGATATTTGACCTGCTCTTACAAATACACATCCGACTTTTTCTTGAACATTTAAGTTTTTGAGATAATAACATTTTAAAAGAAACGCAGAAGCAAGAATTGTATTATACCAAAGAAAAATAAAATGTACCAAGTAGGTAGGTTTATTAAAATAAATGTAATAAGTAGAACAATAATTATCATTAGAACGCAGCTGATTATTCGTCGCCGCCTAGAGTCTGATCGGTCTCGCAGTGAACATCGCTTGCAGTGCTGTCGTGATGCAGATTTTTGTAAAAACCATGGAATTCTGCCGGTATCTATTGTAAAAGTGTCATAATATCTTTGTATTTGACAGAGGATATCGGTTTTTCCGTATCTTAATATATAAAATCGTAAACTGAATGACTGACTTATCTATCAACGCACAGCCCAAACCGCTAGACCAAGAGACTTGATACCTCATACAGTGTAGGCATCCACTAAGGAAGGATTTTTAAAAATTCTATCCTTAAGGGGGTGAAATAAGGGATGAAAGTTTGTATGAAAGTCCCTCAGTTTTGAAGCTAGGATCTTCAAATTTTGTGTTTAAGCTGAAGATTGAAAATCAATAAATACGGGCAGTGGCGTAGCGATGGGGGGCCGGGGGGGCGGCCCGCCCCGGGCGTCACTTTTTAGGGGGCGGCAAAATTTCACAAAAAATATTAAAAAATAATATAAGTACTACACTATCATTGACGATTTTGACCAAATAAACATATCGTATGGCCCGGAGCGCGCGGCGCGCTGCGCACGCCGCGACTAAGCTGCACTGTCGTTGGTGGTAATGATTTTTACCAAACTATTATCACCGTATGACCCAGAGCACGCGTCTACATAAAAGATTATGCACCGAAAAAAAACCTGAAGAGTTAATTTTTAGTAAATAAATAAGGTAGATAATTATTACTTATTTAAAAAAAAATACTGATTTTCTTGACTTATAATGAAAATAGGGGGCGGCAAAATTCGGGTCCGCCCCGGGCGGCACAAACACACGCTACGCCACTGAATACGGGTCTCAGCGTTTTTCAAAATTCTACCCCCGCAGGGGTAAAAAGGGGTATGAAGTTGTGTATAGAAGAAAATCCTTCATTTTCGAAGTAAAAATCACTTAATTTATAATATATGCTTATGAAAGAAAATCTAACGCAACTTATATTGTTATTGTTAGTACTTCAACCCCTATGGCGATGAAATAGGGGTGAAATGGGTAAATAAACCTAAAATAGATATGGATGTCGTTATTGGGGTTTTCTGGTATGACGATTGCGAAAATGACATTTATTTTGAAGTCCAACACGGTGGACATGATTTAACCCCCTAAGGAGTGAAAATGGGGTTCAAATTTTGTATGGAAAAAGAATATAAAATAGACATTATAACTTTAAACTTCGTAGGAGCACGTCTAAAAATAAATAGGCAAACATATATATTCGGAGATTTTGAAAATCAACCCCTTAGAGGGTAAATGGGGTAAGTAAACATAAAAATCGATATGACACCTTCATACTTATATTTCCAGCTTTCCTTAACTCCTGGAATATCCTATTGACACGAGGATTCATGCTGTAAAGTTTAAAACACTGCATTTGATAATAAACATGAATAATTATTTGTTCCACCCGCGATCGCAACACGAACAAACTGGTTTTTACATGACACTCACTGCCCGTCGCTACTGGCCGTGTGCGGCCGCGAGTGGTCGGCGCTCGTCGAGCGTATGTTATCGTTTTGTCTCTTTCTAACGCCCATTATAAAATTATGCTATCTCTTTCACTCTGGAAGTTGTGTGGATTTCCCGAACCAAAAGGTCTGATGTTCATTTCAGACGCTACGCTCTAAAAAAATTTCAGAAACGATATGTCTTATATGAACATAAGACCTACTTTTAAACCGATATTTCAAATTTACTAAAGGTAAAAAGTCTCAACTAAACATTAGTTGTTTTTGCTCTAAAGCCATGTGGACATCCGACTTTTTTTTGTATGCTTAACTTTGTGATTAAAAGAGATAGCGAAATAATGATAAGAGAGCCCGAAAGAGGACAAAAAATTAAGTGTGTTCTAGAACAAAAGTGATTTTCGTAAAAATTGGACATCCGACCTGTTGGCTCTGATGTACAGATATATTGCCGACATTATAAGGCCACATCGATGAACTTGAAGAATATCACAAACTCATTAACTTTCTTTTGCTTTTCTCTGCTTATTTTCTACTTGTTTTACTTATAAGATTTTCCACTTGAGCGAACAGTTGAAGTCTTTGCTGACAAGTTTTCCCGACATCTGAACTACTAGGCGGACATGAAACTTAAGAGACTAAACTATGTTAGATATTTTACGGGGAGGTCATTCATAAGATTTGTGAAAATGGATGTGCTTTGTATGTGGGTATTCAAAGAATGTGAAGAAGAAGACGGTATTTATTAATGTAAACTTCTTTTCCATAGTAAAATTACAGCTTTAAAACTGTGGTAAAATCCTTAACAAGTATATAGATAAGGAAAATAACTGTCTCTGAAACGTGACTTCTTTCCTAAAATTAAGTTAAGGATACGTTTCATGGTTGCTGTCCGATATTTCGTGGGGTTCTAGATTGTCACTGGGTTACCTATATCCAGGAACTTTAACTTTAACTTTAAATTCATTCCATGACACAAAGTTCTTACCTAAATCAATATTAACGCATGCGCACTACTGAGTTGCCATGGTAACGGCCGCTTCCTCAGCGTTCCTGCGAGCCTGGTACTGCCGCCCACAAAACTGAAATTTTCCTGCCCTCCTCCAGGTTTTCCGGAAGTGGCAACCTTAGACTTCCGCTTTCTAGGGCGGCAGGAAGGTAACAGGAACTTAGTTTCAGCCTGAAGAGTGTCGTTATCGGGTTGGGCGGAATAACAACTGTTGCTTTTCGGTTATGGTTTTACGCGCAATAGCTCTGCGCAAGGCAACAAGGCAACAGGTTGGGCTTTGGATTATATTACTAATTTTCTTCTGTTTCTGATAAAATGATTTAAATGCGCAATATTTTAAGAGCATATCTTTTAAATTCATCAGGAAACTCTATTATTTTTATTAGTTTTAAGATAATGTTGTTATCTATTAAAAAAAACGTTTGCAAAAAAGTAATAATTTATTGAACTTACTGAAGTAAAATCAATGAACATTTTTTTTTAACAATCAAAATACATTCGGGTAATAAATTGCTAGGTATGATAAAAACAAAGTTATGTACAACTTATCGTATTAAAAACCAATTATATAATGCTATATTATCCTTTAAATTAAAGAATGTTGTCAATTGTTTTTGTTCATTAGGACTTAAAACAAACATACTAGGTACTCACTTACTACACTTTAAATTGTTCTACTTAGGTAAAATTATTTTGTTTAGTTAGTATTGGTCTACTTAATTGACAAAATTAAACTGATCAGTGTTTAACTGATCTTCTAAACTTAATCACCCACAACTTTTTACCAACAATAACATCTCGTTCACGATTTTTTTCATTATAAATGCCTGTTTCATAGTTTTTAATTAATAAAAAGACTAATCAAGAGCGAATCGGACTCGTGCTACAATGGTTCCGTAGCATCTTAATAAATACACTGCGGTGTAGATAGGAGTTTTAGGCGCGGTTTTTCAGCGCGATCTCCTGACCGATAGTGGAACTAATGTATTTTTTGTTGATGATTTCTGAAAAAGTAGACATCGTTTTATTTTTCCTGTTATCTTTACAATAAACTTCTACCACATAGAATAATTTCCTGCTGGTATAAAAAATGTAAAGCGGGGTGAATTCCACTTCCAACTTTTTTTTTTCATTATTTTTTCTGTGGTTCTGTCGTTTCTCCGACATTTTCTTCTACTGGACACGTAGTCTTGTGGTCATCGCGTGCGGAGTGCGGGGGATTCATACTGGTTCGTGGGTTTCATTCTGGGCGGGTTCTACTGGAACCTCCTTGGTGGGTTTCTTGGACTTGCCCGGCAGAGTCAGGCAGAATACAGAGTTCACTGAAAAGTTAAGAAAATATTCTGAGTGTCTGTTCTGTATAAATATATGTATGTGATTCATCAGTAAAAATCTTAATCAACAGTTCCGTTAATTGCAGTTTTCCTTATTACTAGCTTTCTTTTTTAAATCTTAAATTCTAAACATATACCACAAATATCGCGGGTTCGATTCCCGTCCGAGAAATGATCTGGTGCGTATTTTTTCTAGTATATTATTTAGTATTCTAAACATTTTCATCACTGGGTAAAAATATTGATGATTTAAAATAAAACTTGTTGTTACCAATGATGATGCCGCCGAAGATGTAAAAGCTGAGGCCGCAGTTGGTCTGCAGGAACACGCCGATGAGGTTGGACCCAGCCATGGACCCCACGCGGCCCATCATCATCGCCAGGCATATCGCCATTGCTCTGTAGGTACAGTATAAGTATTAGTTATTCTGTGGCATAAGCTGGTTATATGCGGTTTTTCGGAATTTCGGACCCATGGGTCTGCAGTAACTAGGAACATCTACTAGACAGGTCGGCAGTAAGTCCGAAGTCGTACTGCGCCAGAAAATAGACGGGGACTACTCAGCTGGACTGACTGACTTGCGAGCGAGAAGTCAGCACTGAGGCCGTATTGTCCATCAGCCATTTTTGATGTCCCCACTGCTAGGGCACAGGCCTTCCTTATGGGTGGATAAGGAGGACAGGCTATAACCCACCACGCGGGCCCAATGCGGATTGGTGGGTACTAACGACTGCAAATGCAGCCGGGACCCACGGCTTAACGTGCCTTCCGAAGCACGGAGGAGTTCGAATGGTAAATTTTTGGTCACCCATCCCATGACCGACCCTTGCGAACGTTGCTTAACTTACGCAATCGCTGGGCCAGGCGCTAAACCACTGCGCCACCGAGCTCCGAGGCCGTATTACAAGCTCTTAAATCCTGCCAGGTTTATAAATTGCTGTAGTGACATCTCGTTCTCGCTGTAGGTATAGCAAATAAAAGAGATAGATTGATAGCCAGTCAGAAAACTGACTGGAAATAAGAGGTCATAATACAGTCCCTGGACTGGGTTGAAAATAGTGTCTACACGAGCCTAGTAACAATAAGTCAGCGCTAGACTGGATTACTGTACTGCCATGTTAGTGACCCCGTATAAACCATGCACAGTGTTACATTATATTAAATCTATACTCAAAAGAACCCAAATGGTGAGGAGATGCCTCAGTAGGCATGGGATTAGAAGTGACATTGCAAAGTTAGGCGTACTGCTGATGACGTAAATGTTCATCATGGATCTGTCAAAGTGCATTGCCTTACAAACACGATTTTCACGTTAACATTAGCAGACTTGACCCCCTAGATGGGATTATATGTCCCCTCATAAATAGGTGAAGATTTGGAGTACCGTGGTAACTAATGCATTACCTACGTTTTTAGGGTTCCGTAGCCTAAATGGCAAAAAACGGAACCCTTATAGATTCGTCATGTCTGTCTGTCTGTCTGTCTGTCTGTCTGTTTGTCTGTCCGTCCGTATGTCACAGCCACTTTATTCCAAAAGTATTAAGACTACATAGTTGAAACTTGGTAGGTAGGTAGGTGTATTCTGTGAACCGCTTTACGATTTTTACACAAAAATTAAAAAAATAAAAGATTAAGGGGGGGCTCTCCATACATGGAACTGAAACTGAAAATATTTTTTTTCATTAAACCAATACTTGTGGGGTGTCTATAGATAGGTCTTTAAAAATGACATTGAGGTTTCTAGGACTGTTTTTTTTCAAAGTCAACCGTTTGAAAGATGGTAAAATGTGTGTCCCCCCCCCCCCTTTAACTTTTAAAGTAAGAGGGTGAAAAATCTAAAAAAAATAGATGCTATAGATCTTAATAAACCCTTTTTAAAGAAAATTAGTTTGAACGAGATACAGTTATTAGTTTTTGAGATATAGTACATTTACCAAAACCGCAAATATAACTTTGTCATTCATACAAACACTGTGAAAAACAAAGTTACTTTTTCAGACGAAAAATGATAGCGGTATTAAAATATGGTATGGTATAATGTACCTACGGAACCCTACTGCGCGTGGCCCGACACGCACTTGGCCGGTTTTTTAGTGTACCTATTGCTCTTTTGTGATATTGTATCCTTCCTCAATTGATACATAAGTTGCATTCTATTATCAAACAAAACAGTTATAACAGCAGTAACCTGTATTTAGTGGGAAAGAGATCCACAGCAACAGAATTCATAAGTCCAATGCAAGCGCCAGACATCTGGAAGACCGCAAACATAATGACCCCGATCTGCGAGTTGGTGATGAGGTGGGCGATGATGCCACTGCAGCCGGTGGCCGCCAGCACCACCACGAGGATCAGCTTCTTGCCCATCAGGTCCACAAAGAAGCCCACCAGGATATACATGGATGAGAACACGAGCCCTATGTAGATGGAGCGCTCGAACGTCTCTGTGTTGATGCTGTCTTCGCATTCCGTCTGAAATGTTTGAAAATGGACGGTTTTCAATAAAAAGTGAATTCTATAAAGGGTGTAAAAGACCTTCAACGAGGCCGAAGTCCGCATTCTGCGCCCATCAAGAGGATCATTTTTGTCTTTTAGATTATACCTGGGAAATCAATAGCTATGAAATTATTGAAGGTGACAGAGTACAAATGAAAATCATTTTGAAAAAGAAATGGTCCTGATGATGGGCAGAATACATAGACCTCGGCTTTGTTGAAGGTCTTTTTACACCCTGTATAGGGAATCACAAGGTCTAACCGTAATTAACCAATTTTTTAGCTTTCAGAAATATTTTCATACCGTTGTGCCGTTGTACAATTCTTTCGCAGCATCGAGGATGTCGCAGATACTTGATTCGTCGCCATTGTGGTTGGCCAAAGAATTTAAAACAGTCGGAAACCAAACGTAAAAGCCATTCGTTCTGAAAAGAATAACGCACTATAGTTAAAAGAAATAATGTAGCATGACGCAGATTATGTAGACTGACGCAAAATGTTGAACTAATTAGGTACCTACTTATTGGATTTTTTGATTCGGGTTAATTGCTTATTGCATTGAAAAATATAGAGGTACTCACGTGGCGAATATGCCAAACTGCACGAAACACGTGAGACATGTCCAAGGAAGTAGAGGCTTCTTGAACAGCGGTACTGTCTGTGCGCACATCGACTTCAACAGTGCTACAAACCCGTGCTCCTTATCCTCTTTGCTGTTCTGTTGGTCTACTATAAGGGATTTAACCTGGAATTTATTGCATACGAATGAATATTTTCAGACTAATGTTGCTAAACACATTTTTAAGTCAGAAACATCAAAAATATTGGATATTTACCTCAAAGCTATCCTTAGGCATTCTTTGGTTGATGGAGTATATTTCTTTGACAACTTCCAAGCATTCGTCGAGCCGCCCAGCAGCATTGAGAAATTTAGGGCTCTCGGGCGCAAACATAAGGAGTACAGCTCCAAGCGTATATGGCAGTGCACACGCAACCACCAGGAGTCGCCACGATCGGTAAGCTATGCCCAGCAGTGGTAAGGGGTAGTAGAAGTCCAGAGGAAGGATGAGCCAGCTGACAGCTGTTGACGATAGTCGATTGATTAATAACTACATTTAAGGACATTCTTGGAATTGGAAATACACTGAGTCGCATAATCTTAATAAAAAAATCATATTTTTCTCCCATATTAAAAAACAACGGAAAAGACATAAACGCGTCACTATAAATTAATAAGTTCATGGAAATGTTTCGGATTTATATAATAGACCATAGATATGATAAACTTTATTTTTATGAGTAGCCTTTGAGAGTTGTAATGGGATTAGATTTAGGTACCTGGCAGTACAACAGTTCCGATGCCTATGAACGAGGACCCGAACGCCACCATCTTGTCTCGGTGCCGGAGGTTGTTGAATTCACCCAGATACGTGTATGCCACTGCTGAAGGCCCGGAAATGCTATAAAAATTCAGATATTACGTGAAATATTTGTGAAGTTATGAAAACTATCCCTTATGGGCTCTATATACATCTCTACATCATGGAAAATGTTTCTCTCGACTTTTTAGTGGTGCTATGCTAATTCACAAAAAATTTAGTTTTCACGAACGTTCGCATTTGTATTAATGGTTTACATTGGTTCGCATCAAATGATGCAAATATTTAGCGAATGCAAATGTTGTGATTTTTCATAAATATAATTTTCCCTTGTTGAAGGACTACTGATTGTGATCTATTTCGTAATAGAAATGATAATTGGGGTAATGATTAGGATTATAAAAACTACAGCGTAAAAAGAATGATACTTTTCACTCTCTCACGTTCACTTCACTTTCACTTACACTTGAACAATCGCATTCGCGACCCATTCGCATTTCAAACATTTGCGTTTGATGTAAAATGTAAAAAATATGACATTCGTAACAACCCAGGCTTCAACTCACAATTCAAGGGCAAAAAAAACTACACTGAAAACTTACAATACAGAGGAGATGAACTGCAATACGGCAAATGTGGCCAAGTTGGGTGCGAAGCTCGTGAACACCGAAAAGACGGACGACAGGATCATGGAGATGAGCATCACGGGCCGCCGGCCCTGCGTGTCCGCCAGGTAGCCCCAGAAGACTGATGTCAGGATCATTGCTGGGAATTGAAGATAACTTGTTATTGTAATGGTTACGGGGGACTACCACGGCAGCTGCAAAGGTGCCAAAACGTCTGTAAAATAAAAAATCTAACCAAATATATTAATAATTCCCAAAATACTTCAATAAAAACCGCTCTAGTATTCGTTAAAAAGTGTTTTATTTCATGTCTAGTGTGCGCGTAAGCTTGAGAGCTGAATATTACATTTTTCTCCTCGAATGACATATTTGTTTCGAGTTTATGAAGCGTAGTGCAGCTTATTTTGGAATACTTCGTTTATTTAAGAGGCCAACGCTACCGCAGCCAGCCACTCGCGCTGCTGTAGCGTCAGCGACAGGTCGCACTGCGCCGCCGGCATCACGTAGCCGAGTGCCAAGCTCTGCATTATCACGCCCATCAGTATGATGCCTTACACCGACACGTACGCATTGTGGTGGGATACCTCGCTTATTAAGATGCCTACAGCTACTCACCTAAGAACGGTATTGCAGCCAGCCACCCGCGCTGCTGAAGCGTCAGTGACAAGTCACACTGCGCCGCCGGCATCATGTAGCCGAGCGCCAAGCTCTGCATCATCACGCCCATCAGTATGATGCCGCACACCGACACGTACACCTTGTGGTGAGATACCTCGCTTATTAAGATGCCTACAGCTACTCACCTAAGAACGGTATTGCAGCCAGCCACCCGCGCTGCTGCAGCGTCAGTGACAAGTCACACTGCGCCGCCGGCATCACGTAGCCGAGTGCCAAGCTCTGCATTATCACGCCCATCATTATGATGCCACACATTAACATGTGCACCATGTTGTAAACGCCGAAGCCTGTCCACAAAAAGAAACTGTTGTTGAAGGTCTATTACTTAGGCAAGTACCTAACAGAAAGGCTGGATTTAGACCAAATAACATTTCGACTGAAACAGCTCGTCGATATAGTCTCAATGAGGGTATGAGAGAGTCGATATTCATATTCAATCAATTAGAGCCATAAAAAATCTTAATATTATAAAAATAGCATTATGTAAATGGCTGTCTAAAAATTCAAAAACGCTTGTAAAGTACTTTATTTCCTGTGGTCTTCATGTCTTGCCACTTAATTATGACTGATTACTAATTAATGCACAATTATCATGTTAGATTGGTGTATGTACGTAAGTATAGCAAGCAACTAGGCGAATTTCACCTGGACAATTCCTGAAATTACACATCAACTTGACAAAGACTGAATGATTCACTATTCATTATAATGATAGTGTTAATACCTACGTACTTTAATTAAACTTGACTATGTGTAACGATGAATCACAATGCTAAATACTGCCTTAATTACGTTAAAAATCTTTGCAAAGATTAACGGATCAGCTTTATAGCGTTGTTTTTTAGGCGCACCTGAAAGAGTTTACCAAAGCTAACGCAAAGAAATCGGTAAACAGCGTTTTCAGATTTTTCATATTTCAAAGGGCCCAGACCAAAAACTTCAGCCCCCTCTGCTGAGGCTCAGGCCTTCCTTATGGGTGGATAAGGAGGATTGACCATGACCCACCACGCGGGCCCAATGCGGATTGGTGGGTGTTAATGACTGCAAATGCAGCCAAGACCAACGACTTAACGTGCCTTCCGAAGCACGGAAGAACTCGAGATAATAAATTTTTGGTCACCCATCCCATGCCATACCTTTGCGAAAGTTGCCTAACCTCCGCAATCGCTGGACCAAGCGCTAAACCACTGCGCCATCGAGCTCCTCAAAGGGCCCAGGCAGGATAATAATATAAATAAATAATAAATAGAAGGATGGCTGAGATGTTTATTTGATAGCTACAGAGAAATAGAGAAAACAAAGTTAGGTAACGTACACAAGTATACGTAGGTACATACTTAAATATGACTTTTGCCTTGGTAAAAATTAGAAAAATTGATGACATAATAGAACATAACACATAAGTATCTACTATACCATCACAAGGAATATGTCCTTTGTGAAATAACAAGGCGTGAATGGGGTTTTCCAAAATTATATTTACCTGACTAGAATTAATTCTATGTTTGGCATGGGATTGACTTATCAATAGCAATTTCTGCAAAAACAAGTGACATAATGCGTAGGTGATGCGTGATGGAATAATAGCTGATTTTATAATACGTTATCAAACAAAGACTTTGTTTGATAGCGTATATAGGTATCGCCAAATTGAAAATGTTTGTCATACACGTGTATGTCGTAGTTTTTGGATGAATTTTATTTGGGTTACTTATATAATAAACTGTCAAATATCTGCTAACTGAGGATTGAAAAATCGGCCATTTTACGACTACCTACCTAAATTATTACGAGTATCTGCGATGTACTTAAGTAAATTCTTTTTTAGATTATTTCAATTAATCCCTAGATGAGGAATATAGAGCTCTTTTTTTCTATATACGTATTTAATTATTAAAATTTACTAATTGTAGCAAGTTATTACAATTTTTATATTATTTTTGTGTTTATTTTTGTAATCATAATAGACGCTGTTCATGAGGTAGGTTTTGTACAAAAATACTTGTTGATAATTTTTTACTGGTCGAATCAGTTAAAGTGCGGAAAATTGATTCATTTCGTACTTTAACTAGGTAATCTGCAGATTCCCTAGCTAATCTGCAGATTAACGACCAAGGATCAGTTAAAGTACGGAAACAGGTTCTTTTATTGAAGAAAATTTGTAATAACATAAAAGGGGTAGACACAAAAATGGGGGGACGGAGTGGGGGCGCAGCCCCTCTCTAAGGGGGGCTCGGGAGGCAAAGCCCCCCGCCATGGAGAAAGCCTTAAAGAGTTCATTAGGTTAGGTTAGGTTAGTATTGTGACCAAAAACGCGCGAGCCGAGTGAGCGAACCGCGGGAGCGGCCGGGGTAGGGTTACCAGGACCGAAATTCGGAAATCCGGTCGCAAGAGGTTGAAAATCCTGATTTTTGGACAAAAGTCCGGTCTTTGACTAAAATAATAAAAATAATAGTAGGCCACTTACATTACGTATTTATAACTTAAATTATTATCAGCTGCTGCTAGCAACAGCTTTAAATTTACTTTTTTTTGGACAATTTGACACAAGTGGGTGGTAAATAAAATTATATGTGCATCTTTCAAGAAACCACCTACTCACAGAGCTTACTCGCGGCGTGCGGAGCAAGCCGCGCGCTTCGAACTCTTCGGCTAAGATGGTTCAGACAAAATCATTACAATCAATGATGGTGTAATGATTTTGTCTAAGCACAATAAAAAATCCGGTCTCGAATGAAATCCGGGCGGAGTCCGGTCTAAGCTCTTAAAATCCGGTCAAGACCGGATTTATCCGGTCAGATGGTAACCCTAGGCCGGGGCGTAGCGCCAGAAACGAAGTTTTTGTAAAATAAACTTTCAATATAGGCCTTTTAATTAAATTTCCCGAAGCCTTGGCTATTTCACTCACTGTATTCCGTACTTTGACGATGTAGCATCCGTTAGGGATGCGCCGATCCGATCCGATCTTTTTAAATAACGGATCGGCGGGCATACGATCCGGCGATTTTCGGATCGGATTGAGGCCATACGATTTTTCGCCGGATCGATACAAACCTTGAAAGATCGGATCGCTTGGATCGTATGAACGAAAATGCGGTTTTTTTACGATAAGATGGGCACTTTGGTTTATTTGTTACGAAATTTATCTTTGTCTTCATTTAGAACTTAGCCGAAAACTAGCGCCTATAAAAATTGTATTTAACTATTAGTAGTTAGGCGCGTCTTCAAGTATAAATTTTTGAGAGAAATTCATCTTTAAGTTCTCTGAGTACAATATTACTATTCCACATTATTTTATACATAATTTTGCATGGGTTTACTTAATAAAGATATAAAATTAATTTTGTCTTACTTATTTGCATCCGATCCGGATCGATTTCCTGAAAATCGGATCGAAGGCATTCGATCCGATCAGCGGATCGGATCGTGAAATAACGATCCGAAAAATCGGATCGACAACCCCGGATCGCGCATCCCTAGCATCCGTTAATGTGCAGATTAACAAAAAGTGTGTAGTCTCTATTTTGTGGTTCTGTTCTGTTATCATCACGACAGAGGGGTTAAGCGGAGTTTTTTGGCGCCATTTGTCAAGTTCGGTTTGGTGTCTATTTTAATTATTTGCAAATTGATTCAAAAGTGGATATTGTGTCTTAAAATTGGTGCAGTTTTGTGGTACAAGTGTCTACGCAACTGAACAATATGTGGGATAATTGAAATAGGCGCGATCTTGGTTGTGTGAAGCCGAGACTTTTACTGTAGTTGTGGCTACCTCGGCAGAACTTTCCAAGTAAACTGTCTTGATATACTTGGTGCCAAATGCTCCAAGCAGCATTGGAATGCGATGCACCCGCATTTTAATGTAAACTGAAACAATGTAACACTGAAATATCCAACACTTGACACTGGCAAAAATTACTTCCAAGAGGAATGTAGATTGCCAAAACAAAAATAAGAAGAAGAAGAGGGGTTAAGCTTTTGAAGAGCTAATGTTTGTAAACAATGCGAGTGTTTATAGTGTTATCGGCTGATGATTGAATTGTTTGTGATTGCATGTGGCCATGTGGGGTTAGGCCTGTGACAAATAACCACACTTAGAACCTGAATGATACTTCGGCATTGAGATTAGATTAAGTTGAGATTCATTACCTAGTTCCAACTACTTGATAGGATTTTTAAAGTAATTTGGCTATGGGAGTCTGAGGTACCCTATCAGGGGCCCTATTTTTGAATCGCTCGGCGCTTGTTTCTACTGATTTTCGTTCGACATCTCATTGTTTTGAGTCATATGTCGAACGAAAATCAGTCTAAAAGGCCCCAGGTTATTTTCAAAAAGGGGTCTCTTCAGGCGCGGTCGCAGCCTGAAATTTTGGGGGGGGTCACTAATAATAATAATTGCTTTTCTGTAAATTTTTACAAGCTTTTTCTATGTGACATGTACGATTTTGGGGGGGGTCATGTCCCCTGTGACCCCCCCCCTCGGACCGCGCCTGGGTCTCTTGCGTAATTTAGTTTGGGAATCACAAGCAATAAAGAATTTGTATGCATATAGTCCTCTTTGGAGTTGCAAATAGGTATAGATAAACGTACAAATAAAAGATCCATCAAAGAGAAAGGGTCAAAAGGAAGCAACGCCCATAGATGTACCATGGGCTACAGCGTCGCTTAACCACTGCTAAGGTTAAAATCGCTTGCACGCCGCGCCCGCCGTCACATACGTTTAGTTCGTGCAGGGGCGATACGCACGCACACGAATTTTGTTGCAGTTAAGCGACGCTGTTGCCCATAGTACGAGATATTTAGACGTCTAAGCAGCGAGGACAGCAGCTAGCTCGAATATGGAATTAATGTCTTTTACCCGTGTTAAAAAACACTATTATGTACCTACTTTTCATTTCGAACATAAGGATTAAGGAAAGACAAAATGAACTGTTCGCAGTTTTGGGTTTCGGGTTTCGACACAGGCGCACAGAGTAAGCGGGAGAAATACCTACACTAGGCCGATTTGGGCCACGAACGCCCCTATATTCTCCACACTACACCGTGTCACACTGTGACTGGTTGAAAAAAAAATCGCTATGAGTAACATACTTGATGCAAATTTTTCATTCTCGCAAACACTGGTTCTCGCAAACATTTTTTTCCGAACACAATACACGAGTATAGTGTGACAAGTTCGGAAAAAAATGTATTTAACAGTGTGACTCGATGCGAATTTTTATTCTCCTCTAGTAACTATAGCTTTCCGCCCGCAGCTTCGCCCGCGTGGACTACAAATTATATCGTGTGGGCGGAGACCCTTGCCCAGAAGTGGGACAAAAAGTAGCCATGTCCTTCCCCAAGGTCTCGTCTATATCCTTACCAAAGGAGATGTCCCAGGGTTGCCCCAGTTTCATTTTATTTAATTATTTTCATAATTAAAAAATGCTAATAACATTTCATTTAGGTGTAGTATCAGTCAAGAATTATTTTATATTTAGAAAAACAATTACAAAAACATTAAGTTGTTTTCTGAAGTACTTTGTGAAAAAAATGTAAGTAAATAGTACTATCATGACAAAAAATTGTGATTTAAAAGCGTCTTAACTTAAAAATCCCACTTTTAATGCAGAAAATAATTATTAATCTGATTTTAGAGTAAAAAACCTACTCTGACATACTACTTTGGTTAAGACGCGATAGACTTTCATTTTTTGAGAATGGTGAGGCAAATGACATAGGCGCGATGGGACATGTCTTTACGTCAAAATCGGTACAGTGGTCTAGGCATTAACAGACAGAGTTACTTTCGCATTCATAAATTAGTAAAGATTTTGAACATTTGGAGACTGCACAAATAGTACAGTTGCCCGTGGTACATTTAAATCACGAATAATGTTACCGTTCGCCTTTGTGATATAGTTATTTATTACGCCATTTACGATAATAAAACCCAAGTTTTACATTTCGCAACCCGCTGGAACCTAATTTATATGATCTCCGAAAGTGATGTTTTTTATTTTTCGAGATTACCACTGTTGAGTACTAACTGTCTTTATTTTAAACGTCACATTATATATTATAAAAATCACAAACAAATGTGGCCAGCTACGTCCGTGACATGGTCGCCCCCGGTGTGGCAACACCAGTAAATTGTAAGCGGACGTAGTTGACTATACTACAGGGTTGAAACAAGACAAAGGATTAAAAAATTAAAGAAACAAACATTATTGTAATAAAATCAATTTCCGGACTGGACGGCGCAGTGTTCCGGTAGCAGTGGTCACCTCGACTACTCTGACCACGCCGTCCTTGCCCGGAAACGTTCGGGTGACCCGCCCACGTGGCCAGACTCCACGCGGGAGGTTGCCGTCGACGATAAGGACTAGGTCACCCTCTTTGATATTCGGGCTGGCTGCAGAGAGCCTGCGCGGAATTAAATTCGGTAAGTACTCCCGCACCCAACGCGTCCAGAACTGATCCGCTAGCCGTAAGCCTCGTTTCCACCTCACTCGGCGGATCAGGTCAGCATCGTCAACTTGGGTAACTGCCGAGTAAGGTGAAGACGAGCCTAATATAAAATGAAAGGGCGTTATCGCGCTTTCCTCATTGGGGTCGACGCTTACGTGAGTAAGGGGGCGGGAGTTCACGAGGCTCTCAGCTTCCAGCAAGAAAGTCCTAAGGACCTCTTCGGAGGGTGCCTGTTGAGTTAGGGTTGCCGAGAGCGCAGTTTTTATGCTTCTCACGAGGCGCTCCCAGCAGCCTCCCATGAAAGGTGCCGACGGAGGTATAAACTTCCATGTTATTCTTTCGTTGGCGGCGAACTCCTGCAAGGGTTGCTCGTAAAAGCGTGCTAATTCTCGACTCGCACCTACAAATGCCGTCCCGTTATCGCTGTAGAGCGTGGTAGGTGTTCCTCGTCTAGCGATAAATCTTCGTAACGCCATTATGGCCGCATCAGTACTTAGATTTCCGACAACTTCTATGTGGACGGCCCGTACTGTGAGACAAGTGAATAAAGCCACATAACGTTTTTCTTTGTGCCGTCCTACAGAGACCGTGACAGGGCCGAAGTAGTCTAGGCCCACGCAGGTGAAGGGGCGAGAGTTGTGGGCCAGTCGCTCAGGTGGCAAGTTTCCGGTCGGGGGGCTCAGAGGCAATGCCTTTTTGATGCGGCATCGAAGACAGGGGGATGCCACGCTTCTAACCGCTGGTCTCAGGCCTATGACGTGGAACCGCTGCCGCAGCTCGTTGACCACCAGCTCGTTGTTGGAGTGGGCTGCGCGTTCGTGATAGTACGCGATGAGGAGCCTCACGACCCGGTCTTTGCCATCCAGGACTACGGGATTCTGGGACAATGCAGGCACGTCTTCCACAGCTCCAATCCTGCCAGACAGGCGCAAGAGCATGGTAGATTCCTCCCTGAAACACTGCTAGGTTTTTAAGACGGCTGTTGCTCAAAGATGGCTCGCCGCGCTCAATCCGCACATAGTCGTCACGTAGTGATGCTAGCTGGGAGTGCAATAATAGGCGCTCTTCTGCGCGCGTCATTTCCTCTGCTGTTGGCTCTCTGTGCGTTGCTGGTCTGGGCTCTCGGCAACGCGATGCTGAATTTCTAAATTTAGAAGTAGGGTCTAAAAGCGCTGCCTTGAAAATATTAGCGCAAACTGATACGCGGGCGGTAGCACGCAGCAAGCGCAGCCATTTGCTGAACCGAGTGGTGTCTGGAACCACTGGAGTAGGGAGATCGCGTGCGTTTATCAACGCTACGAATTCCGCGGGAGAATCTACGAATATCGCGGGAGGATGCTTCATCTCCTCAGGCACAGGCAGAGGTTCTCTCGATGGTTCTGTCGGCCATTTGGATTCGGGAAGGTTAAGAAAAGACGGGCCGGAAAACCACCGAGATGAAATTTCAAACTTTTTCTCGACACGTGTAGCGTCGTCCGCGAGGTTAAGAGCCGTAGGTACGTATCGCCAATCGGAAACGCTCGTCAATTCGGTTATTTCACCGACGCGATGGGCGACGAACGGTCTAAAGGAGCGGGCGTCGCTGCGAAGCCATTTCATCACAGTGAGACTGTCTGACCAAAGAAAAAGTTTGCAATTCGTCCGCCTGTGGGCCTCCATAATATAAGTGGCAAAGCGTGCTGCTATAAGGGCAGCTTGAAGCTCTAGCCTTGGGATGGAAACTGGCTTTACTGGGGCTAGTCGAGCTTTTCCACCTATAAGGCTCAGTATCACGCCGCCGTCAGAGCAGCTGAAGCGCCAATATGCAACGCAAGCGTATGCAATCTCGCTTGCGTCACCAAAAACGTGCAACTGCGCTGACTCGGCATGATGACTACGTAGGTAGTGGCGGGGAATAGAACCTGATCTAATTTTAGAAAATTCGTTGAACCAAGCGATCCACTTTGCAGCCACTGATGGTGGGAGATCTTGATCCCAGGTGATGCCCAATTTCCAGGTTTCCTGGAAGATGGCTCTACCCTTTACTACAATTGGAGTAAGGAAACCAAGTGGGTCATAAATCTGCATTAGGTAGGCAAGAGTAGAGCGCTTGGTCAATTTTGACGGTAGGTTTCCTAAAGATGATCGAGCAAAAGAAATACTGTCAGTGTTGACGTCCCAGGCTACGCCTAAAATACGGGTGGTTACCGGGGCAGCCGTGGTGGACGCGCACAGGTTAGGAGGCAACAGAGACAGCGCTTCCGGTTGGTTTGATATCCATGATCTCATCTCTAAACCAGCTTTGGAATGAATGTCCACGATAGCCGACGCCAACTGAGCAGCCTCCGTCACCGTATCGACACTGCCCAAATAATCATCCATATAATGGTCGGCAATGATGGCATCCGCGGCTGACGGTGAAAGTGACCTATGTTCCTCAGCGTTCCGGTTCTTTAGATAGATCGCAGTAAATGGACTGGAGGTGGCGCCGAAGATCATCGACGTCATCCGGTATTCAAGTAGGGGCTGTGTAGGATAATCACGCCAAAAAAATCGCTGAGCGTCCCGATCTTCAGGTCTAATTTTAGTTTGTGGGAACATTTCTCGGATGTCCCCATTTAGTGCTACTGCTCCTTCTCTGAAACGCATGAGAATGGCTAGAAGGGGCTGCAGCAGGTCCGGACCGGGCAGAAGGAGTGAATTTAGGCTGATACCAGATGAGGTCGCGGCGGCGTCGTGAACCACTCGAAGCTTGCGCTTTTGGGGGTGTATGACTCCAAAATGGGGAAGGTACCAAGTTATGCCGATGCCACTTGGCGGTTTGTCACAAAGCTCCGCGTAACCCTTTTGTATTGTCGAGTTAATATTGTCGCGGTAAGCATCGGCATAGCTCTCGTCCTTCCTCATCTTCCGCTTCAAGCTGGAGAAACGTGAGAGCGCGAGTTCTCGAATGCTGGGCAAGTTACCGATGTCTGCCCGCCACGTCAGGCCTGTCTCGAACCTTCCGTCAGGCAGTCGGCGGGTTGTTTGGTTCAAAATGTCGATAGCCCGCCTATCATTGTCGCACAAATATTCCTTTCGGGATATCCCTAGAGAATCGATACGAAAATACTCTTTGAGTTGCGCATCTAAGGCATCAGTTTCGCTTGTGTGGCAATGATGAACGAACTCTACTGGCGACGACTTCGACTTTGTGCACCCGAAAAGAACCCATCCTAGCGAAGTCAATGCTGCCACAGGTTGGGAACGATGACCGCGTCTGACTGTGTGCGGTACGGTCAGGTGCCAATTATCGATTCCAATTAGCAGCATTGGCTTGGCTTCGTCATAGCTTAGCTCTTCTACCAAGTCGGACAGGTAGTCGTATTGGATTACGTCGTCGGACTTTACGGTTTGACCTGCTAGAGAGAGGTTAGGAATGGATCGAACATTTTCTAATTTAAAGGTCTGCGAACCGTGACGACCTTGGATTTCCAAAGACACAAAGGTTACGTCACATTGCTTCGACATCCCGCCTACCGCTCTTACCAGAAGGACGGATCTCTCACCAGTAGCACCTACAGCGTCGGCGATGGAGGCATCAACCAACGTGGCAGTCGAGCCGTCATCAAGAAGCGCAAACGTGCTTACGGTACCCTTGGGGCCAGACACGTTGACCGGTACCATCTTCAATAAAGGACGTCGCGATGATTCTGGCATGCTGTTGTGCGTGACTAGGACCGTGTCCGGAACGCCGGTGCCCTCGCCAGGACTGCTATCATGAGCGTCTATCTCATCGATGTTACTGTCGATATGGGCCACGGTTGCTTGTGTCGCATCCCTATGTAGTAGGGTGTGATGAGTTTCCTTATTAAGGCAGTTCGCATTTTTACAATGAAACTTTTTACACTTGCGGTAAAAATGTCCACAGTGTTTAATAAAGAAACATATACGACAAACCTTTTTACTGGTCACCCATTTCCATCTATCGTCAAGACTCATCGCACTAAAAAGTTCACAATTTACTATACTGTGGCCTTTATTACAAAAGGAACATACCTTGTTTGAATCTTTTGACATTGAAGGCATAGATACATTATTTGAAGCTCTTGACGTTGACGGAATGTCATTGCTAGTAACGTGACATCTGATAGACTTGACGTCTTTTATGTCATGTCTGATTGGCTCGGAAATAAAATCATACTTAGCTTTTACATCAGCTTCGTACATGAGGAACTCTGATAGGAGTTCCAAGCGGGTTTTAGATGCGTGGTCCCTCTCTCTTTCATAGGCGAAGCGTGTCCAGCGGGATCTTAATGTACATGGGAACTTACCCACAATCTCGTTGGACAGCTCGGGGTTGGAAAGATGCTCAGGTGCGTTGAGCATTCGCACCACCTCGATGCAATGCCGCACTCTGCAAGCGAAGGCGTTTATTTCCCTCGCCGTCTCGTTGATGCTGATTCTGGGTAGGGCTCTCACCACGGCCAGCTGGGCGAGAATAATACGTTCTGGTCTAGCGAATTCCACTTCGAGGGAACGCATTACCTCAAGTGGGTCGCAGCCGGCCGCCAGTAAGACCGCCACGACATCACGGGCAGGCCCGCGCACAGCGTTACCTATTCTTACTAGGTTTTCTTCTGGCGAGTATGAAGGGCTGGTGGTTCGATACGCCCTCCTGAAGAGGAGCCAGTCCGTAGGCTTCCCGTCAAAAATGGGTAGATTGATTGACTGGACACTAACCTTAGGCGTTCTGGCAGCCGCAGCAGCAGCGATGTTGGCCACCGCTTCCGCCAATTGTAAAGTGTCAGTTTTCGAGCTAATATTCTTATTAATGTTTTCAAAACAATTATCAGCGTTTACATGTGTACCTAAGCTACGTGCAGCATGTATAAGTGTATCCGCTTCGGCTGGACGAGTAGGTACGCGGCCGGGTGCGCTCGTGGCCCCGACACGTGGGACAGCCGCCGCGACGGCGGAGGAAGTGCCGCCTCGTGGCGCCAGCGTGTATGTCGGTGCGCTAGGTAGATCAGGATTAAAGGCAGAATAATTGGTAGCGTGATTGTAAAAATTGCGTTCCCGCCCTGTTGCAGACGTAGTGATGTCTGAAGGCAACACGTCAGTCGCACCCTCAGGTGCCAAACAGGGCACGGGCGCTGGGACGGAGGTGTGCGACATCACTAGCGGCGTCTGAGGCTGAAACGCAGGGAGGTTATGGCTACTGCCTAGGTCTAGCCACTGCTGCACCATTCCATGGCTATGTTGGCTGGATTGGCGCGATTGGTGGCTCTCGTTGCTTCGAGCCTCCAAGGAAGCAATGAGTGCGCGGTGCTCCGCATCTGCCACGGCGCGCTCGTTATTAAGGGCGCGCTCAGCTGCAACACGCTCTGCTTCCGCCGCGGCGCGCTCCAAGTCCGCGATGCGGCGAAGATGCTCGGCCTCCGCGGCGAGCACTTGAGCTTTAATAGCGCCAGACGATTTCGACGAGTAAGAACGCGCGGACTCCCTTTCGGCACTTTTTTGCGACATTTTGAGAGCTTTGCTCCTCGTTAGCATTTCTTTATTTTCGGTTCTTTTAAAAAACACTTCTATGACACCATTGTTGAGTACTAACTGTCTTTATTTTAAACGTCACATTATATATTATAAAAATCACAAACAAATGTGGCCAGCTACGTCCGTGACAACCACATGGTTTAGCTATTGTTGTATTCGACATCTTTGTTTGATTACCACTGATAATAATAAGACTATGGAAAGTAGCCATACACAGATTTAAGCCCAGATAAACTCCAATCATTTTCATCTGGTCTTAAATCTGTGTATGGCCACCTTCCATAGTCTTACTATTATCTGTTAGTACAGTAGCCCGTAGAACATTTAAATCACCAAAAAGGTTACCCTTTGCCGTTGTGATAATAGTTATTTATTACGAAATTATAGATACTTTAACCCAAGTTTAACAAGTTTTACAGATCGCAACCCGCCGTAACCTTATATTTGTATATCTCCAAAATTGTTTTTTTTTTTTTAATTTTTCGAGGTTTACCACATAGTTTAGCTATTGTCGTGTTTTACAGCTTGGTTTGATTGCCTCAGGCAAAAGTAAGACTATAAAAAGTAGCCATACACAGATTTAAGACCTGATGAAAATGATTGGACTTTATCTGGTCTTAAATCTGTGTATGATCACTTTCCAAAGTCTTACTATTATTAGTGGCAATCAAACAACGCTGAAGAACACGACAATAGTTAAACCGTGTGGTAACCTTGAAAAATAAAAAAATATAATTTTTGGAGATATACAAATTAGGTTACGGCGGGTTGCGATCTGTAAAACATGGGTTAAATATCTATAATTTCGTAATAAATAACTATATCACAACGGCAAACGGTAACCTTTTTGGTGATTTAAATGTCTACGGGCTACTTTACTATGTTGCAATCGAACAAAGCTGTAGAACACGACAATAGCTAAAAGATGTGGTTATCTCGAAAAAATAAAAATATCACTTTCGGAGATCATATAAAATAGGTTACGGCGTGTTGCGAAATGTAAAAATTGGGTTGGCGTACAAATTGATTGTGATTTAAATGTACCACGGGCAACTGTACTAAAACCATAGATGGAGTATCTGCGATGCACCGGCCTACATAGTTATTCTGATTGGGTCACCAGTTGCATGTGCATTCACAATCTGTTACGATTCCTGATAACGGATATTAGGTCATCATAATATTATGATAATATTCGTATGACGGAATTCTGAGAAGCATTTGCACGTGGGTATGTTGTATGTTATATCTACGGGATAAAAATTAGGGGTTAGTACCTATATACCAACCACTACAACTGAAAAATTGAGAGGTAGGTACTTCATGAAAAATTAAACCAAATCTCGAATTTTTATTAATGTTATCATTAGCTTTATGTTGGTACCGTAAACTGCTGCAATTTTGCCCCTAAGCTTCAATTTTGCCTAATCTAGTAAAACTAATATTACTACACAACCGCCATCTATTTTTTACCGACTTCAAAAGGAGGGAGGTACTCAATTCGACCCGTTTTTTTTGTTTTTTGTATGTACACCGATTACTCGAAGACGGCTGGACCGATTGAAATGATTCAAACGTTATTACATTAGGTAAACTCTCAAATTGGTCTCATTTTTTAAAATTTTGAAATCGGTTCAGTACTTTTTAAGTAATCTTGAAAAAAACACGAAAATAGTATGATTTTGTGTGAACTACCTCGATGATCAGCCGTATAACTTCTTTGTTTATGAACTGAATAAGATAATTATTTTTTTGTTGGAAAAGGGATATCTTAAGTGTAGTTCTTTAACCGACTTAAAAAAGGAGGTTCTCAGTTTGACCCGCATGTATGTATGTTTCTCCGTGATTAACTCACGTTTGGCTGAGCCGATTTTAATTTCTACCTAAATGATATACCTACACTACCTAATACAAAAGGTACCTACACTAAAAATAAAAAAAATAAAAAATTGTTTAAAGAAACAAAAAACCGACTTCAAAAAACCTACCTCTAAAAAGCAAGAAATAACATTCGTAATAATAAAACACGTCTATTGAAGTCGGGTGGGGCGTTTAGAATAAAAAAAGGGATTTGTACTCCAGCCCTACCCGACTTCAATAGACGTGTTTTATTATTACGAATAATATTTCTTGCTTTTTAGAGGTAGGTTTTTTGAAGTCGGTTTTTTTGTTTTTTTTACTTTTGATAATGGGAGAAATAACTTCGTTTTATTGGCAACCCATTTCATTTCAACGTTTTCTATTTGGAGCAGCCCTTACTATGCTAAAAACTTACTTTGAAAATTTTAACTGAGACTGCTCAAAGTTTGCCAGCTTTTTGCCGAATTTTGCCTGCTTGCCAGAAAAGAAAAACTATTTATTTATTTATTTCTTTATTTTTACATTTGCACTACATGCAACTATGGTGATATGTGGTACCCATGCACATCTCTATGGTAACACATTGCCTATGGCTCTATAATTAAGACCAGTTTTTTAAATACGGCTCGTATTTTTGCTAATAATCTTCTAGGCAAAGTTGGGGTATTTTATCACAACTTTGCCTACAACTTTGACGGTTTCTGGAGATCAATCTTACAGCAGATTCGGCGTTATGAACCTTAAGATATATGGCATACAAATCTCCAATTCGCGCGCTAATGTAAAAATGGGCACAGATAATAAATACTTGAAGAGATATTAAAAAAAAACATAAATTTCGTGCAAAGTTGCAGCAGTTTACGGTACTTAAATCCACTTGACTATCTGTAGTGTAGTATATAAATGTAGAAATGAGTAAAAAGGCAAGTGCGAGTCGGACTCATACCAAAAAACGGCAAAAAAAGTACATTTGTTGTATGTTGTTATATGTTGTTATAGCAGCAACGAAATATAGGATCCCGTTTTAATCCTTTGGGTACGGAATCCTAAAAATGAATAACATAACAGTAAGATATAAGCTCGCTCACCCGATAGTAACATAGCGTCGTCGAGAGTGGCAGAAACACACTTTTCATTCCCATTTCCTTTAGCGGCGTTTTTCACCGCCATGTTTGGTTTACCTGAGAAAAAAATATTTTTTGGCAGTAGAAGAAAAAATAAACATTATAAAAATTAATAAGTACTAAGTATACGAAAGTTATACGTAAACTACTGGAAATCTTTGAAGCGCAGCGCAGCGTTATTCGATCCGACATGGGAAGACACGGTAATACCACGGTAAAGAATAGATTTTTTTACCGTGGTAATACCGTGACTAAGATATAATACCTACTTTACTTACCTACAAGTTATGTAGCTTATGGTAGGTACTATTTTTAACCGACTTCAGAAAAAGGAGGAGGTTCTCAATTCGATTGTATGTTTTTTTTATCGTTGTTCGCACATATCTTCGTCATTTATGGATATAGTACAGTAGCCCGTAGAACATTAAATCACTAAAAAGGTTACCGTTTGCCGTTGTGATATAGTTATTTATTACGAAATTATAGATACTTTAACCAAGTTTTACAGAACGCAACCCGCCTATATTTGTATATCTCCAAAAATGATTTTTTTTTTATTTTCGAGGTTTACCACATAGTTTAGCTATTGTCGTGTTCTACAGCTTTGTTTGATTGCCACAGATAAATGTAAGCCTATGAAAAGTAGCCATACACTGATTTAAGACCTGATGAAAATGATTGAACTTTATCTGGTCTTAAATCTGTGTATAGTCACTTTTCATAGTCTTACTATTATCAGTGGCAATCAAACAAAGCTGTAGAACACGACAATAGCTAAACCATGTGGCAAACCTCTAAAAAAAAATATCATTTTTGGAGATATACAAATACAGGATTATTTGTAAAACACCAACAACCTCGCAGGAGTAGATTACTAACATCATAAACAACAACATTTGTTCTACGACTTTTCCGAAAACAAAGAAAAAATTTTTGACTTTTCTTACAAAACTCGATCAGCTGTTCGGACATTTGTATGGAAAGTCGAATATTTTTTGTTTTACAAATAACCCTGTATAGGTTACGGCGGGTTGCGATCTGTAAAACTTGGGTTAAAGTATCTATAATTTCGTAATAAATAACTATATCACAACGGCAAACGGTGACCTTTTTAGTGATTTAAATGTTCTACGGGCTACTATACTAATAGATTTTGATGATTCTTTTTTGTTTGATTGAATTTTTTTGCGAGATGGTCCCATTTTTTTTTAGATCGGTTCAGTAGTTTTCAAGTAATCCTGAAAATACTATAATTTTGCATTAACTATCTTGGCGACTTTTTTATCGATGTTCGCGCATATCTTCGTTATTTATGGACCAATTTTGATGATTCTTTCTTTGTTTGATTAAATTTTCTTGCAAAATGGTTACATTTATTTTTTTCAGATCGGTTCAGTAGTTTTCAAGTTATCCTGAAAATACTATGATTTTGCATTAATTACCTTGACGACTTTGTTATTTATGAACCGAATCAGCAGATTTTTATTGTTGGAAAAGGGATACCTTGAGTGTAGTTCTTTTAATTTCATTGACATTAAACCTTGGACCTCTAAGATATCCAAGGGAACTCCTCAAACTCAAATAGGATATATATTGTGATTGAGATATTGGTAGGCCTATGAAATCCAAAACAAACCGAGCTATGGTCTGTATGCTACGTTCCTGGACTATACTTGGACTAAAAAGGCACAACGGAACTTCTTTAAAAATTGAGTAATGGGCATTTTGAAAACATATAAAGTTAAAGAATATTACACGCTTACATACCACAAAAAAGTTGAAAATAACAAAACTTTTTAAAAAAAAGTAAAACCGCCTTCAAAAACCTAAAAATAAAAACTAAAACAGATTCAAAATTAAAAAGCACTAAAAAGTAATAAATAATATTCAAATCACTAATACGCATATCAATTTTAATAAAAAACGTCTAATGAAGTCGGATGGGGCTTTTAGAATTAAAAAAACGTTGTCCTCCAGCCCCACCCGACTTCAAAAGAAGTTTTTTATTAAAATTGATATGCGTATTGGTGATTTGAATATTATTTATTGCTTTTTAGTGCTTTTTAATTTTGAATCTGTTTTTGTTTTTATTTTTAGGTTTTTTAGACTCTGCAAGATTTTCCCTGGTAATTTTTGTAAATGAGAATATTAAAGTATGTTTATCATAAAATATGTGGAACTAAAGCCTACTCATATTTATTTATTGATGATGAACAGATAAGTCTATAGTTAAATACTAATACAACTATTATAGTTCTTCGGACGTTGTAGACAAAGTTTAATTAATTCGTGTTTGAACCTTGAAAAGATACAATATTTCACCATGATCGGATAATAATTTCATGATAACAATTAAAAAGAACTAGGTATATTTAGTTAATTAAGTTAAAAAGATAAATCCCAGTTAGGAGTGTAACTTATCAGTCTGCAGTAAAATTGGGTCAGTTGTTATAACTAATCAATGAAGATAAGTAACTACCTACATACGTATTCTAACCTACGTATTACTAAAACTATCCTTACTTACTAATAAATGCGAAAGTCTGTTTGTTTGTTTGTTTGTTACGCCATTACGTCGTAACTACTGAACCGCACCCTGATTATCTAAATAGAAACTATTTAGCGACTGGTTTCATTTGATATACATTGCTACTTTTCTTTGGTACTTATGTTTTTTTTTCATTAGCAATGTATCACATTCATCTGTCAAATGAGACCTTTCGCTAGGTGGTTTCTAATAAGATAAAATCAGCCCGCCGATCATAACGAAATTTCACATACATGTTGTCACGGTTACAGAGACGGACATAGTGTACCTTTCATTTCATCCCGAAAAAAGTATTGTTTCCGAGGAATAGCTAAAAACTTTCCACGCAGACGATAAGTCGCGGGTGGTCGCTAGTAATTGATAATATTAACAAATTACATTATTTTTCTTCCAACTATGCTTTAATTTCATCACAATCACACTAAAAACTCAGTACAAAGCGAGTCTTTAATGCTCTAGACTAAAGCAATAAAAATGTATGAAATTTCATTATTGCACAGTTTTTTTTAATCGCACCAAAAGGTGCCAATCTCAATGGATTAAGCTCTATTCAGCCAGCCGATATCGATACTTTTTTTTACGTACGCATTATTCGTTTCTATCCTACTTGTTCCAAATTTAAAAAATGATTGCTGCTAACTCTGATTTAAAAATGAAAGAAATTTATAAAAGTGATTTGGCGGGAACTTTGTTAATTTTGCTTGACAATATTTTTGGAAACGATAAAGTGTGATACTATCTGATTTTCAGTGCTTCGGCTTCGAATTAAAATGGAATCATCTGACGACACATTAACTCCGGAAAACATTTTAAATGAAGCCGACAATTAAAATCTTTTACCCTTAAAATCTCGAATACAATACGTAAAATCTTATGAGAAATTTATTGATTGAAAAGTAAGAAATGGAGCAAAGTCGTTCTCAGAGAGTGTATTTTTGGCTTATTTTAGTGAACTATCGAAAAAAATTAAGCCATTTTCGCTGTGGTCCATATACTCAATGCTAAAATCCACTGTTAGCACAAGACACAATGTGCATATCAAAGAATATTCAAAACGACCATCGGATGGGTTCAAATGCATAAAATCTAAAGTTTTTACAGCTCAAAACGTAGAGATGTTTTTAAATAAATCCCCTGATGACATATATTTGGCTACAAAGGTATGTTTATCGAAAAAAAACAAATATTTTTATTTAAATGTACGAATATACAAACAAAATTATCTATCTTTCCAGGTTGCTCTAATTTTTGGCGTTAGTGGTGCTTGTAGAACCTCTGAATTATTGAATATTACGGTTGACGATATAGAAACTCACGACAACATGTTGCTTATAAAACTTGTTAACACCAAAACGAAAAAAGATCGAATGTTCATAATTCGCGATGAATTCGTGAAAGTCGTGGATAAATATCGACTACTTCGTCCAACAGAAACAAGCACGCCGCGGTTCTTTTTGAATTACAGAAATGGTAAATGTACGAAACAAGTTATAGGCAGAAACAAATTTGGAAATTTTCCTAAAGATATTGCTACATTTCTAAAGCTTCCGAACCCAGAACTCTACACAGGCCATTGCTTCCGTCGAACCTCAGCAACGCTTCTCGCAGATTCCGGCGCAAATTTACCTACACTCAAGCGCCACGGCGCGGCGGCTGGAAATCCGACCAAGTAGCAGAGGGCTATATTGAAGAGTCGGTTGAAAACGAAAGTAAAATTACTTCATGTATTACGGAAGCAATTAATTTATAATTTAAAATAAATCAATCGACATCGCCGCGCCCATCTACTTCCCGTGATAACGACTTCATTGTAACAAATCATCCAGGTCCATCTACCTCGTCTGATAATAATTCAGTCCCAAGTTAAATAAACATATATAAATTTGCCTAACAAAACTTACAATATATAAATTTGCCCAACAAACCTTACGTTTAATAATTGTTCAAGCATAACTTTTAATTTCAATAATTAAACTTCTATTTTAACTGTTTGATATGAGTTTCTTTTATCTACTATTCCTAGTATAGGTAATATTTGCAAGAAAAGCAGATTATGCACCTCGCCTTAAGTAATTTATATTGCCCTCGTGCCTGTTAGATGAGAGCCCTCGCTGACGCTTGCTCGGGCTTTAAATCAGGCACTCGGTGCGATATTAATTTACTTTGTGCTCGATGCAATAATCTACTATTATCTACTCTCATATCGTAAAATTCGAATTATGAATTTCAAAGTGAATTTATATTGACATACATTATACACGCAATAGCGAAAAAAAATTAAAAAGTTATTTTTTAACATACCTTCGCTAACTGAAGCATGCTATAAAATAAATTTTTTTCTCATTACGATACAGGGCAAATCCAAGAAGAAGGCAGTGCCGCGATATTTAAAAAAAAACAATGTTATTTCCACATACTTTTCATGATTAAAATGTCCTCTATGGTGATCGATGACTTAGCGTAACGATTAGTCTGCTGGAATGCACTACCTCATTATTGTTTTTTCTAATAGAATACGCGCCATGTTTTGATTTTAATTTTTACTTTTGCTTAAAAATGACTGATAGTAGTGAGTGTGGACTCCATCCGATATTTTAAATGCGGCGACGGAAAAACGTCTTACTTAACCTAAGTAAGTAAGTACATACTACCCACCTAGTCGTAGAAAGTCGAGAAACTACTTACCTACTCTTTTTATCATTGTAAAATTATTTTGTAGGTTCAATCACAAATTGTATGAGAGTAGATAAAGTAGTGTATGAAACTGTACATAACTAGGTATTAAAACACTCGTGTGATACTATTAAAAACCTCGCCTACGGCTCGGTTTTTAAACTCACACTCATGTTTTAATACCCCTCATTATGTATCAGTTTCATAAACTACTATTGCCGCGCACTTTTTAGGGTTCCGTAGCCAAAATGGCAAAAAACGGAACCCTTATAGATTCGTCATGTCTGTCTGTCTGTCTGTCTGTCTGTCCGTCCGTATGTCACAGCCACTTTATTCCAAAAGTATTAGGACTACATAGTTGAAACTTAGTACGTAGGTGTATTCTGTAAACCGCTTTACGATTTTTAGACAAAAATAAAAAAATAAAAGATTAAGGGGGGGCTCCCCATACATGGAACTGAAACTGAAAATATTTTTTTTCATCAAACTAATACTTGTGGGAAGTCTATAGATAGGTCTTTAAAAATGACATTGAGGTTCCTAAGACTATTTTTTTTTAAAGTCAACCGTTTGAAAGATATATGCCGCCAAAGTGGTAAAATGTGTGTCCCCCTTTAACTTTTAAAGTAAGAGGGTGAAAAATCTAAAAAAAATATCAACTATAGATCTTAATAAACACTTTCAACGAAAATTGTTTTGAACGAGATACAGTAATTAGTTTTCGAGATATAGTACATTTTCAAAAACCGCAAATATAAGTTTGTCATTCAGACAAACACTGTGAAAAACAAAGTTATTTTTTCAGACGAAAAATGATAGCGGTATTAAAATATGGTATGGTATAATGTACCTACGGAACCCTACTGCGCGTGGCCCAACACGCACTTGGCCGGTTTTTTAATTTGGAACATCTTAGCACAGCGTCAAAGAATCGGACGCAAATATTGTTTGAATAAAGACTGGCTGGTACGACGGCCCCATAGTCACATGAGCTGAATAAAAAAAAACAAATTAAAAACGCGCGAACTACGTCCCGCGTTTTCGTCAATTTTCACGAATTGTTAGAAATACATGGTGTTTTGAAAAATGAGACATGAGTTCTTCAAGTGACAGTGAAAGTATAGAATTAACTCCTGAAAGTACCTATTAGAATTAGAACTGATCAACTGACGCAAGAAATGTGATGAATAATCTATTACATACCTGCAAAATCGCGGGAGAAATATGAAAGCCTATGGTAATTTTATTGAATGGAGAAATGCAATGCTTTCATAATTGCGAAAATGTCTCAAATGTACCTTATTATGGATCAATTTTTGATGAAAGAAGTCCCCCGACTGCAATGACACGTCTTGTTGTTTAACTTTTTAGTTCGTTTTTGGCAGGGCAGTCGTGTTTTTAATATTTTTTAAATTTATTTATTTTTATTTCACACCTTTTAGTGACATATTATATAGTTTTGGAATGTGCTCATCAAGGCCTTTCATTTGATGCCCATATTGTAATAATAGAAGATTTTTTTTTCACATTTGAAAATGGCGTCGTACCGTCGCCATATAGTTTTTTTCTAAAAAAAATATAGCCAGTGTCACTCGGGATGCTGTAAGAATTCTAACGATACACCATTTATCCAAATCAGTTCAGGCATTTAGAAATTATGGTGGAATAAAGAAACTCACATACCCACATACGTGAACCCTGAACAGCAAAAAGAGTGTAGGTATATACTACACTCTTTTTGATTTGGCCAGTCGTGTAATTAACAACGACTTTGAAGAAATTCCAAATATTTAACGCATCAGAAGCCTGCCTAAGTCTGCCTTAAAGTCTAAGTTTAGTACTTATGTTGGAGAATTTTGTAATAAACAAATGAAACGCTTATTTTAGTAACTTAATTAGTTTTAAATATGGGAATAACGATTTTGATTTTGAGCATGATTGCTACGGACACGTATAAAAATATAATGGAACAGAAAAATAAAAAATAAAAATGTATTATTTTAGTTTTATCACACTATGAAATCAGGGGAAAATAACGATATTTTTTTTTATTTTCGGATATAATGCACTTAACAGTCAGATAGAATATCGAAAAAGAAATAATATTTTGTATGACACATATGTACCTTAAACGCAAAATTTAGGGAGATAATTGAAAATTCTTGGCTAACTCCATAATAAACGCGCCTGAAACGTGACAAATGACGTCACAAATCATAACGGTTTTGTATAGAGCATTTTCGGTGGGTACTGCTGCGTGCTTACTTCAAGTAACTATTTATATCACGAGAAATAAACGTAACAGAAAAGTTTTAATATTTGTTGATTTTCTAACGCATTTAATATTTTTGATTTTGATACAACAAAAATAATGATACATATTCCGTATTAGCGCAACCTCCTTCATAAGCGACGTTAATTCGACGTTTAAACTTGTAAAATAAATAAGGATAGAGCTAATCAGCTATAACCCTGACTAATAAAGAAACCTTTCTTATTCAATTTCTAGCTAACCTTATAGTCGGTTCGATTCTCGCTCGACGTCCTCGCTCTCGATGTTGTATTATATCTTATCGTTATTTAATGTGTGTGTATGTTTATTAATTTACCTCATGTTGATTTGACCTTTATTTATTTTAATTTTACGTTATGTTACTTTGCATAGTAATTTTTACCGGAAAACTGAAAAAATATTAACTAGCTTTTGCCCGCGACCTTATCCGCGTGGACATTCGGAAAATCGCTATGGAACCTTATACCGAGATAAAAAGTATCCATGTTGGAACCTAAAATAAATGCCATTTTTGCAATAAACATCCCATAAAACCTCAATATCGACATCCATATCGATTTGTTTGCTTATTTGTTTTTAGAAGTACCTACTCATACGAAATTTCAAGTTGAAATGTCTATTTAATAATTTTTTTTTCCATACAACTTTGTACCCCCATTTCAACCCTTTAGGGGTAGAATTTCCGAAAATCCCTTCTTAGTGGATGTTTACACTGCATAAAGTATCTATGTACAAAATTTCAAGTCTCTAGGTTCAGTGGTTTGGGCTGGGCAATAGTCTGTCAGTCACCCACTGACATGAAAAATATTTTTTTTATTTAACTGGACTGGCTGCCTGTATGATTTGACAGCTAAGTTTTTGTGCCTATTTGAAACGCCACTAGCGTGCGTCTAAAGAACTAATTTTGACGTACAATATGAAAATAGTTGCCGTGATGGTCTCTCCAGACTTCAAACTTTAGTACCACGTTACGCACACTATCCTACAGCGCCAAAATGGCGGAAATCAAATAGGCACAAAAACAGTTTGACATAAGCCTGTCCAGTGTAAATATATGCAGGTCAGTGCAGTCACCCCTTCACTTTTATATAAGAGATGTCAAAATCAAAACGTACATGTAAATAAGGATAGAGAATCGCTGCGTGCAAGAATGTTAAAATCATATTAAATGTCATAGAATATTGTTTAACGTTCTTGGCTGCGTGAAATAGGAGGGATGAAAGGCAATTTCAAAGAATACTGGGGGTCTATTACGAAAACTTTAATGCGATACCCGCAGCTGCGTCCGTGCTTCGTTTTGATTGTTTCCTATTACAAATCACTTTCGTATGCGATATTGCGAAGTAATTGCGTGAGTTTGACAGTTTTTCTCTAGTGTATCCGACATTGTTCGTTCAGTAGTCTATGAACTACGGTAGCCAAATTCAAAATGTTTGATATAACTACAACCAGCGAACTGCGGACGATTATCGTGGCCAAGTGACTGCGTTACGCAATTGCGTACGTTATTTTCGTAATAGGCCCCCTGCTCCGTAGCCTACCTACACAATAAAATTGTTCTAGGTATCTATTTACTTATTCTGTGATGTGATGCTACTTAACAATTAATATTATTATGCTAAGTAGGATAAAAAGAGATACAGGGACATTCTTTAAACACATGTTAAGTACGACGAGTAAATTATATTAAAAAATAAAAGTAGGTACTACTTAAAACTGATGTTTTTTGCTAATTGAATATTATTTATAATATCCCCCTAGCTAGATACATTAGCAATGACTAGGAGTGTTTACAAAAGTCAGTGAAATTTTTATAAAAATAAAGACATACCATCGGCTCGAGAACCTCTTCCTTTTTTTTAAGTCTGTTAAAAAAAAAACGATATTTGGTGATCCTACAACGTGATTATATATATATTTATAACACACCACCGCTCGCTGTCTGGAGTAAAAAGATTTTTTTACTTTTTTCACAATGTCCATAATTTTTTTGACCGAGCGAGCGCGAAGCTTCTCTGTTTCAGTTTGGGGAAAATGCTTTCGTGTGTCCGTCTGGCTGTCCGTTTGTTCATAACCGCCTCTGTGACCTAGTGGTTCACCCACCCGTGTAAGACACAGAGGTCCCGGGTTCGATTCCCAGGGGGGGTATAATTTGTACTCGGTTTGGTTGGTGGTAGGGCTTATTTCAAGTCCGCCTGGCTAGCTACCACCATCTTACCTAAGTCTGACGCCATAACAACAATTTAAAAATTGTTGTGTTCCGGCAGTTAGAGGTAAGATAGCCAGTATTCCGGGTGTAGTGCGCTTCCACCTTCGGCCTTATCGTCATTTAACATTAGATGAGATGAAGGCCAAGCAATATCCCGTTGTGTATAAAAAAAACCGATTCTCGTGAAATTTTGTGAGCAGGTTCGATAATTTTATACCTAGATTCTTTTTGCCGATTCAGTGTTTCGAAATTTTTCAAAATAGATAATGTTAAATTGATATCTACAGCTCACAGAGTCAGTAGTTTTAATAATTAATTTTTTTAATAATTACAAATTTTTTACTAACCTTTTAGTTTCGATCAAAAGACGTAAATAATAGCGGGTTAGTTTGTCTCACTAGTGCACTGACAAATGTGTACTGATTAGTAATACACGCAGACGGCCGATTATATCACAAAGATCGCCTGGTTTTCATTAAGATAAGCAAATACTGACTGCTTTTCACGCTTGTTTCAATATTTACGAATGCAAGACAGAATACTTTTTTGTTAAAACTGTATATTCGGAGCACATTCCATTTTTAAATTTTCAATACAAATGATCAAAACAACTACGCGAGCCGTAATGAGGGCGAACTTTGAAAATTCCTATAAATTATTAAATAAATAGATATATGGATATACAAAATACGCAATACATAAGACAAATACCTCATTATTCCTAAAAAAACGACTTAAGAACCTTTAAATACCAGTAAAAAAACATGTCAAAGTGACCGATTTGAGCATTTTTTAATATTTTATTTTCTCTGTGATTAAAAACATTTTTTTTAAGTGAAAACTTCTTTAGCGGCGTTGTATACACTTTTTTGTAATGGGAAAAAAAATGTTAAACTCGCGCCAGTCAGGGTCACGTGACCCTGATCGAAAATTCTTAAGACGGATGTAGCGTAGACAGCCGGCGGCGGAAGTATCCCCCAACACTTGTGTCACCATAGAAACGTGCTAATTTTTTTATTCAATGTCAAAACTCTAGATTTTCTGTCATGCTATGGATAAGACCTTCGTACAATACTGTTCTGTTTTAGTAAATTCAAATACAGAGTAAATTCGTAAGACGGTAATTCGTGCAAAATTAAAATACAATTTATAATTTTGTAAATTGCAAAATTATGATATATTATATCCCTAACCATTCAAAAATATCAAAAATGCACAACGGTAATATTCAAGTTTTCACTTCTGCCGGCATCTCTTGGAGTGCAACCCGAATTTTATTTTCTCTCGATAGTGCACTCCTTGACAATACAAACAATAGGTGAAAAATAAATACGAGTCGTATTCTTATGTCACAGAATAACTAATAGCAGTAACAGTACCTTATGTGTTACAGCTAAAACTTTTGTGAAAAATACCTCTGACAAGCAAATTTGAAATTCCACTTGAACAGATTGTCTTCGTTTTAAAATTCCTGATAATTTATTGTTTTTCTCTCTATACGGCACTAATTCAATAATTTTGCTTCCTAAAACAAAACTTTCCGTCAATAGTAATGCTTTCATTCTTTAGATAACTTCTTTGGATAAACGCTAATTTCTTTGAAATAGGTATGTAAAATTGATAAAATATACAAGTATCTTAATCTTGAACGGAGTCCTTTTTACCCGACTGGAAGAGGGTTATGTTTTTCGCGCGTATCTTGTAAGTAAGTATGTAAGTTTGTATGTAATATTCTTTATTACCTCATATCTTTCAAACGGCTGAACGGATTTCCATGATTTACATATCGTTAGATTTGTCTCGTCAGCCCAAGTGTTCTTAAGAAGGTGGCGTTATAAAAAAACCAACATGGCGGCTGTACGGTGCTATTATACGTAGTGGGGAAAAAAATTTTTTTTTAGAATAATGCAATATGGGTGTCAAATTAAAGGGCTTATTATAAGGATTTCAAAAAGGTATATCATATAAATAATAACTAAAAAGAAATAAATAAAAAATTAAATTTAAAAAAATTAAAAACCCGCCTGCATAAAAAGACAAGTCAACTGAAAAGATGGAAACAAGATTAAATATTATAGGCAACATTATAACATGCAGTCGGAGGCATATAACTCAAATCATTCATAATGTCACTTTCTTTATGCATGCCTCCGACTGCATGTTATAATGTTGCCTATAATATTTAATCTTGTTTCCATCTTTTCAGTTGACTTGTCTTTTTATGCAGGCGGGTTTTTAATTTTTTTAAATTTAATTTTTGAATGCAATATTTTTTTAAAACACCACGAATCTACAACTGCACAAGATTTTTTACTTTTTCTTTCTTTCCAATTTTTTGCCGTTTGTAAGTTTTGTTCGAGAATGTTATTATCTATAATAAATGTGTTTTCCTTTTACTGAAGTTTGTTTCTAATAAAAAATAATAAGCCTTTATTTATTTCACAGTAATACATAATTATACAGTTAAATTACAAGAGAAATTATTTTAATTTATTTTATAATGAATCCCTTCTCGGGTGAAGGCCTCCTCCATTCCCTTCCAAGTTTCTCGGTCTCTTCCTCTCTGCATCCATTCAACTCCTGCCACCTGAATAATGTCGTCATTCCATTCCAATAAAAGTCTATACCTATTATTTGAGAAACGATGATCCTTTCTACGGATCACATAGGTAGGTAGTGCCTTAATTTTCAATAAAATTATCAAAAGCTATTTGAGTGCTATGTACCACCTACCTAGATTCATTTTGTGAAATGGACAGTTTTCTTGAGTTATGGAAAATTGCTAAAATTGTACCCATACACAAATCGGGAAACGAAATGGAAGTAAAAAAAATTCGGTAATTAGGTAAGTACCTACGAGTTTATCAGTCAGTTTTCTTGAGTTGTGGAAAATTGCAAAAATTGTACCCATACACAAATCGGGAAATGAAATGGAATTAAAAAAAATTCGGCCTAATCGTATGCTCAATTATTTTGCAAAAACCTTTGAAAGTTTAATTTATCTTACCTCTTTCAAATGAAAATACAGGATTTTTTTGTAAGTACCTGTATTTTCATTTGAAATCAACTATTAGCACCAAACAGCAAAGCTTTGTCAGTAGGCGTTCCACAACCACAGGCTTTTAGAATTAAAACAAAGTTGTCCTCACTCAATTGTGTGGTGTCCCCATTACAATAACCACAGTGATAGATTGGAGGCTGTTCAAAAACGTTTCCTACGTCATCTTAGCTCGAAACTGGGCCTCGGGCGTCAGTTACCTACCTATGAAGCCAGGCTACAGCGCTTTGGGATCCAGACGCTCGATTCGGGATCTATAAATTTTGTATAAGATCGTTGATTGTTATGGTATTTTGTATTGGTCATGCATGAAATATTTTTGTCTCGATTGTATTTCTTTCTTTATTTTATTTATTTAGATTAACACTTGTCACTTTCCAGAATCACTGTTTTAAACGTTGTAAACGTGTAAACGTTGTGTACAACATTTATTGGAATTAAATTTAAATGATTTCGACCTAATCTTAGCTCTTTAAAAATGTGTGAAATTGTATTCTGTAGTTGTGCCTTTAAAAAAAATAAATTAAAAAAAATCGTGTTTTTCGTATCACCCTTATTTTTTTTTTATTTATTATACATATGGACAACAAAACAGATTACAATCGAAAAATAAATAATGACATGCTAAAATAATTCAGTTGTATGCTAGATCGTAACCCTAACTATGTTGACACATCATTTTCACAGTGTTGAGCAAGTAAGATCTACTCTTCAAAAACAAATTGATTTAAATACTTAATAAATGAATTAAATTATAACCTTATCTAAAAATAGTAAAAATTAATTGACTTAACTATGTAATATGTAATAAATACTTTAGCGATATGGGCATGTACAAATTTAGGAAAGAGTTAGTTGTTGAACCGACTTTTTAAATATTCTGGGTCTCGGATTAAAAATATCCATGCACGGACTCTTCACAGATATCTCGTTGTAAAGCCGACACATTCTTACAAGGGGGTTATAAAATGACGTGTTATTTTGATACGTTTGTAAGTCAAATGTTTTGTTTGGTATTCGGGGATTTCGCCTTGTAGATATGTTTAGCTTGCCTAGGAGGTAAGGAGAATCGATACAGCTATGTAGAATCTTATGTAAGTATATAAGGTCCTGTTTCTTGCGGCGGACAAGTAAGGTGGTTACTTTAAATTTAACAAGCATCTCACTATAACCAACGAGACTGCGACCGAAACCGCATCTGTAGCTAACACCCGATTGCACTAAACTTAAGGATCGCCTAAGTCTGTTCCTAACTACAACACGACCAAATTAAAACGGTGTCAAACTTAGCGATCATGTAGCTGTCACTCGCCTACTTAACTTGGTCGAGTTGTAGTTAAGAAAAGACTTAGGCGATTCTTAAGTTTAGTGCAATTGGGTGTAAGTATCCTAAGAGCTCTTTTCTGAACACTTTCAATGCTATCCGAGTGAACTGAGTAGCAAGGAGACCAAACTGGCGTATTCTAGAATGCTGCGAGAAAGGCTGTAATAAACGGTCAGGTAACTTAGAGGCTGTTTGAAACCCTTGGTGCACCTTGTTATAAAGCCTAGTAACTTGAATGCTTTATTTTTTATATATGCGCAGTGCTCATGGAATGTTAATTTAGAGTCAAACAGTACCTTAACCTAGTACAGTACCAAACCTTAGATGTTTTTATTTATTAAGATGTTAAAAGAAAAGGATTGTAGTAAAACTTTTTGCGCGGAATTTTCAGGATACTTAGTATTTTTATAAAGTAGGTATCATTACATTCTCTCGTAGTCATTCGTATGAGGAAAAACCACAGACCATACAACAAGTACTAAGGTCTGTGGGAAAAACATAGCAAATGTGTCAAAAATGTCCACTTTTAGTAGTATTGCTATTTAACTACTTCGAGAAATGACTACGAGGGTAGGGTTACCATATCTTAGGATTTGTCCTGAGATCTCAGGATTGTGGGCGGATTTTGAAAATCTCAGGAAATCTCAGGATTATTAGAATACTAAACGTAATATTTATTACGTATATATATACGTATTACGTATTACATATTGTACATTTGTACAATAACAATTAAAATCATCAAACAACTAATTAAGTACTAATAGAAGGATAAATAAGCATTCCACTATTTAATCAGTTCGCCACCTTCCCCCCGCTGTACGTTATTCTGAAACTGCTACAAATCTCAGGATTTTTTAATGGATATCGGGCCTTTTGGCTTGTGATTTTTTCATCTGGTAACCCTATACGAGGGGCAATACCTTCTAAATATACTAGTCTGATACCTTCAAGAACTTTATATGAGTCATATTCTTGGATACCTTCTAAAGGCCCCATTATCATTGACCTGAAAAAATTTTTTTGTGGAATATATGAAAGTCAATGGCCCCATATAAGTAATTTTTTTTTCAGAAGACTCAAAAGTTCATCAATCAAAACATTTCTGGCCAATATTCGAAATTTGAAAATAAATAAGGTTGTGACTTTGTGACAGAACCTAGGACTGCGTCAAGGAAATTGTAAGTACTTCTTACAACAAGTTGTACGAAGTACTTACAATTTCCTTGGACTGCGTATATTATTTGCACAGTATAGATACTTATTAGTTGTAAAAACTAATATCTATTCTGTGTTATTTGTTTTTTAAAAACATAACATTTGAACTACTTTTTAATGCGAGATCTACAGCTCACGGATCCACTAGTAGTGCTTTTCTTGTAAAGTATATTAAAATGCCAAAAAATAACTATGAAATAGTTTTATTTTCTTGTCTGCTATAAATAACTCTACTCACCTAAACTGCCTCACGTCCGTGCTGTAACTATAAGATTTGCTCCTTGTATTGTATAACACTTTTTTCCTTGATTATTAACCATGCACAATATTGTATCAATTAGAATTTATTCCAACAAGATAGCTTTGCATTCTGCGTCATACACTGACACTGAGTACTGTGGCCCTAAATACATAAGTAGGTACTTAGTTTTTTTTTGTGGATATCATATCCTGCTCAGTTACTGTTCCGATAACATAACATGCATTTAGGTGCACATTATTGTGTTGGTTGTACTGAATAACATCTTAATTAATTCACTACACAATACAAAATAATTACTCATTACGTATTAGTTTAGGTACGCGTAGGGTCGGGTAATAAAACAAAAAATATTCATGAATACAGTTTTGCTTTAATAGTTTATTAAACCTGACATTTATGGTATTAAAAGAGTTTGTGTTTTATCGCTACTATCTTAAATTCTCATTAGAATAGAATAGAATAGAAACTGATTTATTTAGTGGCACAAAATAAATTACAAAGTGAATAGGATTACATTTATTTGGATAAAAAATAACGTTTCTAAATCTCAAAAATATAATTTAAGGCGGTTGTATGACCGAAAGTGGCGCCCTCAGAGGTTTTTATTTAATAAGTTATTAATAGAAAAAGATTTAAATAATGTTTATCGTGGAGATTTTAGGGCCCATGGTCTAGTATTTTTAGAAGGTATCACTACATGCCCTCGTAGTCATTCGTAGAAGTAGATAGCAAATGTGTCAAAAACGGTCACTTTTAGCAGTTTTTCTATCTACTTCTAGCAGTGACTACTAGGGAATGTAACGATACCGTCTAAAAATACTAGACTGTAGGCCCTAAAATCTCCACGATAAACATTATTAAAATTGTGTATTAGAATTATAATCCTTACTAATATTATAAATATGAAAGTCCGTTTGTTTGTTTGTTTGTTTGTTTGTTTGTTTGTTACGCCTTCACGTCTTAACTACTGAACCGATCATCATGAAATTTTGCATACACGTTGTCAGGGGTACAGAGAAGGACATAGGGTACTTTTCATCCCGAAAAAATGTATTGTTCTCGAGGGATAGCAAAAAAATTTCCACGCAGACGAAGTCGCGGGCAGCCGCTAGTATTAAATAAAATTTACCGCGGCGCCACTTTCGCTCAGGGTACCTTACGTATTTTTAGTACAATGAATACATAGGTATTAATAAAAGCGACTCTACATAGTGTCATTTTGATATCCGTATTAACAACTTTCTGTTTTATACAGTAAGTAAGTACATACATTACAGTGGTAGCTTCGTTTTTCCTGAGAATTTCCAACCATTGTTAAATTACAATAAGTTTTACTAAATCTGCTGAATATAAAAACGCATCTAACACATCGTTGAAATCAACACATATGAATGTCTTCAGATTCCAAAGAAAGTAAACTTAAACTAAGTATAAATAAACAACCTTGGTTATTCTACAAGGAAGTCACATGGGGCTCTTTGTTTCTGATTTATAAAAAGTTCTTACATAACATTTTAACTATAATGATGGCATCGCGTCGTGACGAACGTCAATAGCTATTCTTATATCACTACACAAGTATCATTACGGTAGTTATACTTATCCTATAGATTCTAAAACCAAACTCGCATCTCACTTCGATCATTGTTATTTTTATTTTATTTTTATGCACGACCTGATGTTAAGTGACGATAAGGCCGAAGGTGGAAGCGCACTACACCCGGAATCCTCATCACTGAGCAACTGGCTATCTTACCTTTAACTGCCGGAACACAACAATTTTTAAATTGTTGTTATGACGTCAGACTTGTTTAAGATGGTGGTAGCTAGCCGCGGACTTTAAATAAACCCTACCACCAACCGAACCAAGTACAAATTTGTACCCCCTCTGGGAATCGAACCCGGGACCCCTTTGGCTTACACGGGTGGGCGAACCACTAGACCACAGATGCGGGCGGTTAACTTCATTTCGCGTGAATTTGTTATTAGAAATTAGCTGAATATAAGCTACTTTACCGATTCCAAAAGGTTTTAGGTAGCTACCGTAGACCAGCTTTAGCTATCTAAAATATTTTATGATAAAAAAACAGCTTATCAACTCATTTATGATTTAAAAATCCCGCGCGGTGAAATAGATACAAAGTAAGATACGAATTAAGTGAGGTTCGAGTTTGGTTACAGAATCAACAGGCTGGTAGAGGAAAGAGAAATACCTATGTATAGGTAAATTATAATCAAATGGGATTATCTCTAATGTTCAGCAGGTGACACTTAGCAGTAGGTAACAAGTTTGAGGAGTCAGTATTTAGAAATAATAAATATAATTAAAGGTAACTTATATTCATAAAGTCTTTAAATATGTTTATTTAACACTATATTGAATCTTACGAATACTTACTTATCAATATACTAGTAGCTTGCATGTAATTGTATATCTTAAGATTATTAATATAATGGAAAAATATTAGAAAAAATCGACTCACCCGTAGCTGCTCAGACGGGAAAAAATCGACTCACCCGTAGCAACTCAGACGGGAAAAAAATGACTCACCCGTAGCAGCTCAGTCCCGTCTGAGTCTGAGCTGCTACAGGTGAGTCGATTTTTTCTAATATTTTTCAATTATATCAATAATCTTAATATAAAAATAGCATTGTGAATGCATAAAATCTAAAAGTTTAAAAATTGTATATCTGTTAGAATAAGCATTCCCCAAAATGAGTCATGAAACAATAAGACAAGAAGAAATTGTCATTTCATTTTCCTAGTTAACAAATTATACCTAATAACATCCTTTTGAAGTAGTAACGAGGGCAATTATTACTACTGGTAGTAAGATTGGTAGTAACAGGAGGGGCAACAAAGGGTACCACCAACAGAAATATTATTAGAATGATTGTTTTAAGTAAAAAAAAATACAACCATACCAAGGGGCCATCCATAAATTACGTCACACGTTAAGAGGGAGGGAGGGGGTCGACGAAATGTGACATTGTGTCAATTGTGTGACAAGGGGGTGGAGAGGGGTCCTAAATTTTGTGACGTCACATTACAAAATCATTTAAATTGAAATAAATCAATTTCGGAACTGCTATTTTGATTCAATAATTATTTCTAGATGAAAAAAATGTAAAATATGTGACGTCACACCAGGGGAGGGGGATCTCACAAATGAGACCAGCTGTGACAGGGACGGGGGAGGGGGTCAAAAATCAAGACATTCGTGTGACGTAATTTATGGATAGCCCCCAATGAATATCAAAAGCACCATCTTTTGAAAAGAGGGCTGTAAAGCAGCTGGAGCAGATCCTTCTTTACTACTTAAGCATTGAAATGTTATCTATGGGTGTTAACTAAGTCACTGGAGCGAGCGTTGCCTCGAGGCTTCGGCAACATGAGACTCAGCACTGCACATACTGAAACAATAGGAACAACTTTTAGTTGATTTCAGTATTTTCAGGCAAGCATACGTTTGCACAATATGTTTGGCACAGTGAAAGTTCGAATCTTGAGCTCTACCAACAAGACAGAGCCAGCGAGTTTACTGTTAGTTTGATTAAGTATATTTTTTAAGATAGTCCATAATAAGGCATGCCTAATACAGAGTCCATCAGTCACCGGGAAAAGATAAGAAGGTGACTTACAGAGGAGATTGTGAAAAAAGAAATATAATTGTAGTAATAGTAGTATGTAGTAATAGTAGTAACTACGCCCCCCGACCAATACTCATTCGGTATTGGTTTACGCACGATATAACTCCTGAGGATGCTACGGGTTAGGGCGAAACACTTGTAGAGTAGTCTAATTGGTGAAGGTGTAAGGTGTGTTACTGTCTCGCTTAATGCAGGTATTGTGCACTGATATTTTTTGGTGTTCATGTGCATTTTTTTGCGGGCGGGCGGGCGGTGCATCTTGCATAAATTCGTCGGCGAAGAGTGAAAACCTCGTAAATCCTCTTTCTTGTCTAAAACACTTTTGCCGAGTTTTTCGTCACTCGTGACCAGCTTTTGTCATTGACGAGGTTTTCATAAAATGCAATAGATAGCGTTGTACGCGTTTGAATGGAATATGAGAGATAGAGTCGTGAGATAAGAGGTTTTCTGTCATAAACTGCAAAAAAATGTTCTAGACAAAAATGAGATTTACGAGGTTTTCACTCTTCGCCGACTATATAAAGTATGTCCATCCTTACTTGTCTTATATGGTAAACAATCTTCACCCAACTCTTCAGTGAAATAATCATTTATAAAATACAAGAAATGGTTTTCCACACATAGATTACGAAATAAATTGTTAATAATGTTAATTTATTAACAATTTATTTCGTTTAATTTATTAACAATTTCATAAAGTTACTAACATATTTATAAATAACGATTTAAGTTTATAAGACGTATGACAACTGTCAAAAACTGTTTACTAGACAAGTAAGGATGAACAGACTCTAAAGGGTTATTTATAAAACACCAACAACCTTGCAAGAGTAGATTACTAACATCATAAACAACAACATTTGTTCTACGACTTTTCCGAAAACAGACAAAAAAATATCGACTTTTCATTCAAAACTCGGTCAGCTGTTCGGGACATTTGTATCGAAAAGAAGGCTTTTTTTTGTCCGTTTTCGGAAAAGTCGTAGAACAATTGTTGTTTATGATGTTAGTAATCGACTCTTGCGAGTGTGTTGGTGTTTTACACATAACCCTGTATTTTTTGCGGAAGTAAGCTACATAGGTAATTTTTTTTTTCACAATCGTTTGGGATTTCCTCAAAGTGACGCATAATTCAATGAAATACTTACAGAAGAGAAGCGCCGAGAAGCCGTAGAAGGTGGCGGTGCAGGCCTCAGCGAGCAGGTACCCGGCGGCGTTGGCGCCCGCCACCGAGCCCACACGCCCGCACATTAGCACCGCGCCCACAGCTGTGCCTCTGGACATAGCGATACAAATACACGCTGAAATTTTAATCATTTGGTTCCCGCACTGGGGTGGTTCCACTCATGATTACAAGCAACTCTGAGGCCAACTCTGATATTGCGAAAAAAACCAGCTGTTCCATACATTAGGGTCGAGTGGATATTGCGCTTTTGTATGGAACAGCTGATTTTTTTTCGCTATATCAGAGTTGGCCTTTTTGTAAAAGTTGCTTGTTATCATGAGTGGAACCACCCTACTGCGGGAACCAAATCATTAAAATTTCAGCATGTAGTGGCTACTAACAATAGCATAGCAGCATATATTAAACAACGCCTTTTGAAGTCGGGTGGGGGGGTGGGGGGGACGAACGATATTTTTTATATAAACTAATATATCTAAACTTTAATCATGGGTTTAAACCCCACCCGACTTCATAAGACGTTGTTTAATATAAGATATGCATACAAACTTTCGAGTTAGTTATTATACAGATTTCAATATTTTATTTCTTGCTTTTTAGAGCCATTAATTTATTTTTGAAACTGTTTTTTGTTAGATTATTTTCACGGTTTTTGAAGGAGGTTTTGTTTTTATTAAAAACTTTTTTTATTTTAAACTTTTTTGTGCTAAGTATATTTGGTGATGGTATTATCTAAGTTACAATAGCCTTATGTTAACGGCTCATCACCTTTTACATAGTACTGCTTTTCCCGACGCAGGGGCGTTTATTGTTGAGGAGTTCTCCTGGTACTTCACTATCAGCTCTTCTTCACCATATGAATTATGATAAGCATAAATAGCCTAGCAACCTTATTAAAGTAATCGTATCGTAATCGTATCGTACCAGTGAAATACTTAGTATTGGATAGTTCCGATGATCATCTATGCTGGTCTTCATTATCAGTTCTACTTCACCAAAATGGTACTTTTCGAAAGCAAATGCACAAGTTACTTAAGAAAATACTAAAATTGCTATAGATGTGCCTATATATTTGTAGAGTTTCCTCGATTTCTCCAAGATCCCATCATCAGATCCTGATTTCATGACAATGGGACCGATTCGAAAGTATATACTTTCAAACAAAAAAAGAATTTTCCAAATAGGTCCAGCCGTCTTCGAGTAATCGAGTAACATACAAAAAAAAAAAGATTCCGTCGAATTGAGAACCTCCTCCTTTTTTTGAAGTCGGTTAAAAAGGAAAGCACGTAAAAAGATTCTTTACAGTAATTTTATATGGGAAATTTGTACAACGTTATTTAATGTCGGAAAGCGAAATGAAATTTCCCATACAGAATTACTCTATCGAGTACTTTTACACGCGTTTTTTTCACGATTGATGTTTGTACTATGTTTTCATAGAGTTCCCACGCTTATCATTATTAATGCAATGTGTGTAAATACTTTATGCTAGATAAAGTGGGACTGTTATTCAGTATTACTGTAAACAAGCAAGTATTTAGTTAAGTAAGAAGTTGTTTTTGAGATAGGCGTAGCCTACATCATAATATTTACCAAGTCTTCACTAGAGGAAGTTCGTTGTAAAACTGTTATGATAGTATTACTTTATAACACAAGACAATAAAACATGGTAAATGTGGGGAATACCATTTTGTTTGTTACATACGGCAATTTAAGGTTGATACAAAATCTGAAGACAGTTTGCAAACTTACAAGATCGCGGCCCGACCCCGCGTGCTTGACTTATATTATAAGTTAAACAAATAAATAACTTGATAGTTAATATACATGCTAAAATCACGGTAATGGTATCTACCAGTATTCCAACTTCATACAAATAATAGAAAAGCGAGCCATACCTACGCGCCTCGAGCACACCCCGGACATACCATACAAGCGCCGCGTTTCAACTACCTATTACACAGACGCTACACAGATGACGTAATTGTACACGCGCAACTGTGTGCGTGAAGCTAGGGCTAACGACTGCCGGCGCGCCCGGCCCGTCGCCGATCCGATGGCCAAACAATAGATCGCCGCATGGACTGGACGGACGACGGAGCGTTGACACCCGACTAAAATGAGCACACGATTTGGCACACGAACTCGCACGGTGGGATGAGGTAATTGATTGTGGGGCGGGGCGGAGAGTTTCCTTTCTGTACGGTAGTACTTATATCTATTCTGTGCCTCGAGTTTGGTCTGTCTGCACTCGGTACACAAACAGTCGCGAATGCGCCGCCGCAGTGACGAGCGAAAGATACGTACTATTGACATCGATATGTAACTATTAGGCCGGGTCTCCTGCGCCGTGTTTTTGTGTTTTCAAACATCAAAACAATGTTTTCTCAACATGTTTGGGGCGTGGCCTATGAGTTTTGTTTTGCAAAAACACAAAACATGTTTGCCGCGACGAACGGAAAACATCCCCCGCTCTCGCCTGCGGGGAGGGGAAGTAACTCATTTTGTGTTAGCGCTCACTAGATGCAGACGTCTCGCCTGCGTTCGTGTGCCGTTGTGTGATTCGTGTAATTGTAGTGATGGAGTGGAATAAGGAGAGTACTTTATTTTTAATTGAGTTACTCAGAGAAAGACCGCTACTTTGGGTGGCAAAGTATAAGGTAGCCATTACACGGTAGGTTTTGCTGTCAGTTTAACCACAGTCACGGGCTGTGACTGACGACGTCTTCTTCGTCGGAACTCATTTTCGAGACTGAGCCGTGATTGGCCGAAAATTTTCTAACAAAACATGTTTTCAAAACAAAACCTAGGCGCAGCGGACGTGCGGTTTTGAAAACAATGTTTTGAAAACAATGTTTTTTCAACATGTTTTGTTGAAAATTAAGCGCAGGAGACACGCCTTTAGATTCGACATAGCGGCCCCGATTTTTGCGCCACGCGTTGAGGCCAACTGGCCTCAACTCATTTAGTCACTCGCCGACGCTCACCGCGATAACACGGTGTAATTGTTGCTACAAAAATGCCGTTCTGCGAGTTAAATTCGCACAAAAATCGATCCACTGCAAAGGAAAAAGATAATGGTGTGACTTATCATCGGTAAATAAACAAAACATTAACATAAACCAATCAAAACGATTTTTTATACATTATTTCTACTGACCCGACATTTTGTATGAAAATCATAGATTATGAAAAGTGAACCATACAGATTGTATACGTAGGTACTAAACTAGGATAGGTGAACTAATAGCACAGTTTTACATTATAAGTATATGATTCTATACCGCTAAGAACCGCCCTTGATGTAGGACGACACTACCGCCCCGCCCCGCCCGTGTAGGTACTTACGCTGTCAGTCGAAAATGTGCAGGACTTGTCAAGTCAGAAAAGAAAAATAAATTATTATTAATCTTAAATCTCTGATGTATTTTGATGTCGAGGCACATCCGTACACAGAACAAGTGTGCACCATTGCCACAATTACACATCCGCTCGAGTAGCGAGGCAGGCGGGGCAAATAGCGAGTTCGAATGTGTACATTACCCGAACACGAATATCTATTTCTAAAAACAAAAACGCGCGTAAGTGCTTGAAGCTCGATACAGTAATTGTCTATGAGAAAGGAGAGTTGGCAAATTTCTATGGGAAGAGGTCTATGAACCAATAGCGACACTGTTGTTGTATTTATGTAGGGATACCTCAACTACACCCTTGTGCAAAGTGGCATAACAATCTGACTCGGCAGTTTAGAAAAAACCGGCCAAGTGCGAGTCGGACTTGCACACGAAGGGTTCCGTACCAAAAACAGCAAAAAATGACGTTTATTGTATGGGAGCCCAAATTACATTTTTTTTTGTTTTTAGTATTTGTTGTTATAGCGGCAAGAGAAATACATAATCTGTAAAAATTTCAAATGTCTAGCTATCACGTTTCATAAGATACAGCCTAGTGACAGACAGACAGCGGAGTCTTAGTAATAGGGTTCCGTTTTTACCATTTGGGTACGGAACCCAAAAAAAAACCAATACATATTATGTTTTTAAAGCGAATTAAGCATTTCTCAAACAAAAAAATGTTCAAAACATTTTTTGTTTGAGAAACGCTTAATTTGGCTTTTTTAGACTGTACCTATAATAAATATATACATTAATAATCAATTTTAGCGTCGTCGGTGGTTAAGGCCGTTGACTAGCATTTGGGTAGGCGCTGTGCCGGCCGGTCCGATGTGGTTTTGTATTTCGAATTCATTAGTACGTTTTTATTTCACTTCGTTTATTTTTTAAGCGCCATCGCACACAGGCAACTTAGTGTCCCAGCAACTGTTTTGACTCTCACATCAAGTCCACGCGTTTATATGAAAGCGCGCACACGAAGCGATACGGTCGTCAGCAACTTTTCATACAAACCATGTGAGAGACAAAACAGTTGCTGGGCGACTAAGTTGCCCGTGTGCGATAGCGCTAATGTTATGATAGAGTCATAATTATAAGCAGCAGATCCATCAGAGTATATTAGTTCGTGGGATGACAAATAAAACTCACTAATTACAAAAATGATATTTTTACACTAAGTGCATTAAAATATCAACAACTTTCCCGGGAAAAGGTCATCATTTGCATATGTGCATTACTTTACGGAATTCCAAGAAGCAAAAGTCACTAAATCCAAAAGTATTTGTTGAACTCGGCAGGTAAACTCGTTCACTTAGTGAAATTTTCCTGCCACTCGAGAAGTAAAATTAACTTTTGTTTCTTTTTGTACTCACTCACTAGAGTTTGGTCAACGAAAGATGAGTCTCGGTTGGAAATGGAACTAATTTTGCGCCTTATTTTAAGGTTCAGTTTCCAAACCTAAACGTTAATTTAACAGGGAAAGTGGCGCCTCCATTTCCGGATCATCTTTCGTTGACCAGACTCTAAGAACGTTTTAATGAATAATTCCTAAATAAAACGATATTTCTATAAAATTGGTTTATAGTTCCAGAATGTAGAATATTAAGAATCAATCATAACGAAAAAAAAACAAAAATGAATATGGACGTCAACATCAACAAACTTTAAAAATGTTAATTACTCCATTGTTTATTTTCGTTACTTAATGAGTTTTAATTGTCACCCCCGGGGTTTCCTGACGAGGATCTGGGTTAGTAAATATTTATCCAAGTTGTCATAGTAATATTTTTCCTAATAAAAAAAATCTATTCAACGACACTTGATGATTGTTATTAGGGCGGGTACTAAATGCCCATCCTCCTTTCTTGTTTACGAGTAAGTATTAACATGCACCTATATATCTAATTAAATTGCGTTTTTCCTATAATATTATGCAATAATTGCTATGTAGGTATATCATAATCATTATGAAGAATGTGTCGCATCTGTGTGCATGCTACTTTTTCTTTGACAACTCACGCTCGCACTGGCCGCCATCTTTGCGATAGCTGCGACAATTTGTACCGTATATTTGTCGAATCTATATTTATATACATATCGATGACTATTGATTGTAATACAAGTACTTACAATGGCAAAGTTCAGATTGTGCTGTTTTTATTATATGTATTTTTTGTAGAGATAACATTTTTAAATATCTGGAAAGTCCGAAAAATAAGATAAGCATACCTACTTTTTTTTGTTACATAGGTACTACTACCACAGAATAGATAATAGTACTAGCGTTCAGAAGTTGCACTCCGCAAAATCGTTCAAATAAATTGCAACTCTTGCACCGACACAATAAAGTGTAATTCAGGTCGAACAGCGCTCTCTTCACTCCAAAACATTCACTTAGTAGTTGCCTCTCTTTCTATCGCGTAGAACTTATCTTTTCTGAAGAATGAAATTTGTCCTCTCAGAGGACGCCGAGCGCTTCGTGCTCGCGCACGGAGTGACAGAGCCCTGCTACTACTAACTATGGTCAGAAGGATTTGAAACTAATTTGTTTTTCCCTTTAATAGGTATGTAGTATTTCGTTTTTCTAGTTTTTTGTTGTCACCATTAGTTTTTTTAACCTAGGTATTTTATTGCTTAGAAATTGATTTCTCGGCGAAGGTAGACGCTATAATATATATTCTAAAATATTACGCACAATCACAAAACTAGAAAGATACGAAAGTACTAGATGAAATTAAAATACTGTAGCTGGGTGGCGGCCCTCTTATAATTATTTCAAGGACAGGGCCGAGTTACAATACTAATAGATATAATTATTATCGTGCTAAAATGGTACCTTAAACTAGTGGGAAACAAGTGTACAGCGTATGCTGTGAGTGGACCCACGCCGAGGGCCGTCAGCTGCAGGGCTGACATCGCCACGCCAGCCACCATTCTGTTATAAAATAAAACAAATTGCTTTTCAGTCAATAAATCCATTTCTAACATAAATTAATGGCTGCGGCTTCGTAAGGGTGCCCGCATAACATTACAGGTACTGGTCGGTACAGGTCCGTACCGATCGGTACAGTTAAAGTAGCCCCATACTTTTCTATGGGAGGCCGCATAAAGTAAACAGGTTGTTGGTACCGGTTTCAGCATACATCCGCGGCGCAAACCGGTACCGATATTTCAGGACCGGAAAACCTGTATCCTTTATGTTTGCACCCTATTACTATTATTATTTAGAAGGGGGGACACAAGCGAAGCCGGACGGGTGATCAGTCACCTTGGCCGGAACCATTTCACCCATTTCCCCAAAGGTATGCACCCTAAGAAGGCATCAATATAATGAAGCGTTAATTATGACCCTGTGCCGAAAGAAGCACGACTTTCTAAAATTAAATGTGTCAATGGGTTTCAAATGAAAGGCCTTGATGAGCACATTCCAAAAAAAATTGAAAAAAAAAGAAAAAAAAAACTTTTTCAATATGGGTATCAAATGAAAGGCCTTGATGTGTACATTCCAAAACAAAAAAAAAATAAAAAAAAAAGTTTTCCTTTCCTCTTTTTTCAATTACTTTAATTTGAAATAAAAATCAAAAGTTACGGCCCACATTTTCACGTTCGTCCTTCAATACTATATACTGAGCATCTTTTTGTACTTTTGTTAGCTACGTCGTCGTAGCAAAGGCATGAAAAATGCTACGGAATCAGCTACGTCGTAGTCGTAGTAATTATTTGGCTCTTTTTTGAACCAAAATCATTGGCTCTTTGTTAACGTCTGTAATTTTTTAGCGTAGAAGGATCAACAGACTTGTGATAGCGATGCCAGGCATTCATCTAACATGGCTTTTTGTCATAAAGCATCTTATTGTGAAAATAAAATTTTATACTTAGCATCTTTTTGTACTTTTGTTAGCTACTATACGTCATCGTAGCATACACATAAAAACGCTACGGAATTAGCTACGTCGTAGTCGTAGTAATTTTTGGCTCTTTGTATTTTCGAACTATATATATAATCATCTCTTTGTCTTCGTATGTAATTCTTTAGTGTAGAAGGATCAACACTGCACTTGTGTTAGCGATGCCAACCTATCAGTCATGCGCCTATGAGGCATTCGGATCACACGCCTTTTTGTCGTCATATGCTAAGTTCATATGAACGCGCGGTGCCTTAGGAGGAGGATAGGAGCATTCACATGATAGCGTATGCACGCGTGGCAATCTGCCATCAATATTGGACGTGGAGGAGGCAATTCATTGAGAAACCGCCCGGCTCAACTTAACGGGTAGATGCAGGTTTGTATATCTTGAACCGCGGTCCGCGTGGCACTGAGTAGTGCAAGATACGCGCATCACGATCCATTTTTAAATTTTCAATACAAATAATCAAAACAACTCTGCGCGAGCCGTAATGAGGATGAACTTTGAAAATTCCAATTAAATTATTAAATAGATATAAGTATTTACAATACATTAGACAAATACCTCATTATTCCTAAGAAAAATAAAGAATGACTTTAGAATCTGTAAATATCAGTAAAAAAACATGTCAAAGTGTACCGATTTTGAGCATTTTTTTATATTTTATTTCTCTATGATTAAAAACACTCCTTGAAAATACAAACAATAAGTGAAAAAATAAATATGAGTCGTATTATTTTTCGTTACAGCTGAAACCTTTTTGAAAAATACCTCTGACAAGCAAATTTGAAGTTCCACTTAAACAGATTGTCTTCGTTTTAATATACCTGATAATTTATTATGTGTTTCACTCTATACGGCACTAATTTAAAAATTATGCTTCCTAAAACTAAAGTTTACATCAATAGCAATGCTTTCATTAACGCTAATTTCTTTGAAATGCGGATATACAGCCTTAACAGCTCTCCGCGCTGTGCCACGCGGTGGCGTGCGGTAACGTAGAGGATAGATACAGTTGAGTGAGTTTAACTAATCTTGTACCGCGCGGCTAGACGCGGGAAAATGTTTGATGTTCTAGTGTAAGAGTCGCTTTAGTGGTTCCGCGACGTACCGCGCGTTCATATGAACTTAGCCTTATTACTGAAAGCACCTTCAAGTACTGCTGCGGGTGTATTTAATTTACCTGTCCTCGTGTAGCCCAGATGTGAGGCAGGCAGCCCCCACGGCGGTGAACATGCCTACAAGCAGCGTCTTCTTGTCCAGGGGACAGCGATAGAGCACCATGGCAAACCCGCTGTACGCGACCGTCGTCACCACCATGATGAGGAAAGTCGCGTCTGACATCGTGTCTGTGCAGGTCACTACAGTCTAAGAAGGTCAAATTGTAATTATTTTTGTTTACGTTATGTTATTTATTAGTAACATGTGAGGAGCTCAATGCGTGTCAAATGATAATTTTGAGAAGTTGACATGACACCACCATCTCCAATCGATGGACATACTTTTTAGCCGACTGCAAGAGGGTTATGTTTTTCGCGCGTATCTTGTATGTATGTTTGTATGTGTGTTTGTATATAATATTCTTTATTACCTCATATCTTTTAAAGGGCTGAACGGATTTCCATGATTAACATATCGTTAAATTTGTCTTGCCAGCCCAAGTGTTCTTAAGAAAGTAGCGTTGTAAAAAAACCAACATGGCGGCTGCAGGGTGCTATTATACATAGTGGAAAAAAATTTTTTTTAGAATACTGCAATATGGGTGTCAAATTAAAGGGCTCATTATAAGGATTTCAAAAAGGTATATCATGATTGTAATAAATAATAACTAAAAAGAAATAAATAAAAAAATAAATTCAACTTGTCTTTTTATGCAGACGGGTTTTTATTTTTTTATGAGCTGTAATAAACGCGATTCCTATATCAATATAACGGTGTAACAAATTCAGTTTGTCAAAAAAGTCAGGTTTGCCAACTAACTACGCGATACAACACTGACGTCCATTATACAAGTACGCGTACTTTGTAATCATAATGTAATTGATTGTAATGGACGTCAGTGCGATACAAGTATATTTAATCATTTCAGAGCAATAAAAAAACAAATATATTTTTGTTTATGTTTCTGAAAACCCGATAGGTTTTAAAAAAAGTTGTGTCTTGGAATTATTAATTAAAGAGTGCCAACTAAGTTTCATTATAAAAAAAGAAAATAACAAAAAATAGTAAATAAATACGTACTTGATTTACGGGGGGATCCGTCAGTACGCAGATAGTTCCTTCCTCCGGCGACGCACTGTTCATGACCTTGTTTATCGTGTCTGGGGCGAGAAGAAACAGCCCGTTTAATCTGTACATTATTGATTTTTTTTTACTTTTTTATTTTATTTATTTGGACAACCAACAAGTACATACACACTTACATGCTAAGAAGTACATTACATTACATATTAATGATTGTACATGTTGTTGACTTAATTATAGGCTGCCACGGAAAGCATTAACTGAATCAGTTCGGTTGGTTACTATTTCCAAAATTTTTACAAACAATCCAAATTAAATAATCCTTGCCTTTTTTTCGGCAAACTGATTTATGCGCACGCTTTACGCGGGAAAAAAATAAATTGCTTTTTTTGACTTTTCCATTTCTGAAAAAAAGTTTTTATTAATTTTTGCGAACGGCCACTGACGTCCATTATACATGTATGATGGACGTCAATTATACATGTACCTATAATGGACGTCAGTGCGTACGGCAGATACGGCGGTAGCTACGCCCCTGATTTTAGACAACTCTGATATAAAAAATCCGTCTACCATAAAGAAAGACCTTAGACTAGAAGTAGGTAATGTCACGCATGGGTGACGTAGCTACTTTAAATTAAACACAGATTTTGCGTGATCTTGTATTTTAATCACTCTTTTTACGATTACACCTTTCATCTAAACCAACATGTTTTTTCGGAACAAAAACAAAATGAGCTTTCAAAGATATTAAAGAAACAAATGTTCTCTATTTGATTTATTACTTGCGCAATGACTAAAAAAAGCTTGTAATAGATGCAATCGGGCATCACAGTTCCTATTAGCAAAGATTTACATCGTTCTATTGGCAAATAGTTTTTGTGTTAGATACGTCATTCATTTTCTGTTACAAGATCAAACTATTTTAGTTCTGCAAACGAGGCATCATTTATACACTTGGTTGGATAAATGTGTTCTGTGGCCCTACCATGAATTGTTGTAAACACTAAGAGCTGGCCCCGGAAATAGGTATGAAAATCACAGAGCGACGAAATAAGTGGTGGGAGTGTGATGGGATTGACCTGATTGGGCAACAAAGGGGCTGAACGTGTCACTACTTTTCCACCAACTAAAATGCCTGGCAATGTTATATTCACATTAGATACCTACTTGATTGGCTATAATATCACACCAATCCAGAGGTCTCTGTAAATTGTATTCCATCAATCAGGGTTTCAGCTAGGGTTTTCGGGTACCCGGGCTTTTTTCATACCCGGGTATCGGGTATTATTTATTTCAATACCCGGGAATACCCGGGTACCCGGGTATCTTCCAATACAAATAAAAATTCACATTTTTCATGTCTTTTGCTCATTTAAATATACACACTGTTAAATTTTAATCGTTTAAAACTTTAAATCCCCTTAAATAGTGTTCCACTAATGAAACTTATCATTTTTGTCAAAGCGATACCTATGGGTCGAAAAACGACAAAAATTGTCGTCTTCCCTAAGTAAAGTAACTAATGTAGGGCCAATTTTGATCACATGACACACTGACATCTGTTTAGTCTTTAGTGTATTTATTATTAGTGTATTTTGTGCAAACTAAATCGTAAATTTGCTTTTTTTGTGATTTTTAAAACAATATTAACTTATTATTAACTGAAAAAATTGCCTTTAATATAAAAAGTATTGTGTGCCCGCCGTTTTATAACCGCGGGCACACAATACTTTTTTTTATTAAAATACATAATTTTAAACCTTCTGGTTACGTTGTTAAATTTTGATGAACTATCAAATGTGATCTATAAAATTGGTCCTACTTAGGACAGCCTTAAACATTGTATTTAATCATTAAGATCAAGTGGTAGTATTTTTTGTCGTATTTCGACCCATGTATCTTTGGCAAAAATGTTTAGTTTTATTCGTAGAACACCCACTTTAAAGGATTTACTCGATTAGTTAGACAGTGTATTTATCGAGAAAAAAACAACTAGGTACTCCCAGCAAATATATGTGGAAAAAAACATAACATAAAAAGATCCATCTCTTGAAAGACGATGTTATTCTCGTATTTAGACTAGGTATTTTCGACTTGCATTTCTTAAACAATGTTGCTCAGATGGTTATTGAAATACTTTAGAAAAACCGGGTTCCGTAGTTATCTTATACCATACCATTTTGAATACCACTATAATTTTTTGTCTGCAAAAATAACTTTGTATTTCATAGTGTTTGTATGAATGACAAAGTTGTATTTGCGGTTTTGGAAAATGTGATATATCTCTAAAAATTTTCACTATTTCTCGTTCAAACCAATTTTGGTTGAAATAATTTATTAGGGTCTACAGCATATATATTTTTTTGATTTTTCACTTTCTTATTTTAAAAGTTAAAGGGGGGGGGGACACTCATTTTACCACTTTGACAGTGTATATCTTTCAAACGGTTCACTTTAAGAAAAAATTGCCTTAAGAATTTTAATGTCATTTTTAAAGACCTATCTATAAACACCCCGCACGTATAGGTTTGATGAAAAAAATTTTTTTCAGTTTCAGTTCCATGTATGGGGAGCCCCCCCTTAATCTTTAATTGTTTTAATTTTTATGTAAAAACCTTATAGCGGTTCACAGAATACATCTACCTACCAAGTTTCAACTGTGTAATCTTAATAGTTTCGGAATAAAGTGGCTGTGACATACGGACAGATAGACAGACAGACAGACAGACATGACGAAACTATAAGGGTTCCGTTTTTTGCCATTAGGCTACGGAACCCTAAAAATGGTGCAGACATCTTAAACAGTGATAAAAACTTTTTTTTAATACAAAGAACAATAAAAGTTATTAATTTATTATCATTCATGTTGTTCTGTTAATAAAATAAGCTTTTGAAAATACCAAGGAATTAAGACAATGATTGGACAGCCTATCTGTGAAAGTAGGCTTTACCGTTATAGGGCTTTGTACAACAGATTTAAATTATGAGTGCTGATATAGAAATTACCCGGGTACCCGGGTTTTTTTACCAATTACTACCCGGTTCCGAATTCTCTTGAATACCCGGGTATACCCGACCCGGCTACCCGGGTCCGAAAACCCTAGTTTTAGCCCCTTTGTTGCCATCACTTCCACCCCCACCACTGAAAAGCTGCTAGGTGCCCGGATCTATTAATAATGATAGTATGGCACTAACTATAAGGATTTCGTCGCTCTGTAAATTGCATAGGTACCTATTTCCGGGGCCAGCTCTTAGTCCATATTGGATAAACTGCGCTCATCTCTTATATAAAAGTGAAGGGGTGACTGACAGACTATTGCCCAGCTCAAACCACTAAACCTAGAGACTTGAAATTTTGTATATAGATACATTATACAGTGTAAACACCCACTAAAATTTCAAGTCTCTAGGTTTAGTGGTTTGGGCTGGGCAATAGTCTGTCAGTCACCCCTTCACTTTTATATAAGAGATTATACAGTGTAATCACCCACTAAGAAGGGATTTTTGGAAATTCCACCCCTAAAGGGTTGAAATGGGGGTATAAAGTTTGTATGGCAAAAAAATATTAAAAAGACATTTCGACTTAAAACTTCGTAGGAGTACTTCTAAAAACAAATAAGCAAACACGTGTTTCATAGTTTTTCGAAACTCAACCCTTAAGGGGGTAAATGGGATAAAAAAGAGCCCAACATCAATATGGGTGTCGTTATCGAGGTTTTATGGGATGTTGATTACGAAAATGGCATTTATTTTTAAGTCCAACTTAGTGGCTATGTTTCAACCCCTAAAGGGGTAAAATGGGGTTCATGTTTTGTATGAAAAAATAATATTAAATAGATATGTCGACGGGAAACTTCATACCTATGAGTTCTTCTTAAAATAAATAAGCAAACAAATCGATATGGATGTCGATATTGAGGTTTTATGGGATGTTTATTGCGAAAATGGCATTTATTTTAGGCTCCAAGACGACACGGTGGACATTATTTAACACCTAAAGGACTGGAAGGAAGTGGGTTCAAATTTTTAATGGATAAATAATACGGGAACGGGAACAGGAATGAGAACGAGAACGGGAACGGGAACTAATAATATTATAAATGTGAAAGTTTAATGTTTCGATGATTTTTATTCAATCACGTTAAACCGGCTGAATGGATTTGGAATAGCACACAGATTTTTATAGCCTGTGGTAAAACATGGATAGTTTTATCTCAGTCAAAGGTTCCATAGCGATTTTCCGAATGTCCACGCGGACGAAGTCGCGGACAAAAGCTAGTAGTCAATACGAGTGAAAGAGAGTAATCGATAATTTTCGAAAGCGAAAACAGTTCAATTCAAGCACTTCCCGTTGTGAATTTTGCCCACCATCACGTTACGCTATGGTTAGCGGAAACTAAAGCAAATAACATTTTCATTTTGCAAAAGACAATGACCAATTTGTATGGGCAAGTGGTGCATTCGTCTTTTTTTGCGGCAGTCGATAATATTTTGATATATAGTAGAAATCAATATAACAAGCAAAATATATTATGACACCAAATCTGTCACTTCAGTCCGAACAGAGTTATATCATTTCCAAGATACCAAAAAAAATTTTTTTGCAAATTCCGAAAATGATTTTTTTTTTATATTTTGACTGAATTATTAATGATAATAAAAAGAACGACTAGGTACTTGAGTGTTTCTTAGATACTTGCTCCTTAAGTTAACACAGGATTATAACATTTTTTGACAAATTATTACTGTTACAATAAGGTTTTGTCTTGTTCTGTCTGTTGAGTGATTCTGACAAATGTTACTGTTCCTTTGCGACGGTCTGGTTTAAAACAAGCATGCTAATTGTTGTGTTGTGCCAACTACCGCCAGTTGGAAAAACTGTTCGACGGTGGATGGAGACTCCACCGCAGACGAGGAGGCGTGACATCGCATCTACAGTCAACCCGTGACCACGGCCGATGCAATCATGCAACTCGGTTGAAATGTCGGGAAAAGATGTTTTAGTTTTAGGGTTAGACCACATTTGTCAGCACCACGGTATCGCCTTTTACCGTCGCCCTATCCTTTTCTGTCGCTCAGAACCGCCATTTGCTAGATCGAGAAAGATAGCGGGAATGCGACAGCACGCGGCGGAATCCTCGAGGCGATTACATTCCTGCTATCTTTCTCGCTCTAGCTAATGGCGGTTCTGAACGACAGAAAAGGATAGGGTGACGGAAAAAACTATTCGGTGCTGATAGATAAGCTCCAGCCCTTAAACGAGTTTAGAGAGAGAGAGAGAGAGAGAGAAGAGAGAGAGAATCTGTTTATTGACCTTAACAACAATACGCACTCGTATCGACGCCGTATTAATACTTGTTATATAATTAATCTAATAAGCATGCTAAAGGGTATGATTCCGATGTCGGCAGCACTGCTGCGCGACACTGCTGCGCAGACGCTTCTCCGCTCACTTCAAATTGAGCCCTTTCAAACGTAAAATTACGTTTCAATTTGGAGCACACAGCACTGCTGCGCAGCAGTGGTGCTGACATCGGAATCGTTCCTTAACGCTCACAGTGAGAATATGCCGAACATGAGGAAGCCGGTCAACGCGAGCCACTTGATATGCGGCGGGCGCAGAAGCGCTAGCCCCGAGCTCCGCCACTTGCCCACCACCACGGCCGCGGGCGACACCACCCGCTCACTCTCGTCCGATCGGATTGACGTTACCTGACGAATTTAACTAGAATTAGTTGTGATACGGGTCGGCTTGCTCAGTCTCCGCCGCCGGCGCCGCACCATCAAAAAACTACGAGGGTGGATTGATAAGTCCATGACTTCGTAATGAAGAAACATTTTTTTTTTCGGAATATTTTGTTTTATTTCTCTACATAATCTTATTGTAGCTCTGCGTATTCAGTCCAACGAAGTTCATACCTCTTTAATCCATTATTTTTTTCTTTCATCATCTGAAAACTGGTAACTGAAATGAGGGCCCATTTCAGACACCACTTTTGGCTTGATGAAAATCTTTGCGCGCCGAGACTTTTATCCATGTTTGGTAGGAGAAAAAAATAATCTCAGTGGGTTGAATCTAGAGAATAGGAAGGATTCGCATCAAGGAGCCTCCCCGAGTAGCGCATCATGATAAGTATGCGTCCGGCGCACCCTGGGCAATGGTTTGCGGACGGCAAGTCGGTAATGCAGACTAGCCGATCCTCCCACCACGACTCAATGGTAAAATTCAATGAGTTTTGATGTCATGAGTGCCGCCGAGAGGGTCGACAGGGTCATTAAGAAGAGTTAGAAATCACTTGAGATTTTTGTTTCCAAAAGTAATAATCTTTTGCCGAATTTGAAAAAAATGTAGTGTAAAGATTCCTTAAGGAGTTTCTTTTTAATATACAAAAACAAATTATGAAAAATGAGTATTTCTTCTTTTCAAAGTCATGGACTTATCAATCCACCCTCGTATATGATTATAAACGCTTTGACTGTACTGCCCCCCTACTCAAATGGCCAACTTTTTATTCGTTTGAACGCTACGCTTACTTTTAAAGCTTAAATATGAGCAAAAGATGAAAACACAATATCGCAAACTTATGTAAATCACAGACTTCAATGTATTGTATGGAATTGTCAAGCTTACGGCATAGTTTACTGCTTATCTTAAAGTTTTAATAGTAAGCGTAGCGTTCAAACGAATAGAATGTTGGCCATTTGAGTAGGGGACTGACTAAGTGTACAGTCAAAAGTCCAAATTTTAAGGATCTGGGGGCCTACTCAAGTGGCAAACGTTTCCAAGCGTTTTTCTTTCTACAACATTCAACGCTCTGGCGTTATCGATGAACGCTCCGCTCATTCTCTCGATTTCAAAGAGTAAAGTAATATAGGTTAATAAAAGAGGACATGACATATTGTTTTTGGTTTCTTAAGTATTACACTATATTTCTTTTTACTTTTTTGCAATATTCTTTATTTATAGCAAATAAATGAAAAAATAATAAAATAAAATAAAAATAAATATTATAAATAAAAGTTAATGTTTAAGATACAGAAATGACGCTACTTTTTTTCGATCGTTTGCGTTGTTCTGTGTGTACCTACTGTGTGATCTGTGGTTAACGATAACGTTGCGTAAACAAATGGTACCCAAGTGGCTGTTTTAGCGTCTGCGATTGTCGACTGAGCTATTCGATTCTTGTGTAGCGGAGCGAACGCCGATACCCTGTAGATACAGAATGTAGTCGTACGCTAGCGCACACACGCGCCTCATTTTCTAATTTTGAAAACTAATTATTAGGTATTATTCGTTGTTTTCATCACATTTTCACACCGTTAATAAAATGTGTTCATGGCTACCTACCATTTACCATTTTGATTTATTTATTACTAGCTTCCGCCCGCGACTTCGTCTGCGTGAAAAGTTTTTTTGCTATCCCTCGGGAATATAACTTTTTTTCGGGATGAAAGGTACCCTGTCTTTCTCTGTACCCCTGACAACGTGTATGCAAAATTTCATGATGATCGGTTCAGAAGTTAAGGCGCAAAGGCGTAACAAACAAACAAACAAACGGACTTTCGCATTTATAATATTAGTAAGGATTATTACCAATTTCAAAATTTTGAAAGTCCTGTCAAAAATCCGGACATTTCAATAAAAGTCCGGACATTTTTTTTTTCAAAAACAACTAACTGAAAATGATGTATTCCAGCGTAATGTAATTACCAATTTTTGTTGTGTGCTTACGTTTTAAAGCACAACATAAAATGTTCCTTCCAAAACACAAAGTTATTTTAGATAAATTGTATGATTAGAAACTGTTTATCGTGTCTTTACCTATTTTTTGGTATAGTATACCATAAAATAGGTAAGTAAATAGTGGGCCAGATTCCATACATTTTGGGACATTTCTTTCGAACACTACTGATATGTATGTTTTATAACAAGTATTACACCGCTCAATAGCCGGACAAATTACAAAGCCGAACATAGTCCGGACAAATTTCTAAGTGTTCTAAAAATGTTGAATCTACCTACTACATTCAAAATGAGTTTTCCTGGCCATGGGCCTAGATTTACTTAAGTTTTGTTCGGTAGATATGATAGTAGACAAAATGAAGAAAGGTTAGCATAATAATCAATATTTATTTTATAATTAGATCTAAACCAATACAATACATGATTTTTATAGTACGAAGTACACAACAGCCAGCAGTCATTTTTCCAGCATGCTCCTTTATATTATTATTACAGTACCTAAAGTTTCATAGTCTTGCTTGTCGCTTGGAGTAAAATATTCGTTACTATGGTTTTCTTCGGTACTAGCTACCCGGCATCTTTTCTTGCCAATATAAGAGGTACTAGTTTATTATATTCTGCGAAGTCATTAAACCTATATTGAATTGTATGTATCTGGAATAAATAATAGATAAATTATTAAAAAGTACAATTTGGCTTACAAGATTGGGTTAATAACAGTTTAGGTAAATAATAGACTATTGAAAACCATTGCGGTATTTTGATCTTATTATTATGTAATGTACTTAATAGGTACCACAATGTTTAAATAAAACCACTAAGTATTTAGTATTATTTACCTACATGATCACTTGTAAACCAATTGTAAACACCTCTAGTCTCTGCCTTTTGTTTGTTCAACATTTCTTGCCAATTATATTCCGCAATGCCATTACTTATTTATTTATAGGTTTTGTATATCTGAAATAAAATATAGGTAAGTAATTTATTGATAAGTTCTTATGATAAGTCTTGTTGAAAACCATTGCGGTGTTTTGATTTGATGTAATAAGTAGTTACTTACCCAGTAAGTATATAGGTACCTAAGTGCCTTTGTACGTATTACCTACGTATTAATATTATTTAAAAAGCACATGGGCACTGAGCAAGGATTTGTTTTATAGAAAATTGGTTATAATTATTAAGTCGCCGACGCTCAACGACACGACAGACAAAGACAAAACGTAGTGATTTTTTATTACATTGTGTGCATTCCAATAGACTAATCGCTGAGTCATCGATCACCGTAGAGTGGTCACCAAACTCTAACCATGGAAAGTGAGAGCTTTTAAAATGACAAAAAACTGTAAGTTCGGTGGATGGCGTTGATAAAAATGGGTGTGTCAATCTATTTTTAACCGTATTCAAAAAACCAAAAAATGATGTTCTTAATTTGACCTGTATGTATGTATGTTTGTATGTATGTATGTCTGTTTGTCCGCGATTATTTCGTGTTTGGCTGAACCGATTTTGATGCGGTTTTCAGAAAAGTATTTGTTACACTTAGAAGGTTTTAGTATTTTAACCAACTTCAAAAAAAGAAGGTTCTTAGTTTGACTCGTAATATGTAGGTATGTGTATCCGCGATTATCTCGCTTTTTGCTGAACCGATTTTGATACGGTTTTCAGAAAAGTATTTGTTACACTTAGGACAATATTTTGGTATTTCAACCGACTTCAAAAAAGGAGGTTCTCTTCTCAGATTGACCCGTATGCATGGTTGTCCGCGATTTTCTCACGTTTGGCTAAACCGATTTTTCTATCTACCAAGATAATATTTATATCTAACTAGCGGCCGCCCGCGACTTCGTCTGCGTGGAAAGTTTTTTTGCTATTCCTCGGGAACAATCCTTTTTTTCGGGATGAAAGGTACCCTATATCTTTTTCTGTACCCCTGACAACGTGTCTGCAAAATTTCATGATGATCGGTTCATTAGTTAGGACGTGAAGGCGTAACAAACAAACAAACAAATAAACAAACAAACAAACGGACTTTCGCATTTATAATATTAGTAAGGATGCAGAAGGTAATTACACTAAATATAAAAAAATAAAAAATTGTCTTGAAAAACAAAAAAACGGACTTCAAAACCCCATTCTACCTCTAAAAAGCAATAAATAATACTGAAATCACTATACTCCGACCCCTAATTCGGTGCAATGATTTAACAGCTCAAACTGTCAGTAAAATTATGTTGCCACCTCATGTCTACTAGTGACTTGAACAAAACCGGCCAAGTGCGAGTCGGACTCACGCACGAAGGGTTCCGTACCAAAAAATGGCAAAAAATTACGTTTGTTGTATGGGAGCCCCCCTTAAATATTAATTAAATTCCGTTTTTAGTATTTGTTGTTACAGCGGCAACAGAAATACATCATCTGTGAAAATTTCAACTTTCTAGCTATCACGGTTCATGAGATACAGCCTGGTAACACACAGACAGACAGACAGACAGACAGACGGATAGCGTAGTCTTAGTAATAGGTCCTGCTTTTACCCTTTGGGTACGGAACCCTAAAAACCAATTAAATCGTGTTCAATTGGATTGTTGTGGTAATTTTTTTTGGCCGTTAGTTTAAATTAATTATTACTAGTAGTTTAGTTAGTTAGTTAAACAAAATGCAACATTTATTAGCTTTATTTAAATAATTGCCAAATATTATGAATATAATGATACACACGTTGTTTTATGTTAATGCCTAATTAATAATAATATTGAAAATATACTATTCCGTAATAAGTATTGGAGATGCTTGGAAATAATGAAATACAAAGTCACGGGCGGCCGCTAGTAAAAAATAAAATAATAAATCAATATTTTTTTCGGAATTATGAAAAATGATTTGACATACCGGTAAATTGGGTGACTAGCAACAAGCGTGGTGTGGTGACTAACATCGTTGACATTTTTGATAGAAAAAAAAATAGGTAAATAAGATCAAAATGACATTAATTTTATAGAAAAGTGTTTTAAGAACAGGCCCAATAAGCTCATTTTCAATTTTTCATATTGAAAATGTACCTAGCTGTATATTATTCACCACCCAAGTTGCTAATCACCCCAGTTTACGGTACCAACTTAAGTGTATGATTGTTTGATAATTTTGAGTATGAATTACAGATAGCAATTTAAAATACAAACGATATGTTTGACGCACTATTTCTCTTTATACTAAAATAGCTCACTTAAAAAAACATTATTGAAATTTAAATTCAGTTAAGTTAACTTAAAATAAAACATATACACGTAGCATCATCAGTAAAGGCCGGATTTAAGGTGGCAGGAATACAAACTTGCTAGTGATTACCAAATTATCGTAAATGTTTTTATATATCGATGTTTTGAAAATATTTTTGAAGTGGAACTTCTTTGATCGCGTCTGTATTTATTTTTTGTATTTTACCAAGGAGGATGTATTTCTTAAAAATTTGACATTCTACTTCTTTGACTTTGCTATCTTTGCATCAAGAAAAACTGCAGTGAATTTTATTATTTATACATTTCACGATTTTCACTTTTCTTAATGTAGGTAGGTAATTTCTACTATTTCCGACAGTAAGTCTACATCACGTTATATAATTATAATTTTTTTATCGATAAATTACACAAATAGATTATCAAGTTGTCCACGCACTATTTAACGTCATTTTATTCGTGCTACCGCAAATCCGGGGTCTGATCATCAGTCATCACAGTATTCATAATATTTGGCTGTTTTAAAAACCTAGTTTAAGCATAAAACCTATAACAGAACACTTTTAATTTTCGATTTAATTTTAATACAATATTTATATTTAATATTTATATATTTTGGGCTACTTCAATCAGAAATGGATTCGCGGGCTGATTTTCTGCGATTTACTGATTAAGACATCTGGCAACCCTGCCACAGACTACGACAATACCCTGCCCCTCGACCCGCGCAAAATGTTTTGTTTGTGTACGTGTTTTCCAAAACAAAAACATTGTTTCTCTACACAAAAATGTTTCGCGAAACAATGTTTTGTGTAGATGTTTTTGTTGATTGTGTAGAGCAAAATATGTGCTATGGAACCGGCCTTACATGGCCGCATGAACCAATTTAAAAAAATCTCATTTTTACTCAGAAAATTGTATGTTCTCGCATTTTAGCAGAAAAGTATTATACAAGCCTTGTACTGGAATTATTGGCGGATCCAGGGGGGGTGTACCTTTGCAATTTTGTCATTGAAAATGACAGTAAAAAAATATATTTATTCTTATTGTTTTATTTTTTTATGTAGGTGGCAAGGAGGTTTATATAGGGAGTGAGTACTATACAAAAATTCTCACTATTCGTTTAAAAGAAATTCAACTTTATTGCCTTTGTCATAGAGTTGAAATTCTATCGATGACATTGACTGAAGACTCTACTGTGTGAATGAAACAACACTATGTGGAGGTCGGTGTCTCTTTCGCACAATTGCCATTACTAAACAATAATACCACGATAGTAGGAAAAAAAATGTACGTTACCAATCACGTAGTGTATCAAAGTTAAGGATTCGGAGTGGAATATTGAAAATATATTACTTAAATATTAATTTAGAAAAATATTAATTTAGAATAACACATAGTAATTATAAAATAAAACTGAACTTACTCTTTTGATTTAATTAGATTTCTACAATAATGCTAATCAGCATTATTATAGTTGTATAAATTCAATTGTCAATCCTGGCAACTCCGATCCGATTTTGACTTTGGCGCCGAATTTCAATTTTAGAATTTCAATATTCAGGAAATATTCTTTTACAAAACTAGGGTGACCATAAATACTACACCATTTCAGATTTCATAAAAACGAAATTGTTCTATCAATTGAAATAACTGGAAGTCACAGGCGAGGAGTAAAGTTAATATTAATAATCAAATTCATGTTTATGCGCCGATTTCGATGAAACTCGGTTTATGGTACTATTTCGACAAGAAAATAATAACGCAGTGTTGAAAATATTAAAAAATCCAAGATGGCGGCCAACTTTTACGTATGTAGGCCGATTTTGATGAAATTCGGTTTTTGGTACTATTTAGACAAGAACATTACAAAATATATTTTTAAGTAACAAAATTCAAAATGGCGGCCAACTCTTTTGTTTGTGGGCCGATTTCGATGAAACTCGGTTTTTGGCACTATTTTGATAAGAAAATAACAACGCATTTTTAAAATATTTAAAAATCCAAGATGGCGGCCAACTTTTAAGTTTGTAGGCCGATTTTGATGAAATTCGGTTTTTGGTACTATTTAGACAAGAAAATTACAAAGTAAGTTTTTAAGTATATAAAATTCAAAATGGCGGCCAACTTTTTTGTTTGTGGGCCGATTTCGATGAAACTCTGTTTTGGCACTATTTTGATAAGAAAATAACAACGCATTTTTAAAATATTAAAAAATTCAAGATGGCGGCCAACTTTTTTGTTTATGGACCGATTTCGATGAAACTCGGTTTTTGGCACTATTTCCACATGAAAACAACAACGCAATGTTGAAAATATTAAAAAGTCTAAGATGGTTGGCAACTTTTTTGTTTGTGGGCGCCGATTTCGATGAAACTCGGGTTTTGGTACTATTTTGACAAGAAAACAGCAACACAATGTTAAAAATATTAAAAATTCAAGGTGGCGGCCAAATGTTTTTCTTGTTCTTCTTTTTTTTCAACCCAGTAATATCAAAATCAACCCGAAAACAAAATTAGTAGCTATTTTGACCTTTTGACATTGTTTACGTTGCATATTACCATATTTACTATATTTATAAATCAAAACAAAAAAAAATAATAAAAACGCGATAAATAACTTGTTTATAAAAAAAAATAGTTTCTGCTTTTTAGTTAACGAGCTAAATTGAAAATATACCACCTCCTATCAGAGCTCTCGTCAAGAGGAATCAAACGAGCTCAAACTCAATGGGGTTGCATGGTTTTATTACAGAATTCCAGTGGCCTTCTTTCGGCTTCATCATTAGACCCTGGAAACTATTTCCTATCAGAGTACTCGTCAATACGATTCAAACAAACCCAAACTCGATGGGGTTGCATGATTTTATTACAAAGTTCCAATGGCCTTCTTCCGGCTCCTTCATCAGCCCCTTGGATATTATTCCCCAACAGAGTACTTGCCGAGACGATTCTAACGAACCCAAACACGATGGGGTTGTATGGTTTCATCAAAGTGTTCCTGTGGCGTTCTTCCGGCTCCATCGTCAGATCAGCTCAATGATACTATAATATTACATTACCTTCTAGTTCTGTGTTCAAAGTTTCAAGTCTCTAGTTCATCGGGAAGTTAGTATAAAATCGTTTGCAAAATTTGTGCTCAAACAAACAAACGAAAACACAAACAAACGAGCAAGCAACCTTTTAAAAACTTGGCAAAAGTATTAATTGTAAATATAGAACTACCTAAGTACCTAAGTTTATATTAAACAGTTTAAAGTAATAAGTATGTCTTCGACCAACCATACAGATTGGTCACCCTAATGAAGAAAAGGACACACACATCTACTTGACCTCTCTGTCGGCTCGTTTTGGGGCGAAGAGCTCATCTGGTTTATACCGAAGGGATGTGCTACGTCTATGGTAGGTGGTGTCAGTGTCTCTAATTTTTTTTTAATAATAAAACGTGGCCCGAGTTGGGTTTCTATCTGACAGACATTTGACGCATTTGACAAGCAAGGTTTCTAGGCGTGCGGCTGGCGCTAAGCTGTGACAGGCATTTTTTAATTTAGCGGGTCTCGCTGTGAAATCTCGCATACATGCTCCAATCACGCAAGCCTTGCTGCGCAAGCTACCCGTCCGCCCGGATGAAACCGCGTATTATAAGATAAGTGAATAAATAAAAACGGCGCAGCGCGAGTAGCGCGACCCCCTTTTTTACTGTAAACAGACAAGATTAGTGGATGAAACTGACAATAAATCGCGCTGCGCGGCCCTTTTTTAGGGTTCCGTACCCAAAGGGTAAAAACGGGACACTATTACTAAGACTCCGCTGTCTGTCTGTCTGTCTATCTGTCACAACACAAGGCTGCATCTAATGAACCGTGACAGCTAGACAGTTGAAATTTTCACAGATGATGTATTTCTGTTGCCGCTATAACAATAAATATTAAAAACACAATAAAATAAATATTTAAGGGGGGCTCCCATACAACAAATGTGATTTTTTTGCCGTTTTTGCTCGATATAAATAACGACAACAAGTAGACAGTTGAATTTTTCACAGATGATGTATTTCTGTTGCCGCTATAACCAAAAATATTAAAAACATAATAAAATAAACATTTAAGGGGGGCTCCCATACAACGAATGTGATTTTTTGCCGTTTTTTGCTCGATATAAATAAAGACAACAGGTAGACAGTTGAAATTTTCACAGATGATGTATTTCTGTTGCCGCTATAACAACAAATAGTAAAAACAAAATAAAATAAATATTTAAAGGGGCTCCTATACAACAAACGTGATTTTTTTGCTGTTTTTGCTCGATATTAATAACGACAACAGCTAGCTAGACAGTTGAAATTTTCAGAGATGATGTATTTCTATTGCCACTATAACAACAAATATTAAAAACACAGTAAAATAAATATTTAAGGGGCCTCCCATACCACAAACGTAATTTTTTTGACGTTTTTTGTTACGGAACCCTTCGTGCGCGAGTCCGACTCGCACTTGGCCGGTTTTTACTATAGACAAGCAAGAGTACGTAGATGCAACTGACTAAAAATGCCATTGCGCGGTCGTATTTTTTATTGTAGACAAGACAAGATTGGTGGATGATAGTGACTAAAAGTGGCGCTGCGCGGCCATATTTTTTACTATAGACAGACAAGATTAGTGGATGAAACTGACTAAAAATCGCGCTGCATGGCCGTTTTTTTACTATAGAATTTTTTTTAATCTGTTGTTTTGTGCATCCTAGACAGGCATCCTCCCTTATATAGATGATAACCCTAGGCCCGAGACTTCGAGCCCCCTCCCCCCCGCCCCATTTTGAATCCTGCATCCGCCCCTGAATGATAGCTTCCGGTTCTCGGCTGTAATGTGCTATTACTCGAACCACATTAGTGCGTGCTGAAAAAATCAGGGGCTAAAAATAACTAGCACAGAGGAAATAATCACTACGATAACTAGGACGAATTTAAATGACCGATGACTCAGCGACTAGTCTGTCAGAATGCACCCGAAGTTACGAGACGAGGTTTTAGTTTTATGTATTCTGTGGTTGTAGAATAGAACAAGCGTTTGCTATGCTAATGTACACTTGGGTACGAAATAGACATGGGTTGTAACAGGGTAAATTGCCTACCTGTTACAACTGTTCCTGTTACACTAAAATAACAGTTCCAACACCCTGTTACAAAAATAACAGTCGTAACAATAAGCTTCCATTGTTCCTCCTGTTCCGTCCGTGGAACAAGTGCTTCTTTACTCTAACCTTAGGACTACTTACATAAAGAAAAGAGACGAAGCTTGTTGTTTTTATCTATAATGATCATAAACTGTTATTTTTTTCTGTTAAGCAAGACTAAACTTTATTACAATTATGTAAAATCTAATCTTATAAAATATGTTTTCCATTACGGCAGTTACGGCACACATGCGACATCTTGTTTGTAATTGAGTGAACCATCATGTCACCTAATGAAGTTGCTTTCAGTATTACTTTCACTAAGCATTTTACTTAAATTGCGATAGATGGCAGTAATTATCATAAATTTACTAAATAAGTTCAAATAATAAAAAGAAAAATAGATTGTTGTTAAAAACTAGTGCATGCGATTTTCGACCATATTGACGTTAGAAAGTCAGTAAGGTTGAAAATCGCTTGCACCCGTGTTTTTTTAACTAATGATCACTAGTCAAATGTTTTCCTACCTTCTCTACATCATTTTGTTCTTCCGGTCATTGCCTGTGCCCCAGCAGTGGAGACATAATTAATGGTGATGATGAAATACCAGGTGAATTAAGTCTACTGCAGGAAAATTTTCAAGGAAATTTTTACTACAAAAAACCCCCAATCTGGGAACCCTGATCTTTTCCTTAACTCCCTGGCAGCACTAGATGTCCCATTTCCTATCCGCATATCCTAATTTGCTTTAAGAATGCATCCATTCCACGTAAATAATAAAGTGCTTAAACATCCTTTAGAATCTCAATAAAATTAAAATAGTTTTATTTAATTCAGCCTGTTTACCTACCTTTTAACATAACATTGGCAAAACAGCCAAACTCTATTGCCACAAAAAACAAAAAATGCCATAAGCAAACACAGGAACAGATGACACGACTAATTTACAAAGTCGAATGTATTTTTGATATGGTCGGTTTATATAACAGATAAAAATAACAAGCTTTGTCTCTTTTCTTTCCATATATGTTAGAGTAAGAAAGCGCTTGTTCCACGTAACAGGCGAAACAGTGGCAACAGGTTGTTTTGTTACTCTGATAACAGCTCGGTACAGGGAACAGTAAAGACGGCGGAGAACAGTCTGTCTGTTTCGCCTGTTCCTTTGAACAACAGTTATTTCATAGCGCTCGTAACAGGGCGAAACAGTTACATTTAATTATCTGTTATTTTTAACTGTTACAATAAATACGCCTCACGTCTAGTACGAAATTCGTGTCGAAAACGTTGAAGCGTCGAGTTTTGTATAGAGAAACGCTTAGAAACGTTTTTGTGCAATTTGATTTGACTTGATTTTGGATTAGTTAGGGTTTTAAATTAACAATAATGCAATGTTATGTTTGTTAAACAGTCACAGGCATCCGATGGACGACTATTTGTTTCATATAAGGTAAGATCACAGTTTTATTTCATCAAATAGAAACATTGTACACTTGGGTACGAATTAACAAATTCGTTACGCTTGATCACGTGACATATGTCAATCCCATACATTGTCATTCTATTCTACTAGCGTTATTGTTAGTAGAATGGCCACTTGAGTAGGCCCCCTGTTCAGTTTCATGGACAACGCATCCTTAAAATTTGGAGAGTGAATAAAAAGACATCATGTATAAAGCTCACATGAAACTGTTCTGGAGGTAAACCACTGTTGACGGAGTAGATGCGCCTCACCACCTCCAAAGCCCTGCGATTCTTGCCCTTAGCCATCAAGAACTTAGGGCTCTCCGAGGCGTTGGTCATGACCAGCGCGGTGACGAGCAACGGCAACGCGTAGGAGGCCGCAAGGAAGCGCCAGGGCTTGATCGGCTCCGTGCTCTCGGAGCTCCAGTCGTGGGAAAGTATGCCCCAAGCTATAACTGGAATGATGGGTCACAGACTTTATATAAAGGAAAAACTCAGTGATAAAGATATGAAATAGTTATTTGTTATACAAGCGACCAAAGTCAATTTGTGCTGCGAGTGCGGACTTTAAATTACGAACTAAAAAAATTTTGTTCATAAACTAAGATTCCCGTCGAGTTGTTTTACATCACGTCGTGTTTTTCTCTTATTTATGACCAGTCCCATCTTATTTATTTATTTATAAATAGAACACTAATTTGTTAATAAAAATTAAGTTTTCATAATTTATGTTTATTTCCTACATGCGACCTCATTTCCTCCATACTCTTTATCATAGAAAAAAATTATAGAAAAAAATTACTCTTCTTTATTTCGAACCATCAACCTTCTTTTTCAACAATATTTGAATCCTTGTTTAAAACTCTTTGGTATATCCGTGTATTTTTTATACTTTTTAATCCGTGTATGGCATCATAAAGCTATCTATCTATCTATCTTTTTCTCACATATTAATTTTAAGTATCATCCTTGAAACTTTATTTATTTTTTTAATGTGGTGTTAGAAATTAAATAAAGTAGCTGTGACATACAGGCGGATAGACAGACAGATATGACGAATCTATAAGGGTTCCGTTTTTTGCCATTAGGCTACGTAACCCTAAAAAGCACTTTGCCTCACGCTCGCAGCAAAAGTCCATTACGCTGCGAGTTTTTACGCGCCAAAAGCGCCCTTTTTGTGCTGGAGTGGAGAGGTGAAAAGATTATTTCAACATCAAATTCGGGGGCGGAAATAGCTCTACTCAACTAGGTTTAATTTCGTTTCTTCTAGGTACACAAGGTTTCCCGATGAAGTAAGTATCAGTAAGTAATTTTTATTTTCCCTGCGACTGCGCCTGCCGAGATCAAACTATGGAAAAGGTACGTTGATGATGTTCTTTGCATAATGAAGGAAAACAAACAGGATGTTGAAGGTTATCTGGCATATTTGAACAACATTCATCCAAAAATTAAACTAACCTGTGAGATAGAGGCAGAGAGAAGCTTAGCATTCCTAAATGTCAAGATTAAGGTGCGCGCTGACGGTACACTCAGCCACTCTGTATACAGAAAACCCACACACACAGATCGTTACCTCAAAGCTACTTCGCATCATCATCCTAGGCATCTAAACTCTGTAGTGGCATCACTAACAAACCGTGCATATAATCTTTGTGATGATGAACACCTAGACAAAGAGTTACAACACGTGCGGCATGTCCTGCAGAGCAATGGATATTCAGGAAAGCTTCCACCCAGACACACGAAAAAGCGCCAGTTACAGAGGCAGGAAGTAGATAGACAGCCAGTATTTTTGCCATATGTAAAGGGAGTGACGGATAAGGTCTCAAATATATTACAAAAGTACGCCATAAAAACTATCTTCACTCCCTTAAAAAAGGTTTCGCAATGTCTACGGTCCCCGAAAGACAGTTTTCCTTTGGAGAAACCTGGTGTTTATAAGATCGCCTGCAGTTGTGGTAGTTCATATATCGGCCAAACTAAACGCACAATAGCATGCCGTATAAAGGAACACATAAAAGCGGTCAAAAACAACGATACGCAAAAATCGGCCATCGCTGAACATTTAATTCATTCGGACACAAATCACTGGATCGAGTTACATAACCCTCAGATCATCTCCACAGAACGCCACTACATACCAAGAATGGTCAGGGAAGCGATTGAAATTACCAAATACAAAAATTTCAATCGTGATGATGGGTTTAAATTGTCGAGTGTTTGGAATCCAGTAGTCCGGCTGTGTCAAAACAACAAAAATAAAAAAAGTGCCGTTCCGCGTACAGATACAGTGAGTGTCGTGTGTCGAGAACAGATTCGAGTGAATAGTGAGTTTGCAGACAGTGGTACCGGTACCGACCGTAATAAAAGAACTAGACGGAGGGTAGACCGATTCGTCTGCCAATAACATCTACCCGCACGTGACAACCGACAGTTCTTCCGTGATCATGGCGCATGCAACTGCGCCGAAATATCGGAGTCTCAAAAATAAAAAGGTACATGGTGAAAACCCCTATATAGTATATTTTAATAACGTTAATAACCATGGAAATTTAAAACAATATATTTATTTTCCCTCTCTATCAGAATGACCTACCTTCATTTAATAGGGTATTTGACAACATTGAAAATATACTTTTTTTTTTATTTGGCTTACTAAACTGAGTATAATCCATTTAGTCTATGTTAACAATAACTTATTAAAAACTAATTTACTAGGATTTACCCTACTCGAAGTAAGCACAGCATGCATTTGCTAACAATTCAAAAATGTAGACTACCTAAATTATATTAATAAATACTATATTTTAAACTTTGATACTTAACACAAAAAATTTCAGATCAAAAGTTAACTAATTATCTACAGAAAACAGCTAAAGAGCCATGCTAATACAACGCTTGGCTGAGGCAAGGGAACCATTAAAAACATCAAATTTAATAAAACGTATAGAATTATAAGCCGCATACATAACATACGATACAACGGAGAGTGATGACCGAGACGAGTCTTACACACCGGAAGTGAGAAAGTCTTTCGATTTTGGAGACGACTAGCACTACGTGGGACTAAAAATTGCAGGCGCTCTAAGATGTCGGGAGAATCCACGAGACCGTTTACCAACTTAAATACAAAAAGTATATCTGAAGCTTTCCTGCGGCTGTACAAAGGTGTTAAGCAATAATTGGAAAGACGGGCTTCATACGACTGTAGGAGATGACACTTATTTTCAGTTAGCTAAGATGGTACAGAAAGCGTTTCTGTACACGCTCCAATCTATCAGCTCCATATACAGTGCTACAGTATTCCAAGATACTGCGCACAATGCTATTGAAAACAAGAATCGTGATCTGAGAATCCTTTGATATTTTCATTTGACGTGTGATGAAACCACTTAGCTTGGATGTCTTTTTTAGGGTTCCGTAGCCTAAATGGCAAAAAACGGAACCCTTATAGATTCGTCATGTCTGTCTGTCTGTCTGTCTGTCTGTCCGTATGTCACAGCCACTTTATTCCGAAAGTATTAAGACTACACAGTTGAAACTTGGTAGGTAGATGAATTCTGTTAACCGCTTAACGAATTTAATACAAAAATAAGAAAAATAAAAGATTAAGGGGGGGCTCCCCACACATGGAACTGAAACTGAAAAAAAATTTTTTCTTCAAACCAACACGTGTTGGGTGTCTATAGATAGGTCTTTAAAAATGACATTAAGGTTTCTAAGACAACTTTTTCTCAAAGTCAACCGTTTGAAAGATATTTACCGCCAAAATGGTAAAATGTGTGTACCCTTTAACTTTTGAAATAAGAGAGTGAAAAATCTAAAAAAAATATAGATCTTAATAAACACTTTCAACCAAAATTGGTTTGAACGAGATATAGTAATTAGTTTTTGAGATATAGCACATTTTCCAAAACCGCAAATATAACTTTGTCATTCATACCAACACTGTGAAAAACAAAGTTATTTTTACAGACGAAAAATTATAGGTGGTATTAAATATGGTATGGGTATAAGGTAACTACGGAACCCTATGGCGCGTGGCCCGACACGCACTTGGCCGGTTTTTTTATGATGCCATCGATATGCTGAGTAAAGCTTAGTTTGCTATCAATAATGACACCTAAGTCTCGTATACTCGAAACCTCTTTTAAAGGAACATTGTTAATAAGATAGGTAGCATTAATTGACTGTACCTTTCTCGTAAACCGAATAAAAAAACATTTATTTGAATTTAAGACCATGCCGTTACCATCACACCAATTTTGAACTTTACAAATATCAAGCTGAAGTGCAGAAACATCTTCAGCGCCATCTATTCTACGATAAATTTTTAAGTCATCAGCGTACATTTTAAATTGAGAATTAATGCAATTAGACAAATCGTTAACAAAAATTAGAATAAACAGTGGACCCAAATGGGATCCCTGTGGTACTCCCGATGGCACCAGTCGTGCAATAGATTTGTACCCGTATAAGGAAACAAGTTGTGACCGATTCTGCAAATACGATTCACACCATCGTAGCAATGATCCATGAATACCAACACCCAACTTCAACTTAATAAGTAACAAGTCATGGTTTACTAGGTCAAAGGCCTTCCTAAAATCCGTATATATAGCATGAACTTCACCTTGTTGGTCCAACACTTCATTTATGTCACTAACATAACTAACTAGATTAGAGGTTGTTGACTTTTTAGGCAAAAATCCATGCTGATTAACGTGTATTAACCCCCTTACATGGCTATATATCTTCCTCTGGACATATTGACTCAAAAATTTTACCTGCTAAAGAAAGAATCGAGATAGGTCTGTAGTTACTAATATCGTTTATGTCTCCAGATTTGTAAACTGGTGTTAGATGAGCAACTTTCCACAACTCTGGAAACACTCCAGTTTCTAAAGAGGCATTGTATATTTGACATAAGGGTTTGTATAAGTAGTTTGCACAATTTCGAAAGAATAGCGGTGGTAATAAGTCAGGCCCAGCTCCCTTATTACAATCTAATGTGGAGAGATATTCAAGAACTTCATCCTTCGAAATTGAAAAACCACTCAGTGAAATGGCACTATCATCGGCCGAAAATGAATTATCGAAGCAGGACGAATCTGGATGTCTGCGTGTATCATAAACTGTTTGAAAATATAATATACTGCAAATTGTGGTCATCCTAACAGATAATGGCGTAAAAAACATATTCAACTATTATATAGACTAAATTAAGTCTATTGATTGATTAATTTCACCTAGAAAAATGCAATTATTTTTGATTTTTTTTCTGTGGCAAAAACGCTCTAAGATTACTGATGACGTCACTTGCCTGTAAATAAATATGGCTTCAGGCGTTTGACACGACCATAGACTAAGGATCCGCGATTGACGGCTGTCAAATGGCTAAGGATATTACAATGTTTACAGGCTTGTGAAGTCAACAAGTGACGTTTCCAGCGCCATAGCGTTTTTGGCGCGGTTTTAAAATTTTAAACTTTAACATTGATTTTATAATAAAATACATTGATTTTTCCTGAAATATCAATGCCGTGCGCTTATTACGTAATAAGGAATAATTTAAAATGGTTTTCCAAAATTAGTCAAATAGCCTATTGTATTTTTCGTCAGCAGTTTTTAAGCGTGATACAAGGGGCGAGACAACGTCACCGAATAAATAATTGGATAAATAGAGGCGTGAAACTAGCATCAGCCTCTTGTCTCCTTGTTGACCAGCCTCTACTCAAATGGCCAACTTTCTATTCGTTTGAACTTTTGAACGCTAAGTATAGATGATTAAATTACAAGTCGCAAACTTATGTTAATCACAAACTTCGATGTATTGTATGGAATTGTCAAGCTTACAGTACGTAATTTTATAGTTTAGTGCTTATTTTAAAGTTTTAATTGTAAGCGTAGCGTTCAAACGAATAGAATTTTTGCCATTCATTTGAGTACGGGGGCAGATCAGTCATTAATACTTTGCATTATTTCACAGCTTAACAGTATTTCATAATAAACTAAACGGATTGCGTACTAGGACTCAGAACTGATGACATCATGAGGAACCCGTTGCAGGTGAGCACGATGGAGTCGCGTCGCTTCTTGGGCAGCATCTCGCTGATGTACGCCCACCCTAGTGATGAAGGGCTGGACAAACTGAAACAAAGCTCCACACGTGTTTATACTAATTTATATATAGCAAAACTTGGCTATTCGGTGATTGTTCAATAAATTTTGTCTAAATTTTGTCTAAATTTTTATGTGACATAAAATAATATGTTTAAATACAAGGACATGATAATGGAGTATATATTACGTATGTTAGAGTATGTAAGCATAAGAAGCATTGCCTGTAAATTGTGTATACAAACAATTATAATGAATAACTAAAAAATCGGGCAATTCCGTGATACTAGGCTAATTATGTGATATCATTCTGATTAAGCCGTGATATTGAATATTGAAATGTAAACTGCAATAAAACTAATTCAAATATCTTTATGAAAAAATGACATTTAATTAGAACCATCTTCTTTATTAGAGTCTCAATAAATATATTAATCCACTTAAAATTTCAATTACAATTTTAATCCAATATCTTTCTTTTATATTATTGATAAATATACTGTTATAAATATAATTAAGTTTATTATTAATATTTTTATATTACTGTATTAACAGTGTTCTATATTTTACTTTAGCTCACCGTTTACGAATAATTAGCGATTTATAACATAAAATTATGACAAAAAAACCCGGCCAAGTGCGTGTCGGGCCACGCGCCATAGGGTTCCGTAGTTACCTTATACCATACAATATTTAATACCACCTATAATTTTTCGTCTGTAAAAATAACATTGTTTTTCACAGTGTTGGTATGAATGACAAAGTTATATTTGCGGTTTTGGAAAATGTGCTATATCTCAAAAACTAATTACTATATCTCATTCAAACCAATTTTGGTTGAAAGTGTTTATTAAGATCTACAGCATATATTTTTTTTAGATTTTTTACTTTCTTATTTCAAAAGTTAAAGGGGGGGGGGGACACACATTTTACCACTTTGGCGGTGAATATCTTTCAAACGGTTGATTTTGAGAAAAGTTGTCTAAGAAACCTTAATGTCATTTTTAAAGACCTATCTATAGACACCCAACACGTGTTGGTTTGAAGAAAAAAAATTTTCCGTTTCAGTTCCTTGTATGGAGAGCCCCCCCTTAATCTTTTATTTTTCTTATTTTTGTATTAAATTCGTTAAGCGGTTAACAGAATACATCTACCTACCAAGTTTCAACTGTGTAGTCTTAATACTTTTGGAATAAAGTGGCTGTGACATACGGACAGACAGACAGACAGATAGACAGACATGACGAATCTATAAGGGTTCCGTTTTTTGCCATTTAGGCTACGGAACCCTAAAAAACACTTGCACTTGGTTTTGTTCTGATACTAATTTGAAATAATTTCATCGAAACATAAAAAACAAAATAACAACTTTTGCAATAAACATTTTATAAAATGACAAAATAAATCTTTACCCTTTTATAGTATGATCAGGTTTTTAAAAAAATATGTGTTTCCGATAGCTTCCACTTTGAAAACTAAATTCCTAAGAATACTGATACAAAGAAAATAAATTTTTTAGTTGTTAATTTTTTCGGTATATCGCTTAGAAACGTGGCGTACCAATTTTTGAAGCTTATTATTAGTGACATCTATTGGCATTGTTAAAAAACAAGTAAATAATGCAATAACGGAGTTATAAAATGTACTTCCAGTATCACCGAATTACTATATATCACCGAATAGCCAAGGTTTGCCCTACTTACGTCAGGGAGAGATTGGAGCTTGCGTGTATTGTCAACGACACCACTGGACGACACCACTGGGGTATCGTTGCAATGGGGCATGTCCGAAAAAAATCAAATTGACTGAATATTTTTTTTATAGGTAGGAATAATTAGATCAGACCCTGGAAACTTTTTCCCAACAAAGAACTCATGAAGACGATTAAAACGAGTAAAAATTTGATGGGGTTGCACGGTTTCAATATTGAGTTCCTATGGCATGGCTTTTCAGCTTCATCAACAGACCCTGGACCTTATCTCCCATTAGAGTACTCGTCAAGACGATTCGAGCCCAAACACGATGGGGTTGTATGGTTTCATCATAGAGATCCTGTGGCCTTCTTCCGGATCCATCATCAAATCAGCTCAATGACACCATAATATTGCATTGCCTTCCAGTTCTGACCTATGTTCAAAGTTTTAAGTCTCTAGCTCATCAGGAAGCTAGTATAAAATCGTTCGTAAACTTTGTGGAGAAACAAACACAAACAAACAAACGAGAAAGCAACCTAATAAAAACCGGCCAAGTGCGAGTCGGACTCGCACGGCAATGAGATACAGCTTGGTGACAGACAGATAGACAGACAGACAGACGGACAGCGGAGGCTTAGTAATTAGGGTCCCGTTTTTACCCTTTGGGTACGGAACCCTAAAAACGTGTTAAAAAAGCCAAAGTATGCTACGAAATATTACTAAAACCGAGTTTACTAACATCCTTAAAAAGAAGCGCCTTTAGGCCGTCCGCTGCGTTAAGCGGGGTTTTTTTTAGTACGAATATAGGTACATCACGGAAAATGCCCAGGAAGTCAAATAATAAAATAATCTATCATAATACAATAGAGGAGCTCGGTGGCGCAGTGGTTTAGCGTCTGGCCCCAAGGGTCGGTCATAGGATGGGTAACCTAAAATTATTATCTCGAGTTCATCCGTGTTTCGGAAGGCATTTTAAGCTGTTGGTCTCGGCTGTATTTACAGTCGTTAACACCCACCAATCCGCATTGGGCTTACGTGGTGGGTTATGGCATAGTAGAACCAAATAAGTAAGTCATCTTACTCATTATACGCACGAACGCGGTTTGTATGTGAGCGCGCCCGTACGTATGCGTCGTCGCACGCACACACTGACAAAATTTAAAGGTGCAACAGTGGTGGCTGCGCCGTACGTGATCCCGCCCGCGCTCACGCTCGCTTCACGCCGCTGTGCTGCCGCTCGTAATAATTTGAACGTGTACCTACAATACATACCATGCTTTCCAAAGATATTATTGCAAAAAAGATTTGTAAGAATGAGGATATATTTTACATTAACTTTAAATAATAAGGCATTTCGTACTTGTCGAAACAGACGAATTTTTTTTATGTCAATTGTGTAATTTCGTTAAAAAATCACAAATTCCTACAGGAAAACTTTTAATGCCTATTATTTAAGGTCATGGAAAGTATTCAATTTCAGAATTAAAAGATTATTATTTTGAGAAGTGTAGGTAAATAAAAAAGAAAAAAACAGTTAATAGTGTAAAAAATATTTTTTAATAATATGAAATAAAACACTTTTTAACGGATACTAGTGCGGTTTTATTGAATGTACTTTGGTATTTAGTTGGTATTTGGTTTGATTTTTGATTTTTTTTTATTTTTTAGTTTTTTTAATGTAATCTGTAATTTGACAGATAGATGTGATACATTGCTACTTTTCTTTAGTAAGTTTTTATTGGTGTCAAAACGAAAGTGCCTATGTATCACATACATCAGTCAAATTACAATTAACATTAACTTCATTATTTTAGTCGATAGACGCGCTGGTCTACCTACAAAAAAATATTTAAAAAAAACTTTGTATTATAGATCCCTGATGGTGTATTAGTGATCCCTACAAGGAAAAAATATTTTGTATAGAGATTGACTATGCATTTTTTGACGACCGAATAAACTAGCGATGTGACAGCCCTTCGTGTTTAAGCTGTATCGCTCGCTCGAGGCTCGAGTTGGCCTACTTATTTGGTTCTACTATGGTTATGGCCTATATTCTCCTCATCCAACAAAACATCCTTATGGGTATAAGAATGTTTTTTTAATACACAACAGGATAGTGCTTGGCCTTCACCCCACCTAATGTTAAATGACGGTAAGGCCGAAGGTAGAAGCGCACTACATCCGAAATTCTCTTCACTGAGGAACTGCCGGAACACAATAGTTTTTAAATTGTTGGTGTCAGACTTAGGTACGATGCTGGTAGCTAGCCCGGCAGACTTGAAATAAGCCCTACCACCAACCCAACCGAGTACAAATTGTGCCCCCCTGCGAATTGAACCCGGGACCCCTGCGTCTTACATAGATGGACCACTAGACCAAAGAGGCGGTTAAGGTGCCCCAGCAGTGGGGCATTAAAAATGGCTGATGCCAATCTTACAATAGCGAAGCAATAAATTTGCAGATGGTGAAGCTGGCGAGAGTCGAGGTGAAGGATGCCGCTATGCCCACGACGCCCGCCACCAGACTGGAGTACAGCAGGACCGGCTTCCGGCCAAGGGAGTCTGCCGCCCTCCCCCATAGCGGTGCCGTTAGTATTACGCCTGTGGAGGATTTTTGTTCGTAAACAACAGACAACAGGGCTCTAATAAATGATAGCACTCCTAGCTATCTTAAAATGTCTATTGATTAGCAAATTAGTACAGAGGCCGTTAGTAACTTTAAAGCGATCACGGTACGGCCGGCCAGCCACATGGATATCCAAAAACAGGGTGTCACGCATCCAAGGTGAGTGAACTTTTGCTGCAGCAACTCCAAGTAAGATAACAAGTAAACATTTAGTTGATTAATTACTTAAAATCAATTAACTTACTTAGTCAATTATCGATTTACTTTGACAAGGTTCCATCCCATACTCATCGCAGGCGGATTATACTTTTAAATCTGACCCACAATCAAGGGCGTAGCCAGGATTGATATGGGAGGGGCCTGAGGGGCAGACAAAAAATCTAGATTAGAGATCACATCCCGTTTTGTTGGATTTCACAAGCCAGCCTTCAAGCCTGGTAGTTTCTTAGGTCTAATAAGAAGCGTCGCAAGCTATGAAGCTCGTCAGAATTACAGTTTACCAGCGAACGACCGCTCTTCTAAAGGGGGGCAACAGCCCCTCATTACCCGTATCTCGCTACGCCCATGCCCACAATAATGAGGAGCTAGCGCCTATGGTTTTGTCAATGCACTTTTACCTAAGTTAGGAACTGAAGTGAGAATGCCCTTTAAATGGTCGGGCACGTGAAGGTCACAGGCCGCAGCTGGTATCGTGAAGGCGGTGCCGACGATCTCCAGCAGGGCTGCCGACAGACTGGCTACCATCAGGCAGCAGTGGAGGAACTGGTATTTACCCACGCCTGTGGAAAGTTGAAGCACTGTAATCATGTTTCGAGATAACGTAACGTTGCTGAAAATGTTTACTAGGAGAAGCAAAATAGCGAAAACAAAATCGAAAATTACATCATTTTAAGTAAAATTGTTTTAGAAAGATATTTTAATTGAATTTACATCATACTTGCTCGGTAACTAGGATTTACTTATATAGTATGAGGCTGTGTAAGTTGGCATGTGCAACACAGTACATTGTTTAGATAGAACGTTCCATTTTCAAATCACTTTACAATTCAAGGATGGTGAATGCTTTAACTGTAAAGTTACTTTACAATTCAAGCATTTAAAACTCCTTAGTGAACCAATCTCATTTCTTTTATTATAAACTGACGAAACTTTTGGCTGAAAAAAAAACAATGATAATGGCGGCATTTCAGTTGAAGCTAGGTATGCAAAATTCTGCAATGCAAAAACAGCAGATTTTTTTTCGTGATTTCGAGGTTGGTCCCATAATGAAAGTTGTTCAGGTTAATGGTCTAATCAACCCTACGAGTTTTCAATGAAATAACCCTTTAACGTTTTATTTTTATTTTTGTTTTAATGTTTTTGTTTTAATTTTTATTTTTATTTTTATTTTTATTTTTATTTTTATTTTTATTTTTATTTTTATTTTTATTAAATTTACCTCGCATGAATGATGTAAAATAGTATGCTTACCTCGGTTGTAAGTAGCTATTACACCCTCGAACTATATTCGCCCTCGCTCGCTTCGCTCGCTCGTGCGTCTAAATATCTCGGGTGCACTCGATCCATTAGCGCCCTATGCGAGCTGCGCTCGCACGGGCGCCAAATTGGATCTTGTTCTGTAATAGCTCACTTACATCCCTTGTGTAACAAACTAATATTACTTCATTATCTTCTGGTTTCAGGAGGTTAGTAAAAACAATCAATTGATATTATATACCCAGTTATGTAAAAAAAAACTAATCCATTTTTCCGTTATTATAATTTGGAGTTAAGATTAACAAGTTACGTAGGTACATTTAAGTCCTGTTATGTCAAAGCTCATTTCTTATATTTACTAAGTATTTGTCAAAATGAAGCAGGGTACTTAGTAATTATTACCTAATAATTAAGGTGAATTAAAAGTAATAAAAACGTTATAAACCTGCTAAATCAAGAGCTTCTTCCAAATCAGCTTCATGGTGTTCTCGATGTTCTTTGAAATCGGACGTGTAATATTCCTTAATGTTATCCATCAAACAAGCTTTCCCCTCGGGTTCCAACATTGGGTATCCAAAGATGTCCCGCTGACGGCAGCCACTCGCACTCGGCCACTGCGATATCAGCTAAGATTACAAATTAAGTCAAAGGTCGCACTAGTATACAATGTTAGTTCTTTACCTATGTAATTGCCGATATTTTGTCACATACAGAGAAAATATTTATCAATATCTTGAATTCTTGATATTATATCGAATTATGACCATGATAGTAACTATCAGTTAAAATAAAGTCCTTATTTAAGCTTTCTTAAAATTTAAAACAAAGCCTCCTTCAAAAAGCAAGAAATAATAATCAAATCTGCATAATTACTAATAGGTACGCGTGTCTGATATTTAAAAAAATCTTTTGAAGTCGGGTGGGGCCAAAGTATATTTTCCGTTTTTTAGGGTTCCGTACCAAAATGGTAAAAAAGGAACCCTTATGGTGTGACTCAGTCTGTCTGTCTGTCACAGCTGGATATCTCGAGAACTACTAATGGTATCAACTTGAAATTTGGAATAGTTTTAGATGACATTTGCCCAACTATTTTGCAAATAAGAAAGAAATAATAAAATTAATATTTTTTTTACAACAGGGACTGAAAAGGGGTCTTAAAAATTTTAAGTGAGGTGATTAGGGCATGTGGGGTATCATATGAAAGAGCGCTGTTTGCACATTTTAAAACAATTTTTTTTTTCTTAGGCCGCATAGTTTTCGACTTATGATGAAAAATGTAAAAAAAAATACCGTTCCCCCCCCCTTATCTCCGAAGTTTGCAAAGAGAAAAATCTGAAATAATTCTATGTGATAGTAGTTTATGTAAAGATTACAGGAAAAATAAAACGATGTCTCAATATAACACACTTTTTTAGAAATTCAAAAAACAAACATATTTTTTTTAGTTTCACTACCAGTCAACAGATGGCGCTGTCCTAAGCATGCTAACCTAAGGGCAAAAAGTAGTTCCACTATGGGTCAAGAGATGGCGCAACCTAACACTACAATAATAAATTGGTGGCTGGTTCAAATATAATTACCTACTATTTGCCGTACGAATAAACGAAGAATAAGTTCATACTTTACTAAGTAATTATATATATTACTATATAGTAATATAATAATAACGAGGAGCTCGGTGACGCAGTGGTTTAGCGCCTGGACCAGCGATTGCGGATGTTAAGCAACTTTCGCAAGGTTCGGTCATGGGATGGGTGACCAAAAATTTATTATCTCGAGCTCCTCCGTGCTTTGGAAGGCACGTTAAGCCGTTGGTCCCAGCTGCATTTGCAGTCGTTAACACCCACCAATCCGCATTGGGCCCGCGTGGTGGGTTATGGCCCGTCCTCCTTATCCACCCATAAGGAAGGCCTGTGCCCCAGCAGTGGGGACATTAAAATGGCTGATGGACTAGTAATATAAACATTTTGCAATGTGGAGTGGCTGAAACGTTTTTCAGTCACCATAAGCAGCATTTGTAAATTAACTGTCCGCCTGTTCGCCCTTCCACCTGTCTGCCGTTTATCCTACTTTTTTAAAGACTGTCCTAAAATAACATATCCAAATATATTTATGATTGTACGGAACCCTCGGTGCGCGAGTTCGACTCGCTCTTGACCGGTTTTTTTTATTAATAGGTAGGTTAGGTACTTTTATCGTGGTTTCGCTTTGTTTAAAGCCCCACCCGACCCGACTTCATAAGAATTTTTTTAATATCAGACATGCGTACCTATTAGTAATTATGCAGATTTGATTATTATTTCTTGCTTTTTAGAGCGGTTATGAAAGAGGTTTTGTTTTTATAAAAAGCTTTTTTATTTTTAACATTTTTGTGGTAGATATATAAGCAACAATTTTATAAATAAAATAGTTTTTATATTTTATACTTTTCAATGGTATAATAATCCCAAATATGTCACGTTACACATTTGCACTTTAATAAGGAGTTCCGTTGTAGCCTACCTTGGCAGTCCAATAAAATTCTAGTCCAGACAGTGCGTGATCATAGTTATGTAGTTACTTACTTACTCTATTTTGGATTGCCATAAACCTACCATTATCTTAATCACTAGGTATACATATACTATATGTTTTTGAGGATTTCCCTTGTTTATCTTCAAAAGTCCAAGGTCCAATGTCAATGAACTTAAAAGAACTACACTTAAGATATCCCTTTTTCACAAAAAAATATTAATCAGTTCATAAGCAAAAAAACAATGATATGACCATATCATCGAGGTAGTTCACACAAAATCATAGATTTTCGTGGTTTCTTCAGGATAACTTGAAAAGTACTGAACCGATTTCCAAATTTTAAAAAATGTGACCAACTTGTGAATTTAACTAATGTAATAACGTTTGAATTATTTCAATCGGTCCAGCCGTCTTCGAATAATCGGTGCACATACACAAAAAAAACAAATATGCAGACGAACAGAGAACCTCCGCCTTTTTGAACTCGGTAAAAGGGGTTGTAACTTAGCCAGAACTTATTTTTCCGCTTACCGTAAATGAAATGAGTTATAGTGTTCTAACATTAGTACATAAAAGTTTCGTTACATGAGTGTTCACGGTTGTTAAATGAACAAAAAAAATGCTAGTATGAAAAATGCAACTTCTTGAAAATTCTCCATACAAATCGGCAATTTCATAGGAGAAAAATAAACAAATTAAAAAAAATATTAAAAACACGACTGCCCTGCTAAAAACGAACTAAAAAGTTAAATAACAAGTGTCATTGCAGTCGGGGGACCGTTTTGTGGAACAATTTTAATAAAAGAGGTCCCCCGACTGCAAATGACACTTTTAACTTTTTAGTTCGTTTTTGGCAGGGCAGTCGTGTTTTTAATATTTGTTTATTTTTATTTCACACATTTTAGTGACAAATCATTTAGTTTTGAAATGTGCTCATTAGGGCCTTTCATTTGATGCCCATATTGTAATAATTGAAGAATTTTATTTTTTTTACATTTGAAAATAGCGTCGTACAGTCGCCATATTGACTTTTTTAAAAAAATTTATAGCCAGTGTCACTTAGAATGATGTAAGAATTCTAACGATACCCCATACATCCTAATCCGTAGAGCCATTTACAAGTTATAGTGGGATAAATAAATTCACCCACAAACATACATGAACCCTGAACACATATACACACCACACCTTTTTGGGCAGTCGTGTAAAAAAAAGACCTAGGTATTATTATATTTTAGGATTTTAGGTAGTGTACCTACGTTGAACGATGTTTTCACTTCAACGACATCACACAATTTTTTTTACGCAAAGGAGTGTAATTTTTAATATTCCTATATCTCGATGCTACAGGGTTTTTTCCACATAGTTCATTAAATAATTGATCAAAAACCCCGAAAAAGTTTTCGATTTTAGGTACCTACCTTGTAAAAAATGAAAACATGTCAATTTTCTAATAAGATTGGGAATATGATACTGCAATCAACAGCGATTTGTTGGTTACCTTTTTCTGCATTAATATACAGGGTCACTGGAAATATGACGTATTCCTGTTAAGGGGTTATAGATGAGGTCAAAACAAATATTTTTTGTCATATAACTTTTTCTCAAAAAATAAATAGTTTTTGAGTTAATTGAAATCAAGTATTTTTTTACCAAAAGTACGTTTTCAGACACAAAAATTTAAAATAAAAGAAAACTACTCATTCGATTCCGTTTTTTTTTTATTTTGGGATAGAAAAGAATCTGAGTGTTGATAACGAATAAAAAAAATTTCATAAAATACAGGTGTTTATAAAAAATTCAATCCTTAAATGCATTTTTTATTTTTAATTTTTCAGATTTTTTTGAAATAGCTTCAAATATCTTTAAAAAAATCCTAGTAACTAAGCGTGCATAATATTTTAAAAACATCACCATCTATTCAGCTTTCAGTTGAGGTATAAAACTTAATAATAGCTTAATTAAAAAATGAGAAATTAAGACTTAACTAAATAGCAGTCCCATTTCATGTAGCAAAAATTTCCTACTTCAAGCGCTTCGGAGGTGGCCGTATTATCCTACTTATTCCATAAATGTGAAAGTTTTATTATTTGGATGATTGTTAATCAATCACGAAAAACGGCTGAACGGATTTGGATGAAATTTGGCAAACAGATAGTTTATAAGCCGGATTAAAACATAGGAGGATACTATTATCTTGGTTAAATGTTCCCTAGGGATTTCTCAAATGTAAATGCGAATGAAATCGCGGGCGGAAGCTAGTTTGCTATAAATGATCGTGCTTACTAAAAATACTTTCGTCCGAGTGAGTTTAAAACAGGATTATTTTCCGCCGATGAGTCAAAATTTCATACAGACAGCATCAAAAATAACCATGCATATCAGTCATTTTCAATGCCCCGGTGCTGGGGAACTGGCCTTCCTTTTGGCTTGTGGATGGATAAAGCGGACCGGCCATACACACCACGTGGGCCCAATGTGGATTGGTCAGTGTTAACGGCTGTAAATGCAGCCAGAACCAAGGGCTCAATGTAAGGTACATTGAGTTAACACCGACCAATCCACGTTGGGCCCACGTGGTGGGTTATGGCCCGTCCGCTTTATCCCAAAAGGAAAGGAAGGCCTGTTTCCCAGCAGCGGGTCATTAAAAATGGCTGATATGCATGGTTATTTTTGATGCTGTCTGTACAAATTTTTACTCATAATGAAATATCTCATGAAAATAATCCTGTTTCAAACTCACTCGGACGAAAGTATTTTTAGTAAGCACGATCATTTATGGCAAACTAGCTTCCGCCCGCGACTTTATTCGCATTTACATTTGAGAAAATCCCTAGGGAACCTTTAACCAAGATAATAGTATCCTCCTATGTTTTAATCTTGGTTATAAACTATCTGTGTGCCAAATTTCATCCAAATCCGTTCAGCCGTTTTTCGTGATTGATTAACAATCATCCAAACAATAAAACTTTCACATTTATGGAATAAGTAGGATAATACGGCCACCTCCGAAGCGCTTGAAGTATGAAATTTTTGCTACATGAAATGGGACTGCTATTTAGTTAAGTCTTAATTTCTCATTTTTTATTTAAGCTATTATTAAGTTTTATACCTCAACTGAAAGCTGAATAGATGGTGATGTTTTTAAAATATTATGCACGCTTAGTTACTAGGATTTTTTTAAAGATATTTGAAGCTATTTCTAAAAAATCTGAAAAAATAAAAATAAAAAATGCTTTTAAGGATTGATTTTTTTAATAAACACCTGTATTTTATGAATTTTTTTTATCCATTATCAACACTCAGATTCTTTTCTATCCCAAAATAATAAAAAATCCGGAATCGAATAAGTAGTTATCTTTTATTTTAAATTTTTGTGTCTGAAAACATACTTTTGGTAAAAAAATACTTAATTTCAATTAACTCAAAAACTATTTATTTTTTGAGAAAAAGTTATATGACAAAAAATATTTGTTTTGACCTCATCTATAACCCCTTAACAGGAATACGTCATATTTCCAGTGACCCTGTATATTTATTTACAGTTATTACATTATTTGTCAAACCCCAACTGGCCCCAACAACCTCGCAGGAGTAGATTACAAACACAATAGACAACAACGTTTGTTCTACTTTTCCGAAATAGTAAAAAACTACTTTCCGTAAAACGTCCGAACAGCTGATGTCAAAGAACAACAAAGTCAATAAACAGGTGATCCGAAAACGAATCAATACATTTTATATGAGATACGTAAAATATGACTTAGATTCATAAAATATTACTATATTATGGCAAAGGAAATTAATAAACTATGTTCCATACTATTTTCTTTGTCGATAAACGAATAAATGTAGCGAAATTTGGTTTGAGAGAAATGTGAGGCAATATCTTATTTACCTTTGAAAAGTGTGATTACTTAAATTGTTTCTTTTAGTCACATGTACACACACAAAAAATATTTTAAACAAACTGTGATTGCTCATTTGCTAAGCGGGATGCTAGGGGCTCTTACTGTAAAAAATGTTGGCACATGTCACTTGATCCTTTGTCTCTTTTTTACATAGACCGTGTCCGTATGATGTTAACTTCTCTTTTCCACGCTTTGTTGGTCTTCTTAAGCGCAGCGAAAATTTTTCTAAGTCTATGGCTGATAGAGTTTTGTGTGGAAAATAGTTTTTTTGTATTTTTCGGAAAGTTGTAGAACAAATTAAAAGTTTTTTTACACGACTGCCCAAAAAGGAGTGTATATGTGTTTAGGGTTCATGTATGTTTGTAGGAATGTGAGTTTCCTTATCACCGTAACTTCTAAATGCCTGAACTGATTTGGATGTATGGGGTGTCGTTAGAATCCTTCTAATATCCTGAGTGACACTTGCTATATTTTTTCGAGAAAATTAATATGGTGACTATACGACTCAACTTTCAAACGTGGAAAAAAAAATTTTCTCCTTAATAGTAGTAATAATTTACAATATGGGCATCAAATGAAAGGCCTTGATGAGCAAATTCCAAAACTATATAATTATTGGCACTAAAATGTGTGAACAAAAATAAATAAATTTAAAAAATATTAAAAACATGTCTACTCTGCCTAAAACGAACTAAAAAGTTAAATAACAAGACTAAGTGTCATTGCAGTCAGGGGACCTCTTTGATAAAAAATTGTTCCACAAAACGGTCCCCCGACTGCAATGACACGTCACGGTAATAGGATACACTTAGTCTTGTTATTTAACTTTTTAGTTCGTTTTTGGCAGGGCAGTCGTGTTTTTAATATAATATATGTGTATATATATAAATATATATAAATATATATTTATCAATTGTATAAGATGTTAGTTATCCATTCCTGCGAAGTTGCTGATATTTTACAAATAACCACAGACAGTATAATAATTGATGCAACTACGGTGCACACAATTTACAGACGTAATAAGGTCAAGGTCTATTAAACACCAAGGTTAATGATATTTTGTTCTTCAATGAAAAAATAATAATTTACGCAATATTTTAAAATAAATTATTATCATTGTCATTTCTCGTGCGTACAAAATACCTAAGTAATTACTCCGTTTGTGTTTGTACATTACATACCGGAACTGACATGAAAGGGCGTGCTAATAATAACTATTACTCTGTACTTTATTTACAGTCTTATCATAAATGCAAACATTATGTTATTAGATCTAGGATACTTTCGTCAGATTCTATAATCAGTGGTTTTTAATGTTGCTAATTGGTAACCGTATACACCGCAATCCGTTAATTGTTACACTTTATGTACATTTAATTAATTTTGCAATATAAAATCTAATAATTAGAGACTCTGTTTAGGAATTTTACCGACCATCTGTCTTGGGAGGCTTGTCTGCACGCCGCGTCGCGGCCTGCCGCTAGTGCGTTTTAGCTCTAATTACGTACGTGAGGCATTTAGGCGAGACGGCGGGAGGGGATCGAGCTAAATATCACCCAGTCTCAAGTGGGGAAGAGGGATATTTTTTGCAGAAACGTGTCGCGAGAAAACTCTGTTAAATTAAATATTCAATAAAACCGCCCTAGTATCCGTTAAAACTGTTTTATTTCATGGGTTAGATGCATCCAAAGGAAAGGTCCTTAAGGACTTTAAGGTCGCTGTATATCGTTGTATAAAAAAATTTAGTAACAAAATATACGCGACGAGAACACGGACGGGATGGGGCAAGAACGGGACGGGGAAATGTGTATGGTGCACAGCACAGCACCTTCCGTCCGAGGACGTTTCTCCCGTTACGTATACAACGATGACCTGGGATGATTTTTTTTCTCGTAGGGGGTCCTCCACTAAACACGACGTGATGTTTTTTAGCTACTTTTTAACCACTACCTTCTCCTCCCCAATGGGGAATGTCCGATAAAAATCAAATTGGATGATTATTTTTTATAGGTAGGAATAAGCTCCCTTAGTAATAGAAAAAAGTTTCAGAATTTTAGGTTACGTAAAAAAATTAAAAAAATGAAAGTCTCTTCGACTTCACAAATGTACGAAAGTTACAGCGGAATGGAATTTATACCTTTGCCACCACTTGCTACAACCACAACACGGCATTAAAAAACTTTTTTTTCTTAATACTTGTTGTGGTTGTGGCAGGTGATGGCAAAGGTATAACCTCCATTCTGCTGTTACTTTCGTACATTTGTGAAGTCGAAGAGACTTTAATTATTTAAAAAAAATTTACGCAACCAAAAATTCTGAAACTTTTTCTATTACTAAGGGAGCTTATTCCTACCTATAAAAAAATATTCAGCTAATTTGATTTTTTTCGGACATTCCCCATTACGTGTATTTTTTGTAACTGACTATTCTTACGTAGTTATTGCTTTCTCTGTGCTGACTATAAACTAACTGTCATTTTTTTTTCTTTTTTAAAAAGACAGTCAAATACAAACTCATTTCAGACATAAAGGTTGAAGGTTGTTTCGGTTTTAGAAATCGCACGTTCAACGAAAATATTTATACACGTAATTTCTCACTACAATCATTTTATATTTCTTAATTTTTTCTGAACCCCTCCCTTCCCCCCTTTTGAGCCTTACGTGATTAATGGACGACCCCTAGATAAACCTACACAACTTGCGAGTTCTCAAGCTCAAGAAAATGGATAGCATTTGACCATCAAAATCAGATTAGAAATGCCTATAGAAAACCTATACTTATAGTCATTATAACTTTCATAATCGTTGACTGAAACGGTCGATCCACCGTGACCGTACACGTATGACAAAAGTCACTTTGGATTTTAATCTTCACATTTAAATATTTTTGTACCAATATCCCTGTTTCAAACCTTGATTAAAAACAGACCTTTCTATCAAAAAACCTATAGTAAAATGTTGTACAATACAATCCGAATAAACTGGGGGCAGCAGTAGACATTTTGTAAAAATAACTCTAATTTAGCAGTCGTTAACACCCACCAATCCGCATTGGGCCCGCGTGATGGGTTATGGACCCTCCTCCTTATCCACCCATAAGGAAGGCCTGTGCCCCAGCAGTGGGGACATTAAAATGGCTGATGGACAACTCTAATTTAAGAGTTTGAAAATTTACTGAATATACATTGCTAATTTCAGAATGTGTGATATGGATGGAAAAAAAACACAAAATAAGTTATTCGCGAACTCCTAGTATCTTAATGGAAAAGGAACTTCTACTACTAGTACCTACCTATTCCATTAAGATACTAGAAAAAAAAATAACAGAAACACGACTGCCCTGCCAAAAACGAACTAAAAAGTTAAATAACAAGTGTCATTGCAGTCGGGGGATCGTTTTATGGAACAATTTTTGATCAAAGAGGTCCTCCGACTGCAATGACACTTGTTATTTAACTTTTTAGTTCGTTTTTGGCAGGGCAGTCGTGTTTTTGATATGTTTTAAATTTATTTAATTTTATTTTACACATTTTAGTGACAAATTATATAGTTTTGGAATGTGCTCATCAAGGCCTTTCATTTGATGCCCATATTGTAAAAACAGAAGAAATTTTTTTTTTCGCATTTGAAAGTGGTGTCCTACAGTCGCCATATTAATTTTTCTTAAAAAAATTATAGCCACTGTCATTTGGAATGATGTAAGGATTCTAACTATACCTCATACATCCAAATCAGTTAAGGCATTTAGAAGTTATGGTGGAATAAAGAAACTCACATACCCACAAACATACATGAACCCTAAACACATATACACTCCTTCTTGGGCAGACGTGTAAAAAATCGATAATAGCGTCTCAGGCGGGACAAGAACCCGCACCCTTGGGATTCCCGGTAATTTCTTTCTAGTATCAATAGCATTTTGAATGCCTAAAAACTAAAAATTCAATAATTACCTATTCCATATTTATTCTTCGTTAAGTATCAGATACCAGGGAGGCTACTCAAATGGCCACTTTTCTATTCGTTCGCTAACTTAAAAATTAAAAATAAGTCGTAAACTCATACAATAATGTCTGTGATTTACATAAACTTGCGACGTGTGACTTGATGGTCTAATTACTTATTTATAAGCTTTAAGTTAGCGTAGGAATAAAAAAGTGGCCATTTGAGTAGGGGGGTTCGACACGGTGGCAGATTCGACACTTACCTACCTTATTTATTTTTTATAGGTATGTATTAAAAGTAACAACGAAATAGAACTATCCGGATATTCACTAGCACTTCACTATGACACACTTAGGACACTTGTCACCACTAGGGTCTCCGCAAGACGATACTGAGCTCTCATTAGTGTCCGATGCATTGGATAACTTTTCCACTGGTCAAGTCAGGGTTGTCAAGTACGGAAAATAAAATAATTATTGTTAGGTATACGATTTTCAATACAATTTATTTATTTATTCACCCTTCGTTACATAACGCAACCTAGGTAAGTCACATTTACAGTTATATTACATATCGTACATTGAAAATTTCATATTCTATTCATCTAAAATCACAATAATAACTAGCTATATAAAAATAAAAATAAAATGTATACGTAAAATTATTTAAATCACAGTTCATTCTAAAATTATATATTTTTTTAATGTTATAAAAAATTTCACATTGTATTAATCGAAAATCACAATTAATAATATATAAAAAATAAAAATGTATAAATTAAAATTATTTAAATAACAGGCCATTTTAAAATTAAATAAAAAAAAACAATCTTAATCTGAATTCGAAAAAAAATAAAACTTTCAAAATAGGCTAGTTGACAAAATTTGGAAAATAGTTTAAAAATAAAGTTTGGTATCTATTTTACCCCAACAATATATTATTTTAAGAAAAATAAGTCATTTTACCTATGAATTTTGCGTTTTAAGAAATTAATTCAAAATTACATCGAAAAAGGCCAAAACTGTCATGGCGTCTTGAATGACGTCACGCCTTGCGAAACATTCGTGTTTGACACCTACACACATACACATCTGTGTGTTTGTGTGTGTGTGAAAATGACAGCAACAACAAAGGTTTCGCGAGGCTTGACGTCATGCGTCTCTGATTGGTGTTCAATGTCACGTGATTAAATGGCCAATTTTGCCGATTTTATTTTCCGTAAATATTGGTAATCTTTATTTATTTTAATGAAAAAAGTGTTTTTTTGGTTACTATTTAACATGATTAATCATTAGAAACCTTATGCTAGCCGATTTATTCTTAGTGGAAACAAGCCTATTGTTAACTTTCTGTTCTGAAAAGTTTTTCTTGTGGCAAGTTGGTAAAAACTTAACAGACTGTAATAAATTACGATAGGAAAAAACTACTGATTTCTTTCGATAGTTGACCAAATCTTTGTAATGAAAAGCCACGTCATCATTGACTCAAATATTATTGCACGTCATCTAATTCACACAAACTACGAAGTACCTACCCAGTTGTAATTCAATGTGTCTGAAACTTAAGAATAATTAAAATAGATAAAGTTAGCAACCCTAATGCTCTTAAAGAAGAAAAGTAATGTAGACAACATATTAAAGCATATCATTTTCTCTGCAAATATAAAATCAATGACCGTATTGATTTTACTGATGAGAAGATTTTGATTTTTGATATATCTTTTACTAACGACGACGAAGTTATCTACATTAAACTCTAATTGTTTGTTCTATTTGTTTAGTATAACTCTGAATGAAGTACTTATTTGTTTTCTTACATACATGCATACATTAAAGAAGTTTATTGGATAATTTGAACAAAGGAATCGATGAATGGAGGGTATTATGTACGCTAGACATTACTCATTCATCCTCCTTTATCTAGCTATCTGTATTTATAAAAAAATCGCCGAAATGTATAAAGGGTTATTTGTAAAACACCAACAACCTCGCAGGAGTAGATTATAGTTACATCATATACTACAACAACATTTTGTTCTTCGACTTTTCCGAAAAAAATCGACTTTCCATACAAAATGTCCGAACAGCTGATCGAGTTTTGTATGAAAAGCCGTTTTTAGGGTTCCGTAGCCAAAATGGCAAAAAACGGAACCCTTATAGATTCGTCATGTCTGTCTGCCTGTCTGTCTGTCTGTCTGTCTGTCTGTCTGTCCGTCCGTATGTCACAGCCACTTTATTCCAAAAGTATTAGGACTACATAGTTGAAACTAAGTAGGCAGGTGTATTCTGTGAACCGCTTTACGATTTTTATACAAAAATAAAAAAAATAAAAGATTACGGGGGCTCCCCATACATGGAACTGAAACTGAAAATATTTTTTTTCATCAAACCAATACATGTGGGGTGTCTATAGATAGGTCTTTAAAAATGACATTGAGGTTCCTAAGACTATTTTTTTTTAAAGTTAACCGTTTGAAAAATGTATGCCGCCAAAGTGGTAAAATGTGTGTCCCCCCCCCCTTTAACTTTTAAAGTAAGAGTGTGAGAAATCAAAAAAAAATATAAACTATAGATCTTAATAAACACTTTCAACGAAAATTGTTTTGAACGAAATACAGTAATTAGTTTTCGAGATATAGTACATTTTCCAAAACCGCAAATATAACTTTGTCATTCATACAAACACTGTGAAAAACAAAGTTATTTTTTCAGACGAAAAATGATAGCGGTATTAAAATATGATATGGTATAATGTACCTACGGAACCCTACTGCGCGTGGCCCGACACGCACTTGGCCGGTTTTTTTATTGGCTGTTTTTGAAAAAAAAAAAGGTTGCACTCCAGGAGTGCCGGCAGATGTAAAAACTTGAATATTAACGTTGTGAATTTTTGATATTATGAAATTAGCGGCAAAGGATTAAAATTGTTTCTTTCCTATTACTATACAGTCACACAATTCAATCAGTTTGTAATTACAGAAAAATTCTAAAGATTTCGCGCCAATGGCCTTTTTAATTTCTACATGCACGCATTCTACGATTTAAACTTATAGTCACAGAGTATAAATAAGTCTATGATTTCACAGAAGAGATCGCTGCTATTAGTTCCATTTTCAAAATTAGCGCGTTGCTTGTGACACAAGTGTTTACGTCTTAAAATGATGCGCCGCCATTTTCAACGCGCCCCTTAGAAAGAGAGGGAGATACTTCCGTCGCCAGCTGTCTACTCCATCCGTCTTACGCATTTTCGATCAGCCACGTGATTCTTACTGACGCGAGTTTAGCATTTTTTCCCCATTACAAAAAAGCGTACAACGCCGCTAAAAAAGTTTTCACTTCAAAAAACGTAGAACAAATGTTGTATATGACGTAACTAATCTAGTCCTGCGAGGTTGTTGGTGTTTTACAAATAAGTATAACCCTGTATAAGCGTATATCTTCGAAACGACTGCACCAAGTTAGACAATTTTCTCTAGTGGCAGGAAAATAATGACTATTCAAAAGCGCTTATTTTTTTGGAGATTATTGAGTTTGACTTTGACTACATGAAACTTGGACGAAAATCACATCGCATTTTATAAAAGGTTTTTAAAGGACCGTCGGAAGTCGTGGTGGTGTCATGGCCGGATTAACACAGCCTGAGGTTCGATGATCATCTTGGAACAGGTTGGTGTCACGTCACGCTTGGTGATCATCTAGTAGAGCAGGGATTCCCAAAGTGGTCGAAATCGACCCCTTGGGATCAAAATCGGTTTCCCAGGATCAACATAAACGAAACCTAATGTTGGGGGACGACGAGGTCTAAAAGTCGACCCATATTGATTACCAAAACTTTTTAATTGAAACTTTCAAGATACTGTATAACAGGGATGCACAGACTTATGGAGACCATGAGCCATTTGGGCAAATGACTAATAGCGGGCCACTAATAGCGGCCACAGCACTAATTAAAAAGATAAAAATAGCCAAATATATATTTTTTTCAAATGTAGGTATGAGGGAATATTATTGCTGGCAGGCCACTGGCATATTGCCGACGGGCCACATGTGGCCCGCGGGCCGTAGTCTGTGCATCCCTGCTGTATAAGTTGTGTTACGTGTAGGTATCAACTTGTTATAATAATGAGTAATATTTTAGTAGTTTTTAATTGGTAAGTATTTTTTATCAATAGGAAAAAAACTAGAGATAGGATTTTTTAAGTAATTTGGCTATGGGGGTTTGAGGTATCGTTTATTTTGGAAAAGGGGTCTCTTGACCAAAATAGTTTGGGAACCCCTGATCTAGAGTTCTAGAGACCGAACAGGCGTCCGTTAGTTAGTGGCCTATACATACAGCCGGTACTATTTACAGTAAAAAATGTTTAAAACTGTATAAGTAGGTAATCTTTTATCTCGTATAAACCTAAGCACGGTATAAGTAATCTTTTTTCTCGTATCCAAAATAGAGAGGGTGGGGACACTTGACTTTAATAACAAAAATTTTGCACTTCAATGACTAATATTTTTTATCTAATCTTCTTATAAATCGAAAAGTGGTCTTCACAAACCTACAACATTTCTAAAACCTATCCAACGACACCCCAAGTATTTGACAACATTCAAAATATACTGCAAATTGTGGCCATCCTAACAGATAATGGCGTAAAAAACATATTCAACTATTATTTAAAGTCGCATTACTCATCTCCCAGCAAAAATGTAAACAAAGAAACGTCACTGTCAAATTGATAAACTGACCCTGAGAGTGACATTTTCAGATATTGAAAACCTTTGGTCACTTTTATAACTTTTTATTTTGTTTATTATATGTTGAGTCATAATAAATATAATGTTAATCAGAGTAATTTTAAAGTATGATGGTAATTAGAAATTTTATCTTTATAACCTATCATAACCATTTTGATCTTAAAAATTTTTGATACGAACTGATAAGAAAGCTAAACTTAGATATTGACTGTATGTACCTAAACTATCAAAAATACGTAGGTAACAGGACATTGCAATCAATGGGGTTAGCAACGCAAAGCTAATTGTAGATGTCACTGCGTACGCTTGTTCCTAAGACAGTAGACGTTCAGAACAAAATGTATGGGAAAATAGTTATTTATTATGTGGTATTTTTTTACCGAAAAAGACCCATTGACCCAAAATGGATATAAAAGACGGAAGAAACAAAATGGAGATACCGGTATTGAAAGCCAAATTAAGACTTTTTATTCTTACAGAACTTATGCATTTTTCTATATCTAGATTTACTTCACAGAATTTAATCATTTTAAAGCTAAAAAAACTATATTTTTAAGTAAAAGTCCTTTGTTTTCATAGCTCTCCTGCAACAAGCGTATGCAGCGCCATTTTGACAGTTGCCCTCCCCATTATAATTGTTTCAGCTAACCTTATTTACAATAAAAGTCAAAGTCGAAATCAAAATAATATTTATTCAAATAAACTAAAAAATTTAGAGATTTTGAATCGTCTATATTTTCCTACCACCCGTTCCAGACTTTTTTAACTGACAAGAAGAACGGGCGCAAGAAACTTATCAGCTTTAACAGGGATAAGTAACGATATTACAAACTTAAATATATCGTTACCAAATGTACATTGGCCTGTCTAGAGATTTTTCCAGGGGGGAGCTGGCCCCCAGTTCGGAGGTAAAACTAATGGGGGAGGGGGGTGCGTGCTAGAGCCTCGTTGCAGTATTGAAGAGCAATATATCAGGTTAATCAGGTTTTTTGTCTGGAGTGGCACCACACTGTTATGGGTGCGCACGTTCCCCCCTTCCTACGCAAATGCAAATAAATTACAACAAGATTCGTAACCAAATACTTAAAGGTGCATCGTGCGTTCACTAGCGCCACCTCAAGAAAAAATAATTACAACGAATAACTAGTTATCTATTCACAGTGTTTGGTAATAGCCTTATAAGCCACATGTTTTATGTCGGTTAATAAAAAATGTCACAACCCTCCTATGTCTCCTCTACGAATTAAATGTTTATGGTTTTTCTTAAACTATTTTGAATAAGAAATAAATGTAAAGATTATTTAGGTATTCTTATTAAAATGTTGGATTTAAGTTAAACTGAACTTATTTTAAGACAAATTTTATAATCTTTTACATACATTCTTAATCGAGAACTGGCAGAATGTCTTAGCATCTTCGCCTGTCGTCGTCGTCGTCGTCGTCATTCACCTAGAAAAATGCAATAATTTTTGAATTTTTTTCTGTGGCGAAAACGCTCGATTACTGATGACGTCACTTGCCTGTAAATAAATATGGCTTTAGGCGTTTGACACGACCATAGACTTAGGATCCGCGATAGATGGCTGTCAAATGGCTAAGGATATTACAATGTTTACAGGCTTGTGACGTCAACAAGTGACGTTTCCAGCGCCATAGCGTTTTTGGCGCGGTTTTAAAATTTTAAACTTTAACATTGATTTTTTAATAAAATACATTGATTTTTCCAGAAATATCAATGTGGTGCGCTTATTACGTAATAAGGAATAATTTAACATTTTAAATAAATATATAGGCTATTTGCCAAATTTTGGAAAACCATTGTTTTCCAAAATTAGTCAAATAGCCTATATTGAATGGCATCCCCACTTTATATACAGAGGAGGTACTTTACTTACCTATCTACCTAGGTATATTAAACATTGTTTTTTCTAAATTTTATTCTACCACTTTTCGGCGTTATTATACCTACACATATTCATGCCAAATTACAGCTTCCTAGTAGCCGCAGACGTTCAGTCAGACGGACGGACAGACGGACTTTATGACGAAACTAAGGAATTCCTATTGTTGACTTGACTACAAATCTCTAAAAAAGACGTTGCAGCTCCTGAGTAGGCAGTGGAAGAGTATTTGAGATGTGCTTTATAGTAGGTAATGAAATAAGAATAACCTTTTTTTTACTTTTCATATACAGTTCCGGTTATGTGTGTTACGGTTACTTTGTGGTAAAATGGTATTAATATAAATGATAATGTCGTTAGCTTGTTTATAGTATGATAATGATGTTGACGAACAGTTAGTAATTAATTGATGTCTAATTGTATAACGTTGTACGACGTAGATTAGTTCGATCCATTAAATTAAATCTAGCTTTAGCTCTCGAGTTCGTTCGCATGGGATTTGATTTAGGTATACCTACCTAATATCGGGAACAGTGCTAGCATGTTCAAGGTCTATAGGTAGGCTATTTCTGTCATACTAGGCTTAGTATGACAGAAATAGTACCTACCTATTGACCTTGAAAACAGGCTGTTTCAGTGGTTTAGGCGTGCAAACAAGATAAACTAACCGACAGGCAATGTTAATTATTGTACTTAATTTAAGTAGTATGGATATAGATTTTTTAACGATATAAAAACGGCATCATCAGATGGCACGTGAAATACTTACTTGGGGTTAAGGCGGTTGTATGACCGAAAGTGGCGCCCTCAAAGGTTTTTATTTAATAAGTTATTAATAGAAAAAGATTTTAATAATGTTTATCGTGGAGATTTTAGGGCCCATGGTCTAGTATTTTAGAAGGTATCACTACATGCCCTCGTAGTCATTCGTAGAAATAGATAGCAAATGTGTCAAAAACGGCCACTTTTAGCAGTTTTTCTATCTACTTCTAGCAGTGACTACGAGGGAATGTAACGATACCGTCTAAAAATACTAGACTGTAGGCCCTAAAATCTCCACGATAAACATTATTAAAATTGTGTATTAGAATTATAATATTAAATAAAATTCACCGCGGCGCCACTTTCGCTCAGGGTACCACCTTAAAGTATGAAATTACCGATTTTTTCTCACGTGTGTGTAAAGGCTCTCATATCTTCTATGATGTTAAAGGTGCTTTGGTTACTTATGTTATTATTTCGAATTATGAACATAACGTAATAAAAATATTTCTGGTTTTTTTTCCTTTTTTCGTTTGCAGAAAGGCTGTAGAGTCGCATCACGTTCCATTTTTTAATTTTCAATACAAATGATCAAAACAACTTTGCGCGAGCCGGAATGAGGGCGAACTTTGAAAATTCCTATTAACTTATACACGCAATAAATTAGACAAATACCTCATTATTCTTACGAAAAAATAAAAAAGTACTTTAGATTCTGTAAATACCAATAAAATAAAACCGGCCAAGAGCGAGTCGGACTCGCGCACCGAGGGTTCCGTACCATCATAATTGCACTATTAAACCACACTGCAGAGTAGAATAATAAAATTAGTATTGCAGTTTTAGGTCAGCGCCATCTCTTGACCGATAGTGGAACTAATGTTAACTGTTTTAGAAATTTGATGATTTCTAAAAAAGTATGCTATATTGAGACATCGTTTTATTTTTTCTGTAATCTTTATATAAACTGCTATCACATAGAATTATTTCAGATTTTTCTCTTTGCAAACTTCGGAGATAAGGGGGGGGGGGGGAACCGTATTTTTTTTACATTTTTCATCATAAGTCAAAAACTATGCCGTCTAGAAAAAAAAAATTATTAAAAACGTGCAAACGGCGTTCTTTCATATGATACCCCACATGACTTAGTAGCCCCACTTCAAATTTTTAAGACCCCTTTTCAGGCCCTGCTGTAAAAAAGATATTTATTTTTTTATTTATTTCTTATTTGCAAAATAATTGGGCAAATATCATCTTAAACTATTCCAAATTTCAAGTTGATACCATTAGTAGTTCTCGAGATATCCAGCTGTGACAGACAGACAGACAGACAGACAGACAGACTGAGTCACACCATAAGGGTTACTTTTTTACCATTTTGGTACGGAACCATAAAAACATGTCAAAGTGTACCAATTTGAGCATTTTTTAATATTTTATTTCTCTGTGGTTAAAAGCATTTTTTAAAATTTTCTCTCTATAGGGAACTCTTTGACAATACAAACAATAAGTGAAAAAATAATTCGTCGTATTCTTATTTGTTACAGCTGAAACGTTTTTGAAAAATACCTCTGGCAAGCAAATTTGAAATTCCACTTGGTCTTCGTTTTAAAATACCTGACAATTTATTATGTTTTTTTCTCTATTCGGCACTAATTTAAGAATTTTGCTTCCTAAAACTAAAGTTTACATCAATAATAATGTTTTCATTCTTTAGATAACTTCATTGGAAAAACACTAAATTCGTTGAAATGCAAATATACAGCCTTAATTCATTATAACTTAGCCGATACTTATTTTTCACTTAAGGCTCGTTACGCTGGAACATTTGTCTCTGACTTTTTCTTTACATGTAATAAATAGTTAGGAAAATAACCTCACTTCTGCACTTTTTCGATGTTTTTCGTTGTTTTTTCCTCATTATAATTATCACAATCATCTTTCTTGAATAAAAAGTAATTGAAGCAACTTCAAAGTGTATTTTGATGTAGAATTCAATACGTTTCCGCTATTGTTTACGCCAAAAATATGAACGCACGCAAGCGCTTTTGGTGATTTTCTGTTTTTTTAGTTATCTGTAAGGTTTATATACAATTATTTGTAGCAATCAGAGAATCTCTTTAGCTTGTCGTATGATTATTTGTGGCTACAAGTTTAGGTACATTTTCTTTATAAAAAATAACCCTCCCAAACCATGTTTTCTTATTATGGACCCTTAACTAACTAAATAGTTAGCTGAGTGTTTAAACATTTGTGCATAAAGATAAATAGTTGTTAAATAAATCAAGCAAATGTTAGTATGGAAAATGCGAATCCTTTAAAATTCTCCATACAAAACGGAAATAAGGCTCCGTTATGCGAAATCATTTGTCTCTGTCTTTTTCTTTACGTGTAAAGAGTATGGAAAATAACCTCACTTCTGCACTTTTTCGATGTTTTTCGTTGTTTTTTCATCATTATCTTTAGCACAATTATCTTTCTTGAAAAAAAGTTATTGGAGCAACTGCACAGTACGTTAAAGTGTATTTTGATGTAGAATTCAGTACGTTTACGCTATTATTTATACCAAAAATATGGCCCGCGACAAGCGCTTTTGATGATATTCTGATTTTTTTTTTCAAGCATCTGTGAGGTTCATATGAAATTTAATGTTTGTAGCGACTAGATAAACTCTTTAGCTTGTCGTATGTTTTTTTTTGTGTCTACAAGTTTACGTTTTCTATATAAAAATATGGCCCGCGCATACCATGTTTTCCTATTACCGCCCCCAGGATTGTACTAACTAAAGGTTGCTTTTTGTAAAATGTTCGCAAACCAAGTGCTACAGAAAACTTTCTAATAAAATTCTGATTAGGTACCTAGGTATCCTATAACAACGCTTCAGAAAATCTTCAAATAAAATACCTGCAGATTAAAACAGAGTATTAAGCTGTAATCTAGGTTAGGTAGTTATAAATCAAAACAACCGATTACAAAAGAGAAGTAAAAGACAGATCAGCAAGAACAAAACAACATAAAAAATTTCCACTACGAAGATATAGTTCTTTATTTAGACGCAATCCGAAATAAGACTATTTGCTGAACTGTCGCCACAGCGTAACGCACGCCAGCTTATCAGACCCCCTAGAATCAGATAACCAGGGCACCCCTGCCAACAGCCGTGATATCTCTCGGTTGATTGCTACACAAAATATACATAAAAAGTATCTGTGTGTGTTCTAAAGTCTAGTATCTAGACAGAAGGTTTGGTCTGGCCGTATGCGAAAGAGCTACCGTAATTTGTTTTTGTTGCGCTAGGAATAGGAACTCCTCCTTGGTGGAGGCGTTATGCGCACCTCCCCCTCCCTAGCCTTCGCGAGGGGGAAGGTCCTCGAGTGTCTCGAGACCTTCTGTGTTGGGCCCGTTGCGGCACAAACACCAGAGGACCGCACGGTGCGTGACATCATGGTCCCGTGGGTCCTGTGTGTTAATGCGGGAAACAGTAGGGGGTTTAATAGGTAGAGCCCCGACGAATCCCACATACTTCCGGGATGCGTAAAAGCATTCACCCTACTATAAAAAATATATATACTATTAAAAAATATTAAAAAGACGACTGCCCTGCCAAAAATGAACTAAAAAAGTTAAATAACAAGTATCATTGCAGTCGTGGGACCGTTTTGTGGAACAATTTTTAATCAAAGATGTCACACGAGTGCAATGACACTTGTAATTATTGGTATTTAACTTTTAGGTATTTAACTTTTTTTTAGTTCATTTTTGGCAGGGCAGTCGTGTTTTCAAAATTTTAGAAATTTATTTATTTTTATTTCAGACGTTTTAGTGACAAATTATATGTTTTTGAAATGCGCTCATTGAGGCCTTTCATTTGATGCCCAATATGGCCATATTGTAATTGCAGAAAAAAAATATTTTTTTCACATTCGAAAATGGTACTTGTACAGTCGCCGCAAAAAATATATAGCCAGTGTCACTCAGAAAGATGCAAGGATTCCAACGATACCCCATACTTCCAAATCCGTTGAGTCATTTAGAAATGATGGTGGAATAAAGAAACTCCCATACCCACAAACAAACATACATGAACCCTGAACACATATATACACTCCTTTTTGGGCAGTCGTGTAAAAAAGGAACTCTTGGTAACTACTACAATATAATTACTGAAATAAAAATAATGTGGGTTGGCCTGAGATTGTCTGTACCAAACGTCTTAGTGTGTGTGCACAAAAAACCGTGATTTTTTCGAACAGTTCTTCTGTTTTATAACTTTTGGTTGCTATCTCCCTTGTAGTTGTGACAGCGGAATATTTTTGCCGAGAAAATTCTTTAATTTCTATTTACTTTACATATTTAGCTAGCCCCACGAACGAGAGATAGAGATCTGCAAACAGAAGCAAACCTATTATTTACTTTTTTAATTGCGTAGGTATTGTTGTTTACTTTCGGTACTGTACTGTTACACTTTTCTTGTATTAGAACGGGATCGATGTGATAATATTTAAACAATTAAAAGTAATTGGGAACAGTATTTAGTGCTGTATTTGTTTAATGACATTATCGTTAGCTAAACCGGACTAAACCAACTGTACATTAGCTGGTAAGGGCGTGAGGAGACACGCATCCAACCACGTGATTTTGTGATGGAATATTTCATTAAAATATGGAAGAAATCACAAAACTCGTAGATAAAGAAGTTCTCTATCCGCTAGATTTAATAATAATAATAACAATAAAATGTTTTATTAGCCCCAAATAAACACAAAAAAACAACAAAAACAAAATAAAGTAAAAATAAAATCTTAAACTAAAAAAGTACCTACAAAAAGTGATGAAATGGAGACTAATGGATCCTGTCTCAGCGTGTGTTGCTGCGACGTTCAGAAAACGCCACAGCACGCCGTTATTCTAACAGGGCCTAGGGAGCTGTGGTCTTATAATATACACATCAACTTTGTCTAGGGATACAGTCTGTTATTTTCATACAAACGAGGTAACTTTGAAGCCTTGGTTTCCTGCCAGGGATGTACTGTGCTGCGATCTGATGACGGCTATCCAGGGAGTGAATGGAGGAGATTCAGATCGCTATACACACCCAACTGATCTGACCAGCATTCTAAAAACGTAATGGACATGTTTAAAAAAACCGCGAAAATAGCATGAAAATGTATGGAAATCCTCAAACTGTTGGGTGTGTATAGCGATTTGAATCTGCTCCATTCACTCCCTGGATAGCCGTCATCAGATTACAGCACAGTACATCACTGGCAGGAAACCAAGGCTTCAAAGGTACCTCGTTTGTATGAAAATAACACCTGGTATCCCTAGACAAAGTTGATGTGTATATAATAAAAGTATCAAAGAAGATACTATAAAAAATATATAAAGAAGGCAGAATGTATACGATCCTTGGCTATATCGTTTACTCTAGTCTATTTAACTTGAATGGATTTAAACATTGGGCTTATAATTTTTTAAAGCTATTTAAAGCGATACATAAATATTGGATTAATTAATATTAATCTTGTTAATCCATTTTTATCGTCCTCATAATCAAAAAAAGTGCAATGCAGCGAACTAAAATATATGGAACAAGCATTGCGCTCAAAAAATGGCACCACACGAAAAGTACAACTAAGTGGATGGAGATAAAAATGCTGGCATTTAATTATACAACACAAAGCGTCTGAGTTGAGTTGCTTTATTAGCGACCATAATTTGTATACTTATAGATATTTTCTATACTTAAACGAAAAAATAAGATACGTTATTTCTACATATTTTTACTGCTTTCTTTGAGTCTTTTACACCATTTGACTACACAGGACGTCATTTCTAATAAACTTTCTATTTATCTCTTTTTTCTACAATACAAACTGCAATTATTGTATAGAACGTTAACGTCAGTCACCAGGCGCGTGGCTGGCCCGACTATAGCTGAGCGGGTTGTACTTTTTCGGCCCCGTGGCGTGGTGTCATTTTTAAGCAATATTTGTTTGCAATTACACTTCCATAGATTTTAGTTCGCTGGTGCAATACATGAATAGTTCATTATTTGCATTGCAACAAATTGCTACAGATACGATTTGAAGAGACAGTAGAGATTAACAAAAATAATTGATAAGCCTCAGAATTCTTTGATTTAGTAACTAATTGGTATCCTTGATAAAAAAAATTGTGATAAACTACTTTTAGTAAATTAGTGAAATCTTTACAATAACTCTGTCTGCTTTTTTCCTTTTTAACTGATTGTAAAAAATGAGGAGGTTCTCTGTTCGTCTCACGTTTTTTTAGAAGAAGGTGTACCTACGTAGGTATGTCCGCCGATTACTCAAATGGCTGGACCGATTGAAATGATTCAAACGTTACAGGTTAAATTCCAAGTTGGTCCCATTTTTATTAATTGGCAATCAGAACTGTAGACCTATTTAAATTTCATTGTTCGAAATCGTTAACAAACTTTGCGGAGAAACGAACACACAAACGAGAAAGCAAACTAAGTAAATAAAAAAAACGTGGTAAAAAGACTACGGAATAAGAATAATGGCTACGGTTGCTTTTGGATTGGCCCCCTGAAAATACTCCTTCTTCGGACTGTAGGTTCCATCAGTGGGTTAGTTACCCACTAGTCTTACTAATAGCACATAATAAATAATAGTACCAATAGTACCAACTCCAATGAGTTATGTTTGGAAATTTTCCTAACGATACACTGTTAATATGTGAGACAAACGGTTTGTTCTAACCTGACTTATTAAAAACGATAACCCCCTGTAAGGTTTTTTTTTTCACTTTTTTCCTTAATCATCTGATGTTTTGTAGACCTAGGTTTACTTTACTATACTTTATTACGCAAATCATACGCACAAAGATTTGTGTTGTTCGTTTGACAGTAAATATTTTTGCGGGGGTATGTACTTGCCTATTTGCAGGTCGGTCGTTCGTTGCTATCTGATACGCAGTTAAATCTTTTGTTTCCAAAATACCGTTGAGAAAATGTTATCGAAAGGTTACGTGGCGTGTCTGTTTGGTGTGGTCCTTAAACTGTAAGCTAGCATCAATATAATGATGATGAAATGATAATATTCTGAACTAACTAGATACCTATATTATTTATTTACCTACCCAACTCATCGAAAAAAAAATCTTTTGTTTATAATTAAAATAATCGTTACCTTGTCCGTATTATTATCGTGCACTACGATTTTTTGCAACGCAGGAACTCGTATAGCTACGCTTTTTTGGGCCTATACGCATATACGCGTATAGACTAGCAAATTGCAGTTCTAGGATGTCACCTGAAGACCTGCAACCTTACCATCAGGCAATGTTACTTCTATCCTTCCTTACTAATATTATAAATGCGAAAGTCCGTTTGTTTGTTTGTTTGTTTGTTACGCCTTCACGTCTTAACTACTGAACCGATCATCATAAAATTTTGCATACACGTTGTCAAGGGTACAGAGAAGGACAGAGGGTACATTTAAAAAAGTATTTTTCCAAAGAAAAAAAACAAAGTATTTTTCCAGAGGGATAGCAAAAATACTTTCCACGCAGACGAAGTCGCGGGCGGCCGCTAGTATACCATAATATACTGCTTATAAGAGTTCATGGTAAATGCCCCTAAACCGGATGGTTTTGTTCAGAATTAACCTTTCCTATAATTAATTTGCACAGAGTTACTTTTCTCTGCCATTATAATAATTTCCATTAATGTATTTATTTCAGTAAGTTTCTCTAAATATTTGATTTAATTCTAAAAATAAACTGAGTAACTACGTCAATGTTGCGGTGCAACTGCTATATCTGACGAAAAACAATAGGTATAACGACGAACGTTAGAATAATTAGATACATTTACGCCTTCTCTACACTTAAAATTATACATAGAAGAATAGAATATACTTACATGTATATTCCAAAACACAGCATATTTTTTCCAATTATAAAACTCTGATGATTTGGCACCGACCTTTCTAATAGCAAGAAGTGTTTTTTTTTTGTTTAAAAAGTTTTTCATTTATTTTATTTCAATCGGGGGGCACGGCGCCAAAGTCGAGAGCGAAGCAAACACTGCCGTATACCATCCTTTACTGGAACCATTTCGCCGCATTTTCAGGCCCCTATTTGAGAACCTCTGGATAAGACCAGAACGCAGAAATTTTCGTCATCCAGTAAGCTATAATCACATACTTAAAATCCAAAATTTCAAGACTGTAGGTCATTTAGTTCCGAAGTTAAGCGAAAGCAAAGTTTCGCATTTATGACACTCTCACTCATTCTCTTGGTCATCATGGTCATCAAAATAGAACTAGTACTACCCATAAACTCAGAGAGCTGAATTTTGGTACAGAGTTAGGGTTTAATGGCCACATAAAGGGAAAACTATAAAAAATAGGATAATCGAAGATCTGGAGTACCGGGTGACCCTGATTAGAAAACACAAGAGCCCAACCAAACTATTAGAGATCGACATACCGCCTTTACAAAAAATATTCAACTTGGTGGACCGCTTCATTTGATGTCAAAAATCGAAGGTCTGAAGTATCTGATGAAGAACCCACAGCTGGTCTCAGCTGTATTAGAGATATGGTAATGCCCCTTTCTACTATTGGTAGGTAGTTACATAAAAAAATCGACTGTCATTGCAAAAATCCAGCGTAGTGGAAAGCATCAATGCTACAAAAAGAAGTGAAATCCCACCAAAAACATTCTGTAAAAAACTAACCAAGTCTCGATAGAGCTGCTTGTTTATCTCTAAAAAGTAATGAAATCTAGACAAAGTTGTGCCAAGTCTAAGGTTCTTTACTGAGATTTATTTATTATTATAGTTAATGTTGTGTGACTTGGCCGTTGAAGGGTACACAAGGGTACAAAACCAGGTGCTCCATGACACCATTGCACCAATCTGTCGCCAGAACCGCTACCAATTGATGATGGAAAATTGCCACTTGGAAAACGTTGATTCAATAACCAGTCAATTGTATTGTGTACCCTTCAACGGCCAAGTCACACAAGATTAACTATAATAATAAAGAAATCTCAGAAAAGAACCTTAGACTTGGCACGACTTTGTCTAGATTTCATTACTTTTTAGAGATAAACAAGCAGCTCCATCGAGACTTGGCTAGTTTTTTACAGAATGTTTTTGGTGGGATACGATTTTTAGGTTACTTTCTCAGCTTATGTAGAAGAAGCAGGTACGAGTGCCTAGGACTTTTAGTTTTTGTGAGATTCATCAGATTCTCATTAATATCAGAGTGAAATCCGATGTCCTTCATTTCCATCGATTCTAAAATTGATGCCGGTTTTACTTCACGTGAGAATTAAAAGTCAGCATTAAACATTAGAATAAGTATACGTTTTCGTTTGGTAAGTTAGCAATTTTTTTATAATACCTTATTAACAATTCGCATAATGCCTGCTGCGTTATTTATATCTCTGTCATAAGTTTCCTGATGCTGAGTACACAAATCGCTTTCCTATCGCTACCTGCTCGCTTAATTATAAACATTCTGACGACATGATACGTTCATCTTTCGTTTGTTAGGTCCAGAGACAGGGTTACAATAATATTTTTTATTCTATCGATGTCATCATCATTAAAACAGATCATTCATTTTACAGTCTACGCAGGACGACGTAGGTTGCCATTACCTGCTTTCCACGCTTAGCAGGCGGTTTGGAAATTGCAGGTGAACCGGGGGTACAGAAAGTTACTCGTGGAACATCTAGGTGAACCAGGGGTACAGAAAGTTAATCGTGGTAGGTAAGCCAGGGGTACAGAAAGTTAACCGTGGAACACCTAGGTGAACTACTTCGGTGTTCCACGGGTCAGAAATTTAGATTTGGTTTTCATCGGAAAACGCTGCGCTGCTGCCCATTTTCTGGTCAATGGTGGTGTTGGACTGGAGTAACTATAATCGATGAGAGAGAGCGATGAGGAGCTCGACGGTGCAGTGATTTAGCGCCTGACCCAGTGATTACCGTGGTTAAGCGAATTTCGCAAGGTTTGGTTATGGTATGGGTGACCAAAAATTTATTGTTTCGAGTTCCTCCGTGCTTCGGAAGGCACATTAAGCCGTTGGTCCCGGGTGCATTTGCAGTCGTTAACACCCATCGACCCGCATTGGGCCCGCGTGGTGGGTTATATGGCCCATCCTCCTTATCCATTTATAAGGAAGGCCTGTGCTCCAGCAGTGGGGATGGGGACATTAAAAATGGCCGATGGTCAACCATGATCGCGTCTGCTGCAAACGTGATTGGTGCTGTTGTATTCTACTGGACGCCACATATTAGGCTTAATGTTGGCATATTACACATATTAGACTCAAACATACTTGGCAAACTTGCTAATCACATAGAGGCTTTTGTCATGAAAATTTAACTATTTTCTTCATATTATTGAAATTCTTTAGGGCGGGTGTTGACTCGCTAATTAACTAGGTTAGGTTCTATGAACTTTTCAAACCGAAACATTTATTTTCTCATAATGTGAGGAAGTATTTTATATGGAACTAGCGGCCCGCCCCGGCTTCGCACGGGTGCAATGTAGTTACTAAATGTAAAACTGTGCTAATGTGGTGTCAGTGGGAAGTTATTAGATTATACTACAGGATACATATACCTAGGAGGACGACATATACCTATACGACGTACGCAAGGGGTGTTATAATATAATTGACGTTTGTGTGTGTCTGTCTGTCTGAGGCAACCAACCTAGCTCCCAAACTTATGGATCGATTTTAATGCGGTTTTTATATGCATAATTTAAGAGAAGCGTATAGACGGCGGGAAGCGACTTTGTTTTATACTATGTATAGCTTTTGCCCGTGGCTCCGCCCGCGTGGGAGTCGGTAATCGTTGTAAGTCTTCCCTTGGAAACCAATGATCGGGATGAAAAGAAGCCTGTGTTAAGTATTCCAGACTTAATCTATATCTGTGCCAAATTTCTCCTAAATCCGTTCACCCGTTCAGAGTCAGACGTGATTGAGTATGATATGATTGAGTAGGTACCTAACAGAACAACATCCAAACTTTCACATTTATACAATTTTGTGATTATAAAGGTAATAGCTGCATCCCGCGGTTTTACTCGCGCAGTCTGTCGATTCTGTAACCAAACTCGCATCTCACTTCACTTCGCGTGAATTTGTTATTAGACATTTGTTTACTAAATTAGCTATTTTACTGATTGCAAAAAATTTAGGTAGCCTGCGTAGCTATCTAAAATCTTTTGTGATAAAAAAATTTCTTATCATTATCTTATTTATGATTCAAAATTCCCGTGCAGTGAAGTGAGATTCGAGTGGGGTTCGAGTTTGGTTACAGAATCGACACCCTGTTAACGATTCTGTATTAGTTAGGTAGGTACTTAATAAAATTTATTAGCGGTAATTTAACAAAATAAGTATAATAATATTATGTTACATTTAATACTTACCTTATAGTTAAAAATTCTAATATCTTTGCCTAATAGTTATCTTCTTTATAAATAAAAATCGATGTGTGTATTTGTTTCCTTTGCACTCCTAATCCATTCATCCACATCCGATTATGATGAAACTTAGGTGAATGTTTGGTGAATTGTTCTGCTTACTACTGAAAAGGTTTCTGGCTAAAAAAACGTGACATTGCAACGCATGCCGGGCAAAGATTTATGCCGGGTGCAACTAATGTTGTGCATTATTATCAGGCTCTCCATTGAACCACTTCCTACCACCACTAAATACCACATTCCTTGTCACGTTATCTGATATTTGCCACATGTTGCCGTTTCATTTGACTAATACTTCGTAATGTAGTGAAAGTAGCTTGTCTTGAAAATCGGGAAAATTAGAGATTAAATGTCAGCCCGTGCAGTGACAACTGACATTTATTTTTCTTAATCATTCAAATGCACTAAGAAGTTTTGATTCCGATATCGAAGTCAACCACCCTAAAAATAGCTTTCTACCCCTTTTCAACCCTGTTAAGGGATACATTTCAAGAAAATTCGAAACACGTGTTCAATTAATTTTGTAAAAGAATGTCTATGCCAAATTTCAAGTCAATCGGGCCAAGGAATCGCGTTCTCCCATACAAACTTTGCCACCCTGTTTCACCCTCTTAGGGATTGAATTTCGCAAAATCCCGTCTTAGTGAGCACCTACACCCTAAAAGGGACTCCCATGCAAAATTTGAGACTCCTAGCACTTGTAGTTTCTGAGATTTCGTGATGAGTCAGTGAGTGACTTTACAACTCCTCAATTTTGTATAAATAATAACCGGGAAGAAAAATTACCAGTATTATCCCTTGTTGCGTTATTGTTGTTGACTTTTAATTTCCCATCTTTGAGTTCATTTTATTAACCCCCGTCGGAAAAAGAGGGCTGTAATTTGGCAGTTTGAAATCAGCACAATATCTTTTTTATGTCGACTTTATTCCCTTTTCTTTTTTTTTCTGGTTCCCTGAATGGTAGAGAAGCGTTTTGCTTTTACGCCACAAATATATTCGGTTCAGTTGGAGCAAGTAGTCTCACCACATTTAGTGGACGTTCAGGGAAGTGGACGTTCAGGTAAGTGGACATTCAGGGAAGGTGACGTTCTCTTAAAAAGATCTAATGAACCGACCGGACATTACGGTAATAGAACTTACCGTGCCAAGGATAAAATGTGCGGCTCACTAGCTCTCCGCCTAGAATCTTCAAGATTCAGCCTCAGTAAACAGACGTAGTGTAAATTGTTGATCGCCGATTTCGCTACCTCCCATGACGCGGCGGCGGCGCGCTATCAGAGGAGACGATCTCAGATGCCTATATAAAGAAAACTCTCTGCCTACCAACCATTATTTGTTAACAAGGAGCATCTGCCAGGTACCGTAAAAAAAGCGAATTACATCGCTGTCGGTTACGTCGGGCAGCTCTTACGAAAAGCTCCACTAGTCATTTCGAATAAATAGTACCTGCTGGAATTTAATTTCTATAATTTTTTATTAATTAAAAACAAATGATGAATCAAAAGTTGAGCAAAGAATATGAGGGAGTCGAGAAGAAGAAGCTGTGGAATGCAGCTACGGTTGAGGAGGCTCTCACTCTAACAGGTATATAATTTGTCTTAAAATATGATTTGCAATGGCAAAGCATAATTTTCTACGTGGCTGTAAAAAAGGAAAATTTTATGGATTAAATTGGTCTGTAAGAACCTGAAAAATATTGTAACTACCCTTATAATTTTTTTTATATTTCTTAGTTAAAATAAACCGGTCAAGAGCGAGTCGGACTCGCGCACCGAGGATTCCGTACCATCATAATAAATACACAGCAGAGTAGAATTTTTTTTCTTTTGATCAGTAGTGGAACTAATGTTAACTTGATAATTTCGAAAAAGGTGTGCTATATTGAGACATCGTTTTATTTTCCTGTAATCTTTATATAAACTACTATCACATAGAATTATTTCAGATTTTTCTCTATGCAAACTTCGGAGATAAGGGGGGGGGGGGGGGAACGGTATTTTTTTACATTTTTATCATAAGTCGAAAAATATGCAGCCTAAAAAAAGAAAAAAATGTTTGAAAATGTGCAAACGGCGCTCTTTCATATGATACCCCACATGCCCTAATAGCCCCACTTCAAATTTTTAAGACCCCTTTTCAGTCCCTGTTGTAAAAAAAAAATATTAATTTTTATCTTTTTCTTATTTGCAAAATAGTTGGGCAAATGTCATCTAAAACTATTCCAAATTTCAAGTTGATACCATTAGTAGTTTTCGAGATATCCAGCTGTGACAGACAGACAGACAGACAGTGTCACACCACAAGGGTTTCTTTTTTACCATTTTGGTACGGAACTCTAAAAATTACTAGGTAAGTAAAATTCAAATCAATAAATAATAATTATTATAGGCCAGCAATTTTTTTTACACCTTTTATTGAAAGATGCCATCATTGCCATTGTAACATGTTTTTTTCTCGTTACTGGAACGATTTTGCAACCACAAATGCCAATAATATGCTATGGTATTTATGTTCCTCCCAAGTAACAAAATTTGGTACTATAAAAGTCCTGAGAACGCTTTAGGACGTGCTAATTAGTTTCATGATAAGCACTATAATGGTATTGTAAACCTTTACAGAACCCCAAATAGGCCCCAGTTTTATGACTGATTAATTCTATAAACATTACATAAAGCCTCTCACGGTAATAAATCAGGTCTATACTTGAAAACCAAAACATGTTTATAGTGCTATTTTGATCTTTTTATCACACTATTGTTCGCCATTTTGTTCGTGCTGTGCTCATGTCATCGTGAGTGTTCCCCAAGGAAACAAAATGTCATTCGCTATTCCAATTTGTGACACAAAGGACATTCTACAAAAAATCACCTTTGATCGACCATTGACCGTAACTCCACTGTAACTTGCACTTGCAAAAATAATTGTATCAATAAAATCACTATGCTGATTTCAAATTTGACAATGCGCCCTCGTAATTTTCGTGATTTAATTAAATTTAAATTAATAAAATAGGAACTCGTCCCAACTGTGGCTGCTATAGTACACATCGGCTCCAGCCGTGCTACTAATGTGCTATCATGGCATAAACAGCAGCCATATTTTCATTGAAAATGGATTAGTCCATTAATTATTCATTTTAGTGCTTTTATCTCACGCTTTAGTCAGGTAGCAGTAACACAAAAAAATTAAGTTATTTAGCAACTGCACCAGAAGTCGCCATGATACTATTTAGTACCATAGAAGAGTTTTCATGACTTTTACAGAACTAGCCCCATAGCGATGTTGAGGGAGCATTTAAGAAGCTAAACCGTGACATAATGGTTGTGCAAAGTACTTTCATAGTGCAGATTGATTCTGTAATAATGTTTTCGATACTGCTACAATAGGGTATACTGTAAAAGTTATTTTGACGCAATATTAGTGCAAAATAGATACATAAAAGTGACAGTAAAGTCGCCTATAGTACTAAATAGTACTATAATCGCTTTTTTCATATCTGTTACAGTGCAACACTTTAAAGATTCTTTTGTATGTCCTGTAAGTGTTCTAAGAGCTGCACCATAGAACTTAAATGCTCTTTAATATTATAGAACCAAAATGCTCTGTGGAAAACCTTTATAGCACAAGCAGTCACAACGGTTACCATTTAAGGCCTACTATATCACTGTTTGGTGATAAAACCCCTTGGTTATAGAAACTTTTGTTACTTGGGCTGTACTTATCATATAAAACACATGCGACTAAACTGTGGTTTTAGTCCATGACCTGGCAAGCCCAGTGAAAACTGCAAGATGTAGTATGTTATAATGTGCTATAAGTCTTGTCAATTTATAAAAATATTGATAATTTATTAGTAATTAATGATACAAAAAAACAACTAAGTACCTACTTTTATTCGTTCAAGCCCCGGAAAATGAGACACAATCGATTTTCTATGGCGTTGACTAATTAAAAACTCTAAAATTAAATTTTCCTCGCAGGGTTCGGCAAGTACAACTTCGCGTTGCTGATGATATGCAGCTGGACGCTGCAGGCCATGGGCATGGACCTGTTCGGCAGCAGCTTCGTGGTGTCAGCCGCCGTCTGTGACCTGGCGCTCAGCATGCAGCAGAGAGCGCTGCTAACAGCAATGCCTCTAGTCGGTGAGTAGTCAGTGAGCAATTGAAGACACGCATGAGCATGATTCGTGGTGTCTACCAACGTATTCGACGTACCCCTTAGCATGCAGTAGAGGGCGCTGCTAACGGCAATGCTCTAGCTAGCTAGTCGATGAGTAGTAAGTGAGCAGTTGAAGACACGCATGGGCAGCTTCGTGGTCTCCACAATCGTATGCGACCTATCCCTAAGCATGTAGCAGAGGGCCCTACTAACAGCAATGCCTTTAGTCGGTGAGTAGTCAGTGAGCAGTTGAAGACACGCATGGGTATGCTTCGTGGTGTCCACCAACGTATGCGACGTACCCCTTAGCATGCAGCAGTGAACGCTGCTGACGGCAAAGCCTCTAGTCGGTGAGTAGTCAGTGAGCAGTCGAAGACACGCATGGGCAGCTTCGTGGTGTCTACAATCGTATGTGATCATCCCTCAGCATGCAGCAGAGGGCACTGTGTGCGGTGATTTATCAGTAAGTAGTTGAAGGAGCTGGATTCTGGTCATTTATCAACTGAGCTAAAATGTTCTTCTACGTTTAATTAGATTTTTGGTGGAAGAGTTGTTTTGTTCTTTTCACTAGCTAGGGTCGATTGGCAGAATAACAAATAAGCTAGTGGTAGTGAATGTCCGTTATTGTGAATTGTAAAGAAATAGTCCATGTAATTAAATTGCAATGTGTGAAAGAACCACAAAAAAATTATACTAAAGATGTAATTATTATCAATGTTACCATAATCAACAGGCCGTTGCCCGCGTACCCTTGACATTGGAGTTAGATTCATGTTTGCGAGAGTTTTGTGTTATCGCTCTCTGAAACTGCAATAATGCTACTGATGTACTCTACCTACTTGTAAAGATAGTACTTAGATACTACATATGTTACGTATGCATTATTTATTTTGAAAATATTGTAGAGATAGATGTGAAAAATCATCAAACACTATGATTTGCTTTTTACTTTAAAAACCTTTTAAAAACCCCTCTATTATTATATTAGTCCGTTAGGCCGCGTGAACACTCGCAAAATCCCTAAGAAACCTCTTACCGGTATAAAGAGTATCCTATGTTTTGACTCATCCAAATTTATTGCGTTATTGAGTAACAATCATCCAAACTTTTACATTTATAGTATTAGTAGGAACAGGGTGGGTTACTCCCGAATCCAATCGAGAATCTGAGATCGAATTGGTATCGAATCGATCTTGAAGTGAACTCGATCTCATTAATTCCTGTCGAGAGTAGGGGGCAGGATTGGCTTAAAATCGAGGAGTTTATTTTAATAACATCGGTGTTTATCGTTTGTTTCAGGTGTGGTAGCTGGTGCCCACCTGTGGGGCTACGTGTCAGACACGAAGGGTCGGAAGTTGACGCTGGTGTTGTCCATGTCCATCGGCTTCGTGTTCGCAAGCCTCAGCAGTTTCTCCCCCGACTGGGGGACCATGGCCGGCCTCAAACTGATCAGCTCCGTTTTGTAAGTAGTACAAGTCAAAAGATTCGCTCTGCCACGATAACCAAACCCGTTTTACCGTATACCGTTTCTTCGGTTCGGACCCTCAGACCAAATAAAAAAAGTAAGACGGAATCTTCCGAAAGCGGTGAGGCCTGTAAAACTACGCCTTGGCTGTGTACATACACAGTTCACGCACACACCTAAAACGAAACTACGCCTTGGCTTTCCATATAAAACCCTGCCGCCCGGGCCCATCTTACTTTTTTATTTGATCTGAGCTTCTGACCATCAAACTGAAAAACTTTTGCTATGGGACCAACTCTGAAAACGCGAAAAAATCTGCTTTTTCATAAGAAATATCTGAATGTATGAAACGGCTGATTTTTATCGCGATTCCAGAGTTGATCCCATAGTAAAAGTTGTTCAGTTTTATGGTCAGACGAAACAGATTTCCCATTTTTGGTTCATTCGTTAAGGACCCTGTATATAGTAGACAGACACGACTGCTCTACATAATGTGTAAAGGCCTGTTTCACAAATTGTGACTTTTATATTTTTTTATCTATGTAAGTGTGGAAACAGCCTTTCTATTTGTCTAATTTAAAAATCTATCGCAATCGCTTTCAGGATGTAACACATTGAAGCTTCTTTTTGGGACAAATAAAAACTTACCTAAGAAATGCAGCAATGTGTCACATCCATCTGTCAAACGAAAGCGATTGCGATAGATTTTTTGAATCAGACAATTAGCCCCCTGGTAAGCTAACTGGAACTAATTAATAATGTTTCCGTGGTTGAAGTAGACAAATCATTACTCTGTTGTTTTAGATCGAAATTTTTAATCAGATAGATAGGTATGACGCTGTTTCTAATTTAAAAATCTATAATTGCTTTATCTTAATAATGATCTTCAGATAAAGCCTGCCTTTCTATTGTCTAACTTCAAAATCTATCGCAATCGCTTTCAGGATGTAATCCATTGCAATTTCTTTTTGGCACAAATAAAAACTTACCAAACAAATGCAGCAATGTGGCTCATCCATCTGTCAAACGAAAGCGATTGCGATAGATTTTTAAAATTAGACAATTAGCCCCCTGATTAATAACACTTTGTACCCTTTACTTTATTGTTTAATAGATATTGATGGATGGAAACTAAGAAATTTGCATTGAATGGAAATGAATAACTAACAATCTAAATAGGTACTATAATTAGAAAAAAACTTTTTTTACTTTTGTTTATTACAAAATTAAAAATAACTTGTAACTATCTGACTGTACAAATAAAGAGTATGATAAAATAATCTACCTGTAAATATGTATATGGAGTAAATAAGTGTAATACGGGTAACGTGATGATACGTCATCGTCACGAAGCTGTGACGTCATGGAAGATCTATTGTTATTATCACGCCTGTGATTTGATTAGGCAATGACCCCAGCGAACTGATAAGCTGATGCAAATATTTAATGAATTCAAGTGGAAACAAATATTACAGAAATTAAAATATACACGAAGAGATATCTACTTACCGAATAAAAAGTATATATATTTTTTTGTGAAGTTTCCTTTTCTTTCTAAATAATAACGTTTTGCTAACTTAACACTGAAGGTTCTGTACTTGTCTTTTTATTTTTAATAGCTTCATATTTTCACGACATAAGTGAGGGTTAGTGAAATAAAAAAAAATCTATAATATTCTGAATATTTGGAAGCAATGCGGAAACGCGTTAATACAAAAAATTTGAACAAAGTCCAAGATAATGGACTGATCTTGATCAATTATTATGATAATAGTATATACTTACGTCAATATAAAATTGTAGAAAGTAACTGTTTTTGATTACCAATAGAATAGATATAATTATCTCAATGTCATGGTAAACAGTACAATATTATTATTATTGTTGAAAACCTTTATAGAAGCATAAAGTCATAGACTTATTATATTACTTTGCATAAAGCCAACAAGGAAATTCACAGATGACATTATCATTGTGTACCACGAACAACAAAGTTATTATTATTGGTTGATTTATTTATAAAATATCAGACCATCCATGAATAATAATAATTACAATTTATCATTAATCTATTGACTTGTCTTTAACAAGTTGACATCAATGTCATTTGGATAATATCGTAATTTTTCTAATAGTAATCTATTGAAAGAACAGATGGCTCTCGAAACCTGAAACTACGTCAAAACGTTGTATAATTTTTTTTTTGAGATTTTAGCATTATCAATGCAATTTTTATACAATACTAAAAAATATATATAAGAAAAAAAAAATACTCGTAATTTTTTTCTAACATTATTTAGTAAGTATTATTGTAACAGAAATAAAGCGCTCCAACTCTACAACCAGTTACTTTAGTACCATCGCTATGGAAAAAACCTGTTATCATTGAAACAAAAGGCTTATTACTTTTTTTTAAAATCTATATTAGGTAGAACATGAAAACCCAGAACTCTGTTTTCATGTCACATTCATAAATGGTGATGCTAGTAAATTTTAAAATTATATTACAAATAAAATCGTTTTGTTTCCACAGCACATCTGCGAGCAACTCAGGCGCATACACTCTGCTCGGAGAAAGCTGCCCCGCGCGCTCTAGAGGCCGCTCCCTGTTGCTCTGCACATGCCTGATGATGTGCTCGCAAGCTGTTGTTGCAAGTAAGTATCCATTGCTGTACGCTGTACTGATAGCTATGTATTCAACGTGTTACAAAAAAGCCCCTAAAGCTGAACATGGTAGATAAGGACCGTCAAACTGAACAACTTTTACTACGGGACCGACTCTGAAATCACGAAAAAAAATACAGCTATTTCATACGAAAATTAATAACGAAAATATCAACATGTATGAAACAGATGATCTTTTTCGCGATTTTAGAGTTGGCCCCATAGTAAAAGTTGTTTAGTTTGATGGTCCCTATCTACCATATTCGGCTTTAGAGTTTTTTGTAACACTTTAAATATTTAAATTGAACAGCAAGTAAATAAAAACATTTCTCACTTCAAAAAGTGCTGTAGAAACTTGTGCTTAAAATTATTACTTTAACTCTACCATCGATATATAGTAATTTCAATGAACTCTACTGTATTTTTTACACTCTCTCTTCTTTAATTTTAGTCAGAATAATTTTTAAAACCGATCTGATTAAAAAAGATGTTTGAAAACTTTTCAGTGCTCGCATACCCCATCCTCCCCATGGAGTTCTCGTATCCAATCGACTTCCTGGGCATCAACTACCGGCCGTGGCGACTCCTGGCTTTCGTGATGGCCTTACCGTGTGCTGCCACAGCTTGCCTGCTGTACTTCTTCCACGAGAGCCCCAAGTTCCTTGCATCCCAGGGACGTTACGAAGACGCCTTGAACGTCTTGAAGTCTATTTATGCCACCAACAGCGGTGATCTTGCTGATAACTTCCCCGTAAGTTTCTCAATTTTAAAATCTTAGAGGATTTAACCTTTAAAAATTTATACCTTGGCTTGTTTTTATTCTGTCTGTCTTTCGACTTGTCAATAAGAATTGGCACTAATCTTGGCTTTTGATATCAGGTTCAGAAATTGATAGAGGATGATGAGAACCAGTCGCAGGGAAGTGAAGGCTCGATCCTGAGGTCCCTTTACCAGCAGACAGTGCCGCTGTTCAAGCCGCCACTACTGAAGAACACCATGATGCTGTTCTACTTGGTCGTTGTCATCTACATGACGTAAGTTTAAAGTTTTAATTGGAAATATATTTTACTGCTGATTATTTGGTCAAAGAGATGAATAACAATCATAAACAATAACATTTGTTCTACGAGTTTTCCAAAAACCGACAAAAAAATCGACTCTCCATACAATGTCCCAAGTGTCCCGAACAGCTGATCGAGTTTTGTATGAAAAGTCGATATTTTTTTATCTGTTTTGGGGAACGTCGTTGAACAAAATGTTGTTGTTTATGATGTTAGTAAATCTACTCCTGCGAGGTTGTTGGTGTTTTACAAATAACCCTGTATAAAAGCCTGTTAACAATTTCAATCGAAACGCTTTTATGTTTCCCTTTTAAGCTGTTCGTTTGCCTAATTAAGTGTTGTTATGATCAACAGTGGCAGCGGCTTCATCCTTTGGCTGCCATACATCATGAACAACCTATTTTCGGTTCTGGAGGCCGGTGGTGGTCAGGGCATGAACTTGTGCACCGTCGTCCGATACTCCATGCAAGAGTCATTCGCCGTCGTTGAAAATGGCACGGTAAGTGAAAAACCATACATAATTAGTAATTCAATTATTGCTTCTTGAGGGTTGACTATCAGCCATTTTTATGTCTCCTCTGCTGGGGCACAGGGCTTCCTTATATGGGATATTACAGGGATATGGAGGGTTCTTGAAGGTTGCTTATTCTTAACAGCCAGTCACGTTTTGCTTTGACAATACTTTAAATAGATAGAACCAATATAAAAATGATTAGGTTCCTATTTTGCGCTTCCTATTTTCTCTTCTTGTACTCGTTACTTTATAAAATTATCTTCTTTACAGGCTACAGTGGAAATCTGCAACGATACAATTCAAGACACCACTCTTCTCTCCGCAATGTCCTACGGCGCTCTGGCCAGTACTGCCAACTTGGTGCTCTCGCTGACTTGCGGCGCGCGCAAGAGGATCGGCATGATGTGTATCCTGACGGGCTCGGCTGTGTCGGCGGTGCTACTCAATCTCATCGCGGTGCCCATCGCTGGGGGCATATTCTTCTTCTTCTTCCTTCTGTGCGCACTCACTATGGGCATTCTCAGCGTATACTTCGTTGAGCTGTACCCAACTTCCCTAAGGTAAGATTTTGATCTGTCGCAGGTTTGTTTTTTCTGCTTCATCTTTATTGAGATTACTTATTTAATTTGACAAATGATGGCTAACGAAAAACTCAAAAGTATTGTTCACTAATTTAGTCTGCAATCCTTGAACTACGCAAAAATATCACTAATTTTTGTATTTTGTTTTTATTTTTAGGGGCATGGCGTCATGCTTGTCAATAATGCTGGGGAGATCTAGTGCATTCCTGGGTGTGAACGCGATCGGAGCGCTTATCTCCTACGACTGCGAATCAACGTTCTATGCGTGGGCAATCTTATTAATGAGTAAGTGATCGACAGTTGTTTTGAAGCATTATGAGTTTGGTTTTCTTGGTGCAAGGAAATGTTAGTGTTAGAACATAACTAAAATCAAAGCCTTCTGTTCCATTCATGTCATTGGCGTAAACAGGCATTTCGGGAACCCTGTAATCCCCGCCTCGCTACGCCCATGATCCATGTCATAAAACCTTTTCTCATGTTGTTTTTTTTTTAATTACAGCTGCTGTGGTGGTGGCGTGGTTCTTGCCAAAAGAAAAGCAAATGGAAGAACTGAAATGAAGAGTTTAATGGCGTTGACTTTCGTGCGGCGAAAAGGAATGCGGATCTCAAATATCAGTAAACTAATTCTACTATCAGAATGCCTCTTAAAATTACATCGTGCTAATTATTTGTGTGAGTGGATGTCAATGAAGTATGTGTTGTATAATATGGTTATATAACATTTTACATGAAAGTTAAGATACGATGATGTCTGTAATTATCGGTACTGATTACGAATATTTGTGTTAAGTACCTACTAAGCTTTGTTTTAGCTGGTCTAAAATTTAATTTTATTTTATAGTAAGTAAGTAAGTATATTAAAGTCTACTAGTTCATAAAAAGATAGTGTCGGAAACACTAACGACAGGTGTTATGTACCTATGCAACTAGCCAAAAACACTTAAAATAATATTAATAAAAGTGAATTTAAGAAGCTATGTTGGCTACTGAAAGCCAAATGTTTGCAAATTTAGTATGATCTATTTAGGTCTGATATTTATAAATAGGACTGAAGTTATAATGTTTTACTTACAAATCTGTTTCTCGTGTAAATATTATTATGTCTATTTAAGATTAATTTAAAACTATGTGTGTGTATAAGTTAGTATAAAATAGTAGGGACCTACCTACTATTGAATTTACTAATAATGATAAAAAGTATTGTGTACGTACCTGACTGAATATGTACCTAATTTTAAGGTTTTTAAATAAATAAATATTTAAAACTTATTAAAAATCTTTCGTTGTTAAGAACCTAGGAGGGGTGTCGTGCGGCTAATATGTGAAGAAAAAAAAATTATTTGATGACAGCTTTTATCATATATGAAACAAGTAAGATCAACAGCAGAAACGTAGTACTATTATTTATTCTGTGGTAGAAACAATTTAGAAAAGGACTAATATCTTCACCCACACAAAACTCGCGGATAAAGACCCCAACAAAAGCTAGAAAAACCCAAATGGGAGGCTGCGAAGGTATAATAATCGATCGCAGCGCTCATGGTGGCAAAAAGTAGAAATAATGAAGGCTCTGTAATCTGCTTGAAAACGATATTTAATTTATTACTAGCGATACAGGAATAATTATAAATGTTTATTATCACTTAGTAAAATTATTAAAGTAGCTTTATCCTCTTGTTTTACAAAATCTACAACTAAACAAGAAGTAAACAAACCATGATATAACCAAAATAAAGCACTCTTTTTGAATAGATCTTACTTGCCATATTTAATTTAAATGACCAAAAATGATTTCACAACACTTTGTCCACCCAAATCATAGTAATTTTGAAATTTACATTAATAAATAATAACACAATATGTATTGGCTCCGTGCACGCTTTTAGCGCCACCTAGCGTGTTGCAACTTTGTTGGCTCTGACCTGTACCCTTAGCACGAACAGCTATCGAGAAAAATAACGTGCGTAAAATTACTCGAATCTCATAATTTTGTATGGAAATTGGTACAGCGCCACTACGTCCGTAAACGGAACTAAAATTTCGAAGCACGAAACATTTTGACATAAGCTATCGAGCAGCCTTCGAATCGAATTCGAATAGTAAAGTTACAACTTGTATGGAAATCCGTAGCACGAACCCACTTTTGACATACGGTATCGAGAAACTCGCAAGCTGGCTATCGACAACTTACTCACTGACATTTTTTCAGTGAGAGACTTTTCGAGCAAATTTGTATTATTTATTATTAAATTCTAAAAGCATGTATGTAGTAACAAAAATTTAATTTAAGAACTATGACATGTCCACTGAATTATCCACAGGCGATATTACTTAAATTGTTCTCATTAAACATAGAAATTTGTAAAATAAAAATCTCGTCATTTTTCGCTATCCACGGTGTCCCCCACATCCACCATACCTATTTTTTAGCAATATTTAAGGACTTACCTACAAAACTCAAATAAAACTAGAGGATACGGGGTTATACTTATAATATTTGTTTTCAGTCACAAAATCACAGTTTGCATACAGTTAATTAATTATATTTAATTTAGGTATTAAAACAATAAGACCTTAAAACTATGACGAAAACACTAACTAAATATAACAATGCAAACTTAATAAAGTTTATCGAATCTTCAAACACTATAGGCAGGCACTAATTCCGATGAAATTTACATATTTTTATAGCACGTCCAAAGATTTTATTGTTTATTTGTAAACAATTTCTTGTTATTTGACGATACTCCATTGTTATTCTTCAAGTTCATAAAAATCTTCAATTAAGTAGAACAATTTGATGAAATTATGACACATTGTAGTTAACTCTTAGGTCATAATATTATTTCCTCACGATTGTATTATTTGTTAGCCGACACAGATAAATCATTTTAGACAAAAACAAAATAAAGTAATGCCTTCACGGCTTTTTATTATTTTAGGTTATATTTTTTATTAAATCACAGGATGCGAAAGAAAGAGAGAAAGAATAGAGACACTCTTCTTTTTCAAACCAATCACGGGCAAGGTGCAATGACCGTTCAAAAGCATGGGCAAAATCATGCACATATTGAAAAATTCTTTTAATATTTGCAAATTAATTTAAGTTATTAAATGAAATTAATATTGTTAACAATTTTATTAATAATAATAAGAATAATAAATGTAAAATTATAATGATAAACAACTTGATTGAATTTTAATTTACATATTTATGATTTACATAGATATGTAACATGGTTTTTGAACGCACCTTGCTTCATGCACGTTAGCTTTATTTATCGCTACTACTATCGAGCTAACGTTAGCCAGCTCTGTAAAGTTGGTGCTGCCGATTTTGCTAGCTTTCGTATCGAGTACGTTATCGAGTAGTATTTTTTGACGCGCGTAAGATTTCTCGATAGCTGTTCGTGCTAAGGGTGCTGACCGGTTTGACGTTTTGATATGTAATGGCGGCATTGTGACAAAATGTTAAAAAAATACTATACATATTGTGTTATTAATGTAAATTTCAAAATTACTGTGATTTGAGTGGACAAAGTGTTGTGAAATCATTTTTGGTCATTTAAATTAAATATGGCAAGTAAGATCTATTCAAAAAGAGTGTTTTATTTTGGTTATATCAGGGTTTGTTTACTTCTTTTTTAGTTGTAGATTTTGTAAAACAAGAGGATAAAGCTACTTTAATAATTTTACTAAGTGATAATAAACATATATAATTATTCCTGTATCGCTAATAATAAATTAAATATCGTTTTCAAACAGATTACAGAGCCTTCATTATTTCTACTTTTTGCCACCATGAGCGCTGCGATCGATTTTTATACCTTCGCACCCTCCCAATAGTATTTTTTAACATTTTGTCAAATGCGCCATTACATATCAAAACGTCAAAACGGTCAGTACCCTTAGCACGAACAGCTATCGATCTTACGCGCGTAAGAAAATACTACTCGAAAACGTACTCGATTCGAAAGCTAGCAAAATCGGCAGCACCAATTTTACATAGCTGGCTAACGTCAACTCGATAGTAGCGATAAATAAAGCTAACGTGAGTGACACAATCCAATTATCAATCCAATTGAAGCAAGGTGCGTTTAAAAACCATGTTTAATATCTATGTAAATCATAAATATGTAAATTAAAATTCAATCAAGTTGTTTATCATCATAATTTTACATTTATTATTCTTATTTATAATAATAAATTTGTTTGCAATATTTATTTCATTTAATAACTTTAATTAATTTGCAAATTACTATTATAATTTTCAATTTGTGCATGATTTTGCCCATGGTTTTGAACGGTCATTGCACCTTGCCCGTGATTGGTTTGAAAAAGAAGAGTGTGTCTATTCTTTCTCTCTTTCTTTCTCATCCTGTGATTTAATGAAAAATATAACCTAAAATAGAAAACCGTAAAGCCATTTCTTTATTTTGTTTTTATCTAAATTGATTTATCTGTGTCGGCTAACAAATAATACAATCGCGAGGAAATATATTATGACCTAGGTAGGAGTAAACTACAATGTGTCATAATTTCATCAAATTGTTCTACCTAATTGAAGATTTTTTATGAACTTGAAGAATAACATTGGATTATCGTCAATGAATATGAAATTGTTTACACTTAAACAATAAAACATTTGAACGTGCTATGAAAATATGTGAATTTCATCGGAATTAGTGCTTCGGTATAGTGTTTGAAGATTCGACAAATTAAAGACTTTATTATGTTTGCATTGTTATATTTAGTGTTTTCGTCATAGTTTTAAGGTCTTATTTTTTTAATACCTACCTAAATGAAACATAATTACTGTGTGCAAACTGTATGATGTTGTTGCTGAAAACAAATATAAAACGTATAACACCGTATCCTCTGGTTTTATTTGAGTTTTATAAGTAAGTTCTAAAATATTGCTAAAATATAGGTATGGTGGATGTGGGGGATAACGGTATCCCCCATATTGCTATATTGCCATATTGCTATCCACGGGGATAGCATAAAATTACGAGATTTTTATTTTACAAATTTCTTTGTATAATGAGGACAATTTAAGTAATATTGCCTGTGGATAATTCAGCGGACATGTCATAGTTCTCAAACCCGATATTTGTTACTACATATAAGCTTTTAAATTTTAATAATAAATAATACAAAGTCGCTCGAAATGACTCTCACTGAAAAAATGTCAGTGAGTAAGTTGTCGATAGCCAGCTTGCGAGTTTCTCGATACCGTATGTCAAAAGTGGGTTCGTGCTACCGATTTCCATACAAGTTGTAACTTTACTATTCGAATTCGATTCGAAGGCTGCTCGATAGCTTATGTCAAAATGTTTCGTGCTTCGAAATTTTAGTTCCGTTTACGGACGTAGTGGCGCTGTACCGATTTCCATACAAAATTATGAGATTCGAGTAATTTTACGCGCGTTATTTTTCTCGATAGCTGTTCGTGCTAAGGGTACAGTACCCTTAGCACGAACAGCTATCGAGAAATCTTACGCGCGTAAGAAAATACTACTCGAAAACGTACTCGATACGAAAGCTAGCAAAATCGGCAGCACCAATTTTACAGAGCTGGCTAACGTCAACTCGGTAGTAGCGATAAATAAAGCTAACGTGACACAATCCAATTATCAATCCAATTGAAGCAAGGTGCGTTTAAAAACCATGTTTAATATCTATGTAAATCATAAATATGTAAATTAAAATTCAATCAAGTTGTTTATCATCATAACTTTACATTTATTATTCTTATTAATAATAATAAATTTGTTTGCAATATTTATTTCATTTAATAACTTTAATTAATTTGCAAATTACTATTATAATTTTCAATTTGTGCATGATTTTGCCCATGGTTTTGAACGGTCATTGCACCTTGCACGTGATTGGTTTGAATAAGAAGAGTGTGTCTGTTCTTTCTCTCTTTCTTTCTCATCCTGTGATTTAATGAAAAATATAACCTAAAATAGAAAACCGTAAAGCCATTTCTTTATTTTGTTTTTATCTAAATTGATTTATCTGTGTCAGCTAACAAATAATACAATTGCTAGGTAGGAGTAAACTACAATGTGTCATAATTTCATCAAATTGTTCTACGTGTGTTCTACCTAATTGAAGATTTATTATGAACTTGAAGAATAACATTGGATTATCGTCAATGAATAAGAAATTGTTTACACATAAACAATAAAACATTTGAACGTGCTATGAAAATATGTGAATTTCATCATAATTAGTGCTTGAAGATTTGACAAATTAAAGACTTTATTATGTTTGCATTGTTATATTTAGTGTTTTCGTCATAGTTTTAAGGTCTTATTTTTTTAATACCTACCTAAATGAAACATAATTTACTGTGTGCAAACTGTATGATGTTGTTGGTGAAAACAAATATAAAACGTATAACACCGTATCCTCTGGTTTTACTTGAGTTTTGTAGGTAAGTTCTAAAATATTGCTAAAATATAGGTATGGTGGATGTGGGGGATACCGTGGATAGCATAAAATTACGAGATTTTTATTTTACAAATATCTTTGTATAATGAGGACAATTTAAGTAATATTGCCTGTGGATAATTCAGCGGACATATCATAGTTCTCAAACTTAATATTTGTTACTACATATATGCTTTTAAATTTTTATAATAAATAATACAAAGTCGCTCGAAATGACTCTCACTGAAAAAATGTCAGTGAGTAAGTTGTCGATAGCCAGCTTGCGAGTTTCTCGATACCGTATGTCAAAAGTGGGTTTGTGCTACCGATTTCCATACAAGTTGTAACTTTACTATTCGAATTCGATTCGAAGGCTGCTCGATAGCTTATGTCAAAATGTTTCGTGCTTCGAAATTTTAGTTCCGTTTACAGACGTAGTGGCGCTGTACCAATTTCCATACAAAATTATGAGATTCGAGTAATTTTACGCACGTTATTTTTCTCGATAGCTGTTCGTGCTAAGGGTACAGGTCAGAGCCAACAAAGTTGCAACACGCTAGGTGGCGCTAAAAGCGTGCACGGAGCCAATACATCTAAACTTCTAGTTTTTAAAGTTTATTAATTTATTTCTTATTTTAGGTACAAGCACAACACAGAAAATGTAAGAACTTAATAAGTTTTTAAAATCAAAATCGTATAAACTACCTACTTACGTAATTTACTATTAAAAAACGGCTCACATTTTTAAAATTCCTATAGTTAACCTAGTTTTGAAGTGCCAGTTCAATCATTCAAATTGTAGAATTGCAAATACTAAATCATTTACTTTTGTATTTTAATTTACGATAGATGAATATTACCACCACAGAGGAAATAATCACTACGTTACCACCTAAAAATAAATGAGAGACTGATATTCTTTGAGTACGAAATTCTGATATTTGCTTCGAGTAATTTTATAAAAATATTATTTATAAGCATTGAAAAATGCGTGTAGTTAAATCAGCGCTTAATGGAATTAATTCTCCACGAACAACAGTGCAACTTGATGTTTTTACCCGACTGCAAGAGGGTTATGTTTTTCGCGCGTATCTTGTAAGTTTGTATGTAATATTCTTTATTACCTCATATCTTTCAAACGGCTGAACAGATTTCCATGATTAACATATCGTTAGATTTGTCTCGTCAGCCCAAGTGTTCTTAAGAAGGTGGCGTTATAAAAAAACCAACATGGCGGCTGTACGGTGCTGTTATACGTAGCGGAAAAAAAATTTTTTTTTTAGAATATTGCAATATGGGTGTCAAATTAAAGGGCTTATTATAAGGATTTCAAAAAAGTATATCATATAAATAATAACTAAAAATAAATAAATAAAAAAATAAATTAAAAAAAATTAAAAACCCGCCTGCCTAAAAAGACAAGTCAACTGAAAAGATGGAAACAAGATTAAATATTAAAGGCAACATTATAACATGCAGTCGGAGGCATATAACTCAAATCATTCATAATGGCACTTTCTTTATGCATGCCTCCGACTGCATGTTATAATGTTGCCTTTAATATTATTTAATCTTGTTTCCATCTTTTCAGTTGACTTGTCTTTTTAGGCAGGCGGGTTTTTGTATTACCTAACTTAGGTACTTGTTTTTTTGAAATTCATATTTACCTAGAGGAGATAAATTTAAGAATAGTAAATTAGTGTTAAAAGTTACTCATATCTATTCTGTGTTATTTATGTTTTTTTTTATAAATAACACAGAATAGATATGAGTAACCTAATAAGTATCTATACTGTACAAATAATATACCTACGCAGAAATACTGGCTCGACAAAAAATATATATAAGGTCCTTCTTAAATAGTGCCCAAAATTTTTAGGGGTCGATGTACTCATGCATACAAACAACTTTTACTATGGGACCAACATTGAAAACGCGAAAAAAAAATCAGCTGTTCCATACATTTTGATCTATTCTATTTAAAATTTTCTATGGAACAGCTGATAGTTTTTTCGCGATTTCTATGTTGGTCCCATAGTAAAATTTGTTTGTATGCATGAGTACATTGACCCCTTAAAATTATGTGCACTATTTAAGAAGGACCTTACATATATAATTTTCAAACCTTCTCACAAAATTTCACGAGAATCAGTTGAGAAATGTCATCTATAGAGGAGAACAAACGGACAGCTGGAAGGATATACGAAATATTTTTTTCGCTTTTCGACCTTTGTTCCTTGGAGAATATTGTTCAGTTTTAGCAACACATCACCTGTTTCAGTATAATAACTTCATTTGGTTCCTCTATGTAAGGGATATTAACATTATCCTAAAATCATTCAATCAAGAACACGTCGCGTTGAAGAACTTACGCACTAGACCCGAATTAACTATCCTCCGAGCTGATAAAGGCAACGCAACGGTAGTTATGGATACGTCGGATTATAACACAAAAATGCAAGAACTTTTAAGTGATGAGAAAACGTATAAACATGTGAATTATGATCAAACCGCCAAGATCCTTAAGAAAACGAGTGAACTCATCAAAAAATATTCAGAACAGTTAGATCTTGATGTCAATTATCTTATTCCATCCTGCCCTACACCGCCGAAACTGTATGGGTTACCGAAAATACACAAAGACAATGCTCCGCTGCGTCCGATTGTAAGCCAAATTGACTCACCAACTTATAAATTGGCTAAACACGTAGCAAAAACACTTACACCACTGAGAGGTAACACATCAGCCTTTGTAAAGGATTCCTACCAGTTTGTCAGTGAGATACAACATCTACATCTCGCTGATGATGAAACTATGGTTAGTTTTGATGTTCAGTCCTTATTCACATGCTTACCAGTACAGGACTGCATTGATATCATCAGGAAAAAGCTAGTTGACAACAACATGCCAATTGAATATGCAGAACTACTAGAATTATGCCTAACATCTGGCTATCTGTTATGGAACGAGGAGTTCTACGTGCAAGTGGACGGCGTAGCAATGGGCTCTCCTGTATCCCCCATCGTTGCTGACATTTTCATGGAGGATTTTGAGGAGAAAGCACTAGCCACAGCACCAGTGACTCCCCGGTTCTACAAACGGTACGTAGATGACACTTTCACAATACTACCTAGAGACAGTGTCCCTGCATTTCTTAACCATCTTAACTCCATAAACCCCAACATACAATTTACTATGGAGTTAGAGGCAGACAATAAACGATTTGTTCCGGATTCGTCATGTTCCTGACTCGCCGTATTCCAGATTCGCCGAATTCCAGATTCGCCGATTTCCTGATTCGTCGTAATACGTACAATCGATAACACTGGCGCTTTACCATTTTAAGTTTAAAATTGCTTGCAAGCCTCGCCATCACGTTGCGCATGTCAAAAAAGGTCTCACAATAAAATAAACTATTGAAATGGACAAATTATCAGTAAAACAAGTGGGAATTTTGTATTTGTTTTTTTTTTATTTCGAACATGCTTCAGATTAACTCATTTATAAACTAAAATGCAATTTATGTTATGCTGTTTTTGTATCTTATAATTAAATAAATGATTGAATAAATGAATAAAAAAATATGTCATTGACAGTATTCCGACGAATCTGGAATACGTCGAATCTGGAACTCGGCGAATCTGGAATACGACAAATCAGGAACATGACGAATCCGGAACAAATCCAATAAACTAGCTTTCCTAGACATTCTCATTATCAGGAATCCGAACCAAACCTTGAGCCACACAGTGTATCGTAAAGCAACCCATACAGACAGATACCTTAATGGTGACTCTCACCATCATCCTATACAGTTAGCTACCGTAGGGAAATCTTTGTTTCAGAGAGCCCGCGGAATCTGTGACAAACAACACCTAACTGCTGAGCTTCAGCACGTCCAACAAGTACTGCGTAACAACAAGTTGCAAGTACCACACCTCAATCACAGAAAACGCGCCAAACCAGCCACAGTAGAGCGTCAACCTGCCATCCTACCATACTTGAAGGGTGTCACTGACAAGATTGGAAACATTCTGAAGCGAGCGTCAATCAAAACTTACTTCAAGCCGCCGAAGAAGATCAATCAATTCTTACGACCTGTCAAGTGTAATATCCCCCTTCAAGCTGCAGGCGTCTACAAACTAGATTGTGACTGTGGACTCTCCTACATCGGGCAAACAAAGAGAAGCATAGGGACCCGCGTCAAGAGCATGTAGCTGACATGAAACATAGGCGCGATAACAAGTCTGCAGTGAGTGAACACGCCTTTGAGGGGCCCAACCATTATATTAGATTTGACAAACCCCAAATCCTTGCTAGGGAACGTAGATTTATCCCTAGAATGCTCCGCGAGGCTATCGAAATAAATAAATATCCTAATTTCAATAGAGATGATGGTTGGAAAATTCCACCAGCTTGGGACCCCATCATTCACAAGCTAAAGCCCCTCACACACACTGTAAGATCTAATGATACGGTTAGTTCCTTTTGCAAATAAATAAATTAATACAAAAGACGGAGGTCGGCTCCCTCTCCAAGTTTTCTTTCGCCATTTCTTTCTTGGAGGGGCCTCCCAATTTTATGAAATGGTGGTAGTTTCAGTAGATTCTCTCTCTTTTTAGCATCAAATAATTCATAAAATTAAATTATAAATCAACATAAAATAATTAAAAATTTTGTTAAATTTTAATTTCTGAACGTATAAAAAAAAAATTCATCGCTTGAGGGTAGGCTCACGGGTAGCTTCAGTCCCCCGTGACCACGGCAGCTGCAAAGGTGCCGAAACGTCGGGAAAAACCAAAAATCAAACCAAATACCAACTAAATACCAAAGTACATTCAATAAAACCGCGCTAGTATCCGTTAAAAAGTGTTTTATTTCATTATCCTAAAAATCAAACTACGTATAGTTACTTAGTTGGTCTTTAGAGCAAAGTTTAAATGTTTAGTTTTCTTTTAGTTAAGTTTGCTCTGAAAGTAGGGTAAGGACGACGATGCAATGCAAATGCAACAGAAGCAGTGCGTGCGCATTCGTCTTAACTCGAAAAGATTAGATTCAAGTATTAATCCAACATCACTGTACCGTTATCAAGCAATTTGCAAATCTTATCCTTCAATATCTTCATTAATTTGACGTAGATAAATCATTGTTTTGGTAATCGCCATTCGCAGACCTTGTGTGTAAATATGATTAAATGAGTGAAAAAATATAAGAATTTATTTTTTTGTGAAACATCATACACAGGTCTTTGTGATTGTAAATATTAAGAAAAGTGCAAATATGAATGGCAATAGAATGGATTATGATGATGGGAAAATACCGTTTGAGGTGGCCCTGGAAAAAGCTGGTAAGTTTTTGTAATATTTCAAAAAAAAAATAAGTATTTTATTATTAACTAGCGGCCGCCCGCGGTTTCATCCGCGTGGTTCCCGTTCCCGTGGGAATATCGGAATAAAAAGTATTTTTTGTTTTAATCTAGACTATCTACTAACTGTGTGCCAAATTTCAACCAAATCCGTTCAGTAGTTTTTGCGTGATTGAGGAACAAACATCCAAACCCACAAACTTTCACATTTATAATATTAGTAGGATAAGTAGGTCTGCATTTATAATATTCAAACCACCTCTGTGTAGTGGTTCGCCCACCCATGTCAAACGCAGGGGTCCCGGATTCGATTCCCAGGAGGAGGGTAAATTAATGTACTCGGTTTGGTTGGTGGTAGGGCTTATTTCAAGTCCGCCTGGCTAGCTACCACCATCTTACCTATGTCTGACGCCATAACTACAATTTAAAAATTGTTGTGTTGCGTTGCGGCAGTGGTGAGGATTCCGGGTGTAGTACGCTTCCTTCTTTACCTTCGGCCTTATCATCACTTTTAACATCAGGTGAGGTGAGGGCCAAGCACTATCCTGTTGTGTATAAAAAATAATGTATAAAAAGAAGGTAACAAAAGCGAGTGTAACATACGATTTAGTCAACGTTTCATAATTTTGTTCGAAGAGTTCAATGCCAAAGAGAAAAACAAACATAACAAGTTGTAAAATTACCGCTGAGCTAACATGACATGACTGAGCACTAGGGTTGCCAACCCTACTATACAGGGTCATTTTTTTAACACCATCCAAATTTATATATTATAATCTTTAAAAAAAAATATGAAACGTGTTTTTTCTTTTAATATCGCCCAGTACTAAAATATTAAGTTAAGGTTATACAAAGTTATCCAAAATAAAACGACATTTGCTGACATAATACACCGTGCGTAGCAGATGATTACGCGCGCGATTTTCTCTCTCATGTTCCGCACGTCTGCGAGAACGAGACAGTCGGGTTGTTCATCAGTTGCCGTACAGCTCTCGGCACCACCGCCCCGCAAACCCCTCCTTGTTGCCTTTCAATCAAAACATGTAGGACGATAGTATTTGACTAGTAACCATGCTGTTGTCATAATTAACTCGGACAAAATATTTTTTTGCAAAAAATTACCTAGGTACCTATTTTTTTTTTTTCAAAATTGAAGAGTTTTTATGATACCTAATGCCTAGAAAAAATTTGGATGGTGTTAAAAAAATGACCCTGTATAATATAGTATCCTACTATATTATAATATAGTATCCTACTATATTTAGGGATCACCTACTATATTTTTTCATGTGAAAAAATTAAACAAAAGCAACAAAAAAAATACTTATATAAGTAATTGCATAATATTTTTTGTGATTAAACACTTTGGCTTTATGGTTGTTGAATAAATTATGAAAATGTTAGTACTTAATTAAGTATAAAAATGCAACTTCTTTAAAATTCTCCATACAATTTGTATGTAAACGGCAACCTACTATATTTTTTTGGACTTTTTCGCAATCTACTATATTTTTACACTAAAAATCTTGAAACTACTATATTTGATCCAAACAGACTTGGCAACCCTACTGAGCACAAGTAAAAATTTTTTACGAGTTGTTTAACTAAATCGACCGGCAGTTTTGCCATTACGTCCCAATATTTCCGATGCATTTTGCTCTTGGTTACAGATTGAGTATTAAAAAACAGCTCTAAAAACCTAGATTTAATTAATTGATTTGAATCAATTATCGTATATTCTATATTATATATAAAAAACGTCTAATAAAGTCAAGTGGAGCTTTTAGAATTTAGAAAAAAGAAGCTGTATCCAGCCCCACCCGACTTCATTAGACGATGCGTATCCAATGATTTAAATATTATTTCGTGATTTTTAATGTTATTTAATTTTGAAACTGTTTTTGTTTATATATTCATTTTTTTAATCTTTGAAGTCGGCTAAAAAAATTAATGGCGAAAACAATAACTTTTAATAGGTACCTAGGTAGGTTGTCATAACTTTTCAACTCAGCTGCGTCAAGACTGTTCTGTTTACTGTTACTGTTTACTTTACTCGGTACCTAGTTTCAGTATATAAGTACTCTACGGGCAATAAATTTTTAATTAATAATTATAATGTGAGATGAAGGTAGGCCAAACCAATTCCTAAAGTAATTCAAGTGGCAATTTTTAATTTTTCATTGCCATGTCAATATCCTAATAGGTATCACCCCCGCCGCTACATACTTTGTGATAGGCATCATGAAAATACCATAGTCACAGAGAAATTAACCGATAGTGCTATTACGATCTATAAATATATCTAATCTAACATATTGCTTTAAGGGGCGGTAATAGAAAAACGTGGTTTGCGCGGGCCATATTTTTATACAGAAAACGTAAACTTGTAGCCACCAAAAAAATCATACGACAAGCTAAAGAGTTTATCTAGTTGCTACAAACATTAAATTTCGTATAAACCTCACAGATGATTGTAAAAAAAATCAGCGTAAAGCGCTTGTCGCGGGCCATATTTTTTGCGTAAATAATAGCGTAAACGTATTGAATTCTACACCAAAATACACTTTAACGTACTGTGCAGTTGCTCCAATAACTTTTTTTCAAGAAAGATAATTGTGCTAAAGATAATGGTGAAAAACAACGAATAATATCAAAAACCGGCCAAGTGCGTGTCGGACCACGCGCAGTAGGGTTCCGTAGGTTCATTATACCATACCATATTTTAATACCGCTATCATTTTTCGTCTGAAAAAATAACTTTGTTTTTCACAGTGTTTGTATGAATGGACAAAGTTATATTTGCGGTTTTGGAAAATGTACTATATCTTGAAAACTAATTACTATATCTCGTTCAAACTAATTTTAATTGAAAGTGTTTATCAAGATCTATAGCTTATATTTTTTTTAGATTTTTCACTCTCTTACTTTAAAAGTTAAAGGGGGGGGGGGGACACACATTTTACCACTTTGGCGGCAAATATCTTTCAAATGGTTAACTTTGAAAAAAAATAGTTTTAGGAACCTCAATGTCATTTTTAAAGACCTATCTATAGACACCCCACAAGTATTGGTTTGATGAAAAAAATATTTTCAGTTTCAGTTCCATGTATGGAGAGCCCCCCCTTAATCTTTTATTTTTTTTATTTTTGTATAAAAATCGTAAAGCGGTTAACAGAATACACCTACCTACCAAGTTTCAACTATAGTCTTAATACTTTTGGAATAAAGTGGCTGTGACATACGGACGGACAGACAGACAGACAGACAGACAGACAGACAGACATGACGAATCTATAAGGGTTCCGTTTTTTGCCATTTTGGCTACGGAACCCTAAAAAGGGCAGAAGTGAGGTTATTTTCCATACTCTTTACACGTAAAGAACAAGACAGAGACAAACGATTTCGCATAACGGAGCCTTCAATTTTAATTTGGCTTATCGGAATTTAGTCCATTAAGGCAATTCCCTGACCGAAAGTGGCACCCTGAGAGGTTTTTATTTTATAATTAAGTTGTTAATATTTCTATTATTTTAAGGATTTTAATAAAACTTTACATTTAATTTTAGGGCTCTTAGTTTAGTATTTTTAGAAGGTATCACTACATTCCCTCGCAGTCAATCTATGGGCCCTAAAAATTCCACGAGAAGTTTTATTAAAATTTTGTATTATAATTACAATATTATTAAATAAAATTTACCGCGGCGCCCAACTTTCGGTCAGGAAAGCGCCGTAATACGATTTTATATCGGTTCATTTTGAACTTACCATCCAAATTTTAAGGATGTGTCCAGTCCATGAAACTAAACAACTTTCTCTAAGAAACATGTGTCAAATTTCGCCAGAAAGTTTTGGTCATCTCATACTAAATTGATCACGTGATCTCTTTGATTAGTATGGAAAGTCGATTTTTATTTTACATATTTGACCATGTGTTACTTAGAGAAAGTTGTTCAGTTTCATGGACTGAATAAATCCTCAAAATTTGGATGGTAAGTTCAAAATTACCCTTTATAAAATTGGATGCTGTGAGTGGATAATGTTCCAATAAGATTCTGAGATAAAGATTCGTATTACCAAGGATATATAAAGACAGACAGACAGATTAAACAAAAATCTTCCGTAGAAGTAAGTAATACAACTATTGTTTGCCGATTTCCTAGCTTAACTTATTATCTAGCTACTTCTGCAAATATCAGTTGGCGGTATGCTATCAAAATTGTCATGAAATTCCTATCTATGATAATATTCGGTTATTATAAAGGTAAGTATACTAATTATTAATGTTTCTAATTCTAAACTACACTCAACGTCAGAAAAATCGCACCCCCTTGAAAATAAGTTTAGAGTTGGCTATCTGCTACTGCTAGCTAGGACACGTTTTTGATACTATTGCCATGAAGCTGCTCAAATGAAATTGTAATATTGCAAAAAATGAATCTCAGTCATTAATTGACGAGTGTTTCAACGGTTTTGAGAGACAGTTGTTGGCTTTACACAAGAACCTTATATTCATATTCTATGAGTATAAGGTTCTTGGCTTTACAGGGTTTTTTGAGTTGAGTTGAGTAAATACTCCTGCGAAGTTGTGTTCTAACATCATAAACTAACATCATAAACAACAACATTATTTTGTTCTACGACTTTTCTGAAAACAGACTAAACAAATACAACTGTCCGAACAGCTGATTGAGTTTTATATGAAAAGTCGGATTTTTTTTTCATCTGTTTTTAGAAAATTTTCAACACACTTGCTCGTAAAGTGAGCCCTAATACATCGCTTTTAGGGCCATAAACCGAACTATAACTAACGCGTGCAATAATATATAAAACACTAGTTGGTTATAGAATTATCCCTACAAAGTTAAATAGGTACCTTACTGCAAGTTCTATGCGAGTAAACACAGCATTTTCAATTTAACCGGGTAATACAGTTATTTTTTTAGTAACAACAAAGAGGTTTTATGCCGCTGAAAATTCCTTTGCATTTTTGGAATAAATAAATGTGTAGGTCCTTAATTAAGTCAAACAAATATTTATTATTATCAAATTGTTTCTTATTTACAATATTTTGTTAAAAATATTAAAATATTAGCATTTTATCACCTAAATTTATAATTTTGAAGTAGGCTGTATGCTCACTAACCCCTTTGTTCGCAAAATATTCTTGCATTGGGCGTGTGAAAAAAACAAAAAAAAAACCTGCGCGCCTTTTCTCATCATGATTATCATTTTGTTTTTGTCGTATTTGTTGCTGTGTGGTAAATTACTTTGTTTTTTCCTCGCAAATGTGTTGAAAAACGTCGTATAAAACTCGTGAGCTCTTACTTATTGCACACTCGGCTGAGTTACGCCATAGTAGAATCAAATAAGTAAGTCATCTTACTCATTATAGCACCGAGCGCGGTTTGTATGTGAGCGCGCCCGTACGTATGCGTCGTCGCACGCACACACTGACAAAATTTAAAGGTGATAAAGGTGCGCCTGCCGTGGCTGCGCCGTACGAATACTGCCCGCGCTCGCACGCACGCTCCGCTGCCGCTCGTAATAATTTGTACGTGTACCTTACCTACAGTACATGTAATGTACACACCATAAGTCAATATTCAATTTCCGAATTTAAAGTTTATAATTTTGATAAGTGTAGTTAAATGAAAAAGTAAAAAATACTTAGTTAATAGTGTAAAAAATAAAATGTCATAATCATTTTATTTTATTTGAATAAATAAGTAGGTACCTACATGATTTAGTAAAGCAACGATTTAATTAATCCTATTTCGACCGTAAGTTTTCAAATCACATACTAACAAACGTAGGTAATAATGAAAAAATTGTAGTTAGTTCCTGCAGGGCTATCGGCTAAAAGCAATGAAGTAAATGTAAACTGTAATTTGACAAATGGATGTGATACATTGCTACTATTCTTTAGTAAGTTTTTATTGGTGTCAAAATGAAAGTGGAAACGTATCACATACATCTGTCAAATTACAGTTAATATTAACTTCATTGTTTTAGCCGACAGACCCGCTGGTCTATGCACAAAAAATATAAAAAAACTTTGTATTATAGATCCGTGATGCTTACCCTACAAGGAAAAAATTGTTTAGTATAGAGATTGACTATGCATTTTTGACGATTGAATAAACTAGTGACAGCCCTACGTGTTTAGGCTATTATCGCTCGCTCGAGGCTTGAGTTGGCCTACTTATTTGGTTCTACTATGGTTACGCCCTCGCCTACGGCTCGGGCTGCAACCCACAGTCTTGTGTGCAATAAGTAACATAAGCTAACTTGTATCATAATGTACCATTTGTAGAACAAATCAACAAATGGTGTTTTACAAATTACCCTATATGCAAAGGGGTAGATTTATACAAGCGAAATGGTTATTTTTTTTTAAGTACGGTTTTTGTGACGTGACCAACGATCTTTTGTTCACGTCGAGTGTATTTTATGATAAGTATTCCTATTATGTATATAAATAAAAAGATAAAGATAATTTATTACTATCTTAAAATCATAAAGCGATTGTCAGAAGATACCATACCTAATATAGGATAATAGTTAATCTATTGTTTAATGATTAAAGTGAGCTTAGTGAGTATTTATATTGACATTTATCTATTATTTGAAACAATGTATTACCACATAGTTGCATAATAATATAATCTTAATACTTTGTTCTTTCGTATAGTTATTTTACTACAAATAAAATTTCAGTTGACGTACCTAGGCAACTAGGTACTTAAAGACATCTAAATTGCTAGGAAATTATACTTATACAAGAAAAATCATAACCCTCCTTTTCGCTCCGCCGTAATCGGATTAAATGGGTTGAAACATAGCGCAGAGTAAACAAAATTCTCCTGTGACATAGCTTTATCACCTCGTTCAACCAGCGACAATGGTGATGTCTGGCTCACAACTGCTACTGGTAAAAGTAAGGAATGTACCTATCATAGAAATCTTACGTCGCCCAATCCATCCACCTCAGTGGCACAAACTCTTTAGGCAGCGCAGCGCAGAATAGGTAGGTACCTACACCAAAATTATGTGTAAAATAAATCAAAATTAATCAAGAGCCATTATCATGTATCCGCTGCTAGGGTACAGGCTTGCCTACGGACGAATAAAGACGATGGGCCATCATAACATAACATAACCCTGCGGGTCAACTTTTAACAGAAATGAATTTATGTTGAACTGTTCCAGGGTTTGGGCTGTTCAACTTCCTGTACTCGTCACTGATCGGGCTCATCATCATCGCGTTCGTGTTCATCGCGTACGGGAGCACCATCATCGTGCCCACCAGCGCGTGCGAGCTGGCCACCACCACCAGCCAGCAGGGCATGCTCGCTGCTGCGCCCGTTATTGGTCAGTCACAGGCCCACATTGGCGTAGGAAGGGGGAGAAGGCATGCCCACCACAGAACAGTCTGGTGCCCACCCCAGAAATGTGTGGCAACCCTAGGCCCTCCTTGGAAAATATCTCTAGCTAGGTAGTTTCCAAGGGATGGGCCCATGAAGGCCCATTTTTATAAACTGCTCTCAACGTTTAAAGCTATCTTGAGTTAAGATCATACCTTGGGGATGGAAACTGAGGAACTAATGGCGCCACAAGCGGTTGTACCAATACATTTGATTGGTTGTTTCAAATATCAAATGTTATTTGTGGCATATTTTAACCAATCAAAGTATTGATAGCGGTTAGATCGCCGCTGGCGCCATCTGCGATTAGCTTTGCGTTGCCAACCCCAGACTCGATTCTCTTTTAGTTTTTTGTGTAGCTCACTTGATATAAATTATGCGTATCTGATTAATCATGTTTAACCGTAAATAGGATAAAAACGTGTTAAAAAGAATGACACTCCATAATGCATCAGATTTCTCGGTTTTGATTATACTTATCTATGACTCATGGTGAGCTCATATTTTCTTTTGGCTATAATTTTGTTTTTTTCTCAGGTTTATTACTGGGGGCGGTTTTGTGGGGCTACCTGGGGGACACGCGTGGGCGGCGGCGCATGTTGCTGGTGGCCCTGGTGTGTGCCGGTATCTTCAACAGCCTGGCCAGCATCTCAGTCAACTGGATCATGCTGCTTGTGCTGCAGTTCATAGCTTCTATTATGTGAGTCATTGCAAACTTAAACCAAACGCCTATCCATTGTCTAAATCCAAAATCTATCTGTTATTATAAGTGGGTAGTTTTATAACTGGCGCCGGTTATACGGCACTGAGCCGATGTAAGAATGAGTCATTATTAGATTGTTATATAGTGAACCTATGTTTTGCTGCTCGCCCCGATCCCCGAAATAACAGTGGCGCAGCTAGTAGTTACGCTTTTAAGTTAGTGTACGATGTCTGTTGGTACTCTAAAAGCGTTTAATCACGAACTTCAAGATTGGGGAACGTATATAGGCCGTTTAGAACAATGGTTTCAAGCAAACGGAATCACGGAGGCCGGGGATAAATTGGGGCCAAAACGCAGGGCAATCTTGCTGAGTAGTTTAGAAGAAACTACGTACAGACTCATCCGTGACTTAGCCCTTCCCAAGGATGTCGGGATTCTATCATATGAAGAAGTCATAAATCTGTTCAACGGTCACTTCAAAACTAAGATTTGTAGTTTTGCGGAACGTCATAAGTTTCACAGTGCCGTTCAGACGCCAAATGAAACTTTTTCTCAGTGGTCAGCGCGCGTACGCGGGTTAGCCAAGGATTGTGGGTTCCCGGATTCTACTTTGGAAGAAACTCTGCGTGACCGGTTCGTGCTCGGTATGATTAGTGGACCCGAGCGAGACCGGTTGTTCTCCGAAGCAATGGATGGGCTAACTTTGCAAAAGGCGTTGCAGCTAGCGGATAGTGTCCGCTGCGCTAGGGAAGGTGCCCGTCACGGCGGCGGCGGCGCTCCGGAGGCGGCCGCACCCGCGGCCCTCGACGTGTACAAGATGGCGGCGACAGCAATCGCTTTCAGAATGTGACACATCGATTCTTCTTTTTGGAAAAAATAAAAACTTACCATAGAAATGTAGCAATGTGTCACATCCATCTGTCAAATGAAAGCGATTGCGATAGATTATGAAATTAAACAACTAGCCCATAATGGGGCATGTCCGAAAAAAATCAATTTGGCTGAATATTTTTTATAGGTAGGAATAAGCTCCCTTAGTAATAGAAAAAAGTTTCAGAATTTTCGGTTGCGTATAAATAAAAATATAAAATAAAGTCACTTCGACTTCACAAATATACGAAAGTTACAGCAGAATGTAGATTATACCTTTGCCACCACCTGTCATAACCACAACATGCTATTAAAAAAAAGGGTCAATACAAAATGTCAAAACTTTTTTTTAATACTTGCTGTGGTTGTGGCAGGTGGTGGCAAAGGTATAATCGCCATTCTGCTTTACTTTCGTACATTTGTGACATCGAAGAGACTTTTCTAAAACGAAGGGAGCTTATTCCTACCTATAAAAAAATATTCCCCATTGAAAACTCTGACTGAAATAAAACTTTAGTTGCCAAATATTATGTAATGCAGGATTTCCTAATTACTTATTTACAAACAGTCAAAACAGTAGGGCAAAGTTTCAAGAAATATTTCTTTTTGCCAGGACTTCCGGTTTGTACTCTTTGTCCATGACCCTGCTGAGCGAGTGCATCCCATCATCCAAGCGGAACTTAGTCGTACTTCTAGTCACTAGCATCTTCTTGCTGTCACAGGGTGCTATGGCAGGTAGAGTAGTTCACGTAATTCCATTTTATTTTTGGGCTCTTAAGCTGAGCTGCTCATAAGGTTCTAAGCTGCGCAAGTCTTAATAACCAAAATGCAGCAGGGATGCAGGCAGAAGAAGGGTTGTACCCTTCTTTAAATATTCTTTAGCTATTCTAATAATAGTTATTCAATAAAACTCGATTGCTGTTTTATAATCTGGCATAAAAGTAATCTAATCAAATCTCTACAGTGTTTCTAATCCCAACATTCAACTTTGTTACAGTACTGGCAATACCTATAATTCCACTTCGCTTTTCCATATATCTCTCTGCACTGGGTATCTACTGGAACTCCTGGCGGACGCTGATAGTGGTATACTCGATGCCCAGTCTCATTACCGCAGTTTGGCTCTTCTTCATGCCGGAGAGTCCCAAGTTTATGCTTTCACAGGGCAACGAAGAGAGAGCCTTAGAAATTTTAAGAGGAATATATAGAATGAACAATAGGAATTCTAAGGAGGAGTACCAAGTAAGGTCAACAACTCGTTGAATCACTTAGGGGTTTGGGGGTCTGTTGTTGAATATTCAAAAGCAACGATATAATGCTTTTGATAAAATCAGCTTTTACATCATTAATTATTTCTGTGGCTTAAAGTAATATCCTACGTATCCTACCTACTCAGTGCTTTCAGATTAACTGTAATTACAGTAGATTTACTGTATATTTGTGTCGTCTACTGTAATGAATTTTGGGAATTTTCATACATCTACTGTAATTTTTTCACTTCGACTTTCATGGAAACACTGATCCTACTGCTACTGCGTCACTTCTACCTCTACACTTTTAGCTAAATTATGATTTCTAATCAATGTTCGATAATAGAACACAACGCCAATTAAACGATTACAATTTAACAGGTAAAAGGTCTTCTAAGAGAAGTGGAAAAGAAAGAGAAGACGACGATGAAGGAGCAAATCGTGCCACTGTTCAAAGCGCCGCTGCTGAAGTCCACCATATTGATGACCACACTTATGATGTTCCAGCAGTAAGTGTTTATTTTTAAACAGTTGATTTTAGAACTCATTGTTGTTTTAAAATAGGTATTGACTATTCTTGTTGATCCTCTTAGAGTTACTTTGAGGTATCTCTGATTTCTAGTTGAGATAGATTGGATTTCTAGTTTAAATCCCAACTTTTTTTTTAAAGTTCCTTTCAATCAGTCCTACCGAGACTATTTCCTGTATCAGCCATTTTTATGGGGGGGCTTCTATATATTCGCGGGCCCAATGCAGATTGGTGGGTGTTAACGACTAAAAAAGCAGCCGGGACCAACGTCTTAACGTGTCTTCCGAAGCATGGAGGAGCTCGAGATAATAAATTTTTGGTCACCCATCCCATGACAGACCCTTGCGAAAGTTGCTTAACCTCCGCAATCACTGGGCCATCGAACTCCTCGACCATCGAGACTAGAGACTATTTATCTGTGGTGATTTCTCAGCGATGCTCTAAAGGTAATTTACGATATGTTTCATTATCTCCACATTGCAGAGTAGGAGCCCTACTGGTCTGGCTGCCGACCGTCGCGAACAAATTCATGCAGCTGTTTGACTCCGGCAACTGGGATGAGGGCGGAGCACCCACCGACCTTACCCTCTGTCAGTTCCTCGACTTGGAATTGGATATTACGCCAGATGTAATTATAAAAATAATTAAAATCATTTTAGGAATATCCGGAATATCACAATGGGGAATGTCCGAAAAAAATCAAATTGGCTGAATATTTTTTATAGGTAGGAATAAGCTCCCTTAGTAATAGAAAAAGTTTCAGAATTTTCGGTTGCGTAAAACTTTTTTTTAAATTAAAGTCTCTTCGACTTCACAAATGTACGAAAGTAACAGCAGAATGGAAATTATACCTTTGCCACCACTTGTCACAACCACAACATAGTAAGTATTGAAAAAATAAATTTTCAACACACTTGCTCGTAAAGTGAGCCCTAATACATCGCTTTTAGGGCCATAAACCGAGCTATAACAAACGCGTGCAATAATATATAAAACACTAGGTCGTTATAGAATTATCCCTACAAAGTTAAATTAGTACCTTACTGCAAGTTCTATGCGAGTAAAGAGAGCATTCCCAATTTATCCGGGTAATACATTTATTTTTTTATAGTGACAACAAAGACACAGAATAAGTAATAGTACAAGACAAAGAGGTTTTATGCCGCTGTAAATTCATATTTATTTTTGAACTAAATAAAAGTGTAAGTCCTTAATTAAGTCAAACAAATATTTATTATCATCAAATTATTCATAATTCACAATATTTTGTTATAAAGTATTAAAATATTTGCATTTTATCACTTAAAATTATAATTTATGAGTTGGCTGTATGCTCGCTCACCCCTTTGTTCGCAAAATATTCTTGCATTTTGGACGTGTGAAAAAAACAAAAAAAAACCTACGCGCCTTTTCCCATAATTGACATATTTTGTTTTTGTCGTATTTGTTGCGGTGTGGTAAATTACTTTGTATTTTCCTCGCAAATGTGTTGAAAAACGTCGTATGAAACTCGTGAGCTCTTACTCATTGCACACTCGGCTGAGTTACGCCCTCGCCTGCGGCTCGGGCTGCAACCCACAGCCTTGTGTGCAATGAGCAACCTTAGCTAACTTGTTTCATAATGTACTATTATAAAATATTAAAAACACGACTGCCCTGCCAAAAACGAACTAAAAAGTTAAATAAAAAAAGTTAAATAACAAGTGTCATTGCAGTCTGAGGACCGTTTTGTGGTACAAAATTTTAATCAAAGAGGTCCCCCGGCCGCAATGACACTTGTTATTTAACTTTTTAGTTCGTTTTTGGCAGGGCAGTCGTGTTTTTAATATTTTTTAAATTCATTTATTTTTATTACACACATTTTAGTGACAAATTATATAGTTTTGAAATGTGCTCATTAAGGCCTTTCATTTGATGCTCATTTACATATATTACAGCCAGATGAAGTGCCCTGCAGCCTGAACGTGACAGCAATGTTGATCGTACTGGGAGTTGCCTCCCTGCAATCAATTGTCAACCTTATTGTTAGCACGGTAAGTTGCTCTTTATCTTGCATCTGGATATAAGGTAATTAATACCTTAGAAAATCGAAATTTACTGCTGGGGCACAGCACAGGCCTTCCTTATGGGTGAATAAGGAGGATGGACCATAATAACTCATCACGCAGGGCCAATGCGGATTGGTGGGTTTTAGTAACTGCTGATGTAGCCGGGATCAACGGTGCACTGTAAAAACACGATTAATCAGCAGAAATTCCAGCTTATAAGTATTTATATCCATATCGCTCATGAGGAGCTCGATGGCGCAGTGGTTAAGCGCCTGGCCCAGCGATTGCGGAGGTTAAGCAACTTTCGCAAGGGTCGGTCATGGGATGGGTGACCAAAAATTTATTATCTTGAGCTCCTCTATGCGAAGGCACTTTAAGCCGTTGGCCCCGGGTACATTTGCAGTCGTTAACCCCACCAATCCGCATTGGGCCCTCGTGTGATGGCCCGACTTCTTTATCCACCCATAAGGAAGGCCCTTGCCCCAGCAGTGGGGATATTAAAAATGGATGATGGATATTGTCATCCATTATGTATGACACAACTTTTTTTAATGCACAATGGGATAGTGCTTGGTCTTCATCTCACCTGATGTTAAATGACGATGAGGCCGAAGGTGTAAGCGTACTACACTCGGAATCCTCATCACTGAGGAACTGGCTATCTCTTACCTCTAACTGCCGGAACACAACAATTTTTAAATTGTTGTTATGGCTTAGGTAAGATGGTGGTAGCTAGCCAGGCGGACTTGAAATAAGCCCTGCCACCAATCAAACCGAGTACAAATTGTACCCACCCTGGGAATCGAACCCGGGGCCTCTGCGTCTTACATGGGTGGGCAAACCACTAGACCACAGAGGCGGTTGAAATTTTCACCATTCCTTTATTTGTTAAGGTGGTGAACAAAGTAGGTCGCCGCAACTTGGTGATGGTGATCACCTCGCTGTGCGGCCTGAGCGGGATCCTGATCAATCTGGTGCCGCAGACCATCGCCAGCGCGGTGCTCTACATCATCCTGCTGGTCGGCATCATCGTCGTGGGCCTCTACACTGCCATTGCGGTGGCTCTCTTCCCGACACACCTCAGGTGCTCTATTGTTATTTTAAGGTGGTGAACAAAGTAGGTCGCCGCAACTTGGTGATAGTGATCACCTCGCTGTGCGGCCTGAGCGGGATCCTGGTGAACCTCGTCCCGCACACCATCGCCGGCGCGGTGCTCTACATCATGGGTCTCCAAACTTTTTAGCAAAAGGGCCAGACTTACTTCTCCACGAAGTCCCAAGGGCCAGGATCTAGTTAGCTCCGTATCAACATACTGTAAATTACAGTATCGTTGGTACTATCCGGCCTGCTTTCGCGGGCCGGAATTTTGGCGCTTGCGGGCCGGATCTGGCCCGCGGGCCGTAGTTTGGAGACCCCTGCTCTACATCATCCTGCTGGTCGGCATCATCGTCGTATTCGTCGTGGGTCTCTAACCGCCATTGCGGTGGCTCTCTTCCCGACACACGTCAGGTGCTTTATTTATCATTTCAGCTTCCACCCGCATCTTTTATACCCCACTGTTTATCCACCACTGGTGGACATCGGGAAATAAAGTATGTACAGTCTTGGGTCTATTCCTGTTGTACAGTCAACGTCAAATTGATATGAGCATCTATATAGGAGTAGAGAGATTAGAGTGTCAAAATGATCTAAATAAAACCGGCCAAGAGCGAGTCGGACTCGCGCACCGAGGGTTCCGTACCCTCATAATTACACCATCAATACCACACTGCAGAGTATAATAATAAAATTAGTATTGCAGTTTTTTAGAAATTTCAAAAGTTAAAAAATTATATGGCTATTTCATCTTAATTGATTTGTCTAGCACCTGCAAAGGTGTTGCTTTCAAATGTCGAAGTAATTCACTTCACATTGATGAGATGGCGCTGGCCTACAGCGGAGACGTGAAAAATATTAGAAAATTTTGTCCATACTGCTAGCGACTCGGTAGCATAATTGGTTAGTGCATTGGGCCGGAATCCTAAGGGTGCGGCTTCGAGTCCCGTCTGAGCTGCTATGGGTGAGTCGATTTTTTCTAATATTTTTCAATTGTATTAATAATCATAAAATGTGCTATATTGAGACATCGTTTTATTTTTCCTGTAATATTTATATAAACTGCTATTACTTAATAGAATTATTTCAGATTTTTCTCTTTGCAAACTTCGGAGATAAGGGGGGGAATCACAGAACATAGAAAAAAATTTCTTTGTTCTGTGGGGGGAACGGTATTTTTTTACATTTTTCATCATAAGTCGAAAACGATGAAGCCTAAAACAAAAAAAAAGTATTGCAAATATGCAAACGACGCTCTTTCATATGATACCCCACATGCCCTAGTAGCCCCACTTTAAATTTTTTAAGACCACTTAAACTTTAAGTCCCTGTTATCTTTTTTATAACAGGGACTTAAAGTCCCTGTTATAAAAAAGATATTTATTTTTTTATTTATTTCTTATTTGCAAATTAGTTGGGCAAATGTCATCTTAAACTATTCCAAATTTCAAGTTGATACCATTAGTAGTTCTTAAGATATCCAGCTGTGACAAACAGACAGACAGAGTCACACCATAAGAGTTCCTTTTTCCGTACCCAAAGGGTAAAAACGGGACCCTATTACTAAGACTCCGCTGTCTGTCTGTCTCTCTGTCTGTCACCAGGCTGTATCTCATGAACCGTGATAGCTAGACTGTTGAAATTTTTACAGATGATGTATTTCTGTTGCCGCTACAACAACAAATATTAAAAGTAGAATAAAATAAATATTTAAGGGGGGCTCCCATACAACAAACGTGATTTTTTTTGCCGTTTTTTGCTGGATATTAATAACGACAACAGGTAGACATTTGAAATTTTCACTGATGCTGTATTTCTGTTGCCGCTGTAATAAAAAATACTAAAAACAGAATAAAATAAATATTAAAGAGGGGCTCGCATACAACAAACGTGTTTTTTTGCCATTTTTTGGTATGAAACCCTTTGTGCGCGAGTCCGACTCGCACTTGGCCGGTTTTTACCATTTTGGTACGGAACCCTAAAAACATAAAAGCAATTTGATAATCGCAGTTTATCGCAATCAATCCCGATATAGATTGATGTGGGATGGATTGGGATGAAAGCGAAATGGGCACAATTTATGCGATTTACGCAATGGGTGGTCGCCCATCCGACACCTGACCGGACCGAGCGTTGCTTAACAAACGTGATCGAGTACGATCAGTCTGTCAAATTCCGCCATGAGCGCTTCTCGCACGGAACGGAACGCGCACGGAAGCGCTCAGTTGTAATGCCACTTTAACGACCGTTAAAGTGGCATTACAACGCCACGAGCGCTTCCGTGCTTCGGTGGGCACGTTAAACCGTCGGTCCCGGCTGTTGTCATCTGATAACAGTCGTTATGCCAAGTTAGAGGCCTTTCAGGCGGCTTGATAAACTCTAACACCAGAGGTGGCCACTAATCCTCATTCGATAAGTAAGAAGAAAGAGATTTCATATTTTTATTTCATTATGTTACTCAGAGCGCTCGCCGTGTCGCTGACGATGACGGGTGGCCGCATCGGCACCTTCGCCTCCATACAGGTCCTCAACCTGCTGCTGACCACCAACTGCGACGCCGGCTTTTACATTTTCTCCACGCTTTTCGCATGTAAGTTATGTACGAGCTTCGATCAAGAATATCCTATATAAAGCTTCACGCACTAAAACAGCTCAAATTAATAGCGCCCCACTTACAAACTTGGCGCTTAATTTTGTACATAATCACCTCTTGTTTTGTACAAACTCAGATTTTATATCATTTATTTTATTTCGTACAAAATAAGTATACTTTGTGCAAAATAAGCGCCAAGTTTGTAAGTGGGACGTTATTTACGGTGCCATTTTTGAGACTAACCAGACATCAAGGGTATTCTTGATCACTACCGGCTAGGGCTTCCACTCTCGGACCTATTTCACAATTTCGGGATCGAGACGAGACTATATGGCTGACTCTCGGGACACTCGAAATTTCGAGACTCTCGAAAAGATGTGACGCATTTTTTTTATGATAGATAGGCAAGCGCTTACGCGATATCATGCCTGATGGTAAGCGATGACGTGATTTACGATGGAACGCGCTTGCCTAGAAGAAACCTAATCACTCGCAACTTGAAGGCCCCCAGATTGTACCTGTCGGGAAATACAGACTTAGGCAAATAGTTCCACTCTCTGGCGGTACGGATGATAAAATTTGAAGCAAAATATTGTTTCGTACCTCTGGTTGTCCGATGGAAGAAAGGAGATGCGGAATTAGGTTGTGCACTACCACCTTACACTCGCCGAAATGTACCCGATAAAAACCTTGCGACTTTGCGTCTATGCTCGAGACTTCTGAGCTTATTACAGAAAAGATTATCGTTGCCGATGAGCTTCCTGGCCCTCCGCTCAAAAGATTCAAGCGTCTGGAACTCGAATTTGGCGGAGCCATCCCAAAGATGAGAGCAGTACTCCATACACGATCGGACTTGCGCTTGGTATAGAATGAGCAGCTGTTCCGGCGTGAAGTAAAGTACTTTCTCACCTTTGCCAAAATGCTAAGCTTTTTAGATGCCAATTGTACTTCATTCTCGATGAAAGAGCCAAAATTGAGTGTTAGAGTCAATGATATGCCGAGAAGGTCTAGTTGTTCAGTAATCGGCACGGATACACCTCGGAAAGTCACTCGGGTCAAAACTACCCCCTTTAGCAAAGAACAGACACGCCTAGGTTTTTGATTGATAGAACCTGCCTGACGGGATGTACTAAATTCGTGGCCTGACCTGATTGGCATCGCCCCATTTGGAGACTGCCTGAAGTGACAGGTTTGTGTTCATGTGTCTGACCATCGCCTCCCTAAGACACTGGGCTTGTTTTGCACTGGCTCGAGCATCAGATATGTAGCTCTCTACAACGGTGTGGTCATCTGCGTACCCCAAAATACGGATATAAGCAGGTCATTAATATGCAGCAGGTGTTCCTGTTTAGTCCATCCTTGAGGGACAAATCCCTGAGGGACTCCGGCATTGATAGCCAACTGGTCGGATGAGCAGCCATCAATGACAACTCGAATCGACCGATCCAGACACAAAACCGGTGGGAAGTCCGTATGAAAAAAGCTTGCAATAAGGCTATATTATGCCTCACCCTATTAAAAGCCTTCGAGATATCAAGAGTAACGGCGAGCGCCTCTCCATACCTCTCGATGGCTTCGCTCCATTTGCGAGTGGTCTAGAAGATCTCCAGGTTTCGGCGAAACCCGTATTGATGGTCACTGAAGAAGTCGTTTGCTTCTGGATACGACAGGAGCATATGGTTTAGTAAACGTTCCTTTATCTTACAGGAAAATATATCAGAATTGAATTAAATTGGAGGACGATGAAAATAAAATTCAGATCTTAGATGAAAGATCGTATTGTGCTTGTTTGTTTGTTATTTTTATTTTAAATTTGAACGTTTGTTTGTTCTGTTTATCTTAAAATTGACACGTTATAATTTAACTACTTATTAACACGCGCAACACGCAACCTTATATGAAATGTATGTAATCTACCTAGCGTTTGAATAAGTCTCGAAAATCTCGAAAATCCCGAGACTGGAAACTAAAACTCTCGGGACCAAATATCATCCGAGACTCTCGAATCCCGGGATGGAAGCCCTACTACCGGCGTTAGGGGGGGGCGAGCACGGGCGACCGCCCGGAGCGCCGAAGATAAAGGGGCGCTGCAGGCGTCAAGATTACAAGATTAGTAGGTGAAACTGACTAAAAATCGCGCTGCGCGACCTTTTTTTACTGTAATAAGCAAAATAATTATAAGATTAGTAGACGAAATCGACTAAAAATCGCGCTGCGCGGCCGTTTTTTTACTGTAACCGGGCAAGCTTACAAGATTAGTAGATGTAACTGACTAAAAATTGCGCTGCGCGACAGTTTTTTAACTAACAGGCAAAATTGAAAATCTTGGAATCGCATATAGGGGGCGTCCCGTAGAAATGTCGCCCAGGGGCGCTGGTAGTGCTAAAACCGGCACTGTTCTTGATCGAAGTATGTCGAAGTGTACGAGGGTGGTTTGATAAGTCCATGACTTTGTAAAATCTTTGCCCACCAAGACATTTATTCATGTTTGGTAGAAGAAAAAATCTAGAGAATAAGAAGGATTCGCATCTTCTTTCGATGAGTTTTAATAGCCATTCCATTCGTACATTTTATGACCTTGTGTGACGTGACAAACGTTCTCATGGACCATAGGCATAGTAAAATAATGAGCAAGTGTGTAGAATTTTAAAAGTGTATTTTGCAGGTGATAAAGAGGTGATAATATTTTAATTATTATATTTCAGCGTCCGCGATAGTAGCATTCTTCCTTCCGGATGACAGACTTCTACTGAAGCCACAACAGCGGGCTTCAGATGATGATGAAGAGAAAACTGAACTGTAATCGGCAATCCCAAAAAAACACCAATTGATATTTGGGATTAATAAATAACAAATGATCATTAGTGCATGATTAAAACATTTCCTTCCGTGATATTATTAAAAATGTAAATAAATGTTAGGTTATATTAAAAAAAAAACACTTTTTTGAAAAAAAAAACAATTATTTGTTATTTTATTTATTCTTAACTATTTCTCCACCAACATAAGCCTGTAACTATTTTTATTGCAGAAAGTTATGATTTTCTGATCCCAAAACTTTAACCACTCGTAGTACTTAGCCCGTAGAACATTTAAATCACCAAAAAGGTTACCGCTTGCCGTTGTGATATAGTTATTTATAACGAAATTATAGATACTTTAACCCAAGTTTTACAGATCGCAACCCGCCGTAACCTATATTTGTGTATCTCCAAAATTGATATTTTTTTATTTTTCGTGGTTTACCACATAGTTTAGCTATTGTCATATTCTACAGCTTTGTTTGATTGCCACAGATAAAAGTAAGACTATGAAAAGTAGCCATACACAGATTTAAGACCTGATGAAAATGGTTGGACTTTATCTGTAGGCTGATTGTCTAACTTTGTTGCAATCAACTTTGACAGAAATCGCAGTGACATCGCTGCTTTAGTAAGAACCAATGTGACAACTATCTTACTTAAAGCAGCAATGCAACTGCGATTTCAATCGATTTCAATTGAGAATTGTTAGCAACAGAGATACGTAATCGGTGGGCCGGTCTTAAATCTGTGTATGATCACTTTCCATAGTCTTACTATTATCAGTGGCAATCAAACAAAACTGTAGAACACGACAATAGCTAAACCATGCGGTAAACCTTGAAAAATAAATAAATATCATTTTTGGAGATATACAAATATAGGTTACTGCGGGTTGCGATCTGTAAAACTTGGGTTAAAGTATCTATAATTTCGTAATCAATAACTATATCACAACGGCAAACGGTAACCTTTTTGGTGATTTAAATGTTCTACGGGCTACTGTACGAGGGAAAGTATCTACTTTAAAATAATTGAAGGTTGGAAATTTTACTGAAAGAAGACTTGTAATGTAACTGAATTTATAGTTTTTTTAGGGTTCCGTACCAAAATGGTAAAAAAGGAACCCTTATGGTGTGACTCAGTCTGTCTGTCTGTCACAGCTGGATATCTCGAGAACTACTAATGGTATCAACTTGAAATTTGGAATAGTTTTAGATGACATTTGCCCAACTATTTTGCAAATAAGAAAGAAATAATAAAATTAATATTTTTTTTACAACAGGGACTGAAAAGGGGTCTTAAAAATTTTAAGTGAGGTGATTAGGGCATGTGGGGTATCATATGAAAGAGCGCTGTTTGCACATTTTAAACCAATTTTTTTTTTTTTCTTAGGCCGCATAGTTTACGACTTATGATGAAAAATGTAAAAAAAAATACCGTTCCCCCCCCTTATCTCCGAAGTTTGCAAAGAGAAAAATCTGAAATAATTCTATGTGATAGTAGTTTATGTAAAGATTACAGGAAAAATAAAACGATGTCTCAATATAACACACTTTTTTAGAAATTCAAAAAACAAACAATTTTTTTTTAGTTTCACTACCAGTCAACAGATGGCGCTGTCATAAGCATGCTAGGTTAGCATGCTTAGGACAGGGCAAAAAGTAGTTCCACTATGGGTCAAGAGATGGCGCAACCTAACACTACAATAATAAATTAGTGGCTGGTTCAAATATAGTGTTATTTACGAGGAATGTAAAGTGAGTAAAAAATGTTCTAGTACCAGAGTTAGCCAGCCATGGATAACAAAAGAATTGTGTAGTTAAATCGTAAGGATGAGTTATTTAGGGAGTGGAAAGCATGTCCGAAAAGTATGAGTAAAAGGCTTGCTTATACACGGTATAGGAACTTGGTGAATAAATTAGTGAATAGTGCTAGAAACCGCTATAGACAAAAAGAGATTTTACAGTGTGAAGGTGATTTTCGTAAAATATGGTTATTAATTAATATGTGGATGGGAAAAACAAAAAACAATGTGGATGAGGTAATATTGAAATACTTAGGTAAGACTGATTCTATTACTAATATATGTACAAATTTTGCAAAAACGTTTACTCAAGAAATTGAGAAAATTAAACATAAATGTAATGTTAATTTTCTAGACAGGTTAAAGTATGTGCGCGAGGCCAACGTCTCTTTTAGATTTAGAAAAGTAAACTCGGACGATGTCAGAAAAATTATCAACTTATTATCATGTGAAAAGTCTCCTGGTAGCGATAATATTAGAGTGATTGACTTAAAGTATATAAGAGACTTTATTTGCCCAGTTATAGCAAAGTTTATAAATATGTGTATTGAACAAGGTGTTTATCCTAATGAGTTAAAAAAATCTATTATTAGGCCAATTTATAAACAAGGTAGTCACTATGAATATACAAACTACAGACCTATTGCTATCTTATCAGTGATAAATAAAATAATGGAAAAAGTTGTAATAGGGCAGATAAGTTCATTTCTCGAGAGCAATAATATAATATCTGAATCGCAACACGGCTTCAGAAGAGGCCGTAGTACGGCAACTGCTTTACAGGAATTCACAGAATTTGTAAATAATAGTTTGGGGAAGGGTCATCAGGTTTTAGCATTATTTATAGACTTTAAAAAGGCCTTCGACACGTTGGATCATGAAGTGCTACTACAGGCTATGAAGGAATGTGGTATCAGGGGGCCTGTGAGCGAGTGGCTTCTCCAGTACCTAAGGCATCGCCAGATGCAGGCGCGAGTTGCCGGAGAGGAGGGAGAAACCGCTAACGTAACTCTAGGTGTTCCGACTGGCTCCGTGTATGGCCCAGTAGGGTACATAATGCACGTGAACAGCGTGACCAATGTGCTTGAACACAGTCAATTAGTTATGTATGCCGACGACATGTGCCTACTGTACTCGTCAGATGATATAAAAAATATACATGGTCGAATACAGTCGGATTTTGATAATGTGACTAAGTGGGCGCATGATAATGGCATTTTACTTAACATAGATAAGACCAAATGTCTACATATATTTTCACCATACAACTCTATAGCAAAAAATGTTAATTTCACATCTCTAGGCATAATAGGTCACTCGTATTCCTGCCTACATCAGAATAAATTAAACTGCTCTTGTCCGAAGATAGAATATGTAGAAGATTTTAAGTACTTAGGGGTTTACATAGATCAGCATATGAATTGGAAAAAACAAATAGAAACGGTGTGTTCTCGATTAAGACCTGTACTTGGAAAGTTCTATCATCTTAAACGCTCTCTAAACAAAAGGACATTATTTGTTATTTATTACGCACTTGTTGATTCTATTATAAGCTATGGACTTACATTTAAGACCTATTTAGAGAAAATTAAAAAAATACAATTCAGATTTTTAAAGCATTTTGTTAATAGAAAGAAGAGGAAAAAACTTAACAATAGTTATGATCTATTTAAATTTTGTAAAATAATGCCTATTGATGTTAAAGTAAATTATATGATAGCTTTAGAACAATTTGAGTCAGACATGAATAAAGAGATAAGATTATATACGTATAATACCAGACAATCAAAAAAAATTAAGTACAAAGAGCCAAATACAGGTAATTATTATAAACAACGGACAAGATCTTATGTTACACCCAGAATATTCAATAAACTTGGTTTAACCAGCAACAATTTAAAGTCCAAGTATTCTATAAAAAAATATTTGAAGAAAGCTTTCTCAGATATGTATTAATAAGTAGCTAATGTATATTGCACTCTGTTAATGTTTCTAAGGCCTGTTTCACAAAGTCCGATTTAGTTCAGTACTTAACAAGTAATTTCATATAAATTGCTTCATCTTAAAATAGATCAGTACCCTTAGCACGAACAGCTATCGAGAAAAATAACGCGCGTAAAATTACTCGAATCTCATAATTTTGTATGGAAATTGGTACAGCGCCACTACGTCCGTAAACGGAACAAAAATTTCGAAGCACGAAACATTTTGACATAAGCTATCGAGCAGCCTTCGAATCGAATTCGAATAGTAAAGTTACAACTTGTATGGAAATCGGTAGCACAAACCCACTTTTGACATACGGTATCGAGAAACTCGCAAGCTGGCTATCGACAACTTACTCACTGACATTTTTTCAGTGAGAGTCATTTCGAGCGACTTTGTATTATTTATTATTAAAATTTAAAAGCATATTTGTAGTAACAAATATTAAGTTTGAGAACTATGACATGTCCGCTGAATTATCCACAGGCAATATTACTTAAATTGTCCTCATAATACAAAGAAATTTGTAAAATAAAAATCTCGTATTTTTATGCTATCCACGGTATCCCCCACATCTACCATACCTATATTTTAGCAATATTTTAGAACTTACCTACAAAATTCAAATAAAACCAGAGGATACGGTGTTATACGTTTTATATTTGTTTTCAGCAACAACATCATACAGTTTGCACACAGTTAATTATGTTTCATTTAGGTAGGTATTAAAAAAATAAGACCTTAAAACTATGACAAAAACACGAAATATAACAATGCAAACATAATAAAGTCTTTAATTTGTCGAATCTTCAAACACTACCTAAGCACTAATTCCGATGAAATTCACATATTTTCATAGCACGTTCAAATGTTTTATTGTTTATGTGTAAACAATTTCTTATTCATTGACGATAATCTAATGTTATTCTTCAAGTTCATAAAAAATCTTCAATTAGGTAGAACAATTTGATGAAATTATGACACATTGTAGTTTACTCCTACCTAGGTCATAATATTTCCTCGCGATTGTATTATTTGTTAGCCGACACAGATAAATCAATTTAGATAAAAACAAAATAAAGAAATGGTTTTACGGTTTTCTATTTTAGGTTATATTTTTCATTAAATCACAGGATGAGAAAGAAAGAGAGAAAGAATAGACACACTCTTCTTTTTCAAACCAATCACGTGCAAGGTGCAATGACCGTTCAAAACCATGGGCAAAATCATGCACAAATTGAAAATTATAATAGTAATTTGCAAATTAATTAAAGTTATTAAATGAAATAAATATTGCAAACAAATTTATTATTATTAATAAGAATAATAAACATAAAATTATGATGATAAACAACTTGATTGAATTTTAATTTACATATTTATGATTTACATAGATATTAAACATGGTTTTTAAACGCACCTTGCTTCAATTGGATTGATAATTGGATTGTGTCACGTTAGCTTTATTTATCGCTACTATCGAGTTGACGTTAGCCAGCTCTGTAAAATTGGTGCTGCCGATTTTGCTAGTTTTCGAATCGAGTACGTTTTCGAGTAGTATTTTCTTACGCGCGTAAGATTTCTCGATAGCTGTTCGTGCTAAGGGTACAAGTTAGTGCCATAACATAGATTGTGAAACAGGCACCAAATGTAAAATTATTTAAATTAACTTCAACACCTATATTGAATTATGTCTTTTGTTAAGAACTAGAGCATAGTTTTTGTACATTTCGCCGACAAACTGTTATGCAGTTTGGCGAAAGTTAAATTTGTAATTTTTTTTGTATCTTTTACAGTGATAAATAAATCAAAAAAAAAAAAAAATATAATTACCTACTATTTGCCGTACGAATAAACGAAGAATAAGTTCATACTTTATTAAGTAATTATATATATTACTATATAGTAATATAATAATAGCGAGGAGCTCGGTGGCGCAGTGGTTTAGCGCCTGGACCAGCGATTGCGGATGTTAAGCAACTTTCGCAAGGTTCGGTCATGGGATGGGTGACCAAAAATTTATTATCTCGAGCTCCTCCGTGCTTCGGAAGGCACGTTAAGCCGTTGGTCCCGGCTGCATTTGCAGTCGTTAACACCCACCAATCCGCATTGGGCCCGCGTGGTGGGTTATGGCCCGTCCTCCTTATCCACCCATAAGGAAGGCCTGTGCCCCAGCAGTGGGGATATTAAAATGGATGATGGACTAGTAATATAAACATTTTGCAATGTGGAGTGGCTGAAACGTTTTTCAGTCACCATAAGCAGCATTTGTAAATTAACTGTCCGCCTGTTCGCCCTTCCACCTGTCTGCCGTTTATCCTACTTTTTTAAAGACTGTTCTAAAATAACATATCCAAATATATTTATGATTGTACGGAACCCTCGGTGCGCGAGTCCGACTCGCTCTTGACCGGTTTTTTTTTTTAATGTTAGATTTCATGGTTTTTTCCCTTTGTTTAAGATGCTGTGAGAAAAATTAATCCTCATGAATAACCCTTTCGAGTCGACCGATATCGTATTTTTTTTTCATATTTAGTGGGTTCGATTCCTGGTTAATGTGCAGGCGATTTTTCAAAAATCAAATGAAGTCTTCTTTCACCTTAGAGCAACGCGGCTTCCGTACCGGATGGAAGCCGTGTTGCTCTAAAGGAGCCGGTAAACGTTCAAACTGTGACAAACATTGGCACAGAATACATAATAATAGTACAAGTACATTGGGGAGTGTTCCTTGACCCTAAGGGGATTTTCCTTTAAAAGGAGTTTTTTTATTCCAAATATACTTCTATTCATGTAATATCTGGATTTTATTTTCCTTAATTGCTGTAAATATCTAAGTTGTGAAATAAATTGCAGCATCAAGACTTTTTCACAATTACTGTCCGTCTTTTTTTTCGTTTTTAGGGTTCCGTACCAAAATGGTAAAAAAGGAACCCTTATGGTGTGACTCAGTCTGTCTGTCTGTCACAGCTGGATATCTCGAGAACTACTAATAGTATCAACTTGAAATTTGGAATAGTTTTAGATGACATTTGCCCAACTATTTTGCAAATAAGAAAGAAATAATAAAATTAATATTTTTTTTACAACAGGGACTGAAAAGGGGTCTTAAAAATTTTAAGTGAGATTAGGGCATGTGAAAGGTGTCATATGAAAGAGCGCTGTTTGCACATTTTAAAACAATGTTTTTTTTTTCTTAGGCCGCATAGATTTCGACTTATGATGAAAAATGTAAAAAAAATACCGTTCCCCCCCCTTATCACCGAAGTTTGCAAAGAGAAAAATCTGGAATAATTCTATGTGATAGTAGTTTATGTAAAGATTACAGTAAAAAATAAAACGATGTCTCAATATAACACACTTTTTTAGAAATTCAAAAAACAATTAAATTTTTTTAGTTTCACTACCAGTCAACAGATGGCGCTGTCCTAAGCATGCTAACCTAAGGGCAAAAAGTAGTTCCACTATGGGTCAAGAGATGGCGCAACCTAACACTACAATAATAAATTGGTGGCTGGTTCAAATATAATTACCGACTATTTGCCGTACGAATAAACGAAGAATAAGTTCATACTTTACTAAGTAATTATATATATTACTATATAGTAATATAATAATAACGAGGAGCTCGGTGGCGCAGTGGTTTAGCGCCTGGACCAGCGATTGCGGATGTTAAGCAACGTTCGCAAGGTTCGGTCATGGGATGGGTGACAAAAAAATAATTATCTCGAGCTCCTCCGTCGAAGCACGGAGGAGCTCGAGATAATAAATTTTGGACCGGGACCAAAGGCACGTTAAGCCGTTGGTCCCGGCTGCATTTGCAGTCGTTAACACCCACCAATCCGCATTGGGCCCGCGTGGTGGGTAAAGGCCCGTCCTCCTTATCCACCCATAAGGAAGGCCTGTGCCCCAGCAGTGGGGACATTAAAATGGCTGATGGACTAGTAATATAAACATTTTGCAATGTGGAGTGGCTGAAACGTTTTTCAGTCACCATAAGCAGCATTTGTAAATTAACGCCCTTCCACCTGTCTGCCGTTTATCCTACTTTTTTAAAGACTGTCCTAAAATAACATATCCAAGTATATTTATGATTGTACGGAACCCTCGGTGCGCGAGTCCGACTCGCTCTTGACCGGTTTTTCTTTGTGTAGGAACACATTGTAGAATGAATGTTGCATGTCAGCGATTTCGTATAGGTGTGTGACGTATGTCTGAGAGTCGATGCAGTTACTGCGCACTGGCCGACTCGCGTGATTGTGTTTAGCATTTTGGGAATTTTTATTGGAAATAAATCTGTAATTTAAATTGGTAATTTCGGTTTTCATTGAGGTCAGTGGCAGTAACTCCCAGATAGTGTAGGACCCTCACACTAACAAATAGGGTAGCTTTTGGAGTCATAAAAGTAAATTCAGTAACAGAGTCAGATTACATTTATTTAGAACATTATAGGATAGGAACACAATATTGTACATTGGTGACCACCGAACGTTTAGTGTGAGCATTCTACATTATCTGGTTTAGTTAAGGCGCAGTTTAGTGTTATAAGTGAAGTGACGTAATTTGTGCAAATTGTGATGTCCCAAACATCGGAAATACCCCAAGGTTTTATTCGACCGCCACCACCACCAACTAGTGAAACCAGCACCAGTGGAAAAATGTCGCAACAAGCAGTTCCAGGTACGTCATCAGAGATGTATAGTGCAGATTTGGCCGCGATTAGTGTGCAATCGCGCTTACCAGATTTTTGGACAGAAATGCCGCGTTTATGGTTCGCGCAGATAGAAAGCATTTTAGGACCTCAGAAACAGGGAGATCAGACGAAATTTAATTTGGTTGTGGCAAAATTAGGTCGTGATGCCCTTCAGCAAGTAAGCGACATTTTGCTAGCGCCACCGGAAACAAATAAATACGAGGCGATTAAAGAGCGATTGTTACAAGTTTATGAAGAAAGTGCATCCCGGCAATTTCAGAAATTAGTAGGTGAAATGGAGCTTGGGTCACAAAAACCGTCACAGCTATTACGGCGCATGCGAGATTTAGGAAGAAACGCACAAATATCGGACCAGACGTTACGTAATTTATGGCTAGCTCGCCTTCCAGCATCCATCAGAGCCGTGTTGATCGTTAGTCAAGACCAGACCCTGGAGAATTTGGCAAACATAGCAGACAAAATTATAGAAAATGTACAAGGGGGTGAGATTGCGGCAGTGAACAACTATCAGATACCGGTGAGTGAAATTTTGACACAAATGCACAATTTAAATTTGGAGGTTTCGGCATTGCGAGAGGAAGTAAGAGTACATCGACGCAGCGCGACACGTGGTCAAGGATTTAGTCGTGGACGTACACCATTTAGAGGCCGTTGGAGCTCGAGGTCGAGATCAAGGTCAAGGACTGAAAATGAGGATTGGCTATGCCGATTTCACTTCCGATACCGAGAGAGAGCGAATAGATGTGAAAAGCCCTGCGCGTGGAAAGCATCACCATCATCACCTGCGGAAAACTAGGAAAGGTGCAAACGGTGGCGGACGAATTTGTACCTAATAGTAATCACCGCCTTTGTATATTTGATCGTGAAAACGGATTTAATTTTTTGGTAGATACAGGCGCAAATGTTTCGGTCATTCCTGTTTCGAAGAAAACTATATTATTAAAAGCTTGCTCAGATTATAAATTATTTGCAGCGAACAATAGTCAGATAAAAACTTATGGTACGAAGACTTTAAATGTAAACTTAAACCTTAGACGTCCGTATCGCTGGACTTTTGTTATCGCGGATGTGAGTCAACCGATTTTAGGCGCGGATTTTTTGGAACATCACAATGAAACTTATTGATAGGACGACAAATTTATTAACCATTGGCAAAATAATTAATCATGAGGAATCTTCGTTAAGTACTATTGAGAATGATCATCCATTTTTAGATTTGTTAAACGAATTTCCGGAAATTACTAAACCGATTTCATTTAAAAATATGGATAAAGAAAATAACAATAGTGTGTACCATCATATTGAGGTTACAGGTCCACCAGTACATGCACGATCTCGTCCACTTCCACCAGACAGATATCACAAGGTCAAAGAAGAATTTAGGATAATGCAGGAGATGGGAATCTGCAGACCGTCAAAAAGTCAGTGGGCAAGTCCTTTACACATCGTAGGTAAGAAAAATGGTGATATTAGACCAGTTGGAGACTACAGACGTTTGAACGCCATCACAAAGCCGGACCGATATCCTGTTCCCCGGTTGCATGACTTCACATATATACTGTCAGGTAAGAAAATTTTTTCACGCTTAGATATTAATAGAGCATATCATTTTATTAAAATTGCACCAGAAGATATTGAAAAGACTGCTGTAATCTGTCCGTTTGGATTATTTGAATTTTAACGTTTACCTTTTGGATTACGAAACGGAAGTCAGAGTTTTCAAAGATTTATGAGTCAAAATGTATTAAAAGGTTTAGATTTTTTATTTAATTTTGTGGACGATGTCATAATTGCGTCAGATAATATTACGGAACACAGAGAGCATTTACGACAAGTTTTTGAACGTTTTTCAGAATTTGGAATAACTATTAATTTGACAAAATGTGAGTTTGGAAAAAGTGTTATTGAATTTTTAGGATATGAAGTTTCGACCGACGGAATACGACCCCTGGATCATAAGGTCAAGGCCATAGTAGAATTCCCTCGACCCGAAACTGTCGAACAATTACGAAGATTTTTAGGAATGGTTAACTTTTATAGAGCTAATATACCGAATGCAGCCGAAATTCAAGCGTCATTGAACAGTTATTTAAAAAAGTCTAAAAAGAAAGATAAAAGTAAAGTGTTATGGACAGATGAGACAATTAAAGCTTTTGAGAACTGTAAATTAAGTTTGAAAAATGCAGTTAGAATAGCGCATCCCGCATGTAACGTACCGTTATCTCTTATGACAGATGCATCGGATAAATCAGCAGGAGCAGTACTACAACAATGGGTAAGTAACGCATGGATACCATTAGGATATTTTTCGAAAAAGTTTACTTCGGCTCAACAAAAGTATTCTACTTATGATAGGGAACTTACTGCAATTTTTTTGGCTATAAAACATTTCAGATATTTAATAGAAGGTCAGCAAGTTACTATTTTTACAGATCATAAGCCATTGACATTTGCATTTCAGAAATTAGAAACAAATTGCGAAACATCGAGACGTACAAGACTATTGTTATTTATTAATGAATTTACAACGGATATTAGGTATATTAAAGGTGCCGATAATAACGTAGCGGATGCATTATCGCGCGTTGAAACAATACACTGTCCGACGACGATAGATTTCGCGGAATTAGCATTAGCTCAGGAATGTGACATTGAACTAACGCAATTATTGAAAGAAAATTATGATAGTATTTCATTAAAAAAGATTTTTATTCCGAATTGTGATAAGTCAATTTATTGTGAGAATTCTAAAAATATTTGTAGACCGTATGTTCCAAAAAAGTTTAGACAGTTAGTATTTAATTCAATTCATTGTATTAGTCACCCAGGTATTAGATCAACCCGTAAATTAATAGCGCAACGATATTTTTGGCCAGGAATGAATAGAGATACAGGACAATGGGCAAAAACGTGTATTCAGTGTGAGAAAGCTAAAGTAAGTAGACATACAGTATCGGAGTTAGAACAATTTTCAAGTGCAGATCGTTTATCTCATGTCCATCTGGACATAGTAGGAGCTCTCCAGCCTTGTGAACATGGACATAAGTATCTTATAACTATGATAGATCGTTATACGCGATGGCCTGAAGCCATACCAGTATCAAAAATAACTGCGGAGATAGTCGCTAAGGTTTTTTATGAAAAATGGATTTGTCGCTTCGGTACGGTTGACAAAGTAACAACCGACCAAGGCCGGCAATTCGAAAGTAATTTGTTTGAACAATTGTTAAAATTAATGGGTATCAAGAAATCACGTAGTAGTCCGTACCACCCGCAATGTAATGGAATTATTGAGCGTTGGCATAGAAGTATGAAACAAGCCTTAACAGCGCGTCTTTCGAATAATACGTCATGGTGTAGTGAATTGCCAACCGTTCTTTTAGGGTTACGTGCAGTAGGTAGAAGCGATAATGGTATAAGTCCCGCAGAGTATGTTTACGGTCAAACAATCCGTTTACCAGGAGATTTTTATGAGACTTCGGAAAAAAGAATTGTCGATGATCATGCATTTTTGGAACAATTAAGACATAATATCAGTTTATTGAAACCGGCATCATTTAAGTCACGGAACTCTCGTACGATTTTTGTTCATAAAGAGTTAAGTAAGTGTGAATATGTCTTTATACGTAATGACGCAGTACGAAGGCCATTGGTACCTCCCTATAATGGTCCATACCGTGTTATTAAAAGGTATAATAAAGTATATACGATTCAGTTGCCGAATAGAAAAGTTAAAGTATCAATAGATAGGTTGAAACCTGCATTTGTGACAAATGAGCAAGATTCAAATGATGATTGTAGTGCCAATGTTAATAAAAAGTCGGAAAAAGATTATGAAAGTAAATGTGAAAATGGTATAATTAAAAAAACGAAAAGCGGTCGTAAAATTAATTTGCCTGTAAGATTTATGAATTGATAATGAAAACGGATATTTTTTGTGTTTTGTGTAAACTGTTAATTTTTTTAACGTTTTTGTGTAAAATGTAAAACTATTCTCCCGTAGGCCGCGATGCTCAGCAGACAGTTATCATATACTGTTGTTGAGATGCCAAGGGTATTAATTTTTTTATGTAAAAGTGTATTTTTGTCTTTGTGTAAAATGTTGGTATGGAAATACCTAAGTAGATATAGCAAATGTGGTCACTAAGTTTTAGTTGAAAACAAATGTGAATTTTATTGTACTTTGAAATATTGCGAAACATTGACCTAGTTGGTAATTTGTAAACATTGCAATAAGCACTTTAGTTTGATTCGAAATATTGTTAAATTTAAATTTTTATTTCATTAATTATTTGATATCATTCAATTCAGTCGATAATTTTATTTTTCGTCATGGGTAAAAAATATTCTAAAGAGGAAGTAGTAATTGCACAGAATAGTGTTATTGAAAAGCATTTGAACAAGTATAATTTGACGATGATCATACTAGCAACGTTACTGGGAATTATAATAGTCATAACAATATTAAAATATTATCGTGGTCGTATAAGAAGATGGTTAAATAGACAAGTTGTAATCACGTTGTCAGAGTCAGCCGCTGCCCACACGGTTGCGCAGCGTCAGCAGCCAACCGCCGCATCTGCAGCTAGTTATCCATAATGCTGAGATGGAGAATTCTCGAGAATTATTATTGTGTCTTGTTATCGTGAGTTTTGTGTTACAATAATATGTATTATGGTACAGTGCTTATTGCAATGAGTTAGTTTAGGTAATAAATAAATGTAAGGTATGCAAAGTGACCACAGTGTAATGAGATGTATGAAAGTAACAATAAAAGGAGAATGCCCGTTTATAAAATAAGAAATATTTTTTTAAGAAAATATTTTTTTAGAATTTTTTTTTTTAAGAAAATTTTGGAAAAATTTGGGGGGAATAGTGTAGGAACACATTGTAGAATGAATGTTGCATGTCAGCGATTTCGTATAGGTGTGTGACGTATGTCTGAGAGTCGATGCAGTTACTGCGCACTGGCCGACTCGCGTGATTGTGTTTAGCATTTTGGGAATTTTTATTGGAAATAAATCTGTAATTTAAATTGGTAATTTCGGTTTTCATTGAGGTCAGTGGCAGTAACTCCCAGATAGTGTAGGACCCTCACACTAACAAATAGGGTAGCTTTTGGAGTCATAAAAGTAAATTCAGTAACAGAGTCAGATTACATTTATTTAGAACATTATAGGATAGGAACACAATATTGTACATTGGTGACCACCGAACGTTTAGTGTGAGCATTCTACATTATCTGGTTTAGTTAAGGCGCAGTTTAGTGTTATAAGTGAAGTGACGTAATTTGTGCAAATTGTGATGTCCCAAACATCGGAAATACCCCAAGGTTTTATTCGACCGCCACCACCACCAACTAGTGAAACCAGCACCAGTGGAAAAATGTCGCAACAAGCAGTTCCAGGTACATCATCAGAGATGTATAGTGCAGATTTGGCCGCGATTAGTGTGCAATCGCGCTTACCAGATTTTTGGACAGAAATGCCGCGTTTATGGTTCGCGCAGATAGAAAGCATTTTAGGACCTCAGAAACAGGGAGATCAGACGAAATTTAATTTGGTTGTGGCAAAATTAGGTCGTGATGCCCTTCAGCAAGTAAGCGACATTTTGCTAGCGCCACCGGAAACAAATAAATACGAGGCGATTAAAGAGCGATTGTTACAAGTTTATGAAGAAAGTGCATCCCGGCAATTTCAGAAATTAGTAGGTGAAATGGAGCTTGGGTCACAAAAACCGTCACAGCTATTACGGCGCATGCGAGATTTAGGAAGAAACGCACAAATATCGGACCAGACGTTACGTAATTTATGGCTAGCTCGCCTTCCAGCATCCATCAGAGCCGTGTTGATCGTTAGTCAAGACCAGACCCTGGAGAATTTGGCAAACATAGCAGACAAAATTATAGAAAATGTACAAGGGGGTGAGATTGCGGCAGTGAACAACTATCAGATACCGGTGAGTGAAATTTTGACACAAATGCACAATTTAAATTTGGAGGTTTCGGCATTGCGAGAGGAAGTAAGAGTACATCGACGCAGCGCGACACGTGGTCAAGGATTTAGTCGTGGACGTACACCATTTAGAGGCCGTTGGAGCTCGAGGTCGAGATCAAGGTCAAGGACTGAAAATGAGGATTGGCTATGCCGATTTCACTTCCGATACCGAGAGAGAGCGAATAGATGTGAAAAGCCCTGCGCGTGGAAAGCATCACCATCATCACCTGCGGAAAACTAGGAAAGGTGCAAACGGTGGCGGACGAATTTGTACCTAATAGTAATCACCGCCTTTGTATATTTGATCGTGAAAACGGATTTAATTTTTTGGTAGATACAGGCGCAAATGTTTCGGTCATTCCTGTTTCGAAGAAAACTATATTATTAAAAGCTTGCTCAGATTATAAATTATTTGCAGCGAACAATAGTCAGATAAAAACTTATGGTACGAAGACTTTAAATGTAAACTTAAACCTTAGACGTCCGTATCGCTGGACTTTTGTTATCGCGGATGTGAGTCAACCGATTTTAGGCGCGGATTTTTTGGAACATCACAATGAAACTTATTGATAGGACGACAAATTTATTAACCATTGGCAAAATAATTAATCATGAGGAATCTTCGTTAAGTACTATTGAGAATGATCATCCATTTTTAGATTTGTTAAACGAATTTCCGGAAATTACTAAACCGATTTCATTTAAAAATATGGATAAAGAAAATAACAATAGTGTGTACCATCATATTGAGGTTACAGGTCCACCAGTACATGCACGATCTCGTCCACTTCCACCAGACAGATATCACAAGGTCAAAGAAGAATTTAGGATAATGCAGGAGATGGGAATCTGCAGACCGTCAAAAAGTCAGTGGGCAAGTCCTTTACACATCGTAGGTAAGAAAAATGGTGATATTAGACCAGTTGGAGACTACAGACGTTTGAACGCCATCACAAAGCCGGACCGATATCCTGTTCCCCGGTTGCATGACTTCACATATATACTGTCAGGTAAGAAAATTTTTTCACGCTTAGATATTAATAGAGCATATCATTTTATTAAAATTGCACCAGAAGATATTGAAAAGACTGCTGTAATCTGTCCGTTTGGATTATTTGAATTTTTACGTTTACCTTTTGGATTACGAAACGGAAGTCAGAGTTTTCAAAGATTTATGAGTCAAAATGTATTAAAAGGTTTAGATTTTTTATTTAATTTTGTGGACGATGTCATAATTGCGTCAGATAATATTACGGAACACAGAGAGCATTTACGACAAGTTTTTGAACGTTTTTCAGAATTTGGAATAACTATTAATTTGACAAAATGTGAGTTTGGAAAAAGTGTTATTGAATTTTTAGGATATGAAGTTTCGACCGACGGAATACGACCCCTGGATCATAAGGTCAAGGCCATAGTAGAATTCCCTCGACCCGAAACTGTCGAACAATTACGAAGATTTTTAGGAATGGTTAACTTTTATAGAGCTAATATACCGAATGCAGCCGAAATTCAAGCGTCATTGAACAGTTATTTAAAAAAGTCTAAAAAGAAAGATAAAAGTAAAGTGTTATGGACAGATGAGACAATTAAAGCTTTTGAGAACTGTAAATTAAGTTTGAAAAATGCAGTTAGAATAGCGCATCCCGCATGTAACGTACCGTTATCTCTTATGACAGATGCATCGGATAAATCAGCAGGAGCAGTACTACAACAATGGGTAAGTAACGCATGGATACCATTAGGATATTTTTCGAAAAAGTTTACTTCGGCTCAACAAAAGTATTCTACTTATGATAGGGAACTTACTGCAATTTTTTTGGCTATAAAACATTTCAGATATTTAATAGAAGGTCAGCAAGTTACTATTTTTACAGATCATAAGCCATTGACATTTGCATTTCAGAAATTAGAAACAAATTGCGAAACATCGAGACGTACAAGACTATTGTTATTTATTAATGAATTTACAACGGATATTAGGTATATTAAAGGTGCCGATAATAACGTAGCGGATGCATTATCGCGCGTTGAAACAATACACTGTCCGACGACGATAGATTTCGCGGAATTAGCATTAGCTCAGGAATGTGACATTGAACTAACGCAATTATTGAAAGAAAATTATGATAGTATTTCATTAAAAAAGATTTTTATTCCGAATTGTGATAAGTCAATTTATTGTGAGAATTCTAAAAATATTTGTAGACCGTATGTTCCAAAAAAGTTTAGACAGTTAGTATTTAATTCAATTCATTGTATTAGTCACCCAGGTATTAGATCAACCCGTAAATTAATAGCGCAACGATATTTTTGGCCAGGAATGAATAGAGATACAGGACAATGGGCAAAAACGTGTATTCAGTGTGAGAAAGCTAAAGTAAGTAGACATACAGTATCGGAGTTAGAACAATTTTCAAGTGCAGATCGTTTATCTCATGTCCATCTGGACATAGTAGGAGCTCTCCAGCCTTGTGAACATGGACATAAGTATCTTATAACTATGATAGATCGTTATACGCGATGGCCTGAAGCCATACCAGTATCAAAAATAACTGCGGAGATAGTCGCTAAGGTTTTTTATGAAAAATGGATTTGTCGCTTCGGTACGGTTGACAAAGTAACAACCGACCAAGGCCGGCAATTCGAAAGTAATTTGTTTGAACAATTGTTAAAATTAATGGGTATCAAGAAATCACGTAGTAGTCCGTACCACCCGCAATGTAATGGAATTATTGAGCGTTGGCATAGAAGTATGAAACAAGCCTTAACAGCGCGTCTTTCGAATAATACGTCATGGTGTAGTGAATTGCCAACCGTTCTTTTAGGGTTACGTGCAGTAGGTAGAAGCGATAATGGTATAAGTCCCGCAGAGTATGTTTACGGTCAAACAATCCGTTTACCAGGAGATTTTTATGAGACTTCGGAAAAAAGAATTGTCGATGATCATGCATTTTTGGAACAATTAAGACATAATATCAGTTTATTGAAACCGGCATCATTTAAGTCACGGAACTCTCGTACGATTTTTGTTCATAAAGAGTTAAGTAAGTGTGAATATGTCTTTATACGTAATGACGCAGTACGAAGGCCATTGGTACCTCCCTATAATGGTCCATACCGTGTTATTAAAAGGTATAATAAAGTATATACGATTCAGTTGCCGAATAGAAAAGTTAAAGTATCAATAGATAGGTTGAAACCTGCATTTGTGACAAATGAGCAAGATTCAAATGATGATTGTAGTGCCAATGTTAATAAAAAGTCGGAAAAAGATTATGAAAGTAAATGTGAAAATGGTATAATTAAAAAAACGAAAAGCGGTCGTAAAATTAATTTGCCTGTAAGATTTATGAATTGATAATGAAAACGGATATTTTTTGTGTTTTGTGTAAACTGTTAATTTTTTTAACGTTTTTGTGTAAAATGTAAAACTATTCTCCCGTAGGCCGCGATGCTCAGCAGACAGTTATCATATACTGTTGTTGAGATGCCAAGGGTATTAATTTTTTTATGTAAAAGTGTATTTTTGTCTTTGTGTAAAATGTTGGTATGGAAATACCTAAGTAGATATAGCAAATGTGGTCACTAAGTTTTAGTTGAAAACAAATGTGAATTTTATTGTACTTTGAAATATTGCGAAACATTGACCTAGTTGGTAATTTGTAAACATTGCAATAAGCACTTTAGTTTGATTCGAAATATTGTTAAATTTAAATTTTTATTTCATTAATTATTTGATATCATTCAATTCAGTCGATAATTTTATTTTTCGTCATGGGTAAAAAATATTCTAAAGAGGAAGTAGTAATTGCACAGAATAGTGTTATTGAAAAGCATTTGAACAAGTATAATTTGACGATGATCATACTAGCAACGTTACTGGGAATTATAATAGTCATAACAATATTAAAATATTATCGTGGTCGTATAAGAAGATGGTTAAATAGACAAGTTGTAATCACGTTGTCAGAGTCAGCCGCTGCCCACACGGTTGCGCAGCGTCAGCAGCCAACCGCCGCATCTGCAGCTAGTTATCCATAATGCTGAGATGGAGAATTCTCGAGAATTATTATTGTGTCTTGTTATCGTGAGTTTTGTGTTACAATAATATGTATTATGGTACAGTGCTTATTGCAATGAGTTAGTTTAGGTAATAAATAAATGTAAGGTATGCAAAGTGACCACAGTGTAATGAGATGTATGAAAGTAACAATAAAAGGAGAATGCCCGTTTATAAAATAAGAAATATTTTTTTAAGAAAATATTTTTTTAGAATTTTTTTTTTTAAGAAAATTTTGGAAAAATTTGGGGGGAATAGTGTAGGAACACATTGTAGAATGAATGTTGCATGTCAGCGATTTCGTATAGGTGTGTGACGTATGTCTGAGAGTCGATGCAGTTACTGCGCACTGGCCGACTCGCGTGATTGTGTTTAGCATTTTGGGAATTTTTATTGGAAATAAATCTGTAATTTAAATTGGTAATTTCGGTTTTCATTGAGGTCAGTGGCAGTAACTCCCAGATAGTGTAGGACCCTCACACTAACAAATAGGGTAGCTTTTGGAGTCATAAAAGTAAATTCAGTAACAGAGTCAGATTACATTTATTTAGAACATTATAGGATAGGAACACAATATTGTACATTGGTGACCACCGAACGTTTAGTGTGAGCATTCTACATTATCTGGTTTAGTTAAGGCGCAGTTTAGTGTTATAAGTGAAGTGACGTAATTTGTGCAAATTGTGATGTCCCAAACATCGGAAATACCCCAAGGTTTTATTCGACCGCCACCACCACCAACTAGTGAAACCAGCACCAGTGGAAAAATGTCGCAACAAGCAGTTCCAGGTACGTCATCAGAGATGTATAGTGCAGATTTGGCCGCGATTAGTGTGCAATCGCGCTTACCAGATTTTTGGACAGAAATGCCGCGTTTATGGTTCGCGCAGATAGAAAGCATTTTAGGACCTCAGAAACAGGGAGATCAGACGAAATTTAATTTGGTTGTGGCAAAATTAGGTCGTGATGCCCTTCAGCAAGTAAGCGACATTTTGCTAGCGCCACCGGAAACAAATAAATACGAGGCGATTAAAGAGCGATTGTTACAAGTTTATGAAGAAAGTGCATCCCGGCAATTTCAGAAATTAGTAGGTGAAATGGAGCTTGGGTCACAAAAACCGTCACAGCTATTACGGCGCATGCGAGATTTAGGAAGAAACGCACAAATATCGGACCAGACGTTACGTAATTTATGGCTAGCTCGCCTTCCAGCATCCATCAGAGCCGTGTTGATCGTTAGTCAAGACCAGACCCTGGAGAATTTGGCAAACATAGCAGACAAAATTATAGAAAATGTACAAGGGGGTGAGATTGCGGCAGTGAACAACTATCAGATACCGGTGAGTGAAATTTTGACACAAATGCACAATTTAAATTTGGAGGTTTCGGCATTGCGAGAGGAAGTAAGAGTACATCGACGCAGCGCGACACGTGGTCAAGGATTTAGTCGTGGACGTACACCATTTAGAGGCCGTTGGAGCTCGAGGTCGAGATCAAGGTCAAGGACTGAAAATGAGGATTGGCTATGCCGATTTCACTTCCGATACCGAGAGAGAGCGAATAGATGTGAAAAGCCCTGCGCGTGGAAAGCATCACCATCATCACCTGCGGAAAACTAGGAAAGGTGCAAACGGTGGCGGACGAATTTGTACCTAATAGTAATCACCGCCTTTGTATATTTGATCGTGAAAACGGATTTAATTTTTTGGTAGATACAGGCGCAAATGTTTCGGTCATTCCTGTTTCGAAGAAAACTATATTATTAAAAGCTTGCTCAGATTATAAATTATTTGCAGCGAACAATAGTCAGATAAAAACTTATGGTACGAAGACTTTAAATGTAAACTTAAACCTTAGACGTCCGTATCGCTGGACTTTTGTTATCGCGGATGTGAGTCAACCGATTTTAGGCGCGGATTTTTTGGAACATCACAATGAAACTTATTGATAGGACGACAAATTTATTAACCATTGGCAAAATAATTAATCATGAGGAATCTTCGTTAAGTACTATTGAGAATGATCATCCATTTTTAGATTTGTTAAACGAATTTCCGGAAATTACTAAACCGATTTCATTTAAAAATATGGATAAAGAAAATAACAATAGTGTGTACCATCATATTGAGGTTACAGGTCCACCAGTACATGCACGATCTCGTCCACTTCCACCAGACAGATATCACAAGGTCAAAGAAGAATTTAGGATAATGCAGGAGATGGGAATCTGCAGACCGTCAAAAAGTCAGTGGGCAAGTCCTTTACACATCGTAGGTAAGAAAAATGGTGATATTAGACCAGTTGGAGACTACAGACGTTTGAACGCCATCACAAAGCCGGACCGATATCCTGTTCCCCGGTTGCATGACTTCACATATATACTGTCAGGTAAGAAAATTTTTTCACGCTTAGATATTAATAGAGCATATCATTTTATTAAAATTGCACCAGAAGATATTGAAAAGACTGCTGTAATCTGTCCGTTTGGATTATTTGAATTTTTACGTTTACCTTTTGGATTACGAAACGGAAGTCAGAGTTTTCAAAGATTTATGAGTCAAAATGTATTAAAAGGTTTAGATTTTTTATTTAATTTTGTGGACGATGTCATAATTGCGTCAGATAATATTACGGAACACAGAGAGCATTTACGACAAGTTTTTGAACGTTTTTCAGAATTTGGAATAACTATTAATTTGACAAAATGTGAGTTTGGAAAAAGTGTTATTGAATTTTTAGGATATGAAGTTTCGACCGACGGAATACGACCCCTGGATCATAAGGTCAAGGCCATAGTAGAATTCCCTCGACCCGAAACTGTCGAACAATTACGAAGATTTTTAGGAATGGTTAACTTTTATAGAGCTAATATATCGAATGCAGCCGAAATTCAAGCGTCATTGAACAGTTATTTAAAAAAGTCTAAAAAGAAAGATAAAAGTAAAGTGTTATGGACAGATGAGACAATTAAAGCTTTTGAGAACTGTAAATTAAGTTTGAAAAATGCAGTTAGAATAGCGCATCCCGCATGTAACGTACCGTTATCTCTTATGACAGATGCATCGGATAAATCAGCAGGAGCAGTACTACAACAATGGGTAAGTAACGCATGGATACCATTAGGATATTTTTCGAAAAAGTTTACTTCGGCTCAACAAAAGTATTCTACTTATGATAGGGAACTTACTGCAATTTTTTTGGCTATAAAACATTTCAGATATTTAATAGAAGGTCAGCAAGTTACTATTTTTACAGATCATAAGCCATTGACATTTGCATTTCAGAAATTAGAAACAAATTGCGAAACATCGAGACGTACAAGACTATTGTTATTTATTAATGAATTTACAACGGATATTAGGTATATTAAAGGTGCCGATAATAACGTAGCGGATGCATTATCGCGCGTTGAAACAATACACTGTCCGACGACGATAGATTTCGCGGAATTAGCATTAGCTCAGGAATGTGACATTGAACTAACGCAATTATTGAAAGAAAATTATGATAGTATTTCATTAAAAAAGATTTTTATTCCGAATTGTGATAAGTCAATTTATTGTGAGAATTCTAAAAATATTTGTAGACCGTATGTTCCAAAAAAGTTTAGACAGTTAGTATTTAATTCAATTCATTGTATTAGTCACCCAGGTATTAGATCAACCCGTAAATTAATAGCGCAACGATATTTTTGGCCAGGAATGAATAGAGATACAGGACAATGGGCAAAAACGTGTATTCAGTGTGAGAAAGCTAAAGTAAGTAGACATACAGTATCGGAGTTAGAACAATTTTCAAGTGCAGATCGTTTATCTCATGTCCATCTGGACATAGTAGGAGCTCTCCAGCCTTGTGAACATGGACATAAGTATCTTATAACTATGATAGATCGTTATACGCGATGGCCTGAAGCCATACCAGTATCAAAAATAACTGCGGAGATAGTCGCTAAGGTTTTTTATGAAAAATGGATTTGTCGCTTCGGTACGGTTGACAAAGTAACAACCGACCAAGGCCGGCAATTCGAAAGTAATTTGTTTGAACAATTGTTAAAATTAATGGGTATCAAGAAATCACGTAGTAGTCCGTACCACCCGCAATGTAATGGAATTATTGAGCGTTGGCATAGAAGTATGAAACAAGCCTTAACAGCGCGTCTTTCGAATAATACGTCATGGTGTAGTGAATTGCCAACCGTTCTTTTAGGGTTACGTGCAGTAGGTAGAAGCGATAATGGTATAAGTCCCGCAGAGTATGTTTACGGTCAAACAATCCGTTTACCAGGAGATTTTTATGAGACTTCGGAAAAAAGAATTGTCGATGATCATGCATTTTTGGAACAATTAAGACATAATATCAGTTTATTGAAACCGGCATCATTTAAGTCACGGAACTCTCGTACGATTTTTGTTCATAAAGAGTTAAGTAAGTGTGAATATGTCTTTATACGTAATGACGCAGTACGAAGGCCATTGGTACCTCCCTATAATGGTCCATACCGTGTTATTAAAAGGTATAATAAAGTATATACGATTCAGTTGCCGAATAGAAAAGTTAAAGTATCAATAGATAGGTTGAAACCTGCATTTGTGACAAATGAGCAAGATTCAAATGATGATTGTAGTGCCAATGTTAATAAAAAGTCGGAAAAAGATTATGAAAGTAAATGTGAAAATGGTATAATTAAAAAAACGAAAAGCGGTCGTAAAATTAATTTGCCTGTAAGATTTATGAATTGATAATGAAAACGGATATTTTTTGTGTTTTGTGTAAACTGTTAATTTTTTTAACGTTTTTGTGTAAAATGTAAAACTATTCTCCCGTAGGCCGCGATGCTCAGCAGACAGTTATCATATACTGTTGTTGAGATGCCAAGGGTATTAATTTTTTTATGTAAAAGTGTATTTTTGTCTTTGTGTAAAATGTTGGTATGGAAATACCTAAGTAGATATAGCAAATGTGGTCACTAAGTTTTAGTTGAAAACAAATGTGAATTTTATTGTACTTTGAAATATTGCGAAACATTGACCTAGTTGGTAATTTGTAAACATTGCAATAAGCACTTTAGTTTGATTCGAAATATTGTTAAATTTAAATTTTTATTTCATTAATTATTTGATATCATTCAATTCAGTCGATAATTTTATTTTTCGTCATGGGTAAAAAATATTCTAAAGAGGAAGTAGTAATTGCACAGAATAGTGTTATTGAAAAGCATTTGAACAAGTATAATTTGACGATGATCATACTAGCAACGTTACTGGGAATTATAATAGTCATAACAATATTAAAATATTATCGTGGTCGTATAAGAAGATGGTTAAATAGACAAGTTGTAATCACGTTGTCAGAGTCAGCCGCTGCCCACACGGTTGCGCAGCGTCAGCAGCCAACCGCCGCATCTGCAGCTAGTTATCCATAATGCTGAGATGGAGAATTCTCGAGAATTATTATTGTGTCTTGTTATCGTGAGTTTTGTGTTACAATAATATGTATTATGGTACAGTGCTTATTGCAATGAGTTAGTTTAGGTAATAAATAAATGTAAGGTATGCAAAGTGACCACAGTGTAATGAGATGTATGAAAGTAACAATAAAAGGAGAATGCCCGTTTATAAAATAAGAAATATTTTTTTAAGAAAATATTTTTTTAGATTTTTTTTTTTTAAGAAAATTTTGGAAAAATTTGGGGGGAATAGTGTAGGAACACATTGTAGAATGAATGTTGCATGTCAGCGATTTCGTATAGGTGTGTGACGTATGTCTGAGAGTCGATGCAGTTACTGCGCACTGGCCGACTCGCGTGATTGTGTTTAGCATTTTGGGAATTTTTATTGGAAATAAATCTGTAATTTAAATTGGTAATTTCGGTTTTCATTGAGGTCAGTGGCAGTAACTCCCAGATAGTGTAGGACCCTCACACTAACAAATAGGGTAGCTTTTGGAGTCATAAAAGTAAATTCAGTAACAGAGTCAGATTACATTTATTTAGAACATTATAGGAACACAATATTGTACATTTGTTTATCTTCGCAGTCGGGTAAAATTTAGGGGAAAATATCGTAAGGTCAAGGAACACCACAAACACAGTGTTTGAACGTTTACGGGGCTCTTAAGCTTTTCAGTTTGTGATTTTGGGACACCCTGTGTACCCTTTATTATACCTATTACCTACCAGTATCCTAGAAAAATCGTATAAAATTTTGTAGCACTTGGAAAAGCCGGAAAATTATGAATGAAATTATTTGTTGTTATAGGGACATTGTATTAACTAGACACATTGTTATTGCGACGTAATTAACGCTTTTTCTTGATAATTTTGGTAGGTAAAGAGTTCGAGAACAGTTTTCGTAAATGTAGGTACTTAACTCAATATTGGATACCGTTCTACCCCTAATACTGGTTATCCAGTATTGGGATACATACAAATTAGTACCTATGTATTTGTACATTGAACTTTACTTACAACTTAACTATGGGCTTATGAAGTTTGTGCTGGGCTAGATCCAGATGTATTTAATAGACTATGTTTGTAAACACTTCCCACGACAATTTACCTTATTTGTAGTGTGTCTGTGTATTCCTTATACTGGATATCCCATATTGAGTGTTATGTACCCAATATTGGATATCCAATACATATTAAAAACACCTACTGTCCAATATAGGGTACATTAAATTATGTTGTTGATTTTTGACATTTTTAAGGAGCTTGAGTGGAGCTAGAAGTTTTTTTTTGTACTACTAAGATGATTAGATAATCATCTCTATGAGTGTAACAAACAAATGTTTTTTATTAATAATCTTTGTTATTTTTCCGGTTTTCAAAAAGTATCCAGTATTGGGTACGTCTCCCTTATACTTGGTCCGTTGGCGGCGTGGAATGGAATAGTAAGTTTTCGTAGCTACGGCTACGACAACCAGTTGCTACGACTACGGCTTCGGCTACGTACGGCTATCGGCTATGGCGATGATTCTAACTTTGTTGCATTCAACTCTGACCGAAATGGCAGTTACATTGCTGCTTTAGTAAGAACGACAGAACAAATATACTCAGAACCAATGTGTCAACTATCTTACTTAAATCAGCAATGTTACTGCGCGGTTATGAATTGAGCTACGCAATCAGGCAGGGCCCAGGGGCACATGGGCGCCGGCAGAGGAGTTCCAGGTGATCCCGAGATTCTCAAGGGGTGCAAGTGGTGCACTTGTACCCCTTGATAATCTCTGGATTTTTAGAGCTAAGGTGACGGGGGCAAAGTGCGCTATACTTTTTCCATAGTTGACTTTAGTGTAATATAATATAACGTGTGAAGATTGAAACTTGTGTCATTTAAGGGGGGCTCCCATACAACAAACGTGATTTTTTTTGCCGTTTTTTGGTACGGAACTCTTCGTGCGCGAGTCCGACTCGCACTTGGCCGGTTTTTTTAACTCACTACTCTAGAACTACCAAGAACTCTTGATGGGGTTTATTTCCCTAAGAGGGGCGAATTAATTCGAAATAATTAAAACATTTATGAGAAGCTAAAATAGTCTACTTTATTGCGACTGACGTACACACAATATTGACAAGAGATTGATATCCTCTCTTTGGTTTAAATACCGTAGAGCAGCGATAGCGCGGTGGCCAGTACTCACACTCCTCTTCACGGCACTATCGCGGTCATTCGGAGACTCCTAGGCTGCTTCGTAATCTCATTAGTCGCGGACCTGCTAGAGCCTTTGTCAGGAGGTCCGCTTCCATATCTTCAGTTTGAAGATACTGAATATCCAATGCACCTTCTTGGATACAATTCCTTATGAAGTGCATCTTCAAATCGATGTGCTTAGACTTTGAAGTTACCATTTGGTTTTTGCTAAGCTTGATGGCTGCTTGATTGTCGTTTAGAATAAGTATTCGTTCGTAGTTTGCCCCTAAATCTTGGTAGAGGCTTTTTAAGTGAATTGCTTCTTTTGCAGCTTCGGCTAGGGCTATATATTCTGCCTCGGCTGTCGATAGAGCGATGCTTTTTTGTTTCTTCGACATCCAACTTATGGCTGTCTCAATAAAAATTTGAAACAGTAGCCTGAAAAGGATTTTCTGTCAAGCTTGCAAGCGCCCCAATCTGCATCTGCCATTCCATACAAGTCTTGTCCTGTTTTAGTGAATGTTAAGCCGATGTTTTTGGTGCCCTTTAGGTACCGGAGTACTCTCTTGGCACTCTTGAAGTGTTCTTCATTATAGCAGTCATTGAACTGTGATAGGTAGCTAATTGCGAACATTATGTCTGGGCGAGTTGCTACTGCCATATACATTAGTGTCCCTATCAGGTTTTTGTATGGAAGATGCTGTGACTCATTTTTGTCACCCTTTTCCAATTTGAGTCCAGGCTCCATAGGGGTGGATACTGTTTTGCAGTCTGCCATATTAAACTTTTTAAGGGTGTCTTCGATATATTTCTGTTGGTGTAATTTTATTTCTTCCCCATTGTAAGTTATATCTAAGCCAATGAGTCGTTTCGGTCTCCCCAAGTCTTTTAGTTCGAATTTTGAATTTAGTAGGTCTTTAACCTCTTTTAATGGATTCGGACGGACACGAGTAGGCAATCAATAAATCGTCGACATATATGGCAATAATAATCTTTACTCCTCTTTTCTCCAGAATGTGTATACAAGGGTCGGCTTCAGAAGCTCGAAACCCTATGTTCTTCAATTCTTTGTCGAGTTTTATGTACCATTGCCTCCCTGCCTGCTTGAGTCCGTACAATGCTTTAATAAGACAACAAACTTTTTCATTTGGAACGTTCTTTATGTCTCTTAGCATGTCTCTTGTTTTATTGTAGATGGTTAAATCCTCTTTTGTACTTTCATCGACCATAATCTCTACCAAGTATTCTTCTAAGTAGTCAGGGTATTTCATCATAATCTTTTCTTCTAGTACACCGTTTAGTGTTTAGTGCAGTTGTTACGTCCATTTGGTTCAGATTTAACCCTTCTTCTGCGGCTATGCCAATAACGGATCTGATCGAGCTTAACTTCGCTACGGGTGCGTAAGTTTCATTGAAGTCTATACCTGGTCGCTGCGTGAAACCACGTGCTACAAGTCTGACTTTTCTAGTGATACTATCATCAGGTCCTATTTTCTTTCTTAAAACCATCTTGTAGTCTACGACTTTCATGTCGTTGCTTTTCTTTTCTATTTTCCAGGTTCCATTTTTGACATGTGCTCTGATTTCAGCTTTGATGGCCTCATGCCAGTATTCATCGTTTTCATTTTCATCAGACAGGTGAGATATTTCCGTGAGTAGATTGCTTTCATCGAGATTGCCTAATTCAAAATCTTTAGTCCACGTTGGTGGGTGCCTTTCTCTTTGTGGCCTCCCATTTCCAGGCACTTCTGCTGTTTCAGTTGCGTCATCAAATGAATTGGTTTCATTTAATTCATCATTTTGACTTTCAGTATTTTGTAAGAGATTTTTATTGTTCTCTTCGTTAAATTCAATTTCTATTGATCTCTCTCTGTATTTGTTTTTCTTTTGTTTACTCTTATTTTCTTTTTCAGGCATATGAAGTTCTTTTTCTTCTACAAGGTTATCATAGCTCGTGTGTTCTTCTTGAAAGTACATCTTGTCTATAACCTTGATGTCCCTGCTCGTCACTACGTCATCATCTTTTGGTATGTAAACTCTGAAGCCTTTTGAGGTCAACGAGTATCCCATGAATACGCCCTCTTTGGTTTTCTCTGTTAGCTTTCCTCGTCTGTTCTTTTTTAGGACGAAGGTCTTCCTGCCGAAAACTTCGAGATGGTTGCCAGACGGTGTTCGGCCTGTCCTCTTCGTGAACGGTATATCGCCGTCTAATGCTTTTGAAGGGCTTCGGTTTATAAGATAGTTTGCCGTAGATATTGCTTCTGCCCAAAGCTTTTTAGGAGCATTGGCTTCGATCAACAGGCACCTGGCTTTGCCTAGCAATGATCTGTTCTTCCTCTCACTGATCCCATTTTGCTGTGGGGTGTAAACAGTGGTCAATCTTCTTTGGATGCCATGTAGTTTGAGGAAATCATCAAATTCTTTGTTGCGGTATTCAGTGCCGTTGTCGGATTGCAGGTGTTTTATTCTTTTGTTGTGAAATGTTTCAACTTCATTTTTGTATTGCTTGAAGCAGTTGAATACGTCGCTTTTCTTCTTTATGAAGTAGACGTGGCAGTAACGGGTGAAGTTGTCTATGAATGTGACGTAATATCTTGAGCCGGCAAGTGTTTCACACTCAAAAGGTCCACAAATGTCGCTGTGAATTATTTCCAGCTCTTGCGTCGTGTAGAGATCATCATGTCTTGTAAAAGGTAATCTTGATAGCTTGCCTTTGATGTAGGTTTCACATGTTTCAAATTTTTCTTTGTTGATTTTCAATCCGTACATTAGGTCATTTGTAGCCATTTTGATCGGATCCTTTTCATTTATGTGGCCGAGTTTGCGGTGCCACTCCATGATGTCGTCTTTTTTTTCTTTTTGTGTCTGGTTTGCGGTCTCTTTTTTGAATTCGAGGTAGTAGAGTCCATCTTTTCTTTGTGCTTCTAGTGTTACTTCACCATCTTTTTCTATTATATAAGCTTTGTCTTTTTCAAAAACTATTTTGTTCCCTCTGTCGGCTATTTTACCCACAGACAGTAGATTTATTGGTAAATCGGGGACGAATAAAGTGTCATTGATGTTATATTCTTCTTTTTCTGCGGTGACTGTTACTTTTCCTTTGCCTTCAATCTTGCTGGTGTGCTTTTTCGATGCCAGCTTTAAGGTACCATCTTCAGGGGTCATGGTGGAAAATTTAGATTTGTCGCCACACATATGAGATGAACAGCCGCTATCTAAACACCATACGTTTTCACTGATGTTTGTGCTTGCAGTATTCAGGCAGACGTTGAAGTTCTTGCCTTGAAGTTTGTTTTTCTCTCAGTTTTCTTTTTGTTTCCCCAACATACTTGAGTGGCATGTCCCTTTTTCTTGCAGTTCTTGCAAAATGGTTTTATTTTGTTCTTTTTGGAAAAGTACGCCTCTGATGAGTCTCCGGGCTGCTCGCTAACGTTCCTTGCTTGACTTTCTTCCAGTATTTTTATCTTTAAATCGTCAGGATTAGGTAGTGTGTCCCTTGATTTGATGGCAATACGAAAGTTTTCAAATGTTGTTGGTAGACTGTATAACAGCATAATACTGAGCAGTTCCGGTGGATTTTCAAGTCCATATCCGCGAGCTTGTCCACAATATCCAGAAAGTTATTTAAGTGGTCACGGATATCTTCTTCATTAGTCATACGCTTTAGAACTAATTGCTTCAATAAAGTTGCCTTTCATGCAGGCCCTGTGCTGTGGTAAATGGCTTTTAATTTGTCCCACACGGCTTTAGCTGACGTACAGATCTTTATTTGATTTAATTCTGACGGTGACAGGAGAAGTAAAATTTCAGCTCTTGCCTTTAAGTCTTCCTTCACGTACGCCGCTCTTGCCGCCGCATCTGCGTTTGGAGATAATGCTTTTTCGCCGCTGACGATATCCCAGTAGTCATTTTTTATAAGGACGGCCTGGGCTTGTAGGCACCAGGTGTCATAGTTGGATTTCGTTAGTGACTCTATGTTGCGGACGTTTGCCATTTCCCTTTTTCTTTTTCGCCTCTGCTACCACTTGATGGGGTTTATTTCCCTAGGAGGGGGGAATAATTCGAAATAATTAAAACATTTATGAGAAGCTAAAATAGTCTACTTTATTGCGACTGACGTACACACAATATTGACAAGACATTGATATTCTCTCTTTGGTTTAAATACCGTAGAGCAGCGATAGCGCGGTGGCCAATACTCACAACTTTAAATGTAAAAGCCGGGCCAGACTGTTGCAAACAAGCCCTCCACATCGGTCTCCACCGGGCGGTTTAAAACAGTGTAAACACTTGTTTGCAACAAAAATTCGTTTGACCTTCCACAACCTCTGTGGACGGGACGCCACTTGTAAGGTGGGAGCCTTGTTGTAAACAGTGTGGACGCAAACACCAACCGTGGGCTCCACAAGCCTCCCACCAAGGTCACCCCTGTGGAAAGCTTGTTTGCAACAGTCTGTCCCGGATTTAATAGTACAAAGTCTTCGTTTTCCATTTGGAATACAAATAATTTAAGCTTTCCTATAATCTAAATCAAATAAAAACTTTTTTTTTAGAAGCTACCATGAATTTTAAAGTTCTTGGTCGTTCGAACCTTTGAGCGAGTTAAAAAAATATCACACGAGTCTACAAAGGGTTAAAATTAAATATTGCATAAGTAATATTATTGTGTCGTCCGTATAGGGCGTCTAGTCTAGGGCCCGCCTTATCCACTTGAAACGCCACTCTTCTCATACGGCAAAGGATGGAAAATAAGATGTGCATTTACAAAGACAGCTTTGACAAGCCGTACGCTGTAGTGATATCTCTTTCTCGCTGTATAGCAAATAAAAGAGATAGGTTGTTAGCCACTAGCTAGTCTGAATGTCTGAAAACTGCCGAATGAGAAGTCTTATTATTACGGCCTCTGACTGACATTAGATTAAAGAACTATCTCTATGTATCTACTGTCTTTATAAACACATCCCTGTTGTCAGACAGACATTATCAGCAGTGCTTATGTACAGCGATTTCGCTCAGTATGAATTGTTAAATTATTAATAACTACTTGAGTTCATGGTTCAAACCTCCAGAGAACAACGTCCAAGGCTGTCATTTTGTATTCACTAAGGTAACAAGCGTGTATTTTATGTATAATCCTTGTAGACGTCAATGCTCGAGGTGTCCGTTCCCCCATTGATTTTTCGATAAACCAGGCTAGTAAATATTAGTTCGGGGTCATCAAGGCGAACCTAACGCTAGGGAGGTTGATATGTGCCGGTCGTGTGGATATGTGGACGCTAGACAACATTAAAAGTGATTATCTTTTGATTCCAATTTATTGAGGACCTATTTTTGGTTATAGACCAACAAGTGTCTCTTTAAAAGTTCTTTGAGAATTCTACAATCATCAGTTTTAGAGGTGAGCAGTGACATTAACTTTAGTGAGATATTAAAGCAAAAATTATGAGTCCTTATTACCAGACCCCGGATTTGCGGTAGCACGAATAAAATGACGTTTAATAGTGCGTAGACAACTTGATTACCTATTTGTGTAATTTATCGATAAAAAAAATATAATTATGTAACGTGATATATAGACTTACTGTCGGAAATAGTAGTAATTACCTACCTACATTAAGAAAAGTGAAAATCGTGAAAAGTATAAATAATAAAATTCACTGCAGTTTTTCTTGATGCAAAGATAGCAAAGTCAAAATGAGTGAAGTAGAATGTCAAATTTTTAAGAAATACATCCTCCTTGGTAAAAAACAAAAATTAAATAGACGCGATCAAAGAAATCCCACTTCAAAAATATTTTCAAAACGTCGATATACATAAACATTTTCGATAATTTGGTAATCACTAGCAAGTTTGTATTTCTGCCACCGCAAATCCGGCCTTTACTTATTACAAATGCGTAGTGTAGTTAACTATGAGGCCAATTTAAGAATACTAATATTATGCACTGTATATGGGTCTTTAATTAATATACAACGATATTCTGATAAATTTAAACTTGATTTTGATGATATCTATTCAAATGTGATAAATAAAAGACTGAATAAAAGTGAAATACAACAGCAAGTAGTAGTAGTTGATATTTTGTCCTTTTCAGGACAGGTGAAGGACTACGCCATACAGCCAGTTCTTGCGTGTTGAAAACAACAGCAAGACCTGTGTAAATTAAATTTCAATAAGTATTTTTTTAGTGGTAGATAGGCAAGCGCTTGCCCGCTATCAGGCCTGATAATAAGTGATGTTGTGATCTAAGATAGAACAAACTTCACTTGCGACATCCTTGTTGTTTAAGATTTTTTTATCCAAATAACAACTACAACTGTCCTTTTAGTCTATGAGATCTAAAAATAATTAATTAAAATGGCAATTCAATAAAATAGTAAACCTTATCATTTTGACATAAAAAAACTCTGACATTAGTATTTTATGTTTTAGTAGTTTTAGAGCACTTGCAATTAATTTATAAGAAAATATAAAAGTGCCTAAATTGTAATAATTTCAAATAAAGTAAATTGAAAAGCCTTTTATTTCTTGCAGGGCTGGAAAACCTGGTTAAAATTCGCAACCAGGTTTCGTGCAGCTTCATACATTTTGAAAGAGTGTTTTTATTTCGATTCTGCTCGTTGAAACCGGTATTATTTCTGGTTAAGCTCGTAGACCGTTTTGGTTTTGATTCCGCTCCCAAAACCTGGTTAATACCAAAATGATTTTGTTTGCTCCGCCCACCTGATGCAAAGCAACGAAACGAAAGACCAGGGCTGGAAACCGGCTTCTAATTAACCAGGTTAATTTCGATCTCAAACAGGTTTTTTCGTAAGTGTTCACTCGGAGCGGAACTGATTTGTGAGCGATATTGCTTCTGGGATAAATCCCGCCTGCAGATAAAAAGAGACAAAATATATCGTTGCACTATTCACGCGCGTCCTGGAATTAACCAGGTTTATCCCAGAAGCAATATCGCTCGCGAATCGGTTCCGCTCCGAGTGAACACTTACAAAAAAACCTGTTTGAGATCGAAATTAACCTGGTTAATTAGAAACCGGTTTTCAGCCCTGATTTATTGCATAGAAGGTTTAGAACAAATTACAGTTTTATACAGTTTATTGTTAAGTTAACTATTTATAAAAAGCTAATTTAAGGAGTGACATATATAGAGTTCAAATTGTCGTTTATTAGCTATTAACCTTACACGAGAAGTCTTACAAGTTTGTGGATGTCTCAAGCATGAAATCTGTTTGTGTGTTGGGTGTATGCCCCAGTTCAATTAATCCTCTTATCGATGTTCATGTGTTGCTTAATTAGCAGAAATGTCTATCTTAATTAACATACTAATCTTGTATACATGTTTTAGTACCATTCCCACATAGTGATGGTTAGCTCGTTGTGACCCCATTATAAATTGAGCTTTATTTCAAAAGAGTTAGGATCTAAAATATTTTTTTATTAAACTTTAGGTTATGCATTTATGTACTACTATTTATATGTTATGTTAAATTATTTGCTACAAAAAAAAACAAACTCCCTGGTCGAGTGGTTCGCACCCCAGTTTTCAAGGTGCCCCGGCTGGATCAATTTAGTTTAATTTTTTTTTTTTTTTTTTTTTATTTATTGAACATTGTTACCACAGCATTTACAGACCATTTACGCAGGTATAATTATACAGTACACAAGCCAATTACGGAAACAACACTTTGTAAACAAAATATATAAATGGTTACAAAAAGAATGATTTTAAACAAATATTAAGTTTAATTTATGGTATTGTCACATGATAGGCGTGTGTGAATGTGTGCGTGTGTATGTGTGTGTTTGTGTGTGTTTGTGCATGCGTGTTTGCCTCCTTCATAAATAGAAATAGCAGGTAAAAATAAATTCGCTCGCACTGTATGTGGGTGTGTAAACGTAAAAACGTTAGAAAACAAACTTTTCTATTCTTGGCTCAAATCAAGGTGTTTGTAGTTCCACCATTGTCTCTGATTTTCATATCACAAGTGCCTCAGCTACTTACTTTAGAATTGGTACAATGTTTGTGATGTTGTCTAATATTAAAAAAAGGACTTTTTTAAGTCACCAGCTTGTCAGGTGGGATTTCAACCCGAAACCTTGCAACTCATTTGCTCAATTGGAAGAGCATTGAACTGGTTATCCAAAGGGTTTGTGTCTCATCCGACAAGCTGGTGATGAGTATTTTTTTTCTATTCTAGTATAGAGTGTGAAATCGAAAACAGTCAACATATTTTGTGGTGTGGCTAAGACTGTCAAACTAAACAACTATTGGACCAACTTAATTAGATCAAGGACTGGAACCGCTTACCGTTAAAGGGGTTTTTGATTGGGTAATTCATAGACTTGTTTTCAAAAACCCTATCAATACGGTAACCCAATCAATACGGTAACCCTATCGAAAGGGTAACCCAAGTAAGCACTTACCGAATACGAAAACCCTATCAGGGAAACCTTATGAAGGCTTTATGAAGGGGTTTTAAAACGTGTTCAAGCAAATTTATACCTAGTTCCACCTAGGCTGAAGGACCGGAACTGCTTACCGTTAAAGGGGTTTTGATAGGGTATTTCATGATCTGCTTACCGTTAAAAAGGTTTTTGATTGGGTATTTCATAGACTTGTTTTCAAAAACCCTATCAATACGGTAAGCATGACGTCAACTTACCCTATCGAAAGGGAAACCCTGTCATTTGCTAAGCTTTTAAATAGGGTTTCCCTATCAATTGGGTTAACCAAAAAAACCGGCCAAGTGCGTGTCGGGCCACGCGCCATAGGGTTCCGTAGTTAACTTATACCATACCATATTTAATACCACCTATCATTTTTCGTATGCAAAAATAACTTTGTTTTTCACAGTGTTGGTATGAATGACAAAGTTATATTTGCGGTTTTGGAAAATGTGCTATATCTCAAAAACTAATTACTATATCTCATTCAAACCAATTTTGGTTGAAAGTGTTTATTAAGATCTACAGCATATATTTTTTTTAGATTTTTCACTCTCTTATTTCAAAAGTTAAAGGGGGGGGGACACACATTTTACCACTTTGGCGATGTATATCTTTGAAACGGTTAACTTTGAGAAAAAGTTGTCTTAGGAACCTCAATGTCATTTTTAAAGACCTATCTATAGACACCCAACACGTGTTGGTTTGAAGAAAAAATTTTTTTTCATTTTCAGTTCCATGTATGGGGAGCCCCCCCTTAATCTTTTATTTTTCTTATTTTTGTATTAAATTCGGTAAGCGGTTAACAGAATACATCTACCTACCAAGTTTCAACTATGTAGTCTTAATACTTTCGGAATAAAGTGGCTGTGACATACGGACAGACAGACAGACAGACAGACAGACAGACAGACAGACAGACAGACAGACATGACGAATCTATAAGGGTTCCGTTTTTTGCCATTTAGGCTACGGAACCCTAAAAAGGGGTTTTCCGATCCCTGAATTAGATACACCCATACATTTGGTTGAGTAGATAGGTATTAATGTTTTCTATGAAACAGCTGATTATTTTTGCTGTAATTAATTTGGTCCCATAGACAAAGTTGTTTTGTTTGACAGTCTCAGCCACATCACAAAATTGTATTATTGTATCATTAACTCAATATTATTTGTGTTGCACTAGATAGTGAACTAAAATGATGGCGAGTGGCTCCTGGGAGGAGTTCTTTGCTGTCCACCTGCCTCCCACTGACTTTGAGGACAACCGCTCATTGCTGAAAGAGTTCTGCGAGCGACATGACCAGTATGGAAATAAGATTGTGCTTGTTACGGTAAGTTGTTAGTAGAAATACAAATACAATACAATCTCTTTTAAGTTGTATGTAGTTCAATAAAGCAAGGTGTTTGTAAATATATATTATTTTAATACATATTTATTTATTTATATTATATTCATATAGTATTTTGACAACCTCCGTGCTCGAGTGGTTTGTACACTGGTTTTCATGGTGTCGCTATCTCTGAAATCCCGAGTTCAACTCCTGGCTGGGTCATAACTCGTAGTTCCACCATTGTCTCTGATTTTGATAACACAAGTGCTTTAGCTACTTTGAAATCAGAGCAGTGTTTGTGATGTTGTCTAATATTTCGTCCTTGTCTATAGTCCGTCTTTGAAACTCTCTACCAGAAGGTATCAGAAAGGCTCATACTCTTGGATCCTTTCGTAATCAAGTCAGGAGTTATTTCCTTTCTTCTATTTCTTTCTTAATTTTTATTTTATGAATGTATTTAGACTGTCCTCTAAATAGTTGCACCACTCCCTTATTTTCCTGTAACTTATATAGCTCTCTCCCAAGGTTGCCTGGAAGAGATTGCTGTTTAGCAATAAGGCCGCTTATTGTGTGCTTTCTTCTTTGTTCTGTTTCTTTGTTTGTAATGTGTTTTCGTGTGCAATAAATAATATTATTATTATTTATGAATTTAGGGTTGTCACTTTTCTGTTTCCCAAACAAATAAAATTACTTTTCTCACCTACTTGGTTTTCAAGAATAAAAAATACACTGACTCTTATTTTATTCTTAACAATCAATGAAACTATCGTTCTGTATTTGACTCCACCTGAAATACCAATGTCACACTCTGGTTTAGTTTAGACCAGTGGTTCTTAACCTTTTAGTTATGAGGGACCATTTGACAAAATTTTTGTCTTGCCATAGACCACCCACTGTTTGGATTAGAGGTAAAATACAGTTAATGTTGTCGCGGTGTACGCGAGCTGCCAATAACAAGTCGGTGAGTAAGAACAAATGTCATAAATTTTATTGTGTGGCAACACTGCTTTTGCTTGGCTAATCAGTACTGTGTTTTTTAACGGAGAAAGATGGCGGCAAATTGGACGTGCGAGACTCGTGTCCCGATAGCAAAGAAAAAGAAGGATCACATGCTGCGAGGAGTGTTCCAAGAGTGTAAGGCAAATCCTTCTTGCATAAGGTTAGTGGTTAATATAATAATAATTCATCATTCGATAACTCTCATGTGTAACTGAGTGAGACTTTGAGGGATGAGATACGTGCTCGTGGGCATCGATCGATGCCCATTAACCAAATGTTCAATTCAATGCAGCAATGAAGTCAGGAACTGGACTCCCGGGCATCTCAATAGATGTACGGTCAAACTATCTCAATAGAGTCCGTTCGAAGCTGTTTATCAAGTACAATCAAGTACAAATACATCCCGGAGGTAAGGGAGGGTCTAAAGGGGACGGTTTGGAGGACCCTGGGGAACCCCAATTGGTTCCCCACCCATCACAAGCGTGGCCTGTGATGGTGATATCGCTGGAGTCAAAACTCGCGAGATTGTAAGCAATACAATACTATACAATATGAGCGCGTATCTTGTCTCTTAGCGTCTCTCATCAAATCTTTAGCATATACAATTTCTTCTGACGCCTATGATCTTGTGCAGACCTGAACCCAGGTCTTGGTCAATCTGTACTCGTGGCGACAAATGTAAGTAAGTAAAGTAAATGAATGAAAGGTTGTTATTTTAGAATGGCTTTGTGGACCACTTCTGGTGCTTCCAGGGACCACCACTGGTCTGCGGACCACGCACCGGTTAAGAACCACTGGTTTAAAACCAATTTTCATTGTATAGTTTATTGTTTACTAAGTATTCTTTATTGTTTACTAAGTGAGGAGCTCGGTGGCGCAGTGGTTTAGCGCCTGGCCCAGCGATTGCGGAGGTTAAGCAACCTTCGCAAGGGTCGGTCATGAGATGGGTGGCCAAAATTTTTTTATCTTGAGCTCCTCCGTGCTTCGGAAGGCACGTTAAGCCGTTGGTCCCGGCTGCATTTGCAGTCGTTAACACCCGCATTGGGCCCGCGTGATGGGTTATGTCCCGTCCTCCTTATCCACCAGGAAGGCCTGTGCCCCAGCAGTGGGGACATTAAAATGGCTGGTGGACAAGTTTTTTTCTAATTTCAATATTTTCCTTGGTCTCACAGTCGGGCGGCACAACGGTACCCCTGGAGCACAACACAGTTCGTTTCGTAGACAACTTCAGCGCGGGCACGCGAGGGTCCGCCTCCGCCGAGTACTTCCTGGAGCACGGGTACGCGGTCATCTTCATGCACCGCCAGAAATCCCTGGAGCCCTTCACCAGGCACTTCAGTGGCCAGAAGCTGCTCGATATGCTGGATATACAGGAGAGGGGACCTAATACTACTATCACAGGTAGGGAGTACCTTAGTATTGATTTTTAAGTATAATTAACTTAAATCTAAGAAATATGTTTGAGAGACGGGAACTAGAACTCCTAGTTCCCGTCTCTCAAACATATTTCTCCACTCCATAGCACAGGTTTTCCTAATTTGGACTCCCGTTAGTCCTGTCACCCATCAGGAAAGTTGTATGAAACCTTTTTCGTACTTGTGTGAAGAAATAAATAAATATTTTATTATTATACAGATTTGTAAAACACCAACAACCTCGCAGGAGTAGATTACTATCATCATGAACAACAACATTTGTTCTACAACTTTTCCAAAAACAGACAAAAAAAATTTGAATCTCCATACAAAATGTCTGAACAACTGATTGAGTTTTGTATGAATAGTCGAATTTTTTTGTCAGTTTTGTTGTAGAACAAATGTTGTTGTATAATATGATGTTACTAATCTACTCCTGCGAGGTTGTTGGTGTTTTACAAATAACCCTGTATATTATTGATGGTCTGGCCACGGAGCAAAGCAACCAGCCTGCAGTGCGGCGAGTCGATTCCGGACTCATGCCATGAGATATCAATTAACCGCTGTGGGGTATGCGTTTCCATCGCGCAATGTGGCGAAATTTGCTGTTTCGTGACCATGCAGCGTTAATGGTGACTGACTGCTTACATCAGGTTGTTGGAAAAAGAGGGGTAGCTCACACGACTTAATCAAATACACAACAAGAACTTACAAATATGCAAGGCATAGTATTTTATTAAGCCGGGCATGTTGTGTTGACGCCCTGCTTGTATTCAGTCCAAATCTAATAGGCACAATTCTTTAGTAAAAAATAACGCCCGCCCCGTATTGTACGTAAAATAAGTTACATTTCTGTTCTTGCAATATTTTATGCCTGGTTATTTTAAGGGTGCCATCAAGGTGACTGATCACCCGTCTGGCTTCGCTAGTGTCCCCCCTTCTAAATAATAATAAATAATAATTAAGGGTGCCATTGTATCACGATATCAATGGTATTGCATTTATATGCAAGGTTCGGACACTCATCATCAAGTGCACGTATCGTTCAGTTCAGTAGACACCGTATCATCACCTCGTGTCAGTATCGTGGCCGCTGCATTGTTCACCACGTGTCAGTGTCGTAGCCGCTGTATCGTTCACCACGGCAGTATCGTGGCCGCTGTATCGTTGTGTCGTTGTGTAGTGAAGCCGGACAGCGTGGACGTGCTGGCGCCCGTGCTGGCGCGGTACAAGGCGGCGCACGCGGCGGGCGCCATACTGCACGTGTCCTTCACCACGTGTCAGTATCGTGGCCGCTGTATCGTTGTGTCGTTGTGTAGTGAAGCCGGACAGCGTGGACGTGCTGGCGCCCGTGCTGGCGCGGTACAAGGCGGCGCACGCGGCGGGCGCCATACTGCACGTGTCCTTCACCACCGTGTCAGTATCGTGGCCGCTGTATCGTTGTGTCGTTGTGTAGTGAAGCCGGACAGCGTGGACGTGCTGGCGCCCGTGCTGGCGCGGTACAAGGCGGCGCACGCGGCGGGCGCCATACTGCACGTGTCCTTCACCACGTGTCAGTATCGTGGCCGCTGTATCGTTGTGTCGTTGTGTAGTGAAGCCGGACAGCGTGGACGTGCTGGCGCCCGTGCTGGCGCGGTACAAGGCGGCGCACGCGGCGGGCGCCATACTGCACGTGTCCTTCACCACCGTGTCAGTATCGTGGCCGCTGTATCGTTGTGTCGTTGTGTAGTGAAGCCGGACAGCGTGGACGTGCTGGCGCCCGTGCTGGCGCGGTACAAGGCGGCGCACGCGGCGGGCGCCATACTGCACGTGTCCTTCACCACCGTGTCAGTATCGTGGCCGCTGTATCGTTGTGTCGTTGTGTAGTGAAGCCGGACAGCGTGGACGTGCTGGCGCCCGTGCTGGCGCGGTACAAGGCGGCGCACGCGGCGGGCGCCATACTGCACGTGTCCTTCACCACGTGTCAGTATCGTGGCCGCTGTATCGTTGTGTCGTTGTGTAGTGAAGCCGGACAGCGTGGACGTGCTGGCGCCCGTGCTGGCGCGGTACAAGGCGGCGCACGCGGCGGGCGCCATACTGCACGTGTCCTTCACCACCGTGTCAGAATACTTCTGGCTGCTGCGCGCCGCGTGCGAGTGCCTCACGCGGCTCGGGCCGCGCGCCTTGCTGTACCTCGCCGCGGCTGTCTCCGACTTCTACATACCCAAGGACAGAGTTGTAAGTGGATCACACAATCACTAAAACCAAACTTATGACTTGTTTTTTAATTCTAAACTGTACTGAAGACGATATTCTTGCGATAAGTGTAAGTCATCAACGTAATTGTAAATTTTTATCAGTTACTTAAAAACTGTCCTGAAAAACTAAATAGGTACATTTTAAAAAAATCTCAGAGAATGAAAACAATCCTTAAGAGGCCGGCCACTTTCTCGAAATATATTTTTAAATGTTTGTAATCTTATATTATCACTCACTCAGATTTAAGAAATCTTCAGAAAACATGAAATGTGCAAGCGAGAGAGCAGCAAAACATGGACGGCCTCTTAAGAAACACTTAAAAATACATGAAACAGGAATCAGTAATCTCGACCGTTCCAGCCGACCCACAAGATGCAATCCGGCAGCGGAGCGCCCGTGATCCAGCTACACTTAGTACCGAAGATGCTGGCGCCGCTCGTCAACCTGTGGGTGCCGGAGGCCTACGTGGTCTCCTTCAAGCTGGAGACGGACGAGAACCTGCTCATTCCTAAAGCGAGAGCAGCGTTAGACAAGTATAAGCATAAGGTAAGGCCAATATTAACCAACTTTCGTCATGGGATGGGATGGGAACCTGCTCATTCCTAAAGCGAGAGCAGCGTTAAGGTCATGGCACACTATAACGGCACCGCAACTGCACAGCAACAGCACGGCGTCACTTCGAATTTAGACTACGGCTAGCCGCCAGCGCGCTGTAAACACGCGGTCGGCTTGTCGTAAGCGCGCCGTCCGCGAGGTGTGAGCTTGCATACCGCGCGCCGGCCGCGAGTGCAGGCTATTTTGCATATGATGTTGTTTCGCTGGCGACTCGGAGTCAGCGCGCGGCAAGCACGCGGTCGGCGCGCGGTAAGCGCGCGGTCCGCTCGCTTGCAGCAAGCCGGCTGCGAGTCGAATCGTATGGTAGAGGTAAGCGCGCTGACCGCCCGCCGTTGGCTTTTTCTTATTGACATTATGAAATATATTTTATGACACATGATTTAAAGCTCTAATTTGAATGACAAGTTAATTGCTGGGATGGAGCGGTGTTGTTGCGGTGCCGTTATATGTGCCATGACCTTTAGACCAGTATAAGCATAAGGTAAGGCCAATATTAACCAACTTGCGCAAGCGTCGGTCATGGGATGGGAACCTGCTCATTCCTAAAGCTAGAGCAGCGTTAGACAAGTATAAGCATAAGGTAAGGCCAATATTAACCAACTTTCGCAAGCGTCGGTCGTGGGATGAGAACCTGCTCATTCCTAAAGCTAGAGCGGCGTTAGACAAGTATAAGCATAAGGTAAGGCCAATATTAACCAACTTTTGCAAGCGTCGGTCATGGGATGGGAACCTGCTCATTCCTAAAGCTAAAGCAGCGTTAGACCAGTATAAGCATAAGGTAAGGCCAATATTAACCAACTTTGCAAGGGTCGGTCATGGGTAGGATGACCGAAAATTTATTACCTCTAGCTCCTCCGTTCTTCGGAAGGCACATTAAGCCGTTGGTCCCGGTTGCATTTGCAGCCGTTAACATCCACCGATCCGCTTTGGACTCACGTGGAACAGTTATGGCCCATCTTCCTTATCCACCCATTAGGAAGGCCAGGGGCCGTACCGGATAACGAATCGATTATCGAAAAGTCTGCTGGGTTTCAAATTAAAACAGATAAATCGAGCCCCAATTGGGCGAAAATGACGAACCCCAATTCATGATGTCACGCGAACATCGTTATCTTACAAATTACGTCAACAGAAAGTACAAGACGAAATTCCTTACTTTGATTTTTCAGTTCTAAGTTGAAACCGATTCAGATTTTTCGATAATCGATTCGTTAGCCGGTACGGCCCCTGTGCCCCAGCAGTAAAAATCCGGACAAGTGCGAGTCGGACTCGTCCACCGAGGGTTCCGTACATGCTTGTTACTTATAAATCCGCCGTTGTTACTATACGCCCTCCGTGCTTGTTACTGTAAAGTCGCGCAATGGGGAAGGCAACTGTCAAAGTAGCGCTACGTACGCTTGTTCCACAAAAACGTCAAAACGCCTTTTACTTTAAAAATCATTTTTAATATAGCTTTAAATGATGAAATTTTGTGTAATAAGCTGTAAAAATGTTGGCACTTAGAAATTTCCCAAAAATCAGGATATTAAGAAAAAATGAATAAATTCAGCAAGAATAAAAACGCCTTAATTTATTATTGGCTTTCAATTCCAGCATTTGCATTGTAGTCTTATCCATTTTGGGTCAATGGGTCATTTTCGGTAAATAAATACCAATTTTCCTATAGATTTATCCTGAACGTCTACTGTCTTAGGAACAAGCGTACGCAGCGACATCTACAATTAGCTTTGCGTTGCCATCCCCATTGGATAGTGACGTAAGCTAGTGTTACTCCTGGACCAGACCTTGTTTTCTTGGACCATGAGCTCAGCTAGCCTAGCATGACCGACGAAACACGATACATATCGCGTGATATAGAGTTTTATCGACACCCAACTGTCAAAATCCATTGTCTTTTGACAGTTAAACTCTACCGGGTGTATGGGAGAGCTTGGCAAAAACTGAAACAGTAGCTTCAGACCATGATTTATGATTGAAAATAGCTGGAATTTTGCTCAGGAAAATTTTCTAATTTTCCGACTTTCTTCCGAAGTTATCAACACATCACAGATTAAGTGGAAGAAAAGTCGGAAAGTTAGAAAATTTTCCTGAGGAAAATTCCAGCTATTTTCAATCATAAATCATGGTCTGAAGCTACTGTTTCAGTTTTGGCCAAGCTGTCCCATACACCCGGTATATCATATCGTGTTTCGGTGGTCATGCTAGGGGGCCAGAACAGATATTAGTACTACGTACAGAAAGATCACTCCCCGCCCCGCCCTAGAATTAATTACCTCACCCCACCCCGCGAATTCATGTGCCGAATCGTGTGCTCGTTTAATCGCGTGTGTCAACAGCTAACAACTTTCTTGCACGGCGACGGCATGAATTTTAGATGTGCGTGTGGTGTGAGTGTTCCTTTCTTAAAAATTGATTTAACCATACGAAGAATTTAAGAAATAATTGTGCAAACTTGATGGTAAAATCGAAAAATTTGTGAAACCTATGTAGACTAAGTTATGGTCGATTATATGGAACACTCATACCGCCCGCCTCGCGAAAACGCCGTACTTGATATCATACAATATACTAGACGTATGTTAAAAAAATATGTATGGAAAATTTGTACCTAATTTGTGAAAACTATTCACAAAATGATCAATTCACTATCATGGTTAATTTGGATTTTATAAGGGTTTTTTAAATCACTAACTTTAACTAAATAATATTGAAATATTATTTCTGTATATTATAACTAGCGGCCGCCCGCGACTTCGTCCGCGTGGAAAGTATTTTTGCTATCCCTCGGGAACAATACTTTTTTTCGAGATGAAAGGTACCCTATGTCCTTCTCTGTACCCTTGACAACGTGTATGCAAAATTTCATGATGATCGGTTCAGTAGTTAAGGCGTGAAGGCGTAACAAACAAACAAACAAACAAACAAACAAACGGACTTTCGCATTTATAATATTAGTAAGGATTCGGATTCAGAGCAAATTTGTGACACAAAACGTGCTAGATCAAGAGCAATTAAACATTTTGTTTCTTTTTTCAATGCTCGTGTGAGTGTTCCATATTTTGGCATTTATTTAACTAACCAGACCTCGTATACAAGTGGAGCATGCGTCCAAAATTGTGAAAAGTTTGTTCCTAAAATTTAAAACATAGTCTATTTCCGTAAGTGTTATACTTTAATAGTTATAATTTTTCTTACATTTTCAAAGGAATATCTTATGTAGGGTGACCATGCATATGAAAAAAGGGGGAAAACATTTGTTAAAGCATTTTATTACAAAAAATCATGTGCAGCACTTAAGAAAGTAAGAAAAAATGCATATCTGCCAATCAATATAAATATGGTTTCTGTATTATTCGGAATTTCATCTCTAGAAGAGGCAATCTGTATTGCGACAACGAAACGACAATGTGTAAATTCTGTGAAAATCTGGTAATTGCCACAAATGAACTTTCAAATTTCATATCCTTTGATTTAAATAGGGTTGAAAAGATTTTCTTAAAAGATATACCTAAAATATTTTTTATAAAGAATAGACATTATAAATTGTTCGGGGGCAGCGAACTAAAAACTATGGAAGTGTAATTGCAAACAAATATTGCTTAAAAAATGGCACCACGGAGCCGAAAAAGTACAACCCGCTCAGCTTTAGTCGGGCCAGCCACGCACCCGGTGACTAACGTTAGTGTTCTTTTCAATAAATTGCAGTTTGTATTGTAGAGAAAAGATAGAAAGAGAGAGTTTATTAGAAATGACGTCCTTTATAGTCAAATGGTGTAAAAGATTCAAAGAAGACAGTAAAAAGATGCAGAAAAAACGTATCTTATTTTTTCGTTTAAGTATAGAAAATATCTATGAGTATACAAATTATGGTCGCTAATAAGCAACTGGTGTTCAGATGCTTTGTGCTGCATAATTAAATGCCAGCATTTTTAACACTATCCACTTAGTTGTACTTTTCGTGTGGTGCCATTTTTCGAGCACAATGCTTATTCCATAGATTTAGTTCGCTGGTCGGGGGTATTGAATTCATTCCTGGAATGGGCCCTAATAGTCTTGGCCACTACAGAGGGCATGGTTTTCATAACAATCAAATGGTCTGCTATGATGACTTAGGGGAAAAATTTTACAATAGTAAAGATGACCCTGTTTTGTTACATTCTCTGTCATACGGACTTTTATCTACACTCACAACGTAATGTTACAAATATGAATTCAAAACAGGTTGCATAAACAAATATTTTATTTTCGTAAATAGGTAAAATAAAAAAAACCTCATTACAATTCAGTCAACTGCATCATAAAATAACTTTTGTTCTCATTACGATACAAAGCAAATCCAAAAAGAAGGCAGTGACGTGATATTTAATAAAAACAACGAAATTTCCACCTACTTTCCAAGACTAAAAATTGTACTCTATGGTGATCGATGACTAAGGTGTCGGCACACTATTGTGTTGTGTTGTGTCGTGTCGCGATCTGTCGCGTATCGGTTTCATACATCAAGTATGGCTAGAAACACATTACTACAGTCTGTCGTGTCGACACAACACAACACAATAGTGTGTTTCTACTCATATACTATATGTATGAAACCGATACGCTTTCTGTCGCGACACAACACAATACAATAATATATAGTATTTCCGCCTTTAGTTTGCTGGAATGCACTTATCTCATTATTATTTTACTTATGGTATGCGCGCCATTTTTTAGAGCATTACAAAAAAAGTGATGATTTCATTTTTTTATTTTGATGCACTGAATTTCGTAGGTTTTTTAATTCTTGCTTTAAAATGTCTGATAGCAGTGAATGTAAAAAAATTTGACTCCGCCCGATATTTTAGATGCAGAGAAGGAAATGACTCGTATCAAGGTACTAATGTCTCTATCTCTCTTTTATAACGTTTATCTTTTATTTAGTAGGTTCAATCCCAATTGTGTGAGTGTAGATAAAGTAGTGTATGAAACTGCACATAACTAGGTATTAAAAAGTGTGATACTATTGAAAACCTCGCTTACGGCTCGGTTTTTAAACACACACTCGTGTTTTAATACCCCTCATTATGCGTCAGTGTCATAAACTACTATTAAACTTAAATAAAAAAGATGTAGTCGAGCCCAATAAAAGTAATACCTAAATGCTATAGCGTAAGTAACAAAATTAACGTTACATAAAGATGCTAGTAACAATAAAACCAATCCTTAATTGCATGTTATCAACCATATATTTTTTTTAACTTTCGTGTTTATCTCTTTTTTTGTAATAAAATGCTTAAACAAATGTTTTTTCCCCTTTTTTTCATATGCATGATCACCCTACATAAGATATTCCTTTGAAAATGTAAGAAAAATTATAACTATTTAAGTATAACACTTACGGAAATAGAGAAATAAATAGTATAATAGAAATAAATTTTAGGAACAAACTTTTCACAATTTTGTACGGATGCTCCACTTGTATACGAGGTCTGGTTAGTTAAATAAATGCCAAAATATGGAACACTCACACGAGCATTGAAACAAAAACAAAATGTTTAATTGATCTTGATCTAGCACGTTTTGTGTCAAGATTTATGTGTCACAAATTTGCTCTGAATCCGAATTATAATATACAGAAATAATATTTCAATATTATTCAGTTAAAGTTAGTGATTTTAGGAACACTCACACCACACAGTGTGTGTAAAAAACCCTTATAAAATCCAAATTAACCATGATAGTGAATTGATTATTTTGTGAATAGTTTTCACAAATTAGGTACAAATTTTCCATACATATTTTTTTTAACATACGTCTAGTATATTGTATGATATCAAGTACGGCGTTTTCGCGAGGCGGGCGGTATGAGTGTTCCAGATAATCGACCATAACTTAGTCTACATAGGTTTCACAAATTTTTCGATTTTACCATCAAGTTTGCACAATTATTTCTTAAATTCTTCGTATGGTTAAATCAATTTCTAAGAAAGGAACACTCACACCACACGCACATAATTTAAGTTGCAAAAAGTTAAAATCATTTCTTATCACCGGTAAATAAGTATGTCTACGTACATATTAATTGATAAAATGGTAAAGAACCTATATTTTATTTGTGTGACACGATTCCTGTAGCAGCCCTAGCTTTACACACACAGTTGCACGTGTACAAAACGTCATCTGTGTATTGTCTGTGTAATAGTAGTTATAACGGAGCGGTTGTATGGAGTGTCCGGGGTGTGCCATAGCTTACCTTACTGTTGTATCATGCAGATGGTGGTAGCGAACTTGCTGCAAACTCGACACCACAGGGTAATCCTGGTGACGCCGGAGGCCAGCCAGGAGATCGTGCTCACTAGGGAAGATGTCCATGCAGGTAAGGTTGATGAACAAATAACTTCGTCATATCAGCCGCACGTCACCCACTGCTGGGTATAGGCCTCCCTCAAGGATCTTCACGACGATCGGTCTTGCTTGGCCTGCATCCAGCGGCGCACCGCGACCTTCACCAGATCGTCGGTCTGCCTTGTCGAGGGTCTACCCACGGAGCCGAGTCCAGTGCGCGGTCGCCATTCCAGAACCGCCCCGCCCCAACGGCCATCGGTTCTTCTCGCTGTGTCCAGCCCACTGTCACTTAAGATAAGCAATCCTTTGAGCGATGTCGGTTACTTTGGTTCTCCTACGGATCTCTTCATTTCTGATTCGATTACGTAAGGAAACGCCGAGCATGGTTCTCTCCGTTACACGCTGGGTGACCTTGAGCCTCCTTATGAGACCCATGTTAATGACCACGTTTCACTGCCGTAAGATATCACTGGCAACACACATTGTTCATAGCCTTTCGTCTTGAGACACTGACGTAAGTCGGACGCGAAGATTTTTCGAAGCTCCAATATGCAAATAGTTTTTAACGTGCAATAAGTTATTGAACCCCTCTCGTTGATTGCAGGCGTGGACATCGAGAGCGCGATAGTAGGGGAGATAGTCCGCCTTCACGCGTTGCACTCCGAGCTGGCGCCCGCGGGGGTGCCGCGCTGACGCCCGCGAGCGCGCCGCCGGCTCTACCTCACGCCGGAGTAGGCCCCGCGCCTCCGTCACGGACACGCCTCGCCACGGACACGCCTCCGTCACGGATACGCCTTCGTCACGTACCCGCCTCCGACACGGAAACGCCTCGCCATTCGGCGTACACGCCCCTACTAAAACAGCTCTCACGGACTAGACCCCGCCAGTGACCGGTATAATTCCCCTACAATAACAACTCTATTCTTAGGTTCAGTTGCACCAGCTTACTTTAACAATAACAAGCTTGTTAAAGTACCAGTTAAGCACAAGTTAGCCAAGAAAGAGGTTGCCAGCCAGCATCATCATGCTGGAAGGCCATCTCATCTCATTATCATTTGACGATAACTTTAAGTTTGACAGCGTTTTGGTGCAACTCACGCTTACTGTTTTTTAATAAAAGATTATGTTATTTCGTCAAACATGCAACAATGATAATGTTAAAATACCTCAATCTATTTTGAACTTAAAATCCGTAAGATTCAATATCGATGAAATGACTTGTGTTTTCAGACTGGCAATGCAAAAATAAACCACAATAAACAAAGCAGCAAAACGACGGAATATCTTAAATCTATTTTCAACACACTTGCTCGTAAAGTGTGCCCTAATACATCGCTTTTAGGGCCATAAACCGAACTATAACAAACGCGTGCAATAATATATAAAACACTAGTTGGTTATAGAATTATCCCTACAAAGTTAAATAGGTACCTTACTGCAAGTTCTATGCGAGTAAACAGAGCATTTTCAATTTAACCGGGTAATACAGTTATTTTTTTAGTAACAACAAAGAGGTTTTATGCCGCTGAAAATTCATTTGCATTTTTGGAATAAATAAATGTGTAGGTCCTTAATTAAGTCAAACAAATATTTATTATCATCAAATTATTTCTTATTTACAATATTTTGTTAAAAAATATTAAAATATTAGCATTTTATCACCTAAATTTATAATTTTGAAGTAGGCTGTATGCTCACTAACCCCTTTGTTCGCAAAATATTCTTGCATTGGGCGTGTGAAAAAAACAAAAAAAAACCTGCGTGCCTTTTCTCATCATGATTATCATTTTGTTTTTGTCGTGTTTGTTGCTGTGTGGTAAATTACTTTGTTTTTTTCTCGCAAATGTGTTGAAAAACGTCGTATGAAACTCGTGAGCTCTTACTTATTGCACACTCGGCTGAGTTACGCCCTCGCCTGCGGCTCGGGCTGCAACCCACAGCCTTGTGTGCAATAAGTAACCTAAGCTAACTTGTATCATAATGTACTATTTGGATTTAATATTAAAAACAAATCAAAATTATGAAAGTGATTTTGTGTGTACAAAAATATTACAAGAGGCTAAAAATAATCCAGAAAATTGGCGAAAATAATACTTTTGTAGATTGATTCAACGATTGACTGCGACAATATTGAAATTTAAAAAATCAAAAAGCTATGGCGGAAATGTGACTTATACTAATGTGCGTGTGCATATTTAAAAACAGTAGTTACGTGTGTTGGGGTAATAAGCGTGAATTTACATTTTTATCTCATAAGTGAACTTTCTAGAAACTTATAATCTTGAGTGGCTAGTGAGAGTGGTAGTGAAGTTCCCGGTAGATCTTATTACCGAATAAATGTGTTAAATATATATAATGAAACGATATGCGAAGGGTAAAGCGAATTCCTATAATATGGCATGTAATGCCAGTTAACTGCTGTGCAGTGGGCGGTTTGAGCGCGCAATGAAGACAGAATTCGCTCGCCGCACCGCTGGTCGCTAGTTCTCGTGGTGAGGGGCTCTACCGTGTAACTTACATTGCTATCGTAATCGCTTTTATTTGACAGATGGATGTGAAACATTGCTATTTCTTTTTGGCACAAATAAAAAATTAAGGGAGACCCGTAGGCTGATTGTCTAACTTTGTTGCAATCACCTTTGACAGAAATCGCAGTGACATTGCTGCTTTAGTAAGAACCAATGTGACAACTACCTTACTTAAAGCAGCAATGCAACTGTGATTTTAATCGATTTCAATCGAGAATTGTTAGCAACAGACTTACGTAATTCGGGGTCCGGCATTTTATGCTAAAGTTGTAATTATACATTTTATTTTGTTTGATCTGTGATTCAGAATCTACTGTACTTTTTACTTATTAGTCTGTGGTGTTTATCAATAAATGACATATCAATGTCAAATAGGAAGTCAAATTGACATTTCGTCTCCTTAATTTCGAAAAAAAGAAAAGAATTATGGTTTATGCTGCCAGGATTTTTACATTTCATACTGACTTTTCTGCCCTTTGAAAATTGAATGTGGATATTTAGGTAACGCAACGTTTTTCAATGACTCGTTGTTTCTGTAGTGTTTCCATATCAAAATATATATTTTTCTACATGCGCTAAAAATAAGACAGAACTTGATCAATGCAGCAAATATTATTTGGCTTTGTTTTAAGGCCAAATTCATCACTATTTTTATACAATACTAAGTAATACACTAGAAAAAATCAACATTAAATATAACCAAAGAAATGTAGCAATGTATCCATCCATCCATCTGTCAAATGAAAGGGGTTACGATAGCAACGTAAGTCAGGTTAGGCAGTAGAGTAGCAGGTTAGGTAACGATTTTGCTGTGGCCTACTGCGAGCTTCATCGACTGTTTGAATATAATAATATACTTATAGGTGTATTTTAAAATAAGTTGTAACTGAAAAGTAGAATTTTATATGAAATAAAACACTTTTTAACGGATACCAGCGCGGTTTTATTGAATGTACTTTGGTATTTAGTTGGTATTTGGTTTGATTTTTGGTTTTCCCGACGTTTCGGCACCTTTGCAGGGTATAAAACCGCGCTAGTATCCGTTAAAAAGTGTTTTATTTCATGTCTAGTGAGCGCGTAAGCTTGAGAAGTGAATAGAATTTTATAATTCTCCATGTGCCCCAATAATGGATTGTCTATCCGTAGGTTTTTTTATGTCTATTTAATGGGTAATGGTGTACGTTGGTTGGTTGCGTGTGCAGAATTTGTTAGCTGCTTATCATATTGCCGAAGGTCGCTCAAAGATCCTACTGATCTGAAATCAGGATATATATTTCTTTATATATTTGTCCGACACGCATTGAATCAGAAACACGATTCATATATTTTAATTTCGAAAATACCTCTTAAAAATTCTTATGTTTAAAATTATTAAGAAACCACATTAGGTATTCAAGTAGGGATTGCTTTAAGTAATATGTTTCATAAATATTCATAGAAGCATTTCTCTTTAATCGCTATAGTTATTTCGCTAAATCGGTCTCGCTCCCGCGCGCGTCGTTTTCTGATTGCTATCTCGCTTTAGTCGTATAGCGCCATAATATAGTCTGATATCTGCAGACAGGTCTGACGTCACCATTCCCACCTTTAAGCCTAGGTGCTAACGAGGCGTATTATCCTCAGTGTATTGTATAATTATGTACTAACGAGAAAGGAGGTTGAGTCAGATGGTAGTTCCCATCAACCAGCAAATTAACATAATTATTCAAATGTATTTTATTTTATCCCCTTTAAGGCTGTCAACTGGACTCACTCGAACCAAACCCGCGGGTCCAGGTGACCTCTAATTAGAGTCTATTATGAATTGGTCAATAGAAACCGTTGACAAAAACCCAGTTGTTTTTTTTTTTTGCTTGATTTTTTAATAAATATCAAGTAAATATCACGGAGCCATGACACTGCAGCGCAGACGCAATGTATTCGAGTTAAATGTATTCCTTCTGTAATTGCTGTCGCTTAAATAACAGTGATTGATCTGTAGAAACAGAAAAAGTACAGCAGATTATGAATCACAGATAAAAAAATAAAAAGTATACAACTTTAGCATAAAATGCCGGGTCTCCTTTAAATTTTTTATTTGAGCCAAAAAGAAGTAGCAATGTATTATATCCATTTGTAGAATCAGATTTGGTTGGTCAGTAGTTTATACGGATGAAGTGAAATCTCTTTCTGCCCATCCTCCTTTTAACGTAGAGGTGCTTTTCACTTGTTCGACTAGTTATTTCAAATTGTACGTTTTTTTCGTCATGTTTACAAAATATCAGTATTAATATCAATTTTGTTGAATAAGTGTAGAGGACCCTTTATGTATTATCAAAGAGTTTATAAATGTTTATATCTAATGTGTGTTATGTACTTACTGCTAATGTGAGCCTTGTGTATCTAAGTACATATTTTAGTACCAGGGAAATGTTCAAATAGTCACAAATCAAACTTCCAGTAACTATTGTTGTTGTAAATGTGTATTTCTATATAATTAGTAAATTTTAATAGTAATTCTGTATAATTCCTATACACGGTTAATTTTTAAGTATATCTAAAAATGAAATGGGATGTTCAGACCACGTAAATGAACAACATTTACTAAGGTCCAACCACGAAATCGCGAAAAAAAAAAACTTTTTTAACAAAAAGAAAAACCTCCTTCAAAAAACCTGAAACAAAAACAGCTTCAAAATTAAATACCTCTAAAAAAGCGAGAAATAATATTCAAATCATTAGTTACGCATAACATTATTAATAAAACACGTCTATTCAAGTCGGGTGGGGCTGGAAGACAAGTATTTTTTTTTATATTTCTGAAAGCCCCACCCGACTTCATTAGACGTGTTTTATTAATAATGTTATGCGTAACTAATGATTTGAATATTATTTCTCGCTTTTTTAGAGGTATTTAATTTTGAAGCTGTTTTTGTTTCAGGTTTTTTGAAGGAGGTTTTTCTTTTTGTTAAAAAAGTTTTTTATTTTCAACTTTTTAGTGGCAGGTATGTAAGCATGTAAATATTTTTTAACTTTATAAAATATTTTCAATGGTAAAATGCCCAGAACTCAAATTCCTAATTTACGCTGTTTGTTTTTGAGGAGTTCCATTGTGTCTTCGTAGTCCAAGTCTAGTCCAGAACCTTGCATTGCAGACCATGGTTTGGTTTGTTTTGGATTGTCATAAACCTACCAAAATCCAAATCACTTTACATATACTATTTGAATTTGAGGAGTTCTCTTGTGTATCTTCGAAGTGCAAAGTCCAATACCGATGAAATTAAAATGTGACCACTCTTGAAGTATACCCTTTCAAACAAAAAAAGAATCATCTAAATCGGTACATAAACAAAGATGTTATGTTCGAAAATCCGTAAAAACACGTGTGATGGCAAGCTAAATAATTGACATTTTTCAGGATTATGAAAAAACTACCAGCCAGATCTCTGTCATTTTTTTATGGGACCACACACGAACTATGTTCTTTAAGATAAAAAAAGAATTGTATAAATCGGTTAACAACTGACGAAGTTATGGTAAAACATACATTAAAAAAAATTAAAAAAAAAATACCGACGACTTGAGAACCTCCTCCTTTTTTTGAAGTCGGTTAAAAATCAGCTGTTCCATAGAAAAGTACAACATCGACTCGACTATAATGTATGGAACAGCTGATTTTTTTTTCGCGATTTCGTGGTTGGCCCCATAGTAAAAGTTGTTCATTTACGTGGTATGAACACCCCATTTCATTTTAAGATATATGTACTTAAAAATTAACCGTGTATAATGTCTACTCAAAATGGAGTAGTATTTAATCGGGTAACAATAAATTCCCATTTTGGGTAAAAAATACTGAATATAGCGTACTGAAATACTAAATGGCCGACGGACTGAGGGCGACTACAAAAATTGAAAATGGGTGACTTTAAAATGCAAAGGATCATGCCGCATTCTGGGCCATGATGCGCATTAACCATACATATCTGTGACAGACTCATGTCATGTCAAAAAGGGGTAGATAACAAAATGTCATATAATAGGAAAATGTCACCCCAAACGGCTCCTTGAGATTGAGATTTCTCTTTTTTCCCGCATTATATTTTAATGATATTCTTAATAGTATTTTGGTAATTTCATCAAAGCGCATTATCAAGTAACTAGTTATTCAGATCGGGCGACCAAATTTCTATTTGGGAGATAACCGATGGGCACAGAAGACATTTAAAATTTGGCATATCTTTTATTTATTACATATGCGAGGTGACAAAAATACCATATTGGGCAGCTTAAATCAGTCTTAGTTACCTTCTCGGTATAATAGTCGCCCACTCATTATTTTTGTCACTCATTTAAATTATTTACCACCCACATGTAGTTGGTCGTTTTACGTATTTTTTGTTATCCACAGTTTATCGCCCGTTTAGTTATTTTGTCGCCAACAAAATAAACCGCTGCCGCGTTTAGTATTTAAGTATCCCATTAACAGTCGCTCTTTATGATTTCCAGTCACCCAATTAATAATATCCCCTTAAAATACTAGACAGAAAAAATAATTTAAAGGTAAATTTGTTTAACTGTTTATAAAATTGATTTAAAAGGATTCCGAACTGCATAATAGGCAAGTTAGTTAATTCAAAGATTTTAAAATTCATTACCTATCTATGGTACATGAAATTGGTGCTATATTTGCCTGTTAGGTGGCCCGGTCTCCTTTATTTATCTAAGTATAAAGATATAAGACTAGAAATACAAAGGAATTTTATATTTTCTAATGTAATTTTTGTCCGAACAATTTAATATTGTACTGAATTACTGTTTTTAAATATAAGATTTTTAGCATTCACAATGCTATTTTTATACAATACTAAATAATATACTAGAAATAATTCGACTCGTCACCAGTATTGTCTCAGGCGGGGATCGAACCCGCGACCTTTGGATATACTAATTAGTAATACTTTTGAGAAGCTGCTCTACGAAAGTCTCTTAAAAAAAAACAAAAGCTCGTTCGTATCAAATCCATAATAAATATTATCTACATTACTAATTAGCACTGACATGATTTTTTTTTTATTTAACTATATGCAGGTCAGTGCTAATTAGTAATACACACTGACCTGCATATATTTACACTGGACAGGCTTATGTCAAACTGTTTTTGTGCCTATTTGATTTCCGCCATTTTGGCGCTGTAGGACGTAGTGTGAGCATAGCGTGCGGGACATGGTACTAAAGTTTGAAGTCTGGAGAGACCATCACGGCAACTATTTTCATATTGTACGTCAAAATTAGTTCTTTAGACGCACGCTAGTGGCGTTTCAAATAGGCACAAAAACTTAGCTGTCAAATCATACAGATAGCCAGCCCAGTTAAATAAAAAAAGAATTTTTCATGTCAGTGGTAATACATGTTATTGGTCATTCGAATTATTCGAATGATTGAGTTAATCGAATGATCATTCATAATCGCGCATCGGTAGCTCATTGGTCCGACCGGACTTCCAAAGGTTGCGGGTTCGGCCTGAGACAATTCTGGTGATGAGTCGAATGTTTCTAGTATATTATTTAGTATTAAGTAAATGTTTCTGATAGATGTTCGTGTTCTAATTAGGATTGGACATTAAGTGTAAGTGTAACGGATAGCTGGATGTGACTTTGTTGAATTTATTTTGTATACTTTTGAAGGTGTCTAACTTTCTCGAATTATCTTGACCACGCTAGAAAATATCGGCGAAATTTTACACAGACGAATGCGATGCGATAAGAATAAAAACAAATTATTGAATTGATATTATATATGTTACGGCTAATACCCGAAGTGCGGCTAAACCTAGTTTTAGCCGGCTAAAACTAGGTGTAGCCGATTTGCTCGCGGCTAATACTAGGTGTAGCATGGGGTATTAAGAAAATTATTTCTGTTTTTTGTTAAAAAAAATAACCTCGAAATTTAAGATCTAACCTATATTCGGGACCTACAGGAGTAAAGCAGATCGGTTCACCTAGTTTTAGCCAACAGCTATCGGCTACACCTAGTTTTAGCCGGCTAAAACTAGGTTTAGCCGCACTTCGGGTATTAGCCGTAACATATACATTTTTTGGTATGAAATAACGTCGTTATACATGGGCCTTTATAAAACACCAACAACCTCATAGGAGGAGATTAATAAAGATCATATTAATCTACTCTATGTGTCTGATCAAACAAATATGTTAGTTATACGACTTTCCGAGAAAGACAAAAAAAAATTGTTCATATAAAGCAGTACGATACCTAATAATTTTGTTCATATTCCTATCGTATCACCTAGTGAACATTAGACAAGTTATTTGTACTGTATAAGAGTGTTTTGAACTAGTATTCGTGGTAATCAAAATTGTTCTTTAGTTGAATAATGTGTTGTATTTATTGGAAATTTTATTCGTGTACTGATAGATCTTGTTGTCTATATAATTATATATAAAATATAATGAATTTGAGCTTTACATATCACGGGGCACCCTTATGACGTTACTTAATGGAAAAAACCATTCTTATAACTGAAAATTATGGTCTTAAAGACAACACCGAACTGTGTTCGTGCCTAGTTTTAGAAATATTGCTAATCACCCAGGACAGTTGGTTCAGTAGCGCCCCTGGTGTAAAATAGAGAAAACTAAGAATAATCATACCATTTTTCTTTTAAAAAAAAATTTTAAGGGTGCACCGAGCCTCCACTAGCCGCTAATCAAGAAAAAACAATACAACGATTATATAAAATTCTGAAAAACATAAAAACTAGTAATTAGTTATAAACTATTTTTGTATGCGTTAATTCCTAGTTTTAAACTTTAAATGTCTACGTGTAGATACAATCTGGATTAACGCCTGAAGTGGCTACTTTTAGCGTAAATCTAGATTTTATATTAATCTAGTTTTTATATTTTCCAGAATTTTACTAAACATAGTGATTTCGTTGTAATGTTTTTTTCTTGATTGGTGGAGCTAGTGGACGATGCATCCTTAACTTTTTATCGCAATGTTAATGAACTGTTGTTAGAGCCATCTATTGATTTGAAAAGTGATGTACACTTATGCTCAGTCGTATTGATAATGAGATTATGTGCAGGTGTTGCGTTCTATATCTGTCTGCCTAGCATGACCGATTTATATCGCGTGATATAGCGTTTTGTCACGTTTAACTGTCAAAAAGACAAAGGAATTTGACAGTTGAGTGTCGATAAAATGCTATATCACGCGATATAAATCGGTCATGCTAGGCAGGCTGGTTTTGATAATCTTTCTTGATTGTAATGTTTTGATAACGCTTTATCATTATCGAATTACCATGACCTTGGTTATAATTATTTTATTAGGCTTTCGTCTCCTGTTTTATGCTACACGCGACGTCTGACGTCAGCGTAAACATTCCTATACATTTCATACGCCGACGTCAGCGTTTTAAAGAGACCACAAAAGTACATTTCTATAGTAAGCATTGTGACTCTGACACTGTAAGCGGCCGACGACGGCGTAAATAGGAGACTAAGGCCTAAAGACTTTACATTTCAATGTATTTCTTCCAAAGGTCATCCTTTTTTGCTTCTAATCTAGAGCCTACACAGACGACGGACTTTTGCCCGACCTAGTTCGCAATATGCTCTTCATTCCTGATAGCAAAAAGTTGAAATCTCATGTCGTGGACTAAAACTTGAAAAGAGTTCGTCATCTGTTGACTCCGTTTTGTAGGAAAATATACTTTATTTATATAAGGCTTAAAGCCTTTTTAATAACAGAGATTTTGTGTAATAAACAGCATGACAAATGTAGCACTGCCACCCTTACCTCTCTTTCTAGAGATTATTTAGAGTGATACATTTAATGTGTTGCTGTGGTGTGTCAGTCGACTATTTAAGGAGCCTTCACGTAACGCGCTAGAAGAAACGTTAAGGAGGAAACCCGTCGTCTTACCTATGCGTACTATGCGTGCCAAATAAGAATAGTATCGACAACTTCACGTCACTGGTCAATTTTGTAGTGCCAGCAAAAAATCCAATGATCGTTTCGTTTGCCATGCTGATCAATGTCAGCAAAAATAAAAATCATATTTTCATATATTTTGTTTTTTTTTTATGCACATCCTATACATTATGAAGTTATCAATTCTACCAAGCAATAACAAAATTGTCCAGTGCCGTGAAGTTGTCGATACTATTCTTATTTGGCGCGCATTGTACACGCTTATAGCCCGATTCAAACTTTATGACTTATGCGAACATCGTGCGAGACGATGCGCAGATGCAGAACACAAATTCGATGTAAGTGTGTGAAAGAGAGACGTGTGTTGGGGCACGGCTACGCGCATAGTGCCGAACTTCACAGCGGCCAATAAGATTGAATCGTATTATACGACGCACGTTACACTACGTGGTATTATATGGAACCGATATGTATGATAAAGTTATGAATACACGTCTCTCTCTGGACATCTGCGCGTACACATCCGGTGGGATTCGGCCTTTATGTTTAAATTGTGAATATATGCATATGTGAATACTGCCAGTGTCTCATTTAGCGTTTTATGTGAAGGCACCCTAACATTGGATTCTAAAGGGTATTTATTGTGTAAATGTTGTGTGGAAGTATTAAATTATATGGGAGTATATGGACAACTATATAATGTAGTTGTAATATATAAGTGTTTTGAAATATATTACTATTTGTATTCAATGATACTGTCTTATTATTTGTCTCTTCATCTCTTTTATATATCAAGAGGTACTCTTTTAATTACAGTCTGCTGTTAATGTATTGTTAATTACTGTAAAAGTATAGAAAATAATAATGGGGGACTTTCTTTGTCATTTAGTGTTATTGAATGGGGCAACACTCGGCTATTTTTATTAATTTATTTATTTAATTCTTCATGCACATTGTACATAGGCGGACTTAATGCCTTAATCATTTTCTACCAGTCTTATCTATGGAAAAACCATTGTGTTGCTAGTAAAAAAAAGTGTTCTGTTTATATACCTACTCATTAGACAAGCTGTAATATTGTGCTTATTTTTCAAAAATTTTTACGTTTTTCAAGGATACTATGCTGTCCTATGTCATTAAACCTCTTTCGATTCTCTGTTGCAAAAAGTTTTAAGAGTAATAATTGTGTCATTTTTCCTAGTTCAAAGGTGTCATGGCCTGTCAGAATTGCACTGAAATATTTTTAAATACGTAGGAGTATGTGATTCGGTGGTTGCGCTGCTATTGGATGTTGTGATTTGTATTATTTTTGTTCAAAATTGTGCCGCCATGGTAAAGTAGCGAACATTTATTTGTCTTATATTTTCGGTCACTCAGGTCGGTTGTGATTTGTGATATACAATCCTCCTTTATTATTTACCAACTATTTTTCCTTCAGGATACCGAAATCGAAGACTTGGTTGGCGACGTGAAATATACAGACTCCCAAAAAAGCGTGGCCACATCGAACATGTACTCAATGGACTTTACAGACAGCAGTTCAGATAAACATAACTCCACTGGCAAAGAAACTTATGTCATAGAATTGGATGAAAGTGACGACAGCGAAAAGTACTACCACCTCCACGAAAACCAGAGCATCATTAATTTAAATGATAGCGCTAGGACACCACTAGTCCTGAACAGTAACTTTAAAACTAATCGTGAAACCATAACTAAAATTACCAATTCGACTTCGGCTAGTTGCCACAAACGTGCACAAGAAACATTCACTCAAACGAGCAAAACAATTATAGAACTGGCTGAAAGAGAGGGTTTTAGAAAATCTACTGAAAGTAAAACGTTAGAAACCCAAACATCTTTTATATCCATAAAGGAAAATAAAAAGATAGAATACAAAATACAACTCTCTGCTGAACAGACTATTGTTGAACAATACGATGGTATGAATACAGAAAGTAACGATCCTTTCGTGGTAACTTGCAATGAAACGTGTAATTATGCGGATCTATCGTTGGATAATACATCTTCAAAGTTTCCTAAGGCAGAAATAGAAAATATAAAGAACGAAGATCATGATAGTGAAAATAGTAGTGACGGTAAAGTTGCCAGCGAAATCACTATCGAATCTATAGAAGAAAATAAAGAAGTGTGTTACGAAAATAACAGTTCCTTTGACCAATCTACAAAATCTGGCACAGACGCGGAAGAAGATTCATTAATGTTTAATGAATATAGTGACAGTAAAATTGACAATCCTGATAACTCGAGTGATACAAGTGAAGTGCCTAAATCTGTGGACAGTGATATTGAAGAAATGTATAAAAAGCTTTCTGAAAAAGTTCACTTTAACTATGACGTAGATAGGTCATCCGATCCAGGTGGTACACGTTTTAACACATTGACGCCACTGACAGAAGAGCCCACTGTGACAAGTGAAAACATATTGGATATCACTCCTGCTGGTAGCAACATAGTAGACAAAAATGATGACGACAAATATGTACTCTTCGTAATTGATTCCGGTATTAAAGTCAAAGTCCTCCCGGATGATGATACTGCTAAAAAAGATACTGAAAAAGATATCTTTAAACTACCCCCATTAAAAACGAACAAGTCTTGCCCAGCCAGTCCTCATTTGAATTTTATGTTTTCGGGAAACGTCCAACGAGCCAACAAAAACTTCTATCTAGAAGGGAATCAAAATGACTGGTTAATGGGTGACCGATGGGAAATAAGGAATAAAGATCTAGCTGCAGGCGAAAGTCCACACATAAATGGTGGAAGTGGTTAGAACTTTATAGAAAATAATTAAAATAAAATGTGTACCAAAATTTTAAAGTGCTTTTTTAAACAGATAACAGGACTGCTTTCAGATCCAGTCAAAAGAACATTCCAACTACCTCCGATTCATGCTGACGGAAACACAAAACCTATTAATGAAAAAATTACACCCGATAGTCATAGGAATTCTAACATAACTGTCAAAAGAGACAGAAACAGCAAAATTCCTGAATGTATCAACATTAACGATAAAATCACGGAGTTAAAGATGAGCAAAAATTTGAGAAGCTGGCCCCAAATGAAACATAGTAATAATTCGTAAGTAAAGCTCAGTCTGCAAACGGTCCTAGCTCTTTTTGTTTAGATCAAAAATTACGTTTAAGTTAACTGCAGGGCTTGCATGTTAAGGTAGGTTAACACATTAATAAACAAAGTATGAACTCTTGAGTTCGTACTTACTTAGAATATACTGCCCGGCACGTAACTTGGCGAGATAAAAAGATGCACAGTAGCTACAAACACTAAAGTCTGCGCATGTTTTGTCTCATCTTTGTCTTGCCAAGTTATATGCCGGCACCTATATCAATAGTGAATTACGACTTCTTCCATTTCGTTTAATAATTTACATAGCCTGTTATAACCTACTACTGCATTGAATTAAGTTATTCTACTTACCTATGCACCGCCAGGACAACCGACAGTCGTACGAGCAGAAGTCCGTCTCCTGAGACCCCGTCCCTGGAGGACAGCCGGCTCGGGGAGGTGGCGGAGCGCGGCTGCGAGGCGCTCTGCCTCGAGCTCCTGAGGCGGCTGAGATCCAACTCCTGGTGACGTCATTACTGTTTTTTCTAGTCGCGAATCATTCCAATGAAACGAAAAACAATTTGATGCTAAATGCGAGCAGCGCAGGAACACAAATGATGTTTTAATAATGTGGGTAAGTATAGACGAAAACATCCATCTGTAGAAGATGTAAAAAAAGCCTCTAATGAATAGAAGATTTGTTAATTCTCTAATTAGAAAGTTCCCTATTATTATTTTTCTTACAGGTTCGAAGTATCAGACACATTGGATGAGCTACCGAGAGTCATGAATAAATTTTGGGGCGTTATAACAGAAAACAGGATCGCTGATTTAATAAGACAAGTAGGTACCTACCTACTTAACTTAGATTAGACTTAGAGCAACAACGTCATAATTAAGTGTGATATAACCTGTGTATAGATGCCGGCATATAACTTGGTAAGACAAAGATGAGACAAAGCATGCGCAGAGTTTAGTGTTTGTAGCTACTGCGCATCTTTTGTCTTCCCAAGTTACGTGCCGGGCGGTATAGGTGCCTAAAGAATTTTGTCAAAATGTTCTTTTAAAGGTAAGCTGCCACGTGGACTCGCCGCGGACTCAGGTGGCGCGGTACGCCTGCAGCACTCTCGCGGCAATATTGAAAAATACGAATTACACCAAGAAGCCGGTAACTTTATCCACTCAATTAATTTCAATTAGTTACGCATGTTAGCATTGATTGGTAATACCAAATATTGTTGCTGTCTTATATTTGCAACATGTGTCGCCGTTAGATTCGCGGGAAGTACATTTGTATGTTGCATGTTAAAACGGTATAGGTAAACCTATTACCACAATTTTGATGGAAGTAGCTGAATATTCTCGTTTTATATATCAATATCATTCATAATCATAACAGACATCTCTTAGGCTCAAATCAACAACGGCTGCTCCAATCAAATAAAAACAGCTTTTCAAATTGTTGTTACCTGAGAGCTTTGACCCAAATTTAGCGTAAATTTAGGCTTTTAGGCTCTTTTATGCTAAATCATCTGTCTTTTTCTTTACGTGTAAAGAGTATGGAAAATAACCTCACTTGTGCACTTTTTCGATGTTTTTCGATTATCTTTAGCACAATTATCTTTCTTGAAAAAAGTTATTAGAGCAACTGCACAGTACGTTAAAGCAGGGGTCTCCAAACTACGGCCCGCGGGCCAGCTCCGGCCCGCCTACACCAACAATCCGGCCCGCGAAAGGAGGCACGATCGTACACAATACTTACAGCAATATTTACCTACAGTATGTTGGTACGATGAGCTAGCAAGATCCTGGCCCTTGGGACTTCGTGGAGGAGTTAGTCTGGCTGGCCCTTATGCTAAAAAGTTTGGAGGCCCATGCGTTAAAGTGTTATTTTTATGTAGAAATCAATACGTTTCCGCTATTATCTACGCCAAAAATATGATCCGCGACAGCCGACAAGCGCTTTTGATGATATTCTAATTTTTTTTACAATCATCTGTGAGGTTTATACGCAATTTAATACTTGTAGCTACTAGATAATCTCTTTAGCTTGTCGTATGTTTTTTTGTGTCTACAACTTTACGTTTTCTAAATAAAAATATGGCCCGCGCAAACCACGTTTTCCTATTATGGACAAACCTTTTTGCCAGGACTTCTACGAGGCAGTAACGAGCCTGCTGGTGAAGACGGGAAGCTTCAGCCGGCCGGTGCGGCGCGCGGCCAACGTGGCGCTCGACGCTGTCGTGTGCGGCGTGGAGTTACCTCACGCTGCGACCGCGCTCTGTATACATGGCACGGGGTAAGGAAGCAGCCATAGCTACCAGACATAAATGCTTATTTAGATAGGAATGTTACAATCCGCTCCAATTTCGTGCTGGCCGCTTGCTTAGTTAGGTATGTTACGTGTTGAAGCGCCTGATGCTTGCTAGGTGAAATTGCAGACCGCGATTTTCACTTTTTTGACTATCGTCTTGCAGTAGATCACCGCTATTAGACCGCCCCGGCCCAGAGGCTCATTTTTAATCTATCGCATATTAGGTTGGGATGGGATGAGACAAGATAGACTTTAGCCACACCCCGGGCACTCCATACAAGCTCCGCGTTTGAACTACCTATTACACAGACGCTACACAGTTTTTGCACACGCGTGAAGTCTAGGGCTATTGAATATGAATGAATGAATGAAAATGAATGAATGAATGAATGAAAAAATCTTTATTCAAATAAGCTCACATAATGAGCGTTTTTAAATCGTCAAATATTTTTTTACCCTACCACCCATTATGTTATGACGTCTTTTAGCTGACAAGAAAAACGGGCGCAAAAAACTTACCAGCTTTATCAAATGGAACGATATTTACAAATATGTATATCGTTTCCAGACTTTAACAAAGATTAACAAATAAATAAAATTATAATTAGATCATTACTTAATGAATTACAAATTTTCTTAATCAATTTACAGGGTTCAAGCTAAATTCAAAGTTTGAAGTTATTATTCAGTCTAGGCTGTTACAAGAGAAAAAAAAACTTTACAATTCTATATGCGTTAAGATAGGTAGTCAGAAGCAGATCCATTCCCACTGGCAGCACCCGTTCACGAGCATGACGCATGAACCAGCCATCGCTTCGCTCAACCATATTTGAGGGAACGTAACGACCCGCCTCACGCGACACCACCGCAGAAATGATTAAAGAGAGCATGACATACTAAGGTTACCCATGTTAAGGCATCGAATTGAAAACTAATATCCAAAAGCTTTTCATAGGCAATATTTATGTATTTTATATTTTAATTTCTATAGTCAGCATTTGTGTATTTTAAATACATAAATACTTACTGACTATAGAAAGCAAAACTATTGCAATTAAATAAATCAAAACAAGGTAAGTTATTATGATTTATACGTTTCGAGTAAGAAGAGTAAGAATAAGCACACGATTCGGCACACGAACTCGCACGGTGGGGTGAGGTAATTGATTGTGGGGCGGGGCGGAGAGTTTCCTTTCTGTACGGTAGTACCTAAATCTATTCTGAGCTTTAACTTGGTGTTGTCAAATATCATCGTCTGGGTTGCGAAGTAGGAAGCCTATGGGAGATATGCCACCCTATACCTACATTACCTACATGGCCTCCGATCGCTAAAAATAAATCGGTCGCATATTGATATAAATGGTGAACATGGTCTTGGGTGGCATGGCATTATTACCTGACCTATTTTTTTGTGTTTTCATATCCATCGAATAAGGAACAAATCTCACAAGAGCATAATATGTGATATGAAATATACTAGGTATACTTACCTGCCCTGACCCAGCGACGTCGCCATTCGGGCGATCGCCCGGGGCGGCACGACCTGGAGGGCGGCGGGCGGCCCAATGGTCTCTACGAGAAATATTAATACTCAAGTCTTCCGCCCGCGCGCGACTTCGTCCACGTAGAATTAGCTACCGCGTGCAAAGCTAAAACAGGCATTTTAGAATTTTGCGTATAAATCCACACATTACCATTTTGTGAATGAAACTGAAATAGACAGGCAAGGTTACGAGATTTGTGGATGAAACTGACTGAAAATCGCGCTGCGCGACCGTGTTTACTAGGCAGGCATTTTCTTGCCTCCCCTTCATACAAAATTACTCATACATAGCTACCCCTCCCCTTTGGTGTCCGGACATGGCGGCTTAGCGGCTAGAAAAGTTGGCAACCCTGTTTAGGGGCGTCCAATCGTATCCGCCCAGGGCGCAGAAATCCGAAATACGTCCCTGCCCTGACCTCCTAGTCGCTTCCTGAAAGCGACGCAAGACTATTATTATATATACGCCTGGGACCTGCCCCACCCAATTTAATTAGGTACATGCTAATATGTAGTCGATTATTTTTCGAAAAAAAAGGCTATGTTTCTACCCTGGCCGCGCGCATGCTTCATGAAAACTAACCAAGCCGATGTCTAGCATGTTAGTAATGATGCCACTTACGAACCTGTTAACCATTTATTTATATCAATATGCGACCGATTTATTTTTTGCGATCGAAGGCCATGTTCAGGGTGGCATACCTTCCAGAAGCTTCCTACTACGCAAACCAGACGAGGATATTTGACTACACAATACTAATAGCTATCTTGCCAATGTGGTCTCGTCCCAATATGCGATAGATTGAAAATGAGCCTCTGGGCCGGCGGTCTGGGTTTGTTTGTGTTAATATGACTGATTTGAAGAGACGCTATTTATGTAAATTTGTTTTACTATTAGGCAGTACGAGGCATATATTCGGGTGGGGATTGCGCGGAATCCGTATTTTGGGCGTGCGTAGCGGTGAGGGGGCGCGGGTGGCGGGAGAGGGGCGCGCGCTATTGGTCGCTCACAAGAGCACATGCGCAAACTTATCCCCACTCCGTCGAAAAAATTTCAAGATACATGCCTCGTACTTATTCTTTTACTTTTTTGTATTCTGTGATTATTACAAAGTACGTGTATGAATTATTACAAGCCTATTTAATCGTCATTGTAGCATGTGGATATAAACGACGATTTATCATAGCAAATAATCTAGAGTGGATGGCAAATACTTTTTTATCTAGGGTCATTCGATTACAAAAGCATGGATCAGTTACAAGATTGACGACAGCGAATGTGATTGTGGCATTATCATTGTTTTATCTTGTTGCACTGTACATGCATCATGCTTTATTTATAAATATGGAAGATAACAACTTTACTGTCTACATAAAGACTGGATTTTTGGAAGCTAATATAAAAACTACTAGATACCTACCTACTTATATCAATTTAAATGGAAAATAAAAATAATCTGAGAGAGAAAGTAAATTCATAATCTTAGCACATTTAAACTTGATGTATGAAAATGTCCATGGGTCGGTTCATTTCTAATGCTATCAGTTATAAATAAATATGAAACTCCAAGAATTAGAGGTCCCATGTTGTTCGCCATTAAATATAGTTTGTTTTGAAAAAGAAATATATAAGTAAGCTACATATATATTTCTTTTTCAAAATGGTTTGGAAATTCCGCCAAGTGACGCCTAATTCAATCAAATAAATATAGTTTATTTTTTTGGTATTTCAAGGTAGCTAACTATCCTACTAATATTATAAATGCGAAAGTTTGTGTGTGTGTGTTTTTATTATCTCTTCATGCCTAAACGGCTGCATGGATTTGGATGACACTTTTCACACATATATAATAGCCTGGATTAAAACAGGATACTTTTTATCCTGGTCAAAGGTTCCGAAGGGTCCACGCGGACGAAGTCACGGGTGGCCGCTAGTTATAAGCTATTGTATAGTAATGTTGTCTTAAGGTATGTTCGATTGTCAATCGATGTCGCGACATGCGGACGTTGATCTACTAATCCATAGAAATTCATAGCAAGCGCTAACATCCGAAACATGCATTAAGTAATGTTTCCAAGATAATGTTTTCTTGTACAGCCACAAGAATCCTTTAGTTCGTTGTGCAGCGGCGCGCCTGTTGGTGGTATGCTGCGCGCTGGCGGGCGGCGGGTGCGAGCTGCTGCGCACGCGCCCGCCCAGCGCTGTCTGCGCTAGGCGCCACGCGCTGCGCTCGCTCGCAGCTCTTTTAGAAGACAAGAACACAGATACCAGGTCATATTCATTTTACCAACTTCCTTTTAGTTCCCACGACCATGACTTACGGCAGTGAAACGTGGTCGCTAACTATGGGTCTCATAAGGAGCCTCAAGGTCACCCAGCTTGCAATGGAGAGAACCATGCTCGGCGTTTCCCTGCGTGATCGAATCAGAAATGAGGAGATCCGCAGGCGAACTAAAGTAACCGACATCGCTCGAAGGATTGCTGAGCTGAAATGGCAGTGGGCACACATAGCGAGAAGAATCGATGATCGTTGGGGCGGAAAGGTTCTTGAATGGCGACCGCGCACCGGACGACGCTCCATGGGTAGGCCCCCGACAAGGGGGACCGACGATCTTTGCGCGGTCGCGGTGCGCCGCTGGATGCGGGCAGCGCAGGACCGATCGTCGTGGAGATCCTTGGGGAAGGCCTTTACCCAGCAGTGTGTGTCGTGCGATATGATGATGATGATGAGAAATGTTCAAGAAAGCTAAGCGGTGCAAGTTTCATAAGTTTGCGAAGTACTCTGCGTGCATATTAAGAACGATGCGAGGATGCGTAAGCTAACAAATGTATCTGCTTATTAGTCATTCTCATTAATAAAGTTCTATCTTTTTCGGGCATAATTTATACGTTAGTAATTATATTTCAACAATCATTATATCCAGAAATATAGTAAACAAGTTTGATAGTAAAATAACTTCAAATAACTAGGTGTTTACTAATTTAGTACTATTGAAGAAACGACATCTTGTAATAATAATTGCTTATAATCTATAAAACTGACTTATACACCTATATCGGACTCTTGAGTCACTCTCGTCAACTCTATTGATAAACGGGTCAATTAAAGAATACACACTTTATCAGCCTTACCTTTGAGACCAACAGAAATACTTAAGAGTAAATATACTTATACGATAATTTGTATTCAAACGTTAAAAAGTTCTTTCATTACCTGCATAATCATGTAATATAATGTTAGAAGTTCAAGAGCTCCCAAAACCATAAGAATAAATAAAACTGGGTAGAACGGACTCTTCTTTGTTCGAGTCCCAAACGCCGCTATTTATAACTAAGTATTTTATTTAGAATCTTAAAAATAACAAAAATTAGCAATATAATGTAAGCTGTTTTTCCAATTTTATAGACTATTAAGAACAATCACATTGCTTAAATTATAGCAAAATCTATTTTTGCAGCTTTTCCGAAAAAGGCAGTTCTGTACCCTTAGCACGAACAGCTATCGAAAAAAATAACAACAAACAATATAGTGCGGCGGTAATCTTAAAAAAGACGCTTATAAAACACTTTTCGTACAAGTCATCTCGGAAACACAAAAATTTGGCATCGATGCACTCAGTACGATGCCCCGATCACAAATATACAAGATGACAAGCGCGAAAGTGGTGGGGTAGAAACCGTGACGTCACAAAGTTTTCAGCACAAAGAAAATCCTTTTTCATACTATTATATACCTACTTCCCCCTTCACGTCGCTACGCCCCGCTGTCGTCCAGGTGTGTTGCCAGGGTTGCTTACTGTTTAATATTGCTTACGTCAAACTCTTTCGTAACTTAGTTTTTTCTCGTTGCCTTTAGAAAGTACGCTGAGCGCTTATATTCCATGCTTCGGCCACTCAGCAACTTTGAGGCGTTCTATTTAACGGACGTGGAGATAGAGGTCGCCACCCGCCAGATGAAGAAATATGACCAGGTGCTGCTCTGTGGGCCGCCCAAGGAGCACAGGTGATGAGGCAATCACCAGCAGCTATGCTGCCACTCAGAACTGATTCATATACAGTACAGACTATAGAGTCTTCGCGGAATGAGAACCGACTTGAGATTTGTGCTTGATCACCGATTTTGTCATGTTGACGGCACTGCTATACTTACGTAATTATAGTGCGACTATCTTGACTTGATAGATATCAAGATATTACAGTCGCACTAAGATGCGAAATACACCGGATGCGTAAGCGTATGCGTGCAGGTACGCGTAGACGTACCATGACGTTGTAATGTCTGAAACTTTATGTGACATGGCACACCTCTTGCGTAACGTACGCGTGCACGTAGACCGATGCGTAACCCTACGCATTGCAGCTCCCATGAGACAAACAGGCTGCGTACCTAACCTACGCAGAGCGGAACGCGTTAATGACGTTGTACTCAATGGCATTCCCTATTGGACGTCACAACGAACAAATTCGATCTTTGTTGCGCGTCACTACGAGCGTGGCTACGCGCGTAACTACGCATTCAGTTATATTTGTTTGCAAATAGTACCGGTACTACCGCTAATTAGTGGTGTTTTATTTTGTTTTTAGATAATGAATGACGATATTAAAGAAAAACTAATTGAATTAGTGCGAAAAAAATAGTCCATTTACTCAATCTTCGTCTGACATCGCGCACTAGAATTGCAAACATGGCTGCCGCAGCAGCTGGGTACGCAAGGGGCAGGTTGCGTTGCGTGCCCAGCACGTATGCGTAGACGTATGCGTAACCCGGTGTGTCAGCGGGTTACGTGCGTCACTACGCGCGTGTCTACGCAGCCGGTGTGCCCAGGCTTTACATTGCCGTCAATTTTGTCAAAAACGGTAGTCAAGCACAAATCCCAAGTCGGTTCTCTTTCCGAACAGACTCTAGCTGAAAATCGCTTCATTCCATTGCCAGAAAGTTTTTACTTTTTTTTACATTAATTTAAAAATGGCGGAAATTTCTTCGGGAATTTATTGAAAAGACCATGCAAACAGCTTGTCGACTATTTAAGATAGATCGTGACTAAAATGGTAAAATATTTTTTGCTATTGTTTAATCGAGATGACTATTTCCGTATTTTGAATCTTTTAGTGCTCTTCTGACTTATAAAAATCACGCTTTATTAATAAAATATAAAATGAAATAAAGGTAAATAAATAATTACCTCTCATTTAATTATCTCTGTTAAGGGTAGACCTAATTATATTATCTTCAAAATTGTTTTTCCCGTGTGTAGTTGCGGGCTAATAGTTTTGTAAATATTATATTATTTAGCGTGTTTTTATCGAAACTTTTATAAACAGTATAACTTTAGGTAATGTGTAGTTTGTGTAAAACTTGTGCCCCGTTTAACCATTGTTGTGCGAATAGTGTCAATTTTAATGTAACGTATTTTTTTATGACTGAGTTAGTATGCAATAAAACGGTTTCGATAAAAGACAATCTATTTTTTTTTAGAACGAAGCCAGTGGCGTAACTATACCATCTGAAGCCCGTGGCAAATTCATCGACCGGGGCCCTCTCTTAAGTGTTCTGTGGGCCCTCTCATGTAAAAAGTGAGACGTTATAGTATCACTTTTAACCGACTTCAAAAAAAGGAGGAGGTTCTTAAATGGCCGGTTTTTTTATGAATGTTTTACGATAACTTCGCCAGTTGTTAACCGATTTTATTAATTTATTTATTATCTGAAGGAACATAGTTCAGGTGTGGTTCCTTACAATTTTTATAGTAAAATGGAGAGCAGCTTTTTCATAATTCTGAAAAATAACAATTATTAAGCTTACCATAGCACGAGTATTTACGGATTTTCAGGCATAACTTCTTTGTTTATGAACGATTTACAGATGATTCTATTTTAGTTTGAAAGGGTATATGTTATAGTACCTACCCTTTCAAGCTAAAATAGAATCATGACATCTCTTGAGGTTATAATAACCTCCCATCCTTGGACAAATAGGATATGCTTAGTGATTGAGATATTGGTAGATTTATGACAATCCAAAACAAACCGAGCTAAGGTCTGCGATGTTCTGGACTAGACTTGGACTAAAAAGCACAACGTAACTCCTTAAAAACAAACAGCCTGAATTTTGAAATTGAGTTATGGGCATTGTACCATTGAAAATATTATATAAGGTGGTACCAAACCAAATGATGTTAAGATATTGGAACAGGTGATAATGTTGCTAAAACTAAACAACTTTCTCCAAGGAACATAGGTCGAAAAACGATTATTTTTTCGCCTTTCCACAGCAAGTCGGTCAGCTGACCTATACATTTTGTATGGAAGTAAGAAAATATTTTTTGTTTTTCGACCTAAGTTCCTTACAGAATGTTGTTTAGTTTTAGCAACACTATCACCTGTTTCAGTATCATCACATCATTTGGTTCCACCTTATAACTATACTTAAAGTAAAAAAATATTAAAGTAGGTATACTCTTACATATCTACCACGAAATATGTTACTATAATGTTGCCTTTAATATTTAATCTTGTTTCCATCTTTTCAGTTGACTTGTCTTTTTATGCAGGAGGGTTTTTAATTTTTTTAAATTTATTTTTTTATTTATTTCTTTTTAGTTATTATTTATTACAATCATGATATACCTTTTTGAAATCCTTTTAATGAGACCTTTAATTTGACACCCATATTGCATTATTCTAAAAAAAAAAAATTTTTTCCACTACCTATAATAGCACCGTGCAGCCGCCATGTTGGTTTTTTTATAACGCCACTTTCTTAAGAACACTTGGGCTGGCAAGACAAATCTAACGATATGTTAATCATGGAAATCCGTTCAGCTGTTTAAAAGATATGAGGTAATAAAGAATATTACATACAAACATACTTACATACTTACAAGATACGCGCGAAAAACATAACCCTCTTGCAGTCGGGTAAAAAAGTTAAAAATAGAAAAGCTATAAAAAAAGAAAAATCTCATTCAAAAACCTGAAAATAAAAAAACAGCTTCAAAATTTAATAAAACGCATATAAGATTTTAATAAAACACATCTAATGAATGTGGTAATGAATAAAGTAAGGCTTTTAGAATTATTTAAAAAAGTTGTCTTCCAGCCCCCTCCGACTTCAATAGACGTGCTTTATTAAAATTGATAAGCGATTTGAATATTATTTCTTGCTTTTAAGAGGTATTTAACTTTGAAGCTGTTTTTGTCAATTTTAAAGCTGTTTTATTTTCAGAGTTTTAAAGAAGTTTTTTAGTAAATTTCAAAAATTGTTACTTGTTCAGGATCTGGATATTCACTAGGGTCGAGCTCTGCTATTTTAGCACTTTCAGCACCCCTTTATTCATTTCTTAAGCACTGTTCACTTGACTTATCGTCAATAAATACATCATTCAAATAGGTACTACTACCGACTGATTTTAGGCAACTATTTTTTTCCTCCGTTTCCTTCTTCCTCTTTCGTTTTTTGCTCCCACTTAAATACTTTCTAGAACATAGTAATATCTTTTTTCCACTACTAAAATAAACGATAAAACGAAAACTACGACGACTAAAAAACAATGTCAAACAAACAACCAATTCTCACAACAAACTTACTATGACTGTTGCGTAATGAATGGACCCTTTTTGGATACAGAGATTTAGAACAAGTGATTTTTAGCTACCCATTATATTAACAAAGGAATTTGACCATTGACCGACCATCTGTGCACTTTCATGTTTCAACTTTTTAGAGCCGCACGTGCATCTAGTCCTTTTTTTTAGGGTTCCGTAGCCAAAATGGCAAAAAACGGAACCCTTATAGATTCGTCATGTCTGTCTGTCTGTCTGTCTGTCTGTCTGTCTGTCTGTCCGTCCGTATGTCACAGCCACTTTATTCCAAAAGTATTAAGACTACATAGTTGAAACTTGGTAAGTAGGTGTATTCTGTGAACCGCTTTACGATTTTTACACAAAAATAAATAAAATAAAAGATTAAGGGGGGGCTCCCCATACATGGAACTGAAACTGAAAATATTTTTTTTCATCAAACCAATACTTGTGGGGTGTCTTTAGATAGGTCTTTAAAAATGACATTGAGGTTCCTAAGACTATTTTTTTTCAAAGTCAACCGTTTGAAAGATATCTGCCGCCAAAGTGGTAAAATTTGTGTCCCCCCCCCCCCCCCTTTAACTTTTAAAGTAAGAGGGTGAAAAATCTAAAAAAAATATATGCTATAGATCTTAATAAACACTTTCAACGAAAATTGGTTTGAACGAGATACAGTAATTAGTTTTTGAGATATAGTACATTTTCCAAAACCGCAAATATAACTTTGTCATTCATACAAACACTGTGAAAAACAAAGTTATTTTTTCAGACGAAAAATGATAGCGGTATTAAAATATGGTATGGTATATAATGTACCTACGGAACCCTACTGCGCGTGGCCCGACACGCACTTGGCCGGTTTTTTTGTTCTGACTGAGGTATTTATGAGACAGTAAATATGCGAGCTTTTGGTTCCCATCCCATGCATTCTTATTTCCGCTTTAAGTTTGTATTAGTTTGGCTAGGATAATGAACCCTATTGACAGTTTATTTTGCAAAATTTTGTAATACTTAAACGTTATGTTCCTCTTGTGGTCACGGCCTCTCGAGCCGACGGGGGGCCCCTTCGGGCCAGGGGCCCGTGGCATTTTGCCCGCTCTGCCACCCTATAGTTACGCCACTGAACGAAGCCCTCTAGCTAGTGCGATAATATTTTGGTTCTTTTCCAAGGGCTACCAGCTAAAACCTAAATATATAATAAAGCCACAGTTTAACAATCCTGTAGTAAAGCTATCAATCTGTTTTAGTTATCAAAATTTGCGTTGCATTGGGCGTATGACAAAAAAACCTGCGCTCCTTTTCCCATAATTTTGTTTCATATTTTGTTTTTGTCGTATTTGTTGCTGTATGTTGTTTGTATGTATGTATGTAATTATGTATGTATTATGTATATTAATGTCCTAGTTTTTGAGAAATGTAATAAAAACTCAAAATAAGCACACAAATTTCGTATAAAATTTTAATTCGGTTTTTTATGACATATTTAAGTTAAAAGTTTACACATTTTTTTTTTTAAATTGATAGGTGATATTATTAGCTTTCGAACAATATTTTTGTTATAACTGTAGGACTTCTAAATCCGTAGAAATTAATATTTTTCCGCAGGGTCGTCTAAAATAAAAAGTCAAATTTAAAATGGCGGCCATTCCAACAGGAGTGGGGATAGACCCCAACATGTGGGTGTTTTTGTTGATAAAATTAGGTGTATTTCACGCCTTTAAATTATCGCTAGTTCAAGACCAAAGGCACTGATAGCTACAATGTTTTCCATAACGACTGGCTACGTAGTAGGTACCTACCCGGTGAAAGTTCGATGAACAAACTACTTAAACACTGATTTGATTGATTACGTTACTATGAAGTTAGTATTAGCGTAATATTGAGGGCATAGGTCGCGTGTTGCGTGCAAGTGACAAACAAACATTACGGTGTACGGTATGGTATGATGGCCATATGGGTGCATTTGTTCTGCGCGCATGCGGCGATTTGTGTGCAGGGTTGCCTTGCCAACTACATGATACTTTTTACTGTTCAACAAAAAAAAAGTAATACAAAAACATTGTTTTTAGCAAGCATCACTGGTAGCCATAGATCTGTTTAAAAAGTAAACGCCCTACAATACGTTTTAGGCGCACGGTGCAGCGCAGACCTAGTTTCTCATTTAATTTTAGGCTTACAAAGCTTTCAAAAGGGACACAAAAAATGAGAATGCGAGAAGCACTAAGAAATATCTAATTAACGTATTTATTACAAAAAAAACCCCTAATGCCGAATATGGTAGATAGGGACAGTCAAACTGAAATTTTTTTTCCTATGGAACCAACTCTGAAATTGCGAAAAAAAACCAGCTGTTTCATACATTTTTATATTGATTTATTTTCGCGATTTCAGAGTTAGTCCTATAGTTAAAGTTGTTCAGTTTGATGGTCCCTATCTACCATAATCTACTATCTAACACGTTGTATTTAAAACATTATACATTATACCGTTAATTTCCGTTTATTTTTTATTTCCGACCTTTAGATTATATGATACGCTCAAGTCAAAAACAGACCATGTAGAAATTTTGTAGAAATAGAGTCAATGATGCAGATCGGTAGTATTTTATTAAATCTACAGGCCTTATATATAAAACTGACCAAATGCTCACTTTAGACGGTCAAAACACATGACCGAAAATGGGGAATGTCCGAAAAAAATCAAATTGGCTGAATATTTTTTCATAGGTAGAATAAGCTCCCTTAGTAATAGAAAAAAATTCTGAATTTTCGGTTGCGTGAAAATATTTTAAAAAATTAACGTCTCTTCGACTTCACAAATGTAAGAAAGTAACAGCGGAATGGAGATTATACCTTTGCCAACACCTGCCACTATGACAACAAGAATTTAAAAAAAAAAGTTTTGACAGTTTGTGTTGAAATATTTTTTAATACCATGTTGTGGTTGTGGCAGGTGTTGGCAAAGGTATAATCTCCATTCTGCTGTTACTTTCCTATATTTATGAAGTCGAAGAGACTTTAATTTTTTAAATTTTTTCACGCAACCGAAAATTCTGAATTTTTTTCTATTACTAAGGGAGCTTATTCCTACCTATAGAAAAATATTCAGCCAATTTGATTTTTTTCGGACATTCCCCATTCGACATGTCAAAAACAGACCATGTTGCGGTTAGATGGGCGGTTTTTGTCTTAAAAAATAAAGAGATTATCATTGTTTATTTTGATAACGTAAAAGTATGACTAAAGAATGAAATTACTTTATTATATTTTTTATTTCCGATGTTTGGTACATTTTTTTTAAACCAGAGAGTTTTTTTTGATTTCCCAAAATTTAAAAATTTGCGCTTGGCCGTTTCGTTACTACAAGAACTATTGTTTATTAGAAAGGTTTCTATGTAGAGAAATGGCCAAGCCACGTATTTTAACTAAGGTGTAGAGTTTTTGAAGTTAGGGCTTGCAGAGTTAGGGCGCGTATAGTGAAACTTGGGTCTACATGAGGTCTGATAACTTTTTGACAGTTCGAGGTCTTGGCAACATTATTCATGAAATGATTTTGGTGGGATCATATATTCTGTGCCTTTAGATACATTTTATTTTGTAGAAAGAGTCGGCAACCCTTGTGTGGTCGTGGTCGGCCCCGCACCGCAGTAGTGCACGCGCACCGGTGCACTACTGCGGTGCAAGTGCACTCGCTGCCGATGAAGGTCAAAACAAACTTTTTGCATTGATCTCATGGAAAAACAATAAAATTAATGGTGTAGTCGGTGTCAAATTAAGAAAAAAATATAAAAATCTTCTCTTTGAAAATTATCCACAGCCGTGCGCACTTTGACTGTATTTTCGTACGAATTTGACTCGTAAGAAAATTCCTACCTTCCAAGTAATATGGGAGTGCGCACACTGGGTGCGAGCGCGCTCCCATAGTAAAAAAGTAGCTTCCAAAGTGCGCACGGCCTTATACTTAAGTATTTTGCAAGGAAATTGTAAGTACTTCGTACAAAGTACTTACAATTTCCTTGGTATTTTGAAACAAGTATTCTAATTTTGACAACGTCTACTATGTTCAATGAAGATGTCATTATCAATATTAGCACAGCTATACTGTGGCAAGTACGCCCGAAGCTTATTGCCCAGAACGTACCAAAAACTTTAGAGTTTGAATAAGTATATTTTGATATGTGTACTTTTTCTTATAAATACAAATTGAATGACTAAGACCCCACCCACATCGGCTATCTCCAGTTGAAAAGAGCCGCGGGTCGTCGGATCAAGGCATGTCGAATTGTCATCTACCTATCTACATAGACTACGGTTCTTATCAGGTTAATACATAACTCTTATTACGGTGGACTAAAGGGGATTATCGCTTAAAGAGATGATTTAAAACAATATCGTACGATGTTCTATGTAAGTTGTATAACATTGGCACAACGTCAACAGATGTTCAGCAGCTGGAAGTTATGTCATTGTATGTATTTTTCTTCCAACATACTCGTATTTTCGTTTTCTTCAATCTTTAATTCGTTTGCTGTCCAAACCTCCATAATAATTATTGTTAAGTAGTATTAACCATTTTTAGATATAATTTAAAATCTATGGGAAAATTGGGGAAAAATGCCCATACAAAGCAGCAGTAGCGTAGCGCCACCAAGCAAGATAATTTTTGTGACATCCCGCAATTGCAATAAAGAAAAAACCTAAAAATAAAAACAAAAACAGCTTCAAAATTAAAAAGCAATAAATAATATTCAAATCACCAATACGCATATCAATTTTAATAAAAAACGTCTTTTGAAGTCGGGTGGGGCTGGAGGACAACTATTTTTTAATTCTAAGCCCCACCCGACTTCATTAGACGTTTTTTATTAAAATTGATATGCGTATTGGTGATTTGAATATCATATATTGTTTTTTAGTGCTTTTTAATTTTGAAGCTGTTTTTGTTTTTATTTTGAGGTTTTTGAAGGCGGTTTTTCTTTTTTTTAAAAGCTTTTTTTATTTTCAACTCTTTTGTGGTATGTAAGCGTGTAATATTCTTTAACTTTATATGTTTTCGCTCATTATTACTCAATTTCCAAAGAAGTTCTGTTGTGCCTTCTTAGTCCAAGTCTAGTCCAGAACGTAGCAAACAGACCATAGCTTGGTTTGTTTTGGATTTTCATAAGCCTATATACCAATATCTCAATCACAAAACATATCCTATTTGAGTTTGAGGAGTTCCCTTGGATATCTTCGAGGTCCAAGGTTGAATGTCAATGAAATTAAAATAACTACACTTAAGGTATCCCTTTTCCAACAAAAAAATCAGCTAATTCGGTTCATAAATAACAAGATCATCAAGGTAATTAATGCAAAATCATAGTATTTTCAGGATTACTTGAAAACTACTGAACCGATCTGAAAAAAAAAATAAATGGGACCATTATGCAAGAAAATTTAATCAAACAAAGAAAGAATAATCAAAATCGGTCTATAAATAACGAAGATATGCGCGAACAACGATAAAAAAGTCGTCAAGATAGTTAATGCAAAATCATAGTATTTTCAAGATTACTTGACAACTACTAAACCGATCTGAAAAAAATTGAATGGGACCATCTCGCAAGAAAACTCAATCAAACAAAAAAATAATCATCAAAATCTATCCGTAAAGGACGAAGATATACGCGAACAACGATAAAAAAAAAACATACAATCGAATTGAGAACCTCCTCCTTTTTTTGAAGTCGGTTAAAAATGAATGAGTAAACTTTAAGGATAAGATAAAATCCTTATCAATATAAAACAAAAACTGCTTAAAAATTAAACAGCTCTAAAAAGCAAGAAATAATTAAATAATTTAATCATAATTATTAATTAGATAGGTACCTACGCATATCAATTTATTAAACTGGAGGCCGGCGGAGGACATTATTTCTTTTCTTTAATTCTGCCTCACCCTACTTCATTAGACGTTTTTTGAATTGATAAAGAAAGTTGAGTCAAAGAAATTAAATAAAATACATAGACTTATTATATTGATAAAATAGAACTTCGCTAATTAAGGTATTCTCATTCTAACAACCAAGAATAATCGAAATCGGTTCATAAACAAAGATGTTGTATAACTTGTGATTCGGGTATCCGAAAATCCGTAAAAAAAATGTGCAATGTTAACCTAAAAAAGAGATGCTATAAGGGTTCGTTTTTAGGGTTCCGTAACCAAAGGGTAAAAATGAGACCCTATTACTAAGACTCCACTGTCCGTTTGTCTGTCTGTCTGTCACCAGGCTGTACTTATATATCATGAACCATGATAACTAGACAGTTGAAATTTGATCAAGAAAGATGTTTTCTGTTGCCGCTACAACAACAAGTACTAAAAAAAAATAATTAAAAAAAATTAAAAATCCTCCTGCATAAAAAGACAAGTCAACTGAAAAGATGGAAACAAGATTAAATATTAAAGGCAACATTATAACATGCAGTCGGAGTCGGAGGCATGCATAAAGAAAGTGGCATTATGAATGATTTGAGTTATATGCCTCCGACTGCATGTTATAATGTTGCCTTTAATATTTAATCTTGTTTCCATCTTTTCAGTTGACTTGTCTTTTTATGCAGGAGGGTTTTTATTTTATTTATTTTTTTATTTCTTTTTAGTTATTATTTATTACAATCATGATATACCTTCTTGAAATCCTTTTAATGAGACCTTTAATTTGACACCCATATTGCAGTATTCTAAAACAAATGTTTTTTTCCACTACGTATAATAGCACCGTGCAGCCGCCATGTTGGTTTTTTTATAACGCCTTAAGAACACTTGGGCTGGCAAGACAAATCTAACGATAAATCATGAAAATCCGTTCAGCCGTTTAAAAGATTTGAGGTAATAAAGAATATTACATACAAACAAACATACTTACTTACATACTTACAAGATACGCGCGAAAAACATAACCCTCTTGCAGTCGGGTAAAAACAGAATAAAATTAATATTTATGTAGGGCTCTCTTGTAAGAGAGCCCTACATAAATCACGTTGTTGTAACAAACGTGATTTTTTTGCCGTTTTTAGTACGGAACCCTTCGTGTGCGATTCCAACTCGCACTTGAGCGGTTTTTTCCTTTTGAGGTACGGAACCCTAACGCAACTCCAAAAAATCTCATTCAATTAAAAAAAGAATTATCAAAATCGATAAAAGTCCATAAAAATGTGGAAGTTATGCTCGAACATCGGTAAAAAAAATTATACAATCGAATTAAGAACCTCCCTTTTTTGAAGTCAGTTAAAAATACACAAAATGTAACTAACTAAATATATAGGTACTTAATTTAATTCTTCCTTCCTCATTTTCAACGAAAATCCTATTCCGTACCTAGTTTTTGGAATTTATTTTTAACCATGAAAAGTTTTCATTTTAAGGTGTTGCCATGTTTAATAAGTTAGTAGATATGTTATTTTAGAATATCATATAATTATATTATAGGTAAGAGCTAGTGACAATTTTACAAGCCATCACAAAGTTTTCCATTCTTTGTTTATAAATTTCTCTTCCTTAGTTAATCAAAATTTTAGCATTTCCAAACCTTAGTTTTTTTTTACTGAAGACTGTACTAAGCTAAAGATTGAGTTAGAAAAAAAATACCTACGTATCACTGAAATCGTTCCAGCAGCGGCCCGAAGGACCTAATTTAGCCAGAAGATTTCGCTTGTTTTCATTACAAATGCGATCAAAATCTTTAGTTGTTGTTTATATTTATAATAATAAAAAAAACCGGCCAAGTGCGAGCGGACCCGCGCACGAAGGGTTCCGTACCAAAAAACGGCAAAAAATTACGTTTGTTGTATGGGAGCCCCCCTTAAATATTAATTTTATTCTGTTTTTAGTATTTGTTTTTAGAGCGGCAACAAAAATACATCATCTGTGAAAATTTCATCTGTCTACCTGTGGTCGTTATTAATATCGAGCAAAAAACGGCAAAAAAATCACGTTTGTTGTATGGGAGCTCCCCTCAAATATTAATTTTATTCTGTTTTTAGTATTTGCTGTTATAGCGGCAACAGAAATACATCATCTGTGAAAATCAACTTTCTAGCTATCATGGTTCATGAGATACAGCCTGATGACAGACAGACAGACAGACGGACATCGGAGTCTTAGTAATAGGGTCCCGTTTTTACCCTTTGGGTACAGAACCCTAAAAACAGATACTGGGGGTTATTCTAATCGAGATCGAATGCCACAGGACCGAATGAGAGGTTGTGCTAGGGTAGGCGAACAAACGAGATTATGTGTAAGTACCTATTCGATTATATTTTGTAATTTCCTCTCTAAGAGCTTTCGAGATATTGAACCATATCGACATTTTATTCGTATAATGAAGCAACGGCCGCGACTTTCCTGAAATTTTACTGGCTTATTCTGGCATTCGCCTTTCTGGGATCATTCTTAGATAATAGGACACGATAATTATTTTTTTTGCAAAATTATTCGAAAACTATTTTCAAGACGTGCACCGTCGTGCCCATAGAAATAGAATGTCAAAGAACAACAATGTCAATAAACAGGTGATCCGAAAATAAATGCATACATTTTATATGAGATACGTAAAATATGACTTAGATACATAAAATATGACTATATATGGCAAAGGAAATTAATAAATTATGTTCCATACTGTTTTCTTCGCCGATAAACGAATAAATGTAGCGAAATTTGGTTTTAGAGAAATGTGTGGTAATATCTTATTTACCTGTGAAAAGTGTGATTACTTGGATTGTTTCTTTTTGTTACATCACAATTACTTAGAGCACAAGACACCATGGCTCCACGATATCTTTATTTTAAATTCTAATTAAGATTAACAAATATTTTAAATAAATTGTGATTGCTCATTTGCTAGGCGGGACGCTAGGGGCTCTTACTGTAAAAAATGTTGGCACATGTCACTTGATCCCTTGTCTCTTTTTTACATAGACCGTGTCCGTATGATGTTAACTTCTCTTTTCCACGCTTTGTTGGTCTTCTTGAGCGCAGCCAAAATTTTTCTATGTCTATGGTCGTGCCATTCGCCAGAGCGACCCCCACCCACCTAACATGATTATATATTGTACGGTCAGCAGCACATCAAACTATACAAAACTGTCAAAAATCTCCAATGAATTTTGAACCTTAAAACTACTAGTTTTTAAGTTTAAAATGGACACTTTGTGGAAGCCCGGCGTGCCGTCTACTGTTACACCTATGATAATTATTATACTTATTATATAGGTAGGTAGATCACATGTGAAGTTCTTACAAATATTTGACCAATTTAGAATTTAAATGGAAGGTACCAAAAGGCTTTAGGTACCTCCCATTTATTTTTATCTGTGGCTTTACGTAATCAATTGTATTTAACACAATACGTCGAAGAAAAGACTTCAACGTTTCACATTGTGCGTATGTATACGTATTTTTTTTTAATTTATTTAGCTCACAAAACAAGTTACAATTACATAAAAAAATAAGTAAGTTACGCTAATATAAAACTAAATTGCAACTCTAAATATGTGGGCCTAGTATGATCTAAACAAAGTAAACATTTTTCAGTCTAGGACTTAATACTAAAATAAGACAAATCAAATTACATAAAATTTAACTCAAACATTAGTAGGTACAAAAAAGAGACTAATTCTTATACAACCTTCAAAATACTTTTTACTTCTCTTCTAAATTCAAGAAGTTTTGGACAAAAAATGTCCAGCGAAGAATGTTCATTTAGTAGGCTATTGACGACTAACGACACATACTTGTAATGGGATTGTAATAGGACGTGTTATTTTTGTAGACCTGTAAAGCAAACACCATGTGAGAGCATTTACGTAATCTCTAATATTAAAACTAAGCGATGAAGTAAGAGATGGTGAGTCAACAATTGAATGCACGATTTTATAAAGATATAGTAGTTGATGACATTTACGCCGAGATTCAAGAGATGATAATTTAAATCTTTTGAGTTTTATATCATAAGATTTGTATTTTCGACCTAAGTGTACCTATTGTGTACTACCTATTATATTTCTGTGCTATAGTTTTATTTTGCAATTATTTATGCAATATATATTATGCGAATATAAAGTTAGTGCACAACTTCTAAAAGCGTATAATTCACATTTAAATAAGGGAAATCAGTAAATAATACAATAAATATAAAATTAAGTTTTTATTACCTACACTCAAATCATATTTTAGTTTGTAAAGCGGTATCTTCTTATTAATTAAAATTAGTTTACAATAAATATTATTCTAGAAAATACTACAATCCCAATTTCTTCAGAGTCCGGTAACTAATTAAATTCGGACTTGGTGTAATCTAAATTAATGAATACTCCATTTTTACTACAATTAAGTACATTACAGATATTATTTCTGTTAGGCGGCAACCTAATGTAGGTCATAGAGGACGAGTAGATACTCGAATAAATAATTTTGTTAATTTTCCAGGGAAATTAATAAACCAATCGCTCTGGTTTGCGACAATCCGACATTCTGTCGGGACGGAGATGGCGGCGGGCGGTATTTCATCCTTCTGTCGCATCTACCTCTCGTTCACTCGATGCACCCTGAGCGGGTACGATAGGCTGCACAGCTTCAGCAGGCAGAGCGATGCCCTTTTGTGTTTGTGAGTCTTGATGTATCGCGGGCTCGGTCGCGCCTCCACACACGACAGCACCACCAGTGCACTCAGAACCACCAACAGGAAGTGCAGTAGACGCATTTTGATTTATTCTTATTCTCCAATACTTATAAACAAAACTAAACTTTCACCGGAAAATATCCGCTTGTTTGTAAATAATTGAAAAGCACACTTTCGAGCTTCGTTTAAAGCTTGCTTCTTAATCGTTTGGCGTTTGAGAGTGTACTGATTATTTTATTGAGATTCTCGATTTATATAGAGGCTGGGGTTATCTGGCGCGTGCATGATAACCCGCCGAATTGTGATACTGGTGAGGTTCGTTGACTGAGCCTCAATGTCACGCGTCCGACGCCTCACTGTAGTAAAATTATCGTGGCGAGGTGGGTGAAGGCAACCACGCACGGTTATTGGGGACTCGCCGCGTCACTTGCTCATCAGTTCATCACACCAATCAGTCTAAACGCCGGCCGCGCCGTATCGCGGAATTCGTATGACGCAATCTCGACAGGTGAAGCTTTCGAGCGCAAAAGATGACGCAAAAACAAAACAGTGTTAGCGTAGACATAGAAAAATGCGGTTGACCTATCCTTTTTTTTGAGATAATAAAACAACTATACATATATTGATTATTCTGTAATGCAATCGAGAATAACACACTGTCGTGACGATAATTCTGCATCCAGTCACCCGCAACAACCGCTAACGGCTTATCGCGGCGATACAACGAAATGGTCAATAAATTATTTATGCCGATAGTTATTGCGACTCTTAAAGCATTTACACTTTATAATAATAAGTAATTATTAATTATTTTCTATAGATAAAATGTGACATGTATAACAATCTACACGAGAGGCCAGAATGGGTTTCGTTTCGGTACAAAACTTCATTGAATAAAAGTCAAAGTTTAAAAACGAATTAAAGGGAAGTACATGCATTGGGAAGATTTTTTCCGTCTAGTGTCAAATGTGTTATATTAGGTTTAAATTGATTCGATACTATATGTAGCAGCATGCACCGTTTGGTTTAATTAGATAGTGATTCATAAGCTCATCGGTGGATCTATTTCCTTTCTTTATCTGCCATTTAATAAAAATTATAACTGTATGTATCACACCATTTGTTATCAAACAGTTGAAAATTTAACGGTTACGCAGATAACGGTTGTCTTTTATAATATATTTACTCCGTCGTTATAACTTCATTATCTCTGATCTTTGCATGTTATATATTGTAATTAATTTAACTATTAACAATTTAAACAACCCAAAGTTTGTTATCACTAGACATCGGATTATATGCACAAACAAAGTGCCAAAATATGCACAATGCAAAATAAAAATAAAACATTTTTATTTTTATATATTTTAATTATAGACGTTACAAAAACAGCGAAATATTCTTGAAAAGGATGCATGTGACTTGAAATTTTTTCGACGTAGTGGGGATAAGTTCGCGCATGTGCTCTTGTGAGTTGTGAGCGACCAATAGTGCGCGCCCCTCTACCGCCGCCCGCGCCCCTCACCATGCCCAAAATGCGCGTTCCGTGCAATCCCCACCCGATTTCAAGATACATGCCGTACTGTATGCATAGTTTTTGTGACAATATACAATTAGTATATTTCCAAATTTTCGAGCGCAAGTAACGTTTGTCACCGATACCTGTTTAGTTAGCCGTTAATGTAGGCATTAATGTTCTTCATGTCTCCAAGACTAGGGTTTCACTCGCCTGGTCATCCATCATAACCTGCAATTATCCTAATTAGCGCTTATCGCGATTCTATTTACATATTGCCTAGCCGGTGAAGCGACCTCCATGTCATAATGCTATCTGGTACACCTCATAAACCCCTAATTAGGTCAATGGAATCTAAGAACCTTGGATCATTTTACTGTAAATAACATGTTAAGACCCCAGGTTTATCTAAGTAGGTTAGACCGGTACGATCGGCAGTATCAGTAGATTTCCGTCGGATCGGGTCGGGGTCCCGTCGGGTCGGACCACCCTGTCGCATGTTCCGGTTGGCGACTGGTGTGTGCCCTCAATTGGGATCGGTTGATGAAAGTTTTCGTGATAATATCAAGTGTTTGCTATAAGTAATAAAATATAAAAAAAGAAAGAGTATTATGCTGAGAGTAGGTACCTATGCGCCAGCGCCATTGCTAATTTTTAGTTGCTTTTTTACTGCCCCTAAAGCCCGCAGGTGATGAGCAGGGGGTTCGTATATGGGGCTCGCAAGGAAGGGAAGGGACCGCATCATTCAGCGTTGCGACTCCCTTCATGACCCGACCGCCTCCCGTCACGATTTCACTCAGCCCTAGTAGCTCGATGGAATCTCGGGAGTTGAAAAAACCCTAGGTACGAATCAGCGCCATCGTTTTTGATGGAAATTAGAAAGACTCGCGACAAAGCGCTTTGCTATTGCTATTCTACGGTTCCTTTAGTGCTGGAGGCCCAGTTCGTTTCAATTGGTGATAGTTAACTCATCAGTTCTTAGAAACCAATTTTATGTCATGAGACTTTTATCGGGATAAATCGAGAAGTACCCATCGTGGGGAGTTTTATATCAATTTAAATAAAAAACGTCTAATGAAGTCGGGTGGGGCTTTTAGAATTAAAAAAAAGTTGTCCTCCAGCCCCACCCGACTTCAAAAGACGTTTTTTATTAAAATTGATATGCTTATTGGTGATTTGAATATTATTTATTGCTTTTTAGTGTTTTTTAATTTTGAATCTGTTTTTGTTTTTAGGTTTTTTAGTCTTACCTCGTTAAAAATATTACGAGCACCGGATAGAAATACCGCGTTGAAACGAAATAGCTTTTTCTGTATGGCACCTAAAATTTATAATAAACTACCAAAAAAACTGAAAGAGGCTAACTTAATTACATTTCGCAGGGAATTGTTATCTTTATTAATAAGAAAAGCCTATTATACAGTGACAGAATTTTTTAATGATAAAATATAGGGCCTATTAATGTTGATATATACATTATTTTTATTAATTACTGATTTTTGATTGTTTTCTTTTTAATATTGCTGACTTTTTTTTTACTAATTTACTGACATGATTCTTTTTATTTTTTTTACTTTATAGTTTTTTCGACATTTTTAAATATTTCACTGATAGCTAATTATAATTCTTTAATCTTACTAAATTTAAATTTGTACGCCCATTGATGGCCGAACATAGTGATACAATAAATTTTTCCACACCAGCTGTATAACCTCTTACCTATGATTACAAATAAATGATTTGTATTTGTATATTTGTATTTAACTAAAAAGCAGAAAATAATAATTTACTGAAAAAAAAACTTTTTTTAAAAACACGTTTTTAATACGTGTTTTTAAAAAAGTTTTTTTCGCTCTTTCAATCCCATAGCTAAAGTTCAGTTTGATAGTCCCTACCCACTGACATGAAAAAAATTGTGTAAATATATGCAGGTCAGTGTCCCTACCCTACCTATCTGCCATATTCGGCATTAAAGGTTATTTTGTAACACGTTGTACCTATATATGAATTATTCTGTGTCCCTACTAAAAAAAAAACAATAGTTTCCCATTGATGCAATGATGATTCCGTCCAAATACGATTCTGCCCAAACTAGCTTCTGCCGTATCACAAATCTGCCGAAACGCGGGTGGGAATTTTTTCAATAATTCTTACGCACTGCATCACACACACATCTTAAAATGTCAAAGTTCATTCATAAGCACATTTCTCACCCGTCCGACGAATTTGTAATGGTGATCGTAACGTCGTAGTATAACGTCGCTATAAATAAATTGAGCACGCGAATGCCGGTGATAAGCTTAGGAGATTTTTTTTCAATGACGCAACATAGCTGCGTGTTGGCTGTAACCCCCCGTGTCTTCTCTTGACAGGAAACTCGGATGACGCAAAAAATATCCGATCTGATCATCCGTTGAACTTCCTCAAGAGGTTCGGGAGAAAAATACCCGTTTTTAAGTATTTACAAATAGTACCTACTTACGCAATAGCGTATTTTGTGGGATTTTTTAAGTTTTTTTTATATAATTTTTAAATAAGTAAGGTAAGTATTACAAAGAGTTGGAATTTGAAACTAAAATTTTCTGATCTAAGTATCTGTATCTGCTATAGGCTATAGTTAGCTGCTTTCTTAATTATGATGAGTCATATTTTTAATCCATCTTTTCGTAATTAATTACTTAATTCAATTTCAATTCTTTGTTTGTAAACTCATCATAATTCATAAATTATTTATTGCATAAAATAATGGTACAATTAGGTTTTATAAAAATTGTTTAAAAAAACAAAAAACCGACTTCAAAAAACCTACCTCTAAAAAGCAAGAAATAATATTCGTAATAATAAAAACACGTCTATTGAAGTCGGGTGGGGCTGGAGTACAAATTCCTTTTTAGGGTTCCGTAGCCTAAATGGCAAAAAACGGAACCCTTATAGATTCGTCATGTCTGTCTGTCTGTCTGTCTGTCCGTATGTCACAGCCACTTTATTCCGAAAGTATTATGACTACACAGTTGAAACTTGGTAGGTAGATGTATTCTGTTAACCGCTTAACGAATTTAATACAAAAATAAGAAAAATAAAAGATTAAGGGGGGGCTCCCCATACATGGAACTGAAACTGAAAAAAATTTTTTTCTTCAAACCAACACGTGTTGGGTGTCTATAGATAGGCCTTTAAAAATGACATTGAGGTTTCTAAGACAACTTTTTCTCAAAGTCAACCGTTTGAAAGATATTCACCGCCAAAGTGGTAAAATGTGTGTCCCCCCCCTTTAACTTTTGAAATAAGAGAGTGAAAAATCTAAAAAAAATATATGCTGTAGATCTTAATAAACACTATCAACCAAAATTGGTTTGAACGAGATATAGTAATTAGTTTTTGAGATATAGCACATTTTCCAAAACCGCAAATATAACTTTGTCATTCATACCAACACTGTGAAAAACAAAGTTATTTTTGCAAACGAAAAATGATAGGTGGTATTAAATATGGTATGGTATAAGGTAACTACGGAACCCTATGGCGCGTGGCCCGACACGCACTTGGCCGGTTTTTTAGAGGTAGGTTTTTTGAAGTCGGTTTTTTGTTTTTTTAAACAATTTTTTAATTTTTAGTGTAAGTACCTTTTCTATTAGGTAGTGTAGGTATATTATTTAGGTAGAAAAATCGGCTCAGCCAAACGTGAGTCAATCGCGGAGAAACATACATACATGCGGGTCAAACTACGAACCTCCTTTTTTAAGTCGGTTAAAAAACTACACTTAAGATATCCCTTTTCAAACAAAAAAATCATTATCTTATTCAGTTCATAAACAAAGAAGTTATACGACTGATCATCGAGGTAGTTCACACAGAAATCATTCCATTTTCGTGCTTTTTTCAAGATTACTTGAAAAGTACTGAACCGATTTCAAAATTTTAAAAAATGGGACCAACTTGAAAGTTTACCTAATCTAATAACGTTTGAATCATTTCAATCGGTTCAGCCGTCTTCGAGTAATCGGTGTACATACAAAAAACAAAAAAAAAAAAAACAAAAAAAACGGGTCGAATTGAGTACCTTCGTCCTTTTGAAGTCGGTAAAAATAACAATAGTCTCACATAATGTTACTGTTAGACAGCATGCAAAATTTTTAAATTTATTTTTTACGAATTACTCAGCACCTATTACCTACCTACCAGTATAGATTGTCATAATATTCATAATATATTTCAAAAGGTAGTATTAATTTAATTATATTTTACATAGTACATATATTAATCAGTCGTCATAATATTATTAATTAAGTTATCCAGTCAGGTATTTAATGTTGCTACGTAAACTCGTCCTTGAAGAACTCTGCAAGTGAGTAAAAGCAGTTTTCTATTAGTATTTTATGAAGTCGCCGTTTAAATAGAGTTAGAGGAAGTGACTCGTCAAAAGAAGCATCTATTTAAACCGTTATCAGATAGGCAGGTAGGTACCTATTTTTTAATCATTTATATCTAACTAGCGGTCGCCCGCGACTTCGTCTGCGTGGAAAGATTTTTTGTTATCCCTCGGGAACAATACATTTTTTCGGGATGAAAGGTACACTATGTCCTTCTCTGTATCCCTAAGAACGTGTATGCAAAATTTCATGATGATCGATTCAGTAGTTAAGACGTGAAGGCGTAACAAACAAATAAACGGACTTTCGCATTTATAATATTAGTAAGGATAAGGATAATCGAGTAGGTTCTTATATTAGCATCACAGATCGACACCGTTTATCTCTTCACATCAAAATTGATTTCTGCCATTTAACTGCGCACTTTGTCAAAAGTTATCTATGGATTTGATATGGTGGTGTGACATCATAGATACCTACTCGTATAGGTATGTCTATCTAACGCGATTACAGTCATGTGGGTGAACTGAAAGACTTGACCTTATTTCATTGATAAAGTTCTAAATCTTTTAATTACGGGACGGAACAGCTTTACTTTACATCCGATTTAAAACATTTCATAGGTGTGTGTCCCACTTTATGACCAGACAAAAATGTATTAATTGTGCCACCTTAATACCACTAATGTTTTATAGCGCAGTCGCAGGTACGACCCCTTTGGGTTACTAATTCTCAATTTAATGAAATTTTGGTATATTGTTTGGGGATGGTTTGAGAACCTGCCTGTGGAAACTTGGGGGGAGGTGAAAAACCTAAGAAATTACGGACTTTTTTAAGACTTTAGAATCTTAAAAATAAACCATGCGTCTTTATCTGAAAAATCGTTGACAACAAAAAGGCATTTGACAACATTGAAAATATACTACAAATTGTGGTCATCCTCACAGATATTGGCGTAAAAAAACATATTTAACTATACACATCAACTTTGTCTAGGGATACAGGTGCTATTTTCATACAAACGAGGTAACTTTGAAGCCTTGGTTTCCTGCCAGAGATGTACCGTGCTGTGATCTGATGACGGCTATCTAGCGAATGAATGGAGGAGATTCAGTACCCTTAGCACGAACAGCTATCGAGAAAAATAACGCGCGTAAAATTACTCGAATCTCATAATTTTGTATGGAAATTGGTACAGCGCCACTACGTCCGTAAACGGAACTAAAATTTCGAAGCACGAAACATTTTGACATAAGCTATCGAGCAGCCTTCGAATCGAATTCGAATAGTAAAGTTACAACTTGTATGGAAATCGGTAGCGCGAACCCACTTTTGACATACGGTATCGAGAAACTCGCAAGCTGGCTATCGACAACTTACTCACTGACATTTTTTCAGTGAGAGTAATTTCGAGCGACTTTGTATTATTTATTATTAAAATTCAAAAGCATATATGTAGTAACAAATATTAAGTTTGAGAACTATGACATGTCCGCTGAATTATCCACAGGCAATATTACTTAAATTGTCCTCATTAAACAAAGAAATTTGTAAAATAAAAATCTCGTAAATTTTATGCTATCCACGGTATCTCCCACATCCACCATACCTATATTTTAGCAATATTTTAGAACTTACCTACAAAACTCAAATAAAACCAGAGGATACGGTGTTATACGTTTTATATTTGTTTTCAGCAACAACATCATACAGTTTGCACACAGTAAATTATGTTTCATTTAGGTAGGTATTAAAAAAATAAGACCTTAAAACTATGACGAAAACACTACATATAACAATGCAAACATAATAAAGTCTTTAATTTGTCGAATCTTCAAACACTATACCTAAGCACTAATTCCGATGAAATTCACATATTTTCATAGCACGTTCAAATGTTTTATTGTTTATGTGTAAACAATTTCTTATTCATTGACGATAATCCAATATTATTCTTCAAGTTCATAAAAAATCTTCAATTAGGTAGAACAATTTGATGAAATTATGACACATTGTAGTTTACTCCTACCTAGGTCATAATATTATTTCCTCGCGATTGTATTATTTGTTAGCCGACACAGATAAATCGATTTAGGTAAAAACAAAATAAAGAAATGGCTTTACGGTTTTCTATTTTAGGTTATATTTTTCATTAAAACACAGGATGAGAAAGAAAGAGAGAAAGAATAGACACACTCTTCTTTTTCAAACCAATCATGGGCAAGGTGCAATGACCGTTCAAAACCATGGGCAAAATCATGCACAAATTGAAAATTATAATAGTAATTTGCAAATTAATTAAAGTTATTAAATGAAATAAATATTGCAAACAAATTTATTATTATTAATAAGAATAAAGATGTAAAATTATGATGATAAACAACTTGATTGAATTTTAATTTACATATTTATGATTTACATAGATATTAAACATGGTTTTTAAACGCACCTTGCTTCAATTGGATTGATAATTGGATTGTGTCACGTTAGCTTTATTTATCGCTACTATCGAGTTGACGTTAGCCAGCTCTGTAAAATTGGTGCTGCCGATTTTGCTAGCTTTCGAATCGAGTACGTTTTCGAGTAGTATTTTCTTACGCGCGTAAGATTTCTCGATAGCTGTTCGTGCTAAGGGTACTGTACCCTTAGCACGAACAGCTATCGAGAAATCTTTTTGCAATATTTATTTCATTTAATAACTTTAATTAATTTGCAAATTACTATTATAATTTTCAATTTGTGCATGATTTTGCCCATGGTTTTGAACGGTCATTGCACCTTGCCCGTGATTGGTTTGAAAAAGAAGAGTGTGTCTATTCTTTCTCTCTTTCTTTCTCATCCTGTGATTTAATGAAAAATATAACCTAAAATAGAAAACCGTAAAGCCATTTCTTTATTTTGTTTTTATCTAAATTGATTTATCTGTGTCGGCTAACAAATAATACAATCGCGAGGAAATAATATTATGACCTAGGTAGGAGTAAACTACAATGTGTCATAATTTCATCAAATTGTTCTACCTAATTGAAGATTTTTTATGAACTTGAAGAATAATATTGGATTATCGTCAATGAATAAGAAATTGTTTACACATAAACAATAAAACATTTGAACGTGCTATGAAAATATGTGAATTTCATCGGAATTAGTGCTTAGGTATAGTGTTTGAAGATTCGACAAATTAAAGACTTTATTATGTTTGCATTGTTATATTTAGTGTTTTCGTCATAGTTTTAAGGTCTTATTTTTTTAATACCTACCTAAATGAAACATAATTTACTGTGTGTATTATATGAATCGGTTATTTGACTAACCCCTCAAGTCCACTTTTTGGGTGATTTCGTTTTTTTCGCTTATTGCAACCTTTGACCCAAGACACATCATGGTATTAAAGGAAATTCTTTAAATCCATCTCCTTCCATTAAAATTTCGAGTGTCATAATTTGACTTTATTTGAATAAGCCCTCGAGTCCAGGGACATGAGGGGTTACTGTAATAAATATGAAACATCATGGTGGCCTAATCTTTACTTCAAAAATTGTTTTTTTTTTTAATTCAAGAAAGGGAAGTTCCTCGTAAATAAAAACGAAATTTTAACATAAAAAAATAATGCTATTTCACTATTCTAAAGAGTACCTGCCACCCTAGCATGACCACCGAAACACGATATATATCGCTTGAATATAGCATTTGATTGACACTCAACTGTCAAATTCCATTGTCTTTTGACAGTTAAATGTGATAAATTGCTATATGCCTATATCATATTGCGTTTCGGTGTTCATGCTAGGGGGGCTGCTGGTTGTGTAAGGTGAGACTTGATAGAATTTTTAATGCCTTTCAAAACATACCTACATTTAGCTTGTCACCGAGTCTCACCCAGCACTATTGCTACTTTTTCGACAACATTAACCCACAGGAGTGATTAAATTACAATAATTATAAAAAAATATGATTTAAATAAATTTGAACCTCACCAACCACAAAATCAGGAAATTTAAGATTTTTATCAAGAATTATTCAAGGGGCCTCCATGTACTGGCAATGATGGTGTGGAGGCACATTTTGAAATGAAAAACAATACTTTATTTCAATAAAATATCAATTAAAGTTAGTTCTTTCTTCTATTAATTACTTGTATTTGACTAACCCCTCATGTCCTTGAAGTTTATTGTTATTTTTTTATACTATAGTCTATTCATATTTTTGTGTCTGATACATTTTTTAATTACCTATGCGTATACTTTTATAATTTGATTCTAAACGATATCCAATTCAACATAGTATATCCAGAAATTAAAAAAATGTTTCTCCTGTAAAATTCGCTTCAGTGGACATGAGGGGTTAGTCAAATAACCGATTCATATTGTTAGGTTTAGCTGTTTATAACACTAGTTTTAGCGTTTTGCTATTTCTAACGATAACGTTAATGATATCTTCCGAATATGCGTTATTCATTTTACTGGCAATAATTGATTGTTGGCAACACTGGAGCTATTTAAGCAGAGAACTACGGTAGATTCGGATTCTTCTTGTTCCAACCGTCGGCGCAATAACTTAAAAAGTGAAACTACCGTGTAAAGTGTACGACAGTATCCAAGTCCTGTGGAAATAAAGGATGTTAAAGGTATTTATGTGTTCTTATTTTATTATAAGTGTTCTTTAGAAGAATAACCCTACAATTCAGAAGTGGTACCCAACCAATATTGAACGCAGTTAAACAAAATTGTCATTGCACTTGGTCGAGGCTACACTTCGACAGTGCATAGACACTTCACACTCATGCACGTGGCCGAGGCAACTCTTCGGCCGTGCTTACATACTTCACATTCATTGCACGTGGCCGAGGCAACTCTTCGGTCGTGCTTACTCACTTCACACTCATTGCACTTGGTCGAGGCTACACTTCGACAGTGCATAGACACTTCGCATACATGGCACGTGGCCGAGGCAACTCTTCGGTCGTGCTTACATACTACACATTCATTGCACGTGGCCGAGGCAACTCTTCGGTCGTGCTTACATACTACACATTCATTGCACGTGGCCGAGTCAACTCTTTGGTCGTGCTTACTCACTTCACACTCATTGCACTTGGTCGAGGCTACACTTCGACAGTGCATACTTCAGACTCGCTGCACGTGGCCGAGGTTACTCTTCGGTCGTGCAACATTTTCACTCGCAAACCATAATCAGATTGCTCTAGACCAGCCTCAAACGCTGCTCGCTAATGCTTGGTCAGGGCCACTCCCTGATAGCATTGACGAGTAAGGTGATGAAAGCGCTGCTCGCTAATCCTTGATCGGGGCTACTCCCCGATAGAATTGGCGGGTAGGGTAATAAAGGCACTGCTCGATGGTACTTAGTCGGGGCCACTCCCCGATAAAATCGGCGTGTAGCCGTGTAGTGCGATAAATGATTTGATCCTGCTGCATTTAATCGGGAAACACATGAATTTCAATCACGCTGCATGATAAAAGAAAAATGGGATCCCTTTGTCCCAACCGAATAATTATGTACGCCGCGCTCCATTCCTGTACTTGTATTGTTTTGTAAACTGTACCGTGTATATCATAACTTCGAAGCCTTATTAAATTATTTTGTTTTAATATCTGAAACTGATATCATATAATTTTGAAGCATCCAGTTTCCATGTGCAAACTGTCTATTTATTATCACTTCAGTAATATGAAATTTTCTCCATTCTTGAAGTTACAAGTGAAAGTCATTCCCAACTATTCCAGAAAATTTAGTGTTGGAGATAAAAACAAAGCTAAATTGGTACGTACTTCATGGCTTTATTTATTCTAAAATTTGCTTTCTTTTCTGTTTAATACTCATTGGAACGAGACTGACTACCCACAAGCTGCGGCAGGTGTCGAAAAGTCCTAGTTCGAGATGCGAGAATGAAGAAGATGAAGGTGAAGAAAAGAGATCGAGGATGGAATGCTGAGGTATCTCCTTCAAAGCAGTTAAAGGTCAGAAATTACATTTCACTTTACTATTTTATGAGTTATGGGATTGAAAGTAGGGTACTTAATACTTATTTACAAATGTTTCATAATGTTGATAATACATTTAAAAGGAATGGTTTAGCTTGAACGGGCGCTTATATTTGGTTCTCATTTGTTATACCTACTTTGTACATGAATTATAATTAAGGTAATGGTTGCCTCAAAGTCAAAAAAAAAATTATATATTACGCTTATGAGTAAGAGAAGTTGATTTTAATGTTTTTTTTTCTTTTTCCAAAATTAATTAATTACACTTTCAACTTGCTGAATAATTACTTACTGTTCACACTTTTGAGGTGTTGCATAATAATTATAAAAAGTGATTATTATGGTACATACTCTTTGGCAGATAGTGGGCACGTACTGGTGTTTGTCATGTTTTGAATAAGTTCTCGTCTCTAAGGTTCTTATATACTATTGTACTAACTACGTGTAACTATTCTCTGATAGCTCCTGACGCCTATTTTAATATTGCCACATAACAGTTTTAAAAGTGCGTATGTGCATATTTAAAAATGTATTTATTATGCCGTGTTTTACGTAAGTTAACATAGATATGTATGCAGGGAGATACTAGGGTTGATTGCTTGCACATAGCGCTTGATCAGGACGACTTTCTGGTAGCGTGGTGCGCCAGTTGCTGGATTGGTAGTACTCGACACGCACGTTACACACGGTGAGCCAGTTCGAGCCGAGCGACTGATAATAGCGCTTGATCAAAGTTTCTCTGAAGTATATTACCTATGTTGTACTTAAGAGTTTTTAAATTTTCTCCATCGCTGTAATTAGTCCAAAGTTAAGGTCCAATAACGCTATTAGCTCTTACCTATTCTGTACAATGTATGGGTTCAATCATGTTAACGCATAGGTACATGGTAACTAATCAAAGTAATCAGTGGTAGATAACACACCATGTTTGTGTCACATAATGTGACTATAAATTAGTGTTTTATATAACATTTACAACGTCTTGGATAGGTACGTTGAACATTTTTGACGAGCATACAAGTTGATCATGATCAAATATTAATAACGATTTAATTGCGAGAGGACGGGATTTCAAAGTCGCTGGCCGCCAGGTTTTGGCGCCATATTTACTGCTTATGCACTAGCTGTCATTATCCTTGTCGCTTACATGGGAACATTATAAATAAAAGGAACGAAAACAGTTCGTGGTCGCAAAAGCAAAGCAGATTAGGTAGGTACAATAATTATTGTTTGCTGGTATACAAACAAATACAGAGCCTACCAAATTACTCCTATTTCCATTTCGCATTTTATTATAAGTTATCGTTTGGCATGTTTTGCTTAGTCAAGTGTTAAAAAAAAATGGATCAGATTGTCACTTCACACACATTTATTTTTACTGATACAGGAATTCCAAGTACAAAAGAAACAAATAATGGCAGTAATAAATATTATTGATAATTTTAACGGATAATCGTAAAATTATATTTATTTTCATAAATTATGAAATATTTCTTTAACTTACAATTTTAAAATAGTTGCAATACATATTAGTAATTTAATATAATTGAAATAGTGAATCGTAGGCCATACAATAGTTTGGGAAGAGTATGTTTTGTCAATCAATACGTTTGACTAAATGATGCCTGGTAAAATGAAACTTTGACCGGGTAATTATTTGCTAAACGATAACTACTAAGCCAAAGGATTTGCTGAGTAAGAAGTTGCGATGAGTTGTTTTGACAAATGTTTTTTTTTGCCAAATGAAAATTTGCATAAAATAGTTTGCGATGTCATATTTTGGGAAAGTAATCCCTAATTCTTAGTTACAATTTATAAGTACATTGTCAAAAGAGATTTTAATGTCATAAGGTTAACTAATAAAAATACATAACTAAATTAACTAATAGTCAACATTTAACATTATGTTAATTTTTTTATGAATTTTTACTTCTACCTTCAAAATATTCCCTAATTGAATAGAAACACTTATCTATTAACCACTTTTTAGCCATTTCATAAATAAAGCTGATGGTAATTGGTAACTCTCATATAGCTTTCGGTATATTATTTACTAATACTGACATCGTTTTTGCGGCTTACTTGGTTCTACAGTTAGGAACTTTAATCTTAGTCTGATCTCTACGCGAGTACATACTCAAAGACTTTGGAAACAAATGAGGATGTTTATTTACAAAACAGCCTACCCCCAAGATATACAGATTACAGACAGCTTTTTAAATAATGGTCTGCAACTATCAAGTGGTCTTAATCTTATATTTTCACATTATTAATATTAGTATCTCATGTTCGAGAAATGTTTAACACTATTGTAATTATACTGATACAGTCAGTTGTATGACTTTATCTTAAATGGTTTTATATTTAGTACTTAGTCATTTCGGTGGCTGATTGTACAACATTACACATACACATAAAGATGGTTAGTAAGTGGTAACAAATCAAGTTCCTTGAAAAACAGATAACAGTGTCGCGTGGTAAATTTACCTGTTATTGTTAACATAGGCCTACGGTAGGAAGGTATCTTTCGGGTATTGGCAGAACAGAAACTAGGCATTACTAAGACCACTGCTAAGTTTCATAGTTGAATTAACTAAGTGTTAACTGGATCTTTGCACTGAATATAAATAAATGTATGACCACAGTTCTGTTTACTTTATCATTGCCGATTTAATGGGGAAAGATTGGTTCGCTGTAGGGTTATAATAGTAGGGTTTGCACTTAGATAGTATAGGTATATATGTATATAGTATTTACATAAAAGATGACAACGGTTTCATCTACTCCAGAATATTAGAGGCCTCTAAGAGACACTAGCAGTTTAATCGAAGAGTTTCTGATTACGATATTCTTGAAAACGTTTGGATTGGAAATGTTCTTCTAGATATTTTGCTTTCATAGCCTTATGTTAATACTTGGAAGAGGTTGCTGTCGCTTTTGTGTTTAATTTCAGAAAACTTATTTGCCTCTGGACGGCGCTGACCGATTGCTTTTGGATAGTGCTGACGGATGTTTTCTGGATGGTGCCGACGGATGGCGCGAACGGGTGGCTTCTGGATAGCACCACAGACGACTCCTTGATGTCACTGACTGATGGTTTTTGGATGAATGACGATGGTTATGATGATGAGGATCCAACCATAACATTAGATTTGATAAACCACAAATCCTTGCAAAATGACATATATTAATTCTCAGGATACTACGCGAGTCTATTGAAATCAACTGAATATCCTATCTCAAATCACATACTGCAGGATCTACAGATACGGTTAGTTCGTTTTGTAGATAGGAATTAAAAGGGAGGTCGACACAACCTCTCTGAGTTTTCTTCGCCAGTTCTTTCTCTAGGAGGCCTCCCAATTTGTGAACTGGTGGTAGATTCAGTAGCTAGATCTTGTTTTCTAAATTGACTTTAATCAATATAATACAGTAATAATAAATCGAACCAGCAACACAGCTGTAAAATAATTTAATATTAGTCGATATAATTCAGTAATAATAAATCTAACCAGTAACAGCTGTAAAATAATTAAATAAAACCTCAATAAGTTTTTATAAAGTTTTGAGTGGTTCTGATTTCATAAAATTGTGAGCTGTCTTTTTGCTTTAGTCCTTCCGTGACCACGGCCTCTAGAGGGGTGTCGGGGCATTGGAAAACCAAAAAAAAAACTAAATAAATAACTAACTAAATAACGATGACAAATGATAATTATAAGTCTCATACATTGGAATTACAATGAGTTGAATCATTATTATTGTATCGGTAATTGTATAATTGCAAATGGTTCCTCTTCAACGATTAATATTAATGATTACAAGAGTAGGTTTAAGAAACCTTTAAGTACAAATAAGCCCTAACTATATTTCTATGTTTATGGTATTTATGATGTTGATGATGTTTGAATATGCAAATAGAAGTGATTAGCTTATATGGATTGAGTGTGAATGGGATTTTAGACTGATACACCGTAATGAGAAGCATGGAGGTGATATGGGTTGATCTACATTCATAAATAGATTATAGCTTATGTACCTTAATGAAATAGGAATCTTGGTGGTACATCAGTGAATGAGATTTTAGACCGATACACCCTCATGAGAAGTATGGAGGTGATATGGGTTGATCTCATTCATAAATAGATTATAGCTTATGTACTTTCATGAGAAAGGATCTTGATGGTACATCGGTGAATGAGATTTTAGACTGATACACCCTCATGAGAAGTATGGAGGTGATATGAGTTGATCTCATTCATAAAAAGATTATAGCTTATGTACTTTCATGAGAAAGGATCTTGGTGGTACATCGGTGAATGAGATTTTAGACTGATACACCCTCATGAGAAGTATGGAGGTGATATGAGTTGATCTCATTCATAAAAAAAAAGATTATTGCTTATGTACTTTCATGAGAAAGGATCTTGGTGGTACATCGGTGAATGAGATTTTAGACCGATACACCCTCATCAGAACCATTCCGGTGATATGAGTTGATCTGCATTCATAAATAGATTAAAGCTTATGCACCTTCATGAGCAAATGATCTTGGTGTTGCATGACTAGGACTTATACATAAACTTAAAGAGACTTAGACATAAAATAAATAAGTTAGTTACATCAATATAAATCTTAATTGCAATTTTAAATATGACCTAAACAAAGTAAAAATTTTTCTATTTAAGACTTAATATTAAAATGCCAATTAAAATCAACTCGAACCCCTAGGGACAAACAAAAGAGATAGATCTGCATTCATAAATTAATTAATGTACTGTAAAATTTTTGTTGTTACCTATCGAATGGATTTAGTATTTAAATAATATGCATACTTAAAATAAAATGAAATAAAATAAAACTTATGTCTCGAGGTTGGAACAAGCAGGCCGATTGTTAGGTATCAAATCCTGGTCGCGTGCATGGGGACATGCACGAGGTCAGGATGGACGATTGTTAGGTTTAGCTGTTTATAACACTAGTTTTAGCGTTTTGCTATTTCTAACGATAACGTTAACGATATCTTCCGAATATGCGTTATTCATTTTACTGGCAATAATTGATTGTTGGCAACACTGGAGCTATTTAAGCAGAGAACTACGGTAGATTCGGATTCTTCTTGTTCCAACCGTCGGCGCAATAACTTAAAAAGTGAAACTACCGTGTAAAGTGTACGACAGTATCCAAGTCCTGTGGAAATAAAGGATGTTAAAGGTATTTATGTGTTCTTATTTTATTATAAGTGTTCTTTAGAAGAATAACCCTACAATATAGACTAAATTAAGTCCATTAATTGATTAATTTCACCTAGAAAAATGCAATCATTTTTGATTTTTTCTGTGGCGAAAACGCTCTAAGATGACTGATGACGTCACTTGCCTATAAATAAATATGGCTTCAGGCATTTGACACAACCATAGACAAAGGATCCGCGATTGATGGCTGTCAAATGGCTAAGGATATTACAATGTTTACAGGCTAGTGACGTCAACAAGTCACGTGTCCAGCGCCATAGCGTTTTTGGCGCGGTTTTAAAATTTTAAACTTTAACACTTTTTTTTTTATGAAATACATTGATTTTTCCTGAAATATCAATGTGGTGCGCTTATTACGTAATAAGAAAGAATTTAAAATGGTTTTCCAAAATTAGTCAAATAGCCTATTGTAGAGCATTAAATTTCCTGTGGTGAAAATCATTTCTTGACCTAAACCTACTTACCGCGATACGAACATCAAAATCTATGGAATAAGGGGGATTATTAATTTGGGCTTTTTCAGAAACTGCCAGCCAAGAAAAAAAATGGTAGGTACCTACGTTACGTAGAGCACTTCTCCAGACCTTGCCAAAAATGCTCATTTTGGTGGCACTTTCTCATTCGGTTTTTGGAAGTTATATGATTAATGTTATTAAAAATATAATCAAAGCTAAGTAAATATAATTATGTAAAAGGCGCACCGATTGACAAAGTGGTTTATGAGATATTTGATTTTCAAATTTGTGCGTCCACCAAAATCAGGTCTACCAAAATTGTTTAAAAAACAAAAAACCGACTTCAAAAAACCTACCTCTAAAAAGCAAGAAATAATATTCGTAATAATAAAACACGTCTATTGAAGTCGGGTGGGGCTGGAGTACAAATCCCTTTTTTAATTCCAAAAGCCCCACCCGACTTCAATAGACGTGTTTTATTATTACGAATATTATTTCTTGGTTTTTAGAGGTAGGTTTTTTGAAGTCGGTTTTTTGTTTTTTAAACAATTTTTTATTTTTTTATTTTTAGTGTTGGTACCTTTTGTATTAGGTAGTGTAGGTATATTATTTAGGTAGAAATTAAATTCGGCTCAGCCAAACGTGAGTTAATCGCGGAGAAACATACATACATGCGGGTCAAACTGAGAACCTCCTTTTTTAAGTCGGTTAAAGAACTACACTTAAGATATCCTTAATTATCACTAATTATCTTATTCAGTTCATAAACAAGAAGTTATACGACTGATCATCGAGGTAGTTCACACAAAATCATACTATTTTCGTGCTTTTTTCAAGATTACTTGAAAAGTACCAAACCGATTTCAAAATTTTAAAAAATGGGACCAACTTGGGAGTTTACCTAATGTAATAACGTTTGAATCATTTCAATCGGTCCAGCCGTCTTCGAGTAATCGGTGTACATACAAAAAACAAAAAAAAACGGGTCGAATTGAGTACCTCCCTCCTTTTGAAGTCGGTAAAAAAATCAGATTGCATATGATTTTGTAGGAGAAATAAATAAAATTAACGAAAGCTGAATAAGTACAAAACCTTAAATCAACATTAACAATGCTTTTTCATAGCAGTTATTAATTATTTCGTATTAACACAGCCATAATTTAACCTCACAAAAAAACTAATAGACTAAAAGCTGCAACTAAGCTGTTAAATATTTACCTTAAAAGATGGATACATTTATTATATTTTGCGTTAAAAGACGTAATTTTCTTTAAAAAACAATACATTTTTCCTATTTCGAGCAACGAAATCTGATTTCCGTGGGTTTTTTTTCTGATTTCGGTACCATTTTATCCACTGAAATCCACCGACATCAGAGCCACTGAATTCAGAAAACATTTATTTTTGCCAATTATCTCAAATAATAAAATATATACACAATTTTAATGTAAAGCGTTGGAATAACATCCTTATTGCTGTATCTTACAATAAACATTGTAAGATACAGCAATATAAGTGTATGTACTCACTAATTTCTTTTGTTAAAAAATATAAATCACCCGTCTGTAAACATAATATGGATACTCAGTTTTGCGTGAAAATACCAATAGATTTATCACAGTGTTTGAAGATAAGATTTTATGATGACAAATACTCGGGTGTCTTTATCTTTATTCATTTACTTACACATCAACTATCGAACACTACTTGTATATACATATGTACTATAATGCATATATGTAAAATGTTTCTTCAGGTACATAAACAGGTGCCATGTTTTTGTGTTTTTTTTATTAATATTAGTATCTCATGTTCGAGAAATGTTTAACACTATTGTAATTATACTGATACAGTCAGTTGTATGACTTTATCTTAAATGGTTTTATATTTAGTACTTAGTCATTTCGGTGGCTGATTGTACAACATTACACATACACATAAAGATGGTTAGTAAGTGGTAACAAATCAAGTTCCTTGAAAAACAGATAACAGTGTCGCGTGGTAAATTTACCTGTTATTGTTAACATAGGCCTACGGTAGGAAGGTATCTTTCGGGTATTGGCAGAACAGAAACTAGGCATTACTAAGACCACTGCTAAGTTTCATAGTTGAATTAACTAAGTGTTAACTGGATCTTTGCACTGAATATAAATAAATGTATGACCACAGTTCTGTTTACTTTATCATTGCCGATTTAATGGGGAAAGATTGGTTCGCTGTAGGGTTATAATAGTAGGGTTTGCACTTAGATAGTATAGGTATATATGTATATAGTATTTACATAAAAGATGACAACGGTTTCATCTACTCCAGAATATTAGAGGCCTCTAAGAGACACTAGCAGTTTAATCGAAGAGTTTCTGATTACGATATTCTTGAAAACGTTTGGATTGGAAATGTTCTTCTAGATATTTTGCTTTCATAGCCTTATGTTAATACTTGGAAGAGGTTGCTGTCGCTTTTGTGTTTAATTTCAGAAAACTTATTTGCCTCTGGACGGCGCTGACCGATTGCTTTTGGATAGTGCTGACGGATGTTTTCTGGATGGTGCCGACGGATGGCGCGAACGGGTGGCTTCTGGATAGCACCACAGACGACTCCTTGATGTCACTGACTGATGGTTTTTGGATGAATGACGATGGTTATGATGATGAGGATCCAACCATAACATTAGATTTGATAAACCACAAATCCTTGCAAAATGACATATATTAATTCTCAGGATACTACGCGAGTCTATTGAAATCAACTGAATATCCTATCTCAAATCACATACTGCAGGATCTACAGATACGGTTAGTTCGTTTTGTAGATAGGAATTAAAAGGGAGGTCGACACAACCTCTCTGAGTTTTCTTCGCCAGTTCTTTCTCTAGGAGGCCTCCCAATTTGTGAACTGGTGGTAGATTCAGTAGCTAGATCTTGTTTTCTACATTGACTTTAATCAATATAATACAGTAATAATAAATCGAACCAGCAACACAGCTGTAAAATAATTTAATATTAGTCGATATAATTCAGTAATAATAAATCTAACCAGTAACAGCTGTAAAATAATTAAATAAAACCTCAATAAGTTTTTATAAAGTTTTGAGTGGTTCTGATTTCATAAAATTGTGAGCTGTCTTTTTGCTTTAGTCCTTCCGTGACCACGGCCTCTAGAGGGGTGTCGGGGCATTGGAAAACCAAAAAAAAAACTAAATAAATAACTAACTAAATAACGATGACAAATGATAATTATAAGTCTCATACATTGGAATTACAATGAGTTGAATCATTATTATTGTATCGGTAATTGTATAATTGCAAATGGTTCCTCTTCAACGATTAATATTAATGATTACAAGAGTAGGTTTAAGAAACCTTTAAGTACAAATAAGCCCTAACTATATTTCTATGTTTATGGTATTTATGATGTTGATGATGTTTGAATATGCAAATAGAAGTGATTAGCTTATATGGATTGAGTGTGAATGGGATTTTAGACTGATACACCGTAATGAGAAGCATGGAGGTGATATGGGTTGATCTACATTCATAAATAGATTATAGCTTATGTACCTTAATGAAATAGGAATCTTGGTGGTACATCAGTGAATGAGATTTTAGACCGATACACCCTCATGAGAAGTATGGAGGTGATATGGGTTGATCTCATTCATAAATAGATTATAGCTTATGTACTTTCATGAGAAAGGATCTTGATGGTACATCGGTGAATGAGATTTTAGACTGATACACCCTCATGAGAAGTATGGAGGTGATATGAGTTGATCTCATTCATAAAAAGATTATAGCTTATGTACTTTCATGAGAAAGGATCTTGGTGGTACATCGGTGAATGAGATTTTAGACTGATACACCCTCATGAGAAGTATGGAGGTGATATGAGTTGATCTCATTCATAAAAAAAAAGATTATTGCTTATGTACTTTCATGAGAAAGGATCTTGGTGGTACATCGGTGAATGAGATTTTAGACCGATACACCCTCATCAGAACCATTCCGGTGATATGAGTTGATCTGCATTCATAAATAGATTAAAGCTTATGCACCTTCATGAGCAAATGATCTTGGTGTTGCATGACTAGGACTTATACATAAACTTAAAGAGACTTAGACATAAAATAAATAAGTTAGTTACATCAATATAAATCTTAATTGCAATTTTAAATATGACCTAAACAAAGTAAAAATTTTTCTATTTAAGACTTAATATTAAAATGCCAATTAAAATCAACTCGAACCCCTAGGGACAAACAAAAGAGATAGATCTGCATTCATAAATTAATTAATGTACTGTAAAATTTTTGTTGTTACCTATCGAATGGATTTAGTATTTAAATAATATGCATACTTAAAATAAAATGAAATAAAATAAAACTTATGTCTCGAGGTTGGAACAAGCAGGCCGATTGTTAGGTATCAAATCCTGGTCGCGTGCATGGGGACATGCACGAGGTCAGGATGGACGATTGTTAGGTTTAGCTGTTTATAACACTAGTTTTAGCGTTTTGCTATTTCTAACGATAACGTTAACGATATCTTCCGAATATGCGTTATTCATTTTACTGGCAATAATTGATTGTTGGCAACACTGGAGCTATTTAAGCAGAGAACTACGGTAGATTCGGATTCTTCTTGTTCCAACCGTCGGCGCAATAACTTAAAAAGTGAAACTACCGTGTAAAGTGTACGACAGTATCCAAGTCCTGTGGAAATAAAGGATGTTAAAGGTATTTATGTGTTCTTATTTTATTATAAGTGTTCTTTAGAAGAATAACCCTACAATATAGACTAAATTAAGTCCATTAATTGATTAATTTCACCTAGAAAAATGCAATCATTTTTGATTTTTTCTGTGGCGAAAACGCTCTAAGATGACTGATGACGTCACTTGCCTATAAATAAATATGGCTTCAGGCATTTGACACAACCATAGACAAAGGATCCGCGATTGATGGCTGTCAAATGGCTAAGGATATTACAATGTTTACAGGCTAGTGACGTCAACAAGTCACGTGTCCAGCGCCATAGCGTTTTTGGCGCGGTTTTAAAATTTTAAACTTTAACACTTTTTTTTTTATGAAATACATTGATTTTTCCTGAAATATCAATGTGGTGCGCTTATTACGTAATAAGAAAGAATTTAAAATGGTTTTCCAAAATTAGTCAAATAGCCTATTGTAGAGCATTAAATTTCCTGTGGTGAAAATCATTTCTTGACCTAAACCTACTTACCGCGATACGAACATCAAAATCTATGGAATAAGGGGGATTATTAATTTGGGCTTTTTCAGAAACTGCCAGCCAAGAAAAAAAATGGTAGGTACCTACGTTACGTAGAGCACTTCTCCAGACCTTGCCAAAAATGCTCATTTTGGTGGCACTTTCTCATTCGGTTTTTGGAAGTTATATGATTAATGTTATTAAAAATATAATCAAAGCTAAGTAAATATAATTATGTAAAAGGCGCACCGATTGACAAAGTGGTTTATGAGATATTTGATTTTCAAATTTGTGCGTCCACCAAAATCAGGTCTACCAAAATTGTTTAAAAAACAAAAAACCGACTTCAAAAAACCTACCTCTAAAAAGCAAGAAATAATATTCGTAATAATAAAACACGTCTATTGAAGTCGGGTGGGGCTGGAGTACAAATCCCTTTTTTAATTCCAAAAGCCCCACCCGACTTCAATAGACGTGTTTTATTATTACGAATATTATTTCTTGGTTTTTAGAGGTAGGTTTTTTGAAGTCGGTTTTTTGTTTTTTAAACAATTTTTTATTTTTTTATTTTTAGTGTTGGTACCTTTTGTATTAGGTAGTGTAGGTATATTATTTAGGTAGAAATTAAATTCGGCTCAGCCAAACGTGAGTTAATCGCGGAGAAACATACATACATGCGGGTCAAACTGAGAACCTCCTTTTTTAAGTCGGTTAAAGAACTACACTTAAGATATCCTTAATTATCACTAATTATCTTATTCAGTTCATAAACAAGAAGTTATACGACTGATCATCGAGGTAGTTCACACAAAATCATACTATTTTCGTGCTTTTTTCAAGATTACTTGAAAAGTACCAAACCGATTTCAAAATTTTAAAAAATGGGACCAACTTGGGAGTTTACCTAATGTAATAACGTTTGAATCATTTCAATCGGTCCAGCCGTCTTCGAGTAATCGGTGTACATACAAAAAACAAAAAAAAAACGGGTCGAATTGAGTACCTCCCTCCTTTTGAAGTCGGTAAAAAAATCAGATTGCATATGATTTTGTAGGAGAAATAAATAAAATTAACGAAAGCTGAATAAGTACAAAACCTTAAATCAACATTAACAATGCTTTTTCATAGCAGTTATTAATTATTTCGTATTAACACAGCCATAATTTAACCTCACAAAAAAACTAATAGACTAAAAGCTGCAACTAAGCTGTTAAATATTTACCTTAAAAGATGGATACATTTATTATATTTTGCGTTAAAAGACGTAATTTTCTTTAAAAAACAATACATTTTTCCTATTTCGAGCAACGAAATCTGATTTCCGTGGGTTTTTTTTCTGATTTCGGTACCATTTTATCCACTGAAATCCACCGACATCAGAGCCACTGAATTCAGAAAACATTTATTTTTGCCAATTATCTCAAATAATAAAATATATACACAATTTTAATGTAAAGCGTTGGAATAACATCCTTATTGCTGTATCTTACAATAAACATTGTAAGATACAGCAATATAAGTGTATGTACTCACTAATTTCTTTTGTTAAAAAATATAAATCACCCGTCTGTAAACATAATATGGATACTCAGTTTTGCGTGAAAATACCAATAGATTTATCACAGTGTTTGAAGATAAGATTTTATGATGACAAATACTCGGGTGTCTTTATCTTTATTCATTTACTTACACATCAACTATCGAACACTACTTGTATATACATATGTACTATAATGCATATATGTAAAATGTTTCTTCAGGTACATAAACAGGTGCCATGTTTTTGTGTTTTTTATAGCATTTACCGTCACAAAGGTCTACAAACTCTTTTTGAAAATATAAACAACTTCATGCAACCACAAGATAAGCCCTTCTACATGTACTATAATGGATAGTCTATTAAATACCGTTACAGAAATTGATAAGATAGAAATTGCGTCTTCTACTGCCTGTGATGTTCAAGTCTTCCCCACTTTAGTGGGTAGAATTTGTGATACAGATATTACAATTTTCTCTCAAAACATACGAAGTATTTACCGTAATTTTGAAGATTTTTGCCTCACTTTGTCTCAGTTTTATTTTTCGATAGACGTGATTGTACTAACAGAGTGTTGGATTGACCCAAAAAAACCTATTCCACAATTACAAAACTACATATCATTTACAACAACACAACATTTAAACCAGTCTGATGGAGTTGTAATTTACACAAAGAAAGATCATAAATTTAAGGTAAATGAGATCATGCTTTCAAATGCCTCATGTCTTCAACTTACTCTAAATGACTTTATTATTCTAGGGATCTATCGTTCTCCATCTAATCCCAACGGGGATAACTTTATTTACTCTTTAGATAATCACCTAAATCACATAAATACTGACAAAACCATCGTCATTACCGGGGATATTAATATAAACATAATAAATGACGATAATATGCCGCAATTTGAACAGAAAAATAAACAAAATTATTTAAATATGTTAGCAACACATGGCTTGTTACCAGGACATACTTTACCGACTAGAGGCAAAAACTGTTTATTTTATATTAAAAATAGATAAAAATAAAAAATCAGCTAATATAAATGTTTTGAATACGTCAATTACTGACCATAGCATGATTTTTCTAAAGCTATCCAATGTAGTACATGAACGAAGCTTATCCAAAACAAGGACCTCAATCGACTTTGATAAAGCGATTGAATCTTTTAAAGGTATAGATTTTCTAGACTTGCTATCATATACAGATCCCAATGCTCTTGCTGATCTGTTAATTAGTCGATTGAGACAATGTATTTTCACAAGTACAATAACAAGAACAATTCCTTGTAAAAATCGTATAATAAAACCATGGATTACAGTGGGCATTCTCCGTTGTATTAGAAACAGAAACAATATGCAGAAAAAACTAAAATCTGACCCAAAAAATTTAATCTTAAAAATAACATATAGACGTTATCGCAATCACTGCAACGCTTTGATTAAAACATTGAAACGAAATTATGATAGAGACAAATTAAATAAAAATAAAAAGAATCCTAGATCACTTTGGAAATCTATAAATAATATTACTCACCGCAAAGAAAATAAAACAAGTAACTTAGAACTACTAAACTCTAAACCGACCGCTAATGAATCAGTGAATTATATAAATACTCATTTTGCAAATATTGGCAGCTCCTTGGCTGATAGTATCATGACACGTCGCTCAATTCAGGATAAATCTTTCAAATATTTTTCTGCCCCACAGCGGTCTTCCTCTTTTGTCTTTTTGGAAACAGACCCTGACGAAATATATGGAATCTTAATGGGGCTAAAGTCAGAGAGTGCTGCTGGCTGGGATGGTATCTCAACAAAATTTCTGAAGCAAATTGGCAAAGAGATTTCTCCCATTGTTGCTCATTTGGTAAATCTATGCATAACGCAGGGCATCTTTCCGACTTCACTTAAGAAGGCCGTAGTCACACCCATACATAAGGGTGGAGACAGAGACGACGTCTGCAACTACAGACCCATCTCAGTCCTACCAGCCTTGTCAAAAATATTGGAAAAAATTATTAATAATAGATTAATTAACTACTTAAATAAATTTGAACTTTTATCAAACTCCCAATACGGCTTTAGAAGAGGGGTCTCTACTGAAGATGCTATAATTGCCTTGACGTCACACATTTCTAAAAATGTTGATAGGAGTAAAAAGTGCATCACAGCTTTTCTAGATCTTCAAAAGGCGTTCGACACCGTCTCCGTCTCCACCCTTATACGCAAATTGGAATCAATAGGGGTCAGAGGTATCCCTCTGGCATTGTTAAGTGACTACTTACATGATCGTAAACAATGCGTTAAAATTGGTGACCACATCAGCGAGCTAGTAGACATAACCTTTGGCGTGCCTCAGGGAAGCGTTCTGGGACCCACTCTCTTCTTGATCTACATTAATAACCTCTGCAACTTGGAAATATGTAATGGGAAAATCTTTTCTTATGCAGATGACACCGCTGTCGTTTTCTTGGGGTCAACATGGGATGATGTACATGCTCTCGCTCAAAAGGGTCTTGCCCAAATAGCCCGCTGGTTAGATAGTAATCTATTAACTCTGAATGCATCTAAAACTAAATATATTTGCTTCACAAACTATAACAGCACTCAACCTGACTCAAAGTTCCACATTAAAATTCATTCTTGTAACAATCTTAATAACCAAAACTGTTCATGCGTTATGATAGATAAAGTAGCTAAAATTAAATATCTTGGTGTAATGGTCGACCAACGTCTTACTTGGCATGCGCACATTGACTTACTAATAGGTAGAATTCGGAAACTTTCATGGGTCTTTAAAATTCTCAGACATGTTGCCAATACCGATTTATTAGAACAAGTATATACATCGTTGGCTCAATCAGTCCTCAGCTACTGCATCCCAATCTGGGGTGGAGCCACAAAAACTAAATTTTTGGAATTGGAACGGGCTCAAAGATCTTTGTTGAAAATAACATATTTCAAACCTTATAGGTTTCCAACCGACAGTCTATATTCTCAATGTTGCCTCCTTTCTGTGAGGAAACTTTATATCCTACACGCCGTTTTAAAATTACATAAAAACCTTCCACTAAATGAAAAAACACAAAACAAAAGAACTGTTGTGAGCGTAGCACCTGTAGATTCTGTAAAAACTGTTTACGCCCAGAGGCAGTACACGGTACATTCAGCACACATTTATAATAGAATAAACAAAATCCTCAATTTTCACCCCCTAACATTAAAAACCTCCAAGCACACATTACAAAACTGGCTACAGACTAAAAATTATGAAGAAATAGAGAACCTTATCTAATTAAATAAGTAAAATTATTATTATTTTTTCTATTATAATAATTATCTTAATATAAAAAAATAGCTTTACATCGTACATATTTACACACACACACACCCTCCCACACACACACACACACACACACACACACACACACACACACACACACACACACACACACACACAGAGAGAGAGAGAGACACACACAGATACACACACACACAGAGAGACACACACACACACACACACACAATAAACCGTCACAATTATTTTATTTAGCACAGCACACAACTCATAATCATTAAACATAAACCAACTCCACGCAATTTGTTTGTTTGTAACTATTTATGGGCATTATTTATTTATAAACGCACATTGAAAAATATTTTGAAACTTAGAAAATGTTTATATAATTAGTTTAGCACTTAGCAGTAATTAAACAATGTAAAATTGAAACAACAAATGTATCTTTTGAAATCTTAGAAGGAGCGGGGCTCTTAACACAGGTTTTATACTTAAAAGGGGCCTCAGCCATATAATATGTAATGTACTTAAAAGATACTGAATAAATATTTTTTCATTTTTCATTTTTTTTTTTTCACATTGAGATGTTGTTGAGACCAAATTCATGATAAATCATAACCAGCGAATTCAGAAACTGCGCTGACCCAAAACCCACCAAAACACAGACTTAGCTTATTTTTTTATTTAATCTCGAAGCAGAGAGACCGTGTGTCTCATCCAGTAACGGAGTACACTGAACATAGTGTATTATCTATGACACTGAAGCAAGCGGTCGATCGTAGTGAGAACTTGCTAAAACAAACCAGTTGTGGTGTGCAGCGTGGTTTGTAAGTGGCACGGAAATCATGTGAAAGTCAATGACACGTTAAACAATGCTCAATAGCTTTAGAAATTAATGTACTATAATTCATTTGTATAATCTAAAGTGAAAACCAACTACTTAGCTTGCCAGGAACATATAAAACAGTGTAGGGAACTTGATAAGTTTCAATTTATTGTTTGTGATGTGTTTGATTCTGGGAATGGAACACGCCACCGGCGTCACGAAGGGGAGCTTTTTCAAATTTTGGAATTTTTTTACTGTAAGTGCCGTCATAATTTTTTTATGCTCTCCAGTTACCGTAAGGCACAAAGAAGCCCTAATTTTCATTTTAGAAATTTATCTTAACGTATTCTTCGAATTTAAAGCCAGAACACAAAAATCAATCACCTCGGAGAACTGCCCATTGTTAGAACTAGCCATTTGGACCAATAGTTATACACAAAAGGTGGCTGATTGCTCTGTGCCAAGTTATTCAAGTTAGATGATTCATAATTTTCATACAAAATAATTTTATTGAATTCTGAAAGTAGGTATCATACAACTTTTGAGCAATTTTAACTATTACTCCAAATAGTTCTAACGTACACGTACTTTTTTATGTAAATACTAACATTACACGTTACTGTAAGTTGAAATAAAACTTTATTATGTAATTTTCTACTATTTATTAAAATAGAGGAGCTCGAGGGCGCAGTGATTTAACGCCTGGCCCAGCGATTGCATAGGTTAAGCAACTTTCGCAAGGGTCGGTCATGGGATGGGTGGCCAAAAATTTATTATCTCGAGCTTCTCCGTGCTTAGGGAAGGCACGTTTAGCCGTTGGTCCCAGCTGCATTTGCAGTCGTTAACACCCACCAATCCGCATTGGGACCGCGCGGTGGGTTATGGCCCATCTTCCTTATTCACCTATAAGGAAGGCCTGTGCCCCAGCAGTGGGGACAGGGGACATCAAAAATGGCCGATGGTAATGTAACTTTCACCACCCACCAATCCGCGTTGGGCCCGCGTGGTGGGTTATGGCCCATTCTTCTTATCCACCTATAAGGAAGGCCTGTGCCCCAGCAGTGGGGACAGGGGACATCAAAAATGACCGATGGTCATGTAACTTTCACCGGCCACCAATCCGCGTAGGCGCGCGTGGTGGCGTATGGCCCATCCTCCTTATCAATCCAAAGAAGGCCTGTGCCCCAGCAGTGGGGACAGTAAAAATGGCTGATGGTCATTGGTCATGTACCTTTCACCTTCAGCGTCAGAGTGATTCTGAACCCGCTGCGAGACAAGTGTTTGGTCACGTAAACTTAATCGGCGACGTGTATAGATAATAAAATACATATAAATATATAGGTGAAAGAAAATTTTCTGAGAATGAGATATGAAATTCATTAAATCATTCAATCCTTTTAGACGAGACGTAATTTTTACAAGCTTTTATTTAGTTTTTTATATTACCTATTATCAATTTATCATAAGTAGAAGCAGACTTGCTAAAAATTTGTATGTAGGTAGGCAGTTTCAAATGATTTGGCAGATAAGAAATTAACTTGATTCTTGTACTTTTCAAGTTGGGTTAAAAACCCTGTTACATGATCACAAAGAGTGATTGTTACATACATCATTGTTATTTTTTAATAAGAGACACGAGTTGAATGTTATTTTACCTCTTCAAAAAATTCTATACCGTCTCTGTGGTCAAGTGGTTCGCCCACCCGTGTAAGACGCAGGGGTCTCGGGTTCGATTCCCAGGGGGGTACAAATTTTTACTCGGTTTGGTTGGTGAGGGCTTTTCAAGTCCGCCTGGCTAGCTACCACCACTTTGACGCCATAACAACAATTTAAAAATTGTTGTGTCCCGGCAGTAAGAGGTAAAATAGCTAGTTCCTCAGTGATGAGGATTCCGGGTGTAGTGCGATTCCACATTCGGCCTTATCGTCACTTAACATCAGACCCGTTGTGCATAAAAAAATGTCCATACTTAATGCCTTTTATTGACATGAACACCGAATAATTTCTCATTTAATAAAATAAATACTTTCATCACATCGTAATACTTTATCAGGCATGATTATGTATTATCTCGGCACGCCCTCGTTGCTCGATATATTAGAGCGGCGGTAATCTGAGAAAAGACGCTTAGAAAACACTTTTCGCACAAGTCATCACAGAAATACGAAAATTTGGTATCGATGCATTCAGTACGATGCCCTGATCACAAATATATAAGATGACAAGCGCGAAAATGGTGGGGGTAGAAACTGTGACGTCATAAAGTTTTCAGTACCAAGAAATAATAAAAACATATCATGTGGTATACCAAATGAAAGGGCTTTGTGAGTAGATTACGAATATATAACACACTATAACATTTTCACTACTTGGTCTAACAAATTATGAGAAAACGTCGAAAGATTTCACGATTCCGGGTTGCCGTTGAACAGCTCTGGACTGAAAACGACTGAATGGATTTCTGCAAAATACTTATCAAATTACTCTAAACATCCTCTTTTCTGGTGTCCAAAGGTAATTGACCAAAGATATTTAAAAATAAAAAAGTTACATCAATTTTACTAACAGCATAATTTTCTGTTATTTCTAAGTTCTGATTCCTATAATAGTCCAGTAGTCAAGTCGGTAAAATTCACTCTATTTGGAAATAATACGAGGAGTTTTGGATTTTTGTGCATCAGATGAGCTATTAATAATAGATTAAAATTGCGACTTCGAAAACTGTGTGGAAGTTTATTTTGGATAAAATCGGAACATTGAAAAACAAATAACCTAAAAATTAAAATAAATGTCAGGAAAGCAAAGGAAAGTAAGCCTAGTAAGTATAATAAATTATTGCAAATGTAGTCATTTGCAATAATTTATTATACTTACTAGGTACAACATTTTGATAGTAATATAATCTATACCTTCAATAAAATCGTAAACGCAAAAAAGTCTGTAAATTGAATATATTCGAAAAAAAAACAACCAGAGCGATTTAAAATCGGTACGTTAACTGAACATGTTAGAACCGTTAAAAAATGTCCTGTCTGTCTGTCTGACTGAATTCACATCACGCAAAATCACTGGACGGATTTTGACGAAACGAAACTTTAAATAGTGGCAGTGTATATCTCGGAATACAATATTAAATAAAAAAAAATCGAAAGTGACCAACAAGTAGACCTTTAGTACAGTACAAAATTAGTATGCTTCAGAGATCCATTGAAACCAGCGAGGTTGAACTTTGTCACAGTATATTTTTCTTGTCATAAGGAGATCAACCTATTTTTGCATTCAGAGATCCACAAAAACCAGCAGGGTTGACCTTTGTCACAGTACATTCTTCATATCATAGAGAGCTCTACTGCGTGTGACACACGGCGCCGGCATCACTGTCGTCTATGTAATCGACGGCGTAACCTAGGTAACAATATAATCATGGCCTGTGCTCACTAACGGCATGGCGCAGCATGGGGTGGCACGGCACGCTTAGGGCGTACCGAATCATCATGTGGTATCCTGCGGCCACAACAGCATGGCCTGGCACGACGCGACATAGCACGTCGTAACATACTAAAGGGTCCTGCGGCATCCAGCGGCATACTGCATGATCACGGGTCTGGGTGTTGTTCTTTAATACGGGTGTAAGTATCGGAGATTCATGGATGACGACTTTGAAGAAATAAAATTCATGTTGAGATCTTCATTCCAGATGACAGCTGTCAAATATGGAAAACGGACATCGGCATATATTGTTTCAAATTTAATAAATAACTTGCCCATTGATACAATAAACAAAATTAATAGTAAAAATTTTAAAAACATACTTAAATCCTACTTTATAGATAAATTAAATAAACTTAACGATATAAAATAAAATAAGCACATTTAAATATAAGTAATACTTTGCCCATAAATATTCACGAAATGGAGCATCCTGTACGCAGTATTGCAAACGTGTTTACTCTGAACTTAAAAAAAAGTATCTGACTCACCGCATCATACAATAGCTGTGCTGACTGCCATCTTTTGTCGAATTGCACGTGTGTGCGTGTATGTGTGTATTTATCCTGTTTCCGCGCACCACGCGCCAGCCTAACTTGTTTGTCGCATACTTTTATTTTTAGATGATGCTAGGAAATAATTTTAACTGAGATGACTTGTATTGTAACTGTCTATAAACTTACATTTATGATTGTCAGTGACGAATGTGTAGTGTACGAATAAACCTTTCTGGTTTTTGTTGCACTATTTAGATTAAGAAAAAAAAATGTAAATTTGTTTATTTACCAAAATAAAAAAAAATAAAAAAAATTAAAACGGCAATATTTCGGAAAGTACTTATACTAGACTGCTGGTGTCTTTGAAGAAACTAAACGTCTTAGTAGGATCTTCATTTCAGATGACTGCTGTCAAATTTAAAACGGCAATATCTCGGAAAGTGCTCATCCTAGACGGATGGTGTCTTTGAAGAAAAGGAAGGTCTTGGTGAGATCTTCATTTCAGATGACAGCTTTCAAACCTAAAGCAGTAATATCTCGGAAAGTGCTCATCCTAGACTGATAGTGCCTAGAAGAAAGAAAGGTCTTAGTAAGATTCCCTTCAGATGACAGCTGTCAAACTTAAAACTGCAATATCTCGGAAAGTACTTATCCTAGACTGATGGTATCTTTGAAGAAAAGAAAGATCTTGGTGAGATCTTCATTTCATATGACAGCTGTTAAACTTAAAACAACAATATCTCAGAAAGTACTCATCCTAGACTGATGGTGTCTTTAAAAAAATGAAAGGCCTTATATTATCTTCATTTCAGACAACAGCTGTCAAACTTGAAATTGCAATGGGTTTATTCTGCCAGACAAATCTCTGAGTTATCGATCGCCGTAGAATACATTTCAACCATGGAAAGTAAAATATTGAACAATCCATACAAATTACTTTCCATGGTTAAAATTTACTCTATGGCGAACCGCGATCGATGACTCAGAGATGAATCTGGCAGAATGCACCCACTATCTCGAAAAATACACATCCTAGAATGATGGGGTCTTTGCAGCAATGAAAGTTCTCACTGAGATCTTCATTATAAATGACCGCTGTCAAATTTAAAACAGCAATATCTCGGAAAGTACTCATCTTAGACTGATGGTGTCTTTGAAGCAATGAAAGTTCTTACTGAGATCTTCATTATAAATGACAGCTGTCAAATTTAAAACAGAAATATCTCGGAAAGTACTCACCCTAGACTGATGGTGTCTTTGAAGCAATGAAAGTTCTTACTGAGATCTTCATTATAAATGACAGCTGTCAAATTTAAATCAGCAATATCTCGGAAAGTCTTCATCCTAGACTGATGGTTTGATGAAATGAAAGGTCTTAATGAGATCTTCATTTACTTATTTGTTCACCGGTTGCACCCGCTGGCAGCACCCGTTCACGAGCATGACGCATGAACCAGCCATCGTTTCGCTCAACCATATTTGAGGGAACGTAACGACCCGCCTCACACGACACCACCGCAGGAATGTTTAAAGTGAGCATGACATACTAAAGCTACCCGCATTAAGGCGTCGAGTCAAAAAACTTACAATACATTTTAAATAGGTAAGACAATGGGGTTGCATGCAACGCAAAGCTAATTGTAGATGCCGCTGCGTACGCTTGTTCCTAAGACAGTAGACGTTTAGAACAAAATTTATGGGAAAATATGTATTTATTTTGTGGTATTTATTTACCGAAAAAGACCCATTGACCCAAAATTGATATAAAAGACTATTCTACACTGCAAGTGCCGTAATTGGAAGCCAAATTAAGACGTTTTTATTCTTACAGAATTTATATTTTTTTTCTATATCCAGATTTTTCGGAAATATGTAAGTACCAACATTGTTAAAGCCTATTACACAGAATTTGATCATTTTAAGCCGGTTATACATAATTCTATTAAAATGTAATCTGCTAAGAACCCAGATAATATTAGAATTTACTTACAATAACTTTTTTTATAGCATTTTTGCTTATAGGTATATTAATTATCTTAATATAAAAATAGCATTGTGAATGCCTAAAATCTAAATATTCAATAATAAATGTTTGTAGTAAAAAAATGGGACAAGTATGTAACCCTATATGAGGATAATATTTGTAATTGATGTAAAATAGGAAATTACACTGTTTTTAATATTTATGTAATTTTCTTATTTTTAAATACCTTTTATCAACTAAAGTGTCAGCTAGAGTGGAGTACCGCACCATCAAGGTACATTAGCCCTAGGGTGCTACTTTAGCCCAAAGCCTAAAAAAAGTTTAAACTTCATGCCACTCTGTCACAGTGAAAGCTATCGAAGCAATTTGCAATTATAACTAATAAATGGTGTATTGTGCCGTCGGTAAAACAGCAGAATCGGCGGTTATAGTGCGTCTATGTAGTGAATTACTTGCTCAGTGGTGCATCTGGGTATTATGTCAAAAACGAAATCGGATATGTGAGACTGCAAAAATTAAAATATTATAAACTGCAAACTTTCTCACTAGACGAAGATATTAGGTAAGTTTATAACAAATGTGGAGTGTACCTGAGATCCTAACGCGATGTAAAACAAACAGATGTACCATGGGCAACAGCGTCGCTTAACCACTGCTAAGGTTAAAATCGCTTGCACGCCGCGCAAGCTGTCACATACGTTTAGTTCGTGCAGGGGCGATACGCGCGCACACGAATTTTGTTGCAAACTGGTTAAGCGACGCTGTTGCCCACAGTACCATGGGCAACAGCGTCACTTAACTACTGCTAAGGTTAAAATCGCTTGCACGCCGCGCCCGCTGTCACATACGTTTAGTTCGTGCAAGGGCGATACGCGCGCACATGAATTTTATTGCAAACTGGTTAAGCGACGTTGTTGCCCATAGTACCTAGGTTCTTTTCTTTTGTAGTAATTATGTGAGAATTAAGTATATACCGGGTGTAACAAGACCTTCAACGAAGCCGAGGTCTACGTATTCTGCCCATCATCATGATCATTTCTGTTCAAAATTATTGCTGGGAAACGATTTTCTTTTTTTGGTGTTAAAAAGTATTGCATACTTTATCACCAATGTAACGCGTACAAAAGAACGCGCCTGCGAGTATATGCTACACAACTGCGTGCAGCCAAGTTGAAAGACAGCGTTTATGTGCATGCTTATGAGATACATCTAGTGACGTCGTTTTGAAGCCATTGTTTGTTACGAAATACATAAAATTTTGATAATGTTTCATTAAACAAAAAGTAGGCAATAACGAATAAAATAAGATTACAAAAAAAAATTGAAAAAACATTTTTGACCTTGACCTTCAATAACTTCTTAGCTATTGGTTTCTCAGGTATAGTCCAAAAGACAAAAATGATCCTGATGATGGGCGGAATACGTGGACTTTGGCTTCGTTGAAGGTCTTGTTACACCCGTTATATATAAAACGACATTATAATTTGCCCCGCATTTTCAGGTATCTTTGACCTATGGGCTGAAGTATATGTTTTTTTGTACTATTGTGCCCTATGAATAATGTTTCCTTCCTACTCCGAGCTCTCTGAGGTAAGAGGCGCTGTATGCTGAAAAACAGGTTTTTTAGTACAAATATTAATTAGGACCCACCTAAACACGTAAAAACGGATTGATCGGATTTTGATGAAATATGTATATAATACTATTTATTCTAGCTAAAGGTTCCCTAAGGATTTTCTCGAATATCCACGTGGACAAAGTTGCGGCTGGAAGCTAGTTTATAATATTCAGAATAGGGTCCAGAGACATTAGTATCCCATTTCTATTCCCGCCCCCGTCCATATCACAGAATAGATATGTCCAAGTCCCCGTTCCTGTCCCCAATCCATCCCCCTCCTCCGTCTCCGTCCCCCTCCCCGTCCCCTATCCCCTTCCCGTCCCCGTCCCATTTTAGAAGTATATACTCCTACGAAGTTTCAAGTCGAAATGTCTATTTTACAAACATTACTTTTCCATATGAAATTTCAACCCTTAACAGGTTGAATCATATCCACCGTGTTGAACTTCAAAATAAATGCCATCTTTGCAATCGTCATCCCATTAAATCTCAATGACGACATCCATCGATTTTTAGGTTTATTCATCTCATATTTATTTTATTTATAACCTTTAACCCCTTTGATTTTCAATAAAATATGAAATGTGTGTTTGCATATTTATTTTTACTTTCCAACCCTAAGCCTAAATAATAAATTTAGTGAGTTTTACTTTGAAAATGAAGGACTTTTCAGATACAATTTCATCCACCTTTTCACCGCTTCGGGGATGCAATCGTCAAAAACGCAGGCACACATAAATATTAATTTTTAATTGTCAGCCTAAATACGAAATTTGAAGATCCTAACTTCGAAACTGACGGACTTTCATACAAACTTTCATCCCTTATTTTACCCCCCTTTTGGGATGGAATTTCCAAAATCCTTACTTAGTAGATGCCTTTACTGTATAAGGTATTTATGTGCAAAATTTAAGTCTCCAAGTCAGCGGTTTGGGCTGTGCGTTGATATATCAGTCAATCAGTCAGTCAGGACTTTGAATTTTATATATATACAGGGTCACTGGAAATATGACGTATTCCTGCTAAGGGGTCAAAGATGAGGTCAAAACAAATATTTTTTGTCATATAACATTTTCTCAAAAAATTAATAGTTTTTGAGTTAATTGAAATTAAGTACATTTTTACCAAAAGTGCGTTTTCAGACACAAAAATTTAAAATAAAAGATAACTACTCATTTGATTCCGGATTTTTTATTATTTTGGGATAGAAAACAATCTGAATGTTGATAATGAATAAAATTTTTTTCATAAAATACAGGTGTTTATAAAAAAACCAATCCTTAAATGCATTTATTTTTTAATTTTTTTCAGATTTTTTAGAAATAGCATCAAATATCTTTAAAAAAATCCAAGTAACTAAGCGTGCATAATATTTTAAAAACATCACCATCTATTCAGCTTTCAGTTGAGGTATAAAACTTAATAATAACTTAAATAAAAAATGAGAAATTAAGACTTAACTAAATAGCAGTCCCATTTTATGTAGCAAAAATTTCCTACTTCAAGCGCTTCGAAGGTGGCCGTATTATCATACTTATATCATAAATGTGAAAGTTTGCTTGTTTGGATGATTGTTAATCAATCACGCAAAACGACTGAACGGATTTGGATGAAATTTGGCACACAGACAGTTTATAAACAGGATTTAAACATAGGAGGATACTATTATCTTGGTTAAAGGTTCCCTAGGGATTTTCTCGAATTTAATTGCGGAAAAAGTCGCGGGCGGAAGCTAGTTTGCCATAAATGATCGTGCTTACTAAAAATACTTTCGTCCGAGTGTGTTTGAAACAGAATTATTTTCCGCCGATGAGTCAAAATTTTATACAGACAGCATCAAAAATAACCATGCATATCAGCCATTTTTAATGACCCGCTGCTGGGGAACAGGCCTTCCTTTCCTTTTGGGATAAAGCGGACGGGCCATAACCCACCACGTGGGGCCAATGCGGATTGGTCGGTGTTAACTCAATGTACCTTACATTGAGCTCTTGGTTTTGGCTGCATTTACAGTCGTTAACACTGACCAATCCACATTGGGTCCACGTGGTGGGTACGGCCCGTCCGCTTTATCCATCCACAAGCCAAAATGTAGGCTAGTTCCCCAGCAGCGGGTCATTAAAATGGCTGATATGCATGGTTATTTTTGATGCTGTCTGTATAAAATTTTGACTCATCGGCGGAAAATAATTCTGTTTCAAACTCACTCGGACGAAAGTATTTTTAGTAAGCACGATCATTTATGGCAAACTAGCTTCCGCCCGCGACTTTTTCCGCAATTAAATTCGAGAAAATCCCTAGGGAACCTTTAACCAAGATAATAGTATCCTCCTATGTTTAAACCCTGTTTATAAACTGTCTGTGTGCCAAATTTCATCCAAATCCGTTCAGTCGTTTTGCGTGATTAATTAACAATCATCCAAACAAGCAAACTTTCACATTTATGATATAAGTAGGATAATACGGCCACCTTCGAAGCGCTTGAAGTAGGAAATTTTTGCTACATAAAATGGGACTGCTATTTAGTTAAGTCTTAATTTCTCATTTTTTATTTAAGTTATTATTAAGTTTTATACCTCAACTGAAAGCTGAATAGATGGTGATGTTTTTAAAATATTATGCACGCTTAGTTACTTAGATTTTTTTAAAGATATTTGATGCTATTTCTAAAAAATCTGAAAAAAATTAAAAAATAAATGCATTTAAGGATTGGTTTTTTTATAAACACCTGTATTTTATGAAAAAAATTTTATTCATAATCAACATTCAGATTGTTTTCTATCTCAAAATAATAAAAAATCCGGAATCAAATGAGTAGTTATCTTTTATTTTAAATTTTTGTGTCTGAAAACGGACTTTTGGTAAAAATGTACTTAATTTCAATTAACTCAAAAACTATAAATTTTTTGAGAAAATATTATATGACAAAAAATATTTGTTTTGACCTCATCTTTGACCCCTTAGCAGGAATACGTCATATTTCCAGTGACCCTGTATAGATTAAGATAACATATACCTATTATAAGAGCAAAGCTATCCAATGACCCCGGAAAAAAATAAGAAAAAATAAAAAAATGATAGCAAAACCGATTTTACAACCGAAGCTACTGGACTATTATAGGAAACGGAAAACTTAGAAAATTATGCTGTTAGTAAAATTGATGTAACTTTGTTATTTTTAAATATCTTTGGTCAATTACCTTTGGACACCAGAATAGAGGATGTTTAGAGTAATTTGATAAGTATTTTGCAGAAATCCATTCAGTCGTTTTCAGTCCAGAGCTGTTCAACGGCAACCCGGAATCGTGAAATCTTTCGACGTTTTCTCATAATTTGTTAGACCAAGTAGTGAAAATGTTATAGTGTGTTATATATTCGTAATCTACTCACAAAGCCCTTTCATTTGGTATACCACATGATATGTTTTTATTATTTCTTGGTACTGAAAACTTTATGACGTCACAGTTTCTACCCCCACCATTTTCGCGCTTGTCATCTTATATATTTGTGATCAGGGCATCGTACTAAATGCATCGATACCAAATTTTCGTATTTCTGTGATGACTTGTGCGAAAACTAACCTAAAACCTTGTTTTACCGCCCTACTATATCGTTAAATATTCGTTATACAAACGAATGGTTAGGTATAAACTGTACAATAACGAGATAACGCAACGCCGCGAGAGCTACGGAAACCAGAATAATCCTGTTTATTTTAGTTTTTTCATTGCTTAGAGTAGGTACTTATGCTTTATCGGACTGTACTCGTTTATGATGATCCAAAATGGCGTATATACTTACTATACAACACAGAATTAAATATTAAAGGCAACATTATAACATGCAGTCGGAGGCATGCATAAAGAAAGTGACATTATGAATGATTTGAGTAATATGCCTCAGACTGCATGTTGCCTTTAATATTTAATCTTGTTTCCATCTTTTCAGTTGACTTGTCTTTTTATGCAAGCGGGTTTTTAATTTTTTTTAATTTATTTTTTATTTATTTCTTTTTAGTTACTATTTATTACAATCATGATATACCTTTTTGAACCCATATTGCAGTATTCTAAAAAATTTTTTTTTCCACTTCGTACCACACGTACCATGGGCAACAGCGTCGCTTAACCACTGCTAAGGTTAAAATCGCTTGCACGCCGCGCCCGCCGTCACATACGTTTAGTTCGTGCAGGGGCGATACGCGCGCACACGAATTTTGTTGCAAACTGCTTAAGCGACGCTGTTGCCCATAGTACGTACGTACGTAGCACCGTGCAGCCGCCATGTTGGTTTTTTTATAACGCCACTTTCTTAAGAACACTTGGGCTGGCAAAACAAATCTAACGATATGTTAATCATAGAAATCCGTTCAGCCGTTGATGATGAGCTGTTTCAATAAGCAAAACACATAAAAAATTACATTACATATAAAAAATTTCAACTAAATCGCCTGTTTGAGGCAAGGTACCCAAAAGACTAGCAGCATTTCCTCTTTGAATGGCCAAACTTATGCGCTGAGCAAAGAAATTGCCACTTCTCCGGTCACCCGTTGCCTCAAACAGGCGAGCAGTTATGTCTTTTAAAAATAACTTTGCATTAGGTCCCCAAGGGCCCATCGTTTCTACGGCAAAAGGGAGGAAAAAGTATGTCTCACCCAAAACCTGCTATTTTCGAGTTTTATTTATTTCGGCTGTGATTGCAGCCGCGCATGGCCGGGATGCTGTCGCATCAATATGGGACGGGGCTAAAATATCCACACATGTCGCGTCCCATTTTAAACCGTTTAAAAGGTTTAAAAGTTAAAAAGATATGAGGTAATAAAGAATATTACATACAAACACACATACAAACAAACAAACAAACATACATACAAGATACGCGCGAAAAACATAACCCTCTTGCAGTCGGGTAACAATATTGTTTAACCATATAACATATGGTATGCGACATCAATAATTATAAGAAACCTGACCCTACTTTAGAAAGAAAAGTGAAGTTTTAAATTTTCTTAAATTTTCCAATATCAAATGATTGGATGAGGAAAATCGGGAAAATTAAGAAAATAATAACTGTTTAGATAACATTTTACCGTATTTCCTCATTGGACTACAGAATTTCCACCTTTAGAAATTATATAAACACGGAATTGATAAGTAGATACTATAACCTAACACTAGAAAAATATTCAACCTAGGTTCTTACCTAGGTTGAATATTTTAAGTTGAAGCTTAGACGGTAGGTAAGATGTACCTAGGTAAGTGCTTAGTTCGTTGGTAAGTGCCTACTTCTAGAAACTTGCCTAGTTTAAATTTGGCTTTGACCCCAAACGCTGACGAAATATTCGACGCAATTAAATCACTCTTCACACCTGCTACCTATAACTTATAATATCTTATCACCTGATTATAATGTAATTATTCTAATGCTACGGATCCACCTGCGTTTTAACGCATAGCTTAAAGCGTTAATCTACGCGTTACGGATAAGTGACCAAGACTTTATCGTGTTAATTTACAAACGACAGCACTAAATTTACATATTAACGCCTTACATAATGCTAAAGTTAGTAGTTGGACATAGCAGTAGCATAATGTTCATACTAACGACACGATTTTTTTTAAATTAATTTAATCAAAGTAGGTAGTTATTCCATGTTACAAGATTGTAAGATCAGATAGATACACTCAAAGGGCCTTTAATGTAACCATTCTAAAAAAATAATCTAAAAAATCCACCTACAAAACATTTTCTTATTGACTATAAAAATGTAAAATGGCACTATTATAAAAAAACCCCTAAAATGATAAAAGTTCGAAACCATTTTTATTTTCTTGTATTTTGCATTTCATAAGTAAAACACTTCTTAGTTATATGTATGTACCTATAATAATTGGACTTTCTTCACCCGTCAAGTTTTTGATTTTCTTAATTCAAAGTAAGATCCATTCATAAGTAGTAATTACAAATTCAATTTCTACACTTCGAATTGTTTATACAATTATTACTAACTAAATATAACTAGCCGGATGTAGCGAGCGTCGAACCTGCGACCTCCTCCCTCAAAACCTCAGTTAAGTATCACGTTATCATTGAGCCAGTCATCGAAACCCCTTTTGTATTTATATTTTAAACTGATAATTAATATTTCATTGCAAAGTAAGCACGCATTTTTAGGGTTCCGTACCAAAATGGTAAAAAAGGAAACCTTATGGTGTGACTCAGTCTGTCTGTCTGTCTGTCACAGCTGGATATCTCGAGAACTACTAATGGTATCAACTTGAAATTTGGAATAGTTTAAGATGACATTTGCCCAACTATTTTGCAAATAAAAAAATAAATAAAAAAATAAATATCTTTTTTACAACAGGGATTGAAAAGGGGTCTTAAAAATTTTAAGTGAGGCTACTAGGGCATGTGGGGTATCATATGAAAAAGCGCCATTTGCACGTTTTCATTCATTTTTTCTTTTTGTTTCAGGCCGCATAGAGAGAACAATCTGAAATAATTCTATGTGATAGCAGTTTATATAAAGATTTCAGGAAAAATAAAACGATGTCTCAATATAGCACACTTTTTTAGAAAATATCAAATTTCTAAAAAAGTTAACATTAGTTCCACTAACGGTCAAGAGATGGCGCTGACCTAAAACTGCAATACTAATTTTATTATTCTACTCTGCAGTGTGGTTTGATGGTGCAATTATGATGGTACGGAACCCTCGGTGCGCGAGTCCGACTCGCTCTTGACCGGTTTTATTTTATTATCTTGCAAATAAAAATTGATCTTGAAAAACAAAACAACATGTTGTTCGAAAGAAAATCAAGATTTTGTTTTTACTGTTCTGATTTGAAGAGGAAAATAATACAAAAACATATATTATGACGATCGATCCCCGCTAAACTTATGATTAACTCTTTCGATTGGCATCGTAAAATACAGAATTACGAGTATATCACATTTGGTGGGTTCTATTTCTATTCAATATTCAGACGGAAGATTTTCGAATACAGCTAATTATTTTTAGAATTAGAATCAAGCTTAAGTCTTTTCAACACACTTGCTCGTAAAGTGAGCCCTAATACATCGCTTTTAGGGCCATAAACCGAACTATAACAAACGCTTGCAATCTATATATATAAAAGCGTAAATCACTCACTGACTCATCACGAAATCTCAGAAACTACAAGTGCTAGGAGTCTCAAATTTTGCATGGGGGTCCCTTTTAGGGTGTAGGTGCTCACTAAGACGGGATTTTGCGAAATTCAATCCCTAAGAGGGTGAAACAGGGTGGCAAAGTTTGTATGGGAGTACGCGATTCCTTGGCCCGATTGACTTGAAATTTGGCATAGACATTCTTTTACAAAATTAATTGAAAACGTGTTTCGTATTTTTTTGAAATGTATCCCTTAACAGGGTTGAAAAGCGGTAGAAAGCTATTTTTAGGGTGGTTGACTTCGATATCGGAATCAAAACTTCTTAGTGCATTTGAATGATTAAGAAAAATAAATGTCAGTTGTCACTGCACGGGCTGACGTTTAATCTCTAATTTTCCCGATTTTCAAGACAAGCTTTGTTAATGTTGTATAAGATTTTATCCTTATTTTAACTACTTTACGAAATATTAGTCAAATAAAACGGCAACATCTGGAAAATATCAGATAATGTGACAAGGAATGTGGTATTTAGAGAAGCCAGAAACCTTTTCAGTAGTAAGCAGAACAATTCACCAAACATTCACCAAAGTTTCATCATAATCGGATGTGGATGAATGGTTTAGGAGTGCAAAGGAAACAAATACACATACATCGATTTTTATTTATAAAGAAGATAACTATTAAGCAAAGATATTAGAATTTTTAACTATAAGGTAAGTATTAAATGTAACATAATATTATTATACTTATTTTGTTAAATTACCGCTAATACATTTTATTAAGTACCTACCTAACTAATACAGAATCGTTAACAGGGCGTTGGTTCTGTAACCAAACTCGAACCCCACTTCGAATCTCACTTCACTGCACGGGAATTTTAAATCATAAATAAGATAATATTAAGAAAATTTTTTTATGACAAAAGATTTTAGATAGCTACGCAGGCTACCTAAATTTTTTGCAATCAGTAAAATAGCTCATTTAGTAAACAAATGTCTAATAACAAATTCACGCGAAGTGAAGTGAGATGCGAGTTTGGTTACAGAATCGACAGACTGCGCGGGCAAAACCGCGGGGTGCAGCTATTACCTATACAATCACAAAACTGTATAAATGTGATAGTTTTGATGTTTGGATGTTGTTCTGTTAGGTACCTACTCAATCATATCATACTCAATCACGTCTGAACGGGTGAACGGATTTAGGAGAAATTTGGCACAGATATAGATTAAGTCTGGAATACTTAACACAGGCTTCTTTTCATCCCGATCATTGGTTTCCAAGGGAAGACTTACAACGATTACCGACTGCCACGCGGGCGGACTCACAGGCAAAAGCTATACATAGTATAAAACAAAGTCGCTTCCCGCCGTCCGCTTCTCTTAAACTATGCATAAAAACCTCATTAAAATCGATCCATAAGTTTGGGAGCTAGGTTGGTTGCCTCCGACAGACAGACACACACACACGTCAATTATATTATAACACCCCTTGCGTACGTCGTATAGGTATATATATGTCGTCCTCCTAGGTATATGTATCCTGTAGTATAATCTAATAACTTTACACTGACACCACATTAGCACAGTTTTACATTTAGTAACTACATTGCACCCGTGCGAAGCCGGGGCGGGCCGCTAGTAATATATAAAACACTAGTTGGTTATAGAATTATCCCTACAAAGTTAAATAGGTACCTTACTGCAAGTTCTATGCGAGTAAACAGAGCATTTTCAATTTAACCGGGTAATACAGTTATTTTTTTCGTAACAACAAAGAGGTTTTATGCCGCTGAAAATTCATTTGCATTCTTGGAATAAATAAATGTGTAGGTCCTTAATTAAGTGAAACAAATATTTATTATTATCAAATTATTCCTAATTTACAATATTTTGTAAAAAAATATTAAAATATTAGCATTTTATCACTTGAATTTATAATTTTGAAGTAGGCTGTATGCTCACTAACCCCTTTGTTCGCAAAATATTCTTGCATTGGGCGTGTGAAAAAAACAAAAAAACCTGCGCGCCTTTTCTCATCATGATTATCATTTTGTTTTTGTCGTATTTGTTGCTGTGTGGTATTACTTTGTTTTTTCCTCGCAAATGTGTTGAAAAACGTCGTATGGAACTCGTGAGCTCTTACTTATTGCACACTCGGCTGAGTTACGCCCTCGCCTGCGGCTCGGGCTGCAACCAACAGCCTTGTGTGCAATAAGCAACCTAAGCTAACTTGTATCATAATGTACTATTTTTCCCACGTAGAATAGACATGGCATGGGCCGCCCTGTATCCGAGATTAGCGTATAGACGCTAATCTGATATTTTGTGTTCTGTTAACACGTTTTTTCTCGTTTGTTCGTTTCTTTGTTTGTCTCCTTTGCAAACGACTATAATCTTAATTCAAAAGTGCAGAAGTGAGGTTATTTTCCATACTCTTAACACGTAAAGAAAAAGATACAGACAAATGTTTTCGCATAAGCGAGCCTTAAAAACGTGGGGCACATTTTGTAAGATTTATCATCTCTTTTATATGCGCCCCACGTTTTAGGTTTAAAACTTTCTGTTTAAAGGAAAATGTTTACGGAAAAAATTGTTTCATACTTTTTTGTCCGTTTTTTATAGGCATGCTTTTTCGATTTTCACACTTTTTAGTTCTTTTAAAAAACTTTGTTTTTTTCCAGTAAATAATTATTTTTTGCTTCCTAGTCTTATATGTGTTTTTTTTTTACTTGTGGCTTTTGTACGGCTTTATCATCAGACACCTTCTCCTATCAGAGTACTTGTCAAGACAAATCAAACGAACCCAAACTCGATGGAGTTATGTGGTATTATTACAGAGTTCATGTGTCCTTCTTCCGGCTCCATCATCAGACCCTGGAAACTTTTCCCCAACAAAGTATTCGTCAAGACGATTCAAACGTGCCTAAGTTGCATGGTTTTATTATAGAGTTCCTGTGGCCCTCTGCCGGCTCCATCATCAGACCCTTGGACAGTATTTCCCATTAGAGTAATCGTCAAGATGATTCAAACGAGCCCAAACTCTGCATGGATTTATTACAAAGTTCTAGTGGCCTTCTTTCGGCTCCAGACCCGATCAGACCCTGGACACTATTTCACAACAAAGTAAGTACTTTCCCAACAAAGAGAAAATCGTCAAGACGATTCAAATGAGCCCAAACTCAATGAGGTAGCGTGGTTTTATTAAATAGTTCCTATGGCCTACTTCCCGCTCCATAATCAGATCCTTGGACACTTTTTCCCAACAAAGTACTCTTCAAGACGGTTCAAACGAGCCAAAACTCGATGGGGTTGCATGGTTTCATTACAGACTTCCAGTGGCCTTCTTCCGGCTCGATCATCAGACCCTGGACACTTTTTCTCAACAAAATACTCGCCAAGACGCTTCTAACGAGCCCAAACACGATGGAGTTCTATGGTTTCACGATAGAGTTCCTGTGGCCTTCTTCCGGCTCCATCATCAGATCAGCTCAATGACACCATAATATTGCATTGCCTTTTAATTTTGATCTATATTCAAAGTTTCAAGTCTCTAGCTTATCGGGAAGCTTCTAAAAAATCGTTCGCCAACTTTGTGAACAAACAACAAAAAAACAAACAAACGAGAAAGCAACCTATTAAAAACGTGTTAATAATAATATGGCCCACGCAAACCATGTTTTCCTATCTATCATGGACCCTTAAGTTTAAATAAATACGTTAATGACAACTAGTTTTCCATACAAAGCTTTCGAATTAAAGTTAGTTAAATTACCTATTTACAAATTGATTTAAAAAGACAACATGTTTTTAAATAACGATTTAAGTTCAAAATACATGGGAGATCTGTCAAAAACTGTACAGAAAATAAATAAGTAACCGGATTATCTCTACGATGGATAGGAATGGATGGATTGACACTACGATCTACGATGATCTCGTTACGACTTTGCTACGACCATGCTACGACGACTGCTACGCGCTTCGAATAAATGATCCTTGCAGAATGGGGAAAGTTTGGCTGATTTTATTTTTATGTAGGAATAAGAATATCCCCTAATAACAGAAAAAAAATAAAAAATTTCGGTTGCGTGTAAAATAAAAAAAAATCAAAGTCACTTCGTCTTCACAAATGTACGGAAGTAATAGAATGGAAATTATAGCCACTAACATAGCCTTGACTGTAAAAATTCTGGTATTGTAGGAATCTGGTATAGAGAGAACAAAGGCACATACAGGTACACTTAAAAGCATTCAGTAGATCCATCTGTTTCTGCTTTGAGTTTTTTTACAATTTTGAGCTTTAATAAACTCACTTGTTAGTGAGTTTGTGAACCTGAAAAATCTTGTAGTTTTGCGAAATCTCAAAGGGCTCAAAGGTGTTTTGTTCAATCCTGTTTTACTTCAATAATCGTTTTCCATCCCAAAACTTTAGTTTACGGTTGTAAAAAAAGAGACTTTAGGAACCTAATGTACCTATTTCAAGAGATTTGCAATAAAAACCAGTTCGATATTTGAATTTTCTTGGGTTTTGTAAAGAATAAATATAGATAAGTAGTATCTAAGGTTCGTTAATGTAAGTATGTATCATGAAAAATCCTGAATTTCATTATATGAAAAAGATTCGTCGGGCCACATCACGCACCACGAGGATGCTCGCTGTCAGATAATTCTCAAGTGGGTAGGTACTTGGCATAAATACAACGCAATAAATGTACATTATCGAAATTATCATTTTTAGAATTTTAATTGGTCGCGGTAACGATTTTTACGGCTTGACACATTGTACTCAGAATGACGCGTCTCGTTATGTAAGTAAACTTATCTACAAAGTATCGAAACATTTTCACAAGTATTTACTACAAAATGTACACAAGAAAGAAACGCGGTAAGTACCTATAAGGTCCTTATTTTCCAGCAAATAGACCGGTACCGCTAGGATTTTTGGTTTCAAAAATATTAAAGTTAATTTTTTTTTGGAAATAGTTTCTGCATACAGCCTAAAACATGATTTTGTGTCATATCAGGTGAATGCATATGTAACAATTTAGGTTTTTGTCTTTTTTAATAATATAGGACGAAAAAAAAATTTGTAGTTTTCTTATTTTTGGGCCTAAACCGAAAACTTACGGAATTCCGTACACTTACCTTACGACGTTGTAACGGATATAATGCACAAAAAGTGCATGTGCATGTACATGCACTTTTTGTGTCAACTCTGTCCACGGGAATACTGATAAGTTATCTATAACGTTGCCAAATTGCCTAAGTAGCTCCAAAAGAATATTATAATTGTTTAAATAAGTTTGTATTAAATGTTTAAGATCAATGGTATCTGTTGTACAAAATATTTTGAGCCGAATTCATTTTGAGATTTTTTCATTTTTCTTTCCAACACCCTATAAAAGTCACAAAAGAAAATTTAAGTTATATTATAAGAGTTTGTGTCTTTATTATTATTTTGGGGTAACGAAACACTATTCACAAATTGTGTCGCTTTTATTAATGGAATCTTATATTAGATGTATGTGATGTTTGTAATGTTTTTAATGTACTGTCCCAAATCAGTTTCCATAGACGAAGATGACACAAACTAGGTTTGTACACTAATGATGAGATTCAACAAAATCTTGAATCTCATCTTGGTTCTCAGGTACCTATCTTTTATTAACACGTTTTTATTAGGTTGCTTTCTCGTTTGTTTATTTGTTTGTTTGTGTGTCCGCAAAGTTTGCAAACGATGTTAATATTAGCTTCTCGATGAGCTAGTAACTTGAAACTTTGAACATAGGTCAAAACTAGAAGGCAATGCAATTTTATGGTGTCATTGATCTGATCTGATGATGGAGCCGTACAACCATACAACCCCATCGAGATTGGGCTCGTTACAATCATCTTGACAAGTACTCTGGTGGGAGATGAGATCCAGGGTCTGATGATGAAGCCGGAAGAAGGCTACAGGAACTCAATATTGCAACCGTGCAACCCCATCGAGTTTGGGCTCGTTTGAATCGTCTTGACGAGTACTCTGTTGGGAAATCATGTTCAATGGGTCTGAAAATAGAGCCGGAAGAAGGCCACAGGAACTGTAATAAAACCATACAATCCCATTGAGTTTGAGGTCGTTTGCATCGACTTGACGAGTACTCCGATAGGAGAGGGTGTATTTTTATTTTAGTTTTAGCTCGTTGACTAAAAAGCAGAAAATAATTATTTACTGAAAAAAAAAAGTAAAAAAAGAACACGTTTTTAAAACGGACAAAAACGTATAAAAACGTACTAAAAACACAAAAAACGGACTAGAAAAACAGACAAAAATATAAAATAAATTCTTCTGTAATTATTTATAACTTTATACAGAAGTTTTAAACCAAAAAAACTTGGGGCTCATTTTGTAAGATTTATCATCAATTTTCTTTAGCAGGCGCCCCGCGTTTTTTAAGGTTTATTTAACTTCTATATAAGGTTATAAATATTTACAGAAGAATTTAATATATATATATTTTTAGTCTGTTTGTGCTGGCGACGAGATCGTGTACCAGCCGGGAGTCAAGATACAACCGCAAGCATTGTCTTGTGCTGGGCCTCCGTAATGTGTTTAGAACTGTTGATAACAGCGACCATAACGCGTAGAGTTTCAATGAGCTAGCTACATTTTGTTTATATTAACATAATTACGTCCCGCGTGTGGCTTGTGATATTATTTATTTGAGTTTAGCCGAATTGTAACTTGAATTCACTTTGAGGAACTGCGACAGTCGTTTCTATGGGAGTTTTTATGGGAACTGGGCAGTTGAATAAGAACCGTCGTAGCGTACGCGCTCCGGTGCCCTGTTCAATGTATTATTGGTATTATTCGATGTGTTATTTGTGATTAATGAGTTATAATATTGTGTGGTGAAGTAAATAGTTGGTGTAAATTGAGACTTTTATTAATAACTTAAAGTAACTCTTACATTTGAAGTTCACTATTAGCATATTAATTTATTTAAGAGTGAGCTTACATCAGAAGTGGCACGTTTCTCACGCAAGTTCTCATTGAGAAAGCATAAAAGAAAACGGGATATTACCTATTGTTGAATAATTGTGAATTATAAAAAAAAATACACGTGAATTGAGCTCCTTAAAGTGAGAATAATATCTAAGTTGAAAATGAAAATTCCAAGTGTTCGAATAAAAATTAAAGCGGGTGACAAAAAAATAATAATAAGTGGGTGACTATTATATAAAAAAGCCGGACAAGTGCAAGTCGGACCGCGTACCGAAGGTTCCGCACAAATTTGTTGGTATGGAATCCTAAAAACGAGCACAAGCGGCAGCAGCGGGGCCGGGGCTCTGACACCGTCACTCCCGCCTCCCGGGAATCGCAAGAAGGTATCTTGTAAAAATGATACAGAAATTGTAAGTACTTACCTACAAGCACGATTAATTAATTTACATAATAATATCAGAGTTTGACCTAATGACTGATAATGTTGTGTCGTGGCTTTTATTCAACTATTTTTTCATGGAACGACAGCATGCGCTACCAGGCGCTGAATAAACTAAATAAAGAGGTGAGCTAAAACTTGGTATCTACGACTCTCTGTAATTTTATACTAATACTGAGGACGTAGTGGTTATGGTAAGATTGGTAACAGAAAATATAGAGTTTTTTTTGGTGAAAAGCAGCATGTTTGAATTACCGAAAAGAAATAATCGATAAAAAAAGAAGGTATTGGGTCATGAATCATGATCGTTACGAAGTTACGGATTTCAGAGTTAGTAATATTAATACGGAGTAGACCGTTTGCGAAAATTAAACCTTGTAATGTATCAATGATTGGAACCGACATGACGAACAATGAAGTACTTATTTGAAATAAAGAAAAGTACATGTTGACAAAGTAAAACTTCGATATTAAGAGGTGAATGTGCAATGTTTAATCACTTTATATGTATAATTGTTTGTGTAATGAATGATGAAGCCAATAATATTGTCACCTATTGCGATCATAACGTTAAAATTAAATAACAGTAACAAGAAATAATACTATTTCCGAAGTCTAATGGAGTCGTATCCTTGTGTATGTTTATAGATATTGAGAGACGTACCCTAAGACTAAAGGGATTAATTTGCTTTGCTCTGATGACAATAAAGTTTAATGGTGTTAGGTATCGCCTAAGACTAAAGGGATTGCCTAAAGCACCAGAGGAATATGGGACAGTTGAGTCCTTCAGACTTTATGTGCAAAAGTCGGCCAACCAAAGGGACTGCTATAATGCACTGAAGGCCACAACTCTCTATTGTATTTGTCAAACATCTAGAACATCATGATGGGAGGATTATAATGGTAGTCTATTCTTCTGGCTGCAGGAATCACCTAGGACCAAAGGGATTGCCTAAAGCACCAGAGAAATATGTGACAGTTGAGTCCTTCAGACTTTATGTGCAAAAGTCGGCCAACTAAAGGGACTGCTATAATGCACTGAAGGCCACAACTCTCTATTGTATTTGTCAAACATCTAGAACATTATGATGGTAGGATTATAATGGTAGTCTATTCTTCTGGCTGCAGGAATCACCTAGGACCAAAGGGATTGCCTAAAGCACCAGAGAAATATGTGACAGTTGAGTCCTTCAGACTTTATGTGCAAAAGTCGGCCAACTAAAGGGACTGCTATAATGCACTGAAGGCCACAACTCTCTATTGTATTTGTCAAACATCTGGAACATTATGATGGGAGGATTATAATGGTAGTCTATTCTTCTGGCTGCAGGAATCACCTAGGACCAAAGGGATTGCCTAAAGCACCAGAGAAATATGTGACAGTTGAGTCCTTCAGACTTTATGTGCAAAAGTCGCCTAGGACCAAAGGGACTGCAATAATGCACTGAAGGTCACAACTGTCTTAACTGCCTATTACTATTTCTCAAACATCTAGAGCATCATGATGGGAGGATTCTAACGGTAGTCTATTCTTCTGGTTGCAGGAATCACCTAGGACCAAAGGGATTGCCTAACGCACCAGAGGAATATGTGACAGTTGAGTCCTTCAGACTTTATGTGCAAAAGTCGGCCGACCAAAGGGACTGCAATAATGCACTGAAGGTCACAACTGTCTTAACTGTCTATTAGTATTTCTCAACATCATGATGGGCCGAGGCACATAGAATACGTTATAAAAATTACCATTTCATAAATAGAAGTGTTTCTTATGTCCCAGATTGAAAACCATCAATTAGGGGATAAAGCGTCCGCGGAAGTGCCTGGGGCAGGCACACTGCAGGATGGCCGTGCTGGCGACGAGATCGTGTACCAGCCGGGAGTCAAGATACAACCGCAAGCATTGTCTTGTGCTGGGCCTCCGTAATGTGTTTAGAACTGTTGATAACAGCGACCATAACGCGTAGAGTTTCAATGAGCTAGCTACATTTTGTTTATATTAACATAATTACGTCCCGCGTGTGGCTTGTGATATTATTTATTTGAGTTTAGCCGAATTGTAACTTGAATTCACTTTGAGGAACTGCGACAGTCGTTTCTATGGGAGTTTTTATGGGAACTGGGCAGTTGAATAAGAACCGTCGTAGCGTACGCGCTCCGGTGCCCTGTTCAATGTATTATTGGTATTATTCGATGTGTTATTTGTGATTAATGAGTTATAATATTGTGTGGTGAAGTAAATAGTTGGTGTAAATTGAGACTTTTATTAATAACTTAAAGTAACTCTTACATTTGAAGTTCACTATTAGCATATTAATTTATTTAAGAGTGAGCTTACATTTGTCAGTCCGTTTTGTGTTTTTAGTCCGATTTTTATACTTTTTACTCCGTTTTAAAAACGTGTTTTTTATAAAAAAAAAGTATTTTTTACTAATTAAACTTAAAAGTATTTCTATAGGTGTCACAACATGCATAATCATGCCCCCGGCCTAAACCACGAAAAAACCATAGACATAGAAAATTTTTCGCTGCGCTGAAAAAACAAAAACTACAGCGGGTTATCAACACTCAACTCCCTTAAAAGCCATAAATCGCTATTGGTATCTTTTCACACCAAGTTTTGTGCAAATATTATTATTATTAAAAAAAGGCATGGTTAACTACTTACTATGTATGTTTACCATAATCAAACAAGATAAGATTAATGTAAATCCGAAATGGTAGCTTACGCAACAATCCGAATTTATACAATCACAATGGCCAAAAAGTTTATAAACACGATGGACCTTGAGAAAACCCAAAAAGCAAATTCCTCACGTCTGTGCTGACGCAATTTTGTATTAAGTGCTAGTAACACTAAAGGCTCAGTTGAGGCTTATTTTGTGTAGATAAGGCTCACATTTGCAGTACATGTACAGTGCATGATATGGTGTATATTGTACCTACATTGTTTGTGTGTGTGACGTGATCGGGGATGTACGGCTGATGGTGAACTGCGATGCAATCACATCACGCGACACGGTGGCGCGACGCGCGACATCGAAAGATAGGTGTGCCAACCCAAATAATTACGTATGAATGTGGCTTTCTAATCACATTTTTTTAATGACGATATCGGTACCTACTTGTTCGAAATTTATCGTCACGGGAAAAAAAATTGTTTGTAAAATTTTATATTTTCTGCAATTTCAATTACCTACGGTATTTTTTATGTAAAGGTGTTTTTTTTTAATTAAGAAAATGATTGGCCATTTTTTCTCCACTTGCTATAGTAGCTATAAATTAGCAGTTATTACGAATTACGACCAAACCAACATTAAGGCGCGGTGTAGGAAGACTTTAACCCCTCCCCCTCCCCCCAGCAGGTGGCTCCCGCTGTCTCCCGGGCGTTTTCCACTTCGGTCTACCTAAGTAAGCAACAAGTCTCATCCTTTAATGCAAAAAATATTAGTTCCCATACAATGATTGGTTATAGTGAAGATATTTAGAAAGATTTGAGAAACAAAAAAACTAACTTATATGGATAAAATAATTTTCTTCCAACTTTGCTTTAATTTCATCACAATCACACTAAAAACTAAGTACAAAGCGAGTCTTTAATGCTCTAGAGCTATAAAAATGTATGAAATTTCATTATAGCACAGTTTTTTTTTATCGCACCAAAAGGTGCCAATCTCAATGGATTAGCTCTATTCAGCCACCCGATATCAATACTTTTTTTTACGTACGTATTATTCGTTTCTATCCTACTTGTTCCAAATTTAAAAAATGATTGCTGCTAACTCTGATTTAAAAATGAAAGAAATTTAAAAAAGTGATTTGGCGGGAACTTTGTTAATTTTGCTTGACAATATTTTTGGAAACGATAAAATGTGATACTATCTGATTTTGAGTGCTTCGGCTTCGAATTAAAATGGAATCATCTACCGACACATTAACTCCGGAAAACATTCTAAATGAAGCCGACAATGTTATAGAAAATCTTTTACCCTTAAAATCTAGTACAATACGTTAAATCTTATGAGAAATTTATTGATTGGAAAGATAGCTACTATTCCTATAGGTAATAGTTGAAAGAAAAGCAGATTATGCAATATTGCCCTCGTGCCTGTTAGATTAGAGCCCTCGCTATTCGGTGCAATAATAAATTACTTTGTGCTCGATGCAATAATCTACTATTATTACATCTTTTGAAAGAACTTTTACCAGCCTCTATACAAAGTTTCATGCATCTGAACCAATTTTCAAAGCAACTTTTTCCAGTCCGCCGCAGACACCTCTTTTTAGGGGTTTCTGAGCTTCGGTAAGTTGTGCGGCACCTAACGCGAAGAAAGAAAGAAAGAAGAAAGTAATTCATTTATTTTGTCATCATCCAACGGTACACAAGGTATTACATTTGAATGAGCATAGAAAAAAAAACTTTTTTTTGGCATTGTACACCGTCGCATGATGTCAAAAGTTGCTGGACTCAGTATAAGCAGCAAGCGGGGCTTGCTGCATTGGTAGCCGAAGCTATCCTCCTCACGCGAAGGTGCTCGTGTAGAATCTTGTGAAGGCTTCCCGATCCAATCTGCAGTGTATGCTGAATCTCTTCGTATGTAATTCGCCTGTTTTCTAGAATGAAAATGTTTGCTGCCAGCACACTTTCTTCGGTAACAGCCGTCGAAGGATAACCACCTCTTTATTCATCGCCCAAAGTTAAATGAGCGCGCTTAAATTTGTTATGCCAACGGTAGATGGTTGCTTTTGAAGGTCTTTCATTCATAAATGCCATTTGAAGTCGATCAAACGACTCGTCCGGTTTTAGAAGAAAATTTCCCAGAAAAACCAGAACGGTTCAGCGTTCTGGTAATACCTATTAACCAACTTCTTAATGGAAAAAAATGCTATCTTCATTTGCGTAAAATATTTTCTGCCATTATCGGCTAACTAACATTTTACTGATAAGTATCTACTTAATTATAGTTTTACTGCAATATTATGTACCTATGTAGTTGCTTTGTTCTTATTTTTATGTACTTTAAAGTTTAAAAAATAAACGTTTTCTTTGATTTTAATTTCAAGTTGATTTGTTCTAACACCCGATAACTACCCTATTATTTTGTTTATACCTTAATGCAAAACCACAACTAATATCTGACGAAAATAAGGTAATCCGTAATTTTCATCATTATTTACCTTATTATTATATTTTAGATCATTACCCCAAGTATCGTTTCCATTAAACTAGAAAAAAACACTAACAATGTTTTGATATCTCAAAAAATAACTTAATTAAACGTTTTTTCGCTCTCCTGTAAAGTTGAAGTTTTGTACATAGCAGTGTTTGGTACACCATGTTACTTGGAGAAAGTTGTTTGTTTCATGGACTGGACACATCCTTGGATGGTAAGTTTAGAATGACCATACGTATCACACTTGTATCACACTATTATGGGAGATAAGATAACGCTATCATTAGCTAACATCAGCTAAAAATAAACGGCGTGATGCGTTTAGCTGAATGGTGGCTTATCTGCTGAATGGTGGCTTATCTGGCTTTATCTGGCATCGTTCGATTGTCGTTATCGATCGCCAGCGAATCCCAGGCCCAGGCTCATATAAGCAAAATCTAACTCGAGTTTTGATGGTGATCTCTGATTGGTGAAGTGTCAACATACGATGCTTCCGATCTCCCAAGTCGGCTTATCTAGGTACCTATACTTACGTACGAGCAAGAAAACAGACAACGCTTGACGCTTCCTTTGCGCATTTTGAACAGCATTAATTAAAAAATATTATGTTAAGGATATTACCCGAAGTGCGGCTAAACCTAGTGTTCGCCGGCTAAAACTCGGTGTAGCCGATAGCCGTTGGCTAAATCTAGGTGTGATCGATGATCTGCTGTACTCCTATAGGTTCCGAATATAGGTTAGAAATTTAAGGCGAGCGCGAAGGGGGGGGAGGCGGATAGTTCGCATCGCCCCTCGCCTCGCAAGAGTTCAAAATGGCTTCAAGTAGTAAGCGGCCACGGAAAGGAAAAAAATCTTAAGAAGGTGAGTACCTACCGAAGTGTTTTGTTTAAAATGTACTGTATTTTATTGAAAATTCTAAAAATCCTGATATTTCCTGAGATTTTCAAAATCCGGCCGCAATCCTGAGAAAAGTCCAAAAATCTTGAGATCTCAGGACAGTCAATCTTCAGGAAAAACCCTAAGCGGAGCGTGAGCCTTCAATTTCGAGGTTTTTTTAACAGACACTAGAAATAACTTTCTTAATACCCCATAAATTACTCCCCTTAGTAGGAGCACAAAGAAGGCTATACCTAGTTTTAACCGGCTACACCTAGTATTAGCCGCGAGCAAATCGGCTACACCTAGTTTTAGCCAACAGTTATCGGCTACACATAGTTTTAGCCCGCTAGAACTAGGTTTAGCCACACTTCGGGTATTAGCCGTAACATATACCTACATAATATGTAGGTATATTATAATAATAATTATAAATATTCGAATGATAAAACTTTTGATTTATGGTACCTACTTTTTTTATTGCATATCTCTCTCTTAATCGTTCCCTCATAACTGAGGATCGTGATCACCGGCTGCTTTTACGATTTGTCTCCATCGGTCTCGGTCCATGGTTGCTCTCACTGCTTGATGGAATTTGCTTGAGAAGGTTGCTACTTTTACTTGGTTACTTGGACCATCAGGGTGCGTTTAAATTAAGTGTAATCATGGCATTTCATGAGTGCGTTTCACACACACAGGCCACACAGCTCTTTGCTTGCCCCCCAACCCCAAAAAATAACACTTGCAAATCTTTGTTATCGCTTCGCCTTCGACAGAAACATGGGATTGACATAAGTTTTAGATCTATCAATTTTTAAAACTTCAATTTATACAACAAAAACCCTATTAGATACTAAAACAGGTGACAGTGTTGCTAAAACTGAACAACATTTTCCATGGAACATAAGTAGGTCGAAAAACGAAAACAGGCGAAAAAAATCGTTCGAAAACGAAGTGATAACGAAAAGTTACAAAATGTTACTACTACCTATGTGCATATGACTTTTTTTTAATTATTTGTTTGTTTATTTGTTTATTTCATTGGAAAACCAACAGCAACAATAATATTATAAGCTACAATATGTTAAACAGAAAGCCAATTACAGGTTTTCACTTATAGCAATTAATTAATACAATAGGGGTGTGAACAATATGTATGTTACAGCTTAATTATGGAGTTGTTAACACAAAAAATCTAATATCAAAATCTATTCGAAAAACTTACGGGTTAGACACTGCTTAGTCTTAGACACGCCACTTGTAAATAGATCCAAGTCATATTCCTTGCACGCCTCATTCACCAGTCTACTCTACCAGTCTCTATTATTAAAATACTTAATAAGCGCATAAATTGAATCTATTCGCTTACCTAGATAGTGTCCAGCACGTGCTGCGCCGGTTGTGCGTCACGCAGGTCACGGTTGACCTACGATGCATGAATTCCGTTGGCCTGTTTCTGGAAATCACACGCTTACACACATATTCTCGTCATATGATAATTTTTTACCCGACTACGGTGAAGCCAAAACGGAGGGTATATGATTTTGATCTGTTTCATAGTTCTGTTAGAAGATAATTTAAGTATGTTGTCTATTATTATCTATGTATATTCTAAATACAACTAGAAAGATAGGAAAAAAACTTAAATGAAAGAATTCATGTCCTATTTTAATAGGGTATTTTCATATGTCATTTTAGCAAAAGGAAATTTATTATTTCTGGGTCAGAAATTAAAAAACTTCATAAAAAACGAACAATATACTTATACATGGTGCATTTCGTCAGTACTTTTATAAAAACTCGTATCTCAGTTTTTAACAAAAATGATGTTGCCAGATAAAAAAATCTATATTAAATTCCACTTTAGTGCATAAAACACGTAACTCTTTAATACCACAGACAAGAGAATTAGTTTAGAACGGAAATATCTTAACTCCATACTAATTTTTTTTTTAATTCATTAATCTCGGATCTCGTAGGCTGCGGTCCCCATGGCGATTACGTCGATTACGGCGTTTACAACGCTCACACGAGGTCCGCATTCGATATCGCGCTCAAATCGATAAAATCGACAAATGACAGTTGGCGAATGCGAACCGCTCGTAAGCGCGCTAACGTTTTATTCTAACCTCAAATACAAGATGGAATAATTGCTAGATACTATTTTTGCTCTCTAAAGCGATGATAATGATGAAGAACGTTTGATTATTGAGTCGTGTGCACCCAACATCTTTTTTTTTTCAACTTTTTACATCAACCACCTTTTTGGATAAGCTCCAAATTAGTATTAACAAAATATTAACCAATATAATGCTCTATCCTTTTGTTGTGAAGTGAGGAAAAGATCCTTCTATAACGAACTCTCTCATTTTTTTTATTTTTGACGAAATAAAATTCTGACACCTGTTTCGTTTGACAGTCACTTATAACTTTTGACAGAACGTTCACAGTGATTACGCTCTGAGGCATGGTCGCTGTAAGCCCAAGATGGCGCTGGTAATGACGTCATGAGTGACGTCACGCTAGATATTGTAAACGCGCTAACGTGCATGCGGACCGGCTGTTATCGCAATAATATCGATATTATCGCCATGGGGACCGCAGCCGTAGTTATGCGTTTTTTGAAATTTGGTCTGGGACATAACCAAAGACTAAACCGCGTAAGTAGCTGTCACTGTCAAGTATAGTCATGTATCAACCGGTGAACAGTCATAAAATTCACATTATTTTGCACGGTTTATTGTTTAAATACAATTTGTCACGGTCTTAGCTATTTAACAATATATTTAAAGTGAAGTTCCAGCTATAAATGTGTATTGTAGAGTCCAATAATTACGGTAAGAATGATCACAAAACCCTATAAACTTTAACGCACGAATGAGATGATACAACTTGGTATAGATAGATATTTAGATATACACTGGTTCAGCTTTTGTGTTAATTACAGATGGATACACGAAAAAGGAGCTATAAAATGTTAATGCAGTCAAGACCTCCTCTGCAGGCAGCGAGAAATGACGACTACTCAATACACACCAATCTTTGTTCTACTACTACTCATACTCCCATTTCCACTGCAGATAATAATTATGGTACAGTTTATTAATTTTTGGGAATTTTTATAACAGTAATTATTAAATAAATATAAATAAATATTTGACAACATCACATACATTGCTCCAATCCCAAAGTAAGTAGCTATAGCACTTGTGTTATGGAAATCAGAAACAACGGTGGTATGACACACACCCAGACCTGAGACAATATTGAAAAGTTCATTTTCTACATTGACCCAGCCGGGGATCGAACCCGGGACCTCAAGAGATGGTGACGCCTTGAAAACCGGCGTGCGAACCACTCGACCACGGAGGTCGTATTACAACTGATATATTTGTAATTAAAGAATCATAATACATAATGAAACTTACTCAATATTTTTTGCTATTTTCAGATAAGCGTACAATGGACGATATTCTAGACGAAAAAACAGGCAAGTTCAAATCATGTTACAAGATTTTGGATACTGCTACTGGATTGTTTATTACGACAGAAATTGAAGCCGAATCTGAAAGTGAAGAACCAATTAAGGCTAGTGATAGTGATGCCACTTATTGTGATTCTGATCAAGAAAATAATAGCACATCAGGTGAAGATGACTTATTCATTGCTAAAAAGTCAACGAGAAGCGGTAAAGGAATGGCAAATCCAGAAACCTGGAAGAAAAATCAGCCTAAAATCGCAAGAGAAAAGGGTAAAAAGTATATTACAGCTAGTACATACAAAGGTGTTAAAATAGGCTTAAAGAAACGGCAAAAACGAGTTTTAAAATCAATATGTTTGCAAAACATCTAAAACACTTAAGTGTTGGGATATTGATGACGACAAAAGAAAACAAATGTTTGAAAATTTTTGGAACATGACATGGGACCAGAGAAAATTATTTATTGTGGCTTTAGTAGATAAAGTTCCAGTAAAACAAAGAACTACAACTAAAAAAGTATCGCGGAGGAATTTCTCTTTAAAATATTACCTAAGAATTTCTGGAGTGAAATTAAGTGTATGTAAAAATACATTTTTAAATACCTTTTGTCTTCGTGAAGCTACAATACACTCTTGGATTAATAAAGCATCTGATTGCTCAAGCGGAAGTAAAACCAGTAAAAGAGGATTAAAAGCAAAAGAAATATCAGAAGCAAAACTTAAACATGTGAACACATTCTTAGATCGAATGCCTACAATGGAAAGTCATTACTGCAGGAAAAATTCTGCTAAGAAGTATTTTGAAGTTAATTATCAATCGATGCAACAAGTTTATAGAGAATATGAAAAATATTTCAGTGATTTTAATCTGCCTGGTAATGATAAAATAAAGTATGACCGATTTAGACTGCAAGTTTTGAAACGAAACTACAGCCTTTTTAAACCACGTAAAGATCAGTGTGACACTTGTTTTTCATACAAAAGTGGAAATATTTCAAATGAAGAGTATGAAAGCCACATCAAGAATAAAGATAAAGCAAGAAAAGAAAAAGAATTAGACAAGTTAGCAGCACAATCAGGACTATGCAATTTGTACACTGTTGATGTACAGGCAGTTCAGTTAGTACCATACTCTCAAGCTGGTGCTTTATATTTTAAATTGAAATTAGCATGTCACCAATTTACAATATATGATTTGACTACAAATAAGGCATTTTGCTACGTATGGCATGAGGGCTGTGGAGAAATGACTGCAAACATCTTTGCTTCATGTTTGTTAGATTTTATTGATGATTTTGTGGCAGATAAGAGCTTACCTATAATTATATACAGCGATGGATGCGCAGCCCAGAATCGCAATGTAGTGCTAGCAAATGCCTTAAAATATTATTCTGAAAAGAATGGAATAACTATCACTCAAAAATATTTATGCAAAGGCCATACCCAGATGGAATGTGACACAGTCCATTCCCACATAGAAAGCCAGAAAAAAAACAGAGAACTTCATGTACCTGCTGACATTGTCAAAATTATTAAAGAAGCTTCATTAACACACAAATATGATGTAAAGTATGCAGACTGGACCTTTTTCAAAAAATACGATTCTATTGATTATTTAAAATCGATACGACCTGGGAACAAACCAGGTGATCCATGTGTCAATGATCTTAAAGCGTTATGTTACAAACCAAATTCACCAATAGAGTACAAACTAGACTTTGATGAACAATGGTTGACTATGCCACAAAGAGCAAAGAAATTAAGAACAGATTTAGTAATTCCTCCTCTTTATTCAGGGCCACTGCCAATCTCCAAGAGAAAATTTGATGATCTCCAAGACTTAAAATCAGTTATAGTTAAGGATCATCATTCCTTTTATGATAATCTTCCTCATAAGAATTAATGTTCAAGCAAAAAGAGTCATTTCTCCTTAGAATTATGTAAGAGTTCTGTAATTTCACTATTTTATGTTTTACCATTATTGTTAAAGTTCCTAGGTTTTTAAATTATAAGACCGGTTTGTGATGTAGGAATATAGAAAAACACATAAAGACAATACCTATTACAAACATTACACTAAGCGTAAGTTACCAGTGTTATCTTATGAATAAATTCATTAGATTCGATTATTTGGTTTTATTTATTAATAATGAGTTCATACTAAAATATCATAAAAAACTCTTAACTAATAGAATGAAATTTGAGATAAGTTCCACAATATCGTATCTCAAGTAAAACATAAATAAAAAATAATAGGTAACGTCCTATACGTTACCTAGTCTGACATATAATTGCCTTATTTCAACTCAATTTAGTCCTGGCAAAATTTATTTATAATTCACCTAACTGAATTTTCTATAAGTTTTTATGGTTTCCTGTAAAGTTACCAATTTTGAGTTACGATTTTTTATAAAAGTACCGACGATTTGTAATCACTCTTCAATTTTTAAGGATGTTGAAGTCCATGAAACTGAACAACTTTCTCCATGAAACATGTGTTGAAATACTCCAAAAAAATTTGGTCATCCCATACTAAACAGATCACGTGATCTCTTTGTTTTGTATGAAAAGTCAATTTTTTTTTTACATATTTGACCCTATGTTTCTTAGAGAAAGTTGTTCAGTTTCATGGACTGGACACATCCTTAAAATTTGGAGAGTGATTTCAAATGCACCCTGTATAGGAAATTGCTTTCGTCTCCGCTACCTATACCAGCCCCCTCAGCTAGCATGACCACTGAAACGCGATTTATGATATTGCGATTTGTCACGTTTAACTGTCAAAAGACAATGTAGATGTTATTTTTTTATTTATTTATCTAAAAAAGCACATGTTACAGTATCACACCAATAACTGATATTAAACAAAGTGAAACAATATGAAAAAACATACCCTGCCAGGGTGTTGCTTATTATGACTTAATTATTAAATTAAAAAAATTATCATAGAGCAAAATACATAACTAGCGCCGCCATTGGAAATAAAATCATAATGTTTAAATATAAAAGAAATTATGAATTATCTCTCTGGAGTGCACTGCGAACAAGCTTTGCGGTACTTTTTAGGGTTCCGTAGCCAAAATGGCAAAAAACGGAACCCTTATAGATTCGTCATGTCTGTCTGTCTGTCTGTCTGTCTGTCTGTCTGTCTGTCTGTCTGTCTGTCTGTCTGTCTGTCTGTCTGTCTGTCTGTCTGTCTGTCTGTCTGTCCGTCCGTATGTCACAGCCACTTTATTCCAAAAGTATTAAGACTACATAGTTGAAACTAAGTAGGCAGGTGTATTCTGTGAACCGCTTTACGATTTTTATACAAAAATAAAAAAAATAAAAGATTACGGGGGGGCTCCCCATACATGGAACTGAAACTGAAAATATTTTTTTTCATCAAACCAATACATGTGGGGTGTCTATAGATAGGTCTTTAAAAATTACATTGAGGTTCCTAAGACTATTTTTTTTTAAAGTCAACCGTTTGAAAAATATATGCCGCCAAAGTGGTAAAATGTGTGTCCCCCCCCCTTTAACTTTTAAAGTAAGAGGGTGAAAAATCTAAAAAAAATATAAACTATAGATCTTAATAAACACTTTCAACGAAAATTGTTTTGAACGAAATACAGTAATTATTTTTCGAGATATAGTACATTTTCCAAAACCGCAAATATAACTTTGTCATTCATACAAACACTGTGAAAAACAAAGTTATTTTTTCAGACGAAAAATGATAGCGGTATTAAAATATGGTATGGTATAATGTACCTACGGAACCCTACTGCGCGTGGCCCGACACGCACTTGGCCGGTTTTTATCCCTTAAACAATATTTTCTAGCCTGTCGTTTTGTTATATGGACTTTTATTGCAAAAAGTGGCCACTTTTAATAATAAAAGTCCATTAAACTAAACGACAGACTAGAAAATATTGCTTAAGTGATAAAAAGTACCACAAAGCTTGTTCGGAGTGCACTCCAGAGAGATAATTTACAAATTTGTCTTTATTTAAGCACTATGTTTTTTTTTCTAATGGCGGCGCTAGTGTGCAGACTGCGCAGCCTTAATACAATTATTTGAGTTTATCGCCCATATATTCTTCTACTGAGTAATAACACATTTTTATAAGAAAGTCTTTTAAATTTATTTTCAGTTTTTTTCTATTTTTATAAATTTCGGTAGTTTATTATATAATTGTATGTATATCTATAGTTAGGGCTGCATCTATACATTTCAATTTTTGGTTCAGGAGGAACAATATCATGCTGACGTCGGCCATTTTTATTAAATTTAAAGTAGGTAGTTAAGATGTTTCCTCGCAAATAATACGATTTCAAGGATAAGTATAATATACGATTATATAATATATGATTTCAAGGATAATTTGATTTCTCACTTTTTTATTGCTAATGACCAAAATGATTATTTGGCTTTCGTTATCACGATGTTTTCGTATTTTTTTGTCTATTAGTTTTGTAAGTAAAGTAAAGGCCTATGAAAAGCTTTTGGATATTAGTTTTCAATTGAGTGCCTTAGGATGGGTAGCCTAAGTACCTATGTCATGCTCTCTTTAATCATTTCTGCGGTGGTGTCGTGTGGGGCGGGTCGTTACGTTCCCTCAAATATGGTTGAGCGAAGCGATGGCTGGTCCATGCGTCATGCTCGTGAACGGGTGCTGCCAGTGGGAATGGGTCTGCTTCTGAGTACCTATCTTAACGCATATTGAATTGTAAGGATTGCGTTTTTATTTTTATGTCTTGTATCAAGTGTTTTTTGGTTAGAGTAGCAGACGGAGTGATTTCTAAACTAGTTGAAAGTTATTTACTCTCACGATTACCTATCTGAATGTAGTAGATATTTAATTTTAACCTACCTACCCATTGTGTGTAACCTTTTGATATTTATTGTGATGGAAAATGATCTCACTTTGAATGTGGAGCTCATTTTTCAATCTTGACGACTCTGTATGAAATATACAGGGAGAAAAAAGCAGCCCTTGACGAGTTTCTTGCCGGTTCTTCTCGTTACAAGGTCTCCCGCTTAGGGTTTGCGAACCGATGGCGTAGCTTCTATGACATTCACAAGTGCTTGTAACAGCCTAGACTGAATAAATTATTTTGAATTTTGAATTTTATGCGCGGGAAAGTGAAATGAGGTTTGCAAGATTCTGGCTGGCGAATATTTCCAAGTTTGAGTGTCGATAAAACGATATATCACGCGATATACATGGTTATTTGTAAAACACCAACAGCCTCGCAGGTGCAGGTTATAATTGTCCTACGACTTTTCCGAAAACAGACAAAAAATCGACTTTCCATACAAATGTCCGAATAGCTGATCGATTTTTTTTATGAAAAGTCTGAGTTTTTTGTCTGTTTTTGGAAAAGTTGTATAAAACATTAATGTTGTTGTTTATGATGTCAGTAATCTACTCCTGCGAGGTTGTTGGTGTTGTACAAATAACCCTGTATGTCCTGTTTTGTCGGTCATGCTAGGTAGGAGAGCAGAGTGGTTTTTCTTTTTTTGTGGTTTGATTCTCTCGCCGTAGCCGTAGCCACCCGTAGCACACCACTTGTACTATTAGTTATTCTGTGCCCGTAGCACTCCGTAGTCCGCCCTCGCGGTATTACGGTATTTTGTAGGGGAATGAATTAATGCAGATCGGTTACTTATCAAAGTCTGATGAAATTGCAAAAGAAATATTTACGGATTGTCATCTTCGAAGATAAAGCTAAATTATACTTGAAAGAAATACATTTAGATTCTTTTCTTTTATTAATAAGCAAAAATGCAGATCTTTCACTTTTGTACATTGCTCAAAAGTTTCGTACCTACGTTAACTTTTCTCTTCATATAAACTAAATGTAATTTAGGTAGGTACTTAACCTCAGTTAAAGTAAAGTAGGTCGTCGTAAAATTAGTGCTGAAAATGTTATCTTAGTTTAGGCCCGCCGCGTTCTACTGTAAAACTTGAGAGTGACTCTGAGGTCGATAACCCCGATCGGCTGTTTAAGTAGGTATCTTAAACAATTGTTATGATAAGTTCAAATATGACGACAATGCGATTATTTTAACAATGTACAAGAGAAGTGACCATAACTTCACAGTATCGTCTGTAAAATTTTCTCTTTGTCGAGTGAAAATTGCAGCGGATTACTGTCTATCGTTAATTTAATCGTATTGTAGGCAATATAGGTGCATAGGTGCAGCCAGGCCAGTTTTTCGGGAGGGGGTTAAAGCCAGTTTTTAGGGGGGGTCGGTCCATGTTAAAAAATATGCTTGACAGAAAAAAGGATAAATCCCTCCCTCGCTACGCCCATGATTGTAGGTACCTACCAGCACAGCAGAATACAGCTACTTACCAGAAACGAAGTGTTTGGCTATATTTAGTTAGGCATGACTCTATCTATTCCTCATTACTACCTCTACTTCCTGCGAATAGACAATCCATATAATATTATAAATGCGAACCTAGTGTTGGTACCTATTTACACACACGTAAATCAAAAGGAAACGAAACGAAAAAAAGTCTGTAATTTGACGCCTACCTACAATATACCTAAAAGTACCTACTTATCTATTGTATAACAATAATAAAGGAAGAATGTGGAAAATAACAAGAACATAATAGAGTTATGATAATGCATATTGTTTATAAAAGATTTGATGTGTATCTCTGACCTCCAGAGATAATAAAGTAGATCCAACTTTGATTCATTTGATTCAAGTTCAATAAAGATAAAATATTATTGTGTGACGTAAATACAAAAGATTATTGAACTTAGAGATAATAAGAAATTAGATAAGATAAAACAAGATAAAAAAAGATTCCGATACCGGGAATCGAACCCGAGCCTCCTGGGTGAGAGCCAGGTATCCTAGCCACTAGACCATATCGGACTGTAGCAGTATTGATGAATTTATAATACAGATTCGAAAATCCTTTAAGTTTTTAACACATAAAAACAAACTCATTTATTTTTTTTTTATTTTTAGAGACGCTTTTAAAACGAGTTTTATAATAACGGCAGCATCAAGAAGTTATTTTTGTTCTCCACACGGATAGGATGACATCGATGACTTGAATTTATTCACCATCGAAATAATTCCCTAAATCGCTGGCTGAGGCACGTAGAGATAATGGGTGAAGATCGAGCTACCAAAAGAGCGTATCTTGGTCAACCATCTGGACGACGCCCAGTGGGTGGGTCGTCCAAGATATCGCTGGAAAGATGAAGTCGTCAAAGACCTGGAAGTACGCGGCTGGTCTCACCTGGCACAACACAGGAAGAAATGGCGCATTTTAATGTCGGAGGCCAAGATCCACTTCTATTCCGAGCGATTTTTGAATATCGTTCTCACCCAGAACTGTCTTTTTTGTTTCTGTGATCTTTTGCACAAATATTTAAGCAAAATAAAAATTTCTACTGCAACGGCAAAAAAAAATAGAAGTTAACCTTCTCCTTATTTATGAGATCCAGCCCCCCTACTCAAATGGCCAACTTTCTATTCGTTTGAACGCTACGCTTACTTTTAAAGCTTATCTAAATATGAGCGATAGAAGATTAAATCACATGTCGCAAACTTTATGTAACTCACAGACTTCGATGGAACTGTCAAGCTTACGGCAAGTAATTTTTATTTTAAAGTTTTAATAGTAAGCGTAGCGTTCAAACGAATAGAATGTTGGCCATTTGAGTAGGGGGGCTGGCACTTTGGTGAATTGTATTACGACAAATAAAAAATAAACTATTAAAATATAGAAGTTATAACCTTCTTCTTGAGTTTTTGACGGGATTTTGTCGAGTTCAGTTCGGTGACTATTTTAATTATTCGCAAATTGATTCATAGTGGATATTGTGTCTTAAAATTGATGCAGTTTTGTGGTACAAGTGTCTACGCAACTGAACAATATGTGGGATAATGGAAATAGGCGCTATCTTGGTTGTGTGAAGCTGAGACTTTTATTGTAGTGGTCGCTACCTCGGCAAAACTTACCGAGTAAACTGTCTTGATATACTTGCTGCCAAATGCTCCAAGTAGCATTGGAATGTGATGCATCCGCATTTTAATGTAAACTGAAACAATTTACTAGAAAATCTAGAAATACTGAACCATCCAAAACATGACACTGGCAAAAATTACTTCCAAGAAGAAAGTAGATTGCCATAATAAAAATAAGAAGAAGAAGAACCTTCTTCTTATTTATGAGATCCTGGTACTTTGGCCACTTTGGGATGTATTACGAAAAATAAGATAAAAACTATCAAAATCGTAGGATTCCGTATTTTTTCTCTTTATTATTACGTGTAGGATGTTCTTTTGTCTTTTTGAGAATCTGTCAAGCCTTATGAATTTGAACGCTACGCTTACTATTAATAAGCATTATAGTTAATTTTATAATTACGTACCGTTATTGTCAATTCCATACAATACATCAAAGTCTGTGATTTACATAAAATTGCGACATGTGATTTAATCGTCTATATTGCTCATAGCTTTAATAATATGCGTAACGTTTGAACATAATATAGAATATTGGCCGTTTAAGTAGGGGGGCTTATGAGAATTGGCTTTGCTACCTTTTTGAACATGACCAGAAATCTCAAAACCATTTCGAGAAATAAGCTTTCTGTACAATGTCTACCAATTAGATTTTAAAATAAGTCTATATTTTTAAAGATATTCAATAAAAAGCTTTAACCTTCAAATGATCTTTCTATGACATCATCACATGCAGATCCCCCAGCTATAATAAAAAAAAGAAAAAAGAAAAAAAAGGGCAAAGACAATTTTGATTTTGACAATGAACTTGGCATTAGGGATGGTGGAAGGTGGAAGTGAAAAAATATCGATGTATAATATATAGTAGGTAATATTTTTGAGAAAAATTGGGATGATGACTAGGTAATGGTTTCTAATTTTAAGGTATAGTTAAGAAAAAAAAGAAGCAATATAAACCCCTACGCGAAATTTTGGCTAGATTTTACGAATTTTACTATGATTTCTAAGACTCTAAAGTTGGAAAAATCAAAATACTCCAGTGACAAAATAGTGTCGACTATTAGAATCCATACGTAATACAAAAAAAATTGTTATGGAAACATTATTGTAAAAACATCTATCGTTATATCAGAGTATTTAATATCGCCCGAAAAATATAGGTGTACCTACTTATCGCAAAATAATCGTATTTTTTTCGACATCCCTACTATGAAATGTTTGTAAATAGAAATAAAAGTATGCACATATTTTCACAATTTTTATTATGTCAGCCTGCAAATTTATCAGTCCACAAGCAATCATTACAATTTGATCCAAGTAGCCTACCTCCAAAATTGACACATTTCGTAAAATTTGGGTAGATTGCGCGTGTTAGCCTTTAAAAAGTTTTTCAACTGAGTTTCCACTGGTAAGCATTTTTATTATAATTATACCACCTCAAAAATTATAGCGGAAAATTAAGAACGTGCCGGACTACAGCTGCGCCACAAAAAAAAGTTGGAAATCTGACTTTTTGACTATGCCATGATGAAGTCTATAGTTTGTCGGAGTTTGTCGCCAAAAACCAGAGTTTGTCGGTCTTCCGTTTAGGAGATACATGTGGCTCAGCTGTAGAGACGTCTCTACAGCTGCGCCACACAGATCTCGAAAACGGAAGGTCGTAGCGAAAATCTGATTACTTGTATGTATAGCCGTTAGTTTGTCGGAGTTTGTCGCACAAAAACCAGAGTTTGTCGGTCTAGCGTTTAGGAGATACGTGTGGCGCAGCTGTAGAGACCGTCTCTACAGCTGAGCCACACAGATCTCGAAAACGGAAGGTCGTAACAGAAATCTGATTACTTGTGTGTGTAGCCGGTAGTTTGTCGGAGTTTGTCACCAAGAACCAGAGTTTGTCGGTCTTGCGTTTAGGAGATATGTGAGGATACGCTGTGGAGACCTTTCTACCTGGGTCTTGAGAACGGAAGGTCGTAGCAAAAATCTGATAACTCGAGTGTGTAGCCATTAGTTTGTCGGAGTTTGTCACCAAAAATCAGAGTTTGTCAATCTTACGTTTAGAAGATATGTGGGGATATGCTGTAGAGATATTTCTACCTGGATCTCGAGAACGGAAGGTCGTAGCGAAAATCTCACATATCTCCTAAACGCAAGACCGACAAACTCTGGTATTTGGCGACAAACTCGGTCGAACTACCGACTATAGATATGACTAATCAGATTATCGCTACGACCTTCCGTTCTCAAGATCCAGGTAGAAAGGTCTCCACAGCGTATCCTCACATATCTCCTAAACGCAAGACCGACAAACTCTGGTTCTTGGTGACAAACTCCGACAAACTACCGGCTACACACACGAGTAATCAGATTTCTGTTACGACCTTCCATTTTCGAGATCTGTGTGGCTCAGCTGTAGAGACGTCTCTACAGCTGCGCCACACGTATCTCCTAAACGCAAGACCGACAAACTCTGGTTTTTGTGCGACAAACTCCGACAAACTAACGGCTATACATACAAGTAATCAGATTTTCGCTACGACCTTCCGTTTTCGAGATCTGTGTGGCGCAGCTGTAGAGACGTCTCTACAGCTGAGCCACATGTATCTTCTAAACGGAAGACCGACAAACTCTGGTTTTTGGCGACAAACTCCGACAAACTATAGACTTCATCATGGCATAGTCAAAATGTCAGATTTCCAACTTTTTTTTTGTGGCGCAGCTGTAGTCCGGCACGTGTGCCACTAATGACGTATTTCCGGCTGACCATATCCACTAGACAAATATATTTATAAAAAAATAAATACGCAACCAAATGTTAAAATATTCAAATTAGTGTCTTAAATTGGCCTACTTTGTAATAAAAAAAATATAAAAAAATACCTTTTCTTTTTTAACCAAAGCCAATTATGGCATTTTGTTGTACCTAGCATGAATGTGCTGAGCACACCGTAAAACTATTTCACCACATTGCTATATTAAAAATACTTGAAAGATCTTTGTTAGAGATGAATTCATGGCAAAGATCTATGGCGCTGGTAGAACCAGCGCAGTTTGCAGTGGCCAAGCGGTGGCCTAAAGACTCAGAGAACTTAAATTCAAACTATGGGCACACAGAATAGATAATGATATTATTCTTGATGTTACACGGGTACCGCCCACATGCGACTTCTACTGGGGGGATTTTTTTTTTTCTTTATTCTGTGGGTGTCGTACATATATTCTCTTCTCGATCACATGCATCGCTCCATTTTGAATCCTTTTTTGACTGTTGCAGTTGATCATTCTCATTCATTACTTTAGGTACCAAAGTACCAGGGTAGCATAGATTAAGAGGAGGTAAACTTTATCGCGAGAAATCTATCTATTGGATAAAACCTGATGACGAAGCTGAAAACTGACAACGGCCGCATCATTTCATCGAAGCCTGAAATCCTGAGGGAGATCAGGTTTCTATGGATAAGTATATTCCACGCAAACACTATACGGTGTTGAAAAAACTTCACTAGATCTGTCATGCATCTGGCCAACGGATCAATGAGCGGTTTCAAGAACCTTATATTCATAAGGTTCTTGAGCGGTTTTCAAAAGGCAGTTTAAGAAAAAAAAGTAGTACATAAAAAAGAACTAGATGTCGTTGAACTAAGTAGGTTGCTTTTTATTAAAAATATGAAATGTAGTTACATTTTAACCGACTTCAAAAAAAGGAGGAGGTTCGCAAGTCGACGGTATTTTTTTTATGTATGTTTTACCATAACTTCGTCAGTTGTAAACCGATTTATACAATTCTTTTTTTATCTCAAAGAACATAGTTCGTGTGTGGTCCCATAAAAAATTTACAGAGATCTGGCTGGTAGTTTTTCATAATCCTGAAAAATGTCAATTATTTAGCTTGCCATCACACGTGTTTTTACGGATTTTCGGACATAACATCTTTATTTATGTACCGATTTAGATTATTCTTTTTTTGTTTGAAAGGGTATACTTCAAGAGTGGTCATATTTTAATTTTATCGGTATTGGACTTTGAACTTCGAAGATACCCAAGGGAACTCCTCAAATTCAAAAAGTATATGTAAAGTGATTTGGATTTTGGTAGGTTTATGACAATCCAAAACAAACCAAACCATGGTCTGCGATGCAAGGTTCTGGACTAGGCTTGGACTACGAAGACACCACGGAACTCCTCAAAAATAAACAGCGTAAATTTGGAATTTGAGTTGTGGGCATTTTACCATTGAAAATATTTTATAATATTACAAAATATTTACATGCTTACATACCTACCACTAAAAAGTTGAAAATAAAAAACTTTTTTAACAAAAAAGAAAAACCTCCTTCAAAAAACCTGAAACAAAAATAGCTTCAAAATTAAATACCTCTAAAACAGCGAGAAATAATATTCAAATCATTAGTTACGCATAACATAATTAATAAAACACGTCTAATGAAGTCGGGTGGGGCTTTCAGAAATAAAAAAAAATTACTTGTCTTCCAGCCCCACCCGACTTCAATAGACGTGTTTTATTAATAATGTTATGCGTAACTAATGATTTGAATATTTTTTCTCGCTTTTTTAGAGGTATTTAATTTTGAAGCTATTTTTGTTTCAGGTTTTTTGAAGGAGGTTTTTCTTTTTTTATTATACGTTTGTAATTTGTTGAGTATGTGGTTTATTGCGTTGTGCGTTGGCTGTCTGTTGGCGTGTTACGATGAACTTTTCTATGACCAATATGATCATTAGTGGGAAATAATATTTTAAAAATCTACCTACTTGAAGCAGCGCCATCTATCGACATAAAATTATACTAAAATTCTCTGCTGTCAAAAAACCGCTCATTAAGAAAAAACCATTCACTAGATCCATTATGGATTTTTGAGATTTAAGTTCTCATTAGATCCAATATAAATCTTATGAGAAAAAAAAACTCACTAGATCCATTGTGGATCTGGCCGATGTATCTTCTGAGAATGAAGGAAGGTTCTGAAGGATAATAATTGGCATTTAAAACTCCAAACTTTAGTTATCGGAGTGAATATAGTGATCGTCTCTCGAAATTTAAACTTACAGCTCTTGCCGATCGCCGTGAGATGCTGGATCTAGTGTTTTTGCACAAGCTCGTTCATTGTGCAGTCGACTGTCAAAACATTGTTTGCAAAATCAAACTGATTGTACCCAGACCTAATGCGCGTAGGAAGCTCATAAATACATACATTGTGCCTCAAGCGCGGACAAACCTGAGTAGACATTCACCCTTGTCGAGAATGCTCACTAGTTACAATAAAGTAAGCAGTATAAATGATCTGGATATTTACCATGACTCACTCTTAAAATTTAAACGTATGGTTCAGTCATCCTATTAAAGTCACAATTGAAGTGTTGTTAAAAAAAAATATTTTTTCTTTGTACCGGCTTTGTGAAACGTAATGTGTATCTATCTACTTAATTTTATTTAATTGCAATGATGTGTTCACCTGTAATTGGGTTGCATGCTAGACCTATGATTTAAGAATTTTATATTGTAATGTGAACATGTTACCTGTTGGTGTACCTAATAAATAAAAAAATAAATAAATAAGTAGGTACAGCTCGCGCAACATAACTTGAACCAAACCATAGACAATGAAGCTTGCGCAGTAGCATTTTCAGTACAAAAATTGTAGTGCGCAGGTCTCGTGGTACTAAAAATTGGTTTAATTTTGTTGCGCGAGCTAGAAGTATATGATATCCCTATTGTATAGGTATCACACAAGATAATTGATCTTGTGACACTTCATTCATACTACCTAATTTCCTTAAATTTTATTAGAAACAAAAATATTATTTTATTTTATTTTATTATACTCATAAACTTTGTCTAGGGATACAGGTGTTATTTTCATACAAACGAGGTAACTTTGAAGCCTGGTTTTCTGCCAGGGATGTACCGTGCTGTGATCTGATGATGGCCATCCAGGGAGTGAATGGAGGAGATTCAGATCGCTATATACACCCAACTGATCTGATCAGCATTCTAAAAGATTAATGGGTTCTCAGTTTGAGGATTTCCATACATTTTCATGCTATTTTCGCGGTTTTTTTAAACATGTCCTTCAATCTTTTAGAATGCTGGTCAGATAGAGAATTATCTATGGAAATTTTAATTTCGCTATTCGGCTGTAGATGGCGTTGTACAATTTCCAATACAAAATTGCACTATCGAATGATTTTACGCGCATTATTTTTTTCGATAGCTGTTCGTGCTAAGGGTACAGATCAGTTCAGTGTGTATAGCGATCTGAATCTGCTCCATTCACTCCCTAGATAACCATTATCAGATTACAGCACAGTACATCCCTGGCAGAAAACCAAAGTTACCTCGTTTATATGAAAATAAACCTGTATCCCTAGACAAAGTTGATGTGTGTATTTCGGTAAACTATTACCGAAATCCTCACCATTGAGGACATAAACAATAAGACATGTACATAAATCAAAATAAACTACGAAAGGATTGAAACTGTTTCGGTCCATATTCGGTCTACGCGAGTGTTGCCATTAAAATTAAACTCCAAGTATCCCTATCAGCGGGGATATGTCAGTAGGGATGACACTGAACGGGGGAAAGTTTCCTGGAGTTGCCACCACAATATAGAGAGAGTTCGTGAAGGTGAGAACAGCGGGATTAATTTTATTATTCTACTGCAAAGTTAGGTTTGTCCGACTCTATACATATTATTGGTCAAGACTGTCCGTTTCTTAGCTTAAAAGGATAAAAGGCAAAAAAAGAAAAACATCGTAAAGTCCTTACTATAATTTATTGCAGACACAAACGTTCAGTCCAGTGACCCCGCGGCACTGAGCCGTGCGCGACCCTCAGTACACGAACTAGTAATATTTACACCTTAACTAAGGCTTACAGTAAAATAAATAACCAAATTCCTTCTAATAACCGTTGCGGAACAACTATTCTAATAGTTTAGTCTATTATAAAATTATAACTTTTTAACGCTTTGTCGCTTTAATAATACGAGATCATTTTCTGTGTAAAAAAATACAATAATACGTTGTATGAACACAGCTGGTGCGTTTCAAAAGTGCTCAACAATTTTACTGGTAAACAAATATTTGAGATTCTACCAAAATTAAAGTATTATTGAAATAACTATTAGTTACGGGCTGCATTTGTATTCACTCTCCAAATTTTAAGGATGTGTTCAGTCTATGAAACTAAACAACTTTCTTCATGAAACATGTGTCGAATCGAAACACGCTACAAAATTTTGGTCATCCCTTACAACCAGGGGGGCAAGTCTGCCAATGTTTTCGTCAAAATCGTAGTTCAATGGTGTTCTAATGGTGATGCTTTTTGGCACAGTTCTTGTTCCTTAAACCCAAAATCAAGACACAGTATGTTTCCGTTTTAGGTTTAAGAAACACAATGTGTTTCAGTTTTGGGTTTAAGAAACAAGAACTGTGTCAAAAAGCATTACCATTCAAACACCATTGAACTACGATTTTGACGAAAACATTAGCAGACTTGACCCTCTGATCACGTGATCTCTTTGATTTGTACGGAAAGTCTTTTTTTTACATATTTGACCCTTTGTTTCTTAGAGAAAGTTGTTCAGTTTCATCCTTAAAATGGACTAAACACATCCTTAAAATTTGGAGTGAATAAAGACACCTGTATTTTGGTTAATCTCTGAAAATGTATCTAACAATTTTCTTTGAAACAAACAACAATGTAACAACAATTGATTGCACAAGTTGTTTATATTGTATTGATCGACAATTTGACGTCAAACAATTTTCTGTTATTTTTTTGCGATAACACTAACCTTATTTACATGTGGCTTGATAAAACATTTTTCTAATCTCCTGGTAAGAATTACAATTTTTATAATGTACTAGCGGTCGCCCGCGACTTCGTCTGCGTGGAAAGTTTTTTTGCTATCCCTCGGGAACAATTTATGTTTTCGGGATAAAAATTACCCTATGTCCTGCTCTGTACCCCTAAGAACGTGTATGCAAAATTTCATGATGATCTGTTCAGTAGTTAAGACGTGAAGGCGTAACAAACAAACAAACAAATAAACAAACAAACGGACTTTCGCATTTATAATATTAGTAAGGATTTTATTTAATTACGTGTTCCTATCATACCTTACCTATAGAAAAATTGATGAAACTTTTTATTTATATTTTCTTTAACATGTGGATATCAGACTTTTGTATAGCACTTGATATAAAAAAAATATCCCCACGCACTGAGAACCTTCTCCTTTTCTTGAAGTCGGTTAAAATGGGATTCAAGCCCCATGTAAAAAGGTTAAATACATAATAATATCCTAAAAAAAACTTACTCAAATAGTTTAAGTGAAGTTAAGTGCAACAATAAGAATATAAATAAATTAGTCTAATGCATTAATGTAATATTTACAATAAAATACATAACTAAATGTTCATAAAAATATATTTTACAAACGATAAAGTATTGTTCGAAATATTGGAAAAAAATTGGAAACAGAAATACGGTTTTAAACCGTGAATGAAATTATTAGAAAGATTAAGGGTTGAAACCCACTTGTTAGCACGGAATAAAATTTTTCATGCTGTCCTTTTCTATCACTGCGCATCGTCTTTTGCTAGAGCGAGAAAGACGACGGCGTGAATGCTATCGCACGTGGCAGCATCGGTGCGGTGCGCTCGGCAACACGCTGCCTTTCTCGCTTAAGCAAATGACGATCCTAGTGATAAAAGAGGATATAGTATGAAAAATACTATTCCGTGCTAACAAGTGGGATTCTTGTTTTCATGTCATATTTATAGCGTATATAAAATACCGTCTTATATTCCGACTTATTACTTACGTGTTTAAAATAAATAACAATATCTTGGTACGTCATGATGATTTTGAAGATTCAATAATATGATAATAAAAACAATCGATTTTCACATTAAGGTTATGTTAACATTAGTCGAGTAAAAACGTTCTTTTTTTTTTTTTTTTTACATTAAATGGGCTTACTCTTGGCCACATTCGAGAACCATAAGGCTAAGAAGAGGCCGAAGATGAAGCGAGCTTGCCCAGAAGAAGCCTATTCACTCGTGCCTTAAATATCGCTGGGTTATATTCTTTCGGGAATACAGACGCAGGCAGGGAATTCCACTCCTTGGCTGTGCGCATTAAGAAGGAAGATGAAAAACGCTTCGTGCGCATGCATGGAATGTCAACCAAATAGGGGTGAAACCCCGCCGTGCGTCTGGATGTCCGATGGTAGAACGGGGATGGCGGAATGAGCTCATGCAGCTCAAGAGCACACTCTCCGAAATATAGTCTGTAGAACACCGCCAGACAAGCTACTTCACGGCGGTGGGAAAGACTGTGAAGCTTGGTTTTTAATAGCGCACTATCCCCTATGAGTTTTCTGGCTCTGCGTTCAACCGAGTCGAGTGCGGCTAGCTGGTACTTTGCGGACCCATCCCACAGGTGGCAGCAATATTCCATGCACGACCGGACTTGCGCTTTGTAAAGAGTTAGAAGCTGTCCCGGCGTGAAATATCGCTTAACCTTGTTCAAGATGCCTAGTTTTTTGGCCGCAGTTTGAGCCTTCGACTCGATTGTGTCACCAAAGTTGAGATCGGAAGTCAACTTTATGCCAAGGAGATCGAGATTGTCGGTGACAGGTATAGTTACACCTCGGAAAGTAGGAGTCAAGTTCAGAGGACTCTTCTTTGCAGTGAATAGACATGCCTGCGTTTTGGTGGCGTTAAAAGTGACTAAATTGTTGTCGCCCCATTGGGAGACAAGACTCAAAGTCGTATTCGTCCGCTCCACCATGGCCTCTCTCAAGGAACCAATTTCTTCCTTGCTGGCCTTTGCATTGGACAAATACCTCTCCGCAACCGTGCTGTCGTCTGCATACCCAACAATTCCGGGCATGAGCAGATCGTTGATGTGCAGCAAAAAAAGCGTTGCGGAAAGAACGGATCCTTGAGGAACTCCAGCTTCTATAGCCATGAGGTCAGAGGAGCAGCCGTCAATAACCACTCTTATCGACCGTTTGCTTAAGAAATCCGAAATCCAGCTGCAAAAGTCAGCAGGTAAACCATACGCTGGAAGCTTGCTCAGCAAACTAGCGTGCCAGACCCGGTCAAAGGCTTTCGAGATATCAAGCGACACTGCAAGTGCTTCGCCATGATTCTCGATTGCTTCACCCCAGCAATGCGTAACGTACACTAGGAGATCCCCAGTTGAGCGTCCCCGGCGAAAACCAAATTGACGGTCACTGAGTAGATCGTGGTTCTCTAGGTGCGATAGCAGCTTGTTATTCAGTACCCTTTCCATAACTTTACAGAGTATGGAGGTAATAGCAATAGGTCGATAGTTGGTGGGGTCGACACGGTCACCCTTTTTGGGTACGGGTTGCACATTCGCAATCTTCCAGGACTTGGGAACTGTTTTAGTCTTAAGAGAGAGGCGGTACAGGCGTGTAAGTACAGGAGACAACTCAGGAGCACAGATTTTTAGTAGTCTAGCAGGAATGCCATCAGGGCCGCTGGCTTTATTCACATTCAGGTTCTGCAATGCTCTTTTGACCTCTTTAGCGTGTATGGTGATATGCGGCATGGAAACGCCGCAGTGAGGTAAAGTAGGTGGATTTACCGAGCTTGCCTCTAAACGAGAATTGTTCGCGAACAAGGACACAAACAGATTTGCTTTGTCAGTCGCGGAATGGGCCAGCGATCCGTCTGGACGCAACATGGGTGGCAAAGTGGGGCGGCAGAAATTTGACTCGACCGACTTAGACAGGGACCAAAATTGCTTACTGCCAGCAGGGCTGTTTGATAATTTGGTTCCTATACGACTTACGTGGTCGAAGCGAGCCTTACGGATAACTTTTTTGCTTAACTTAGCTGCAGAATTATAGGCTTTCTTCTTAGCTCGAACCCTTCTGGTCCGCACTTTACGGTCGCGAGCTTGTACCCAGGCTCGAAAAGCGGATTCTTTTTTCGCTTCTGCGCGAGCGCAGTCTGCGTTGAACCATGGCTGTGTAGAGTGACCAAGCGGAATGTCGGAAAATGGGATAAAATATTCCATTCCCTGCCGTATCACATCCACAACCGCATCAGCAGAGTTCGAGGGGTCCTTTGAAGAAAAGCAAACTTGCTGCCAGGGATATGATGCAAAGAAATGCCGCAGTTCGTCCCAATCAGCTGACTCGTATCGCCATAAACGCCTCGTGCCTCTGGGGCTGTCATCAGGAGGCAAGCAACTCGACACGGATTTTACCACACAGTGATCCGACGAGCCCAGCGGGGCTGAGACTGATACAGAATGCCTGTAAGGGTTAGTTGTCAGCAACTCTAATAGAAGCAGCAGTTCTAATAGAAGTACATTACGTGGTGTGTTTGAAGTTTCTTTTAGAATCAACGAACATGGCGGGAATGTACTTCTACTGGAATGTTTTACTCGACTAATGTAAACATAGCCTAAGGAAGGTTACTGAATTTAATGTTTAGTATCGACTAAACATTAAATTCAGTAACCACGGTAGCAACACGGACATTATTCAAACCAACTAGACATATTCATTTGTTTTGTTTTTCTACGGAAGACATACATTAGTATACTCGCTATAATGTTCACATCAGATATTGCAGTCTAAAAAATACACAGATACCAATATTTCGACCAATTTCCACATAAAGTTCGGAGGTATAAAAATCAAAAGTTTGAGAAAAGACACATAACAGTTATATAATAAAGTAGGATCTAAATTAGATTTAAAAAATAAGATTTAAAGCATCCATACTCGGTAGCGGGGTACTTATACCGAAATGCCCTTTTAATTTGACTAACACTATTGTCACGCAGTCGCATCGCACATGTCGGCGTGTAAACAATTTAAAAACCATCCTCTTTAATGTCAAATATCATTATTTGACCTTCATCACCTTCATCTTGCGCACAGATAATATAACAAAAGGTTAAAATTAACTTTCTGAATGGACGAGATAACGCAATTTAATAGCGTACACGCAGAGATAAGACAAATCGTTATCATCGGACCCAGAATCTATCCTTTTCGCACTAACGGTACAATAGACGAGTGTGAATAAGAGATTGAAATGGACAGATTTACTGCGATGCGACTGCGTCACAACCGCACCCAAATGCTTTACCTATAGTCCTTTTTACACTCTTGGTCCTGTATTTACACAATAGAATATAAATTCAAATTTATCTAGATATTTACATCGCGCACGGACGTTTTTTTTTCGCCCAGTACATTTAATTTTCTAAACTCGATACACTCGTATCTACCTAAACTCATACCGAGTTATCCATAAATATTGTTTTCACTTATAAACCTTTTTTTCCATGCACATTTTTTTTTATAATGGCAACACCGTTGAAGGTTTATAAGACGTTTATGAATAAGGGAGTTAAGCTATAGTGAAAACTACATAGTATATATATCAGTGTAAATGGGTTTAGGACGTTGCGTCGCTACAATTCCAGTTGTGCGTCATACTATCCCGCATCCCGCACGATTAATCCAACATGGCGATATGCTTAATTGATCGTATCGGATTTGCGCAACTTGCGTCAAAACTATTAACAATTCACATAAGAACCTATTAATTTAATACTATATTTGTACAATTTAATGATTGCTTTGAAATGACGCCACCGGCACCGTACAAGTTGTAATAAAATGCGCTTTTTTCACTATAATTTAAAACAGAAAACTCGCGATTTATTATGCACGCACTCATCGAGTACGACAACCAAAGCAACACAACAATTTTGAACTTTACTGCTTTAGGTTAAAGAGTAACTTTGATTGCCAACCACGCGAACCCTGGACTCTTACAGTGTATAGATAACTGGTTTTACAAAAGAAGTTCAAAGTTAACGACGACAGTCAGATTTTGAAAAAGAGGTGATCGTACGCACTCAAAGGATTTACGACTATATTTACAAGGGCAGACTATTGCTTTTTGAGTGATTCACAACCGAGATCGGAAGGTTACTAAAACCTCATAGAAACTGTTAAAGGGGCTAAGTATATCTACTCACAACCGACATCTATAGTCTTACTTCAGAGACCTATACACCAGCCCATGCCATGCAAGTCGAAAATTTCAAAATTAAAATACAACAACGCATGAATAAAATAACGCAAACATTCATTGGCCGCCAATTGACAGCGCGTCAGCTGTCTCCTTCACTCACACACGCAAAGCAGACAGCTCGCTCTTTGTACAATATGGCCGAATCAAGCAATGATATTTAAAGAATAGATACGTTACGCGCACTCCAAAATGGCAAGACGAAAGTCAGGTAATTGCCCGACTTTCAATTAGTCAGGCACAGGCTCGCGACACGGAAACACACGCGGCTCTCGTCAGTCAGACGCGATAAAATTGTGAAATTCCATTAAAAAATATGTCTCCTTGCGTCTTTAGACGATGTACAAATTATACAGTAACAGTCAGAGATCGGAAAAATGCTTAATTTCACACGTAAGTACTGTATTTAATAAAAATATGTATTTTCTATTACTTTATCCGGCCATATTGTACAAAGAGCGCGCTGTCTGCTTTGCGTGTGTGAGTGAAGGAGACAGCTGACGCGCTTTCAATTCACGGCCAATGCGCATGCAGCGGTCAATGTGTGTATCTATAGTACCTTTGCGCTGTTTTAAATAGCAATGATGTTGGCGTATAACTCATCTTTACTTTTAATATCATTGGAATCAAGTAATAGAAAATACACATTTTTATTAAATACAGTACTTACGTGTGAAATTAAGCATTTTTCCGATCTCTGAATGTTGCTCTAAAATTAGTACATCGTCTAACTAAAGACGCAAGTAGACATTTTTTTAATGGAATTTCACAATTTTATAGCGTCTGACTGACGAGAGCCGCGTGTGTTTCCGTGTCGCGAGACTGTGCCTGACTAATTGAAAGTCGGGCAATTACCTGACTTACGTCTTGCCATTTTGGAGTGCGGTGTAACGTATCTTTACTTTTTAAATGTCTAGCAATACATTTGTTTTTGATTCATTTAAATCAAGCGAGTAGTTTTGAAGTCATAATGGTTTGAATGAAATGCCAAGCGCACTGAAATATGTGCATTATTAAGTAGGACGTAAGGTTCACCGCTCTTCACGTTATGACGTCATAACGCGAGTCAGAATAACAGTTTCCTAGACCATATTTCTGTTTTAAGAGATATCGCGAAAATTTCTTCACAGTTGTTTGTTCATGTGGTACAATAAGCTATTGTATAAGTTACTAAACAAAAATCGATGGCTAGACTCATTGCTACAGTTAAATTGAAGATAATGAGTAACAAATGACTGAAAAATCAACAGCGACGCTAAATAAATGCAAAGCTCTCTTGCGAGAACTGATAAATAAGATCAATAAAAGATATCGGTTTTTCCCCTATACAGGGTGGATTTTTAAAACGGTACATTAAGGGTAGGTAACTTAACCGTTATAGTTACAGGAAAACGTTCTTAGGAGACCATCCATAACTTTTTCAGATATTCTGAACTGCATTCACAGATTTTGGAAAAAAAATTACCGTTAGCAAAAAAATCCTAAAATACCAAAAAAAAATTTTGTATGCCAATCGATCCTATTTCCTGTGGGGATCAAAAGACTCTATGGGATCATTTAAGGTATGAGTACTAGAAACGACAGAAATCGCCAAAAACTTTTCCCATACATTTTGTACTGGAAAAACGGTAAACCAACTCGAAATATTTTTTATTGCCAAATGATCCTATTTCGTACTTTGATCAAAATGCTCTTTAAGGCCAACTGAAATTTGAGTACAGAAACTACAATAAGTGAAAACACCGGCTTCACACGCAAGCACAATCTTCTACATTAGATCTAAAAAAAAACAGTTTCTGTACTCAAAATTCAGTTATCCTTAAAGAGTATTTTGATCACAGTAAGAAATAGGATCGTTTGGCAATAAAAAATATTTCAAGTTGATTTATCATTTTTCAGAAGTTTTTGGCGATTTCTGTCGTTTAAACCTTAAATGATCCCATAGTCTTTTGATCCCCACACGAAATAGGATCGATTGGCATAAAAAAATTTTTTTTGGTATTTTAGCATTTTTTTTGCTAACGGTTTTTCCAAAATCTGTGAATGCAGTTCAGAATAACTGAAAAAGTTATGGATAGTCTCCTAAGAAAGTTTTCCTGTAACTATAACGGTTGAGGTACCTGCCCCTAATGTACCGTTTTAAAAATCCACCCTGTATACGTATAAATTATAAACAAATTATGGGCCAGACTAGTTGTTATTTTTGCAAATGTTATTTTTGTATCCGATTAGTTATTATCGTTTAAAAGCTCACAATACCGCATTAGTGAAAAATAACAATAAGGGCAACAAAATATTATTGACAAAACTTTATCTCACAATTTAACATTGGCCACAACTATTAATTTTGCGTCACTTTATTCACACGAAAATATTAGAAGGAACCAGTATCAAATCGAATTAATTCACTTTGTATAAGCAAACATTTAAAATAATCAAGTAAAGTTACGTTTCGTCAGTGATTAAAATAATTTTCATTAGTATTTAAATAAAATTGACACTTAAATGAAACTAGCATTGTATATGCTAGCTTTTTTGGCTTCTATGCCATTGATTTACGATTCATTTTGCTTTGAAGGAACTCGCTATCAATGCAGGCGGCGTTATCAATTTAAAACCTAAGTGTCACATTTTAAAGAAAGGCACTATCTAACCTTATTTAGTGACAAACAATTACCCCTTGTTTATATCTTTTGAATACGTGTAATTTTGGCCCAGAGGGCCTAGTACGAGTTGGTTTTTTGCTCTCACTTCACTTTGCGAATAGTTAACTATCGTTTCCTCTCTTTCACTCGTTCACTCACTCGCATGATTTCCTCTCTTTCACTCGAAACTATTCGCAAAGTGAGGTGAGTAACACAACTCATACTAGGCCCTCAGAACGTCAAAAGCATAAAACGACAAGCCACCGCGAAACGTTAAAAAATCAGAACACAATATAGATAGAGTACAGTTAAGCTTAGCACTCGCGCGCTCGAGCAACGCACACATAGGCTGCGGTCCGCATAGCGATAATATCGGTATTATCGCGATAACAGCCGGTCCGCATGCACGTTAGCGCGTTTACAATATCTAGCGTGACGTCACTCATGACGTCATTACCAGCGCCATCTTGGGCTTACAGCGACCATGCCTTGGAGTGTAATCACTGTGAACGTCCTGTCAAAAGTTTTTAGTGATTGTCAAACGAATTGAGTGTCAGAATTTTATTTCGTCCAAAAATCAAAAATTGAGAGTTCGTTATAGAAGGATCTTTTCCTCACTTCACAACATAAGGATAGAGCATTAAATTGGTTAGTATTTTGTTAATATTAATTTGGAGCTTATCCAAAAAGGTGGCTTATGTAAAAAGTTGAAAAAAAATAAGATTGCGTGCACACGACTCAATAATCAAACGTTCTTCATCATTATCATCGCTTTAGAGAGCAAAAATAGTTTCTAGCAATCATTCCATCTTGTATTTGAGGTTAGAATAAAACGTTAGCGCGCTTACGAGCGGTCCGCATTCGCCAACTGTCATTTGTCGATTTTGTCAATTTAAACGCGATATCGAATGTGGACCGTGAGCGTTATAAATTCGTTCATAATCGAAATTATTGCTAAGCGGACCGCAACCATAGACACCTCTCACCGACACTGTATAACCGGAATCTCAAAACATTTGTCGATTTTGTCAATTTAAACGCGATATCGAATGTGGACCGTGAGCGTTGTAAATTCGTTCATAATCGAAATTATTGCTAAGCGGACCGCAACCATAGACACCTCTCACCGACACTGTATAACCGGAATCTCAAAACAATCTCAAACCACTTTGAGTACGTGACGCAGCGGCGAGAGCTGTCTTTGTGTGTGTGCGATGCTCGAGCGCCCGTAGCACTAAGCTTAACTTCTGTTAGTCTCACTATTTTGTGATCAGAATGTCTAAACAGTGAAACGACCAAGGCACACAGTGTCCAAGGAGCAAAACGTCAAAAGCACAGAAAGTCAAAACTTGCCAAACCACCATGATTTAAAATTTATTAAAGAAATAAAGAATGAAAATATACGGTGTTATTACAAAAGATTATAACACCTGTTTAACTTATATGCTATTTAAATGTGATGCTTACTCTTTCAAGTAATACTGTCAAAAAAGTGACAACATCACATTTAAACATTGTCTAAGTTAAACAGGTGATTAAAAATCTTTCAACACAAAAAATGTTTTTTAATCATTTATTACAACATCAAATTCAAACGATTTAAAAATACACAAACGCGACTACGTGACATGTGACGATTACGATGATGTTAGTAATAAATGATTTGTTAAAAAAACATTTTATTTTCATTATTTATTTATTGTAGTGAATTCCAATTCACCAAAATGAGTTTTAAATCAAGGTGGTTTGGTAAATCTTATAGGTAATTGGAACGTTTTGACTTTTTGCGCTTTTAACGTTTTGCTCTTTTGACATTCTGATATTTTGACGTTTTGCTCATTGGACATTATTTGTTATTGGCGCCTAAACGCATTACGTATAATATTTTCGCATAATACAAAGTTGAAAAGAAAACATTTTGGTAACCAAAATACACAAAAGAGTTCTGTAAGGCATTAAATTCAGATTAACTATTTACAAGTCTATCTATTTTAATAGTAATAGTAGTCAATTTTATTTTCAGTAAATATTTGTTTGACTGACTTGAGTTGAGCCCTAGTGAAATGAGTCACATTAAAGATAGATTTGTACAAAACAATAAAACGTCAAATATGGCAGAAAGTTTAAAGGAGCGCACGGTTTGGAGGCAATATTGAAAACGTCAAATTTATATGGCAAGAAGTTGAAACAGAAAGTGCACAGTTGGAGGCTATACACGCTGAAATTTTAGTTATTTGGTTCCCGCAGTGAGGTGGTTCCACTCATGATTACAAGCAACTTTTACTATGGATCACTGACATTATTTTTTTTTTCTTATTAACTGGACTGGCTGTCTGTATGATTTGACAGCAAAGTTCTTGTGCCTATTTGAAACGCCACTAACGTGAGTCTAAAGAACTAATTTTGACGTGTACAATGAAAATGGTTGCCGTGATGGTCTCTCCAGACTTCAGCCTGCCTAACATGACCAATTTATATCGCGTGATATAGCATTTTATCGACACTCAACTGTCAAACTCCTTTGCCTTTTTGACAGTTAAACGTGATAAAACGCTATAACACGCGATATAAATCGGTCATGCTAGGCAGGCAGACTTTAGTACGTCCCTCACGCTATGCTCACGCTACGTCCTACAGCGCCAAAATGGCGGAAATCAAATAGGCACAAGAGCAGTTTGACAGCAGCCAGTCCAGTGTAATAATATAGAGGTCAATGCTATGGATCCAACGCTGTGTTCCATACATTGCGGTCGAATAGGTATTGCGCTTTTGTATGGAACGGCTGATTTTTTATTCGCGATATCAGAGTTGGCCCCTTAGTAAAAGTTGCTTGTAATCATGAGTGGAACCACCCCACTGCGGGAACCAAATGATTAAAATTTAACGTTGTATTGTATGCGTCGACGCAAGTTGAATTGAAAGTTGAAGCGACTCAGTGAAGACAGGCCATTACGCTTCGGTAGCGACGGGTTCCCTTGCATGGTGTATCTTGAGGTGCTTGTTGTGGTTGGACTTGTTGCTGGAGGTCTTCCCGCAGATGTTGCACGAGAATGGGCGCGCGCCGCTGTGCACCTTCATGTGCTCCGACAGGTAGTAGCTGCGGTGGAACGACTTACCGCACTCTGGCACCTGTGGGCCGACGATAACGTTTCATTTCCCGTGCATGCACAACTGGACAAGGACCGGAACCGCTTACCGTTAAAAGAGTTTTTGATTGGGTATTTCATAGACTTGTTTTCAAAAACCCTGTCAATACGGTAACCCTATCAATACGGTAACTCTATCAATACGGTAACCCTATCAATACGGTAACCCTATCGAAAGGGTAACCCAAGTAAGCATTTACCGAATCCGAAAACCCTGTCGGGGAAACCCTATGAAGGCTTTATGAAGGGGTTTTAAAACGTGTTCAAGCAATTTATACCTAGTTCCACTTGGGCCGAAGGACCAGAACCGTTTACCGTTATAGGGGTTTTGATTGGGTATTTCATGAACCGCTTACCGTTAAAAGGGTTTTTTATTGGGTATTTCATAGACTTTCAAAAACCCTATCAATACGGTAAGCATAACGTCGACTAACCCTATCGAAAGGTAAGTTTTTTAATAGTTTCCCTATCAATTGGGTCAGCCAAAAAAAGGGGTTTTCCGGTCCCTGCAACGGGATAGAACTTGGCCTTTACCTCACCTGATGTTAAGTGACGATAAGGTCGAAAGTGGAAGCGCACTACACCCGGAATTATCATCACTGAGGAACTGGCTATCTTACCTCTAACTGCCGGAATACAACAATTTTTCAATTGTTGTTCTGGCGTCAGACTTAGGTAAGATGGTGGTGGCCAGGCGGACTTGAAATAAGCCCTACCACCAACCAAACCGAATACAAATTGTACCCCCCCTGGGAATCGAACCTGGGGCCCCTGCGTACACGGGTGGGCGAACCATTAGACCACAAAGGCAGTTATTAAGTAGAATAGAGTCTGTGCGGAAAAAGATGAGATTTGTGCTTGATTACGTTTTTATCATGTTGACAGCATTGTTACGTCATTATAGTGAGACTGTAATTAATATCTTAATGTATATCAAGTCAAGATAGTCGCACTATAACGACGTAAGTGTCGTCAACATATCACAGGCGTATTACGTATATCATCGCTGTGAGAAAACGACGTCAGTCAAACAAAATGAACAAGTAAGTATTGAAACAGTTAAACATGACAAAAACGGTAACCAAATACTAATTCTATGATGGTTCTTTTTTTTGCACAGACTCTATATGCTCTCTATTTTCGAAGACGTACGAAAACTGTTCCGGTTATTCTATAGCACCCGGACACGAAGTGTCATTATTAGTCCTCTAATTGCCTCTATCTGCCGGAACACAACGATTTAAAAAAATGTGTGTTCCGGCAGTTAGAGGTAATATAGGCAGTTCCTCAGTGATGAGGATCCCGGGTGTAGTGCGCTTCCACCTTCGTCCTTATCGTCACTTAACATCAGGTGAGGTGAAGGCCAAGCACTATTCCATTGTGTATTAAAAAAAAATATTAGTCAGTTGCAAGAACGATCTTTAAAGTTAATGCTTCATTAAATGTATCGCCATTATTTTCTTCTGGACCAACCAGGGTCATTTTCGCTCTATCGCATATTGGGACGAGACCAAATTGGCAAGATAGCCATTAGCTTGGTGTTAACAAAAATCATTGTCTGGGTTGCGAAGTAGGAAGCTTCTGGGAGATATTTCACTCTGAACATGGTCACCCATCGCTAAAAAAATATCGATCGCATATTTACGTAAATGGTGAACAGAGTCCTTTTTTTTGTGTTTTCATATCGATCGAATAAGGAACAAAGATCACAAGAGCGTATATGTGAAATGTACTTACCTGCCCTGACCTTCTAGACGCTTCCTGAAAGCGACGCAAGACTATGGTTTGGGACCTGCCCCCCCCCCCCCCCTGAATGTAATTACATGCCTATATGTAGTCGATTATTTTTTTGGAAAAAAGGCTCTATGTTTCTACCCTGGCCGCGCGCATGCTTCCTAAAAACTAACCAAGCCGATGTCTAACATGTTTGTAATGATGCCATTTACCATCCTGTTCACCATTTATATCAATATGCGATCGATTATTTTTTGCGATCGGAGATCATTGTATGGGAGGCCATATGTTCAGGGTGGCATATCTCCCAGAAGCTTCCTACTTCACAACCCAGACGACAATATTTGATAACACCAAATTAATGGCTATCTTGCCAATGTGGTCTGATACGAATATGCGATAGATTGAAAATGAGCTTCTGGGCCGACGGTCCATTCTTTTAAAAGAAGTAAAGGACGGTAATACCTTTAATGATCTATATTTTCCTACCACCTATTTGAGACTTTTTTTAGCAGTCAAGAAGATAAATCATCAATCAAGTTATACAATCTGTTAACCTTAACTTTTTATTGTAATCTATTCATGGCGTAGTAGTGCTTTCAAAAAAAAAGATATAATAATATTTAGGCAATCACGGAAGATCAGCGTCGGAATGTCTGCGACACCCGACACATGCTGAGTAGGTTGCCTTTTTAGTGTCACCTGTATTTTATTTAAGCATGTGTTGTAACTTGTTTTGTGCACTAAATAAATCACGTTCTATTCTATTCTAATGACGCATTAACTTTAAAGATAGTTCTTGCAACTGACTGATAATCTAATATTAAAAATGTGTTGTAATGTGTCGTAATGTGCCCGTACCTTGCAGACGTACTTCTTGTCGTTCTCGTGCTCGCGCACGTGGCGCTGGCAGTTGTACTTGCGTATGAACTGGCAGCCGCAGTAGTTGCACGTGTAGGGCCGCACGGCGCGGTGCGCGTTCATGTGCGCCACGTACTCCGCGTGCCGGATGAATGCGCCCTGACGACAACATCCGACTATACTATTAGCCCTCATGATCGCTTTTTCAACGGACGTTAAAAATACGTTAAATGACACAAATGAAAACCCATGTATTTGTTTACACGAAAGCGTTTTTAAAGCGCGCCGCTTTTTTGTCGCGCACTGTCCTATTTTCGACGTTGAGCGTTGGATGGACGTTATCTAATTGAGCATATGAAACTCCGTGTTTCCGTTCTGACGGGCGTTAAAAAAACCCGGCCGCGTTCCGCACGCGAGTACGATTTATTCATACTGATTTTTAAGGGGCGGTAATAGGAAAACATGGTTTGCGCGGGCCATATCTTTATATAGAAAACGTAAACTTGTAGCCAACAAAAAATTCATACGACAAGCTAAAGAGTTTACCTAGTTGCTTCAAACATTAAATAGCGTATAAACCTCACAGATGATTGTTAAAAAAAATCAGAATATCATCAAAAGCGCTTGTCGCGGGCCATATTTTTGGAGTAAATAATAGCGTAAACGTATTGAATTCTACATCAAAATACACTTTAACGTACTGCGCAGTTGCTCCAATAACTTTTTTTCAATAAAGATAATTATGCTAAAAATAATGATGAAAAAACAACAAAAAACATCGAAAAAGTGCAGAAGTAAGGTTATTTTCCATACTCTTTACACGTAAAGAAAAAGACAGAGACAAATGAATTCGCGTAACGGAGCCTTAAGCGTTCGTATGAACACAACTATTGAGAACGACATAAAAACGCCAACTTCGGGTTTTAACGCAACACTTTTAACTCGTGCGAACGGCGAGGGGCTTAAATACGTCTATTATAAGATTAATAAGAGACGTTGCAGCATCCTTTACTAACAACAGAATACGTTTGGTAAAGTTTTTAGAAGAAAAATAAGCTTTTTATCTTGGCCGGTTCAAACATTTTGTTGAAAATTTCAACAAATACACCAAAAATATTATGCGAGAATTTTAGCTCTTGTAAGCATTTGCCCTATGCTTAGACGGATCAACTAGGTTGAACTAGATTTAATTGGTAATAAGTAAACCTTACCGCTTACGCCATTTTGTTACAAATTAAAACTATTAATAGAGAGTTTTACCTACCAATAAAACTTACCTATTATTTTTCCTGAGATATCCGGAATCCATATTGAGTTAAGCCTTCCGTTTTTTGTGCGTTTCCGTCTAGTCTTACCCTCTTTCCGCTAGGAGCGCCACCTGTTTCCGTATCCTGTTGTCCGTATTTCCGGCAAATGGACGCCATGTTTGTGGCCGGTTATTTCATCATTATACGTCTTAATACCAGGTAGGAATTACTTGGATTCCGGATATCTCAGGAAAAATAATAGGTAAGTTTTATTGGTAGGTAAAACTCTCTATTATTTGTTCCGTCATCGATATCCGGAATCCATATTGAGTGATGTGTTTGGTTTCTCCTGGTATACAATGTGATGCTATAATGTGTAGTATACAGGTAAACGAAATGCGACCTTGAGTTGTAAAAGAGCATGATAAAAACAGACAACAACTTACATATTCGCTTTGAAATAAAATCAAATCTAACTTAACAATTTTGTAACATGTTAAGTAAATTCAGAACTGCGTTATGTAGCTTATTCAACAGATTTTGTTAAATAATTGCAAATAAAATTGCATTTTGATAATAATACTAAAATGTCTGTTCTTATTACCAGTTTCCATTGGCAAGAATCTGATCTATAAAAAGTTTTCTAACCTAATCAATGAAGAAACCGCTGATCGAACAGATCCAGGTGTCGCCCCAATTCCAGCCTCCTCGAAGTACAGCTTACAAATAGGGAGGGATAATACCTGATAAGAACGCCTGTCTGTCCTAGTTGTGCTCCTTAGACCATATTCTATCTGTGGTGAGCACATAGAGTGCTTGTGCAGCAGTGTTGAACTCGAAGCCATCTTTACTCACCAATTAGTCGGCTGAAGCATTGCAGTGTCCGACAGCGGTGCATATCCCTCGGGATGACCGTCGAGGCAAAATCGAGTCTCCTCATTATGCGCTGGGCCTGTCTGAAGGACCAACTGCCTCTCTGTTCTGTAAGTGCACTGCGGAGCGCGTGGCACTACGGTTCCGATAGGGACTTGAGTTGCCTCGTGTATCCCAGGTAACATCTAGAAACTACAGACGTTACGGAACCAGAACAGATTTCTCGAAATTGAGACTGTCCGTCCCAGCCGCAGTAGTAAAATGACTTTATTCCTGACCTATAGTTCAAGCCAATAGTAGAAATCGTCCAGGCACACCACGCAAGCGGACGTTAAGTCTGAGGTGATGCCTGAGGTGTTCCGCGAATCACTTGGTGACTGAAGCGGGAATACCTGGCGCTGTAGACAGGCTGCAAGGCAGGCATGACATCTGGTAAAGAGTGGCGCACCTTGAAAAGCTGCGGCATTGCTGAGCCGTATTGTTGAGCTACAGAAATAAGCCAGGTTCAGGTTAAATAACTGAATTATGTAAACGCAACGTTTTGCTACTCTACTCCATGTAGATGCATATCGTAGAGGTATGTTTGAATGGTCGACTATCTCCAGTTTGCCGTAGACGAACAGTGACTTTACATGCAAAAAATAGAATTGTCTCAAGAACACGTTGCTAACATTAGCTGGATTTTGATTTTGTCTCGAAAACCTTGTGGCAGGCGCTGAATCTGAAGTGAAACGTGAAATCTGAACGGCTTCTGCTTTAGGTCCATCGACCAAAATACTTTGTCCCATCTAGGCGTTACAAAAGGTCGCGAGCAGAGTTGACGTGATGTGACTACGACGTGATGTGACTACGAGCTGAGTTGAGGCGATAAGGCCACGAGCTGAGTCGAGACGATTTAGCCTTAGGGTACAAGGTAAAGCGCTAGGAACTTCTACGCAAGCTGTAGGTAGGTTGTCCTATCGACTGTGAAATGTAGCATCGTGGTCTCGTGGCGCAAGAGCACGGCCGTCGTTGCCAGCGGTAACAAGTAACAGAACTCGCTCTGGATCGGCTTATGTGACAATGTAATCTACTTCTTCATGGTATCACCCGGGGAAGTACTGAGTTATCAAAGTGACGTTTAGATAATCGAACAGGGTCTGCAGCTGTCTGGTCAGTTCTGCAACTTTTGTGGTCCTCGTTCTACATTCTAACTTTAGGCAATGATAGTACAGTTACCCGTTGTAGGAGTATGACAGGTTATCTCGGATGCCATTGGACAGATATATCGCAGCCAGCTCCTTGCAGTAGAGGTGCCAGTTCCATTGTTACCTGATACGGACTTCTGTCCTAATTGTGCTCCACGTCGGATGCGTCCGTATTGAGCACGATGGACTTCGTGTTCACTTGTGCAGTGGTGTTGAACTCGATGCCATCATCACCTACGAATTCATTTCGGCAAGACTGGTTCCGGAAACGAATATGTAAGTATGGTTGGGATTTAGGCAGCTGTCGGCTGAAGTATTGCAGTGTCCGACTGCTGTGCCTTTCCCTCAGGATGACGGACGAAGCAAAGTTGAGTCTCCCCATTAGGAGCTAGGCCTGTCTAAGGGACCAACTGCTCCTCTGTTCTGTAAGTGCACTGCGGCGCGTGTGGCACTACGGTTCTGACAGAGACTAGAGTTGCCTCGTGTGTCTCAGGTAACGTCTAGAAACTCCAGACGTTACGTCAGAACCAGAACAGATTTCTCAAAATTGAGACCGTCCATCCCAGTCGTAGTAAAGCGACAGTATTTCTGACCTGTTGTTGCAGCCACTTGTACGACCGATTAGCCAGTAGAAAGTGAGCCAGGTAGATGAAGCAGCGAATGTCGAGGTTCGTCAGGTGTTTTGTGACCAAGTTGGTGACTGATTTAAAAATACCTGGCGTTGCAGACAGCCCAAAAGGCAAGTTTGTCTGGTAAGTGTATCAGTAGCTCGGCCTGAGAAAGCTGCGGCGCTGCTGAGCTATTAGCAATAGAACATAAGCATCGCTCAAATGAAACTGTATTGTATACTGTCCAATTGCAGGACTAAGGCATGTAATAAAGTTAAAAGTGAAGTAGCTTCCTTAGATACAAACCCGTTCAGTCTTATCAAACTGATAAATTGATCGAAATGATCCGTCCAACCTCAAAATCAGGTAACGAGTTGACAGTAAGTTGGATGAGGCACCGCTCCCTCGATCACACAGTGTTGATCATGTCATTTATCTGAATAGACGTTTGAGATGATCGTTTTGTGCAAAACTTGACATTACCAGACATAAAGTGGTTTTAAAGTTAAAGATTTTGTATATTTACCTCCAAAGTTTGTGGTTATGTTTAATGCACCATGCAGTCAGATGTAATAGGTGCCAAAAGTCAATTGACGAAAGACCTTACGATTAACCACGAACGGTCGTCAAATCAAGCACGACAATTTCTGCATCTTGCTAAGTAGCGGTAGCAGATCGTCCTGTCCGTGACTGCTTTTGTTTCTGTTGAGAAGTCCTGTTTCTTTTGAATTGATTATCTTACCTTTGCTTTGGTAGCCTTGGCATGAAAGAGTTTTTTCTTTCAGTTGGTTGTAGGCAGGAACCATCCTTCTGGGACCACTACTAGTGCCGAGACTGCTGAGAATGCCTCGAGCAAGAATCAGAATAATACTTGACCATAGAAAGCGAAAAGCATCAAATAATACCTCTGCACGGAGCAGAAAAGGCAACCCGGCGCTTGAATATGCATTAAAAATTTCAAGATATAACTAAGTTATCATCATCATTACATTATCTTGTTTAAGTCTCATATACAGGTTGACCTCATATAAGAGCAGATCAATTTTGCAATGTGAAAGTGTTTTTGCAAATAAATTGATATGTTTTTATTATTTTATTTATCATTTCAACCCTCCTATATTCCACTGCAGAACAAAAAGCTCTTCTGCGCGAAGATGTCGCTATAATCTCCATGCTTGGCAGCCTGATTGGAGATCGCAGCGTTAACTAATCTGCTTTATTTGCCGCATGCTATTTGTAAATAATTGTTGCTCACTTTCATAAAAGCTAACTGTTTAAAATAACTGGTATTGGTGTCCACTCAGTATCTTTTTACGCGACTAATCAAGAATATGATAAGAATGATCATATTTAAATATGCGTTACATTCGTAACTAGCTTTGGCAAGTTACTGCACAGTAAAGAAGAGTTATAAACATAAATCCTTGTTAATAAGAGACTACGTAAATCTCTATAAAATTTTGTTATTAATTTTAAGGTAGATAAAGCCAGGGTTTATAAATATTTCTTTTTCACATCGGCAACAAATTGGATAGAATGTTACTCGCCGGTATTAAAACGACGTACTACTAACGTCGGATCAACTTTGGATTAGGATCCTTGCTTCCACTGCGTATTCCGTACTCGTGGCAGATAGTGGTCACAAAATGAATACATCAACAGAATCGCTATTTTCTAACCTCTGCGTAATATCGAGTGGGACTCATTTTCATGCCAGATATTACAATGATTACTTAACTGTCGGTGTGTAATCAAAGTAGCAATAAAAACTCACTTGTTACGATAATACAGAGATTTCAAATCACTTACATGGCGTGGCCCGCATTCTAGGCCGCGGGCCGGCCCCAGCTGCTGCCAGCTTACCCGACACCGTCTCCGATGTTTGAACTTGATGACTGCGACGTGTAGCGGCGCGATCATACCGCTACATAAGCGATCGACGAAATGCAGGATCCTGTCTCAACACGACGCACTGCTTTTACTTAATTTGCTTTTACTCGACGATTGCACTTTTTTTACTTTTAATCGCGAAAAAGAGGGCAAAAATAACTTAATTTAAAATTGGGAAATGTCCCGTAATATTTCTTAGACGTGTGAACGCTACGAAAAACGACGCTATAATGATGAAATAACCGGCCACAAACATGGCGTCCATTTGCCGGAAATACGGACAACAGGATACGGAAACAGGTGGCGCTCCTAGCGGAAAGAGGGTAAGACTAGACGGAAACGCACAAAAAACGGAAGGCTTAACTCAATATGGATTCCGGATATCGATGACGGAACAAATAATAAACAGAATATACTGAGTGTTCATAAATGAACCAAAAATAGGAAAACCATTTCTTCGGACCATTAAACTGAACAACTTTTACTATGGAACCAACTCTGAAATCGTGAAAGAAAATCAGCTGTTTCATACAAAAATTATGACGAAAATATCAAAATGTATGAAACAGCTTAAGAGCTAGCCCCAGAAATCCAGGTATACTAAGGTATACCGGGTGTAACAAGACCCTCAACGAAGCCGAGGTCTACGTATTCTGCCCATCATCAGGACCATTTATGTTCAAAATTATTGCTGGGAAACGATTTTGGTGTTAAAAAACCATTGCATACATTACCACGCCATGTAACGCGTTTAACAGACCGCGACTGCTAGTGTTAGTTACACAGCTGCGTGCAGCAGAGTTGAAAGGCATGAGATACATTGAGTGATGACGTTTTGAAGCCATTGTTTGTTACGAAATACTAAAAATTTTGATGTTTTTTTGGACGAAATTTCGTTATTTCCTATCCTTACTAATATTATAAATACGAAAGTCCGTTTGTTTGTTTGTTACGCCTTCACGTCTCAACTACTGAACCGATCGTCATGAAATTTTGCATATAGGTTGTCAGGGGTACAGAGAAGGACATAGGGTCCCATTCATTCCGAAAAAAAGTATTGTTCCCGAGGGATAGCAAAAAAACTTTCCACGCAGACGAAGTCGCGGGCGGCAGCTAGTAATGAATAAAATAAGATGTCATAATAATTTTGAAAAAAAACTTTGGACTTTGATCTTCAATAACTTCGTGGTTATTGGTTTCCCAGGTATAGTCTAAAAGACAAAAATGATCCTGATGATGGGCGGAATGCGTGGGCTTCGGCTTCGTTGAGGGTCTTGTTACACCCGTTATTACCGTGACACGGTGGTTCTCCAGAGCACTCACCTTGCAGAGAGCACACCGGTATGGCTTGGCGGAGCGCGCGAGGTGCGTCCAGCGGTGCAGCTTCAGGTTCCACTTGGTGGTGAACGCCTTGTTGCAGATCACGCACACGTGCGCGCGCGCGCCCGTGTGCGTCGCCAGGTGCGCGCGCAGGTTCGTGCGTAGGTATATCTGGAGCAAGGAACCGCTTACCGTTAAAGGGGTTTTTGATTGGGTATTTCATAGACTTGTTTTCAAAAACCCTATCAATACGGTAACCCTATCGAAAGGGTAACCCAAGTAAGCACTTACCGAATCCGAAAACCCTATCGGGGAAACCTTGTGAAGGCTTTTAAAACGTGTTCAAGCAATTTATACCTAGTCCCACCTGGGCCGAAGAACCGGAACCGCTTAACGTTAAAGGATTTTGATTGAGTATTTCATGAACCTCCTACCGTTAAAAGGGTTTTCGATTGGGTATTTCATAGACTTGTTTTCAAAAACCCTATCAATACGGTAAGCATATCGTCGACTAACCCTATCGATAGGGAATCCCTATCATTTGGTAAGCTTTTTAATAGGGTTTCCCTAACAATTAGCTTAACCAAAAAAGGGGTTTTCCAGTCCCTGATCTGGAGACATCAAAGGGCTATCTTCTGACAGCTCAAGTTAAAAAAAATTGCTCAAAAAACATTCGATAGATGGCGTTTTATGAAAGCCGGACCGTATAGTTAAACCCCCTACACACTAAGCCAGCCAGCCTTATCAAGCTCAAAATCATAGGTAAAGTGTTACTTTTTGAAGTGAAATATTATTGAGACATGCTTGCGGGCCGCATTAGGATGTTTTTAAAATTGGATCGGGCCGCAGTCAACCACATGTTTGACATGGCTGCACTAAGCAATTTTCACATGCAATTTTTTTTTAATTTTGATCGCAAATGCTATAGGTAAAACTTGTACCATTATAGAACAATCTCAAATGGCGGCAATTATCGTGCCATCTCACGCGGTGTATGATTGGTTTTAGTTGTATGACTGAGATAGCATGATATAGGTACTTTCTTTCGACGTACATGTTAACTCGCCGTTATAAGATATAAGATAAGTGTGCTTTTAATTCATAGATTTACTATGAAAACCAATGTTAACTCACGGGCGTGTTAACATGTGTTATCATGTAACGTCAGACAAATGTGCCAGCATCTTAAGCGCTATTTTCGTGGAATAAACAGTTCCATTAGAACTATGTTTTATTAAGTCAATTTTTGTTAAGTTACATAATATACATATGCTCACCTGCTTACAAACGGGACACGGTACGTTCTCCGCCTTCCCTTTATGTTTCTCCGACAGGTAGTACACATTGTGGGTGCGCCTCACGTGCCTCGTGAGCGAGGCGGCGTGCACGAACTTGTCGCTGCAGTAGAGGCACGCCTTCGGCCGAGGGTCGTGCGTCTCGCGGTGCCACTGCAGTTTGGCCTTCGACTGGAATATTGCGCCGCATTGGCAGACAAAGTCGCGGACTTTGGGCTTCTTCTGAAAGTGATGGCGATCCCTGGGGGTAACAAAAAGAGTTTTAAGTGGAAATATAGCAAATTTAATAAGAGCTCTTTACGGAACTGTTACAATATAGTGGTCAGATCGCAAGTGTGTAGGCACTGCTTTATCATGAAATTTTGAAAAGTTGTGTTGTGTGACAAAGTTGGCGATATAGGATCAATAAAAACCCGACCTTTTGGTTGTGTAACAGATTTTGCAGCATGTAGGAGCAGCGGCGGAAAGTGTCGTATAAACGGTGGACTCATTGCGTCAGGTGCTAGTGATGTGCACAGTATCACAGTACATATATTAGCTAAAGCAGTATCGCAACTAAACCTTTTTCTCGTTATCCAATCAGAACGCGAGTGAGGCACACGACACTAGAACTTAACGCAAATAAATAATGCGATTGGAAATGGCGGCTTACCGCGTTTTCCACAGTGAGTGGGAGTAAGACCGATAGGTGGCGTTTAGTATAAGCACTCGTACGCACTGCCCGGTTAGCCGCGTTGCGGCTGTCCGTCCGGCTGGCCGCAGGATGCGGTTGCAGTTGCGGTTAGCCGGGCAGCGGCTAGCCGCAACCGCAACCGGAAACTGCGAATAGGATACCGTTGTGGTTTCAGCGTAGGTATATGTGCGCATTCGCTGGCGAGCAACCGCAAACTAGCAAACCGCAGTGCACCCGCGTAGTGCGTACAGCGACCGTCCGGATAGCAGTCAGTCGGGCGGCAGCGCTGCGAGCGACCGGTGCGGTTGGGCGGCAGCCGTATCACAGTGCGAATAGAAACTATTTTTTCGTACATATTTTTGGTTGCAGTACACCGGACGGACAGCCGCAACGCGGCTAGCCGGGCAGTGCGTATGAGCGCTAAGAGCGAGAAATGGATATTTACGACGCTACTTTAGTCCCATTATTTATCTGCGCGGGTTGGTTGTACTAAACTTACACGACACGCCACCTGCTCAGACGCATTGCGATCTTGCTTAGAACTTTCGTAGCGACGACCACGTGCGTCTGTGTGACTGTGTTTATTCGGACTTTTGTATGTAGTTGCGTTGTTACTGTTTAAGCAATGTGCCCAGTCAAAAATTGCACAAACTAAAGGGCATGAAAGTAGGCTAGTTCCACGTCCTTTCGTTTGCGCACTTTTTGAGTGGGCACATTGTAGTTATTGTGTCCCAGTAGCGCGCTCACCGGTGCTGCAGCATGTTGGAGTAGCGGCGGAAGGTGTCGTCGCAGATGGTGCACTTGACGGGCGCGCGGCCCGTGTGTGTGTTGTGGTGCTCCATCAGCTTGTGTGTGACAGTGTCATAGAGCGCTCACCGGTGCTGCAGCATGTTGGAGTAGCGGCGGAAGGTGTCGTCGCAGATGGTGCACTTGACGGGCGCGCGGCCCGTGTGTGTGTTGTGGTGCTCCATCAGCTTGTGTGTGACAGTGTCATAGAGCGCTCACCGGTGCTGCAGCATGTTGGAGTAGCGGCGGAAGGTGTCGTCGCAGATGGTGCACTTGACGGGCGCGCGGCCCGTGTGTGTGTTGTGGTGCTCCATCAGCTTGTGTGTGACAGTGTCATAGAGCGCTCACCGGTGCTGCAGCATGTTGGAGTAGCGGCGGAAGGTGTCGTCGCAGATGGTGCACTTGACGGGCGCGCGGCCCGTGTGTGTGTTGTGGTGCTCCATCAGCTTGTGTGTGACAGTGTCATAGAGCGCTCACCGGTGCTGCAGCATGTTGGAGTAGCGGCGGAAGGTGTCGTCGCAGATGGTGCACTTGACGGGCGCGCGGCCCGTGTGTGTGTTGTGGTGCTCCATCAGCTTGTGTGTGACAGTGTCATAGAGCGCTCACCGGTGCTGCAGCATGTTGGAGTAGCGGCGGAAGGTGTCGTCGCAGATGGTGCACTTGACGGGCGCGCGGCCCGTGTGTGTGTTGTGGTGCTCCATCAGCTTGTGTGTGACAGTGTCATAGAGCGCTCACCGGTGCTGCAGCATGTTGGAGTAGCGGCGGAAGGTGTCGTCGCAGATGGTGCACTTGACGGGCGCGCGGCCCGTGTGTGTGTTGTGGTGCTCCATCAGCTTGTGTGTGACAGTGTCATAGAGCGCTCACCGGTGCTGCAGCATGTTGGAGTAGCGGCGGAAGGTGTCGTCGCAGATGGTGCACTTGACGGGCGCGCGGCCCGTGTGTGTGTTGTGGTGCTCCATCAGCTTGTGTGTGACAGTGTCATAGAGCGCTCACCGGTGCTGCAGCATGTTGGAGTAGCGGCGGAAGGTGTCGTCGCAGATGGTGCACTTGACGGGCGCGCGGCCCGTGTGTGTGTTGTGGTGCTCCATCAGCTTGTGTGTGACAGTGTCATAGAGCGCTCACCGGTGCTGCAGCATGTTGGAGTAGCGGCGGAAGGTGTCGTCGCAGATGGTGCACTTGACGGGCGCGCGGCCCGTGTGTGTGTTGTGGTGCTCCATCAGCTTGTGTGTGACAGTGTCATAGAGCGCTCACCGGTGCTGCAGCATGTTGGAGTAGCGGCGGAAGGTGTCGTCGCAGATGGTGCACTTGACGGGCGCGCGGCCCGTGTGTGTGTTGTGGTGCTCCATCAGCTTGTGTGTGACAGTGTCATAGAGCGCTCACCGGTGCTGCAGCATGTTGGAGTAGCGGCGGAAGGTGTCGTCGCAGATGGTGCACTTGACGGGCGCGCGGCCCGTGTGTGTGTTGTGGTGCTCCATCAGCTTGTGTGTGACAGTGTCATAGAGCGCTCACCGGTGCTGCAGCATGTTGGAGTAGCGGCGGAAGGTGTCGTCGCAGATGGTGCACTTGACGGGCGCGCGGCCCGTGTGTGTGTTGTGGTGCTCCATCAGCTTGTGTGTGACAGTGTCATAGAGCGCTCACCGGTGCTGCAGCATGTTGGAGTAGCGGCGGAAGGTGTCGTCGCAGATGGTGCACTTGACGGGCGCGCGGCCCGTGTGTGTGTTGTGGTGCTCCATCAGCTTGTGTGTGACAGTGTCATAGAGCGCTCACCGGTGCTGCAGCATGTTGGAGTAGCGGCGGAAGGTGTCGTCGCAGATGGTGCACTTGACGGGCGCGCGGCCCGTGTGTATGTTGTGGTGCTCCATCAGCTTGTGTGTGACAGTGTCATAGAGCGCTCACCGGTGCTGCAGCATGTTGGAGTAGCGGCGGAAGGTGTCGTCGCAGATGGTGCACTTGACGGGCGCGCGGCCCGTGTGTGTGTTGTGGTGCTCCATCAGCTTGTGTGTGACAGTGTCATAGAGCGCTCACCGGTGCTGCAGCATGTTGGAGTAGCGGCGGAAGGTGTCGTCGCAGATGGTGCACTTGACGGGCGCGCGGCCCGTGTGTGTGTTGTGGTGCTCCATCAGCTTGTGTGTGACAGTGTCATAGAGCGCTCACCGGTGCTGCAGCATGTTGGAGTAGCGGCGGAAGGTGTCGTCGCAGATGGTGCACTTGACGGGCGCGCGGCCCGTGTGTGTGTTGTGGTGCTCCATCAGCTTGTGTGTGACAGTGTCATAGAGCGCTCACCGGTGCTGCAGCATGTTGGAGTAGCGGCGGAAGGTGTCGTCGCAGATGGTGCACTTGACGGGCGCGCGGCCCGTGTGTGTGTTGTGGTGCTCCATCAGCTTGTGTGTGACAGTGTCATAGAGCGCTCACCGGTGCTGCAGCATGTTGGAGTAGCGGCGGAAGGTGTCGTCGCAGATGGTGCACTTGACGGGCGCGCGGCCCGTGTGTGTGTTGTGGTGCTCCATCAGCTTGTGTGTGACAGTGTCATAGAGCGCTCACCGGTGCTGCAGCATGTTGGAGTAGCGGCGGAAGGTGTCGTCGCAGATGGTGCACTTGACGGGCGCGCGGCCCGTGTGTGTGTTGTGGTGCTCCATCAGCTTGTGTGTGACAGTGTCATAGAGCGCTCACCGGTGCTGCAGCATGTTGGAGTAGCGGCGGAAGGTGTCGTCGCAGATGGTGCACTTGACGGGCGCGCGGCCCGTGTGTGTGTTGTGGTGCTCCATCAGCTTGTGTGTGACAGTGTCATAGAGCGCTCACCGGTGCTGCAGCATGTTGGAGTAGCGGCGGAAGGTGTCGTCGCAGATGGTGCACTTGACGGGCGCGCGGCCCGTGTGTGTGTTGTGGTGCTCCATCAGCTTCTGCTTCGTTATGAACCGCTTCTCGCACACGTCGCATCTGACACAAACAACGCCGATTCAAAGTTGGGTAAACTACCCTATTATAGGCACCTTAAGCAATCCAATACAAAAAAAAAGCTCAAATGTTTATACAGGGTTATATGTAAAACATCAACAACCTCACAGGAGTAGATTACCAACATCATAAACAATAACGGTTGTTCTACGACTTTTATCATAACTCAATACATTCACCAAAAAATATTTTTCAAGTTTTTATTGTAATGTTCGACACTTTTTACGTCTATGGATGGCGGCGGGTCGGTCGCGCGCACCAGGCGCTCCGCGCGCTGCGCGTAGAGTTATGAACATACGAACGGTAGATTAAAATGATATTTTTTTTGTATGAAAGTAAAATCTAACGAATTATCAGAAGTCGTAGAACAAATGTTGTTGTTTATGATGTTGGTAATCTACTCCTGCGAGGTTGTTGGTGTTTTACAAATAACCCTGTATGTATATCCTACATTTATTTTTTGTTACAATTTTATAATTCAGACGTACCGATTGAAGATATGTTTATTTACAAACAATAACATCTATAAAATATAGTTCAATGCAGTAGTAGTAGGAAAATGTGCCAAAAGTGGCCACATTTAAATTATTAAAATAGAATAATCAGTGTTGGCAAGTTATTCGTGATTTTACAAGTATTTTTCAAGTCAAGCTGTAATTGCTCAACCCTTTATTATCAAAAATCGCAAGCCGTATGCGCAATGCTCACTTATTTTATTTTAATTTACAAATCTTTGGAAAACTTACAGTTAGGTTAAAATAAAGTAGCTATTACTAGGTAAGTAAGTACTTACTTGAAGTTCTTGATGCCGAGATGCGTTTTAATGTGCAACTGCAGGTTGGCGCGGCGGAAGAAGCACTTGCCGCACGTGAGGCACTCCAGCGGGTGCAGCTTCAGGTGGGCATGGAATGCCGGCTCGGTTACTTGGTCTTCCTGCGTGACGGAACATTCATTATTGATAATGTGAAGTTTCTCTATGATATAGACTCTATGTCACCGCACTGCGAGCTGGCCGTTGCGGGCTGAAGTTTATTTGAATGAGGGATTTTCATAATGACAAAAAACTGGAGCCTCGGTGGATGGTGTCGATAAACTTGGCTGTCAACTGTAGAAAACGTAGGTAAAAGAAAACACAATTCACTTTTACAAAGCCAATTTTGACAGTTCACTTGTCCATCAATGCCATCGTAAGGAAATAGTTACTATTTTCCCATTGAAAATGGTTATCAGATGCAAATCGCCTGAGATGTATTTTTGGCCATATCTCCGAGGATTTTCGGAGGATCGAGATGGGAATAGTACCAAAAGTTGAGGAATTTATCGAGACACGTGTGAACGAACGTATGAATTTTGAAAATCTAATCTAATCTGGTAACTTTTTTCGAATTTTGCAAAATTCGGGTTTTTGGGGGGTGTATGTTTACTAAATTGTAAATATTTCGGAAAAAAACCGACTTAAGAGAAAATGAAAAAAGGGTCCTAGGGTATTAGATTAACTACAAAAGGTCGAAAAAATTTTGAAAATCGGATAATAATACTAAATAATATACTAGAAAAAATACGACTCGCACCAGATCAATACTCAGACGGGAATCGAACCCGCGACCTTTGGATATCCGGTCCAATGCTCTGACCGCTGAGCTACCGAGTCACTAGTGACATCGTCGAATTTTTCCTAGTATATCCTAAACTCTTACGCTATAAGCCAGCGTTATTTCACCAATGTGAGGAATTACCTCGACATTCAATTGAAATATCTTTCCAGATATTTTAACAATTGATTAAGATGAAATAGCTATATAATTTTTAAATTTGAGATTTTTGCATTTACAATGCTATTTTTAAACAATACTAAATAATATACTAGAAAAAATACGACTCGCACCAGATTTTTTCTAGTATATTATTTAGTATTGTTTAAAAATAGCATTGTAAATGCAAAAATCTCAAATTTAAAAATCGGATAATAATTGTGACCTGTATGTAATTGTGTGGTCCCTTCAGATTTTGAATTGTAGAAAAACGGGTTAAAATTCCAATATCTTTGTGTTTCTGCACATAAAAAGTGACTTTGCTTCTATAATTATTGACCGATCGTCATGGTAAGTATTAAAAGATGCAGAAGCAGACAAGAAGCCCTTCTTCCCCACGACGCTACCAAGGCGCACTACTGGTAGTGTCGTGGGTAATTTTTTTCCCTTCTACACTACCGGCCCAGTGGTGTCGTAGGTAAATGAAAAATTCCATACATATGCATTCCCCACGACACTACCAATTTTTTTTCGTGACAATATATAACTCTGTATTTCACCAAAGTACCAGGATTTTTATTTTTTTTTATTTTCGTAATACAATACGTGTTAAGTACCACCAAGTCAATCTCTATTAAGATCGGTTTATTTAACACAAATTCAACGTATTTACATACAACGTAATAAAGTTAACCTCCACTAAATCTATGCTGTCCTGGTACTTTGGTAATGTAATTTAAAGAAGATAATTTTAGGTTTTAAATTATTTTAAGTTCAAGTTGGATTTGTGCTAAATAAACCGATCTAAATAGAGATTTAGTTATGTACTTACATATATTGTTGTCACGAAATTCCAGAATCTACCATTTAACGAAAAAAGGAAAAAAAATGGTAGTGTCGTAGGGAATGCATATGTATGGAAATTTTCATTTACCTACGACACTACTGGGCCGGTAGTGTAGAAGGGAAAAGAAATTACCCACGACACTACCAGTAGTGCGCCTTTGGTGTCGTGGGGAAGAAGGGACAAGAAGTGCATTCGTTGGAATTTTGAAAATCGGTTAATAATATTTCTACCGCGTCGAGGCAGTCAGCGCGTTCGCCTCGTGTCACAATCGTAAAAATAAATAGGTATTAGGTACTACCTAAGTAACGTTAAAATATAATAGGATTTTGCATTTGATTTGATTTTGGTTTTCCGTAAATTGTACTTATTCATTTTCAATGCTTCGGTTCTTACGGGGACTGCAAAATCTGTGAATTACTGGTTGCGAATCGCAGTTGCGAATACGGCCGGAGGGGAATTTTTGTTTTTAAATGACACTTGGAAAATCCTTTATTATTTGCTTTAAAAAAACTAATATTCGTTTTGTAAAAAAAAGAACATACATGCTGCGAGGACATGGACGCAAGACGCATGACATGCACGCTTTGATAACCATTTGCCATAAGACGCAAGTCTTCTTGATTTTGTATTGGAAAATATGTAAAAAGCTAAAAATAAACTTTAAGACTGTATATCAAAATAAAATTCTGACAAAACAAAATCTGTCAAAATTCTGCCCGATCTCGAGATCGCGTTTGTGCACATGCGCAGTGGCTACTTTAAATCACAGATAAATATTTCATATCAAACTTAAAAATGTAGTGCTTACTATACGCTAAGTGTGGAGTTGGAACAGTTAGATATTAGTACATTTACGAATTATTTAACAGTATGCATGAATTTTGGGTGTACTCGAAAAACTGCTAAAACCCTTCTAATATTTAAATCATAAAGTTTCATGTTACATGGCATGTAAGGAAATTCAAAATTATTCACTTATTTAGTTTAGGCTGTTACAAGCACTTGTGAATGTCAAAAGAAGCTACAATACAACACCGTACTATAAAATATTATATTCTGTGTCGTCGTCGGTTTGCAAACCCTAAGCGGGAGACCTTGTAACGAGAAGGACCCGCAAGAAACTCGTCAAGGGCTGCTTTATTCTCTCTGTATAATACAGAGTCGTCAAAATTAAAAATGACCGCATATAAAATGGGGTTACTTTCCATAGTAATCACAATTAAGTTTAATTACAACGAAATTTCCTACAGTAACTTTGAATTTTTTTCTGGGGTCGACCTGCTCTGGTAAAAAAACATTTTTCGTAGAAATGACAATGGGCAAAAATATATGAAATGAAAGCACATACCTGTCACAAACTATGGCAAAAGATTATCAAAATCCGTCCTAGGATACTTTTTTTATTGTCATGTTTAGCTGATTATCAATATTACAATATTACCAACCTGAATATTCTATTAATATTTTTTGTTAAGCATGGTGGATATTTCATATTATCTTTGCGTCCCGTTTATTATGTACGGCATAAAGATGATGTCAACTTCAACATGTATAGTCTAACTAACGTGCCGTTGACTATACATTTGAACTACCCGCGCCCGAGGCAAGCGTGCGCGCTCACATGCTGTTTCATGTTATAGGCCGACCGGTTAAATAAGTCCTCGCCCGCGGGGCACAGAGGCGCGAGCGGAGACGAGAACGGGGGTCGTGACGTGAAAGGTGCGAGCGGCAGGCGTTCGCCACTCGTCGCCCGCATCGCCCCCGCAGAAGTGAGGTTATTTTCCATACTTTTTACACGTAAAGAAAAAGACAGACAAATGTTCCTTCCCATGTTACCGAGCCTTAACGAAATATATTAATGGTAATATTCAGATAGGTATTAAATTATAATATTAATAATCAGCTAATAATTACAATAAAAACGTATCCTGGGACGGATTTTGATCTTTTGCCATAATCATGTGACAGGTACGTACTTTAATTTCCCATAAGTCTCATCAGTGGAGGCTTATAGACCACTTTTGCCGGAAACACCACAATATGTAAACATGACCATAAAAAAGAATGCCGGGACGAATTTTGATAACCATTTGCCATAATCATGTTACAAGTACGTACTTTCAATTCCCATCACATAAGTGTCATCAGTGGAGGATCTTGGACCACTTTTGCCCATTATCCTTTATAAGTTTCGTTTCCATCTTCATGGCCCAAAACTTAGTCATCTCGTGATCATCTCTTTTTATTTTTGCAATTTTTAATGGAAACTATCCTCCGGTAAATACATCCAAAAATTGATAGCAAATACTTAGCAAACAACAAAATGACATATCTACACTACATCCTATACCGCTGCTCTCACCGGGCCAGTAGTTTGTAGCACTTTAATGTAACTATTTTTTACATTGTTGTATTTTTTTTTGTTATTTGTGTTTGATAGAATTGTATATTTTGCATATAAAATAAATATTACCTAAAATACTTTTTCTTCCTAATTATTTTATTTTCTTACCTAGCGAAGTTTTTTTTTAATTTAATGTACCTAGTATATTCTTACAAAATTGTAAAAATAATGAAAGTATTATTACTTTAGTATATAATAAAAGTCTTTGAAGTAATATAATTTAGGTACAAAATATCAAATTTTTCGGCTGTGCTATAATAGTCAACAACAGCGCAAAGAGTAGTGTACTCTTTGCGCATTTGGAGAAAAGCGATATGTACTCTCGTTGGAAAGGCCCGCGGCCGACTGTGATCGTTAATAATTTTGCGAGAGTCAATTTATAGGCGAATTTTATATATTCCTCACAAATAACTAAGCATATGGAAACAAAATATGCAATGTAATAGACGGTTACCTTGTTATTACCATTAAAGTAAGGAAACATCTTTAAAACCTTCGAATACTAGTAAAAAAACGTGTTAAAAGGTACCGATTTAAGCATTTCTTAATATCTTATTTTCTTTAATTAAAATCATTTTTGTAATTTTTGCTCTATAGGGCACTCCTTGACAGTACACACAATAAGTTAAAAATCATATATGAGGCGTATTCTCATTTGATACAGCTAAAACTTTCGTGAGAAATGCCACTGACAAGCAGGGACCGGAAAACCCCTTTTTTTTGTTAACCCAATTGATAGGGAAACCCTATTAAAAAGCTTATCAAATGATAGGGTTTCCCTTTCGTTAGGGTTCGTCGACGTCATGCTTACTGTATTGATAGGGTTTTCAAAAATAAGTCTATGAAATACCCAATCAAAAACCCTTTTAACGGTTAGCGGTTCATGAAATACCCAATGAAAAACCCTTTAACGGTAAGCGGTTCCGGTCCTTGCATACCACCTTGCATGACAAGCAGTAATTCCGCTTGAACAGATTGTCTTCTTATCAAAAAAAACTGATCATATATTATTTTTTCCTCTGTATACGGCACTAATTTAAGATTTTTACTTCCTAAATCTAATGTTATCATCAATAATAATGTTTTCATACTTAAGATTTCGTCTTTGAAAAAAAAATTGTGTTTTCGGAATTAAATTCTGAAAATTCGGTCAAAATCTTATATACAGTCTTAAATATATAGTGGTGGGTGGATAATTAGAAACACCAGTCGATTTTCATACAAACGAGGAGACTTTGAGAAGCCTTGGTTCTTCGCCAGGGATTGACCTAGCTGTGATCTGATGATGGCCATCCAGGAAGTGAATGGAGAAGATTCAGATCACCATACACACCCAATTTATCTGATCAGCGTCTCGATTGGGTAAAAAGGATGCTAAAATATGCATTAAAGCCGTAATTAAAGAATTAAATGCATTTGCATATGCAAATGCATAAAGTCCGATGTCTATTCATGATTAATAACTACCACTGGTGAACATTTTAATAGTAGTTTATAATACAAGGTTGGCAAGGAGGTTTTTAAAACTCGTGATGATTATAAGCGTGTATCGTGTAACAACCGTGTACAACACGGCACTGTATTCTAAAGCCATTTTTTTCGTAACTTGATGTTATAAAGTAATAGGTACCTACTAATTTGTACAATATACTGAGACAGTTGACACTACACTAACGAATTTACTCAAGAAATCATTGTATATTCACATTTAACACACACAATTATAGTAGGTACCCATACATGATACATTATTTTGATAACAATTAATTAGGCGCGTCGCCCACTGACCGTCGACGTGCCGCGTGGACTAGACAGACGGAACGTTGATACACGACTAAATGAGCACACAATTAGGCACATGAACTCGCGGGGTGGGGTGAGATAATTGATTCTGGGGCGGGGCGGAGAGTGACTTTTCTGTACGGTAGTACTTATATCTATTCTGTTCCTGAAGGACTATGTGGTTGCACTGTACCACATCCCGGGCACTCCATACAAACGCCGCGTTCCAACTACCTATTACCAGGCCTCCTTCACTCGCTCAAGGTCGCGCGATAAGCACCTACCGCTAGGCGTTCATTCAACAAGTGAGCAGAGGGCCACCCACCACACGCCCGCCTGCGTAGGTATTGTCTTTTTATAATAGTAACAATATCGAATCGCCATTACTATGCCGTGTACGGATGTCAAAATCAAAAAAACCAATAAACAATTGTCGTTTTTCACATTATGATTATACGCTTCACAGTTCATTTAAAGGAAGACGACCCTAACGTTGCGTCGTCAGAAAAGGTAAGAGCACGCGATAGAAAAAGAGGCAACTACTATTAGCGCTGCGCGACCTGAATTGCACTTTATTATGTTGGAGCAAAAGTTGCTATTTATTTAAATGACTTTGCGGAATGCTGCTTCTTTACTTGTACTATTAGCTATTCTGTGCTATTACACAGACGCCACACAGTGACGTTTTTGCACACGCGCAACTGTGTGCGTGAAGTCTAGGGCTATTGAATGAGCCTACGAACTGGCCCACGAACTCGCGGGGCGCGGTGAGGTAATTGATTGCGGGGCAGGGCGGAGAGTTTCCTTTCTGTACGATAATACTTATATCTATTCTGTGACTGTACCTTGCAGGTGGGACAGACGTAGTCGCGGCGGCGGCGCTGCTTGGGCTCCTGCTTGATGAGCCCCTCGAGCTTGGGCTTGGCCTCCATCGCGTCGTACACCTGCAGCATCGTCGTGGCCATCACCTCCTTCGAGTCTATGGGCATCATGCTCGCTGCCGCTACACAAACCAATTTATTGTGGTTAGCCAATCAGACCTTGTTTATTAGAGTTATTATTTTGGAGTAGTACCTCGTCTTAATTAACCGAATTCAAAAAAGGAGGAGGTTCTCAGTTCGTTTATCTTTTATTTAGACACTCACCTTATTAATAAATGAAGTAAAGTCTTTACGTTTGACGTCTCATCATCATCATCATCATATCAGCCGCACGACACCCACTGCTGGGTATAGGCCTCCCCTAAGGATCTCCACGACGATCGGTCCTGCGCTGCCCGCATCCAGTGGCTTCCCGCGACCTTCACCAGATCGTCGGTCCACCTTGTCGGGGGCCTACCCACGGAGCGTCGTCCGGTGCGCGGTCGCCATTCCAGAACCTTTCCGCCCCAACGGCCATCAGTTCTTCTCGCTATGTGTCCTGCCCATTGCCACTTCAGCTGAGCAATCCTTCGAGCGATGTCGGTTACTTTAGTTCTCCTGCGGATCTCCTCGTTTCTGATTCGATCACGCAGGGAAACACCGAGCATGGCTCTCTCCATTGCACGCTGGCTGACCTTGAGCCTCCTTATGAGACCCATAGTTAGCGACCACGTTTCACTGCCGTAAGTCATCACTGGCAACACACACTGTTCATAGACTTTCGTCTTGAGACACAGAGGTAAATCGGACGCGAAGATTTTTCGAAGCTTCCCCCGAATGCTGCCCACCCGAGTTGGATTCGACGAGAGATCTCTTTCTCAAAGTTGGACTTACCTAACTGGACTGCCTGTCCTAGGTATACGTAGTGGTCAACAACTTCAAGAGTAGTGTTCCCAACATGAACTGGAGAGGGTACAACATGGCCATTTGACATAATTTTCGTCTTATCCATGTTCATCTTGAGACCCACTCTTTGGGAAGCACCACGGAGATCTTCGAGCATTATGTTCAGGTCTTCCATGGTCTCAGCCATAAGGACTATATCATCGGCAAAACGAAGGTGTGTTAGGTACTGGCCATTAATGTTGATGCCGAGTCCTTTCCAGTCCAAGAGCTTAAAGATGTCCTCCAAAGCAGCTGTGAACAGTTTCGGAGAAATAACGTCTCCCTGTCTCACACCACGCTGCAGTTGGATAGGACGTGTGCTCTGGTTCTGTACTCGGATCGACATGGTGGCATTTTTGTATAAGTACCTCAACACCTCGATATACCTATAGTCGACTTGGCACCTTTGGAGAGACTGCAGCACCGCCCAGGTTTCAATCGAATCAAAGGCTTTCTCATAATCCACGAACGCCAAGCATAGTGGCAGATTATACTCTTCGGTCTTCTGTATAACCTGCCGCAGCGTATGGATGTGGTCTATGGTGCTAAAGCCTTTTCGAAATCCGGCTTGTTCGGGAGGTTGGAAGTCGTCGAACTTGCGAACGAGACGATTCGTAAGGACTCTCGAAAACAACTTATAGACATGGCTCAGAAGTGAGATGGGTCTGTAGTTCTTTAAGAGGGACTTATCACCCTTTTTAAAGAACAAAATCACCTCACTTATGTTCCATGCCTTCGGCGTTCTGCCGTCGACGATGACGGAATTGAAAAGCTTCTGGAGGACTTTAAGTATCGGCTTACCGCCCGCTCTCAGAAGTTCTATAGTGATTCCGTCGTCACCCGCCGCCTTGTTGTTTTTCAGCTGTTTGAGAGCCATACTAATCTCGTACATGCTGACGTCCGGGATATCTTGGGTATAGTGTCGGGTAAGCTTGGCTCTGGGGTCTTTAGCCTTGCTTTCAACAGGTGTCTGTGTGGAATATAACTGCCCATAGAAACTCTCGATCTCCCTCAGGATTTCAGGTTTCGATGAGATGATGCGTCCGTCGTCAGTTTTCAGCTTCGTCATCTGGCTTTGCCCAATAGACAGATCTCTCGCGAATACTTTGGAGCCTTTATTCCGCTCGATGGCCTCTTTAATACGATTCGTATTAAATTGGCGAAGGTCGCTCGTCAAAGACTTAGATATCTGTCTATTAAGCTGCCGATAACGATGAGCATCCGCTGAACTCTGGAGCCTCATTTCTCGTCTCTGATCCATGAGTAGGAGTGTGTGGTCGGAGAGTTTCTTTAGCTTGGGACGGCGGGTCTTAAAGAACTTGGACCCTACCGTACGAACAGTATCCACCACCATGTTGTTTAGATCGTCCACATCTATGCTGTTCTCAAGGGCTTCGAAGCGGTTTTGGAGTTCGAGTTGAAAGCTTTCGGGGTTTTGGGTTTGGGCCGGTAATGGTCGGAGCGTAGATTTTATCAGTCGACTTCTTTCCAGCTTTGACGTCTCAAAACGTTATATTCCTAAGCTAAGCTTACTCTTCAATAAATTATATAATAATATTGTATACCTACTAACACACTATCTTTGGAAGAAACTAAACATCCGGCACCCTGATTATCTAAAAAGAAACTATTTAGCGACCGGTTTCATTCCACATACATTGCTACTTTTCTTTGGTATGTTTTTTTTTAATCTAAAAAGAAGTAGCAATGGATCACTATCATCTATGAACTGCAACCGGTCGCTAGGTGGTTTCTAATTAGATAATCAGCCCGCGGGCTATAAGGGCCTACAATAGGGGGAAAAAGCTTACAGTTCTCAATTTCTTATTAACAAGGAGAACAATACATGACTGCACAGTTGTTGCTTTTTTGTATGCCTTTTTAAATAGTATGGATTCTCTGAAGGGGCCAAATTACAACTGCTTTTATTTCTATTTCCTTTTGAATAAAATATTTTATTACGCAAAAAAATACAATTACGAAAATATATCACTGCGAAAAAGTTAGTTTTTTTTGAGTATATGAGTTCTTATAAACATAATTATTACTTATAGCTTGTACCAACATTGGAAAGGAAAATGTTATTACAAGCCTCGGCAGATATCTTTAGCGGTGAGAGAAATTGGAGGGGATTACTGTGCAGTAGCCCCGCAGGCCCGCACCACGTCTCCCGCCAATGAGACCCAAAAATTACTTCTGTACATTAACTGTCACCGCTCAAGATGCGTGCCGAGACACGTGCCGGACTACAGCTGCGCCACAAAAAAAAAGTTGGAAATCTGACTTTTTGACTATGCCATGATGAAGTCTATAGTTTGTCGGAGTTTGTCGCCAAAAACCAGAGTTTGTCGGTCTTCCGTTTAGGAGATACATGTGGCTCAGCTGTAGAGACGTCTCTACAGCTGCGCCACACAGATCTCGAAAACGGAAGGTCGTAGCGAAAATCTGATTACATGTATGTATAGCCGTTAGTTTGTCGGAGTTTGTCGCACAAAAACCAGAGTTTGTCGGTGTAGTGTTTAGGAGATACGTGTGGCGCAGCTGTAGAGACCGTCTCTACAGCTGAACCACACAGATCTCGAAAACGGAAGGTCGTAACAGAAATCTGATTACTCGTGTGTGTAGCCGGTAGTTTGTCGGAGTTTGTCACCAAGAACCAGAGTTTGTCGGTCTTGCGTTTAGGAGATATGTGAGGATACGCTGTGGAGACCTTTCTACCTGGATCTTGAGAACGGAAGGTCGTAGCAAAAATCTGATAACTCGAGTGTGTAGCCATTAGTTTGTCGGAGTTTGTCACCAAAAATCTGAGTTTGTCAATCTTACGTTTAGAAGATATGTGGGGATATGCTGTAGAGATATTTCTACCTGGATCTCGAGAACGGAAGGTCGTAGCGAAAATCTCACATATCTCCTAAACGCAAGACCGACAAACTCTGGTATTTGGCGACAAACTCGGTCGAACTACCGACTATAGATATGACTAATCAGATTATCGCTACGACCTTCCGTTCTCAAGATCCAGGTAGAAAGGTCTCCACAGCGTATCCTCACATATCTCCTAAACGCAAGACCGACAAACTCTGGTTCTTGGTGACAAACTCCGACAAACTACCGGCTACACACACGAGTAATCAGATTTCTGTTACGACCTTCCGTTTTTGAGATCTGTGTGGCTCAGCTGTAGAGACGTCTCTACAGCTGCGCCACACGTATCTCCTAAAAGCAAGACCGACAAACTCTGGTTTTTGTGCGACAAACTCCGACAAACTAACGGCTATACATACAAGTAATCAGATTTTCGCTACGACCTTCCGTTTTCGAGATCTGTGTGGCGCAGCTGTAGAGACGTCTCTACAGCTGAGCCACATGTATCTCCTAAACGGAAGACCGACAAACTCTGGTTTTTGGCGACAAACTCCGACAAACTATAGACTTCATCATGGCATAGTCAAAATGTCAGATTTCCAACTTTTTTTTTGTGGCGCAGCTGTAGTCCGGCACGTTGCCGAGACTTGTACAGTACGAGGCATATAACTTGAAATCGGGTGGGGATTGCGCGAAACGCGTATTTTGGGTATGCGTAGCGGTGAGGGGCGCGGGCGGCGGGAGAGGGGCGCGCGGTATTGGTCGCTCACAAGAGCACATGCGCGAACTTATCCCCACTCCGTCGAAAAATTTCAAGATACGTGCCTAGTACAGTAATAACATTTTCCTTTCCAATGTTGGTCCTTCGAGCAGGGCATAACCTCTAAGAAAGGAAACTAATGGAGCTGCCATAAACTGCAATACTGACAAAATACAAAGCATTCGTGATGTGTGATGTGTTTACATGTTACAATTTCGACTCTATGCTGTTTACATTAGGTGTATGTACCTACACTAAGCTAAGCCGGCATGTTTAGTTGCGTTTGAATGGAGAACAATGAAGTAGGTATGCAGGCTTTTTTCGTAGGTATGGCAGGTCCAACTTATTCTTTCGTCATTGGGTATACGAAACGCAATTTGTCCACATACCTTGTAGCACAGTATCGTCGGGCTTCTCCTCCTTCTTGATGGCGCGCGCAGTGAGCAGGCGGCTGTAAGTCTTGTCCGCGGTCTCGTTGAGCGCGTGCGCGGTGGCCCTGTGCACGCGCAGCTCTTTAGCCGACACGAACTTGGCGCCGCACTGCGCGCACACACTACCACGGACTTTCGGGTATAACTCTTCTTCCCTAAAACAATTAAAAAACAACAGTGTTTATCTATATATTGAACCATCCTTTCCTCACTTTATCCTTACTAATATTATAAATGCGAAAGTCCGTTTGTTTGTTTGTTTGCTACGCCTTCACGTCAAACTACTGAACCTTAATTGATGAATGAAATTTTACATACAGTGTCAAGGGTACAGAAAAGAACTTAGGGTACCTTTCATTTCGAAAAAAAAGTTTCATTCCCGAAGGATAGCATAAAATCTTTCTAAGCAGACGAAATCATAGGCGGCACTTGTATTAAATATGGAGACAAATGACAAATACTTACAAATTATCTCTCCTTTCATTTGAATCCATTTCAGAACCATCAGACACCCAACTCTCTCGCGCGATCAAATCATAAGGCTCAGCCACCGGAACGTCTGGATAAATCTGTAAATAAATCTTATACAGCAACTCCATACTTCTGAGAATACGCAAACAATATCGCGATTTAAGATATTTTTTTGTGAACTGAAAAGTAGGGATTTTGAAGCTTGATTGTAAGAATAGATATCACTGCAGTGAACAATCGGATGTCCAAAATGTGAACTAAGTTATTGTCTATTAAAGCGCTCGTGGAGGAGCTTGACAGACTAATCGTACTCAATCACGTTTGTTAAGCAACGCTTGGCCTGGTCAGGTGTCGGATGGGTGACCATAAAGTGGCATTACAACTGAGCGCTTCCGTGCTTCGGAGGGCACGTCAAACCATCGGTCATCTGATAACAGTCGTAAAGCCAAGTTAGAGGCCTCACAGGCGGCTTGATAAATTCTAACACCAGAAGTTGCCACTGATCCTCATTCGATAAGAAGAAGAAGAAGAAGAAGTCTATGCCAACTTTCAATATTATTAATAAATGGTTCCTTACCCCACTCCATGGCGACTCCATGTCGCCATTGCTCTCCTGGCCGCTGAGCTCGCCGCGCGGCGGCATGCGCTCGTCGGCGCAGATGTTCAGCGGCGGCGCCCCGTCGCTGCGCCCTGCGCTCAGCACATCCGCCTTGCTGTCGCGGTCCCGATCCATGTGCCCTGACCTATTCCCGATTTCCGTATAATCGATCCCACTGCTTTCGGCTATCTTATAACTCTCGTGTATAAAATTAGGCAAAACGAATTCACTCTCCTTATGGGACGACTCGCCCCAAATGTACATACCATCTTTCGGACATTCCTTTGAAAATCCTGGGACTCTCTCTGAATCTAACGATTCCCTGTCTGGAGTGAAATAGTCGGCATAGATGTTATCACCAAAGTAGTTCTCATTCATCATACTGACGAACTGCTTGTTCTTAGAAGCAGCTTCAAGTTCCAACAGTTCCCTATGATTTGATTCGTCATCGAAATCTCCTGGTGCCATATTGCCGTAAGTTATAACATTGATCGGGCGCAAAGTTTCGATTGGCGTCATGCTGCCTCGGTTAGAAAGACTGTTCTCGTTACTAAACCTGTCTTCGTTGCTAGTATTCGCCTCCTCTTTTACTTGCACCACATCGACACTTGTTGTAAATTGGTCATGTGGGTTTGAGCTAGAGCAAGCCACGGGTTCAATGTCCATAGATTGCTCTTCAGTATCAGCATCGAAATCATGGTGATCTTCATTTTCTATTGTGATTTGCTCAACTGTTATGGTTTTCAAAGTGCTTAACTTTTCTTGAATCTCTGTTTTCTCTATTTTGTGTTTGTTTATCGAGTAGTTTTCTGGAGATCTGCAAGATGAAGACGAGGCCCTTGGCTCAATTTCACTCTGGCTGGTGCTACTGTTGACAGGAAATGGCTTGGCATTTTTTATCTGTAAGATTTTTTTATGCTTCTTTACAAAAATGTTATTCAACCTCAGTGCATTATGTCTGTAGGGCTTCTGGAGAACAGGTTTGGTCTCATAATCAGTATCTATGCTTGTTTGCAGATCACCATTAGATTTAGGGGTAATAGAAGTGTGGTCATTTGAATTTTCTCCATTTTCTGATAATTCACTACATGGTGATATTGATGGTTTCTCATTACATATTAAATCTGGAACTGGACAACTGTCTGTAAACTCATTCTCTATCTTGCTATCAACCATACTTGGCTTCGATTCCTTGTATGATGGTGGATTTCCAACATTTTTGATCACAGAGAATGTATGAGACACTATACTATCACTACTCGATATTGATGGTTGTGTGCAGTCATCTGACATAATTTGACTGGTGTCCATGTTCTCGTTGTTATCATCCAAGTCAGGAAGAATCTTTTCTGGAGTGATGGGCCTTTCAACATATTCAGGTTCATTAGTACCAGTCAGATCCATTACAGTATTTACCATGTTTTTGTTATGTTGCACTGGCACTTCCACCTTTATATTACTTAGAATCTTCAGCCCCTTGCTTGGTCCAGGTGTTTCACTTTTCTCCAATTTATCTCTCTTGTCTAATTTACTTGCTCTGGTAAGACTGATATCTGCTTGTGTTGTGACAGCACTAGTAGTTGCTACAGCGGTTTCTGAAGAAGAAGGTACAATGGGACCCACTTCTATGATCAAAGTTTTGTTTGATTCATGAGCATTTGATATTGTCTTGTCAACATGAACAGTTGTGCTGCTTGGTAAATGTGAAAAGCTATCAGTATACACAGATGAGGTGCATGGCTTGGGTACAATTGTCTGAGGGGTGGTGTACATGCAAGAGGCATTTCCCAGTTGATCAAGAACCATTACATTTTGGTACATAGACGTTCCTTGAGCGACATTGGTTACATTCTCATGGCTAAGTACTGAAGGCACACATGAAATAAATCTCTTACCATCAATGTTGTGAACCATTTCTCTATATATAATCTGGGAATTTTGTACGACTGTAGTACCGGGAGTAAAAGTGCTACTTGTCATTTGGTTAAACTGATTTGTAGACAGCGGGGCTGCCACAACTTTATTATCTACCATTTGTGCACCCGGGATGGTGCTTGTCACTATCATGTTGTTTTGTACATTCTTTTGGACAAATGTTGGTGCTGCAGGAACCATCACGTGCATCGGCTTCACTCCCGGGGATATGTACTGAACCCCACCAACATTTGTCTTCACAAGTATATTATTTGGTTTTGGTAACAATTTCACAAGATTCTCACTCCCCCTTCTGGGTGCAGTAGGCACTAAGGTAGATTGTAGTTTGACACCAGAGCTCACCACCGGCAAGGTGTGGTGGGTAAAAACACTGCTAGTACTATCTAATGGAGCATATTCAGCACTGCGGGAATATTTTATTTCTCTGTCGTCTTGTGCATCTTGGTAGTAAACATACTGCTGGTCAAATTCTGATAATGTTGGAGCATTTGAATATGCTTGTTGAGTTTTATCACTTTTTATTGAATAAGGTGTGCCTGCATAAGGAACGGAAGCGGTTAAATTGTTCTCAAAGTTTATATCTCCAATTCTAGTTTCAGGTGTACCAGTACGTGAATTTGAAAGAAACTGACTCGATTTGGACGTTCTACTAGGTGTTCTTCGCCAGTACCTATCATTTTCATTACTGCGGTGTGAACTAGTCCACCGGTCTTCTGTGGCTGGTGTACGAGACCTGCTTCTATATGAACGCTCTGAATGCAGCGGTGTTGAGGTTCGACTTCCATAGCTACTACCACTTTTATTAGTAAGACTGCATAAAGCTTTGATAACCTGGTCTTTGGGATGTGTATCTAAATGGGATTCCAAACTCATGCCATTGTGTAAATAAAGTGTGCATACGGGACACTGCACCAGCTGCTCCATATTTACAGATTGCAGTTCACGATCCTCCAGAAAATAATTCACTAGCCGCCGCGCTCAACGCAGGCGTCACAACTTTAACCTCTTATATAAATGCGCACTTAGTATGAGGCACTGATTCGCAATCCGCTCGTGACATGCATATCTTCTACTCATACGAAATACTTGTATCTACAATTCTCCAACAATACATAACTTCGTTATATGTTGTCTTCTTATCGATCTGTAGGACAAAATAAATCAGTTAGGATACGGAACGTTATATCGACGTTATTAAACCACTACAAACTTGTTTGTACGTCGAAACAGAGGACAAAAGAAACAAAACTCTGCGATAAAGGCCATCGAGACAAAAAGTACATTACGGTGTACAAGGAAGAAAATATCTACGAGATAGGTACAAATGACCACATATGTTATTACCTTTTTAAAATAAATGTCAGGGGTAGTCCATGTTTTCGTCTTTAATAAGAAAATCAACTTTAATCAAGTATATGGATTAATCTAAAAATATTTCCAAATAGTCAGACATATTGCAGACGTCTCGTTCCGTTCGTTCACCACAAAACGTTTCATTCCGTTACACGGAATAAAATATCAATACACGTTTCGTGGCAGCGCTTTCTTTATAATATTTCTATTTAATTGAACGTTGTATGCGTATAACGAAAAATCCAGAGACAAAATGTCAAACAAAAACCATAATGTAAATCTAGTTTTTTCTGTTTTTTGGCCATGCCTTGGCTTGGCTTGGCTCTTTCTTGGCAGTCTTGGCACAAAGAGAAAAATAATCTTGGCTACACTCGCCGCCCGAGAGACCACCAAATAAATACACCCCTGTTGGATGTGAGGATCTTAAGGCTTCTTATCTTAGTAGTAGAGTGCTTTAGGAGAGTGCTTTAGTGGAAACATGTAAACGGTCGTCTTATGACTAAAGAGAGTAACGTTCTAGTAGCCTTTCTACTCGCTTTCCCTCGCTTTCCAGTAGCACCCCCTGCGCGCCCGCTCACCCCCCGCGCGATATTTTACTCGCACTCGCACGGAAGCATGTAAATCGACATTTTAGTAGCGTCTTTAGTAGAGTGCATTTGCCGGTGAACGCGTGACGTGTAATTGAATTAAATAATAGGTATTAGGTATGGCAAAAATGACACTCTACTGGAAGCGTGTAAACGGTCACTGGAAAGGCACCAAAACTATTAGAGCACTTGCATTCGAATCTACTCGCACGCTACTAAGCACTCTACTAAATACTAAGATAATGTAAACCAGCCTTTAGCAAGGCGGACCACGCAAGTGGAAGTAAAAGAGAATATTTAAATTAATCTTTTATAATATTGAAAGGCGCGTTTACAAATTCGGTGCGCGGTGACGAATACGAATGGCCAATGCTTGACAAGCACGACAGTATAGATAGTTAACCGTGGCTAGTGGTGGGCGACTCAGATCAAATAACTCGGTTAACTCGAGTTACTTCTCCAGCCTGTCAACTCGGGTTGATTTTTTATTTTTTCCCAGCCCGGAATGATTCGGTCGACTCAATTAATAACGCGCCACGCGGGCTGCCCGCAACGGCCCGCATGGCGCGTATGAAGCCGTTTACACGAGTCAAGCTATTAAGTAATTTAGTTAAAATTAAGTTGTCGACCCACTAAATTTTCGCGTGTAAACAGCCAATTAAGTAGTAAGTTGGCCATTAAGTGGGCAAGTTATTAAGTAAATAAATTCTAGTCTATTTTTTGGACAAGTAACCGCGCCGCCCGTACCGAATGCCCCCCTTATGGGCGTGGCCACGCGCTGTACTTGCCACTTGCTGACGATTTTCGGCATTTCTCCCGATTTGGGGAAATATGGACCGTAGTCGGGATTAAATCGGGAATCGACTTAATTCGAGACTTTTCGCTGTTGTAAGTTTGACAGCTGTCATCTGTCAAATATAAAACAGCAATATCTCAAAAAGTCTAGGAAGACTGATGGTGTCTCTGAAGAAATGAAAGGTCTTGGTTAGATCTTCATTTTAGATGGCTGCTGCCAAATTTAAGTTTGTCATCTAAAATGAAGCTCTAACTACGACCTTTCATTTCTTTAAAGACACCATGAATTTAGGATGAGTACTTTTCGAGACATTGCTGTTGTAAGTTTGACAGCTGTCATTTGTCAAACTTAAAACAGCAATATCTCGAAAAGTCCTCATTCTAGATTGATGGTGTTTTTGAAGAAATGAAAGGTCTTGGTGATATCTTTATTTTAGATGACAAACTTTTTGACAGCTGTTTTGTAAAATGAAGATCTTGCTAAGACCTTTGATTTCTTCAAAGACACCATCAATCTAGGATGAGTACTTTTTGAGATATTGCTGTTTTAAGTTTGACAGATGACAGCTGTCAATCTCCATCGTTTTTTTAACTAATGAAGTTAAAAAAACAGGTTCAAGTGATTTTCGACCTTATTTCTAGCTCAGCATTCGGATATTATGGCCTTTTGTAATCGCCAAAAATGGGCACACTGGCTACTTACTACTTACTATTTAAACCGTGTGAACAACTTTTTATTAAATTTTAACTTAAAATTAAGTTGCCCATTTAGTTACTACTTAACAGCTTGACTCGTGTAAACGGCTCTTATGCGACTTCCCAACCGAGTCAACCGGCACCCTGATTATCTAAAAAGAAACTATTTAGCGACCGGTTTCATTCCACATACATTGCTACTTTTCTTTGGTACGTTTTTTTTAATCCAAAAAGAAGTAGCAGTGGATCACTATCATCTATGAACTGCAACCGGTCGCTAGGTGGTTTCTAATTAGATAATCAGCCCGCCCCGCCGGGCTAGAACAAAATCAACTCGGCGCTCGGGCCAACTCGTTCGGTGTGTGGCACACCGAATACCACTCGCACTTGTTGCCTCGCGGCCCGCCGCTCCCCCCGCCCGCGTTATATCCGGACTGATTATGTAACTTATGAGTGGGTCTCCAGCTTCCTCATATGCTATAGAGAAATTCTATGCATGCCATATTTTAAAGCGTAATAGCTGCAATCAAACTTCCAGTCATAATAATAGCAGCCACCATAAGTTCGTTACTATGAGTTGTTTTATGTGTGTAAGCGGGTGACACGTGTCTCCAGCCGACACATGCCGTTAAGGCAAACCAGTGAGCTTAGGGTTTTAGACTATAGCATAATAGAACCAAATAAGTAGGCCAACTCGAGCCTCGAGCGAGCGATACAGCTTAAACACGTAGGGCTGTCACATCGCTAGTTTATTCAATCGTCAAAAAATGCATTGTCAATCTCTATACAAAAAATTTTTTTATTCTAGGGTAAGCATCAGGGAACTATAATACAAAGATTTTTTTATATTTTTTTGTACGTAAACCAGCGGGTCTATCGACTAAAATAATGAAGTAATTTGACAGATGTATGTGATACATCATGGCACTTTCGTTTTGACACCAATAAAACTTACTAAAGATAAGTAGCAATGTATCACATCTATCTGTCAAATTACAGTTTACATTAAATTCATTGTTTTCAGGAACTGACTACAATGTTTTCATTGCCTACGTCATGTTATGTGATTTGAAAACTTACAGTCGAAATAGGATAAATTAAAACGTGGCTTTACTAAATAATCTTTATTCAAATAAAATAAAATGATAATGAAATTTTATTTTTTAAACTATTAACTATTTATTACTTTTTCATTTACCTACACTTATCAAAATAATAAATCTTTAAATTCGGAAATTGAAAACTTTCCATAATAGGCATTAAAAGTACTTTTTCCTGTAGGAATTTATGATTTTTTAACAAAATTACACAGTTGATATAAAAATAATTCGTCTGTTTCGACAAGTACGAAATGTACCTTATTATTTAAAGTTAATGTAAAATATATCCTCATTCTTACAAATCTTTTTGCAATAATATCTTTGGGAAGCAAGCATGGTATGTACTGTAGGCGGCGTGAAGCGTGCGTGAGCGCGAGCGGGATTACGTACGGCGCAGCCATGACTGTTACACCTTTATCACCTTTAAATTTTGTCAGTGTGTGCGTGCGACGACGCATACGTACGGGCGCACCCACTAGTCCGATCAACGGGGCTTATGCGACCCGAATAATTCTCCCGTCAATGAAATTTGGCATGTGATGACGTTAGGTAATACAGATTACGGATGCAAAATAAGCCAATAAATTTTATTACGAGAAGTTAGGTATTTTTACCTAAACATAAAAATCGCTTATATCTCTCTGTGAATATTTCCTCGGGCTGAAACACTTTCTGTTTACGTACTTATGTACTTGTTAGAATAAGTATGTAAAGTAATCCAATCTTTTTTCGACTTCAGAAATACCCCAAATTTAACTTTTAACTTTTTTCAATATATCTTCTATTGATAAAATTGTCTGTTGATTATTCTTTTTTAATATGTTTTTATATCTTTAAATATATAGCTTTGTTCAGTAAGCCAATAAATTTTCTTCTTTAATCATATTTTTTTTATTTTTTGAACTTAAGTGGTTATTTACGTAATGTGTAAAAATACTCGGTCCATTTTTATACTTTTATTAGATAAATTATTTTATATTAAAACAGATTTGTCAATAATCCAAGAAATTTTTGAACGCGCATATATTTTTTATGATAATCGCCGATTTAGGATAGAGCGTAAGGGTTGATCTTCACTTGACTACTTGGAGCTGCTTAGCCACGCACTTTTGGAGTAGTGTAAGCGAGTTTGATTGGTAGCCACCGTTATTAAAAATGATGTTTCAAGAGTTTAAAGGTAGTGGTAGATATTTCTGAATGAAACAATTAATAAGTGTGTTTATAAGTAGATATCGGATACCTAGATAGATAGATCACTCTCTAATTACGTCGTTAATGCATATTTTAGCCTTTTTTCCCAATCGTGCATATTTTGTTTAGTAGCGGGAGCTAGTTAAGCTAGCCTCTATTTAAATCAATAGAAATGCTGTAAACAATGATTGAACGCCATTCCTCATTCCTTAGCCGAATGGTTGCATAAAAAGTTAGACACTATTTTGCGTAAAAAACCCGAGCCTTGAAGAAAACGAAAAACATTAATGCCTACATCAACGCCACAGGTCGTACTTCGTACCCTGCGTAAAAGGTATCTCCAGTAATGACGCCAAATTTTAAATTTGGCCAATGACATCAGTTGATGTAGAGAGGTCGTTTTCGGCTTTCAAATTGATACTGGGTGATAAACGTTTTTTAGGGTTCCGTACCCAAAGGGTAAAAACGGGACCCTATTACTAAGACTCCGCTGTCCGTCTGTCTGTCTGTCTGTCTGTCACCAGGCTGTATCTCATGTATTTGTGATAGCTAGACAGTTTAAATTTTCACAGATGATGTATTTCTATTGCCGCTATAACAACAAATACTAAAAACAGAATAAAATTAATATTTAAGGGGGGCTCCCATACAATAAACGTGATTTTTTTGCCGTTTTTTGCTCTATATTAATAACGATAACAGGTAGACAGTTAAAATTTTCACAGATGACGTATTTCTACTGCCACTAGAACAACAAATACTAAAAACAGAATAAAATAAATATTTAAGGGGGCTCACATACAACAAATATGATTTTTTGCCGTTTTTTGGTACGAAACTCTTCGTACGCGAGTCCGACTCGCACTTGGCCGGTTTTTTTATTTTGCATTGTGCATATTTTAGACATATTAACAGTTTTTAGTGCATATTTTAGACTTTTTAGTGCATATTTGCATGCATATTTTGGCACTTTGTTAGTGCATACTTTGTCCGAAGTCTAGCCTATTCAAAAAGAAGAGTGTATTGTGTTCACGGTTCATGTATGTTTGTATGTACGTACAACAGATTTGGATGTACGCTAACTAAGTGAACATGGCCTTTTTTGAAAAACCCCCTGATGCCAAATATAGTAGATAGGGACCATCAAACTGAACAACTTTTACTATGGGACCAACTCTGAAATTGAAAAAAAATCAGCTGTTTCATACAAAAAATAATGACGAATAAAATCTGCATACAAACAATATTAACGAAATTGTCAAAATGTATCTAAGGCAGCCATTACAAATGCTCATGGAAGCATCAGTCAAATTCCATCAGTCATGTCAGTCACGGCTGTGACTGACGATTAACCTACCGTGTAATGGGGTGACTGATGGTTGTATGAAGTTGATTTCTTCTTTCCATCAGTCAGTCAGTCAAACGTAATTCATGACTGATGGAATTTGACTGACGCGTGCATGAGCGTGTAATGGCTGCCTAACAGCTGTTTTTTTTGTGGTTTCAGAGTTGGTCCCATAGTAAAAGTTGTTCAGTTTGATGGTCCCTATCTATCAAATTCAGCATTAGGGTTTATTTTTTGATATCCCATTACTCTCGTAGTCCGGAAAGTAGTGACACTCAACTCAAGGTATGGCGAGGTCAAAATTTTGTCATTAGATAAATTCACATTTCACATGGCAATATTTAGGCTTTTCAGGTAAAACTGAGCTGATTTAACTCAGTAGCCATCTGCCCCCCCTTGGCAGGTAAAGGGGTGACATTCATAGTTTCACGCCGCCACCGCACTTCAGAAAAAAAAATCGGGTTGCACTCCGGGAGTGCCGGCAGAAGTGAAAACTTGAATATTAACGTTGTGCATTTTGATATTTTGGAATGGTTAGGGAATAATTTTGCACGAATTGCCGTCTTACGAATTTACTCTGCATTTGAATTTATGAATACAGAACGGTATTGTACGAAAGTCTTATCCATAGCTTGACAGAAAATCTAGAGTTTTGACATTGAATTAAAAAATTAGCGCGTTGCTATGGTGACACAAGTGTTTACGTCTTGAAATGACGCGCCGCCATTTTCACCGCGCCCCGTAGAAAGAGAGGGGGATACTTCCGCCGCCGGCTGTCTACTCTCCATCCGTCACATCCGTCTTACGAATTTTCGATCAGGGTCACGTGATTCTTACTGACGCGAGTTTAGCATTCCCCATTACAAAAAGCGTACAACGCCGCTAAAGAAGTTTTCACTTCAAAAATCATATCTCCTTCAATATACCTACCACTTCGAGTGTGGTATTATATCATGATAAATCACGGATGAGGAATCCATTTTTGAGACATTTAATATACAGCTGATTCAAAGAAAAACCGGCCAAGCCAAATGAAAAGTATCGTTTTACCTGAAAATAAAACTGTTATTAAATATACTTACCTTATTCAAAGCCTAATAATACACATTATAGTATTATACTTGACTTCCGGCCTAAATTCGTGAACAACAATGCCGCCCATTGGCTAAAATCATCCAATCAGCGATTACTTCTTGTTCGCGCCAAAACTTCCACTACCGGGCATGGTATTTTTTGGGGTACCTACCCAATTTATGTTGGTGTGACAGCTTGAGTTCACTATGGCTTCTGTTACTTAGCAATACACTGTTGATAATGTTTTTAATTTGTCTCTTGTTTTAATGTCAATATATTTTTGGATTATAAAAGAACTACTGTTTTCTTATAGCTAATACCTAACTTAACGTTCAATTTAATATGGTAACTAAGTAAAACTGGAAGTGTGCAAAAATGTTCAATTAAAAAAAAAAGAAAGTTCTACAAAAGTTTTTCCGAGATGGATATGGACCGTCGCACACTGGGGCGCTCTAAAGAATTAGCGATCGAAACTCGTTACTAATGATAACTGCGTAAATTAAGCACGGAAATGATGGCACGGATGAGCTAGAGACTTGAAACTTTGAACATATATCAGAACTGAAAGGCAATTCAATATTATGGTGTCACTGAGCTGATCTGATGATTGAGCCGGAAGAAGGCCACAGGAACTCTATGATGAAACCATGCAACCCCATCGTGTTTGGGCTCGTTTGAATCGTCTTGACGAGTACTCTAATGAGAAATAGTGTTCAAGGGTCTGATGATGGAGCCGAAAGAAGACCACTGGAACTCTGTAATAAAACCGTGCAAACCCATCGAGTTTGAGCTCGTTTGAATCGTCTTGACGAGGTCTTTGTTGGGAAATAATTTCCCACTACACACATTTTTTCTAGCATAAACTCTGAAATGTAATGTGCTCTGAATATTCCATTTGAAAAAGGAATGTGAGGCGTTCCACATTGCCGTGGAGGCTGGTTCATCACATTCTAAATTTAAAATCCAGTGCGGAAATGAATTTCAATACTTACATACTTCCCGATCAAGTACCTATTCCAAATTCAAAACGGTAGAACTCATCAGTTAGCGCTTAACTAAGTTTATTTCCTCGCATTTCTTGAGAAAGCTTTATACAAGCCTTGTCCTGGAAGCTATTTGCATCGCCTCGAATGATTAAAGCAACCTCGACAAATGCCAACTTCCCGTTCTAGGCTGTAATTTACTACTTATTAACGACAATCGTCGAAATTCAAATTACAAAACATAAGAAGATTTTATCTACTTTTGGAATAAATCAAACGCACCTACAACCAATAAAAGACCGTAAACTCTGAAAAAGGCAATCGGCCGAAACTTTTGCCTTTAGTTTTTTTTTAATACAACCCCTAGTGCATCGACGACAATATATTTGAATCTCGGCCGTTTGCCTTTACTTAGGTTGTAGGCATTTAAATGTAAAAATTACAACATTCATGTCAACACGGTATGTTTCACATATGAAATGTATATTAGGCTTAGTAAGGTATGTAGCCGATCCTCAAAAAACTACCAATTAATATTGCATTATTGGAACAAAATAGAAACTTGTATTATTTTAGTAAAAAACGCCACAACTTTAAAAAACCATTTTCTTTAATGTTTTTTCTGGCTGCTTCTCTGAGTTTGCTGAGATTTCTACACTTATTTTTAGAAGGAAAAAGAAAGAATTTATTAACAATAAATAGCAACATTAATCGAGAATATGATTCGGTAATGTTTTTCTCAAATTTCACAAAATCCGATTTTCGACTTACGATCATGTTTCGGGACTTCGGCCCCACCGTGCGTCGGCCAACTAGGGTCATTTTCGATCTATCGCATCAATATGCGATCGTCCCAATGCACCAGACCACATTGTAAAAATAGCCATTAGCTTGGTGTTATCAAATATCATCGTCTGGGTTGCGAAGTAGGAAGCTTCTAGGAGATATGCCACCATGAACATGGTCACCCATCGCTAAAAATATTTTGATCGCATATTTATATAAATGGTGAACAAGGTTGTGGGCGGCATCATTACCTGAACTATTTTTGTGTTTTCATATCGATCGAATAAGGAACAAGGATCACATAATTCAAAGAAAAAACCGGCCAAGTGCGAGTCGAACTCGCGCACGAAGAGTTCCGTACCAAAAAACGGCAAAAAAAATCAAGTTTGTGGTATGGGAGCCCCCTCAAATATTATTTTTATTCTGTTTTTAATATTTGTTGTTATAGGGGCAACAGAAATACATCATCTATGATTCCAACTGTCTACCTGTTGTCGTTATTAATATCGAGCAAAAAACGGCATAAATATCACGTTTGTTGTATGGGAGCCCCCCTTAAATATTAATTTTATTCTGTTTTTAGTATTTGTTGTTATAACGGCAACAGAAATACATCATCTGTTAAAATTTCAACTGTCTAGCTATCACGGTTCATGAGATACAGCTTGGTGACAGACAGACAGACAGACAGATGGACAGCGGAGTCTTAGTAATAGGGTCCCGTTTTTACCCTTTGGGTACGGAACCCTAAAAAGTAAAATATTGACAATAGTATCAAAATCAGTTTGCTATTTTTTTTATTCAACAGTCGGTGCCTTTGAAAATTAAATTTTTTTTAAAAGAAAAAAAAATATATCTTAAAGAAGGTACATTTATTCAACTTAAAAAATATATTTACTTATATAGTTAATATTGATATTAATTGGTTTAATGCTGACTGTCGCAGCGCCGTAGCGCAGAAAGAGTCAGCTTTTTTAGCCTAGGCTGATGCTCGAGCGCGCAAATCAGCGGACTCACAAACCCTGAAGAAAGCGTATAACCGAGCCGCCAAGTCTAGTAAACGGATGTTGCGCAGGACACGTTTTGACCACATTGGCCGCATTGGAGCCAAATTGCTTCCCATCCATCTGGAAGTAGAAAGTTTTGGTCCCTAGCGAAAGCAGCCGAATCAAATTTCTGTCGCCCTTCACTCCTACCACTGCTGAAACCTGACGGATCGCTGGCTCATACGGCGACTGAGAAGGCACACTTGTTTGCCTCTCTTTTTGCAGAGAATTCGCATCTAGATGTCGGTAACAAAGTTCCACCTTCGATACCTCGTGTTGACTCCTCTATGGGAGACTTTCAGATCCGAAACAAAGAGGTTCTTAAAACTCTCCGTACTCTAGACGTGAACAAAGCTAGTGGTCCCGATGGAATCCCAGCAACTGTTCTGCGCAACTGTACACCTGAACTGTCTCCTGTTGTTTAGAAAAGATCGGTCACGCCACCCTTTGTACTTTTCATAATTTATTACGAGCGTGTCATCATGAACCTGCCTTTAGAAGAAGCACGTAAAAAGCACGTGCGCTAGGTATTGTGTTTGGGGCTAGCTTTACGAGATGGCGTTACGGGTACTTTAATATGGAATTGCCGAGCGAGAATCGACAGCGGTGCGCGCGTGTGTGTGCGCCAAGTTATTTTTAGATCTATTCGTTTTGTGTATTCGGTGTGCAAGCGTAGCAAGTAAATGAAATATTGTTTGTTATTAACGTGCAACGTTGCATTCCATTCGTTATTACGCATTGATTTTTACGTCCGCGGTGAGAAAGCACCTATTGTCTTGTATTTATTCGGTTCGCGTCGCCATTTTGTTTGGGCGTTGTCTTGTTTTGTTGTAAGTAAAACTCGTGAAGTTTTTATGTGATTTCTTGTGAAATAGCAAGTATAAAATCGGGTGTTTGTTATCATTTCATTGTAAGATTAAGTAGTTTGTGTCGTGATCGTGACTCGATGTATGTTGTGCTTTATCATCTCGAGTGAATTTTGTACGGAGTGAAAGACTTTTTCGTGGCACACATTCGGTGTCACTCAATAATCTGAAGAAAGAAGAAATTATTACGAAATCTCCACAACGTATTCCTGGTGCCGTCTTTGTCTGGGGTTCACTTGGCCAAGTTAGGTAGGAAATGTTGACGTCACAGGACGGCGCCAGGCACCGCACCACAGGCGAGAAGATTCGTCGCATCGCGTGACATGACATCGTGAAGAATTTGGACTTTAACCGTGAGTCAGTTGACTATTAATTATAAGTCAATATAATAATATTGATAATAAGTTCTGGTTGAGTTGTAAGCCGGTCGAAACACCAGGGCAGAGCCGGCATTTTGGCCCGTTCCATTCCGTTACGCTGCTTTTGTGTTACTTTTGCTTTATGTTATTTTCCTGGATCGATCCGCTTGCAACAAGCAGCCTGGTAGCAGAGTGCAATTAGTTAATTTGTCATTAGTGCAAACATTTGTCATTAGTGGAAACATTTGTCATTAGTTTAAACACCTGTGTTAACTCGCCTGTACCGCCTCTCACTTGAGACTAGAATAGTACCTCAATCGTGGAAGCTTGCAAATGTGCAGCCTGTGCCCAAAAAGGGTAGCCGTGCCGATCCTTCCAACTATAGGCCGATTTCAGTCACGTCCATACTCTGTAAGACTATGGAACGTGTACTCAACACCCGTCTTTTGGCATCCTTAGTGATAGCCAGTTTGGTTTTCGCCGTGGTCGGTCGACTGGAGACCTTCTCGTGTATGCCACCCATCTTTGGAATGAAGCTATTGAGGAACACGGCGAAGCCCTTGCCGTACCGCTCGACATCTCCAAAGCCTTTGATAGGGTCTGGCACAACAGCCTGCTAGGTAAGCTTCCCTCATACGGTATCTCTGTTAGCCTTTGCACTTGGATTGCTGACTTCCTCCGGAATCGTCAAATCCGATTTGTGGTGGACGGTCAGTCATTCGACCTAAAAGAAATTGATGCAGGTGTCCCGCAAGGATCTGTTCTGTCTGCTACACTGTTTCTTCGGCATATTAACGATCTGCTGGACAATAAAACTATTGGGTATGCAGATGACACCATCATAACCGGTAGATATCTTTCAACTGCAAGGGCTACCAGTGATGACATCCAGACTTGTCGAGAGTCCCTTGTTGAGCAAATGAGAGTCGTCGAATGAAAGTCCCTTGTTGAGACCACCATCTTGCTTGGTAAACAGGATGTGGTCTAAGGTGTAGCATGCATGCCCAGGAAATGTCTATTCACTCTTGCCTTGAAAAGACCAAGGTTGTAATTATCGGGGAACACATGGGCAGGCAGCGCATTCCATTCTTTAGCAGTTGGCATAAGAAATGTATTGGCAAAGCGCATAGTTCGGACCCTTGGAGTATCTACTATGTAAGGGTGATATCCTAACCTGCGTCTAGTACCCCAATGGTAGAAAGAAGCTGGAGGAACAAGGTCGTGCCGTTCCCTCGCACACTCTCTAAATTGTATTCTATAAAAAACCGATAAACAAGCAACTTTGCGAAGTTAACTAAGGCTCTGAAGATCTGCCGTGGCCAATGTTGAGTAGCCGATGAGCCTCCTGGCACGGTTTTCAATCGATACTAGAATTTCAAGCTGATACTTAGCAGAACCATCCCACAGGTGACAGCAGTACTCCATGACCAGACGAATCTGCACTTCTGTTATAACAAAAGCAGCTGGTTCGGTTAGAAGTACCGCTTAGCCCGTGAGAGGATGCCCAGTTTCTTAGCAGCACACTGTGCAATGGAGTCGATGTACTCGCCGAAATTCGGGTTTGGTGACAGATTTAGGCCAAAAAGTTGCAGAAGTTCGGCTATCGGTAAGGATACACCCTGGAAAGTCGAAGTCGGTTGGAAGGAACTTCCTTTTGCGGTGAATAAATAAGCCTGCGTTTTTTTAGCTTTGAAACTGACAAGATTGGCATTGCCCGAATCTGAGACAGCCTGAAGTGCCAGATTAATTTGCTCAACAAGGGACTCTTGACAAGACTGGATTTCTTCACAGGTACCCTTTGCAGTTGAAAGATATCTACCCGCTATGTTGGTGTCATCTGCATACCCAATAGTTTTATTGTCCAGCAGATCGTTAAAATGCAGAAGAAACAGTGTTGCAGACGAGACAGATCCTTGCGGGACACCTGCATCAATTTATTTTAGGATTGATGACTAACCGTCTACCAAAGATGGGTGGTATACACGAGAAGGTCTCCAGTCGACCGACTGCGGCGAAAACTAAATTGACGATCACTAAGGAGATCATTGGTCTCGAGGTATGCCAAAAGACGAGTGTTAAGCACGCTTTCCATAGTCTTACAGAGTATGGACGTGAATGAAATTGGCCTACAATTGGATTGTAAGGATCGGTATGGCTAACCTTTTTGGGCACAGGCTGCAAGCTTCCACGATTTGAGTACTATTCCAGTCTCAAGTGAAAGGCGGTACAGGCAGGTTAGCACAGGAGACAGTTCAGGTGCACAGTTGCGCAGAACAATTGCTGGGATTCCATCGGGACCATACTTACATACTTAGATCTTTTTGTGGGAGTCATAACGACTATTGGAAAAATATACAGAGTTGATCTCAGGTGAACTGCTCGAGTATCTGACAGAAAGGTAAAGTAGTTCGGTACGAAATATGCAGTCGCGGAAGCAAAAAGATCAATGATTGGTTTTCCCCATTTCACGAATATCGCATACGTTGCCTCTAATGGTGCCATTGTGGTGCCGGTTTGAAGCGGGATAGTCGATATGCGTCCGAGTTGAACATATCTGGTATGTGATAAATGGACAGATGGATGTTGTTTTTGTCCAGAATTTTGAGCATCCATTTTTGGCATTTCCGCACAACATGTCCAGTTAATCTCTCTCTCTCTCTCCGCAATAATTACATTTCAAAACTGTATTCTTATTCTTCCTCTTTCTCTAGGTGGTTAATACATTTTCAGTATTATCTGTTTCTACTTTGGCAGTCAAAGCTTTGTCATAAGCACTTAGTTCGTAACGATGTCAGATTCTCTACTGTCAGATCCTTTTTTATTATTAAAAGCCAACTCGACTTGAGATCAAAATAATCTTTACTGGTACGATACGATTACTTTAATATGGTTGCTAAATAGCCATTTATGCTCATCATAATTCATATGGTGAAGTGAAGCTGATAGTGAAGTACCAGGAGAACTCCTCAACAATAAACGCCCTTGCGTCGGGAAAAGCAGTACTATGTAAAAGGTGATGAGCCGTTGACATAAGACTATTGTAACTTAGATAATATCGTCACCAAATATACTTACTACAAAAAAGTTTTTAATAAAAACAAAACCTCCTTCAAAAATCTTGAAAATAATCTAACAAAAAACAGCTTCAAACATAAATTAATGGCTCTAAAAAGCAAGAAATAAAATATTGAAATCTGCATAATAACTAACTCGAAAGTTTGTATGCATATCTTATATTAAACAACGTCTTATGAAGTCGGGTGGGGTTTAAACCTATGATTAAAGTTTAGATATATTAGTTTTGATAAAAAATATCCTTCGTCCCCCCCCCCCCCCACCCGACTTCAAAAGGCGTTGTTAAATACAGAGTAAATTCGTATGACGGCAATCGTGCAAAATTATTCCCTAACCATTCCAAAATATCAAAATGTACAACGTTAATATTCAAGTTTTCACTTCTGCCGGCACTCCCGGAGTGCAACCCGATTTTTTTTTCTGAAGTGCGGTGGCGGCGTGACTCTATGAATGCCACCCCTTTACCTGCCAAGGGGGGGGCAGATGGCTACTGAGTTAAATCAGCTCAGTTTTACCTGAACTGCCTTAATATTGCCATGTGAATTCATCTATGACAAAATTTTGACCTCGCCATACATTGAGTTTAGTGTCACTACTTTCCGGAATACGAGAGTAATGGGATATCAAAAAATAAACCCTAATGCTGAATTTGATAGATAGGGACTATCAAACTGAACAACTTTTACTATGGGACCAACTCTGAAACCACAAAAAAAACAGCTGTTAGGCAGCCATTACACGCTCATGCACGCGTCAGTCAAATTCGATGGAATTTGACTGACGCGTCAGTCTAATTCCTGTCATGTCATGAACGTGATTCATGACATCAGTCATGAATCACGTTTAACTGACTGACTGATGGAAAGAAGAAATCAACTTCATGCAGCCATCAGTCACCCCATTACACGGTAGGTTAATCGTCAGTCACAGCCGTGACTGACATGACTGATGGAATTTGACTGATGCTTGCATGGGTTCCCTATGTATTTGCATAAAATTTTAAGGCATAATATGTCATAGCATAATATGATTTCGCCGAATGATGTTTACGCATAATATTATTTAGTCATAACAGCTTATGCATATTTTTTTAAGCATAACTACTTTAAGCATAATCATGTTTAAGCATAATATTCTTTAGCATAAATTTAAACACGCATAATGTTATTTACGCATATTTTTATAAACAAAAAAATCACGACGTTTAAAATCACGAAAGAACATTTTACCTAAAATACAAAATCCCGAAGCTTAAAAAACCGAAGGTTAATTGAGGGTTACATGCCAGCAGGTCGGTGCTGGCACTTCGCCGGCCGCTGCCGCGGCACGCTCGCTTCGCTCGCTCGGCTCGTGCGTTGTTGGTCGCAATGGAACCTTACCTCCTCCTTGCTCGCTACGCTCGTTCGTCGTCGCACCTAATAGACCTAAACAGATTTTCGGGATTTTTAACTATCGGCATTTTAACTTTCAGGGTTTCGAACTATCATCAGTCATTTAATAATAAATCTTTCAAGTTTCGTTCTATTGGATATTGACATTAAAGATTTTTGGTATTTTAAAAATAGGTGTTTTATGAGTCGATATTTAGGTCGTATGTGTGATGAGTTTTTGGCATTTTAATACAATACATACCCCATTTGCATTAACATAAATGAGTGCGTAAAAATATTCATTCTTATTGTTTTTTTTATTTTTATGTCTAAATAATATTAGGCGAATAGACAATATGCCTAATAACATTATGCGAAAACAAATTAGTCTAAATGATAATTATGCTAATATAAATAGTATGCCAAAAAACAATTATGCGAAAGTATTATTATGACAAAAAAGATTATGCCAAATCCGTTATGCCAAATCAAATTAGGTATAAAACAATTATGCGAAAACAAGGGATCCCGCTTGCATGAGCATTTGTAATGGCTGCCTTAGATACATTTTGACAATTTCGTTAATATTGTTTATATGAAGATTTTATTCGTCATTATTTTTTGTATGAAACAGCTGATTTTCTTCTCAATTTCAGAGTTGGTCCCATAGTAAAAGTTGTTCAGTTTGATGGCCCCTATCTACTATATTTGGCATCAGGGGGTTTTTCAAAACAGGCCATGTTCACTTAGTTAGCGTAATGTAAGGATTCTAACGATACCCCACACATCCAAATCTATTGTACATACATACAAACATACATGAACCGTGAACACAATACACTCATCTTTTTGAATAGACTAGACATCGGACAAAGTATGCACTAACAAAGTGCCAAAACATGCATGCAAATAATGCACTAAAAAGGCCAAAATATGCACTAAAAACTGTTAATATGTCCAAAGTATACACAATGTAAAAAAATACCGTTTATCACCCAGTATCAATTTGAACGCCGAAAACGACCTCTGTACATCAACTGATGTCATTGGCCAATTTTAAAATTTGGCGTTCCAGAAGTTCCAGAAATGTCTGGAGATACCTTTCACGCCTGGTACGAAGTACGACTTGTGGCGTTCTACTCTAAACTACTACTACTACGCGCACTACTCTAAAAGTGCGTGGCTAAGCAGCTCCAAGTAGTCAAGTGAAGGTCAACCCTTTCTTACGCTCTATCCTAAATCGGCGATTATCATAAAAAATATATGCGCGTTCGAAAATATCTTGGATTATTAATAAATCTGTTTTAATATAAAATAATTTATCTAATAAAGGTATAAAAATGGACCGAGTATTTTTACACATTACGTAAATAACCACTTAAGTTCAAAAAATATGATTAAAGAAGAAAATTTATTGGCTTACTGAACAAAGCTATGTATTTAAGGATATAAAAGCACATTAAAAAAGAATAATCAACAGACAATTTTTTCATTAGGAGATATATTGAAAAAAGTTAAAAGTTAAATTTGGGGTATTTCTGAAGTCGAAAAAAGATTGGATTCCTTTACATACTTATTCTAACAAGTACATAAGTACGTATACAGAAAGTGTTTCAGCCCGAGAAAATATTCACAGAGAGATATAAGCGATTTTTATGTTTAGGTAAAAATACCTAACTTCTCGTAAAAAAAAATATTGGCTTATTGTGCATCTGTAATCTGTATTACCTAACGTCATCACATGCCAAATTTCATTGACGGGAGAATTATTCGGTAGTCTCCATACAACAAATATGCTCATTGATCGGACTACACAGACAAACCGCGTTCGTGCGTATAATGAGTAAGATGACTTACTTATTTGGTTCTACTATGACTATAGTCAGAAATTGTAGAAGTAATTCAGTGTAGCGTACGGAACGGCAACGGCGCGATTAGCCGCTTCCGAGCCATTATTTTGAATTTTTTTGCGGGAAAACAGTTTTTGGCTTATAACTTTGAAACCAAGAGGCCCAGAGATTTGAAATTTAGCCTCGTGTTTGCTGCAATTATAACGTATTATTTGATCGTTAAAACAAAACTCTAACATATACAGTTACAGTAATTCACCATGTGTCAGCCAGAGACACGTGTCACCAGCTTACACATGGTTATCAGCTCGTAGCTCAAAAACTTTTCGAGTTAAAGTTTTGATAAATTTGGAGTCTAATGTTGCAATTCGACTGAGAATTTTGAGGTATAGTACATAATCGTAGCTTAAATAATTACGAAGATACAGTTGTGCAAGCCGGTGACAGACACGTGTCTCCAGCTCGCACACAGTTTTATGCTCGTAGTTTCAACAGTATTTGAGTGTGATGGTTAGTTTTATTGGATCTCATTGCTGCAATTAGGCTTTAAATTTCTGACTATAGTCTAAAACCCTAAGCTCACTGGTTTGCCTTAACGGCATGTGTCAGCTGGAGACACGTGTCGCCCGCTTACACACATAAAACAACTCATAGTAACGAACTTATGGTGGCTGCTATTATTATGACTGGAAGTTTGATTGCTGCTATAATGCTTTAAAATATGGCATGCTTAGAATTTCTCTATAGCCTATGAGGAAGCTGGAGACCCACTCATTGTAACTTTGTTGCCAATAGTTCATCAAATACAAACAAAACGAGTTGAAGCCCGGATCAGCTTAGATTTCAACTTGGATGATTGGAGTTGAAAAAATTGCAACTCGTCGGCGCTCGGCGGCCCATCGCTGACCCGAGTTGAAGCCCGGGTCAGCAATAATTTTAACTCGGGTGACCCGAGTCGAAAAAATTGCGACTTGGCCCATCGTCAACCGTGGCGTGGCCAATAAAAAGTAGGCCACGCCCCCAAATGGTACGTTCGTTAGGCGACGGCTACACGCATGGTAATTGGTAAATACTGTGATCGCCATATAGTACATTTTAACAATGGAAAGTAAAATATTGAACATTCCATTTCAAACAAATTACTTTCCATGGTAAAAATTTACTCAATGGCGAAATATATATTTACCACGCGTGTAGCCATTGCCTAACATAAAGTTAATATACCTAGCGGAATAACTTTTATGGTCCGTTACGTGAACGTGCTTAACAAGAAATGCTTTACCGTTTAGATGGGGTACATAAGAGTACTTTTGTAATGACAACGCCACGAGATAGACTGAGTAAATCTCAAGATGCGGTCACATTAATTTGTCTGATGCCACGTGTTAGCACGCCGTCAGCAGCTAGACCGCCTATCTCAAAGCGATAGCCAGGGGCCCTATTTTTGAATCGCTCGGCAGGCGTCGACTGCTCTTTTCGACTTATTTTCGTTCGACATATGACTCAAATGAATGAGATGTCGAACGAAAATCAGTAGAAAAGAGTGCTCGACGCCAGTCGAGTGATTAAAAAATAGGGTCCCAGAGCGATAGCTAGGCTCTATCCGTCCTTGTCACATTATATATATTTTTTTTTTTTTTATTATTATAAAGTTTACATGAATATCTTAAATGAGAAGTACGGTACAAACACAAGTTACATTAACTTTACCGTGTACCGGTGTAGCCGACAATTCATGGTGTGTATGCAACATAAATATTACTTAGGTGACAGACTGTCTTTTACGATAAACTATTTATAAAAACACTTAGAAACCCAGACACAGCAAGCCGCGGAATAAAGGCACAGCTTAATAAAGGTATGATCGATCATGCCCTCACTGCGTGGTCAACAGCGCGGCAGCCGGTCGGCGCGCGCGCGCGCGCGCGCTTCGCGACGAGCAGCCGCCGGCGATCGTCGGGCCAACTCGTGTTTCCCCGCCTCCGGGCACGTCTTGCTGCTATCGTAATTGTTTATAAGGAGTGTTTTTTTTTTTTGCTTTTTTTGATGGATTTATTAAGTTCATGCTATTATTATTTTATTATAATTTATTAATGAAGTAATTCTTTAGCTTGTTTTTTATGTTTTTAGTTGTAAGTTCTTCTTTTAATTGTGATGGTAATCGATTTATAAGATCAGGAATCATGTATTCAAGGGTACGTTTTCCGTATAAATTATTAAATTTTGGTAAGATATATTTGTTATTATTAGCACTGCGAGTTGAGCCAGTATATTTTCTTAATGTTTTGTTATTTTTTTCATTAAAATATTCTTCTAATAATAATGTGTAAATTACTTTTTCGTGGATTGGGATTATTTTACAATGACCAAAAAGATTATGGTATCCGAGAGATTTAGATTCATTTTTAACCTTTTTAGGGACGATTGTTTTTAAGATTCGTAGTTGTAGTATGTAGATGAGATCAAGGTGGGACTTATATGTTCTGCCATAGCTAGACAGACCGTACGCAATTTTTGATTCCACTAGCGCTTTGTACAATTGTACCATAATTGGATATGGTATTTTATACTTTATGATAGAAAATTTCGCAAGCATACCTCTAAGTTTATCACATACACTTTTAATATGAGCTGACCAATTTAGGCGGCTATCGATTGTAAGACCCAGGTACTTCAGCGTTTCCACCATTTCAATAGCGGCACATTTGCACTTTTGGTGATTTTTGGCTCCCCCAGTGTGGAAACATTGATGGTCGTGGGCTATAAGTTTCGGCCTAATGCTGCTCCTATTTTGACTCGAGCTGATGTACATTAGTTTGGTCTTACTGGCGTTTAATAATAGACCCATATCGTGGGACCACTTCGCAAGGGAATCAAAGTCCTCTTGCAGAATGTTCATAGTCTCAATTATGTCTTTGCCCGCTGCAACCAAACATGTGTCGTCGGCGTATTGGTAAATTTCACAGCGTTTGATGATATTTGGGAGGTTATTAACGTACATAAGGAAATGCAATGGTCCGATAACAGATCCCTGCGCTGTACCTACTGTTACGTCAACAGATCTACTCATATTCTCATCAACTTTAACTACATATGATCTGTTGGACAGGTAGTTTTTGCACCATTCCAGTAATGGGCCTCTAATACCATTATCTTGCATACTGTCTATAAGTTTATCATGTCTAAGAGTGTCGAATGCTTTGCTATAATCTATAAACACCACTAGCACATGTTCTTTGTTATTTAAATGTTTATAAATACTGTTTGTAAAGTTCGTTAATAATTGTGTTGTGTTTTTACGTGGTTGGAACCCATATTGTTTATCTGTTAAAATATTGTTATCCCTAAGAAAGTCGTAGAACTGTTTGCAGATGTATTTCTCGGCTATTTTATCTATTGTAGGTAATATAGTTATTGGCCTATAATTTTCGTAATCTGTGTAGCTGCCTTTTTTGTGTATGGGTCTGACTATACCTGTTTTCAGCATCCTTGGATATTCTCCTTTCTTAACACTAGTGTTTATGAGGTTGGCTATGGCTGTTGTTACAACTGAGCTAATTTTTTTAATATCAATTGTCCTAATGCCGTCAATACCCGGGGCTTTAGCACTGTTTAACGATTTTATAATGTTACGAACATCGTCATTACTTGCGGACTTGAATCTCATCGAAACTGTTGTAGAATTCTTATGTACTGATTCATCAAATAATGGAGTGGGACAATAATTATAAGTACAGTTTTGGACATTCTTGTCAAATGATGTTGCAAACGAGTTTGCAATATCTTTGGCGGAAGTGTTATTATTACCAAAAGCTCTTAATATAACCTCGTCAACGGATGCCTTTATCCTACCTGTCAGCCTATTGAGAATAAGCCACAACTGTCGTGGGTTATTTTTATTTTTTTTAATTTCTGACTTTATATTATTATTTTTAGTGTTTTGGATTAAATTATTTGCATTGTTTCTAGCTTTATTGTATTCTTGTTTTAATATCAGATTACCCGTATCTTTTATCCATTTATTAAACATTTTGTCCCTATATTCACAGACTTTCAATACTTTTTTGTTTATCCACTCATTACAACTTCGCTTGTTGTATTTTATTTTTGTTTTATATTGACTTTTTGTGTAACAATCAGAAAAATTATTTGACAAATAATTGTATATTTCCGAAGGGCAGTTCATGTCATTAGTTTTTGTCCAATTTACCTCTTTTAATAATTTTATTAGTGAGTTATTATTAATACAAATTTTATATTTTTGAACACTCTGTATATTGGTCCCGCTCCCGACGCTAGCGAGCAATATCATGCGATGGTCAGCCAGTGTTGTGCCGACCGCCGCAGTGAACAGGTCATGTGTTTGGGATCTCGCAAATATGTGATCTATGCAGGTCGCGCTTAGTTTCCCACCTGATAATTCTATACGAGTATTTTGCGTGATCCCCGACACAAGGCCCAAGCTGTGAAATGAGTTGCTGTATCTATGTTTTATAGTGTTGTCGAGATTCAAATCAATGTTCATATCTCCTATGAGATATAGATCGTTATTACTGTGGCAATGTTGCTTTAAAGTGCTGTACAGTTCGGTAATAAATAGGCACTTACTATTCTTCGGAGGCCGGTACACCGCACACAAGTCAGCGGAATAGCTCGAATGAGCGGTGATAGTGCAGATTATATTTTCAAAGTGTTTTGTTTTGACGTTCTTTATTTTTACAGTGTGTTTGTTCTTAATATATAATATGATACCACCGCCCCTTCGACCCCTCCGCAAATTAGTAAACATTTGGTATCCATTAATGTGATATAAACTGCTAATTAGATCAGATATATTGACTTCAGTTGCTATTATGACATCTATGCTTTGATTAGACGATATTATACATTGTTCCAAAGATGAAAAGTTTTTAATCATAGACCTTATATTAACATGCAGAACAAGTAAGTTTATTTGATCATTAGGAACATATTCAAGAAACTCATTGATATTTATGCAGTTTAAGCACTCACTTAGTTCGTCACGCACAAGGATCATTTTTATTTAATAAATATAAATTTAAATATTTTAGTAAGAGAAACTGTCTAACTACGATACCTTACACGCCTCGCTTAGCCACTACATTCACATCGTTAAGGGATCTTAGTAGATAGATCTTGCCTTGGTCTTCTTTACATGCCTTTACGAGGCCGTTCTTGAACCAAACATACTTGAAGTTTAGCTTGATTTTTAATTCTTGTTTTGCGTGCCATAGAATTTGCTTGTTAAGTCGCGTCATTTTTTCTCTTATGTATACTGGGCCGCTGTTGGAGCTTTCTTTCGGTTGAATATCTGATATTTTCACTGCAGTTGATTTAGATGCCTTAAGCCATTCGTTTTTTATATTTTCTTCTTCGAGCTCCACCTGAATGATTCCGTCCCGGCCATTTTTTCCTGGCAGTCTATATGCTTTTTTGATGCCCTTATTTGTTACTTTAAGCTTCTGAATCACATTAAGGACCAAATTTTCCACATTCTCATTTTCGTGAACAGGTACATTTGCTATTTCTACATAATTAGACAGTTTTGCCTGTTCCATTATTTGAATTTGCTGTTCAAGAGCGCCTACCCTCGTTTCCAAATTGTTGTTTTTATTTGTTAATTCAATGTTTTTTCTTTCTAAATCCTTAATAGTTTGCTTAAATGTATCAATGCATGCCATTACCTCGTCAAGTTTCTCGCTATTAAATTGCAATGATTTATTCACTTCCTTCATTTCATTTTTAATTGCTTTCTCTACTTCTCTTGAGATGTCTTTGAGAAGTTTGGCTGCACCAGCTTGGAAAACTGTTTCATTTTCTTCTTCATCATCTTCCTCGGGTATTATAATAGATGAATTTCGCCTCGAAGACTCCTGGAGACATTCCAAACATGTCCATCCTAGTCCAGGGGCAGCTACTTTGAGGGCGTGAAGTTGCTTGTTAGTTAAGCCGGTACATTTCGTGCTCAGATGTACTAAACGCTCACATTTACTGCACTCCACTCCCGGTGTACTTTTCGTAATTGATTTATTGCAGTTATCGCATTTGGAAGACATTATAGTAGTTTAAGCAAAAGAAATTCTAACGAGAGATCTGTCACTTACGACGTTTAGTCGACGACTGATATCACGATGACATGGACGGACAGTGCACTGACGTCATAAACTTTAGCAATTTGAAAGCTTTTTAAGTTAGGCGGTAGGGCTGCAGATGACATCGGCTTTCAATGTTTTCATAATGCAGAAATTAGACGGTCATCAAAAGTGCTTCATTTTCGATGAAAAAGACAGTGAATAGTGACCAGTGAACGACTTTTGGTATTTAGACACTAAATAGAAAATGAATGTAGTATTTCTCATTTCTCACAAAATTTCGCGGCAACAGGTTGTGCGTGATAATTTTGATTAAAGAATTAAAAGTTTATTAAAGAGAAAAAAAATGCTTGCATGCACTGCTTGTATGCATGTTGCATGATGCGGGTTGAAAAAAGTCTAAAAACGAAAAATAAAGGCATTTTAAAATAAACACAAATAAGTTAGTGACGACATGCCGTTCACTGCAGTGAATGGCACTGTTTACAAGCGTCATTTATTGTTCATTTCCGATGCGATGACTGATGAAAGGCCGATGCCCGATGAAAGCGTACTGCCGTCTAGTGACTTTCATCGAAAAGGCGCATCGCGATGAAAGATGAATCTACATAATTAGACACTTCATTTTCGATGCTTCACTGCGATGAAGCATCGAAAATGAACGAAAAATTACCCGTCTAATATCTGCATTATAAATGTATGCAATAGAAGCACACTTATCTAAATGGTCAAGCTTGCTGGGCGTGACTTACTTTTGATAGACCACAGTAATATATCTATTCTGTGGTGCATGCCATGCATAGCTTCTAGACGATCAAAATGTGATTGTCAAGCTAAAAAAACGTGCTTGACCGTTTATGTACCCCTAAACAGTCAAGCATTTTATGTCAAGCAGGTACACGTAACGTAACCTACCATTTGGGGGCGTGGCATACTTTTGATTGGGTACGCACGGTAATCAATCTTTTCTGTAGTGCTTGTCAAGCATCACTCTTAAACGATCAAAATGTGATTGACAAGCAGATAAACGTGATTGACCGTTTAGGATGTATATTAATTTAGATTTGTTTCAATTTTTTCTATTATGTCTATGTTGTTATTCACCACGCAAGTTGCTAATCACCCCAGTTTACGTCAATTGATATTTGTAACCAAACCGTCGTCGCGTCGGGCGGGCCAAAGCGGGGCGCGCGTGGCCGGCCGAAGATCGGCCGATTGACAGACGAAACAAAATGTCAGTTTGTTTAAGTTTGTTTTGGGTTTGTTTGTGGTCTAATGACGAAGGAACATAGACCTGACAAACCTACGAAAAAAGCGTGGATACCTAGTTCATTCCCAACTAGCAAAAAGATCGTTTAAGCAATTACTCTATGGACCGTAAAACACTCGTATGAAAGATCCTATCATTTCAAAAAGCAGTATAAAAGCAGCTTTCTAGATCTTTCAGCATTCAATGCTTTTTGGCTCTATAAATATGTCTAGTAAACGTGGACTCGACGAATTCATATCGCATTTACTCAACAATTGTATAAAGATATCTCTCAATCGCATTCAGGCAACCTTTAGTCTTATGACAGGTCTTTAAAAGCAACCAAATTGCTAATTTGTCGTAAAACTAGCTTTTATAGCACCGTCTTTCGTCACCTAGTTTTTACAGCAATATTGTGGAGTAAAAGCTGTTCATTCAACAAAATAGCTTCTCAGTTACTATTACAGCATCTAATGTCATATCACAGCTTTTGGCAAGGCTTTAATTCGACTTTACTATTAAAGTTGAGAAAACGCTATCAAATGATCTACTACAGGTCCAAAGGTGCACAAAGATAATTTTGGAAGCCATCATGCAGCATAATAGTGGTATGAAAGTTAAATAAAATCTTTTACAGCAGTGTGGAAAATGGACAATAATCGGTGGAAAAAAACATAAAAGAAGTGAGGGTTCCGACGGAAAGTTAATAAGATGTTGAAACAATCAACATCAACCAACGGATGAAGAACAAATACTTAATATTAGTGCGGATTCAGTAGGAAATATTACGCTACTACCGATTGTTTGTAAACCGTATGATAGATTGACGATTTAACATTGCGCTAAGGAACCCTAAACTAACTGCAATGGCGCTCTTAGAAGTCGTAAAATGGAAACCTCATGTCTATTTTTCGTCTAAGAGCTGAGTGAATGCTTTGTGATGATAATTGAAATGCTATTAATGGCGAATTTATTTTATCTATTATATTAATATTATTTGCGATCCATTATTTACTAGAAATCTTGTGGCCCATGAAAATATTAAATACAAATGTAAGGATTATAGACGAAAAAATTAATTCCGCATATGAAAGTAAGACTTATGAGCTAACTTTAATGTCCATCAGCCATTTTTGATGTCCCCACTGCTGGGGCACAGGCCTTCCTTGTGGGTGGATAAGGAGGACGGGCCATAACCACCACGCGGGCCCAATGCGGATTGGTGGGTATTAACGACTGCAAATGCAGCCGGAACCAACGGCTTAACGTGCCTTCCGAAGCACGGAGGAGTTCGCGATAGTTAATTTTTGGTCACCCATCCCATGACCGACCCTTGCGAACGTTGCTTAACTTACGCAATCGCTGGGCCAGGCGCTAAACCACTGCGCCACCGAGCTCCTCTAACTTTAATAGCTTACCTTTATTGTCATTATGGCTGTAAAATCGTAAAGGTATACTTAGCATGGCCATAATATTGCAACATACATTTATTTTTATTTCCTTCGTTTACGCGAACACAACAGTGACAACACGCACTGTCTATGAGTGCTGCTTGGTTGCATTCACACGATCAAAGTGTCGAGTGATTGTAACCGCACTCCTATTATTACCACTAATAAGTCGAATGAAAGAGGTTCCACTGACTATTATAGCACCAGTAGCACTTGAGTTGCGATTACTCTACATTCTTTCAATTAAAACGCCATTCAGACGATAATCTTACGATATTTACAGCATTTAAAGCAGAGAGAAGTGCGCCCAAATCGCGTTGAGAGAACATTCACAGATCGTTTACTCAACATTTTGTAAACCCATCTCACTACTAATAGCTGAAATAGAAACGTGCTGCTGATTTTTTTACGACATATTTTGCTAGTTGGGTTGTTCTTCATTCAAACGCAACTAAACATGGCGGCTTAGCTTAGTGTACATACACCTTATGTAAACTGCATTGAGTTTTGAGTCGAAATTGTAACATGTAAACACAACACAAGCACGGCACACGCCTTAAGCCCGATTTACACATTCATAAGTAAGTAAGTAAATTTAACTGTCCTTCTACTTAACTACTTAATCGGAAAATGGACAGTTGCGTCCAAACGGAGAATTGACTTGGCAAGTAAGTAAGTTCATAAGTCGACCGCGTGCGTCGGATGACGACGACATTGCTACCCTCTTTATGAATAATTTTATTTACATTGCGGCCAACCATGGATTGGATAGATGAATTTTCTCTCATAATATGGTCTTTTTACATATTTTTAAGTGTACCTACTTAAAAAGGTACTTAATGTTTTTAGGTGAGCTATAATTACGTTATAAAAGGTTAATTCGCGAATTGTTAACAGATGACGGCCATTTGTTGCAAGATATATTATTTTATACCAAAACAAAAAACTTATACCAATGATAGTAAATATGTTTATTGTCGTAATAAATTTTTCTATTCTTAACTAATACCAAATTTTAATTATTATTTATTTATTGCTAGCTTCCGCCCGCGACTTCGTCTGCGTGGATAGCATTTTGTCTATCCCTCGGGAACAGTTCCTTTTTCGGGATGAAAGGTACTCTATGTCCTTTTCTGTACCCCTAACAACGTGTGTGTAAAATTTTATGATGATCGGTTCAGTAGTTAAGACGTGAAGGCGTAACAAACAAACAAACAAATAAACAAACAAACAAACGGACTTTCGCATTAATAATATTAGTAAGGATTTATTAATCTTAAGAAAGACCAACAACTAATAACAAACAAATAGCACTCGTAATAACAGTACGAAGTCATTTACAAGTCCTCGCATATATTTATATAACAGGCTGATCTAAAAAGAAAGCGATAGAAGCTTATGAAACAAATAAGACGTTATACTTACACTAAAACATACGGGGAATGTCCGAAAAAATCAAATTGACTGAATATTTTTTTATAGTTAGGAATAAGCTCTCTTAGTAATAGAAAAAAGTTTCAGAATATTCGGTTGCGTAAAACTTTTTTAAAAATTAAAGTTTTTTTGACTTCACAAATGTACGAAAGTAATAGCAGAATGGAAATTATACCTTTGCCACCATCTGTCACATCCACAACATAGTATTAATATAACTAACTATGTTGTGGTTGTGACAGGTGGTGGCAAAGGTATAATTTCCATTCTGCTGTTACTTTCGTACATTTGTGAAGTCGAAGAGACTTTAAAATTTAAAAATTTTTACGCAACCGAAAATTCTGAAACTTTTTTTTAATACTAAGGGAGCTTATTCCTACCTATAAAAAAATATTCAGCCAATTTGTTTTTTTTTCGGACATTCCCCATTGTAATTACAAACAAATAAAAAATTTCAAGTACTTACTGCACAAACATTAACAATATTATCTTTAAATCAGATGTTCGTAAGCTACAATTGACAACATTTCAAAATTTTTAGGTACATGTTTTTATGGATATAATGAAAATTTTTCGTTTTTTAGGCAACACGTATTTTTTCTTTTCCATTAATTTTCATACATTACTGAGATATTAATTAATAAAAAACGGTTTATTCTAAAAGGACGTAAGTACAAGATATAGGTAAAATATAAGCGATGCCTTTGCCTTGCCTCATAAAAGGTCGATTAAAAAAAAAACTGTCTTTGATGCGAATTGTGATGTCTATAGAGATGTAGGCACGCTAGTATTTTATATCGATAATAATGGTATTTTGGTTTCATGTTTCATAATAAATAAGAAACATAATAACAACTATAGTAACCCCAATAACAACTATGTAAATTATCGTAGTACCTTTTAAGGGGTATGAGTAATTTTCTAAGAAGAGGTGGGTCATTTTTCTTTCAATGTCGCTTTCTAAAAACAGTTTCAACTAAAAGCTCCCATACAAAGACTTTAAAAAGTAATATCGAAGCGATGTTGTGATTGAAAAGTGCGCTATACGCAATGTATAGCTCTGTCTTTATAACAAAACAACATCACTTTGAGTTTGCTATAAGAGCTCAGAGTACGACCTCTGGTAACTGCCCCCTAGTCAAATGGCCAACATTCTATTCGTTTGAACGCTACGCTTACTATTAAAACTTTAAAATAAGCAGTAAACTATAAAATTACGTGCCGTAAGCTTGACAGTTCCATACAATACATCGAAGTTTGTGATTTACATAAGTTTGCGACATGTGATTTAATCATCTATTGCTCATATTTAAGCTTTAAAAGTAAGCGTAGCGTTCAAACGAATAGAAAGTTGGCCATTTGAGAAGTAGGGCTGGTATCCCTAAGAACTTTCTCGAATGTCCATGCAGACAAGACAAGGAAATAAAAGAACAGGTAATAAAAATTACAGTGTTTATTATTTGAAGACTTTTTTATCTCTTTTTAGTTGTCGCTGCAAACTAGTAATCATTGCTTCATGTCGTCGACATCACGCAGGCTCATTATATTTTTGTGGTATGTTGGATATCGGCTCCTAAAATAAAGAAGTTGAGCTTGTAGTAATAAGTATCTACATACAGAACATTTAGTTATAACTGATTTGAGTTAAATTGAATTAAATAACTTGATTTATCATTTATTAAGAAATATGTGCCAGGCTAGCCAAGCCATGTGATGGTTTTCTACTTTTTGTTACCATCAAATATAAAGTACCGAAGAAAATACAATAAAACATATCGATATAGAAAAATGCAAATCACTATGCGAAAAACACACCTCAATAAACAGATCTGATATTTGCAAAAATCGACAAACAACTGGACACAAACTTTTATGATAATATCTATTGATTTATTAAATGATAATATCTATTGATTATTTTCTTATGTTCCTGTGTGTGATTTACAGCCCTCAATCACACAAAACATAATGTCACAGGTAACGCTTAAGTATCACAAACGATGCTACGACTTTCTTTTGATTTTCTTACAAGAATACTTTAAAAATATCTAAATTTTACTGAAAATAGAAATACACTCGAAAGACATTCAGTCATTATTATGACATTTATGACAATTGATTTTTTCAGTGTTGCCAGATCAGATTTTCACACTACCCTAGGCTGGGTCTTAATTTACCCTAGATCACAGAATAGATATAATATAAATAAATAATAATTAATAAGTACTACCGTACAGAAAGGACACTCTCCGCCCCACCTTACAAGTACATGGAAGAATTGTTTGTTGATTTATAAAGAAAGAAATAGGTAGTGGAACGAAATATTTTTCTTGTATTTAATTATACTAATCGGGTAATTAGGTATGCTGTAATTTCAATTTCGGGATTTAAAATTACTCGAACGGGCTATGTGTCGTCTCTTAGTGCCGGATATATTTTTAACCCTAAATCTAGGGTAAATTACCCTAAGCTGGCACCACTGTTTTTTTTTTAAATAGAAGGCAAAGAGACTCAACTCAAACTCCCTATATGGACTAGATTTCAGATTTTTTTAATTTACGTACAAAATACTGATCTAAAAATTCTGAAAAAAAATATATGAGCCTAGAACACTAAAATCTCGAAATGGTTTTCTAATTTTAGTACTTTCTCAAAATGAAATGTTGTCAATTATAGTCTAAGCAGGCTTAAAAGCATAAAAATACAAAAACCGCTCATGTAGCCAACAGAAACTGAGACAATCACTCAAAAAAAAATACTTAAATGAAGCTCAAAATCTATTAATTTTTACTTGTTTTAGGATTTGTTTATGAATGGTATTTGATCGGAATAGAAGATTATTTACGATAATAAAAAATACCATTGGCATTAGTTTTTGGTATTAGAACTGATTAGATCATTCCGCTGCGACAAATGTCAATTTATGAACTTACTTACTTGCCTGCGGACAGTGCCGTTTACACGGTGGCAAGTAAGTTGGCGTGGAGTGGGAGACGGGGGGTGCGCGCTACTTGCCTGTCCAAAAAACAGAACCAGGGGGCTAATTGTCTAATTTTAAAAATCTATCGCAATCGCTTTCGTTTGACAGATGGATGTAACACATTGCTGCATTTTTTTGGCAAGTTTTCATTTGTGACAAAAAGAAGCTTCAATGTGTTAAATCCTGAAAGCGATTGCGATAGATTTTTAAATTAGGCAATAGAAAGGCTGATTCTATCCTGCGGCAAGTAGCTACTTACTTACCGGACGGTGTCCACACTCGGTTTCTACTACTTACTTACTTACATATGGATGTGTAAACCGGACTTTACGTCAGGAAATCCTTTGTTATTGCAGTTTGTGACACTTCCATAGGTTTCCTTTTTCTGAGTTGTGGTCTGTGTGGTCATATGTCAAATGCTTGTTTGTGGTCTTGTCTTGGCGGTCACCTGTATGTCATTGTCATGATTGTCATGTCATATGTCATAATAATTAATAAAAAAAAGCATGCTGATTTATTGTAATTAAATTGTATTTAAAGCATTAACGCTAAGTTAATTTTATTAGAGCAAACATTTAACTCAGTGAATATTGATTTGTCCAACAAGAAATCGTAATTCGTGAATTAAAATGGCACTTATTGAGAAGATTAATTCACGGGAGTTCAGTCAAAAGGGTATGTACCTATGCAATTATCTTCTTTAACACCTTACCAGGCTAGGCGCACTCCGCGCTTTAGGTACGAAGCTACAAGTAGCCGGCGGGTCCGTCCGGACGGACTAATTTCAGAGGGCCGCCGCGTGCCGGCTGGGACGCACGTTAGCAATTCGATTTCGATACTCACTCACACACCGCATTCGCGTATTGTCGCGTCGTTCGTTCGTACATTTATGATATTTAACCCAAATGAAGGCATATTGCATCGCACTTTCGAAATAAACTTAATTATTAATGACAATTTGATTTCGTAAGAAAGCAAATTGCCTCAAATCAGTATGTATAGTGTGATGTGGCGTTGACTGTATTTAAGTACACATTTTATTTCACAAACACATAACTTGTAATAAAGTATTGTAAGCTATTATTTCATTATTATTTAAAAGAAGAAACCCTAATGTCGTTAGAAGAGATAAGAGCTACGCGATAGAAAGAGAGGTAACTTGTAGGTGAATATAACTGTAGCGAAGGGAGCGGTGTGCGACCTGAATTGCACTTTATTGTGTCTAGAATAGAGTCGCTATTTATTTAAATGACTTTGAGGAGTGGATCTTCTGTACTTGTACTATTATGTATTCTGTGACCTTACTCGCATGTATATTAAAGTACTACATAGAATTAATTCATTGATGTTTGAATTGCCTTGCACCTGTATTCATACATGTAACGGGTGTTTCTTTTCTGTTCTTAGAGATACTAGATCTTCTTCGTCAATGGAGAGAGAACAACGAAAGGAGGAGCACTGAGATTCAGAGTATCGTTGCCTTTTACAATGTCTACAATGTTAAAAATATCAATGAAAGTAAGTATTATCACTACATATAATAAAACAAAGACCTCCGCCATGTCTGTCTGTTCGCAATAAACTTAAAAACTACTGCACGGATTTTCATGCAGTTTTCTTCAATAGATAGAGTGATTTATGATGATGGTTTATGAATATAAATTTATCAAGGTTTTGTGTAAATTTGTTGAAATATAACGATTTGTTGGAAGTGTCGGAAAAATTCAAGCCTGGGAGCTTTCATCAAAATCGCTGCCTAATCCATTTGATATATATCTCATTAGGCAGCGTTTTTTGAATTTGTTTTGTTATAACAAACCTATAAGAATGAAATAGTTTCAATTTACCTACCCTTAGGGGATTAGTTTAGTTACTATTTTATTGGATTTTAGTTACGATTAGGTAACATTATGAAGGATATAAATCTGGAAACTATACCATTTTGGCTCAGTATTTTTTGTCTCACTTTACATACAAGGACTGCTCCTAGTTGTTATGGAATCAAACTTAAACTCAAATCTCTGCTTGAGTAAAGTTCTAAAGGGGTGCTGCTATTCATCACATATAGTCAGTACCGGCGTGTGGGGTGGCGAGCACGGACGACCACTCGGGGCGCCGGATATAAAGGGGTGCCGCAGGCGACCCTTTTAGACACTCACTCATTGAGTGAGTCCTACAATTACTACCGTAAATTCCCTTTTAGCGACAAAATCGTCATGGTGGCAACACATAATCAGAACAACTTGGCAATATCTCCCCGAAATTTTATTGCTCGCTACCATGTGCCGTTTAAGATTTGGCCATTGTAAAATCCAGGGGCATCCCTAGGGCGGTGCCCGACCGCCGATCGATCAATTGTATTGTTGCCTGGTGACGAGCAACGATGCTACGAATGAAACTGACGAAAAATTGTACTGCGGTCTGCGTGGCTGTTTTTTACTATAAACAAGCAAGATTAGTTGGTGAGACTGACTAAAAATCGCGCTGCGCGGCCGTTCTTTACTGTAATAAGCAAAATTAGAAGATTAGTAGATGAAACTGACTAAAAATCGCGCTGCGCGGCTGTTTTTTACTGTGATAAGCAAAATTAGAAGATTAGTAGATAAAAATGACTAAAAATCGCGCTGCGCGGTTTCCTATAAACAAGCAAGGTTACAAGATTTTTTTTTTTTTTTTTTTTGTGATCCAATCTGCAATCAGTACCCATTCTACTTTAATCAGATTTGGTGTTTGGTCATTGTCATTAAGAGCGTGACTCCAGCAAGCCATCTACTCGAAGTTAACTATCACTATAGGAGCTGATTCAACTATAGTATGTCTTTTCTTTTTAGGCGTTTGGAGTAAGATCTCGTCTTTAGTGCTGCGGCCAGGTCATTAGGATGCTTTTCCAGTCTCTCCTGGTATTTGCTTTTGTGCTTCTGGATTTCCTCCTGGATGGTACTGATCATCAACTCTTTGTGAATTTCAGCGTTAGTGACGAACCAAGGAACACCACTTATTGTTCGTAAGATAGAATTTTGCATTCTTTGTATTTTAATTACACTGGACTTGCAGGCGCTACCCCAGAGTTGAATGCCGTAGAGCCAGATTGGTTTCAGAATGGCCTTATAGATCAGGAGTTTGTTATCGATACTTAATTTGCTGTTGCGTCCCATAATCCAATGAAGGTTTTTGTATCGTATATTAAGCTCTTGTCTCTTGGTTTTAATATGGTGAGACCAAGTCAGGCGGCGATCAAGATGGATGCCCAGGTATCTTACATGGTCTTGGTGTGGTAAAGTGACATTTTCAAGAGTAACAGGTGGGCAGTTGCCTTTCCGAAGCGTAAAGGTGACATGAACTGATTTGCTCGTACTTGCTTTTATCCGCCATTGTTGAAGCCATGATGTTATTTTATCCAGACCCTTCTGAAGCACTTTTGTTGCCAAATCTGGGTCTCTGTTGCTTGCGAGTATCGCAGTATCATCAGCAAAAGTCGCTGTTGTGACACCATCAATCTGTGGTAAGTCTGCAGTGTATACTGTGTACAAGATTGGACCCAAGACAGACCCCTGCGGAACTCCGGCCAAAATATTGTGAAATTTAGATTTATTATCTCCATCCTTGACCTGAAATATTCTTTCAGTAAGATATGACTTTAGAAGGGAGTAGTACTGATGAGGAAGGTTGATTTTCAATTTATACAGGAGCCCTTTGTGCCATACCTTGTCGAACGCCTGTTGGATATCCAAAAACACCGATGAGCAATATTGCTTCTCTTCCAAGCTTTTTCTGATCTTCTCATAAACTCTATGGACCTGTTCAGTGGTGGAATGCTCTTGTCTGAAACCGAACTGATGATCTGGAATTACTTTAGCACTATTCAGAATAGGTAGTATACGATATTTAAGTAGCTTCTCAAACACTTTCGATAATATTGGAAGAAGGCTTATAGGTCTGTATGAGGTCACTTCATTAGGTGGTTTGCCTGCCTTGTGAATCATAACAATTTGTGACACTTTCCATACAAGTGGAAAGTACTGCACTCTCAGTATGCTGTTGAAAAGTGACGTGAGGAATACAATTGCCTTTTTTGGTAGCTGCTTTAATATTTCCTTGGTAAGAAGATCATAACCAGGGGCTTTTTTATCTTTTAAGTTTTGAATAGTTCGCCATACCTCTCTCACAGTAACGGAGCATGGGGGCAACGACATTTGAAAGTCTTGATCCAAGGTTTTGTCAATAAATTCCTCACTATGCGGGTTAGTGGGCATGTTTGGAGTGAATACTTGTGTATCCTTAAATGTTCGGCGAATGTATCCACTTTTTCCTGTGGTGTTCGAGCCCAACCTCTTGGTGTTCTAAGTGGAGGCTTAGCATTTTGGGGTCTATCCATGTTCTTTGTGAATTTCCAAAGAGAGTAATCCGTTTTCGCATTAGCTGTTAAGGACTGTAATTGGTCTTCTAATGTCTTATTGTGCCAATCGTGTAATAGCTCTTTAAGATCTAAGGCAGCCTTGTTGAATTCAGTCTTATCCGCCGGTAGTCTGCTCTGTTGCCAGATTCTTCGTAGTCTGCGTTTACCCAGTAATGCATTTTTAATTCTCAGAGGATGATTTAGGTGCCTATTATTCGGTTCGGGTGAGGGTGTATGGATCCAGCAAGCTTTTTGTATTAGCTGTGTTATATAAATAGTTGCTTCCTCTATGTCGTCTGAACTTTTGAGAGGCACTTTTAATTCTATGTCTTTTTCGATATACTTCCTGAATGAGTCCCAATCTGTATGCTTTGTAGTGAGCGTTTCTTTAGTTTCAGATTGAATTAGCAGTGTGCTGATGGTCAATATCACAGAGCTGTGGTCGGAAGAGCTATCAAAACATGACTCACATTTAAGGTAATGTTTCGGAAGTCCCTTGAGTATAAAAAAGTCCAGCAGGTCTGGGGTTTTGTTGGGATCTGTTGGCCAGTATGTAGGTTCGCCTGTGGATAATGCAAAAAGTTTATTTTTGTCTACGCTACATTTTAGTTGTCTGCCCCTAGTAGTATTAAGGCGAGAGCCCCAACTCATATGTTTCGCGTTCCAGTCCCCTCCGGCCACAAAACGGTTTCCAAGCTGGTTAAAGTAATCCGTAAACATGCCATCGTTTACTTTGTGTTTCGGGGGACAGTAGATTGCTGAGAAATTAATGTAACCTGTGCTATCTTCTACAGCCACTGTTGTGGCTTGTATATGAGCTGACCTATATTCTGGCAGTATGTGATATTTCAACCCTTTCCTGATTATTACTGCTGATCCGCCATGAGCAGTGCCATCTGGATGGTTTGTTAAATGGCACTGGTGATTTTTAAATTTAACGTGGGTGCTTTCTGTACCGTGTGCTTCTGATATTAAAAGAATATCGATTTTGTGCTCTGCTAGGAGTAGTTCCACTTCTTCTTTGTTCGGTGCCAAGCCATTTATGTTCCAAGCAGCCACTTTGAACACAGTCATTTTGTAAGACGTTCGACAAGCTTGAGTAAGAGCCCCATCATGGTACTCATTTGTTGTAATATCATATCAAACTTATCTGTTTGTCTTTTCAGAATGTCTTCTATGGTTATTGTTTCGCGAGGTTGGTCTTTTACTTGTGGATGGTCCGTTTGTTGATTGTTTTCTTTACAAGCAGTTGCATAGGTCTTAGGATTGTTCGTCATATTTTCAGCTTTACTGGTGACAATGCTGTTTTTCGTGTTTATCACTGGCCCTGGCTTAGGTTTGGCTTCTCTCAGTGCAAGATTTCTGGTTCTTCGGTCTAAGATCTCTTTGTAGACATCGCATCCCTTATAATTTGCAGGGTGAGGTCCATTACAGAGTGCACATATTGCTGGCGTGCTACGGTCTTTCTTTTGGCAGTCAGAAGTCTTATGTGACTGCCCACATTTGACGCATCTGTATGGGCGCATACAATAATTTTTTGAATGACCATATTGCTGGCACCGTTGGCATTGCACCACTGTCTTCTTTTTTCTAGGGTCTTCTATGGTAACTGCTTGGTGGTAAATATATTTAATTTCCTTGACAGCCCTGTTATTAGGACCGGGTAGTAAATTCACAAAAAATGTGGAAGTTGGTTTTTTGGTAGGTCCGAATTTAGCATTAATTATTTCTCCTGACACTATATTGCCTGTTTGTTCAATGTCTGCTCTTATCTCTTGAAGAGGTGTGGTGTGATGAAGATTTTTAATGACTACTCTGTAGCATCTTTCTTCTTTTCTATTAAATGTGTGGCCTATCAAGCCCCTCTCTCGTACCTTTGTCAAGATGCATTTGTAGGTGTCTATATCAGAACAATTAATTCTTAACTGATTTCTGTTTACTATTTTATATTTGTATTGATCTCCTTTCGCAGCAGTACTCAATAGTTCTGATAACTTGTTTACATCTTCGATGCCATATAAGATTATAGGTGGGGGCTTACTTGGTTTCTTTTCCCTGTGCTCAGAATTTTCATTTTGGTCTATTGGCAGTGCGCTGTACCTGTTACAAGTTTCTATTCTTTCAGGGGATGGTGAGGCTGAAATCTTTTTTCGTTTTTTGTTTCTGTTGGTTGGCACTCTTTGCCACTCGGGTGGTTGCACCAGTTTTTGTTGAGGGTTCGGTTGTAGTTTGTCTTCAGTATTTTGGGTATTGGATTCCAAATTTGTTTTGCTTCCTAGTGATGCACTTCTAGGTCTATTGATGAACAAAGATGGATGAAAAGCTTGTTGCACAAGTTTACGTTTTCCAGTAGCATTATCTACCATAGGGACCTGGTCACCTATTCCTACGGAGACTTCGGTAACATATTTCACACTCTCTGGCCCGAGTACCAGAGAGCGCCGGGGGTTAGCCGGATCGCATGACAAATCGCATTCCAAATCTGACTTTTCCATAATTAAAAGAGGTTGGGAGTTAACCTGCAGTACTTTCCCAAGGTACTACAGCCACTATTTTGGAGGGTATTTAGTGCCTCCTGGCTTGTGGAAGCCTGTCAGGTTACTTAACCGCCGCCTGTTGCTCGGCGTTGTTGCTCTTTTTGCACCACCCAGGGGACACGTGTAGGGTGGGCCTAGGGAAGGTGGTGAATCCTACGGACGCGAGCATCATAGTCCCCTAAAGGTTACAAGATAAGTAGATGAAACTGACTAAAATTTGCGCTGCGCGGCTGTTTTTTTACTATAAACAAGCAAGTTTTCAAAATTAGTTGGTGAAACTGACTTAAAATCGCGCTGCGTCGTTTTTTAAATAACAGGCAAAATTAAAAATCTTGGAATCGCAGATAGGGGGCGCCCCATAGAAATGTCGCCCAGGGGCGCTGGTAGGGCTAAAACCGGCACTGCAAATAGCGCTATCCCAGCTGTACTCAAGGAGACATTTGAGTTTGATTTGATTCATAATATGAGCTTAAGTATCCAAGTTAAAAGTTGCTTACCACCCAAGTATTTATTTGTCTTCTACTGTTAAGTTCTTTACAAGTAACCAAAGCAAATTATTTACTGTATGTATAAAATAACTGTCTGCCATTTCATAATAATAACTTGTCATCAGGACTCATGATATCTGAACAGATGATATTTGCAGCTCTGGATTTACATTCTTATGGAAATGCTTCTTTGAATATCCTGCTGCTGTCAAAGACGTTCCCTGGTAGCATGCGTGTCATGAGACTCAAGGCCATGGAACTGGAGGCTCAGGAAAAGTAAGTACAACCCGCGCAGATAAAGGATGGGCTGCGATTACCATAATAAGTGTGATTGTGTTTTCCTGATCACACTGCCTAAAAAGCAAAACGACTAAGTGGGCAAAATGACCAAAACGCAGAATGACTAACTTACAGAATGACTAAAACGCAAAAGTCTAAAATGCAGAATAACTAACTTGCAGAATGACTAAAACGCAAAATGTCTAAAATGCCGAATGACTAAAACGCAAAATGTCTAAATTCCAATTTTCTTAGCCTAAATCAGTTATATAGTTTAAATACCTACTTAGTTTAATAGTCGCCCACTCAGTATTTTTGTCACTCATTTAAAATTTTCACTGTCAATTTAAATTATTTGTTTCCCACATATAGTTGCCCATTTTTAATTTCTTTTGAAACCCACAGTTTGTCGCCCGTTTAGTTATTTTGTCGTTCTTTTAGTATTTAAGTATCCCATTAACAGTCGCCTGTAATTATTTCCTGTCACCCATTTAATTAATTCCCTAAAAAAAACCTCGAAATTTAAGGCTCACGTTGCGCTTCGCGCTCGCCTTAAATTTTTAACCTATACGCGGGCCCTCATAGAGTAAAGCAAGCAGCAACTCAATGAGCCCCTCAAGCCCCCCTCGATCCCCCCCTCGAGCCCCTCTCGAGCCCCCCTCGAGCCTTCTCGAGCTCCCTCGACGTATCATACATTGCCGGTAACATACATACTGCGTACGTACGTGTTTCGATTTCAAACAGACAATGAATTACTAGGACTATTTGCTTCATGGACGTTCTGCAACTTAGACCTTTTCAATCCTTAGGCAAACTACTGCTTAGTCATTTTGCGTTTTAGACAATTTGCTTAGTAGATGTTTTGCACATTAGACATGAACATTAGGCATTTTGCTTCGTAGACATTTTGATTTTTAGGCAGCGTGATCAGGAAGGCTATTATGAATATAATGTGTGTGTTATTGCTTTGTGTCATTCCTTTCTTACTGTATCAAGCAGAGATTTGAGTTTGATTCTATAATACGAGCCTTAGTGTGCGAGCGAGAAGTGAATATGAATGACGCCATTTCTAATCCCATTCTTTATCTGCACAGCCCCCCTAGCATGACCATCAAAACACGATATATAAGGTCTTTCATAAATAGTGCACATAATTTTAAGGGGTCAATGTACTCATGCATACAAACAACTTTTACTAAGGGACCAACATTGAAATCGCGAAAAAAAAATCTGCTGTTCCATACATTTTGATCTATTCGATTTAAAATTTTCTATGGAACAGCTGATTTTTTTTTTCGCGATTTCAATGTTGGTAAAAGTTGTTTGTATGCATGAGTACATTGACCCCTTAAAATTATGTGCACTATTTATGAAAGACCTTATATATCGCGTGATACAGCGTTTTATCAACACTCATCTGTCAAAATCCATTTCATCCAAAATCTGTCAAAATTCGGTGGGCATGCTTGGGGCACATGAGTAACTTTTCGTTACTCATGTGCTAGGGGGGCAGGTTATATTGTCATATAAATATAAAGCATGATGTACACATGACGACACCTCAGACTATACATGTTGACCTTGAGACTGCCTTTATGGCCAACGTGATAAAATCTGTTTTCGCAGTTTAACTGTATAACCTTGTAACGTGGCCGTGCGACCTCCTTCTCAGAGAATAAAAACTTATTTTTGGGAAATACGAAACTATGTCAAATTTTTATTTTGTTCTGGAAAACTAATAATTCAAATATGATGGGTTCGTCGTTGTCATTGGACCTGTTTTACTCTCTGCACATCAGTCTAAGAAAAATATGGCATGGCCACGTTACAACCTAAGGGTGGGTACCCACTTAGGTTCGCGAACCTCCGCGCTCCGCGAACCTCGAACAGTGATCCATAGCAAAAACAAATATTTTTACTTTGGCTACAGTGTGTACCTGTGCGAACCAAGTTCGCATACGTGTTCGCTCACGTACACACCTGGGCACCTTGTTCCAGCAGAGGATAAACGATTTTATCGGTGCATGTTCGCGGAGCGCGGAGGTTCGCAAACCTAAGTGAGTACCCACCCTAACGTGCTGTCCTGTGTGCATATAAAGGCTGGCGTCCACTAGGCGCGCCGAGTCGAGTCGAATCGCATTAATTCGCCTCCATACATTTACTATGAAACTGTGTCCATTGGAGAAGAGCCGAAGCGCGCCGAGTCGACGCCACGCCAGTCAATGGACGCAGTTTCATAGTAAATGTATGGAGGCGAATTAATGCGATTCGATTCGGCTCGACTCGGCGCGCCTAGTGGACGCCAGTCTTAAGACTGATTCAGTGATGACTAAAACCATATTGAACTTACCCCATCAGAGTAAGTGCCTTTTTGGGCACTATGGGAAACACTGAAAATTCTAAAATGTTAATTCTTACTGATGAATTAAATCCAAACAGAGTTTCTGAAGTGACTATGTTTTCAATGTTTTGTTAGAAAACCAATAAGCTTTTTTGAACTTTCTTTGAACACAAATGCTTTTCACAACCTTGACTGAATTGATGATTTTGAATTTAAATGTTTAAATATATCATAAATTCAACACTAGACTAGCTGTGGTACCTATTTAAGGGCCCATGATAGGAAATCATGGTTTGCGAGGATCATATTTTTATATAGAAAACGTAAAGTTGTAGCCACAAAAAACATACGACATACGACAAGTTAAAGAGATTCTCTAGTAGCTACAAGTATTAAAATTGCGTATTAACCTTACAGATGATTATAAAAAAAAACAAATATCATCAAAAGCGCTTGCGTACGGTCATATTTTTGGCGTAAATAATAGCGGAAACGTGTTGAATTCTACATCAAAATACATTTTAACGTACGTGAAGTAGCTCCAATAACTTTTTTCAAGAAAGATAATTGTGCTAAAGACAGTAAAAAAACAACGAAAAACACCGAAAAAGTGCAAAAGTGAGGTTATTTTCCATACTCTTTAGACGTAAAGAATAAGACAGAGACAAAGTGTTTCCGCATAACCGAGCCTTAAGAGCGCATAGTCACAGAATAACTAATAGTACAAGTACAGAAGCATCACTCGGCAAAGTCATTTAAATAAATAGCGACTTTATCTCCAACACAATAAAGTGCAATTCAGGTCGCGCAGTTCACCTAGTAGTTGCCTCTCTTTCTATCGCGCGCTCTTACCTTTTCTGACGACGCAACGTTAGGGTTGTCTTCTTTTAAATGAACTACGTAGCATATATCATAATGTGATAAACGACAATTCTTTATTGGTTTTTTGATTTTGACATCCGTACACGGCACAGCAATGTTGATTCGACATTGTTACTATTATAAAGAGGCAACATTTACGCAGGGAATAAGATGCCGCGCGACTACGCAGGCGGGCGTGTGGCGGCCCGCTGCTCACTTGTTCGTTCGAACGAACGGCTAGCGGAAGGTGTTTATCGCGCGACCTTGAGCGAGTGAAGGAGGCCTGGCATAGTCTGCACACTAGCGCCTACTACTAGACTTTATTTAATTGAGAATCATTTTTTTATGTGATCCATTAAAATTATTTTCACAGATATGATGAAGCATTAGAAATATTGGACAGTATTATAAAGGCGGACGAAACTAATGCGCCTGCGAGGAAGCGGCGGATCGCCGTGTTGAAGGCGCAGGGACTGATTACAGAGGCTATAAAAGAACTTGTGGACTATTTGAAGAAGTAAGATTTGCAGAAGTTGACATTGCATTACAAGACATTACGAATTATCCAAAACGAATTGGTATAACTCGCCATTAGAGAAAGGAATCTAAATTGGCGGTAATTATCGTGCCATCTCACGCGGTTTATCATTGTTGTTTTAGTTGTATTGTATGACAGATGACAGCACAGCACGATAACTGCTGCCAATATAAATGAATATAAGATTCCTGACTGCTGCCTTATATTGCCGCCATTAAAGGGACGTATTTTGGATTTCTGCGCCCTGGGCGAATACGTTGTGCCCGCCCTTAAATAGGGTTGCCAGCTTTTCTAGCAGCTAAGCAGCCAGCATGGGTATAAGTAATTTTGTATGAAGGGGGGGCAAGAAAATGCCTGGCCAATAAGCACGGCCGCGCAGCGCGATTTATAGTCAGTTTAATACATACATCTTGTAATCTCCTCTTGTAAAAAAATGGCTGCGCAGCGCGATTTTTTTCTCAGTTTCATCCACTAATGATTAGTGGATGAAACTGGATTTATTATTATTATTATTTTATTTTCAGAAAACATGTTCCACAATTTTACAAAATTAATAAATTAGTAAATAAATAAAATAAAGATCAAAATAGGATAACATTATTTGCCTGCACATGTATCATGTCACAGTGATACAGGTACTGGCAGTCAAAGCGCTCTGCAAAAGCTCGCAGGAGACTGTTCGGGCTGGCCCGCACCCTGCGCACCAGGGATGTGCACCTCTTGCGCATGGTTGTGGAAAAACAATCCACGCGCGCTTCAGCAAACATCCCTGAGGCGCTACAGAATCGAGGCAGCCCCAACAGAGTCCTGAATGCATTATTGAATTGGACGCGCAAGGCGCCGTACTGCTTCTGCGTATAACTCACCCACAGACTGCTCGTGTAGAAGGACGTGCAAAATGCCCTGAACAGGGTTATTTTGACGTCTCTAGAACAGCGAGCAAATCTGCGGGCTATCATATTCGCACGAACAGAAAGCGCCCTACGCTCCCTTTCAATATCCGCATTGTCCCTCAGGGGCTCTATTTTTGAATCGTTCGACTGGCGTCGAGCGCTCTTTTCTACCGATTTTCGTTCGACATATGACTCAAAACAATGGGATGTCGAACGAAAATCAGTAGAAACGAGCGCTCGACTGGAGTCGAGCGATTCAAAAATAGGGTCCCAGGTCCGGGGTTAGAATGTGCCCAAGGTACTTAAATTGTGCTACTCTATTGAGAGGGCAGCCATACAGTCTAAGTTTGGGTGCTTGTCTCAGGGACCTTCCCCGAGCCTGAAAGATCATCCACTCGCTTTTCTTTACATTATAAATCAAACCATGTTGTTAAGCATATTTTTCGCAAATGTCAAGCAGCTGTGACAGTCCACATACCGAGGCACTCATATAAGTACGCAAAATTCTAAATTGCCCGTTTCAGCTTTGCGTCGCCAGACACAATTTTTTCGAGCTCCTGGCGCGCGATAGCTAATTCTACGCGGACACAGTCGCGGGCGGAAGGCTAATATTTCTCGAGACCATTGGGCCACCCTCCGAGACGGGCTGCCCCGCGGGCTGATTATCTAATTAGAAACCACCTAGCGACCGGTCTCTTTTGACAGATGAATGTGATACATTGCCACTTCTTTTTGGGGTGAAAAAAACATACCAAAGAAAAGTAGCAATGTATGTCGAATGAAACCGGTCGCTAAATAGTTTCTTTTTAGATAATCAAGGTGCCGGGCGATCGCCCGAATTACCCTATGAAGAATACGTCGCTGCGCCATTTTAGATTCCTTTCTTTAATGGCGCGAGTTATATTATATAACTTTCGAAGAATAGAATTCCATAATACATACGTAATTCCGAACGCAGCTCATCGATACAAATCTATGGACTTAGTCCAAGGTTCGAAATTATCAAGATAATTACGTTTCTCGATAATTATCCGATCATAATCAGATAATTATCACCAGTGTAAGAAATTAATTTGTCATAATTTGTTTCATGCATTATAATTTGGGCAACTCTAACAAAAACAAAAAGAAATAAATTTTATATTTATCATCTAACATACATTAACATTATTAAAGGTAGATTGAGTAAAAATCAGTATCCGTCAGTTTCGACATTATAAATAAGTAAATTAAATTGGATTGACCTAACAAGCCAAATGAATATCTTCATCCGATGATGATTCTATTTCCATTAACATTGTTGCTGCAGCTGCAGTGAATCACGATCAAGCCTGACAAAACGTACCCGTGGATAACTGACACTTTGCGGCACATGATGCAACTGCGTAATGGGGCTCTTAAAAAATATCGCCAAACAAAATTGGACAAGGATAGAGGTCCATGGAAGGATTTGCAGGGGATAGTTGAAGCGGGTTTGGATACCGAAAAGCGCGCATTCTTCAATCATTTCGTCAACTCCCAGGTCCATAACGGCAAGACTTTTTGGAGGAGCCTCAAAGAAAAGGTCTTAGTCTACTCTAGTCATGACTCAGGTTTGCCTCCAAACTTCAATGATCCTAATGTAATCAACACACATTTTTTGAATGTACAAAGGAACAATGAAGTACATCAATCAAGGTTTTCCTTCTACAACTCAAACCGTTTCAATCATTCAACCTTTCAGCTGAGGCCTGTAACCGAGAAAGAAGTGGATGAGTTCATATTATCCGTAAAATCTAACGTCTCGGGGTCAGATGGTTTTGGCAGGGACATGATACTTTTAACTTTGGCTCTTACACTGACAACTATCACTGCTATTATCAACGCCTCCATCACTACAGGTGTCTTTCCTACGCAGTGGAAGCATGCTATAGTTACTCCCATGCCCAAAATTGACCGCCCCGTTGACCTTAAGGATTTAAGACCGATTAGCATTCTGCCATTTCTCTCAAAGATACTGTAAAAAGCTGTTTATGAACAACTAATGCAATATATTGAAGAAAACAATATCCTGCCGGTACATCAGTCAGATTTTCGTCGAAAACGTGGCACATCGACTGCTCTGCTCGATGTTGTTGACAATATTCTGTCAGAGCAAGACGTCGACAATGGCACTGTCCTAGCGCTGCTGGATTTTTCTCGCGCATTTGACAGTATCAATACGAAGCTCCTACTTGCAAAGCTTAGATATTATTATGGCCTGAGAGACGTCGCTTCGGTGGTTCGAAAGCTACTTATCACACCGGTCTCAATCAGTGAGATTGATTTGTAGTAAAAGTGGGGATACAAAGTTCTCTGATCCAGAACCTGTGACTTGTGGAGTACCTCAGGGCTCAATCCTGGGCCCATTACTGTTTATCATATACAGCGCAGATCTCCCTAAAGTTTTAGAATATTGCAGATACCACTGCTATGATGATGACGTCCAACTATACATATATGGTAATCCTGCTAATATTCCTGATACTGTGCGGAAAATGAATACTGACCTTCAGAAAGTAGCTCAATGGACAGATGATAATGGTCTCCTCCTCAATCCATCTAAATCAAAATTTCTGATTATGGGTACCGATTATGGGGACCTCACAGATGTTTGTAAAAAAATATCAGAAGATCATCAAAAGCGCTTGTCGCGGGCCTTATTTCTGGCGTAAATAAAAGCGGAAAACGGATTGAATTTTACATCAAAATATACTTTAACAAACTGTGCAGTTGCTCTACTAATTTTTTTTCAAGAAAGATAATTGTGCTAAAGATAATGATGAAAAAACAACGAAAAACATCGAAAAAGTGCAGAAGTGAGGTTATTTTCTATACTTTTTACACGTAAAAAAAAGACAGTGACAAATGATTTTGCATAACCGAGCCTTAAGTGTTTTATTTCATGTTTAGTGAGTGCGTAAGCTTGAGAGGTGAATTTGTTTGCTTTGTTTAGTGTGTAACCAAACCCGATATGTGGTGCAGGTTCATGTCGGACGTGGAGGGCTGGCAGCAGCTGTGCGAGCTGTACTCGCAGGTGGGGGAGCTGGCGCGCGCCGCCTTCTGCTCCGAGGAGCTGCTGCTGCACCAGCCGCACAACCACCTGCTGCACCAGCGCGCCGCCGACATCCGCTACACTATGGTGAGTGTACACCAGCCGTGTCGGACATGCGGCCTTGCGCGTTTCTAGAGATATTTTCCAGGGGGGGCTGGCCTCCAGGTTCAGGGCAAAGCTAGGGGGAAGTGGTGCTAGTACCGGAAATATAACAGGTTGTTTCTGGGGTGGGCATCCGGCACACCCTTCCTACGGCAATGCAGGCCCTTTATAAGTCTGTTTATCCTTGTCTTAATTTGTGAACAATCTTCTCCCAACTCTTTAGTGAAAAAATCAATTATAAATACAACAAACGGTTTTTCACACATAGATTACAAAGGAAAAGAAATTACTAATTATTAGTGATAATTTGATTTAATAAGAAAACATATTTTTATATAACAATTTAATTTTAAAAGACGTGTGACAACTGTCAAAAACTGTTTACTAAATAAGACAAGTAAGGATAAACAGAGTACAGACTATAGTAATCTATAGAGACCGGCACCCTGATTATCTAAAAAGAAACTATTTAGCGACCGGTTTCATTCCACATATATTGCTACTTTTCTTTGGTATTGTGACGGCCGTGACGTCACATTACGTAGAGGAGACATAGAGCATCAAGCGATCACCAATTCTGCCGCTAGCTGTCAAGTCACAGTGGCATAGTGGTGTGGCTTCTCGCCTTATACACGAGAGCCCGCGGTTCGATCCTCTGTCGGACCAAAGCATTTCGTACCCCGCGTCCGTAACATTTGGTGTCAGAAGTAGGATAAAGATGAAGAAGTAGTGAAGAAGAGAAGTTTGGAGAGGAGGTCTAGCAGTGGTTGGTGCTAGCACGGAGGACTGTAGAAGTGGATGTCGTCGGGTTCAGCGCCGAGAGGCTACGTTGTTCGGACGTGACGCTACTTGGAAGGGCGGACTGCGACATCGGAAGAGGAGTAGTGGGAATGTCATTGTGTAACAGCGCTGGGTGGCTACGTCGTTCGCAAGAAGACTACACCACACAGAAGAGCGGACCACGACATTCGGAGTATTTGGTTATGGGGACCACGACATTCGGAGTATATGGATGAATTTTTGTGGGGGGGTGAAAAGCACGTCGCTGGGAGCTATGCGGCAGCGCATTGGCGGGAGGTGAAGCGCGTCGTCGCGCGTACGTCGAACTTAGAAGTGCGTCGCTGGGAAGCGGATACGTGACGCTATGAGGTTGAAGACAGTCGGCGGAAGAAAGAAAACAGCCGGTGTAAGAAGGAAGACAGCCGGCGCTGGCGGAAGAAGAAAGCGCATTGTCAGAAGTAAGAAGAGGGCCAGCGGAAGGAGGATGCGCGTCTGTGGTAGAAGGAGGCCGGCGGGAAGAGAAATCTGCGGCACCGACAGAGGCCTGGGATCCAGCTAGACGGCCTGCAAAGACAGCACATGTAGACGGGTTAGCGGTTTACCATGAGACTGACGATGCTCGGGACGAGCATGTCTTAGAGGGGGGTAGTGTGACGGCCGTGACGTCACATTACGTAGAGGAGACATAGAGCATCAAGCGATCACCAATTCTGCCGCTAGCTGTCAAGTCACAGTGGCATAGTGGTGTGGCTTCTCGCCTTATACACGAGAGCCCGCGGTTCGATCCTCTGTCGGACCAAAGCATTTCGTACCCCGCGTCCGTAACATTTGGTGTCAGAAGTGGGATAAAGATGAAGAAGTAGTGAGGAAGAGAAGTTTGGAGAGTTTTTTTTTATCCAAAAAGAAGTAGCAATTGATCACTATCATCTATGAACTGCAACCGGTCGCTAGGTGGTTTCTAATTAGATAATCAGCCCGCCGATTATATGCAAAATGCATATTGCATTTTTAATCCATTTTCAGTGGTAGTTGCAGATATTGGCAAAAAAATTTGAAACCATGCATATTTACGCTCGATCTCGTTCATCGATCAGATTTCTAACATGACCAAACAATTTAAATTCTGCCTAGTCACCTCAGTGCATGCCTCAGTGGACGTGAACGGTCCTTTCCGCTTACAAAAATATGTAGGATCGTCAGGAATTAGACCCGAACCATCAGACATCATGTGGGCAGATATGGGTATCGTGCAATGAGAACAAGCGTAGATTTAACAATGTTTAATTCAATCACAATCACAAGTAATGAAATGCAACTAGTACTAAGCTTAAGCTATGGACTAAACTGTGAACTAAGACACTAGGCGAAACGTGGGACAGTTCCGTAACGACGTCTTCACTCCACGGCGACCCGAGCAAAAGTGAGCTTGATCCGGCCCGTCGGTGACGTTACGACTCTGTCGAGGCGCTGTCACTGTCACTTATTGGCGCAAAAACTGCGCTGTCAGGTGGCGCGCCTGCGTTTCGTTTAGTGTCCGTGCTCATGACCGGCTACTACACGGCCGTCCTGCGTGACGCACGTCCTCGTGTGTTAATCTGCAATAGAAACAGAACAGCACAGCTTTTGTTCGAGAACAACAAGCACAACTTACAAACTAGGCACTTAGACGCCTACTCATAGGGACTATAAACAAAAAAACTTGATTTTCAAATACCAAAGATAGCTGAAGCCACGCACCATTGAGTCTTATTTCGATTTCAAGATTGAATCACACAGTCACAAAAATAAACAATGAAAGAGCACCAGGTATCACATTCGCAGTCTTACAGCTATAACTATAGCTTTGGAAAACATATTCCCATTACACTCTTCCCACAGGAAGCACGAGTCAACCCTTGACTCTATGATCTTTGCTACTAGGCAAGACCCGACTGCACCACCCAGAACTACTGCCTACCGCCTACCCACGGACTACTAAAAGTAGACGCCGATTTCTATTAGGCTACGGCTACAGCATTCTGGTACAGTCTCTGACCTGACGAATTGATAACCCGTGCACATAATTAAAATTCAACTAGACGCAACTTCGTCATCTATCTCACTTTCATCTACAATCTCAATGGGTACCTGGCCCTCAGGCATCTTCCTTAAGCGATCATGAGCGTATTTGTAGGTACGCTTATTTACAAAGGATTTTAAAACATATCGGTCTCCATCTAAAATCACTATGACCTGAAACGGTCAATTAATAATCCTAACGGACTAGCTTTAGTAACTCGATTGACGGCACGATTTAAAGCGAGTTGCACCTCCCCTAGTGAATCCTGTCACGACTTAACTTTGTCAGCCTCTACCGCAGTTAGCATAGATTTAAGAACGCTCATCATCCGCTCGACCTGACCGTTCGCTCGACATGACCCTGTGGCAATAATATGAAGGTGGATGTTCTTACTGTCACAAAAGTCACGGAACTCCTTACTGGCGAAACAATGACCTCGATCGGCAATTATGAGTGCTGGAGCACCGAACAACGCCACACTGTCTTTCACTGCCTTGATGCTGCTCCTAGAGTCTATGTTTTAGTGTGAAAGAGCAAAACATACATAGTGAATGCATCAATCATCACGAAGATGTATTCCTTGTTATCGCTCTTCCCACCAAGCTTACCAGTAGCACCAATGTATGACCGACCGAACTGAGTGGCTTGGAACCGCAGTTATCCACGAACTTTCATACTTACCGGCGCATACCCTCGAACCGGTAGTGATTGTACAGCTTCTCTAAGGTTTTTCCATCCAAGGTGAACAAGAGATTCATGGACATTATTTATGACTGACCATCGCATAGCACGGGGGACGATGGGAAAACATCTCGTTCGGCCATTCCTCTGGACTTTACGATGAAGTATGTTAGACCTTACCTTATAAGTTTTAGCAACGTCATCGTTGAGCTGCCCTTCGTTCACTATCGTCATCAACACCACTCTCATCATCATCATCATCACCATCATCAATATCCAGTGAATGTCCAGATTAAATGCTTGCCACTCAGTCGTGACTGCATTATAACCTTAGAGTAATAGAAAAAAGCTAAACTTTGATCTGATCACCTGATGGAAGCAGAGATCCTAGAGACATATCGACGTCGTCGTCTACTTTCACCTCCTCGTCTCGCACGCCGTTGAAGACACGAGTTGCGAAGATGTGCCGCTTCACGCCTCTTGGTTATGAAGCCACTTTTGATACCACCGTCATTGTCAGCACTCTATGCCGCTGGTACATCAGCTGAAACGGAGAAGAAAACACACAGTATGCGCTCCAAAACCTTGTTCACTAACATTTTTGAAAATCCAATCACTTTCCAGATAATCAAACAAACGTTATTAAATCAAGAACTAATTAATTTTGTGATAATGATCACCAGTAACTAAACTGAATTCATATTCCTACATAGCAACAGCTGCTTACTCAAATTCACCGCACTATGACTAAAAGTGTACTGAGAGTGCACTAATGGTGTTCTAACATTGTATTAACAATGTACAAACAGTATACTAACAATGTACTAACAGTTTACTAACAGTGTACGTTAGTACACTAGTAGTAGTTATGTTAGTAGTGTTCGAACAATGTGCTAACAGTGTATTAACAGTGCACTAACAGTGCACTAACAGTGCACTAACAGTGCACTAACAGTGTACTAACAGTACACTAACAGTACACTAACCGTGTACTAACCGTGTACTAACCGTGTACTAACCGTGTACTAACAGTGTACTAACAGTGTACTAACAGTGTACTAACAGTGTACTTACAGTGTACTAACAGTGTACTAACAATGTACTAGCACTGTACTTACACTGTACTGACACTGTACTTACACTGTACTGACACTGTATCGACACTGTACCAACACTGAACCAACACTGTACCAACACTGTACCAAACACTGAACTAACACTGTATCAACACTGTACCAACACTGTACCGACACTGTACCAACACTGTACCAACACTGTACCAACACTGTACCAACACTGTACCACAACTGTACCAACTCTGCAGTAATACTGCACCAACAGTGAACATATTTAGAAACCTTTATGTTCTGTAAGCAACTGTTAGCATTGAATTCGAACCGAAAAGTAGTTACATTACAACAGAAAAGTGCTAACATTACATTACCACAGAACATGACATTAAATACTAAGAAAGATTTCATTCCAAATACTAAGAAAGATTTCATTCCATTTCCTATTTTTGCACTAAATTCCAATATCAATTCTGGTAAATGATGTCACCAACAACAAATTACTTAGCATTTTCATTTTAGTTAAATCGACTCACTTGAATACTTTTGAAACAAAATAAGACTCGATCTGGACCGTTTTCTTTGTAATTTTCCTATTTCTAAGCCGGTCAATTCTTTTTGTCATAATCATAAGCAACAAAAATACTTAGTGACTTTTGAGTTGTAAAATAAAATCAAAATAAAATCGTTACGACTGACCTTTATAAAATGACCTTGTAGATTTGCCATGCTGGCTGCGCCGAGTAACAGGATGCTCTCGGCACTCGTACCCGCCACAGTGTCGCCATCGCCATTGCATTTCACCACTATTTTCATTGCGAGTCTCATTTGCACGATCTGATCGCACTTCTGATGTAGGATCGTCAGGAATTAGACCCGAACCATCAGACATCATGTGGGCAGATATGGGTATCGTGCAATGAGAACAAGCGTAGATTTAACAATGTTTAATTCAATCACAATCACAAGTAATGAAATGCAACTAGTACTAAGCTTAAGCTATGGACTAAACTGTGAACTAAGACACTAGGCGAAACGTGGGACAGTTCCGTAACGACGTCTTCACTCCACGGCGACCCGAGCAAAAGTGAGCTTGATCCGGCCCGTCGGTGACGTTACGACTCTGTCGAGGCGCTGTCACTGTCACTTATTGGCGCGAAAACTGCGCTGTCAGGTGGCGCGCCTGCGTTTCGTTTAGTGTCCGTGCTCATGACCGGCTACTACAAATATATTAAACGATCATAGACACAATTTGTCTTCAGAACATTTGGACTGTACCTACTTAGTTTTATACATTTTTAAAGGTAAATTTCAATGTCAAATAAATTTTGTAATTGATATTTTCGCAAATAAGATTAATTTCGTTGAGTAATAATACCTTTTGAAATTAAAAAAACATTAAAAATTTTTTTTTTATTATTTCATGTTGCATATTTTGACTATCTTTATGGATTTTCGTGCATATTTTAGCTATTTTTCTTGCATATTTGCATGCATATTTTGGGCTTTTTATGTTGCATATAATCCGGTCTTTAGTAATCTGCCTTTTATCTTGCTTTGCTAACGGGTAAACTCATAGTTTGTATTATTTCCAGGGTGGAGTTGAAAATATGGAACTCGCAAAATCATATTACTGTCAAGCATTGAAGTTGAACCCCAACAATATGAGGGCTACATTGGGCTTGTTCCTGGTGAGATTTTACTATATTTTCATTTAAATAAGACATATTTCTTATTTTAAGTAGTTCTTTTAAATGGTATATGACTGTCCGCTTGAATATTTCGTGAGTGTTTAGATCACAGAGAGCTCACTGAACTGAATTATATTATATTTCCTGTGAATTTTCATTTATCATTTTAAAAACTATAACGCAGCAGAAATTGCTATCAACATTAAGGACATGCCAAATTAAAAAAAAATCCTTATGCAACATTCACAGGCCAATAACGACCAGCGGCGCGACGAGAAAATTGTCTTTTCAATGTGCGTTGATCGCTCGCCGCACCGCCAGTCGCTCTGTTGCGTGCTCAGCTATACTATTCTCTAAAGTTTGCAGCGTACAGTTCGTCGTTGCGGCTGCGTTATCTGAGGTGTCATATTCCCATTACTGGTTAAACTCTTTGGAATCTATGGCATTTGGCTAGTGACTCAGTAATGGGTATATAACATCGATGATGAAACGATCACTGACAGTAAAGTTGCTTGTAAAGCCCGCCGGTTGCGATCAATTGCGATTGTCAATTTTTTCGTCAATGCCATTATTGGAGCAATGTGGATCAGTAACGATTTTTGTTTAGTGGCTTATCAGAAAGCTTATGCCACCACATGATTAACTGTGAAGAAATTTTTTACGATATCTCTTAAACCTGAGAAGTCATAAGGGATAAAACACTGGTTTTTGGGGGGTCCTTATGACGTCATCGCGACGTACGTGAACCTTATGTCTTACGTGATATCGCACATATTGCATTGAGCTTGGCATTTCCTTCAAACCGTTTTAACTCAACCATTTCTAAACGGATTTCAAAGAATCTTTCACTAGGTTTCATAGCTATCAATATGTGTTTATATTATATCTATAAAAACAGGGATTCAAACCTGTTACTGATCCTCATTGACAATCGCTTCATTTGCACGCGTAAACGATCAATTATTTTCGCATCAATGGGCGTCAATGACGTAAAAATTGACAATCGCAAATGATCGTTACCGGCGGCATTTAGAGAATAGCACCCCAGTTCGTCCAGTTAGATCCTAAAACAAACACCCACTGTTGTTAGACGACGACAAACCTGTTGAACCACTACAAGTCGTCGGGCAACAGCGCCAAGCGCAAGGAGGTGTGGAAGCTCAGCCAGTGGGCGCAGGCGCGCGCCGCCCGACGCACCGCCGAAGCGGGCAACAACGCAGCGGCTCAGCTCACTAACGCAATGCTCAATCTCGCCATCACTGAGTAGCCACAATTATGACCACACATACTTTCTTGTAGCCATAATTCTCAGTCCTATTATCCCTTTCACCGCTACAAATCATCGGACAATAGCTTCAAAATGAACCGCCGAAACGGACAACAACGCGGCGGCTCAACTCGCTAACGCCATGCTCAATCTCGCCATCACTGAGTAGCGACAATTATGACCACACATACTTTCTTGTAGCACGTGCCGGACTACAGCTGCGCCACAAAAAAAAGTTGGAAATCTGACTTTTTGACTATGCCATGATGAAGTCTATAGTTTGTCGGAGTTTGTCGCCAAAAACCAGAGTTTGTCGGTCTTGCGTTTAGGAGATACGTGTGGTGCAGCTGTAGAGACGTCTCTACAGCTGCGCCACACAGATCTCGAAAACGGAAGGTCGTAGCGAAAATCTGATTTCTTGTGTGTGTAGCCGGTAGTTTGTCGGAGTTTCTCACCAAGACCCAGAGTTTGTCGGTCTTGCGTTTAGGAGATATGCGAGGATACGCTGTGGAGATCTTTCTACCTGGATCTTGAGAACGGAAGGTCGTAGCGAAAATCTGATAACTCGAGTGTGTAGCCATTAGTTTGTCGGAGTTTGTCACCAAAAATCAGAGTTTGTCAATCTTGCGTTTAGAAAATATGTGGGTATATGCTGTAGAGACATTTCTACCTGGATCTCGAGAACGGAAGGTCGTAGCGAAAATCTCACATATCTCCTAAACGCAACACCGACAAACTCTGGTATTTAGCGACAAACTCGGTCGAACTACCGACTATACATATGACTAATCAGATTATCGCTACGACCTTCCGTTCTCAAGATCTAGGTAGAAAGGTCTCCACAGCGTATCCTTACATATCTCTTAAACGCAAGACCGGCAAACTCTGGTTCTTGGTAACAAACTCCAACAAACTACCGGCTACACACACGAGTAATCAGATTTTCGCTACGACCTTCCGTTTTCGAGATCTGTGTGGCTCAGCTGTAGAGACGTCTCTACAGCTGCGCCACACGTATCTCCTAAACGCAAGACCGACAAACTCTGGTTTTTGGCGACAAACTCCGACAAACTATAGACTTCATCATGGAATAGTCAAAAAGTCAGATTTCCAACTTTTTTTTTTGTGGCGCAGCTGTAGTCCCGCACGTTCTTGTAGCCATTATTCCCAGTCCCTCTTGTTTCTTTGAGTGAGTAATATTATGGTTCAAGCTCGTGTGAAACGAGACAATTTCATCATCTTTAATTGTGCGCTCAAAATACTGAGACTCACTAATGTCATGCTCACTCGCGCCATTATTGATTGCAAATCCCGCAGTCGTAACTCCCTGTCTGTCCTCTCATTTATGGCGCATTTCGTGTGAAACGGGACAGTTCTTATCAGTTTCTACTTAGTGTGCGTTTACATCAAGAAGCAAGATAAAGCATGAGAATAGCCAGGGTGCAAACATAAAGGATACAACAGGTTTTCCGGTCCTAATATGTCACTCCTGGTTTGTGCACGCATCCGCGGCGCAAACCGACAAGTTTCAGCCTGTTTCTTTATGCAGCCTCCCATAGAAAAGTATGGCGCTAGCTACTTTACCCTATCCGATCGGTACTGACCTGAACCGACCAGTCTGTACCTGTAACCTGCTTTGTTATGTGGGCACCCTTAGGCGAGGTATACGTTCGGTAGGCCTGTCTATCTTCATGCTCTATCTCGCCATTAATTAGCAATATACAAAATTAAAAACGGGAAAGTAGTAGCCATTTTGTTTTGTATTATTTGATTTTTGTTTTATTTTGTCTAGGGTAATAGTTAAATAATCACTTCTACAACTACAGACTACAGCAGGGTTGCCACCCGTCCCGATTTTGCCGGGACAGTCCCGATTTCTATGATATCGTCCCGCGTCCCGACGATCCATCAGTTTTGTCCCGATTTTTGATAACACGCGATCAAAATCAATGTTGATAAAATAATGGTCGAAATATTTAAAAGCATAAAGGACAAGACAAGTTAAATGCCTTATTTTGCTTTTTAACTCGCGCTTTAAGCATACCGTCTTCGATGTTGAGCGAGTATTTTCCCATATGACGCTTAAATGATCTAATGTCAGAAATCGTGATCGACATGATCCCCCCCCCCCCCTCTCTTGTCGCGACTTTTATGTTCCTAAAGGTGGCAACCCTGACAACAGTACGAGGCAAACATCTTGAAATCGGGTGGGGATTGCGCGGAACGCCTATTTTGTGTGTACGGGGGTGGCGGGAGAGGGACGCGCGCTATTGGTGGCTCGCACATGCGCGAACTTATCCCCACTCCGTCGCAAAAAGTGTCAAGATGTTTGCCTCGTACTGTACCTATTTGTATTTTTCTATAAGTGAAATGGGAATAGACCTATGGACTCTTGTCTCGAAGGTGTATTAGCTAAGAATAGTGAAGTTCTGTATAGTAAGATAAATTCCAATACTATCATAGTAAATTATTTATTTCCTATTTTATACAATATGTTAATAAAGTATTTTAAAAAATTAATGAGTTGTATGATACATTTTATTATGTAAATGAAAAATGTTCACCATATGTTTAATCCAATAAATAGCCTTTTTAAGATTAACGTTTTTTTGTCTATTCGTCATAAAGTTGATCGTTGGTAGGTAGTTTTTTGGATTGAATTTGGGGTACTCGATGGTTATTCAGAATCCATTCTAATGGACACGTATGGGGTACCTATTACCAAAGAGAATGTAATGTAATATCACTACGTTTGGTATCACTTTTACATAACTGCAAAGATTATGAAAGAACAGAAAATTTTGATAAAAGTTATTTATTTACATTTTAGATACACTGACTTAGGTGTCAAGTTACGCCGTTTTTCGCTTTATAAAACGCTGCTCTAGCTATCTCTTCCGCCCTTCTTTCCTTTTTCTCCCGGCGCGTCATCTCTCCGAGAGCGAAATACTTTTCTCTGCAACAAATAACAACACAATAAGAATACTAAATGCTTGGACAATTTTACACAGCGCCATCTAACCCTAAACTAAGCAAAGCTTGTAATGTGGGTGATTGATAGTCAACTGATATACTTTTTTTTAATAATACTTATTATACTATACATAGTAACACCCAGACCCGTCATAGAAATTTAAATTCATAATTTCAATTTTTGCCCGGCCGGGAATAGACTCCGGGACTCTTACGTGGTAGACCCGCATGTTGATCACTGCACCAATCAGGTCGTCAAATTCTCTATATAGTCATGGAAAAAGTGCTCAAACGTTTTTTCGCTTAGTGGAAAACCTATGTAAAAGTTGGGAAATTGCATGGGGAGCGTGTGATAAAATGCACAGTAATGTACGATTCAAACCAACCGGCCCGCATCGCAACGCATTTTACCTCTGCCAGAGAAAAATAAAGCGTGTATACAGTACAGTAGTTAAATTTCATATGGGGAAGGCAACTGTCAAAGTGGCGCTACGTACGCTTGTTTTTATTTATTTATTTTTATTTTATTTATTTGGTTTACCAGCAATTGTTACATTATTACATTAATGAGTATTATAGATCGTAGTTCTTAGCTAAATGCACAATTAATTTAAGGTAAACACCGCATGCAATGTTAATTGCTACCAGTAACATCTAAAACTAAAAACTAAATTATGTTCTTACTTATTTTTAAAGTTTTATATAAAGGATAACTAAAACAAATATGACAATACACTTACATTATACAAGGACTATGGTTTCCAGCACATTCCTACGAAATGTGTTAAGACATACAGCATGAATATCTGTAGACTTTCCAAAACAGTTCAGAAGTCTGCTTGCTCTGGGAACAAATGAGCTTGAGCCCAACACCGTGGTGCGAGAAGGTGGAACTAAATGTTTAACTTTATACCTACTAGGTGTCTTACGAGGTACATTGAATCTAAACTTACTAAGCAAATTTGGACAGTCTAATTTATTATTGAATAATTTATACAAAAATGTGAGATCAAGTAATATTCGACGGTTTTCCAGGGAAGTATATTTGAAATGTTTTAGTCTGTTTTTGTATGAGAACCCTTTCCTACACTTGTTAGATGAGTAAGCCAGATGCCAAAGATATCTTTTCTGAATACGTTCCAACCTAAGAGAGTGACACGCATAGTGTGGTCTCCATACAACACTGCAGTATTCCAGAATGCTCAGGACAAGAGAATTGTACAGCAGCCTCTTTGTTTGCAACCTGCGGAATCCCTTGCCAATTCTAATAATAAATCCAAGCATGTTAGAAGCTCTTTTTATGACACTTTCTAATTGAGCACCAAATGTTAATTTTTTATCGATAATAACACCGAGGTCATTCATATGGTCAGCCTCTTGAATGTTTTTACCATTAATATAATAATTAGATCTAATATTGTTGTGCTTTCTGGTGAATTTAACGTAAAAGCATTTGTCTACATTTAATTGCATTCTATTTGAGTCACACCAAAGATTCACGCTATTTAGATCTTCCTGTAGCAGTAAAGGGTCCTGTTCCGTCTTGATTATTTTCATTAACTTCAAATCATCAGCATATAAGTATGGAATAGAATGCGAGATATGATCAACAATATCATTAATAAAAATATTAAATAAAATAGGACCTAAGTTAGAACCTTGAGGTACTCCCGAATCAATTTCATATTCCCCCGAATCAAATCCATTTATTACAACAAAAAAAATTACGATTATTTAAATATGAATTAAACCATTTTAATAAAGTTCCATGAATACCAAAGACCGACAGTTTCTTTATTAATATTTCGTGAGGCACCCTATCAAAAGCCTTACGAAGATCTGTATAAATTACATCTATTTCCTGTTGAGCATCAACGGCCTCTTTAAGATTCTCAACAAAAGAAACCAAGTTTGTGGCCGTTGAGCGGGATTTTACAAAGCCATGTTGATGGTCCGTGATAAGCGGCTTGACATGCTCGGAAATATATGGGCAAATTAAAATTTCGAATACCTCAGATCGGCCTGTAATTAGTAACCAAGTCGTTATCGCCCGACTTAAAAACTGGAACCACCTTGGCGATCTTCCACTCGTCGGGAAATATCCCACTAACTAGAGAAGCGTTGAATATGAGGTAAAGTGGTACAGCAATATTCGAGGCACAATTTTTCAAAAATATGCTCCGTGGGTCGGGCGTCGCTTACGCGTATTACCCGAGTAATGTTTCTGGGGTAGACGTAACTTTGAGATTATAAATGAAGGTTACTTGTGAGCACTAATGTATTTAAATAGCACTAAATCACACTTATTATTATATATATACTTATATTATTAAAAAATAACGTCTTAACACTCACTTGCCTCTAAAAAGTCCGATTATAACAATATTAGGCATCAAAACACTTTATTCGTAAATACAGATTAAACTTGTGAGGCAAACTGACATAGATGTTACTTGGTTGCGCTCGGCGCTTGTTTCACAAAAACCGTCAAAACAAAGGTCTTTTACTTTAAAAATCGTTTTATAGCTTTAAAATGACCAAATTCAGTGTAAAGACCAAAAGCTGTGTAAATATGTTAGCAATTACAAAATTCCGAAAAATCTGGATATTATGAAAAAAATGAAAAATTCATTAAGGGGCGGTAATAGGAAAACATGGTTTGCGCGGGCCATATTTTTATATAGAAAACGTAAATTTGTACCCACAAAAAAATCATACGACAAGCTAAAGAGTTTATCTAGTTGCTACAAACATTAAATTTCGTATAAACCTCACAGATGATTGTAAAAAAAATCAGAATATCATAAAAAGCGCTTTTCGCGGGCCATATTTTTGGCGTAAATAATAGCGTAATTCTACACTAAAATACACTTTAACGTACTGTGCAGTTGCTCCATAACTTTTTTTCAAGAAAGTTGTGCTAAAGATAATGATGAAAAAACAACGAAAAATATCGAAAAAGTGCAGAAGTGAGGTTATTTTCCATACTCTTTACACGTAAAGAAAAAGACAGAGACAAATGATTTCGCATAACGGAGCCTTAAGTATAAAAACGCATTAATTTGGCTTTCAATTTCAGCATTTGCATTTTAGAATATTTTTTTATATCCATTTTGGGTCAATGGGTCTTCTTCGGTAAATAAAACCACAAATTAAATACCTATTTTCCCATACATTTTGTTCTGAACGTCTACTGTCTTAGGAACAAGCGTACGCAGCGACATCTACATTTAGCTTTGCGTTGCCAACCCCATTGCGGGCGGCACCGACCGGCTGCCGCGGCATACGGACGGAGCCAACCGGCTGCCGCGGTTTCATTCAAATATGGAATTAACTACCTGTAGATACGCTATATTTTCCTCTGGCAGAGGAATTGGTGATGGGCTCTTTTCTCCGCATTTAGACTTCCATTTGGTCCGTTATGAGTACACAGCATTGGTGTGGCTAGTCAAGCCATCCCAGCTCCTTTCAGAAGCGCAGAAGCCTCCTGGGGCGTTCACAGGCTTCTAGGAGCGACCTCACGTCTTTGAGGATTTCTGTCCGGTGTGTGGCCAAACCCACGCACTCCGGAACACGTGGGCGGCTCTTTTCTCTGCGTCCAGGCATCCTCTACATAAGGGACTGTCGGTCGCATTTATGATGAATAGTTATCGGTTTGAAGCAAGGTGACCTGTAAGTGTACCTACAACTATTCGGAGGTCTGGACGATTAAGGCTGAGCAGTCTACAGGTCAACCGCGGCGAGACTGCAGTCATCGCCAACTTTGACTGTCTACAGCTTGTTAGATCTACCCAACGAGTATTATGTGCGGCACGAGTACGTTGTCTTACCCATGAGCGCAGTTGGCTGAACGGGAGTGGCAGGATGGGTATGGGTCCTGCCACTATTGTGGAAGATCCCCTTCTAGCCAGCTGGCGATGAGCTCATCGGCGGAGTCGTTCCCGTGTGATCCACTATGCCCTTTAATCCATTGTAGGATTACTTTGTTGTTGGATGCTAGACGATCCAAAACTCGGTGGCATTCGTAGACGATACTGGAGTTGATCGTGTTGGCCTCCAGTGCTGTTAGGACGGCCATACTGTCGGTCAGTATGCGGATGTTTAGTTCCTTCATACCTCTAGACAGGGCCGTGGTAGCGGCATTTATTATTGCAACACATTCGCATTGAAATATCGAACTGTGTTGGCCTAATGCTTGTGATAGTTTGATATTGAGGTCTTGTGATAATACTCCAGCTCCAGTACCAGTCCCCATCTTGGAGCCGTCCGTATAAATTCGGACTTCATGTATGCCGGAGTAATCTCGGTCAGAGGAAAAATGCGTTCCGTCCGACTCCGGCTGGTCTGTTTGAATCGTAAGCATAAAACCTGCTCACCACACACAATAAGGTATTTGACAGATTTTTTTTATTGACTTAACATGTTTATTTAAATATTAGCAACACAACATAGGTATTTATTTTCAAATATCTTGCATATTTTTAGCGATATAGAGCATCAAACTTTCTAATTAGACAAGGAGAGCGCTATAAGCAAGTGCAAGCAATTTCGATTTAGAAAGAGATAGCTAGAGTCACAATTAAGTAGCTCATAATTCGCTTGTTAAAATACAGATTGAATTTCTTTTTTCACATTTGTTATTCAATAATATTATATTTCTAAATGTCATTATTAAATATCTACATTTCAACAACAATCAAATACCCCATTATGTCCGTATCGATTTAAAACTTCATATATTTAGGTATTAAACTGACACACATATGAGACAATTTAGGTTACTAATGTGGTGCTGAATGTCCTGATCATAGCCATTATCTGCTTTTCTCACAGTCGTCGGCGTCGTTCGATTGGTCATTATGCTAAGTGTACCCAAAATCTGCAATTTAAATATTTTGAACCTTAATAAAAGACATTAAATTGGTTGGTCTTTACATTAAATTGGTTGAATATGATTACATTGATTACCCTGTCATGGTAGCCTAGCGTGCCGTTGACTGTAAGGGTTGGACCACATCTCTCAGCACCGAATCGCCTTTTTTCGTCGCTCTTTCCTTTTCTATCGCTCAAAATCGCCATTTGCTAGAGCGGAAAGGTAAAGCTTCTGAGCGGCAGAAAAGGAAGGGCGATGGAAAAAGGTGATTCGGTGCTGAAAGATGTGGTCCAACCCTAAAGGGAACCAATAAACTCACCTAAAGTTGTGCGTGCGCAAGCTACGGGCTTGTCTTCAGAGTCAACGCACTTCTCGTATGTGTATCTCGGCTCGGCTGTTCCGACGAAGCCACTAGTCGCAGCCGCGGGTGGGACGGCTCACAGTACTCACAGAACTCATCTCTATGAAGGAGTTGGGAGGACTAAAGGGAACCAATAAACTCACCTAAAGTTGTGCGTGCCCAAGCTAGCGTCCACGGGCTTGTCTTCAGAGTCCACGCACTTCTCGTACGTGAGCAGGCGCCGGCACGTGAGCCGGGACAGCGGCTGTTCCGACCAAGCCACCAGTCGCAGCCGCGGGTGGGACGGCAGTTGCTCGCACTCGAACTCATCTCTATGGACGAGTTAAGAGGGCATTTATTGAAGATGAGTTTCGGGTATGTGTCAAGTCAAGCGAGCCTTAGGAGACATATTCCCGATGTCCCCACTTTTGTCCCCCACTGGGGGATAAAAAAGTTATCTTTTCCATACTCTTTTTCCCGATATAGTGGGGTACAACAGAAATAGGCCCTTAGGGTGGGTTGGGTTCCCACATGTGACATTTAAGCGTGTTAGAACACCCTGTCTTTTTAATGCATTGTCTCTTTGATACAGTATTACCACAGCACACGCTGAACCAAACTAGCGATGTATGTTAAAGACACGGTGTTCTGACACGCCAAAATGTAGTCTGTTTATCATGTAGTTTTGAACCTTACACACAAAAGTGACGTCAGTACCTGCGTGCAAGTACTCCGACAGTGAAAAGAGAAGACAATGATTAAAAAAAACTCATGATTAAAAAAAACTCCATAAAATAATTAAGTATATTAAATCACCGCCACCTTAATATATCATCATCCTCATGGCCTTATCCCAATTTATTTGGGGTCATCGCAGCATGTCTTTTTCTTCCATACATCTCTATCACTCGTCATCTCAAAGTTAACTTATTTTCTAGCCCTATCCTCTTTTATACAGTCCATCCATCTTTTCTTTGACCTTTACCCGTATATCCATCCACCTTCATGTCCTTCATACTTAAAACCTTTCGCGTAACATGCTCCTCATTCCTCCGCATTACATGTCCATACCACGACAACCGGTTTCCCCTTAACTCTTCTGTTATTGGCGCCACTTTCTAACTCCCTCTCATTTCCACCTTGATACAGCAACAAGTTCCTTACCTAACCATGGGATACCAACAGACCAGCCGCCCCCCGGTTCCCAGATGTCTAGCCGCGAAATCAAGCAGATCTCCATACAGCTGCGTAGCGTGCGAGGTGCTCGTTCGTGAGCGATAATTGCCTCGCTTCCCTTATTACTAGACACAGCAACAAGTTCCTTACCTAACCATGGGATACCAACAGACCAGCCGCCCCCCGGTCCCCAGATGTCTGGCCGCGAACTCCAGCAGGTCCCCGTACAGCTGCGGCAGCCCGTACTCCACCTTGGCGGGCACGTGGCGCGCCAGGTGCTCGTCCGTAAGCGAGTAGTTGTCTCGCTCTATGCCTATCTTCTCTGTCGGCTCGCGGACTCCGTACGGAGCTATGATCAATAAAAAAAACTATTTCACACATCTGTAGATAAGAGATTTTTTAGCAAGATTCTCTTCGATCACTTTCGACAAATCCACTATTAGTCTATGAGAACGTTCGTGGCACGCGGGGTTGTAAAACGCGTGTGACGTCAGTCATTAGGGCTGCGCGTGTCATTGAAATGAGTCCGAGCCCGCCTATAAGTGCAAGGGAATATAGTTACTCCGTTCGCACATTTTACAACCTCGCGTGCCACAAACGTTCTCATGAACTATAATCATAACTAATAAGTTATTATTGTGCAGTCATCAGCATATCAAGCTATACAAAACTTACAAAAATCTATAATGAATTTTTAACCTTAAACTGCTCGACTTAAAGTTTAAAAATGATTAAAGAAATTTGACACATTGTGGAACCCAGCGTGCCGTTGACCGTACCATGATAAGTATGAGATCACATCTTTATAAAATGCAGTCATGAAACATGAGCGAGCATGACCATTACTTGCCCGTGGTCACAGAATACATAATAGTACAAGTCGTGGTCTGGTCCCCCAGTCTAAGTTCCGCTTGGAGTACCACAAACAAATATTTCCGCCTATTTTAAACAGCTGTTTTTTTTTTCGCGATTTCAGAGTTGGTCCCATAGTAAAAATTATATTATACCATATTCGGCATTAGGGGTTATTTTGTAACACGTTGTATAGATTTTTAAATAAACAGCTCATGTTACATACGGTCGGTGATGATGGCGTCGAACTGCAGGCCCTGCGTGCCGTACTGCCGCATGTTGCCGCGTATGCTCTCCTCTTGAGTTCGTACCTAGGGCACATATAAACAGCTCATGATACCTACGGTCGGTGATGATAGCGTCGAACTGCAGGCCCTGCCTCCACATGGGCAGCGAGAAGTCGCTCACGAGCGCGTCCAGGTATCGCGCCTGAGTGCCGTACTGCCGCATGTTGCCGCGTATGCTCTCCTCTTGAGTTCGTACCTAGGGCACATATAAACAGCTCATGATACCTACGGTCGGTGATGATAGCGTCGAACTGCAGGCCCTGCCTCCACATGGGCAGCGAGAAGTCGCTCACGAGCGCGTCCAGGTATCGCGCCTGAGTGCCGTACTGCCGCATGTTGCCGCGTATGCTCTCCTCTTTAGTTCGCACCTGGGGCACATACATTAAAATTAATACCTATTTATACTCCGTTCCAGAAAACTCCTAGGGAACAAAATACTCAAAGCTCATTGATCAATGCGCGCGGCTAGAACTAGGCTATAGGCTAGTTTCGTGGAATGGACATTAGCGAAAAATGCCAGCTCAAGTGAAGCGCTCATGGCGGTGCTTGACAAACTGGGGGTCAAGTCTGCTAATGTTTTCGTCAAAATCATAGTTCAATGGTCTTTGAATAGTAATGCTTTTTGACACAGTTCTTGTTTCTTAAACCGAAAACTGAAACACATTGTGTTTCTTAAACTCAAAACGGAAACATATTGTGTCTTGATTTTGGGTTTAAGAAACAAGAACTGTGTCAAAAAGCATTACCATTAGAACACCATTAAACTACGATTTTGACGTAAACATTAGCAGACTTGACCCCCTGATCGTACTCCAATACGTTTGTTAAGCAACGGTCGGTTCGGCCAGGTGTCGGATGGGTGACCGTTAAGTGGCATTACAACTTAGCGCTTTCGTGCTTCGGAGGGCACGTCCCGGCTATTGTCATCTGATAACAGTCGTTAAGCCGAGTCAGAGGCCTTACAGGCAGCTTGATAAACTCTAACACCAGTACCACTAATCCTTATACAATAAGAAGAAGCGGCCAGGAACCAAAAACTGTAGAAATAGGGACTTTAAATGTCAACAATTTGAACTTCATATTCATAAAGTTATGCAGTAAGGTGCTATGTCCAAACTTAGTGTTAAAATACGAATGTATATAGAAATAAAAAGTTTATTTGATTGCGCGTTTTGGCTCACACATGTAATACGCAAGTCCCATTGTCTATGATTTGGTTCAAGTTATATAGCCGCGATCTATACTCTTTCGGCCTAAACGAATAATAACTAGTCACTACAGATAGTAAAAGAAAAGTAATGAAATAGAAGAGTTAAAACATACATTGTTACCTTTTGACCGACCCGCGTGGGTCGCGTCCGCGCGTGCAGCATCATGAAATCAATGTCGGATCCCCACACGTAACCTACAACAAACCAATACCGTAACGACATTAGAATAATATGATAAAGGCCGAAGCGTAAAGCGATGGAAAATCACAGCTTGTTGAGTACGAGGCTTCCATCACTCGCTAGGTCGCGCGATAAGCACCTACAGCTAGCCGTTCGTTCGAACGAACAAGTGAGCAGAGGGCCGCCACACGCCCGCCTGTGTAGTCGCGCGGCACCTTATGCCTGCGTAGGTATTGTCTCTTTAGAATAGTAACAATGTCGAATCAACATTACTGTGCCATATATGGATGTCAAAATCAAAAAACCAATAAACAAATTGTCGATTTTCACATTATGATATAGGTATGCGGTTCATTTAAAAGAAGACAACCCTAACGTTGCGATCAGAAAAGGTAAGAGCACGCGATAGAAAGAGAGGCAACTACTAGGTGAATATAACTGTAGGCCATTAGCGCTGCGCGACCTGAATTGCACTTTATTGTGTCGGAGCATAAGGCACTATTTATTTAAATTACTATGCGGAGTGCTGCTTCTGTACTTGTACTATTAGTTATTCTGTAATACGAGTTTATGCAAACTGTTTACAATATTAAGAACTTTGATTTCTGTTTACCTATAATTTACCAACTATTTTTTTTTTAGATATCAATCAGTTAGTCATACATAATATTTGTTATATGGTCTGTGGTATTTTACAACGTTTGTACTACGGATTCAACTAGGCCAAAGCAGGGAGAACATGCTTGGGCGTCTCGCACCAGCACAAATGCTGGTTTTGGGAGATTTTAACGCCCACCACACCGCATGGGGTGAGGTCACCGATACCCCCAAAGGCGAGAGTGTCCTCAATTGGGCCGCTCAGTCGGGTCTCATGCTCATGAACAGAGGAAACGAATTCACATTTGTGAGAAGGGGAACAGGGCGAGGGTCCATCGTTGATTTGACCTTTGCAACCCCCGCCTTGGCAGCAAGGGTGCGGGATTGGCGGGTTCTAAAGGACGTAATAACCCTTTCAGATCACGACCTTATTTCCTTTCGCATTGTTTCTTCCCCGAGTGGCGATAATCCACTTCGTCCGGGAGAGTCTCTCCGTCGTTTTCCCCGGTGGGCGGTCACAAAACTAGACCGGACCCTGGCAACCGAGGCCGCCATAGTGGAGGCTTGGAACCAGGAGAGTTCTAATTTACAGGAAGAGGATGTGAATGGTCTTGTCCGACGTCTCACCGCCTCAATCACCGCGGTGTGTGATGCGTCTATGCCGCGTGTGAAAAGCCTTTCCAACAAGCGGCGAGTGTATTGGTGGTCGGGCGAACTGTCCGTCCTCCGAGCCACGTGCCTAGCGGCCAGAAGAGCGCTTCAGCGCCGTAGACGTAGCCGCAGACGAAACAGGGCAGAAGAGACCAGACTGCGGCTTGCCTACAGTGAGGCAAGAAAAGCCATGTCCGACGCAATCTGCAGAGCGAAGACCGCAGCATGGGACGTCTTCTTGGAGGATCTCAATCGGGATCCGTGGGGGCGTCCATATAACATGGTAAGGAGTAGGCTCCGCAACCAAGCGCCGCCCACCGAGTCAATGAATCCCCAACTCTTATCCCGTGTGGTGGATGGATTATTTCCGGCCGTGGCCCCGGAGACCACACTGCCCAATAGGCCGGTGCCTTCCGAGCCCGATGTCCCAGATGGGTTCCTACCCGTCACTACGGAAGAGTTGTCGGAAGTTTTGGACCGACTACGGAATAAAAAGAAGGCACCTGGCCCGGATGGGATCCCGGGTAGAATTCTTCCTATAGCCCTGGAACATCTAGGCGATCAGGCCAGAGCCCTCTTCTCCGCCTGTTTACGGACGGGACAGTTCCCTAAAGAATGGAAACGTGGCAGACTTTGCCTCCTGATGAAGGATGGTCGCCCCCCGGAGTCACCATCCGCATACAGGCCCATAGTCCTACTGGATGAAATGGGAAAGATGCTGGAGCGGATAATAGCAGACCGCGTCGTCCAGCATCTGGACACGGTAGGGCCCAATCTCTCGAACAGACAATTCGGCTTCAGGAGGCAAAGATCCACAATGGATGCTATCCTTACCCTCAAAGAGGAGTCGCAGAGGGCAATTAATAACGGGGAGAGAGTCGTGGCGGTGTCTATCGACATAGAGAACGCCTTCAACTCCTTGCCCTACAGTGTAGTGATGGACGCGCTAAGGTACCATGGCATACCCCAGTACCTCGTCCGCATCATAGGGCACTATTTAGAAGAGAGGGAAGTCGTTTTTCTCGCACCAGATGGGCAGCTTAGGATTCGGCAAATGGCGTGTGGAGTTCCGCAGGGGTCGGTCTTAGGACCACTCCTGTGGAACTTGGGATATGACTGGGCGCTTCGTGGCGTACTACTACCCCGGTAAGGTGTCATCTGCTATGCCGATGACACGCTCATATATGGCCGGGGCAGAGATTTCGCGGAGGCAAAGCGCCTAGCGATGACGGGAGCCAATTACATGATTGGCCGAATACGGGTCCTGGGACTCAGAGTGTCTGTGGCCAAAACTCAGGCCATAATGTTCCATGGGCCACGTCAGGGCCCTCCCCCTGGGGCGGACATCGTGGTGGACGGCGTGGAGATTCCACTACGCCCCACCATGAAATACCTAGGGCTGGTACTGGACGGGCGGTGGTCCTTCAAGGCCCACTTTGAGCAATTGGCCCCAAGGCTCGTGAAGGCGGCGGCAGCACTGGGCAAGCTGTTGCCCAACGTTAGTGGCCCCAACCAAAGCTGCAGACGGTTATACGCGGGGGTCATCCGTAGCATGGCCCTCTACGGAGCCCCCGTATGGGCAGATGCCCTCACGGAGCCGAATAAGGCCGCATTAAGGCGTCCACAACGGGTGGTTGCATCACGTATGATACGTGGATACCGCACGGTATCGGGGACAGCGGCGTGCGCACTGGCCGGTACGCCTCCCTGGGAGCTGGAAGCCCCAGTACTAGCGGAGGCGTATAGACAGAGACGGGAACAACGGGCGAACAATGTCCACCTGGCCCCACAGGAGTTCTCTGCGGCGATGCAAGCAGCGGAGGAGCACTGTCTCACGGAATGGGAGAGCCAACTTGAGGCCCCAACCGCAGGAGTGAGAACCGTGGAGGCGATCCGTCCAGTCCTAAGGGAATGGCGATCGAGAGCCCACGGATCTATAACATACCGGTTGACACAGGTACTCACAGGCCATGGCTGCTTTGGCAGGTACCTGTGTCAAATTCAGAGGGAGGAGTCCCACGCGTGTCACCATTGTGGCGCGCCGCAAGACACCGTACGCCATACTCTCGAGGAGTGCACGGCGTGGACGGTGCAGCGCCAGGAGTTGGTTGCTGCAGTTGGGCCGGACCTCTCGCTTCCCAATATCACAGTTGCGATGCTGCGAAGCGAGGGGGGATGGCAGGCCGTGGTCACCTTCTGCGAGGACGTTATCTCGCAAAAGGAGGCCGCGGAGAGGGTTCGCGAGGCGGACGCTGCAGCGAGCCAACTCCGACGTGCGCGGCCGGGGAGAAGGAGACGCCAACGTGCGCGTCTCGTTCTCCCCTGACCGCAAGGGGGGGCGCAGTAAGGCCCTCTGCCCCCCATAGGGTGGAGCCCCAACGGGCCACTCTCCCCGGGTCAAGTGGAGCGAGCCACCGCGTACCCACAGACCCGGCGGAAAGGCGCAGGTCTTCGAGAGGAGTTTAGTTGGTAGTGGTGACTACTCCCATTCACCCCATCTGGCCCGCCCACACTAGTGGGTAGCCTTATGGGGAGTCTAGGAGGAGCCTCCCTCCCTCTGCCCGGTCCCCTCTCGATCTTTCGAGATCGTTAGGGGGCGGGGCAGGGGTGAGAACCGCCTGGCCCTGACACGAAGCCTAGTAGGCTTGGTGGGAGGGTCGGGTGCGGCGAGGGACATGCTCGGGTTCCCCGAGTATGACCGAGTCCAACACGCCGTTTGGTGTGCCTAAAGAGTGCATTCTCCTCTTGACACAACAAAAAAAAAAAAAAAAAAGGGAGATCATGCACAGGTGGGGCTACAGCTCGGAAAGCGCAATGTCTGTGTGGTATTTCCCCCCAGACAATGGCAGATCTTTTGTCATGCCCTGCGTGTCCCAACACGCAGAGACAAGATATTTTGCCTTTTGAGCGGCACCCTGATTATCTAAAAAGAAACTATTTAGCGACCGGTTTCATTCCACATACATTGCTACTTTTCTTTGGTATGTTTTTTTTTTAATTCAAAAAGAAGTAGCAATGGATCACTATCATCTATGAACTGCAACCGGTCGCTAGGTGGTTTCTAATTAGATAATCAGCCCGCCGGTTACAGTAAGATTGTCTTGTAAGTGCAACTGCTAGTTCGTTGAGATGCTGAGCAAGTTGTTTTTGGTATCTTGTAGATGTAGCCCGGATGTCTTCCTTTACTGCAGTGATTCTTAACCTCGGGTCACGACCCAAATTCGGGTCGCGAGAGGTATTATGTTGGGTCGCGGGCCCCCAAACGACTTTAAAAAGTGATAAAAGGAGGTCGCTAATCGCTCATACATTTCAGCCCATTTTATGTACCTGAGGTACATGTATACCAAAATGTAGGGAAAAATACGATGTCGCCAAAAATGGCCCAAATGATGTACCGAGGTACACTCTGCGGAAAAAAATACCTTATAATACCCTGAGTAATATACCAGTAATATTTTTTTTCTAGTAATTTGGAGACGAGGAAAAAAAAATAAAAATGCTCTCGATATAAGAACCTATTACACAGATTATATCATAACATTCAGCTCCTTGATACTTGAAAAAACCGTCAAGTTGACAGCTGTTGTCATTGTCAGTTGAAGTTGATTTTATTATACTCGGAAGTCGGAATGACGTTTCTCTCGTGACGTTTTGTTTGACAGTTCTTTTGTCGTTTTGATACTTGCAGGCATAAAAACTGTTCCCACAGTGTTGATTTGAGAGGTTAGATTTTTTTTGCCTATTAATTCCGATGTGTAATGATATTTTTTAACATGTTAAACTAATATAAATGACCATTTGCGTTATTAAACTGAAAGTGAATATCCAGTATTGCCATATTATAGTTTGAATGTGTTACAAGTAGTTCACACTTTTAATGATTTATTTCTAAGTTTTAAGTAAAGATTGAGCTAAAATAACATCATATTCGGAATCCTCGAATTTTTCCCAATATTTTGGTATACATGTACCTCAGGTACATAAAATGGGCTGAAATGTATGAGTGATTAGCGACCTCCTTTCCTTTTAGCGACAAAATCGTTATGGTGGCAACACATAATCACAAAAACTTAGCAATATCTCGTCGAAATTTCATCGCTCGCTACCATGCGCCGTTTAAGATTTGGCCTATGTAAAATCCAGGGGCGGTCCTAGGACGGTGCAAGCGGTGCGACTGCACTGGGCGCCCTCGTGTGTGGGGCGCCGAAAACGCCCGACCACCGGTCGACTATCAATCATATTGTTCCTGGTAACGAGTGACGACGCGACGAATAAAACTGACTAAAAATCGCACTGCGCGGCCATTTTTTGGTATAAATAAGCAAGATAATTATGTGGATGAAATCCACATGATGAAACTAACTAGAAATCGCGCTGCGCGGCTGTTTACTTTACTATAGACAAGCAAGATTAGTAGATGAAACTGACTAAAATCGCGCTGCGCGGCCATTTTTTTCTATAAACAAGCGAGATTACAAGATTATTAGATGAAACTGACTAAAAATCGCGCTACGCGGCCGTTTTTACTATAGACAAGCAAGATTAGTAGATGAAACTGACTAAAAATCGCGCTGCGCGGCCATTTTTTCTATAAACAAGCTATATTACAAGATTAGTAGATAAAACTAACTAAAAATCGCGCTGCGCGACCGTTTTTTACTATTAACAAGAAAGATTACAAGATTAGTAGATGAAACTGACTAAAAATAGCGCTGCGCGGCCGTTTTTTAACCAACAGGTAAAATTAAAAATCTTGGAATCGCAGATAGGGGGCACCCGTAGAAATGTCACCCAGGGCGCTGGTAGTGCTAAAACCGGCAATGCTTTCACGTTTTAACTACTGAACCGATCATGAAATTTTGCATTCATGTTGTCAGGAGTACAGAAAAGGGACATTCAGTTCCCGAGGGATAGCAAAAAATCTGTTTACGTAGACAAGTCGCTGGTACCTGTCACTGGGAAATTAAAAACAAATAGGATTAGAGTCGCGGACTTCAAATATATTTCTACTTTGGGTCGCCAGCCAAAAAGGTTAAGAACCACTGCTTTACTGTGTTCATTTGTAGGTTCTCATGGATTTCATTGTTTGTTACAAACCAGAGCACATTGGATATGGTTGTATCTAAATTATCTAATATGTAGAGTTTCTAATTCCGGTATTTTGGTGTTGGTTAATACATAATAATAAAAGCCTCTTGCATCAGACATTCCTTGTTAATTGAGTATTTGGGCTTTGTTTATATGCTGTAGGTCTGATTGCCAATCGGCAAAGGCCTCCTCCAACCTTTTCACTTCCACCGGTTCTCCGCCACTCTGTTCCAACTAACTCCTGCTACTTTCCTTATGTCTTCGTTCCACCTCTTTTGTGGTCGACCACAAAAGAGGTTAATACACATAAATACTGGTAAATAATAATACAGTAGTAATAGTACAGTAATAAATACTGGTATTGAAATGTCAATGCCGGTATTTGCCTATACTGGAATACCGGTATTGGAAGCCCTACCAATGTGCCCAAGGGCCCTATGGGCTAACTTACATGGCTATCGTAATCGCTTTCATTTGACAGATGACTGTGAGACATTGCTACTTCTTTTTGCCACAAAAAAAATCGTACCAAAGAAAAGTAGCAATGTATCACATCCATCTGTTAAATGTAAGTGATTATGATAGCCATGTAAGTTAGCCGGTACGGCCCCCGGTTTGTAACAAAATCAACTTACCACCAAAATGAGCCGCAGCCACTAGCAGTGACCCCGATCCTACGAACGGGTCGAGCACGATGTCCCCGGGGCGCACGCGCGCCTGGTTCGCCATGATCAGCGCCAGTTGCGCGTCCATGCTTGTGTTACCGATGAACTGACGTTTCTTTAGGGAGTGGTACTGGATCACGTCCCGCTGCCCGTCTGCTACCTTCGAATGTGAGGTACAGTCAAGTTTAATAACATGTCAGTAAGTCTTACTGTGCCCGAAAATAGAATGGGTGGCTAGTCAGCTGGACTGTCTTGCGAGCGAGAAGTCAGCACTGAACTGGGTTGAAACTAGTGTCTACACGAGCCCAGTAGCAAATCAGTGTTGGATTGGGTTATTTTACTGCCATGTTACTGACCCCGTAAACCAGGAATTATGCCAATAAAAGTCAACATCTGTCAAAGATGCTTTCATATTTGATGAACTTGACTGTACAAAGTTGATGGATCAACTGAGTGTGTGCACATGTAGATACGCCGGACGCTCGTCGCAGTCTTGTGCCAAATTGTGCATGCAACGGACAGCCTGTGTGACGCAGCACTGTTCTTTGATTTGATCAACTAGACCTGCACACACCATGCACGCAATGGTCAAGACACACCGAATGAGAACAAGCGGGCAGTAGTTTCGCTGTCAAGCCATTTTAATCTTATCTCCAGTAAGTAAAATAGTAAATGTATAGAATCACATTGGCCGCTTGTGGGTGCTCAACAGGACAAAGTTTTTCATATGATACTTATGCATTACACAATTGAAATAAAACTTGCCTGTTAAAATAATCATAATGATATAAACTTTTGACACTGCTAATAAATAAAATAAATAAATAAAATAAAAAAGCTTTTTATTCCATATTTAGTATCTATGTAAGTACTTAACAATTTATTTGTGTTAGTTTGTTAATAAACTTATGCTAATTATTAGTATTTGTTAGTATAGTTTCAGACATGAATCCCGTCTGGGTATATAAGCCTCCTCCATTGCTTGACACTGCTAATAAAGAGAAAAATATAAATTGGTAATAAAAAAAAAATGCTTAACTAAAAGAATTAAGAAAATAACTAGTTTATGACAGCGATACACAGTACTTGTTACCTACTGAATGAAAGAACACACTATGCCGAAGTTACACAACCGAAGAGCAGGGGCAACTCTTTTAATAAGAAAAAAACATTATGTCATTTTCGGCAGATGTGTTGCTAGCCAATCACAAAGCATTGCAGGTGTAACTAGGCTGAACTTCGGTCGCGTAAATTCGGCATAGTTTCTAGATACTTACCCATCTACCAAAGAAGACTTTGTGGGGTTCATCTGGTACATTGTTTGGATCTACGCCGTAAAATTCTAGGTACGCTAGGGTTACATCGGGGTCCTTTAACTTCACTGGCCCGTGGAGTGGCAAATAACTAAAAGTCTGTGAAAACAGGATTAAATCACATTTAGATAGGTAATAAATAGAGATCGGATATTCGGATGCATATTTACCTAAAGTTGAAATGTTGGGTATTATGGAAAGCACTTTTTTTATCGAAAAAAATTAAAGGCTTTTGAAAAATCCAAGGATTTTTAATTATCCAGGGATTTAAAAAAATCCAAGGAATCCGAGATTAACTAATTTCAGTGTATACGCCCCTGAAATAATAAATAAACCTGATTTGACACAAATTCCAGTTAGCCTGTTACAAACATAATTATTTTTTTCCCTCTGTATCAGAAGGACAATTTAGTAAAATGTCCTTCTAGTATAAATGACATTAAAGTAAAACGACCTACTAGTAAAACGTCTGAAATTTAAATCGTCATACTAGTAAAATGTCTGAAATTTAAAATCGTCATGCTAGTAGAACGTCTGAAATGAAAAAATGGCATGTTGGGCAAAAGGACTGCTACACTGATGCAGAAAAGAAATCAAAGATAATAAGTAAATTCTTATAAGTATGTGACAACTAAAATGCGTTATTTTATTGTAATGAATAACAAAAAAAAAATTTTGGAGGGTTTAACAATCGTCCCCAAAAATAATGTGTTTTAAGTGCGAAACACGTTTTAAAAAATTAAAAGCAGATATTACATTTTCTCCTAATTTTTTCACTTTCCTTTTGCCTAACATGCCGTTTTTTTATTTCAGACGTTCTACTAGCATGACGATTTTAAATTTCAGACGTTTTACTAGTATGACGATTTTAAATTTCAGACGTTTTACTAGTAGGTTGTTTTACTTTAACGTCATTTATACTACAAGGGCGTTTTACTAAATTGTCCTTCTGACACGGAGGGATTTTTTTCCTTACTTTTCTTCTATTTTTGAAGAAGCAAACAATCTTTTTATGTTGTAACAAGTCCTATTAAACCTCATGGGAATACCTATACATATTTTAAGAATTTTAAATATTTTAAGAAGCCGCTTCCATAATATGTTACAAACAATTGACTATTAGTAAATTTGCATCCGATTATCCAATCTCTAGTAATAAATTATGTGATCTCATTAAAACAATAAATATTTTTATAAACTTAAGTAACAAATCATTATATGTTTAGTGAAAAATTTATTGACTATTTTGAATTAATTTAACTATCATGAATCATGTCATCATCGTCAATCATAAATTACCTCGATTTTCTCCACTTTTTCTTTCATTGTGAAATGCTTACAAAATGTCTCAACTTCAACTTTGAAAGACTTGTTGGCTGGACAGCACTCTTCTATCAAAATATTGGGACAAATATGCTCAGCTGCTCCGGTTTCAGGTGTTGTTTTAACAATCCATTCTCCACTTGTATTTAGTAATGAATTTTTTAAATTCACATGAAGTTGACTTACAGTTTTCGCTGCAGACCACAATTCTATACAACTTTTAATGAGAACGGACCTTGAAGCTATCTTCTTTACAAATTCTTCTGAGGGCAACTCAACTATCCAATAAGGCTTATTAACACAAGGTTTTTCTATGTATTTTATTGGAATGTCGTAAATAGAAATAACACTTTCTATTTCCTGAAAATTTTGATTCACGAAAGAAGTCAGTAGGTAGTTTATGAAATACAAATAGCAGAGAAAATAGAGCAGACACAACCAACACTTACTGCATGTCGAAAATCTATATGCTCATGGGCAAACCAAAGTAAATATCGGCGCCACATTATTTAAATTGTATGTTTAGTTATTATCTTGTTACATTTTACGTGAGTTGGGAAAATGAAGTAGAAACACCAACATCAACACAAAAATAACCTCAAATTCAGCAAACAACAGGGTTGCGTTCAGAGGCTTAGGGTGCAGTTAAAAAACAACCAAACGGTTGTTTTTTAACTCACTCTAAGGTTAGGAACGACCAAGAACTTTAAATGTCAATGTCAAAACAAAGTCCTCATTTTCCACTTGAAATAGGAATAATTTAAACTTTCCCTTATTCAAAATCAAATAAAAACAGTTTTTTTTTGCGAAGCTACCATGATTTATTTGAAAGTTAGACACAAAAACATCAAAATACAAAATAATGTCAAATGACATTGACATGTTTTCATAGACAAACGTCAGAGCGTTTTACAACCATCAATTTTGATGGTTGTTTGGTTGCAACGCTCTGACGTTTGGAACGGGAAAGTTGTTACAACCGAACGTCACGCTCTAATGTTTGGAACGGCGTTAGAGCGTTCGGTTGCACTCGGAGCGTAGGTTCGGAACGACCCCCTGCAGTCAGCACACGAGCAGGGTTGCCAGATGTCTAAATAGGTAAATCACAGAAAATCGGCCCTCAGCCTCCCTAGCATGACGCATAACACGATTTATATGTTTTATCACGTTTAACTGTCAAAAAGACAAAGGAGTTTGACAGTTGAGTGTTGATAAAATGCTATATCATGCGATATAAATCGGTCATGCTAGGCGGTAGCCCAAAATCCCGCAATCCATTTCTAATTGAAGTTGCCCAAAATAGCATTTTTTATCGAAAAAGCCAAAAAAGAGACCAAGTCATGAACAAAATATCGGTTTAAGGCTCCGTTATGCGAAATCATTTGTCTCTGTCTTTTTCTTTACGTGTAAAGAGTATGGAAAATAACCTCACTTCTGCACTTTTTCGATGTTTTTCGTTGTTTTTTCATCATTATCTTTAGCACAATTATCTTTCTTGAAAAAAAGTTATTGGAGCAACTGCATAGTACGTTAAAGTGTATTTTGATGTAGAATTCAATACGTTTACGCTATTATTTACGCTTAAAATATGGCCCGCGACAAGCGCTTTTGATGATATTCTGATATTTTTTTACAATCATCTGTGAGGTTTATACGAAATTTAATGTTTGTTGCAACTAGATAAACTCTTTAGCTTGTCATGTGTTTTTTTTGGTGTCTACAAGTTTACGTTTTCTGTATAAAAATATGGCCCGCGCAAACCATCGGGCTGATTATCTAATTAGAAACCACCTAGCGACCGGTTGCAGTTCATAGATGATAGTGATCCATTGCTACTTCTTTTTGGATTAAAAAAAACATACCAAAGAAAAGTAGCAATGTATGTGGAATGAAACCGGTCGCTAAATAGTTTCTTTTTAGATAATCAGGGTGCATGTTTTCCTATTACCGCCCCTTAAGGGTTCCCCCAGACCTACCGGTTTTTTTTCTTTGCTGTTCTACTTGCTGTTTAGACCGCCGGCCAACCAGGGGGCTAATTGTCTAATTTAAAAATCTATCGCAATCTCTTTCGTTTGACAGATGAGTGTGCGTGTGACACATTGCTGCATTTCTTTGGTAAGTTTTTATTTGTGCCAAAAAGAAGCTTCAATGTGTTACATCCTGAGAGCGATTGCGATAGATTTTGAAATTAGACAATAAAAAGGCAGGGTCATTTTCAATCTATCGCATTTTGGGACCAGGGGCCCTATTTTTGAATCGCTCGTCTGGCGTCGAGCGCTCTTTTCTACTGATTTACGTTCGACATCTCATTGTTTTGAGTCATAAGTCGAACGAAAATCAGTAGAAACGAGCGCTCGACTGGAGTCGAGCGATTCAAAAATAGGGCCCCTGACCAAACTGGCAAGATAGCCATTTTAGCTTGGTGTTATCAAATATCATCGTCTGGGTTGCGAAGTAGGAAGCATCTGGGAGATATGCCATCCTGAACATGGTCTCCGATTGCTAAAAATAAATCGATCGCATATTTATATAAATTGTGAACACGGTCGTGGGTGGCATCATTACCTATCTGAACTATTTTTTTGTGTTTTCATAACGATCGTTTAAGGAACAAAGCTCACAAGAACATACATATATGTGAAATGTACTTAGATTGAAAATATGCGATAGATTGAAATGAGCCTCTTGGCCGTCGGTCTATTGCCGAACAGCAAAGCAAAGAAAAGAAACCGGTAGGTCTGTGGGGACCCTAAATCTCATTCATGGCCTTACTAGAATTATTTAGTTTCCAACAAAATAAAACAAAAATATTTCTATGACTATTTTTTATTTGAAATATTTCCGTAATGTTCTAATATGGCCTAAAATGAGGAAATATGGTGGTTTTTACATACGTGCTATGCTACTCACGTTTTCTGATTCTGAATAAGCGAAGTAGCCCAAAAATCACGTAATTGGTGAAGTCGCCCAATTTGAGATTATCGCAAAAAACGAAAAACAAGGACATATCGCCCAGTATGGCAACCCTGCACACGAGTACTTATATGTCAAACTGACGACGTTGACAATGACTTGATAGACAAAGGATAGTAAAACAAACAGCCTGTAAAACTCAACGTTTAAAATAATCAAAATGCCACATTAGCACAAGTTTCACAGAGATTACAGTACGAGGCATAATCTTGAAATTTTTCGACGGAGTGGGGATAAGTTCGCACATGTGCTCATGAGAATGAGAGAGAGCGACCAATAGCGGAGCGGGCGCCTCTCCCATCGCCCGCGTACGTACCTCACCGCTACGCATGCCCAAAATACGCGTTTTCGAGATATTTGCCTCGTATCGTACTGTATCATGTTGATAATCCCATCTTGCTTGATTTTCAATCAAAGTTTTTAATTATACATTTTAATGCATGGTCACAGAATTTATAATGATGTACTGAATGCTTAGAGCATACCTCCTAAGACTGAATGTGACTTGGTATTTTATTTGAATTCTAAACAAGTTCATAAAAAAATTAGGAATAAAAGTAACACAACTTCAGCACTGCTTATGTTTACCTTAATGTTTGATAAACTTATTATTTACAACAGTTTCTTAACTACATAAACATAGTAATTAAATCTAAATGTCACTTTTATTCTTCTCATGGCTTCCTTCCAAAAGATCTTGATACTTGTCATGCAGAAAGTCAAGGTAGGCATCCTTGGTAGACCCCGAGCATGCCACATAATGACCACCAGAATGCTCTGCAACTATTGGCTTAATGAATAAGCTTATTAGGGCTTCACTCATTTCTGTAAAGAAAGTTTAGAATCTAAATATAAAATAAACTAAACTAATGTAACTATTTAGAAACTTTCTAGGCTATTTAGGCAAAAAAATTGTCGCGACTTGCGCGCGTCATAGCTCTGAAATGCAACCACTGAGAGTCAGCAGACCGCATCATTTTAGCTACGGGGACGCCATACTTTGAATAGGTACTAAAACTGACCATTTCTCTGATCGTTTTTTTCGTAACAATGAAGCCGTTTTTTCATTTCAGACGTTGTACTAGCAAGACGATTTTAAATTTCAGACGTTTTACTAGTATGTCGATTTTAAATTTCAGGCGTTTTACTAGTAGGTTGTTTTACTTTAATGTCATTTATACTACAAGGGCGTTTTACTAAATTGTCCTTCTGATACGGAGGGGTTGTGACGATAAGGCAAAATGCGGTGGTGTCGCGTGAGGCGGGTCGTTACGTTCACTCAAATATGGTTGAGCGAAGCGATGGCTGGTTCATGCGTCATGCTCGTGAACGGGTGCTGCCAGTGGGAATGGGTCTGCTTCTGACTACCTATCTTAACGCATATAGAATTGTAAAGATTTTTGTTTCTCTCTTGTAACAGCCTAGACTGAATAATAACTTCAAACTTTGAATTTAGCTTGAACCTTGTAAATTGATTAAGAAAATTTGTAATTCATTAAGTAATGATCTAATTATAATTTAATTTATTTGTTAATCTTTGTTAAAGTCTGGAAACGATATACATATTTGTAAATGTTGGTTGTCCAAATAAATAAAATAAAAAATAAAAAAATAAATAAATATCGTTCCATTTGATAAAGCTGGTAAGTTTTTTGCGCCCATTTTTCTTGTCAGCTAAAAGACGTCATAATGGGTGGCAGGGTAAAAAATTATTTGACGATTTAAAAACGCTCATTATGTGAGCTTATTTGAATAAAGATTAAAAAAAAAGTGTAAGAGCACTACACCCAGAATCTTCATAAGATAGAGAGCTCTAACTGCTGGAACACAACAATTTTTAAATTGTTGTTATGGCGTCAGATTTAGGTAAGATGGTGGTGGTAGTGGTGGTTTTAGAAATAAAATAACAAACCTTTAGGAATAATAGAGTCACTTTCTCCATACACATGAAGAGATGGCAATTCCATCTCCTCGTCATAGAATCCTTTGTGGACAAGACTCCCCGATCGAAAGCCGGATGCAAATATTGCAAACTTAAATGTATAAGGTAAATCTGTAAAATAAGAATTCAAAACTAATAAGATAAAGCAAGAAAAATAAATGACACCAGGAAACATTTTACTTTATGATGTATGAGAAAACTAGTGGCCAGCCACGACTTCGTATGCATGGAAAGTTTTTTGGTATACCTCGAAAACAATGCTTTTTTTTGGGATGAAAGATACCCTATGTTCTTCTCTGTACCTCTGACAATTTCATGATCATCGATTTAGTAATTAACATGTGAAGGCATAGCAAATAAACAAACGGACTTTCGCATTTTTGATATCGCACCTTTGCGACGACAACGTGACATTTTTAAAACCGTAACCTTCTAAAAGGCTACTTCCAAATGGTGAAAAAACTTTTTCAAAGAGATGTCACGTTGTCATCGCAGAGGCATCGCTTCTTTGCGATGACAACGTGACATCTTGCTAAAAGCATTCTTCTTTATTATTTGGAGAAAGCCTTCTGAAAGATTGCGGTTTCAGGAATGTCACGTTGTCGTCGCAAAGGTGCAATATTAGTAAGGAGTAACGATACACTTACATCCTTTTTGCTGCATAGCAGCTAGAAGCCCCACTAAGCATGCCCCCTGCGAGAAACCCATGAACCCATCAAAAGGCCCATGCTCCTCTACTATTTTTTCCACCAGTTGCAATGTCTCCTCGAAACCGATAGCAGGACCACCCAGACATTTCCCACTGAATGTATTATCTTCTGCATTGAACCACCATGACCTGCCATCTGAAAAGTTTAATTAAATTACTTGAAGTGTGACTTTAGTACAGTTTGTGTGTATGTACCAAAATTCCCACAATAAATGAATAATTAAACCTAAATATTGTTGTTTTATTCTTCTTATCATGTTGTGGCATCACCATCCAGATACTCAGCCAGACTGTCCTCGGATATAGGCCTCCTCCATGCTAATATTCAAATTAGATTATGCTAAACTTAGAATAATAACACCTAGAAGCCGAGTCCTTGTTTGTAAGGTGAGGCAAAAAAGGCAGTTCACAGATTTATATCTTTCTTATGTTACTTAATTACAACTATAATATTATAAAATATATATAAGGGAAATTGAAACTTTTTCGTTCTTCTCTCCTCTCTTTTGACAGTGTGCTTTGTAGAGAAAAAGGAGAACTATCGTTCTAGGTTGTTATTATTCTAAGCTGCAAAATTATAAACATAGTTAAACAAAGTTGTAATGTATTATACCTTCATCCCCTTCACCTTCTTCATTAAATACTTTATGAGGAGCTGATATGAATGTTAACTGGGCATACTTCGATACAGCTTTTCGAAAAGAACCTATTTTGCCACGAAATAATGCACCATTCTGTCTATATCCGTGAAAAGCTAGAATTTTAAGTTTCGGCCGGTCACCATCCTTTTTTCCTGTAGCAGTGGTAGATTGGTTAGAATTTTGTTCAGCTTCGGACACAGACATTTTCCTGAAGATAATTTGTATGTATTTGAATTTTGTAGTAATTATGCACTTCCCATAATTCAGTCTCGTATAATTATTGGGAATTCCCTGAAGAATTTCTAGATTATTTTAATTAAATTAATAGGAATCAGTGATTCAGTGATAGCCCGTCCGTCGCCGTTGTTTACAGACACAGATTAGAGTAGATTAGTGCAGATTAGAAAAAAATATAAAAAAGTTCTGTCACGTCACTGTCATCTTCTTCTTCGTCTTATTTTTGTTATGGCAATCTACTTTCTTCTTGGAAGTAATTTTTGCCAGTGTCATGTTTTGAATAGTTCAGTATTTCTAGATTTTCTTTAAAATGCGGGTGCATCACATTCCAATGCAACTTGGAGCATTTGGCAGCAAGTATATCAAGACAGTTTACTCGGTAAGTTTTGCCGAGGTAGCGACCACTACAATAAAAGTCTCGGCTTCACACAACCAAGATCGCGCCTATTTCCATTATTCCACATATTGTTCAGTTGCGTAGACACTTGTACCACAAAACTGCACAAATTTTAAGACACAATATCCACTATGAATCAATTTGCGAATAATTAAAATAGTCACCGATCTGGGTCTATCGGCTAAAACCTTCGAGCAACAAAGGCTTTGTTTCGTCACAAAGGGAGAAGCCTTAGCGATTATTACTCTATTCAAATTATTCTGGCATTTTTTGCGGGGGGAGGGAAATGCACACAAGTGCAGTTCCGCATACCCACATACAAAAACAACACTGTAATGACGACGCTCACACATAAAAAATAAAACAAAACAGCAAAAATTTGTGTACGGATGAGTCACACATCAAAATATGACACGTTATTGACATAAAGGGCTGGGCTCAACTGTCGATGCAGCAATATCGATACGGAAAAAGGATAAAGGTTACAAACTCAATCATTTTACGATGGGGTGAATACAAAGAGGTCATTTTTATACGCTCGAGCTTTATACAAAAATCTTGAGAGTGTAGGTGATTAGGTTGGGATTAATGTATACCCAGGGAAGTTGGGCTCAGGCTGCTGACACTGAACATCGCTCCATGACAGTACTGCTATCTGCACACCCAACAATTTGAATTTTGAAAGATACCGACCGACTGTTGAATAAAAAAATAGCAAACTGATTTTGATAATGTCGTCAATATAGTAAAATATATCATTATTTTTTTAAGAAACTGTACATTCAATGTCTCAAAAATGGCTTCATCATCCCTGATTTATCATAATATGATACCTCATTCGAGGTGGTAGGTATATTGAAGGAGATATGATTTTTTTCTGAAGTGCGGCGGCGCGAAACTTTGAATGCCACCCCTCCTTACCTACCAAGGGGGGGTACCTACCATCCATCTCTCTTAGCGTGGTTGTTTTATGTCATTGGAAAACTTCTAATTTTACGCATGGGTCGGTCATGGGATGGGTGACCAAAAATGTATTATCTCGAGCTCCTCCGTGCCTCGGAAGGCACGTTAAGCCGTTGGTCCCGGCTGCATTTGCAGTCGTTAACACCCATCAATTCGCATTGGGCCCGCGTGGTAGGTTATCGCCCATCTTCCCACCTATAAGGAAGGCCTGTGCCCCAGTAGTGGGGACATTAAAAATGGCTGATGGTCAACTATAAATACTAAGTATAAAGTACTGTTAGGTACCTATTTGCTTTCTCGCAGTCAATGGTAAAAAGTAGAGTACACAACACAACTCGTGAAAAAAAATTTCATCTCGGTTCTTTGTATACCTCGAACTAAATTCCCTTTTTATTCACTTGTTGTATAATCTACTATTTCGAAATTTATTTCGCGATATCTGTCGCGTCGCGCTCACATCAGTGCAAAGCAAATCATGCAAACATCTCGCAAATGTATTTGACGCATAATCAGGGCCAGATTGACCAACACTTTATCGACAAACATTATTTAACGGTAACATCACTAAGTTGCCCATCGGCGAGAACTCGGATTTATCTAGCGACGGATCTGAAATTTGTACGGACGAGCCATGAACTAGCAGACCCGATGTCACTGAACAAATTTGACAACTAATCAAGAATAAAATATACGAATTTAATGTTTAAATGTAAACAAATAGCAATAATACGATAAAAATTTACTTTTATGTGAAATGTAACACCGTCTTTTTGTATACTTGATGTTCAAGACCTCTTTTAACAGCAAAAAACTCATAAATTCGACATTTTAAACACAGCAGCGTTCACATGCGCGACTGGACTCGGTCTAGAAAGAAATCCGGGCGCAACTGGTTTTACTAATGCGTATGCCCATTTGGGCTTGTACTTCGGCAGAGGGGAACGCTTCGTATGGCTTCTCTTTCTTTAGAAGCCCGTCTTACTCTAAGGCTAAAACCATTGAAGTTCATGTTAACTGTAATTTGACACATGAATGTGATACATTGCTATTTCATTTTTCCACAAATAAAAATTTACCAAAGAAAAGTAGCAATGTATCACATCCATCTGTCAAATTACAGTTAACATGAACTTCAATGGTTTTAGCCGATAGACCCGCTGAACTCGACAAAATCCCGCCAAAAACTCCGTCATTGTCATCAAGATGACAGATAATCCGACTTCTTATTTTTAGTTTGGCAATCTACTCTCCTCTGGAGTATTTTTTGCCAGTGTCAAGTGTTGAATACTTCAGTGGTAAAACATTAGAATCGCATCGCATTCCAATGCTGCTTGGAGCATTTGGCACCAAGTATATCGAGACAGTTTACTTGGTAAATTCTGCCGAGGTAACCACAACTACTATAACTGTCTTATTCAGAGTGCGTTCGTTATACTAGGGCCAAAGTTAACATGGCGTTAGACTGCGGACTAACGCCATTATAGCGCAAATCGTATTCAGAGTGACAGTTTAAGGGTGGGTACCCACTTAGGTTGAGGTTGAACGTGGTGCAGGTTCGCGGAGCGCGGAGGTTCGCGCTCCGCGCTCCGCGAACCTGCACCAAAAAAATTGTTTATGCTGTGCTGCAACAGTGCGCCATAGTGTGTACGTGTGCGAACATGTATGTGAACCTGGTTCACACACGTACACACTATAACCAAAGTGAAAATAAAATGTTTGCTAGGGCGCACTGTTGCAGGTTCGCGGAGCGCGGAGGTTCGCGAACCTAAGTGGGGACACACCATAACGTTTAGTCCCACCGTTTAAGGATTAAAAGGTGCATTGTGATTGGTTTACAAGCATTAAACCAGGTTTTGCTAGAACAGTCTTGCACCCCAGTTTTGTGAAACATCTCTGAATAATATAGTAAAAGTCTCAGCTTCACACAACCAAGCAAGATCGTGCCTATTTTCAATTATCCCACATATTTTTCAGTTGCGATTTGCGTTGTTTTGCGAACACTTATATACCACAAAACTACACCAATTTTAAGACACACTATGAATCAATCTGCAAATAATTAAAAAAGTCACCAAACCGAACTCGACAAAATGGCACCAAAACCCAGATAAGGCCGGCCACACACAGACAGAATCCCGATTTGGAATTCCGATCGGAATTTCAACAGTGTATGAAGATTCCGTACAGAAAAATCCCGCATGTGTGTGGCAGGCCCATGGATTTTGTTTGCAGTTGCTGCGTTCGGAATCACGTATGTACGGAATTCCGTAACGGGATTCCGCCTGTGTGTGGTCAGCCTTATGTTTACAAGTCGCACGGAAAGATTACAGGGATTTCCGTGGCTTCGCTCGAGCGCACAAAAAACTTATATCCAACAATCCAAGCCAAAAATCTTAATAAAAAAAAAATAAACGGCACGTTTTCGGTTTCGCGCCAAATAACAAGTGTCAAGTGAAATGTCAAACACTTTATTGCATGTTGCTATTGTGATTGTTTTATTTTAGGTTTTCAAAACATATTTAACTATTATAATGGAGGATGGTGACTTTGATCAACGCCTAAGAGACTTACAAAGAGAATATTTAGAATTCCTAGATGATGAAGTAAGTTTAAGTACAAAATTAGCTAACCTAAGTTTTAGTTTTGTAAACAAGGTATTTCATAAAATTTTCTTTTTTTCAGGAAGATCAAGGAATATATATGGAACAAGTGAAACAAATGATAGCTGATAAGTCGAGAAGGCTCGTTGTAAATGTAAATGATCTCAGAAGAAAGAATCCACAACGAGCTAAGAATCTGCTTGACAATGCCTTCGAAGAGCAAATAGCTTTTCAAAAAGCCCTGAAAGAATACGTGTCATCTATAGACCCTACTTATGCTAAAGTGCAGGAAGAGTTTTTTGTTGCATTCTCAGGAAGTTTTGGGAACAAACATGTAACACCCAGAAGTTTAACGTCAAGGTACAGTACGAGGCATATTCTTGAAATTTTTTCGACAGAGTGGTGATAAGTTCGCGCATGTGCTCTTCTGAGCGACCAATAGCGCGCGCCCCTCTCCCGCCGCCCGCGCCCCTCACCGCTACGCATGCCCAAAATACGCGTTCCACGCAATCCCCACCCGATTTCAAGATATATGCCTCGTACTTTTATAAATACAAATTTAGTACCTCATATCGGTTGTATTCTTTTCATTTCAATAAAAACATAATGCTTATTGTTATAGATATCTGGGGAACCTGATATGTGTAGAAGGCATAGTGACAAGAGTGTCACTGGTTCGACCTAAAGTGGTGCGCAGTGTCCATTACTGCCCAACTACTAAGAAAGTGATGGAACGAAAGTACACAGACCTCACATCATTTGAGGCTTTCCCTACCACAGCAATCTATCCTACCAAGGTAATTTTGATTAAAACTGCATTATCCCTACTAATATTATAAATGCGAAAGTCCGTTTGTTTGTTTGTTTGTTACGCCTTCACATCCTAACTACTGAACCGATCATCATGAAATTTTGCATACACGTTGTCAGGGGTACAGAGAAGGACATAGGGTACCTTTCATCCCGAAAAAAGTATAGTTCCCGAGGGATAGCAAAAAACCTTTCCACGCAGACGAAGTCGCGGGCGGCCGCTAGTAGTACAATAAAATGAAAAGATGTTATGGGTTAATTCCTTGATGTCGACATGGCCGCATGAGGCCAGCTCAAAATAGCTTAAGCCATTCCGTCAACGCCGAGCCGGCCGCATGACGCCGGCAATTTGTTTACGTTTTCTTCTTTTGTTCTCTTATCTTCTCGGGTGCTAATTATTTTTAGGGGGGAATACGGCCGGCACAGATGGGTTAAGTATCAATAAAAGTCAGTACTTTTAGTATTTAGTAGTGTAAAGTTGAACTGCTTAAAAATAATTATTTTTACAGGATGATGAAGGTAATCCATTAGAAACTGAATTTGGTTTATCCCGCTACAAAGACCACCAGACCCTCACAGTCCAGGAGATGCCGGAGCGAGCTCCTGCTGGTCAGCTGCCTCGTAGTGTGGACGTAGTCTGTGATGACGACTTGGTAGACAAATGTAAACCGGGAGACAGGGTGCAGATTGTAGGCAACTATAGATGTTTACCCTCAAAACAGGGCAGTTTCACAGCTGGAACTTTCAGGTATAACGTTTAAACTATCATGTATAGTCAGGTGGGGTAAGTGAAACATACTTTATTTTTATTTAACAAGGTTTAGTAAAGCTATAAAACTCGCAATTAAAGTAGCTGTGTAGGCAATGTACTCCTAATTAAATCAGCCTTTAACGGTATGAATATAAATATCTAAAGACTTGCATTAAGTAACAAAATCACGAAAAGAATATAAAGGCTAAGAAGTGTTTCACTTACCCCTGACAAGGGGGAAGTGAAACAGTGGCCAAAATAGCTTTAAATATTGTGACCATTTAATTAAAAACAGGACAAAAGGATCATGTTAAACCATTAATATCCAAAATGTATCAAATTCTCATAAAATAAGGTCCAGTTTTAAAGATTTAGCAAAAAAACATAATCCAGGGGATCCAACATCTAATGAATTTCTTTTTGGTTTACTAGCTAGTTTAATGATCGCAGCGATATCTGTGTTGTATTAAGTGAAGTAATTTGTCATTCCTGCTTTATCGACACATCGCTATGAGAATAAACTACGATAGTTTCTTAGATATGGTTATTATTATTAATAATAATAATAGATATGGTTGGGTGTTTCACTTGCCCCGGTGTTTCACTTACCCCACCCGACTATATTTCATTTTGTATACTTTAAAGGCCTTATTCATAAACACCTAATAATTTTAGCTATGCACTGTTAAAATATGTTTTGTCTTTATCATTTTGTCAAAAGAGTTAAAGAAAGGGTAGTATTTAATCGGGTAACAATAAATTCCCATTTTGGCTGTCAAAAATACTGAATATAGCGTACTGAAATACTAAGTGGGCGACGGACTGAGGGCGACTATAAGAATTAAAAATGGGTGACTTTAAAATACAAACTGAGTAACCAGCTAACAAAACGGGCAACCAAATGTCTATTTAGGCGACAACCTTAGGGCACACAAAATATTTAAAATTTGGCATATATTTTATTTTTAAAAAGGCGACTATTAATCTAATGTGTTTACCGCCAAAACCCGTCACAGTAAAAGAAGTATGGAAAGTGGTGTCAGAACTTAAAGACAAAAAAGCACCTGGATTCGACCTAATTACAAAAGAAGTCATCAAGCAACTACCAAAGAAAGCCATTGTCTTCTTAACAACACTGTATAACGGTATCCTGAGAGTACAATACTTCCCGAACTTATGGAAGGTATCTCAGATCATAATGATACACAAAGATGGCAAATCACCACACGAGGTTAGCTCATATCGACCCATTAGCCTATTGCCAATCCTCTCAAAGATCTTTGAGAAACTTCTACTGCGTAGAATCCTTCCTATCCTAGAAGAAAATAATGTCATTCCAAGCCACCAATTCGGATTCAGACAAGCGCATTCCACTGTAGAACAAGTCCACAGAGTACACGAGCGAATAAGGAAGACTCTAGAAGAAAAGGAATACTGTTCTGCGGTGTTCTTGGATATTCAGCAAGCCTTTGACAAAGTCTGGCATAAAGGACTCCTCTGCAAGATAAAAAGTAACCTCCCACACAGCTTCTACCAAATCTTCGAATCGTACATTAATGGTAGAATATTCCAAGTGAAAGAGTCAGGGGAAACATCAAAATTCTTCGAGATACATGCAGGAGTTCCACAAGGCTCAGTCTTGGGGCCAATACTCTATACCATTTTTACGGCTGACTTACCTGTAATGGACAAAATCACAACTGCCACATTTGCTGATGACACTGCTATTCTTGCTAGCGATAAAAACCCAGACATAGCAACCCAAACATTGCAAAAGGGGCTGGATGAAATTACAAAATGGCTTCAAAAGTGGCGAATAAAACCCAGTGCCTCTAAATCGGTGCAGGTCACATACACCCTCAAAAAAGGCAATTGCCCTCCAGTACAGTTGGATAATGTTACACTCCCACATCAGGATTGTGTTAGATATCTGGGGCTGCACCTGGATAGACGTCTTACCTGGAGAGAACACATAAGAAAAAAAAGAGAGGAACTCAATATCCGCTATAAGCGTCTCCTTTGGTTACTGGGCCGAAACAGCAAGTTGGCATTAGACAACAAACTTTTAATATATAAAACAGTCCTCAAACCACAATGGACCTATGGTATCCAACTCTGGGGAAGTGCCAGCAATTCGAACATCGCATGCCTCCAAAGAGCTCAAAATATGATACTCCGAACCATTAGTGAAGTGCCATGGTATATCACTAATTCTGAAATACATGAACACCTGGAAATGAGTACAGTTTTGGAAGAGATTGCCAATGCAACCCAGAGATACCGGGGTAGACTGGATAGACACCCAAATGTTCTTGCATCACAGCTCTTAACTCGGAGCTATACCAAGCGCCTTAAAAGGAAAGATATCCTGTAAGGAGGAATGAAGGAGGAGATGTCTCTGCTGAGGGACACACTCTACACCGATCAAAGACTGGAACTCATTTGCTCATAGTGGAAACCACTGATTGCAGATTTCAAAACAGAAAAAAAAAAAAAAAAATTAATCTAATCAAGATGACAAAAAACAAACAAACAAGAATGCAACCTAATAAAAACGTGTTAAAATACCATGTTGGGTAGCTTAAATCAGTTATATAGTTACCTTGCTATAATAGTTGCCAATCAGTATTTTAGTCACCCATTTAGATTATTTGTCACCCACTTGTAGTCGCCCGTTTTAAGTATTTTTGTAATCCACTGTTTGTCGCCTGTTTAGTTATTTTGTCGCCCAAAAAATAAATTGCTGCCGGGTTTAGAATTTAAGTATCCCATTAACAGTCGCCGTTAATTATTTCCAGTCACCCAATTAATTAATTCCCTAAAAGAAACAACTCGCTTTATAACAACAATGCTTGTTATGAATAAGGTGGTAAATATATCTTTTACTATAAAAATACTCAGTGAGCTTAGCATTTTATGAAAATGCAGAGATTGTATAATATAATTATGTAACTTTTTGTATTTTTCCCAGAACCATACTTATAGCTAACAATGTCACTCAAATAAACAAAGATATGAATCTGAATGTAACATTAGAGGATGTCAAATTATGTAAGCGGTTGGCTAAACGTACAACGGTAGACATGTTTGAGCTGCTCAGCAAGTCATTGGCTCCGTCAATACATGGTCATGATTACATCAAGAAGGCGATACTGTGCTTGCTGTTGGGAGGCATGGAGAAGATTCTGCCAAATGGCACAAGACTCCGAGGGTAATTATGTTTTCCTGATGATTATTCACTAACTTTAACGCCTTTCTGGACTCTACATCAATAAGTGGGGTATTCAAAGGTTTGAAAGTGACATACATCTTTTGACATAGTGTGTGAGCACTCAGAATTGAAATGTTAAAATTATAAATAATATCAGTTACTAACTACTATCATTATATTAACTATTTTAAAACAAGCTATTATTACTAGAAAGCACTGTCGAAGTTATATCGACCAAATGAGTTTGTATGGAATTTTCTACTGTCATTTTATGAATATGCTACGGTTCTTGTGTCCACAAAAGTGTTAAATATTTACAGTTGCTGCTTTATTATTTGTTGTGTTGTCCTCTACCACAAAGTACGTAGCGGCGGCGCTCCGCACAGAGCCCACTGCTAACAAAGCGCCATTTTGCGGGTTTAAGGGGATATTCGGGTAGTTTTGGGCGCATAGAGACGCATGGCGGTGTGCCAGCCATGTTCGGGAAAGAACGCAATCTCAAATAACATTTTACTTGTAGTAAAGATTTTTTAAAGAAATCCTTTTTAAAGAAAATAATTAATATAGTAGCAACCATGGGCGTACCCACAGTGGGGCGAGGTAGGCGCACGGCGGCGGTACATTAGCGCTGTGCGACCTGAATTTTACTTTATTGCGTCAGAGCAAAAGTCGTTATTTATTTAAATGACTTCGGAGTGCGGCTTCTGTACTTGTACTATTATCTATTTTGTCATTTTGTGGCGTTACACTATCATTGATTGTAGGTAATGATTTTGTCCAGGGACCAGAAAACCCCTTTTTTGGTTAATTCAATTGATAGGGAAACCCTATTAAAAAGCTTACCAAATGATAGGGTTTCCTTTTGTTAGGGTTAGTCGACGTCATGTTTACCGTATTGATAGGGTTTTTGAAAATAAGTCTATGAAATACCCAATCAAAAACCCTTTTAACGGTAAGCGGTTCCGGTCCTTGATTTTGTCCAAACCATCATCGCCGCACGACCCGAAGCTCGTGGTGGCATGCCGCGTCTAGGCTACACCATCATAATTATTTTGTCCAAACCATCATCCCTAGTGAGTCCGGCATGTTAGCGCTATCGCACACGGGCAACTTAGTCGCCTTGCAACTGTTTTGTCTCTGTCTCAAGTCCACGGGTTTATATGGAAGCGCGCACACGAAGCGACGCGGTCGTCTGCAACTTTTCATACAAACCATGTGAGAGACAAAATAGTTGCGGAGACAAAAGTCCCCCGTGTGCGATGGCGCTTAAGGTACCTAACAATTTTCGAGAATAGTGAAATAGAGGTCCTTCTGTAAATTAAATATTTTGTGCCTGTACTGTTATTATGGAAACAAAAGAGAGCACCAACTTTCATTATCAAAACATTACCCAAACACGAATATTTGCCTAATGAAAAAATTGATTGCAGTGACATCAACATCCTGCTCATAGGCGACCCGTCGGTGGCCAAGTCCCAACTTCTTCGCTACGTACTAATGACGGCCCCTCGCGCCATCACCACGACGGGCCGCGGCTCCTCGGGAGTCGGCCTCACCGCTGCTGTCACCACGGACCCCGAGACTGGTGACCGGAGGTAAACATTGCTCTCTTTTTCTTCTTCTTCTTCTCTTACTAGCGAGCCGTCCTCGCTTTGGTTCCTTCCTTTTTTTACCTTCCAACAACACCCCAAAAGAAAACAAATACCAGTCCAGTCATCACCTCCATTCGAGCCAAAAGCCTGTTTCCGTCCTGTTCGAATCCCGTCATGCATCGGTGTAACAAATTGAATTGTTGAATTTTTTGCGACATCTCCTAAGATATTAATTTAAGTTATAAGCCCTTAACAGGGCTAACATTATGTGCATGAAATGCTTAAGGTAACGAACGCATTTAATTTGATAAGAATTAATACTATATCTGTCTAAATATCTTTCCATTACCACATTATTTGTGACTATTAACAAATAGTTTAAATGGCTATCGGCTATAGTCACTGACATGAAAAAGTTACTGGTTGAATTTAATTTTCAGAAAATATGTGGAAACCTTTAAACATTATTAAGATAGCACTAAGATTTTTTAATATATTACTTAGAGTGTTCCGTACTGTATTTTTTCTTAAATCACTTTAGAATATAAGGCTAGTATTCACAGGTATGTAACACTTATCAGGCTTGATAAGAGATTTAATTCTAATTCTATTCTATTCAGTGGTCGAATTGGACTTAATCACGAACTGGAACGCATTTCCTTTCAAACCTTCTTACTGATAGGTATGAAACTGGACCTAAGCTTTAAAAACCCCTCAGGTTAGAAGCAGGCGCCATGGTATTAGCGGATCGCGGCGTAGTCTGCATCGACGAGTTCGACAAGATGTCAGACATCGACCGCACCGCCATCCACGAGGTGATGGAGCAGGGCCGCGTGACCATCGCCAAGGCCGGCGTGCACGCCACACTCAACGCGCGGTGCAGCGTGCTGGCCGCCGCCAACCCCGTCTACGGCAGGGTGAGTGACCACATACACATACCTACCTACACTATATACTATACCATCGCCAAGGCCGGCGTGCACGCCACACTCAACGCGCGGTGCAGCGTGCTGGCCGCCGCCAACCCCGTCTACGGCAGGGTGAGTGGCCACATACACATACCTACCTACACTATATACTATACCATCGCCAAGGCCGGCGTGCACGCCACACTCAACGCGCGGTGCAGCGTGCTGGCCGCCGCCAACCCCGTCTACGGCAGGGTGAGTGGCCACATACACATACCTACCTACACTATATACTATACCATCGCCAAGGCCGGCGTGCACGCCACACTCAACGCGCGGTGCAGCGTGCTGGCCGCCGCCAACCCCGTCTACGGCAGGGTGAGTGGCCACATACACATACCTACCTACACTATATACTATACCATCGCCAAGGCCGGCGTGCACGCCACACTCAACGCGCGGTGCAGCGTGCTGGCCGCCGCCAACCCCGTCTACGGCAGGGTGAGTGGCCACATACACATACCTACCTACACTATATACTATACCATCGCCAAGGCCGGCGTGCACGCCACACTCAACGCGCGGTGCAGCGTGCTGGCCGCCGCCAACCCTGTCTACGGCAGGGTGAGTGACCACATACACATACCTACCTACACTTCCATTAGACAACGAATGCGAATCAGCGCCACTGTTTTTTGGTGGATATTCCAAAGACCAAAGAATTCCAAAGAGTGGAACTCCTAGTTCCCGATAGGTACACTGTGGGCCTTCAAGTTGCGAGTAAATAGGTATCTCCGAGGCAAGCGCGTTTAATCATAGATCGCATCATCGTTTACCATCAGGCTAGATAGCGGGCATGCGCTTGCCTATCTATCATAAACGAAAAACCACTATACAACACACTCACTACAGTATTCTATAAATTACACAATGTCTACCTGAAATTATCGGACTCAAGTTATACTCTTTTACCCCCTTACTAATAAAGATTGTATAGCAGCTGCATAGTTACACAGTGTTTTGTCACTTTCTTTTTAATGTCAAATTCAAATAGTTTGACAGAGAGTAACCATTGTGTAACTATACATCTGCTATTCAATCTTTATTAGTAAGGGGGTAAATTTATAAATGCACCCAAAATCTTTGATTTTTACAAATCTACCTCTCATACTAATACAGTAAAGGGACTAGACTATAGATGATAGCTTACTTTTAAAATTTTAGTTTTTGTATAAATGATAACAGAAAATATCTCAAAAATCCAGTTAGTATGTGGTAAATGAAATACTTTGGAAATTTCTGTTTTGGGTGACTTGAAGCAGTTAGGTACTTTAAATCAAATTTTAAACCCTTCTTTATCCCACAGTACGACCAATACAAGACCCCGATGGAGAACATCGGCTTACAAGATTCTCTGCTGTCGCGTTTCGATCTGCTGTTCGTGATGCTGGACATCGCCGACGCCGACCACGATAACATGATCTCTGAACACGTAATGCGCATGCACAGATACAGGTCAGTTAACTGCCATTATCATAGTTAGGGCATGGCAAGCCAGTGACACTCCGAAATTTAAGTATGAAGCTTTATGTACGCGGCGGGCTCGACCGGTCGGGCCAATGTCAGAGGGCTGCCGCGCGCCGGCCGCAAGCACGCACGATAGTTCGTTCGCGTATGATACGCAGATAAGACAACTCTAAACGTCGTAGTAGGGCGGTAAAACAAGGTTTGAGGTTAGTTTCGCACAAGTCATCACGGAAATACGAAAATGTGGTATCGATGCATTCAGTACGATGCCTTGATCACAAATATATAAGATGACAAGCGCGAAAATGGTGGGGGTAGAAACTGTGACGTCATAAAGTTTTCAGTACAAAGATTTTTTTTTTTCATACCATGTGGTATATCAAATGAAAGGGCTTTGTGAGTAGATTGCGAATATATAACACACTATAACATTTTCACTACTTGGTCTAACAAATTATTAGCAAACGTCGAAAAATTTCGCGATTCAGAGTCATAACATACTATTAGTATTACTATACTCAGAACATACTATTTGATTGTAACAGTCCCTTAAAAAGCTAATTTAGTTTTAACCGTATGTTTTTGACGTTTTTATGTGAGAATTAAGAAAAAGCAGAAAATTATGCTGTTATTAAAACTGATGTCCTTTCCTTATTTTTAAATATCTTTGGTCAATTACCTTTAGACATTCGAAAAGAGTATGTGCAGAGTTATTTGTTATGTATTTTGTAAAAATCAATTCAGTCGTTTTCAATCTAGACCTGTTCAATGGCGACTCTGCATTGCGAAATTTTTCGACGTTTGCTAATAATTTGTTAAACCAAGTAGGGAAAATGTTATAGTGTGTTATATATTCGCAATCTACTTACAAAGCCCTTTCATTTGATATACCACATGGTATGAAAAAAAAATTTCTTTGTACTGAAAACTTTATGACGTCACAGTTTCTACCCCCACCACTTTCGCACTTGTCATCTTACATATTTGTGATCAGGGCATCGTACTGAATGCATCGATACCAAATTTTCATATTTCCTAGATGACTTGTACGAAAAGTGTTTTCTAAGCGTCTTTTTAGGGTTCCGTAGCCTAAATGGCAAAAAACGGAACCCTTATAGATTCGTCATGTCTGTCTGTCTGTCTGTCTGTCTGTCTGTCTGTCTGTCTGTCCGTATGTCACAGCCACTTTATTCCGAAAGTATTAAGACTACACAGTTGAAACTTGGTAGGTAGATGTATTCTGTTAACCGCTTAACGAATTTAATACAAAAATAAGAAAAATAAAAGATTAAGGGGGGGCTCCCCATACATGGAACTGAAACTGAAAAATTTTTTTTTCTTCAAACCAACACGTGTTGGGTGTCTATAGATAGGTCTTTAAAAATGACATTAAGGTTTCAAAGACAACTTTTTCTCAAAGTCAACCGTTTGAAAGATATTCACCGCCAAAGTGGTAAAATGTGTGTCCCCCCCCCTTTAACTTTTGAAATAAGAGAGTGAAAAATCTAAAAAAAATATATGCTGTAGATCTTAATAAACACTTTCAACCAAAATTGATTTGAACGAGATATAGTAATTAGTTTTTGAGATATAGCACATTTTCCAAAACCGCAAATATAACTTTGTCATTCATACCAACACTGTGAAAAACAAAGTTATTTTTACAGACGAAAAATTATAGGTGGTATTAAATATGGTATGGTATAAGGTAACTACGGAACCCTATGGCGCGTGGCCCGACACGCACTTGGCCGGTTTTTTAAGATTACCGCCGCACTATCGTAAGAAAAGGTGTGATAGAAAGTGAGGCTACTTGTAGGTGAACCGGTGCTAATTGCACTTTATTGTGTCGGAGCAAGGGTAGCTATTTATTTAAATTATTTGCGGAGTGTCCCTTCTGTACTGTACTTATACTATTATGTACTCTGTGGTTACAGTTGTATTTTATTATCTTTGATGCTGCACAGATACAGCTCAGAAACAAATTTTAGTCTTTTTGTAGGGTGTTTAGTGATTTCAATTCAACTGATTCGACAATTCAGTTTTTGTATTACTTTATTTGAACACAGGAATCCGAAAGAGCAAGACGGCGAAGTCTTACCGATGGGTTCGTCAGTCGAAATGCTGTCTACAGAAAACCCTGATAATGAAGAAGCAGAGGTAATAACTCAGAAAAAAACAATTTTCTCAGATAGTTTTCTTGTTTATTTTCGCTAATTAGTGACTAAGTATCAGTCAGTATGCTGTCTAAGAACCTAGTTCACCAACTTCTTTAACAGCGGATTAATTTTCAAATAATCTGTATTCGACATTTTCTCCATACATAAAAACGTCAAAAACATACGGTTAAAACTAAATTAGCTGATTAAGGGACTGGTACAATCAAATAGTATGTTCTGAGTAGCTTACTTGACAGACGATTTGGCATATTTTTCATATCACAACAGTGAAACATTTGACTTATTCGTCAATTCGCCATTTCGAATCTCGCCGACCGGCGAGTTAAGGAATTTGAATTTGTGATATGCGTCAACTCGCCATCTTGAAATCTAATAAATCAAGCTAATTTTATATACCAAATTTCATAAAAATCGGTTCAGCAGTTTAGGCGTGATATCGTAACAGACAGACAGATTGTTAATTGATAATAAACATAATTATCACACACTAGTTTTTTACACCATTCTAATCCCTACTCATATTATAAATGCGAAAGTAACTCTGTATGTCTGTCTGTTACGATTTCACGCTTAAACTGTTGGACCGATTTTGATGGAATTTGGTACCTATAAAATTAGCTTGATTCATTAGATTTTGAGAAGGCGAGTTGACGCATATCACAAATTAAAATTCGTCAACTCGTCGGTCGGCCCGATTCGACAAGGCGAGTTGACGAATAACTAACCATTCGAACCAGGAAACAAACGAGTCCATATACGAGAAGTACGACCCCCTCCTGCACGGGAGCACGCGCAGCAAGAAGGAGCAGATCCTGAGCACCAAGTTCATGCGCAAGTACATCCACATCGCGCGCCTCATGAAGCCCAAGCTCACGCAGGAGGCCTCCGACGCGATTGCTGATGAGTACGCGCGCCTCAGGAACCAGGATACCATGGAGAGCGACGTGGCCAGGGTGAGTCAACTGTCACTCATCGTGATATATACCATTATAGACCATTTGCAGGTATACCGTACGCCATAGGTTAGTTGAAGTCGCAGCGTTAGACGCATCGCATGGTTTATGCTATTCTACTCCGGCGGAAGTCATAAAGCACAAGAAGTTGAACAAAGTTAGTTCAATGAAGCCCAAGGAAGCACACACAGAAACCTTGAGAGAACCGGTATACTATGGAAAGTGATGTGGCCCGTTCAGATCCCGAGCAGCAAGTTCATCCACATCGCGCGCCTCATGAAGCCCAAGCTCACGCAAGAGGCTTCCGACGCGATTGCTGATGAGTACGCGCGGCTTAGGAACCAGGATACCATGGAGAGCGACGTGGCCAGGGTGAGTCAACTATCAATCATCGTCAAATAGACCATTATAGACTATTTGCAGGTATAACGTAGGCCATAGGTAATTGAAGTCGCAGCGTTAGACGCATCGCATTTCTGGTCATTCGTCGGCTTTTACTGTAAGTGTGGAGGGTTTATGCTATTCTACTATGCCGAAAGTCGTAACTCGCAAGGCACAAGAAGTTGAATAAAGTTAGTTCAATGAAGCCCAAGGAAGCACATAAAGAAACATTGAGAGAACCAGAATACTATGGAAAGTGATGTGGCCAGGGTGAGTCCAGCCAGGGGTCCTACCGGCTAACTTACATGAGTATTTTAATCGTTTTCATTTGACAGATGGATGTGATACATTGCTACTTTCTTTGGTAAAGTTTTATTTGTACAAAAAAGAAATAGCAATGTGTCACAACCAACTGTGAAATGAAAGCTATTACGATAGCCATGTAAGTTAGCAGGTAGGGTCCCAGGTCAGTGACATTCCGAACATCGTTGCTTTTGTAAATTTAATGAAAGCAGAATGGCAAAAGATATGTCTTGTTCGGTTTTACTGCCAGTTTTAATGACTTCAACGTACATTTAGAAAATAGACACAAAAATTTTTTGCGGCTCGCGCTTCGCGCTGTCGCGCGTCCTTGTGCTGTTTTCTGTTCCTAAAAGTGCCAACCCTGATTAGTTAATTTCTTACTTGAGCTAGGGTTCCGCCTAAAAACGGTCACCCCAAAAAGGGCCGAGGCATATATAGTGCTTTTCTTAAAAAAAATGCAAGGAAATAAAAAAGGGCCTTTTACATAATAAATTTAATTAATATCAAAAGTTATATTGCTCATACTAGGACAATTATTGAACGAAAATGTTATCGATTTTCGCTTCGCCTTTGTCGCTAAATATATATCATCTGGGGCTTCGAGTAGAAACTGCTTTATGTTTCCAGTCAAAATCTTCGATTTTTTGCTCTTAAACCCAGACGATTGTCTTTTTAGAAAAGTTGATAAATTTCCGTAGTTCTTCAAGTCAATGCCGTTTTTAATATGTACTGTACATTTCAGCATAGAATAAATCGCCCATAATGTAGACGGCTTTTTAGTTTTAGCAATTTCATTTAAATACCTACGCTAAAAACACTGTTTCGGAGAACAATTTTGTATTTTTCTCGTTTTTCCAGAACATGAAATTTTCACATCCTTTCATACATTTTTCTTTTGATTTCGCTGGAAGCAGGTTTTCCATCGCTAATTTTGCTTCCGATCTTCAATCTGGTGAAGTGCAGTCAATGTTCATTTCATTTTCACTTTCAGAATCATCGGAACTCATTTTAATTATTTTTATTAACAAAATAACAACGAACTCCACTTTACCGCCAATTTTTTCTTTTATTTTACAGTTTGTGCCGAAAGGTAAACGCATCTGTGGCTATACAGCCACGAGAACGCAATGTGTACGATAGATGAAAGATTTCTAAATTCAAACAGCACACCGTTTCATACAACATTGCCGGCGCGCTCTTCGTTCCAAATTCAAAAAACGCGCCGGGAAGTGATTTGGTTTTTCAGTCTACGTAAATATGATACTTCGCGTGTTCTTTATTCAAAAGTAATGACAATATTTCCGCGCATGTTTAAGAAAATTTCTTTTTTCAAATTTATTGTATGGTTGTGTGCAGACGCAGCCGGTGACGGCGCGCACGCTGGAGACGCTGATCCGGCTGTCGACGGCGCACGCCAAGTGCCGCCTCAGCTTCCAGGTCACGGAGCGCGACGCCAGCGCCGCCATCGAGCTCGTGCACTACGCCTACTTCAAGAAGGTACCATTTAACTAGTTTCACAAGGGTGTCGCTGTGTTAAGCGGGATACGCGCGCGGTTCGACATAGATTAGAGCTTAAGAGGCATATTACGTTTCGACTGTGATTTTTGCGTAAAATGGCCAATTTTGGGGTTCTCGATCTCAGAAACAAAAATATATTAACAGTTTTGACTTATTGAATAGTGTAGAATAGCTATTAGAATAGTTTATAGTGGCCTCGATTTTTTGAAAATTTGCTTAACTTTATAATTAAACCCGAAATTGCAGAAAAAGATTTTCATAAAATGCGCGAAGGCACTTTTTTGGGGTCATGGATTGAACTACTGTCCTAAACAAATTAAATAAAAAAAATTGAATATTATCTATTATATAGTCGAATAGTTCATAGCGGCCTCGGAATTTTGAAATTATGTATGGAATATGTGAAAAAAAATCCCAATCAAATACCATAAAACTACTAAAATCGCTCAGAATTAACTGTGAATTTCTCCTAGATACATAATTATTATTACGTAAAATTTATATCAGAATAATCTTTACTTCATTCGAAAATCAAATTTCATACTTTTATTTGTTGTTTATACTTGTTTTTCTTTCTGTGTATGTTCAAAGTTGACTCTAAGAAATCGTTCACCAACTTTAATTTTCCTTTCTAACCCTTTAACTTTCCAGTGTATCATCATATTAATTTTTATCGCGAACACATATAATTGTATTTAGTAGACCCAAAGGTTTCTCTAGGTTGTAGCGCTAAAATCAATCAAAATCGAAATTTCGACGAAAAAATGTGATAGGGCCCTTAAGCGATTCTCACACTGCCTGCCGCCGCTCCGTGCTCCGTGCTTGCGGAGCACGGAGCAGCGGATTCCGCGCGCGGCGACGGAGCAGTGGATCTGCTTATTCGAGCAGATTTCTCCGCGTCGTCGATCGGCGTTGTGCGAAGGTGCCGCGCTTACGTACAAAAACCGGCACGATACTATGGAGCTCTGTGTCACATGAGTAAAGAAAGCACCAAGCTTCATACAACCGCGCAAATCGGTTGCACTACTACAAGCACGCGGTACATGTGTGCGTGTCCACTGGCCGCTTGTCGCGTACACGGAAAAACCGGAAAAAACTTGTTTTGACAACTGCAACCAGTGGACAATCTCAGGGCATTGATTGTTTTGTTAGTTGCAAAAAGGTTGCAAGTTTGAATTTCACGTTCTTAAGAAGCTTTGTCTCTGGTTCTTTTCTTTACTCATCTGTCAGTGTGTTTCAGTGCCGCGCTTACTGGCGGAATCTGCTCGCGGTGCGCGGTGGAACGCGCTCTCGCCCCGCGTCGCTTTTTCGATGTGTTGGACGAGGCGGTTTTCTATTCTAATTGATATACTTGCACACAACATTAAATGGTGCCGATGTGTGAACCGTCTTACTCATGCACTGAAGCACTGTTCGCCAGAAAACCAGCAATCTATATTCCCACGCCGTGTACCCGCGATAGGATCCCGTTTAACTCAGCGGAAGCCTTAACAACAACAAAAAACTTGTAAAACTAAGGTCGTGATCGAAATCGAATTCGAATCGAGTAAACGCCAAAACGGTACTATAAAAACCATGGAAACTGTTGTACCAAAATAACAGAATTTAGACGTTTTTTCGATCCTGATGTGAACTCGATCCAGTCGAGAGTAGGAGGATTGATTTCTACTTAAACAGAGACTTGCTTTTATCTATGGTTAGAATCTGTTTCCTATTAAGGGGGCGTACAACGCCAGAAGAAATTTTCATAGTAAAAATTATTGAAATTATTAACTACATTATCGTTTTTAATTAATAACTAAAAACCTATTTGTCGCGACGACGGGCGTCCAGCCTCCTTTGACTAATGACTGACAGACAGAGGATGACGTACCAGCCAGATGACTTTCGACTAACGGACGGAAACTGGACCTGAACTTGCGGAAGACTCTATCAAGACGGCTACGGTCATTCCCAGTCGCCACCACCAGTTTCGCCACCACTAGGAGCGACTGGGATTTTTGTTTAAAAATTCCCATTGGACGGTTCGCCACCACCTAGCATGACCACCGAAACGCGATATGATATAGCGATTTATCACGTTTAACTGTTAAAAAACAATGGATTTTGACAGTTAAGTGTCATAAAACGCTATATCACGGGTGCCCCAAAACTTTGTCACATGTCATGCCATGCGTATGAAGTTTCATTAAATACGGTTCATTCATTTCCAAAAATAAACTTGATAGTTTGTATGAAATTCGTTTTCGTCAACGCCCAAAGAAGTAAGTATAAAAATGTCATAGAAAATAAAAATACTGACGGCGTATCTACTGCAGCCAAGGAGGCTGCATAATGTTCAATTGCAGAGCACTACAATAGTTCGGCATTTATTTCGAAACCAGTAAGTACCCACTTCCTTAATAAAAGTTTCTGGTATTACCTAGTACTTACATTATTCAACTAATATTCTGTCTCACTCAGGCACCAGGAGAACAACCAAGACGGCTTTGGCAAAATATAAAATCTCGCCAAAGAGATGCTGTTATGAAACAGCGTCGGAATAAGGCGACTGACGATATTTTCAAGATAGACCCGGCTCTCGTAAAAATACGGAACACTATCGAATCTGATCACAATTGTAAGTACCTACAATTATTATTTAAAATTACAAATATCTAAACTAAAATAATACTTTGTGTACTTTACGTTTTCTTAAACTAAAATAATACTTTTTTAGCGGAGGTGGTGTGGTTGCGTTACCTCCGCCAAATTTAATAGTCTGCACTGGTACTTATCTGTAGGGCTGTAGTAGGTAGCCGGCGTAAATAATCCAATAGCATATGTACAGATCACAGTTTTTATTGGGTACACGAGCACAGAAGAAACAGAAGGAGAACAGAGCACAGCAGAATAGATTAGGCAGGAAAGTATAGCACAAGCAAACATAAACAGTAGGTATTAGCGCGTAGCGTAAACAAAAGGCGGAGCAAACTGTCGTGCGTCTCACGTCGAGCTTAGGTTCCGACTGGCTCAGTCTGTCGCAACTTTCATACAAAAAATAATTCTATGAAACAGACACGAATTTTGATGGCGACTATATTTGTCTCACTCTACCTCATTCTTTCTCGTTCTTTGATGATACGTCATTTGTCAGTCAGAGCAACTATCGGCGGTACATTTAAAGATCTTTGGGAAGTTCTTAGTATTAATAAAATTATAACAAATAAAATTATCAATTTGTGTTAATAGTACGCTAGTAATATAATAAGTCAGTGGTTAATGGTCAAGTTGTTGCGAATTTTAAGTGCGTTCCTAATCAAATCATAATGAAGCATATGTGAAATTTGTGGTTTGAAATCGGCGCGAAAGGACACAAAATGGTTTTTTATGGCCAAATTTCCTTTTGATGAGCTTCGGTGAGAACGGTGAGTAATACATTAATCAATTTAACATTCGATTAAACTTTTTGGTAGGTATTTGAATGTAAATAATAATTTTAGTCAGAATATAAACTGATGGGAAATAGAGTACCTACATCTATAAATATCGATATCGATGTTTTTAATTTTAGTTGTAATGTAAGAAAGTAGGTAAAATGTACCATAATTATACACTTTATAACTTTCACGTTGCATTGTACAGTCAGCAGGCACATGATGTTATACAAAACTGACAAAATTCATTTTGAACCTTAATATCTTTGCATTTAAGTATAAAAATGTTTTCATATAATTTTTATTTCAGGTCATTACCATCAGCCGTGGAAATAATTGAAGAAGTGCAATGAAGATTATTTAGAAATAAATACTTTTAATTTTTAATTTCTTTATTTCAAATATTAAACTGAACACATGCTCTGTTTTTAAAGTACTGCCCAACGGTTAAATGCTTCATAATTAATTGTAACATACTTATGTGACTCAGTACTAGTTAAAAAACGGAGCATTGTGCCATGTTAGTGGAAATTTTAAAATTATTCCTTAAGTAAGCACAGTTCAGTGCATACATCGATATCGATAAAAATTTTAATACTAGGTCGCCCATCTCTATTTTTTTTCCTGTAGGTTGGCAAAATATTGTTTTACAGTCGTTAGGTTGGCAACGATGAGGTATGTTTGATTTGACATTTCATAGATTTTTTTTGCTCTATGAAGTCCCGTCTCTTCTTACGTAGTTATTGCTTTCTCTGTGGACTGGCTGTGGGAACAGAGCGCCAGTGTGACCAACCTTAAATTATAGATCCTGCCCCCGCTTAGGCAAAAAAACTGACAAATCCTGCCAAACTTTTATGCACAAAATGCCGAAATAATGCCAATACAATTTTAAAATTTAAAATAAATTATCACATGATATTTTTATATTTTTATTTTAAATAGTTATACATTAACTCGTATTCTTCTTGATCAATTTCTATATACATTGCTTTTGTCATATTTTAATCATATCTTTAGTCGGATGGAATGAAACGCAGTCACCATATTCTTTAATGCCCTGTTTTACATGCAAAATAGAGGCGACATGTTTATTGATAAATCTGTTCCGGGTTTTTGTTTTTATAAGGTTTATTTGCGAGAATATTCTTTCACAAGCAGCATTCGACATGGGAAACACAACAAACATTAATAATATTAAACATTATGCTCCGCGCTTAAGGTTCACAATGGAATGAACTACAAATTCAACTAGAGATGTTATGGGAAATAACCGAAACAAAGGTATCGTTGCCAATGTTGCCATTGGCATTTTAAAATTCCTACCGTTTTTTCTTTTGTCGATCCGCACCCTACTCATTTTAAAGGATGTATTGCCAAATAAAAAAAAGCTTATATTGCTATAAACTGCCAAAAACTGCCAGATTTCTAAAACGCCAAACAAATATGCCAGAGAGTAAAATAAAGGGCTAAACCTGCCGAAAAGGCAGGATCCTGCCACATATGGTCACACTGCAGAGCGCGGCGGCACGCTGGTTGCGCGTGCACATACCAGTTTCCAGAACAATGGGCCGCTACTCGATTACACGTTTCCACTCTACCGGGCGGCCAGCCGATATGTGACGGATAAATGTCGTATGAATGACGGATGACATAATAAATTATATTTGTGAATGTATTGTGCTTGTGATTTGTGATCAATGTAATAAATATAATAGTTATGTAAATAAATATATTTAAAGTTTCATATTAAATATAAATTGTGTGTAAATATATATTATATAATATTTAGTGAATTATAAAATAATTATATAATATAGATAGTGTGGGTGAATCCCCACACTTTTACGTTTTCTAATGCTATTTAACCAGTAGAATACGTAAAGGATAGATCGCGTCACGTAAAAAGCCCGCTGAACAACAGGCTGATGAAGATGATATAGGTATTAGACATAAGATACCTTAGAAATAAAACACTTTTTACGGACTATTTGTTAATTCAGATGTTATTTTAGAATTATTCAGTTTTGATTTGTTGGTTTTTTGGGTTTCCTTATACGCGCTGTAGTCCGTAAAAAGTGTTTTATTTCCAATGAATTACGCGCGGAAGCCTTAAAAGTGTATGTTTACATAAGATACATTTTCACTTACCTTTGAGATCTCTAGGTCTTTTTACGTGACGCGAACTATACACAAAGTCAATATCAATGGACTGAAATGTGGAAAGTAAAAATCTTATTATTGATCGAGGGAGCGTGAAGTGCGAGCGAAGTGTCTCCGTTTCAGCTTAGGCAAAACTGCTTTAGTATGTCCTGCTGTCAGTCTGTTCTCTACAAGTCGCATTTCTCAACCGGTTCTCGTGAAACTTTAGGAGCAGGGGCTATAATTAAATATATAGATTTTTTATCGATTCAGTTTTTCGAAATTTTTCAAAATGGCGGAAATATAGGTGTTCACGCCTGGCAATACTGCCATCGAAACGTCACCTGTCAACCAACGCAAACGTCAACGTCATTGTCAAGAAACCAGAGAGGGCGCGCGGCCGGACGGCGCGCGCGTCTCTTCCCCTCTCGTCTTCCATCTTCCACCGTTCGAAATACTATAGCGACAAAATCAAACCCAATGTACTAAGTTTTTAATATAACATTTATAATAACTCAAGAAGTCGTACTTCATTTCAACGAACTAGCACTCCACCCCAGCGCATACAATAGGGAAAGTCATATTTCAGTCATTTCGATAAATGTCACAAACGCGAGGTCTACTGCTCTACAGAGCCACTACTTATCTAAACCTGTTTAGGCCATTTAGTATAATTTAATCTATTATTTTAAATATTAGATTAAATTTTAAATATTTTAATCTAATTAGATCTAATTTTATTATATGTGTATTATTTGCAAAAAAATGTATTGTTACGTTTGTTACAGATTCAGCAACTCACACATACAGCGACATTACAACCACAGAACCATTTGCACACTCACAATTAGAGCATATGCCAGTAATTCAGGACACAGAACCTCCACAATTTGGACACCCTGATACTCCACTAGCTCAACAACCTTATTTTACTACTCCAACAAATGATTTTTCTACAACAGAAAATCAACTGAGGTTACAAACTTTAAAAAACGAGTACTTGGACAGGAAAAGAAGAGCCGACGAACTCCATGAACAGCAAATAATATTTAGTAAAGAGAAACATGATATAGAGATGCAAATCATAAGAGAAAACTTAAAAGAAGCAGTTGCAAAGGCTGAGATAGCGCAAAAAAATCTGTGCAACCCTTGATCTAGTTATTTTATCGAAGAGAGCTACTCTGCATTTAGCTCCCAAGCATTCTACTCTTGGTATGATGGTGGCACGGCACGGATGATTAATTAATCTTTGTTTTATTAGGATCTTGTTACAGTATTATATTAAAAGTGTATAGACAGTTAATTTAATTGATAATTGTCGATTTTTGAAAAGATTAAGACTGAAGGAGTAAATAACCTTAGATTAAGTATAATATTGTTGATGTTAAGTTCTATTTTAAGTAACAAGTAAATAAAAAGTTTCAATTGATGTTTTTGCTTATATTTTTCTAAATTACCTGTACATTTTATTGAGAAAAATTACTTTCTGTTCCGAAAGGCTTCATAATTTAATTAGGCGTCAAAGAGCAAAATAGTAAGCCAGTAAAGGTAAGTGGTAAAGGAGCGAAATAGTGAAGTTTCAAAATGGTAAAGGAGCAAAATGGTAAAAAAATACGTCAAAAGCGCACTTGGTAAAAGATCACATCGGTAAGCGAGCAAATTGGTAAAAATAAAAATTCATGTAAGTATACACCGTGTTACAAAAAACCTAAAGCCGTGTAGAACCATCAAACTGAACAACTTCGCTGTTTCATACATTTTGATATTTTTGTTATTATTTTTTGTATAAAAAAGCTGATTTTTTTTCGCTATTTTAGAGTTGATCTCAAAGTAAACATTGTTCATTTTGATGGTCCCTATCTCTCATAATCGGAGGGGTTTTTGTAATACGTTGGTATGTACATAGTTTGTTTATAGTTTCAAATTGGCTGATGCAATGAATGCTAAACGATTGTTCTAATTTACTACAGTCTACGGTAATGTTTATGAAACAGCCACATTACAACCTCTTAAGACTTGCCAGTTTTCTGAATGGCTATCAATGAGTCTCTTTTATTTGCTATACAGCGGGAAAGACATGTAGCTATGGCAATTCATAAACTAGCCTGCCTAGCATGACCGATTTATATCGCGTGATATAGCATTTTATCGACACTCAACTGTCAAACTCCTTTGTCTTTTTGACAGTTAAACGTAGTAAAACTATATATCATGCGATATAAATCAGTCATGCTCGGCAGGCTGGTAAGTTTTAAGAGGCTATAATAGCACCCCAGCTACTGTATTACGTAAGTCTGTTGCTAACAATTCTCGATTGAAATCGCAGTTAGATTGCTGCTTTCAGTAAGATAGTTGTCACATTGGTTCTCACTAAAGCAGCAATGTAACTGCGATTTCTGTCAGCGTTGATTGCAACAAAGTTACATAATCAGCCTGCAGCGCGTTGATGACGTAAGTCTTTTGCTAACAATTCTCGATTGAAAGCGCAGTTACATTGCTGCTTTAAGTAAGATAGTTGTCACATTGGTTCCTAACTAAAGCAGCAATGTAACTGCGGTTTCTGTCAGAGTTACATAATTACCCCCCGGCACCCTGATTATCTAAAAAGAAACTATTTAGCGATCGGTTTCATTCCACATACATTGCTACTTTTCTTTGGTATGTTTTTTTAAATCCAAAAAGAAGTAGCAATGGATCACTATCATCTGTGAACTGCAACCGGTCGCTAGGTGGTTTCTAATTAGATAATCAGCCCGCGGGTCCCAATATAATTTTTGCTTTCCATGGAATTTTCAAGAAACTTACTATAAGCCACTCCTAAGCTTGTAATGACATTGTTTTATAGGTGTTGAGTAAGGAGAAGCGTCGCAAACGCCGCGCGTCGTCCGACGACGAGGCGGCCTCAGACGGCGAGCAGCCAACGCAGCCGCGCGCTAAGAAATCGCGCACTACGGTGAGCCATACCCAAATATTAGTTATTTTGTCAGAAATAGGTATTTGATGCCATATTTTAGTGCAGGGGTGGCCAACAAGACGATCAAGGAGACAGTGCATTCGATCGCAAGAGACATAACAAAAAGTGCTTTGATTGTGGTAGCAAAGCAAGTAGCAACAAAACGATGTGGGAGGTGAGTGCGGCGGTTTTGTAGTGAAAAATACCCCAAAAATGAAAATGCTTTACATCGATCTCAATAGGCCAGGAAATTTTAAAGTAGAGCCCTAGACAAGTTGGCCACCCCTGTTTTAGTGTAAATTTATTGAAACATTTTCGCATTTACTTCATCATCATCATCATATCGCACGACACTCACTGCTGAGTATAGGCCTCCCCTAAGGATCTTCACGATGACCGGTTCTGCGCTGCCCGCATCCAGTGGCTTCCCGTGACCTTCACCAGATCGTCGGTCCAGACGACAGGTGGACCGACGATCTGGACCGACGCATTTACTTATTCAAATACAATCTTTACTAATATTATAAATGTGAAAGTCCGTTTGTTTGTTACGCCGAACCGATCATCATGAAATTTTGCATACACGTTGTCAGGGGTACAGAGAAGGACATAGGATAACTTTCATCCCGAAAAAAGTAAATATTAGATAAGTCACTAAACAAGAATCGCTGTTATTCTCCATTCTTTTGTTATAGATTTGTGTAGCATGGTATTTTATTATTAAATTCAAATCATCGTAGAAGCTTTTGGCTTTTGTTAAACCGGGAATGTCCTAACTCTTCGACTCTTCGTTGGGTTTTTTTAGCGATCTGGGCCTCCTCCATTTACTCTTTGAATGGCCATTACCAAATCACACCCCGTTTAATCCTGGACGGAGAACCAAAGCATCAAACTTACCTCGTTTGTATGAAAATAGGCCTCTGTAGTACTTACTTTTGCAGGCCAGTGTAATCTGGTCAGCATTCTGCAAGCTATAAGGATCGAGTTTTCGGCCTAAGAATTTCCATACATTTTTTGATAATTTCGCAGTTCTTTTTAAACATTTTCTCATATCTCTTAGAATGCTGATCAGATCAGTTCGGTTGGGTGCGATCTGAATCTCCTCCATTCCCTTCCTGGTTAGCCATCATCAGATCACAGCTAGGTCAATCCCTGGGGGAGAACCAAGGCTTCAAAGTTACCTCGTCTGTATGAAAATCGACTGGTGTCTTTAATTATGTGACCGCCACTGTATTTACTGTACACCACAGTACAGAATATGCTAAATTATGTTTTGGTCCCACGGTACCGACATTACAATTTACATATACGCATAACAAGCAAAATGTCGTTGTTAATGTTATAAATAAGTTTATTTTTAGTTAATACAAAACCTCTCGTGGGGTTGATCAGACCGTGAAACTGAACAACTTTTATAATGGGACCAACCTTGACATCGCGAAAAAAAAAACTGCTGTTTCATACGTTTCGATGGAGTAGGATTGTACTTTGGTATGGAACAGCTGATATTTTCGTGATTTCGAGGTTGGTTCCATAATAAAAGTTGTTCAGTTTGATGGTCTGATCAACCCCACGAGAGGTTTTGTATTAACTAAAAAAACCTTGTATAACTAACAGACGCATACTACGTCGATTTTTAGGGTTCCGTACCCAAAGGGTAAAAACGGAACCCTATTACTAAGACTCCGCTGTCCGTCTGTCTGTCTGTCATCAGGCTGTATCTCATGAACCGTAATAGCTAGAAAGTTGAAATTTTTACAGATGATGTATTTCTGTTGCCGCTACAACAACAAATACTAAAAACAGAATAAAATTAATATTTAAGGGGGGCTCCCATACAACAAACGTAATTTTTTTGCCTTTTTTGGTACGGAACCCTTCGTGCGCGAGTCCGACTCGCACTTAGCCGGTTTTTATAACATTCCGGTAACATTGACCGTTATGTACAGCAGGGCGGCGAAGATCCGTACCAGTTCTTATCAGACGAGGAGGCCGAGCCGGTGCTGCGGGCCGCGCGCGACTCGCGCCCCGAGCCCTCGCAGCGGACCACTAGATCTGCCGACAAACCTATTGACAACGACAGGTGACTTATACATAGCAATTCCCTATTACGTCGGCGGGCTGTGAAAACAGTATGTGCATTTCTTCAAATTTTACAGAAGATGCAAAAAACAGTACTTATAGTGATAATTTTTCACGAAGTTCTCATTTACATCAATAGATGGCACTACAATTATCGAATCTGAGTTTCTTCGACGTAGACATGTATTACGAGGTTTTCTCACGAAAACCAGCTAAAAGAGTTTTTCACCTGCGACTTACGAGGTTTTCACAGCCCGCTGACGATTACTTCAAGTAATAGGTCTATTACCACGAATAAAATACTATTATTCTATTGGGATAGTACTATTACTATCCCGCCTATTGCTAATGCGCAGGAACTTTGTCACATTAACTATGAATGGTTTAAATGGTATTTAAATGAATGGTTCCGGGACTACCCCACATCGCGTTCTTTTCGTGTGAAGGTGGGTGATACACTCAGTGAGAAAACTGAAATGTAATGCGGCGTGGCGCAGGGCTCCTGACCTGATACCTATTGGCAACGTACCGGACTACAGCTGCGCCACAAAAAAAAAGTTGGAAATCTGACTTTTTGACTATGGCATGATGAAGACGATAGTTTGTCGGAATTTGTCGCACAAAAACCAGAATTTGTCGGGCTTGCGTTTAGGAGATACGTGTGGCGCAGCTGTAGAGACGTCTCTACAGCTGAGCCACACAGATCTCGAAAACGGAAGGTCGTAGCGAAAATCTGATTACTCGTGTGTGCAGCCGTTAATTTGTCGAAATTTGTCGCACAAAAACCAGAGTTTGTCGGTCTTGCGTTTAGGAGATCTGTGTGGCGCAGCTGTAGAGACGTCTCTACAGCTGAGCCACACAGATCTCGAAAACGGAAGGTCGTAACGAAAATCTGATTACACGTGTGTGCAGCCGTTAATTTGTCGAAATTTGTCGCACAAAAACCAGATTTTGTCGGTCTTGCGTTTAGGAGATATGTGAAAACACTCTGTGGAGACTTTTCTACCTGGATCTTGAGAAAGGAAGGTCGTAGCGAAAATCTGATAACTCGAGTGTGTAGCCGTTAGTCGGAATTTGTCACCAAGAATCAGAGTTTGTCGATCTTGCGTTTAGGAGATATGTGAGGATTCGCTTACGACCTTTCGCTCTCGAGATCTAGGTAAAAAGGTCTCCACAGCGTATCCTCACATATCTCCTAAACGCAAGATCGACAAACTCTGATTCTTGGTGACAAATTCCGACAAACTAACGGCTACACACTCGAGTTATCAGATTTTCGCTACGACCTTCCTTTCTTAAGATCCAGGTAGAAAAGTCTCCACAGAGTATCTTCACATATCTCCTAAATGCAAGACCGACAAAATCTGGTTTTTGTGCGACAAATTCCGACAAATTAAGGGCTGCACACACGAGTAATCAGATTTTCGCTACGACCTTCCGTTTTCGAGATCTGTGTGGCTCAGCTGTAGAGACGTCTCTACAGCTGCGCCACACGTATCTCCTAAACGCAAGCCCGACAAATTCTGGTTTTTGTGCGACAAATTCCGACAAACTATCGTCTTCATCATGCCATAGTCAAAAAGTCAGATTTCCAACTTTTTTTTTGTGGCGCAGCTGTAGTCCGGCACGTCTATTGGCACACCCCAGAGGCTTATTCCGTTTATCCACCCTGAAACAGCCACCCTGATGCGGGGACTTTTGGCTGCTGGGCTGCCCGGTTCGCCCCTCCTTAGTTAACCTGCATTCCCCAGCCTCCGCCGGGGAATCCATATTAACACCGGGCTTAGTGTGTGTAAACGTAATGTGTGAAAACGTATAATTAATGTAATGTATTTCAATAATTCAATTCAAATCAAATCAAATTAATTCATTTTAATATTTATTACTGTAAATTACTAACATACTTTTAAGGTGAATTTTTGTAACTAACACTATGGACATTGTTTCTGAAATAAATTATTATTATTATAATTAGTGCGGACGGCCAGTCAACATGTGCCACTCAGTATCAGGACTCCCGACCTCAAACCATCCTCCGGTCCTGACCCCAGGATTACAGGAGACGCCCCGCTCCCAGTCTGAAACAGCCACCCTAAGGTGGATACTCGGAAAACGCGTGTCCATCTATCCACCCCATCATACTATCAAATATGATGGGGTGAATAGATGGACACGCGTTTTCCGTGTATCCTCCTTAGGGTGGCTGTTTCAGGGTGGTTAAACGGACTAGCCACCCCGGACACTCCATACTACCGCTTCAAGGTCCACTGTGGATCTGGCCGATGGATCTTCTGAGAATGAAGGGTTATAACTACCTATTACCACGAATAGAATAATAGTACTATCCTCGCTAATTGCTAATGCGCAGGAACCTTATCACATTAACATAGACGTTAACGTCATCCACAAGTAAAAACGACATGAAACAAGAAAATTTGGATAGGTAATATATGAATTATTGAATTATTATTTTCATAAAATAGGGACTATATATAAAAATTTTACAATTGTTTCTTCATTTTGAGGTAAAAAAATGGCCACCAGGCGCATTGCCAATTGGCGGGGATAATACTAGCGTACAAAAGCTGCATTCCGCAAAAAAAAAAAAAAATAGCGACTCTTGCTCCGACATTACATTCACCTTGTAGTTAGCCTCTCTTTCTATCGCGTAGCTCTTATCTTTTCCAACGACAGACAATACAGAGATGACTTTTTGTACACATGTGTGTAAGAGTTGATTCATCCAAGGTGTAAAGGCTAGGGGCCCTATTTTTGAATCGCTAGACTGACCTCGAGCGTTCTTTTCTACTGATTTTCGTTCGACATCTCATTGTTTTGAGTCATATGTCAAACGAAAATCAGTAGAAGCGAGCGATTCAAAAATAGGGCCCTAGAGCTACTACGGGAATCGTGTAGCCACACACACACAAATACACACATATTGGTTGCCTATGCAGCCAATAAAATCCACTGTCAAAGTTACACAAGTGTTATTTTTTAATTTGAGCATTGTTATTACAACAATGCTATTTACACGACTGCCCAAAAAGGAGTGTATATGTGTTCAGGATTCATGTATGTTTGTGGGTATGTGAGTTTCTTTATTCCACCATAACTTCCATATGGCTTAAGAGGCATATTACGTTTCGACTGTGATTTTTGCGTAAAATGGCCAATTTTGGGGTTCTCTATCTCAGAAACAACAATACATTAACAGTTTTGACTTATTGAATAGTGTAGAACAGCTATTGGAATAGATCATAGCGGCCTCGCTTTTTTGAAAATTTGCTTAACTTTATAATTAAACCCGAAATTGCAGAAAAAGATTTTCATAAAATGCGCGAAGGCACTTTTTTGGGGTCATGGATTGAACTACTGTGCTAAACAATTGAAATAAAAAAAAATTGAATATTATCTCTTATATAGTCGAATAGATCATAGCGGCCTCGAAATTTTGAAATTATGTACGGAATATGTGAAAAAAAATCCTAATCAAAAACCATAAAACTACTAAAACGCTCAGAATTAACTGTGAATTTCTCCTAGATACATAATTATTATTACGTAAAATTTATATTAGAATAATCTTTACTTCATTCGAAAATCAAATTTCACACTTCTATTTGTTGTTTGTACTTGTTTTTCTTTCTGTGTATGTTCAAAGTTGACTCTAAGAAATCGTTCACCAACTTTAATTTTCCTTTCTAACCCTTTAACTTTCCAGTGTATCATCATATTACTTTTTGTCGCGAACACATATAAATGTATTTAGTAGACCCAAAGGTTTCTCTAGGTTGTAGCGCTAAAATCCGTCAAAATCGAAATTTCGACGAAAAAATGTGATAGGGCCCTTAACAGATTTGGATTTATGAGGTATCGTTAGAATCCTTACATCATTCCGAGTGACACTGGCTATATTTTTTTGAGAAAAGTCTATATGGCGATTGCGACGCCACTATCAAATGTAAAAAAATTTTTTTTTCTTCAATTACTACAATATGGGCATCAAATGAAAGGCCTTAATGAGCACATTCCAAAACTATATACTTTGTCACTAAAATGTGTAAAATAAAAATAAATAAATTTAAAAAATATTAAAAACGACTGCCCTGCCAAAAACCAACTAAAAAGTTAAATAATAAGTGTCATTGCAGTCAGGGGACCTCTTTGATTAAAAATTGTTCCACAAAACGGTCCCCCGACTGCAATGACACTTGTTATTTAACTTTTTAGTTCGTTTTTGGCAGTCGTGTTTTTAATAATAGTACATTATGATACAAGTTAGTTTAGGTTGCTTATTGCACACAAGACTGTGGGTTGCAGCCCGAGCCGCAGGCGAGGGCGTAACTCAGCCGAGTGTGCAATAAGTAAGAGCTCACGAGTTTCATACGACGTTTTTCAACACATTTGCGAGGAAAATACAAAGTAATTTACCACACAGCAACAAATACGACAAAAACAAAATGTTAACCATGATGAGAAAAGGCGCGCAGGTTTTGTTTTGTTTTTTTCACACGCCCAATGTAAGAATATTTTGCGAACAAAGGGGTTAGTGAGCATGCAGCCTACTTCAAAATTATAAATTTAGTTGATAAAATGCTTATAATTTTAATATTTTTTAACAAAATATTGTAAATTAGGAATAATTTGATAATAATAAATATTTGTTTGACTTAATTAAGGACCTACACATTTATTTATTCCAAAAATGCAAATGAATTTTCAGCGGCATAAAACCTCTTTGTTGTTACTAAAAAAATAACTGTATTACCCGGTTAAATTGAAAATGCTCTGTTTACTCGCATAGAACTTGCAGTAAGGTACCTATTTAACTTTGTAGGGACAAGTTCTATGCGAGTAAACAGAGCATTCCGAATTTAACCGGGTAATACAGTTATTTTTTTAATAACAACAAAGAGGTTTTATACCTCTGAAAATTCATATTCATTTTTGAAATAAATAAATATGTAAGTCCTTAATTAAATCAAACAAATATTTATTATTATCAAATTATTCATAATTCACAATATTTTGCTATAAAATGCTAAAATATTTGCATTTTATCAATTAAAATTATAATTTTGAAGTAGGCTGTATGCTCCCTCATCCCTTTGTTCGCAAAATGTTCTTGCATTGGGCGTGTGAAAAAAAACAAAAAAAAAACCTACGCGCCTCTTCCCATAATTGACATATTTTGTTTTTGTCGTATTTGTTGCTGTGTGGTAAATTACTTTGTATTTTCCTCGCAAATGTGTTGAAAAACGTCGTATGAAACTCGTAAGCTTTTGCTCATTGCACACTCGGCTGAGTTACGCCCTCGCCTGCGGCTCGGGCTGCAACCCGCAGCCTTGTGTGCAATAAGCAACTTAAGCTAACTTGTCTTATAATGTACTATTATACAACGTATTACAAAACCCCTAATGCCGAATATGGTAGATAGACACCATCAAACGGAACAACTTTTACTATGGGACCAACTTTGAAATCGCGAAAAAAATCCCCTTCGGGGTCGTATCTCCCCTAGGGGAGACAGGGATGTTGCTAGTGGCCGTAGCTCCCCTGAATGGGGGAGACATAGCCACTCCATTTATTCGATAACTTTTTGGTGGTTTTGTTTCCCTGATGCAGTAGAATGACACTTCGAACTGTCAGTTCGCAAATTGGCCCCACTTTAGTTCTCTTATTACTAAAATAGCTCGCTTTTAGTAAAAAACACCATACCAATTTAAATTCAGTTATGTTCCATAACTATTGAAATAAAATTTTGCGCACGTGTATTATTACAGTATTATTATTATTATTATATATTACAGTATTTATAATAGTTGGCAATTTTATAAACCTGGTTTAAGCACAAAACACTATAGCAATGAGTGAATGAGAATACCCACACTATTTCTGTTCAAAATTCTAAAAGTAATAGCTGCTAGTTCGTGCTAACTTCGAAGTTAACAGGCATAAAGAGACAGAGGTGAGATAAGGAAAAATAGCTATTTATTGCGGTTTCAATTAATGATAAAAATAATGAGGTATATAGTATTGTAATTTAATTATTTATCAATTATTGATTAATAGTACGGCATTTTACCAATTTCGCACTCATTTTGCAGTAAAGGTAGTGTGCAATAAATGCACACTGCCCGAATTCTTTAAGGCGGTTGTATGACCGACAGTGGCGCCCTCAGAGGTTTTTATTTAATAAGTTGTTAATAGAAAATGATTTTAATAATGTTTATCGTGTAGATTTTAGGGCCCATGGTCTAGTATTTTTAGAAGGTATCACTACATGCCTTCGCAGTCATTCGTAGAAGTAGATAGCAAATGTGTCAAAAACGGCCACTTTTAGCAGTTTTTCTATCTACTTCTAGCAGTGACTACTAGGGAATGTACCGATACCGTCTAAAAATACTAGACTGTGGGCCCTAAAATCTCCACGATAAACATTATTAAAATTGTGTATTAGAATTATAATATTAAATAAAATTCACCGCGGCGCCACTTTTGCTCAGGGTACCACCTTAAGTAGTATTATGTTACCGGCAATGTGTATAATCCGGGCATTGTATACAATGCCTGAAACGATCAGGCAATGTGTGAAATATTATTCATTTTATACTTTGCCTAGGCATTGTATACAATGCCTGCTGGTCCACCGGCAATGTGTAAAATAAATATATTTCTGTTGTCTGTTATAAAAAATAACCTCGAAATTTTCTAACCTATAGGAGCGGGACCTACAGGAGTGAAGCAGGTTCGATTCCAAACTCAATGAGCCCCCTCGAGCTTTCCCCGTGCCCCCCTCAAGCCCCTCGAGCTTTCCCCGAGCCCCCCTCGAACCTATTCTCGAAAATCATTTTATTTTACACATTGCCGGTGGACCAGCAGGCATTCTATACTAGTCATTGTATAGAATGCCTAGGTAATGTGTAAAATAAATATCAATATTCATTCTATTTCATACATTTCCTAAAAGGGCCAGGCATTGTATACAATGCCTGCATTTCATACATTGCCGGTGACATAAATACAGCTTAAACGGTCCCATCTACCATATTCGGCATTAGGGGTTGTTTTGTAACACGTTGTATATTTAATAATATACTAGAATAAAATAGATTTGTCTCTATATCATTTTACGATGATCAGAGGGGTAACTGACGCGATCAGATCGTAGGTTCGATTCCCGCCTGAGAAAATGATCTGGTGAAGAGTTGATTTTTTTCTAGTATGTTACCTCCTACCTATTTAGTATTTTATCTTATTGATATGTATGTACCTATACATGTATCGATCACGTGGTGCGTCCGCGCGCCGTTTCCTTCTCACCTCAGTAATAAACGAGCTTCGTTCGCTACTACACGGTTGTTTCATTCATAACAATGGCAAACGACGATGCGGCCGCGATTACTCCGCGTGTGACTTTTAGGGCCATGCCAATCGGAACGTTGAGTGTGTTCGATTTTAAAAGTGTGGAATGGTCCATTTTTAAGAGTCGACTGCAACAATTCAACAAAGTGAATAACATAATCGACGACGGTTCGGCAGCAGCGATTCTATTAACTCATTTATCGGATGATTCCTACCGTCTAGCGCGTAACCTCGCCTACCCACGAGTTCTCGAAAATTTATCATATACCGAAATTATCGCATTATTTGACAATCATTTCAAGCAGAAGCTATGTAATTTTTCTGATAAGGCTAAATTTTATGGGGCGGTACGGGATCCAGGCGAAACCTTAGGAGACTGGGCGGCGCGACTCAGGGGCTTAGCGAGCTTCTGCGATTTTGGCACCGCTCTGGAAACGGTTCTCACAGATCGTTTCGTCCTCGGTCTGGGTCCGGGACCGGAACGAGAAAAATTATTTGAACAAAAAGCTTCGACCTTGACCTTTTCGAGAGCCCTGGAGATCGCCGAGCAAGCAGCATGTGCGAGGGAAGCCAAGATAGCGGTGGCAGGGAGTGAGTTCCCGGGTATCAAGGAGGAGCCTTTGTACCGCACGGGAGCAGGCGGCGCAGAGCGGCGCGGCGCGGGCGCGAGCGGCGCCGGCACCAGCCGAGGTAGCCGCGGACCGCCTGCCGCCCCCCACTGCCAGGTGTGCGGCATGAAGAACCACTCGGAAAACAAGTGCCGTTATAAAAATTACCGGTGTCATAAGTGTGGTGTCAAGGGGCATTTTAAAAAAATGTGTCGTAATAAGTGCGCAAGTGTTAATAAAATAAGTGAAGAGGAAGAGGGTAACGGAGAAACACCAGAAGGTGTAGAATGTTGTAAAGAGTGCCAAAATTTTAACCTAAGGTATGTGACTGATAAACCAATTGAATTAGAAATAAGGTTAGGTAATGAAAATGTCGTAATGGAATTAGATTCGGGCTCGGGCACTTCTGTCATCTCGGAAAAAATGTATAATGATTTATTTTCATATTATTCATTAAATGAATGTAACTTACGTATGTGCCTTTATAATGGACACAAAATATCTCCGTTAGGGTATTTTAATGTAAATGCTACTTACAACAACATAACAAAAGGTATAAAAATTTATGTAATAAGTAACGGAGGACCTCCATTATTAGGCCGGGATTTCATGCATGCTTTTAACTTAGTTTTAACTACTGGTAATAGAATTAATAATATATCTTGTGATACTCGAAATGAGGTGATGAAAATAATGGAGAAGTACCCGAACCTGTGGCGTAATGAATTAGGCTCTTTTAATACGTTTAAAGTTATTTTAAAATTGAAAGAAAATTCGGTACCCAAATTTTTTAAATCACGCCCCGTACCCTTCGCCCTAAAAGACAAGGTAGAAAAGGAATTAGAAAGGCTTGTCTCTTCAGGTATTTTAGTTCCCGTTAGTCATTCAAAATATGCGACACCAATCGTACCGGTATTAAAGGAAAACGGCAAGGTTAGGTTGGCCGGTGATTACTCCGTAACACTGAATAAAGACATGGTAATAGACAAATATCCCTTACCTAGGATAGAGGAGGTTTTCGCGAAACTAGGAGGTGGTGAGCATTACTCAAAAATTGATCTAAAGAACGCTTATAATCAATTTATTTTAAGCGAGGAATCTCAAGAGTTGACTACTATAAATACTCACAAAGGTTTATTTAAATACACAAGACTTGTTTACGGCTTGGCTAACGCGCCAGCGATTTTCCAAAAATCGATGGAAACCTTGTTAGCCGGCATAGAAGGAGTGAGCTGCTGGCTGGATGACATTTGTGTACAGGGTCCAGATAAAACTACTCACTTGATGCGATTAAACGAGGTTGTGAAAAGGTTAAACGACGCAGGGCTATGTTTACAACAGGAGAAGTGTGAATTCTTTAAAGAAAGCGTAACTTATTTAGGGTTTGTTATCAGTAAAAAGGGTTTACAGACTTCTCCTGATAAGGTTCAGGCCATCATCGAGTCACCGGAGCCCACTAACATCACTGAGGTAAAAAGGTTCTTGGGTGTAGTTAATTACTACAGAAATTTTATACCGAACGCGTCCTCATTGATGAGTCCGCTGCATGAGCTGCTGCGTGCGGGCGCGGAGTGGGAGTGGGGGGAGCGGCGGCGGCGCGCCGTGGCCGCTGTGAAGCGCGAGCTCGCCTCCGAGCGCGTGCTGGCGCATTTCGAGCCGGGCGCGCGACTCGTGCTCGCCGCGGACGCCGGCCCCTCCGGGCTCGGCGCCGTCCTCTCACAGCTCGATGCCGACGGCCGCGAGCGCCCTATAGCGTACGCGTCTCGGTCGCTCACGAGTAGTGAGCGTAATTACAGTCAAATCCAGAAGGAAGCGACTGCAATTATATTCGGTGTTAAACGCTTTCACCAATATCTCTACGGGCAAAATGAACCGTTTATTCTTAAAACTGATCACCGACCGCTTGTATCAATTTTTAATAATAAAAATGGCATATCGATAACGACTGCACTACGTCTTCAAAGATATGCAATTATACTATCGGCATATAACTATGTAGTTCAGTACATTCCGTGTGAACAAAATTTAGTCGCGGATTATTTTTCCCGTGCTCCATTACCTAGCACTCAAACTGCTAGTGAAGGAGAATATGACACTTATTCATCATTAAAATTTTTAGACACTGCCTTACCTGCCATTAAATTAAAAGATATAATATCGGCCACTGAAAAGGATCCTACGCTAAAAACCGTAGCACAATATTTAAAAATCGGCTGGCCTCGTAAAATCAAGTGTAGTTCCATTTTACCATATTTTCAATGTAAAAATGATTTACAATTTGAAAACGGTTACTTGTTGCGTGGGCACAGGGTAGTAATTCCGTCGTGTCTAAGGGAGCACATGCTACGGGAACTACATAACAGTCACATCGGAATAGTTAAAACCAAATGTAATGCGCGCAGTAGGATGTGGTGGCCCGGCATCGACAAGGACATCGAGGGCTGGATCGGAGCGTGCGAGAAGTGCGTGAGCGTGCGGGCCGCCCCGCCGCGCGAGCCGCCGACGCCCTGGCCGCGCCCCACCGCTCCATGGCAGCGCATACATATTGACTATATGTCTATAGGACAAAGGGTATATCTGGTGGTGGTTGACGCTTTCAGCAAGTGGTTAGAATGCGTACACATGAATAGTGGTGTTACGACACAGGCATTAATAACAAAATTAAATTCTATTTTTTCTGTATTTGGAATTCCGCATGTTATTGTGTCAGACAATGATGTAAAAATAAATTCAAAGGAATTTAATGAATTTTGTTCCGTTAATGTAATTACGTATATGACATCGCCGATTTACCATCCAAATAGTAACGGGGCTGCGGAAAATTCAGTCCGCACTTGTAAAAAAATGTTAAAATGTGTCCTAAAAGATAACTTATGTGTCCATAAAGTTAATAAACAACTTTTAGGTTATTTATTTAACTACCGTAATACGGTGCATTGTACCACCGGCGAAACACCAGCAAAGCTAATGTTTGGTCGCAAATTAAGGTCAAGACTTGATTTGATTTTACCCTCTGATAAAATAACAATTGAAAAATGTAAAATTAACCATAGAAGAGATTTTAATATTGGAGATTCAGTCTGGGTTCGATGGTACAACGCACGAAAGGAAAGTTGGCAACTTGGTTTAATTAAGAATAAAATAGGTCAAAGAATGTATCAAATTTTTATGTGTAACTTAAACACTTTTTGTATAAGACATGTGGATCAATTACTTAAGTACAAAGGTAATAGTAATGTAATTGCCTCAGGTCCAAAATCGTTCACCCTCTTCCAAAGTTTCTCCTGACAGTATTTTGATTACTGAAAATTCAGAAGTTTCGCCCCCGCAGCAGGAAACTGAATCGGTGGGAAGAGAGTTAATGATTGAGGAACCTTCGGTCATAGCACCAGTTGTTGAGGAGGAACATGAGGAGTGGGACGATTGTGAAACGGAGCAGCGTGAACAAAGTAGTGAAGAGGGGCTGCAAATTCAGTCTACACCACCGGTGGTGCGCAGCTCTGAAACTGTAACCGAAACGGGCGCGACGACTTCGTCGCCGGCACCGCCGCCGCCGCCTGAAAACTCCTTGTTGACGCGTCCTCGTTTAAGACCAAGGAAACCGGTTGATTTTAAAAAGTATTTTTAAGATATTATTTAAACCTCTCTTTTTTATTGTTGTCAGGTTCCAAAATTAGTGTGGAGGAATGATATGTATGTACCTATACATGTATCGATCACGTGGTGCGTCCGCGCGCCGTTTCCTTCTCACCTCAGTAATAAACGAGCTTCGTTCGCTACTACACGGTTGTTTCATTCATAACACTTATACCTTTAAACGAACAATTCTTGTATATTTATTTATTTCTGTGATTTCGGAAACGGCTCTAACGATTTCGCTAAAATTTGGTATATGGGGGTTTTTCGGGGGTAAACAATCGATCTAGTTTTATGTTTGGGAAAACGCGTGTTTTCGAGTTTTCATGCGTTTTTCTTTCGACGCAGAATATGGTCGCTAATTTCGTCCTGCCGGCCACTGTCCGTCTGGTCCAGCGTCTGGTAAGACGCGGACGGCAAGAAACGAGTGTTACGGGTTCGAATCCCGCTCGGTGACTTACTTTTGTTTTTTTTATATGTTTAAGTTTATACAACGTGTAACAAAAAGGGGGTATCAACCCGAAAGGAGGTCAATGTACTCATGAATCTGAACACCTTTCAACAGAAAAAAAAAATTAAATCGAAAAACAAAATTTTGGTTTCTCCATAGAAAAATTGAATTTGCCGCCAGCATTTTGTATGGAGAGTTCAAAATTTTTTATTTTATTTGAATTTTTTTTTCTGCTGGAATGTATTCAATTTCACGAGTACATTGACTTCCTTTCGGGTTGATACCCCCTTTCTGTTACACGTTGTATATCTTTTTAATTTTTATTGTTTTTAGACAAGTTTAAAAAAATGTAGTTAATGTTTGAGATAACAATGTAGATTATCACCTGAACACCACCATATTACAATAAATAGTAATAACCGAGCAAATCTCAGTCGCCCAGATATTAATAGTATTATACAAGACGTGTTATCTATTTCTTCCAGACTGGCGCTGTTCAAGGCGGCGTTACAGCAGCTGTTCCGCGACGAGCGCGCGAACTCCCTCCCGCTGGAGCGTGTTCGCGCGCACGTCAACGAGCGTTACTCGCACGCCGCCTTCGACGACGGCGAGCTGCGCGCCGCGCTCGCGCGCATGACCAGGGACAACCAGCTCATGATGGCGGATGACATCGTGTTCCTTATATAATTTTATTATTGGTCGAAGCGCTCATGGCGGAACTTGACAGACTGATCGTACTCGATCACGTTTGTTAAGCAACGCTCGGTCCGGCCAGGTGTCGGATGGGTGACCGTTAAGTGGCATTACAACTGAGCGCTTCCGTGCTTCGGAGGGCACGTTAAACCGTCGGTCCCGGCTGTTCTCATCTGATAACAGTCGTTAAGCCAAGTTAGAGGCCTTACAGGCGGCTTGATAAACTCTTAACACCAGAGGTGGCCACTAATCCTCATTCGATAAGAAAGAAAGAAAAGAAGATTATTGGTCCAAGATAACAAGGTCTGGCATTCCGGGAGTAACAGGCTTACGTCACTATCCAGTTGAGCGACTTTATACAGTAACAAGCAAAGAATTAAGGGTGCATTATCATGCAGCTCATTCCTATCGGAAAACATGGTTTGCGCGGGCCATATTTTTATATAGAAAACGTAAAGTTGTAGCCACGAAAAAAATTACGACAAGCTAAAGAATTAATCTAGTAGCTACAAGTATTCGATTGCGTATAAACCACAGAGGAAATAATCACTATGGTATAAACCTCACAGATGATTGTAAAAAAAAATCAGAATATCATCAAAAGCGCTTGTCGCGGGTCATATTTTTGGCGTAAATAATAGCGGAAACGTTTGAATTCTACATCAAAGTACACTTTAACGTACTGTGTAGTTGCTCCAATAACTTTTTTTCAAGCTAAAGATAAGGATGAAAAAAACCAACGAAAAACATTGCAAAAGTACAGTAGTGAGGTTATTTTCCATACTCTTTACATGTAAAGAAAATGACAGAGACAAGTGATTCCACATAACGGAGCCCTAAGAATTTTTTTTCTGTCACACTTATTACAAAATTATTACAGTGATTTGTTTCTTTCAGCAAACGAAACAGTTCAAGTTAGTTTGAAAGTAGTTTTACCGATAGCGGAGATGACGTAAGCCTGTGTTACCCACGTGACTTCCTCTGTCTCGGAATGCTATACCGGCGCAGTATATTATTGAACCATAGTTGATTGAATTTATAACCGTCATCTTTGTTAAAATTAAGAAATTGATAAATAGGATTTTTTATACCCTCTATGTTTTTTAAGTTATTAATTTAGTATTTGAATCAACATTTGTATTTTAATAGTAATTTTAATAAATCAAACTTCTCCTGTCGTTTTAGAACATTGTGTTTAGGGGCCATCCATAAATTACGTCACACGTCAAGGGGGAGGGAGAGGGTCGACGAAGTGTGACATTGTGTGACAAGGGGGTGGGAGGGGTCCTGAATTTTGTGACGTCACATTTTAAAATCATTTAAATTGTAATAAAAAAAATTTTGAACTACTGTTTTAATTAAATCATTATTTCTAGATGTAAAATTGTAAAATATGTGACGGAGGGGGGGTCCTCACAAATGTGACCAGCTGTGACAAGGACGGGGGAGGGGGTCAAAAATCATGAAATTCGTCTGACGTAATTTATGGATGGCCCCTTACTATAAAAAAAAGTATGTGTTCACCTTTCAAGTACAAACCAGTGAAGAAAATGTCAGTGTCTTTTTCAATTAAGATATAAAATTACAATGATAGTTAAGATTAACACCAATTATTATTATTTTAACACATTATTATTGTTTTAATTAACACATTACAAGTATGTACTCGGTGTAAGGCCAAATTGATTAATTAAATAATTTTGTAAAAAAATGCAAGTGTTTTAAATTATTCCTGTTTATTTACAACAAAAGAATCATTTCCTCTTTCCCTTTCCTTTGCCCTTGCCTTCCCTACTTCTACCCATTTTGTTTTTATTAAATTTTCCCCCAAACACTTTTTTCTTATTGTTGATCGGTTTTTGTCCCTTGCCTTGGGGTTTATTTCTCCTGTCGTTTGGCTTATTACTAAACTTCTTGCCGTCATCCTGTTTATTGTTAAATCTCCCTCCTTCATGATTTTTCTTCACTTTCTTGCCAGGGTCCTGGTTCTTATGAAATTTCTTCTGCAGTTTCTTGTCGAGCCGCATCTTCTTGAACCCACGCACGGAGTTGTCGTCTGCCTTCCGTTTTCTTGTCGAGTTTTCGCTAAAAAGATCTGGAAATATTAAAATTGTAGTTAACGGATGAAATTAACGCAGAATGTGTAACAAACGCCGGTAGCGACGTTGGAAGCCGCGTCCAGCGTCCTGCGCTCAATGTAAACGGACGATTAGTAATCTGTGAACGGACGTGAGCGATTAAAATATGGATGACCTGCATAATAACCACTTTAGGTACTTACCAAAGTGAAGATAGTCATGAATGTCAGTAGGTACTTAAATATTAAGTTGATTTTTATGGCATAGTACCTACGCAAGGTAAATAAATACAAAACCTTAAAACAAAGTACCTCCGTACCCAGAAAAAACAAAAACAAAATAGGTAGGTACCTACGCAAGTGAATAAAACGGATTCTCACCTGGTTGACCCACAACCAAGCTTATTTCTTCCCAACGTTTGTGTTTCAACACATTGTTTTTATTGCTGGCATCATAATAATATGAAACTATATTTCATTTAACTCTCTCTCCGTCTCTTTCCGACTCCGTCTTTTTCCTACCTAAATTGCCTAAATTTCACCATTTCCAGAGTGACGCGCGACAAAAACGCGGCGTCCGTTTACGCCAGAATGCTCCAAAATGACTGCGTAGGCGGCGTACGACCTACGAACGCGGCGCACGGCGTCCGTGCGCCGCGTCAGGCGTGTGAGAGAGACCACTCTAGTACGTTTCCATAGTAAGCATTCGTAGGCTGCGTCATGGACGAAATATATTTCGTCCATGGCTGCGTACAGCGTTACGCCGGACGCGACCTACGGCGTTTGTTGCAGACCACCGCCTTAGGCGTCGACTTTAGAATATTATTTTGTTATTATTGGTGTCAATAAAATATTATCTAGTATTATTATTTATTTAAACTTTTAGATTTTATGCATTCACAATGCTATTTTTATACTAAGATAATATAATTGAAAAATAATAGAAAAAATCCACTCACCCGTAGCAGCTCAGACGGGACTCGAACCCGCACCCTTAGGATTCCGGCCCAATGCACTAACCAATTATGCTACCGAGTCGCTAGAAAATTTCGCCAATCCTGCTAGCGACTCAGTAGCATAATTGGTTAGTGCATTGGGCTGGAATCCTAAGGGTGCGGGTTCGAGTCCCGTCTGAGCTGCTACGGGTGAGTCGATTTTTTCTAATATTTTTCAATATTATTATCTTATTATTATTTATATGTCTAGTCTAGATAGTGTTTTTGATTTACTAAACCAAACAGGCCAACTTTTTTAGGCACTGGTGTGCATTTTTAGCAACGCGTCGAAAGAATATTGTATGTAATTAAAATTATGGCCGCATCATAGTACTGTGTGTGTGCTTTTTATCAGCCAACAGTTTGCTGATATTTTTTTCGACGCCTTCGGACGTACGATCAAACGATGTGTTTTTGTCGCACGATGATATTAAATACACATATTTCTTTAGTTTAGTTAGTGTCAGTGGTCATCTCGCGCGAGTCTATAGAAATGTATCATTGAAGCAATTTGCTTCGATCGTATGAGCAAACGATGCACTTGGTTAAAAATAAAATGGAGACTATTACTAGTGTACTATAGTTAGCACAGTTGGTAACAGGATTGGACCGGACTTCCAAAGGTCGCGGGTTCGATTCCCGCCTGAGAATCCTGGTGACGAGTCGAATTTTTTCTATACTTATATTATTTAGTATTGTATAAAAGTAGCTTTATGAATGCTAAAATCTCAAATTTATATATTGGAGAAATTGGAAAAATATGTAAATAAAGACATATATTATTGGATACCTTTATCTGGTTCAGCGCCGACTTCTTTCCTGTAGTACTCGGCGTCGTCGTCTTGTTCGTCTAGGTCCATATCGGCTGCGTTTTGGGACTCTGCTGCTGCAAGCTCCATCAACCTTTGAAAACACGAAAAAATTTAAATCCTCGTTTCTGAACGTCGTCGCCGCGCCGCCGCCGGCAATCGCGCGTATTTAGAGACTAAGGCGCAACGCGGCCAGATATACTACCCTTCTTCTTTATAAAACACACTGCAGAATCTAGCGGTTCCTTTGCTCATTTTGTACAACAGAAGCCTTCGTGAGGGTATTGTCTCTAAAATACGGGAAACGCCTGTGTTCACAGAAGTGATGTCACAAACTACCACACAATTTCTCTGTTGTCGACCTTGGCGAAGGTCCTTGAATGATTATACTACGTGTAACAGAATTAGTGGCTAAACCAGAATATGGTTCATAAGGACCATCAAACTGAACAACTTTTACTATGGACCAACTCTAATCAGTTGTTTCATACATTTTTATATTTTCGTTATTAATTTTTGTATCTAAGTACCATATCCTGGTTTAACCATTAATTCGGTAACACGTTGTATAATCCTAATCTACAAAGAACCATAATTGAGGAACAACATGGGTTATTAAAAAATGTCTAACTATCAGTAACCTCATCCTGTATACTAATTATTTGAATATATGGACAATTAGACAAACGTGTTCAAGTAGACGCGGTATACACAGACTTCTGCAGGCCTTCGACAATGTCGACCATGACCTAAGTACTTCTTCAATAGCTTAATGGTATACGAGTATGGTTCTCCTCCTATGTCAAAAACGGAAAGCAGCGAGTTTTTATCAAAGGAAATACTTCTGGAACGATCACCGTCTCATCAGCTCAAGCATCAAATTATAAGCCCCCTTCTGTTTATTTGTTAACGACATAAGTTAGTGCTTTAAAAATAGTAAATACATACTGCACGTCGACGATCATATCGTAGGCTGCCATCACAAGAATTTACAAACAAAAATAAACACTTTTAAATTTACTTATAATATAATACCCCCTCAGCATCCCACACCCCCTTATTTTATAGAAAAGATATACATTTTATAGGATTGAGGCATGGATGGAGGTTTTTGATTTATAAGTAAACTTCACTTTGACGTCCATGTCAATCACATAGTCGATAAGGCGTTCAAAAAGCAAAAGAGTTAGGTTAGGTATTCAGAGAAAGAGAATTTAAACCACTACGTGGAAAAATTCTTCTACGTTTACGTACGTTTGGCTTAATATAAACAAAAATACATGATTCCTTCCCTTGATATTGGCTCCTAATAGTATACTTATGTATCTACTTTGTAAAGTTAGCTGGAAGCCCCCAACTATTATAAAAATAAATATGAGAAGAGCTATTAGACGAAATGCTTTTGTATACAATATGTCACGTTTGTAACCAGTTAGTGAACCAAATAACGGGTGCAACAAGACCCCCAACGAAGCCGAAGTCCACGCATTCCGCCCATCATCAGGATCATTTTTGTCTTTTAGACTATACCTGGCAAACCCATAGTTACGAAGTAATTGAAGGTCAAAGTCAATATTTTATTCGTTATTTCCAAATTTTTGTCCAAAGAAACATTATCAAATTTTTTAGTATTTCGTAACAAACAATGGCTTCAAAACGTCATCACTCAATGTATCTCATGAGCACGCACTTATGGCTCATGAGTTCATGAGCGTTTATACGTTTTAACTCGGCCACACGCAGCTGTGTTGCATACGAGTGTAGGCGCGGTCTGTTGTACGCGCTACATTGCGAGGTAATGTATAATGTATGCAATGTTTTTTTAACACCAAAAATTAATATTGTTTCCCAGCAATAATTTTGAACAGAAATGGTCCTGATGATGGGCAGAATACTTAGACCTCGGCTTCGTTGAGGATCTTGTTACACCCGGTATACATTTGTATTCCGTATAGTAACAGAATGTTGAAAGAGCATCGGACCAGACTTCCAAAAGTCGCGAGTTCATTTCCCGCCTGAGAAAATGATCTGGTGACGAGTCGATTTTTTTTTACTATATTATTTAGTATTATATTTAGTATTATCGTGTGCAGACACTAGCGCCGCCATTGAATCGAGAATCGTATTGCTTAAATAAAGATGAAATTGTGAATTATCTCTCTGTAGTGCACTCCGAAGAAGCTTTATGGTACTTTTTATCGCTTAAACAATATTTTTCTAGCCTGTCGTTTAGAATTAGCGAACTAAAATCTATGGAACAAGCGTTGCGCTCAAAAACTGGCACTACACGAAAAATTACAACTAAGTGGATCGAGCTAAAAATGTTGACATTTATTTATACAGCAAAATGCGTCTGAACACTGGTTGCTTATTAGCGATCATAATTTGTATATTATAGATATTTTCTATACTTAAACCAAATAATTAATATGTTACGTTATTTTTGCTGCCTTCTATGCGTCTTTTACACCATTTGACTACACAGGACGTCATTTCGAATAAACTCTTTCTTTCTCTCTTCCTACTAATATTATAAATGTGAAAGTTTGTGGGTTTGGATATTTGGATGTTTGTTCCTCAATTACGAAAAAACTACTGAACGGATTTGGTTGAAATTTGGCACACAGATAGTAGATAGCCTAGATTAAAACATAGAATACTTTTTATCCCGATATTCCTACGGGAACGGGAACCACGCGGGTGAAGCCGCGGGCGGCCGCTAGTTTATCTATAAAAAAAAGTAATTATTGCACAGAACGTCCCGGCCACAGCTAGTACGGCAGGCGACGCGGCAGGCGGCGTTCAAAAATCACTGCGCGCTATCTCGATGGCGGCCTCTCACCTCGTCGTCACGACCGCGCAGTGTTTACCGAATTCTAGCCGGCATTCTGCCGCTCTGGCCGTGGCCGGGCTGTAACGACTAAAGCTGTGCGGGTTGTAATTTTTCGGCCCCGTGGTGCCATTTTTTAACCAATATTTGTTTACAATTTCACTTCCATAGATTTTAGTTCGCTGAGTTTAATCGTGCGAAAAATTGCCATTTTTATTAATATAATATGGCTATTAATATTTGATGATTTAACATATTGAGAAGAAGAAACCTTACCTTTGACTTTCTGTCGTTCCTTTCTTCTTCTTGATGCCTTCTAGAGATTTCTGTTTGAGTTCTTCTTTCTCGCGTATTTTTTTCTTAACGTTTTCTTCTTGTTGTGCCTTGCGTTTTTCTTTCAGTCGCCTGTTGATAGATAAAAAAGTTATCATTGCGAAAACTACACCGGTTCGATTGTCTGAGAATTGACGTCATACCGCTACATAAGCAATCGATGAATAACGAAAAAAACCGGCCAAGTGCGTGTCGGGCCACGCGCAGTAGGGTTCCGTAGGTACATTATACCATACCATATTTTAATACCGCTATCATTTTTCGTCTGAAAAAATAACTTTGTTTTTCACAGTGTTTGTATGAATGACAAAGTTATATTTGCGGTTTGGAAAATGTACTATATCTCCAAAACTAATAATAACTGTATCTCGTTCAAAATAATTTTCGTTGAAAGTGTTTATTAAGATCTATAGTATATATTTTTTTTAGATTTTTCACCCTGTTACTTTAAAAGTTAAAGGGGGGGGACACACATTTTACCACTTTGGCGGCATAAATGTTTCAAACGGTTGACTTTAAAAAAAATAGTCTTAGGAACCTCAATGTCATTTTTAAAGACCTATCTATAGACACCCCACAAGTATTGGTTTGATGAAAAAAAATATTTTCAGTTTCAGTTCCATGTATGGGGAGCCCCCCCTTAATCTTTTATTTTTTTTATTTTTGTATAAAAATCGTAAAGCGGTTTACAGAATACACCTACCTACTAAGTTTCAACTATGTAGTCCTAATACTTTTGGAATAAAGTGGCTGTGACATACGGACGGACAGACAGACAGACAGACAGACATGACGAATCTATAAGGGTTCCGTTATTTGCCATTTTGGCTACGGAACCCTAAAAATGCAGGATCAGCGAAAAGTACAATAAGGAAACAACGCAGGCGTGACGTCGCACTACGTCAAGCTTACATCGAAGCAAAAATGTATGGAGACCTGACTCATGATATCGAAGTTCTCTACGCGCTTCGCATAAATACAAATTCCAACATCCAACAGTTGAACCACGGTAAAGAAATGTATCAGGATTCTAACTTAGTACAAACGGTCGAAATGCGAGCCATACCTATGCGCCTCGAGTTCGGTCTGCACTCGGTATACAAACAGTCGCGAATGCGCCGCAGTGGACAAACGAAAGATTTTACGTAGGTACTATTTATTGAAATATAAGTAATTACTATGGCAAAGTGCAGATTCTGCTGTTTTTATTATATTTAATTAATCAATTAATCCAGACATAACATTTTTAAATGCCCGGAAAGTCCGAAAAATTAGATTAAGATAATATTAACATACTTAATTTTTTTCTTATTATTATATAGGTATTACCAACTATGGCTAGAAGGATTTGAAACTATTTTGTTTCTCCCTTTAATAAGTAGGTATTTAGTTTTTTTAGTTTTCTGTTTTCACAATATAGTTTTGTTAACATAGTGTTAGAAATTGTTTTTTCGGCAAAGGCAAACCCTATAAATTCTAAAATATTACGTACAATCACAAAACCAGAAAGATATGAAAGTACTTAGATGAAAATAAATTACTGTAGCCGGGCGGCCCTAGCGCGTGTTGATGTACCGCGCGGCTCTCGGTAGTTTTTTCAAGGACAGGGCCGAGTTAGAATACTGGTACATTTCTTTACCGTGGTTGAGCCGTGGTCCCCGAGCAGATAATATATTTAGACTTACTTCTTCTCTTCTCTTCGCTTCTTGATCAAGGCTTTCTCCTCTTCAGTTTTTTCAACCAGTTCATGGAACAGAACTTCTCCATCCATGAGGCCATCTTCAATCTGTAATACAGCCATTGATAGTCAGGGGATAAAATAGAATCATGGCTAATAAACCGAACTTCATGTTTTTTTAGATTTTTTGTATTTTTTTAGACTGTTGTTTAGAAGATTGGAATGACTGATTCAGTGACAATGATGGAACACAAAAAGATCTTAAAAAGTTCAGGGGTACAAAAAAGGACATAGGGTACCTTTCATCCCGAAAATACGTATTGTTCCCGAGGGATAGCAAAAAAACTTTCCACGCAGACGAAGTCGCGGGCGGCCGCTAGTGAATGAATAAAACTAAGTACAGTACGAGGCAAAGATCTTGACACTTTCGACGGAGTGGGGATCAGTTCGCGCATGTGCACTTGTGAGCGACCAATAGCGCGCGCCCCTCTCCCGCCGCCCGCGCCCCTCACCGCTACGCATACCCAAAATACGCGTTCCGCGCAATCCCCGCCCGATTACAAGAGGTTTGCCTCGTACCCATAGACATAGAAAATTTTTCGCTGCGCTCAAGAAGACCAACAAAGCGTGGAAAAGAGAAGTTACCATCATACGGACATGGTCTATGTAAAAAAGAGACAAAGGATCAAGTGACATGTGCCAACATTTTTTACAGTAAGAGCCCCTAGCGTCCCGCCTAGCAAATGAGCAATCACAGTTTGTTTAAAATGTTTGTTAATCTTAATAAGAATATAAAATAAAGGTATCGTGGAGCCATGGGGTCTTGTGCTCTAAGTAATTGTGATGTGACAAAAAGAAACAATCCAAGTAATCACACTTTTCACAGGTAAATAAGATATTGCCACATATTTCTTTAAAACTAAATTTCGCTACATTTATTCGTTTATTGATGTAGAAAACAGTATGGAACATAGTTTATTAATTTCCTTTGCCATATTATAGTCATATTTTATGAATCTAAGTCATATTTTACGTATCTCATATAAAATGTATGAATCGTTTTTCGGATCACCTGTTTATTGACATTGTTGTTCTTTGACATTCTATTTCTATGCTCGTACCACACCCCGGGCACTCCATTCAAGCGCCGCGTTTCAACTACCTATTACACAGACGCCACACAGTGACGTTTTTGCACGCGCGCAACTGTGTGCGTAAAGTCTAGGGCTATTGAATGAGCACACGATTCGGCACACGAACTCGCGCGGAGGGGTGAGGTAATTGATTGTGGGGCGGGGCGGAGAGTTTCCTTTCTGTACGGTAGTACTTATATCTATTCTGTGCTCGTATTCTAGTAGTAAATTAGTTGAAAAGAATACAAGACCTTGATTAGTTGTAAGGATATCCTGGGCCCAAGTTCAAAGAGTCTGATGGCGGACTTGGTCTCCGCGCCGGCGCCGCGCGACGCCAGCGCTTGCGGCAACACCACCTGCGAGTTTGGGTCGTCTTCGAACTCGCTCTCTGACAGGAGAGCTGCCCTGCAATAAACATAAATAAGAGTTTTTGGCGGGATTTTGTCGAGTTCAGTTCGGTGACTATTTTAATTATTCGCAAATTGATTCATAGTGGATATTGTGTCTTAAAATTGGTGCAGTTTTGTGGTACAAGTGTCTACGCAACTGAACAATATGTGGGATAATGAAAATAGGCGCGATCTTGGTTGTGTGAAGCTGAGACTTTTATTGTAGTGGTCGCTACCTCGGCAAAACTTACCGAGTAAACTGTCTTGATATACTTGCTGCCAAATGCTCCAAGCAGCATTGGAATGTGATGCACCCGCATTTTAATGTAAACTAAAACAATCTACTAGAAAATCTAGAAATACCGAACTATTCAAAACATGACACTGGCAAAAATTACTTCCAAGAGGAAAGTAGATTGCCATAACAAAAATAAGAAGAAGAAACATAAATAAATACTAGTGGCTCCGTCAACTGTAGCCTTTAAGATCGGTGCAAACACTGCTCTGATTCCAAAGTAGCAAAAACACTTGTGTTATAAATCAGAGACAACGGTGGAACTACAAACACCCAGACCTGAGCCAATATATAAAAGTTTGTTTTATAAATTGACCCAGTCGTGGATGGTACCTGGGACCTCAAAGATGGCGACACCTTGAAAACCGACATACAAACCACTCGACCACGGTGGTCATCAAAGGATTGCCTTTGTGGTCGATTAACAACAAAAGTCAGTTATCAAAGTGCCGGTTCGGCACTCGCCGTGGAAAAAATGCTTAACTTGTATACCAGGGATGGCCAAGAGGTCACCGGTCGACCGCGAAGGCGATTTAAAATAAATAAATAAATAAAATAAAATAAAATAATTTTATTTCAGATTTAGGTACATCCATATAAGATTAGTAAAAAATAAAAAGAAGAAATAAAACACCTTATGAGCTATGTTAGTAAACCTATTCTATTTCGTGTTTTTAATTCTAATTTAGAAAATACCCGCCTAGCCCACTAGCACCACCGGGCACAGCCACATGTAGATGCACCCAGTGCCTCCAGATAGCACAGTCGGGTTTCTCCCTGACCACGCTCAGAATGAGGTTGGAGCTACCACGCACCTTGCTCATTAAAGAAGCGACCCGCTCACGCAATACCGCATAAAAGTCGTTAGTATGAGCCTGAGCAAACATAGTCGAGGCGCTGCAGTATCGTGGCAGCCCCAACATCACCCTGAAAGCGTTGTTATACTGTACTCGGAGAGCGTTGAAAGCCCTCTGCGTATAATCAACCCACAGACTGCACGTATACAAGTTCTGACAAAAGGCCTTATTTCATTTAGGTAGCCCGCGAGAGTTAAATAAACTGAATGGATAAATATAAAAAAATAACATTTAATATCAAACAACTTAGTATCTAAAGTTTGGATAGAGTTTAGATTCTAAAGTCTACCTTGCAGTCAACCGCAAGAAATATTTGGTAGACCTTACAAGTCATAAGTTTGGACACCCCTATTGTATACGATTGAATTTGGTCTAAGGCCAAATATTTGCTACATTATACAAAAGTTATTTTTTGATGTGGAAACACTATGGAAACAACGAGTCATTGAAAAACGTTCCGTTATCCCAAGAACCTTATATTCATATTATAAGGTTCTTGCGTTATCCACATTCTTCACAGACTTCCGATTCGTACAGTACAGTACAGTACAGAAAAGTACACTAGATTATGAATCACAGATTAAAAAGTTAAAAAAGTATACAACTTCAGCATAAAAATCCGGGTCTCCTATAACAAAATGTAAAAAAAAAATCCTCAGTAGTTTTTTAGATTTTAGAAGAATTCTTCGTGAAGTATGCTTCTTTCCTTCATGTACTTACTATAAAAAATATTATGTTTATCCTATGTATAGCTTTAATATTACTTACTTATCGAAAAACTCAGACATGTCCTTACAGCGGTTAAGATTTGGTATTTTCCCTTGGACCATCTGTAAAATAAAACCACAAGTTTATAATTAATTATTATTAAGCCTAATGAAGATTTCCCTAATGAAATGTATGGCACTATTAGATTTATGTTCCAAAAATGTCCCATCATACAATTAGAGAGAGTAAGCGTGCTTCTTAAATTATAGTACAACTAGCGGCCGCCCGCGACTTCGTCTGCGTGGAAAGGTTTTTTGCTATCCCTCGGGAACTATACTTTTTTTCGGGACGAAAGGTACCCTATGTCCTTCTCTGTACCCCTGACAACGTGTATGCAAAATTTCATTATGATCGGTTCAGTAGTTAGGACGTGAAGGCGTAACAAACAAACAAACGGACTTTCGCATTTATAATATTAGAAAGAATAACAGGCTGCCGTTAGTTATCCTTACTAATATTTTAAATCTGAAAGTATGTCTTCGTCTTAACTCCTCAACCGATCATCATGAAAATTTTCATACACGTTATCAGGGTAGACATAGGGTATCTTTTATCCCAAAAAAAGTACTGTTCCCGAGGGATAAAGAAATAACTGACCACGCAGACGTCGCCGGTGGTCACTAATTCGTTAATAATTAATGCAATCTCACCTTTTTTGTACCTTTATTGAGTCCTACAGGGGTAGCTCTGATTACATAATGCCTGAAGTCTATGAGTTTCGTTGTGGGATTGTAATTCATCAGTACACAACGGCGGATATTCTTCAACTTCACCTGTGAATGGGATGGTATTAAATGTTAGCCGATAAAATGAAAAAGGATAATTGGCACTTGGTCAGATTCTCACTTCGCCGGTCAGTCTAAAAATGACTTTCAAACTGGATGGGCCCTAATTTTGTACAAAGTCTTCTATTCTTTGTTTCTTACTACCTATTTAAAGTTGAATTTGAAAAAAAATATAGTAATTTGTACCCAGATAAAAATATTCAAGTGGGAATTTGTCAGGTGGTGCCTTTGCATGCTGTTTTAGTTCGAGAAGCGTCATCAAGGATATTCTTGATCGAAGCATGAAGATAATATAGAAAAAAAACCGGCCAAGTGCGAGTCGGACTCGCGCACGATGGGTTCCGTACCAAAAAACGGCAAAAAAATACGTTTGTTGTATGGGGACCCCCCTTAAATATGAATTTTATTCTGTTTTTAGTATTTGTTGTTGTAGCGGTAACAAAAATACATTATCTGTATAAATTTCAACTGTCTGCCTGTTGTCGTTATTAATATCGAGCAAAAAACGGCAAAAAAATCACGTTTGTTGTATGGGAGCCCCCCTTAAATATTAATTTTATTCTGTTTTTAGTATTTGTTGTTATAGCAGCAACAGAAATACATCATCTGTGAAAATTTCAACTTTCTAGCTATCGCGGTTCATGAGATACAGCCTGGTGACAGACAGACAGACAGACAGACGGACAGCGGAGTCTTAGTAATAGGGTCCCGTTTTTACCCTTTGGGTACGGAACCCTAAAAATAACAATGACAAAAACAAATCTTACTGTAGTGATGTTTATGGTAGGGAACATATTCTGGAACATGGTAGCCATGAGCTTCATGTGCATTCCTTCTCCGGAGAAGCTGTTGAGCACAATGAGGGGAGCATTCTGGAATGCCTTCATTATCACATACTGCTTCTTGAGGGAAGATATCACATCTCGGGCTAGACTGTACTATAAGTGAAGAAATAAAATTGACACAATGAGTTTTGAGTACCTAACAAATAATTTTTTTGAAGGTTTGTTATAAATAGAGATCGGATAATCAGATGCATATTTACCTAAAGTCAACTAACATATTATGGAAGTGTCTTCTTAAAATGTGTCTTTTCTCCTGAGGTATAGGCCTTGTTACAATGTAATAAGATTGTATTTGCTTCTTCAAAAATCACTGACAATAAAAGCAACCAATTATGTTTATAACGGGGCAACTGGAATTTGTATCAAATAGCGTTTATTTATTACATCTCACAGAGTATCTACTAAAATTGGATAATCCTAGAATCCTTGTATATTTTCGATAAAAAAGTGCTTTCCATAATACCCGACATCTGAACTTTAGAAAAACATGCATCCGAATATCTATCAATAGCTAAAAACCACACAGTAGAAAAACAATTGCGAGTCGGACTCACGCACGAAGGGTTCCGTACCAAAAACGGCAAAAAAATTACGTTTGTTGTATGGGAGCCCCCCTTGAATATTAATTTTATTGTTTTTAGTATTTGTTGTTATAGCAGCAATAAAAATACATCATCTGTGAAAATTTCAACTGTCTAACTGTTGTCGTTATTAATATCAAGCAAAAAACAGCAAAAAAAAAAATATGTTTGTTGTATGGGAGCCCCATTAAATATTTATTTTATTCTGTTTTTAGTATTTGTTGTTATAGCGGCAACAGAAATACATCATCTGTGAAAATTTCAACTTTCTAGCTATCATGGTTCATGAGATACAGCCTGGTGACAGACAGACAGACAGACAGACCGACAGACAGATAGACAGACAGCGGAGTCTTAGTAATAGGGTCCCGTTTTTACCCTTTGCTTAAGGAACCCTAAAAAATAATGAAAATTATCAATATGATGATTATAAAGAAAGAAACTTATCAATATGATGATGTGAAGAATGAAACTTACATTATCAATTCTAAAAGTCAATGTGGGGCCTCTGGGTAGCCGAGATAACCTCATATAGGTACCAAGTTCGGTTTCAGTGAACATTATCATGTGGGAAACATGAAGGTACCCCGACACCGATAGAAAGTCTTTTAGTGTGTTCTTTTTTCTTTCCTGTAACAATTTAATGTCAAAGTTATATCTCGGTTTATGATAGACTAGCTTCCGCCCGCGACTTCATCCGCGTGGATATTAGAGAAAATCCTTAGGGAACCTTCAACCAGGATCTGAACAGTTGTTTTTACGCGATTAGGCAGGTCCCCACCAAGCGCGCTGCCTCGCGAGGCAAGACATTTGCCGCGTGAAGCGGGCCTCGCACGAGGCTGCTCACTTGGTGGTGACCCGCCTAATAGCGTAAAAACAGCTGGTCGGATCCTGTTTGAAGGTTCCCTAAGGATTTTTTCTAATATCCACGCGGACGAAGTCGCGGGCGGAAGCTAGTTTATTACAATAATCAGAATTGGGTACAGAGATATTAGTAGGTATCTCATTGCCGTTCCCTACCCCGTCTCCTGGGGCTGAATCATGTCCACCGTGTTGTACTTCAAAATAAATGTCATTTTCGCAATCACCATCCCACAAAACCTCAAAATCGACATCCACATCGATTTTCATGTTTTCTTACCCCATTTACCCCCTGAAGGCATGATTTCAAAATAACAAAATATGTATTTGCCTATTTATTTTTAGACATGCTCCTATGAATTTTGAAGTTGTAATGTCTATTTTATTTCTTTTTTCATACAAAATTTGAGCCCCATTTACACCTCTTTGGGAATTAAATCTTGTGCACCATGTTGGACTTCAAAATAAATGTCATTTTCGCAATCGTCATCCCAGAAAACCCCAATAACGACATCCATATCTATTTTTTAGGTTTATTTACCCCATTTCACTCCCATTTTATCTCCATAGGTGTTGAAATTCTACCATTAATAATATACGTTGCGTTTGATTTCCATCCATAAGCCTTACAAATTTAGCAATTTTTACTTCGAAAATGAAGGATTTTCTTCTAATTTCGAATTTTAAAAACCGCTGAGACACGTATTTATTAATTTTCAATCATCAGCCTAAACATAAAATTTGAAGATCCTAGCTTCAAAACTGAGGGACTTTCATACAAACTTTCATCCCTTATGTTATGTATCAGAATTCATAGTAGGTTATATGTGGGTAGATACCAGCAGGTTATCTTGTTGTTCAATAAGATTAATACATGAGGGTACGTGTGACTCATTTTCACTTTGTGTGTCAATGTTTTGCTCCCAAGCTCAATAAACGTTTTCATGTGAAATATAGTGTTTTAATGGACATAACAATGGCGACTCAGGAAAAATCAGGATCAATACAGTGTAAATCAGTGAACTTTCGTGAATTTGATCCTAAAAGTGATTTGTGGAACAATTATATTGATCGACTAAAATATTGTTTTGAAGCCAATGGAATCGACACAGATTCTGTGCAAAGAGCTAATTTTTACACTGTTTGTGGTGAACAAGTATTTGAAACACTTCTTGCATTAATTACACCCCGAAAATCAAATGAAGTGACTTTCAGTGAGATTGAACTTATTCTAACCAAACATTACAGTCCCAAGCAAAATGAAATATCAATGTCATTTCTATTCTATAAACGAGATCAAAAACAAGGCGAAACAGCAGCAGACTACATAGCTGCACTTCGAAAAATTTGTTCTGGATGTAATTTTGTGAGTTTGGAGCGGATGCTTCGCGACAGACTCGTGTGTGGCATGCTCCACCACAAGTTGCAGTTTGAGTTATTGAAGAGGGATAATTTAAAGTATGATGATGTTGTAAATGTAATGTTGACTTCGGAGACCGCGGGAAAGGACGCTCGGATGATCCAGAGCGCCTCCGCTGTCGCTGCCAGCGCCACTACGCAATACGCCGCGGTGACGTCACCGCTATCCCCAGAACCCATGGATGTGAATGCAGTTAGATCGAAAAATAGTTGGCGATTGTGCTATCGGTGTGGAGATCGTCATGGTGGCGAGTGCCGTTTTGCCAATGCGATTTGTAATTATTGTAAAAAGAAAGGACATATTGAAAAGATTTGCACTACAAAAAAAAGAAATACCTCTTCGAAAGTCAATTATACAAATGAAGTTTCTGACATGCAACTTAACGGTATATACAAGTTAGATAGCACACGCACTCGAGTGCCGGCATACCAGGTGACAGTTTTGTTGGAAGGTGTTCCTGTGCTGATGGAAGTAGATTCGGGAGCTGCCTTTTCTCTCATCAACCGTCAAACATGGAACATGCTGCAGTCACGCTCTCCACTGACTAACTTACCTAACCGACTGCGGACGTGGAATGACTCTCCGGTGTCAGTGATGGGACAAACTTGTGTTTCAGTTGAGTTTAAGGACATTAAATGTAAGCTTGATATTATTGTAGCCAGGGGATCAGGGCCTAATTTAATAGGACGAAATTGGTTTGAGGATCTTGATATTTCTTTATCTATTAATTTGATGTGTGAAGTTGATATGACTATTGTAGATAGTATATTATCCAATCATAGGGAAGTATTTAGACCCGGTCTAGGTACATACCGAGGGGATCCTGTCACTATCCACTTAAAACCTAATGCTACTCCAAAGTTTTTGAAAGCTCGCCCGGTCCCGTTCGCTATTAAAGAACGCGTTGAAAAAGAAATAGACAGATTAGTTAGTGAGGGGGTACTTCGTCCAACTAGTTTTTCAGAGTGGGCCACCCCGGTCGTACCTATAATAAAAAAGAACGGTGAAATCCGTTTATGCGGAGACTATCGCAGTACGGTGAACCAGGCTACAGAGTCGGATACATATCCTATGCCGACTGCTAGTGAAGTCTTTGCTGCGGTTGCTGGAGGTAAATTTTTCACTACACTAGATTTAGATCGCGCTTATACACAAGTGGTAGTTTCGAATACTACCGCACGACTTTTAAAACTAAATACGTGTAAGGGTCTTTATAGTGTACACCGATTAGCTTTCGGCGTCAAGGCGTGTCCAGGTATTTTCCAACGACTGATGACGGCGCTGCTAGCAGACGTTCCAGGTGTAGCCGTTCTGATCGATGACATCATCATCAGCGGTCGTACTCTGACGGAAATGACTCAGCGACTAGATATTGTACTTGGTCGAATCGAAAATGCTGGATTGCGTCTCAACGAAAGTAAGTGTAAATTTGTTAAAGAGTCTGTGGAATTTTTAGGCTTTGTTATCGATTCAAAGGGTATCCACCCTGCACCGAGCAAGGTATTGTCAATAAAGAATACACCGGAGCCTAAAAATGTTCAAGAGTTACAGGCATTTTTAGGATTATTTAATTTCTACGAAAGATTCGTACACCACAAGGCCACAATACTAGAGCCCCTACATAGGTTGCTTGACAAAACACATAAATGGCAATGGACGGAGCGTGAGCAGAGCAGTTTTGACACAGCGAAAGGACTCCTGTCGTCTGAGCTCACACTTGTCCACTACGACTTGAATAAACCTCTTGTACTAACCTGTGATAGTTCAGAATATGGTGTTGGTGCAGTATTGTCACACGTTACAGAAGATGGGCAAGAACGACCCATTGCAATGGGTTCTAGGACACTTCACTCTCATGAGCGACGATACTCACAGCTCGATAAAGAAGCGACAGCAATCATGTTTGGAGTCAATAAATTTTATAATTACCTGATGGGTAGATCTTTCAAGATTATTACCGATCATAAACCTTTATTAGGCATATTTGACCCTAAGAGACCAATTCCTACTGTTTTATCACCCCGTCTAATGCGAATAGCTTTGGTTCTTACGTCCTTTGATTATGATATAACCCATAAGCCTGGAAAGTCTATTGTACATGCAGACGGCTTGAGTCGATGGCCTCAGCCAGTTCCAGACCAACCAGAGCAGCAATTATGTGACATTCTGTTGATGGCTGAGACTCCTCAGGATTTCCCGGTAGATGTAGATCACATAGCCACAGCTACCAATCGTGATATTGTTCTATCTCGTGTCAGTCATTATATATTAAGTGGATGGCCAGCTAAGGTAACTGACGAACAGTTGCGTCCTTATTGGTTACATCGTGCTGAATTGTCCCTCCATGAAAATTGTATTCTGTTAGGTTGTCGCGTGGTAGTGCCACGGTCATTACGTGAAACCGTTTTGCAAGGTTTACACAAGACACACAATGGCATTGTTCAAACGAAATCGCTAGCCAGGTGTTACGTTTGGTGGCCGGGATTAAATAACGACATAGAGGCTATGGTACAGACCTGTGACAAATGTTTAGAACATCGGCACATGCCTCCTAGATCAAAGTTTGAATGGATTACACCATCCAAACCCTGGTCTCGCATAAATATTGATTTTGCCGGACCTTTTCAAAATAACACTTTTTTAATCGTTGTGGACGCATACTCTAGATGGCCGGAAGTGTTCATAGTCAATAATATGACATCAGCCACAGTAATCAAGCATCTTAGAATGCTATTTGCTACTCACGGCCTTTGCGAAACCTTAGTATCGGATAACGGGACACCATTTGTGTCCAGTGAAATGAAACAATTTCTTGAAGCAAACAAAATACGACATGTTACTACAGCACCATATCATCCATCCACAAATGGGTTAGCCGAGAGAATGGTGCAAACAGTTAAAGATAAATTACGCAAGATTGATAACATGCCATGGGACCTTAAAATCCCTAATATGTTACTAGGGCTGCGCGTTACTCCCTGCGTTTCGACAAATAAAAGTCCTGCTGAATTATTAATGAATCGACGCTTAAGAACTTTATTAGATACAATCCATCCAGACAACCACACACGCATTTCTAGAGAAAACCAAGTTTTACGAAATGCTCAAGTTAAATGTAGACAGTCTGATGTTGGACAGAGTGTTAGGTATAGAAATTTCGGTAGGGGGCCGCGTTGGTTACCGGGTACGGTAGTTAGAAGAGAAGGGATGGCAAGTTACGACATAGCCACAGAAGATGGCACCGTTGTTAATAGGCACATAGATCAGCTTATTAAGCAAAAACACCCTGAAACAGAAACGGAGCAGGAAAGTCAGGAGAGAGAGGAGAGGTATGAAGGAGAAAGGAGGGAAGTGTGCAGTGATGATAATTTGGAAGTAGATGATGATTCGCATGATCAAGATATTATTGAGATACCTAGTGAGGAAAAATGGGCTGAGATGTTAGGAATACCGGTAGAACCAGAGCCAGGGTTCTCTGGCGGCAAAATTAGAAATAAATTGTATGTTCATGGTAGTACTCCTTATTCTAGGCCGCACAAAGATTGTAATGTAATAGATTATGTTATTCATTAATAAAAATTAAGATGTAAGTCAAAATGAGTGTTCAAAATGTGTAGTCCAGTTGATTAATATTCTGTTTATTTTGTTTAAGTTTAGTTTGTCTTTGTACATACTTGGGGGAAAGGTATGTTATGTATCAGAATTCATAGTAGGTTATATGTGGGTAGATACCAGCAGGTTATCTTGTTGTTCAATAAGATTAATACATGAGGGTACGTGTGACTCATTTTCACTTTGTGTGTCAATGTTTTGCTCCCAAGCTCAATAAACGTTTTCATGTGAAATATAGTGTTTTAATGGACATAACACCTTATTTCATCCCTTTAGGGATGGAATTTTTAAAAATCCTTCCTTAGTGGATGCCTACACTGTATAAGGTATCTGTGTGCAAGTCTCCAGGTTCAGAGGTTTGGGCTGTGCGTTGATATCTCACTCAGTCAGTCAGTCAGGACTGAATAACTATATTGACTTAACTATACATTATAATAACATATGACGATATTGGTAAATTGAACAAAATTTTACCTCAATTATCAATATACTACAAAAAAAAAGTCAAAGTCAGGTTCAGGATGGCTCGACATGGAGTTTGTCTACATAATATGTAGCATAAGTCCTCATCCAGAAAGGGTAAATTTGCGAAAAAAAGGCGATTTTTCACGCGATTTTGGTTACATTGCTGCAAATATTTCACACTTTAGTGACGTCGCTGACCCTAAACAAAAATTGTATATAGAATCGCATCTCATTCGCACGTAGCTCTGGACGGGGTCTAAAACTCGAGCCTTTTTTATACAGCTTGAACGTTCTTTTATGTTCTGAATATCAACTATTAGGAAATAACATCATGTAATGTTATTTAACATGCTCTTAGTTTACCTTTAATTGTGACGCGGTAAAAGGCTCCATGATCTTTCGGAAGTCCTTGGTTAGTTCCATAAGGTCCTTGCTGCAGTTTCCACGATGAATCACAAAAGAATGCGGCGCTTTTACTAGGTGTTCCGGCTCCAAAGCCTGCTTGCTCGCAGGATTTTTCTTGGAGCATTTTCCTTTGCGCTTTCCCATATTTTTAAAAGGTTTGACGTTTGATACAAAATATAAAGTTTGCTTTATATTTAATTTTAAAGTGGGTAGCTGTTAAAATAGGTTCTTAAACAGGTTTTTATTTATTAAAAAATAAACAATTAACTATTATTTTGAGGTTATAAGCACGCACACAACATTGATTGATGACACTTGCTTGCTTGCTTGACACTCTTGACAGTGACAGTCAGTGTTGCCAACAAGATATTTTAAATTCCGCTTAGCAAAGGAATTTTATTATTTGGTATATTTTTCCTGCATTGAATTGAAATCCATCTAATAAAATACCGATTATCAGGTAAATCATACGAGTTTCATTTTTGGATTATTTTTTTCAGTCAAACCTGTATTTTTAAAATGGTATTGACCATATTTTCTGCACTTCTTTTCTTTTGTTTTGATTTTACCCCATTCATAACGCTGAAAACGCCTTGATATGATAAGATTAGTGCACAAATATATCAAAATATGATTTATTTTACTCTTAACTCCCGTCATTAAATCCGTTAGCTGACAAAAAACATATTTTGTCCCGTTAGTACCTGACCCTAACTAATCCGTTAAATCTGACGGGAAATCCATTAAGTTGGCAACACTGGTGACAGAAGCAAATTGACAGTGACAGCATATGCAGTTGTTTTTTATTATTTAGAAGGCAAAGGAGTTTATGTTCACACAGCAGTATTTCATTTTTTTCAGTTTGCATAAGGCCTTTTACACTGACGACGGTTTGCGAGCGTTTCCAAAGCAGAGCAGAACGGGTGCGCAGCAAATACACCACGGGTTTTTTATTTTATTTATAACAGTTATGTACCATGGGCAACAGCGTCGCTTAACCACTGCTAAGGTTAAAATCGCTTGCACGCCGCGCCCCCGCTGTCACATACGTTTAGTTCGTGCAGGGGCGATACGCGCGCACACGAATTTTGTTGCAAACTGGTTAAGCGACGCTGTTGCCCATAGTACCTACCTAAGTAAAAACGTTGGGCACCGGGGGCATCTCCGCTGCGCTTTGAAAATGCTCGCAAACCGTCATCAGAGTGATGAGGCATCTGGCACCTTAAAGTAAGACGCGCAAAGCCGCGATGCTCTAAGTCTGGCACTTACGGGTACATATCAGAATGTCTAAAGTTAGAATGTCTAAACTTAAAATGGCAAAGTTCAAAATGTCAAAAATTAAAATTCGTATTTTAACCAATCAAAACCATTGATAGCGGCCGGGTTGGATCTTAAAACGAATCGCCTTCTTTGAGGTTAATTATTCTGTGGAGGTGTCTTTGGGCGTCGCCTGAAATGCTTTATAGCAAATTTAGCTGCCGGAAATGAGTCTAAACTAGTCTACTGGGACTTAGAAACCGTAGTTCACGAGATAGGTGCGAGGAGCGTAATGACGAGCATGTTAGGTGGACATGAACCCAGCACGAGAGCCGAGCGAGCGAAGCGAGCGTGCCGCGGCGGCGGCCGGTGAAGCGCCAGAAAAAAAAGGTGGATTTTGTTCGCCGGCTACTGAATCAGTGACTGGCACAGGGCTACCGAATCAGGGACCGGCGCGGTTATGGTGATGTGCGGCGGAGGCACAGAGGTTAAGACGCAATTATTTAAACCAATTAATTAGGTACCTAAATGAAAGAAAGGCATAAGTAAATTCTATGCGTCATTATATGTAGGTATTTGGACTATTAGACATTTTAAGTTTTGATCATTTGAACTTAGACATTTTTATTTAGGACTATCTGACCGTTTGACATTTTGAACTTTCGACATTTTAATCGTTAGACATTAAAAATTTTGACATTTTGAACTTTGCCATTTTAAGTTTAGACATTCTGATACGTACCCGGCACTTATAAACCACCTACGATCAATGGGTAGTCAAAAAATCACGTGCTTCTTCTTTCGGATCCGGATCTTCTGCAGTTGATCCACCTTGATAAGATGTAAAAAAGCGAAATCTTTAGTTATTCAATCTTTTTGATGTGTATCTACTATGCTTGCTTAGCGCTAGTCTGGTTAATGTTATGTTAGTGTTAGCGCTAGTCTGGTTAATGTTATGTTAGTGTTAGCGCTAGTCTGGTTAACGAAAGATGAGACTAAAATGGTGTCGCCACTTTCCCTGTTAAATTCACAAGTTATTGGAATGGAAACTGACCCCCCAAATAAGGGTCAAAATTAGTCCCTTTTCCAAAAGTGCGCTAGTCTGGTTAACGAAAGATGAGACTAAAATGGTGGCGCCACTTTCCCTGTTAAATTCACAAGTTATTGGAAACTGACCCCCCAAATAAGGGTCAAAATTAGTCCCTTTTCCAAAAGTGCGCTAGTCTGGTTAACGAAAGATGAGACTAAAATGGTGGCGCCACTTTCCCTGTTAAATTTACAAGTTATTGGAAACAGACCCCTCAAATAAGGGGCAAAATTAGTCCCTTTTCCAACAGTCTCATCTTTCGTTGACGTGACTCTCAGGGTCTACAGATTGAGCGACTTATAGATAACCATAGCCAATTGGGCTATTTTTGGGGACCGTCGCTCGCGGCTACAAAAATTAAGGAATGGCGGCTTCTGTTGGGCGACACGTTTTTCGACTTATTTGAATCAGTTTAAATATTATTCTGTAGGCGGTGTTTAGTCTAGTCTATCTATACGCGGCGGTGTGGGTGAGTTAGTGAACAAACAATCAAACAAAAAGTGAAAATAGGCAAATGGGGTAGATTCGTGTCGCTAAATTAAATTACGTTTGTAGGTAGTGAAACTAGCGCCGCCACTACATTTATTTTTATTACTCGTAAACCAAGTCAATATTTTAAAAAATCTCAAGTAATAATCTCTTACATTGTCTCTAATATTTTTTGAATAACTTTTCAACAGTTTTCATTCTTCCCTTAAGTTTTAAAATCCATTTTAGCTCAAAGTGGCCACTTTTGGCAATGAGGGCTTTTCCAAAGGACAAAAAACTGTAGGATCGATAGATGGCGTTGATAAATTAAGCACTGTCAACTGAGGCGCGTTTAGAACCTACGCTCCGAGTGCAACCAAACTTGTGTCAACCGAATGTCACTCTCTAATGTTTGATACGCCGTTAGAGCGGTGGTTGCACTCGAAGCGTAGGTTCTGAATGCGCTTCAGTTGACAGTGCTTAATTTATCAACGCCGTCTATCGATCCTATAGTTTTTAGTCCTTTGGAAAAGCCCTCATTATGGATTTTAAAACTTACAGAATGTAGTGGTAATAAATGTAGTGGCGACGCTAGTTTCACTACCACCGCGTCTTAAAGTTATATACCTACCCTCTGTCGAGAAAAAAAACGCGCACAACTCGTTGGAGTAATTTTGTATGATAGATAAATCTTAGTTCGCTTCACGGCGGTAGGTAGCGCTGTACACTACCTACTTAACTCTTACAAAATAATTACTCTATCGAGTTTATAAACGCCTGCCTGTTTATTATTAGTTATTTATTACTATATTTAGGTACATCTCTATAAAAAAAATTGGAGACCTATTTTAAACTAAAATCAACCTCTCCAACTGCGAAAGGAAGAAAATCTGAAACTATGTTAAGAGAATGATTAATAAAAAGGCACAAAACAAATCAAAACAGCTTTATTTCTTGCTGGTTCATTGTGGATTTCCATACTTGCACATGAAATACTACAACAGTTACCTATTTCCTCTGCTAAGTCTCATCTCATACAACTTCGTTCAATTTGTTCTATAAATTGGCATACCGAACTCGAGACTTCACCTTGCTTATAAATGTAACCTTCAACCGTATCACGAGACGCTAAGTACATCACAGTGGGGTCTGTACCAGCAGATTAAATAATGTTGAGTACATATTAAGAAAACACTTAACCGCTTGATAGATCGTTAGCCCGGGAACTTGACTAATTCAGGACGCGGGTTTTCGCTAAGGGTCATACAGCTAACAGGTTTACCATTCCCTTTTTATTATCATTATGAGCACTATTGCGTCTAGGCTATGGTGATAGCCGACAGTAAAGAACATGGGAATGACGCTTAAGAAGAATGGTTCATTAATTTTTCTATCCTATTTCGTATGTGCAGTACCTTACAATACTCAACTATCCTATTTTTGGGTTGTAAATGAAATATGTATTTGGTTCATTTCTGATTAGTGGATGTGAACATTAACTAGCTATACGTGGCGCGGCCAACGTCATTAGTGGTAGATTTTTTAAGGACAAATTCGAGCCAAAATCAAAATATACAGAATATCTTACATTACAAAGGTGCAATATAGAAAACTTTACATAAAAATAGAAAAAGAATACAATTAGCAACCTTTAGTTAAAGGAACTAGAGATGTTCGAATTCATTTGACAATTCAAATCACAATGATTAATGTTACAGAATCGGTAATATTCTGGATTTACGAATATAAAAAGCCCCTATTTTACCCCTATTAAATTAGCTAATATCTATAGTCCATTCTATACTATTATCAGTTAAATACCGTTATCATTAAATTTAATAAAATCATATTTATAATGTGTACATTCGCGTTGAAAACAGCCTGACAGCGGAGCTTACACATACACTTTTGAATTAATAACTTATTCAAATGTTTACTTAAGAATAAAACGTGTAGCCCTCCACTGCCTCAAGGCTTCTGAATGTAGTCTGTCCACTGTATCGGTTTCATTACAACTATACTAAAACGTTGACTTTATGCATTCTTCATTTACCACACAATATTTAACATAGAATTTAAAAATATTTATAAGAAACAACACAATTTATAGAACCGATATAATTGACAGACCCGTTATGAAGGTGAAAATGATTGCATTATTACATTTTCTTTTAAAACTGGGTTTACCTAATATAGATGAGAACATGAGATGATAATTATTTCAGCGTCAAGCTATGAATGAAATTAATGCCGTGTCGTAGCATTTGTAACACAAGTTACGAAGTATTATTTTTAGTGCAAAAATATTACAAAATTTATTAAGGTATTCCATCAAACGATATTTTGGTAGAGATACTTACCAAAAATTAAAATGTCATGGCCTTAGCAATATAATGGAGCCATAGTAATGAGTGCTAGATTTATTGCAACATCATGAATTTATTGTTACCATTTATGTTGTCCTCGAGGCGGTACAAAATCGCATTAAAACTATTCCAAAGACAACAGAAACATCGTTCGGTAACTCGATACTTCAACAATTAGTAATAACAATCTTAAACTAATATTCGCCTAAGAGATATTTTGGCAAGCAAATAACGTATTGCAGTCGCATCTCCGACTAGTTTTTTGTGGTCAAATTCGTGTCTAATTAATAAAATGTTATTTTATAGTCTGATAAGTGATCGTATTACTAACTACAAATTCAAATAATTGAGTATTTGATCGTCGAAGCAGGAATTACCTGTACCGCCAAGAGGATGGCCGAATCGCGCGTCAGCACCGTAGAACCCCTAGCTGTCTTAAACTGAACTCCTGTCATTCAATGTCGCTAAATGCACCACTTTACCATCGAACTTCCAACATAAAAAAAGGCGCGAGACGGCCACCGAGTTATCCATTCAAATTTTAGTTAAGTTAATAAACTACAAAAAAGCACTACACTCCTTTCGTACAAAGCATCACAAAAATACTACAAAGAAATGTGTAGACATAACAGATTGTTAAAATCGAACACAAATCGTTGATAAATAGTTAACAAAATATGTTCATATGCAAAAAATATAGTTTCAAGACAGCGGCCGTGCGCCGCGGCCTGCGCTGCCGTCGCGTGTCCTCGCCCTTAGTGCTGGTCCATCTGCAACCATATATAACCCGTCAAGCAAAGTCTGAATCAAAGTCAACTTATCGGTTTTCGGCCTATCGGCCGAAATGTTGACTTTTCCATTCATTTCTTCCCGATATCCCGATAATATGATAATATTATCGGGATATCGGGAAGAAATGAATGGAAAAAAACTTTTTACCGATATCCCCCAGTGGGGAACAACAGGAATAGGCCAAGATGTCTTTATTCAAATTAGCTTAATAATTAAGCACTTTTGAATCGTCTTTATTTTCCTACCACCCATTCCAGACTTTTTTATAAGCTGTACGTAATGGCTGGATGACAGACTATGTATCCCGCTTGGTATGGGTTATATTCCCAATTTTTTGATAATAATTTGGACAGTAAATGAATTAAATATTGAAGAAAACCACAATGCGTTGGAATAAAAATTGACATTTCCGAAAATTCATATACAACATACAAAAATTGATGGTAAATAACAAAATGACAGGTCTACAGCTACACTAAATTGGCGGTAGTGGGCCGACTAGTGGACGATTTGTGAATCAGCAAAATTATGCTGACCCTACTAATCACTACACACTAAACAGTGCACTAAACACTAAGCACTTGACTAATCAAAGTGTATACCAGTCTTGACGGATAACAAAAAAGTGAGAAATATACAATGGCAATTTGTTGTTTAAAAGTGGATTTTTTCAACATCTATCTAATATCTTGAAAAAATTATGACTATACAACAATGTACAACAAGTGAAAAAAGAGGGAATTTATTTCGAGGGATACAGAGAAAACTGAAACCGAGACGAAATTTTTTTTTCACGAGTTGTGTACTCTACTTTTTACCATTGACTGCGAGAAAACAAATAGCAGTACTTATACCTATAGTATTTATAGTTATTACATATTTATTATTTAGGTAGGTAATCAGTAATATTTAAACACATAAGAAAATAGTGAAACTAGAAGTTTTGCAATGACATAAAACAACCACGCTAAAAGGAAAATTTCATGAACGGTCTGGCATCAGTCCATTTCATCAGTTTGTATAGACTTTGAACTTTTACAGTCTGAAGATCGTACCGTACCAGACTGATGGAATGGACTGATGCAATGCAAGACTGAACATCTAATCTTCTTCTATTATATAGAAAAGAACCCAAAGAAAAGACACTAAAAAGAACCTAAATAAAATTGGCGGGAGGCTTTTATCTATGGAATAGCTCCATACTTTTAGCACATTTTATTTTTTTTGTACATAATTCATACGATGCGCGCTTGTTCCAAATTCAAAATATTTTTATTCACTCGGTGAATAAAACAGCGTTTTATTCACTCTTATTGTTGAATTAAACGCACTTTTTCGAGTGGTGATGGTAAAAATGGAATTAAAATATATGTGACTACTATAGCAAGGCACAAGTAGAACAACGGGCAATACAACGTGCGAGCATAGTGAACAAACAAACAAAAGACGTTTTATGACCTCTAGCGTGCAGTGATATACAGGGTGGATTTTTGAGACGGAACATTAAGGGCAGGTACCTTAACCGTTATAGTTACAGGAAAACATTCCTAGGAGACCATCCATAACTTTTTAAGATATTATGAACTGCATTCACAGATTTTGTAAAAAAATTACGGTTTGCAAAAAAAATGCTAAAATACCCAAAAAAATTTTTTTATGCCAATCGATCCTATTTCGTGTGGGGATCAAAATACTCTATGGGACCATTTAAGGTATGAGTACTAGAAACGACAGAAATCGCCAAAAACTTTTCCCATACATTTTGTACTGAAAAACGATAAATAAACTCGAAATATTTTTTATTGCCAAACGATCCTATTTCTTACTGTGATCAAAATACTCTTTAAGGCTTACTGAAATTTGAGTACAGAAACTGTCTTTTTTAGATCTAATGTTGTAGAAGATTGTGCCTGCGTGTGGAGCCGGTGTTGTGACTTGCTGTAGTTTCTGTACTCAAATTTCAGTTGGCCTTAAAGAGCATTTTGATCACAGTAAGAAATAGGATCATTTGGCAATAAAAAATATTTCGAGTTGATTTCTCGTTTTTCAGTACAAAATGTATGGGAAGTTTTTGGCGATTTCTGTCGTTTCTAGTACTCATACCTTAAATGGTCCCATAGAGTATTTTGATCTCCACACGAAATAGGATCGATTGGTATAAAAAAAATTTTTTGGTATTTTAGCATTTTTTTTGCTAACCGTAACTTTTTTCCAAAATCTGTGAATGCAGTTCATAATATCTTAAAAAGTTATGGATGGTCTCCTAGGAACGTTTTCCTGTAACTATAACGGTTAAGGTACCTGCTCTTAATGTACCGTCTCAAAAATCCACCCTGTATTGCGACTGCTATAAGATATGAAGTCACAGGACAGTACGAGGTAAATATCTTGAAATCGGGTGGGGATTGCGTGGAACGCGTATTTTGGGCATGCGTAGCGGTGAGGTATGCGGGCGGCAGGAAAGGCGCGCGCTATTGGTCGCTCACAAGAGTACATGCGCGAACTTATCCCCACTCCGTCGAAAAAAGTTCAAGATATTTGCCTCTTAGGGTCCCCCCAGACCTACCGGTTTCTTTTCTTTGCTTTGCTGTTCTACCTTGCTGTTTACACCGCCGGCCAACCGGGGCCATTTTCAATCTATTGCATATTGGGACCAGACCCAAATTGGCAAGATAGCCATTAACTTGGTGTTATCAAATATCATCGTCTGGGTTGCGAAGTAGGAAGCTTCTGGGAGATATGCCACCCTGAACATGGTCTCCGATCGCTAAAAATAAATCGATCGCATATTTATATAAATGGGGATGGGTGGCATTACCTGAACTATTTTTTTTGGGTTTTCATAACGATTGAATAAGGAACAAAGCTCACAAGAGCATACATACCGGGTGTAACAAGACCTTCAACGAAGCCGTGGTCTACGTATTCTGCCCATCATCAGGACCATTTCTGTTCAAAATTGTTGCTGGGAAACGATTTTGATTTTTAGTGTTACAAAAGCATTGCATACTTTACTACGCAATATAACGCGTACAACAGACCGCGACTGTGAGTGTATGCTACACAACTTCGTGCGGCCGAGTTGAAAGGCACGGTTTATGTGCGTGCTCATGAGATACATCAACGACGTTTTGAATGAAAACGAAAAACGGCTGGTCGGATCCTGGTTGAAGATTCCTCAATGATTTTCTCTAATATCCACGCAGACGAAGTCGCGGGCAAAAGCTTTATTAGAATAATCTGTTCCTCTCCCTCCCCCGTCTCCGGCCCCTTAATAAAAATTTGAAAGCCTATTTCACCTTTTTCACTTCAAAATAAATGTCATTTTCGCAATCACCATCCCATAAAACCTCAAGAACGACATCCACATCGATTTTCATGTTTACTTACCCCATTTACTCCCTAAGGGTTGATTTTCAAAATAACAAAATATATGTTTGTCTATTTATTTTTAGACGTGCCCCTACAAAGTTTAAAGTTGTAATGTCAATTTATATGCTTTTTCCATACAAAATTTGAACCCCATTTTCACCCCTTTAGGGGTTAAATCATGTCCGCCGTGTTGGACTTCAAAATAAATGTCATTTTCGCAATCGTCATCCGAAAAACCCCAATGACGACATCCATATCTATTTTTAGGTTTAATTACCCCATTTCATCCCCATAGGGGTTAAAATACTTACAATAACATTAAACGTTGCGTTATATTTCCATTTAGAAGCCTAAATTATAAATTTAGCGATTTTATTTTTAGCGAAAACCACGAAACTCGTGTTTGATTATTTGTTTTTAGAAGTACTCCTACGAAGTTTCAATTTGAAATGTCTATTTAATATTTTTTTTTTCCATACAAACTTTGTACCCCACATTTTATCCTTTAGGGGTGGAATTTCCAAAAATCCATTCTTAGTGGGTGCTCACACTGTATAAAGTATCTATGTACCAAATTTCAAGTCTCTAGGTTCAGTGGTTTGGGCTGGGCAATAGTCTGTCAGTCACCCCTTCACTTTTATATAAGAGATAGGTGACACTATTAGTTTTCGAACAGTATTTTTTTATAACTGAAGGACTTTTCAATCCAGAGAAATTAATATTTTTGGGCAAGCGCATCTATAATAAAAAGTAAAAAAAATGCCGGTCACTCCAACAGGAGAGGGTATAAACCCCAACATGTGGGGGGTTTTATCGATAAAAATGATTATATTATCTGCCTTTAAAAGCTCCGACATCGCTTACCAAACGTGTTGTATATTTTTTGCGATCGGAGATCATAGTGTGGGAGGTCATATATTCAGGGTGGCATATCTCCCAGAAGTTTCCTGTTTCGCAACCCAGACGACGAATTTTGATAACACCAAACTAATAACTATGTTGCCAATGTGGTCTGATCAAAATATGCGAAAGATTAAAAATGAGCCTTTTGGCCGGCGGTCTATGGTAGAACAGCAAAGCAAAGAAATTAAACCGGTAGGTCTGGGGGCACCCTTAAGCCCGAAGTACACATTGGGCCAACGCCTGGCCGTGCGCGTTGGGCCAACGCGCGCGGCCAGGGCATGTCACTGTTTACACGTTGGCGCCAACTCCCAACATACCGCCAAGTAGGTCTTTACACGTTGGCCCAACGCGCTCGGCCAATGCGTTGGGCCAATGTGTACAGCGCACTTTACAGTAGCTGTTATTTACCTGTTCTTGGCCGTTGGTCTCCTGAGATTTCATGACGTCTGGCAGATCCGGGGGCGATGAGTATGGGGTCAGATCCAGAGCTTCGAATTCACCGCTCTCCTTCCTGTAAAACATAAGGTTTAATGCCAAGCCCTCTTTACAAATTACAATCCTCTAAAAATTCTTTATAATAAGCTTTCAGTCAGTTGCAAGAACGTTCTTTAAAGTTAATGCGTCATTAAAGGTATCGCCGTCCTTTACTTCTTTCAAAAGAAGAAAAAGATAGCGATACATTTAATGAAGCATTAACTTTAAAGATCGTTCTTGCAACTGACTGATAGTCAATTAATATGTCTTTCAATTTACGTCGATATCTGTTGAAATTATCGATTTCTCTAATTTTTGATGGTATTTTATTGTAACCTTTAAGGTGCGTACGCATTAGAGGCAGCTCGTGGTTGAGGCACGCATTGCTCGCCTATGCCCGCAAATGCGTACGCGCCTCAGCCCGAGGCTGCCGCGGCACGAGCACGAGGCATCATCGGTTGTCGGTTTTTTGACTGTGCTCAAAATCTCTTCGACATACGCGGCTCGCATAGTTTGGACGTGAACCGAGCGCGTCGCTTGCCTCGGTGTTAGTCATCTGACCGGATAGGTCTTGACTGGATTTTATGAGCTCAGACCGGACTCCGCCCGATTTCATTCGAGACCGGATTTTCAATCGTGCTTGGTCAAAATCATTACACCATCATTGATTGCAATGATTTTGTGTAAACCATCATCGCCGTACAGCTCGGAGCGCGCTACGCACGCCGCGACTAGGCTCTATGAATGGGTGGTTTCCTGAAAGATGCCTATAATTTTCTTATAAAAAACCACCCACTTGTGTAAAATTTTACAAAAAAATACGATTTTAAAGCTGTTGCCAGCAGATTAATAATATAAGTTGTTCCTAATGTAAATGGCCTACATTTTTTTTTCATTTGAGTCTAAGATCGGACTTTTGGTCAAAAAATCAGGAAGTTCAACCTCTTGCAACCTGTTTTACGAATTTTGGTCCTGGTAACCCTACTCGGTGTTGAGCCAGACAAAAAAGTTATTATAAAAATATGTTTTGTCTCTATATAAGTATTAAAGAATTTTTAGTACAGTACGAGGCATATAACCTGAAATCGGGTGGGGATTGCGCGAAACGCGTATTTTGGGTATGCGTAGCGGTGAGGGGTGCGGGCGGCGGGAGAGGGGCGCGCGCTATTGGTCGCGCACAAGAGCACATGCGCGAACTTATCCCCACTCCGTCGGGATTCAAGATACGTGATAAACATTTCTAACTTTTAATTTGTTGTTTGCTTGCCATATGGTGAAATACGGATTACGCTATCAAATACCTCTGTACTACATGTATTTGAAAATAAATTAAATTGAATTGAGTTTGTTCAGTGTTAATCTATTAATTTATAGTCAATAAATTAATAAAGATTAATGCAGAACAAACACCCAGATTACCAAGATTAGCATTCACAGGTTTTTACACAATACCAATTTCAACTTTTATTATTAATAAGTACTTGTAATAGTAGCTCTAAAGACAATGTCTTTAGATTAAATTATGCAGTTAAATAGAAAAAAATATAAATGCAAGGGAAATGGAACACAAAGTCCAAAGAGTGTAATTGAAATATCATCATTTTGTTATCTCAAAACTGTCTTTAAGATAACTAAGCTTTGTGTTGATAGACACTAATATGTGATATATTTTAATAAGTTAAACAATGATTGTAAATGAACTCTTCATCAGTGAATAATTGTTGCGATATTTATATGATGATGATTGAGTTAGGGAAACCCTATTAATTACCAAAGGATAGGGTTTCCCTTTCAATAGGCGTCCACAAATGCTTACCGTATTGATAGGGTTTTTGAAAACAAGTCTATGAAATACTACAATGAATGAAATTAATAGTACAATGTTACTGTAGGTCTAGGGGCCTCCTTCCAATAGTAATTATAAGCCGTAACTTTAACGGTGAGAGGAATTGGAAGGGGTTACTGCTCATGTTTGCAGCCAGCCACACATCATATCTTCCGCCAATGAGACCCAAAGATTGCTTCTGGGCATTATATGTCATCGTTAAAGTTACGTGCCGAGGCTTGTACCTGAGTGCAAGTCCAATAGGTGCTGGACACTGAGCCTTGGCCGTGGCGGATGTTAGGCCGTACTCAGCTAGAGTCTTGTCATCATCCATCAGCTGGCTGTCCTTGTTGAAGAGCATTTGGCTCGGAGGAGGCACCTTCAATATACCTGAAGCATATTAAAGGTGCAATATGTTATGCAATGCCAATCGGTGGCAACTTAACAATAATGCATATTTAGCTAGGTACCTATTAAATATTAACCAGATGTTGTGGCATAAACATTACTATGATAGTGTTTAAAACATATTATACAGATTCGGCTGTAAATGTGATATTGTTGACGATACTGCAAAACTGCTGATCTACTATTTGCAATACTGCGTAACTGCAAACAGTAGCAAAATTTAAATTACCGCTCATGCTCACGATAGCATGTTGATGATGACACAATTTTACCATTATGAAGCTCTCCCATGCTTCGTTGCAATAGCGCAATGCGCATCCCATGCTTAATTTACGGCCTAGACCAACACAGAGCGTTAATTTAAATTTCGTTACTGTTCACAGTTCTGCAGTATTGCAGATAGTAGATCGGCGGTTTTGCAGTATCGTCGACGATATTATGATAGCAATAACAAACCATCACCTTAAAATGCTTAAACAGAAGATAAATGCTTCGTTTTACTAATAAGATTTATGATGATAAAGGCAGCATTCTAATTATTTACCAGAACACATTACATTACAGCGATCTTTGTTGAAATCCAAAACTAATTTATCTGAAAACACCACGCCAAACAAGAAAACCTACGCTTATGTTCCGACATTGTATCGCTACTAAAAATAGATTTTCGCGGATCATACAATTCAGACTCACCTTCAATCATCTTCTTTAATTCTAATACGGTCGTCGTATCCTTGGCGTCTGTAAAGATGGTTAATTTTTTTCGCCTAATCATTAGAAAGACATCCTGAAAACAATTTATTTTTTGAGGTTACGGGACTAAAGCAAATCATACGTCAACAATTATTTGATCATACAGCTAATCGGTTATAGCTTGAATGGAAGAAATGAATTAATTATTATGAACTCACCATATTGGGTTTATTATTTATTTCTAATACTTCTAAAGTAAAAAACGCTTCGAGGCGTACGAAACGAAATTAAATAATGAATGACAGATGACCATAGACCAAAGACTATTAAGCCACAGACTTCATACAGAATGAACACAGACTGGTTCAGTTGAATTTTGAGCAATGTGATTGTGTCGTCTATGGTCCGCTTAAGTAATGTAACTATTTAGGCAATGTTTACATTAGTCGAGTAAAAACGTTCCAGTAGAAGTATAGTTCATATCACGAAAGATGACAAATGGCGCCCATCTTCGCATCACAACTCATGAAGAAAAGACTTAAGACAAAATATTATTTCATATAATATTATATAGGATACAGCTTGACCATAAAGAGTTGAAATAAAATAAAATGGAACTAAACATTTTCAGTACTAAATGTAGTCAGTGTTGCCAAATTATTCGTGATTTTGACGTATTTACATAGAAAGTGGCGCCCTCAATTTATGTCAACTCTTTATGGTCAAACTATATATATCTATTTGTTTGTACATATAGGAAATAATATTTTGTCTTAAGTCTTTGCTTCATTAGTTATGATGCGAAGATGAGCGCCATTTGTGGTCATCTTTTGTGATTCGCACTATACATTACGTGGTCTGTTTAACGTTCTTTTAGAATCAACGAACATGCCCGGCATTAGGGTGGGTACCCACTTAGGTTCGCGAACCTCCGCGCTCCGCGAACCTGCACCGAAAATATCGTTTATCCTCTGCTGAAACAGGGCGCCGAGGTGTGTACGTGAGGGAACTCGTATGCGAAGCTGGTTCGCACAGGCACACACTGTAGCCAAAGTAAGAATATTTGTTTTTGCTATGGATCACTGTTCTAGGTTCGCGGAGCGCGGAGGTTCGCGAACCTAAGTGAGTACCCACCCTTATACTTCTATTGGAACGTTTTTACTCGACTAATGTAACATAGCCTTTAGTAGTCAGAGGTGGTGATGCTTCCATTTTATTTTAATCTGTGCTAGTTTCGTTTTGACGTTGTACAAACTAGTGTTGCCAACTTAATAGATTTCCCATCAAATTTAACGGATTGGAGTCGGGCACTAACGGGAGAAAATATATTTTGACGGCTAACCGTAACGGATTTATTGTCGGGAATAGTTTTGACTAAAATTAAACGTTTTTGAACTTATTTGTGTACTAATCATGTAATTTCAGGACATTTTCAGCGTGATGAATTAGGTAAAATGAAAATAGAGCAGATAAGATGATCAATACTATTTTAAAAATACATCTTGGCCTGAAAAAAATGGGAACACATGCTACTCGTACAGTTTTCATTGAGGGAAAAATATATCATACTGACGGATTTTTGACGGAAAATACCAACTTGCTTAGCGGAATGGGGGATGTCCGAAAAAAATCAAAGGGGTATGAGTAATAAGTGTGTCACTGCCAAAAAAACTATTTCATCTTAAAGATCTCATCCTATTGAGCAAAAAAAAAATCTACAGTGTAAGTCTATCATGGGGCAGTTTTTGAGATATTTAAGTTTAAAAAATAATAAATGAATTTTTTGTTGCAGTGTCGCTTCCAAAAGACAATTTCATTTTAAAGACCTTATCAAAATAAGCAAAAATGTATTCAACAGCGTAAGTCTATACTGGGTAGTTTTTGAGATATTTAAGTTTAAAAAATTGTAGGTGGGAAAGTAATTTTTATTAGCAATGTCGCTTCCAAAAAACAGTTCCATCTCAAAGACCTTATCCAAATAAGCAAAAAAATACTCTACAGCATTAGTCTATCATGGGCAAGTTTTGAGATATTTAAGTTTAAAAAATTATATGTGGGCATTTTCTTTTTTTGGCGATGTTGCTTACTAAAACCAGGGGGCTAATTGTCTAAGTTAAAAATCCATTGCAATCGCTTTCATTTGACAGATGGATGTGACACTTTGCTGCATTTCTTTAGTAAGTTTTTATTCGTGCCGAAAAGAAGTATCAATGTATCACATTTCGAAAACGATTGCGATATATTTTGAAATTATACAATAGAAAGGCAGTTTCAGCTCGAAAAACTCATCCAAATAAGCAAAAAAAAAATATTCTACAGCTACTTTGCTAAAAAAAGGAAATGACTTACATCTTATTTTTTAATCTTAAATATCTCAAAAACTGCCTATGATAGACTTACGCTGTAAATATTTTTTGCTTATTTGGATAAGATCTTTGAGATGGAAGTATTTTTGGAAGCGACATTGCAAAAAAAGACCTACATCTAATTTTTTTATCTTAAATATCTCAAAAACTGCCCATGGTCTTCTTTTTATCGAATGAGGATTAGTGGCCACCTCTGGTGTTAGAGTTTATCAAGCCGCCTGTAAGGCCTCTGACTTGGCTTAACGACTGTTATCAGATGACAACAGCCGGGACCGACGGTTTAACGTGCCCTCCGAAGCACGGAAGCGCTCAGTTGTAATGCCACTTTAACGGTCACCCATCCGACACATGACCGGACCGAGCATTGCTTAACAAACGTGATCGAGTACGATTAGTCTGTCAAGTTCCGCCATGAGCGCTTCAAATGCCCAGTCTGCCCATGATAGACTTAAGCTGTAGATTTTTTTTTGTATATTTGGATAAGATCTTTGAGCTGAAACTGGGCCCTATTTAATGACGTGACAATTTGTAAATTGTCGCGACAATTTGGTTTAAATTGCGGTGCAGCTATGAGTAGTTTATTCTATTTTCAAATCGATTGACGCAATGGATATAAAAATGTCATGACAGGTGACAAATTGTGACGTTTATTATATAGGGCCCTGGTTTTAGAAAGCGACATCGCAAAAAAAAAGAAAATAACCCACATTTTATTTTTTAAACTTAAATATCCCAAAAACTGCCCATGATAAACTTACGCTGTTTAATTTTTTTTTTGTATATTTGGATAAGATCTTTGAGCTGAAACCGGGGGCTAATTGTCTAATTTAAAAATCTATCGCAATCGCTTTCATTTGACAGATGGATGTGACACATTGCTGCATTTCCTTGGTAAGTTTTTATTTGTGCCAAAAAGAACCTTCAATGTGATACATCTTGAAAGCGATTGCGATAGATTTTTAATTTAGACAATAGAAAGGCTGGTTTTAGAAAGCAACTTCGATTATTATTTTTTTGACACTATCTGCCAGAACCACAACAAGTATTTAAAAAAAAGTTTCGACATTTTGTGTTGAAACTTTTTTTAATACAATGATGTGGTTGCAGGTGGTAGATTCTGCTGTTACTTTCGTACATTTGTGATGTCGAAGATACTTTATTTTTTTTATTTTTTTACACAACTGAAACTTATGAAACTTTTTTCTATTACTAAGGGAGCTTTATTCCTACATTTCCTACCTATAAAAAAATATTCAGTCAATTTGATTTTTTTCGGACATTCATTTATCATTCCCCATTCTAATCTAACTAAATATCTAGTTGGCAATGGCAATGGCAACATTGTTTGTGACAAATACAAATGTATGACAACTACAACAAAATATTATTTTTATGTTTTTACAATGTTTTATCACAAATATCTTTATAAAATATGTATAAAATTTTTCAACATTCACTTCTTAAGTGTATTGTGAGTGTAAACAGCAAAACTAAAATTAATTGTAATGTTTTTCAATTCTAACCTCTGAACATCGTCAATATGAATTCTCAAGTTTGTGTGAATTGTCTTAATAAAAAGCCAGTGAATCACACTGATAATCGGCTGGTGACTGAGAATTGTGGCCATACAAAATGCATGGACTGTCTTTTACATGAAAAGTCTGGTTGTGGAGCTTGTCTCAGAGAAAGAGATGAGTTTCAGACAAAAAAAGAGGTGTGTAGTGGCGACAGTGAATCAGAACAAAACAATGGTTCTTTAACCTCTGAGAAAGGAAGTCCTGATAGTTTAATAGAGTATGAGAATTTGGAGAAGAAGAAAAAGCTAGAGGTTTCTCATATCAAAACAGAATCAGGTTCGTTATCATTTTACTTTAAATTAATTGATCATTGCACTGTGTATATTTTATTCAGAGTTTGTTATGTTATTGATTTTGGTATACTTAGTAAAAAAATGCAGACTTTTAAAGTACCCTACTACTTAAAGTTTCCCTGACATATTTACTTCTCAAGCTTACATGCTCACTAGACATGAAATACAGACAAATACCAACTAAAAAACAAAGTACTTTCAATAAAACCACGCTAGTATCCGTTAAAAAGGGTTTTAATTTGTTTCCCTGACACTTGAGATTATCGTTTGATGCCCATACCCATGGTTTAATTATCTTTTCCTGTGTGTAAAATACTTGAAAAACCTTAATATGTTATTTTTATAGGGTGTTGATTTCTTTTAACAATTTTTTTCCTAATTTGTGGTTGTATGTTTTAATTTTATTTATTGTTTTTAGATACAAATGGCAAGTACTATTTTTGTACATTGTGTAAGAAGAAGTTTCATGCCAAAAGTCAAGTGGCATACCATGCTTATTGTAATGGACAAAGAAAGCCGTTTCAGTGTCCGGAATGCAACAAGGTCTGTTAATGGGTCATTTTCATTTACGAAAATTAAAGTGTGCATGGTGAAAATGAGGGTATTTTTAACAACAACATATTGAATATTTTTTATTTTATTTATTGGCATTTTGTCGAACATAACGCGTCACAAACGTGATAACCATTCCAAACGGTAAGCCACTGATTTTGTGTGGCATATGTGTTTATATATTAGAGAAAGAAGCTTTAATACCGTGTCTAAATTATTTGAAAATCTGTTATTTAAGATTATGTTAAAGCAAACACGTTACGAAAATGTCACGTCCGTGGATGTCACGACCGTGGGATATTGTACCATGGTCGTGACGTTTATGAATTATTATTTTGCCCCAATGCAAAATAATACGTTTTTGGTTCTTTTTCACTGACAAAAATTATTTTTAAGTGACAATTGTAGTCTAAAAAACCACTTGGAAAATTGTCACAGCCATGGACCAATGTCACATCAATGGCCGAGCAATTTAATCTCTGAATCTGTCAAGGGCCACCAAGCAAGATAAATATTCTGTCACTCCGCCAGGCAAGATAATTGATGTTCGACAAGTATTCATACAGCAGCACCACCACAAAGCGTACTTCCAGCCCGCCATTGTCACCACAGTGGACCAATGTCACAATCAATCAATCAATCAATCATTTATTTGTGTTAAACATGGTTTTACAAAGATGGTACTTATAAGTTAGGAAGATCTCACATTTAGCCAAAATTTGGCATACAAATAACATTAGTTACATAAATTAAGTTTAGGTCTACAGCAGCTAAGTTACAACTTACATCAAATTAAGATTCCAATATATTTAGGTACTTGTTTAACATTTTAAATATTTGTCAATTGAGTAAAAAGTATTTTGTATCAACCATTTCCTTAGCGTCATCTTGAACTTATTGAATGGGAGGACTTTTATAGACTCTGCATGGTATCTTGTTGTAGATTTTTATGCACATTGAGTAACAATTTGTATGAAAACACACTGTTCACGGCGTAATATCTAATAATAGTCTATGAGGGTTTCTAGTGTTCCTTATATAGTAGTCCTTTGGTTCAGTGAAAAATCTGTAGTTAAGTTTGACGAACTTTGCTACCTCAAGTATATAGATTGAAGGCAGCGTTAATATGCTCAATGAGACGAAACATGGTCGGCATGATGTATCCGGTGTTATACCATATAGAGAACGAATGCACCGTTTCTGAGCCAAGAATACCTTTTTAGCATCTACACTGTTTCCCCAAACTATGATGCCATACCTCAACAATGACTCGACATATGCGAAGTACGCCGTGAGAGCGGTCTCCCTACTAGCAATTTTTGTTAATTTGTAAAGAGCGTACGAAAAACTGTTTACTTTCCTTCGAATCAGCTCTGATTGTGGCTTCCAATTTAATTCTGCATCCAAAAGAATACCTAAGAATTTTACTTGATAACTGCTTTTGAGCAATTTACCATTGTAATTAATTTCTACATGTCTATTTTTAAAATTATTAAAATGAGTTTTATTAATATTTATTTTCAAATTATTATTATTTAGCCATTTATTTATTCGTTGTAATGTAATTATTATGTCAAGATTATGCTGCTCAATCGAAGCATTTTTGTCAGTCGTAACTATGACTGATATGTCATCGGCAAACAGAATAGACTTATGCATTATATTTTCCGGAAGGTCATTAATATAGAGCAGGAACAAGAGGGGACCTAGTACGCTACCCTGCGGCACGCCAAGTGTGTTGCTCTTTGAATTTGATCTACTACAGCGCACTATGTCATGCTCATCAAGATATGTAATTTCTACACATTGCTGTCGATCTCTCAAGTATGACTGAAGCCAGTTTTGTGCTGGTCCTCTGACACCCTAGTACTCTAACTTGGATAAAGCTTTTCATGTGTCACAAGATCAAACGCGCTTGTCATATCAAGGAACAGTACTGAAGTGTATCTTTTATCATTAGTGCTTCGCAAGATTTCATGTACCATATGAAACATTGCTTGAGAAGTGCTTTTGCCCTTCTGAAAACCGTATTGTTCTTGTTTTAAATTCATTGAGAATTTTTCATTTTTGTTTTTCACATCCATTGAGAAAAACGAGTTTAAAACAAAAATAAAAGAATTTTTGTTTTAAACTCGTTTTTCTCAATTTCTACAAGTTCTTAAGCTTTACCATACATTTAGGAGAACATGTCATAAGGGTCTCTTCGAAAAACACGCAAAGAATTTGTAATAAAAAAATATGTGTCCTATTTCACCAAAAATGAAAATGACCCTAATATATTGTTTAGTCAGAACAGGGGCCCTACTGGTTAACTTTTCCAACTTCGGCGGGTCTGCCAAGGTTTAACTTGAAACAGATAAATCTTTGTATTGTACTATATAAGTTATTTGAAATGTATTGATGTTCGTATGACATCAAGAATACACCGAAACGTCACTTTTGTCGACAAAATTTACGTTTCGGTGTAGACAAGCCATTGTTCTCTGAGTCGAGTCTTTTCTCGAGGTGGTCATGCTACGCGTGCAGGGCAACATAACTTACGAGGAGTTAATTTGATTTCGTACCACAAAGATGTGTCTTAATTCCTTTTAGCTCTTTAATTTTTCAAAAATATAAATCGAAATAACTCCTTGTAAGTTATGTTGTCCTGGTACTTTTGACTGAATATAACATTATTTGGTAATTGAATCTAAAATAAATATAGGATTTCGGGTTCGGTAGGTCCACGGGTCCTTAATGTAAATAATTGATGCATGCATGCCTGCCTGCATTCATAGAAAAAAACAGCGTAAAAACTATTCATACTGAATAGTTTTTCCCTGTGGCATTGCACCATCCACAAAATTCGTTAGGCATGACCAAATAGGAATAATGTGTATGAACAAAAATTGCATGACCTAGTGGGACTAGATGGTTATTCCGATCTGTAACCCCAAAGAATTCACCCTGAGGTGAATTCTGTGAAACCTATATCTGAGAATTTATAAATTCATAAAATTCTGTTCACATTACATTTCATAAATCAACGGGAACTACAGGTCAACGGGAAGTACCCCATGAATTTTGATTCCCTTGAGAGTGTTGAAGTATGCGTTTTTGTGGTATAAATAGGTCAAATCTTTTTTTAATGTAAACGAAGTTTGATATTTTCACAGCTTTAAGGGACCAATTTAATTTCAACTCGATACCTCTATGCGTTTCTGAGAAAAAGGGTTTTGACAGACAGACGGAAAACAAAGTGATCCTATATGAGTTTAGCAACTTTCGCAAGGGTCAGTCATAGGATGGATGACTGAAAATTTATTATCTTGAGCTTCTCTGTGCTTTGAAAGGCACGTTTAGCCATTGTTCCCGGGTGCAGTCGATAACACCCACCAATCCGCATTGGGCCTGTGTGGTGGGTCCATCCTCCTTATCCACCCATAAAGCCGGCCATATATGCTAGGTTATGCATGATGGTTATGCCTGTAAGGTCAAAACCGTCATGCATAACCTAGCGTATATGGGCGACACTGCATGCCTGTTCATGTAAGCAGCTCCTGCAAGCCGCTCGGTCATGCCTGTGGTCAAAACCGTCATGCAAAACCGTCATACATAACCTAGCGTATATGGCCTGCTTAAGGAAGGCCTGTGCCCCAGCAGTGGGGACATTAACGTAAAAATTGCCGATGATCATGCATGGTTATGTTATTCCTAAACATAACTTGTCTTTGCAGAGCTTCGCGACACACTCCCACTTCAAGTACCACATGCGGGTGCACCGCAACGAGCGCACCTACTCCTGCGAAGTGTGCGGGGAGAGCTTCTTTCAAATGTCTAAACTACAGAGGCACAAGCTAAAACATACCAGTTAGTATGATATTTATTAAATGATTGTTTTTGAAAATATTGATTTATGATTTTAAATGTTTTTCAACTAAGAACACAGCAAAAATACATCTATTATTTTAACATTAGTAGGCTACTAGTAATAAGAAAACAAAACTAATTGTTGGTCCTTTGAGCAAGATAAAAATTTAGTTTTTTTTAAATTACGAACTTTGTTTTGATCATTAACTTATTTTGTTTATCAAGATTTAACTTACGTCATTCATTTTCCTTACGTCTCCTATTTTAGAGTCAAGGCAAGGGGCATCCGTATTGATTCTCTATGACGTTTGTTCTTGAGCTTCACGTTTCATTTCCTAAATTCTCACTTCAAATGTGGAGCTCATTTTTCAATCTTGACGACTCTGTATGAAATATACAGGGAGAAAAAAGCAGCCCTTGACGAGTTTCTTGCCGGTTCTTCTCGTTACAAGGTCTCCCGCTTAGGGTTTGCGAACTGATGGCGTAGCTTCTATGACATTCACAAGTGCTTGTAACAGCCTAGACTGAATAAATTATTTTGAATTTTGAATTTAAAGCCGGCGATTGACCGGAACATTTTGCCGTAATGTAACATTCGAGGCGAGCGTGTTACGTTACGGCAATGCTTGACTGACCTGTAACCTTGCTCGTGGCAAGCACTGCGCTCGACTGCGCTCGGCAAACAGAGCATAGTCAGAATCGAAATGGCGGATAACGAAGTCTTTTGGATTCTATGATTTTACTTAATTATTTTATTATTACTGAAATATAACTACTGTCTATGACAAAATTCGAAACTTAAAGACATATTTCGATGCCCGATTTATATGCGCTTGCGACGACGGACGCTTGGGGTTGCACTGACCTAAAATTAAGGCGTAACGTAACACTCAAAGGGATTCGCCAAAATACCGACAGTTGGGTGGAGCACGCGGCGCTCGCAGCGAGCGGCTCGGCTCGCTGTGCTGACCTATAACATTTACGACGTTACGTTACAACTATACGTTACGACGAAATGTTACAGGTCAGTCGCCGACTTAAGATTTACTTACGATATCTCTTTTAGAGATAAGCCCACCTTTGTAAACAACTTTCATATTATACCTATGTAACTTTCAGTGCAATAAAGAGTATAATAATATGATATTTTTTTAGATGAGAAGAAGTTTGTGTGCTTGCAATGCAGCAAGGGCTTCAGCAGCCTGTCGTCGCTGCGCAAGCACGAGCTGACCCACACGGAGGTGCGCCCCTTCGCGTGTGCCATCTGCGCCCGACGCTTCCGCGACAGCTCCAACTATAGGAAGCACGTGGCGAAACACGACGGTCAGTTGAGATTGACTCATCTTATAGCACGAGCTGACCCACACGGAGGTGCGCCCCTTCGCGTGTGCCATCTGCGCCCGACGCTTCCGCGACAGCTCCAACTATAGGAAGCACGTGGCGAAACACGACGGTCAGTTGATATTGAGACTCATCTTTTAGCACGAGCTGATCCACATGCAGGTGCGTCCGTTGGCGTGTGCCATCTGCGCCCAAAGCTTCCACGACAGCACCAAATATAGGAAGCACGTGGCGAAACACGACGGTCAGTTGAGATTGAGACTCATAGCACGTGCTGACCCACACGGAGGTGCGCCCCTTCGCGTGTGCCATCTGCGCCCGACGCTTCCGCGACAGCTCCAACTATAGAAAGCACGTGGCGAAACGCGACGGTCAGTTGAGATTGAGACTCATCCTATAGCACGAGCTGACCCACACAGAGGTGGGTCCGTTGGCGTGTGCCATCTGCGCCCAAGGCTTCCGCGACAGCTCCAACTATAGTAAGCACGTGGCGAAACACGACGGTCAGTTGAGATTGAGACTCATCTTTTAGCACGAGCTGATCCACATGCAGGTGCGTCCGTTGGCGTGTGCCATCTGCGCCCAAAGCTTCCACGACAGCACCAAATATAGGAAGCACGTGGCGAAACACGACGGTCAGTTGAGATTGAGACTCATAGCACGTGCTGACCCACACGGAGGTGCGCCCCTTCGCGTGTGCCATCTGCGCCCGACGCTTCCGCGACAGCTCCAACTATAGAAAGCACGTGGCGAAACGCGACGGTCAGTTGAGATTGAGACTCATCCTATAGCACGAGCTGACCCACACAGAGGTGGGTCCGTTGGCGTGTGCCATCTGCGCCCAAGGCTTCCGCGACAGCTCCAACTATAGTAAGCACGTGGTGAAACACGACGGTCAGTTGAGATTGAGGCTCATCTTATAGCACGAGCTGACCCACACGGAGGTGCGCCCCTTCGCGTGCGCCATCTGCGCCCGACGCTTCCGCGCCAGCCCCAACTATAAGAAGCACGTGGCGAAACACGACAGTCAGTTGAGATTGAGACTCATAGCACGTGCTGACCCACACGGAGGTGCGCCCGTTGGCGTGTGCCATCTGCGCCCAACGCTTCCGCGACAGCTCCAACTACAGGAAGCACGTGGCGAAACACGATGGTCAGTTGACATTGAGACTCATCTTATAGCACGAGCTGACCCACACGGAGGTGCGCCCCTTCGCGTGTGCCATCTGCGCCCGACGCTTCCGCGACAGCTCCAACTATAGGAAGCACGTGGCGAAACACGACGGTCACTTGACATTGAGACTCATCTTATAGCACGTGCTGACCCACAAGGAGGTGCGCTTCGCGTGTGCCATCTGCGCCCGACGCTTCCGCGACAGCTCCAACTATAGGAAGCACGTGGCGAAACACGACGGTCACTTGACATTGAGACTCATCTTATAGCACGAGCTGACCCACACGGAGGTGCGCCCCTTCGCGTGTGCCATCTGCGCCCGACGCTTCCGCGACAGCTCCAACTATAGGAAGCACGTGGCGAAACACGACGGTCAGTTGACTTTGAGACTCATCTTATAGCACGAGCTGACCCACACTGCCCACACGGAGGTGCGCACGTTGGTGTGTGCCATCTGCGCCCGACGCTTTCGCGACAGCTCCAACTATAGGACGCACGTGGCGAGACTCCATCCATCAGCCATTTTTATTGTCTCATTGCTGGGGCACACACAGGGGTGTCCTTATGGGTATATAAGGAGGACGGGCCATAACACACCACGCGGGCCCAACGCGGATTGGTGGGTGTTAACGACTGGAAATGCAACAGTCTGTCTCGGAAACAGAACATTCGTTTATGTTAAAACCAACGCATAAAAATTTACGATGTTAATTCCTTCAATTAATTGAACAGTTTATTTTAACTAATTTGAAAGCGAAGAAAAGTAATAAAAACATGTAAAAATCGAGGATTCGGCGCTCGACCTCTACGCAACCGCCGCGTTGGAACGCGCACTGATTTGAACCCAAAGCGTATAGAGTTACGTTCGATTTCACTCTATCACACCTATCACAGATCGACCCGCTGCCGTACCGCCTAACTCGATCGCTTTGACTCTGGCTTTGGTTTATGACGTCAGTGCACCCTCCGTCCTTGTCATCGTGTTTTATGATATGACAAGGACGGACAGAGCTTTGCTATCGCTCTGGCTAAAGCTTAGAGTTAGACGGTAGGGCCCCGCTCGGATTGATGCATGTTAAGGCCATAAGGATATAAACAGAGTGATTGTGTCGTTTAGACAAAAAGTGCGGTTGCGGGGGGGCGTGCGGGCGCTGCGCGCGCGGGGCGGGCGCGGGCGCGGCGGCGGGCGCGGGGCGCGCGCACCAGTGCCCGCGCTGCTCGCGCGCCTTCCACTCCAGAAAGGACATGCGCAGGCATGTCGCCGTGCATATTGGTACGTTGATTCATTGTCACTAGTTTATTATTTTATTTTTAGGGGCAAAAGGACCTATTCGCAAAATGTCACACGGCCAAAAAAGGACACTTTCTCGGAATGACTTGTTCTCGAAAGGACCTATTCGCATAATACGTCATTCTCGAAAAGACACATTCGCATAACGCCTTATTCGCGAAATGACCTATTCTCAAAAGGACACATTTTTTTAATAGCTGCCAGGTTTAACGTTAACAGCAAATTATTGGTAATAATCATGTATTAATGAGTAAAAATAAATTTTTATTACATTTTAATCCGTCAGCTCCGCTATAGATATCATATTTGATAAGGAATATAAAAAAAAAATATTGACTATATTAGAGACACAGGAAATTATTATAGAGCAATTCTTCAAACAAATTATTTATTTGCAACTTTTAATGTAAAATTACAATTCATTTTTTATAATACATCTACCTCTTACCTAATAATTATAAAAAGAAAAATTTATACCTTTCCTTTAAGTATAGTAATCTGGCATAATTATTGTTGATTTTTAATAAATAAAAAGATAGTAAATGACGATTTATAAGTTTTTTTTTTCATATTTATATGTATACTAGCGGCCCGCCCCGGCTTCGCACGGGTGCAATGTAGTTACTAAATGTAAAACTGTGCTAATGTGGTGTCAGTGTAAAGTTATTAGATTATACTACAGGATACATATACCTAGGAGGACGACATATACCTATACGACGTACGCAAGGGGTGTTATAATATAATTGACGTGTGTGTGTGTCTGTCTGTCTGAGGCAACCAACCTAGCTCCCAAACTTATGGATCGATTTTAATGAGGTTTTTATGCATAGTTTAAGAGAAGCGTACAGACAGCGGGAAGCGACTTTGTTTTATACCATGTATAGCTTTTGCCCGTGGCTCCGCCCGCGTGGCAGTCGGTAATCGTTGTAAGTCTTCCCTTGGAAACCAATGATCGGGATGAAAAGAAGCCTGTGTTAAGTATTCCAGACTTAATCTATATCTGTGCCAAATTTCTCCTAAATCCGTTCACCCGTTCAGACGTGATTGAGTATGATATGATTGAGTAGGTACCTAACAGAACAACATCCAAACATCAAAACTTTCACATTTATACACTTTTGTGATTATATAGGTAATAGCTGCACCCCGCGGTTTTACCCGCGCAGTCTGTCGATTCTGTAACCAAACTCGCATCTCACTTCACTTTGCGTGAATTTGTTATTATATTAGACATTTGTTAACTAAATGAGCTATTTTACTCATTGCAAAAAAATTAGGTAGCCTGCGTAGCTATCTAAAATCTTTTGTGATAAAAAAAATTTCTTATCATTATCTTATTTATGATTTAAAATTCCCGTGCAGTGAAGTGAGATTCGAAGTGGGGTTCGAGTTTGGTTACAGAATCGACGCCCTGTTAACGATTCTGTATTAGTTAGGTAGGTACTTAATAAAATTTATTAGCGGTAATTTAACAAAATAAGTATAATAATATTATGTTACATTTAATACTTACCTTATAGTTAAAAATTCTAATATCTTTGCTTAATAGTTATCTTCTTTATAAATAAAAATCGATGTATGTGTATTTGTTTCCTTTGCACTCCTAAACCATTCATCCACATCCGATTATGATGAAACTTTGGTGAATGTTTGGTGAATTGTTCTGCTTACTACTGAAAAGGTTTCTGGCTAAAAAAAACGTGACATTGCAACGCAAGCCGCGCAAAGATTTATGCCGGGTGCAACTAATGTTGTGCATTATTATCAGGCTCTCCATCGAAACACTTCTCTAAAACTTCTCTAAATACCACATTCCTTGTCACGTTATCTGATATTTGTCAGATGTTGCCGTTTTATTTGACTAATATTTCGTAAAGTAGTGAAAATAGGGATAAAATCTTATACAACATTATAAGAATCAAAGCTTGTCTTGAAAATCGGGAAAATTAGAGATTAAACGTCAGCCCGTGCAGTGACAACTGACATTTATTTTTCTTAATCATTCAAATGCACTAAGAAGTTTTGATTCCGATATCGAAGTCAACCACCCTAAAAATAGCTTTCTACCCCTTTTCAACCCTGTTAAGGGATACATTGCAAAAAAATACGAAACACGTGTTCAATTAATTTTGTAAAAGAATGTCTATGCCAAATTTCAAGTCAATCGGGCCAAAGAATCGCGTTCTCCCATACAAACTTTGCCACCCTGTTTCACCCTCTTAGGGATTGAATTTCGCAAAATCCCGTCTTAGTGAGCACCTACACCCTAAAAGGGACCCCCATGCAAAATTTGAGACTTCTAGCACTTGTAGTTTCTGAGATTTCGTGATGAGTCAGTGAGTGATTTACGCTTTTATATATATAGATGAATTATTTTTCCTTTCTGAAATACTCTGAATTTCTGATTTTCGAACAAAACAGTGTGTCCAATCTACTTTGACGCCTTTCAGGGTTGCATTTTATCGAGGGACACACTGTAATACACTGTATACATGCATAGTTTCATTGACGAACACTTAAATAAAAATAAGGCATTATGAGAATAGGTCATTTTGAGAATAAGTCTTTCTGCGAATGAGTCCAAATGAGAATAGGGCATTTCGCGAATAGGGCATTTTGAGAATGAGGCATATCGCGAATAAGGCAATATGCGACTGCAGGGCATTTTGCGAATAGGTCCTTTTGCTACTAAGCCTTTTCAGCCATCTGACCCGTGCAATGCGCACCTGCAATAGCGTTGGTTAGTTGTCGCCTGTACTAAAATCTACTAAGAGCTCTTAAAATTTTTAATTATGTTTTTTAGGGTTCCGTACCAAAAGGGTAAAACGGGAACCTATTACTAAGACTCCGCTGTCCATCTGTGTGTCTGTCCGTCTGTCTGTCACCAAACTGTATCTCATGAACCGTGATAGCTAGACAGTTAGAATTTTCACAGATGATGTATCTCTGTTGCCGCTATAACAACAAATGCCAAAAACAGAATAAATATTTAAGGGAGGCTTTCATACAACAAACGTGTTTTTATGCCGTTTTTTTGTACGGAACACTTCGTGAGCAAGACATTCAGTCCGGTTTTTTTAAATTAAGCAATTGTATTTTATCGATTTAATGCTTAAGAGAGATTCTGACCAAAACACCACTAAAAATACATCGAGGGGAGTAATCACTCGTTTTTCCGAGAGAAACATAATGCTTTATTCCACAACTAATAAGAATATTCTTATATAAAAATTCACACTTGACCGTTTTTTGACATTTCGTTAAATACCTTTTATCTACCTCAGTAGGGGGACGAATATAACCTTATTTTCAACCAGTTCCCGATATTTTTGTAAAACAATAGGCTGCACAAGTACAGTTGTTAGTAAGTAAAGTACCTATACTTATAAAAAACAACTTGATCTTTTACATTATGTATGATACTACAATAAAAAATACTGTCAATGGATTTTGACAGTTGAGTGTCGATAAAACGCTAATTTTATTTATTTATTTTTATTTTTATTTATTTGGCACAGAAACAATATACAAATTATAATTTTAACAAAAAAGAAATTAGCTTATATCTAATAACATGTTAAATTTGTATATCTATTACATCCATGCACAACATTTGACTACACACATGGTTAAAATGTAATTATATATATATTTTTAAGATATTAAGGGTTAGTTAGCAAAGACATTATTTTATTTTTAAATTTAGATAAACTGTAATGAAAAATATCTAAATCCTTATGAAGATCATTGTACAGGGTGCACATTCGGGGTATCGGACTGAACCGTGAAACATTATTTGAGGAGGAATTTGTCGAGAATAAATGCTGTCTCCGAGTAGATTTTTTAGGTGGCCTAAGTGAAAGCTGGTCCAGGATTGTTGTATCTAATTGAGAATGTAAAATTTTATGTAATGTAAGTAAGTCTGCAATTTTACGTCTTTTTTCTAATGTATCTAATTTAAATGTATTTATTCTATTTTCATATGTAACCAGTGTCTGCTTTAATCTAAATTTCCCACATAGTCTGCTAATAAATCTCTTTAGAATGGATTCTAGTCTTTTTATATGTATACCATAATGAGGGCACCATATTATACTACAGTACTCAACTATACTTCTTACCAGAGAAGTATAGAGAGTTAGTAAGCTGGATGGTTTTTTAAATGGTCGCGTGATTCTAAATATAAATCCTAATGCTTTCCTAGCCTTTAAGACTATTGCATCATAGTGTGACCTGAATGAAAGTTTGGTATCGAGTATCACTCCTAAGTCCCACGGTTGTAACACGATCTAATTCTAAATTATTTATTTTATACGGGAAATGGACCAGTTTAGTCTTTTTAGTGAAAGATATACACTGACACTTTTTAATATTCAAGGACATATTATTATCAATACACCATCTGTAAAGTCTATCAATATCTGACTGCAAAGCTACACAATCTTGTTGCGTATTTATCTCACGGTATATTTTTAAATCATCTGCATACGCTAGACAGTTGCTATCAAAAATGTCAAGTAAGTCGTTTATAAAGACATTAAATAACAAAGGACCTAGGTTAGATCTTTGGGGGATTCCTGATTCCGCCTCAAAAGGCAGAGAATCGTAACCTTGCACAGCTACTAATTGACTCCGGTTCATTAAATATGACTCTAGCCATCGAAGCAGAGCTCCATGTATACCCAGATATTCTGCCTTAGCACACAACACATGATGATCTACCCTGTCGAATGCCTTAGCAAAGTCGGTATAGATTGCATCCATTTGTCCCTTTCTATCAAAAATGTTACTAATATAGAATAGAATAGAATATAGAATATATTTATTTAGCACATAAGAAATACAATATTAACTTAAAACTAGGTAATCTTGAGACAAGCATGTGCCAAAAGGCTTCCACTCAGCATTGTGTCGCGGTACATTGTGACTGCACCACGACGCTGATTTTCAGCGGTCGCCTGAGAGTGGAGAGCGGTGGAGCAGCATAATTATTGTACTTAGAACTATACAGAGATACTATTTAACCTGTTAATATTAAAGTAACACAGAGTAACAAATAACACACAATAACAAATAAGCCTAAATTGAAAATAAAACGTATTAACTTTGCGAGCAGATGTTTGAAACAGCCAGTACGCGCAAACACAAAAGGCCCAATAATATCATGTGTGTATGTCAGTAAATTTGTTGCCGTAGATCTAGACGAGACAAACCTGTGTTGTTTTGAACTTAAGACTGATTTGAAATAATGGTATAGGTAATGGTAAACTAGAGACTCAAATATCTTTGCAAAACAACTCAAGATACTGATAGGTCGATAGTTAGAGACATCATTCTTACTTCCTGATTTATGTATTGGCACTATCTTTGAGATCTTCCATAGTTCAGGGAAGTGTCCAGACTCGAGTGACTTATTAAATACAATGCTAAGGGGTGCAATTAATCCTTCGGCACATGATATTATATCGATGGTCATAGGGGGCAGGTGTATAAACGTTATATCCTTTTACAGATTCAAAACCTTTCCGCTGCAAAGTGTGTAGCCGTAGATTTCGTAGGAAAGACAACTTGGAGCGTCACATCCGCAATACACACCCCGACTTCGTGCCCGCAAGCGCCGTCGACTGCGACCTGCTCGCGCTCAAGCAGATCTCCAACACCCACGACAGGGAAACCAACTCCCCAGAACCCACAGAGAAAACCCTCCTCAAACTGCTGAACCCCCTCCCCCCACTAACCCAAGAAGCCATCCAGAAACACATCAATGTAGAAGGCAACCAAAACCTCAAACAAAACCACCAGAAAAAGGAGGATGGAAAACTCGACATATCCTACATCATAGAAGCTAACAACGCAGAGACAACCCTCCTTAAACTGCTGAACCCCCTCCCTTCACTAACCCACGAAGCCATCCAGAAACACATCAATTTCGAAGGCAACGAAAACCTCAACCAAAATCACCAGAAAAAGGAGAGTGGAAAACTCGACAAATCCTATATACTGGAAGCCAACAACGCGCGCCAAAGCGTGATAGTGGGCAACTGCCCTTTTGACAAGCAAAAGCCGAGCCCACAGGGCAACGAGTACGTACACAAGATAAGGAGAGCGAACTCGATGGCGAGTCAGAAGAATATACCTTTGCCTCCGATAGACGAGACGAAGATTATAGAACTGGAGCAAAAGACAAGTTTGAACAATCTGGATTTAGGCGCGCCACCGAAGGACGTGGAATTATACAAGAAGATATTGTACGGAAAGTCTGAAGTAGATATTGATAGTGTTCACGACAAGAACAAGAAGGAGCAGACCTCTCCGGAGATGCATTGGAGGAGGAAAATGAAGCTCAACATTAACTGGTGAGATACTATTATATCATTTTAGTTATTGTGTCATTTTGATGATTGAAATATTCATAAAGGTCAAACTTTTACTGACATAAGGTGCCGGCACGGATCTTGAGCGGAGAGGGAAATTGGAAGGGCTTACAGCGTGAACGTAAAAAGTACTAGAAAATTTCGCCGCTCCCACTGGCGACTCGGTAGCATAATTGGTCAGTGCATTGAGCCGGAATCCCAAGGGTGCGGGTTCGAGTCCCGTCTGAGCTGCTACGGGTGAGTCGATTTTTTCTAGTATTTTTTCTATTAAAATAATTATCTGTTCAAAAGTATTTGGTCACCTTGTCTGCTACAATATATCTGATGGCGACTGTATAGTATTAAACTTAGAATAATAACACCTCGAAGCCGTGTCCTCGTATGGAAAGTGAGGCAACTAATACCAAGCCAGAATGGCTTAGTTTTCAAATTTATATCCTTCATACGTTAACTAATCGTAACTCAAAGTCAAAGTCAAAGTCAAATAAGCTTTATTCAAATAAACTTAATAATTAAGTACTTTTGAATCGTCTATATTTTCCTACCACCCGTTCCAGACTTTTTTAGCTGACAAGAAGAACGGGTGCAAGAAACTTATCAGCTGTAACAGCCATAAGTAACGATATTTACAAACTTGAATATATCGTTACCAAATAATTACAACAGGGTGACAGGATTATTGGCAACAACATAGACTTATTACATTATATTACTTCAACAAAGTACTTATAGTAGCAAGTTATGTGTTACATCATTTCCACGCATTTTGATCTTTAAGATAATCATCTACTTTATAATAACCTTTACTCATGAGCGTTTTTTTAACATGGTTTTTAAATTCATGCAAAGGAAGATCAATCACTTGTTGCGGAACTTTATTAATAAAGGCTATGCTTTTCCCCATAAATGAACCTCTAGTTTTTGCAAGCCTAAATCTTGGAACGGCAAGTTTATCTTTATTTCTTGTATTAAACTGGTGAATATTTCTGTTTTTAGCAAATGAATCATAGTGTTTCCTTACATAAACTAAATTTTCATATATGTATTGGCCTGCCAAAGTTAAGATATTTATTTCTTTAAACAATTCTCTCAAGCTATCTCTTCGCCGAAAATTGTATATGGCGCGAACAGCTCTTTTTTGGAGTACAAAAATATTTTCAATACTGGCAGCTGAGCCCCACAAAAGCAGTCCATAGGACATACTAACCTTGCCGTTTCAATATCAGTTAAAAGCCTTATTTTCTTAACAGCGAATGCCGCTGAACTAAGTCTACTTGACAAGGCTTCAATATGTGGATCCCATTGCAGTCGAGAATCTAGTGTAATACCTAGAAATTTTGTACTCTCAATAAACTCGACTTCATCGTTATTTAAATTAATATTTAATTTTGTCTGCTCAACATTAGGTAATGAAAATTTTACACATTTAGTTTTTTTGGGGTTAAGTGCTAAATTATTGCTATTAAACCAGTGTGAAACTTTAGAGAGGGCACTATTTACTTCGTCCGAACAGTTATTACCTCTGTTTACTTTGAAAACTAAAGAAGTATCATCCGCAAATAGTACTGTCTCACATAAATTATTCGCGTAGTTGGGAAGGTCATTTATATAAATTAGAAACAGCAATGGGCCCAATATTGATCCCTGCGGCACACCCATATTGGTGGGGGCTCCAGTAGATTCAGTTCTATTAATCACTACCTTCTGAGTTCTATTGTACAAATATGATTTCATAAGGCTAACTGATTTATCAGAGACACCATAATGTTCTAGCTTCTTTAATAGTGTTTGGTGATCAACGCAATCGAATGCCTTAGAAAGGTCACAGAAAATGCCAATTACATCTTGCTTTTCTTCCCAAGCGTCAAGAATATGTTTGAGAAGTGCAATTCCAGCATCAGTAGTATTTTTACCCTTGGAAAATCCAAACTGATTTTTGTGAAGAATGTTATTGGATGTGAAATAATCTAATAATTGGGAATATATAATTTTTTCAAATATTTTGCTAAGTGCTGGTAGTATAGATATTGGCCTAAAGTTAGCTGGGTCACTTTTATCTCCAGATTTAAAAAGAGGAATCAATTTACTATTTTTCATTAGATCAGGAAAAACCCCTTCATCAATACATTTGTTAAAAATAAAAGCCAAGTAAGGGGCTAGTATATCAATTATTGATTTAATAATGCTTGTTGATATGCCCCAAAGATCTTCTGTTTTTTTTTTGACATTAATTGTTTTAAAAGCTTTAATAATATCTTCACTATTTATATATTTAAAGAAAAAGGTTTCCTTGCACTTATCAACACTAGACTCTAGGAGGGAGACAGCGATGTTGGGACAAGCACTAAGAGTACTGGTAGTTTCTATTGGTATTCGAGCAAAGAAATCTTCAAAGACTTTAGCGACCTTATCGTCAGATTCAATAGTTTGATCACCAATTTTTAAACAGAAGGAATTTAACTGAAACCCAATAATATACACTCGCGAGCAAAAGTATGGAATCATAGGCCTATTTTCATACAAACGAGGTAACTTTGAAGCCTTGGTTCTCCACTAAGGATTGACCTAGCTGTGACCTAATGATGGCCATCCAGGGAGTGAATAGAAAACACCCAACTGATCTGATCAGCATTCTAAGAGATATAAGGATCAGAGTTCTCAGTTTCAGGATTTTCATAAATTTTATCCTAATTTCGCGGTTTTTTTAAACATATCCTAATATCTCACAGAATGCTGATCACATCAGTTGGGTGTGTATAGCGATCTGAATCTCTTCCATTCACTCCCTGGATAGCCATCATCAGATCACAGCTAGGTCAATCATTAGCGGTCAACCAAGGCTTCAAAGTTACCTCGTTTGTATGAAAATAGGCCTATAATTCCATACTTTTGCTCGCGAGTGTAGTAACTAGTCTTATAAATGTGGGAAAATTGAAACTGTTTTGTACTTAATCGGTATGATTAGGTAATAATGTAGAATAACAATCTGAAAACGGAGCCATTTTAGCTGTTTTAGTTGCCTCACTTTTGACAGTGCGCTTTGTAGAGAACTATCGTATATATATAGGTGTTATTATTCTAGGGTATTTAATAAAGGAGCACAAGGGTTATCACAAAATTACATAATTCCACAATCAATTTTGGACTTAATTTTAAACTTGTTAAGGTTAAAAATTAATTGGAGAAATTGTACAGTCTAAGATTACTGTGTTTTCATATTTTTAACACTAAACGTATGTTTCTTTACAGATATTAAAAGAAAGGCTGAATTGGGTGACTATGTAAGTACATTTGGAACTGAACGTTTTTACTACTTATGGCATATTTCTCTATGGTTATTTTTGTAAACTATATACAAATGAGAGAAAAGACGTGAATTGAAAGACTTATGAAATTGAACTATCTGGTATAGTGTACTGAGTACGAGGCTGTAGGTAGGACCTTGTCTAACATATGGTAAGAGTTGAAGCCCCCCTAGCATGACCACCGAAACAATATAACGGGTGCAACAAGACCCTCAACGAAGCGGAAATCCACGCATTCCGCCCATCATCAGGATCATTTTTGTCTTTTAGATTATACCTGGGAAACCTATAGTTACGAAGTTATTGAAGGTCAAAAAATGATTTTCAATTTTTTTGTAAAATCTTATTTTATCCATTATTTCTTAAGTTTTCTCCAAAGAAACATCAAAATTTTAATTATTTCGTAACAATTTACTTCAAAACGTCATCACTCATGAGCACGCACATAAACGCAGCCATTCAACTCGGCCGCACGCAGCTGTGTAGCATACACTCGCAGGCGCGATCTGTTGTACGCGTTACATTACGTGAGCTTGTTAACACTAACAATTAAAATCGTTTCCCAGCAATAATTTTGAACAGAAATGGTCCTGATGATGGGCAGAATACGTAGACGTCGGCTTCGTTGAGTGTCTTGTTACACCTTGTATATCGCGTGATATAGCTTGTTATGTCGATATATGTTGAGTGTCGACTCAACTGACAAAATACTGATAAACGTAATAAATCGCTATATTATATCGCGTTTCGGTGGTCATGCTAGGGGGATAGGATATCTAATTTATCCAGAATTTATCTTATATTAATACCCTAAGTGACTCACTTTCCGATCTCTATGCCTTTATCATGGGCCGTATTTTGCTTTGCCTTTTATAAAAGTGAGTTGTCTAATGTTTACATACTAGCCGATTCTTCAGTCAAAGAATGCTTACTTAATATTACCTTCAGTGGGGTAAGAAACCAAAATAAGCTATATCGCCTCTTTGCGATGACAACGTGACATTTCCAAAACCGCAACCTTCCAGGAGGCTACTTCCAAAATAAAAAAACTTTTTCATCGAGATATCACAGTCATCGCAAAGAGGCGTCGCTTCTATGCGATGCGATGACAACGTGACATTTCGTTGAAAACGTTTTATTATTATTTGGAAGTAGCCTCCTGGAAGGTTACGGTTTTGGAAATGTCACGTTGTCATCGCAAAGAGGCGATATATTTTTTTTAGTCTTTTTACCATAGATCCTTTGCCATAACTTTCCATTATTACTATTTTAGTCAAAAAACTTAAAAATATATCACATGAATTACTTTTGGTGTCGGCTTATGTAAATGTGGAGGAGAGAGGTTTCATAGTCTGGATAAATGGGTATTACATTTATAAAAGATAATTAAACGCAGCATATTTTTTAGAATTTACATATACAAAAGTATGTTAAGGTTACATCAGCACTGGACTCTAAACTATAGGCCAAATAGATGAGCTGATTTCATCATAGCGTGGTTTCCCAGGATTTTAGCTTTCACACAATATATTTTAGCGTGTCAGACAACTAACCCCAATTTTTCACTATGAACTATTTTATCAAAGCATAATTATCTCATTAAATGCAATATGTTTGTAGTATTTGCCGAATACAACTGATTGTCGGATGAGCGCTATCTATGCTGACAGCATTATAAAGGTGAGGTTTAAAGAATTGACGTAAGTACTTGTTGGTCTGTGGTGGCCGGTGACGCTAAATTATATTGTGTAAAAGCTAAAATCCTGGGAAACCACGCTATGATTAATTCAGCACCATCTATTAGGCTTATAGTTTCGAGTCCAGTGCTGATATTTAACCTTAACTTTGGACTTGAAGATGTTATTGTGCCCTGCTTCAACAAAAAAAATTGATCACTAAAGACTAAATGTTTTATATTTGCTATCGGCTGTAGCCAGTATAAAAATAGAAAATAATACCTATCATATTCGAAAGTAGATAGATATCAGAAGCATAATTATTATTTAAAACACGAAATTGGACGAGTATTTCCAAGAGTAGATAAAACAATGTATTTTAATTAAAAATATAAATTGTTCACTTCTTTTCCTTCGAAGTTACTAATCCCACTGGGATTTTCATATAATCGCAATAATTATATCATTAAAAGGTGTGAATGTTTTTAAATGTTAAGAGCGTTAATGCGTCACGCGCAGCATTTCATACAAACCTTCAAGTCCTTATTTTCCGAAATGAATGAACAGATTTCAATGAAAGTGGGTATGAACTTTAACTAATAAGCAGAATACAGTGGTTTAACTAAAATTTAATTGTTTTTTTTTATAAATAGGTTACAGCTAATTTAGACTTTGCTATGGACCGTCGGCCAACCAGGGTCATTTTCGATCTATCGCATATTAGCACCAGACGAAATTCGCAAGATAGCCATTAGCTCGGTGTTATCAAATTATCATCATCTGGGTTGCGAAGTAGGAAGCTTCTGGGAGATATGCCACCCTGAACATGGTCACCCATCGCTAAAAAAATATCGATCGCATATTTAAAAAAATGGTGAACAGGGTCGTGGGAGGCATCATTAACTGAACTATTTTTTGTGTTTTCATATCGATCGAATAAGGAACAAGGATCACAAGAGCATATACCTCATAGAAATAGAATGTCAAAGAACAACAATGTCAATAAACAGGTGATCCGAAAACGAATGCATACATTTTATATGAGATACGTAAAATATGTCTTAGATTCATAAAATTGACTATATATGGCAAAGGAAATTAATAAACTATGTTCCATACTGTTTTCTTCGTCGATAAATGAATAAATCTACAGAAATTTGGTTTTAGAGAAATGTGTGGCAATATCTTATTTACCTGTGAAAAGTGTGATTACTTGGATTATTTCTTTTTGTTACATCACAATTACTTAGAGCACAAGACACCATGGCTCCACGATACCTTTATTTTAAATTATAATTAAGATTAACAAATATTTTAAACAAATTGTGATTGCTCATTTGCTAGGCGGGACGCTAGGGGCTCTTACTGTAAAAAATATTGGCACATGTCACTTGATCCTTTGTCTCTTTTTTACATAGACCGTGTCCGTATGATGTTAACTTCTCTTTTCCACGCTTTGTTGGTCTTCTTGAGCGCAGCGAAAATTTTTCTATGTCTATGATATACCTAGTCTGGCCATAAGTTCTGTTACTTAGGTAAAATTTCAAATTTAGAATGCAAGCCGAAAAAAATATTGTGGGTATTCGAAATTTGAACATTTAAAGAAAATAAAAAATAAAGTCTCTGGAATTTTCTTCATTTTCTAAAATGGAGGGGACGCTCAAAGAAGACAAAGTCGTAGTAATTTCATTGCATCGTTGCGGTCTAGCGCCAACTGAGATTTTCACACTGCTGAAAAGTTTGAAAATTCTACTGCGATTTATTTATCGTACTATCAAACGATTCGGAGAAGATTCAAGATAAGAAGATAATCAGAGGAGCGGTCAACCTCATTCTGTTCGGACTCCAGCGGTCATCAAAGCAGTGAAAGCGCAAATCTAACGAAATCCTGTCCGTAAGCAAAAAATTTTGGCTCTGCTGATGGGACTAAGCAAAATCACTGTTAAAAGGGTGTTGAATGAAGACCTAGGACTGCATGCTTACAGAAAAAAACAGCATATCTTCTTAACGAATGGCTGAAGAAAATCATATTCGAAAGATGCCGGGTTTTGTTAATGTGGTACGCGGGAAAAAAATTCGTGAAATTTATTTATTGGGCGAAATTTTTTTTAATTTTTTGGAGAGTTTCAACAAACTAAATGATAACGTGTATACACACTCTAGTGAAGAAGCAAGAACATGTGTGCCACGTGTTCAGCGTGATCATCACCCTTCAGAATTCATGGTTTGGTTTGGGGTCTCCTATTTGGGTCCAACGGAGGTGTGTTTTTGTGAAAAGGAGTGATAACCAGTGCCCTCATATACCAAAACACAATCCTAACAAACATTGTGGAACCTCTTTCACAAACAAGGTTCGAAAACGGACACTGGGTTTTCCAGCAAGATTCTGCGCTCGCTCATAAGGCGAAAAGTACCCAAAACTTGCTCAGAGCCCGAGAAATCGAGTTTATCAGGCATGAGGATTGGCCCTCCTCCAGTCCAGACTTGAATCCCTTGGATTACAAAATATGGCAGTACTTAGAGGAGAAGGTCTGCGCTAAACCCCATCGCAACTTGGCGTCACTTAAACCATCCCTGATTAAAGCAGTCGCCGCTATTGATATAAACGTCGTGCGTGTTTCGATTGATGACTGGCCTCGCAGATTGAAGGCTTGTATCCAAGCAAGAGATACCTTTTATACCTTTTCATTTGATACATATATGGTTGTAGTGCGTAACTCACTGAGTCACTTATTTAACTTTCCATATGTAACAAAATTTATGGCCAGACTAGGTATGTGAAATGTACTTACCTGGCCTGACCTCCTAGACGCTTCCTGAAAGCGACGCAAGACTGTGGTTTTATATATGCCAGGGACTTGCCTCACCCCCTGAATGTAATTACATGCCAATATGTAGTCGATTATTTTTTGGAAAAAAAAATCTCTATGTTTCTACCCTGGTCGCGCGCATGCTTCCTGAAAACTAACCAAGCTGATGTCTAACATGTTTGTAATGATGCCACCTATGACCCTGTTCAACATTTATATCACTATTCGATCGATTATTTTTTGCGATTAGAGATCATTGTATGGGAGGCCATATGTTCAGGGTGGCATATCTCCCAGAAGCTTCCTACTTCGCAACCCAGATGACAATATTTGATAACACGAAACTAACGGCTATCTAATCAATGTGGTCTGATCCCAATATACGATAGATTGAAAATGAGCTTCTTGGCCGACGGTCCACTAAGTTAAATTTTAGACTTTGCTAAGTTAGATTTTAAACTTTTAATAGAAACAGACGGTTCCAATTCTTCAATCTTTTTATAATAAGACATTTCTAATTTTAGACCTATGCATCCTGCTTGCGCATAAGCAGGCAGCAGCAGCATATGAAGTTCATTAAAATCGGTTCATTCATTTCGAGAAATAATCACTTGAACATGTGTATGAAATGCCGTGGGAAGCAACGCTCCTAAGTAAATTGTTATATTAGCAAATATTCGTTTCACAGAACCACATAGCTATGACGAATGTTAATAATTTACTGCCTACCGTAATCTTGAGCCCTACAATACTTTCTCAATCTTGTTTAAATTACATCCGAATCTTCCTATCCCGATTGCCGACAATACTTTTTAAAAGTGTGTAATTATTTTGTAAGTTGTTTAGAGTTTGTGATTTTATATAATATTAATTCTATGTCGTTTTAGTTTTTGGCATGTGGATTTGTGTACCTACTAAGGAAACTTATGAACGAAAGTCCATAATTTTAAATGTAATTAGTCAATAAGTGCGTCCGAGACGGTTAGTTGTAGGCTGTTTTCTTTTACATTTTACTTTATCGATGTTTTACATTGGAAGTTAAAAGTTTATGCAAATTATTGTTTTTATCAGTGTAGCGATCCGGCTCGAAGGACCAAATTATTTTCGAACAAAAATTTCAATTGATCTCAATTGCGAAGCTTTGTTACTTCTACGTCAGCTATTACATAGATTTACAGTCCAGTTAAACATGTAAGCACTTTTGACAGATGTTGACCTTTATTACCAAGGCATAAGGTTGATAAACTCAAAGGTGCGTACATTTTATTGAACTCGATTGTAAGAGCGTCCGCTGCGTTAAGCGGGATCCCGCCGCGGGGACACGGCGCGAGAATAGATTGCTGGTTTTCTGACGGACTGATGCTTGCAGTGCATGAGTAAGCTCTAATCTATGTCGCCCCGCGCGCGTGACTCGCTTAACGCAGCGGAGGTACTAATGGGTACGGCTAGGCAGCTTTATCGATATGGTTTTTTGAATCTTGTCTTTAAATGTTGGTCTGCGGAACGCGGTAGAGTCCTACATCTGTGGAACTTCGTCCTGCAGACCGTTAGGATGGCTGTAAATGATTTAATAGGCATTCAATGAATTTTCAAAATGTATTTGCGTTTTTAGTCATTTTTGATAATAATTATTGTATTATCATTTCATAAACTTAAAATAACGAACACTATACACTTAACTGTACGGTGTTTCTATAAATTGCAATGAAATTTTATTAATTATTTATACCAACGACGATTATCAAGAATAGTGAAGCTCTTGCTTGTTTTGCCAAAAATAATGTGATAGCGAAACTTGTCCAACTTGAAGTACGTAGGAGTTTGTTTATAAACATTAGTAGATAGTTTTTAATGTCGACTGAAGATCATGATCTCTACCGCATATTGATCTCAAGTATAATTTAAGTTCTTTCGAGGCGTTCTCCGCTCCGTGCATTATACGCTGCGTTAATACCAATAAAAAATAATGTAACTTTATCAGTTTTCCTAAACTGCACTGTATACCTAAAACCAAGTTACTACCATAGCGCATGTTTGTTAAGTATGTTATGTCGCGGGCATCACAATCAATCACATAGGGTAACTACTGTTGATGACTCTATTTAGCAAATTAATCGGGCATATTTGAATTACTGATACCCACTTTATTTTGTAAATTATATTTTAAGTCATATCATTTTAAACTTCAAATTAATGTTCAAATTTGTTATTGGTTTGTGTATTTTACTAATTACTAATATTATTATATTGATGAAAAATCGTTTGTATACTGTATCCTACAATTTTATATGAATAAAAAGTATGAGCGTATATTTTATCTTTAATTTTTTCTATGTTATATAATATAACATGATTTAAGTGCCAAACTACCAGAAGAAACTACAATATATTTCTGGGTGTTCGCCAATTTTATGTTAGACGGACTGGTTATGTTTACACAGAGACGTATTTCACAGCCTTTTTTTTAAGATTTTTTGATCAAGAATAAATTTTAATAAGAGGTTTTTTCAATGGCATTGGCATCACATTTTCGACTTTATTTGTTTATCTTTTACCTTTTTCTTCATTCCGAATCTTTACATATTTTTTGGATCCGCTTCTGTGCTATATGACGTAAAAATTTAGATAAATCGATCAGTGTTTGGCTCGTAGTAACAACTCGGTACTCAATGTTACTTTACTTACGTACGCGTACGCTCATCCGCATTGTGATTAAGAATAGATGAAATCGGTAATATGGAGGAAAATTTTGTGAATGACGTAATAGTGCTGTACAAAGAAAATAAGTGGAGAGATATAGTGGATAGATATCACGACCACCCGCGACGAAATAAGTTGTTGTGGGTGTTCCCAGATGAGGGGAATTTTCAGTTTATTAAAACGTGCTTGGAAGAACTCCGTTGTGATAGGATTTTGAGTGTCGGCTGCGGCAGTGGACTGCTGGAATGGATGATCACACAAGCTACAGGTAAGCCTTTAACTTAGAAATCGTGTATCGAATTGCTGACTTTACTGTACAACTCTGGCCTTCCGCGGGTATACTTTACTAACAAGACGGCCGAAAGTGCTTGTTTAGCCTGGCCACAGAATACTTAATAAGTTCCTGGCTAGACTTGATAAAACACCTCTTTGTTACCTATTTTTTGGTAATGAACATAGCTGAATTTGAATGAAGAGTAAGAATTGTATCAATAGTTTACTCTGATGAAGATGATTGAATTGCCATAAACATAGTAAAGGACACAGGATATTCGATTTCTTGTTAAGTACCTTTGGTAAATAGATCAGGGGCCGTACCGGCTAACGCATCGAACTTCGGAAAGTCTGTCGTGATTCAAATTAAAACATAATTCGAGACGAGCCCCAATCCGGCCAAAATGGCGAACCCCAATTCATGATGTTACACGAACATCGATATCTTCCAAATAACTTCGGCAAATAGAACAATACGAAATTCCTTACTTTGATACCTACATTGTTTTAAATTGAAGCTCGACAGACCCGCCGAAGTTCGAAAAGTTAGCCGGTAGGGCCCCAGATACGTAATGATAAGATTCTTAAGCAGCTGTCGTATTTGCATATTTTTATCCGCAGATATACCAGTGTCAGGCGTGGAGATAGACGGAGTCTGGTGGCACTGCAAGTATGCGCCACCTACGTTTATACCGCTCATACTGACCTCGGACAAATTGGAGAATGAACTTATATCGATATTACGAGGAGGTGAAACCACCGCACTGTTGTTCTGTTACTTCAACGATAGAGAAGCTTTCGAAGAATATCTAAAACACTATGCAGGCAATGTCCTCATCATTATAGGACCAGGAGACGGCACAGGAGTGCATACAGACCCAAAACCATTTGGCGATGTTAGTCCACCTTGGAAACTATATAAGAGTCAAGAAGTCAGGAGTAGTATAGACTATATTGCTGTGTACTATAAGAGTGAATTTGACAGTTAAGTTCAATAAAACATTCATTACAATAAAACTTTGTTATTATAATTAAACAGTCTTAAATTCATATATACAATTTTGTAATATAATTAATTTTTCATTAGTTCTATATTCTTTACATTGATTTTATTAGTACATGGTCTTACGCATGTGTTCATCATAGGGTCCCTTTTTCCTTGTATAAAGTTTTGGAATTCATTATTTGAACTTTCTGACGTCACAATGTCTAACGTCTCTTTTTGATTTATGATGGGTACTTCTGTAACCATTCTACTTATTTCATTAACAGGCACATCTGACATGCTGTTAGATGGAATGTCGTTTTCAAGAAAATGGAAATCGTTGTGCATAACATACAATGACTCTAGTGGGAAATTCATATCGAAACGAGGCAACAGTTTGTTGTCGTCAGAATTGTCGTCAATTTCAATGACATCATTTTGCTGGTCATCAGAGACCTCTGGGAGAACAGTAGTAGATAAGTCCAAGTGACCTGAATATTGTTCCCCAATGATATTGTCTATCAAATACTGGTCTAGCAGAGGAGGGTTAGCTGGAGAATTGTTGAGTGCAATGTTGTAAAAAGAGTCTGACTTCACTTCGTTCTTGATTTCGTTCATATTTTTATGAATGTCCTCCAAAGGCGGAGATGCTTTATATTCTCGACTAATCGCTTGGTTGTTGAGCAAGTTAGCGTTGCACATCCGCTCCAAACTGGGCGACTGGGTGTTTTGTTTGATCGTCGCTTCTAGCTTTATGTAGCTCGGGTCGTTGGTCTGTATTTTTTGCGAGGGAGGAAGTAGAGTTATCGTATTGACGTTCATCTGTTGGTTGAAAGTAAACATTTGGGACGTGTTACTGATTTCGCTGTCGACGGGCGTTGATGCAGTATTCAGCAACGTCTCTTGCTGGTAAGACATCATGTTGTTCGGAGAGTTGCTCAGCGTCGGCTCCGGCTGCAACTGCATGAATTGTGTCGTGATAAGGTTGTTAAAGGTCATCGGCCGCCCTAGGCCAAACCTCTCTCTGTCTTCTAACTGCTTGAAAGCCATCTTTTGTTGTGAATGGAACATATTTTCTTGGTCCGGACCCTTCAATATAAGGTTGCTCTTGACTGAAATTTTAGGTTTCTTGCGCGGAACACCTTCCGGTTCCATCGAAATATTGACAGGAGAACTTCTTGAGGAAGGTAGTATTTGTGTCGTTGTGATTATAGGGCCGCTAACTTTCGACATAGGCAGTGATAACTTGTCCACTGGTTTGAGCATAATGTTGTTACGGACGGATAGCTGCGGCGCTGGAGGCAGCCTTATGGGAAAATTACTCATGATATTGTTACAACTGTTTCCTATAGCCGAATGACTTGAGGCCAGAGCATTCACGCTACTACTATCTAGTAAAGTTTGTTCCATGGGCACTGAAGTATTTAAGAAACCATGTAGATTAGACTGAGTGTTTTCATACGTCATTTGCAGTCTTTCCAGCATTGTGTCGTTAGAACTTTCAGAAATAAGGCAGTCGGAATTATTGTCGTCTTTGCTAAGGTCGGTAATTTCTTGGGGATTAAAATGTGATTGCTGCATGTCATTATTAGTTGGATTACAGTAAGCTTTTGAGTAATTTTGTGGTATTGTCTCAGAAAGACCATAACAGTCGTAAACTTCGAGAGGAATCGTATTGACTGCAGTGCTGCTTTCGTTATTTTGTTCTTTTGGCACAAAGTTGTCGCACGAGTTCTTTTCATTGGCGTTGCTCGGTATCGTCCAACTCGGTTTATTTTGCTTACTTTTTGTCATTTCTATTAGTAACTGTATACCTTCTTTGTCTGGGTGTGTTGTGAGGTGAACTACGTACTTGTCTTTGTTTAGGGATTTGTAAGGGCAGTAAGGGCAACGATGCAGATCATTAGAACTGAGGTTTGGATGCTTGGAGATCATGTGAGATGCAAATTTATTTGATTGAATGGCACTAAAAGGGCAATATTTACATTTGTAGAGATTCTCATTGGTATGGATTTTTTTGTGTCTCCGTAGAGCATTGTGGTCTGATGTTCTGTACTGGCACTGATCACAGCTGTAAGGCTTGTCACCTGCAAGATGAAAATTAAAATATTGTTTAGGGGACACTTGGCAGCTTATGCTTTAAATATAAATCATCAATATTCACTATGGTACTTTATGAGGCAATGTTTAAAACAGATAAGAAATGATGACACAGATGTGGTGGCAGTTAAGAAGAGTTATAGTGCACTAGGTATCCTCACCTCATACTCTTAATTAAAGGGTGTAAAATCATTTTTGTCTTTTAGTCTACTGGGAAATAAATAGCTATGAAGTTATTCAAGGTCAAAGTAAAAAAATTTACAAGATTTTTATAAAAACTAATTTTATAGGTACAGTCAGTACATGAGTTTATACAAAACTCTCAAAAATCTGTTATTTATTTTAAACTTTAATAGCTTTGCATTTAAGTATAAAATTGATTGAATATCATTACGCTGTCTTGGAAGCCCCAGCGTGCCGTTGACTGTACATTATTTCCTAATTTTTGTCCAAACATTATCAAAATTTAAGAACTTATTTTTTTCGTAACAAACAATGGCTTCAAAACGCAATCACTCAATGTATCTCATATGCCAAAGGCTAAGTTCACATGACATGAACTCCTAACCGCACGGTACAAGATTATATAGACTAGGAGGCCATAACAAATTTGGTAACGATCGCGTAAGTGGCTGACTCTGGGTTTATAGGATGGAGAAGCACTCTCTGTTGCTAAATATGTCAGTCTGTTTGCGTGAAGTGGTTGCGTTCTTTTTATATGCAGGCTGACAAAGGCTATAATTTATTTGAAAATAAATTATAGCCCATGGTACTCGCTGATAATGTAGCTTTCTATAGGTGAATAAATTTCAAAATCGGATCAGTACTTTTTGAGTTTATACATTACAAACAAACAAAAAGTTAATCGCTTATACCTACGAAACGCAACCGAATTTTGGTCAGTCCTTACACAGTTCACGTGAGTACAACTAGTACTTACTTGCTGTACTATTGTCAGCCATTTACCTTATCGTTTTTTTTTTCTGGTAACGATAACACATTTTTCACCCTGCATATAAAAAGAACGCAACCACTTCACGCAAACAGACTGACATATTTAGCATCAGAGAGTGCCTCTCCATCCTGTGAACCCAGAGTCAGCCGCTTACGCGATCGTTACCAAATTTGTTATGACCTCCTAATATAATACTAAACTGTGTTAGGCCGGCCACACACAGACGGAATCTCGTTACGGGAATTCCGTACGTACGTGATTCCAAACGCAGCAGCTGCATACAAAATCTATGGGCTGCCACACACAAGAGTGTTTTTTCTGTATGGAATCTTCATACATTGTCGAAATTACGTTCGGAATTCCGTTACGTGATTACGTCTGTGTGTGGCCGGCCTTATATCGTCTATATTACCGGAGTGCCGTGACCCGCGCGCAAGATCTTGCATTCTACAAACCTGCATCGACCCGTTCAGTTGAGCCGCGCGGTTTACGGAACAAAATGCCCCCTCCATGTCAATGTTGATGCCAGACTGCTGCGCGTGCTTACGCTATCATGTGAATGGTCCTACCGCGCGATGTCGTGCGGCACCGCGCATACATATGAGCTTAGCCAAACTCGGCCGCACGCTGCTGTGAAGCACGTATTCGCAGGCGCGGTCTGTTGCGCGCGTAGACTACGTGGTATTGTTTGCAATGCTTTTTAATACCAAAAATGAAAATCGTTTCCCAGCAATAATTTTGAACAGAAATGGTCCTGATGATAGGCAGAATATGTAGACCTCGGCGTTGAGGGTGTTTATACACCCTGTATATTGTACATGTCACTGGAAAATTTTGAAATATATTTTCAGTATCACCTGTGTGTGACCTCAAATGCCTCTTCATTTCCTCCTTCCTGGCAGCAGTGTAGTCACAATGGCAACATTTGAAAGGCTTCACTTTGTCATGAACTGCCGTCACATGGAGACGCAACCGTCTCTCATTACTAAACTCTTGCTGGCAGATAGAACACTTTGACCCCTTTTTGTGGATCAATTTGTGTTTAGACAGCTGGTTGGCATTTTTAAACTTTTTTGTGCATATTGGACCTGTTTTTGTGATAAGTAATACATTATTAAATACGATTTACAAAAGAAATTGTGTGCATTGGCCATCAATAAATTGTAAGTAGATTATTCTGATTAAGTTGCATATTTCTTCAGTTACATAAAAAGTGTTCATAAACTACAATCTTCAATCAAGATAACGCTTCACAAACTAAAACAGCACACAAAAACGGCACCGTGAAATAGCGACCCACTTACAAACTGCGTGCTTATGTTGTACATAATCACATCTTATTTTGTACAAACTCACATCTTATATCACTTATTTTGTACAAAATCACTTCTTTTATCACTTACTTTGTACAAAATTAGCGCCCAGTTTGTAAGTGGGATGTTTTATTGAGGTGCCATTTTTGAGACTCTGACCGAACATCTAGGGTTATTCTTGATCGAAGACTACAATGTATACTTACAAGCATAACTCTTTCCCTTTTGGTGACATTTCATGTGTATGTTGAACAACCTGTACCTCTTATAGGTCTTAAAACCGCACACCTCACAGGTAGGCAGTTCCATGTCTATAGAATGTATCTTCCACAAATGTGTATGTAGAATTTCCTCATTGACACATGCTTTTGCACATTCAGGACATATTAATTTGCCATTCTGGTGACATTTTCTGTGATATATAAGATTATTATTGTCTTTCAAACGAATATGACATCCATCTACTGAGCAAAGGGTTCCGACTTCAGAGTTTTTATCAACTGTTGGTGTTTTGTCAATATTATTTGCTTCGGACAGACGTTCTGATATTAAAGTTGATTCTTTAGTGTCTAATGTGTTGGGAGAAGACAAATTTTTGTTTTCAACATTAGATATCCTCGGTTGAATTGATGATATCAAGTCCGGTGTTATACTAGATACCTGGATAACACTGCATGTAGAACTGGAGCTTCCAGGATTAGATACATATTGTGCAGATACTTCATTAGTGTACACTATATTGATGCTAGCTTCCTGAATAATTTCTTTTGGATCAACTTTCTCAAAATTAGGTGCACTCATTTTGTTGAGCTCATCTACAGATATGAAAGCGACACCTTTGGGCATGTCACTATTGACATTCATAGTATCAGGCACAATTTCTATCACTTGAGGTATTTTAACATCATTTAAGACCTGCTGTACTGGCACTGGTGGTGGATCTGAATTGGATTTATCTTCTTTCTTTAATTTGGCGTTCTTTAGAGCGATTTGCACGAGGCTTTTAACCATCTTTTTAATATCTTTAATACCCATTTTGTGATGGTTGCGTAAATGGGTTCGTAATGTTTCTTCTGCATCAAAAACGCCAGTACATCCCGGACAGGCGATTTGTATGTTGTCAGCTAAGCCATTCTTTTTAGCTAGGTCTGGGTGAACAGTAAACAGGTGAAACTTTATGTCATCTTCAGCAAGTGCCATGTAAGGGCACGCCTCGCATTTAAAAAACGCGGTTGATCCTACTGATTTCTCTTCGTAGGACATCACTTTCTCCTTCGCTATTAAAGGTTTTGATTCGTTTCCTCCAGTCGCATTTTGTGAATGATTTCTGTTTATATTCATAATGAAACATTGCGAAGCCATTGCCATTGTTTGTAGAATTTCTATTGTTGAATTAAATGGATATGAATATGCACCACTCACAGGAGAATATTATAGTTTTCCGATAATTACGCATATTTATTGTTTTACAAAACTAAGAAATCACATTAAAAATAATGTTTATTGAGATTGAGACTGCAGCAGATCAATCTGCAAATCATAATCAGCTGTAAAATACTTTGACGTAAGCTGTCACTCACTACGGCTGCGGTCCGCATGGCGATTTCATCGATTACGGCGTTTACAACGCTCACACGAGGTCCGCATTCGATATCGCGCTCAAATCGATAAAATCGACAAATGCATAGTAGAACCAAATAAGTAGGCCAACTCGAGCCTCGAGCGAGCGATACCGCTTAAACACGTAGGGCTGTCACATCGCTAGTTTATTCAGTCGTCAAAAAATGCATAGTCAATCTCTATACAAAATATTTTTTTTCTTGAAAACGTAGTGATTATTTCCTCTATGGGGTAAGGCATCAGGGATCTATAATACAGTCTTTTTAATATTTTTTTGTACGTATACCAGCGCATCTATCGACTAAAATAATGAATTTTATATAATAATGTTAATTGTAATTTGACAAATGTATTGGCACTTTCGTTTTGTCACCAATAAAAACTTACTAAAGAAAAGTACCAATGTATCACATCTATCTGTCAAATTATAGTTGACATTAACTTAATTGTTTTCAGGAATTGACTACAATGTTTTCATTGCCTACGTCATGTTATGTGCTTTGAAAACTTACGGTCGAAATGGGATTAATTAAAACGTGGTTTTACTAAATAATGTATTTATTCAAATAAAATAAAATGATTATGAAATATTATTTTTTACACTATTAACTGTTTTTTCTTTTTTATTTACTACACTTATCAAAATAATAATCTTTAAATTTGGACTTTGAATACTTTCCATAACCTCAAATAATAGGTATTAAAAGCCATTAAAAGTACCTTTTTATGTAGGAATTTGTGATTTTTTTTAAATTACACAATTGATATAAAAAAAATTCGTCTGTTTCGACAAGTACGAAATGCCTTATTATTTAAAGTTAATGTAAAATATATCCTCATTCTTACAAATCTTTTTTGCAATCATATCTTTGGAATATGTACTGTAGGTAGGTACACGTTCAAATTATACAAGAAAACAAAGCTAGCATAACTATCTACAGTTTGCAAGCACTAATTTTATTTTAACATTCTCAGATGAAGAGTAAGAATTTTTTAAACTTTAAAGTCCATTTCCCATACATCATGATTTTCGAGTTATACCTCTTTTCACTGAAGGTACAGATTTTAACCATGGAAAGTAATATGTATGCGAGCCAAATAAGAATAGTAGGTATGTATCGTCAAACGGCAATCTTGATTTTTGTTCCTTTTCTTGCACATCCTACACCCTTCAGTGGAAGCGAGACGCAAACAAATTTGGTTGTTTAGCTCGCATGGTTAAAAAAAGCTTTTAAAAAAAACACAACCTCCTTCAAAAACCTTAAAAAACAGCTCTATAAAAAGCAAGAAATAATGTTCAAATCGATTAATTAAAACACGTTTATTGAAGTCGGGTGGAGCCGGAAGTAATTTTTTTCTTATTGTACTGTTTATATTTTACTAGCGTATAGTTGGCAGCCTCACCATGGAATTAGAAGGTTTTGACTAGGTCAAAAAATTGTTAGTAAATTGTGATAAATAGTGAACTATAGCATATAAATAGTGATACTATGGTTCAAAAGATATTTGAGTATCTTGGTGAGGCTGCTAACTTGACGTCAAGCTGGCAGACACCTTATGAAAAAATATGTAGTTTTTTAGACAAAATTGATTGGAGTAAAGAATTTAGTTTATGTGATACAGTTGATGACATGCTAAAAAAGTTTTACACTATTTTAAATGACGTTATAAAATCTTTTGTACCTATTTAACTAATCAAAGCAAATAAAATTCCAACATGGTTCACAGGCAATTTAAAACGTTTATTAAATGAAAAAAACAAATATCGAGTACGTTATTTAAAATATAAAAATCCATTGGATAATATACAATTCAACTCATAAAAAAAAAAGATGTGCAGTTTTGGCAACGAAGTGCTATAATAATTATGTCTTCTTGATCGAAAAATCTATTAAATCGAATCCAAAACTTTTTTGGTCCTACGTTAAACAGAAAAATAATAACAATAGTGCATTTCCATCAAAAATTACATATGAAAACAATACGGTTACTACTGGCCCAGAAATATGTAACACGTTGGCTTTCTTTTTTTCCGCTACATATGATTCTATCAATTGTTCTGTGCCCGATTCTGTTTCCGAAAATGGTACTGACATTGTTGTTACTGCTGAGGACTTGATGGAATCTGCCACAAATGTGATAGAAACCACAAACTGCCTGAGTAATATTTCGTTTTCTGTTGATCAGGTTTTAAATCATCTAAAATCTATTGATCGTAACAAAGGGGCCGGCATTGATGGTATACCTTATATTTTTGTATGGAATTGCGCTAAACAACTATCAATACCTCTCACACTAATATTCAATAAGTCGTTATCCTCAGGAACCTTTCCTTCATATTGGAAAACTGCCTTAATTATACCTATCCATAAATTGGTTGACAAACACTTAGCTAAAAATTACAGACCTATTTTTATTCTACCAGTTTTTGCTAAGATATTAGAAGCTATGTTAAGTCCCATAATAATCTGGCATATAAAACGTCTACTCATTGAAGAACAGCATGGTTTCGTTAGTTCACGTTCTACTAGCACCAACCTAGTAAGTTTTGTAGATGACGTTGTTCACTCTGTTGATGCTCGTGTATCCGTTGATGTGATTTATACAGACCTGTCAAAAGCTTTTGACAGGGTTAGTCATAAAATCTTATTGATTAAATTATCTAGATATGGTTTTGCTGGCGATCTCCTAAAATGGTGTTCGTCTTATCTATCTCACCGTTCCTCAAAAGTTGCTGTGAATGGTTTCACATCTGAACCATTCTTGAACCCATCTGGCGTACCACAGGGGTCACATTTGGGACCAGTATTTTTCAATCTTTTCATTAATGATATTAGTAGTTGTCTGGAACATAGTCGATCATATTTGTATGCAGATGATTTAAAGATACTGAGACCGATAAAAGATGAGCGAGATGTGTCTTTACTGCAAAGCGATATAAGTAGAATAGAACAGTGGTGTATTAGAAATGAAATGGTTTTAAACCCAGAAAAATGCAATTTTATTAGCTTCACTAGAAATCATAACACATTTCCCAGAAACTATTATATTTCCAACCAGCCACTTGAAGAGGTTGAAGAAGTCCGAGATTTAGGGGTTACATTAGATAAAAAACTAACCTTTAAAAATCATTACAATACTATGGTAAATAAAGCTCTGAAATGCCTAGGTTTTGTAATTAGAAATTGTAAGGACTTCAAGAATTTCAACACTAAAATCAAATTATACAATAGCATTGTTAGATCTAGCCTTGAATATTGTAGCATCGTGTGGTCCCCTCACTACGAAGTTCATTCAAATAATCTTGAAGCGCGTCTTACTCTAAGCAAATAATATTGAAAGAGTGCAAAAGAGGTTTCTTTATCATCTGGCTTATCAATGTAAAATGGCAAAAAAACTCGATTCTTATGCAAAGAGACTAAAATATTTCAAAATGACCTCATTAAAAAACAGGTGCAAAAGACTTGACCAAACTTTTATATATAAGATAGTTAATAGTATATTTGATTGTCCACAGTTACTTAACAAAATAAGTCTCAACATTCCACTAAAACTCCCGCGCTTCTCCAGATATACTTTATTTTCAGCAAAGTATTCGAAAAGTAATTTAGGCCACTTTTCCCCACTAAATAGATTACAAACACAATTTAATGCAATCTCAAAAAACAACAATGATCTGGATATTTTTTGGCTATCATTACCTGTTTTTAAGAAAAGAATCACCGATATTCATAAATAAACTAGCAGTTGCCCGCGACTTTGTCCGCGCAGACCCTAGGGAACCTTTAACCAGGATAAGGCACTCCTTAGGCTCCGCCTATGTATTTTTGTAATTTCATCTAAATTTGTCCAGCTGTTTAGGTGTGAGGAGGTGGTAGCAAATACACACATATACATACACACATATACATACACACATATACATACACACACATACATACACACACACACACACACACACACACACACACACACACACACACAAGTTTTTCGCCGTGTTGAACTTTAAAAAAGATGTAATTTTCACAATAAATATCCCATAAAACCTCAATAACGACATCTATATCGACATTAGTATTTTTTTACCCCATTAAAACCCCAAAAAGGTTATTTTCCAGAAATCACGAAATATGTGTTTGCTTATTTGTTTACAAAGTACTCCTATGAAGTTTCAAGGCGCATTGTTTATTTTATATTTTTCCATACAAAGTTGAACCCCTTTTCATCCCTTTAGGAGTTGAATAATTTCTACTGATTTTAAAATAAATAACATTATACCAAACATCCTATAAAACCTCAATAACGACACCCAGAATTTTAGGCTCTTTTTACCCCATTTACCCCTTAAGGGGTCCAGTTTCGAAAAACCATGAAAACGTGTTTGCTTATTTGTTTTAAAAAGTACTCCTACGAAGTTTCAGGTCGAAACGTCTATTTGTTTTTTCCCATACAAATTTTGAACCCCCATAACACCCCTTTACGGATGGAATTTCCTAAAATCCTTTCTTAGTGGGTGTAAACACTGTATAAAGTATCTAGGACCAGAATTTTAAGCCTCTAGGTCCAGTGGCATGGGCTGTGCGTTGATTTGTCTGTCATTTTGGGCTCTTTTGCCTCATTTACCACCTAAAGGGTAGATTTCGGAAAACCATGAAAACGTGTTTGCTTATTTATTTTTAAAAGTACTCCTACGAAGTTTTAAGTCGAAATGTCTATTTAATATTTTTTTCCTTCAAACTTTGAACCCCTTTAGGGTTAGAATTTCCAAAAATCCTTTTTTAGTGGATGCCTACACTGTATCTATGTACAAAGTTTCAAGATTCTGGGTCCAGTGGTTTGCGTTGATTTGTCTGTCATTTTGGGCTTTTTTGCCCCATTCACCACCTAAAGGGTTGATTTTCGGAAAACCACGAAACACGTGTTTGTTTATTTGTTTTTGGCAGTACTCCTCCGAAGTTTCAAGTCGAAATGTCTTTTTAATGTTTTTTTTCCATACAAACTTTGAACCCGCATTTCACCCCCATGGAGATGGAATTTCCAAAAATCCTTTCTTAATAGATGCCTACACTATATAAAATATCTATGTAAAAAATTTCAAGTCTCTATGTCCAGTGGTTTGGGCTGGGCGTTGATATGTCAGTCACCCCTTCACTTTTACATAAGAGATAATTTCATTCATCCGTAACTTTTTCCTGGGACGCCATAATGTTTGAAAAAAAATATATATGTTAAGGTATTAAAGAGGTATTGGATATTTACAAATAAATAATTAAGATATATTGTCTCCAACTATGTGAAAAAAATGTGATCCAGACAAACTGACGTCAGAATGTCTGGCCATTTTCTTTTCATGTTTTTTCACTGCTCGTCGAGGTACTAGATAATTTAATATAGGTATCAAATAGTACCAAAAAGGTATTGAACCTTGATAGTCTCCAAACCATAGAAATAGAATGTCAAAGAACAACAATGTCAATAAACAGGTGATCCGAAAACTAATACATACATTTTATATGAGATACGTAAAATATGACTTAGATACATAAAATATGACTACATATGGCAAAGGAAATTAATTAATTACGTTCCATACTGTTTTCTTCGTTGATAAACGCATAAATGTAGCGAAATTTGGTTTTAGAGTAATGTGTGGCAATCTTATTTACCTGTGAAAAGTGTGATTACTTGGATTGTTTCTTTTTGTTACATCACAATTACTTAGAGCACAAGACACCATGTCTCCACGATACCTTTATTTCAAATTCTAATTAAGATTAACAAATATTTTAAACAAACTGTGATTGCTCATTTGCTAGGCGGGACGCTAGGGGCTCTTACTGCAAAAAATGTTGGCACATGTCACTTGATCCTTTGTCTCTTTTTTATATAGACCGTGTCCGTATGATGTTAACTTCTCTTTTGCACGCTTTGTTGGTCTTCTTGAGCGCAGCGAAAATTTTTCTATGTCTATGCTCCAAACATAAAATATCGTACTTGGTCTAGGGGTTCTGACGCTTCCAATTTATGATAAGAATTGTAAGTTGTTTGCATTGCATCATTTCTTAACATTTGTTTATGGGAGCGAGTCGCTGAAATGTCCCGAGCAGTGACACTGACGATTTCTAAAGTAGAATTTATGATAAGAATTGTAAGTTGTTTGCATTACAACATTTCTTAACGTTTGTTAATGGGAGCGAGTCGTTGAAATGTCCGAGCAGTGACAATGACGATTTCTAAAGTAGAATTTATGATAAGAATTGTAACTTGTTTGCATTGCAACATTTCTTAACGTTTGTTAATGGGAGCGAGTCGCTGAAATGTGTGTAAACTGTGTGTGGCTCAGCTGTAGAGACGTCTCTACAGCTGCGCCACACGTATCTCTTAAACGCAAGCCCGACAAATTCTGGTTTTTGTGCGACAAATTTCGACAAATTAACGGCTGCACACACGAGTAATCAGATTTTGGCTACGACCTTCCGTTTCCGAGATCTGTGTGGCTCAGCTGTAGAGACGTCTCTACAGCTGCGCCACACGTATCTCCTAAACGCAAGCCCGACAAATTCTGGTTATTGTGCGACAAATTCCGACAAACTATCGTCATCATCATGGCATAGTCAAAAAGTCAGATTTCCAACTTTTTTTGTGGCGCAGCTGTAGTCCGGCACGTGTTATAAATTGTTTTATTTCAATAAAAAAAAAAACTTATGAAATTCAGTACGAAAATAATACCTACAATGAATAAAATTCTAAAATCTGCTATTTCATACAAAAAATAATAACAATAATATCTAAATGTATGAAACAGCAGATTTTTTTCCGCAATTTCAGAGTTGGTCCCATAGTAAAAGTTGTTCAGTTTGATGGTCATTAGGCTTAGAGCATTTAACCAATTAAGGAGACGCCACTGTCAGGCGTACCCCTCTGTCAAACGAGAATGACCGCCGCTCATACTCGTTATATAAAACTAGTTGACCCGAGTTCCCCGCCATTCAGCTGATCATCGTACACGCGAAACGACCGGAGCTAAAAATGCCGATTTGCAGTGTTTTTTCATGTAAAAAAATATCGGAAACATTTAGTGTGCAAAAGGATAACGTTATTTTCCATCTGCTGGTATTATTTTGTCCAATTGTTTTCAAATAATGCACTAAAAATGAAAATAATTCAAAAATATTGTCAATCAAACAGTGTTGCCACTAAATTATACAAAATCCCTTTTAGCCTAATTTTTCAAGTTGAATGTGTGACCAATGACACTTAAAACATCACGTTCCTTCTTAACCTGTTAATACCCATTCATTAGGTACTGTAGTGTAGACGCTTGATGAATTTATTAGGTATAGATTACTTTTTGCAAATTTATTTATTGTTATTTTTTTCTTTATCTTTATTTATTATAATCTCTTACTCAATACTTAAAAAATAGCAGGACTATTAAACTTATGTTTAAAATAGACATTGTAGCACATGAGTAAATAAACGGAACAGAGTACAAGCTCTCAAAACTTATACCCATTCTTCAAGGGTTGACACCTAGTTGCAGGTTGAAAAGTAGGGAAAATAGAATACGTCCGAATGTCACAGCCACTATATTCCGAAAATATTAAGATTACACAGTTGAAACTTGGTAGGTAGATGTATTCTGTTAACCGCTTAACGAGTTTAATACAAAAATAAAAGATTAAGGGGGGGCTATTACTTATGGGGGATTATTACTATTCTTCTCGCTCTTTTATATTGATATCGAGTGAGTACACAATTTCGCATTTAAAAATTGTGTATTATTTTTTTTACGCGTTTTATTTATAGTTAGTATTAAACCATTGTCAAATTACAACTTAAAACGGGAGTTATATCGACGAGTTCCGTTGTAAAAATCTGTCAAATGAGACCGGTCGCTAGGTGGTTTCTAATTAGATAATCAGCCTGCCGGCTGACAATCCAAGTCTCCGTGCAAATATTTTCTTCTTCATTGTGACATTTGTGACCCGCGGGCTCCGTGATCTGTCGCGGGCTCCACTCTCCGTGCTTCTTTTCATTGTGACTTGCCGCGGGCTCCATTCTCTGTGCTTCTCCCCATCGTGAGTATCGTGACCGGCCGTGGGCTTCCACTACACTACGTGTGTGTTTTGAGGATTATCATAAATAAATTGTATTTTATTAAATTATATTTCTGTCTTTCACTTCTTAGATACAATTCTCCTTAGGCGATTCTACTTATCTTTCTTTTACCTCCTTAACGTTACATAATTTATTATTATAAAATATTTACGGATGTCACTAATTTTTCCCAAAATATGCCATTTTAATTTTAAAAACGGTGGCCACACTGCAGCAAAAGTAATGTTGTGACAGCACAGAAACAAATATCGATATCGACTTTATCAGAAGGTACCTATGTTATTCTGGCTATAAAATATTGGAAAAAAATACTAACTTTTTTTCTGCCGAAAGAGGAATTTCGTTTTTTCAGAAAAAAAAACTCTATTATTTATTTTGACGGAAGCGGAATGTGACGAAAGTGGCCTAAATGTTTATATTTCAGATTTCCAAAAGATGCAATGATACGAGATGCCTCGATCCAAGCTTGTGCAAAACATGTTTCCTAAACGTACTCGCACAATTTGCTCACAGCATTTTGAAGCTTCCTACTGTTTTATAATACAAGCTAATAACACTAAACTCAAAACTCAAAATAATTTATTCAGTCTAGGTTGTTACAAGCACTTGTGACACAGAATACATAATAGTACAAGTCTTGTGAATGTCATAGAAGCTACGCCATCGGTTCGCAAACCCTAAGCGGGAGACCTTGTAACGAGCAGAACCGGCAAGAAACTCGTCAAGGACTGCTTTTTTTCTCCCTGTATAATATTTCATACGGAGTCGTCAACATCGAAAAACGACCTCAAAATTTAAAGTGAGGTCATTTTCCATCACAATAATTTTTACAGACAATGGGTATGAAATGAGTTACCTACTACATATCGGATTAGTAATTGTGAGAGTAAATAACTTTCAACTAGTTGAGAAATTACTGATTATGTGACTATAGAAATTAAAATGATTGCAATAAAAAAAGAGAAATCAAAACGAGGTATTAGTTAATAATTTTATGTTTTGAGTAAGAAGTCCGATACATATTGATAATATTAAACAGAAAAAATATACGACGTCCCTTAGTACAAGCAGAAAGAAGCAGACCCATTCCCACTGGCAGCACCCGTTCACAAGCATGACGCATGAACCACTTTCTTTAAAATAAGTATAACAAATAAAGATTTTTAATGTAGTTATTCCGTTTTAAGGCCTACTTAAACATGAGCGGTATCCGCTACGCCCCGCGGTGCACACGCCCCACGCTCAACCCGAACTCAACTCAAACTCAACCCAAACTCAACTCAAACTCGCCTTAGGGTGGGTACCCACTTAGGTTCGCGAACCTCCGCGCTCCGCGAACCTCGAACAGTGATCCATAGCAAAAACAAATATTTTTACTTTGGCTACAGTGTGTACCTGTGCGAACCAAGTTCGCATACGTGTTCGCTCACGTACACACCTGGGCGCCCTGTTCCAGCAGAGGATAAACGATTTTTTCGGTGCATGTTCGCGGAGCGCGGTGGTTCGCGAATCTAAGTGAGTACCCACCCTCAACCGCAGCCCACCTTGAAATACATCGCTTACAATTTTGAGTCACTGTGTAATGTTCAAGTGTTATCTAACGTCGTCGTTATCTAAGGGTCGTATTTAACGCATCCTCAAAAACATCCACCGGGTACAGCCTCAACGATTTGATGGAGTGCGGCCCTAATTTACAAAAGGACCTCCTAACCCTTATCATTCAGTGGAGGAAGCATAAATACGTCGTGACCGCGGACATTGAAAAAATGTTCCGCCAAATACTAGATTTGAAGTGTTAAATTGTTCATATGATCCTTGATAGAAGTAAACTGCTTATTCATTATATCTTCGTTGCGCCTTAGAATGTTATTTTGGGATTCAATTATTAGCGTCTGATTTTTAATAAGATTTTGTAAATGATTCTCATTGCTAGCTATCTTCTGAATGTCGATTTTGTATTGCTTTGCGAACCTTTCATCCAACACCCCAAATAATGAATTCATCGCATATCCAACTCCATTTATAATTCCTCTTTTCTTTCGACTATTCTGATTCTTAATTAACTCATTATAATGTTCAATTTCGTTTAACTCGTGTTCCAATTGCAGTGTGATACTTTTGTATTGTGTTTCCAAAGTACTGCTGACTTCCTTTAAATGTGTTACATAATGATCGATATTTGATATACTTTGCCAGTATGTTGATAAATTATAATAAACAACTAATTTCCATTCATCTCTGATATGTTGTAGATCGGATATTTTGTCAAAATACAAGCTTTGATGTTCTAGTTTTGTAATATTGTAAGAATAAGGCGTTGATAACTGCATGCTCGGTGATAACATGAATAAAAATAAAAGCAAAGTTGTTAGTAAAGAACTAAAAATCGGTTTCTTAGTACGGCATGGTTCTTTTAAGTTGGAATTATCTTTAGTTGATAGCCGCGATGCGCAGTCATCGTCATCGTTGATTGGTAATAATGATAATTTATTTATTGGACGTTTAATGATGTTATTCTGTGTTTTGAGTGACACAACTCTGACTAAACCGTCACTACCAGGATGGGTGTCTATTACACGGGCAACCGCCCATCTTCCAGGTGGCAAGTTATCCTCCTTAATAACTACCACGTCATCGATTTTGATATTTTTGCATACTGTTCTCCATTTTGACCGACTTTGAAGTTGTTGAAGATATTCCGATGACCATTTCTTCCAAAATTGTTTATTGATACCCTGTACCATCTGCCATCGTGTTGATAAGTTGACTATATCGGGGTCAGTTTGCGGTCTTGATATAAGTGTGTCTCCGACTAGAAAATGCCCTGGCGTCAAATAGAGATCGTCGGGGTTTTCGGTGAGCGCACAAAGTGGTCTAGAATTCATACAAGCCTCTATTTGATGCAATAAGGTTGTGAGCTCTTCATAAGTGAGCTTTTGCTCGCCCAAGGTGCGCTTCAAATGATATTTAAGGCTTTTCACACCTGCCTCCATAAGTCCTGACGCATTTGGCCACGCAGGAGCATTAAAATGCCACGTGACGCCTAGCTCGCTTAAGTTCTTGATGAAGTCCGTGTCGATGCATGATATAATTTGCTGATATTCCTCTTTTAGCAATCGGGAGGCGCCCACGAAGTTAGTTCCATTATCGCTAAACATATCCTTGGGGGTCCCTCGGCGGGCACTTAATCTTCGGAATGCGGCAAGAAAGGTGGTCGAGCTTAAATCAGAGACCAACTCTAGATGTACCGCCTTTGTGGCTAAGCATACAAAAACGGCTACATAACCTTTGCTAGTTCGTACCCCTCTGCCTTTTGCTGATTTCACGTCTATGAAACCCGTAAAATCTACGCCTGTTCTAGCATAAGGACGTGCCGGAGTGACCCTTGGTTGTGGCAGGTTGGCCATGATCTGTTGTTGTTTTTCTTGATTTAATTTACAGCATTTAACACAGCGCCTGATTTGCTTTTTAACGGTGCGAACCCCACTTATAATCCAATATTTTTCTCTAAGATATGATAGTGTCAGCTTGGGTCCACCGTGTAATGTTGTTTTGTGTGCTTGATCAATGATAAGTTCTGTAAATCGGCTGTGTGATGATAATATAATAGGATGTTTCGCGCCGTAACTCAAGTTTGCATGTTCAAGGCGGCCGCCGACCCTCAAAATTCCATTCTTGTCTAATATCGGTGATAAGCTTGATAATTTGCTACTGTTTCTAACGTGACCATGTTTCTTTAAATTATTTAAATCATCTTCAAAGTCAATTAGTTGCACTTGTTTAATAATTAAATCAAGAGCGTGTTGTATTTCATTTGGTGATAAGACGGTCTCGTACGCCACCTGTGCCGGATCATGTTGCTTAGCGGCGCGTGCGCTTGTTATGAAACGCGACACCCAGCCCATTGTTTTATTTACCTTAGTGATTGAGCTGTTGTCATTTAATAATTGCATTATGAATGAATGTGTATTTGATTGTAAAGCTGCGGACACACTGGGCTTCTTTTCTTCGATTGATGGTATTGGGTAAGTGATAGGTATGATTTCTTCACAGTTGAATTTTAGGAGCCATTTTGGCCCTTGCCACCACAAAGAATGATTTGATAATTGCGTCGTGGTCATACCTCTAGAGGCACAGTCAGCGGCGTTGTCCTCTGATTTTACATGACGCCACAATGATGACGGTATGATATTCAAAATCTGTCCGACTCTATTAGCCACAAAAGCCTTCCATTTTGATACATCTCCCTGGAGCCATCCCAATACCATCAATCGAAGAAAAGAAGCCCAGTGTGTCCGCAGCTTTACAATCAAATACACATTCATTCATAATGCAATTATTAAATGACAACAGCTCAATCACTAAGGTAAATAAAACAATGGGCTGGGTGTCGCGTTTCATAACAAGCGCACGCGCCGCTAAGCAACATGATCCGGCTCGAAGGACCAAAATGTGGGATGCTATCCCACATTAGATGATATTGATAGAAGTGATATAAAGATGATAAAATATGATAATTGATATATGATATTAAATGATAATTGAAACGACCGTTTGATACGAATGCGTGTAATGCACTGATCGGTTGCTGGCTGCTTATGAAAATGCTTTGTAAGTAGAAATGCTAAGTTGACAAAATTAAATATAAATTCGATTGCGAAATGTACGTCACCGTACAAGTGAGTTTAAGGTGAGTTTGGGTTGAGTTTGAGTTGAGTTCGGGTTGAGCGCGGGGCGTGTGCAGTAGCATTGACAAAATATAACGGAGCTTATTAATGTGTCATAAAACTGAAAATTGAAAGCGCTTTATTTCAAGGAGTGGGCTCCGGTTAAGTTGAGTTCGAGTTGAGTTTGAGTTGAGTTCTGGTTGAGGTCGGGTCGTGTGTTATCGTCTGAACAAAGCCTTATTTACCCCGCGGACGCACCCCCGCGAACGCACCTCGCGTCGCGCGCCACCACCGCCGCCACCGCTACCGCCTCTGATAGCGGTAAAATTCCGCTATGGTTAAAACAGCGCGTTATCCGCATACCCATTGGGATATCGTTAGCGCCACCGGTAGAGGATACCGCTGAGATTTGAATCGTCTCACTAATCTAAGAAATTATGTCTTTGATTTTAAAGATGCGAAAACCTACCAGTATTTGAAAACTCTTGCTTTGTGAAATTGACCGGGTAGAATTTCTTGCAGTATCATCAATTTTACTGACTTATCCTAATAAGTCATCCTGTAGATTTTGACGACAGCCAAAGGTTGCCTTAGCATCATCGAAGGGCCTAAATTGAAAAAAAAAACTACAGACTTATTTGAATTTTTGTCATCATAATTCAATCATTAAGACATAAATTAAAAATATGAGCCGAAGGTATCGAGAGTAAAATATCGAAGTGTCAAGCACTAGCAACGTTTACATGAAAATGACGTCATCGCGTGTACTGACAGGTTGGTTTCTGCGTGTGTATGTATTTGTGTGCGTAAAGTTTAAGCTAGTGTTTGATAATTTTGTCGTGTGCGTGCGTAGCAACGTGATCGAAAATGCATTAGTGTTTAACGCTATTTGTGTGTGCGTTACCTCGTCCCCCGCGGAAAGTGGCAGACTTTTTTGTAAAGAAATTAGTTCTCGTGACGCCTCCTTTGGTTAAATGCTCTAAGTCATTAGGGGTTATTTTGTAAGTTTTGTAACACGTTGTAGTTGTAGGTATATCTATTTGTTTACTTATAAAAAAAAACTATAATTCCCAAGCAGCAGCAGTTCTGATAAACTGATGTTTATAATTTTTGCATTTGGTATCATACAACACTTTACGTTGACGCACAAGTTGTATTATATCATATTTTGAGTTAAATCAAAATTACAATGCGCGTATTGCAAGTATCCGCCGCCAGCGACAGATACCAAATCCAATACAATGCTGCAGTGTGCAGTATTGCTGCTAGAAACTCACACTATTGTGTTGTGTTGCGACAGATAGGTGGTGGGGGTTCTGTTGCACGGTCCGCGCCACAATAGATCCCGACACAACACAATACAATAGTGTGTTTCTAGTCATAGTAAGGCCGGCCACACACAGACGGAATCACGCAACGGAATTCCGTACGTACGTGATTCCGAACGCAGCAGCTGCATACAAAATCTATGGGCTGCCACACACAAACGTGTTTTTTCCGTACGGAATCTTCATACATTGTCGAAATTACGTTCGGAATTCCGTTACGTGATTACGTCTGTGTGTGGCCGGCCTAAATGTATGAAACCGATAGCGACAGATTGCGACACGTCACACGACACAACACAACACAATAGTATGCTTCTAGCGTTCTTCTTCTTCTTATTTTTGTTATGGCAATCTACTTTCCTCTTGGAAGTAATTTTTGCCAGTGTCATGTTTTGAATAGTTCAGTATTTCTAGATTTTCAAGTAGATTGTTTCAGTTTACATTAAAATGCGGGTGCATCACATTCCAATGCTGCTTGGAGCATTTGGCAGCAAGTATATCAAGACAGTTTACTCGGTAAGTTTTGCCGAGGTAGCGACCACTACAATAAAAGTCTCAGCTTCACACAACCAAGATCGCGCCTATTTCCATTATCCCACATATTGTTCAGTTGCGTAGACACTTGTACCACAAAACTGCACCAATTTTAAGACACAATATCCACTATGAATCAATTTGCGAATAATTAAAATAGTCACCGAACTGAACTCGACAATATCCCGCCAAAAACTCGCTTCTAGCGTTACACGCTCCAAAATGATTACAGAACGGAAATTAAAAAAAAAATGACAAGTGTTGTCTGTGGTCGGACAAGTGACATTTGTCAGATTCCTATTGGCCGGTTTGGTTAGTGTTTTGCAGCGTGTAATTTCGATAAATCAACAAAAATGAGCGTAAGTTCATTATTATTCAGCTTATTTTTCATAGAACTTCATAAAGGACATCGATGACTGATGCCTTTAATTTCCCTTGCAGCTGGAAATCGAGTCGATGGTCCGCTATGCTTCGCCCATAAACCCGGCAGTGTTCCCACATCTGACGTTGCTTTTGCTGGGCATAGGAACATTCTTCACAGCGTGGTTCTTCGTGTACGAGGTCACAAGCACTAAAGTATCCAGAGACCTCTTCAAAGAACTCCTCCTATCGTTAGTGGCAGCTTTATTTTCAGGATTTGGAATTCTGTTCTTATTATTATGGGTCGGCATTTACGTATGATTAGGTTCTAATTTTAAGTAAGTATCTTAATATCTGCAATAATGCATTCCTTCATAATATGATTGCGACACAGGTCTTTGTAAGAAAATAAATTTGTAATATAAGATTTAATTAAAACATCTATTTACCAAAACAATCTATTTATTGCAAAGAAACTTACCTGTAAGTGGTTAATGGCCTTTAAACATTTTAATTACACTTAAGAAATATTGCCATGCGAACGAAACTTACAATTCATTCATAAATTCTACTTTAGAAATCGTCAGTGTCACTGCTCGGACATTTCAGCGACTCGCTCCCATTTACAAACGTTAAGAAATGTTGCAATGCAAACAAGTTACAATTCTTATCATAAATTCTACTTTAGAAATCATCAGTGTCACTGCTCGGACATTTCAGCGACTCGCTCCCATAAACAAATGTTAAGAAATGATGCAATGCAAACAACTTACAATTCTTATCATAAATTCTACTTTAGAAATCGTCAGTGTCACTGCTCGGACATTTCAACGACTCGCTCCCATTAACAAACGTTAAGAAATGTTGCAATGCAAACAACTTACAATTCTTATCATAAATTCTACTTTAGAAATTGACAGTATCACTGCTCGGACATTTCAGCGACTCGCTCCCTCTGGAACGTTTCATCTAATAGCACCGTCTCATGCATCCGTTGAGATGCAAGAGCTTGAATTCTTTCATATAATATTTGACAAGCAACTACGAACTGCCTGTAAAAATAATAATTTTAATTTTATATAACATAAATTAAATTCTAAGGAAGTTGTGGTTTATATCATTTTTATGTGGTAAAGTAATAAAGTGGGAAATATACAAGGGTGAAGAAAAATTTTCCAAATTCATTAATATGCATACACATTTGATTTAGCCGATTTAGCCTAGTGTTACAAAAGATAAGGTGCACCATGCACAGTAGAGCAAAAGAGTAAAATAGATTAATAGTAATAATATGATTTAACTTCATGGGTGGATTAAAGGCTTATAGAGATATAATTAAATAGATATTGACGACCTGAGTGGTGCAGTGGTCAACATGCCACCTACCACGCAAGAGGTCCCGGGTTCGATTGATTCCCAGCCGGGCAGAAATTGAAATGATGAATTTTAATTTCTGTGACAAGGCTGGGTGTTACTATGTTTAATAAGTATATATTTAAAAAGTATATAAGTAGTATATCAGTTGCCTAGCACCTATATTACAAGCTTTGCTTAGTTTGGGGCTAGATGGTGCTGTGTGAAATTGTCCAAGCATTTATTAATTACCGAAAGTCTTCGACGTCAAGTCGGTACACCTGTGTGATCTCGACCGCCACCACTGTCGCTGCGCGCTTGCTGTCCTTCATCAATAGAGCTACCTCTCCAAAGTGGGCACCATCTTGCAAGTGGCATACCTGTCAATATGCTCTGATTTACTGCAAAAAAATGCATAATGCATCCTGTATAGTACAGACTACAGACTTTGGCAAGGATCTTGAGCGGTGACAGTTACATTAAGGCTTTAACATGCCTCAATTCGAGCGGGTCGTCCGTGATGGTGTGAAATCGAACGTAACTCTACTCACTTTGGGTTCAAATCAGTGCGCGTTCCAACGTGGCGGTTGCGTTGAGAACTAGCACCGAATTCTCAATTACTACATGTTTTTATTAAATTTCTTCGCTTTCAAGTTAGTTAAAAAAAATTTGTTCAATTAAGATTGAAGGTATTAACATCGCCAATTTTTATGTGTTGGTTTTAACATAAACAAATTTTTGTGTTTCCGAGAAATTTTGCAAATATGACCAGAAACAGGGTCCACGGTATATTTTTTTACATCAAAAGTGGTAACATTTTTACAAATGCTTTCAATTAAATCTATTGTGTATTATTCCAAGTGCATTATATATTTTTTCCATGATAGCTTTACGCACATAATCTTTCAATAATTTGAATTGAATATTGGGATTTGACCCTTCTTAGCGCCTTAATGTGCAGAAGTAATTTTTGGGTCTCATTGGCGGGAGACGTGGTGCGGGGCTACTGCAAACCTGCGCAGATAATGATAAAACCATTTAATTTGAGAAAAGAAATAATAATTTTAATATTAAAATGATTTAAAAAGTTAAAATAAATTTAATCCCCTCCGATTTCTCTCACTGCTCACGACTTGTGCCGGCACATAGGTATAGCAATATTAAGTACCTATTTGACCGTATGTGGATGTGGCTTTGTAATATTTTTAAACATAAGTAATATGCTAGTTATACGCACCACATATTGCTAGGTTGGCAGTTGGCACATTAGCGACACATTCAAGTAAAAGCAAAAGCCAAGTTCTAAGCGCGAATTTCTCAATAAATTTAGTTCAAATTTTGAAACCTAAGCGTGCCCGCAGACTACAGACTTTGTATCGGCCGATAGTTGGTTTTGTATGAAGAATCGGCCGATACCAAATCGTTCATAAATATAGTACAGTGTAGCCCGTAGAACATTTAAATCACCAATAAGGTTACCGTTTGCCGTTGTGATATAGTTATTTATTACGAAATTATAGATACTTTAACCCAAGTTTTACAGATCGCAATCGCAGCCCGCCGTAAAGGTTTATAGTACAGTAGCCCGTAGAACATTTAAATCACCAAAAAGGTTACCGTGTGCCCTTGTGATATAGTTATTCATTACGAAATTATAGATACTTTAACCCAAGTTTTACAGATCGCAACCCGCCGTAACCTATATTTGTATATCTCCAAAATAGATATTTTTATATTTTTCAAGGTTTACCACATGGTTTAGCTATTGTCGTGTTCTACAGCTTTGTTTGATTGCCACTGATAATAGTAAGACTGTGGAAAGTGATCATACACAGATTTAAGACCAGATAAAATCCAACCATTTTCATCAGGTCTTAAATCTGTCTATGGCTACTTTTTACAGTCTTACTTTTATCTGTGGCAATCAAACCAAGCTGTAGAACACGACAATAGCTAAACTATGTGGTAAACCTCGAAAAATAAAAAAATATCAATTTTGGAGATATACAAATATAGGTTACGGCAGGTTGCGATCTGTAAAACTTGGGTTAAAGTATCTATAATTTTGTAATAATTAACTAAATCACAACGGCAAACGGTAACCTTTTTGGTGATTTAAATGTTCTACGGGCTACTGTACTATTACCACATGGTTTAACTATTGTCGTATTCTACAGCGTTGTTTGATTGCCACTAATAATAGTACGACTTTTGAAAGTGATCATACACAGATTTAAGACCAGAGAAAGTCCAACCATTTTCATCAGGTTTTAAATCTGTGTATGGCTACTTTTTATAGTCTTACTTTTATCTGTGGCAATCAAACCAAACTGTAGAACACGACAGTAGCTAAACTATGTGGTAAACCTCGAAAAATAAAAAAAAATCAATTTTGGAGATATACAAATATAGGTTACGGCGGGTTGCGATCTGTAAAACTTGGGTTAAAGTATCTATAATTTCGTGATAAATAACTATATCACAACGGCAAACGGTAACCATTTTGGTGATTTAAATGTTCTACGGGCTACTGTACTAATACCAGCCTGCCTAGCATGACCGATTTATATCGCGTGATATATCATTTTATCGACACTCAACTGTCAAATTCCTTTGTCTTTTTGACAGTAAAACGTGATAAAACTCTATATCACGCGATATAAATCGGTCATGCTAGGCAGGCCTCCATCACTCGCTCAAGGTCGCGCGATAAGCACCTACCGCTAGCCGTTCGTTCGAACGAACAAGTGAGCGGAGGGCCGCCATATGCCCGCCTCGTAGTAGTAGTTGCCTCTTTTTCTATCGCGTGCTCTTACCTTTTCTGACGACGCAACGTTAGGGTTAACTTCTTTCAAATGAACTACGTAGCATATCATAATGTGAAAAACGACAATTGTTTATTGGTTTTTTGATTTAGACATCCGTACACGGCACAGTAATATCGATTCGACATTGTTACTATTATAAAGAGACAATACCTACGCAGGCAGGAAGATGCCGCGCGCTACACAGACGGGCGTTTGGCGGCCCTCTGTTCACTTGTGCCTTCGTAGGCACGCCTAGCGGTAGGTGCTTATCGCGCGACCTTGAGCGAGTGAAGGAGGCCTGCTTGTACTATTAGTTATTCTGTGCTAATACTTCTTCATAATGATTCCAACTATCGGCCGATCAAACCTCGACGCCTTTCAGCGAGTATACAGCTACTGTCCCGTTGGCGATGAAGTACATGCAGTGGCCGAGGTCGCCGGCGCGCACCACCAGGTCGTTGGGCATGTACACCTCGTGGTGCAGGCAGCCCAGCACGGACCCCACCACGCTGGCCGGCAGCCCGTCGAATAGTTCCATCTTATTCACTAACTTATGGCATGTGTGCAATATCACCTCGTTGCGGAGTTGGTCTGTACGAATAGTAACAGGCTAAACAGTAGCACTGGACTCGCTATTGTAGGTCAATAGATGGTGCTGATTTAAACATATTATGTGGTTTCCCAGGATTTTAGTTTTTACACAATGAGATGCTTTGCTTTGATAAAATAGTTCATAGTAAAGAATTGTCGTTGGTTGTCGGACACGCTAAAATAAATTGTGTAAAAACTAAAATTCTGGGAAAGCACGTTATGTTTAAGGCCGGCCACACACAGACGGAATCCCGTTACGGAATTCCGTACATACGTGATTCCGAACGTAGCAAATGCATACAAAATCTATGGGCCTGCCACACACATGCGGGATTTTTCCGTACGGAATCTTCATACATTGTTGAAATTACGTTCGGAATTCCGAATCGGGATTCCGTCTGTATGTGGCCGGCCTAAATCAACGCCATCTATTGGCTTATAGTAGAGAGTCCACCTTTAATGCAGGAAGAATCAGCGTAGAGTAGGTAGGCTATCCATCGTGTCGTGTGTGTTTTATTACTAAAACGGGAAAAAATATACATAACAATAATATACATAGGTATAATTTAGACTAGACATCCATTAGTGAATTAAATTTGTAAAAAATTGCATGCTTCTTTAATGCACATGTGCACTTTAATATTATTGTAATAATCGAAGTTCAATAAAGTAAAATAAAAAATCGGCATATATTTATCACTTTTCTTTCCCGGTGCCATAAGGAAAAACTGTCTTATCACAAAATACATTAAAACACAATGAATTATTTGTTTACCAAAAGAGGAAAAAATTACAGCAAACTGGCAACTAAAACAAAACAATCAACATAGTACTATTTCCATGCAATCAACAAACCAAGCAACAAAGATCGCAATTCACAAACTACCCGCATGAAATACGCTTTCTATTGGTCGAATTAATGAAGTTGAGCACACATTCGCATTCGCATAACATTCGCATTGATTGATGCGAATGTCGATGCGAATGTTTAAAACGATGCGAACCATTCGCATATGCGAATGCGAATGCAAAAATTCGTAACATCTCTAGCTGGAAGCATAATATTTTTAATGGAATATTGAAATTAGCTTTAAGCACTTATAATAATTACAAATGAGCTAAAATCGCAATGGATTGGCTAAACGTGATAATGATGCAAATACGTACCTACCCATATCACAGAATACAGTCATACAAGTGCCATATCGTCGTTGCGCGTGTAAAAGTCGCTATGTGTTTTTTAGTAATTTTCGGTTTTTTTATGCAGTTTTAATCGTTATACTCATACACAGATACTGTAAAAACAGCTATGTGATAAATGCAATATTTAAAGAGTTACGGAAAGTAGCTATGTGACATCAAGCTAGAGACAAAAGCTAGTGAATGTCATAATGGCGGGATACCGCCTGGTTATTGCAATATTTCATGGCTAGAATATAGTGCCATTTGGTGCCTATGTTCAAAAAATAGTGCCATTAATAGTTTAAAAGATATTCAGCATTGTTGGTTGTCCCGCCATCTTGATATCAAAATGGCGGGATAACCACCGGCAATCCATAATCAGTAGTCGGAACGTTTTAATAAACACATACAATTTTAGTGCGTTTTAGTGCCTTTACGATTAAACCATTATTATTCATTTATAATTTCTAATTATGAAATAACATGAGTTTATAATTATAATACAGCTTCGGAATCTCCTGCATAAGAAAACATAGCAAAGTGCTGAATATATAATTTTATTTCTCTTATAGTTTGTCAAGATATTCAGTATGGCTGCACGCGTAGCATGAGCAAACGGGACTCTTGTCTACGAAGACTTGTCGTCTCGACCTTCTCGATTGCTGAGCACAGTTTGACAGACAGGTGGGACTCGTTCTCAGAATTTCGAAACCTTTTAATGTCTTTTAATAAAAAAAGTGAATTTTAAAGGTAATCTTTTTATTTCAACACCAATAAACGTCAAAATTATCTAAAATGATCCGAAATAATTTAGTTTAAATATGATTCTCATTTTTTATAAGTTCTAAGATAAAGAGGCACTCAAGAAAGCGTTCTCTTCCGTAGACAAGCTCTCTCGAGCTCGAGAAGAATAATATTGCCAATAGAAAATAATTACTTTATTTCTCATAAAGCACCGTTCCTTTCTATAGATTTCACAACGCTAAACTCTCTTAAAACTAATTAAATATAGCTGTATGGATATAAATTCGTTTGCCTTTCTTTTATTTAGAGTATTTTGAAAAGATAACACAGATTACTAACGAAATTGTTAATTTAGTAGTCTGTGTAAAATGACGAGAAAATTACGAAATATTGAAATCAACGTATGAAAATAATTTTAATTTATGTTTTTAAGGAATAAAATATAAGCACGGACAATTTAGAGTTATTTTTATTGCGAAATTTAGATTCAGCTCGTGTTTGTCGACTTTTGACATTAGGCCACGACAAAGAACAATACGAGTCTACTAGTTGTTAAATGCGAGCATGAGTATCTCGATCTCAACCCGACAAAAGTGACATTTCGGTGTAGACAAGCCATTGTTCTGTGAGTCGAATCTTATCTCGATGTTGGTCATGCTACGCGTGCTGGTTATCCCGACAGTATATCAAAATGGCGGGATAACCACCGGAAATCCAAAATCAGTTGTCGGGAAGTTTTAACAAACTCATTTTAGTTTCTAAGTATGAAATAACATGTGTAAAATAATACAGCTTCGGAAACTCCTGCATAAGAGAACAGCAATGTACAGATTGCCTATATAATTTTATTGCTCTTATAGTTTGTCAAGGAGTCGGGTCGTACTGGTTTGTTCCCGTACGTAAGTCCTTACATGTCTTATATGGTAAACAATCTTCACCCAACCCAACTCTTTATTGAAATAATCATTTATAAAATACAACAAATGGTTTTCCACACATAAATTACGAAATAAATTGTTAATAAATTAACAACAATTCCATAAAGTTACTAACATTTTTAAATAAAGATTTAAGTTTAAAAGACGTATGACAACTGTCAAAAACTGTTTACTAAATAAGACAAGTAAGGATGGACAGACTTTACTTATTCTTGCACGCGCGCGCAACGACGATATTCAACTTGGAAGGTTAAACAGCTGTGAGATTAAACAATAAATTGTTGGTGGTACTTACCGGAAAGAGTGTTAAAGATAAGTTCTTCTCTAAAGTAAGTGTTTTGGAAAGTGTAGTTATAGAAGGCTATCACTCGCTTCTTTAGTTCTACTGGGAACTGTCTGTGTCTCATATATTCCTGTGTGGTTAGACAACGTGATGGTTAATAGGACATGAAATCACTTGATTTGATCGTCATCATCATCATCAATAATAAGTATGATACATGCCTACTTAATACTAAATAATATATGTACCTAAACTTACTAGAAAATAATCGACTCGTCACCATATCTTTTTCTCAGGCGGGAATCGAACCCGTGACCTTTTTGCTTAAAGTGTCAAATTTATTATATCAAATAATTTCAAATGAATTACTAACCTTGACTTGGTTCATCAGCTCATAGTATCTGATCAAAGAGTTACACTGCGACAGTCTTATTTTTATAAGGTGCACTAGAATAAGACAAAAATATCTAAGAATAAGAATAATCATAGGTATGCGTGTATCACATTATACAATATCCACCCATCCAACTTCCAAGTACAAGCCCGATCAGGGTTGCCACCCGTCCCGATTTTGCCGGGACAGTCCCGGGGTGCGATTGCGTAAGTTAATCGTATTCATTTGACAGTTCATATCGTATTTCATCGGCTGCAATTTGTATGGGATGACATATATTATGAACCAATATGAACTGTCAAATGAATACGATTGACTTTACGCAATCACCTAGCCGATTTCGATGAAATTGTCCTGCGTCCCGAGGATCCATCAGTTTTGTCCGGAATTATGATGAGAACACGCAATCAAAATCAGTGTTGATAAAAAATGGGTCGAGATATTTAAAAGCATAAAGGACAGCAAGTTAAATGCCTCATTTTGCTTTGTATCTCGTTAAGTATACCGCCTTCGATGTTGAGCGAGTATTTTCCCATATGACGCTTAAATCTTTTATACTATATAAGGAGCCCCTTAATTAGTGTCAAATATTTTCAGGGCTAAACATACAAGTCATAATGCATAGGTCAGCAAAAAATGAGGTACTATTTGCAGGTTAGTTTGCGAGATAATAAGGTAAACAACTTGGTTACATAATCACAAAAAACATCAGCCTTTACAGCTGGGAAACAACTACATTCAAACAATTTACACACACTAGCCTACTGAACACATGCGCCGGGCCATCGACCGCGGACGCGGGCGCCGGCCGCCGGGTGGGTATCCATTATAATGCCGAAAATATCGATGCATAAAACACCTATTTTCAAAATACCGAACATACTAAAAAATGTTGAAATCCGATAGACCGAAACTTAAAAGATCGATTGTCAAATGACCGAAAGTTCGAAATCCCGAAAGTTTAAAACCACGTAAGTTAAAATGTTGATACTTATCACTGTTACTCTACCTACACAAACACATACATTTATGAAAGTAGGCGATGCTGTTAATTTGTTTTACTCAAAAATGCTTGTAAAATGGGCATTATTTTGACAAAATCCACCAATCGAGTTTGAAATAGTTTTTTTCTGGCGCTTCGCTGGCCGCTGCCACGGCACGCTCGCTTCGCTCGCTCGACTTGCGCGCTGGGTTCATGTCAACCTAACATGCTCGTCGCTACGCTCCTCGCACAGTCGCACCTACCTCGTGAACTACGGTCTACGGTTTAGACTCATTTCCGGCAGCTAAATTTGCTATAAGCATTTCAAGTGAAGCCCAAAGACACCTCCACAGCCTCAATTAACCTCAAAGAAGGCGACTCGTTTTAAGATCCAACCCAATTCAAATAAATAATTGTGAATTTATTTGAATTTTTACCCCTTTTGTAATTATTTACAGCTTGTTGTTTTTGACTAACTCGTTAATTCGGTATTAAATAGTTCGGGGTATAAAACGTAGGTATTTAACTTAGGTTTTTTAAGCTTCGGGATTTAGTATTTTCGGTAAAATGTCATTTCATGATTTTAAACGTATGGCCAAACAACCATTTGACCTTTTGATTTTCGGTTTTTCGTCCATGATGGGTCTTGTAAAATTCGGTCTTTCCTACTTCGGCATTGTAACACATCCCCGCCGGGCAGCGCGGCGCTTTCAAAGCAGCGCGCTGCCACGCGCCTATTGTCTACACACCAACCCACACGCACACACAAACGTCGAAGCGCGGGTTATTCCTGATTCACTAAAATTTTATGTCGTAGGTTTGTTAAAAAGTATTAAATTGGTATCAATAAACTTTGAGTTTAACTTGGATTTTTTTATATCAAAAACTATGCCCATTTAAAATTAAGCTACTTATTAGAAAAAGCGCCTTTGTTTAGAATAAGACTAGCTTTTTACAACATGGCTTAGTAGGCTTAATTAAGATCAACAGTGGACTTATTAAATTTGGACTTTGCCCGACAGTGAATACGAAAAGCGCTTCCGTAGTTGGTAGGTACCTACTCAATACTTGACCTGATGTTCAGCAGTGGATTAACTTTTTAATAAATGTCTAACTCAACCTTCTTTTAACAACTAAAACAAAAAGGAAGGTAAATAACTAGGTCTAGACTTTTTAAATTTAAGCCTATGCCCAGCTGTGAATTTAATGAGTGTACTTTTATGTAAAACATGACCTGAACATCATCATAATCATATTATGACTTCATTTATTGCACGCTTCGTTTATCAAAACAAAAGTGTTAGTAGGGAATAACCTTCAAATACCCAGGAAAGATTTCGCCGAAATGCCAGCGCGCGCGATCTATCAGCGGCCAGCGCCCCGCCGTAGGGTTGCCACCTCTTGGCCGTTTGAATCCGGAAGATGGAAAACTTCAAAATAAAATAAGTAAATTTTTAATAACACATTTTATTATTTTTTGAATTTATATTTTTCGTTTTTGCTATAGATTTCAAAATTACTGGTTTAGAATAGAACTCACAACTCGAAAAAAGACTAAGTACATTCCATTTGAAAATTGACGAATGTCTGGACTGTCTGCTTTGAAATGTTTTTCATTTAGCCCGGCCAAGGGCTTGGCCGCACACAGACGGAATCCCGTTATGGAATTCCGTACATACGTAATTCCGAACGAAAAGTTGTGACTTTAAGATAATCCAAATTATCCCGGAATTTAAAATTCATCAATATTCGAATGGAATGTAGAGTTTTTAGATTCACAAATCTAGATTCACAAATCTAAAAAACTTTACATTCCATTCGAATATTGATGAATTTTAAATTCCGCGATAATTTGGATTATCTTGAAATAATTCCTGGAGACGGGAGATATTTATTTTCTGGTCACGATTCCGGGAGACTCCCGGAAATCCGGGAGAGGTGGCAACCCTACCCGCTGCGCCGCTCCGCGGCCGGCTCGCACTGACTCAATGAAAGCCGACTTAGTGCTGTAATTATCGATAAATTTAAAGATTCTTGATTGATTCTTATTAATAAAATCAAGTGCACATCAGACGTAATTTTTTCAGGTTAGCAGCTTAGGATTTGTTGCAAAAGCAATATCTACTTGATGTACAGTAATTAATTATAGGATTGATTAAATTACCTATTAGTAATATGCAGCAGATAAAAAATTATTACCTACTCTTATGTTTTCTGAGTTCATTTGATTCACTAGTTTCAATTTACGAATAAAGTAAAAGCTATCGGGCATTTACAGAAAAAAACGATCACATTACAGAATTTTGTTTTTGTACAATAGTTTTTATAATCTGGAATTAGATTAGCGAATGTTTATTTGGCTGTTATAATTTTTGAAGTGAAAACTTCTTTAGCGGCGTTGTACGCTTTTTTGTGATGGGGAAAAAATGTTGAACTCGCGTCAGTCAGTCAGGATCACGTGACCCTAATCGAAAATTCGTAAGACGGATGTGACGGATGGAGAGTAGACAGCCGGTGGCGGAAGTATCCCTCTCTCTTTCTACGGGGTGCGGCGAAAATAGCGGCACGTCATTTCAAGACGTAAACACTTGTGTCACCATAGCAACGGGCAAATTTTTTAATTCAATGTCAAAACTCTAGATTTTCTGTCAAGCTATGGATAAGACTTTCGTACAATTACTGTTCTGTATTCGTAAATTCAAATTTAGAGTAAATTCGTAACCGTAAGACAGCAATTCGTGCAAAATTACTCCCTAACCATTCCAAAATATCAAAAATGCACAACGTTAATATTCAAGTTTTCACTTCTGCCGGCACTCCCGGAGTGCACCACGATTTTAAGGGTTCCGTACCCAAAGGGTAAAAACGGGAGGGACCCTATTCTCTGTAGTCTGTCTGTCTGTCACCATGCTGTATCTCATGAACCGTGATAGCTAGAAAGTTGAAATTTTTACAGATGATGTATTTCTGTTGCCGCTATAACAACAAATACTAAAAAACAGAATAAAATTAATATTTAAGGGGGGCTCCCATACAACAAACTATATTCTTTTGCAATTTTTTGGTACGGAACCCTTCGTGCGCGAGTCCGACTCGCACTTGGCTGATTTTTTATTTTACCATAACTTGCCATTTAGCAGATTTTTTTATTTAATCTCTTTATTGTACTACAATAAATTAATGTACATAAGGCGGACTTAATGCTAAAAGCATTAAGTCCGCCTTTTTTATACTCCGCCGATTTAAAAAAAATAATGAGAAAATGAAATTGTAAATTGATAATAAATGACGACAGTGATTCTGAATACCTAATTTGGTCTGAGCTAGTAAGTATTAGGTGACTCTATTTGCATGTTAGTTTCTCAAAGGGAGGCATCCCTTTAAGATAAAACTAAAATAAATTAATGTAATCGTTGAATCAATTAATCAATCAATTGTGTACGTCATGTCATGTGATGCCACATCTCTAGTGTGCGGGGCACGCGCCGCGCTTCGCTTCGCGCTCGCGCTTGTCCGTCAGTTGCGGTTATTCTTTCGTTCGGTCGGGTGTATTGTTGTGCGTGCGCGTGAGTGCGTAAGGCCGTAAGCCACAAAATGCCGAACTATCGCTATAATAACGCGGATTATTTAAACATGGTGTTGTTGACGTTGTTGTGCTATTATGACGCCACCCCTGCTCTCAGCTTTCAGAGGATTTAGGGAAATGGTTTCGATCAAGGTGACTGATCACCCGTCCGGCTTCGCTGACGTCCCCCCTTCGCTGGCGTCCCCCCTTCTAAATAATAATCATGACGCCAACTACAGGCTACCAGAAGCCGTAGACTGTTTCGTGAGACTGAGGTTCATGGAATCCAAGTGAGTTTTATTGTGTGCAGTGACTGACACATTGTGCATTAACTGTCAGATACAGTGGATTTTTTCAAGTTCAGTGTCATTCAGTGTCTGCTCAGTGTCATCATATCGTATCGCAGTGTTCGTGTTCGTGCAGGATGTGCAGTGCAGGGGGCAGCAAGACGCATCCGAACGATATTATCGCATCGTCAGATAAAAACACGCCTGTGGGTGAGTGTCTTTAAGTTCATTCACGCACACAACGACAATTGTGTAATTGTGTAAAATGAATGCTATGCGAGCGTAGTCTTAAGATAGTGTGAGTGTACATGTACAGCATGAGCTTATTTTATAAAAATAAGGGCATTATTTTTTTGTTTGAAAAATTAAATTCTGAACCAACGTGTAGATTTTCGAAATATTTTTTATATGTGATCCATATGACTTATATGTTCAGCCCTGAAAATATTTGACACTAATTACAAGGCATCTTATATATAGACTTTTATGTTCCTAAAGGTGGCAACCCTGAGCCCGATTAGGTAGAGTTAGGCCGGCCACACACAGACGTAATCACGTAACGGAATTCCGAACGTAATTTCTACAATGTATGAAGATTCCGTACGGAAAAAACACGCTTGTGTGTGGGTGGCAGCCCATAGATTTTGTATGCAGCTGCTGCGTTCGGAATTCCGTAACGAGATTCCGTCTGTGTGTGGCCGGCCTTAGGGTGAATGAGCACATTCCGGCAGTCTTTATTAGCGAAATATGGTGAGCTCGCTCCATCGTGGCTCCCGTCTTGGGCTCTAGGACTAGATTGGGATCAATACCAAAGCCATTGAAAATTAAAAAGCTCACCTAAGACGTAAATCATGAAGAGTGCAGAGTAGACGAGGATCAGCCCATGAACAACCGCTTCATCCGGCTTTCTACGAGGAAACAACGCGAATCCCGATCCTGTAATGTAAATAGACATACGGTTTCTAAATTATCCCAGAATCGCAGATAGGAAGGGCGGCAAGTTGATAATTAAACGAAGGAGATGTAGACAAAACGAACTAAGTACTTCTTTCATAGTAACTAATACCTTAAAAAAACCGATCAAAAGCGAGTCGGACTCGCGCACCGAGAGGGTTTCCGTGCCATCATAACATAATACGTACACTGCAGATAATAAAATTATTATTGCAGTTTTAGGTCAGCGCCATAATCTTGACCGATAGTGGATCTAATGTATATTTGCTTAGGTCAGCACCATCTATTGATCGGTAGTGGAACTAATGCATTTTTGTTGACAATTTCTTAAAAAGTGTGCTATATTCAGACACATTTTATTTTTCCTGTTATCTTTACATAAACTATTATCACATAGGACTATTTCCGATTTTTCTCTTTGCAAACTTCGGAGATAAGGAAGGGAACGGTATTTTTTTTTACATTTTTCATCATAAGTCGACAACTATGCGGCCTAAAAAAATAAATAAAAAATTATTGAAAATGTGTAAACAGAGCTTTCATAATTATACCCCACATGCTCTAGTCTCTAGCAGCACTTTAAATTTTTAAGACCCCTTTTCAGTCCCTGTTGTAAAAAGATATTTTTTTTCTATCTTATTTGCAAGGTTGGGCAAACGTCATCTTAAACTATACTAAATTTCAAGTTGATACCATTAGTAGTTCTCGAGATATCCAGCTGCGACAGACAGACCGACAGACACACCATAAGGGTTCCTTTTTAGCATTTTGGTACGGAACCCTAATAAATGACGTAAATGTTTTCACTGCCATTCGATTTCACCATATTCACCTTCAATTCACTTAGTTAATTCGCTGTTTCTGGCCATGTCATCCATCATTTTGTTGTTTCGGTGTAGGTATTTTTGAATTGTCATTTTTTTATCCTGCCTTATACCACCCATTCAGGCAGGGATTGAAATACCGTTAAAAAAAATAACGATCCAAAAAAAATACGTTAAAAATACCGTTAAAACATTTTATCGGTACATTTACCGGCAAAAATAACGTTAAAAATATTGTACCGGTAAAATATAGCGTTATAACTTTAGTACCGGTAAAATAATCGATAAAAAATTTACGTTATTAATTGGAATAAAGTTAAATTTAAAGTAACGGTAACAAAAAGTAAGAAATAACGTTAAAATTAACGTTATTTACTGAAATAACGTTAAAATTAACGTTATTTACTGAAATAACGTTAATTTCGTTAAAGTAAACGTTATTTATTGACATAACGTTAATGTTAAAATTAACGGTAAAAAAGTAAGAAATAACGTTGCATTTAAAAATAACGTAATCATTCCTTGCATTGGACATCTTTTAGCCGACAAGAAAAACAAAAACTGACACACCTAATAACATTAACGGGTACTAACCGAAAAATGAGGCTAAAGCTATAAAAGTTCCCAATTCATATCTGACTATCATTGGACTTTCAGGATCAGCAGCGTTCAAATTATCCCATTCCAGGAACAAAGTGTATCCTGGAGGCATGTATCCGTACCCTGAAGAACAGAATGCAAACTTTCACAATTTGGAAAATGAACTTCTAGAGTTTTCAAATGAATTGTTGAATTTTTTAGTACATAGTTTTGTTATTTCTAGAACATTTATTATCTATTTATTATAGTGTTGCCACTTTTGACTATTATTAGAGATTTATCACAAGTATTTCACGTGTAAGGGGCAACCCCCTAGAATGACCACCGAAAGAAACAAATCGCGTGATATAGCGATCGACACACACAGTTAAACGTAATATTATAGCATTGTGAAAGCAAAAATATCAAATTTAAAAATTATATATACTTTCATCTAAATCAATTGTCAAAATATCTGGAAAGAGATTTCAATTGAAAGTCGAGGTAATTCCATGTAATTCCTCACATTGGTGAAATAACGCTGGCTTGCAGCGTAAGTGTGGGATATATTAGAAGGAATTCGACGGTGGCACTAAGTAGTGATATATCGCTATAATTTATCCTATCGCATTTCGGGGTTATGGCGTATACATCTCATGACGTCACATCCCACTCGTTATCTTTTCTTTATTCATCCCATTTCTATTACTAACTCATCCCACGTCAAAAATTTATTTATCGATTCTTTTTTCATCCCATTCGTATGCTTAACTCATCCCACACGACAAAACTAGCAAGGTGTGTACGGTCTGACTAAAAATATTTAGTGTGTGTACTTATAATAAAATACGTAACAATCTTATTGGCGGTTCGGAACATCGCGTCGCGCGAGACGATGCGCAGAACACAATTTCGATGTAAGTGGATGAGAGAGGCGAGTGGTGGGGCACGGCTAAGCATAGTGGCTCACTTCATAGCCGTCAATAAGTTTGAAACGCTATGTAATTATAAATGCATATTATATAAATATTATTTGAAAATGAAACAAAGATATTGGGCATAATCAAACATATAAGTATAAAAATCAACAGTACAAAATAAACTAAAAAGCACGTTTTACGTACGTAAAGACACAGCGACCTAAAAAAATGTTTTTAAAATTTTGCTTTTTATAAAAATCACAGATTAAAATGCAATAACGAGATGAATATAATAAAGATAGGTAACATTTTAAATTAAATTAAAATTTACACAGCAACAGCAACAGACATAAAATCAAATTAACAATACAGTAACTATTTTAGAAAGGCAGCAATTAATAATACTTACACATAGATTCATAATAAATATTTAAAAAATATATGAAACTAAAAAAATATCGAATTTCAGAAAAGAAAACAAAACTTAAAAGTCTATCTAACTTGAGTCTAAATTAACAATACTAACCTATACACAGATACACAAATCAAATTCGAATAATATGTATTGCCTTTGATTTTGGACTAGCTATAATCTAAGGCATGAAATTTTAAATGACGGTCGGTTTAAATAGTCGGTAATGTGAGTGATTTTGTCGATAATTAAGCATATTTCATCCCTTTAAATCAACGCTAGCCCAAGACCAAAGACACTGTAAAATTACAAAAATCAACAGAAAAAAAATCATAAAATATAGAAAAAAAAACAAATCACAATCAAATCAAAACATAAGCAAACAGAACTTAATTAGTTCTAGCTAGACTTAATCTGGAGTCTAGTACTATGTTTACAATACAGTTATACCTACTTTTGTCTTTTAGTCTACTTTAGTTTTTTATTTTAGTGTGCATAAATGGTGCCAGCTTTTCTAAGCAGTGGCTCAACACAATACTTCCTTCTTGCAGTTCTTCAATAGCTCTGTTGATTCTAATTTGATTTTAATTTAATTTCAATGACGTTGATGATGACGCTCCGAGTTGTCTTTGGATTATTTTTGCGTTTTGAATAAAAGCATCTCTTTTCAAAATGTGCAATAACTGCAATATGTTAAGTTTTTTGTTCGCAACATGCCTATTTAGTGTTGCATGCCAACTTTCTAGAGCGTTGGTCGTTCTAAAGAAAATCAATTCTAAAGATAATGTAAGCCTTTCTGCCCTAACTTTTTTTGAATTCCATCGTTTCAGCTCTGCTAATTTCACTTTGTCACCTGTGGATGAAACAACTGTCTTTAATATAATTAAGTCTTTATCTAGCAATGCGCGGGGTGTAGATGGAATCTCGAAAGATATGTTAATGTTAACCCTTCCGCAAACTTTGAGCATTGTTACTGGAATTGTTAATAGTTCAATAGAATCCAGTACTTTTCCGGATCTTTGGAAGAAAGCAGTGATTAGGCCGATTCCAAAAAAAAGCGATCCAACTAGCTTGAATGACTTAAGACCAATTAGTATTTTACCTACTATGTCTAAAGTACTGGAGAAAATAGTTTGTGAGCAGATGACCGCCTTCCTTGAAGCCAATGATATACTTCCTTTAAAACAATCTGGCTTTAGAAAGGCGCATAGTACAACGACAGCGCTTCTCGATGTAATAGATGATACTTTAGCTGCTCAGGATGTGGGAGAGGGTACAATACTTGTGCTGTTAGACTTCTCGCGTGCCTTTGATTCAATTAATTTAGATCTTCTCCTGTCAAAACTTGCTTATTATGGATTTACCTTAAGTACAATAAAGTGGTTTGCAAGTTACTTGCTCGGACGTTCGCAAAGGGTTGAGCTGCGTGATCGTTTTGGATCTATTACTTATTCTGAAAATTTATTTCTAAAGTGTGGAGTTCCTCAGGGATCCATTTTAGGCCCTATTTTGTTCATATTATATATTGCTGATATTACCAAATGTTTCATTCACTGTAAGTTTCATATGTATGCAGATGACCTGCAACTCTACTTATCTTTTAAACCTGAAAACACAGCAACTGCAGTTGACCTGATCAATCAAGATCTCGCGCGGCTAACGGAATGGTCCAAACAGAACAGCTTATTTCTAAACCCACTTAAATCAAAATTTCTCGTACTTGGCACAAAACTCCAGGTGAGCAAAATTACGAGTGAAAAACCACGTATCCTAATAGAAAGCGACTGTTTGGAACATGTAGATGTAGCCAGAAATCTAGGTCTTATGATGGACAGCCATTTGCGATTCGAACTACACGTACGTGACACTGTCAGGAACTGTTTTTACAGGTTGAAGGTCTTATACAAAATTCGGGAACATCTTTCCACTGATATGAGAATAAGATTATGCGATGCTCTCATTTTATCCAAACTGAACTATGCTGATTCAGTAATTAGTAGCTGCTTGTTGTCCCGAACAAAGGCTCTTATTCAACGCGTCCAAAACGCTTGTGCGCGCTTCTGTTTCACAGTTCCACGTCGTGGGCATGTCACGCCATTTCTTAACAGAGAAAACATCGTTAAAATGGAGGCTCGACGATTACTCCACTTTTTCACATTACTATTTGGAATTATTAAGTCTCACCGACCTCGATATCTTTACGAAAAACTGATTTTCTCACAACGCGAAATTAGACTAGCTTCTATACTCATATGCCCCATGCACAGTTCGGCTGCTTTTCGTGGTAGCTTTCGTTATGCTGCCACGAAATGTTGGAACAATATCCCACCACCTATAAAAGCTTCTCTATCGGTTAATTCTTTCAAACGTAAATTTAAAGATTATTTGCTTGAACAACAAAAGGTATCCTAACAGGCGACTGTGCTTAACTTAAACAACACTATTTTGTATCTAAATTTCTCATTATACAACTCATAGCAAAAGTAATATGTCTGCAGTTTTTTGGTCCACTGTTCATACTAGTGAAATGTGTGTGATATAGTATTATTATAGCTCAATGGCAATATGAATGTATTAAGATGAATAAATAATGAAAAGTATTAGAAAAAATCGACTCACCCGTAGCAGCTCGGACGGGATTCGAACCCGCACCCTTGGGATTCCGGCCCAATGCTTTTCATTGTTTATTCATCTTAATATAAAAATGGCATTGTGAATGCAAAAATCTAAAAGTTAAAAATATGAATGTAATTAACATAGCCCTATTTATTTTGTTTGGCATGCACCTACGTACAATTCAAGGTTCCGCAGAATATCAGCGTTGCAGGTGTTGATCATGCTGCAACTTATGCTGAGTGGTAATCTTTTCGGTTTCATAATGTACCTACCTTACATTATCTGTACTTACCTACCCAAAATTGTGGAATCGAATAAAGTTCTTTGTATTGTATTGTATTCTATGTTTTGCCTTAAGAGCGTGCAGTCTGCACACTAGCGCCGCCATTGGAAATAAAATCATAATGTTTAAATAAAAAAGAAATTATGAATTATCTCTCTGGAGTGCACTGCGAACAAGCTTTGCGGTACTTTTTATCCCTTAAACAATATTTTCTAGTCTGTCGTTTAGTTATATGGACTTTTATTGCGAAAAGTGGCCACTTTTAACAATAAAAGTCCATTAAACTAAACGAAAGGCTAGAAAATATTGCTTAAGTGATAAAAAGTACCACAAAGCTTGTTCGGAGTGCACTCCAGAGAGATAATTTACAAATTTGTCTTTATTTAAGCACTATGATTTTTTTTCTAATGGCGGCGCTAGTGTGCAGACTGCGCAGCCTTAAATACATTCTACAAATGCGGCGGAAATATGCCACCATAAAGCCAAGTTGAAACAAGGTAATCGTTAAATTTGGTAACTTTTTCGGATTTCGGACTTTTCTCTATTATATAAAGGAAAACGTCATCTACCAAGTTTTCAGGAATCAATGGTAATGCTAGGCAAAGGGCGAGAGAGAAAAGGGCGGCAGCTCCTGCACTTGTACTATTATTTTAGTCCTTTGTATTGTATTTAGGCCTTTGTATTCTGTGACAAAGGGCTAAGTACTTATACTTAGATTCAAATCCACGTGGTATTTTTTTAGTAAAATACAAATTTTTCAAAAAGTATTTGTGGACATTTGCCATAAATACATTTTATTAATCAGCTTTGCTTGTGCATGAAATTAATTACTTACATCTATACATTCATGTCATTGTTGCAAAGTCGTGAAACACTATTTTACTTTTTAGTTTGCTCGATTTATTAAAAAATGTAGTACCATTTAAACTTTTAAATGTCTTAACTAATCACACTATACTAAAATAATGTTAAAGATTCAAAATTAGTTTGATGTCAATTCTTCTGCTATCCGTACTGTTTCATATATAGTCTCGGTATTTTTTGCCGTGGGATGAGTTAAGAATAGATTTGGGATGAAATCAGAATTTGATTTAAAATATATTCATGGGATGAGTTAAGAACACGATTTGGGATGAATAAAGAAAAGATAACGAGTGGGATGAGACGTCATGGGATGAATACGCCATAACCCGCATTTCGGTGGTCATGCTAGGGGGCGGCAGGTACTTACAGTAGTGGCTCAGGATGGGACAAACGTAGAACATACACCCGCACCAATGCGTGGATAGGATGAAGAGGACGAGAACGTTAATACACGTGTGATGCAAGTAGGACTCGCCGAATATCTAAACATGCGCAATCATCATCATCATCATCATATCAGCCGCACGACACCCACTGCTGGGTATAGGCCTCCCCCAAGGATTTCCACGACGATCGGTCCTGTGCTTCCCACATCCAGTGGCTTCCGGCAACCTTCACCAGATCGTCGGTCCACCTTGTCGGGGGCCTACCCACGGAGCGTCGTCCGGTGCGTGGTCGCCATTCAAGAACCTTTCCGCCCCAACGGCCATCGGTTCTTCTCGCTATGTGTCCAGCCCACTGCCACTTTAGCTGAGCAATCCTTCGAGCGATGTCGGTTACTTTAGTTCGCCTGCGGATCTCCTCATTTCTGATTCGATCACGCAGGGAAACGCCGAGCATGGCTCTCTCCATTGCACGCTGGGTGACCTTGAGCCTCCTTATGAGACCCATAGTTAGCGACCACGTTTCACTGCCGTAAGTCATCACTGGCAACACACACTGGTCATAGACTTTCGTCTTGAGACACTGCGGTATGCGCAATACAACAATACAATTTTGAGACCCTATCGTGGACTATTTTATACAAGGTGTTACATAAAACCCCTAATGCCAAATATGGTAAATAGATACCATCAACCCAGGGTTGCCACAAGTCGGGACAAGGGAGCGGGGGGGGATTACATCTTGCAATTGAGCTTTCATTAAATTTCTCGCAAATTCTCGCTCAACATCGAAGGCGGTATACTTAACGAGATACAAAGCAAAATAAGGCATTTAACTTGCTGGCCTTTATGCTTTTAAATATTTCGACCCATTTTATATCAACACTGATTTTGATTGCGCATTCTCATCAAAAATCGGGACAAAACCGATGAATCGTCGGGACGCGGGACAATTACATCGAAATCGGGACTGTCCCGGCAAAATCGGGACGGGTGGCAACCCTGCATCAACCTGAACAACTTTTACTATGGGCAGGCGCGGTCGCAGCCTGAAATTTTGGGGGGGTCACTAATAATAATTATTGCTTTCCTGTAAATTTTTACAAGCTTTTTCTATGTGACGTTGTAATGAAATTTTTTTCCCCCGGGGTATTGATGGTATTTACCCCGCTGAAAATTATAGTCGGTAGAGCAAAGGGGTCAATGGGATTCGCGTGGCTCAGTCATCTATGGACCAATTATGATTTTGGGCGCCGTTGATATCAAAAAGGTAAAAGATTAAAAAGATAAAGTGTCCACAGATCGAAACAAAGTGAGTTTAATAAATCAAACCCAGATTTGCGTTGAAACAAACATTTATTTAACGTATCGCATAACTAACGCAAAATTAACAACTAATCGTTAAGAAATGTGTCATAAAAATATTTAAAACCACTTGAGTTATAAGGGGTTTAACGAGCAATCCGAAGGGTTAAAGTGAGGTCACACATTATATTTCAATACATATTACCTTGGGAACCCATACTAAAGTTAAAACCGCACAAAGACAAAATGGCATAACAGGGGCCCTTAACAGGTTCAAGTAAGACCATACATTTATCACAATAATAATGCCCTTGGGACTCAGTATAAGATTAAAACCACTAAAGAATGAGGGATTTATAACTAGAAACCCTTAAAAGTTAAGGTGAGGACATATTCGCTCGCTTCCAGCCAGCCGGACGGTAAAAGCTGCCGCCGTCTGTCTAGAAACGAACCTATATGTACCTACTGACAGGACTTAAGCTAAGATACAAATCATTTATCTTCTTAACACAAGACATTCATAGTAAAATAGAATTATTTATATATTCTGGCTTATGACCAGAGTCTACGCTGAACCTAAATTAATTTAAAATATGTTTAAGACATTTATTGGCTGTAGAACTGCACTGGACTAAATTGAACATGACCTAGAGTAACCTTTGCAAATTTATAGGTACTTAGGGTGAAAAGGTTTAACTAAACGTGGATTGATTCCCGGGATACATGTTACGAATCACTGCTGCTACGGTAATAATGAAAGGAAACTTCAGGATACCTCGGTTATGTCGAAACGCTCATTGCAGACGCAATGTTTACCACGTGCTGCGTCACGCAAGCCATAGTCTGGACGCAAATTTTGAGGTAAACTATGGGACTGGAATCATTCACGGCGCATCCTTATAGCGACGCTTAGCCATAGTCTTGACGTAAATTTTAAGGTAAACTATGGGAGCCCTGCAATTAAAAGATAAAATCACCCAATTGTCGTCACATTGAACACAAGGTTTTTCCACAACAAATATTATAACCAAGTTGATTTGCTTACCAAATTGGGCTTGAATTACTACAGGTTTTTATCTCATAAGAGACATGTTGAAAGATAAATTAATGAGCCTCGTGCCCTAGAACAAGACACAGAATTACAATTTTGACACCACTTATAAAGCAGACAAATAATTAAATTCACATTTTAATCACCACACTCACCACTTGAAAGGATGCTCAACGCATCATTAAAACAAAAGGAAACCAACGCCTAGTTGCAAAAAAGACGGTTTCACATAACAAAATTCTGCATCTCCACGTGACAATCGACATTCAAACAATGAGAATCCATCAAAAAGTAACTTCCGTAAAATCACGTCTTCTGTCATTCCTGGAAACGTCCCGAAAACAGACTACAATGTATGAAAATACTTAACTTTTACATGATTACCTATATAATTATTAAAATCTTTAACCAGCATGCCAGACATTAACATCTACTTTAATTAATTAGAATATCAAATAAGACATATTTATTTATTTTATTTTATCGACAAAGTATAGGTTTATTGGTCTGTGGGACTAGCATAACGAATGAAGCGCCAAACGTCACATCTGACAGTTGTCACTTGTCAAAGTGTCTGACAGCTGACTATATCTTATTTGACTTAATTATTGAAAAGTACTAAAATTCTTAGTGAATGATGTTTTGAAATGAATTTAAATGAATGCCCCGTTGCCGGAATGTGTAGTACAATCGCCGACATTCGTTAAGCTACTAGAAATGGACTCAAACAAAAGGTAGAAATAAGCAATACCTATCTAAAGCTAATACCTAGGCTGCGGTCCCCATGGCGATAATATCGATATTATTGCGATAACAGCCGGTCCGCATGCACGTTAGCGCGTTTACAATATCTAGCGTGACGTCACTCATGACGTCATTACCAGCGCCATCTTGGGCTTACAGCGACCATGCCTCGGAGCGTAATCACTGTGAACGTTCTGTCAAAAGTTATAAGTGACTGTCAAACGAAACAGGTGTCAGAATTTTATTTCGTCAAAAAATCAAAAAATGAGAGAGTTCGTTATAGAAGGATCTTTTCCTCACTTCACAACAAAAGGATAGAGCATTATATTGGTTAATATTTTGTTAATACTAATTTGGAGCTTATCAAAAAGGTGGTTGATGTAAAAAGTTGAAAAAAAAAGATGTTGGGTGCACACGACTCAATAATCAAACGTTCTTCATCATTATCATTGCTTTAGAGAGCAAAAATAGTATCTAGCAATTATTCCATCTTGTATTTGAGGTTAGAATAAAACGTTAGCGCGCTTACGAGCGGTTCGCATTCGCCAACTGTCATTTGTCGATTTTATCGATTTGAGCGCGATATCGAATGCGGACCTCGTGTGAGCGTTGTAAACGCCGTAATCGACGTAATCGCCATGGGGACCGCAGCCCTAATGTGCCGCCCCTCCTTCAAGACTACAGTGAGAATTTCACCATAAAAAGTACTTTAAAATCAAATGCTTGTCACCCCCATAGGAATGTGAAAAAAAAGTGTTACAACGTGTACGATTTTGGGGGGGGTCATGTCCCCTGTGACCCCCCCCCCCCCCCCCCCCCCCCTCGGACCGCGCCTGACTATGGGATCAACTCGGAAATCGCGAAAAAAAATCAGCTGTTTCATACAATAATTAATAACGAGAATATCAAAATGTATGAAAAGGCTGATTTTTCTTCGCGTTTTCAGAGTTGGTTCCGTTGTAAAAATTGTTCAGTTTGACTATCTACCGTATTAGGCATTAGGGGTTTTTTGTGACACGTATAACAAGATTACCAAACAACACCAAAAGCAGTTACCAAATAGAGTGGATCATTCGAATCATTAATCTAGATGTAGTTTGCAATAAAAAAAATGTATTTATATTACTTATATGAATATGAATGACCTACTACAGCTTCAGACAGGCAACTCTCACAAAATGCTAAACAAAAACTAAATAAGGATTTATTATTGTGCACATACTTACCTGAAGAAACAGCCTCAAGTTTTTCATGACAGGAGCCAGACGGGCTATTCTTAGGATAGGCAATATGTGCGCCAGTAAAAGGTAACGTGGTTTTGGTACCCTCAGAATAAGTAGCAGGTAGGCCACCGGTAGACACGATATTAGGTCCACCAGAAACCATGAGCGTAGGTACCGGCTGCAGAGGAGCAAAATTAACTTTAATAGAAATCATCAAGTAAAACGTGACCAATGAAGTTTTACGCAATGGTCGCAAATTTCACCCCGATTTTCCATAGGATTCCTGTACTAGGTAGTTAAATAGTATAAAATGCCTATCGTCACCTTATTCCCAGAATGGTGCTGCACATCATAACACAGTTCAACTGTCCCCTAAATGTAAATGATGGTTGCAATGCAATCATTACATATTACAACGGTAGTTTGGGCAACAGCGTGGCTTAACCCAGTTAGGAACAAAATTCGTGTGCATGCGTATTGCCCCATGCATGAACTAAACGTATGTTGTAACGGCGCAGCGTGCAAGCGATTTTAACCTTAGGTGTGGATAAGCGACGCTGTTTCTCATGGTACCTCGCGATCGCTTTTCTGTATAAGATGATGCTTCCATGTTCCTCGACGTAGCCGACGTTGAACGTCATCAGTATGTCTATCATGCAGAGGAAATGGAGACATAGCAGGGTGTGGTCGAAGTTGTTGGGGCCAAGAAAGAGGGGGAAAGGATCCAGGACGTATGTTAGCCGCATAGTTGATAGCACCATGTGGATGAGGTTTATCAACACCATGAACGAGTTCCATGACAACCTGCAAACGATAAAAGTAAGGAGATTTCGAGAAGAACAAGAGAATGACACTTTTTTATTTCGTTTAAACTTTATTATAATTTGTCTCTAGTTGGAGGCGATCCGTGTCGTATTGCAGTGGAAATAGTCTCTTGTTTGGGGTTCCGTAGTCAAGGCAAAAAAATAACCCTTATATCTAGTTTCGCCATGTCCGTCTGCGGCTTAGCTCAAGAGATTTCGTTTCGTTAGTTAATCAAGAGTAAACAAAGTAATTTAGCATGAATGTGAATATTAATCACGCCAAAAAAAATTGGTAAGTACTAGGTAGGTACTTGCTTAGAATAAAATCATGAAAGAAACGATTTCAGTGTATCTCCCCTGGGGATTACACAATCTTTTCTCGATAATCTCATGGTGTGGGATGTTGTTGGATAGATCTTTTAGAAAAATACTTATCCGTTTCGTTGTCTTTTACAAATCCGTTTGGTAAGAGTCAAGTGATATTTTAATCAAGAGTTGGGTGAAGATTGTGTACCAAATAGAACAAGTAAGGATAAACAGACTTTACGGAACGGAACCTATACTGTGCGTGGCCCGACATGCTCTTGGCCGGTATTTTCAGAGTTGATAACTTCTACCCAATAATAATAACTACAGTGAAGGTAGTCAATGTTAATGGAAGATTTAGTCCGGTAGATGTGTAATCGCAATGAAAAACCTGAAGAGACTAAAAGGGTGTATCATCCAGGCAGTCCCCTCCCTGATCTGACGCTGCCTCTCGGCCACCACCGTGGCGTAGCTGCGCAGGTGGCGGTACGTCTGCGGGTGGTGTTCCGACACCAAGCACAGCTTCCGAAACCGGCGGCAGATGGCAGGCTTGTAGTCCTTGGGGAGCATGCTACTCGAACCTGGTATTAGTCAATTTTTTCTGACACCGTTTTGTGCAAGTGTTACTTACTTATTGTATCGTAGATAGCGTTACCAGATCTAATAATCGATTTCTTGACTTTTTCCCTGACATTTCAGGATATTTCCTGACATTTTATAAACATTCTTCATTTAGTTGACTTTTGACTTTTGATAATTTTTCTCACCAAAATGATTAAAACAAATTATGTGTTTTCATTAAGTACTGTTACTGTACAAGGACTTTGTGGGATTTCAAAAATCCCTGACAACTACAATTTTTTCCTGTTTTCCTGACAGATGCCTTAAATTCCTGACATGTCAGGAAAATTCCTGTCATCTGTCTGATAACCCTAATCGTAGGGGTACCTACTTGAGATTTAGGAAGAACTTTTCGCAGACTATCATCAAATTATGCACAACTCCTGTTTCTCTACTTCACAGACCATAACAACAAGTACATACTTTTTCAACACACTTGCTCGTAAAGTGAGCCCTAATAGATCGCTTTTAGGGCCATAAACCGAACTATAACAAACGCGTGCAATAATATATAAAACACTAGTTGGTTATAGAATTATCCCTACAAAGTTAAATAGGTTCCTTACTGCAAGTTCTATGCGAGTAAACAGAGCATTTTCAATTTAACCGGGTAATACAGTTATTTTTTTAGTAACAACAAAGAGGTTTTATGCCGCTGACAATTTTTTGGAATAAATAAATGTGTAGGTCCTTAATTTAGTTAAACAAATATTTATTATTATCAAATTATTCCTAATTTACAATATTTTGTTATAAAATATTAAAATATTAGCATTTTATCACTTAAATTTATAATTTTGAAGTATGCTCACTAACCCCTTTGTTCGCAAAATATTCTTGCATTGGGCGTGTGAAAAAAACAAAAAAAAAAAACCTGCGCGCCTTTTCTTACCATGATTATCATTTTGTTTTTGTCGTATTTGTTGCTGTGTGGTAAATTACTTTGTTTTTTCCTCGCAAATGTGTTGAAAAACGTCGTATGAAACTCGTGAGCTCTTACTTATTGCACACTCGGCTGAGTTACGCCCTCGCCTGCGGCTCGGGCTGCAACCCACAGCCTTGTGTGCAATAAGCAACCTTAGCTAACTTGTATCATAATGTACTATTACTTTACAATCTTTTCAACAATTTTAGAGCGAAAAAACGCCGACTCCATTATTGTTGGACTTTAGTCCAGCAGTCCAGCCTTTTCAACTTTAGTCCAGATAAATAATCAAGTACTTAACATTCAAGAAAGTGATGCCTACATAACAACTTTACATTATTGAAACTTATTGAAATGATTTTTACCAAGATCCAGAGAACAAGAGTGACTTTTGCGAGGCATTTTGATAATTAGGAAAATAATTAACAAAATAAGTCTTTCTTGACGTTAACTTTTTTGACATTCATGACATTTTAAAAATTATCGATTTTACTCTTTGATAATCCTCTTCCTTTGAAAAGAATAAAAAATATACATGTAGAACGTTCGACCTAGTATATTATTGTACCATGGTTCAACCTAAAATGTATTCGAGCGGCTTTGCTGTGATCAAATTCTTAGGATGGGAAGGTGCCCCGAGCACCGATTCTGGTAAGCAACGGGATTTTGTGGGTGGGATAAGACGTAATGCCATACCCACTAAACTTCTTACTGTTAATGCGTTTTCTGATGCTATAGGTACCCTGGACGAGCGGAATTCGGAGCGACGATTGCGCTTTGACTAGGGGTCGTAGTACTTGTTGTATGGAGTGTACTCAAAGATATTAGAATTTGGTGTACTTATATTTTTTACTTTCCTCTATGCTTTGGTAGCAGATACCAACCCAAACTGAGTGACAGCCTAGGGCCCTACCGTCTAACTTTCCGAACTTCGGCATTCAAATCATATTCATATTCTACAAGGCCAAATCACATTCTATAAGCAGGAATCATAGAGAAAGTTCATACTTGGTTCATACAGCTTCAACTTGATACCACATACCATTTGATTGTGTATACTTTTTTTAGTTTCCTTTATGGATGGTTCATAAAACTTTAATTTGATACCTAAGTATACATATTCATGAAATGAAAACATAGAAATAATTTGAATAATAATAATATACCTAATGTTGTTGTAAGATGTTTAATACCCATAAATATTTAAATCAATAATAAAAACAATTAAATACAAAAGTAAGAAATCACTTTAATACTTAGTTTAACTATAATAAATATACATATTACCACTTTTATCATATTTACAGATTGTATAGCGTCGGGGCGGGCTGTGAAAACCTCGTAAGTCGCAAATTTAGTGAAAAACTCTTTTAGTGAGAAAACCTTGTAATCATGTCTACGCGAAGAAACTCAGATTCGATAATTATAGTGCCATCTATTGATGTAAATGAGAACTTCGTGAAAAACTATCACTATAGGTACTGTTTTTGCATATTCTGTAAAATTTGAAGAAATACACATACGAGGTTTTCACAGCCCGCCGACGAGATAGACTATTTCATTACTAAGTATATTTTATTAAAGTCAATGTTTTCAAGGTTGGGTGTTAATGAATCACCTCCGGAAGTGCCTGTTAGTGAATTCTGGGCTGAAGGGGCTGGTGTTGAAGCCAAAATTGTTGCTATGGGAAGCGACTCCGTCCAGCTGTTGGATAATTTATATTTATTAAATTAATAAACGAATAACGAAATTATAGTTAAGGTTTTTATATTGTGGTAGGTAAAAAATGCAATATTAAAAAAATAGAACAAAATAGTTTCTTTTCATTGGGAGCAATAATGCCTTGACACGACACTTTTAACATTTTTATCTTAAACGTGTCTGTTTTGATCCACCTATCTGTTTTGATCGAGGATTAACTAACTAACGGTTCCTTGTAATATGACAATATGGTTGATATAATAATTGTAAAATTTTAAATTTTACTGCTTATTTTAAAGTTTCAATGTAAGCGTAGCGTTCAAACGCATAGAACATTGGTTCCTAACCTGGGGTAATTACTCCCGCAGGGGTAAAACAGCTATTTTATGGGGGTAACAGAAGTGGTACTAGTAAGAATGAATAGAATAGAGAGATGGCTCTATAGTTCATTATGTCAAATAACATTTCTTCAACCCCCCCCAAGCTCACGCTGGGGGTCTGTCTGTCACCTAGTAGGGAAGTCAAAGTCTGCTTCCCTACTAGGTGATATGGGTAACAAGTAACAATATCGAAAAGGTTAGGAACCACTGGCATAGAATATTGGCCATTTGAGTAGGGGGTACCTAGTAGGTACCTATATACCAGGTGGCGAGGTATAATTTTGGCAAAGGTAACAATGTCAACAAAAATGTTAAGATAGTGGATCGCTGGGGCGGGATTTCTAGGTAAATCGATGGAAATCAACTTGTATAGATCCATCGCCACTGCTACATATTCTATTTTATTGAACTAAAAGTATCAGGACATTATAACAAACATGTATTTAGTTCGATTTCTTTTGAAATAGTCAAGAATTGTTACATTTAATTAGACTAAAAAGAACCAGGATAACATAACCGACAAGGAGCTATTTTGTTTTGATTACTTAGCTAAAGCACGGGGTATTGTTGTAATTGGATCATATCGTAATACCTGATCGGGTATGATGGCATCGGTGGAGGCGGCGTCGGAAGGCCGGTAGTACTCGCCGCGGAACTGCGGCATCTCCTCGACGCCGATCAGGTCCGAGTCGTTGCTCATGTCACTAGGAACACAACCAAACTGTGATTAATAATGGTGCTTTACCAAAAATCTTACAACAATAATTGGCAATTGTGAAAAAGGACATGTCGCGTTGTAATATTCTCACTATGCTAACTTCTTGTCAAATTCGAGCGCCATTATGTTCTTGGACATGAGATTGCCGCATTCGCCGACCCGTACTGACATCGACAGCAATCATCACTAGGTTTTATTAGCCGCCTTTGTGGTCTAGTGGTTCGCCCACCCGTGTAAGACGCAGGGGTCCCGGGTTCGATTCGATTTCAAGTCCACCTGGTTAGCTATCACCATTACCTAAGTCTGATGCTATAACAACAATTTAAAAATTGGTGTGTACCGGTGGTGTGTACCGGTTATTACAGGTAAGATCAAGGATGTCGCCAAGGGTGGGTAGGGAGGCGCAGCTGCGCCCCCTCTAGATGTTAAAATATGTAGCCAACTGCAAATAAAGTAACCAAAGTCCTAAGGCCGTGAAATGACTTGCTTTTCCAATAAATCCCGCATCTCAAACCTCGAATAAATTCCCTAGTTGCTCTTGACTGTACCCACAATTCATATTTTTTCTCATCCTCTTTAATATTAACTTGCCCTCTCCTGGGCCATGGGCTGGCGACGCCCTTGGGTAAGGTAGCCAGTTCTTCAGTGATGAGGATTCCGGGTGTAGTGCGCTTCCACCTTCGGCCTTATCTATCGTCATTTAGTATCAGATGAGGTGAAGGCCAAGCTCTATCCCATTGTGCATAAAAAATATTCTTGGACATGATATTGGTGCCGCATTCTTCGCTGAGCCACACTAAGGCCCGTATTTATAAACTTCTCTGCTTATAACTTTTCTCATCTTATAAGAAAAGCTTCTCAGGTATGATCTCAAGATAACTCTCAACGTTGAGAGCGGTTATAAATACGCGGGCCTTAGACCACTCACGGACACTCCATACAACCGCGCCATTATAAACAGATGACGTCAGATGACGTATTGTGTAGTGTAAGTTTAGGGCTACCGTCACATGAGTAAAAAAACCGGCCAAGTGCGAGTCGGACTCGCGCACGAAGGGTTCCGTACCAAAAAAGGCAAAATAAATATTAATTTTATTCTGTTTTTAGTATTTGTTGTTGTAGGCGGCAACAGAAATACATCATCTGTGAAAATTTCAACTTTGTAGCTATTACGGTTCATGAGATACAGCCTGGTGACAGACAGACAGACAGACAGACGGACAGCGGAGTCTTAGTAATAGGGTTCCGTTTTTACCCTTTGGGTACGGAACCCTAAAAACGCTCATGTGCTACCGTTACTGACATGAAAATTTTCTTTTTATATGCAGGTCAATGGCTTCCGTGCAGTTTGTACTGTATGAGCGGTGTTCAATTCCTAATTTGAACTTTTTGGTAAATAAAGATACGACGCAAAGCTTTGAATATCAAAATAAGTTGACGTTGACAAACACGAGTAAACGAGAATACGATTCGGCACACGAACTCGCGCGGTGGGGTGAGGTAATTGATTCTGGAGCGGGGCGGAGAGTGTCCTTTCTGTATGGTAGTACTTATATCTATTCTGTGCTTAGACAACAATTATCAAGTTCGACTGAAGTTACCTGATGGCGTCGAAGTCTGGAGCCTTCATGTTCTCATTGTAGATGGGGTTGGAGCCCTCGACGGTGTGCTTGTTGGTGCCGGGGGCGAGCCCCATGCGGTTCAGCCCCGAGTCCGCCGACCCGTACTTCGTCATCGACAGCGCTTGCAGCCGCCGGTTCAACCTGACCACAAAATACATATAGTTGGTCATAACACTTAAAAAAAAAACACTTTAAATATAAAGGTAATTTTTCGAGAAAAAAGCAGCCCTTGACGAGTTTCTTGCCGGTTCTTCTCGTTACAAGGTCTCCCGCTTAGGGTTTGCGAACCGATGGCGTAGCTTCTATGACATTCACAAGTGCTTGTAACAGCCTAGACTGAATAAATTAATTTTAATTTTGAATTTGAATTTTAGGCGTATACAGCCAGGCCAATTTTGCGGAGGGGGTCAAGGCCAGTTTTTTGGGGGATCGGGGTTTGAACCCCCAAATCTCGCCTCGCTACGCCCATACAGTTGGTGGACCTACACCTTGTTAGATCACAGAAAATCATTAGAAGGTTCGCTTGGTATGTTTATTTTGAAGCAAAAGCAAGGCGATAGTATATTATTTTGCCAGAAAAACGGAATAATCCATCCTACTCAAAAACCCTTTCGGAACGTTCTATCCGTTCTCACAACATTCTGTTCCCAAAACCGGATGTTTTGGGGACGGAAATCCAGAACCATGACCTATAATTGGCTTTCTGAAACTATGTAAGTTATTTTATCTGTTTAATATAGCTGTTGGTCGTCCGAAAATAAATAAATAAATAGTCATAGTTATGTTATGTACCTATAAACACTAAGGTTACTGTGTTTTGTTCTCGTTACCTACTCATACGTCTTTTTAGGGTTCCGTACCAAAATGGTAAAAAAGGAACCCTTATGGTGTGACTCAGTCTGTCTGTCTGTCTGTCTGTCACAGCTGGATATCTCGAGAACTACTAATGGTATCAACTTGAAATTTGGAATAGTTTAAGACGACATTTGCCCAACTATTTTGCAAAAAAGAAAGAAATAAAAAGAAAAATATTTTTTTTACAACAGGGACTGAAAAGGGGTCTTAAAATTTTAAGTGAGGTGACTAGGGCATGTGGGGTATCATATGAAAGAGCGTTGTTTGCACATTTTAAAACATTTTTTCTTTTTTCTTAGGCCGCATAGTTTTCGACTTATGATGAAAAATGTAAAAAAAATACCGTTCCCCCCCCCCTTATCTCCGAAGTTTGCAAAGAGAAAAATCTGAAATAATTCTATGTGATAGTAGTTTATGTAAAGATTACAGGAAAAATAAAACGATGTCTCAATATAACACACTTTTTTAGAAATTCAAAAAACAAACAAAAATTCTTTAGTTTCACTACCAGTCAACAGATAGCGCTGTCCTAAGCATGCTAACCTAAGGGAAAAAAATAGTTCCACTATCGGTCAAGAGATGGCGCAACCTAATACTACAATAATAAATTGGTGGCTGGTTCTAATATAATTACCTACTATTTGCCGTACGAATAAACGAAGAATAAGTTCTTACTTAGTAATATAAACACTTTGCAATGTGGAGTGGCTGAAACGTTTTTCAGTCACCATAAGCAACTGTGGTTAAGATTTGTAAATTAACTGTCCGCCTGTTCGCCCTTCCACCTGTCTGCCGTTTATCCTACTTTTTTAAAGACTGTACTAAATATCCAAATATATTTATGATTGTACGGAACTCTCGGTGCGCGAGTCCGACTCGCTCTTGACCGGTTTTTATTTAAAATCGTCACGTCGAAAAGAGACAAAACAACTAAAAGCTTCTTTAAATATTTTAGGTAAAAAAGGTTTGATCTAAATAAATAAGGTTTTTTCAGAAGCTGCGTAAAGAAAACGTTTTTTTTTGTTCACAGATACAAAAGACATCAACGCGCTAGTTGACTTTAAAGTGTTATTTTTTAGCACATGTGAGCCCCGAATTTGTTAATTTGCTTGTGTATTTATGAATAATTATGATTATGAGCTTTTCGTATAAAAGGTAAATTAAGTTGTCGTTAGGTTGTCGACTTTTATGCCTTGCCGATATAAAAATGCTAACAAGTTCTCATTAAGTTTTGGTTTAGGTAGTCTTATTATACAGGGTTATTTGTAAAACATCAACAACCTCGTAGGAGTACATTACTAACATAATAAACAACAACATTTTGTTCTACAACTTTTCCAAAAACAGACAAAAAAAAAACTAAGCTATTGTTTCTGTTTTCGGAAAAGTTGTAGAACAAATGTTGCTGTTTATGATATTAGTAATCTTCTACTGCGAGGTTGTTGGTGTTTTACAAATAACCCTGTATATTATTATGCTCTCCGGTGGCGGTGGTGTTTACTCACGCCTTCGTTCTGGGTCTCTGTGGTCCTGTACCCAATCACTCTAATTCTGCATCATAAAACCAAAACCGTTATGTTGTCATTTAGGATATATTTAACTAAAAATATTTGGTTTAGCCATAGGGTCTCATTTGGTACATCAGATGTACATAAGGTACATAAGAAAAAAATTTTTAATCGCCCTGATCGGTCATAGTGTAGTACTCACGCCCTCGTCCTGAAGATGAAGCTGAGCAGCAGCACGAGGCACAACAATGCGAGCAGCGCGGCGAGCGCGGCCAGCACGTAGACGGCGGCCTGGCGCGGGTCGGCGGCGCCGGGGCCCGCGCCCGTCGACAGGTCATAGTGTAGTACTCACGCCCTCGTCCTGAAGATGAAGCTGAGCAGCAGCACGAGGCACAACAATGCGAGCAGCGCGGCGAGCGCGGCCAGCACGTAGACGGCGGCCTGGCGCGGGTCGGCGGCGCCGGGGCCCGCGCCCGTCGACAGGTCATAGTGTAGTACTCACGCCCTCGTCCTGAAGATGAAGCTGAGCAGCAGCACGAGGCACAACAATGCGAGCAGCGCGGCGAGCGCGGCCAGCACGTAGACGGCGGCCTGGCGCGGGTCGGCGGCGCCGGGGCCCGCGCCCGTCGACAGGTCATAGTGTAGTACTCACGCCCTCGTCCTGAAGATGAAGCTGAGCAGCAGCACGAGGCACAACAATGCGAGCAGCGCGGCGAGCGCGGCCAGCACGTAGACGGCGGCCTGGCGCGGGTCGGCGGCGCCGGGGCCCGCGCCCGTCGACAGGTCATAGTGTAGTACTCACGCCCTCGTCCTGAAGATGAAGCTGAGCAGCAGCACGAGGCACAACAATGCGAGCAGCGCGGCGAGCGCGGCCAGCACGTAGACGGCGGCCTGGCGCGGGTCGGCGGCGCCGGGGCCCGCGCCCGTCGACAGGTCATAGTGTAGTACTCACGCCCTCGTCCTGAAGATGAAGCTGAGCAGCAGCACGAGGCACAACAATGCGAGCAGCGCGGCGAGCGCGGCCAGCACGTAGACGGCGGCCTGGCGCGGGTCGGCGGCGCCGGGGCCCGCGCCCGTTGACAGGTCCTGTAGCTGCAGCTCGCGCTCCGCCAGCCGCACCTGGATGCGGGTCAGCAGGACCAAGTCGCTGCGGAGCCTGTGCCGAACGGTCAAACTGTGTTAAAAGCCCTCAAAACATTGAGAGTGCGAGTTATCCTAAGTAGAGATCATACTTAAGATGTTCTTTTTATAGGAACAGCATCTCAAGTGTGATCTCAAGATAGCTCTCATCGTTGAGATTGGTTTATAAATACAGACCTTAATATCTTTTGGAATAAATGATTGCGTAGTCCTTTCATATAACACGTAAATCATCTCTGATATTGACATTGATGGGCCTTTATTCTACACAGATATAAGATGCTAGTTAAAAATGGTTAGGTACCCACTCAAAGTAAGCTTAGTATTTTTTTATGCTAATTTAAATTATTTGAAGAAAGTGCAGTAAAGCCAGTAAAGCCAGTGAATTCCAGTGTGGATTTACATTATTTTTTAATCAGTTTTCAGTTTTCATTAGTGATTCAGTCACTAGACTGGAATAATGTAAGCCGGGTATAACTCACGGCTCATAAATCGTCATAAATCGACCCGGAGGAAATAAAAACACTTAAAACCAGGCAAATACTTAGACTTCCTGAACGCCGCAGGGCTTAAAGAGCTACTATAATTAGGTGGCGAGTCACAATAGATCTTTTAGGCGCGGTGACTAACAGCTCTATTAAGAGCTGCAGAGCCCCTAAAGGTATGATTCCGATCTCGGCAGCAAGCAGCAGTGCAGCCGCAGCAGTGTGGTCCAAGTTGAACCGTAATGTCATTATTAAAAGGCTCAATTTGAAGTGAGTGGAGACACATCTCCGGTCACTTCAAATTGAGCCGCCATTCATAACATTAGGGTTCAATTTGGAACGCACTGCTGCGGCAGCACTGCTGCTTGCTGCCGAGATCGGAATCATATCTTTAGCCCCGCCGCACATGCCCACACTCGCATTGGCCGTCACGAGCCGCGTGCGAGTGGCCAGATTTAAAACCTATGGCACAGTATCGAACTCCGCATTTGCTCTCACTCGTCAACGCAGGCCACCGCCACGTCACCTAGCCGACACGCGCGTGCACATGTACGTGACATGAGCGTGCACGCGCGTGTCGGCTAGGTGGCGGAGACATTAATTTCGAGCGGCAGTGTCGGGAGTGTTCCTAAAACGGAGAAATTAATTGAAGCTGATTGAAGTGAAAAACATTTATACGACTTAAAATACCCCGATTACATGAATACAAAATTAAAGGATTCTATTTGGAAACGAATTGTAGAGGCACTAAATCTTAAGGATGGTAAATTCTCCATGTGTTTTTCTTTTTGACATTTATGAGCTCTTCCATATTTTTTGTCGATGATGATCTTAATAACAATAATCTATTTAAAAACTCGTTATCATTATCGGAGAACTTAATCACGTCCATCTTGCTTTGTTCCCGTCTATGATACGAATGGTACTTGAGACACTGACTGATGTACGACTCGTGAAAGCAATTGAGGACACACGCGTGTCCACCAATTTCAATGCGACATTGGCGCAGTGTCGTGAACGAGTGCGAGTGTGGGCATGTGCGGCGGGGCTTACAGTCAAATAATAATAACTCACGGCTCAATCTCGACGGCGGGCACGGGCAGGTTGTCGCGTATGAAGTGTGCGCGCACGTCGGTGAGGTCGTCGCGCGCCGCGCCGCTGTCGTCCGTGGCCGGCAGTACTTGGTCCACGTTGCAGATCATGCCGAACTCTGAAGAGATCGTCGACGCTATCTGGACGTGCAATATTTATTACTCTTATTTCCCTGCCATAATATATTTGTAATAATGGTTGTTTCTTGCGCCCCATTCTTCTTTAGCTTTCACGTCTGTAGCACACCTCCGCCCCGAAACCGTGCCAGCGGCACAGCGGTTGTTCCGCCATAGTTCCGCTATGAGTTCTCTTCTATCTATATATTGGACCGTCGGCCAACTAGGGTCATTTTCGATCTACCGCATATTGGACCAGACTACAGTTGCAAAACTTCTGAAAGATTCCGAATAATTCTGGAATACTTCTCGGAATGTTTCTTTCAATCAGAAGTTTTCAAAATAAAGATATTTTTTTTATTATTAATAGGCTCAGATCAATTTTAGTCTTAGATCATAGGATTCATATGTCAATCTTGCTAGTAAATATACCCGCCGACCGACCGAGGCGACGACTAACGGACGAACACGGTACGAACGAACAACTCGTGCGTGGTGCGTGGTGCCATTTAGTGGCGGGTGGCGGCAGCGCGAGCGCGGCGAGCGGGGAGTGGCGGGCGGCGCGGCTCCCCCCGGGGAAGTATTCGCCCGCTCACCGCGCCCCGCAGAGAAGTTTTCAGAATATTTCGGAATAATTCGCGCTCGGAGGGAATATTTCAATCTGGTTGATTTTAAAAAGTAATTAAGTATGTTTTTAAGTGAAATCATTGATGGTGATGGTGAATTGTTTTTTATTAAGGGTAAGTATAGTTTAAATGTTTATTTTATTACCTATGTAAAGCAAAATTATAACCAATATTCTATTTTTCGAGGTTTTTCTAGGTAGGTACTCAATTTGTTAGTAATGATTTAAAAATAAAAGGCTGAAGAGTAGTTACCTAGTCCTTCTACCTTAATAGGTACTATAGGCAACAGCGTCGCTTAACCAATTTGCAACAAAATTCGTGTGCGCGCGTATCGCCCCTGCACGAACTAAACGTATGTGACAGCGGGCGCGGCGTACAAGCGATTTTGACCTTAGCAGTGGTTAAGCGACGCTGTTGCCCATGGTACATTATAAATAAAATAAAGTAGGTACCTACCTACCTACACTTTATAAAAAAAGACATTAAAAACTATGATAGGTAGGTATCTAAAAGTAAATTTTTAGAGTTCCGTACCCAAAGGGTAAAAACGGAACCCCATTACTAAGACTCCGCTATCCGTCTGTCTGTCCGTCTGCCTGTCACCAGGCTGTAGGTATATCATGAACCGTGGTGATAGCTATACAGTTGAAAATTTCACAGATGATTTATTTCTGTTGCCGCTATAACAACAAATGCTAAAAACAGAATAAAATACGTATTTAGGGGCGCCTTCCATATGTACAGCAAACGTGTTTTTTTTTTGCCATTTTTGGTACTCTTCGTGCGCGAGACCGACTCATACTTGGCCGGTTTTTAAAATTATCATAGATTAAGAAAACACTTACCTACTTATGTTGACATCCGTTCCAAGACTTTCAAGCAATTCAAGAACATTAAAAATTCGCTAAAATACTTAGTTTAGTAGGTACTTCTTAGGTAGGTACCTACTTACGTACTCAGAAATTGTATTACGATATCTATCCATACCTACTTTACTACTTTTACTATGATCAGAGAATGGTTGAGTTTTTTTTTGCTAGGAAGGCTAGGTAGGTATTTAAAAATGTGTCAACTAATTTCTGCTGCTTTTTAGGGTTCCGTACCCAAAGAGTAAAAACGGGACCCTATTACTAAGACTCCGCTGTCCGTCTGTCTGTCGGTCTGTCTGTCTGTCTGTCACCAGGCTGTATCTCATGAACCGTGATAGCTAGACAGTTGAAATTTTTACAGATGATGTACTTCTGTTGCCGATTTAAACGGCAAATACTAAAAACATAATAAAATAAATATCTAAGGGGGGCTTCCATACAACAAACGTGAATTTTTTGCCGTTTTTTTGCTCGATATCATTAACGATAACAGGTAGACCGTTCAAATTTTCGCAATGATGTATTTCTGTTGCCGCTATATTAACAAATACTAAAAACAGTATAAAATAAATATTTAAGGGGGGCTCCCATACAACAAACGTGATTTTTTTGCCGTTTTTTGGTACGGAACCCTTCGTGCGCGAGTCCGACTCGCACTTGGGCGGTTTTTTTACCGATCTTGCTTTTTTTTATCGTTACTCCTGTTTTTCGATAATCGAAATATTCCGAATGTTTCCGAATAATTCAGAATATTTCCGAAGTATTCCAAGGGAATTATTCGGAATGTTTCCCGCCAGCAACTGTAGACCAGACCAAATTAAAAAGATAGCTATTTTTTATGTTTTCATATCGATCGAATAAGGAACAAGGATCACAAGAGCATATAATTATGTGAAATGCCTGCCCTGACCTCCTAGACATTTCTTGAAAGCGACGCAAGACTATGGTTTTATATACGCCTGGGACCTGCCCCACCCCCTGAATGTAATTACATGGCAATATGTAGTCGATTAATTTTTGAAAAAAAAAGTCTATGAATCACACTTAAACTACACACTATTAAAGAAGCTAGAACATTATGGTGTCTCTGATAAATCAGTTAGTCTTATGAAATCGTATTTGTACAATAGAACTCAGAAAGTAGTGATTAATAGAACTGAATCTACCGGAGCCCCCATCAATATGGGTGTGCCACAGGGATCAATATTGGGCCCATTGTTGTTTCTAATTTATATAAATGACCTTCCCAACTACGCGAATAATTTATGTGAGACAGTACTATTTGCGGATGATACTTCTTTAGTTTTTAAAGTAAACAGAGGTAATAACTGTTCGGACGAAGTAAATAGTGTCCTCTCTAAAGTTTCATACTGGTTTAATAGTAATAATTTAGCACTTAACCCCAAAAAAACTAAATGTGTTAAATTCTCGTTACCTAATGTTGAGCAGACAAAATTAAATATTAATTTGAATGACGATGAAGTCGAGTTTATTGAGAGTACAAAATTTCTAGGTATCACACTAGATTCTCGACTGCAATGGGATCCACATATTGAGGCCTTGTCAAGTAGACTTAGTTCAGCGGCATTCGCTGTTAAGAAAATAAGGCTTTTAACTGATATTGAAACGGCAAGGTTAGTATACTTTAGTTATTTTCATAGTGTAATGTCATATGGACTGCTATTGTGGGGCTCAGCTGCCAGTATTGAAAATATTTTTGTACTCCAAAAAAGAGCTGTTCGCGCCATATACAATCTACGGCGAAGAGATACCTTGAGAGAATTGTTCAAAGAAATAAATATTTTAACTTTGGCAGGCCAATACATTTATGAAAATTTAGTTTATGTAAGGAAACACTATGATTCATTTGCTAAGAACAGCAATATTCACCAGTTTAATACAAGAAATAAAGATAAACTTGCCGTTCCAAGATTTAGGCTTGCAAAAACAAGAGGTTCATTTATGGGGAAAGGCATAGCCTTTATTAATAAAGTTCCGCAACAAGTGATTGATCTTCCTTTGCATGAATTTAAAAACCATGTTAAAAAAACGCTCATGGGTAAAGGTTATTATAAAGTAGACGATTATCTTAAAGATCAAAATGCGTGGAAATGATGTAACACATAACTTGCTACTATAAGTACTTTGTTGAAGTAATATAACAATAAGTCTATGTTGTTGCCAATAATCCTGTCACCCTGTTGTAATTATTTGGTAACGATATATTAAAGTTTGTAAATATCGTTACTTATGGCTGTTACAGCTGATAAGTTTCTTGCGCCCGTTCTTCTTGTCAGCTAAAAAAGTCTGGAACGGGTGGTAGGAAAATATAGACGATTCAAAAGTACTTAATAATTAAGTTTATTTGAATAAAGCTTATTTGACTTTGACTTTGACTTTGAATCTGTTCACCATTATGAGATCGATTATTTTTTGCGATCTAAGATCATCGTATGGGAGGCCATATGTTCAGGGTGGCATATCTCCCAGAAGCTTCCTACTTCGCAACGCAGACGACAATATTTGATTACATTAGTTTGGTGTTATCATAGCCATTAGGCTATCTTGCCAATGTGGTCTGGTACCAATATGCGATATATCGAAAATGATCCTAGTTGGCCGACGGTCCATATGAGGATCACATCTACGTAGCAGTTTCGCGTCATTGCTTTCACGTGTGTCAACGGTCGGAGCCGATCGGGTGGAATCGCGCGTGAAAAATCTATACATTAAAGTCGCATTACTCATTTCCCAGCAAAAATGTAAACAAAGAAACGTCACTGTCAAATTGACAAACTGATCCTGATAGTGACATTTTCAGATATTGAAAACCTTTGGTCACTTTTATAACTTTTTAAATTGTTTATTATATTTTGAGTCATAATAAATATAATGCCATTAATATATAATATAATGCCATTAATGAAATATTAAATTATATTACTGTTTTTGCCGCAAAACTCATGATTCAGAATATTTATCTAATCTATTTTTATTAGGTTTGTGATGAAAAAACATGTAAGTGTGTTTATTTCTTGACTTAGCAATATACTATTTCTTTTTGTGTTGTTTTGTTCTGGCAACACCATTGTTTACATTTTTGCTGGGAAATTAGTAATGCGACTTTAGAACAGGCTACCCTATATACCCCTATACACCCACCCCTATACACCCACCCCTATACACCCTATATATAAGTTACTCTAAGGCTGTTCACATTTGTTTCTGAACTCATGGCGGAACCTAATGCGGTGTTTCGCGGCGGAGGTGAGCTGCAGGTGTCAGTTGAAAAGTCTTGAATCAGGTTGGAAAAAGAAATTGACGATTCTAAAGCACATTTGTGTGTAAATAATAGGCACACTTGCAAGTTGCACATAAAATATTTAAAGACACGTAAGATACGACCTTAAATGGTAATAATTGAGTAAGCATATAGTATGAAAGTCAAAAGTAATGTATTAAATCTTGCAATGACTTCTTTTAAGGATTCTAGGGTAAAGTAAAAACTATCGCCAAACGTCGTCAACTCATGATACGTGGAATATATTTAGCAAACTAAGAGGCTACTTACGAAATCACTGGATTCAACGACTGTGTCTATCGTATTGACGAATGTGAATACGACGCGATTCAGTGAGGATATGAGGAATATCTGCACTGTGGTACTGTCAGTCTCACCCGCTGAAAAAAAGTAAAAAATATTTGAAACAGTTAATTCTTTCTCTCGATCGGAAATTGAATATAGGCAGTTCAAAGGACCGCAGGAAAAAATTGGTACGTAAGCACAGAATACGTAAGTTAAGTATTGCATCAGTGCAGCAGCACAATCAAGCTCGATACCGACAAACTGATCTGTATTTATAAAATGTGCTGTATGCTACATAAGCTGTCACAAATCTTGAGAGTAACGGGTGAAAGAGAAAATGATCACTTTCCGCACCATACAGTATGGGACCACTTATTCGGATTTAGAAACGCCTTGGAACCTCTCCTCTAACTTGGAACTGGAACATCACGTTTGCTGGGATGTTGAGAGTGAGCAAGCCCGTGGTGGCGGTGGCGTGCAGCAAAAAGATCGAGCTAGCTCTAATGAAGAAACACTGCTGTTTCCTTCCTGTTTCCAATTCTACGATTTTTGTATCCATCAGTTATGTCTTAGTTGCAGTACGCACCAGTGTCTGTGGCGGTGACTTGGAACTGGAACATCCCGTGCATGTTTGCGGTGGGCTGGATGTTGAGGGTGAGCAAGCCTGTGGTGCTGTGCAGCAAAAAGGTCGAGCTAGCTCTAATGAAGACAAGCTGTTGTCTTGTATCCATTGCAGTTATATCACTAGTGGTAATACGCACCAGTGTCTGTGGCGGTGACTTGGAACTGGAACATCCCGTGCATGTTGGCGGTGGGCTGGATGTTGAGGGTGAGCAAGCCTGTGGTGCTGTGCAGCAGGAACGCCGAGCCCGCTACTGAAGACAAGCTGTTGTCCGCCTCCATGGTGCTCTGGTCAATGGCGTACGTTATGGTGTCGCCTAGCGAGTGCGTCGCCTGTCAACATAATGTTGGCCATTGGCTACGTCAAAAATGGTTCTTTTAGACCAAGAAACAAGAAACAAAAAAACACGGCTATTTTTGATACAAAAGGTGTTCTTAAACATTCTGATATAAATACCTTAACAGTGAGGATTTCTCTTTGTATCGTATCTAAGACAGATATGCCAGCTGTATACAGTTCCCTTTCAAATACTGGCTTAGGATCCTCTTCTATCACCTGAGAAGAGAATGATAAGTTTAAATGATGGATAAGTGGTGACTGAGGAAGGAGATGTGGTTATTTCGAGAGTGAGCAAGGAGCCTCGGACTAATGCTAAGTTATCTTTGCTCGATGAAATGTTTGTCTAAAGTCTAAATGATTTTTAAGGCTCGGTTACGCTGGAACATTTGCCTCTGTCTTTTTCTTTACATGTAAAGAGCAAAATAGGACAAAAGGAAAATATCCTCACTTCTGCACCTTTTCGATGTTTTTCGTTGTTTTTCTACATCACCATTATCACAACTATCTTTCTTGAATAAAAGTAGGTAATATAGGTACAATTCAATATATTTCCGCCATTATTTACGCCAAAAAATGGTGATTTTCTGTTTTTTTACAATCATCTGTAAGGTTTATACGCAATTTAATATTTGTAGCAACTATAGAAACTCTTTAGTTTTCATGTGTTTTTTTGTGGCTACAACTTTACGTTTTCTTTATAAAAATAGAGACTTCCCACACCATGTTTTCCTATGACGGACCCTTAAGGCAGTACTCACATTGACGACGACAGTGAGTATGCTGACATCTAGCGGTTGGCCGGAGGGGTTTGGGAAGTTGCTGGCTGCGATGAGCACCGTGTGAGTGCGGATCTCCTCTTGGTTCAGTTCTCGGAGGAGAGATAACTTGTTCTCTACTGGGTCTACTGCGAAGAATCCTCCGGTGTTGCCCCCTACAACAAATAGGAAGGTAGTGACTTTTTACTTATTTGTTTGACAAAGTTTCTGAAAACATAGAAAGCTTAATGTTACCTATTTGGTATTTATGCTGTAAAACATTGAGAGCTAAATGAACCCACCAAGTTTAAGACTAAATTACTTCAGGACAATGTTTTTGAAATACTTGTTATATAACAATTTGTTTATTTTGATTACGATTTACTTTAAGATGATTAATATAATGAAAATATTAGAAAAAATCGGCATAATCGGAATAATATTTTCATTATATTAATCATCTTAATATAAAAATAGCATTGTGAATGCAAAAAATCTAAAAAGTTACGATTTACTTATTGAATTGGTTAGTTTAGTTAGAGTATTTTATAAGAGTAAAATCAGAATGTCATGAATCTAACTTGTACTTTTTACGTAGCACTTTTTTATGCACAACGGGATTGTGCCTGCACCTCATCTGATGGAAGGGCACTAGTGGAAGCGCACTATGCCCGGAATCCTCAACACTGAGGAACTGGCTATCTTACCTCTTACTGCCGGACGGAACACAACAATTTTCAAATTGTTGTTATGGCTTCAGACTTAGGTAAGATGGTGGTAGCTAGCAAGGCAGACTTGAAATAAGTCCCACTAACCAAACCGAGTACAGATTGCCCCAAAATATCCCCTCTGGGAATCGAACTCGGGACCCCTGCGTCTTACACGGGTGGGCGAACCACTAGACCACAGAGGTGGTTAATGGTAAACTTCAAGGTGTAAGGGCATTACCAGGGCTCTCTCACTCCGCGCGCGAATATGAAGCACTCGGCGTCCTCTGAGAGGACAAATTACATACGTCAGAAAAGATAAGATCTACGTGATAGAAAGAAAGGCAACTACTAAGTGCATGTTTTGGAGCGAAGGGAGCGCTGTGCGATCTGAATTGCACTTTATTGTGTCGGAGCAAGAGTCGCAATTTATTTAAACGATTTTGCGGAGTGCAATTTCTGTACGCTAGTAGGCTACTTATTATCTATTCTGTGCAGGGATTGAAATGCCGTTAAAAAAATAACGATACAAAAAAAAAACGTTAAAAATACCGATAATCCATTTTATCGGTAAATTTACCGGTAAAAATAACGTTAAAAATATTTTACCGGTAAGATTACCGTTAAATATAGCGTTAAACTTTAGCACCGGTAAAATTATCGGTAAAAAAATTAACGTTATAAATTGGAATAACGTTAATTTTAAAGTAACGGTTACAAAAAGTAAGAAATAACGTTATAATTAACGTTATTTACTGAAATAACGTTAATTTCGTTAAAATAACGTTAAATTAATGTTATTTATTGACATAACGTTAATATTAAAATTACCGGTAAAAAAAGTAAGAAATAACGTTACATTTAAAAATAACGTTATCATTCCCTTATTCTGCGATATCACTTCAAGGTGTGTTTGAAAAGGGCATTACCGACTATTCGGTAAAAGATATCATTGCAGTCGTCCGTGCACCCGAAGTTCTTGGGGTCCACCGCGCGCGGCAACTCGTGGCTCTGCTCCAGACCCGCGGGACCCTCTGACAACAAGCATCATTGAGATTAATATAAGCCAGTGGTTCCCAATTAGTTTTTTCTGCGTACTCCTGCAAGAAAAGCCTCAAACACGCGTAGGTACGCCTTATTGCAGGAATGTTGAATAAAAAAATAACCGGATGTATGAAATCATGTAATTGGATGAAATTGGGAAACACCGGGGACGACTAGGGTGTCACCTTTACGAGCGAGAAAATTGCGACGAGTCTTCTATATTTCTATTTTAGATCTAAGTGGCACTTAGAGCATAAGTGGCACGACGATTATAAAAAAAAAAAACATTTTTATGCGCTTTACTGACTCTTAGAGGTGGCACCTTAGAAATAGGAGGTGATATGTAAAGTGGTTCCAAATGATGTGATGTTACTGAAATAGGTGATAGTGTTGCCTAAACTGAACAACTTATTCCATGGAACAGGTCGAAAATCGAAAAATATTTTTTATACTCCCCATAGAAAATATATTGACCGACTTACTTACCTACTTTGGGAAAGGAGAAACAAAAATCATTTTTCGACCTTTGTTCCTCGGAGAATTTTGTTCAGTTTTATCAACACTATTACCTCTTTCAGTAGGTATCTTCTCATCATTTAGTTACCTTTATATCATCTGTGCCTTAATACAACGTGTAACAGAATTAATGGCTAAACCAGAATCTACCATATACATACGTACATAGGGACTATCAAACTGAATAACTTTTACTATGGGACCAACTCTGGAATCACGAAAAAGAAAGTTGTTCCCATAGTAACCTACGTATCAAAGGATTAAACCCGGGCCAGACTGTTGCAAACAAGCTTTCCACAGGGGTGACCTTGGTGGGAGCCTTGTGGAGTCCACGGTTGGTGTTTGCGTTCACACTGTTTACAACAAGGCTCCCACCTTACAAGCGGCGTCCCGTCCACAGAGGTTGTGGAAGGTTAAACAAATTTTTGTTGCAAACAAGTGTTTACATTGTTTTAAACCGCCTGGTGGAGACCGATGTGGATTGCTTGTTTGCAACAGTCTGGCCCGGCTTTTAATAAACATGTTGCATACCACCGAAGGGAACAGTGACGGTGCTGGGGTCGAACTCGGGGTCCCCGAGGATGGTGACGAAGATGACCCTCACGCTGGCGTCGGCGCTGCGCGGGCCCGGCTCCGTGCCGCCATCCGTCGGGTGGAGCGTCAACTAACACCATGCACGTTGTTAGCTTTAAAGGAGTAATATACATGTTGCATACCACCGAAGGGAACGGTGACGGTGCTGGGGTCGAACTCGGGGTCCCCGAGGATGGTGACGAAGATCACTCGCACGCTGGCGTCGGCGCTGCGCGGGCCCGGCTCCGTGCCGCCGTCCGTCGCGCGGAGCGTCAACTTAACAACATGCACATTGTTAACATTATCTAAATTATCTTATACACAACAACGACGGATTTTAGTATGTAATGTATTATGATTATGAAAGTTTCATTTATTAAATGGATGATCATATTGATCATAGATGATGTGACATGCGTCCGGCTCTTGATCGTTTAAGTTGGAGATGAAGGTTTTGATCATCATCATCATCTCAGCCAGACGGATTTAAACACGCTTTATCAATCCGATAACAAGCACCACGTGGGTAACTATAGACGTATCTACAGTAAATGATGTAAATCAGGCAATTTCCAATGTAGTTCAGTGGATGGAAAATAATAATTTAAGAGTCAACGTGGAAAAAACGATATGTATCCAGTTCAGAAATAGAGGTGGTGCTATCCAGAATTTTGAGCTAAAATGTAATAATCAAGATATTAAAACAGTTAAAGAGACAGTATTTTTAGGCATAACTTTAGACGATTGTTGCACTTGGAAGGGTCACATTGAGAAGGTCTGCTCGAAAATAAATCGCTTCGTATATGCTCTATGGCGCCTTACTAAACTGACTAATAAATAAACGGCCCTTAAGGCGTATTATGGGTATGTTGGGTTGAATTTGAGATACGGACTTTTACTATGGGGCAATTCAGTAAAGATAAATCGAGCTTTTATAGCCCAAAAGCAATCTGTTCGAGCAATCTGTGATGTGCCGCCAATGACTCCATGCAAAACTCTTTTCATCGAATTAAAATTATTGAGTCTTCCAAGTTTATATATTTTTGAGGTTTCAACTTTTGTTAAAACTCATATGAGCCTATTCTTGACAAAAAAAGAGGTTTGCAACTTTAACACAAGATTCCCACATAGATTGTGATATTGCAAAACTGTGGAACCGATATAGGCAGAAGAAATTTTTACGCCATGTGTGTTAAAATTTTTAACAACCTGCCCAAAAGTATGCAAAATCTGCCTGTCACAAAATTTAAGCGCAGTTTACATGAATGGCTTCAGAAAAAGTGTTTCTACAGTTTCAAAGAATTTTTAGATAAGCGACATTTTTGAATTAATTATTTACTGACATTTTATATATTTTGGTAATTTTTTTTCGATATTTTCATTGTACTTATTATAAACATTTTGACATTTTGTGTTTATTGTAATTATTTTTTTAGATGTAAGTGACATAATTTATGATCTATTTACTGACATTTTGATATATTTTGCGTATTTTTTTCGACATTTTTAATTTATTGTAGTAAACATTTTGACATTTGGGCTCATTGTGATTTATATTCATATTACTCTAAGCAACTATGTTCTTGTCGATTCAATTCCATTTATTAATTATTATGTTAGGTTAATGTGCACCTTGTTTAAAGTTGATGACTGTGATATTGATTAGAAGTGACAGTTAATTTTATGTACTTACTTATTATTACCTATACTCATTTTAACTAAACTACTTTTTACTAATTTTATAAACTCGTAGCTTCATTTACAAATATCTTTAAAAATTTGCATGCTAGATGTAGCGAAATGTGTACGATCTTTTAATATAACACCACATGTATTTATACCGCATTTCAAGCAAATAAAATATCATTATCTTTATCTAAAACTAATAAAATCTAGTGGTTCTGTAGATTCAGCATTTTTCGAAATTATATTTTGAAAAATGTCTAAATCTACAAAAATCCTTATTAATTATGGTGAGCAGGTACAAAATTTCACGAGAATCGGTTGAGAAATGCGACCTGTAGAGGAGAACAGACGAACGCGAACAGCCGAACGGACATACGAAAGCATTTTTGCCCCGGTCAACTTGGAGATATTTTGGATTTATGGTTGAAACATCAAACCTGGAACTCGGTAATGTCTTCAGGTACTCTTTGCAGTATGAGGACAGCGCCGTTGTCTCTGTCGTCCAACAGGTCAAAATATTCCATTGCTTCAGCTGTCAACAATAACATATTCATATTAATCATCATCATCATCCATGACCACTACTATTAGGTATTCTGTGCCACACTGGGGCACAGATAGGGTGACCAACCCTGTGTTCATTTTGCAGTACAAGTGATCTAAAATTATAGCGTTTAAGGAAAAATTCAGGACAGGTTTAAAAAAACCGGCCAAGTGCGAGTCGGACTCGCGCACGAAGGGTTCCGTAATAAAAATTAAGTTTATTTGAATTTGAAAATAATTTTGGTTTAATTTTAGTGAAAATGCATAATACCGTTGCAGACAATGGAGAATGGTCATCCGGGTCAGTGGCACTGAGACGAAAATGAAAAAAAGCTGTTGGAGTTCAGGTAAGGCTGGTATTTTATTCGTATTGTTTAAAAAGGCACAGGACCATCGCTGACGATGGAAAAGGAGACCTGTCCCGTGTGTAGAATGTTCAATAAGGCAAATAGTTGAGTAGTGTGGGTAAGATAAGAAGGCAACATTAGGAGGCTCACTCAAATTCATGAGTTTTTGTAAATAGAAATTCGATTAGATTGACCATTTTTAATGAAACAAAAAGGCATAATACCAGGGGGTTTTCATTTTTTACATAAGCTTACTGCTCGGGGCTGATTCAGTCGAGCCAGGGCACGAGGGATGTCATGTGTCAGTTGAGACCAAGGACCGGAACCGCTTACCGTTAAAGGGGTTTTTGATTGGGTATTTCATGAACCGCTAACCGTTAAAAGGGTTTTTGATTGGGTATTTCATAGACTTATTTTCAAAAACCCTATCAATACGGTAAGTATGACGTCGAATAACCCTAAAGAAAGGGAAACCCTATCATTTGGTAAGCTTTTTAATAGGGTTTCCCTATCAAATGAGTTAACCAAAAAAGGTGTTTTCCGGTCCCTAGTTGAGACAGAGCGCGACAGAAATAGAAGCGCTTCGGAGGCGCTTATAATAATAGGCAAACAGCGCTGTACAATTTGAAATATTTTATTGACGTGCAGCGAGAGTAGCTTATTATTTGATTGTCCTTGCGCTGATGGGCTTACGGAGTCGAAACGCGGACACTTACTTTTAGGCCTGGTTTACAAATTTAAAGTCGCGCTATGGAAAGGGCTATGCTTGGAGTGTCTCTAAGAGGTCGGGTCTGGAATGAGGTGATCCGACAGAAAACATAGGTGATCGACATACCCCACCATATTAGCAAGCTGACGTGGCAGTGGGCTGGCCATATTAGCCGTAGGACTGATGGCCGCTGGGGCAGACGAGTTCTTGAGTGGCGACCGCGTAAACGTAGTGTGGGATGCAGACAAGGTGGAGCGACGATCTTCGCAAGGTGGCTGGCAAAAGCTGAATCAGAGTACCACGGATCGGCTCGGTGGCGTGCTCTTGGAGAGGTCTACATCCAGCAGTGGACGATGATAGGCTGATGATGATGGTGATGAAGAGATGGGCTTCTGTACGTTTACTACAACCCGCGCAGATTAAGATTAGAAATGGCGTCATTCATATTCACTTTTCGCTCGCATACTAAACTCTACATCTCTCTCTCTCTCAGTCACATTCGTTGTGCTAAGCGTGTGGAGCCGCCATTTTCAATCCCATTCTTTATCTACGTGGGTTGTACTATATTGTGCCAATACCGTCGCCGACGACGGAGAAGGAGACCTCCCCCGCGTGCAGGCCGTCCGGGTCGATGGCGCTGAGCCGCGGCAGCGTGCTGATGCCGTCCGCCAGAACCAGCACACTCTGCGCCGTCAGCCGCTCCTGGTCACAACATAGGGGCTTTACTATTTGACACTAGTGGCTCTGTGAGCTGTACACCTCGCTCAAATTGTATGTTGTTTAAAAATTAATCTAAAATATGTCGCCACGAGATGACTGACCCCCTAGCCAAAGTAACATTTACAAATCTTCGTTATCGCTTCGCTTTCGAAACATGTATGGGATTGACATAAGATTTCGTTAACTATCGAATTTTAAAAACGTCAAATCCATACATTTTTCGGAGCGAAGCGATCAAGAAAATTTTTAAATGTGACATTGGCTACAGGCTCTGGCTCGACAATAAATTATCGAACCTGCTCAGAAAATTTCAAGAGAATCGGTTGAGAAATGCGACCTGTAGAGGAAAATAGACAGCCGGACAGACATACGAAAAAATTTTTGCCCAATACAAGCTGAAGCTATTATTGTATTCTGTGGCTGAAGCAGAGACGCTTTGCTCGCGCTTCATGTTCACTCGGTAAATTACAGCAGTATTAGTTATCACTTACAATCAATATTAGTGCTAGGAAATGTTATTGTTAGTGTGACAAAGTTCTGAAGTGTTTTTGTTTGATAAGAAACTTACTCTGGCGAGTCGAATAGTGCTTCCAGGCAAGGGGAACACGAACTCTGGGTCGTGGTAGTTGTACGGCTCGATGAACACCGGGTACCACATGTCCGAGTCGAGGGGCGGGTGGCCGTGGTCAAAGGCCTGCGTCAATTTCGCAAATATAATTATATACATAACAGCAAGCACTCCAAGAGTAGACTAGAGTTAGAAAACGAGAAGAGAAGATAATTTGCTAAAGCGGATTTTTTGTCATTGTTTCATCAACGTCCGAGCGGTTGGCGGTGCGTCCGGACAACAATTGAAAATCTATTGTGTCTTGTTTTCCGGGCGTTGACGAGTTAATAGGTAGGTACTCCACTTTAAAATTCTTGAGAAGGATAAAAATGATATAGATCTAAGTATAGTGAATAATGAAGAAACGGCAAGCTAAAACAAAATAGTGTGCGAGTTAGAAATTAACGGCCAAATACTCAAACAAATCTTAAAGTTAAGGCCACCTTAAATTCTATAAAGTTGTCAGATTTGACAGAATCTCTATGAAACTGACAGCTTTTTTAAAGTTACGGAGACCTTAACTTAAGGTTTTAGCTAAGAGGCTTTTGAGTATTCGACCGTTAGAAAGAGATCAGACGTACTTTACGTCTGCTTTACAGAAAAATACAGACAAAAAACTTATCTTGTAGAAGATTAGCAAGCCTTCAAGAGGTACTAACCAATCCACAGGATATTACAACCACTTATATTTTTTTTAACAAAAAAGCATAGCGAAAACAAAAAAATACGTCACCATAATATGTATGGAGTGCGTGCCCCAGTAACCCCTCAAGTCGTGTGTGGTGCGCAGGCGCGCGCGGTTGCCCTCATCATGTTCGATGAGGAACGTGTCGAAGAGGATCGGGACTTCGATGTCCCTGCTGGTGGTCATGTTGAGCACGCTGTACCCCACGCGCGAGTTGTCCGTGCCGGGCTCGTCATAGTCCGGCGCGAAGATTTCAGGGTTAACCAACTCGCCCTGGTCACCATAAAATACAGGGTCATTTTGTATTCACCATCCAAATTTTAAGGATATGTTCAGTCCTTGAAACTGAACAAGAGGGCCAAATATGTAAAAAAAAATTGGATATCCGTACAAATCAATGAGATCACGTGATTGATTTAGTATGGGATGACCAAAATTTTGTGGTGAAATTTGTCACATGTTTCTTAGAAAAAGTTCTTCAGTTTCATGGACTGGACACATCCTTGAAATTTCGATGGTAAGTTTAAAATGACCCTGTACATGGTGGAACTAAATTAAGTAACAATACTCAAACAGATGATAGTGTTGCTTGAACTGTACGACTTTCTCCAAGGAACATAGGTCCAGAAACGAATATTTTTTTCTCATTTCCATACTAAAGTCGCATTACTAATTTCCCAGCAAAAATGTAAACAAAGAAACGTCACTGTCAAATTGACAAACTGACCCTGATAGTGACATTTTCAGATATTCAAAACCTTTGGTCATTATTATAACTTTTTATTAATTTGTTTATTATATTTTGAGTCATAATAAATATAATGCCATCCAGGGTAATTTTAAAGTAGGATGATAATAAGAACTTTTATTTTAACCTATCATAGTTTTTGATGTTAAAAGTTCTTGAAACGAACTGATAAGAAAACTTTACTTTGATATTAACTGTATGTAAACTATCAAAAATACATTGCAACTTCGCCAGTTCCCCCCAATACCAAAAGACAAATGTTACTACTACAGCTACTACTCGTAATACAATTTTATATGAAATATTCAATTTTATAAAATGAAATGAACCAAAGGTTGATGTGTATGGTTTGCAGTTGATGTGTGCACAGCATCATAAAATGTTTTCTACTAAAAACTGTTACTATGTAATATTAAATTATATTACTGTTATTTCCGCAAAACTCACGATTCAGAATATTTATCTATTCTATTTTTATTAGGTTTGTGATGAAAAAACATGTAAGTTTGTTTATTTCGTGACTTAGCAATATACTATTTCCTTTTGTGTTGTTTTGTTCTGGCAACACCTTTGTTTACTTTTTTGCTGGGAAATGAGTAATGCGACTTTAAGTTGATCAATTTTGTAAGAGAGGATGTTTTTTTCGTTTCTCGATTTATGTTCCTCGGAGAAAGTTATTCAGTTTAAGCAACACTATCGCCTGTTTAAAAGCAAGAGATGCCGATGGGTGTACTTAGATCTTTATTAGGCTTTTATATGGTACAGAAAACAGGATCAGTATCAGGATCAAGTGTAACTAAAAACGATGATGTTAATTAAAGTATCAATTTAATCAAGATTATATTTGAAAATCCGGTCCTATCTTACTAAATGTATGCCCGTTAAAATAATCTGAAAGACTGTACCTCCAAAAGACTCTCGGAGAGGGACCAGTCAAGATTTTCTGGAAGTATCGGTGCGTTATCATTCACATCGATTAGGATCACTTCAATGGTTGTGGTGTTTTCGTTTCTTCGTCCATCTGAAATTGTGTTGACTTTTTAGCAAAAGACCATCAATCTAAGCTTTCCAACCCTTAAAAGAATGGTATAGATATCACCTCCAGCAGTGAAGAAGTTGTCGATAAGGTTAACGAATATGGTGTGCGTGGGATCCCCGAAGTCTCGGTCCAGGACCGCATCTGTAGTGTAGTTAACGACCAGCCAGCCCGACTCCAGGTCGATTTCGAAGAACAGCCGCAGCTGGGGATTCCACGCGTAGTTGATTTGGTACCTGACTTTCTTGTACAATTCTGGAAATGAAAAGATTCTAACATTAAACGAGAGATAAGCGTTTTTGGATTTGATTTGAAAGATTACTGACAAAAAGTTAAGTTTCTCTTAGAAGGTCTTTTTAAGTTTGATTTGGGTGATATTTCATTGGTTTTAAAGAAGACTGTTTTTTTATATACTGACTTATAAGTCAGTCTCCGTATTTATAAAATGCTGTCGCTTTCTATATGAAACAGCATCTCGGCTATCATCTCAAGATAGTTCTCTACGTTGAGAGCTGTTTATAAATACGGGTCTTAATCATGACATTGGAAAAAAACAAATTAGAAAAACAAACTTGCCGTCTCTGTCAAGGTCGCTGGAGAATAGCTGCACAATTTGGTAGCCGCTGGTGACGTTCTCCAATATGGACACCTCCGACAGGAACAAATCAGTCTCCGCTACTGGGTACTTATTGTTCGTGTCGATAATCTCTATTTGAATCTGTTATTGACAAAATGTTTCCATTTATTCTTAAAATTGAGTGAACGTTAAAAGTCCACTCCTTTGGTCACTAAGGTATGGCTATGGACCAACGTCTTTCTAATGAAGAACATAATTCATTATTTCAATTATGTTTGATAGAATTAGTTGTAAAATTAAGTAGAAAGTTACATTGAGCAGTTAACAGTTTGAGATTTCAGGAAAAATGACAACGACAAATGACAATACGATTTCTGGAACATTGTCTTCACTTCAATATCAGTTACGACATCCATAGAATGTAAACCGGCAAGAGCAAAAAGGGTAGATCACAATTTGTCTTTGGACTTCTTCGTATAGCTGAATGTCCCAATTCTCTATATTAAGTATACTCATAAGAATAAATAAAACTTACTAGAACGGACACTCCCGCCCCGAACGGGCTCAAAGTCACGATATTAGCCTACTTGTTAAACAAGAAACTCAATCGGGCTGCCACGGCCGGCGTCGCCGCACACGCGTTTGCTTGTTTGTGCGTTCCGTACGATCTTGGAAACAAATTACAATTTTTGTGGTGTGTTTGGTCATACAACCGCCTATAAAGTATAATAAATAGAGTATCAGTCATACCCAGTTTTATACAATACTATTTCGTATCTATTCTGTGATTTCGTTACGTGATGAAAGTTGAAACATAACGAAACAGTAAGAGGATTAAAACCAAAAAATGTTATAGAAGAAGGTAGGTACATTTTTGTTCAAAATTTAATTTAATTTCCATACTAAATGTTTATTTACTTTATTTATACAAAATCAGGAGTAGGTAAGTACTTACCCAGAAAAAGCGAATAATTTATTTTTGTATCTTCTAACTAGACTAAAATAATGATTTAAAACTAAAGAAAAACTCATATTTTAGCGAAATTATCTTTAAACGTAAGCAATATTTAACGGGAAGCTTCGAAAAATCTTCGCGTCCGACTTACCTCAGTGTCTCAAGACGAAAGTCTATGAACAGTGTGTGTTGCCAGTGATGACTTATGGCAGTGAAACGTGGTCGCTAACTATGGGTCTCATAAGGAGGCTCAAGGTCAGCCAGCGTGCAATGGAGAGAGCCATGCTCGGCGTTTCCCTGCGTGATCGAATCAGAAACGAGGAGATCCGCAGGAGAACTAAAGTAACCGACATCGCTCGAAGGATTGCTCAGCTGAAGTGGCAATGGGCAGGACACATAGCGAGAAGAACCGATGGCCGTTGGGGCGGGGCGGTTCTGGAATGGCGACCGCGCACCGGACGACGCTCCGTGGGTAGGCCCCCGACAAGGTGGCCGACGATCTGGTGAAGGTCGCGGGAAGCCACTGGATGCGGACAGCGCAGGACCGATCGTCGTGGAGATCCTTAGTGGAGGCCTATACCCAGCAGTGGGTGTCGTGCGGCTGATATGATGATGATGATGATGAATATTTAACTGTAAGCAACCCTGGCAACAGGCCTGGATACAGCGGGGCGTAGCGACGTGAAGGCGGAAGTAGTTATATAAATGGCGGCATTTGGGACTCGGATAAAGAAGAGTCCGTTCTAGCAAGTTTTATTTATTCTTATGGTATATTTTAAGAATCAGTTTAGAAAAACTAAGTTCCGTACCCGACCCACTGTTTCCCAGTAGACGGGGTCCGGCGGACAGTCCACTTCCAGTAGGCAGCGGTCGCTCGCCATCACGTCGTACAACAGGTGGTACCGCGGTGGCTCGTCCGCGTCTATCGCCTCATCCTCGTCCACCGTCATCTGGCCCGACACTGGGTCTATCTTCACCAAACCCTCGGGAGTGTCGTCCACCGGACTGGGGAATACGAGTTCGAATATAAGTACCCATCTCGACAATTTGTGAATTAAAGCCATCGTTGGAATGGTAGTAGTTACGAGTACGTGGGTAGTAAGAAGCAAGTTGCTATAGAGTTCGATGCGGTTAAGAAATTATCAGGCATTTATTTTCTCGAGTTAGGCAAGTTTTTCCAGCAAGTTAGGTAGGCTGTACACCAAGGACCGGTACCGCTTACCGTTAAATGGGTTTTTGATTGGGTATTTCATAGACTTGTTTTAAAAAACCCTATCAATACGGTAATCCTATCGAAAGGGTAACTCAAGTAAGGACTTACCGAATACGAAAACCCTATCGGGGAAACCCTATAAAGGCTTTATGAAAGGGTTTTAAAACGTGTTCAAGCAATTTATACCTAGTTCCACCTTGGCCGAAGGACCGGAACCGATTACCGTTAAAGGGGTTTTGATTGGGTATTTCATGAACCGCCTACCGTTAAAAGGTTTTTGTTTGGGTATTTCATAGACTTAATTTCAAAAACCCTATCAATACGGTAAGCATGATGTCGACTAACCCTAACGAAACGGAAACCCTATCATTTGGTAAGCTTTTTAAAAGGGATTTCCTATCAATTATGTTAACCAAAAAAAAGGTTTTCCGGTCCCTGCTGTACACCCACCAATGATTGGGCTTCTGTGATTGGTTATTTATTAGTTATGTATATGTCGTGGGCCAATCGTTGAACCGGGCCGATCAAGATCTGCCTGGGCAGATCACGATACGCCGGCATTTCTTGATTTGCCTTTTCAAAACCCGCCATATCGTTCAAAGCATAACGTTTGATGATTTGCTCGGCCATACTTGGGCAAATCGTTTCTGCAGGGTGGCGAAAGTACAAGCAAATAAAATGAAGTTTAGATAGTAATTATTTTACTAGATAATAAAGATATAACTAGCCATGCTGGGATTAATAGTCTGTAAGGGTGACCAAAGTATTAGTAAAACTTTTTTCTTCAACCAACTCACTGTTATTATTTTTATTATCATAATTTTAACTCTAACTCACTCTAAGGTTCGGAACGACCAAGACTTCGTTTCGTTTTCCATTTGGAATACGAATAATTATTTAAACTTTCCTTTACTCTAAATTAAATAACAACTGTTTTTGAGAAGCTACCATGTACTATTTGAAACTTAGACACAAAAACATCAAAATACAAAATAATGTCAAACGACATTGACATTTTTTTTTCTATGGACAAATGTCAGAGCGTTTTTCAACCACCGATTTTGATGGTTAAAAAGTAATTTTTTTCTATGGTTAAAAAGTTGCACCGCTCTGACGTTTGGAACGGGAAAGTTGTGTCAACCGAACGTCACGCTCTAATGTTTGGAACGCCGGCCGTTAGAGCGTTTGGTTGCACTCGGAGCGTAGGTTCTGAACGCAACCCAGCTGACAGAGCGCAAACAGCATTGACCTCTATATTATTACACTGGACTGGCTGCTGTCAAACTGCTCTTGTGCCTATTTGATTTCCGCCATTTTGGCGCTGTAGGACGTAGCGTGAGCATAGCGTGAGGGACATGGTACTAAAGTCTGAAGTCTGGAGAGACCATCACGGCAACCATTTTCATTGTAATCGTCAAAATTAGTTCTTTAGACTAACGCTAGTGGCGTTTCAAATAGGCACAAGAACTTTGCTGTCAAATCATACAGACAGCCCGTCCAGTTAAGAAAAAAACTTTTTTTTAATCGCAGTGGCAAACAGCGTTACAGCGCCACAAAAGTCGCGAAACGGAAGTATATTACGATGCGCCCAGCCATATCTCGATGTGGCCAAGTACTAGTAGGGCAAATCGACGAATAGGATGCTTTTATCGATCTGCCTAATTTTTGATTGGGCACATCATGAAATTATTGGCCAGATCATGAAATGCCGGCACATCGTGATCTACCCAGGCAGATCTCGATCGGCCCAGTTCAACGATTAGCCCACGACATATATATGATCCATCCTCGTAAGGAAGCCCGGTCGTGCCTCAGTAGTGGGACATTTAATATGATTACTTATAACTCACAATATAGCGTAGTGCACGTTGTTGTAGAGCGGGCCGTCGATGTCGGTGGCGAGGATGGAGCCGATGACGGTGCTGCTGGCGGACACCTCGCGCACGCGGAACGACTGCTCCAGGCTGCCCGCCGCGAACAGAGGACGATTGTCGTTCATGTCGATTATGTTCACCGTGAATATCGCTGCATGCAAATAACATACTTCCTTAGCATCAATATTAGATTTTTATTGGTTCAAAAGTAAGGCAAATACACTTTAAGATTAACTTTAAGAAAAAGCGAGTTCTAAGATCTCCACCTTTTTGAAGTGAAAACTTCTTTAGTGGCGTTGTACGCTTTTTTGCAATGGGGGAAAAATGCTAAACTCGCGTCAGTAAGAATCACGTGACCCTGATCGAAAATTCGTATGACGGATGTGACGGATCGGAGTAGACAGCCGGCGGCGGAAGTATCCCCCTCTCTTTCTAAGGGGCGGGGTGAAAATGGCGGCACGTCATTTCAAAATGTAAACCCTTGTGTCACCATAGCAACGCGCTAATTTTTTGATTCAATGTCAAAACTCTAGATTTTCTGTCAAGCTATGGATAAGACCTTCATACAATACTGTTCTGTATTCGTAAATTCAAATGCAGAGTAAATTCGTAAGATGGCAATTCGTGCAAAATTATTCCCTAACCATTTCAAAATATCAAAAATGCACGACGTTAATATTTAAGTTTTCACTTCTGCCGGCACTCCCAGAGTGCAACCCGATTTTTTATTTATTTAGGATTCCATCACCCTGCCTCGGCTTCGCCCATGAAGGAATGTAATGCTAATTTTCATCATCATTTCAGCTGACTATGGTACAATAATATACTGCGCCAGGATAACCATTCCGAGACAGAGCAAGTCACGTGGGTAACACAAGCTTTCGTCATCTCCACTATCGTTATTGAAAATTATGCCGGCTCCAGACAATGGCCACAATATTGGCAAATTCGTTGCCGGTTTTGTAACAAATACTTCACAGAGATTCTTTCAAAAGTATCAATGAACGATAAATTGGGCCGATGCTTGGCAAATATTATTAAATATTATTATTATATGATAGCATTAGGTTCATTCATCTTTAACTACAATCGTTTCGTTTGCTAACAAAAACAAATCACAATTAAAATGCACTATAACAATTTTGTAATGAGTGTGGCACAAAAATAATCCTTCATTCTTCCGTGGAACTGGATAGTGACGTAAGCCTGTGTCAATCCCGGAATGCCAGTCCTTGTTTTCTTGGAGCATGAGTCTGACGAAGTGAAAAACAAAAGAGCGACCAAAAACAAGGAACCCTACTCTTTTCCCTTTCTCAGTCATTAGGTGTAAGTACCTAATTCGTGAAAAGTTGCAGTGCCTACCTTCGTCGTAGTCGTCTCCGTAGACGGTGTGGAGGTCGCGCACCCTGATGCTGAGGTACAGAACCTCGAACTCTTCGAAGTCGATTGTAACGCCAGTTCTGATCTCCTTCGCCAGTATAGTGCCGGTGGCTGAGCCTTTGTTGTTCTGGTCTTCGTATGAAGTTGTGATCTCTACGCATCTGAAAGAACAGATTGGCGAGCTTGTGGGAACATCCGTAACGAAATCTGTGACTCTTCATTCATCATAATAAGGCATACTATGACTGAAGAGAAGACAAATAAATAACCTATCCCGGACAACTCACGGGATCAGGACACTTGCGCGAATGAATTTTGCGCGAGAGACATTTGCGTGAAAAACCCATTTGCGACAAAAAGCCATCTGCTAGAAAAGCCATTTGCGCGAAAGACACTTGCGCGAACAGACATTTGCGCAAATGGACACTTGCGCGAATAGACACTTGCGCGAATGGACACTTGCGCGAATGGACACTTGCGCGAATGGACACTTGCGCCAATGGACATTTGCGCAAATAGGTGCACAAATGTAATTAAATCTGCCTCAATAAATAATGAAATAGTCCGCTAGCCTTCAAAAACATTTAGCCGGATAAACTGTTTCCACCTTGACCGCTCGGAGGTACTCCCAGCTTAGAATATTGTTGATTGCAGTTGTTTTGGAATAATCTGTTACCCTAGGTTACCCGAGGTTTTTGCATATAAATATGAATGTTCCGTCTTCCACAAAATCACAAATAGAAGTCATATAAACATCCATGACTACATTCGACTTTTAAGGTATGAATGGAAGGGTAATTTCTTACTCTCTGTACTCTATGGCGGGCGTGGGCCGGCCCTGCTTGGTGGCCCAGCTCTCGTCCCAGTTGATTTCAAACTCCAGGAGGGCAGTGGTATCAGGGTCTGTGGCGCGGATGCCCGTCTCGATCACATAACCTTCTGGCACGTTCTCTTCTACGCTGGGACTTGCTCTCGGCTACAACATATTTTAAGAATAATATTTTGACTTGCACAAACAAGGATACACACAAACACCAGAGACATGAATATAAACGATGCTGTTTATCCAATCCAATCGGAATATTGTATCGGCTAAAGCTAGGGTTTCCTAAGAAAGCGGTGCCGTCACATAGCGGCCGTAATTTTACGGGCGTAAAAAGAAGCCGTCTTTTTACGGTGGAGACACGTGGAAAGTAACAACATCTTACAACACCGTTACGGCCGTCTTTTTAAAAAAATGGAACATAAATGGAACTATCTGAGAAAAATGGACGATTTTGAGTTAGCGGTCATTATTAATTTCGTCGTCTTCGTTGCTCGAGAAGGAATTCATTTTGTTTGTATAAACTGGTCACTGCTATCCCAAAAAAAAAAACGTTTAGCGAACTGTCCTGTCCACACCGTCATAAAAATGGCGGTGCCGTTTTTTGACGTTACGGTGTCCAGCACCGCTCTCTAGGAAACCGCGCCATATTGTTTACATAGACAACGTTCTACGCCGCTAAATTACGGCCGCAATATGACGGCACCGTCATCCTACGAAACCCTGGCTTAATGGCTTGTAATCGAAATACGGCGTAAAAGACACCGTCCAAGCAGCACAATTGCCGCCCGTGACCACGGCCGATGCAACTGCAACCTGTGTTCCTAATCTAAAACAATTACCTATGTTTTTTTCATTATCAGTCAGAATAGGTAGTTGATTCTAAGTGGATCTTACCAGCCGCAAAGTGGGTGGTGTGTTGTTGACGTCCTCCAGGTGTATCACCATCTGGGTGGTGGTGGTGTGCGTGGCGCGGTCAGGGGCGCCCAGTGTGTCGTCAGCTCGCACCTGCATCAAGTATTAAGTGTAATCGACCTTAGCATTCCGGGGATCCGTACGAATAACGTGAATGTGTGGATGGATGTTATGCGATTCATGAGCTGAAAGATAAAAAAGAAAAGAGAAATAGGAGGAGGAAAAGAATAGTGCGCAAGTGCAAATGTAGAAGACACTTTTGTAAAGGCTCGTCCTTGTATTGGTGATCAGTATTCTATTATAAATGGAATGAGAAAAGCGAGAATTCGATTTGATAACAGTAAATAAGTAAAGTGCACATTTTAAATCGCACTAACCTGGACAAACAACACGTTTTGTCGGTGATAGTCAAAGGCGTCGTCAACGTTGACGTAAATATCGCCCGTCTCCTCATCTACACGCAGTACATCAGCAGCATTGCCCATCAAAGTGTGTCTGGGGAATACAAAACGAGTTACTTGAATAAACTATAGAATAGAATCTATAGCCGCCTCTGGTCTTGAAAATTGTTGTGTTCCGGCAGTTAGAAGTAAGATAGCCAGTTCCTCACTGATGAGGATTCCGGGTGTAGTGCGCTTCCATCTTTGGCCTTATCATCACTTAACATCAAGTGAGATGAAGGCCATGCACAATCTCGTTGTGCATTAAAAACACAGCTCTTATGGTTCCATGTTGATATATCATTTTACTTATATTTATACTTTGTATTAAAATTTCACAAACACGATCCTAATTACGAATTTACGACTGCCACGCTTATACTTGTGGTAAAGCAGCACAACAGAATTAAAAAATTTGGTCCAAAATAATTTTATCCTAAGGTAATATGACATGCTGCTGCAAATAAAAACAAACATTCTGAAATTCTAACTTGATATGACGCTTGAAGATTGGTCAGGCAAAGCAATTTACTAAGACTTCATTAGACATGACATTTTCTATTTTCGTATCACAACCTAAGTACCTACTAGAAGTAGGTACAAAAATTTGAACATTATTTTACCTAATATTTAACTTTAAGACCGTCATTACCTCACTCCATCCACCACATTCTCTAAGAGATACTCACACAACCGTGTCGTTAATGTCTCGGTCGCGGGCGATCACGGTGGCGACGTGGAAGTCCTTGCCTACGGTCTCCTTGAAGGTTGCGCTATACTCAAGCTCTTCGAAAATAGGCACTTCATCGTTCCAGTTGATCAGATCGATGTATAGTCTTGCGATGCCGATGAATTCTGAGTTGTTCTTGTCTGTTGCTACTAACTGAAACATGGTTATGTTTAGATCCAGCACTTTTTCGTTCTACAATATGTTTTTTAAAGCTTGCGGTAGCATGAAGTTTACATAGAGGGCTCACGCTTTGGAATTAATTTTATTAAGACTATGTAGAGTTCTAGAAGTTTATAAACTAACACCATCGGTTCCACTATTCCCATTACCCATTGCAATGTCTTCACTCTTTTCTCAAAACAGTCCCACTATAACCATTGATTTAAGAATTGACTAATGACGTCCATAAAATGGAAATTTTTGGAAAGTTAGTGCCACACCAATAATGGTGATTCTCAATGGAAATAGTGGGTTCGAACTGAACCCCACAATCGTCTGTAACTGTAAGGTGAAGGTTATTTCCTTTACTCAATGCTTCATTTTGACCCATCTTTTTAAATGTTATTCCTGCCTCGTATGGATATACAATCTGCTTATTCATTTCATATAGAGCATCGGGACGTTCTCTCGAATCACGCATCACTTGGTAGAAGTCCCAAACCATTGTGAAAAAAGATATAATAAATTGAAGAAACCATTCCGATCCTCACCTCTAACACGATATTTTGGAATTCCGGAACCTCGTAGTCAAGCATGGAATGGTTGGCGGTGCTCATGAAGAATGTTTGTCGTTGGTAGCCCTCGCTGGGTGATATGGTGAAAGCGGCGGCGGCGCCCGGTGGGTACACGTCCCGCAGCTCCACGGTGTACTGGGCGTTCTCACCCTGCCCATAAACATGATGATCATATCGTTTTAAGTTTAAAATAAAAGCTCAATTATGTGATTGACCATCAGATCTAATCGTCATACATACAAGAGGGTGAATTTTATTTTAAGTAAAAGGATGCAATTATTTTCACCCATCACTTGAATATTTAACTACTTTTAAATTCTTCAAGGTGTAGACTATTAAGATTTTTGTATTTATCCGGCTCGAAGGACCATGATTGGAATAAACTTACATCTATCCACATCAGCCATTTTTTAATGTATCTACTGCTGGGGCACAGGCTTTCCTTATGGATGGACAAGGAGGATGGGCCATAACCCATGCGGGTCAAATGTGGTTTGGTGGGTAGGGTATTAACGACTGCAAATGCACCCAGGACTAACGACCGACGGCTTAACGTGCCCTTCTACACACGGAGGGAGATAATAAATTTTTGGTCACCCATCCCATGACCGACCCTTGTGACAATAGCTTAACCTCCGCAACCGCTAGGCCAGGCGCTAAACCACTGCACCATTGAGCTCCTCAATGTATGTAATTAAGTTCCTAATATAATAAAAAATCATTATGCTTACTCGAAGGATAAGCTAGTGGATTATACTTTGGAATACTTACTTACCTTATTTTTTCTCGCCAAAACTATTTTACCCAGAAAAGGCATTGAAAAATTGTTAAGAAATCACAACGAAAACGCAAAACGCTTTAGCGCTTACCAAATCACGATCATGGAATCCGAAGTCATCGCCAAAGTTTAAAGTGAGCGGAGTTTCCTCCTCGATTTCCGTAAAGTATTCTTTGTACAGTGGCTCGGGCTGTTGGTCGTTGATATCGTTGACTATGATGACCACGTTGGCTTCGTCTCGCAATGACTCGTTGTTGCTCTTGTAAGCTACGATGGTCAGACGGAACAACTCTCGTTCAAGCTTATCACGGTCTATAGGCTCCACGAATAGAGTCGCCCCAGTATCTCCTTCGTTGGGTTGGATGGTGAAAAAATTATCTAAAAACAATTTTACAGCCTCATTAAAAACTGATGACTTTGATGTTTTAATATCGTTTAAATGCCAGTAAGAGAATAATTACATCTACTTATAGATTAACGATCAGGCAGACTGACGGGAGACTAATGCAATACAGCCAACTGCACGTTTTTTCTATGAAATTTATTACAAAAAATGGTGCAGCAGTTGGCAGTGTTGCATCAATCTCCCGTCAGTCTGCATGATCGTGTAATCTCCCTCATACAGGGTTATTTGTAATAGTAGTTTGTTACACAAGGGATGTAAGTGAGCTAAGATCTAATTTAGCGCTCGTGCGAGCGCAGCTCGCAAACGGCGCTAATAGTTCGAGGGTGTAATAGCTACTTACAACCGAGGTAAGCATACTACTTTACATCATTCATGCGAGGTAAATTTAATAAAAATAAAAATAAAACGTTAAAGGGTTATTTCATTGAAAACTTCTCGTGGGGTTGATCAGACCATTAAACTGAATAACTTTCATTATGGGACCAACCTCGAAATCACGAAAAAAAATCAGTTGTTCAGAATTTTACATACCTAGCTTGAACTGAAATGAAATGCCGCCATTTTCATTGTTTTTTTTTCAGTAAATAGTTTCGTCAGTTTATAATTAAATGGGATAATATTAAAAGGGATTGGTTCACTAAGGAGGTTTAAATGCTTGAATTGTAAAGTTACTTTTCAATACAGTTGCTCGAAAATGTGAACTTACGATGACAGTCCAGCGTGCGGTAAGTTGATTTTACCGCACGCCGTGCGTTTTTGTTTACGGATTAGTACAGCGTGCGGTAAGTTGATTTTACCGCACGCCCGAGCCGTGCGATATTGTTTACGTACGTTTTTTTTAGTTTCTACTAGCTTCCGCCCGCAAGTTCATCCGCGTGGACAGTAGGAAAATATAATTTCCAGTTTAAATTACCTCTTTAATGTATGAAAGCTAGTACTACGGAGAAATCAAGCTGTTTCCAAGGTTCCACCCACATGAATTTGATGAAACATAGCTTAGATTTTAAGTTGGACATCAATCTACTAAACTGTGGAAAGCCCATCAAAATTCTTGTAGCGGTTTTTTGCGTTATTCGCGCTCAAATATTAAGAATTTACAGTTTTATTATTTGTTATAGATTACAATTTCAGTAGTACCTATAATGTTTTCTCGCAAATGTATTGAAAAACGTAGTATGGCACACGGTTGTTAAGCTTTTTTAAAACTCGTGACGATTATAAACCCTCGCCTGCGGCTCGGGCTTATAAAACGTCAACTCGTTTTAAAAACCTCCTTACCAACCTTGTATCATAAACTACTATTACAGTTAAAGCGTTCGCCATGCTTGAATTGTAAAGTGATTTGAAAATGGAACGTTCTATCCCAAGTAACACAGATAGCTGTATAACTACTCACTTTTAGACTTATTTAAAACTCTGTGCTTATTAAGACTCTTCTAAGAGTACACTGGTGACCCTACAGCTGCATAATAGCAGTCAGTGATATTTAAACAGCTTAGGCTAATTAAGAGCTGCATTAAGGCTTATTAAGACCGACAAAACCACCATTAATACGCCAAGAGTGCTATATAGGTATGTACATAGACGAACGCGATTTTTGGTCAGGAATGCAGTGTCAATCTATGTAGTCTGGATCGAGCATACATATGTATATTCGCCGGTAAATAAACGGTACAACTTGGATATGCGGTCAAAGAGATATCTTGTGCAAGTACTCACCATAGCTCGTCAGGAACTGAAGACGTGATGGTTCTCGCTGTTTACTTCTAGGACACAAGCCGGCCGGCCACAATTTAGAGATAGATAGTTCATAAACAATGTCCCACACACGATTGACTCAACTGGGAGTCGAGTTGAACACCAAAATTATTTCTTTCGTTTATAAGAATGGTCGCGCGGGCGAGAGCGCGCAGCGGCGGTTCGTTAGGTTCTGGTCTTCTCGAAGATTCGGACAGTGGTCTGGTAAGTGAGGGCGCCACTGTCTTCGTACGTTCGTACAACACAAGGCGCACCGATTGAATCGAGCGGTCTCATTGGCCAAACATACAGAGTTGCACCATTTTGGGACTGCATTTTGACACTGCATTGTCTGTATTAAATAGGCGCGCGGATATCAAAATATTATAGAAAAAAAAACTAAACGCTAGAAACGGAACATTCCGCCCACCAAAATACCCATGGGATTTTCCCAAAATTTGAATGAAAACGGTAATTAAATATAGATACGCTACAATTTACGATACTAATCTTAAAACTAAGTTACATTTGATAAAAGAGAGACGGTTATTCAGATGGTAGAGGGCACAGTTTTACGAGAGGCCTCTTAAGAAGATGATCTCTCGCCGTCTTAACAGTAGCCACTCGAATCACTCCATCAGGCCCAGGATGTAGGGAAACTACGCGTCCTAATGCCCATTGGAGAGGAGGTCGATTGTCGTCTTTGATAAGTACGATAGAATTTACGTTTAACGGTGTTGAGTCTTTGGTCCATTTTGCCCGCTGAGTTAACGCGTGTAGATATTCGGTTTTCCAACGTCTCCAAAACTGTTGTTGGAATGATTGGATCAGTTGCCACCGATTTAGACGATTAGGGTTAACATCAGAGTAGTCTACACCTGGGACAGCTGTGAGAGGTTCCAGCGTAAGGAAATGACCGGGTGTAAGAACGTTTAAGTCGTTAGGGTCAGAGCTTAATGGACACAAAGGTCTGGAGTTTAAAATCGATTCAATCTGGGTGAAGAGTGTAGTGAGCTCTTCAAACGTTAAAGTTTGATCGCCAACAATCCGATATAAATGACTTTTCGCGGCTTTTACTTGAATTTCCCATACTCCTCCAAAATGTGGAGAAGATGGGGGGTTACGTTTAAAGGCAATCCGTTCTGCGTTCGATGCCTGTTCCATGCATGCGGCCAGCTGTGAGGCTGCGCCAACGAAGTTTGTGCCGCAATCAGAACGGATGACGTTACAACGGCCGCGACGAGAGACGAAACGGCGCAACGCAGCGATGAAGCCGTCAGTCGATAAGGTAGACACCACCTCAAGATGCACAGCTTTGGTGCTCAGACAGAGGAACAAGCACAGATACGCCTTATCGATTTTCGCACCACGATGGAGACCGAGCTTGATTTTAAAAGGGCCCGCAAAATCTACGCCAACATCAGAAAACGGTTTCGCCTGGTTAACGCGGAAGGCAGGCAGGTCGCTCATAAACGGTTGCAATGGTTGCGGGCGGAGTCGATAGCATCGGATGCATTTTGAAAGGTGTTGTCGAACGGCACGCTTAGCCGCGAGTATCCAGAACTGCTGCAAGATCAGGTAATGTGTGGTGTTCAGACCAGAATGAAGGTACTTCCGATGAGTGGAGTCGATTACTGCTGTCGTCAGCACACATTTCCTGGGCAACAATGCCGGATGCCTGTGTTCGAATTCAAGGCCAGAGCGAGCTAGCCGCCCGCCCACCCTGAGGATACCTCGGTCATCCAGGAATGGATTTAGTTTGCGAAGGTTGCGTGGCAACTGTTTCCGCTCTTTCAGCTTCGATATAACATCGAAGAAGAAGCAATTCTGGAAGTGTTTGACGATCATTAGAAGCGCTCGATGACGTTCGACGTCAGTTATGACGAGACTCTCAGGTCGTGAATCGGTATCACGTAAATTAGCATTAAACCTACGGATATAGGCTAGGATCCGACAAATTTTGTCTAAGGATGAATACTTCTCGAACAGCTGATCGATTATTGATGTTTTTTGGACGGTGTCGGTTTGATCAGCAACAACGAGAACGGTACGACGCTGCTCGGGGAGCACGACGTTATCCTTCGCCTGACATTTAGATATGTCTGTTGGCCACTCAGACTGGGGCTGAGCGAGCCACTCGGGGCCCGCCCACCATAGCTCGTTAGTCAAGAGCTCCGCTGGCAGCTGTCCGCGGGAGCAAATGTCCGCGGGGTTGGTCCCGGAGGGGACATGCCTCCAGCATTCGGTAGGAACAGTGTCCTGGATTTGGCTGACGCGGTTCGCGACAAAGGTTGCCCAGCGCGAACACGGTGATCGCAGCCACGCTAGAGTGACGGTAGAATCACTCCAAAGGTAGGTCTCATGGACAGGAATTCGCAGCGTGTCCTTGAGGAACTTCATGAGGTCAGCGAGCAGAACCGCAGCGCACAACTCCAGGCGCGGCAGGGACTGCTTCTTTAAAGGTGCGACACGAGCTCTTGCGCAGACTAGGAAAATACGAACAGAACCGTCGCACTCAGAGGCACGTAGATAAATGACGGCGCCGTACGCAAGTTCAGAGCTGTCACAGAACCCGTGAAGTTGATATGAGCGAGCACCTTCGATAACGAACTTGCGTGGAACTTTGAGTTTCTTGATTTGTGGAAGTTGTTCGGTGAAATCGTTCCACTGTGTGACGATTTCCGGTGGGGGTGTTTCGTCCCACGAAACGCCGAGGATCCAAAGCTTTTGAATTAAGCATTTGGCTTGGATTGTTAAAGGTGATAGGAACCCCAGAGGGTCAAAGACTCTGGCTACCTCGCTCAGAATCGTTCGTTTGGTACATGGTTGGTTTGACGGTTGAACGTTAAAAACGAACGAGTCTGAAGCAGGCTCCCATTTTAGGCCCAGAACCTTCACGGTTGTGTCTTCGGCTTCGGTAAAAGTAATAGCTTCCGAAAGACACGCTTCTGAGGGCAGATCACTCAGAAGCTCAGGTCGATTGCTCACCCATTTTCGTAGCTCAAAGCAGCCGAGGCCGAAAAGAGCAATAACTTGCGATTTGATATCGCAGGCATCCTCCAGCGATGAACTTCCGGTTACGATGTCGTCGACATAAATGTCGGAAGTAAAGACGGTTTTGGCCTTGGGGTACTTGTGACCCTCGTCGTTGGCCAGCTGCTGCATGATGCGACATGCTAAATATGGCGACGAAGATATTCCGTACGTAACGGTATTTAGAACATATTCTTGAAGAGGCTCATCTGGGTGAGCCCTCCAGAGAATACGCTGGTAATCACGGTGATAAGGTGCTACGTTAATTTGACGGTACATTTGGCGCACGTCCGCCATGAAGACGACTTCGTGCTCCCGGTAATGGAGAAGAATCTCCACGATGTTGGACTGCAACTTCGGACCTGTGAGTTGCGAATCGTTAAGCGATTTGGAGTTCGCGTCCTTCGCCGAGGCATCGAAGACCACGCGGAGCTTAGTCGTGGAGCTGTCAGGACGCAGAACGCAATGGTGCGGTATGTAGTACCTGCCTTGACCCATTTCCTTAGCAGGCACCAAGGTCATGTGACCACTTTCGATGTAGTCAGTCATGAAATCGGTATATTGTTGTTTTAACGATTGATCACGAGATAACCGCTTCTCAATGGCATGGAAGCGCCGTAAGGCTATGGCTCGCGAGCCTTCAAAGAGGGGCTCAGCATTGTCCTTGAAAGGAAGGACTACGGTATACCTTCCGGTCTCGTCACGGTAGTGGTTGTTGGTGAAACTATTTTCACAAACTTGCTCATCTGGGGTTAATCGGGATGAATTTGGAACGGTATCGATTTCCCAGAAACGTTGAACGATATTGTTTAAGCTCTCGTTCATGCTAGGAGGTGGTACCCCCAATAAACATGGAGAAGAGGATGCGAGCCGAGACTTCCCTAGAAGAAGCCAGCCGAAGACAGAGTTCATGGCGCGCGGTTGAGACGCGTTGCCTTTCAAACGCTGTTCGAGCAACGACTCGGCGAAAACGTCGGCACCTAACAAGGCGTCGATCGGACCAGGAATGTCAAAACCAGGATCTGCTAACGGTAATGTCTTGACATTGCTCCATCCATCCGTATTCAGTTTTGCGATAGGTTGGTCTCCGCAGATGCTCGGTATGACGAGCATTTCGAGATTAAAGTTGACGTTATTATTGGCACCGACTTGGCACGTGACGATGCCATTGACCGAGGCGGGAGCCCCCCCTAAGCCATGAACTTTGGCACTAGCGGCTTTAAGCGTTAGGTTAAGTCGCTGGGCTGCGTGTGCTGTCAAGAAATTATTTTGGCTCCCGGTGTCGAAGAGCGCTCGAAAAGTGTGAAATTCGCCAAATGTGTCACGAATTTGAATTATGGCAGTAGCCAGTAGCACGGTTGTATTCGTAGACAGGTTCGACGAAGCTAGTGTTTCCTTAGCCATTAAGGCTACTGATTGCGATTGGTTACCCGAGGTGTCGGGGTTGCTTGACGCGTGGTCCCGGTGCAGCAGCGTGTGGTGTTTACGTTTACATGTTCGACACGAAAATATTGATGTGCACTCCCGTACTGAATGAGACGAGTTAAGACAATTGTAGCACCATTTTCGTTCACCCGTCACAGCCATGCGCTCGTCCACAGACTTTGACAGGAACGCGGGGCAAGCCGTTATGTTGTGTTCTTCACCGCAGTAAGAGCATTTGCGAATGACCTTGGAAGTTGTCGCAACCTGAGGTGGTTTGCCATCTTGTTTGTCACCTTTCTTAGGCACAGGCACGATCGCGGTGGGAGCGACAAGCGAGTTTGTAACGTTATGTCTCTTCGGTTTCTGTAAGACACTTGAAGCCTCCCTACCGCTAACGGTTTTACTGGTCACGGCGGCGGCGGTGAAATGCGTATCGCGCGATAAAGCTTCGCTCTTAGAGTGTAAGAACGCCCTAATATGTTTGTATTGTGGCAACTCGATGTCGGTGTGCTTTTCCTCAAACTCGCGTCTTAATTTCGTGTCTAGTTTCGACAAAATGTTGTAACAAAGTACGAAGTCCCAGTGTTCTGTAGGTAACTTCAACTTTTTCAAAACGGTCAAATTTTCGTCAATCGTGTCTAACGCGTGTCGGAAATCCTGAGCGTGTGTAGTTTTGAAAGTAACATCCAAAATGTCGCGCCAACATGTGAATGCTAATTCACGTTTGTCCTCGTAGCGGGACCTGAGAGCATCATATGCACTTAAATAATGTTCGCACGCGACCGGGAACGTTCTAATTAACGATAAAGCATCGCCACGTAATACTGACACTAAATAGTGAAATTTCTCGATATCACTTAACATGGGTGATTCATGGATCAACGCATTGTAAGTCGCGATAAACTTGGGCCATTCCTTAATAGAACCCGAAAAAACCGGAAGTGAAATTTTTGGTAAGCGCATATTGCTGAACGAACCCGTTAGCGAATCTCGCCGCGAGTTATTGTTATTTGTTTGTTGTGACGAACACTGTGTGTATTTACGCTGGATTGCAACGACTCGAAAATACATTTTATCGAAATTCTCCTGAATGTCCGTATCCATATCATCGTCTTCATCCTTGAGAAGGTCCAGAATGATAAAATGTGCCTCTTGGAAACTATCCGCAATGTTTTTTATCTCCTGGCAATATGAGAGGAATAACTCGGTTTGTGATGCATCGGTTTCAATTAAATTCCCCAATTCAAGAGCCTTCGAAATACGGTTATACGCTATCGTTCGTTTACGTCGCAAACCAGGCAAATTACTGACAGTGTAATTGGTTTCGGTACACTTCTTTACTCCCGATTTAGATTTACGTCTCGCTAGGTAAGCCATCGTTATTAATCAAAACAGTGTTTACTAAAACTATAAAACAATGTTTCAGTACTAAAACTTCTCTAATGCACAACAAACAACCAAGTTCGCATAGATCGATTCCGTTCGTACCTATAACGCGACAACTTCACTTTGAGTTCCGAACTCGTAATTAATACGTATAAAATAATTTAACTAAACAATGTTTATTATAATGAATTTTATTAAAACGCAGAACGGTTTGCTGTATTATGTTAACTTGGTTAAATATAAAGGTTTTAATTGTTATCTTACACGGTTTACGGTAACTTTTGTATTAGAATTTATTAATGGTAAAAAAAAAAAAACAAATTATACTTAAAATCCGTTATAGAAATGACGATAAGACACGATTTATTTTATTTGCAAAGTTAAAGGTGAATGTGGTATAAACAATAATGTTATTTATTACGGTATGTTGAGCGAGTTAGTAAGTAGTCGTGTTATATTCAATTTGTTACACAAAATTATGATGCGGTAAAATTTGCAATAGGTATTGATATTGCAAATGGTAAAAACGATAGATAATATTGTGTTAATTGATACAAATGACTCGGTTAGCTCGTTAACTTTGAACAGAGATTGGTGAACCGGTAAGTAGGAATGTAGGTAGTCACGTACAAAATTTAACGAACTCGAATATTGATTCGTAATTATTGGATATTTTACTTGATTTTGATTACTTTACTTGTTTATGCGTTTTATAAGTATCGTAAACTGTAAAATACTGATGTTTTCGTTATAATTACGAACTAAAATGGTATGTCGGCCGACGTAATGTACCAAAAAGTCCCGGGTTTCGGCACCAAAAAGATGTACATAGACGAACGCGATTTTTGGTCAGGAATGCAGTGTCAATCTATGTAGTCTGGATCGAGCATACATATGTATATTCGCCGGTAAATAAACGGTACAACTTGGATATGCGGTCAAAGAGATATCTTGTGCAAGTACTCACCATAGCTCGTCAGGAACTGAAGACGTGATGGTTCTCGCTGTTTACTTCTAGGACACAAGCCGGCCGGCCACAATTTAGAGATAGATAGTTCATAAACAATGTCCCACACACGATTGACTCAACTGGGAGTCGAGTTGAACACCAAAATTATTTCTTTCGTTTATAAGAATGGTCGCGCGGGCGAGAGCACGCAGCGGCGGTTCGTTAGGTTCTGGTCTTCTCGAAGATTCGGACAGTGGTCTGGTAAGTGAGGGCGCCACTGTCTTCGTACGTTCGTACAACACAAGGCGCACCGATTGAATCGAGCGGTCTCATTGGCCAAACATACAGAGTTGCACCATTTTGGGACTGCATTTTGACACTGCATTGTCTGTATTAAATAGGCGCGCGGATATCAAAATATTATAGAAAAAAAAACTAAACGCTAGAAACGGAACAGGTATATTTTCTCGACTCTATTCAGCTTCTAACATATTCTAAAGCCTAAACCCTAGTAAGGACTGTTTAGTGGATAAAATTTTGCCAAATGCTGTATAAGAAGGTATTTGTGAACTCCTATTACACTAACTTATTAAAGAGGCACGTGTGAACTATTATGAAGTGAATAGCTGTATAATGGATGATATGTGGCGCATATTTCAACTTATAGCTGAATATGTCTACCGCTAATCAGCCTTTATACTGCCATTGATAGTATCTGCATAGCGGCTGTTTATACATTCACTAGATGCCTCGCAGCTGCTTAGAGACTCATTAGTGTATCGAATTAACGGCTTCTACTTTATAATGGTTCACATAAGTATCTTAAAACAGATGTTATCTGAATAAAAGAACATATGTGGTACTGTAATCAGTCAATGTAATTAGTAACATAATCCACCATTTTTTGTAAAACCTATAAAAATTCTGATTGATTTTTCAACCTTTACGATGTATTGTGCAAGAAATAGGAATGTAATGTATCAGTTTTAACTTCGAAATATCTTAATAATAACTTTTTATCTAATAATTCTTTTCAAAGCACTACATTTTTTTTTGTCAAGATTACATCACAGCATATTTATATCACAAAACTAATTCAAAACAGAATATTTTCGTGGCGCACTAAAATTTTGTTAGATAATATATATGTATAATGTCAGTAAAATTACGTTCCCAGTCATTTTCCCTTTATAATACATCAAACAGAGTATGAATATGAATATTATCCACCAATGTATCGTTAACTCTAATTCATTCACGTAACATAAAGTGTTCCCGTTTACACTTCAAATATTAGTTCACTTAATTTTACACAGGCCGTAAACAGCCTTGCGCGGTTCAAAATATGTATTAATGCGTACATGTGACATATTTTCTGAATAAAGAGTAACTTGTGATCTCTTAGTCAGTCGAATTTCAGCGCATAGTACTGTCGTTACCCTTCATAACACTCTTAAATTTCTGCTACACAGCCTGTTACCCTTTATTACACTGTTAAGTTGCTGCTACACAGCTCTTAAGCAGCTATGTGAACTTAAGGCTGAATAATTTGTGCCCATTTAAGAGGTGTAAGAGCTGTATAAGGTCGTATACAGCCTTTATGCAGGTTCCTTATTCAGCTTTAGGCGTGATGGAAATCCGTTATTCGGCTGTTAAGCAGCTTTCGTGTGTTACTTGGGATCTAAACAATGCACTGTGTTGCACATGCCAACTTACACAGCCTCATACTATATTAGTAAATCCTAGTTACCGAGCAGTATGATGTAAAACACCAACAACCTCACCGGGGTAGATTACTAATATCATAAACAACAACATTTTGTTCTACGACTTTTCCGAAAACAGACAAAAAAATATCGACTTTTTAGGGTTCCGTAGCCTAAATGGCAAAAAACGGAACCCTTATAGATTCGTCATGTCTGTCTGTCTGTCTGTCTGTCCGTCTGTCTGTCTGTCTGTCTGTCTGTCTGTCTGTCTGTCTGTCTGTCCGTATGTCACAGCCACTTTATTCCGAAAGTATTAAGACTACACAGTTGAAACTTGGTACGTAGATGTATTCTGTTAACCGCTTAACGAATTTAATACAAAAATGAGAAAAATAAAAGATTAAGGGGGGGCTCCCCATACATGGAACGGAAACTGAAAATTTTTTTTTTCTTCAAACCAACACGTGTTGGGTGTCTATAGATAGGTCTTTAAAAATGACATTGAAGTTTATAAGACAACTTTTTCTCAAAGTCAACCGTTTGAAAGATAAACACTGCCAAAGTGGTAAAATGTGTGTCCCCCCCCCTTTAACTTTTGAAATAAGAGAGTGAAAAGTCTAAAAAAAATATATGCTGTAGATCTTAATAGAAACTTTCAACCAAAATTGGTTTGAACGAGATATAGTAATTAGTTTTTGAGAAATAGCACATTTTCTAAAACCGCAAATATAACTTTGTCATTCATACTAACACTGTGAAAAACAAAGTTATTTTTGCAGACGAAAAATGATAGGTGGTATTAAATATGGTATAGTATAAGGTAACTACGGAACCCTACGGCGCGTGGCCCGACACGCACTTGGCCGGTTTTTATTCAAATGTTTATTAGGACATTTGTATGTTTTTAGGGTTCCGTAGCCAAAATGGCAAAAAACGGAACCCTTATAGATTCGTCATGTCTGTCTGTCTGTCTGTCCGTCCGTATGTCACAGCCACTTTATTCCAAAAGTATTAGCACTACATAGTTGAAACTTGTAGGTGTATTCTGTGAACCGCTTTACGATTTTTACACAAAAATAAAAAAAATTAAAGATTAAGGGGGGGGGCTCCCCATACATGGAACTGAAACTGAAAATATTTTTTTTCATCAAACTAATACTTGTGGGATGTCTTTAGATAGGTCTTTAAAAATGACATTGAGGTTCCTAAGACTATATTTTTTCAAAGTCAACCGTTTGAAAGATATATGCCGCCAAAGTGGTAAAATGTGTGTCCCCCCCCCTTTAACTTTTAAAGTAAGAGGGTGAAAAATCTAAAAAAAATATAAGCTATAGATCTTAATCTTAACGAATTAAATCTTAAGAAATTTAACGGAAACACTTTCAAAGAAAATTGGTTTGAACGAGATATAGTAATTAGTTTTCAAGATATAGTACATTTTCCAAAACCGCAAATATAACTTTGTCATTCATACAAACACTGTGAAAAACAAAGTTATTTTTTCAGACGAAAAATGATAGCGGTATTAAAATATGGTATGGTATAATGTACCTACGGAACCCTACTGCGCGTGGCCCGACACGCACTTGGCCGGTTTTTTGTGTATTTTTTCTGTTTTTTGGAAACATCGTAGAACAAAAGTTGTTGTTTATGATGTTTATTTATTATGATGTTAGTAACACAGACATATATATGTCTGTGGTTAGTAATCTACTCCTGCGAGGTTGTTGGTGTTTTACAAATAACCCTGTATAAATAAAGATGAATTGCAGAAATGTATGTAATCGCATAACTTAAGAACATAGAACAAAATCAGATAATTCTTTTTTGTTGTGTTTGTTATCAGGACAAGGTTTGTAAGATTGTCAAAAAATTATACAGACAGACCTAAAATAACGATTTTTATCATTTCCGTCATAGAAATTCCAAGAAAATTAATCGCCGAAATGTTTGTAAGCGCGCATATCTTTGAAACTACTGTACTAAATTAGATAAGTAAAATTCTTTTTTATTGTGTTTGTTATTATCTGGAGATGTATATAAGAAAATTTTCAAAAAAATGTACGGAAAGACGTAAAAGAACATTTTTAGGGTTCCGTACCAAAATGGTAAAAAAGGAACCCTTATGGTGTGACTCAGTCTGTCTGTCTGTCTGTCACAGCTGGATATCTCGAGAACTACTAATGATATCAACTTGAAATTTAGAATAGTTTGAGATGACATTTACCCAACTATTTTGCAAATAAGAAATAAATAATAAAATAAATATCTTTTTTACCACAGGGACTGAAAAAGGGTCTTAAAAATTTGAAGTGGGGCTACTAGGGCATGTGGGGTATCATATGAAAGAGCGTCATTTGAACGTTTTCAATTTTTTTTTGTTTTAGGCCGCATAGTTTTCGATTTATATTGAAAAATGTAAAAAAAATACCGTTCCCCGCCTTATCTCCGAAATTTGCAAAGAGAAAAATCTGAAATAATTCTATGTGATAGCAGTTTATATAAAAATTACTGGAAAAATAAAACAATGTCTCAATATTGGGAGGGTGCGAAGGTATAATAATCGATCGCAGCGCTCATGGTGGCAAAAAGTAGAAATAATGAAGGCTCTGTAATCTGTTTGAAAACGATATTTAATTTATTATTAGCGATACAGGAATAATTATATATGTTTATTATCACTTATTAAAATTATTAAAGTAGCTTTATCCTCTTGTTTTACAAAATATACAACTAAAAAAAACCGGCCAAGTGCATGTCGGGCCACGCGGCATAGGGTTCCGTAGTTACCTTATACCATACCATATTTGATACCACCTATCATTTTTCGTTTGCTAAAATAACTTTGTTTTTCACAGTGTTGGTATGAATGACAAAGTTATATTTGCGGTTTTGGAAAATGTGCTATATCTCAAAAAATAATTACTATATCTTGTTCAAACCAATTTTGGTTGAAAGTGTTTATTAAGATCTACAGCATATATTTTTTTTAGATTTTTCACTCTCTTATTTCAAAAGTTAAAGGGGGGGGGGGACACACATTTTACCACTTTGGCGGTGAATATCTTTCAAACGGTTGACTTCTGTGTGTTAACACAAAGATAATTTATGAATTAAATTATCTGTGTGTTAACACACAGATAATTTAAAACAGAGGAGCATTTTAATCCCGGTCAAGGTTCCCTCTAGAGATTTTCCGAATGTCCACGCGAACGAAGACGCGGGCGAAAGCTAGCTTTAAATAAAAAAGCGGGATATCGAAAAGTTTGGGGTTGTCCTTTGACGATTTTCAGCCAAAACCTTCGATCGATAGATGATCGAAGGCCAAAACTTAAACTGGTAGATCAAAAGGCACTTCACCTTCAGGGTCAGTGGTGAGGGAGTACAGGATAGTTGCGGTGACGTCCTCATCAGGGTCCAAGGCCCGCACCGTGAACTGCTGCGGCGACTTCTCGTCGAACTGCTGCACGGCGAAGATCTCCACCCAGCGCGGCGCCCGGTGCGGAACCACTTCTACTCGCACGAATAGTGGGACCGAGTCATTGTTAAACCCTGAATCCTGTTATAAGAATGAGTTCCAAATAATTATAATTTTATCACTGAGTTATTTTATCAACTGTGCAGAGTTTCAACTACTCGGGCGTCCGCTGCGTTAAGCAGGATCCCGACGCGGGGCCACATAGATTAGAACTTACTCATGCACTGCCAGCATCTGTCTGATAGAAAACCAGCAATATACAGGGTTTTTTAAAACACCAACAACCTTGCAGAAGTAGATTACTAATATCATGTACAACAATATTTGTTCTACGAGTTTTCTGAAAACAGACAAAAAATATCTACTTTCTATATAAAATGTCCGAACAGCTGATCGAGTTTTGTATGAAAAGTCGGATTTTTTTGTGTTTTTGGAAAAGTTGTAAAACAAATGTTGTTGTTTATGATGTATGTAATCTAATCCTGCAAGGTTGTTGGTGTTTAATACCGACTTCAAAAGGAGGGAGGTACTCAATTCTACCCGTTTTTTTTTGTTTTTTGTATGTACACCGATTACTCGAAGACGGCTGAACCGATTGAAATGATTCAAAGTTATTACATTAGGTAAACTTTCAAGTTGGTCCCATTTTTTAAAATTGTGTAATCGGTTCAGTACTTTTTAAGTAATCTTGGAAAAAGTACGAAAATAGTATGATTTTGTGTGAACTACCTCGATGATCAGTCGTATAACTTCATTGTTTATGAAATGAATAAGATAATTATTTTTTTGTTGGAAAAGGGATATCTTAAGTGTAGTTCTTTAACCGACTTAAAAAAGGAGGTTCTCAGTTTGACCCGCATGTATGTATGTTTCTCCGCGATTAACTCACGTTTGGCGGAGCCGATTTTTCTACCTAAATAATATACCTACCTACACTACCTAATACAAAAGGTATCTACACTAAAAATAAAAAATAATTCTTTAAAAAAAACAAAAAACCGACTTCAAAAAACCTACCTCTAAAAAGCAAGAAATAATATTCGTTAAAATAAAAACACGTCTATTGAAGTCGGGTGGGCTTTTAGAATAAAAAAAAGGAATTTGTACTCCAGCCCCACCCGACTTCAATAGACGTGTTTTTATTTTTACGAATATTATTTCTTGCTTTTTAGAGGTAGGTTTTTGAATTCGGTTTTTTGTTTTTTTACAAATAACCTTCTATATTCCCGCGCCGTGTGCCCGCGGCGAGATACCGCTTAACGCAGCGGACGCCCTTACATATAGAAGTTACACCCGGACAGAAGCGTAGAAGAGCGAACTATTGTAATTTTATAGGGCCAAAAAAGCAATCAAAGATATTTGATTAGAGATTCAATTAACTGCTCATAACTTTTTTCCCCATAGTTCTACAAAGAAATACCAGCAGAAATAGCACTGTAGCACATCTGGATTCTGTCGCTTCGAATCTACTCTTCAAGATAACATTAAAACATAACTACCTCAGCTACAACTGTGAACACATGGAGCCTGTTGGTGTCAAAGTCAAGCGGCTGCGATATGCCGACGATCATCAGCATGTTGAACCAATCCCCCGGTATGTTTTCACCCTTCATGTAGAATATCTCGTCGTCGTTTCGGTCGCTCAGGACCTTGAAGTTCATGAAACGTGTGCTGATTTCACCGTCGTGGTCTCTTATTTCGTATACGCATTCCGTTAGACGGGGTTCACCGAGCTCCTGAAAATGACAAGGCGTAAGATAACCAATCTCTTGCAGTGACTGTAACATGAGCAGCTTATAGGAGAGTGTGAGTATGTTTTTTTACATATGCTGAAGATTTTCCTTCTGTTAAAGCTTGTAGGTTAGGTATTATTTGTAGATCTGTATCGAATTTGTAGCGAGTACAATTGAAGGGCAAAAAGTTAGAATGATGAGCGTCCATTCAAGGTTTTTGAGACTAGCTGAATTGAAAATGTTGAATATTGAAAAATCTCAGTATATTCTTCAAAAACCTCGTGTCTGTCATCTCTTAAACATTTGATTCTTTAACAAAAAGATGAAGATCGTGGAATACTACCATAGTCAATTAATAAAGAGTTTTTGGACCCTCATCATTCTAGACTTGTGCCCTTCAAATGTAAAATCTTGGAGATCGATGGTGCAAATTTTCATAAAAAAGAAATAGTTTTCGTGAATGGCATCTTATGGACTCACTGGAACGACACAAGGCTGAACGGCCTGTATGATAGGAGCATTGTCGTCGATGTTGACGATCAGCAGGATCACAGCAGCATTCAGCGACTCTCCTGGGGCTTGGATAATGAAGTTGTATTGTTTCATTGCATCAATCTCGTAGTCTTGCCTAAAATCAATCGTGCATATTGTTGTTAATGGAAGGAACAAAGGCATCACCACACCAGCCCATGGCCCAGGAGGGGAAAGTTAATATTAAGGAGGATGAGAAAACAAAAATATCAATTGTAGGTACAGTCAAAAGCACATAGTGAATTTATTCAAGTTTTGAGATGCGGGATTTATCGGAAAAGCAAGTTGCACTTGCACGGCCAGGAAAGTAACCAAATTACTTTGCAGTTGGCTACATTTATTTAACCTCTAGGGGGGAGGGGAGGGGCAGCTGCCCCTCCCCTGCCCAACCTTGGCGACGCCCTTGAATGGATAACTAGCGGCCTCCCGTGATTTCCTTCCTTCCTAGAGAACCATTGATCATGATCCACAAAACATTAGTAGGTACTGCTTTCGCATCGTCCATGTGGACATTCAGAAAAACCCTAGGAAAGGCTTGATCGGGATAAAAAGTATCTTATGTTTTATTTTATTTTATCTTTATTGCTTACTAGCGGCCGCCCGCGGTTTCACCCACATGGTTCCCGTTTCCGCGGTAATATCGGGATAAAAAGTATTATATGTTTTAATCTAGGCTATCTACTATCTGTGTGCCAAATTTCAACCAAATCCGTTCAGTAGTTTTTGCGTGATTGAGGAACAAACATCCAAACATCCAAACCCACAAACTTTCACATTTATAATATTAGTAGGATAATAAAAAACAGCAAATGGCGGACTTAATGCTCAAGGGCATTCTCTACCAGTCAACCGGTAAGTTGTTAAAGAGAAAAATCGTGGCGGCAATAAAAAAAAAATACAAAATTATACACAAACTAAATCCTAATAGATTCATAATTAAATACATACATACCTACATAAATCATACATACATATAAGAAAGAGTAGCAATGTCAGATACGACGAGACTAGCGTAAAGAACTCAAGTAGTGCTCACGGATTAATTTCTTAAATTAATCCGTGCTATAAACTATTTGTGTGCCAAATTTCTGCCGTTTTTGCGTGAATGAAGTAATAAACCTCAAAACTTTTATAATGAAATGATTAGTAGAAGTAGAAATAGTTAGAACACAAATGATGAGAAATGGATTTCTGAGAAGTTTTAGTTAAATTCAAGTTTTCTTTACTATAGTTTACATAGTTAGAAGTAATAAGTATTGTGTAATGACTTTAATCGTCACAGTACAAATTGTCTTCTAGACTGATTCCTGCTTAATACCTTTGTGTGATGACCAGGTACCACCCATCGTCCAGTTCTGGAATTCTGCGTACCACGGCTCCCAATAAAAGAAAATCACCAGTCAGGAAAGGAACTTGCACAGTCGGTGTAGCAGAGCCTAGGAAAACGGAATTTAAAAGTTATAGCAATCACTTATCTCGGACTCATAAGAAGCCGAATCATTTAGTGGTGGTACGGCAAGGAATGAAATATAGGTGCAGGTATACCTAGGAATAAGCAATGATCTAGGGTTTTAAGGTAGGTTGCACTTGGGATATTTTTTGCATCTTAAACCATTCTTTTAAGATATATAAATATTAGAAAACATTGTAAACATTGCTCCGATTCCAAAGTACCTAAGTAGCTAAAACACTTGTGTTATGGAAAACAAAGACAACGGTGGAACTACAAATACCCAGAACCGAGTCAAAAAGAAAAGTTTGTTTTCTAAATTGTCCCAGCTGGGGATCGAACCCGAGACCTCAGAGATGACAACACCTTGAAAACCGGCGTACAAACCACTCGACCACAGCGGTCATCAAATAGGTGCATTCATGGTCATTGTCATACATATACAGAGGCAATTAAAAACACCGGTCGATTTTCATACAAACGAGGTAACTTTGAAGCCTTGGTTCACCGCCAAGGAATGACCTAAGTAGTTGTGATCTGATGATAGTTATCCAAGGAGTGGATGGAGGAGATTCAGATCGTTATAGAAGTGTCTAATCGCAAACTCTGATCCTTATATCTCTTAGAATGAATGATCAGTTACACTAAACTGATCATTCATTCTAAGAGATATAAGGATCAGAGTTTGCGGTTTCAGGATTTCCATTAATTTTTATGCTAATTTTTAACATGTTTGTTTAGGTTGCTTTCTCGTTTTTGTTTTAAACATATCCATATACTAGCGGCCGCCCGTGGTTTCACCCGCGTGGTTCCCGTTCCCGTGAGGATATCGGGATAAAAAGTATTCTTTGTTTTAATCTAGGCTATTTACTATCTGTGTGCCAAATTTCAAGCAAATCCGTTCAGCAGTTTTTGCGTGATTGAGGAACAAACATCCAAACCCACAAACTTTCACATTTATTATATTAGTAGGATAATATATCTTTTAGAATGCTGATCAGATCAGTTGGGTGTGTATTGCGATCTGAATCTCACTTTTGTTTTAGCACACGCGCAACTGTGTGTGTGAAGGCTCTCGACACATGATATTCGGGTTACCTCTATCTGGCAGAAACTTGATGCTCCGAAATTTATTTGGCAGAACACACTTGGCAGAATCTTCTTTAAACGAATATTTTTAAGGCATAAAAATTGTTTAATATAATTATTGTTTGGCAGAATGTTTACATGTCCGAATTTACAATGGCATACTATTCAGATGGCAGAATTTCATTAGGCATAAATACCTTTGGCAAAATTTTTATTCGCAGAATTTCGTTTGGCATAACGTTTATTTAGTCGACAATTATTTGGTATAATTTTCACATGGTATACTACGAATATGGCAGAATTTCATTAAGAATAATGTCATCAAGCATATTGTAGTCTCTAAAAAAATGAATTTTAACTTCAAATTGAATTAAAAATTTGTCTTTAAAAGTCAGTATGTTGAATTTTTGTAAATGTTGTGCTACAAAAGTCAACAACAGAACGAATCGCTGCAAAAGCGATATGTATGCTGCTTGCTTGCATGCATGCATGCTTGTTTATGCTGCATGCATGCTTGCCGGGGGGTGCAGGGGGTCGGGGGGCCTGAGGCCCCCCGCTATAAAGATAAACTTTTAATGCACCTACCAGTAGGTTAGGTTAGGTTAGTGTTTTGACCACTCGCAGTGCTCCACAATGCTTGCATGCATGCTGCATGCTTGCTTGCATGCTGCATGCTTGCTTGCATGCTGCATGCTTGCTTGCATGCTGCATGCTTGCTTGCTTGCTGCATGTTTATTTGTCTGCATGTAAGGATATGAAATGTATGCCAAAAGATGATTCTGGCTTACAAAATTATGCGTTTTAAGTGTATGATAAATGAGTGTATGCCAAACAATTTTCTGCGACATGAAGTTTATGCCATTAGTTGTTATGCATACTAAAATTATGACATAAAAAGTTCTGCCATAAAAGGTAGACTCATGATATGCATGTGTTCTCAATTCGGCACTCGAACTCGCGCGGTGGGGTGAGGTAATTAATTGTTGGGCGGGGCGGAGAGTTTCCTTTCTGTACGCTAGTACTTATAAGTATCTATTCTGTGGCGTGTAAATAGTTATTTTCTAGGAAGGGCGTTCCATCGTCGATCGTATCATCGCTTACCATGCTAAGCCTATATTTAATAAAAAAACCTCGTTTGTATGAAAATTGACTGGTGTCTTTGATTACTTGACCGCCACTGTATAGCTACATACCTTCATAGTTGAGCTTGGCAATGACTACGTCGCCCTCGATTTCTTCCTCCATGAAGATGACCTGTTGGCCCAGGTTGCCCACGCCCTGGTATATGCCCATGCACACTTCCTCCCGTTGCGGGGGCGGCAGTAACGGGCGCTCTCTCCATGGGCCTAGTGATGGAAATAAAGTAAACTATAAAAATCCCGCTTGATGGCGCTACTGCTGCTGGAGAACTTTGTATGGGCATTTATCCCCAATTTTCCCGTTTAAGTAACTTATACACAGGGTTATTTGTAAAACCTCGCAGGAGTTGATTACTAACATCATAACAATAATATTTGTTCTACGACTTTTCCGAAAACAAACAAAAAAAACCGGCCAAGTGCGTGTCGGGCCACGCGCCATAGGGTTCCGTAGTTACCTTATACCATACCATATTTAATACCACCTATAATTTTTCGTCTGTAAAAATAACTTTGTTTTTCACAGTGTTGGTATGAATGACAAAGTTATATTTGCGGTTTTGGAAAATGTGCTATATCTCAAAGTCAAAGTCAAAGTCAAATAAGCTTTATTCAAATAAACTTAATTATTAAGTACTTTTGAATCGTCTATATTTTCCTACCACCCGTTCCGGACTTTCAAAAACTAATTACTATATCTCGTTCAAACTAATTTTGGTTGAAAGTATTTATTAAGATCTATCGGTATTTATTAAGATCTACAGTTATTTTTAGATTTTTTACTCTCTTATTTCAAAAGTTAAAGGGGGGGGGGGGGGACACACATTTTACCACTTTGGCGGTGAATATCTTTCAAACGGTTGACTTTGAGAAAAAGTTGTCTTAGGAACCTTAATGTCATTTTTAAAGACCTATCTATAAACACCCAACACGTGTTGGTTTGAAGAAAAAAAATTTTTTCAGTTTCAGTTCCATGTATGGGGAGCCCCCCCTTAATCTTTTATTTTTCTTATTTTTGTATTAAATTCGTTAAGCGGTTAACAGAATACATCTACCTACCAAGTTTCAACTGTGTAGTCTTAATACTTTCGGAATAAAGTGGCTGTGACATACGGACAGACAGACAGACAGACAGACAGACAGACAGACATGACGAATCTATAAGGGTTCCGTTTTTTGCCATTTAGGCTACGGAACCCTAAAAATCAACTTTTCATACAAAGCTCGATAAGCTGTTCGGACATTTGTATGGAAAGTCGAATATTTTATGTCTGTTTTTGGAAAAGTCGTGGAATATATGTTGTTGTTTATGATGTTAGTAATCTACTCCTACGAGGTGTTGGTGTTTTAAAAATAACCCTGTATATCTATAAGTGGTTGATAGTAATGATAATTATTACGTTGGATAGTAAATGAATTAAAGATCGAATTGAAAAATTATAAAACCATAATGTGTTGGCAGAAAAATGGATAAGTATATCGGGTCATTTTGAACTTACTATCCAAATTTTAAGGATGTCTCCAATCCATGAAACTAAACAACTGTCTCTAAACATGTGTCAAATTTCGCCAGAAAATTTTGGTCATCCCATACTAAATTGATCACGTGATCTCTTTGATTTGTATGGAAAGTCGATTTTTATTTTACATATTAGACCATGTGTTCCTTAGAGAAAGTTGTTCAGTTTCACGGACTGAACACATCTTCAAAATTTGGATAGTAAGTTCAAAATGACCCTGTATACGAAAATTCGCTTCCAACATCCAAAAATTGGTAGCAAAGAACAAAATGACAGGTCCACCTACATCTACACTACCGCCAAGTTGGTGGTAGTGAACCAATTGGGATGATACTAATAAAAATCGTGAACATATTAAACTTTTAGAGTAGCTTGTATTACCTCTTGGTTTTATATATTGCGTATTATTTGTTTTATGACCCTTCAAAGTTGGGTGGACAAGTCCATTTAAAAAGTATAAAATTTATTAAAATTAATGATAATTATCTTAATATATAAAATCGTAAACTGAATGACTGACTGACTGATTGACTGACTGACTGACTGACTGATCTATCAACGCACAGCCCAAACCGCTTGACCTAGAAACTTGAAATTTTGCACACAGATACCTCATACAGTGTAGGCATCCACTAAGGAAGGATTTTTGAAAAATCCATCCCTAAGGGGGTGAAATAAGGGATGAAAGTTTGTATGAAAGTCCCTCAGTTTTAAAGCTAGGATCTTCAAATTTTGTGTTTAGGCTGACGATTAAAACTTAATAAATACGGGTCTCAGCGTTTTTCAAAATTCTACCCCCGAAGGGGTGAAAAGGGGTATGAAGTTGTGTATAGAAGAAAATCCTTCACTTTCGAAGTAAAAATCACTTAATTTATAATATAGGCTTATGGAAGAAAATCTAACGCAACGTATATTGTTATTGTTAGTACTTCAACCCCTATGGCGATGAAATAGGGATGAAAGGGTAAATAAACCTAAAAATAGATATGGATGTCTTTATTAGGGTTTTCTGGTATGGCGATTGCGAAAATTACATTTATTTTGAAATCCAACACGGTGGTCATGATTTAACCCCCTAAAGGGGTGAAAATGGGGTTCAAATTTTGTATGGAAAAAGAATATAAAATAGACATTATAACTTTAAGCTTCATAGGAGCACGTCTAAAAATAAATAGGCAAACATATATTTTGTGATTTTGAAAATCAACCCCTTAAGTGTAAACGGGGTAAGTAATCATAAAAATCTATATATGGATGTCATTTTTAAGGTTTTATGGGATGGTGATTGCGAAAATTCATTTTGAAGTCCAACTCGGTGGACATGCATGATTCAGCCCCAGGGTACGGGGAGAAAGGGAATGGGAACGGGAACTGGACGGGGCGAAAGAGAACTAGAACGGGACGGGGCGGGAACGGGAACGAGAACGGGAGCGGGAACGGGAACGGGAGCGGGAACGGGAACGGAACGGAACGGGATGGGATGTGACGGGAACGGAACGAATGCGGGAACGGAAACGGGATGGGACGGGACGGGACGGGTCAGGACGGGACGCGACGGGACGGGAACGGGAACGGAAGCGGGAACGGGAACGGGAATGAGATGGGACGGGAACGAAACGGGACGGCAACGGGACGGAACGGGACGGGACGGGACGGCAATGGGACGGAACGGGACGGTAACGGAAACGGGACAGGACGGGAACGGAACGGGACGGGACGGGAACGAAACTTGCGTCGCGAGGCAGCGCGCTTGGTGGGGACCCGCCTAATTGCGAAAAACGGCTGGTCGGATCCTGGTTGAAGGTTCCCTAAGGATTTTTTCTAATATCCACGCGGACGAAGTCGTGGGCGGAAGCTAGTCTTTAATAAGTCCGTAAAATGTAGTCTAAGAAACCATTTTGATAAACATGATATTTAATATAGCTGCCGAACAAATTTCCTACGCGTTGCATACAAACTACTCAGGCGTGACGTCATAATTGAGTAGCCGTTAGTATGGAGCGTTTTTGGGTGAGTCCATTTGTGTGCATTTCAAACTGTGATATCTCGGGCAGTTATCATGCTAGCGAAATAATTCTTTTACCAATGTTTCTTTTTTTGAGAGGTAATTTATGTAAAAAAAAATAAAAAAAAAATTGCCATCATGCCTATTGATGAGTTGGTGCTAGTGAACCAACTGGTGGACGATTTGTGAATCAGCCAAATTATCCTGCCATTGCCAACAATAGTCGAATATGCACCTATGTTTGTTTGTTACGTCTTCACATCCTAACTAACCACTCAACAGATTATCATTAAATTTTGCATACATATTTTAGGGTAAGAGGAAAAAGAGGGATAGACTTTTCACCAAGAAATATATACTGTTCCCGAGGAATATTAAATTACTTGAAAATAGTTTTCCGTAAAAGTCACGGGGAAAAGCTAAACTGTCATAAAAACTATTTACACGCGAACGAAGTCGCGAGCAAAAGCTAGTACAAGATAAAAATGAGATTCTATCTGTATGCAACACATTATTGTCTATTCAACATAGATAAATTAAGTAGTACAAAGTACAACACTTACCTTCAAAATCGAATTCCGGAAATTCAGGAGTTGGCGGTCTGGGTATGGCTTGCATGTAAGCACAATGTTCTGCAAAAAAATATTCTTAAGTAGTTAATACATCAATGTAATTTTTATGTTTACGAATTACTGAGCTGAGGTAGGTGTATGTACTATGTACAGTCAGCAATAAAATGGTTTAACACTTTAGTACTTTGTGATAGCAACTTTTCTGATTAATGTTTCAATTCAAACCGTGAGACTTTTTGTCAAAAAGATGCTATGACATAGTACTAAAGCGTTAAGCGACTTTTGTTGCTGACCGTACTAGAGCAGACACCGTAAAGAATTTTACCAAGAACTGCAATTCAATTCATACATTTGCCGTCCATTTACTATAGACGTAATAGGTGAGCAAAGATTTTCTTCGGAGTTCCTGTATGTAGTACCTACACATACCTCAGTGTTACGAAATATTTCTGATGTATTCTACATAGTAAGGAGTGGTAAGGAGATTTTAATTTTGGTAATTTTTGTTTTTTTAGACTAAAACGGGAATGTTAACTCCTAACAAGCATTCTTATAAAGATTTGGAGCACTTGAAAGTGTTCCAATTTTCCCTTGTTCCTCGGAGATAACCATGGCCAGATAGCTGGTTGACTTAGCGATTGGTATGCTGGAATGCACCCATTATCATCGTACCTTCTTCCTGGGGCTCGACGGGAACCACGAGCGCTAGCAACAGCAACGCTGCGGAAAGTTTAACCCCCATCATCTTGCATGATCTGAAACAAAAATATCAAGAGTTTCGGTATCCTTTGGTGAGTTCACCTGATCTACATGATCTACATGGTTGCGATCGCGAACCATAAATGTAGATGTAGACAAGTAGACAGTAGGTTACAACCAAATATACCACGCATGACAATGTTAAAAAAAAACAAACTACAATCCACCTACGAGACTCCACTGATGGATCCTTCGAGCAACGACGGCTTCGGCTTCGTCCCGAAGGAAGCCGGCGCGTTGCTCTAAGGGTAGATCTCACGTTGGCATGTTACCAGAAAAAAACATTGAAGTAAAGATTAACAATAACTTTTCACTTCTCCTTCACAAAAAGGGCGTTTTTGGCGCGTAAAAACTCGCATCAAAATCGATTTTACGCAAATAAAGAAAAAAGAAATAGAGTGACAAGGATGAGATTTGTAAAATTGATATGAGAGAAAAGGATAGATAGAATGCTTTATGTTGTCAAAACGGATTAAAAAGTATAAAAAATAAAATACACGGGTATACCAAGGAGTTTAAAACAAGATTGTTGAAAAAGAAGGTTGATGATTCGAAATAAAGAGTATGGACGAAATGAGGTCACATGTATGAAATAAATATAAAATAAGAAAAAATAATGAATAACAAATTAGTGTTTATGATTGCAAATAAATAATAATAATTAAGAGAAAACACAACGTAGTGTAAAACAAAACGACGACGGAAAACTACTTTTTCACCTCTCCAGCACGAAAAGGGCGCTTTTGGTGCCTAAGTGGTGCCTAAAAACTCGCAGTAAAATCGTTTTTTGCTGCGAGCGTGAGGCAAAATTCTTTTTTAATTCCTTACACTAACTTTTGAAATAATAAAGAAAAAAGAAGTAAAGTGACAAGGATGAGACTTGTAAAATTGATATGTGAGAAAAGGATAGATAGAGTGCTTTATGTTGTCATACATGGATTAAAAAGTATAAAAAATAAAATGCACGGATGTAGCAAGGAGTTTTAAATAAGGATTGTTATAAAAGAAGGTTGATAATTCGAAATGAAGAGTATGGACCAAATGAGGTCGCATGTATGAAATAAATATAAAAAAAATGCAATTAATTAACAAAGTGTTATAAGATTATGAATAAACAAATAAGATAGGATATTGATAAATAAGAGAAAAACACAACGTAAAGTAAAACAAAACTACAGGAATCTACCTATTTTATGAATAATATTTTTCAGCATTTGGTTTGATTGATCGATCGAACTATTTTTGGGATATAAGTATGTATTACAAAAAAATTGTGCGTCTAACGATGAAGATAGTTGTTTAACTCCAAAACAAGTTTCTTATACTGAACTTAACTTTTTACCAGGAAAGTCACGTGAAAATTTTCTCGCTGGTCGAGGTGAAAAGTTGTATGTTTTACATGAGACCAAATTTTGTTCTGCCTCGTGCGTGCCTTTAAATCACTCACTGTACTCAGTAGTCTATATTAGAATCACTCACTACGCTCGTGATTCAATTCTACACTACTTCGCTAGTTTGTGATTTAAAGTCGGCACTCGCAGCATAAATTGATTTTGGTCACTTGTAGAACAAATAACTATAATCTATGAATAAATTTTTCAGCATTGGTTTTTGATCGAACTATTTTTGTGATACACTTACTTATTACAATGATGGCTTTTCAAAATGACAATAAACTGTAGGCTCGATAGATGGCGTTGATAAAAATGTATGTGTCAATGTGTTTTTTTAACTAAGCTTCGAAGAGTACTCAGGTAGGCAGGCAGATGTAACCCTAAAATGTCTTTTATTATAAACCTCCTTGCTTTGGGCAAATGTCAGCCAGCGAGCGCTTACTTGCCTCTTTGGTACTGGGTGTTTATTTTTATAAGCCAATTTTGACCATTTTGACACTTCTCTTTCCATCAACGCCATCTAGTGAGGCAAATAGTTACTATTTTTATTTTTTAAATGTCACTTTGAAAAGCCCTATTTTTTTTATTTTTTATTAATTATTATTAGACATTAGAAGACTCAAACAAAAGTTCATCAATCAAAACATTTCTGGCCAATATTCGAAAATTGAAAATAAAAAAGGTTGTGACTTTGTGACAGAACCTATAGTACAGGGGATCCCTTGTTTTCGCATAATTGTTTTATACCTAATTTGATTTGGCATAACGGATTTGGCATAATCTTGTTTGTCATAATAATACTTTCGCATAATTGTTTTTTGGCATACTATTTATATTAGCATAATTATCATTTAGACTAATTTGTTTTCGCATAATGTTATTAGGCATATTGTCTATTCGCCTAATATTATTTAGACATAAAAATCAAAAACAATAAGGCAAAATATTTTTACGCACTCATTTATTTTCATGCAAAAGGGGTAGTTATTGTATTAAAATGCCAAAAACTCATAACACATACGACCTAAATATCGTCTCATAAAACACCTATTTTTAAAATACCGAAAATCCTTAATGTCGATACCCAATAGACCGAAACTTGAAAGATCGATTATTAAATGACTGATGATAGTTCGAAACCCTGAAAGTTAAAATGCCGATAGTTAAAAATCTCGAAAATCTGTTTTGGTCTATTAGGTGCGACGACGAGCGAGCGTAGCGAGCGAGGAGGAGGTAAGGTTCCATTGCGACCAACAACGCACGAGCCGAGCGAGCGAAGCGAGCATGCCGTGGCAGCGGCCGGCGAAGTGCCAGAACCGACCTGCTGGCATGTAACCCTCAATTAACCTTTGGTTTTTTAAGCTTCAGGATTTTGTAAATCATTTTATGTAGTTTTGTTCTTTTTATTGATTTATTGTATTATCTCAAGAAGACAATCACTTTATTTTAGTTTAAAATATTTCATTTGGTAACACTTGAAAAAACCCTTACAAGTATAGAAAATCGTAAATAAATTCTAAGTCTTTTGTGAAAAATAAGAACCAAGCTGACTGAATGTTCTACAGAGCCGCGCGGCCCATTTTCATTACTTTGTTGTATGATAGCGATGCTCCGAGGCTTGTAAATTAAGTTTGAATAGAAGCATTGCGATGGCCCATCGATGACCCCCGTGGCCTGAACGGATTATTTGGGTTTGGCACACATGTGTCCCCAGTGGCTCAAATGAACAGTCTCACATTTTCTTGTGGCGTTCAACGTGATAAGCTGTTACGACTAAATAATATTATGCGTAAACATCATTCGGCGAAATCATATTATGCTATGACATATTATGCCTTAAAATTTTATGCAAATACATAGGGAACCATAGTACAGTAGCCCGTAGAACATTTAAATCAGCAAAAAGTTACCGTTTGCCGTTGTGATATAGTTATTTATTACGAAATTATACATACTTTAACCTAAGTTTTACAGATCGCAACCCGCCGTAACCTATATTTGTATATCTCCAAAAATGATATATTTTTATTTTTCAAGGTTTACCACATGGTTTAGCAATTGTCGTGTTCTACAGCTTTGTTTGATTGCCACTGATAATAGTAAGACTATGGAAAGTGATCATACACAGATTTTAGACCAGATAAAATCCAACAATTTTCATCAGGTCTTAAATCTGTGTATGGCTAATTTTTATAGTCTTACTTTTATCTGTGGCAATCAAACCAAGCTGTAGAACACGACAATAGCTAAACTGTGTGGTAAAAAAATGGCTGATCAAATACAATCAAATCTCCAAACCGAAACTCACGATCTTGACAATATTCCTTCTCAAATTGGCTCCTTTGGGGTTATTGAAATGAGTCTACCTTTTATGGCAGAACTTTTTATGCCATAATTTTATTATGCATAAAAACTAATGGCATAAACTTCATGTCGCAGAAAATCTTTTGGCATACACTCATTTATCATACACTTAAAACGCGTAATTTTGTAAGCCAGAATCATCTTTTGGCATACATTTCATATCCATAGTAATTAAATAGTAGAACCATCATATCGCAGAAAGTTCACAGTCAGAACCATCATATCGCAGACAGTTTATAGTCAGAATCATCTTTTGGCATACATTTAATAGAAAATTCATATCTAGAATAATTTTGTATTACTTACACGCATGTTTCATGCTGCATGCATCCTTACATGCAGACAAATAAACATGCAGCAAGCAAGCAAGCATGCAGCATGATGCTCCACAATGCTTGCATGCATGCTGCATGCAGCATGCATGCAAGCATTGTGGAGCTCCGCTGCGAGTGGTCAAAACACTAACCCAACCTAACCTACTGGTAGGTGCATTAAAAGTTTATCTTTATAGCGAGCCCCCTGCACCCCCGTCAAGCATGCAAGCAGCATAAACAAGCATGCAAGCATGCATGCAAGCAAGCAGCATGCATATCGGTTTTGCAGCGATTCGTTCTGTTGTTGACTTTTGTAGCACAACATTTACAAAAATTCAACATATTGACTTTTTAAGACAAATTTTTAATTCAATTTGAAGTTAAAATGCATTTTTTTAGAGATTACAATATGCTTGATGACATTATTCTTAATGAAATTCTGCCATATTCGTAGTGGCAGAATGAAGAGGCACATGGTATGTGTAAATTATACCAAATAATTGTCGACTAAATAAACGTTATGCCAAACGAAATTCTGCGAATAAAAATTTTGCCAAAGGTATTTATGCCTAATGAAATTCTGCCATCTGAATAGTATGCCATTGTAAATTCGGACATGTAAACATTCTGCCAAACAATAATTATATTAAACAATTTTTATGCCTTAAAAATATTCGTCTAAAGAAGATTCTGCCAAGTGTGTTCTGCCAAATAAATTTCGGAGCATCAAGTTTCTGCCAGATAGATGTAACCCTATTGAAATAGAACCGTACGAAGTTGATTCTATTATAAATAACCTCAAAACAGATTCTGCCGCTGGATGGGACGGAACCCGACTAGGTTCATAAAACTAGCTAGGCCAATACTTGTTGAAATGAAAAAAAAAAATCTTTATTCAAATAAGCTCACATAATGAGCGCTTTTAAATCGTCAAATAATTTTTTTGCCCTACCACCCATTATGACGTCTTTTAGCTGACAAGAAAAACGGGCGCAAAAAACTTACCAGCTTTATCAAATGGAACGATATTTACAAATATGTATATCGTTTCCAGACTTTAACAAAGATTAACAAATAAATAAAATTATAATTAGATCATTACTTAATAAATTACAAATTTTCTTAATCAATTTACAGGGTTCAAGCTAAATTCAAAGTTTGAAGTTATTATTCAGTCTAGGCTGTTACAAGAGAGAAAAAAAAAACTTTACAATTCTAGATGCGTTAAGATAGGTAGTCAGAAGCAGACCCATTCCCACTGGCAGCACCCGTTCACGAGCACGACGCATGAACCAGCCATCGCTTCGCTCAACCATATTTGAGGGAACGTAACGACCCGCCTCACGCAGAAATGATTAAAGAGAGCATGACATACTAAGGCTACCCATGTTAAGGCACCGAATTGAAAACTAATATCCAAAAGCTTTTCATAGGCAATATTTATGTATTTTATATTTTACTTTCCATAGTCAGCATCTATGTATTTTATAATACACAAATACTGACCATAGAAAGCAAAAATATTGCAATTAAATAAATCAAAACAAGGTAAGTTATTATGATATATACGTTTCGAGTAAGAAGTGCCATACATACAGACAATATAAAACAGATTTTTTATATACGACGCCCTTAATACAAGCAGACAGAAGCAGACCCACTCCCACTGGCAGCACCCGTTCACGAGCATGACGCATGAACCAGCCATCGTTTCGCTCAACCATATTTGAGGGAACGTAACGACCCGCCTCACACGACACCACCGCAGAAATGTTTAAAGTGAGCATGACATACTAAAGCTACCCATATTAAGTCGTCGAGTCAAGAAGCCAGTAGTACGTTTTTAAGTAGGTAGGACACTTCTCACAATTCATAGTTAAAAGAGAAAATCAACGTTTTTAATTACTTGGAGTTTTAAAGAACTATTTATCTAGACCTATGAAAGAACCACGGACTTTTCTAATCTATACTGAGGCATTAGAGTAATAATTAACAAATACAAAAGCTATGCCCATGCGTTATTATCCTTCAAATAATCGTCAACAGTGTAATAGCCTTTACTCATAAGATTGGATTTAACAGTATTTTTAAATTTTTCCAAGGGCAGTTCTGTGACTTTTTGTGGAATCTTGTTATAGAAGGTAATACATCTACACAAAAAAGAGCTTCCGGTTTTATGCAATCTGCGTCTTGGAACAGCAAGTTTGTCCTTGTTTCTTGTATTGAATTCATGAATATTACTATTTTTTACAAAGCTATCTAAGTTTTTCTTTACATGCATAATATTTTCATAGATGAATTGGGAAGCAACCGTTAATATTTTAATTTCTTTAAATAGGTCACGAAGGGTATCTCTAGACCGTAAGTTGTATATAGCGCGCACTGCCCTTTTTTGTAAGATGAATATGTTATTAATATTAGCAGCTGAGCCCCACAACAACAAACCGTAGATCATAATACTATGTTCCTTTGTTAGTCTGTCTGGGCAACCTTATATTTGAGCAGGGAGTCTTTCCGAGTGATCTTAAACGCTCAATTATACACCCTGTTTATAAGGGTGGAGATAGAGGCGATATCAATAATTATAGGCCCATCTCAGTGCTTCCTGTGATTTCAAAGATTATTGAAAAGTTAATAAACAGTCGTCTACTTAATTATCTTAACAGTTTTGGTATCTTATCAAAGAACCAATATGGCTTTCGCACAGGAATTAGTACTGAAGATGCTATCTTGGATCTTACAACAAACATAACAACACATCTTGACAGTAAGAAAATAGCTCTGTGCATTTTTCTAGACCTCAAAAAGGCTTTTGATACCGTCTCTATCCCCACTCTTCTCCACAAACTCAATAGAATTGGAATAAGAGGAAGTTTTCATGCAATGCTATCTGATTATCTTCAGGATCGTACTCAGGTGGTCAAACTTGATAATGATACATATAGCAATGCAACCAATACTAACAACTACGGTGTCCCACAGGGTAGCGTCCTCGGACCTACCCTGTTTTTAGGGTTCCGTAGCCAAAATGGCAAAAAACGGAACCCTTATAGATTCGTCATGTCTGTCTGTCTGTCTGTCTGTCTGTCTGTCTGTCCGTCCGTATGTCACAGCCACTTTATTCCAAAAGTATTAAGACTACATAGTTGAAACTTAGTAGGCAGGTGTATTCTGTAAACCGCTTTACGATTTTTATACAAAAATAAAAAAAATAAAAGATTAAGGGGGGGCTCCCCATACATGGAACTGAAACTGAAAATATTTTTTTTCATCAAACCAATACTTGTGGGGTGTCTATAGATAGGTCTTTAAAAATGACGTTGAGGTTCCTAAGACTATTTTTTTTTAAAGTCAACCATTTGAAAAATATATGCCGCCAAAGTGGTAAAATGTGTGTCCCCCCCCCCCCCTTTAACTTTTAAAGTAAGAGGGTGAAAAATCTAAAAAAAATATAAAGTATAGATCTTAATAAACACTTTCAACGAAAATTGTTTTGAACGAGATACAGTAATTAGTTTTCGAGATATAGTACATTTTCCAAAACCGCAAATATAACTTTGTCATTCATACAAACACTGTGAAAAACAAAGTTATTTTTTCAGACGAAAAATGATAGCGGTATTAAAATATGGTATGGTATAATGTACCTACGGAACCCTACTGCGCGTGGCCCGACACGCACTTGGCCGGTTTTTTGATTTATATCAATGATTTGACTAACTTGAAACTTAATAAAGGATGTGTTTTTTCGTATGCGGATGACACCGCTCTGCTTTTCCATGGTGACAACTGGCCAGAAGTTTTTGCTACAGCTGAGTCTGGATTAGCTAGAGTTATAAAATGGTTAAATCTGAACTTGTTATCCCTTAATATGTCCAAAACCAACTATATTACCTTTTCTATCCGTGATTCTTTTCAGCGAGAGAGTAATCTGCACATAACAGCACATTCATGTAAAAGAAATGACAATTCTTACGGCTGCGACTGTCACAAAATTGAACGTGTTAATCAAACAAAATATTTAGGTGTCATGTTGGATAAGAATTTATCATGGTACCCACAACTTGAAGCAGTAGCAAATCGCGCGCGAAAGCTTATCTGGCTTTTTAAACACTTACGTGATGTTGCAGATAAAGAACTTATTATAGTGGAGCGTCGATTATCCGAACGTCGCTCAACCGAACGACCGCTTATCCGAACGTAGTAACGCGCGGGTCAAGCTCCCACCTCCCACCACGCGGGTCTCGCGTAGGGTTGCAAAATTACGTAATTTTACCGAAAAGGCTGGTAAATTACGGATAATTTACCGTAATTTATATAAATTACGGTAAAATTACCAGCAACTATTAGCGTCTTTTATTTATTTATTTCTACTTTAGAATAAAAAGCAACACTGATACATGGTATCTAAGCATTGAAAACAAAAAAATAGGATATTCAATTGCGATGATCGTAGTAAAATGAAGGAATTGTGACATTTCCATACATCTACTCTCGGCAATATCTACAATTACTTCACCTCGCGTTTTATACTGCTTAGTGCGTGAACTTTTTAGTTTTCACTTAAGGTTTTTTTTTTAGTTTTTCACTTAAAATTGTGGTTTCACATTTTGGAGCTCAGATAGACTGTCTCACTCATACTTTTGAACTTAAAAAATTACTTGATTTATTTTTGGTGATTGTTTTCAATACATCGTCAAAAGAATAGTATTACAGATATTAAACAAATATTGTTTTTGTTGAAAAAAATACATTTAAATGTACAAAAAATAGTTGTTATTTCACCAAGTAAATCAAAAATATATCTGTAAATAAATATAAGTAAGTACGTGAAATATTCGTGATAGTATTCTTTTGACTATTGAAAACATTCACCAAAAATAAACCAAGAAAGTAATTTATTATTATTTAAAAAGTTCAAAAAAGTGAGTGAGTTAGCCCATCTGAGTTGCAAAATGTGTCAGACAATGCTATTATAGACTATAATTACTTCACCTCGCGTTTCCTATCTTATTCGGTTGATAGCTTACGGCTTGGTACGTAAAAGGGAGATCGGCGTTTTTTTCGTTTTTCACTTAACGGACAAACAGACTAACAGATTAGCACATTTTCCCCTGTATTAAAAAAATATAAGTACTTTAAATACATTTTTTACTGAAAATTACCGTAATTTATCAAAAAATACCATAAATTACGTAATTTATCGTTTTTTACCGAATTTTACCAAGGTAATTTTACCGATTTGCATCCCTAGTCTCGCGCACGCCGCCCGCGCTTCAGTTTTCGCCCACTTGTCGCGACTTGTTCACTTGTTACTGTACTCGTGTCACTTAAGATGTGCACGCATCATTAAAGATATTCATAAATGTAAATAATATGGTTTTCATTTACTTGTACGTAAATTTGTATGGCTGAATCAATATATGTTACATTAGTTCGATTATCCGAAAATACCGGTTTTCCGAACACCCACGTCCCCCAATTAGTTCGGATAATCGACGCTCTACTGTATATAAATTTATAAAAGTCTTGTCCAATCTTTATTGCTATATTGTATAGTTATATGGGGTGGTACCTACAAAACAAAATTTATTAATATTGAACGTGCACAAAGAATGATTTTAAAAGTAATGTTACGTAAGAAGAGACTGATTGGCACAAGTTTGTTGTATGAAGAAGCTAATGTCATGTCTGTCAGGAAATTATATGTACAGCAGTGCATTCTTAATATACATAAAAAATATTCTTTTGACCCTAAATTATTAAGTAAACGTAAAGCAAATACAGTGGTTAGGTTAGCGTCAAAATTACCAAAACAGCATTTGCCCGGAAACAATTTTCAGCTCAATCTGTTTCAATTTATAACAAAATAAATAGAATATTAAATATTTTTTCATTACCTTACCTTGTATGTAAAAAGAAATTATCATCATGGTTAAAATTGCAAAGTTATGAAAGTGTAGAAAATCTTGTATCAAAACAAAAGTAATAGTTTTTAGTTTTATTTAAGTATCAATAAGTATAACTATAAGAAAGTAATATATTAATATTATTTGAATAAGGATAGCAAATTTAGATAAAGCATGAAAAATATTTCACTTTGCACTATTAAAGTAAATTTGTAGGTATAATTAATTATGTTAAAAATTAAGAACTAATATAAGCGTCTAGTTATGTACTACTAATAAATTATTGTAAACTAAAGAGAGGGGCCTCTTCTAATACAGGTTTTTTCAAACTTAAAAGAAGAGACCCACACATAGGCGAAATATAAAACAGTGAGAAAAAATGTGAGCGTCAAACAAAAAAGATCGCCCTTGATATAAAATATAAAATTGAGTTTCATGGACTGAACACATCCTCAAAATTTGAATGGTGGATACAAAATGACCTTGTATTTATCAATCACATTAAAAAACCGCAAATTAAAGTTTACGATAAGTACCTAGGTATCTAAAAATAGTCCATTACTTTATTCATAAACTAAGTTGCGTTTAGCGTTTTAACTACTTTATTTTTCTAAAGTAAGTAAGGTACCTACCTAGTTTAATCTTTTTTGTTTTCATTTTCACTTAGCTGAAAACACAAACTGCCAAATCTTTTACAGTTTGATTTTCAATGGTTTTGCGTAGGTATTTGGCAGGTATAAAGACTAATAAGACCTTTCAGATTCCAGGGAGCCCCCCTTAATCTTTTATTTTTTTTATTTTTATGTAAAAATCGTAAAGCGGTTCAAAGAATACATCTACTTACCAAGTTTCAACTGTGTAATCTTAATAGTTTCGGAATAAAGTGGCTGTGACATACGGACGGACAGACGGACAGACAGACAGACAGACAGACATGACGAATCTATAAGGGTTCCGTTTTTTGCCATTTAGGCTACGGAACTCTAACAAATGTAGTTAATAGGTAGCACAGTTTTATGTTTTTAAGCTAAATTCATGAAGTCGTATTAAAAATAACAATTGTACGAAAGAAAATGTCTAGGGCATAAATTAATTATAAGAAGATAATAATGTGTAACACTTTACCTTTTCATGCGTCCGGAAGTTGAAAGAGGTATTGTATTCAAGGATAATAATTAGTTCAATATTAATAATACACAACACAGAAGCACAGAGTTCTTATTTTCGCAAAAATCACCACGTAAAGGTATAATGATGTCGTTTACGTGCGGATATAGCTGAAGTCGTTCGCAAAACACTAATGTAAGTATTTTTCGTCATGATTACGCTAGATAAGATTGCGATGATAATCATAATCATAATTATGAATTATTCACATATAAGTATATCGATCGATAGCGCCCCTTGAAACTATATTATTGATATCAAGACTAAGTACATATGTCACCGGAAATGTATGAAATGCAAGCATTGTATACAATGCCTACACATTGTATACAATGCCTGGCCCTTTTAGGCAATGTATGAAATAGAATGAATATTGTTATCTATTTCACACATTACCTAGGCATTCTATACAATGACTAATGACTAGGCATTGTATAGAATGCCTGCTGGTCCACCAGCAATGTGTAAAATAAAAAGATTTTCGAGAATAGGTTCGAGGGGGCTCGAGGAAAGCTCGAGGGGGGGGGGCTCGGGAGGGGCCTTGAGGGGGCTCGAGGGGGCTCACTGAGTCCCGCGTATAGGTTAGAAATTTAAGGCGAGCGCGAAGCGCAGCGGAGCGATGAGCCTTAAATTTCGAGGTAATTTTTTAATAACAGACAACAGAAATATATTGAGTTTGGAATCGAACTTGCTTCACTCCTGTTGGTCCCGTGTATAGGTTAGAAATTTAAGGCGAGCGCGAAGCGCAGCGTAAGCTTAAATTTCGAGGTTATTTTTTAGGGTTCCGTACCCAAAGGGTAAAAACGGGACCCTATTACTAAGACTTCGCTGTCCGTCTGTCTGTCTGCCTGTCTGTCTGTCTGTCTGTCTGTCTGTCACCAGGCTTTATCTCATGAACCGTGATAGCTAGAAAGGTGAAATTTTCACAGATGATGTATTTCTGTTGCCGCTATATCAACAAATACTAAAAACAGAATAAAATTATTATTTAAGGGGGGCTCCCATACAACAAACGTAATTTTTTTTGCCATTTATTGGTACGGAACCCTTCGTGCGCGAGTCCGACTCGCACTTGGCCGGTTTTTTTTTATAACAGACAACAGAAATATACTTATTTTACACATTGCCGGTGGACCAGCAGGCATAGTATACAATGCCTAGGCATTGTATACAATACCGAATTATACGCATTGCCGGTAATACATACATTCTATTCTAGTTTAGGGATAAGTATTTGTCATTTGTGTACCTACCTAATACTGTAAACAATAATAGCAAATTACCTTGTAGCATGAACAGCTATCGAAAAAAATAACGCGCGTAAAAACATTCGATAGAATAATTTTGTCCATCTACCGCCGAAAAGCGAAATGAGATTCTCATAGACAAATCCTCTATCGAGTATCTACTTTTATACCCATTTTTTTTTCTTGATAAATGTTCGTGCTAGTGGTAAATACAGCATTCAGTTGCATTGGTAGTATCTAGGTGGGATACCTATCGCTAACAAACATGTTTTTCATTTTAAACCAAGCATAACAATGCTTGGTTTAAAATAAAATATTAATATAATAAAAACGTAAAAAACGTATTAATATACAAAAAATATATTAATATAAAAAACCGCCTCTGTGGTCTAGTGGTTCGCCCACCCGTGTAAGATGCAGAGGTCCCGGGTTCGATTCCCAGGGGGGGTACAATTTGTACTCGGTTTGGTTGGTGGTAGGGCTTATTTCAAGTCCGCCTGGCTAGCTACTACCATCTTACCTAAGTCTGACGCCATAATAACAATTTAAAAATTGTTGTGATCCGGCAGTTAGAGGTAAGATAGCCAGTATTCCGGGTGTAGTGCGCTTCCACCTTCGGCCTTATCGTCATTTAACATCAGGTGAGATGAAGGTATCCAAGGTGCACACTAAGTGAAGGTACACACTATCCCGTTGTGTATAAAAAACAAGTATTTTTTTAATGTTTGTTGAACAAAACATTAAAAAAAAAAAGATTTTCGTATATTTTAAAATACATCAAATATTAATAAAATTTTATGAAAGTATTTTAATTACGCTGTAATAAATTAAGTTCGCGGATTGTTTCTTTATGATTTCGATGCAATCAACAAACCAAAGATCAATCACTACGATTAATCAGAATAATCAGTAGGTATGATATACTAAACTTATTATCAGTCGAAGTTCCAAATTTTCTTAAGCCGTCAGGAAATACGTAAAACAAATGAAGTGTACATTAATTTTTGTTTACAGGTTCAACGTGTTACAAAAAACCTAATGCCGCGAATACACTGACCTGCATATATTTACACTGGACAGGCTTATGTCAAACTGTTTTTGTGCCTATTTGATTTCCGCCATTTTGGCGCTGTAGGACGTAGCGTGAGCATAGCGTGCGTACATGGTACTAAAGTTTGAAGTCTGGAGAGACCATCACGGCAACCATCATATTGTACGTCAAAATTAGTTCTTTAGACGCACGCTAGTGGCGTTTCAAATAGGCACAAAAACTTAGCTGTCAAATCATACAGACAGCCAGACCAGTTAAATAAAAAAATGTTTTTTCATGTCAGTGCGCGAATATGGTAGATAATCACACTGTTACGACTTTTACTATGGGACCAATATAACTCTGAAATCGCGAAAAAAATCAGCCGTTTCATACATTTTGATATTTTCGTCATTAATTTTTGTATGGAACAGCAGATATTTTTTTCGAGATTTCAGAGTTGGTCCCGTAGTAAAAAGTTATTCAGTTTGATGGTCCTTACTACCATATTCGGCGAAAAATAGACAAAAAGAGGCTTTTTTGTAACACGTTGTTTATTTAGCATTATGGGCAAAAGGCATATTTTTATGAAATTCCGGAATAAAAGGACAACAATTTAATAAATTAATTTATTTCTGTGATTATAATTTACATAAATAATTAACTACTTACTAAGGAGCCCAAAAAGCAATTTCAATAATCCTTTTTACAGCCGAATTAAGTGCAACAAAAGACACTGACCAATCCACATTGGGTCCACGTGGTGGGTTATGTTATGGCCCGTCCGCTCTATCCATTCACAAGCCAAAAGGAAGGCCTGGCATAAAGGCTTTAAAAATGGGTGATATGCATGGTTATTTTTGATGCCATCCGTAAAAATTTTGACTCATCGGCGGAAAATAATCCTGTCCCCAAACCCTTATTATTATTTTTAGTAAGCATGACCATTTATGGCAAATTAGCTTCTGCCCGCGACTTCATTGGCATTTACGTTCGAGAAAATCCCTAGGGAACCTTTAACCAAGACAATAGTATCCTCTTATGTTTTAATCCGGCTTTTAGACTATCTGTGTGCCATATTTCATCCAAATCCGTTCAGCCGTTTTGAATAATCGATTAACAATCATCCAAACAAGCAAACTTTCACATTTATGATATAGTAGGATAATACGGCCACCTCCGAAGCGCTCGAAGTAGGAAATTTTTGCTACATGAAATGGGACTGCAATTCACTTAAGTCTTAATTTCTAATTTTTTATTTAAGTTATTATTAAGTTTTATACCTCAACTGAAAGCTGAATAGATGGTGATATTTTTCAAATATTATGCACGCTTAGTTACTAGGAGTTTTTTAAAGATATTTGCTGCCTTATCTAAAAAATCTGAAAAAATAAAATAAAAAATGTTTTTAAGAATTGATTTTTTTATAAACACATGTACTTTTTGTAATTTTTTTTATCCATTATCAACATTTAGACTGTTTTCTATACCAAAATAATAAAAAAACCGGAATCGAACGAGTAGTATCTTTTATGTTATTTTTTTGTATCTGAAAACGTACTTTTGGTAAAAAATTACTTAATTTTAATTTACTCACAAACTATGAACTTTTTGAGGAAAAGTAATATCATCATATCAGCCGCACGACACCCACTGCTGGGTATAGGCCTCCCCCAAGGATTTCCACGACGATCGGTCCTGCGCTTCCCAAAGTAATATAACAAAAAATATTTGTTTTGACCTCATCTATAACCATTTAGCAGGAATACGTCATATTTCCAGTGACCCTGTATATTCTGGTGTCTACAATTTATTACCTGTTTTGAAGGTCACGATAAGCACCTGCTTGCACTTAACCGCATGAAAGTAATTACTAAAGTAGATATTCCTTTACTTATTCCGATGAACTTTGCTTCAATTATAATTCATTCAATTAAGTAACTAGGTGCATAAAATGTTGCATTAAAAAAGTTTTGATTATGATAATTGGTAATACACTTATGTATCTATGCTGCTTGTGCCTCAGTGATGAGGATTCCGGGTGTAATGCGCTTCCACCTTATCGTCACTTAACATCAGGTGAAGTGAAGGCCAAGCACTATTCCGTAATGCATAAAAAAACCAGGAATCGATTCCAGGATTTACCAGCATTGGTCGTCAATCAAGACACAATTTTATCATACCTAGCTTATCAGTTTCTTTACCTTTATTGGGGACATAATTGTATTTATAGTATTACGCAATTTGACATGACATACTAAGGAATTTGTTCCGCATTTATAATAGAGGTAATTACATAAATAAATGACAAACAAAATAAATTAAATTAATATAAGGAATCTCATTTAAACAATGCATGTATCCGATCCTGAGAATTACTTTTTTAACCCGGAAAACATTTGCACTAAAATGATGCAACCCTTGAGCATTTAATAGTCACTACGAGATGCAACGATGCACTGATCAACTTTTCATTTGTAATTCTATTTAAAAAAATAAAGAACATAAACTGCATTCAAAGATTTAAAAAAATACGCTTGCCGTGAAAGGTAACGTTTATTTATGAATCGTAATGATCAGGGCAAGTAAAAAGTTGAATCGTCTTTGATTGCAATTGTTGCACAAAAAAGTAACAAATAAGTAGGTAGTCTGCCGCTGCACGGCAGCTAATCATGGATAGGATATGTAAACAAACCCAAAGTCCGGTGTGGCCGAGCGCCTGCGCAGCCGTGTCACAGCGCAAATACACGCAGCACTGCGTATACGACACGTAAAATTTTGTTTTGGGACCACAAGAGAAAATATTAAAATGAAATCGCAAAGCTCTACCTATCTTTGTTTTCTATCTCATATCTCATAGTTAAATATGTAAGGTATTATTAGTTTCAATAGTTGTTAAGAAATGTATCATTGTAGTCTGTGGATATGTCAAGTGTCAAAATAACGCTACAATCTGAAAAAAAAAAACTGTGTACTGTGAAAAAACGATGGAAGAAAAATTACTATAAAAAATAAGTAATCGGTTTGTAACAGGTGGAAATAAATAAAAATACCATTGATAGTCGAGCCAATCTTTCATTCTTTTATAATTGGCGACCTTGTATGAAGATTTTATCGATTGATGGCCGACGAAAAAATGGATCGAAAATGCAAGGTGAGGTCAGTACAAAGACGACATTTTTCCAAGTCTGCCAATTTGTTGGAGTCATTAATAAACTCATGCAAAACCGATTCAAGCAAAATCGACGAGCTCCACGCATGCCACAAAGTAGTAAAAGACATTTTTTACGAATTGACGAAATATGACGACGAAATTAAAAACCTAATCATTTCCACCGAACCGTTCGAAGATGACAAACTTGAAAAAGAATTGATCGATGCAGGCAAATACCAAACCCGATGGAGCCTACTAGACACGATGTACTCATCTCAGTCATCTCGCAATATAACTGGCGATTGCGGCAAAGAAATTCAAAAAATTAAATTGCCCACTCTTGAAATCAAGAAGTTCGATGGAAACATAAAGAACTGGATGACATTCTGGGGACAATTCAGGAAAATTGATGCCGATCCAGCCATAGAAGAGAGCGACAAATTGCAGTTTTTGTGCCAGAACATGGAACCGGGCAGTGAGGTAAAGAAATTTGTTGAGAATTTTCCTTTAACAAACCAGAGCTACAAGATTTGCCTCGACGAATTGAAATCCCGGTATGCACGAGAAGATTTATTAATTCAACTTTATGTTCGCGAGTTACTCACCCTTGTATTAAAAAAAAAAGACAAAATTATCGACTTGTTGTCGCTTTATGATAATATATGCAGTAACCTGCGATCGCTTGAAGTCCTCAAAGTAACTAGTGATAAATATTCACCATTTCTTCTGCCCATTGTGGAGTCCGCTCTGCCTAGTGAACTGTTGAAAATTTGGGAAAGGCAAAGACCAAATAAGATCAGCGATGAACTTGCTAGCTTGCTAGAATTTTTGAAGAAGGAAGTTGAAGCCAACCAACGCATTTCACTGGCAAATGATTTCAATGTTAACTCCACAAGCTCGGAACCAACAGCAGCCTGCCTGACAGCAAATAGCGATAACAAGAAGCAATATGAGGTGAAGTGTATATGGTGTGATAAAGGACATGCGAGCACAGAGTGTTTCAAGATCTCAAAGATGACAATAGATGAAAGACGGGAACACTTGAAGAAAAAGAAGGCTTGTGCGTTATGCTTGAAAATTGGTCACCATGCGAAGAGCTGCCGCAGCTTCGTTAAATGCTATATATGTGGCCAAAGACATTCGCCTGTGCTGTGTTCATGTGGACTGAAGCAAAAAGAAGTGAAAGCGTCACCAGAACCTGCAGCTACAGTTCAGAACTACACCGCTCATTCCACTTCTTCAACCACACTCCTACAAACTGTCGCTGTGAATGTTTGCCATGGAGATAAGTCAGTGACTGTCAGAGCACTGTTCGATAGTGGCTCACAACGCTCATATGTAAAAGAAGAAGTAGTGAAGGCACTCAATGTGATGCCAACTGGTACTGAAGTACTTACACATTCTTTGTTTGGAGGTAACATTGTGTCATACAAAAATTATAACACTTATGATTTAGAAGTACAGAGCATTGATAAATCCTTTAAAATTAATATGACTGCCTTAAGCCAAGTAACGATTTGTAAAAATGTACCTAAAGTGAATATGAATAACTTGTCTCTCTCTGAATTGTTAAAAAAGAACCAAATCAAGCTGACAGACACAAATGTAAAATCAGATATAGGTATTTTAATAGGTGCTGATTATTCAGGTTTGCTACTCACCAATGCCTTTGTACAGCTGGAGACTGGTCTGACTGCCATTAAGACAAACCTTGGGTGGACATTACAGGGTAAGACTCATGATGCAATAATAAACACAAACATTGTCGCTTCTTTATTCTGTTTACAGAGCGTTCCAGATTTTTGGAATCTTGAGATTTTAGGTATTCAAGATCCAGTGCACATACAATCAAAACAGAAAAAAGAAGAAGAGGTCCTGAAGAACTTCGAAGAGAGTGTCCGAAGAAACGAGGAGAACAGGTATGAGGTGCAGCTTCCATGGAAGGATGGTCATGATGATCTGCTGGACAACCGCATGATAGCCACCCGCCGGCTGGAATCTGCAACAAATAAATTAATTACTTGCGGTAAGTTTCAAGATTATGACAACATTCTGCATGAATGGGAGCATGCTGGCATCATCGAACCTATACCCTCACCAGACTGCAACAAAAATAAGGTACACTACTTACCACATCGAGCCGTATCCAAGGAGACAAGTCTTACTACCAAGCTGCGACCAGTGTTTGACGCATCTGCAAAAGATAAAAATAACAAGTCCTTAAATGCATGTCTGGAAAAAGGTATGAATTTTATTGATAAAATACCTGATTTATTAATTGGTTTTCGTAAAGGTTTAATAGGTATATCTGCAGATATAGCAAAAGCATTTTTGCAAATTGCAATTAATCCAGATGACCGGGACCACCTCAGGTTCTTATGGTGGAAGGATTACGAGCGGCGGGAGATCATGGAGTACAGGCATTGTCGAGTTGTCTTTGGCCTGACTTCGAGCCCATTCTTGCTGTCCGCAACGATACAACACCACCTGGAACAGACAAAAGGTGAGCACAAAAATACAGCTGATATATTATCTAGCTCTTTCTATGTCGATAATTTAGTTACAAGCCAAGACTCGGAAGAAGCGACACAAAACTTCATACAAGAGGCAAAAAGTATAATGCAAGAGGCAAAGTTTGATTTGAGGCAGTGGGTAACTTCTCCAATGAAAATTAATGAAACCAATCAACGTGTCATCTTGGTTTTAGGAATAATGTGGGATACTGCCACCGATGAACTTTTTTGCAACTTAGATGCCTTGCCTCATCCTTCAGAGATAGGTAAATTAAATAAGAGAAACATCCTCTCCTTGACACAAAGAATTTTTGACCCCGTGGGAATTCTGTGCCCCGTAACACTTGTTCCTAGATTAATATTACAAGAAATATGGAACACTAAATTGGCATGGGATGAAGAGCTGCCCCCTAATATTGAAACTCAATTTCACGACTGGTATGATAATGTGCATTTACTGTCAAATTGCAGAATACCAAGACCTCTGTCAACGGTGCCACTACAGAGCTGCAACGATGCCAGTCTTCATATGTTTTGTGACGCCAGTAAGGACGGGTATGCTGCCTGCGTATTCCTCAGAACTGAAGACAGTAAAGGTAATGTGACTGTCCGATTAATATCTGCAAAGTCAAGAATATCACCACCAGAGAAAATAACCACACCACGATTAGAATTGCTAGCGGCTCTCATTGGCTCACGATTAATTATGGGGGTAAGAAAGAAATTACAATTGAATAATCATAAAGAATATTGTTGGAGTGATTCTGGTGTGACACTATGCTGGATAAAACGAGAATTGATTTGGAATACCTATGTGGGAAATCGGGTAAAAGAAATCCGCCAAAATACCAACATTAATGACTGGCACCACATTCCAGGCCCTGAGAACTGGGCAGACCTACCATCCAGAGGCTGCGACACACGTCGGCTGCTCGAAACCAAGTGGTGGGAAGGCCCGCCGTGGCTGCGTCGACATCCCGAACTGTGGCCGCATTCTGCACTGGTGGTTGATGAAAAGGAAGCCTGCAAAGAACTCAAAAAATCTGTATGCGTTAATACATGCTGTGACAATGATATGGTAAATGATTTAACACATTTTTCCAAGTATTCTAAAATAATAAGAATGACAGCATGGATATTACGATTTATCTACAATGCTCGCTACAAAGACAATAAGAAAAAAGGAGAATTGACGTTTGAAGAATATGAAATAGCTGAAAAGAAAATAATAAAGACTATACAGGCAGAAAGCAAAGAATATATACAAAAGCATACCGCAAAACTAACTACATTCTATGATGAAGATAATATACTGAGAATAAAAACAAAGCTGATACTTACCGATTTCCCTGAAGATGTGAAAACTCCAGCAGTACTACCTGCAGTAAATGTGATCATACGAAGACTGGTAGAACAGAGACATACACAACTTCTTCATGCTGGCACCAATATGATGATCACAGATTTAAGAAAACGATTCTGGATTATTGGTATTAGGAAACTGGTAAAATCTGTCATAGATAAATGTATTATATGTAAGAGACACAGAGCGAAAGCTACTCAAGTATCTGCGGCTCCATTACCTATTGAACGAATCCAACCGACCGCACCCTTTGAAGTAACAGGAGCTGATCTGGTCGGCCCGATATATCTACGCGGCGATGTAAAGAGTTGGATTGTAATATACACGTGTGCCGTATACCGCGCGATACATTTGGAACTGACACAATCTCTGTCCACAGAAGCCTTCATCAGAACATTTCGCAGATTCATCGCCAGACGAGGTCGTGTAAAATTAATGATATCCGACAATGGCACCAACTTTACAGGTACCAAGAATCTGCTGTCTACCATTGACTGGGATGAAGTGCAACGCGTATCCACCATAATGCGCATAAAATGGAAGCTTAATGCGCCTACAGCAGCATGGTGGGGTGGATTTTTTGAGCGCATGATATTAATAATAAAGAATTTATTAAGACGTGTTTTAGGTACATCTACTGTCTCTTATGAAGAAATGGAGACTCTCCTCTGCGACTGCGAAGCTGTGGTAAATGACCGACCACTCACTTATGTGGAGGCTGACGACGCGAACTCACTAGAGCCGCTGCGACCTTCGTGCTTCTTACAACCTCTGCCGCATTCACAGGTAACCGAATTTGATATTTTAGATGCCACCAGTATGAATCGACGACTGAGGTATCTGCAAAAACTTCGAGACGAACTTCGTACACGATTCAAGAACGAGTACCTTACCGAACTAATACAGAGAGGAAGAGAGAAGAGTGGAGGTATAAAGGTAGGAGATATAGTTCTAGTTGAGTCTGAAGAAAGAAGAATAAAATGGCCACTTGGAATGGTCATTGAGATTTATACAGGAAAGGATGGAGTGGATAGAACTGCCAAGGTAAGGACAACAACTGGATTCAAAATCCGACCATTTCAGCGTCTATACCAATTAGAGCTTTCTTCTTCTGAGGTGGAAGGGAGACGAGAAATGGACGCCAAAAATCACAATTCTATCGGTAAGAAATATTGTATAGTTATAAACCCTAGCAGTACAATTAATAACAAAGGGCGCACTACAGAGCCAGCCAACAGAGAGACAGATCAGACAACAAGACGTGGGAGAATTATTAAAATGCCAAGTAAGTACAAACTATAAATTTAATTTTATTTGATAAATAAACTTCTTGTTTTCCAAACATACTTTGATATATTTTAATCATTTTGATCTCATGTGTGTAGTCTGTCTGTCATACTGGTTTGGTAATTAAATTACTAATTACTGTAAAGATGACTTGTGATAAGTGAACTATATTTCTCAGATGCTTATTATAATAATAATTATTGTGACTGCAATAAGATGTATGTTAATGTGATTATAATGTTGTTTAAACAATTGTGTTAAATCCTTGTTGAATCTGTATGTTTCATTGTTTAAAATATAAAATTAGTATTGTGTTCTGGATACTAGATTGTAGCATACTTTGTAATTTTATTTTATGTTCTCCTTTTCTTGGTGTGGAGGATGTTAAGAAATGTATCATTGTAGTCTGTGGATATGTCAAGTGTCAAAATAACGCTACAATCTGAAAAAAAAAACTGTGTACTGTGAAAAAACGATGGAAGAAAAATTACTATAAAAAATAAGTAATCGGTTTGTAACAGGTGGAAATAAATAAAAATACCATTGATAGTCGAGCCAATCTTTCATTCTTTTATAATAGTAATTGTAGAGAACAAATCTAATTTTAATGTTGTATTTTGATATGTAAGTAAAAAAAAAGTATCGTAACTGACTAGAATCTGATTTAATAAGGGTTCCTTGACCAATTTCACAACTTTTATAGATATTACTTTTTTACTGATTTTTAATAAATGTAAATTACACTCAGAATTAGTTTTTACAATTAATCAATAATACTTTAATGGATAAATTTACAATTATGTTAAATTTGGCTAAAAGCTAGCAGTCTGCCGGAAGTTCCGGTAGTGTCGATTAATTGAAGCAATGGCAGTGGGGTAGAGGGAAATAAAAGGCAGTGTGTGTGATTTGTAGGGGCTTTTTTGGTGGAGAAATTGTACAGTGTGGTTATACTGTTTATCAATAAATCTAAGTATTTGGAAAGTGGCTGTATTATTGAAGGTGCTTCCTTACAAATATTCGAATGTCATGTTTATCGTAGTGAAGTACGTTTCCGGCTTCGCGGGCGCTGCTGTTGAACTTTTTATAAGACAACTGGGAAACCAGTCTGCAGTAGCTGTCCTATTGTCTTCCAGCTCAACTGTCTCGAAATGACGCGTCATCCGAAGAATGAGGCAATCATCTTGCTCACACCGGCCTTTATTTACTTTTGTTGTAGGTAACGTCAAAAAGAAACTAGAAGTTTCAGATTTTAGTTTCAGATTCTAGTTTCAGATTTGTAACAATAAATCCATTTTTCAACACTTGTGATGAAAAATACCGAATTCGAGTTAATAGATAGAAAGTGCCGCAAAATGATATAAAAGTACAACGAAAGGTTGTACTTTTTAGGGTTCCGTACCAAAATGGTAAAAAGGAACCCTTATGGTGTGACTCAGTCTGTCTGTCTGTCTGTCTGTCACAGCTGGATATCTCGAAAACTACTAATGGTATCAACTTGAAATTTGGTACGATTTAACATGATGTTTTTCCAAAAATAAAAAAATGTTTTTTTTTAAAACAAGGATTGAAAAGGAGTCTTAAAAATTTGAAGTAGGGTGATTAGAGCATATGGGGTATCATATGAAAGAGCGCTGTTTGCACATTTTAAAACATCATTTTTTTTAGGCCGCATAGTTTTCGACTTATGATGAAAAATGTAAAAAAAATACAGTCCCCCCCCCCCCCCTTATCTCCGAAGTTTGCAAAGGGAAAAATCTGAAATAATTCTATGTGATAGTAGTTTATATAAAGATTACAGGAAAAATAAAACGATGTCTCAATATAACACACTTTTTTAGAAATTATCAATTTCTAAAAATGTTAACATTAGTTCCATTATCGGTCAAGAGATGGCGCTGCTGACCTAAAACTGCAATACTAATTTTATTATTCTACTCTGCAGTGTGGTTTAATGGTGCAATTATGATGGTACGGAACCCTCGGTGCGCGAGTCCGACTCGCTCTTGACCGGTTTTTATTGTTATTTTTGTCACGTATTTCATTTTTGTTACGGTTTCGTTTTTGTTTCCATTTCATTACAATGGTCATTCTAAATGATTTTCACCCTACTAAGATTCCTACGATCACGCTTAAACTCATTGAAGCAGTTCTAAACAATGACACTAGATGGGGCTTCATCATGAAAGACTAGTCGAAGTTTCATCACTTTTTTAGACTACAGTGAAAGTCGTGAAGCAGAAATTTTCTCGTGTTAAATTCATCTTGGTGCGTCAATAAGCCGCTAGATAATTTAAAGGAATAAATAACAGTTGAATCATTAATAATTGTCATTAAGTTTCCAAGGTCCTTATAATGTTTCATTGGATTTGTTACTAACTAGCCAGTTCTAAAAACTTGACAGTGGTGAGCGACAGACAAAGTTACACGTGCTCTTACGCCAAACGCATATTCTCCTCCGTTCCATCGTGATTTTTAGGTAAAAATGAGTAACAAGTTGAGCAAATCAAAGAAAATCTCAACTCATAACTATTTCACTTAATTAGTCTAGTAAGATAGTTATGAACCGCTATCAAATAACTATCTTACGGTACACTGCGACATATTCACTATATTATTTATTTAGTTAGTTTTGTTTGTAGTACCCGCACCTCTCCACTTTTCAAAGTGGACCTTCTGCGTGCCTCGTCGGTGTAACTTGCGCGTACGCCTGTATTCCCGCGCATTCTCACTCAGTCTGCGCGCGCAAACACATCATCACAACGCACCCTTATCACAAGTGAGTATTTATTGTATAAGATTGTGATAATTTTAAGTTTTATGAAGAAATAACATCATGTACAGTGGATGGTAAAAACATGTGATTTTTACGTGCATATCGCGGATAGATATTTCATACAACGTTTTTTGTTGAAAATTTGCATTCTAGTGCCACTTTATTATGAATACTTATTATATGCACTGCACTTTTTTGTTTTATCATGAATGCTGTTACATTACTTTTCTTGGTGTAAAATGTGGTTTTTAGTATTTGCGATTTATATATACGTATTTTAATATACGTTTTTTCTATCTACCCTAAATTGATGGATCATCTTTCGTAACGGAAATATTTCTAGAGTTATTAGCTACGTATTTAATTTACGCATGCATAAAAACGGCAAAATCATTTTGTGGGCGGATTATTCAAAATTTTTGTTGGAAGTAGAAAGTTCTAATGAAGTTGGTGATGATGATTAGTGATTTGATAAGCATTCACCTGGTAATCTTTTAAGGTTAGTTGGAAAAACAGAAACTGCAATTACGATCGATCTTATAAAATAATGGATTCGAAATAGGATTTGTTTTATAAGTGTAATTGTGTGAAATTAAAAGTGTGTAATTTTTGCTATGTGGGTAGTTAGTAATATTATTTTAAATTCGTATAATTAATTTTTGTAGTCAACGTGTTTTTCACAATCACAATATCGACAATTTATCAATTTTGATAACTTACCAGATTCAAAATCTTTTTTACACGACTGCCCAAAAAGGAGTGTATATGTGTTCAGGGTTCATGTATGTTTGTGGGTATGTGAGTTTCTTTATTCCACCATAAGTTCTAAATGGCTCAACAGATTTGGATGTATGGGGTATTGTTAGAATCCTTACATCGTTCCAAGTGACACTGGCTATATTTTTTTGAAAAAAGTCAATGTTTTCAAATATGAAAAACATTTTTTTCTTCAATTATTACAATATGGGTATCAAATGAAAGGCCATAATGAGCACATTTCAAAACTATATAATTTGTCACTAAAATGTGTGATATAAAAATAAATAAATTTAAAAAATATTGAAAACACGACTGCCCTGCCAAAAACGAACTAAAAAGTTAAATAACAAGTGTCATTGCAGTCGGGGGACCTCTTTGATTAAAAATTGTACCACAAAACGGTCCCCCGACTGCAATGACACTTGTTATTTAACTTTTTAGTTCGTTTTTGGCAGGGCAGTCGTGTTTATAATATTTTTTAAATTTATTTATTTTTAAGTCTAAATAAACTGCTTTTGATAAACTCGATAGTATGCTTGCTTTTCTCTTAATCGCATGAGTTCATAGTTCACGGTCAGATCAGTACATTACAGCGATTAGAAATTAATACTTACATAACTAGCTACTAGGTAAATGTTCCATTTAGTTAAGAAGTAAACTTACAGCTCTTAATTTGGAACAGTATTCTCTTTATCGGGTTACCTACCTACCTAAATACATTATTATTTTCACACCGCGAGTTTATGAAGTGAAAGATTATAAAAGTGTCAGTTTAACTAATGAATATACCCGTAATCAAGGCAGATAGACGCAGAAAATAATAGAAAAAGAAAGTTAAGAAAAATAAAAAAATAAAAGTTAATAAATTTAAGAACTTTATATTATGGTCTTTAATGGTTAAACAGTTATTTTTGTGATGAATGCAGGGACAAATGTTTCATTCGTGCAATTTGTTTTCCTTTAGGTAGCATTGATAATATAATTTTTGAATTACTAAAATATTATCGGAGGTTTGAAATAAAACATGAAATAAAACACTTTTTAACGGATACTAGCGCGGTTTTATTGAAAGTACTAAGTATTAGGTGGTATTTGGTTTGATTTTTGATTTTCCCGACGTTTCGGCACCTTTGCAGCTGCCGTGGTCACGGGTGATTGAAACCAAATACCAACTAATTACCAAAGTATATTCAATAAAACTGCGCGAGTATCCGTTAAAAAGTGTTTTATTTCAAGTCTGAGCGCGTAAGCTTGAGAAGTGAATTTGTCGTAGGTTGTTTAAGTAAGCTTTTAAATACTCATATCCAAAGATGATAACAATTAACAATTTCGGTGTGTACGATTAACAATTTCGATGTGTTTTTAAACGACTGCCCAAAAAACAGGGAGTGTAATGTGTATAGGGTTGTGTTTGTGGGTATGTGAGTTTCTTTATTCCCCCAAACTTTTAAATGCTTATCGGATTTGGATGTATAGGGTGTCGTTAGAATTCTTGCATCATAGTGCGAGTGCGAGTCGGACTCGCGCACGAAGGGTTCCGTACCAAAAAAAGGCAAAAAAAACACGTTTGTTGTATGGGAGCCCCCCTTAAATATTTATTTTATTCTGTTTTTAGTATTTGTTGTCGTAGCGGCAACAAAAATACATCATCTGTGAAAATTTCGGCTGTCTAGCTATCAAGGTTCATGAGATACAGCCTGGTGACAGACAGACAGACAGACGGACAGCGGAGGCTTAGTAATAGGGTCCCGTTTTTACCCTTTGGGTACGGAACCCTAAAAATATATCAATATGGTACTAGTAGGTAGGCACAAGGCGCCACTTTCAAATGTTAAAAAATTTTTTTTTTTCAATTATTACAATATGGGCATCAGATGAAAAGCCTTGATGAGGAGCACATTCCAAAACTATATATCTTGTAGTTATAAAGCGTGAAATAAAAAAAAAGTAATAACAAGTGTCATTGTAGTTGGGGGATATCTTTGATTAAAAATTGTTTCACATAAGGTCCCCAACGGCAATGACACTTGTTTATTTAACTTTTTAGTTCGTTTTTGTCAGGGCAAGGGCAGTCGTTTTTAATATTTTTTTAATTTTATTTTTTGTGATGAATGCAGCTACTATTTTTTCATTTGTGTGATTCTGTTAAAAGTTTTCTCCTCGCTTCTGGGATATAGTTATCACATAGGTATATTATTATTTTTGAATAAATTAAATAGTGTCGGAGGTTGTCTAATTCATAGCGTCTTCCAAAGATGATAACGATTAACAATTTTGGTGTTTTTAGGGTTCCGTACCAAAATGGTAAAAAAGGAACCCTTATGGTGTGACTCAGTCTGTCTGTCTGTCTGTCTATCACAATGGTATCAACTTGAAATTTGGAATAGTTTAAGATGACATTTGACCAACTATTTTGCAAATAAAAAAGAAATAAAAAAAATAACATATTTTTTACAACAGGGACTGAAAAGAGGTCTTAAAAATTTGAAGTGAGGTGACTAGGGCATGTGGGGTATCATATGAAAGAGCGCTGTTTGCACATTTTAAAAATCTTAGGCCGCATAGTTTTCGACTTATAATGAAAAATGTAAAAAAATACCGTTCCCCCCCTTATCTCCGAAGTTTGCAAAGAGAAAAATCTGAAATAATTCTATGTGATAGTAATTTATGTAAAGATTACAGGAAAAATAAAACGATGTCTCAATATAACACACTTTTTTCGAAATTCAAAAAACAAACAAAATTTTTTAGTTTCACTACCAGTCAACAGATGGCGCTGTCCTAATAATGCTGACCTAAGAAAAAAAATAGTTCCACTATCGGTCAAGAGATGGCGCAACCTAATACTACAATAATAATTGGTGGCTGGTTCTAATATAATTACCTACTATTTGCCGTACGAATAAACGAAGAATAAGTTACTACTTAGTAGTTTGCAATGTGGAGTGGCTGAAACATTTTTCAGTCACCATAAGCAGCTGTGGTTAAGATTTGCAAATTAACTGTCCGCCTGTTCGCCCTTCCGCCTGTTCGCCCTTCCACCTGTCTGCCGTTTATACTACTTTTTTAAAGACTGTACTAAAGTAACATATCCAAATATATTTATGATTGTACGGAACCCTCGGTGCGCGAGTCCGACTCGCTCTCGACCGGTTTTTTTTAAAGGGGCCGTACAACGCTACAAGCATTATTTTCATAGAAAAATTTTCGAAATTATTGTTAATTTTATAGTTTTTAATGAATAACTACAAAACTATTTCTTATTTTAGAAAACTGTCAATAACAAAACTAGATAGCTAGTTAAGGTTTCTTTTAATTATAGTTTTAAGATGATAGATTTTTTATTTTATTACTTAGGGAAACATACAGCTTTAAATAGTACATAGTAATAGTAAAACATAATTTCAGTACATTAGCCAAAAGAGTTTCCACCACTGAATTGTTTGTACATTACGTTGAACAGACAAATTATGTAGGCAAACAGATGTAAGAAATTATTAAGTAAAGATATTACAACGAAAAAGTTAAATTTTTTGGTTGGCACATCAGTGAAAAACTACAGGAAGTCACTTTACAATTTTTTTCTATCGAGAAAAGTTTTAACTACGTATCATGTTTCGGTCAATCACAAAACTGAGTAGGTATATATGTTACCGGCAATGTGTATAATCCGGCCTAGGCATTGTATACAATGCCTAAAACGATCAGGCAATGTATGAAATATAATTCATTTTATACTTTGCCTAGGCATTGTATACAATGCCTGCTGGTCCACCGGCAATGTGTAAAATAAGTATATTTCTGTTGTCTGTTATAAAAAAATAACCTCGAAATTTAAGTCTCACGATCCGCTGCGCTTCGCGCTCGCCTTAAATTTCTAACCTATACGCGGGACCTACAGGAGTGAAGCAGGTTCGATTCCAAACTCAAATTTCTGTTGTCTGTTATAAAAAAATAACCTCGAAATTTAAGGCTCACGCTCCGCTGCGCTCCGCGCTCGCCTTAATTAATATTTCTAACCTATACGCGGGACCTACAGGAGTAAAACAGGTTCGATTCCAAAGAGCCCCCCTCGAGCCCCCCTCGAGCCCCCTCGAGCCCCCCTCGAGCCCCCCATCGAACCCTCCTCGAGCTTTCCCCGAGCCCCCCCCCTCGAGCTTTCCTCAAGCCCCCCCCCCCTCGAGCCCCCCTCGAGCCCCCCATCGAACCCTCCTCGAGCTTTCCCCGAGCCCCCCCCTCGAGCTTTCCTCAAGCCCCCCCCTCGAGCTTGCCCCAAGCCCCCCTCGATCCCCCCTCGAATCTATTCTCGAAAATCTTTTTATTATACACATTGCCGGTGGACCAGCAGGCATTCTATACAATGCCTAGTCATTGTATACACTGCCTAGGTAATGTGTGAAATAGATATCAATATTCATTATATTTCATACATTGCCTAAAAGGGCCAGGCATTGTATACAATGCCTGCATTTCATACATTGCCGGTAACATATATACTATAATCTACTTTCAACATAATTTTTTTCTGGACCGATAAATCAAGTTTAGTAATACTGTGTGAAATCTTTGTTCTGTCCGTCTTGTCGGGCTTTCCTTACCCTGCCCCTGAACGCCGGCTTCTGAAGCCGGCGTTGCTCTAAGCCCTGCCCCTTTGAAAAACTACAGGGAAAGTAAGCACAATCATTAAAGTTCGTCTAGGTACTATTTCCGTAAGGAAAAAAGAGATTTACCTATTCTTGATCATTAATTATTGACCAATATGATTCGGTGACTTCATCACTGATAAGGGCTTAAAGTTAGATATCGGAGACGCCGCGCCGCAGGATCCGGGATAGATATAGAGGTACCTATGTATGTTACTTGTATTAGTAAATCTTAGGTTTTACTAAAAAAACTGGGGGCTTACCAACTTGAGTTGGTAAATGTAAGGAATATATAATAAAAAACCGGTCAAGAGCGAGTCGGACTCGCGCACCGACGGTTCCGTACAATCATAAATATATTTGGATATGTTACTTTAGTACAGTTTTTAAAAAAGTAGGATAAACGGCGGACAGGTGGAAGGGCGAACAAGCGGACAGATAATTTACAAATTTTAACCACAGCTGCTTATGGTGACTGAAAAAACGTTTCAGCCACTCCACATTGCAAACTGTTTAGATTACTAAGTATAAGTAGGAACTTATTCTTTGTTTATTCATACGGCAAACAGTAGGTAATTATATTAGAACCAGCCACCAAATTATTGTAGTATTAGGTCAGCGCCATCTCTTGACCGATAGTGGAACTATTTTTTTTCTTAGGTCACCACCGTCTCTTGGCCGATAGTGGAACTAATTTAATCAGCGCCATCTGTTGACTGGTAGTGGAACTAAAGAATATTTGTTTGTTTTTTGAATTTCTAAAAAAGTGTGTTATATTGAGACATCGTTTTACATAAACTACTATCACATAGAATTATTTCAGATTTTTCTCATTGCAAACTTCAGAGATAAGGGGGGGGGGGGGAACGGTAAATTTTTTTCCATTTTTCATTATAAGTCGAAAACTATGTGACCTAAAAAAAAGAAAATGATATTTTAAAATGTGCAAACAGCGCTCTTTTATATGATACCCCACATGCCCTAGTCAACCCACTTCAAATTTTTAAGACCCCTTTTCAGTCCCTGTTGTAAAAAATATTTTTTTATTTCTTTCTTATTCGCAAAATAATTAAGCAAACATCATCTTAAACTATTCCAAATTTTAAGTTGATACCATAAGTAGTTTTCGAGATATCCAGCTGTGACAGACAGACATAACCCACCACCTCCCATGGCCATACCAACCGTGTGGTTATAATGGCCGAATCACGAGAGGTGCACGCGAAATTTCTCCGCGCGCAATGCTTGACTCTCTACAAACTCTTTTTTAATCTGTTCCTTATGTCCCTCTACCATTTCTCCCCATTCTGGGGCATGGTGTTTCTACTCCTCGCTCCAGCGTTACCTGAGGCTGTGCCATGCGTGCGCAAACTCTCGCAGCCGTCTGTAGTTCGCCTCATTGGAGACGAGATTAGTGTGCCAAGCCGGGCCGTGGGTCGACATCTGGACTCCATCTAACAATCTTTCTCTGATGGTGTCATAAATCGGGCAGCGCCACAACAGACAGACAGACAGACTGAGTCACACCATAGGGGTTCCTTTTTACCATTTTGGTACGGAACCCTAAGAACGGATTATTACCTTTTACCTCAGATGCCGGTTTTAATCATTTTTCGAATTTTGCATCACAAGACCCCTCAAAAGTTGCGTAATGCGACGTAGATTATAGGAAAAGTAATAAAAAATTTATAATTATTTTTCCTAAAACCTACGTCGCATTACGCAACTTTTGAGGGGTCTTTTAATGCAAAATTCTTAAGTCTGATATACACGAAATACAGGTATTTTATAAAAATTTGAACGCTAGTAGGAGGCTAAAAGTGATAATCTTAATTTTTTATATTATTTTTTCTATAACCTACGTCACATTACGCAACATTTGAGGGGTCTTGTGAAGCAAAATTCGAAAAATGATTAAAATCGGCCCACCCTTATGTCCATCCTTCTGGAACAGTACTTTTTTTCTGGATGAAAGGTACTCTATGACTTTTTCTGTATCCCTGACAACGTGTATGCAAAATTTCATGACGATCGGTTGATGAGTTAGACGTGAAGGCGTAACAAACAAACAAGCTTACTTTCACATTTATAATTTTTGTATGGATATTAGTAAAGATTATATTATACCTATCATATTTTAAATTATCATTTTGTTACATTCTTCAGTATCATTATGTTTATTAATCTTAGGAGTACCTACTTATTAGTCATTATTTAAATTAAATTACCCATCAGTCAATCCCTTGAATTGTTTAATTATTATAATTTTGTTCATTAATTATTTATAAGTAAGCTTATTTTAAAACACCTTCAAAATAGAGTAAAACCTAAGATTTACCGAATGAATGGTGGTAAAAGTACAAAATCAACGATGATAATAGAACAGTTCGGACTTGGTAAATCTTAGGTTATACTAGAAAATCTTAAGATTTACCGAAGTTCGGGGCATTACAGTAACATATCATTGATATATTATATTATCTGGATGAAGGCCAGCTAGTGGCTAGTGGAGGGTTAAATAAACAACATACTTAAGTAGTGGAAATATTTAAAAATATTACACTTCCTAAAACTTTGATTTGATGACCCCCGTGGTCGAGTGGTTTGTACATCGTCAGTTTTAATCCATCTCCATCTCTGAGGTCCCGGGTTTGAACCCCTTAACTTTTCTATAGCAGGTCAGATCTTGAGATCTGTGATCTGGAGACTGATTTCTCTACTCAAATGGCCAACATTCTATGCGTTCGAACGCTACGCTTACTATTAAAGCTTTAAAATTAGCACTGATCAAATGTATCTATTACGTGCCGTAAGTTTGTCAATTGCATTAAAGTATTTGATTTACATAAGTTTGCGACATGTGATTTAATCGTCTATTGCTCATATTTTAGACTTAATAGTAAAGTAAGCGTAGCGTTCAAACGTATAGAATAGAATGTTTGCCATTTAAATATGGAAGCTGATATGGGTGCTTTTCACTCTGATTTAAAAAAAAATATACGATTGGCTCCGTGCACGCTTTAGCGCCACCTAGCGTGTTGCAACTTTGTTGGCTCTGACCTGACCATAGACATAGAAAAATTTTCGGTGGACCTGACCGTTTTCACGTTTTGATATGTAATGGCGGCATTGTGACAAAATATTAAAAAATACTATACATATTGTGTTATTAATGTAAATTTCAAAATTACTGTGATTTGGGTGGACAAAGTGTTGTGAAATCATTTTTGGTCATTTGAATTAAATATGGCAAGTAAGATTTATTCAAAAAGAGTGTTTTATTTTGGTTATATTAGGGTTTGTTAACTTCTTTTTTAGTTGTAGATTTTGTAAAACAAGAGGATAAAGCTACATTAATAATTTTATTAAGTGATAATAAACATAAGTATATAATTGTTCCTGTATCGCTAGTAATCAATTAGATATCGTTTTCAAACAGATTCCAGAGCCTTCAATATTTCTACTTTTTGCCACCACGAGCGCTGCGATTGATTATTATACCTTTGCACCCAGCGAATACCACTTATACTGTCTTATAGTATAGAATAGAGCATCTGAACGCGCTAAAGATAGGAACACTAAAATATTATTATGATTTATGATTAGCTGATCTGATATCAAAGGAATACGAACAGTATATAAATGTATCATTCCTAATAATGGCGATGATTTCATTTAAGTACCTATTTACATGATTCCGAGACAAAGGTTATTTTAAAATAGTAGATAACCTTTACAATATCCAATAAATATTGAACAAATTAAACAGTACACGTATCGACTAAACACAGTTAACACGGTCTACTCACAGTTAGCAACAATACATTTTTTATTATTGACAATTGACAGTTCTATATAGTCCTTTCATTTTGAAAAAATATCTAATGACCTTTGAATATCGCGCCAAAATAACAGTGACTAGCAAAATGGCGGGTAACGGTGATATGTGCAAACAATCTTTTAGTGGAACATGCACTCTTGGGTTAAACAAGAGGGCCAAAGGTTCTATAGCTAAGAAAGCTGAAGCATACATGAAAGCTGTTACACAAAGTCAAGGTCCACCTAAAGGTATGTCTCGATCATTTGCGATTGTCAATTTTTACATAATTGACGCTCATTGATGCGAAAATTGATGAAAATTTGCGGCCACGGACAGATTATAAAGCTTTAACTATTCTCCATTATGTATGATATAAAACACTCCATTAAGTTTGATACAAAACACTTTTAGGGTTTCGAACCCGAAGGAGCCAACGGAGCCCTATAGCTACTGTCACTCATGTGTCCATCTGTCGTCTGTCACAAAGCTCTATCAACTAAATTGTTAAAGCTACAGTCTTAATTTGCACCAAAGATGTGTCTTGCCCAAAGTCTTAAAAGTCTTAAAAATATAAAATAATAATTTTCACTTCTCTTGCTCAAAAAGTCCGTCGTTGTAGCGTACAAACGCTGAGATCTGAGATAAAATAGCATAATTACTCCTAGGGGAAAAAGTTTTTTCTTAACGAAAAAGTTTTTATTCATATAGAATAATCAATCACGCATTTTTATGAAATAAAACACATTTTAACGGATACTAGCGCGGTTTTATTGAAAGTACTTTGGTAATTAGTTGGTATTTGGTTTGATTTTTATTTTCCCGACGTTTCGGCACTTTGCAGCTGCCGTGGTCACGGGGGACTGAAGCTGCTCGCAAGAATCTTATATTAACAAAAAAAAAATCGGGTTTCACTCCGGGAATGCCGGCAGAAGTGAAAACTTGAATATTAATGTTGTTGTGCATTTTTGATATTTTGGAATGGTTAGGGAATAATTTTGCACGAATTGCCATTTTACGAATTTACTGTGTCTAATCTTATTAATTTAGGGGGTATGTGTTACAATGCCGAAGTAGAAAAGACCGAATTTTACAATACCTATGGACGAAATCCCGAAAATTAAAATGCCGAATGGTTGTTTGCCCGTACGTTTAAAATCACGAAAGGACATTTTACCTAAAATACTAAATCCCGAAGCTTAAAATACCGAAGGTAATATACCTAAAGTCTGTCCATCCTTACTTGTCTTATATGGTAAACAATCTTCACCCAACTCTTTATTGAAATAATCATTTATAAAATAAAACAAATGGTTTTCCACACATAGATTACTAAATAAATTGTTAATAAATTAACAATAATTTCATAAACTTACTAACATATTTTTAAATAACGATTTAAGTTTAAAAGACGTATGACAACTGTCAAAAACTGTTTACTAAATAAGACAAGTAAGGATGAACAGACTTTAAGTTCTATACCCCGAACTACTTAATACCGAATTGGCTGTGGAGGTGTCTTTCTTTGGGCTTCGCCTGAAATGCTTTATAGTAAATTTAGCTGCCGACAATTAGTCTAAACTAGTCTACTGGGACTTAGAAACCGTAGACCGTAGGTCACAACACGAAATAGGTACGAGGAGCGTAGCGACGAGCATGTTAGGTTGACATGAACCCAGCGCGCGAGTCGAGCGAGCGAAGCGAGCGTGCCGCGGTAGCAGCCGGCGAAGCGCCAGAAAAAAAACTATTTCAAACTCGTTTGTTGGATTTTGTCAAAATAATGACCATTTTACAAGCATTTTTGAGTAAAACAAATTAACCGCAACGCCTACCTTTATAAATGTACTAGTGGCCCGCCCCGGCTTCGCACGGGAGTAATGTAGTTACTAAATGTAAAACTGTGCTAATGTGGTGTCAGTGTAAAGTTATTAGATTATACTACAGGATACATATACCTAGGAGGACGACATATACCTATACGACGTACGCAAGGGGTGTTATAATATAATTGACGTGTGTGTGTGTCTGTCTGTCTGAGGCAACCAACCTAGCTCCCAAACTTATGGATCGATTTTAATGAGGTTTTTATGCATAGTTTAAGAGAAGCGTATAGACGGCGGGAAGTGACTTTGTTTTATACTATGTATAGCTTTTGCCCGTGGTTACGCCCGCGTGGCAGTCGGTAATCGTTGTAAGTCTTCCCTTGGAAACCAATGATCGGGATGAAAAGAAGCCTGTGTTAAGCCCACCGGTAACGATCAATTGCGATTGTCAATTTTTCCGCAATTGACGCCCATTGACGGAAAAATTTATCGTTTACGCGTGCAATTGAAGCGATTGTCAATTGCTCCAACAATGGCATTGACGGAAAAATTGACAATCGCAATTTATCGATACCGGCGGGCTTTAAGTATTCCAGACTTAATCTATATCTGTGCCAAATTTCTCCTAAATCCGTTCACCCGTTCAGACGTGATTGAGTATGATATGATTGAGTAGGTACCTAACAGAACAACATACAAACATCAAAACTTTCACATTTACACAATTTTGTGATTATATTGGTAAAAGCTGCACCCCGCGGTTTTACCCGCGCAGTCTGTCGATTCTGTAACTAAACTCGCATCTCACTTCACTTCGCGTGAATTTGTTATTAGACATTTGTTTACTAAATGAGCTATTTTACTGATTGCAAAAAATTTAGGTAGCCTGCGTAGCTATCTAAAATCTTTTGTGATAAAAAAAATTTCTTATCATTATCTTATTTATGATTTAAAATTCCCGTGCCGTGAAGTGAGATTCGAAGTGGGGTTCGAGTTTGGTTACAGAATCGACGCCCTGTTAACGATTCTGTATTAGTTAGGTAGGTACCTACTTAATAAAATTTATTAGCGGTAATTTAACAAAATAAGTATAATAATATTATGTTACATTTAATACTTACCTTATAGTTAAAAATTCTAATATCTTTGCTTAATAGTTATCTTCTTTATAAATAAAAATCGATGTATGTGTATTTGTTTCCTTTGCACTCCTAAACCATTCACCCACATCCGATTATGATGAAACTTTGGTGAATATTTGGTGAATTGTTCTGCTTACTACTGAAAAGGTTTCTGGCTAAAAAAAACTTGACATTGCAACGCATGCCGGGCAAAGATTTATGTCGGGTGCAACTAATGTTGTGCATTATTATCAGGCTCTCCATTGAAACACTTCTTAAATACCATATTTCTTGTCACGTTATCTGATATTTGCCAGATGTTGCCGTTTTATTTGACTAATATTTCGTGAAGTAGTGAAAATAGTCAAAGTTTGTCTCGAAAATCGGGAAAATTAGAGATTAAACGTCAGCCCGTGCAGTGACAACTGACATATATTTTTCTTAATCATTCAAATGCACTAAGAAGTTTTGATTCCGATATCGAAGTCAACCACCCTAAAAATAGCTTTCTACCCCTTTTCAACCCTGTTAAGGGATACATTTCAAAAAAATACGAAACACGTGTTCAATTAATTTTGTAAAAGAATGTCTATGCCAAATTTCAAGTCAATCGGGCCAAGGAATCGCGTTCTCCCATACAAACTTTGCCACCCTGTTTCACCCTCTTAGGGATTGAATTTCGCAAAATCCCGTCTTAGTGAGCACCTACATCCTAAAAGGGACCCCCATGCAAAATTTGAGACTCCTAGCACTTGTAGTTTCTGAGATTTCGTGATGAGTCAGTGAGTGATTTACGCTTTTATATATATAGATGTGTAGGTGAAGTAAGTTTCGACCTTTTTACTGTCAGGATTTTGACCTTTCGGGATTTCGACCTTTCGGGATTTCGAACTTTCGGTCATTTGATAATCGATCTTTCAAGTTTCGGTCTATCGGATATCGATATTTAGAATGTTCGGTATTTTGAAAATGGTGTTTTATGTGTCGATATTTCGGTCGTATGTATTATGAATTGTCGTCATTGTAATGCATACCCAATTTAGGAATACAGAACAGTATTGTACGAAAGTCTTATCTATAGCTTGACAGAAAATCTAGAGTTTTGACATTGAATTAAAAATTTAGCGCGTTGCTATGGTGACACAAGTGTTTACGTCTTGAAATGACGCGCCGCCATTTTCACCGCGCCCCGTAGAAAGAGAGGGGGATACATCCACCGCCGGCTGTCTACTCTCCATCCGTCACATCCGTCTTACGAAGTTTCGATCAGCGTCACGTGATTCTTACTGACGCGAGTTTAGCATTTTTCCCCCATTACAAATAAAACCGGTCAAGAGTGAGTCGGACTCGCGCACCGAGGGTTCCGTACAATCATAAATATATTTGGATATGTTACTTTAGCACAGTCTTTAAAAAAGTAGGATAAACGGCAGACAGGTGGAAGGGCGAACAGGCGGACAGTTAATTTACAAATCTTAACCACAGCTGCTTATGGTGACTGAAAAACGTTTCAGCCACTCTACATTGCAAACTGTATATTACTAAGTAGGAAATTATTCTTCGTTTATTCGTACGGCAAATTAATTATATTAGAACCAGCCACCAATTATTATTGTAGTATTAGGTTGCGCCATCTCTTGACCGATAGTGGAACAATTTTTTTTTTCTTAGGTCAGCATTCTTAGGACAGCGCCATCTGTTGACTGGTAGTGAAACTAAAGAATTTTTGTTTGTTTTTTGAATTTCTAAAAAAGTGTGTAATATTGAGACATCGTTTTATTTTTCCTGTAATCTTTACATAATCTACTATCACATATACTATGTGATAGTAGTTTATGTATATTTCAGATTTTTCTCTTTGCAAACTTCGGAGATAAGGGGGGGGGGGGAGAAAGGTATTTTTTTTTAAATTTTTCATCATAAGTCGAAAACTATGCGGCCTAAGACAAAAAAAATGTTTTAAAATATGCAAATAACGCTCTTTCATATGTACCCCACGTGCCCTAGTCACCTCACTTCAAATTTTTAAGACCCCTTTTCAGTCCCTGTTGTAAAAAAAATGTTAATTTTTTTTATTTCTTTCTTATTTGCAAAATAGTTGGGCAAATGTCATCTTAAACAATTCCAAATTTCAAGTTGATACCATTATTAGTTCTCGAGATATCCAGCTGTATAATAAATAAATAAGGGTTCCTTTTTTACCATTTTGGTACGGAACCCTAAAAAGCGTACAAGGTTGCTAAAGAAGTTTTTACTTCAAAAAAATTGGTTTAAGTTAATTTAAATTTAATTTTGTGAATTAATTAATGCTAAAAAGAGAGAGTCTATTGTAACTGCCACCATTTCACAAAATTGGGAGGCCTCTCCAAGAAAGAAATGGCGAAAGAAAACTTGGAGAGGGAAGCCGACCTCCGTCTTTTATATGAGCTTGAGAAGTGAATACGCATTTTTATTTTTGAAAATTGAACTAAAAGCGGCGATCTCTTCAGTAGAATCATAGACTTATTAATTTATACTTATAAATTTAAAAAGTAGAATGCGTGCATTGAGTTGCGTAACTAACAGCTACAGAAGAAACTAAATAAAAACACTGGCGCGAAATCTTTAGAAATGATTTTGATCTGTTGCGTATTCTGTGTTGTTGCCGTCAACTACCGTACGAAAAGTTTTTGAAGTGGAGGATAGAAAAACGAGTGTAGTAAATAATAATTAGACTGGGTTATACCTACTATCCCCTAGATTGTAAAACAATTCGGTTTAGATGTTTCAAGAATGCCCCAAGATGTTGGTCCGTTTTATTTTTAATTTCGATCCCCCTAGAGGCCTAGATTGAAATTGAAATCTAATTATTTAAATTTCAATCTAGGGGATCGAAATTAAAAATAAAAGCTGACCAATGTCTTGGAGCACTCTTGAAATATCTAAATCGAATTATTTTACAATCAAAAAATTGATTTTGAAAGAAGTTTTTGTAATCGAATTTGTTATTTTTTTTTAAAGTTATTTTCATTTTCAACCTAAGGTTGAAAATACCTTTTTTCCCTCCTCTTGCTCAAAAGTCAGTCACTGTAACGTACAAGCTGGTATAAAATAGCATAATTACCCCTAGGGAAAAAGTTTTTTCTTTTTAATATTAGTAAACATGGGTAATACGTCTATTTATGTTTGAATTTGAAACTACGTTGTTATAATGTTGAATGTCAATTTTGAGGGTCTGATAGTCAGGTACCTACTTAAGTATATTTTTGGAGACGTTAGATATTAATAATTGGGTTGTAACAAGTAATATAATATTTAAGATATAGTGAGTGAAGCCATTAACAAAGTCGTCTGGAATAGAGTAATGTGCGTGCATTCATCATCGTCGCATCCGAGCACGTCCGATAACAGTCTGATAGTGTGTGGTTATTTATAACCCGTCAGTATTGATTCATTTATCCGTTTTATACTTTCTCCGGTTCCTTACAAAGTAATAAGTAGGTACTTTTATTCAGCAAATGAATAATGTAGGAAGGTATCGGTGCCAGTTAAAGTCAAGTGCTTATCACGAACTCATTTGGTCCACTGTCGTTGTTTTTTTAGTATTTTCTTCATTTTTTTATAACTGGTTATTAAGTACCTATTTAAGAATATTTTATCCTTTTTTTGAGGATTTCGATGGCGATGGCTATAGTTGTAAACGAGCGGCTCGTGAGCCGGTGGTAATTGTAACGAGCGGCTAGAAACGAATAACGAGCTGCTTGATACCGGTGAGATACCCTATCTGAGCATCGAAAAAAAATCTTTATTACATTTATTTATTGTTAAACTCTTATTTTTATAATACAGTAGCACATTATTATGTTCTACTATTTTTGTTTTTGCTGCCTTAAAGAAATACAACTAAATGTTTACTATTATACTAGGTATCTGTCCACACTTATTTAATGGATAAATACCTTGATTCAAAACATCTCTCACAAATAAATTATTAAAATAGTCCTTCCACTGTTGTGTCACATTTCTTATAATAATTTTGAGTTTTAACACTTAATACAGATGCAAATGTCATTGTTTATGTCTATTTATGATAAATGTATCCTTTAGTAAATAAATCAAAAGAGAAACAACAAAAACAACAAACTAAATCATGTGAAAATATCAATGAAATGTAAGCCGTTTCGAGCCGCTAGTTATTGCTAGAAATGATAATGAGCCATATAAGCCATTTCTAGCCGCTGAGCTAGAAATGTTAATAACCAGCTTCACATCTATAGCGATGGCACAGTGGTTTAGCGCCTGGCCCAGCTAACTATCGCAAGGGTCAGTCATGGGATGGGTGACCAGAAATTTATTATCTCGTGGTCCTCTCTGAAGGCATGTTAACCCGTTGGTCCCGGGTGTATTTGCGTTCGTTAACACCCACCAATCATTTTGATGCATTAGGCCCGCATGGCGGGTTATGGCCCATTCTCCATATCCACCCATAAGGAAGGCCTGTGCCCCAGCAGTGGGGACATTAAAAATGGCAGATGGTCATCCTTTTTTGTTCCTGGTTATAAAAATACAATTGCTTGCATAATTCTGGCAGCCAGTTAAACTGTCTGTTTGTTGCAGTGACTGTCGCAGAGAAACAACCGAGTATCAAACTGGAGGCGGTGTCTAGGGTGGTCGCCCTGCCTATCGTCGGCTCCGGCATCGAGGTCACCGAGAAGATTTATCACAAAATTAAAGTAAGTCTTCCTAAAAATACATGAAATGTTTAATACCGCTGTAGTTATGGATTTTGGTTACAGCTTCAGTCACTTCTATAGGCTATAAAACACATCCAGATGTTGAGAGATGAGACTTCCAGAATCCATCGGAATTGTTCTGAAACACCCATAATAGTTCATTTTTCAGCCCGAGCTTTGTTTGATCTAATGAAGCACATTTTTTACACACTGTCGGTAGCAGCTATAGTAATAGTCCACTATAAATAAAGCAATATTATCCCTGAACCGTTCCGATTTTTGACTCAAATCACAGCACATCATATTTTATTTGTATTATGTTTGTAAAATATGATTTGCTGGGACTGTAACTCTGGCTTTCAGCGAAAGACATAGATAAAGCAATATTATCCCTTAAACGGTTCCGATTTGTGACTCAAATCACAGCACATCATATTTTATTTGTATTATGTTTGTAAAATATGATTTGCTAGGACTGTAACTCTGGCTTGCAGCGAAAGACATAAATAAAGCAATATTATCCCTGAACCGTTCCGATTTTTGACTCAAATCACAGCGCATCATTTTTTATTTGTATTATGTTTGTAAAATATGATTTGCTAGGACTGTAACTCTGGCTTGCAGCGAAAGACATAAATTAAGCAATATTATCCCTGAACCGTTCCGATTTTTGACTCAAATCACAGCACATCATATTTTATTTGTATTATGTTTGTAAAATATGATTTGCTGGGACTGTAACTCTGGCTTGCAGCGAAAGATTAGGATATAGTAAAAAAAAAATTGACGATGCCACTAGTGACTCGGTAGCTCTGTTGGAAGAGCATTGGACCCAATCCCATTGGATTCCCGCCTGAGACAATGAGTCGATTTTTTTCTAGTTATATTTAATTTTGCTCAGTTGAAGTGGCAGTGGGCGGGACACATAGCGAGAAGAACCGATGGCCGTTGGGGCGGAAAGGTTTTTGAATGGCGACCGCGCATCGGACAACGCTCCGTGTAGGCCCCCGACAAGGTGGACTAACATGAGGGTAAAGGTCGCGAGAAGCCGCTGGATGCGGGCAGCGCAGGACCGATCGTCGTGGAGATCCTGTGAAGACCCAGCAGTGGGTGTCGTGCGGCTGATTTGATGATAATGATGATGATATTTATTTTTGTTTCAGGATTCCAACCCGCTTTTCCGTTGGTACCTATCTTTGGGAGAGCGTTCGCTAGCAGCGGGTGCTCAGTTGGCGCTGCCAGCAGTGCTTCTCCTGGAGTCTCCCATCCATCAGCTGGACCGGATCCTCTGCAAGAGCCTCGACCTTGTCGGAGAACGCGTGCCCAGCATTTACTTGCCTCCTCAGGCTGTAAGTACTACAGCTCTGTTAAATCTTCAGCAAAAAGTTGGAGGTTTTATCATCCACACATATTCAATTCTGTGTTTCTCGTCTCGACTCAATTTTTTTGACCTAGATACAAAGATTCAAACCTGATGTAATAAAGAATTTCTTGTTTGTTTGTTGCACGTGAACAGAGAGAAATGATTAAAACTTATTGTTAAGGCGGTTGTATGACCGAAAGTGGTGCCCTCAGAGGTTTTTATTTAATAAGTTATTAATAGAAAAACATTTTAATAATGTTTATCGTGGAGATTTTAGGGCCCATGGTCTAGTATTTTTAGAAGGTATCACTATATGCCCTCGTAGTCATTCGTAGAAGTTGATAGCAAATGTGTCAAAAACGGCCACTTTTAGCAGTTTTTCTATCTAGTTCTAGCAGTGACTACTAGGGAATGTAACGATACCGTCTAAAAATACTAGACTGTTGGCCCTAAAATCTCCACGATAAACATTATTAAAATTGTGTATTAGAATTATAATATTAAATAAAATTCACCGCGGTGCCACTTTCGCTCAGGGTACCACATTAGTGCGTTGCGCTGCGTTGCGTCGTCGCAGCGTCGTCGCAGCGTCATCGCTGTGTCGTTTTCCATATATTTTTTATGACATGCCCCATTAGACCGTTACGTCGTCGCGCGCGACGTTTCAACGGATCGATGGACAAGAGACGAAGCGGGAGGGAGGGTGATGCGCTGCGTCGTACGGCCAGTGATCCGAGCGTACCCTCTTGCGTTGCGTTGTCGCGCAACGCAGGTGTGGCATACAATGCGTTGTTCCGTTGCGACGTCGCGACGCAACGCACTAATGGGGCCTCGCTCTTACGCAGTGTCCAAACGTGATGCGATGACGATACTCGTGTTTTCGTAACCTTTGTCACCGCAGATTATCTTTGTAGTTCGATAGAGATTTCTGACATTTACATTAAACTTGAGAAAAACGTTACTTTCGGGTACACCCACGATTATTTCATGCGCGAAAATTGTTCATAGTCATTAGGTAGTCCTTTTATTTGGGAAACGACGACGCTGATAAAAGTATTATAACTACATCTATCTCTGAATGGAAAATTGATGACGTATGATCTGTATCAATGACGCCAGTAATACTGACGATCATGATTCATTCGTGACCTACCTATCATGAGATGGTGATTGTGGATCTGTAAACAATGATCATGTTGCAATCATCAAAGGCAGTACTAACGCACGCACGACACGACCTTTGATTGAAGAAAGTCCTTCAAATGTGTTTGTTCAGTATGCGCAAAAAAACTTAGCAGCTGGGAAACTGCAAATGATATTTCACGCAGGGTACATGTCGAGTTCCATATTTCCGAGTGCTTCCGCCCTGCGCACGCCTGTATTCTTCTACTGCGCAGCGTTCCGCGCGAAGTTCAGAGCCGCCAAGTTATTTTGCGCATGCTGTACCATTGTTCAAACCTGTGTCTACATTTATGCATCATCTGGCTGAACAAACCCACCAACCACCCATGACCCGGCGAGCATCTAGGTTATGCAGGTCGAAGCAACGGGAGATGCGCGCGGAACGGCCTCCACCGTGCGGACTTTCTTGACTCCCTACAAATCTTTCGATATCTGGCTCCTTTGTCCCTATCGTCCCTCTCCCCTTTATGGGGCGGACGTACAGGAAAACGCCTCCGGTGCCTCCCAGGTCGCCTCGTGCCTACTACGATGTGGTAGGTACTGCTTCGGCTCCGTTTCTTCTTTCTTCGCCACGGTTCTTTTTTCTTCACCTCCTCTCGAGTCCACTCCGAATCCTGTGCCACTTACGCGCGAAATCCCGTAGCCGCCTGAAGTTCGCCTCCGATCCTACGAAATCACAGTAGTAAACTGGTCCAACCTCGAGTCCCTCATCTGGCTGAACAGTAAACTATTTAATTCGGGCGCCTTGTCCAGATGTATTCGGAGACGCGTCGCTACGTTCTGCGGCGCGCGGACTCTGTGAAGCAGCTGGGCACGGCGGTGCTGGATTCGCGCGTCACCGAGGTCACGGCGACGGCGCTTGACCGCGCGCTCACCACCGCCGACAAGTACGTCGACAAGTACCTGCCGCCGGACAACCAGGACGCTAACGAAGGTGGGTTGGGTATACCTTCCTATTCATTTCTAAGGACGCGCGTACAAGCCTCGGCATGTAACTTTAGCGCTGCCGATGAAGTATTTTTTGGGGTCTCATTGGCGGGAGACGTGGTGCGGGGCTACTGCAAACATACGCAGTAATCCCTTCCAATTTCTTTCACCACTACACTTACGTGCCGCGGCCTATACCAACTAAAGTCTAGACTAGACATTTTGAGTTCATAAAAATTAGATGAGATAATGATTATAGGAGTATCCCAAATCGAAAGCAGAGTGGGGAAAGGTGCAAACCTTTGAATGTTTTACGGTACCTAGTTGTATTTAAATAAGTCTTTGCTTTGCAAAGGCAGCTAAATCATTCCATCTACCTTTGTATTTGTGTCAAGAATCTTGTTTGATTGAACATTAATTCCGGGTGATCTAATCAGCTAAACTGCCTGACTTATAAAGATATTTCTAGCCGTTTTAATTATCCGTATGGGAACTCATTAATAAATAGGTATACAAGTCTTTCTTCTTTCTTATCGAATGAGGATTAGTGGTCACCTCTGGTGTTAGAGTTTATCAAGCCACCTGTAAGGTCTCTAACTTGGCTTAACGACTATTATAAGATGACAACAGCCGAGACCGAGACGGTTTAGCGTGCCCTCCGAAGCACGGAAGCGCTCAGTTGTAATGCCACTTAACGGTCACCCATCCCACACCTGGCCGGACCGAGCGTTGCTTAACAAACGTGATCGAGTACGATCAGTCTGTCAAGTTCCGCCATGAGCGCTTCGGTATACAAGTATAATGTCAGACTAAATTATTGTCACTAACGAAGTATAAAGATAAGTTTTACTAATTATTAAGGGCAGTTTCCATAGAGTAATGAGGTTAATGGTTGCCCAAGCGCAGGTTTTAAGATGGGTGCGTTATCGGTCGTCTGCGAGTTGCGACAAATTAGAATAATTGTCTGATTGGATTGGACTCTGCCCGGTGCGATAGCCGAACCGTATCGTTAGGTCCGTAACCTACGGCTATGAATCATAGTGGTAAAGATTTCGACATAGATTGATAAGCAAAAATAAATCATGTGTTTTTCAGATAAAATTTAAGAGCAGGCAGGTAGACAGCGTGTTTTTACAAAAACCAGAGCAAAAATCAAAGTCAATTTGAAAAAGGCGACGCACTAGCTACCAACTTATTGATCGGTTAGGTACCAGCTAGGAAACAAACATTTTAACCTACCTACTTATAAATTTTTATAAGGATTTTAAAACATGCATCTTTTCGCAATCGTGATTCGTCAAACAAAAAGATCGTTGAAGTCTTTTATACTGAAAAAAGTTGGGAATTGCATAACATTTTTAACTTCAACGAAAATATCAAGTATTGAGTTGTTTCTATAATCCTTCAACTTCCTAAAGCTTTGTCCAGACTTGTATATCCTTACTAATATTATAAATGCGAAAGTCCGTTTGTTTGTTTGTTTGTTACGCCTTCACGTCTTAACTTCTGAACCGATCATCATGAAATTTTGCATACACATTGTCAGGGATACAGAGAAGGACATAGGGTACTTTTCATCCCGAAAAAAAGTATTGTTCCCGAGGGATAGCAAAAAGACCTTTCCACGCAGACGAAGTCGCGGGCGGCAGCTAGTTTAACATACATCGCTAGTTTAGTTGGGCGTGCGTTGATATTACTTCAACGCACGCCCAACCAAACTAGCGATGTATGTTAAAGACACGGTGATCTGATACGCCAAAATGGACTAGTCTGGACAAAGCTTAACATTCAGACCCAACGAAGAAGCATTAAGGGAACTTTTTGAAAAAGTTACATTTCAACCTGCCTAAAGTAATTTGAGGTCTAATAACTTACTTTAGGAATAACAACTTCCATTATCTATTGCCTGATTTATATAATAAAATAGTTACATAAAGTTGATTTGAATTCACAGATCACGCCCCAATAGACACCGCATACGAGGCAACAGACGCGCACAACACTTGCTTTAGCTAGCATACCTATTACTGTGCAGATTTTTTTACCACTGAAATGTTATGCCATCTTTTTGATAACTTACGTCTTAGTAGACGGAACACCATTTCACTGCACAGGAAACCATTTAAAATATATTTATTAGTATCAACCATTTTAACTATAATTTAAAGTAAATGGGAAAATCGGGGATAAATGCCCCCACCAAGCGGAATAAATTTTGTGATATCCCCCCATTCTCGAAATTGTAATGAACTCGGACGTGCTTACGGTTCATAGACTTGGTCGGGACTGAAGTCGTGACTCCAATCCAAGCGTGCCCGTTTATGCTAGCTAATGCAAGTACATATGTCTTGTGCGCGTCTGTTGCCTTGTATGCGGTATCTATAGGGGGGTGATCTGTGTATGAAAAGCATGCGTAGTGACCGTTGTTCTCACCATAGTGGTGATCATAGTGACGAGCGCGGAGGCGGCGGAGTGCGAGGGGGGGCGCGCGCGCGCGGCGCAGGCGGTGCAGCACGGGGCCAGATTGAGCAGGAAGCTGCAGCGGCGCCTCACGAGGCAGGCCCTCGCCGAGGCCAAGGCCATCAAGGAGCAGATACACGTGCTCGTCTACGTTGCAGAACTGGTGAGTCTGACCATGTAAAACGGATGCAAAAAGACGCAACGAAACCGAAGTCCAAAGTTATAAGTCCGAAGTTTTAAAGATGATGGTTTACTTACAATTTTCGGGTTTTTCACGTTCCCGGGTCCAGGGAATACAATTTCTTCAATATCCGGGAATTCCCGGGAAGTGCGAGTTTTTGATATTTTTATAAAAAACTCGGGGGTAGGTAAGGTACTTGAATTTTTTTAGTAAAATACAACATACAGGGTCTAAAAGGATCCTTGAAAAAGCCGAATTCTATGCATTCTAATTAAAACAAGAATCATAAAAAATACTGGGTAACTAATTTCAAAAAACGTTATTTGAAATCAATTATAAAGTTTCAATTTTTTTTAATTTTTCACTTCACCTTCGATAACTCATAGCTATAAATTTTCTAGTTTTAGTCTAAATGACAAAAATAGTCCTAATGATAATAATATGCAGACTATGTCAAGGGTCTTTCTATACCATACGACAAGTTAGAAACAGTAACTTGTCGAATGGTTGTTTTTTTGGAAAGCTATTGTTTCGCTCTAATACAATAATTCACGGTCACAATTGTAGCAGAGCGAAAAATAATGGTTTTAATTAATGTTAAACGCAGCGAATATATTTAACCGTTGTCATTACTGAACATTTTTTATTCCCGTCATTCCCGGGATTGGGAATGGAAAATTTCCCGGGAACCAAATCTTAGACAAATTATTTTTATAATAAACGTTGGTCCAGGTGGCAACAGACCCAGCGCTCGCGTGGAAAAAGGCCAAGGAGCTGTTCTTGTCGCTGAGCCAGCCCGAGCCGGAGAACCAGGCGCGGCCCGCCACGCTCGAGGAGCTGCTGGTGCTGCTGGCGCGCGAGGCCGCGCGCAAGTGCGTGCACCTCCTCAACTACACGCACACCGACCTGCCCAAGTAAACATCCCCATTTCAAAGAAATTAGCGTTTTTCCAAAGAAGTTACCTAAAGCATGAAAGCATTACTTATTGGGAGGGTGCGAAGGTATACTAATCGATCGCAGCGCTCATGGTGGCAAAAAGTAGAAATAAAGAAGGCTCTGTAATCTGCATGAAAACGATATTTAATTTATTACTAGCGATACAGGAATAATTTAATATGTTTATTATCACTTAGTAAAATTATTAAAGTAGCTTTATCCTCTTGTTTTCCAAAATCTACAACTAAAAAAGAAGTAAACAAACCCTAATATGACCAAAATAAAACACTCTTTTTGAATAGATCTTACTTGCCATATTTAATTTAAAGGACCAAAAACATAGACTTATCCAAAAATGATTTCACAACACTTTATCCACCCAAATCACAGTAATTTTGAAATTTACATTAATAATACAATATGTATAGCATTTTTTAATATTTTGTCATAATGTCGCCATTACATATCAAAACGTCAAAACGGTCAGGTCAGAGCCAACAAAGTTGCAACACGCTAGGTGGCGCTAAAAGCGTGCACGGAGCCAATAAGTAATTATTTCAAATTTTTGTTATATTTAGTAATTAATAGCCCTTAATTAATTAATATTGCTATGCCCTTACAGGGCGTCACATGTAGACCTTATTAAATGTTCCACCTCACTATGTAATGTGATATGCAATAAATAAATACTGAAATTACTATTGATGTAAACTTTAGTTTTAGGAAGCAAAATTCTTAAATTAGTGCCGTATTAGAGAGAAAAACATAACAAATTATCTGGTATTTTAAAACGAAGACAATCTGTTCTTCAAGTGGAATTTCAAATTTGCTTGTCAAAGGTATTTTTCACAAACGTTTCAGCTGTAACAAATAAGAACTCATATTTATTTTTTCACTTATTGCTTGTATTGTCAAGGAGTTCCCTATAGAGAGAAAATTAAAAAAAATGTTTTTAAACACAGTGAAATAAAATATTAAAAAATGCTCAAATCGGTAAACTTTGACAAGTTTTTTTACTGGTATTTACAGAATCTAAAGTTATTTTTTATTTTTTTTAGGATTAATGAGGTATGTGTCTAATGTATTGCGTGTTTTGTATAATTTTATATCTATTTAATAATTTAATAGTAATTTTCAAAGATCGCCCTCATTACGGCTCGCGCAGAGTTGATTTGATCATTTGTATTGAAAAATTGTAAATGGAACGATGTGCGTCTACACCCTTTAAACACAGAATAGATATAAGTAGGTAGTACCGTACAGAAAGGAAACTCTCCGCCCTGCCCCGCAATCAATTACCTCACCCCACCGCGCGAGTTCGTGTGCCGTGCCGATCCATTTGCTCATTCAATAGCTCTAGACTTCAGGGAAAGGAAACTAATGGAGCTGCCATAAACTGCAATACCGACAAAATACAGAGCATTCGTGACGTCATATTGTGTTCCGTTTACATGTTACAATTTCGACTCTATCCTGTTTACATAAGGTGTATGTACAATAAGCTAAGCCGCCATGTTTAGTTGCGTTTGAATGGAGAACAATGAAGTAGGTATGCAGGCTTTTTTCGTAGGTATGGCAGGTCCATCTTATTCCTCAGTCATTGCTCTAGACTTCACGCACACAGTTGCGCGTGTGCAAAAACGTCACTGTGTAACGTCTGTGTAATAGGTAGTTGAAACGCGACGCTTGTATGAAGTGCCCGGGCTGTGGCTTAAGGCCCTGCCCCTAAGCATTTTTAAAGCTAGCAATCACGAGCACCTTTTGTCTCCGCAACTAATTTGTCTCTCACATCAAGTCTACGGGCTTGTATGAAAGTCTGCCGGCTGTCGCGTCGCTACATGCACACACTTTCATACAAAACCGTAGACTTGTGAGAGAAGAAGTTGCGAAGACAAAAATTGTAAGTACAATGCTAGCTCTTACTTTCGTCTATGCCCCAGCATGGTCCCGAAACATAGCGATTTAACTGTTAAAAGCAATCTAATATCATTGATTAAAAGATGGATTTGACGAGTGTCTAGCGAGCTTTGCCGACGAGTCAACAAAACCGCAATAAAGTACGCCCGTCGACCACAGATTTCAAGGCTCCGTTATGCGAAATCATTTGTCTCTGTCTTTTTCTTTACGTGTAAAGAGTATGGAAAATAACCTCACTTCTGCACTTTTTCGATGTTTTTAGTTGTTTTTTCATCATTTTCTTTAGCACCATTATCTTTCTTGAAAAAAGTTATTGGAGCAACTGCACAGTACGTTAAAGTATATTTTGGTGTAGAATTCAATACGTATCCGCTATTATTTACGCCAAAAATATGGCCCGCGACAAGCGCTTTTGATGATATTCTGTGTTTTTTTTACAATCATCTGTGAGGTTTATACGCAATTTAATACTTGTACCTACTAGTTAACCTCTTTAGCTTGTTGTCTGTTTTTTTTTGTGGCTACAACTTTACGTTTTCTATATAAAAATATGGCCCGCGCAAACCATGTTTTCCTATTATGGCGCCTTAAGCTAAACAATACTTTACTTATTTTAATGTTTTCTTCCTTTAGCGCTTAACTAGACATTTTCTTTTCACAGGAATGTGCGCCAAGGCATGAACTTGATCACCCGGACTCTGTCAGCAGCAGCAGACTCCCTGCTTAAGGTATCCTATTTATCAGCTCAACGTATCGTCAGAGTATTTGTCTAAACGAGAAACAATAATACTTAGTTTAATGACTGCGGAGAGTTTAATCCCCGCTTGCGTTTCTTAAGATAAATTTAAGATTAAGTTCAAATACTTAAGTCTTTTTAGGGTTCCGTACCAAAATGGTAAAAAAGGAACCCTTATGGTGTGACTCAGTCTGTCTTTCTGTCTGTCTGTCACAGCTGGATATCTCAAGAACTACTAATGGTATCAACTTGAAATTTGGAATAGTTTAAGATGACGTTTGCCCAACTATTTAACAAATAAGAAAGAAAGAAATACTTTTTTTTTACAACAGGGACTGAAATGGGGTCTTAAAAATTTGAAGTTGTGCGATTAGAGCATTTGGGGTATTAGGTACTTATATAAAAGAGCGCTATTTGCACATTTTGAAACATTTTTTTCTTTTTTTGTTAGGCCACATAGTTTTCGACTTATGATGAAAAATGTAAAAAAAAAATCCATTCCCTCCCCTTATCTCCGAAGTTTGCAAAGAGAGAAAAATCTGAAATAATTCTATGTGATAGTAGTTTATGTAAAGATTACAGGAAAAATAAAACGATGTCTCAATATAACACACTTTTTTAGAAATTAAAACACAAACAATAAATTCATTAGATCCTACTACCAGTCAACAGATGGCACTGACGTAAGAAAAATTAAATTAGTTCCACTATCGGTCAAGAGATGGCGCTGACCTAAGATAAGAAAAATAGTTCCGCTATCGGTCAAGAGATGGCACTGACCTAATACTGCAATATTAATTATATTATTCTACTCTGCGGTGTATTTATTATGATGGTACGGAACCCTCGGTGCGCGAGTCTGACTCGCTCTTGACCGATTTTTTTTACTACAGGGTTCTGAAACTTCTGAAGCATGATCTCATGCACACAACACACTAGTGAGTATGAGTGTCTATTGAGCAAGTGCTCAATAGACATAACCGAAAATTCGGTTATGTACAGTAAGTACTGTACATAACCGAATTTTCGGGTCAGTCAAAGGTGTCTCCGTTGATGACCTCATAGGCTACATAGCAGTGGCGAAGGGTCCATGGGTACAAGCCTACGCGTAGGATATTCGTATAAATCGGATCTTTACAAAAATCTTATTATGAATGCAAAAAAAACCGGATAATTAGAATCTGAGACAGATTTTTGGAATCGTTGTAAGAGTTAGTCTCATAGTAAAAGTTGTTCAGTTTGATGGTCCCTACTACCATATTCGGCATTAGGGGTTATTTTGTAACACGTTGTTTAGCTATAGTTTAGTAACTACTTTTATCTACTCTCATATCGTAAAATTCGAATTATGAATTTCAAAACGAATTCATATTGACATACTTTATACACGCAATCGCAATACCGAAAAAAAATTAAAAAGTTATTTTACATCATACTTGCTCGGTAACTAGGATTTACTTATATAGTATGAGGCTGTGTAAGTTGGCATGTGCAACACAGTGCATTGTTTAGATAGAACGTTCCATTTTCAAATCACTTTACAATTCAAGGATGGTGAATGCTTTAACTGTAATAGTAGTTTGTTACACAAGGGATGTAAGTGAGCTATTACAGAACAAGATCCAATTTGGCGCCCGTGCGAGCGCAGCTCGCATAGGGCGCTAATGGATCGAGTGCACCCGAGATATTTAGACGCACGAGCGAGCGAAGCGAGCGAGGGCGAATATAGTTCGAGGGTGTAATAGCTACTTACAACCGAGGTAAGCATACTATTTTACATCATTCATGCGAGGTAAATTTAATAAAAATAAAAATAAAAATAAAAATAAAAATTAAAACAAAAACATTAAAACAAAAATAAAAATAAAACGTTAAAGGGTTATTTCATTGAAAACTCGTAGGGTTGATTAGACCATTAAACTGAACAACTTTCATTATGGGACCAACCTCGAAATCACGAAAAAAAATCTGCTGTTTTTGCATTGCAGAATTTTGCATACCTAGCTTCAACTGAAATGCCGCCATTATCATTGTTTTTTTTTTCAGCCAAAAGTTTCGTCAGTTTATAATAAAAGAAATGAGATTGGTTCACTAAGGAGTTTTAAATGCTTGAATTGTAAAGTAACTTTACAGTTAAAGCATTCACCATCCTTGAATTGTAAAGTGATTTGAAAATGGAACGTTCTATCTAAACAATGTACTGTGTTGCACATGCCAACTTACACAGCCTCATACTATATAAGTAAATCCTAGTTACCGAGCAAGTATGATGTAAAGTTACTTTACAATTCAAGCATTTAAAACTCCTTAGTGAACCAATCTCTTTTCTTTTATTATAAACTGACGAAACTTTTGGCTGAAAAAAAAACAATGAAAATGGCGGCATTTAATTTCAGTTCAAGCTAGGTATGCAAAATTCTGCAATGCAAAAACAGCTGATTTTTTTTCGTGATTTCGAGGTTGGTCTCATAATGAAAGTTGTTCAGTTTAATGGTCTGATCAACCCCACGAGTTTTCAATGAAATAACCCTTTAACGTTTTATTTTTATTTTTATTTTAATGTTTTTGTTTTTATTTTTATTACCTCGCATGAATGATGTAAAATAGTATGCTTACCTCGGTAGCTGCGCTCGCACGGGCGCCAAATTGGATCTTGTTCTGTAATAGCTCACTTACATCCCTTGTGTAACAAACTACTATTATAACATACCTTCGCTAACTGAAGTATGCTATAAAATAACTTTTTTTCTCATTACGATACAGGGCAAATCCAAGAAGAAGGCAGTGCCGCAATATTAAAAAAAAACAATGATATTTCCACATACTTTCCATGATTAAATTGTACTCTATGGTGATCGATGACTTAACGTAATGATTAGTCTGCTGGAATGCACTACCTCATTATTATTTTTTCTAATAGAATACGCGCCATGTTTTGATTTTAATTTTTACTTTTGCTTAAAAATGTCTGATAGTAGTGAGTGTGGACTCCACCCGATATTTTAGATGCGGCGACGGAAAAACGTCTTACTTAACTTATGTAAGTACCTACTATCTACCTAGTCGCAGAAAGTCGAGAAAATACTTACCTACTCTTTTTATCATTGTTAATTTATTTTGTAGGTTCAATCACAAATTGTATGAGAGTAGATAAAGTAGTGTATGAAACTGTACATAACTAGGTATTAAAACACTCGTGTGATACTATTAAAAACCTCGCCTACGGCTCGGTTTTTAAACACACACTCATGTTTTAATACCCCTCATTATGCATCAGTTTCATAAACTACTATTATCTATAGTGAAGTAATAATTGCAGACACTGCCGGTGGAGAGCGCCATCACCGAGGTGAAGGGGTGGCGCAGCAGGCTCGCCGCGCTGCTGCAGCAGCTCAAGCAGACCTCGCAGATTTACCTGGTGAGCTAGTCATACACAAAAATCTAGTTATTTCACATTCTCCACATCAGCCATTTTTAACACGCGCGGCATACACACTGACTCTGCCAGCAGATTCTGCCGTTAGGCGCGGAGCCAGTGTGTGGTGCCGCGCGTGTTTTCTATACAAACTGACGTAATGAGCGCTTTTTTAAGAAAATAAATAGTTCTAATTTCCTCACTAGATGGCGCTATCAAAAAGTATGATGTCAAAAAAACTTGCGAAAATTCTAAGGCCGCGTTCCAAATCACTCTTACAGCACTATGAGCGCGCTGACGCCCGGTCCGATTCATGCTTACAACGCTCACGTAAGTTGAAGTGACGTCACAGATGACGTCATCGCATGTGTTAACGACGACGCTCAGCGTATTCTACCAAAGCACTGAGAGCGTTGTCGGTGTAGCTATCAAATTTCCTTGTAAAATTTGTCGTTATTAATTGTGATTTTTAGAGAGATTGCTGAATTTATTGACATGCAAGTGTTTTGTTTGAAGCAGTGTTATTTTTTTCGGACAAGATAAATAGATATTTTTGAACATGTCATGTCAGAGTTGACAAGTTGACATTAACATTGACATCATACTTTTGCACAACGTCATCTACTCATAGTTTCCTTTTTTAAAATCTGCCATTGAAAACCGCTAATTGCATACCAGCCTGCCTAGCGTGACCGATTTATATCGTATGATATAGCGTTTTATCACGTTTTACTGTTAAAAAGACAAAGGAGTTTGACAGTTGAGTGTCGATAAAATGCTATATTACGCGATATAAAATCGGTCATGCTAGGCAGGCAGGGATTGAAATACCGTTAAAAAAATAACGTTAAAAATATTGTACTGGTAAAATTACCGTTGAATATAGCGTTAAGCTTTAGTACCGGTAAAATTATCAGTAAAAAATTAACGTTATTAATTGGAATAACGTTAATTTTAAAGTAATGGTAACAAAAAGTAAGAAATAACGTTAATTTCGTTAAAATAACGTTAAAATTAACGTTATTTATTGATGTAACGTTGATGTTAAAATTAACGGTAAAAAAAGTAAGAAACATTTAAAAATAACGTTATCATTCCCTGTAATGCATATGTCGTGGGCCAATCGTTGAACTGGGCCGATCGAGATCTGCCTGGGCAGATCACAATACGCCGGCATTTCTTGATTTGCCTTTACAAAACCCGCCATATCGTTCAAAGCATAACGTTTGACAATTTGCCCGGCCATGATTGGGCAATTCGATTCTGTAGGGTGGCGAAAGTACAAGCAAATAAAATTAAGTTTAGATAATAAGTAATTATTCTACTAGATAATAAAGATTTAACCAGCCATGCTGGGATAAATAGTCTGTAGGGTGACCAAAGTATTGAAACTTTTTTCTTCAACTAAATCACTGTTATTGTTTTTATTATCAAAATTTTAACTCTAACTCACTCTAAGGTTCGGAACGACCAAGAAATTTAAATGTCATTAATAGTACAAAGTCTTCGTTTTCCATTTGGAATACGAATAATTTAAACTTTCCTTTATTCTAAATTAAATAAAAACTGTTTTTGATAAGCTACCATGTACTATTTGAAACTTAGACACAAAAACATCAAAATACAAAATAGTGTCAAACGACATTGACATTTTTTTCTATGGACAAATGTCAAAGCGTTTTTCAACCACCGATTTTATTGGTTAAAAAGTTGCACCGCTCTGACGTTTGGAACGGGAAAGTTGTGTCAACTGAACGTCACGCTCTAATGTTTGGAACGCCAGCCGTTAGAGCGTTTGGTTGCACTCGGTGCGTAGGTTCTGAACGCAACTCAGCTGACAGAGTGCAAACAGCGTTACAGCGCCACAAGCGTCGCGAAACGGAAGTATATTACGATGCGCCCAGCCATATCTCGATGTGGCCTTGGCCACTATTAGGGCAAATCGACGAATAGGATGCTTTTATCGATCTGCTTAATTTTTGATTGGGCACATTATGAAATAATTGGCCACATCATGAAATGCCGGCACATCGTGATCTGCCCAGGCAGATCTTGATCGGCCCAGTTTAACGATTAGCCCACGACACATACAACTTCGCGGGGCTGTCGTACAACGCCGCCCGGCGCGGAGTGATCAGTTCGAACAGGCAGGGGCCCTATTTTTGAATCAATTTTTGAATAGCGCTCGTTTCTACTGATTTTCGTTCGACAAATAAACTCAAATGTATGAGCTGTCGAACGACAATCAGTAGAAACGAGCGCTCGACGCCAGCCGAGCGGTTCAAAAATATAGCCCCAGATCTGTTTCTCCGTCGCCGCGCGCGGGATCTGCCGCTCCGCGCTCCGGAGCCAGTGCGAAAATCGTCAGAAGTCATATTTAACAGGAAGATTGAAATTGACATTGTTATATGCAGGAACATCTGGCGATATTCGTGGCGGGCAACGAGGAGCGTGAGAAAATCGCGCCGCGCTCCGCCTACGAGCAGCGGGATGACGACCTCGCTGCCATTAACGGCGTGAACTGAAACCATAATAATCTGCCTAGACTTAATGCATTCCCCTATTCTACTAGCCTATGCGCCTGACGATTTATATTCAGTGCCTGAGGCAACTTTTTTGATGTTTTAATAAACCGATGCGAGAGTGACATTCCCCTATAGCCGTACAAATATAATGGTGATATCGCGTCCGGTGGTGAATCCAGGATTTCAGTTTGGAACATAAAGTTAGTACTTATACCATGGTTTGGATGATTTTGGGGTAGCTTTTCATTATACTTTATTGGGTGGTTAAAGCACCTTCGGACGTCATCTTCAAAACGTTTTTTTAAACAGACAAATCAGTACTCTTAGCACGAACAGCTATCGAAAAAAAAACATGCGTAAAAACATTCGATAATTTTGTATGGGTTTGTGCCATCTATCGCTGTAAAGCGAAATTAAATTTTCCATAGATCCAGAAGTACTCTATCGAATGTTCGTTATTTTTGTCGTGCTAAGGGTACTGATGAGTTCAAATTAGACTCAATAGGAAAATTTGCTTTGAATCCGCCACTGGTAGCGCCACCTATATCAAACATGTCTAAGCCATCGTGGTCTTTCTATGGTATTTTATTGCATCTTTTTAAACAATAGTTGAGTGAGATACGGCCGGTTGCACTAAACTTAAGAATCTCCTAAGTCTTTACCCAAGTACCTACAACTCGACCAAGATAGGTGCATGACAGTTAAGTTCATGACACCGTTTTAATTTAGTTGTGTTGTAGTTAGGAACAGACTAAGCCGATTCCTAAGTTTAGTGCAAACGGCCTATAGTGTCACACAGTCTCGCCACATGAGTATAGTTGTAAAACAGCGGTTGTTATCGGATAGTTATCTAAAGCAGCCGATAATATCGTATAGACAGCGGCTGACAACCGGCTGCTTATCCGACTCAATACCAAAAGGTCTTACAACTTTTACAATTCCTGAGTCAAAATTGTTGTAATATACGAGTCGTTAAATGCAAATAGGTATTTTTAGTAAATTAAATACCTACTCTGTCATGATGAATTCGTGGGCGATGAATTTGTAGAACATCAAACTGGAAATACTGGTGTTCTCGTCAATTTCTCTGCACCACAAAACTGTTTACTGGTTACTGTAACGTTTATAGTAAGTAGGTAGTATGTAGATAGACAAAAATAATCACTTAGGACATAAAACGGCTTCAATAAAACATAGACATGTTTCAACTGTAGCCAGCCGCGGTTTATGGGTGATCACCGTAGTCAGCGAAAAAAGCGGCTGGTCAGCGGCTGGCTGACTAAGATAACAACCGCCTTCACATCTATACACATGAGTAAAGAAAAGACCAGAAACAATGCTTCTTAAGAACGTGAAATTCAAACTTGCAACTTGCAACCTTCTTGCAACTTGCAACCTTCTTGCAACTAACAAAACAAGCAATACCATAAGATTGTCCACTGGCTACAGTTGTGCTGATACCTCCGGGTTCATATCTTGTGATCAATATCTATTTGTAACACGTAAAAAGAAAAAAGAATTCTTTAATATATGTAAGTTGTAAATTAGACATGTTAGTATTTTATTTATTGAAAATAATTTTGTGTTAATAACAGGACATGTTGAGAATTAATGGTCCTATAATTATGAAATTTAAAAAATGCCTTAATTTTTAGTTTAGGGTAAGAAATTTATTAAAATATAAATATTGTTATTCGATGTAATGTAACAACTCTAGAAGCTAAAATTATATTATTATTTTTATACCAGTTTATTTATTAAGTTTAATATTAAGGAATTCACTGAAATTTGATAATTTTGTAAGTAACGTCTATCGTATAAGTACAAATGGGTTAATTATTTTAAAGATAAATAATAAATCACATTTTCTATTATGATGTTTACACTTTTTTATAAATAAATTCGTTACGATAAAAATATTATTCGAAAGTTTTATTTTGTTTTGCAGGTTGTCCTGGTTCGCAATTGTCTGTATTCTACAATTCGTCTGGTTTCTTTTTAAAATAAGCAGATCGTCTGCCGGACGAACTGCAAATTTTTCATATCAGACTATATCATAATAGTTAAAGAGGTATTGAAAATTACCGCAAGAGTTATCTCAAGGTCCTTCTCTCAATATGATAGTGTTTATGGTATACATGAGTCAGCACCTACTCCCAGCGCCAGGAAGTGGAACACCTATATATCTTTAAAAAAAACCGGCCAAGTCCGAGTCAGACTCGCGCACGAAGGGTTTCCTACCAAACTACGGGCAAAAAATCACGTTTGTTGTATGGGAGCCCCCCTTAAATATTAAATTTATTCTATTTTCAGTATATTATAATATAGCGGTAACAGAAATACATCATCTGTGAAAATTTCAACTGTCTAGCTATCACGGTTCATAAGATACAGCCTAGTGACAGACAGACAGACAGACGGACAGCGAAGTCTTAGTAATAGGGTCCCGTTTTTACCCTTTGGGTACGGAACCCTAAAAACACTTTCAACGAAAATTGGTTTGAATGAGATTTAGTTAGATGTTTTAGAGATATAGCACATTTTCCAAAACCGCAAATATAACTTTGTCATTTATACAAACACTATGAAAAACAAAGTTATTTTTGAAAACGTTAAATGTTAGTGGTATTCACTATGATATAAGGTAACTACGGAACCCTATTGCGCGTGGCCCGACACGCACTTGGCCGGTTTTTTTGTAACACGTTGTATATTTATTATTAATTAATATAAAATAAAGGTTTCATTACCGGGACCCGATAAATGAGAAATCCCTGGAAACATCGTTCCCGGAGTCGGGAAATATTTTGTGATATCCCGGGTATTTCCAAGAAATTTTCAATGCGATATTAATGCTCTAATACCATACCATAGTGAATACCACTAACATTTTACGTTTTCAAAAATAATTTTGTTTTTCATAGTGTTTGTATAAATGACAAAGTTATTTTTGAGGTTTTGGAAAATGTGCCTAATGTGCCTAATTTGATTGCCACAGATAAAATTTTTGCCACGGATTTTTTTTCATAGAGGTCAATGAAGAAGAAGGAGAGAACCAAAGAGAATGTAAATAGCTACACTAAAGAGAACATCAAAAGTCAAAATCTTGACACTAGCAAGAAGCTTATACCCATAAAGTTAATATACCTTTCCGCTAGGTATATTAACTTTATGCTTATACCCCCAATGGAGATTTATAAGCTTCTTAGCCAGGAGTAAATTTTGTTCTGTGCTTTTATAACACACTTTGTCATAGTTAGTTGTCAAAATCACGTCAAAATCAAGTAACATTACAGGTCAAAATTCTATGGTGTCTTTCGAAGAAGCTTTTGACCAAACTGGTAAATATAAAACTAGTAATATAATAAGTCTATGATATAAAATAATAATATTATTATACACGCTGAAATTTTAATCATTTGGTTCCCGCCGTGGGGTGGTTCCACTCATGATTACAAGCAACTTTTACTATGGGGCCAACTCTCCTGCTCGCAAAAAAAAATCAGCTGTTCCATACAATAGTGCAGTGCCTACTCGACCTTAATGTATGGAACACCTGATTTTTTTGCGAGCAGGAGAGTTGGCCCCATAGTAAAAGTTGCTTGTAATCATGAGTGGAACCAATCCACTGCGGGAACCAAATTTACATTATTTACAAATACTTTGTCACTAAAATGTGTGAAATAAAAATAAATAAATTAAAAAAATGTTAAAAACACGACTGCCCTGCAAAACGAACTAAAAAGTTAAATAACAAGTACCTATCATTGCAGTCGGGGGACCTCTTTGATAAAAAATTGTTCCACAAAACGGTCCCCGACTGCAATGATACTTGTTCGTTTTGGGGGCGCAGGCGTGTTTTTAACATTGTTTAAATTTTTACACAGTTTTTTGTATCTTAAACCCAAAACCGAAACACAATTGAAACAAGATTATGACGTTAGAACGTTGGCGCATTAGTACAGTCACTAATTTCTGCACCAAACGGCCTTCGTAACCTTAAACATTTCTTTTTCAGGTTATTCTACCAAACGTTCTTAATTTACGGTTTTTTGCTTCAGGTCATGGGAAATTCAATAACATAGTGTTAGGGACATGCGGTCTCGTGATAATGTACACTAATGTTGAGACCCTGGGGGTCGGGTACATCATGACAGCTGCAGAATGTGACCTCAAGCTGACTTTTAATGAAGAAGGACTGGTTAACGCGGCCGCTTTTATTGGTAACTCGTGGACCCTGTAAACTTCGTATCACCTATATACAATTTAATATCTGCGCGACCGAGCTTTGTTACTATTTATTGTAATATGGTGGTGTTTAGGTGATAATCTACATTGTTATCTCAAACACTTTTTTAAACTTGTCTAAAAACAATAAAAATTCAAAAAAAATAATTACTTGAATCTAAAAAAATTAAAAGTAAGTCACCGAGCGGGATACGAACCCGTAACAGTCGTTTCTTGCTGTCAGCGTCTTAAGAGCGTGCAGTCTGCACACTAGCGCCGCCATAGGAAATAAAATCATTGTTTTTAAATAAAAAAGAAATTATGAATTATCTCTCTGGAGTGCACTGCGAACAAGCTTTGCGGTACTTTTTATCCCTTGAACAATATTTTCTAGCCAGTCGTTTTGTTATATGGACTTTTATTGCGAAAAGTGGCCACTTTTAACAATAACAGTCCATTAAACTAAACGATAGGCTAGAAAATATTGCTTAAGTGATAATAAAAAGTACCACAAAGCTTGTTCGCAGTGCACTCCAGAGAGATAATTTACAAATTTGTCTTTATTTAAGCACTATGATTTTTTTTTCTAATGGCGGCGCTAGTGTGCAGACTGCGCAGCCTTAACCCGCTGGACCAGACGGACAGTGGCCGGCAGGACGAAATTAGTTCTTCTTCTTCTTATTTTTGTTTTAGCAATCTACTTTCCTCTTGGAAGGAATTTTTGCCAGTGTCAAGTGTTGAATATTTCAGTGATAGATTGTTTCAATTTACATTAAAATGCGGGTGCATGGCATTCCAATTAGAGTTGTTCATAACGCCTATAAAGCAACAGCACGCTACAGACTATATGCTATTGATTTCTAGCGCGCTATTAAATACGCTATGTTATAACGCGCTATTTATCAGGTAGCATGCGGGCGGCTGGCTGTCGCGTTAGATGCAGCACGTTAGATTTCGTAACACGTTACTTCACACGTCGTTCGTTAGACAGATCGCGCGCTTTACAAAAACGTTATTTATTAATACGTTACATTTTAGTCTTAAATAAAATAAAGCAGCAAACTAATGAACTTTATCTTATACTTTTCGGGCTTAGAACTGTCTAAAGTTCGAAAATAAGTTTAGTAATAAGGTCGAAAATCGCTTGCACTCATTTTTCTAACTTGTGATCACTAGACAATGTTTCCTAGTTAAAAAAAACAGGTGCAAGTGATTTTAGACCTTATTGACGTTTGCAATTCGGTTGTTTTTTTGCCGTATTCTCGTTTACTAATTTTGATGTTTCATTAAAAACCGTGATTTTGATAAATGTCAATAAGGTCGAAAATCGCTTGCACTCATTTTTCTAACTTGTGATTACTAGACAATGTTTTCTAGTTAAAAAAAACAGGTGCAAGCGATTTTCGACCTTATTGATGTTTGCTATTCGGTTGTTTTTTTGCCGTATTCTCGTTTACTAATTCTGATGTTTCATTAAAAACCGTTATTTTGGTAAATGTCAATAAGGTCGAAAATCGCTTGCATTCATTTTTTTAACTAGTGACCACTAGACAATGTTTTCTAGTTAAAAAAACAGGTGCAAGCGATTTTCGACCTTATTGACCCTTGAAATTCGGTTGTTTTTACCATATTTCTCGTTCAACTAACTTTGCTTAGCTAAATAGCTTTTACATAATACTAAGTAATTGACTAGTTGTGTCATAAAAGTCCTAATCGAACTAACACAATATAAGGTCGCGCGCTATATTATACTCGTACCTAGCGTGTTGCGAGAGAAACGCGCGTAACGCGTCCGGTAGCAAAAGCGCGCACGCGATGTTTTTAAACTATAACGAAAGCCCGCGCCCCCGTCCGGCCAACGACGACGCTACTTGTTGCCACGCGCGATATTCATAGCGCCATAGCGTCTACTTACATAGCGCGCTATGTGTGCTATGTACAAATAGCACGCTATAATATGGCGCTAGATGCTATATTAACCACCTCTAATTCCAATGCTGCTTGGAGCATTTGGCACCAAGTATATCAATCAAGACAGTTTACTCGGTAAGGTCAGCCGAGGTAGCCACCACTGCAATAAAAGTCTCAGCTTCACACAACCAAGATCGCGCCTATTTCAATTATCCCACATACTGTTCAGTTGCGTAGACACTTGTACCACAAAACTGCACCAATTTTAAGACACAATATCCACTATGAATCAATTTGCAATACTACGTACTACACCGAGATTTTGATCATAAAACCTCCGTTACTTGCCCGTGGTTCCCAGTCTAGCCACCCTTAGGGTACCACGAGCAAATATTTTAGCCCGTGGAACACCCAAGGGGGACAAAGGGGTGGCCAAGGGGAAATTATTTAGCCCGTGGTACCCCTAATCGTGACCACAATTATTCGTATATTTTTTAATGAAATTTTCCGGGTCTCCTATAAATATGATAATAACTAACCGAGCGTGCGCGAAGCGTTTCCGTTTCAGCTTGGGCAAAAATGCTTTCGAATGTCCGTCCAACTGCCCATCTGTCCGTTTGTTCTCCTCTACAGGTCGCATTTCTAAACCGATTCTCGTGAAATTATGTGAGCAGGGTTTATTGTACTTATGATTTTTTTGTAGAATCAGTTTTCCAATTTTTTCAAAATGGCGTATATATGGGGAATAATCATACAGCTATTTCGAACAATGATCAAAAATGTGACAAACGCAATGTCTACAGCTCTACAGAGCATAGTACTTATATCTATTCTGTGCCAGTAGTCATTAATTATGGATTATTCACAGGAATTATGATCACTGCCATAATGTGGGGCTACCTGAGCGACCAGTTTGGTCGCAGGTCGGTGATGCTACCGACTATAGTGTTGGCTGTTGTGGTATCCTTGGCGTCTTCGTTCGCAGTCACTTTTTGGTATTTGTTCCTGATGAGGTTCTTGACTGGTTGTTTGTGAGTCAAGTTTTATTATTTTCTTTTGTTAAGAAACATTTCTAGAAGAAGACTTTGTACTCCTAATAGTTAAAATAGAATTTAAAAAAAGTTGATCTGAACAAAACTTTTAAGGTTGAGATAGGTATGTAGGTAGTTAGTAAAATATGTTGTGAACGTCAGAATGGCCGTTCAACCGTCGTATTTAACTTTGAAATCGTGTCTAAAAATTGCTTTTGAATTGCTTATATTTACCCGACTACGGCGAAGCCAAAACGGAGGGTATATGATTTTGACCTGTATGTATGTATGTATGTATGTATGTTTGTAAATTCATCTGTTCCCTCATAACTTCTAAACTACTTGTTATAATTTGACAAATGAGGTATCGTTAGAAGCGTCTTAATTGTCCAATGAACATAGGCTATGTGACGTCACATTAAATTGAATGTGGCGCCCCCTAGAGGAGTTAAAGACATGAACTAAAAAAAAAATATTTTTAATAATGCCGTGTTGGGTACCAAATGAAAGGGCTTAATAAGCACTTTTCAAATATATATATATTGTTAGCTTTTGTGCGTGGCTTTGCTTGCTTTCACTCTATTGACAACTCCAAAATATTTAAAATAAAAAAGAAGTTTTAAAACTAAAACCCGACTACGGAAAAATCGTGCTCTAAAAAGTAAGAAACAAGAAAATATTCGAGTCCAAAATTCAATAAAAAGGATAACCGTAGTCGCATGCCTCCAGCCTGTTGTTCATGTCGTGCGTGTCTAGGACAAAGTGGCATGCGACTACGGTTATCCTTTTTATTGAATTTTGGACTCGAATATTTTCTTGTTTCTTACTTTTTAGAGCACGATTTTTCCGTAGTCGGGTTTTAGTTTTAAAACTTCTTTTTTTGCTTATCATAATGAGAGAATTGCTTATTGCATAATTTAAAAGAAATAAAACATTTAAAGAGGGCTCTACACTCGTGCCGCGAACCGCGGCTGCGAATCACGGGCGCGGTTTGCGCATGAAAACGGTGCGAGAAATATAGCCCTCCAGACTCGCGCGTGAACCGCGGCCGCGAATCACGGCAACCTTAGTTCGGTACACAAGTTCTTTGACGCGGACCAAAAAGCGCTACCGGACGGGGAACGCCGCGAAGCGCGAACGCGAAGCCCATACGCGAAGCCGCGAAACCTTCCACACTCGCGGTTCGCGGCCTTCGCGGGCTTTCCCTCATAAGCCGGCTCCACACTCGCGCGCGAACCGCGGCCGCGAATCACGGGCGCGGTTCGCGCATGATAACGGTGCGAAAAATATAGCCCTCCAGACTCGCGCGTGAACCGCGGCCGCGAATCACGGCAACCTTAGTTCAGCACACAAGTTCTTTAACGCGGACCAAAAAACCGCCACCGGACGGGGAACGCCGCGAAGCGCGAACGCGAAGTCGCGAAGCCCATGCGCGAAGCCGCGAAACCCTCCACACTCGCGGTTCGCGGCCTTCACGGGCTTTCGCGGCACGAATGTGGAGCCCACTTTAAAGCCCACCGGTAACGATCAATTGCGATTGTCAATTTTTCCGCAATTGACACCCATTGACGGAAAAATGGATCGTTTACGCGTGCAATTGAAGCGATTGTCTATTGCTCCAACAATGGCATTGACGGAAAAATTGACAATCGCAATTGATCGTTACCGGTGGGCTTTAAGAGGGAAAGCCCGCGAAGGGCGCGAACCGCGAGTGTGGAAGGTTTCGCGGCTTCGCGTATGGGCTTCGCGGCTTCGCGTTCGCGCGGCGGACTTAAGGATGTAATCCTTAAATGTTTTATTTCTTTTAAATTTCGACGACTACGAAGTATTCTAATGTTCTGAAAAAAGTATGAAAAGCCTACAAATAAGATAACGGCCACAGTGAACGTGTTAGTTTGCTGTAAAAAAATTTAAGGCGCTAATGCTATTTTCACACCATGTTGTGATTTAATCTTGGTTGTGATTATTAAATTACTTGGTGAATTGTAACTTCAGTTTTACTAATCAGTAGACTAATCTATACGACTCACCCGTAGCACCTCAGATGGGATTCGAACCAACTCCCTTAGGATTCCGACCCAACGTACTGACCAAAATTGGTCAGGAAACTTACAGCTATAGTAATAATAAATTTATATATAGATACAGAAAGCCATTTACAAGTTTCCACTTATAGTTATTGATTAATCATAAGTAGACGGAAAAAAAGAGATAATAACAATTTAGGTTCAAAATTCAATTAATTAAGTTGGATTCGAAAAAATACTTAGCAAGTTCTCGCTTTAGACGTAAGGCCGATGTATAAAATAGGTCAAGGTCATGCTGCTTAACGATGTCAGAAACATTTACTCGCTTTTATCACTAACGAATTCTGCCTGTAGTTATTTTTCCCACGCGGGACATGTAAAGTGCACTGTCTCCTGCTACTACCGCCTCCGTATGGAACATGCAGACCAATAAACTCTAACAGCTCAGGGCAATCAACCGAGCCCATTTTCTATGTTCAATGAATAAGTAAGATCAGCAATGCATCTTCTCACGCTTAAAGGAAGAATATGAAATTTCTTACAGCGTTCAATGTAATTTTGTAAATAAATACTCGCTCTGGATTGTAAGTAACGTAAGAAACGCTTCTGAATATTTTCTATACGCGTGATATAAACATTATAGGCTGGGTTCCAAACCTGTGAGGCATACTCTAAATGATTACGCACAAAAGAACCTGTACAGATTTTTTTTTTAATTTTTCAAGTATAATATTATTTATCTCAATATAAAAAATAGCATTGCGGAAAATATAATAGTACGTGCTAAAAAACTATAAAATCAATTAATTTTTTCAGTGTTTCTGCATCTAGTGCCACAGTATACGCGTATCTTGGCGAGATGCATTCCACTAAACGCCGATCGGAAGTTATTGCATTTGCAGCTACGTTTATAGCTGTCACATTCATACTTGTGCCATGTAAGAGTTCATTAATTTCTAATCCTAAGATGCAGCTAACTCCCACTCCTAATATCCCAGTAAACATTGGAGCCTTGGTTCTCTGCCAGGGATTGACCTAGCTGAGTTTCATGATGGCCATCCAGGGAGTGAATGGAGGAGATTTAGATCGCCTTACACACCCAACTGATCTGAGATATAAGTATCAGAGTTTTCACTATCAGGATTTCTATAAATTATAATGCAAAGGACATCAAGTGCCACAGTATACGCGTATCTTGGCGAGATGCATTCCACTAAACGCCGATCGGAAGTTATTGCATTTGCAGCTACGTTTATAGCTGTCACATTCATACTTGTGCCATGTAAGAGTTCATTAATTTCTAATCCTAAGATGCAGCTAACTCCCACTCCTAATATCCCAGTAAACATTGGAGCCTTGGTTCTCTGCCAGGGATTGACCTAGCTGAGTTTCATGATGGCCATCCAGGGAGTGAATGGAGGAGATTTAGATCGCCTTACACACCCAACTGATCTGAGATATAAGTATCAGAGTTTTCACTATCAGGATTTCTATAAATTATAATGCAAAGGACATCAGGCAGAGTCCCATAGAAAAAAATCAAAAATGTATAACGTTTCTGTTTTTTTCAAAATGTAGGCATGTAATTAGTAAGTCATAGAAAATATTCAGATTTTTACGAATATTTATGTTTTAAGAGTTATTTACATTTGAAAGTTTTTTTTTGGTAACCCCGACACTAAATAGCAACACCAGTTTCACGACAATACGTTTCGTTAGCTGCGTTAGTGATACAGATTAGCACCACAATGTACGAGTTGGATCCAGATCAAACGGAAAATCTGTGCATATGTCGCACGTAACAAAACGCTTTTGACAGGTGAGTTGACTGACATCCGGCAGACTTTTTTTTTAATGCGCAATCACTTGTGCCACAGAACAAATATGTCTTATGTCTGGAAAACTGCACGAGTGGTTCCAGTACATAAGGATGGATCAAAAAATGATGTTAAGAATTACCGTCCTATTTCCATATTATCTGTGCTTGCCAAAGTTTTTGAACGATTAGTGCACAATGCTATTTATCCTCTTTTGCATAATGTTATTTTGGAGGAGCAGCATGGTTTCGTTAAGCGACGTTCTACAACAACTAACCTCATCACGTATACATCATGTTTATTTGAAGCTCTAGATACTAATAGACAAATTGACAGTATTTATACTGACTTCCAGAAGGCATTCGACTCGGTTGATCATAGAATATTGTTAGAGAAACTGCTGGCCTTTAACGGTATTCATGGTAATCTATGGAGATGGTTTAAATCGTATGTCTCTAACAGAACACAAAAAGTTGTTATTAGGGGTTCAGAATCCGAGGTCACTAATATTACTTCCGGTGTCCCGCAGGGCTCCATATTGGGTCCTCTTCTATTTGTGGTCTTCATTAACGACGTTGGAAAATGTTTTAAAAACAGCCGCTTTCTACTATATGCTGATGACCTCAAAATATATCGTTTTATTGATAAAGTCGCGGACCATCAGTTGCTACAAGATGACCTTGATAGATTTACCCAGTATTGTTCTCAAAATAATTTAAAACTAAATTTAAGTAAATGCAAAATAATAAGTTTTTCTAAAAAAAAGGAAATAAGCAATTGTAATTATAAACTTATAGGTACAGATATGGTCAGGGTCAGTAGCATAAGAGATTTGGGAATCACTCTTGATAACCAATTGCATCTTGACATTCATATTCAGCATATAATTAGCAAAGCGTTTAAAATGTATGGCTTTATAATGCGGTCATCAAATGAATTCAAAAATCCTCTCACTTACTTATATCTCTTTAAGTCACTGGTAAGGCCACATTTGGAGTTTGGAGTCTCGATATGGAATCCATTTTATGACAAATATAATCACTCAATAGAAATGGTCCAGAAAAAGTATCTTCGTCGAGTTGAATACAAATGCTATCGGAAGCGTTTAACATATAAGCTACTTTAAAAAAAATATAAACTCCTAGACTTAAGATCCAGACGCTGTCAGCTTGATGCCATGTTACTATATGACTTTTGCAATAATAAATATGACTGTATGAGTATTGTTAATAGCATCCGTTATGCTGTACCTACTCGTGCACATATGCGATCAGTACGTTCTAAACCATTATTTGCCCTAAATACAACTCGCACAAACGCTGGTCGCCGATCTCCCTTGCATCGCCTTGCTGACACATATAATAGGAGATTCTTTACAGTAGACGTATTTAATTGTGGTTCTGAGACATTTAAGAAACAAGTGGTAAAAATATTATCTAACAGTTAGTGTCCATCGTACTTAGTAATTAATAACTAATTAAAAAAAAGAACTAATACCTACCTAAATAAATAATTACGTAGAATATATATTTAAAAATTATTAACAACTAAATAATTATGTCACCTGTTCTTTCTTTTTTTTTATCACTTTCTTTTTTTTTCTGTAACGCACAATAAATTAACATAAACATAATACAAATAAATTATATAGATTGTAGATGATGTGTATATGTCTGGGATAATTGAGTCCCGTGCGCTTGTATTTTAGCTTAAGAAATATGACGTGACCATTGGGTTGGGTTTGTAATAAAAAAAAATATTTTGTATTACTGATATGATTAATTTTAAGGAATATTGTAAACCTGTTTGTGGTCCTATAAATAAATAAAAAAAAAATATACTCAGGGGAGACTTGTGAAATCGCTAACAAAGATGTCCGTTTCATTGATATGCTTTTGTTTTTTTTTCAATAATTAATTAAAGGTAAATGAAGGAATTAAAAAATTATGTTTCTACTGTTTTATGATTCTAGTAACATAAAGTGTTTATAGATAACAGAATTATGTTTATACACTTTTGGGTCTCATGTGCCTGATGTCCTTTAGCTGTTTACAAACATATCCTTATTTCTTTTCGATCAGTTATTTCTCTTAGAATCTTGATCAGATCAATTAGGTGTGTATGGCGATCTGAATCTCCTCCAACCACTCCCTAGATAGCTATAATCAAATTACAGTCAGGTCGATCCCTGGCGGAGAACCAAGGCTTCAGAGTTATCTCGTTTGTATGAAAATCGACTGGTGTCTTTAAATAGGTGACCGCCACTGTTTAATGTTTTTGCAAACCTAACTAACAGTTTTCCTTCTTCAGTGCTAGCTTGGATAATAATGGCAGGAACATGGTCGTTTCCTCTAGCCGGCATGTCAATAGTGCCCTGGCGGGTGTTCATTTGGTCGTGGTCCATCCCTGGTGTGGCATCCGTCATCTTACTGCTGTTCCTGCCAGAGAGCCCTCGTTACCTAGTTGCTATGAAGGGACAGGAGAGAGCGATGCCTGTCCTGGCTAAAATTTTCGCTTGGAACACCAGAAAGAAGAAGGAAGATTACCCTGTAAATAGGATCACTTTGGCTTTATAGTAGGACAATAGTCTTGTAGAAAAGCTAAGGCTAAAATCCTGATTACTTGATTTCCTATGCAATATTTAAATGCAAAGGTACGCCCACTGAATAAAACATCTTTGAACATTTTAAGAGATGGTATGCATATCGTTGTAAGGTGGTACTTACCACATTATACACGCTGAAATTTTAATCATTTGGTTCCCGCCGTGGGGTGGTTCCACTCATGATTACAAGCAACTTTTACTATGCGGCCAACTCTCCTGCTCGCAAAAAAAATCAGCTGTTCCATACATTAAGGTCGAGTAGGTACTGCACTTTTGTATGGAACAGCAGATTTTTTCTTGCGAGCAGGAGAGTTAGCCCCGTAGTAAAAGTTGCTTGTAATCATGAGTGGAACCACCCCAAGGCGGGAACCAAATCATTAAAATTTCAGCGTGTATAACAGTATTGAAACAGGTGATAGTGTAGCTTAAACTGAACAACTTTCTCCAAAGAACATAGGTCTAAAGATGAAAAAACATACTCCCATACAAAATGTATTGGTCAGCTGACCGACTTTGTATGGAAATTTTGTCTACCTATGTTCCTTGGAGAATGTTGTTCAGTTTAAGCATAGTAGAACCAAATAAGTAAGTCATCTTACTCATTATACGCACGAACGCGGTTTGTATGTGAGCGCGCCCGTACGTATGCGTCGTCGCACGCACACACTGACAAAATTTAAAGGTGATAAAGGTGCAACAGTCGTGGCTGCGCCGTACGTAATCCCGCCCACGCTCACGCACGCTTCACGCCGCTGTGCTGCCGCTCCTAATAATTTGAACGTGTACCTACAGTACATACCATGCTTTCCAAAGATATTTTTGCAAAAAAGATTTGTAAGAATGAGGATATATTTTACATTAACTTTATAACTAATATGGCATTTCGTACTTGTCGAAACAGACGAAATTTTTTTATGTCAATTGTGTAATTTCGTTAAAAAATCACAAATTCCTACAGGAAAACTTTTAATGCCTATTATTTAAGGTCATGGAAAGTATTCAATTTCAGAATTAAAAGATTATTATTTTGAGAAGTGTAGGTAAATAAAAAAGAAAAAAACAGTTAATAGTGTAAAAAATATTTTTTAATAATATGAAATAAAACACGTTTTAACGGATACTAGCGCGGTTTTATTGAATGTACTTTGGTATTTAGTTGATATTTGGTTTGATTTTTGATTTTTTTTATTTTTTAGTTTTTTTTAATGTAATCTGTAATTTGACAGATAGATTGATACATTGCTACTTTTCTTTAGTAAGTTTTTATTGGTGTCAAAACGAAAGTGCCTATGTATCACATACATCAGTCAAATTACAATTAACATTAACTTCATTATTTTAGTCGATAGACGCGCTGGTCTACCTAAAAAAAAATATTTAAAAAAAACTTTGTATTATAGATCCCTGATGGTGTATTAGTGATCCCTACAAGGAAAAAATATTTTGTATAGAGATTGACTATGCATTTTTTGACGACCGAATAAACTAGCGATGTGACAGCCCTTCGTGTTTAAGCTGTATCGCTCGCTCGAGGCTCGAGTTGGCCTACTTATTTGGTTCTACTATGCTTAAGCAACACTATCACCTGTTTCACTATTATTCAATAGTAATGGTTCCACCTTATATTAATATGTGGCAGTTGATGTCAATAGGGAACATGCATACATTTTTTTATGTATCAAAATCAAAAGTATAATGCGTGAGAAAATCAACTGTAATATTAAAACTTTTCTCTTGTGTTTTTTTCTCGTGATATAGTTACTTGAAGTTAGCACGCAGCAGCACCCGCCGAAAACGCTCTGTACAAAAAGGTCAACATTTGTGACGTCACTTATGTCACGTTTCAGTGCATTAGTATGGAGTTAGCCAAGAATTTTCAAATATCTCCCTAAATATTGCGTTTAAGTACATATGTGTCATACAAAATATTATTTCTTATTTGATGCTCTATCCGACTGTTAAGTGCATTATATCCGAAAACGAAAAAAAAATCGTTATTTTCTCTTGTGTGATAAAACTAAAGTAATACATGTTATTTTTTTTTCTGTTGTATCATGTTTTTATACCTGTCCGCAGCGATCAAGCTCAAAGTTATCAAAATCGGTGACTTATGCATGTTCCCTATTACCCATGTGGGCAATGCACTTTAACTTCGATGCCGGACATCCTCCTTCGTTGATCCACCTCTATATGCTATGCTCCATACTCGGATAGATTCTCTGGGATAGATTATGGCAATTAACTCAATTTTATTTATCTGCCAGGTACAATCGATAACAGTAGGAAAAGTGGTGACCCAGAGAGGCTTCATCACTGCAATGCGAAACGTATGGCTATTGGTGTGTCCTCCGCTGAGGAGATGCATCCTTATATCACATTTCTCGATGTTCTTGGTGTTTTTGATGTAAGTCCTTGAACAGGCAAGTTATTGATTAGGTACAATTTCTTAGTGATCGTAATTTTTCAGTTATCAGGTATCACCTAATTATTCAAGTGCCATCACTTCATGAGTATTGTTACTTCTGCAAATCAGTGGCTCTACCATGAGGTGATGCAAACTGTTTTCGATACCGAAAACTATCAGATATACTGCTCACAGTCAATGCGAGTGAAAGAGAGAAACGATAGTTTACGATAGCGGAAACAGTTTGCATCAACTCATGGTAGGGACACTGGTGTATTTCGAAGATATTGGAAACGGAAACACATTGATTAAAAATAAAAAAATAACCTAGTTTTGGCGCTGCCGTTAAAATTAACACTATCGGGTCTTTATTCTACCCCAAAAAGATTATGTCCAACAAATATAAAATTCAATTCACAAAATATCTAAATTTTTTGTGCTCAGGCAAATGAATATTAATGAGAGTTCCTTCTTAGGTCCTACGGACATTTTCAGAGCCCCCGCAAAATACAGACCATACTGTCGGCCGATAGTTGGGTCGAGCCTTTGATCAGTATGAAGAAGTATGCAAGTGTGCACACTACAACGTTTTGGTATCGGCCGACTCTTCATATAAAAAACCGGTCAAGAGCGAGTCGGACTCGCGCACCGAGGGTTCCGTACAATCATAAATATATCTGAATATGTTACTTTAGTACAGTCTTTAAAAAAGTAGGATAAACGGCAGACAGGTGGAAGGGCGAACAGGCGGACAGTTAATTTACAAATCTTAACCACAGCTGCTTATGGTGACTGAAAAAGTTTCAGCCACTCCACATTGCAAACTGTTTATATTACTAAGTAGGAACTTATTCTTCGTTTATTCGTACGGCAAATAGTAGGTAATTATATTAGAACCAGCCACCAATTATTATTGTAGTTATTAGGTTGCGCCATCTCTTGACCGATAGTGGAACTATTTATCTTTTCTTAGGTCAGCATGCTTAGGACAGCCCCATCTGTTGACTGGTAGTGAAACTAAAGAATATTTGTTTGTTTTTTGAATTTCTAAAAAAGTATCATATTGAGACATCGTTTTATTTTTCCTGTAATCTTTACATAAACTACTATCACATAGAATTATTTCAGATTTTTCTCTTTACAAACTTCGGAGATAAGGGGGGGGGGGAACGGTATTTTTTTTTTACATTTTTCATCATAAGTCGAAAACTATGCGGCCTAAGAAAAAAGGAAAAAATGTTTTAAAATGTGCAAACAGCGTTCTTTCATATGATACCCCACATGCCCTAGTCACCTCACTTTAAATTTTTAAGACCCCTTTTCAGTCCCTGTTGTAAAAAAAACATTATTTTTTTTATTTCTTTCTTATTTGCAAAATAGTTGGGCAAATGTCATCTTAAACTATTCCAAATTTCAAGTTGATACCATTAGTAGTTCTCGAGATATCTAGCTGTGACAGACAGACAGACTGAGTCACACCATAAGGGTTCCTTTTTTACCATTTTGGTTTGGAACCCTAAAACCAACAATCAGCCGATAGAAAGCCTCTAGTCTGCGAGGACGCTTAATGTTCTTCAGAATGCTCTCGAAATAACTGATTGATTCTCTCTGATTGATCGTTGCAGGTCAAGTGGCCTATATACTTGGATGCCTACAATGTTAAATGAGATGCTACAGAAAGTCGACCAGCCTTTCAGTATGTGTTCCATCATGCATGCTAAAAAAGTAAGAATTGCTGCCTTAATTTTGTACATTGACTATAAATATACAACGTATTACAAAATAACCCCTAATGCCGAATATGGTAGATAGGGACCATCAAACTGAACAACTTTTACTATGAGACTAACTCTGAAATCGTGAAAAAAAAACCGGCCAAGTGCGTGTCGGGCCACGCGCAGTAGGGTTCCGTAGGTACGTTATACCATACCATATTTTAATACCGCTATCATTTTTCGTCTGAAAAAATAACTTTGTTTTTCACAGTGTTTGTATGAATGACAAAGTTATATTTGCGGTTTTGGAAAATGTACTATATCTCAAAAACTAATTACTGTATCTCGTTCAAACTAATTTTCGTTGAAAGTGTTTATTAAGATCTATAGTTTAATTTTTTTTTAGATTTTTCACCCTCTTACTTTAAAAGTTAAAGGGGGGGGGACACACTTTTTACCACTTTGGCGACATATATATTTCAAACGGTTGACTTTAAAAAAAAAATAGTCTTAGAAACCTCAATGTCATTGTTAAAGACCTATCTATAGACACCCCACAAGTATTGGTATGATGAAAAAAAATATTTTCAGTTTCAGTTCCATGTATGGGGAGCCCCCCCTTAATCTTTTATTTTTTTTATTTTTGTATAAAAATCGTAAAGCGGTTTACAGAATATACCTACCTACTAAGTTTCAACTATGTAGTCCTAATACTTTTGGAATAAAGTGACTGTGACATACGGATGGACAGACAGACAGACAGACAGACAGACAGACAGACATGACGAAACTATAAGGGTTCCGTTTTTTGCCATTTTGGCTACGGAACCCTTTTGGCTACGGAACCCTAAAAACAGCTGTTTTATTAAGTATACAATATCAAAACGTAAGAAATAGCTGTTTAATTCGAGATTTCAGAGTTGGTCCCATAGTAAAAGTTGTTCAATTTGGTGGTCCCTATCTAGTTATCTACCATATTAGGCATTAGGGGTGTTTTTGTAACATGTTGTGTACAGACTAAATATTATTTACTTTAGATTCTCTGTTATACTCTTTTCCTTAAACTTTTTGCATTCCCTGGCCATAAAAATAAAAAAAATATAAGGTGGAACTAAATTAATTAACAATACTGAAACAGGTGATAGTGTTGCCCATAGAAATAATGTCAAAGAACAACAATGTCAATAAACAGGTGATCCGAAAATAAATGCATACATTTTATATGAGATACGTAAAATATGACTTAGATTCATAAAATATGACTATATATGGCAAAGGAAATTAATAAATTATGTTCCATACTGTTTTCTTCGTCGATAAACGAATAAATGTAGCGAAATTTGGTTTTAGAGAAATGTGTGGTAATATCTTAGTTATCTGTGAAAAGTGTGATTACTTGGATTGTTTCTTTTTGTCCCATCACAGTAACTTAGAGCACAAGACACCATGGCTCCACGATACCTTTATTTTAAATTCTAATTAAGATTAACAAATAATTTAAACAAATTGTGATTGCTCATTTGTTAGGCGGGACGCTAGGGGCTCTTACTGTAAAAAATGTTGGCACATGTCACTTGTTCCTTTGTTTCTTTTTTTTACATAGACCGTGTCTGTATGATGTTAACTTCTCTTTTCCACGCTTGTTGGTCTTCTTGAGCGCAGCGAAAATTTTTCGATGTCTATGGTGTTGCCTATAGTGAACAACGTTCTCCAAGGAACATAGGTCGAAAAAATAATGTTTTTTTCGGCTTTCCTTAGTAATAGGCCGTCAGCTAACCATTTTTTTTCGTTTTTCGACCTATGTTCCTTGGAGAAAGTGCTTTAGTTTAAGCAATACTATCACCAAATTGTAGAATTATTACATAATTTGGTTGCACCTTATATTATATTGTCTGTGATTAGACTAATTTATTAATGCCAATGGAACTAATAATTAGTCTATTTTAGGCTAGAGCTTTATCTAGTAATTGCATCTTTTGGAAGATGGGGTTATTCCCAAAGCTCCACAGCTATATTGTTTTCAAAAAATGTAAGTTCATACTTTGGTTCCCAACGGGTCCAAGACATTAAAAATTAAAAAGCATTTTCTTTCCCAGCGGGTCCATGAGAATATTTGGTATAGTCAACATAAAAGCTGAGTATAGGTAATGATAGAAATTAATATTATTTATTATGAAATAAAAGAAATTTGACTACCTAAATGAACAAGGAGTCTTTTGTATCAGACTGTCTTTGGATTAGACGAAAAAAAAAATAGTTTTAGAATATACACTTCTAAGTTTTATAATAATTACAGTTAATCATCTCATCTTACACAAAAATCACATTTTTGGTTTAATAAAAAATGTCTTTAAAGCACCAGGATCACATAAATATGTAGAAGGTGAATTTTCAAAATTTTTTTTTTGTTTTTTTTTAATTGCTTGGATATATTCAATATATGTTTTTCTATCCTTTGTAATAAAAACGTCTCCAAAGTACCAGGATCACATAAATATAAAGAAGGTTAACTTTTGTAATTTTCAAAACTCATGAAACTTTCTAATCTTATTATTATAAACCTATAAATTTTAAAATTATGAAAGTTAACCTTCTCCATATTTATGTGATCCTGGTACTTTGGAGATACTTCTATTACAAGAAAGAAAAAAGAAAAATATAAAATATTTAAAAGCGGTTTGAAGTAGGTAAGTACTAAATTATCGTCGCATCTTCGCGTATTATTTAAGTTGATTAGCTTACATTAAACCGGCGGCGGCCCTTTCTACAACAATAATGAAACCATTCACCAAAAATAAAAATAAAAAAAATACAGTCGACTTGATAACCTCCTCCTTTTTTGTAATCGGTTAAAAAATAGCACAATCTCTCTTGTATCGTTTTTGCTAATTGTACTTTGGATAAATCTCGTGAACCCGTTGGGAATTCATGTATGAAAATTTTAAAATTGATTTTAAAATTTAATGGACCCGGTGGGAAATGAAGAACAATAGAGTCATGGAGCTTTGGGAATAACCCGGACGATGATCATCAAATAGAACGGTCAAAATAATAAAGTTCTGTTGTTACGCAAGCGTTTAGAGACAATCATGATTAATTTCATGATCCATATCGAAAAGTTACGAGGCAGAAAGAAACATGCATAATAGAACTGCCACCGTCCTTTTTACTATTCTTTACCATTTAAAATGGAGTGATTCGTGGTATTAAAAGCAAATTATAATAATATTTCATTAAAGAATTGGCAATTTTCTCAATAACAACACAGTGACAACACCTACTGATTACTTTTTGATATTTCTCCAAATCTTACAACACTGGTGGTCAAAGTCGACTGCAAATGTATAATATAAAAGAGCGGGAACCATTTTTGACAGGCCAAATAATTCTTTTTCAATACAGTTGTCGCGAATTACGGTATCGCGATGTCTCTAACTATCAAAGTAAATACATTGATTAAACATAATAACAATTAAATGGCAACACTAAATCAGACAGACAACTCACCACTTTCGCCCTTCCCTAGCGCGTATGCGCTTGAACTAATCTGTCATTCTAACCTCATAAAATGAATGTGATGATCTTCTTCAACACCAGTGTAATCGTAGTTAAAGGAGGCCGAGTTTGCAGTAGCACCGAGGATTTCACAGCTAAGTCACATACTTGCTTAATCTAGATTTATAGAGTATCGAAAGCAATACTACTGAGCCAAATGTTCGATCCTGGTCGTGATAGGATCGACTGAACGTGGCCAGGCCTGATCACGTAGTTCGCCGGTGGTGGATGCCTTAGGCAAGCAGAAACCATCGGCGGCGAGATGTATGCAGTCCCAAGAATAAGCCTTTACCTAAATGTGTTCACCGACGGGTGGCCAGGTCCGGACACTTAAGAGGGAATGAACAACTGCATACTGGAGGCTAAGGCGAATGAGGAACGCAGGGTCCTGATTCGATTAGCTCCTTGATGTAATAAACATATTAGTAAAGTTTGATAAAGTGAAACAATGAAAGAACAGCGCTGGAAGGGGGCTGCCTGTCACAGGCAGCCATCTTCCAGGCTTGATAAGAAAGATTGGCAGTAGTACATGTTTATAAAGTAATATCATAAAGAATAAAGACATAACAGCGTTGAATGATTTAATAATACATATTAAAGTTAACAGTATAAAGTAAATTGTCTTATTAGTATCTGATAAACTAGAGAAAGTGGGTGTGTGCTTAGCCCAGATAAATATGGGACATTATACTTACAGGTGGGACATAAATAAGATGAAGAGAAGGAAACAGTAACGGATAATACAAGTATACCACTTCAGTGCCCCCGGGACTGGAGAATATGGAAAGGTTGGTTGAGAGGACGACATCCTGAAGGTATGTGTCTACACAGTGTCGCGCTGGATACCCTTTATAACCTTAATGACAATGCGAAGCACCCCATAATAATAAATTACTAAACTATATATTGACTAATTATAAATATGTAAGTCGTTCACTGAGAGAGATTATAAAGGGTCCCGGTCTGGTCGCGACAATGGTGGAGGTGCTGGGATATAGAAGAATCCCGATCAAGCAACCCAAAGCGAAATCTCAACCAAACTTTCCATTGGTAAAATTCTCAGAAACAATTAAATCCTATTCCATTTCTGTAAAACTGAATAGTAGTGACATCTATGAGATATTTTTGGTACTGGTTCCTTATAAGCAAAACCACATGAAAGCTACTTAAAGGCGCCAAAGTTAAATTATACCATCATTGTAAAAGCATGGTATAATTATTCATGTACGGCGCACAAATAAATGCTAAATTGAAAGTTTCTTAAAGATACCTTAAATTGAAAGATTATAAAACGAGTACACATAGAATGTATAGCGTTTGGAATTAATTGAAATGTCCACCTCGTAGTTTGGTGTGTATTTGACTTCGCGCTAACAGCGCTGTCAGCGTGATTCGGAACGCGGCCTTTATTTGTCAAATGAAAATGAACCTTAACCGGAAGTGATGTAAAAGACGTCATCCGTCATGTAAGAGGGCAAATGAACGCACTCTTAATAGATTTCAATTGGAAACTGTATTTGATTTAAGAAATAAACTATGTAAAATTCGGCAACTAATTTACTTAATGATGTTGTAAACAATTACACTGGATAGGTTGAAGTAAACAAGTTACGCGTGGTCTCTTTGAAGACAGGGAAGTTCTTTCGTACTTTGAAGATGGCGTCTTGGGAAGGTGTTGAGAAGTCTGCCTGAAAAGGATAAAATCCTAAATAGTACTGTTTATTTTCCACAGGAGCGTCATAATTCAGTAATAAAATTGTGATTAAACGACAAATTAGTCTCAGGTAGACTACATAACTAAGTACTGGTGAGTTTAAGCAATATTTACTTTGCCAAAATTTGCATAGGGCATTTTGTTTGGAAACATCTAATAAGTAAATGTAACTAAGGTTTCTTGTGAAATATGACTCATTAGTGAGAAAAGCAAGTAAGGCGATTGAGTTTTAATGTCTACAATACAATTCACTAACGAGCATAAATAAATATTATACAGAAATAGTTGGATGACAAAATGCATCATCCACCCACAATTGTGAGGAAAATTCGATGAATCTTATAAGAAAGTAGCTCATAGCTTTCCTAACACACAAAACGTATGGAAATTACAGGTTGACGTTGGAAAGGTCACAGTTGTGGCAAAGAAGTAAGAAGATTCCTATGAGAAAATTACCTACCTTTAAGTGCATATTTCCAAATTGAATGAAAGGTCTGATTGAATTGATGATCAGGATCGACAAGGAAGATAGCAAGGTAAACTATTGACATTTTAAGCTGTGGTAGTTACCAAGTCAACTCATATTCTGTCAAGTCTGACAGTAAAATTATTCTAAGGGTTCTGTAGGCAAGCGATTGTGGCATGAGGTGAGATACTCATGTATACCTAACAATAAGGTTGTATCATCTGAGTTTATGTAAAGATTACTAACCTAAAGGTTGATATTTCTAAATAGGTGATCGAATAAATATTAAATCAAGTCGCTGATGACTACATAGGTACTTAAAATTCATAAATAATAAACTAATAGAAAGAACTAAGGTACACATTTTCTTATGTTCATGATAGGTATAGTAAACACAAACTAAATAATATTTGCAAAACAAAATTAAACCAACGGATAAACATGTTTCTAAATGAATATATTCAATTTGATTGTATTTCATGCAAAACAATAGTCCCATTTGACCAAAGTACCTCTAATCTGATTTGGTACTCGTTTAGATAAATATTATGTTAATACATGGGGAACGTAACATTCTTTGTGGATGCATACACAAATAATGTTGGTTCTTCACATGTGTAAGTATGAGTTACAAAAATAATACCAATATTTTCATATGATCTGAAAGGGTATACTGGGGTAAATTGCAGAGCATGAAACACTTTTAGAAATTTAAAGTTTTGAAACTAAACTGATGAAATGAACCTGCTTATCCGTCAATAAGGATGATAACTGATGAAATAAAATCTGAATTCAATTGAATTCTAAAACAATTATAGAAATAATTTTAAATGAAGGAATTTATATTACAATTACAAGTTTATGGATGTGTTCGACTCAGAGAACACACCGCTTTATAGAAAATAACTTATTTCTCACATCTTGATGAAAATTAAAAAATATACAGGGTGTCAGTTTTTGGTATGCTACTTATTAGGGAGGGTACCGACAGCTGACACGCCACAGTGTATACAGGGTGTCAATTGTTGAAATGTTATTTGTTTGTGTGGTTGGTCGACGGTTGGCAGACGGCTCATTTTTGAGGTGCAAACTTTCGACTCGTGTTTTTAACATACAGGGTGATAAATAAAAAACTTTTTTTTTCTAAGAAATATTACATTACGTGTATTAGGCGATTTGAAACTAACACTATATAGGGTGTAGGGTTTTAGAAAATCAAATTATATGGTATAAATTTAAAATTTTTTGATTTCCAGAAACATGGAAAAAATTATTCTAAATAGGCTAGAGTCTATAGCTAACGCCATAGAAAAGCTTACCTTAGAGGCTCTCGAGTACAAAGATAATATTAACCTAAAAGATGCTGAAAACGTAGAAATATTGCTCACAAAACTAGACAATGCGGTAAAGAGGTTTGGTACAGAATTAAATCAGTGTTTGTCGATAAATGAACTAGGATCCTTCGTGGAAGAGATCACTTCGTTCAGTGAGATACAACTACGGGGCGAAGAAACTTTCGCAGAATTAAATATCAAGCTGAAAAGAGTAAAAGAAAGTGCTACACCTGCAGCAACGCCTGGTAGAAGTATCGCATTGACCGGAAAGTTACCTAAACTACAATTAGCAGAATTCTCAGGAGATATACTAGAATGGTACCAGTTTTGGGATCAGTTCAGTTCCAACATAGGGAACCGAGATCTGTCTGATGTGGATAAACTATCCTATCTCAAGGGTTCTTTGAGAGGCGATGCGAAGAGGATCATCGATGGACTTGAAATTACCAACAAGAACTACGAGGTAGCTGTATCTATTTTAAAGGGGAGGTACGGCAAGGAGAGTCACATAGTGGACGCACACTACGCAGCTCTACATAAGATTCCTAAGGCTTCTAAGGGTAGCATAAAGGACCTGAGGGAGACCTTTAGCCAAGTTGAGAAGCACCTTAGAATTCTAAATTCATTAAACCAAAATATCAACCATGATCATCTGAGATTTCTCATCTTGGAGAAGATGCCTTCGGACGTAGTCTACGAGCTAAAGTTGAGAGCGAATACTGAATCTATTGAGGAGATCCGGCAACATTTGGAAGTGATCATTTCGGCAAGAGAAGATGCGCAGAGAATTACTTCTGAAAATGTAGAAGAGTACACTACTCAATCTCTACACGTGAATACGTACGTAAAAGGAGGGAAACCAGGAAAACCCAACCGAAGCCAAAGAGATTTCAAGAGACACAAATTTATACAACAAAGGCAAGATATTAAGAAGGAAGATAGATTCAACGAACCTGGATCATCTCACAAATACAATAACTACAACAGACTTCCATTGAAAAGGAAGCTTCAAGAACGAGAAAATAATAGGGATGCTCCACTGGGAAAGAAAAGGAGAGGGCAATGCGTTTTCTGTCAAGGATCACATTTTAATGATCAATGCGATAAATTCAAAACCATAAAAGAAAGGAAAGGAAGATTAAAGAACAGATGTTATCGTTGCTTAGGCCTCGGCCATAAAGGAAATAATTGCAAGAGATCTACTTTCTGCGTTCACTGTAAAGAAACTAATCTTCACAATAGAGCACTTTGTTTAAAAGGACAAACATCTAACTCTGAAAGTGTCACAACTCTTCACGCCAATTCCATTAACTCCACTATACTGCAAACAGCAATAGTCAAAGCCCGACGTGAAAACGATGATACCAAAGAAGAAACTTGTCGAGTTTTGTTAGACTCTGGCAGCCAGCGTACCTACATCACACAAGAAATAGCTTCTAAACTAAAACTGCCCATAGAAGAAGAAAATACTCTATCAGTTTTCACATTCGGTGCTAAAACTCCTCAAATCATTGAAAGTCCAATAGTTAGGCTACAAATGAAAACCAGAACAAACGATATTCTGGAAATAGAAGCAAACGTTGTCACACACATATCACATGGAGTTCCTTATTCAAATATAGACTTAAGCAGAAGAGAAGAAAATCTAATTTTGGCTGATGACGGCTCACTGTCACCGAAAGTAGATATTCTAATTGGAAACGACTTCTATTTTTCATTCATACTAGGAAACAAAATCCAACTGGAAAATAATTTATACTTGATTGAATCAAGATTTGGTTACATATTGACCGGAAGAACCACGGCTAAGGATGTGGACCCATTATCGGTGATAACGTACTTCCAAGGAGTAGAGAACAAATTAACTCCGCCTGACTTACCATTATACAATGGAAGCATCAAATGTTTATGGGAATTGGAATCTATAGGGATATGCGATTCACCAAATCTAACTAGAGACGAAGAAGTCATCAATCAATTTAATGAAACAATAGAATTAATAGATGACCGATATACGATCAGCTGGCCATGGATCGATTATCCACCTGAACTAGAAACCAATTATGGTCTTGCAATCGGTAGACTAGTAAATTTATTGAAGAAACTAGATTCAGAAGCATTAAAGTCATATAACGCCACGTTACAAGAGCAGTTAGAGAAAGAAATTATAGAACGCGTACCCGATCAAGAAAGGTGTGATATTGGTATAGACCATCCTATCCATTACCTGCCACATCATGGAGTAAGTCATCCAGGAAAACCTACACGTATCGTATACGACGCGTCAGCGAAAACAAAGAACAGCAAAAGTTTAAATGAATGCTTACACTGTGGTCCACTCATGTTGGGAGACCTGACAGGAATGTTGTTAAGATTTAGGTCACATCAAGTGGGAATAACCGCGGACGTAGAGAAGGCATTTTTGCAGATCGCGTTACACAAAAAGGACAAGGACGTGACTAGATTCCTATGGCTAAAAGACATAGAAAAGGCAGCCACGGAAGATAATATTCTACATTTACGGTTTTGTCGTGTTCCGTTCTGAGTGATATCGAGCCCATTCCTGTTAAACGCTACTTTGAAACACCATCTACTGCGTTCCAATGAAGAAATCCTGAAAAGGATAATGAACGACATTTATGTGGATAACTTAGTTACGGGAACGGACTCCATCCATGAAGCAATTGAAATGTATGAGTCATGCAAATTTGCGTTCAAAGAAATTTCGATGAATCTTCGGGAATGGAGTTCTAACTCCAGACAATTCTCAAAGGAAATAGATCCAACTGACGTTTGCCAAGACATAGAAGTGAAAGTACTAGGTCTGAATTGGAATACAGAAGAGGACACTATCAGTTTAAGGCCAAAGAAAATAACAGAGGCTAATACGAAAAGGGAAATATTAAAAAACGTAGCTTCAGTATATGATCCATGCGGATATGCTGCGCCAGATCTGCTGCCAGCAAAACTTCTACTTCAAGATCTATGGGTAAACAAATTTAAATGGGACACTCCTTTACCAGAAGAGATAACTAAAGAATGGCAAATTATTAGAGAACGACTAGAAAGAACAAAGAATATTGTCTTACCTAGAAGATATTTCAAACAAAAGGGCAATGAAGACATTCAGCTACATGCCTTTACAGATGCGTCGACCAAAGCATACGCAGCTGTAGTATACATTTCTAACGGAAGAGAGTTAAGTTTCGTGATAGGGAAATCAAGACTAGTACCCATCAAAGATCAAGACAATCTCAAAATTCCAAGACTTGAATTATTAGGACTTCTGATTGGTAGCAGGCTACTGAAGTATGTAAACAAATTTCTGAATTTCGAATCCAAAAAGAATACTATATGGACGGACAGTCAAATAATAATCGATTGGTACTACGGCGGTAAGCTATTACCACCATTCGTAGCGAAAAGAATAGAAGAAATAAAGGGAAATGTGTCAGCAACGATAAGGTATGTACCAACAGAGCTAAATCCAGCTGATGTAGCGACTAGACCCACAGATTCTGAAAAATTCAAGCACAAATGGTTATCCGGACCAGATTACCTGCTAGAAGACTGCAAGAAATGGCCAAAGAGTCGTAGGAGGGAAGTTTCTCCGCTTACTCAAGATGAAAGTGTACTGATTGCCACGCATTCCTCTGTGGATCGTCAATTTTCTTTTCCCATTGGGGAGGGTCTCACGAGTGGAGAACCAAGCTCACAAAATCAGAGACAACAATTAAATGAAGAATTGCAAAAGAATCCCTCAGAGAAATGCGAGGACGATACACTGTCATACGTACAAAAAATCAAAAGAATCCAAGCAAAACATTTTCCTGAAGAAGTAGTAGGTAAAGATACAAATTTAAAGAGAAATTTAAACGTGTTCACTGACGTTGACGGAATCCTACGTTGCAAAGGAAGACTACAAAATGCTGACTGGTCTTATGACAAAAGATATCCAATACTGATTCCAAAGGACTGTGAATTTACTAACACCGTGATCTTAGAAACACATAAAAAGAACTATCACGTAGGTGTTAACCACACTCTAAGTCTGATCAGATTGTTATATTGGATTCCTCAAGGAAGAAGTCAAGTTAAGAAAATACTTAAAAAATGCACAAATTGCGTTAAGCATGGAGGAGGTCCATTTAAACTACCACCACCTCCTGCGCTTCCAAAGGAAAGGGTAAATTATAGCTCACCATTTACATACACCGGCATGGATTACTTAGGTCCTCTCCAAGTAAGGACCGACGGTAAAACAGCAAAACGATGGATATGCCTGTACACTTGTTTGGTAGTACGCGCTGTACACCTAGAAGTTGTCAAAGATCTTACAGCAGAAGAATGCTTATTAGCACTACGAAGATTTATATCTTGTAGAGGCGTACCGGATAGAATAGTTTCAGATAATGCACTACAATTCAAACTGACTGCAGAAATACTGTCAAGCAATTACTGCATCACTAACGAAATAGACTGGAAATTTATTCCACAACTAGCTCCTTGGCATGGAGGATTCTACGAAAGACTAGTTGGACTAGTTAAACATTGTCTCAAGAGAACACTCACAAAGAATCTATTGAAAGATAATCAACTTAACACCATTATAAAAGAAATAGAAGCGGTGATAAATACGAGACCATTAACTTGTGTAGGATCTGATCTGGAAGACATTCTTAGGCCTTCAGATTTTCTAACCTTGAACAAATGCATCACGACAACACCTTCGGATGCTGAATTTCCACAAGAAGGCACGGTGACAAAACAAAACCTAGTAGACGGTTGGAAAATAGGACAAAACATGTTAAAGGAATTTAAAAGGATGTTCATCGAGCAATACCTGCCGAGTTTAAGGGAAAGATATCGTCACGCTCTGAAAGAACCAAGGATTACTAAGTCAGAAATCCCAAAAATAGGAGACATAGTACAAATTAAAGGAGATACGAAAAATAGAGAAAACTGGAAAGTTGGAAGGATCACATCTCTGCTTAAGGGAGCAGACGGTCAATGCAGGGTGGCACGAATAAAGGTGAACGACACGGAATTCACGCGCTCCATCGCTCATCTTTACCCATTGGAAGTTGATGAAGAAGTACCTGGAAGAGAAGAGGTTATGTTTGAATTCGAAAGAGAAGACGTAACAGCAACGTTAGACGACTTACCTCTGTTAGAAGAATTAGACATAACTAGTCTCACCAAAGATATCTCTTCAGCTCCAAGAACCACAGAAGAACTCGTCGACAAACCTGAAACAGAAAGCAGACAAACAAGTATAATAGAAACAGTAGACCAAATACCTCATAGAATACTTACCACAGAAGATGATATCCAATCAGTACATGATGAAGGACGTGATGATAAGAGCACACCTAAAAGTATCAACATTAATGAAAACACACAACCCGAAGAAGTGAGAGAAGTAAGAGATGCGTCTTTAAAGGCTCGTGAAAAGATACGCGAGTGGACGCGTAGATTAATGGAGAACATGTAACTTCTGTCGTCGTCGGGAGTGTCGCGAATTACGGTATCGCGATGTCTCTAACTATCAAAGTAAATACATTGATTAAACATAATAACAATTAAATGGCAACACTAAATCAGACAGACAACTCACCACTTTCGCCCTTCCCTAGCGCGTATGCGCTTGAACTAATCTGTCATTCTAACCTCATAAAATGAATGTGATGATCTTCTTCAACACCAGTGTAATCGTAGTTAAAGGAGGCCGAGTTTGCAGTAGCACCGAGGATTTCACAGCTAAGTCACATACTTGCTTAATCTAGATTTATAGAGTATCGAAAGCAATACTACTGAGCCAAATGTTCGATCCTGGTCGTGATAGGATCGACTGAACGTGGCCAGGCCTGATCACGTAGTTCGCCGGTGGTGGATGCCTTAGGCAAGCAGAAACCATCGGCGGCGAGATGTATGCAGTCCCAAGAATAAGCCTTTACCTAAATGTGTTCACCGACGGGTGGCCAGGTCCGGACACTTAAGAGGGAATGAACAACTGCATACTGGAGGCTAAGGCGAATGAGGAACGCAGGGTCCTGATTCGATTAGCTCCTTGATGTAATAAACATATTAGTAAAGTTTGATAAAGTGAAACAATGAAAGAACAGCGCTGGAAGGGGGCTGCCTGTCACAGGCAGCCATCTTCCAGGCTTGATAAGAAAGATTGGCAGTAGTACATGTTTATAAAGTAATATCATAAAGAATAAAGACATAACAGCGTTGAATGATTTAATAATACATATTAAAGTTAACAGTATAAAGTAAATTGTCTTATTAGTATCTGATAAACTAGAGAAAGTGGGTGTGTGCTTAGCCCAGATAAATATGGGACATTATACTTACAGGTGGGACATAAATAAGATGAAGAGAAGGAAACAGTAACGGATAATACAAGTATACCACTTCAGTGCCCCCGGGACTGGAGAATATGGAAAGGTTGGTTGAGAGGACGACATCCTGAAGGTATGTGTCTACACAGTGTCGCGCTGGATACCCTTTATAACCTTAATGACAATGCGAAGCACCCCATAATAATAAATTACTAAACTATATATTGACTAATTATAAATATGTAAGTCGTTCACTGAGAGAGATTATAAAGGGTCCCGGTCTGGTCGCGACAACAGTTGCTCGAAAATGTAAGCTTACGATGACAGGCCAGCGTGCGGTAAGTTGATTTTACCGCACGCCGTGCGTTTTTGTTTACGGTTTAGCACAGCGTGCGGTAAGTTGATTTTACCGCACGCCCGTGCCGTGGGTTTTTGTTTACGTACGTTTTTTTTTTAATTTCTACTAGCTTCCACCCGCGACTTCGTCCACGTGGACAGTAGAAAAATATAGCGACCAGTTTAAAATGACCTCTTTAGTGTATGACAGCTAGTACTAAGGAGAGTTCAAGCTATTTCCCTGATTCCACCCGCCTGAATTTAATGAAAAATAGCTTATATTTTAAGTTGGACCTTAATTTACTAAACTGTGAAAAGCCCGTCAAAATTCTTTTACCTGTTTTTGCGTAATACGCGCACAAATATTTAGAATTTACAGTTTTATTATATGTATAGATTACAATTTCAGTAGTACCTATAATGTTTTCTCGCAAATGTATTGAAAAACGTAGTATGGCACACGGTTGTTAAGGTTTTTTAAAACTCGTGAAGATTATAAACCCTCGCCTGCGGCTCGGGCTTATAAAACGTCAACTCGTTTTAAAAACCTCCTTACCAACCTTGTATCATAAACTACTATTTCAATACAGTTGCTCGAAAATGAGAGCTTACGATGGCAGTGCAGCGTGCGGTAAGTTGATTTTACCGCACGCCGTGCGTTTTTGTTTACGGATTAGTACAGCGTGCGGAAAGTTGATTTTATCGCACGCCGGCGCCGTGCGTTTTTGTTTACATACTTTTTTTCAATTTCTACTAGCTTCCGCCCGCGAGTTCATCTACGTGGACAGTAGAAAAATATAGCGACCAGTTTAGAATGACCCCTTATGTGTATGAAAGCTAGTACTATGGAGAGTTCAAGCTGTTTCCCTGGTTCCGCCCACCTGAATTTGATAAAACATAGCTTGGATTTTAAGTTGGACTTCAAGCTACCAAACAGTGAAAAGCCCATCAAAATTTGTTCATCGGTTTTTGCGTAATTCGCGCACAAATATTTTCAATTTACAGTTTTATTACATGTGTAGATTACAATTTCAGTAGTACTTATTATGATTTTCTCGCAAATGTATTGAAAAACGTAGTATGGCACACGGTTGTTAAGGTTTTTTAAAACTCGTGACGATTATAAACCCTCGCCCGCGGCTCGGGCTTATAAAACGTCAACTCGTTTTAAAAACCTCCTTACCAACCTTGTATCATAACGCTACAGAACTAGGTTAGAATTAATAACAAAGTCTGAAATCAACCCAATTCCCCGCATTTTACAGTACTCTACCAAAGCTCACATAACAAGTTACTACTACCCCTATCATTTGTTCGCGTTTTGGTCGCGTTCAATGCCTATTACAACACCCATTGTCCTTTTTATTAACGGGTAACAATAATTTCCCATTTTGGGTTTCAAAATACTGAATATAACGTACTGAAATACTAAGTGGGCGACGGACGAAGGGCGACTACAGATATTGAAATGGGTGACTTAAAATACAAATTGAGTAACTAGTTATTCAGAACGAGAGACCAAATTACTATTTGGGCGACAACCTTAGGGCACACAAAACATTTAAAATTTGGCATATATTTTATATAAAAAAAAACCGGCCAAGTGCGTGTCGGGCCACGCGCCATAGGGTTCCGTAGTTACCTTATACCATACCATATTTAATACCACCTATCATTTTTCGTCTGCAAAAATAACTTTGTTTTTCACAGTGTTGGTATGAATGACAAAGTTATATTTGCGGTTTTGGAAAATGTGCTATATCTCGAAAACTAATTACTATATCTCGTTCAAACCATTTGGTTGAAAGTGTTTATTAAGATCTACAGCATATATTTTTTTTAGATTTTTCACTCTCTTATTTCAAAAGTTAAAGGGGGGGGGGGGGACACACATTTTACCACTTTGGCGGTGAATATCTTTCAAACGGTCGACTTTGAGAAAAAGTTGTCTTAGGAACCTCAATGTCATTTTTAAAGACCTATCTATAGACATCCAACACGTGTTGGTATGAAGAAAAAATTTTTTTTCAGTTTCAGTTCCATGTATGGGGAGCCCCCCCTTAATCTTTTATTTTTCTTATTTTTGTATTAAATTCGTTAAGCGGTTAACAGAATACATCTACCTACCAAGTTTCAACTGTGTAGTATTCATACTTTCGGAATAAAGTGGCTGTGACACACGGACAGACAGACAGACAGACAGACAGACAGACATGACGAATCTATAAGGGTTCCGTTTTTTGCCATTTTGGCTACGGAACCCTAAAAAGGTGACTATTAGCCTAATTGAGATGACAAAAAACAAACAAACGAGAAAGCAACCTAATCAAAGGTGTTAAAAATACCATGTTGGGCAGCTTAAATCAGTTATATAGTTACCTACTTGGTAGAGTAGTTGCCCACTCAGTATTCTCGTCACCCATTTAGATTTTTCACTGCTAACTTAAATTATTTGTCACCCACATGTAGTCGCCCGTTTTTAGATTTTTGTAATCACAGTTTGTCGACCGTTTAGTTATTTTGTCTCCCAAAAAATAAACTGCTGCCCGATTTAGTATTTAAGTATCCCATTAGCAGTCGCCTTTAATTATTTTCAGTCACCCAATTAATTAATTCCCTTTATTATATTTTCTTAGAGCGACGATGCTCCTACGATGTGCGCAATAAAGAAGGTCCACTACCTTTTGTACCCGGTAGCTGTGGTGAACGGCACCGTCTGCGCCATCACGTATGTTGCTTGCGGCTTCATCATGCGAAAGTACAACAAGATCCGCATCTACTGTAAGAAATAATTTTGTGTGATTAGGCATATATATTATATGTATATTCTTTGGATTAAGTTCATTGTCTTTATCCTTGAAAACTTCATACTAAGTACAAAAGATTATATTTACGTCACAGAATAGATATTGTACTACGTATTGTATTCTGTATCAACAACTTATCTTGATTTAGTGGCATGTTTATTAGTGTTGGAAATGAAGCGATTTTTTGTATGGATACCCCAACATTAAATCCTCAGTTGATGAAACTTTGCAGGGATATAATATAGTATGAACCTGTGAACCAAAACCTATGTACAAATATCCAAAAAAAAACTAGTTGGATAATTTAAAAAATATGTTTCATTTATGATACTTTATCATACTGCACAGTTTCGTCTACTGAGGATTTACTGTGGGGGTCCACTACCTTCCTTTCCTACACTATATCACGATACTCAAAGGCTTCTAGCTAAAATCTTAAGATTAGGTCAGTGGCGTAGCATGTGTTTGTGCTGCCCGGGGCGGTTCCGAATTTTGCCGCCCCCGTTATTTTCATTATAAGTCAAGAAAATCAGTAATTATTTAAAAAAAATCATTACCTACCTACCTTATTTATGTACTAAAAATTAACTCTTGGGGATTTTTCGGTGCATAACTTTTATGTAGCCGCGCGCTCCGGGCCATACGGTGATGATAGTTTGGTCAGAATCATTACTATCAACGATAGTGTAGTCTAGTCACGCCGTGCGAAGCGCGCCGCGCGATCTGGGGCCCTATTTTTGAATCGCTCGGCTGGCGTCGAGCGCTCTTTTCTACTGATTTTCGTTCGACATCCCATTGTTTTGAGTCATATGTCGAACGAAAATCAGTCGAAAAGAGCGCTCGACTAGAGTCGAGCGATTCAAAAATAGGGCCCCTGGGCCGTACGGAGATGATGATTTGGTTAAATATTTGATTGAATCAGGCGTCACTTGGCGGAAGTCCCAAACCATTTTGAAAAAAGAAATATATGTAGCTTACTTCCGCAAACAATGTATGCAAGATGCACCGCCCGCCCGCCCGCAAAAATATGCACATGCACACCACAAAATATCAGTGCACAAACCTGCATTTAGCAAGACAGCAACACACCTTGCACCTTCACCAATTAGGCTACTCTACACGTGTTTCGCCCCAACCCGGAGCATCCTCAGGAGTTAGATCGTGCGTAAACCAACACCGAATGAGCTCCTAACGCCTCCGACACCGTATTTGTTGTCCCTTCCTCCCCACTCCGCACCGAGTGACTGACGTTTGAAGAATGTTGCCAGTTTAAAATAAAAAGAAAAAAGAAAGAAAAAATATTTTTAATTTAAATTGTGTACAAATAAATTGATATACATTAAATAATGTGTTTTATTAATGAGATACTTATTTTTAAGAATTATTATTATTTGAGAAAATGCGCAGCAATGGCGAGGAAGAGACATCAAGTTGATTGTTAAGTATGGCTCCATCAACATTGTGTTTGATAATTTCTAGGTTTTCCAACACGCTCAGTCGTAGACCTTTACTACAAGTATGTAAAACCTCATAGGAATGACCATCAGATAGCTGATGTCCGGTATTTAATAAATGTTCCGCGAAATGAGATCGCTCTGGATGGCCATTCCTATAGGCAGAAATGTGTTCTTTATAACGTATATTAAAACTACGGCCGGTTTGACCAACGTATACTGAATTACATTGGTTACATGTTAACTTATATATCCTCGACTTCCTGCCAACCTCCGTTTTTTCCTTGCCATTGCAAATGGCACGCCGGACGGTATTAGTAGTACGAAAAGCCACGTGAACGTCGTTATTTTTTAAGAGTTTTGATATTTTATCTGATATTTAAATATCAGATAAAAATATCAGATATAATATCATATCATATTAAATATCAGATAAAATATCAAAACTCTTAAAAAATAACGACGTTCACGTGGCTTTTCGTACTACTAATACCGTCCGGCGTGCCATTTGCAATGGCAAGGGAAAAAACGGAGGTTGGCAGGAAGTCGGGGATATATAAGTTAACATGTAACCAATGTAATTCAGTATACGTTGGTCAAACCGGCCGTAGTTTTAATATACGTTATAAAGAACACATTTCTGCCTATAGGAATGGCCATCCAGAGCGATCTCATTTCGCGGAACATTTATTAAATACCGGACATCAGCTATCTGATGGTCATTCCTATGAGGTTTTACATACTTGTAGTAAAGGTCTACGACTGAGCGTGTTGGAAAACCTAGAAATTATCAAACACAATGTTGATGGAGCCATACTTAACAATCAACTTGATGTCTCTTCCTCGCCATTGCTGCGCATTTTCTCAAATAATAATAATTCTTAAAAATAAGTATCTCATTAATAAAACACATTATTTAATGTATATCAATTTATTTGTACACAATTTAAATTAAAAATATTTTTTCTTTCTTTTTTCTTTTTATTTTAAACTGGCAACATTCTTCAAACGTCAGTCACTCGGTGCGGAGTGGGGAGGAAGGGACAACAAATACGGTGTCGGAGGCGTTAGGAGCTCATTCGGTGTTGGTTTACGCACGATCTAACTCCTGAGGATGCTCCGGGTTGGGGCGAAACACGTGTAGAGTAGCCTAATTGGTGAAGGTGCAAGGTGTGTTGCTGTCTTGCTAAATGCAGGTTTGTGCACTGATATTTTGTGGTGTGCATGTGCATATTTTTGCGGGCGGGCGGGCGGTGCATCTTGCATACATTGTTTGCGGAAGTAAGCTACATATATTTCTTTTTTCAAAATGATTTGGTTAAAATCACTACAATCAATCACAGTGCAGGGTAGCCTAGTCGCGGCGTGTGTAGCGCGCCGCGCGCGCTCCGGGCTGTACTGTGACATAGTAGAATCAAATAAGTAAGTCATCGCACGCTCCGCGTCGCTGCGGTGCCGCTCGTAATAATTTGTACTTTGTACGAGTACCTACAGTAGGTACATGTACAATTGTACATACCATAAGTCAATATTCAATTTCCGAATTTAAAGATTGTAATGTTGATAAGTGTAGTTAAATGAAAAAGTAAAAAATTGTTAACAGTGTAAAAAATAAAATTTCATAATCATTTTATTTTACATACATGATTTAGTAAAGCAATGTTTTAATTAATCCTATTTCGATCGTAGGTTTTCAAATCACTTAACATACGTAGGTAATGAAAACATTGTAGTTAGTCCCTGCACGGCTAAAATCAATGAAGTGAATGTAAACTGTAATTTGACAGATGGATGTGATACATTGCTACGTTTCTTTAGTAAGTTTTGTTTTTATTGGTGTCAACACGAAAGTGGCAATGTATCACATACATCTGTCAAATTACAGTTAATATTAACTTTATTATTTTAGCCGACAGACCCGCTGGTTTTTTGTAACTACATAGACTTACAAAAAACGATTATAATACTTTATAACGGGTGGCGCAAAAGTAAAGACCCTATTTGGTTCAGCTATAACATTTTTTCTAAATTAGAAAACTAGATTTAGGTTTTTTTAAATGTATATTTGTGCCATTAAATTTCGTACCATTAGGATTTAAAGATGATGTCTTTTAAATGGTGACCTCCAGAGTTGATACACATTTGAGCCCTATTTATGACATTTTGCATAACTTGCCGTAACACTTCCTGCGATATGTTCGTTATTTCTTGACGAATGTTTTCTTTTAGAGCTGCGAGAGTCTGTGGCTTGTTCACATACACCCGAGATTTCAAAAAACCCCAAAGAAAGAAGTCTGGACTGGTCAGTCCTGCCGGACGGTGGGGAAATCGTCGACGAAATTCACGTTGTGTTCTTATCACTGATGAATTATTCCGTAAGAACATTGACACAATTATTCCACGTTCTTGGGGAGTAAAACGGTCCATGTTTATTTTCAGTGTATTTTATATTTGTTCACTACACAATTTTCAACAACAGAATGACAGAAAATGTCATATAAAAAAAATAAAAGTATTTTCTTTAGTGCCAGTACTTTTGCGCCACCCGTTATTATAGATCCCTGATGCTTACCCTAAAAATGTTTTGTATAGAGTAGAGATTGACTATGCATTTTTGACGATTGAATAAACTAGTGACAGCCCTACGTGTTTAGGCTATTATCGCTCGCGATGGCTTGAGTTGGCCTACTTATTTGGTTCTACTATGACTGTGATGATGGTTTGGTCAAAATCGTTACAATTAATGATAGTATAATAGTACTTATATTTTTTTTATAATTTTGCCGCCCCCCAAAAAGTGCCGCCCGGGGCGGGCCGCCTACCCCCGCCCCCCCCCCCCACGCTACGCCACTGGATAAGGTCTTCTTAACTTTAAGGAAACTGTCAGTTTTATAAAGTTTCTGTCAAATCTGACAACTTTTTTGAATATAATATGGGGACCTTAACTTTAAGATTCGTTTGAGTATTTGGCCATTAACCTCACAGGTTGGCTGCTGGTAGTGGGATCGCTGATGTTGACAGCGTCGAGCTTGATCCCACAGCCGGTGGTGGACATAACGCTGCTGGTGTGCGGGCTCGCCAGCGGGTGCTCGGCTGCTGTTGTGGCCGCCATTGCGGCTGAAGTATTTCCTACGAGTGTCAGGTATGTGGATAACTCCTAAGTCCGCCATCGGGGTACCAGACGCAGGTTAGCACATCACCCTTACATAGTAGATACTCCAAGGGTCCATGCCAAGCGCTCTTTGCGATTACGATACATTACTTATGCGAACTGCTAAAGAATGGAATGCTCTACCTGCTCATGTGTTCCCTGATAGTTACAACCTTCTTGGTCTCTTCAAGACAAGAGTGAAAACCACATCCTGTTTACCAAGCAAGATGGTAGTCAAATGCCTGCCCAGTCTACAATAAAAAAATAAAAAAGTATTTCGTGAGATTCCTATGCAAGACTTGTGGTCTCAGACGCAGCATTAATATTAGGAGCATACTGAACTTATTTATTTCAGTTTTGTAGCGGTTTTGCTGTTGATAATATTTAAAATAAAATGCTGATCTTGTGCTGTCGCACACCTTGCTAATCGAAATCATAGAAATGGCTTGAGTAGTTAATTCACGACCGCTCCTAAAATCTATACCTATTTATAATAATAATATAATAATTTCAATAATTTCAGACAAAGTCTATATCATTTGTTAGTCAATCATGCATGACTTATAACTAGTGTTAGTAACATTATATAATAATACGGTACACGGTACAATAGGCAGCTTATCGGGCATGTAACTGCGTGCAGCGGCGAAATATTGAGCTGTCCCATCTAGCAGCTATCGTTGACAAGATGCTGTTCGAGCTGGCCCGTAGTCTTGCAAGCATTGAGGCGCAGCGTGTTCGCATTATTGCGTAAAAATCGTTTATTCGCACTGACCCGAACTTACCGGAGGAACTACATGACCGTGACAGCCCGAACAACACCCTGAATTATTATAAATTTTTATACTGGACACGAAGTGCGCTATATGTCCCCTGCGTATATCTGCCCCACAGACTGCACGTGTAGAAAGTTTGGCAGTATGCTCTGAAAAGAGTCTTTACTTCATTTGTACATGGTGCAAATCTGTGGGCCAGCATATTACAGCGTACAGATAGCGCCATCCGTTCCCTTTCAATATCAGCGTTATCTTTGAGATCTGATGTGACCCAGTGACCCAGATATTTAAATATTTCCACTGTTTTTAGAGGAGACCCAGACAAAGTCACTGGTGGCACGTGAGAGTAGCGATTGGTGCGTGAGAGTAGCGGTTGGTGGTGATTAACTCACTCTTACTAGCGTTATATCTGAGTCCGTGGGCCACAGCATATCTCTCGCATATATCAAGTAACTTTCCGAGTCCTTTGACTGTTGGACACAGCAGCACTGTGTCATCTGCGTAACTGATATTATTAATGCATAGACCGTCCATATGACATCCGACATTGGCACTGCTGAATCCAACAATCAACTTATTTATGCACAGTCGAGTACAAAGAGATGTATACCCCCTAGAGTTACAAATACATGTACCCATTTAAATAAGTGTACATAATTCGTTACAAATTATTGTGCACATGATGTATAACGGATATATGTTTTCATTTAACGTGCCAAATTAATGTATACAGCAAGATGGACACTGTAATGTGTACGCTCTGGAACAAATTAAGGTATTCAGACTTTGTTACAAAAATTTGTATACAAGCCGTCATTCTAATTTCAAATTTCAGAAATTCTGTCATAACCATTGAAAACTCTTTGCATGGTAGGTGTAATTTACGTATTTTTTTTGTTTTATGAGAGAACTCCTCCTTTTAGGGCAATCGCGCACTCATTCGGTTTCGGTTTGAATCCGATAAGTGAAGGGATGGTCGCAAAAGAACTATTGAGGTGCCGTGCGGGGGTAGCGGGGACGATAAATAATAATAATAATAATAATAATAATGATTTATTGAAAGGCATAAAAAACCCAATAAACAGTCAAATACAAAATACAAAAAATACAAAATAAATTAAAATTAAAAGTCAAAATTACACTAAAATAAAATAAAATAAAATAATTCAGTATGAAACATTATTTTCTGTTGTCACTCTGATGCACCGAAATCCAGTACTTATATAGCGGATTGTCCAAGCCCTGACTTACGGCCCTAATTATGCTATTATCAGAAAGACATATCCTCGTCCAAAACGAGGCTATGCGCTTTCTCATAACAGCATAAAAGTCCGCTGTACGGGCATCCGCGAACATGCTCGACGCGCTGCTGTATCTTGGATGTTTCATAAGGATACGAAACGCGTCATTGTATTGTACCCTTATGGAACTGTAGGACGTACGGTTAAAGTTGGCCCATAACTGGCAAGTGTAAAAACATTGACAGTATGAGCCAAACAAAGTTAATTTGACTTCGTCACTACATTTACCGAACTTGCGCGCGAGCATGTTACAGCGAACAGACAGTGCTCGTCTCTCTCGTTCTATATCGAGATCGTCTTTTCTATTCTCAGTAAGAATGTGCCCGAGATATTTAAACTGTTGTACTACCCGAAGTGCCGAATCATTCAAGAACACATCTGGTATATTCTCTGGACCTTTCCCTGCTCTGAATACCATAACTTCTGTTTTTGCGACGTTATATTTCAGACCGTGAGTATCAGCATAATACTCACAGATCGAAAGAAGTTTACGGAGCCCCTTGATCGAGGGACTGAGGAGCACCATATCATCGGCATAGCTTAAGTTATTAACACAAACGTTACCAACGTGACAGCCGACGGCAGCGCCCCTCAGTTCCCCGATCAAGTCGTTGACATATAAATTGAAAAGATCAGGAGAAGTCAACCCTCCTTGGCGTACACCGCATTCTAACTTGTAGCTGTTAGAGGTCGCGTCGCCCCATCTTACATAATTAGTTTGGTTTCCGTACCAATGCTCGAACAAATCCACTACTTCAGCCGGGACCTCTGTGCCGCGCAATTTTCTCCAGAGAATATCATAATTCACTAGATCAAATGCACGGCTCAGATCAAGGAAACATGCGTATACAGATGTTTTCCGGCGTACATAATAGTCAACAGCATGTTTCACGGTCAAAATAGCGGAATCCGTAGAGACACCGGGACGGAAACCAAACTGTGCGTCATCAATCTGTATATTTTTCGACACTTCGGGCTGCAACAGTCGCTCTAAAATTTTTCCTAATACCGTACCCAAAGATATCGGTCGGTAGTTATTAACTGAGCTCGCATCACCCGTTTTATTTTTAATTATCGGAACTACAACAGTTTTCATCATATTTGGAGGCAGATACGAGTAATTAAGGCAATGATTAAATAGTTTGGACACCTTCAAGTAAAGCGCCTCGCCCGCGTGGAACAGGTGCTCGATAGTCAGTTCATCATGACCCGGTGCCTTACCGCGCGCCATAGAACCAACTACTTTTGCTAGATCTTCTTGACTAAAATGTAAGGCGGTGGTTTTGAGCGTATCAGTAGCGACACCAAAATCATTTGACCCGAGCAAACGCTCCAACGCAGGCAAGGGATCAACTCTGAATTTCTGGGCAAACAAGTTAGCTATCTGTTCTTTGTCCTGCACGCCATCCACACTCACAGGTAAGTTCTGTTTTACATCCATCTTTTTTATAGTTTTCCAAAACTTTACGAAATTTTTATCCTTTCTACAAAGAGCCAATATATTTAATTTGATTTTTTCAACATTATTCTGACACCATCTTAACTTATTTTTAAAACTTCTTCTACTACTTATCATTTTACTATATATCTCACCACACGACGGTTTACCGGCAGCCACCCAACAACTAAAATCTAAACGGTAGGCTAAATGTACTTCTCTTACGTGAAAGTTCCAACCTATAACCTTGCGCCTATTCAGTGCACCAGAGCGACGTACCGCAGTTAATTTAGCACCCGTTTGCAATACTGACACAATATTATCGTAAAAATCACTAATAAATTTAAAATGTTGTTTTATATAAATACATTTCCGCTTATTACTATAATTATCACAGTGAACACAATTAAAACAGTCCTTAACGTCTAGTAGTGCATTGTTACAATATTCGTAATACTTTTCAGCTTGGGCAGTATCTCTGTCTCCCCAGCATACTCCACTATTGTTCGCGACACCACTATCACTAATTTGACTCTCTGCTACACTACCAATGTCACATACAACGCGCAACGGGAGATGGTCCGACCATGCAACATCATACATAACATTGACCGACTGAATAGTTTCCCAGGCTGCTGCGGTTGTCACACAGTGATCGAGCCAACTTGTGGTGCCGTGACTTTCACTTACGTATGTAAACGTGTCGGAGTCAATCCCCAGCTTCATTATATCCGCGCAAATCCATCCTTCCTCTTCACAAAAGGTTAGCAGTTCGCGACCGAAGCCAGCACTTGGATGTGAGTTGAAATCACCCAATATATATACCGCTTGCACGCCACTCTCCTCTACTATAGCGCTTATTGTTCCTAAGCAGCTTGTATACTCAGAAAGGTGATCAGGGTGATCTGTCGGCATATATATGTTAAAAACTAGGAAAGAACGCAAACCCATTTGAATACGAATAGCACCCACTCTAGTGCATTTGGTATTTATAACAGACACATTCGGGTACATTGACTTCCTCCACATAAGCGCAAGTCCACCATACGGTCTTCCTCTCAAGACGCCAGCCGATGTGTCCACTGAGGACGTTGCAGCATAGGCAAAACGTTTATCAATATTCTGTACAAAGCCCAGATCATGAGGCAAAAGCCACGTTTCTTGTAAGGCAATAATGTCTGCCTCTTTACACAGTTCATTAATAAAGGGTGCTGATCTTTTTATTGATTTACAATTAAAAGATATTAATGTAGTTTTGTTCAATGTACTTTCCATGATTAATGATTAATTCGGCCATCAAACTTTTTTGTAACATCTCGTTTTTCGCGAAATATTCTATATTTAATGCCCTCAGGCCAAAACTCGTTTGATAAAAATTTATTGATTTTATTCTTCGATACAGAAATTTTAAAAGAAGAAAAGTCGGTTTCTTGTTTTTGATGAAGTAATTGAATATCTAAGCATTTTTCCCCCATCTCTTCAATATATTCTTTCATATGGTCAATTGTAGTTCCCTTTGATAATCTGGATACATAAATAATAACAGGCATATCCGCCGCTTGTATTTTACACGCGCCTTGCGCCGATCCGCACATGTTATAATTTCGATTTTTCTTACGTGTTTTGGACTCCACGACTTTAAAACCATCATCGTTTTTAATTGTATCGTTAATTTCACGGCTTATATCTTTAGTCATAGGGTCCACAATACTGTGGCGGTAATCAGTGCGGTGAACAATGTCTCGATAAGTAGGTATTGGCAGCGACGCATTCGATGATTCATTCGTAGCGAGCTGTGTCGCAGGAGTACGAGTGCGACAAGGAGAGACTGACTGTCTCCGCTGCGTTACTATCGGCCGTGCGCTCGGCACGGTTGTGGCGGTGGTCGGCGCTTTATCTACAGCTATCGGTTGCGGTTGTCGTCTAATAGATGATTCATTTTGCATACCAACGAATACCGGCAAAGGCGACGTTAAACTTGTGAAATCTTTATCTGCATTTCTGTTTTTATATGAATTGCATTCAGTCAATAATTTTCTAATTTCTTCAACGTCTGATTTCAATACTTCAATATCCGGCCGAAAGTTTGTCGAATTATCACTAGATTTATTTGATTTTAGTGCAGTTAATTCCCTTTTCATAATGGACATATCCTTAAGGAATGCTGTCACGTCAATATGATCGAACGTGACAGGCGGCAATTTTGACAAAGTCTTTGCCACAAAAATTGGTAAGTTACCAGGGTCACATTCTTTAATTAATTTTATAATTTCCAGAAGGCTTTTTTGTTCGGATCCCTCTTTTCGTCTTAAAATTCTTTTGTTCGGAGCAAGTAATGTCATCACAATATTACGCGCATCTTCAATTTCGTCACACACGTATGCACTTGTACATATTTGTAAAATGGCAGTTTCAGGAAGCGTATCCACCTTGTCGTTAATAAAAGCTAATAGTTCATTAATAACCACACCACACGTCACACATTTGTTCGATACAGATGTCTTATCACTGTTTTTATTTTCCGTAGGATGCGTTTTAAGCGGTGAATGTATCATGATGCGCGTGCGCAGCGCACGGTGTCGCGCGGCGAATCCTAATAAATGATGCAAACGACAGTTTAGTGAGACGGCCAGTTTATAACTGAAAAAACATTACCTATTACAATGGTTGTATATTAAGCTTACACCACTACACCTACGGGGCTAAATAAAAAAAAAATCGAAGATAGTTTTTTTTTCAACGTTCTCCTAATCTTAATCAAATTTTATTTTATATATATTTTTTTTGTTTTAATGTAGGAACAATTTTTAATTAGGTACTAAGGTTATAAAATGTTTCACACAATAACAACATTTTTATTAGAAAGTTTATTATGACATAATAAACATTAACAAAGAATCTGTATTAAGTACAGATATTTATTAATTGCAAGACAAGTTGTTGACGCCATCCATTTTGTCGCGGGCGCTCGCCGGCCGCCCCGCGCCCGCCGCGCCGCCGTCCCCTCCAACCAGAGAGCCACGGGTCACGGTAGCGAACGCACGCGTCCTATTTTTTTGTAAAATTCTTTGGGAAGCAGTAAATTATTGTATTCGAACACATCATATTTTATTTCAAACTCCAAGTCCGACAATAGTAGAAGAATCATACCCAAGTTTTGGCCTACGAGCCGAATTTTCTACGAAGCCAGCGAGTTACATTGTGCCACGCGGAGAGGTTTTCTACGTCGGACATACGCCACGTTTTGTCGAGTGCAAGTGCGGTGCGAGTGACCTACGTTATACTACGGCTCAATCACAATTCATACGAAATAAGGAAGAAGCAGACAGGAAGCGAACAAACAACTGGACTGGACAACATCTGGGTATTCGTGAGTTGAGTTCGTTCCATTATCCTTTCCTGCCAATCCTTTTTCCATAAATCCATCCATATATATATACATCATCCATACATACATACATCCATTCCGATCATCCATCCATCCATTCATCCCATCCACGCACCATCCTTTATTGGTTTTATTATTCGGTGTTCAATTTCTTTTTCTTTCGCATAATCGCGCCCCCGGCTTCGGCGGTGACGCGCCGAGCTGCCCGTGCGCCGCGCTGCGCCACGCCGCTGCCCTTTCTTTCACCGCGGCTTGCGCCCGCGCTTGCCGCCGCCATCTTGTCGTGCCGTGCCGCGCTGCCGCAAACTGCAGCTTGCCGCCACGTGCTTCTTGCCTTCTTGCCTGTTCTGCACGCAACATTTAAAAGTTACTGTATCACTTTAGCTTATTTCATATTTCATTTTAATTGTGTTTGATTTTTTTGAGAGTTCATTTCAGCATTTCTATACTTAAGCAATTACTTAAATACTTCTTTGATCATAAATTCACTTGCAACAATGGCCTCTAACTTAAAAGAACTTAAAAAGAAACGTGCCTCCTATAAAACAAAGCTTACTCAATTTGAAAAATATTTGAATATTTTATACACTTGTGAAAAGCCCAGTAGTATTCAACTTAACGAATTAAGAATAAGATTGAGTAAAGTTGAAGAATGGTACAACGAGTACGATTCCATACAGATGAATGTAGAAAGTATGCCGGAAATTTCAGACGGTGATCGCCAGACGGAGTACGACGACCGCGAGATCTTCGAGTCGCAGTACTTCGCCGCAGTCGCCAAGGCCCAAGGCCTGATCGGCGGGCCGGCCTCTGCGGGACGCGGCAACGCATCATCTGTAACAGGTTCTGTTCTCACAACAGGTGGGCCAAGCTTAAACATTAAATTACCCACGATACATTTACCTACCTTTTCTGGGCGATACGAAGATTGGTTAGAATTTCACGATACTTATGTTTCTCTTGTTCATTCGAATAGTAACATACCTAAAATCAGTAAATTCCATTATTTGCGTGCCGCGTTAACGGGCAGGGCTGCGAACGTTATCACTGCATTAGACTTTTCTGAAAACAATTATGATACAGCTTGGTCATTATTATGTGACAGGTATCAAAACACAAAATTACTCATAAACAATCATATCCAATCATTATTTGATACAGAACAACTTACAAAGGAATCATCTAGTGCCTTAAGAAATTTAATAGACATTATAAATAAAAATCTTAACGCACTAAAAACACTTAACATAAATACACAAAATTGGGATATTCTGATAATTCACATGATGTCCAATAAACTAGACAGCATTACTAGTAGAAATTGGAAGGAACACATAAATATACAAAAGGATATACCTACTTTAAACGACTTTATTGAATTTCTTAAAAATCGTGCTGAATTATTGGAAACAATTGATCATACGCACTTAAAACGTAGGCATAGCGAACCCGCACATATTAAACCTAGGGCCTTTGTCGCTAACCCTACACAAACAAAGCAACAACTTAACAAAGCACACACATATTCGTGCCCTTTTTGTAAACAAGCTCATCCCATTTACGTCTGTTCTAAATTTAAATCATTATCAATTAAAGCAAGAATAAATAACATTAAACGATTAAAACTTTGCATGAATTGTTTACGTCAAGGACATGACGTCAGATCGTGTCGATTGGGTCCATGTAGGATTTGCGGAAAACAACACAACACTTTATTACATACAGACGAGCAATCAGCTCAACAGGAAGCAGTTGTCGCTTCTCCCCAAGATCAAAACAAATGTATAGTTTTGGCATCTCAAAATGATTGCACTTCATCTAGTAGCTCGGGCTCACAAGACTCACTTCAACAAAACAACATTGCACTTTCTTCCACCAACACCAGTGCTATTTTGTTATCGACTGCTCTCATCAATGTTTTGGACAGCGAAGGAAACAAACAAACTGTCCGGGCTCTGCTTGACAATGGAAGCACTTCTAACTTTGTAAGCGAAAGACTTTGTCGTAATCTTAAAATACCAGTTAAAACCACTTCAATCACAGTGGAAGGTTTAAGTCGTAAGTCATTGCATTTAAATAAACGTTGTCAATTAACGATAGTATCACGAACTGAGTCTTATGAATCTGACATTAACTGTTTCATAGTACCGCAAATAACTCAGCTGTTGCCTACTACACGATTTGAAATCTCACACTTAAACATTCCAAAGGATATTCAGTTAGCCGATCCTTCATTTTTCATACCTTCCGAGATAGATATTTTGTTAAATGCTGATATCTTTTGGAACATATTAGGTACACAACGAATTAACTTAGGCAAAGGCAGACCCATCCTGTCCGAAACCAGACTGGGTTGGTTGGTCTCCGGGGCCATACACGAACAAAACAACCATACAGTCCACTGTCATTTCTCCAATGATATTCATCTTCAAAATCAGTTAGACAAATTTTTCGAATTAGAATCGGTTCCCTCTCCTCGCACATTAACAAAGGAGGAAAATGAGTGTGAACAATACTTTACCCAAACAACTACACGTCAGGAAGATGGACGTTTTGTTGTGAAAATTCCTTTAAAACAATCTCCAGATACGTTAGGAGATTCCTTTGAACAAGCTGCATGTAGATTTCAATCTTTGGAACGTAAATTTAAACGTGAACCTAAATTTAAAGAAATGTATTCAGCATTTATGCAAGAATACATAGATCTTGGACATATGACATTGAATACTGACACAACACAGACAGACAAACATTCATACTTTCTACCACACCACGGTGTCATTAAGGAATCTAGTTCAACTACAAAATTAAGAGTTGTTTTTGACGCTTCAGCGCCCACAACAACTCAAGTGTCATTTAATGATATTCAACGCGTAGGTCCAGTTGTTCAGGATAGTTTGTTAGACATATTAATCAGATTTCGACAACACAAATACATTGTCACCGCCGACTGTGAAAAAATGTATCGTTGTGTAAATGTAGCACCAGATCAAAGATGTTTACAACAAGTTTTGTGGCGTTTCGAACCCACACACAAATTAGACATTTACAAGCTCAACACTATTACATACGGCTGTGCCTCAGCTGCGTACCTTGCCACCCGCTGTCTCGTACAGTTGGGCAAAGAGTGCCCTGATGAAGTCGTAGGAGATATAATAATTCATAGTGCTTATATTGATGATTATATTTTCGGTGAGGATACGGAAGCCGGTCTCCTTCGTTTATGTCGGGGTGTCATTAATGAACTAAAAAAGGGTAAATTTAACTTAAGAAAGTGGCGGTCGAATAGTGAGTACATATTAGAAAACATAAATTATAATAACAATGATAGCGATCTGCATAAATTAGTTCGCGATGATAATGCAAAAACATTAGGTTTACGTTGGTCGTCCAAGACCGACACACTACACTTTACTACACTTGCTAACCCACCATGTAATAAGTTGTGCAAGAGAACTGTTTTGTCAACCATAGGACAAATTTTTGATCCATTAGGGCTTATAAATCCTTGCCTTTTACCAGCAAAATTAATTCTTCAAGAGCTATGGGCCTCTAAAATAACATGGGATGAATCATTACCTCCTAAAATCTTAGAAAAATGGATGAAATTTCTGTCTTCTCTTGCACAACTCAAAGATATAAACATACCTAGGCGCGTTTTGACTGACACGCCGATACGCGTTGAAATTCATACATTTAGTGACGCTTCCCTCCACGCATACAGCGCTTGTGTATATTTGAGGTGCATTTCAATGGATAATAAAATTGTAGTAAATTTAGTTTTAGCAAAGGGTAAGGTTACACCGTTAAAACGTATGTCAACACCACGATTGGAACTTTGCGGGGCTATTATGGCGGTTCGTTCGGCTCAAACTGTAAAAAACGCGTTACGATTAAATATACATAATTGGAGGTTTTGGTGCGATTCCACAATAGTCTTAGGTTGGATAAGAACCCCTAAGTCAAACTTAAAATTATTTGTTTGTAACAGAATCAACGAAATCACCGACGCAACTAACGCTGAAGATTGGAGTTACGTACCAACAAACCAAAACCCTGCCGATATCGGGTCGCGAGGCTGCAACGCCGCTCAGTTACAAGGTTCCAATCTATGGTGGAAAGGTCCAGATTTTTTGACAAAATCTGAAACACAATGGCCCGTTCAACCTAATACTACACTTCCATCTCACTTACCTGAAACTAAAATACAGTGTAATTTTACACACGATGACTTAAATTTCATCAATAAATATTCAAATTTTTCTAAATTACAGCGTTTATTCGCTTATCTATTGCGTTTTCAACATAACTGTCGCTATCAACATAAAAAATATAGTGGTTATTTGAAAGTGTCAGAGTTAAATGCTGCTACTCTTTTATTATGTAAAATCATTCAGCTCGATACTTTTCCTAATGAATATTCAATTTTAAATAAAAATTTGATAATAAAAGGGTCATCAATTCGTAACTTAAATCCATTCATGTCTCACGAAGGATTAATTAGAGTAGGCGGTAGATTATCCAACTCAAATTGTACTTATGATACTAAACACCCAATATTAATTCATGCGTCACATCATGTTACCCGATTGCTTTTCAGACATTATCATAACATATTATTGCATGCAGGACCTCAACTAATGCTTGCTACAATAAGACATAAGTTTTGGGTGATAGGTGGTCGCAGCCTTGCTAGGAAGGTAACACACGAATGTCATACGTGTTGTAGATACGCAGGTAAATCCATTCAACCAATCATGGCCGCTTTACCTAAAGATCGTTTATATAGTGAATATCCATTTATAAATACAGCTTGCGACTACGCGGGCTCGATTTTAATTGCCAATAGAAAAGGTAGAGGATGTAAACTTATAAAGTCATATATTTGCATTTTCGTGTGCTTGGTTGTGAGAGCAGTGCATGTTGAACTAGTGACAGATCTAAGTACGGAAGCCTTTATGGCTGCTTTAAACCGATTCGTTGCCCGCAGAGGTCGACCTGTCAACATGTACTCCGACAATGGCACAAATTTTGTAGGTGCTTATAATGAGCTCTCAAAATTTCTCAAACATAATAGTAACGATATTAGTAAATGCGCTGCAGAACAGGCAATTAACTTCAAGTTTTCTCTTGCTTATAGCCCCCACTTTAACGGCTTAGCCGAGGGGGCAGTCAAGTCAGTCAAATTCCATTTAAAAAGAGTTCTCTCATTAGCCCATTTAACCTATGAGGAAATGAACACCGTTTTAATTCAAATAGAAGGAATCCTAAATAGTCGTCCTTTAACTCCATTATCATCAGATCCAAATGACCTTATTCCATTGACCCCATTTCATTTCCTTATTGGACGAACTCTCTCAATGCTACCTACTGCCCAGATTGAACTTGAGAAAGAAACTCAAATCTGCACCATACCAAGATATCAACGAGCTCGCGCTCTCGCAGCGCATTTTTGGAAAAGATATACAAATGAGTTCCTTTCAGAACTACAAACACGAGCAAAATGGCAACGCAACAACGGCGAGCTACGCACTGGAGACATGGTGGTCGTGAAAGACGATCGCCTCCCGCCCAACCGATGGCTGCTCGGCCGCATCATCCAGCTTCATCCAGGCTCTGACGGCATCAGTCGGGTCGCTGATGTGAAGACTACGTCAGGGGTCCTACGTAGAGCATACAACAGGCTCTGCCTGCTGCCAGCATCACAACCTTTGGAACCTGCTGTTCCAACGCGGGGAGCTTGTTGACGCCATCCATTTTGTCGCGGGCGCTCGCCGGCCGCCCCGCGCCCGCCGCGCCGCCGTCCCCTCCAACCAGAGAGCCACGGGTCACGGTAGCGAACGCACGCGTCCTATTTTTTTGTAAAATTCTTTGGGAAGCAGTAAATTATTGTATTCGAACGCATCATATTTTATTTCAAACTCCAAGTCCGACAATAGTAGAAGAATCATACCCACAAGTAGTACAAAAATAGTAATTAAAAATTACACATAACACACACTTCGTTACTTAAAATTATTTCATTTATTCATTAAAAGTTAGTTAAATGGTACAAATCGTTTTGTCCTATTCTTATGCACAATGTCTGGTTTAGAGTTCCTTAATACTACTACGTTGGGTTCCTTATCTTCTAACACTTCAAATGGACCGTCATATAACTTATCTAGCTTACTACAGTTTTCTTTTCTTATATTTTGGTAATTCACTGGGTACATTTTTTTGTCATATACACGCTTTCTATTCTCTTTAGTATTTAACAAGTTTTCGCGTGCATCCTTTTGTGCAATTTGCAACCTATATTTTAATTCTAGGTTATAATCATCAGGGTTATATAATGGTTCTATACTACTACTTATTCTAGAAGGTAGTTCACTTTGTTTACCAAAGACAAGTTCAAAAGGCGTATACTTCGTTGAAGAATGCACCGTATTGTTATAACTAAAACACCAAAATGGAATCCAGTAACTCCATGTGTCTGGATATTTATCACACATGATTCGTAAAAATGTTCCTAAATGTTTGTGGGAATTTTCAAGGGCTCCGATAGATTCGTGATGATATGCTGTAGAGTTTATTTTCTCGATTTGCAATAATTTACATATTTCAGTCATAGTTGAAGATATGAATTCACTCCCCCTATCCGTTGCTATTATTTTAGGTACACCAAATCGTAATATAAAATTATTGACGAATGTTCTAGCAATAGTAACAGTTTCTTTATTCTTGAGTGGATATGCTTCAATAAATTTTGATAACTCGCATTGAATAGTCAAAATGTATTTGTTATCATCTACATCACGATCTAAAGGTCCCACCACATCTAAGAACACTTTTTCGAAGGCTGAATTAGCCGTAGTGTGTTTCATTTTTTGACACGATTCACATTTGCTGATAAAGTCTTTAACGTCTTTCTCTATCCCCGGCCAATAGTAAAGTCTCTTAATGCTATTTATAGTTCGTTTAATTCCAGCATGTCCACTAGTGGGCAATATGTGAAAGTCATTAATAATAAATGATTTCTCGGTCTCATCAAATATTCTCGTGATACCTCTCAAAATACATATTCGTGGGCCGGCCCAGCCTTTACTTTTTTTTACTTCTTTTATTAAACTTGTCAAAAATAACGCGTTATCTTCCGTTTTTATAATACATACTTCTTTAACATCAATTCTTTTACAGAACTCGCTCAATTTAGCTACAAATTCGGCTCACGTAAATTGTAAACTAAAATCACGATTAATGTAAATTATTTGTTTTCTTAGAGAGTAACTAAAGCATTCTGACTCTAAATCAATCTCATTTTTATTTTTTGACTCATTTACTATATTTCCTTTTACTAATTTCATCTCACAAGATTTATTTGGTATTCGTAATAACTCCACAACTCTCGGTTGATCAGGCCGATTGTCTGTGAACTTATTAGGGATACTATTTTCCTGACAATCTCTTTTATTCTTCTCTTCCATTTGTCTCTTTTTTGCTCTTGTCATTACTGCTAACGTACTTCTCTCATTCATAGCCTTTAATTCATCAGATGTTATGTTTATCCTTGATAAAGCATCAGCTATCACATTATCTTTTCCCTTAACGTAAACGATATTAAAATCATACTGTTCTAATTCTAAACGAAACTTCAACAATCTACTTGAAGGATCTTTCATCCCAAAAAGATATATCAAAGGTTTGTGGTCTGTCATGATGGTGAATTTACGACCAAACAGGTAAGGTTTAAAGTATTTAATACCCCAGACAACAGCGACCAATTCTTTTTGTATTGTGGGATAGTTTTCTTCCGCTTTATTTAATGGTCTACTAGCGTATGCAACGGGTCTTAAATCTTTGTTGCATAAAACTGCTCCAACCGCTAAACCTGAAGCATCTGTTTGCAAAATGAATTCGTTGCTGTCTGAAAAGTCTGGGTATTGTAAAATAGGCGCTGATGTTAGTGCTTGTTTTAAAATTTGAAAAGAGTTTTCACAATCTTGCGACCATTCAAAGGTCACACCTTTACGGCATAGTTGGTTCAAAGGTAGAGTTATTTCGGCAAATTATTTATAAATTTGCGATAATAGAATGATCAAAGTAACTTACCTGTAAGTGAACTTCGATCATTATTATACAAAGTTAACGCCTCGTCTGATATGACTAAGTAGTTTATGCACTAAACACATCTTGAACACGGCTTTAAAGAAAAAAATAAAACTTTTTTAACACAGCCACACCATGACGCAGGTTGTGGTAACCCTGCCTTCGTATGTCATTTAGTTTAAAGTTATTAGGTACTTCCTAGTCCTAGGTATATAAACCAACATGATCATGTGTACATCTAGAGTTAATGATGTACATGAATTTATAGCATTACATCCAGATGATTTATTTCATTATTGAGCAGGGTGGGATAGAAAGAATTTAGAGGAGGGTTGTACTCAGACGAGGCGTTAACTTTGTATAATAATGATCGAAGTTCACTTACAGGTAAGTTACTTTGATCATTCTATTATACTCATTAACGCCTCGTCTGATATGACTAAGTAGATGTTGAAAGATAAAGCGAAAATAATGAAAATAATTGTTTACTCATAGAAATTACCATATACTTATTTTAAAAGGATTTACATATATTTTACGAATCCAGTATACAATTAGCAAAGTTCGTTTCTTCTTGTAGAGGGAGGTTATAAAATTTAGCAAAACTGTTAGATTTTTGTGTCCACCCAGCAGTAACTTTTATTGTATCAATATTAAGACCCTTTCTATTTGCACATGAAGTGGCTGCGTGGCGAGTACTATGGGCACTAAAGATCTCGGTATCAATACCAGCCACGAGTAACATGTCCTTTGCCCATCTACTGAGTGTGTGCGTAGAAGCGGGTGAATGTGGTTTTCTAAGCGTTATGAACAGACTGTTATGGTCTGTGCGTAAGGATTCTGTAACACTAAGATAATCACACAATGTTTTGGCTGGGCAGATACTTTCTTTTTCTTTATAAAACGGTAAATTAAGTAATGGTTGAAGTCTGTTAATTTTTGATGTTTTTATCAACTGTGGCACCTTAATTTTAATTCCAGAATCATTCTTACTAATATTATCTATGGTGATTAGGGAGAAAGTTTGCAATCTCTGAGCAGTAGTCAAGGCCAGTAAAATCAATAACTTTTTAGAAATAACTTGTAATGTAAGTTCTACATTTGGATATAAATTGGTAACATAATCTAATATCACACTTGGGTCCCAAGTCTCTTTATATTTTGGTCTATTTGGCCTTGACCTGTAGATGCCTTTAAAGAATCTACTTATATCCTTGTTCATTCCTAATTCACTACCCAGCAAAAGAGATAGAGCTGACCTGGCGCTGTTTAAGGTACCATATGCTGCACCACTTTGGTACTTTTCAGTAAAAAAAGACAATATATTTGATGTGCAATTACATACAGGATCAAAGTTATTTTGTTCACAAAATTTCCACCATTGTTTATAACATGAATTATACTGATGCATGGTATTTTTTGACAATGAATTTAAAATAATAGAAACACTATCCTTGGTATATCCTTTTTTTAAGTACACTTTGCTGATAATATCCCAGCAATCAGTGTAAGGCTCTGGCAGAGAGGATGTTGAGTTCTGAAATGAGAAGAAAGGAGTTTTGGGTTTGGTTTTAAGTAAACAATTTCCGATTTTAACATAGACATAAAAAGAGGATACCAGGCTTGTGAAGGCCAATTCGGTACAACTAGTATTCCTTCGGCGCCATCTTGTTGAATCTTATTTAAACATCTTAGAACTAAAGCAAAGGGGGGGAAGGCGTAGAATTTTAAGCCTTTCCATGAGATAGTAAAAGCATCAACTGACCAACAGTTTGGTTCAACATACCAAGAAACAAATTTTTTGCACTTTGCATTAGCTCTAGATGCGAATAAGTCAATCTGTGGAATACCCAGTTTTGAGGTAATCATGTGAAAAGCATATGGTGCTAACTCCCATTCAGTCTCTAAGTTAATTATACGAGACTGCTTGTCAGCTTCTGTGTTTTCTTTAGAGGGTATATAAGATGCAAATATATACAACTTCCGTTTTTCACAAAACTGCCATATTTTTCTGGCCAGTTCATTGAGGTGAGGGAATTGTATGCCGCCCATTCGGTTAATATAACAGACAACTGTTGTATTATCTGTGCGTATTAGAATTTCACAATTAAATTCGTGTTTCGCAAAGCATTCAATTGCAAAGTAAGCAGCAAGCAATTCAAGGTAATTAATGTGAAATTTGGTTTCCTCAATGGTCCAGTTGCCGTGAAACTTTTGTTGACCGCATACAATTCCCCAACCTGTTCTAGAAGCATCTGAAAATAACTCAAGCTTATAGTTTTCTCGTCTAATAGGAGCAGCACATGCCGGTATAGTTTTTATCCACCAGGTTAATTCTTGGATAGTTTCAGGGATTATCTTCATTTTTGCCTCATAATTATCATTTGAATTAAGGAGAGCAAGATATTTGGATCTTTCTAACAACTTTGTGTACATCCACCCATATGGGACTGCTGGGCAGATTGAAGTCAGAGTACCTAGTAAGGATGCAAATTCTCTAATATTACACATCTTTTTCTTACAAAATATATTAAGCATACTCAAAATAGTGCGTCTTTTATTTTCTGGAATATTCATTGTGAAATTATTAGAGTCTAACTCAAAACCCAAGAATTTACATTGTTTGCTAGGATATAATTGACTTTTATTATAATTAATAATAAATCCTAAAGATTCAACAAACTGACATACAAAATCAATGTTTTGTTTACATTGTTTCATTGTAGGTGCAATTATCAAAAAATCATCTAAGTAATTTACTAAAGTGATACCTTGAGATCTCAAGTAAGTAGTGACTTGCCTCATAATTTTTGAGAAAACATAAGGTGCCGTTGACAGTCCGAATGGTAGAACATTAAACTGATATAATTTGTTGTCAAAATTGAACCTAAGGTATTTCCGAGATTGTTTATTTATGTTAACTAAGAAATAAGCATCTTTTAGGTCTATTGAGCCCATATAGTAATCCGATTCAATTAGTTTTACTGCAGTCCGAATGTCCTCCATTTTAAAGTGAGTGCTCTGAACAAATTTATTAAACTTTTTTAAATTTAAAATAAACCTAAATGTTTCATCATGTTTGGGGATAATAAAAATATTAGATAAATACTGATCTTCACATGGAGCACATTCGGTTATAGCTCCTGATTCCAACAGGTTAGCTATACAGGTATAAATTCTTGACCTTTCTATACTTGAGAAGTTATTATTAAGGGGAATATTTGACTGTTTAACCTCTTGAATAAGGGGAATAGAATATCCTTTTTCTACCCATTGTAATACTTGGGAATTTTTGGTAAAAAACCAATTTTCAAAATGTTTAGATATTCTACCCGCTAGTACCTCTAGTCCCGACGTCGTCAATTGTCCAACGGAGTACGACGAGGAACCTCCTTGTCCTTGGGTTTTATCATAGCACGAAACTGTTGTCGCTGCTGACGTTGACGGTTGAATGTGGGTTGCTTGGCTGTAGGATACTGGTATGGGCGCTTGTAGTTGGTTGGCCCACCCTGTTTCTTCACACCGGATGGGCCCCAATTGTTTAAAGGTCGGGCAAGGTCTTTTTTGGACTTTTCCAATGATCTGGCATCACGGATAATTTCTGATAAATTTTTTCCAAAGAGATTTTGATTAATATCTGTCTTTTCCAATGAATCTTTTAGGTTTTTGTTTAGGCCAGGCAGTATGACTGCTCGTCTCGTTTGTGACTCCATATAGTGGACATTGCATAACAGACGGATATAGTTAGATAATTTTTCAATACTGTTATCGACAGTAGTGGTATCTTTTCCATCTAACATGTCTTGAAGCAATTCACTCAGACCACATATTGATGCCCCAATTATAGTCTGTTTTTCGCACAGATGCTCATCTCTTTTAATGGCCTGTGGAGATAAAGTCACTCTTATTTCCTGATTTAATAAAGGTGCAGATGTGTAACAGTCTTTTATTCCAGGAATCTGTTTTAGTAACGAGTCCACGGTGTCTTTATTTAGACCTTTTTTAAGCACATCGTCCCAAATAGATTTTACATCTTTGTGCAAAGTAAAACTATTTTCTTGCTTAGGAACGAAACCAATCTTTTCTAATAAATTGGGTGTCATTATAGACTGTGGAGGAGTAGGTGGCGAGTTTTCTTCATCGCTGTCATCAATGATAATTCGGCGCCGCTTGACAGGGGGCGGAATTTCGGTTTCGTCTGAAATCATGTAAATAAAATGATTTTTAATCATATGTACTCGCTCGTAGCACCGTATGATTAGTATCAGACAGAAGATGGGCATGAGTCCGATGTCCGAAAAATAACCTTGTAGGTAGGTAACTATTTACCTAACCTACGACAACATTGTTGTTGATTTATTGACCAGACGTATATGCGCTCGTCATATCGCTATGGTCATGTTTCCCGGTATATTCGCTCGTAATATCGCCAGGGATTGAAATTATTTGTGAAATATGTTTTGTATAGGCGCCCGTCCTATCGCAAACAAGTAGACACGAAACGACGGGAAGTGAACTGAATGAAAATACACACGAACGAGTGTGGTTTTATATGTATACATACCTTCCGACGAAGACTCGAGCAATTCCAGCAATTTCTTTTTGAAATCCTTTCGCTTTTTCTTGTTATTTTCCATTTTGTAGAGAAATGTAAGAAATCACGCCGTTTTTTTTAAGACACGAAAAGTCATAATGACATACGAAGGCAGGGTTACCACAACCTGCGTCATGGTGTGGCTGTGTTAAAAAAGTTTTATTTTTTTCTTTAAAGCCGTGTTCAAGATGTGTTTAGTGCATAAACTACTTAGTCATATCAGACGAGGCGTTAATGAGTATAATAGTTACAAAATGCGACAAAACGTCTGACTTCGTCGGAATTGGTAGATATTGGATATTTCTGAACTACGTTAATTTTTTCTGGATCGGGTAAAATTCCATTAGCAGATTCAGTATGTCCCAAGTATAATAATTCCTTTTTTAAAAATTGACACTTGTTTGGGTTAAGTTTTAAATTTACCTTCCTAAGTCTTTCAAATACATCAATGAGATTTTTATTATGATTTTGTTAATTCCGTCCAAAAATTACAAGGTCATCAAGATAAATGAAGCATTTATCTGGTGATAAGCCTGACATGGCTACAGTCATTACACGGGAAAATGCACTGGGACTTATCTTTAATCCCATCGGTAAACGCTTCATTTGATATTGTCCTGTATCAGTTTTAAACGCAGTAACTTTACGGCTATCAGGATTCAAGGTCAATTGATAAAATGACTGACTAAGGTCTAAATGTGAGAAGTAAATGGAACCAGAAAGCGAATCTAAGATGTCAGTTATGTTGGGTAATGGAAAGCGATCATCCTGTATACAATCATTCAATTTCCGGTAGTCGATAACTAACCTCCAATTTTTTATATCTTTTTGATCCGATTTTTTGGAACTAATAGGATTGGGCTTGACTATTCGCTTTTTGTTTCCTCAATTATGTCATCTCTTAAAAGTTGTTTAATTTGTTCATTTACTTCTGACTTCAAACTATTAGGTATCCTGTATGGTTTCACATAAACAGCACTGGTATTCGGTTTCAAATTAATACTTTGTTCATAGAGGTTCGTGGAACTAAGCTTATCGCCCGGTAAAGAAAATATGTCAGCATACTTTGAACAAATGCTTTCGATTGTTTGTCGTTCGTAACAATGTAAGTGATCTAATTTCAGTAGCGATAACAATGTTGCAGCTCTTTCTGAACTTGAATTGCATTTATTAAATGAACAAACTTGGTACTCATTTAATAAATGAATTTCTGGTTGGAAAATTGGAAAGTTAATTTCATGTTCACTGGTATTAAGTATACGTATAGGTATGATACCGTTAATTGGAGAAACAATAGTTCCTGCCAAAAACAAGTTATCCTGTAATTGATTCGGACAAACAACACAATCCTCCTTTATATTACTAGTTAACTGTATGAAATGTACCGATTCACAGCGTGGAGGTATATGTAAAATGTCATAGTTTATTTTTGAAGAATTATACATTTTCATGTTACAAGTTATTGTGTTATTGTCACTATTTAATGTTAAAATAGAAATATCTAAGTCAATGTTCGTTTTAATTTATTTAAAAAGTCTAATCCGAGTATTCCGTTTGATGTACACGGAAGTTTATCAAATAAATAAAATTTGTGTTCAAATTGGTATCCATCTGACGTGTAAAGGGTTAAATAAGTATAGCCTTAAGAATGAATTTCACCACCTATACCATTAATGATAATATTGTCTTGATACATTTTTATGTCACTAGGTAAAAATGACTTTGAAATAGCCGATAGTGAAGCTCCTGTGTCTACTAAAAATGAACATTTCCTATTTTCGATATTAAAAAATACATATTTAACATTTTGATTAAAAGCTAAAACGGAATATTTATTGACGAAAAAACTCGTTCAAATCAATATTATCATTCTTTGTTTCCATGTTATGGTGTGTCCCCACTTAGGTTCGCGAACCTCCGCGCTCCGCGCTCCGCGAACCTCGGAGCGCGCTCCATATTTGGGATCCGATGCGAACACGCGAACACGGAGCGCGGAGCGCCAGTATGGCCAGATTCAGTATTTTAATACTTTTTCGGTATATTTTATCGACTTTTCCGAACATCAGTATTTTTGTAGGTATATTAGCGGAAGTAAGTATTTTTGGTATATTTTGGCTATGAAGTTATGGTAACTACGGTGTTAAGTCCCCGCGAACATTAATGTTCAAGGAATTTCCCGGATTATGTCTATATTTCATTCAGAAGCAAAGATCAGTAGAGTCTGTTCTGAAAAAGAACCAACTTGGGATTTATGCTTGATTACCGTTTTTGAAATGTTGACGGTACTGTTACGTTTTAGTGCGACTGTATTAACAAGATAAATATTAATTCAAGATAGTCGCACTATAATTACGTATAAGGCGGCGGCTACACACAAAGTATTTACTGTGGTCCAACTGTGTGGTAAATACTGATAATTTCAATTCCAACGATGGAATGAAAACGCACGCCTACACGCTCAGTATTTACCACATGGTAATGTTGCCAGATCGTGCCTTTTATTACGATTTTAGTACTATTTTCTAAAAGATAGCAGCCAAATTTTATGTTTGGGGGCCGATTTCGATGAAACTCGGTTTTGGGTACTATAACAAAACAGCAACGCAAAGTTAAAAATATAAAAAATCCAAGATGGCGACCAACTTTTTTGTTTGTCGGCCGATTTAGATGAAACTCGGTTTTGGGTACTATTTTGACAACAAAACAGCAACGCAATGTTAAAAATATAAAAAATCCAAGATGGCGCCCAACTTTTTTGTTTGTGGGCCGATTTAGATGAAACTCGGTTTTGGGTACTATTTCGACAACAAAACAGCAACGCAATGTTAAAAATATAAAAAATCCAAGATGGCGGCCATATTTTTTGTTTATGGGCCGATTTAGATGAAACTCGTTTTTGGGTACTATTTTGACAACAAAACAGCAACGTAGTGTTAGAAATAGTACCGAGTTTCATCTAAATCCGCCAGATGGCGCTTTGAAGTAAACATAGTCTCTACGTTAAATATTGCCGAATAATTTTAAATCACAATTCTAACATTTGGAATCAAGTTAAATCAATAAGTTGTCTAGTGTTTCACCAGTGATATCGTTTGCAGAACTATACCTATAGTTTAAAAGTGTGTATTTGTGCTCAAAAAATATTCAGTGCCTTTTTTAATCTGCGGATTATTAGAAACTGCGGAATATAGTCTGAGCATTATCCTCAGAAAAGTGATAAAACTGCGCTTTAATTTGCGTAATAAATCTCATCTCCAGTGTTAAAACTAAATATTATCAGTGTTGAGTAGGGAATGCAATCTCGTACGAGATTTCCGCCTAGCGAGATCTCGCGAGACTCAAAACCCAGTCTCGCGAGGTCTTGCAAATTACGGGATCTCGCGAGATTGGGAGAATCGCAATTAAAACATATGCAAATGCTTGTTTTAAGAACTAGTAATTGGCATGATATGTAATTAAATAGAAACTGCGTTGCTTAGTTATAAAAATAATGTAAGTTTTATTTTAAAAATCAACAAAGTACTTATTATTTTGTCTCTAACTCTAATAACATTTGTTTAAATCTATAATTATTATACATACTGTATGTAGCTAATCAGTTCAAATTCTTACAATATTGGTAACAAAACAATAATTATCTATATTTAGTCTTTTGTAAATTATTACTTTAGTTTCAATAATTAAGAGTAATAGGAACATTACTTATGGTAAATAAAAACAACAAAACAAAAACTTAACTTCACAAGTTCTTAAATAAATGTTGTGAGATCGTATTAATCAAATAAAAGAAGTTTAAAGTAGAAGTCAGATGAAGTTATCAAGGTACGGAAAGGCAAGTTAGTTTGTCTGAAAATGGCTTCTCAAAAAACCATCATATCGAGAGTATCATCTGACAGACGACTTCTGATTTTGCATGCTAAATACCCTGCTGCTGAAAAAGCTCGTTCTGCCTCAACACTTGTGGGAACCACAGTTGAGAGGCAGTTATGTACGAAGTTTAAAAGTTCCCCTCTTACTCCACCAGCTTCGTACAAATCCATTTCTTTTTTGCATTTGTCGATCTCGTTATCTCGCGAGATCTCGTACGAAATTTGACGAGATACAATCTCGTAAAATATGGCCGGGATTTCGCGAGATCGGGATCTTGGCGAGACGAGATTGCATTCCCTAGTGTTGAGGTAGTACTATAATAATTATTTTCGTCTTGACCTCATACTCAAACCAACTCATGCATCAAGTTTCAAATCCTACTTAACTGATCAATACTTTGAACGCTTTAAGTCGCTTTGAATTCAACTGTGAGTGGCCCGAAGATCGATCCTCGCTAATAAAGACTTTTTCTCCCAAATTTTTTTAGAGACTTTTTATTTATTTTTAAAGATAATTTTTTTTTAATTTGTATTGAAGATATTTTTGGATATTACTTTTCAATTACTATTGATTTACTAAAATATCTTCATCCACCAAAGCCGTAGTAAGGTATAAGATTATTGAGAATAAGAATAAAAAATGTCAACTAAAGGATCATCTGAGTGCGCGGGATGTCCTAATATCATGGATGGAGCAATATTCATGCAATGTATAACCCGGTCGAGTTAACTCGGCACCTGAAGCGCGATAGACCCCCTTCGTTTTTTCCTTTCCTCATGCCACTGTCGTCATGCCAGTAGCGTTAGTACATTTGTTAGTGATAATTTATCGATAATCTATCGAAAACTTTCAAAAAAATTGACGACGGTGGCGTGAGGAAAGGAAAAAACGAGAGGGGTCTATCGAGCTTCAGGTACCGAGTTAACTTGACTGGGTTATAAACGTTGCAAAGACAATTGTCATTTGCAGTGCACCGCAGATTACAATGCGAAGACAGCTGAAACTAAAAACGCCTGGATTTGTGATTTCTGCCGCATTCGCGAGCCCAAAAAGGGTAATAACACGATTACACCAACGAGAGCTAAATTACCACTGCCTCCAATGATAGCTTCGTTACCCAGCGCTTGAAGTCAAGTTTTCCTGCGCCAACGAGTTGTTCCTGCCTTTCGGCCAATGATTTAAGGAACATTATTAGAGAGGAGATTTACAATGCTTTTGAGGATGTTATTAATCCAAAAATTGATGCCTTGCAAAATATGATAGTTGGCTTTGAATCATCTCTCTCGGCATTCAGCCAGTATCTGGATAGCATAAAAACGCAACACGCCGCCCAGTTGGCCACTTTGAATGATGTCCGCAAGGAAAATGAGTCGCTACGTTCAGCTAATCAAAACTTTTCTTCTAGACTAGCACAGCTTGAGTTACAGACACGTGCAACAAATATTGAAATACAATGCGTCCCAGAAAACAAGCAGGAAAATTTGGTTAATACAGTTCTGCAGCTTTCTAAGGTTATGGAGTGTCCTATCAACGAAGGCAACACTCATTTTAGCGCTAGACTTGCTAAAATGGACAATAAAAGTCCCCGCCCATGCTCCATACTCGTAAAGTTCAACAGTCCTCGCCTTCGAGACCAGTTTCTGGCGGCTACAATAACGTTTAACAAAAACAATTCTAGCGAAAAACTTAACACCAGTCATCTGGGTATCGGCGGCAACAAAAACTCACCAGTTTATGTGACAGAACATCTGACACCAAAAGCAAAACAACTGCATGCAGCGACTCGTCACATTGTCAGGGAGCTAAATATAAATTCGTCTGGGTACGCGATGGAAAAATCTTTGTACGGAAGTACGAGGAGGCTAACTACGTATAAATACGGAATCATGAGACTCTCAAAGGTTTATCATAAAGAACGCTAAAGTTGTCTTGTTATATTTTGTTTTACTAACGGGCTCTTTTAATGATATAATTGTATTCTACCAGAATGTAAGAGGATTGCGGAGGAAGACTGTCGACATTTTCAATAATATCGTTTGTAATTCTTATGATGTAATAATCTTGACAGAAACGTGGTTAAACGATGGCGTTTTTGATTCGGAAATCTGTGATGACAGATACAACGTATATAGGCGAGGTGAGACCGTCAGAGTAGTGGGTTTCATCCTTCAAAGGATGGTGGAGGGGTGTTAGTTGCTGTCTCCAAAAGATTGAACTCAGTGCGCCTTTACTCTTGTGAAGATTCACAAGAGTAAAGGCGCACTGAGTAGATGACTGCGAGGGGATGACTTGTAGTTGCATGTCGGAAGTGACGGAGTTAATTCTAAAAAGTTGAACATTTGCGGTGTTTACCTGCCTCCTCCTTTAAAAAAGAATATTTTATCACACTTTATAGACAACTGTAACCGTGCTCCTCTCTGAATGATTTATTTTGATTTAAAAATGTTTAATCAATTGGAATTGTATTGCATGCTTTATATATAAGTATAATATTTATAATTTTGATTTGCTTATGTGTAACATCTATAATTGAGATTGCATTTAAAGTGTTATTCTTTTTCTTTTTGCTGTGAATGATTTAATGTTAATCTTATGATGTTAATAAATGAATAAAATAAATCGGCCCACCAAAAAAAAAAAGGTTGGCCATTATCTTGGATTTTTTTATATTTTAACATTGCGTTGCTGTTTTGTTGTCGAAATAGTACCCAAAACCAAGTCTCATTTAAATTGGCCCACAAACAAAAAAGTTGGCCGCCATCTTGGATTTTTAATATTTTTAACATTGCGTTGCTGTTTTGTTGTCGAAATAGTATCCAAAACCGAGTCTCTTCTAAATCGGCCCACAAACAAAAAGTTGGCCGCCATCTTGGATTGTTTATATTTTTAACATTGCGTTGCTGTTTTGTTGTCGAAATAGTACCCAAAACCGAGTTTCATCTAAATCGGCCCACAAACAAAAAAGTTGGCCGCCATCTTGGATTTTTTATATTTTTAACATTGCGTTGCTGTTTTGTTGTCGAAATAGTACCCAAAACCGAGTTTCATCTAAATCGGCCCACAAACAAAAAAGTTGGCCGCCATCTTGAATTTTTTTAAATTTTTAAAGTTGCGTTGCTGTTTTGTTGTCAAAATAGTACCCAAAACCGAGTTTCATCTAAATCGGCCCACAAACAAAAAAGTTGGCCGCCATCTTGGATTTTTTAAATTTTTAACATTGCATTGCTGTTTTGTTGTCAAAATAGTACACAAAACCGAATTTCATCTAAATCGGCCCACAAACAGAAAAGTTGGCCGCCATCTTGGATTTTTCATATTTTTAACATTGCGTTGCTGTTTTGTTGTCGAAATAGTATCCGAAATCGAGTTTTATCTAAGTCGACCCACAAACAAAAAGTTGGCCGCCATCTTGGATTTTTATATTTTTAACATTGCGTTGCTGTTTTGTTGTCGAAATAGTACTCAAAACCGAGTTTTATCTTAATTGGCCCACAAACAAAAAAGTTGGCCGCCATCTTGTTTTTTTTTTATTTTTAACATTGCGTTGCTGTTTTGTTGTCGAAATAGTACCCAAAACCGAGTTTCATCTAAATCGGCCCACAAACAAAAAAGTTGGCCGCCATCTTGGATTTTTTTTATTTATAACATTGCGTCGCTGTTTTGTTGTCGAAATAGTACCTAAAACCGAGTTTCATCTAAATCGGCCCACAAACAAAAAAGTTGGCCGCCATCTTGGATTTTTTATATTTTTAACATTGCGTTGCTGTTTTGTTGTCGAAATAGTACCCATAACCGAGTTTCATCTAAATCGGCCCACAAACAAAAAAGTTGGCCGCCATCTTGGATTTTTTTATATTTTTAACATTGCGTTGCTGTTTTGTTGTCGAAATAGTACCCAAAACCGAGTTTCATCGAGATCGGCCCACAAACAAAAAAGTTCCGAACAGACTCTAAGTTACAGATAAGAAATGACAGGCAGCCGCCATAGTAGAATTATAAATAGTATCAAGTCATATAATACGTTTAAATAAAATTATTTTCTGTTTTGCACTTCATTTTATCTTTGAGGTTTTTCTTTCGCTAATTCGGGAATTTCCCTAAAGTAGTTTGCCCTTACCTTTGGATCGTTATATAAGTAGAACGTGTTTTTTTTTCGTTTTTATTGTACTTGGCGCATCCATCCGGAAAATATGTTTAGTTTTGCCTTCGAATAGAATGTTAAAATATAATTTAAACATTCATTGTGATGATAAATGAATAAAACCTGTTTTGAAAATCAGTATTTTTATCGGTTTATTTTCCATGTGCAACTTGGTATGTTTCAGTATTTTTTTGAGGTGCTTCGTTATTTTCGTAAATTTTAATCTGGCCTCACTGCGGAGCGCGGTTCGCGGAGCGCGGTTCGCGGAGCGCGGAGCGCGGCAGGGTTTGCGTTCCGAACCTATGCTCCGAGTGCAACCAAACGCTCTAACGGTGGCGTTCCAAACATTAGAGCGTAATTTTAATTTTTAAAATGATCATAGTAGATCCTCAAAAAACGGATTTTATTTGATTCAAAATAAAGGAAAGTTTCAATTATTCGTATTCCAAATGGAAAACGAAGACTTTGTACTATTAATGACATTTAAAGTTCTTGGTCGTTTCGAACATTAGAGTGAGTTAAAAAACCGGCCAAGTGCGAGTCGGACTCGCGCACGAAGTGTTCCGTACCAAAAAGCGGCAAAAAACATGTTTGTTGTATGGGAGCCCCCCTTAAATATTAATTTTATTCTGTTTTTGTATTTGTTGTTATGGCGGCAACAGAAATACATCATCTGTGAAAATTTCAACTGTCTAGCTATCGTGGTTCATGAGATACAGCCTGGTGACAGACAGACAGACCGACAGACAGATAGACAGACAGACAGCGGAGTCTTAGAAATAGGGTCCCGATTTGCCACACCAGATGGCGTTAATGGAAAGAGAAGCTTAGTAAAAAAAATACATTGACACACATTTTTATCAACGCCATCTATCGAGCCTACAGTTTTTTGTCATTTTGAAAAGCCCTCATTGCGAAGACAAGGTTCAAAATAAATTGAAAATTTTTGACACTTTGTACAACCTGACGTGCTACTGACTGTACATAAGCATGATTGTCTATTCAAAGTTTTACTCCTTCTTAGCCACTCATTATTAATAACACAATAATAGTACTGTGGAGGCAAAGGTACTTTATAATTAAGTTTATATGAATAAAGCTTATTTGATCATGGGAACGGAGCGCGGAGGGTGGTTCGCGGAGCGCGGAGCGCGGAGCGTGGTTCGCGGAGCGCGGAGCGCGGAGCGTGGTTCGCGGAGCGTGGTTCGCGGAGCGCGGTTCGCGGAGCGCGGTTCGCGGAGCGCGGAGCGCGGCAGGGTTGCGTTCCGAACCTACGCTCCGAGTGCAACCAAACGCTCTAACGGTGGCGTTCCAAACATTAGAGCGTAATTTTAATTTTTAAAATGATCATAGTAGATCCTCAAAAAACGGATTTTATTTGATTCAAAATAAAGGAAAGTTTCAATTATTCGTATTCCAAATGGAAAACGAAGACTTTGTACTATTAATGACATTTAAAGTTCTTGGTCGTTTCGAACATTAGAGTGAGTTAAAAAACCGGCCAAGTGCGAGTCGGACTCGCGCACGAAGTGTTCCGTACCAAAAAGCGGCAAAAAACATGTTTGTTGTATGGGAGCCCCCCTTAAATATTAATTTTATTCTGTTTTTGTATTTGTTGTTATGGCGGCAACAGAAATACATCATCTGTGAAAATTTCAACTGTCTAGCTATCATGGTTCATGAGATACAGCCTGGTGACAGACAGACAGACCGACAGACAGACAGACAGACGGACAGCGGAGTCTTAGAAATAGGGTCCCGATTTGCCACACCAGATGGCGTTAATGGAAAGAGAAGCTTAGTAAAAAAAATACATTGACACACATTTTTATCAACGCCATCTATCGAGCCTACAGTTTTTTGACATTTTGAAAAGCCCTCATTGCGAAGACTAGGTTCAAAATAAATTGAAAATTTTTGACACTTTGTACAACCTGACGTGCTACTGACTGTACATAAGCATGATTGTCTATTCAAAGTTTTACTCCTTCTTAGCCACTCATTATTAATTACACAATAATGGTACTGTGGAGACAAAGGTACTTTATAATTAAGTTTATATGAATAAAGCTTATTTGATCATGGGAACGGAGCGCGGAGGGTGGTTCGCGGAGCGCGGAGCGCGGAGCGTGGTTCGCGGAGCGCGGTTCGCGTAGCGCGGTTCGCGTAGCGCGGTTCGCGGAGCGCGGAGCGCGGACGTTTGCTCCGCGCTCCGCGCGTCCACATTGCGCTCCGCGAACCTGCAACAGATGTTCGCGGAGCGCGAGGTTCGCGAACCTAAGTGGGGACACACCCTTAGAGGTCGATTGTTCCGAATGTTGTGACGTGAACATGCCTCTTCTGTTACCCCTACTATGAGTAACTCGTCCTCTACTCGAACGAAACTCACGCGAGCCCGACGAAGACCCGCCTCTGTGATTATTATTGAAATATTTGTTCGAGTTACCATAGTTATTGCCATAGTGACCCCTACCGTAATTAAAATATCCACGATTGGGAAAACGTGTATATCTACCACGGCCTCTGTAAAATGGTTTGTAGTACTTACCCCTCATGTTAAGCACCGTATTTGAAGAAGATGGTTGCGCGAGTTCCTCGTCTTGTGCAGCTCTCACCGCGTCCTTCAAGTCCGAATAATCTCTAGCTGAAATAATCGTGCTTAAACGTCTATTAGGGTGGGTACTCACTTAGGTTCGCGAACCTCCGCGCTCCGCGAACCTGGAACAGTGCGTCCTAGCAAACATTTTATTTTCACTTTGGCTATAGTGTTTACGTGTTTGAACCAGGTTCGCATACGTGTACACGTGCACACTTTGGCGCACTGTTGCAACACAGGATAAACAGATTTTTTGGTACAGGTTCGCGGAGCGCGGAGGTTCACAAACCTAAGTGGGTACCCACCCTTAGGGTGGGTACCCACTTAGGTTCGCGAACCTCCGCGCTCCGCGAACCTGCACCGAAAATATCGTTTATCCTCTGCTGAAACAGGGCGCCGAGGTGTGTACGTGAGGGAACTCGTATGCGAAGCTGGTTCGCACAGGCACACACTGTAGCCAAAGTAAAAATATTTGTTTTTGCTGTGGATCACTGTTCTAGGTTCGCGGAGCGCGGAGGTTCGCGAACCGAAGTGGGGACACACCATGACGTAAGCCGTCCGCAAATTTTTTTTATGGCCAACTTTTCGTTAATGGGTCTCAGAATTTCACATGCCGCGTTGTTAGAATCAGCCTGTGAAATTGTGAGATCCACAAATAACTCTTCCATTTTCGCTGCATACTGTGAAATAGTCATTTCTTTTTGAGAAATTCTGTTTAATTGAGTTAAAAGTAAAGTTGACGACTTTTTCGTTAGTAAATAAGCTCGCATATCCTTAACCAAATTCTGAACAGTGTCATAATTACAATTAATTTTTAACTTAGCGGACTTGGACAACCTTTCACATAACAGTGTAATTTTAAGTGTATACATAAATTTGGTACATTTAAATGAAACGTAAATCTGGCATACCTATATTATGTTTACAAGTATTTGTAACAAACAATGATAACATCATCAATGGGTATATATTTTTGTAACTTTCAAATGTATATATATCTTTGTACTCGACTGTACAAGTTGAAAAGGCGAGGAGATGTGATTCCACCTTGTCTCACACCACGTTCCAACCTGTATTCCACGGAAAGTTCTCCCGCCCATCTCACAACATTAGTTTGGTGGCTGTACCAATGTTCTAGAAACCCCACGATCTCACGCGGAACAGTCGTGTCATCACGCAACTTTTGCCACAGAGTGTCATATGTCATAGCATACCAAATCAAAGGCTTTATATAAATCAAGGTAATACCAGTGTTTTTCGGTCAACGTAGTACTGGACAGTCTGCTTGAGAGATAGAATAGCACTTTCTATAGATAACCCAGCTCTGAAACCAAACTGTGATAACTGTCATATAGTGAAATGTGTTTCTCAAGGTGTTTATCTAACAGACTATCCAGCACCTTAGCAATAACTGTCGCTAATGATATTGGTCTATAAATTGTGACGTCAGATGCATCACCAGTTTTATTCTTCATTATTGGAGCCACTATGGTCCGCATGAGATTCACGGGTAGTTGGGACCGTGGGAGTGACGAAGGCTTTAGATTTAACAGAAATATCTCGATCATAAATCTTGTGTAGGGCTATCTCTTACGGGGGATAGCTTATTGGGAACGACGACGGTTAGTCTCTATAATGCAGTCGGTTAATAGGAATCCATTTAGTAGCTTGGACGCGTTTAATAACAACATAGCAGATCTACAGATGGTATTTTTCAAGTTCTTTTTATTTTTTTTAGAGCCCTGGCCTTCTGCACCATGTACATGTCAGGCCGTTTGGGGGCTGCCGTTGGTTCTACTCTTCTGGGAACATTTCTTCATACTGACTGCGTGCCCGTTATCCTAGCTATGACTCTGATTACTGCAGGTATTTGATTGATAGTTAAATCAATGTTTACCAGCACGCGTAGCATGAGCAAACGAGACTCTTGTCTACGAAGACTTGTCGTCTCGACCTTCTCGATTGCTGTGCACAGTTTGACAGACAGGTGGGACTCGTTCTCAGAATTTCGAAACCTTTTAATGTCTTTTAATAAAAAAAGTTAATTTTAAAGGTAATCTTTTTATTTCAACACCGATAAACGTCAAAATTATCTAATTTGATCCGAAATAATTTAGTTTAAACATGATTCTCATTTTTTTTATAAGTTCTAAGATAAAGAGGCACTCAAGAAAGCGTTCTCTTCCGTAGACAAGCTCTCTTGAGTTCGAGAAGAATAATATTGCCAATAGAAAATAATTACTTTATTTCTCATAAAGCACCGTTCCTTTCTATAGATTTCACAACGCTAAACTCTTAAAACTAATTAAATATAGCTGTATGGATATAAATTCGTTTGCCTTTCTTTTATTGAGAGTATTTTGAAAAGATAACACAGACTACTAACGAAATTGTTAATTTAGTAATCTGTGTAAAATGACGAGAAAATTATTACGAAATATTAAAATCAACGTATGAAAATAATTTTAATTTAAGTTTTTAAGCAATAAAATATAAACACGGATCATTTAGATTTATTTTTATTGCGAAATTTAGATTCATATAAAATAAAATACGTAGAAAACTATTTCGAATCTTCTTATTAGTCTGTGATTCTTTCTCGACCTTCTCGACTACTCAAAGGGTGGTAGACAAGTTTCTCTGATTCAACTGTCAAATTAATGTCAGTTGAAGAGAAAAGCTCGTGTTTGTCGACTTTTGACATTAGGCCACGACAAAGAACAATACGAGTCTACTAGTTCTAAATGCGAGCATGAGTATCTCGATCTCAACCCGACAAAAGTGACATTTCGGTGTAGACAAGCCATTGTTCTCTGAGTCGAATCTTATCTCGATGTTGGTCATGCTACGCGTGCTGGGGACACTCACAGTAGGTGTCGTGTCGTGTGGCTGATCTGATGATGATAGAGGTGATCTAGAGTATGTGCTACAGGGGCAGGATTCGGAGGTCAGCCTCAGGGCCTTAATACTGGTGCTGAAGACAGTTTGCTGGTTGGTCATTTAGTTTAAAATTATTTTGTTCATATTCGAGTAAGCACCTAGTATCGCTAGATTTCAAATAACTGGTCAAGGTGTCGACTTAACGACCTAACTAAATTGGCAGGACTAAACTAAACTAAATTTAGTTTTCCACCCTTTTCTTTCTGTATCGAAAAGACAAGAACAGAATGGTAAAATTAAATTTATTCCTAGCAATCTAGTTAAGTCGTGCCAACCGAATCGACACCATTAGAGCTTAGTACCTACACAAGTTGCGTTTCAGTGTTTAGTTACCAAGATTTAGGGTTCCAGATAGCACATGTCATCTGTTTTGATTTAAAAATACTTAGAACAGAATTTATATGAAGTTATAAGTTATCTAGAACATAAATCCTAAATCTAATTTGAATATTGTATTGATCACAGCATCTGCACTTCTGATGTTGCTGTGGCCAGATCCTAAGTTGGTGAGGAGTGAGATGGAAGGGAAAGGATTCAGTTATTGAAGACTGACCTGCAATTATAACAAGTTAGTTCATAAACAAACCTGACATCGATTACACAAGTATGTGGACATCAGCCATTTTAATGTCCCCACTACTGGGGCAGTGTTTCATTATAGGTGGATAAGGAATATGAGCCATAACCCACCAGGCCCAATGCGGATTGATGGGTGTTAAGTTAACTACTGCAAATGCAGCCGGGACCAACGGCTTAACGTTCCCCGGCTGCATTAAACCTACTTTGGAGTAGGTAAACTCGACGTCAGAAAAATCGCACCTTTTCAAAAAATTCTTCAAAGTCAATTTAATCCTATCTTATTTGATGGTAAGTGTTGTTATATCGGGTCATTTTAAACTTACCATCTTTTTAAGGATATCTCCAGTCCATGAAACTAAACAACTTTCTCTAAGAAACATGTGTCAAATTTAGCCAAAAAATTTTGGTCAGCCCATACTAAATTGATCACGTGATCTTTTTGATTTGTATGGAAAGTCGATTTTTATTTTACATATTTGACCATGTGTTCCTTAGAGAAAGTTGTTCAGTTTCATGGACTGAACACATCCTCAAAATTTGGATGGTGGATACAAAATGACCTTGTATACTACTTCCCCTTCGAACATAGCCAACAGTCTCTAGAAACCGTTGGAATACTCGTCGAACGGAATCAATTACTGAGATTCAGTTTCCGAGCAACATTACATAGCCTCATTTTTTTTTTGCAAAATTTGAGCAACTTCATGGGCAAATGTATCCATCTTGGGTATTCCTTTTTTTAATTGAACTGTTGAAGTGTATTTTTCCATAATTAAACGCTATTGTGTTATTGCTTGCGCCGCAGACTAACAAATTAAATAAAACAATTATTAATTGAAAGCTCATTAAATGTACTTTCAATAGATATCAACATTAACACAATAAAATGTTTGCTAGAAATAGCAGGTGGCCAAGTCTTAACTTATTTTCGAAGAGGTGAGATTTTTCTGACGTCGAGTGTATAAACATAATAAATAAAAAATAAAAAAAATCTGGTGAATTGATAACCCCCTCCTTTTTTTGAAGTCGGTTAATAAGTTTTGAATACCATCATACACATTTCTCAGATTCCAAAGTACATATGTTGTTATGAAAAATAGAGACAATGGTGGTACCACAAATGCCCAGACCGATACAGAGAAGTATACTCAATACTCACGCTTTATCTTTCCTTTGTACAAATAATTTCTATGCCAACTATAATATATATGTTCTAAAAAAGGGGATACAACATTTCAATATCACTTTTGATACCTATTTCAAACACAAAAACAAGGAAATCTTTCCAAATATAATTTGTTCCCGTCATTCTAGCATCGTTCTACCCTTGAACTCTTTGTTCCTATCTGGCAAAGAGCCACGTTATAGTAAAAACTGAAACAGTATGGCATACTGAAAGTCTGACATGTGTGTGGATAATTGGATTTAGGCCAGCGCCATAGTACAGACTGCGTAAACATAGTTTTACAAAGTGTATCAAATAGCAGAAAAGTTCAACATACCTACTGCTTTAAAATTAATAAACGGCCAAATACTCAAACGGTTTTTGAAGTTAAGGCAACTTAAAATAATATAATGACTATGAAACTGACAGCTTCCTTAAAACAATTTTTGACGGATACTAGCGCGGTTTTATTGAAAGCACTTTGGTAATTAGTTGGTATTTGCTTTGATTTTTGGTTTTCCCGACGTTTCGGCAACTTTGCAGCTGCCGTGGTCAAGGGGAACTGAATAAACAATAAATAATATTCTAAAATAATTTGTAAATAAAAAGGTGACCGTGTGTTTCATATTTTATAAATTGAATGCGTAATATTTTTTTCCTTTGTAGGTATACTTAATATTTTTTTACCTACTAGAAAAAAATAGGGCCTGCACGAAAGGCAACTTTATTGAAGCAATTAGTTCTAAAGCGTATGACTAATGAAGAAGATATCCGTGACCACTTAAATAACTTTATGGATATTGTGGACAAGCTCGCGGATATTGTGATTGAACCTACAAAATAAAATATCAATGATAAAAAGAGTAGGTTGTTCGCGAGAACACCTTCGATAGCACTCCCGAGCAGTAAAAGGTCACTGATCCATTGTTTCTAACGGTAAAGCTCAAGCATAGTAATTCCTCATTAAGGGATGAACCACTTACCCTTTGACGCCGACAGCTTTGAGTTGAAACAGGAACCCAATCCAAATGCCACCACGTGCTCCGCTATCAACGTCCACCGCACTACAATCTCACAAGTCTCACTCCAATTGTCTTTCTTGCATGAGAATAACACCAAAAACTTATAATTTGAGGAAATTCCGTATTCCAAAATTGATATCGATCCGAAAACTGCACGCGTCGCCGGCCGCCGAGAGGTGAGTGGTGCGGGCGGCTGCTCTTCGCCGCCGGCTCGCTGGTTTCGCGGTTTACCCACATAAAAAGAAATAAACTATGCCTGAACATCCCCCCCCCTAACCAAGGTCCGCCTTGGTTCCTAAGAATCAGCGACAGGCAACCGACATAATTTGGAAATAGGCCGAAGCAAAGTACCGTTTTGCGTTCGAACCTCCGCGACCCTAACGATTCCATCTTTACCGGGAAGAAGTTTAACTAACCGACCGCGCTTCCATTGAAGAGGATTAGTATTATCTTCTTTGATCAAAACTAATTCGTCTAATTTAGGAGGTTCCGTAACCGTATTCCATTTATACCGCTGTTGCAAAGTGTGTAAATATTCCGTTTTCCACCGAGACCAGAAATGTTGAGACATTTTTTGAATCTGTTGATAGCGAGACAACCGATACAACTTAACTTCCTCATACGGATATTCGGGTACAGCCACCAGGGGTTGGCCGATTAAAAAATGACCGGGTGTTAATACTTCAAGATCCGCCGGATCCGTACTTAGAGGGCACAAAGGTCGTGAATTCATGACTGCCTCCACTTTATGAAAGAAAGTTGCCAGTTCTTCGAATGTCAACTTAGTCTCGCCCAACACGCGCCGAGCATGATTTTTTGCCGATTTTACCGCTGCCTCAAATAAACCGCCTTGATTTGGACTAGATGGAGGGTTAAATAACCATTTAATATTTTGTTGAACCAATTTTCGTTCCAACTCCGAACTATTATCCCGTAAAAATGTGTATAATTCCTTAAGATATCTATTTGCACCGGTATAGTTAGTACCGCAGTCCGATCTGATTAATGAAGGAAGTCCGCGCCGAGAAACAAATCTTGTCAAAGCCGCAATGAAAGCTTCAACCGACAGATCCGAAACAATTTCTAAATGAACAGCTTTCGTAGATAAGCATACAAAAACGCACAAGTAACATTTTTGAATTTTTGCATTCCGTAATGAATTAGATTTAATATAATATGGTCCCGCAAAATCCGTAGCGGCTCCTGCAAAAGCTCGCACGCTATTAACTCTATCCCGAGGTAAATCCGCCATAAATGGTTGTGTACACCGAACCTTAGACCGATAACATTGAATACACCGAAATGTGACGCTTCTAGTAACTCGTCGTGCCGAAATTATCCAGTAGTTTTGATAGAGAATAGCTGCTAAAGTGTTAGCTCCGACATGACAGTGAATGTTATGGAAGTGAGTGACTAACAATTCCGTAAAATGTCCATGACCAGGTAATAAAATCTGATGTCTTGCATTAAAAGACAAATCCGCAGCTCCGATCCGACCGCCGACACGTAAAATCCGATCTTTATCAATAAATAAATTGAGTCTAACCAATGATGATTTAATTTGTTTTTGATTTGACAAGGCCTCAATTTCGTCACTAAAATATTTATGTTGAACAGTCCGAATTAAAAATGAAATTGCATTTCTACGCTCACCGATGGAAATATTTCCGCTAAAACGTGATGATTTATTCTTACAATTATGAATGAACCTTCTAATATAAGCCGTAACATTAATTAATTTTTGAAATGAACTATATTTTTCAATTAACTCAAATTCCGATTTTAAAGTGCCTACATTAGCTACCTTAGCCTTAATTCCGGGTAACATTTCTTCTGGGAACTCTAAGTAATCCCGTGGCCAGGTAGATGGGGATTCACTTAACCACTGTGGCTGCCACCAAAGATGATGCTGCAACAAGTCCGACGCCAAAGTACCGCGTGATGCTACATCCGCGCAATTCATGTCACTTGGGACATGTCTCCACCGAATTACAACAGGTTGCGATGTTATTTGTGACACCCGATTAGCTTCATATACCTGAAGGGTATGTACTGGTCGTCTGAGCCATGCCAAAACAATAGTGCTGTCGCACCAACCAACGACATGATCAAATACAATGTGGTCTCTCATAGAGGAGACGACATGATTGATAAGTGTGGTGAGGAGCCGGGCACCTTCCAATTCCAATTTTGGGATCGTTAATTTTTTCCTCAGTGAGGCTACTCGCGATTTAGAAATAAGTAGTCGCACGAGAACATTTCCGTCCGATAACTCCGACCGAATATAAACCGCTGCTGCGTAGCCCAGCGAGCTGCCGTCACAAAACCCGTGTAGACTATATCGAGTAGGTCCGTTTCCGTCAGGCTTTAAACACCGAGGGATTCGTATGTTACGTAAATTAGGTAAGTCCGAAATAATCATATGCCATTGCCGTTTAATATCGTCCGAAACAGGTGCGTCCCAATAAATTTTATTAGAATTGTCACTAGTACCGAGTAATTGTTGTAAAAGAATTTTAATTTTGAAAATAACCGGACAGATCCATCCTTCGGGATCGTACAAACGAGCCGATAACGATAATATAGTACGACGCGTCACCGTTGACTCCGCAGTCAAATTAACATGATAAGTAAAACTATCCGAAATTGGATCCCATAAATTACCTAAAACTTTTATAAGTTCCGAATCGCTTGAGCCGTCGAAGCTTTTAGGTATCTCTAAATGAGTAGATGGCAAACCGTCCAAAAGCTCCGGGACATTGGAAGACCACTTCCGTAATTCATAACCGGCCGTATCCATAAGTTTTATTAACTCATCACGAAGTGCAATTGCATCGGAGAGTGTATCCGCACCGCCATTAAGATCATCCACGTAACTTTGTTTTAATAATAAATTCGCCGCCGATGGGAAATTCGCCTTTTCGTCCTGAGCAAGCTGATGCAAACACCGAATAGCTACAAAAGGACTAGACTTTAAACCGTAACTGTTAGTCGTCAACTCGAATATTTGTAAGGGTTCCGAAGGCGAAGATCGCCAGAAAATGAGCTGATATTTACGATCATCCGAATGTATCCAAGTTTGTCTAAACATCATTCGTACGTCAGTAGTAAACACTATGCGTGGCCACCGAAAATTTAATAATATCTCCGAAATGTCCTTTTGTAATTTTTCACCCGAATATAAACAATCATTTAAACACACGCCCGTACTACTAGAAACACTACCATCAAAAACAACCCGAATTTTATTTACATTACCCGATTTTTTGAATACCCCATGATGAGCCAAAAAATAATGTTCTTCTTCCGAATTAAAATTTGAAACCGTCATATGCCCTAATTTTATATATTCCGCCATGAATTCTATATATTTCAACCTAAACTCCGAGTCACGTTGCATACGTCTTTCAATCGACAAAAATCGTCTTAAAGCAGTCTGCCTAGAATCACCCAACCGCTGGTGATCCGGTATCAGCGGCAGGCGCACAGTATATTTCCCGTCTGCGCCACGTGTAGTACTAGAACTGAACAAACGCTCGCATTCGATGTCCGCCGGACTAATAAATTTACATTGAGGTGGTTGTTCATAACGCCAAAACTTTTCTACCGCTTCCAATAACTGGATAGCCGAAACATTAGAAGCAAAGTTCATAGTATCCGAATTAATCTCTTGACTTGGCCCGAAAACAGCAAAATCAAAAATAGTACTTAAGGCATAAGGCCCACCTGCGCCTAAGTCAAGTTTCTCGCCGTTCAAGATTTGTCCTAAAATATCGCATCCGAAAATAATATCTATATGTCTCATATGGGAAGAACCGTCATCCGAAATGTTTACATTTTTATTCGAAATATTTAATTTATGAACTAAATATGAAGTAGGTTTCTTTAAAACAACCGCCGTAACCGATAACAAAATATTCTTAGAATTAATGGGCCGAAAATGAATTTTAACAATATTATTACTTTCACTAGTGTGAATACCGCCTATACCTACAATAGGAACATTCGAGTAATGTCGCTTTAATCCCAAATTTGTCACCAAATCACTTTTAATTATAGATATTTGAGAACCGAGATCGAGTAAAGCCCGAACCTGTAGAAAAGAGTTTTGAGATGATTTTACTTCAATTATAACCGTTGGCAAAATTACATTATCTATTAATTTAGGTTGTGAAGCGACATTACATAACTGTAATTGCTATTCCGAAGTAGTACGCTGATGTCGTGTGTCCCTCCTAGGACTCGCACTCCGTATGTCTTGCTGCCCGTGCCGTGACCGTCCGGCATCCGTCGATAAATTATTACTATCGCCATTATTGTTATCAATGCGCTCCGGCCGTTGATAACGCGAAGAAAATGAATCGTAAGTAGGACGCGCATGCATACGACTTAATTGTTCCCGCCTTTCGTGTGGACTGGCGCTCCGCATGCGCCGGCCCCGGCCGCGGTCCGCCGCCGTAAAGTTAGAAAACCGGTTCGATGATTGAGAGTGATAACGCGCAGGAGATTCTGGACGCGAAATATGCATCGTGCAAATTAACTTATTGTGACCGATATTACCGCATTTATTGCATGGGACTTTACTGATACAAGACCCAGCATTATGTTGTCCGAAACATTTAAAACATAAACGCGAATCCCTAATGAAATCTTTACGCCCGATATTAGTTAACTTGTTAAATTTAAAACACTCAAGTATAGTGTGCCCCGTAAACTGACAATATAAACAACGCTTCGTTGCCACGACGTTATCACCATGAGTGACTAAGCCAGTACGTGGTACGCGTCTCCCGCGATCCGAATAGTTATTGTTATTTTTATTTAATGAATCCGAAGCCGCCGTGTCTAACAATCGACATTCATTTTGCAAGAAATCTATTAATTGATTGAAGTTAGGCAAAGTAGCCGTATTTCCGCCGTATTTATGTTCAAACCGTGACTTCATATCTAAAGGAAGTTTCGTGAGACTAATAAACAATAATAAATAACTCCACTCATTTATAGAAAAACCGAGATTATTCAATGCGCGTGTAGATTCTAATAAAGTATTTTTGTCCTAAGACCCGAAATATTATTTAAACATGGCAAGTTTAAAATACGCGAAATATGAGAATCCGACAGTAATCTTTTATTTTCGTATCTACTTTTAAGAATATCCATAGCCGTGTCTAATGACTCATCAACCATTGGTAAATGTTTTATCAAATCGCGAGGTTCCTTTTGAACATTAGAAAATAAATAATGAAACTTTTCCGTTTTTGAAATATCTTTCCTACACATTACCAACGAATTAAACAAACTAATGAAACTAGTCCAACCGAATATATCTCCATCATACACACTTAAGTTTATCGCTGGCAAGCGAGCATTTTGCGCACTTTCGGTGGGTTGGTGTGTGCCGTCTAAGTTCGGGTAGGCAGATGAAATTGCCTCCAATTGATAATAAATTTCTTCCGCGTTTTTAAATTGAGTATCAAATAAAATAATTTGTTTTTCATCCGTTACCAAGTTCAATATTGCCTCGTATGCCTCGCTCAACAACTTATACCTTTCTTCAATTTTACGCAACCGAGCCGATATTACACCCGTTGTTTGACTTTTATTGATGATGATTTCGTTAGTATTTACGAACCAATCGCACTGTATTTTAAATTTACTTTCTACGACCTTAGACGCCATTTTGAAATAGTGATACGGAACACGACGTGAATTTTCCGAATTAAATTACCAACCGATGGAACCGAAACAAAATAAATTACCGATATTTTATATTCTGAAGCTTACCGAAATTAATACGAAACAATGATCCGACGAGAGGGACCAAAATAATTATGTTCGCGAGAACACCTTCGATAGCACTCCCGAGCAGTAAAAGGTCACTGATCCATTGTTTCTAACGGTAAAGCTCAAGCATAGTAATTCCTCATTAAGGGATGAACCACTTACCCTTTGACGCCGACAGCTTTGAGTTGAAACAGGAACCCAATCCAAATGCCACCACGTGCTCCGCTATCAACGTCCACCGCACTACAATCTCACAAGTCTCACTCCAATTGTCTTTCTTGCATGAGAATAACACCAAAAACTTATAATTTGAGGAAATTCCGTATTCCAAAATTGATATCGATCCGAAAACTGCACGCGTCGCCGGCCGCCGAGAGGTGAGTGGTGCGGGCGGCTGCTCTTCGCCGCCGGCTCGCTGGTTTCGCGGTTTACCCACATAAAAAGAAATAAACTATGCCTGAACAAGGTAAAATAGTTTCTCGACTTTGCTTTAGGTAGGTAGGTTGTACCAAATACTTAAAAACTCTACGTACTTACCTTGGTTAAGTATTACGTTTTTCCGTCGCCGCATCTAAAATATCTACTCACTCACTACTATCAAATATTTTTAAGCAAAAGTAAAAATTAAAATCTAATAAATGGCGCGTTTTCTATTAGAAAAAATAATAATGAGATGACTGCATTCCAGCAGAGTAATCGTTACGCTTATTCATCGATCACCATAGAGTACTTTTGAATCATGGAAAGTATGTGAGAATTTCATTGTTTTTTTTTTAATATCGCGGCACTGCCATCTTCTTGGATTTGCCCTGTATCGTAATGAGAAAAAAAGTTATTTTATATCATACTTTAGTTAACGAAGGTATGTTATAAAATAACTTTTTAATTTTTTTTCGGTATTGCGTGTATAAAGTATGTCAATATAAATTCGTTTTGAAAGTCATAATTCGAATTTTACGATATGAGAGTAGATAAAAAATATTACGCATTCAATTTATAAAATATGAAACACACAGTCACCTTTTTATTTACAAATTATTTTAGAATACTATTTATTGTTTATTATATATTTATTAAGTATATATTATTTATTACTGTGTTATTTTAACTGTGTCAGAATTTTCATGATTATGACCAACTGTGAAATCTGCATTACACTGATTTTCTTCTAAGTGTGTATACAAATCAGTGCCACAGATTACCAGCAATGGAAATGAACCACACAATATTATTTACGTGGTACACTCTATAGTAATATTCGACACATTTTAGGAAACACGTACACTTATCGCTTTTTAACAGATTTTTTTATTACTTGCTACCTTTTTATTTAAAATAATTATGATAACGGAAATAAGATGTATAGGCATCTAAAATATTGGTATTAATACAAAATCGTCTTTTTACTTACTTTAGGTACAAAATCAAATTAATTTTGAACAATAAAAATGCGCGATTGTTTTTTATGTTTATGCACAGCGATATGGTGCTTGGCCTTCTTAAACTCATCTGATGTTAAGTGGCGGTAAAGCCAAAGGTGGCGTACTATACCCAGAATCCTCATCACTGATCCTTAAATTTTTTGGAACCTTGCTTGTGTAATTTCTACTGTTTCACATAACACAGCACGGCATTTTATTAAGTTTCTCGGGAGCAAATCAAAATGTCAATGATAGCAACCCTGAACGCGGTCTCGCGAAAGCATTGACATTTTGATTTGCTCCCGAGAACTTAATAAAATGCCGTGCTGTGTTATGTGAAACAGTAGAAATTACACAAGCAAGGCTCCAAAAAATTTAAAGATCACATTTCATGCGAGTGTTTTATATTTAAATCGAATTTCGTTCATATTTGTAGATTAGAAATACAAATGTCAGTAAATATTGTCCTAAAAATGTCTGTCATAGATTATAAATGTACAGAACGGAACAATGCTACGACAGTGCCATTACCAAGAGAAGAATAATTTATAAATAAAAATTAAATTAAGTTAAATAAATTATAAAAAAAATATTTTAAGTACCGAAATAAAATAAATTAAAAGTAAAAGGCAAAAAGAAATAAACTGTATGTGTTACTCAAAACCTTTTTCTAAAGCTTAGATTTTTTTGTTTTTGTTTTTTTTATTTTGAATATTTTCAAACTTTTGTTATGTAGGTGAGGTAACCTGTGCTTTTAATTAAAAATTAAAATGGGTACCTACTTATGACTAAATATGTACGTGATTGTGATAAGTATTGTTTTATTGTTTCGCCCTACGATTATTTTTTTGATGATCCTACGTTTTGTATGAAAATGTTGACGAAACGTAGTCAACTTTACCTACCTTTCAGTATGCCATTTTTAAGTTACTTTTTCTCCTATGCTCATTAAAATAAGTTATTTAGGCACAAATTGAGAAGGAAATTTAACCACAGTTCAACCACTACTATATTTCTTCGAAAAACTGAAGTAGGTATGCTTGGTGAGGTAGGTAGGTAGGCTTGGAGTAAGAGGATTCATTATTTTACTCAGACATCATCATTGTAGTACGTAACTCATAGGCATCAAACTATCGAAAATGTTTCTTTTGTGAACCATTTCACGATATTCTATGATTAGTAGTGACATTCGGTTGGGGACAATTTTTGAGTTCTCATGGTATTGACATAACATATCTTTTTAATTCTAATATCATTGTTCTTAAAGATATGTATCAAAAGTTTTGAGACTTGTAGGACCCACGCACAGGTATTGCAAATCAGTGTGCGTCGAATTCTCTTTATCATGGTTCCATACGCGCGCATTGTATGCGTCCCGACAATTTACGACCGTCGTGTTATGGTTGCACCAACTAGTGTTCAGAACGCGTCATGGCTTTTCTTCATTTCCACAACGAGTTGTGGCCGTTTGGTATGTTGAACACGACGCGAATTTCGCTTTGTGGTTTTTCTATGATTACCACAACGCGTTCTGTGCTTTTTTATAAGAACCATGACACGAATTTCAAAATCCGTCCTGAGCGTTTTTTTCGCACAAAGACCGAAATCGGTCTTTGAGCCTAACATATATATCAAACACGCATTTTTCATTATTTAGTAATCACATTGTGATTAGTTGCGATGCGAGCTCAGAGGGCCTATTACAAAGAAGAATCACGATAGTCGGACGCATTCGTCGTTCAATTTTACTTGATATTGAACCTTATTCGTTAGTTAATAGTGCCACAGAGTGGGACGAACAACGTACGCTTATCGCCATGCTTTTTTGTAATAGTCCCTCTGTTTTTAATTGCGGTCAATTGACTTTTATTGCTGACAAGCATGTTGTACATGTTACCGTTAATGTGCGTAAATCTGTTAGAGTGCAAATTAACTGGTCGAATCCGTTAGAGTGCAAAAAACTGTTCAGTTCTTACATTAACTAAGCAATCTGAAGACTATCGACCAAGCATTAGTTAAAGTTGATAAAACAAGTTTTTTTTATTTGAAATACTTTTTTCAGACGATAAGACTTCAATATGCTATGTTAGGTTAGAACTACGGAAGCCGAGCGAGCAGAGGAGCAGAGCGAGCGTGCCACGGCAGCGCCAGCGGCCGGCGAAGCACCAGAAATGACGTTTTTCTAAGTTTTCAATAGAGGTCTATTTTCAAAGTCAAAGTCAAAGTCAAAAATAGCTTTATTCAAATAAACTTAATTATTAAGTACTTTTGAATCGTCTATATTTTCCTACCACCCGTTCAAGACTTTTTTAACTGACAAGAAGAACGGGCGCAAGAAACTTATCAGTTTTCAATAGAGAAGATAAATTTTCTGAAGCCTTGGCTATTTCACTCACTGTCTTCAGCTCTTTAACTGTAAAGCATCCGTTAATATGGAGATTAACTAGGAACTTACTCGTCAATTGCGGAAATCTGTTATTTTTAGAAAAAAATTGCGCTTTAACGGATTGTACCTGGTAATTTGCCGGTACCTAGTAGTTAATTCGCACATTAACGTATTCCGTACTTTGGCAGTAACATTACACATTAATAATGGAATATTTTCTTTGGCAAGGTTCTATTACAAGCAAGAAGTCAAATTAGTTGGTCCAATCAAGGCAGTTATTCATTTTATACATTAAAAAAATATGAAAATGAGCTCGCCTGGTATATTTTAAAGCTTTATCGTGAAATAACAGAAAGCATTCTCCTGTTGAAACAAATGAGTCCTAATAATTTTAATTTAAGAAAAACTTTATTATGAAACTTACTGACAAGTTTTCAATTCACAAAAGAAAAATCAAGCGTATAATAGAAGCAATTTCGGGACTGAATTGAACATATCCCGATCTGGGCCACGAGCCACGTGTAGGTACATCATCTCAAAAAATACAGAAAAAATTATTGATTCTGCGAAAAATACAATTAATATTATATAATGCACTGTTAAGTGGTTATTATACAAAAAACAAACTAATCTTTTTTTGGTATATTGTACATAGCTGTGACCCAGAATCCATACATTTTGGGACATTTCTTTTAAAAAATCATTTTTTATTTCGTACTCTAAATAGATAGCTCGGTTGCGGCTGTTTATGTTAGTAAAACCACAGATAAGAAAACATAAAACTTTATGTAGGTACTAGGTAAAACTATTTTCCATACACTAATTGTTTTCATTCATTCACGACATGAAAGAATGAATGTAATAAATTGAAACGTCCAACTGTACGTCGCACCACCAATGCCGACTTTGGCTTACGCGCAAGATTTCTACAGTTTGTATATAGTTCAGACGCGCGACAGTCCTCCACGCGAATTCGCGCGACACAATGCGACATATCGCGGCGACAATGGCCGAAAATGGTGAAATTAAAGCAACAAGCTATGAGGAAGCACTGGAAAAGACCGGTACGGAAATTATTTGATAAACTATTTGTGAAATATTGACGGATGTTTGGTGAAAATTTTGTGATTTCGTCAGTTGTGATTTTTGGTCAAGATGATTATAGTTATTTGTTATACAAGTGACCAAAATCAATTAGTGCTGCGAGTGCCGACTTTAAATCACGAACTAGCGAAGTAGTCTAGAATTGAATCACGATTCTAATATAGATTACTGAGCACAGTGAGTGATTTAAAGTCACAAGGCAGAACAAAATTTTGGTCTCGTGTAAAACATACAACTTTTCACCTCTACCAGCGAGAAATTTTTTACGTGAGTTTCCTGGTAAAAAGCTAAGTTTCAGCATTAGAAACTGAAACTTGTTCACTCAATTCTTTTGGAGTTAGACAACTATCTTCATCGTTGGAAGCATTCATTTTTTGTAATTTATCACAAAAATAGTTCGATCAAACCTATGCTGAAAAATTTTATTCATAAAGTAGATTCCCGCCGTTTTGTTTTACATTATTACGTTGTGATTTTCTCTTATTCATTAACTAGTTTTTTAATAAATTTCATTAATCTTTCTTATTTTATATTTATTTCATACATGCGACCTCATTTCGTCCATACTCTTTATTTAGAATTATTAACCTTCTTTTTTAACAATCCTCATTTAAAACTCCTTGGTATATATCCGTGCATTTTATTTTTTACTTTTTAATCCATGTATGACACCATAAAGCACTCTATCTATCCTTTCCTCACATATCAATTTTACAAGTCTCATGCTTGTCACTTTATTTCTTTTTCTTTATTATTTTAAAAGTTGGTATTAGAAATTAAAAAAGCACTTTGCCTCACGCTCGCAGCAAAAATCGATTTTGCTGCAAGTTTTTACGCGCCAAAAGCGCCCTTTTCGTGCTGGAGAGGTGAAAAAATATTTATAATACTTTGATATAGGGAAGAGTGTTAGTTCTTTTAAAACGCTTTTTTAAAAATCGAAATACCTCTTTCAAAAACCTAAAGATAAAAACAAAAAAAAGTTCAAAATGAAATAATCTAAAAAGCAAGAAATAATACTCAAATCATTGGATACGCATATAATTTTAAAAAAAAAAACGTTCATTCAAGTCGGGTGGGGCTGGAGGACAACTATTTTTTTAAATTCAAAACCCGACTTCATTAAGATATGCGTAACGTATCCAATAACTGACATGAAAAAATTTTTTTAGGTCAGTGTATCCAATGGTTTGAAATATCATTTCATATTTTACAATGGTATAACGCCCATATTTCCAAATTCAAGCTATTTTCCAGGCCATAGCTCGGTTTGTTTTGGATTGTCATAAACCTATCAATATCTTAATCGCGAGACATATCCTATTTGACATCGAGGAGTTCCCTTGGGTATCTTCGAAGTCCAAGGTCCAAAGTCAATTAAATTAAAAGGTATATTAAATTTTCTAACAAAAAAGTAAGAAATCAACTAAATCGGTTCATTAACAAAGAAGTCATCAAGGTAGTTGCTACCAAATCATAATATTTTCAGGAGTCATGTCATGTCATCCTGTTCAAGTAATTGAAAACTACTGAACCGATTAGAAGAAAAATTAAACCATCTCAAGAAAATTCAATCAAACAAAAAGCATTTAAAAAATGAGATCTCCTTATCAATTTTTTAAGTTGGTTAAAAATGTTACAAATTCTTAATCAAATTGAGCTTGTAAATTATTTTCGCATTCAAAGAATTCGATATTCGATAATATTTGAGATTAAAAAACTTAAGTATTATAAATATCTTATTAACGACACAGTGATAATTTTAACATAAAAATGTACTTACTTTTATTAATAAAAAAAAAAACAATTAATCTTATTTACGGAAATACAGCGCAGAGATATAAAAAGCTTTTAATGTAGAGCAAACACTTGGTTTTTTCTAACTCTTTACGACACAAGTGTTCACCAGTGTTTTATGTTCACAACGCTTAAGAATTTTATTGAAAAATTTAAAAATTGTATTAAAAAAAAGATCAAATTAAAGGATCGAATCCAGCTTTAGATTTCAGTCTGTCGTGCGTGCGTAGTTATTTATAGCATCGTCAACTGGACACATTCCTCGTGTCCACTTGATGAATACTAAGCTAAAATATTACGCAAGGCAATTAATTGATTTGACTTTGAATTATTGTTTTATTTTGTAGAAGATATGCCCATGTTTAAATGTTCTAACCGCATGTTTAAATGTTTTCATGACTCAATTATTGTGAACCTTACCAGTCTTACCACACCCCGGGCACTCCATACAAACGTCGCGTTTCAACCACCTATTAAGCTTTGTCCAGACTAGTCCATTTTGGCGTATCAGATCACCGTATCTTTAACCAAGGGCGTCGCCAGGGGTGAGCAGGGGGGGGGGGGGGGGCGCTGCCTCCCCAGAGGTTAAAAAATGTAGTCAACTGCAAATAACCAAAGTCCTAAGGCCATGCAATTGACTTGCTTTTCCTATAAATCCTACTCCATCTCAAAACTTGAGTAAAATTCACTAGGTGCTCTTGACTGTACCTGCAATCCTCTTTAATATTAACTTGCCCCCCCCCCCCCCCCCCCCCCTAGGCCATGGGCTGGCGACGCCCTTGTCTTTAACATACATCGCTAGTTTGGTTGAAGTAATATCAACGCACGCCCAACCAAACTAGCGATGTTTGGTAAAGAGACGGTGATCTGATACGCCAAAATGATACAAGTCTGGACAAAGCTTTACACAGACGCTACACAGTGACGTTTTTTTTTGCACACGCGCAACTGTGTTCGAGCTATTGAATGAGCACACGGATCGGCACATGGACTCGCGCGGTGGACGCCGGTGGGGTGAGGTAATTGATTGCGGGGCGGGGCGGAGAGTTTCTTTTCTGAACGGTAGTACTTATATCTATTCTGTGACCTTACTTTAAATACCTATAATATTATTTAGTACGTACACAGTTTAGTAAGAGTTCTACCGACGAAACTTGACATTTATTTCCAAAGACACAAGAAAAATTTTTTTTTTCCATAATAATGCACGGAAGAAGTAACATTTTTTGGTGTCTTTCGACTCAACATGTCTCTTTGTATATTGATACAACACGCACTTAAACTTTAAGGCGATTCCCAGACCGAAAGTGGCGCCCTCAGAGGTTTTTATTTAATAAGTTATTAATAGAAAAGGATTTTAATAAAACTTTTCATAGAAGTTTTAGAGCTCATAGTCTAGTATTTTTAAAAGGTATCACAGATCACTACATTCCCTCATAGTCATTTGCAGAAGTAAATAGCAAATGTGTCAAAAACGGCCACTTTTAGCAGTTTTGCCACAGACATATAATATATTTCTGTGAGTTTTGCTATCTACTTGTAGCAGTTACTACGAGGGAATGTAATGATACCGTCTGAAAATACTAAACTATAATGGGTACTAAAAATCCCACGAGACGTTTTATTTAAATTGTGTATTGGAATTACAATATTACTTAAATAAAATTCACTGCAGCGCCACTTTCGGTCAGTAAAGCGCCTTAAACTTGTACTATTATGTATTCTGTGCCTCAAGTAAGATTGCTATCCAAAGATACCTGATTTAATTTTTAATTTTCCTAATAATAATGCCTCCCAGGACTAACATTTTCTGGCGTTTTTCGACTCAACTTATTGTCTCTTTGTTATATTGATAGAACACTCAGATTTAAACAATAAAAATTTAACATAAGTACATTATAATGTTAGGTAGCGAACTTCGAGATCTTAACTAAACAATCCGAAAGAATTTAAATTAATAATGTAGTTGTTATGGCACCTAAAATCTATAGGTAATAAAATATTTTTCTTTAATTAGATCGATCAAAATAAAAATGCACATGGCTAAGTTTATTGAGTAACTACTTATGTCATATTCTTTTAATTACCTATATAAATAGATGAGCAATACAATGACATAAGGAATAATTAACTTGTTAAGGTTACAATCTTGCATTATGTTACATCCACTATAACTAATTTTATTGTTCATCAATACTGTTACTAATTTAGTGCTATTGATGTTTTCTATAATAATATATTTATAACAATAATATATTATTATTCTATATGCTTGGCTGACGTCTTGTATCCATTTTATGAATAAATTATACTTTGACGCGATAGCGGTGTGTCTAATTGATGAGTATGACGTTAAAAATATTAAAATAAAACTTTTATTTAATGTAAGTTATTAAATATTTGATTCATAAAGTCATTGACGAGCAGATGTTAATCAGGGGCTATTGTTAAAAATTAAACAATCAAAAGAGAAAAGAAGTCAGTAATGACACATTATGTTAATAGACCTAAAAACATAAACGTGCTGAATAAATAAAATTTATATACTAGGTCTGCAAATTTTTATTAAAATTAAGTAAAGTTGGTGAGAGGTGACCCCATAAAGTACTACCTTGTTGAAAAAAGAAATATATGTAGCTTACTTCCGCAAACAATATATGCAAGATGCACCGCCCGCCCGCCCGCAAAATTATGCACATGCACACCACAAAATATCAGTGCACAAACCTGCATTTAGCAAGACAGCAACACACCTTGCACCTTCACCAATTAGGCTACTCTACACGTGTTTCGCCCCAACCCGGAGCATCCTCAGGAGTTAGATCGTGCGTAAACCAACACCGAATACCTTACTACCGTACTACCTTGTTCCATCTATTTATAGTTATTTATCTCTACGTATATACAGGGTTATTTGTAAAACACCAACATCCTCGCAGGAGTAGATTCTACTAATGCAGATATTCTTCTTTCGACGTAGTGTTGAAACTTATAACAGAAGGTTTCAATGATATAGATATCTTTTGCCATAGCCTAACCGTCTATAGAAAATTATTGCATAATAAGTTGTCAGTAGCACTTTGATTATTAATAGTATTAAATTTTGTGATTTATTGTACATTTTCTAAAACACTCGACTGTTTATGTTTATGTTAGTACTTATACTTACTTCCGAAACACTATAACTCTGTGTAATTTTATATAATTTATGGATCTATAGGTCTGTAAGAATCTTAATTTTTTTGTATGCAATATAAATGTTTATGACTGTTTGTGTCCTAAATAAAATAAAATAAAAATATTAGACGGGCCTTTTTTCGTTCATTTTCGATGCTTCATCGCAGTGAAGCATCGAAAATGATGTGTCTAATTAAGTAGATTCATCTTTCATCGCGATGCGCCTTTTCGATGAAAGTCACTAGACGGCAGTGCGCTTTCATCGGGCATCGGACTTTCATCAGTCATCGCATCGGAAATAAACAATAAATGACGCGAGTAAACAGTGCCATTCACTGCAGTGAACGGCATGTCGTCACTAACTTATTTATGTTTATTTTAAAATGCCTTTATTTTTCGTTTTTATACTATTTTCAACCCGCATCATGCAACATGCATACAAGCAGTGCATGCAAGCATTTTTTTTCTCTTTAATTAACTTTTAATTCTTTAATCAAAATTATCACGCACAACCTGTTGCCGCGAAATTTTGTGAGAAATGAGAAATACTACATTCATTTTACATTTAGTGTCTAAATACCAAAAGTCGTTCACTGGTCACTAGTCACTGCCTTTTTCATCGAAAATGAAGCACTATTGATGACCGTCTAATATCTGCATAACATCAAAACATTTGTTCTACGACTTTTCCGAAAATAGACAAAAATAATTTTACTTTTCAAACAAATGTCCGAACACACTGACGTCCATTATACAAAGTACGTCCGAACAGCTGATCGAGCTTATGAAAAGTTGTTTTTTTGTCTGTTTATGGAAAAGTTGTAGAACAAATGTTGTTGTTTATGATGTTAGTAATCTACTCCTACGAAGTTGTTGGTGTTTTACAAATAACCATGTATAAATAAAAATAAATACAATGTGTTAATGAATTAACGCAAAATATATTATTTGTCACTAAAATGTGTGAAATAAAAATATATAAATTTAAAAATATTAGAAACACGACTGCCCCGCCAAAAACGAACTAAAAAGTTGAATAACAAGTGTCATTGCAGTCGGGGGACCCTTTTGATTTCAAATTGTTCTACAAAACGGTCCCCCGATTGCAATGACACTTGTTATTTAACTTTTTAGTTCGTTTTTGGCAGGGCAGTCGTGTTTTTTAATATTTTTTAAATTTATTTATTTTTATGTATAATAACTAGAGATTTTTCTTCACAGGTACTGGTTTATACAACGTGCTGCTCATGAGCACCTGTTCCCTGATCCTTCTGGCGATCGGGATGGACTTATTCGGGTTCAGCCTTGTCGTCACCGCCGCCTGCGACCTCAACCTTTCCGTCTCGCAGATGGGGGTACTCACCTCCTTGCCTTTTATAGGTAAAATACTTCTTACTTATTTAAAAAAATAAAAAAGCGCGAGAGACAACTTAATCCAAGATACAGCAATAATGAACATAGCAAGAGAAAGACACTCTTGGTCTAACAAAGTGACTAATTTGGGTTGTTCAATAATAGCAACGTCTGATTTGTGTAAAATTGTTTAAATAAGTACATATGTACTCAAATACTTACTTAAATCAGGGCTCTGTCACTCCGCGCGCGAGTCTGAACCGCTCGGCGTCCACTGAGAGGACAAATTTCATACATCTAATAAGACCTACGCGATAGAAAGAGAGGCAACTACTAATTGAATGTTTTGGAGCGAAGGGAGCGCTGTGCGATCTAAATTGCACTTTATTGCGTTAGGGCAAGAGTCGCAATTTAATTAAACGATTTTGCGGAGTGCAACTTCTGTACGTTAGTACTATTCTGTGCTTAAATAGAGCAGAAATCGCTTGATAACTTCGGTTAAACCTCGCAAAAATAACTAACCTCTTTTGAGCAGGTTAGTGCCCTGAATGGGAACTCTGAAAAACAAGGTTCCTTACCCCTTATTTCTGAGGTACTTTATCGGAGGTTTTAACTTTATCGAAGAAGTTCACTTCATCTGGTTTAAAGTTCATTTTATTACTTTAAACCAGACAATGTGTTGCGCCTTCCGATAAAGTCAAATCTCCTAAAAATTCCTCAAAAACCGGGCATTAGTCAACTTTACAATCTAACAATATGACAAGCAGCTCACTAACGCTCATTAACGCAAATAATAAATCGACTTATGTATGAGCATCATTAAAAAAAACCGCCTACATTAAAAGACAGTCAACTGAAAAGATGGAAACAAGATTAAATATTAAAGGCAACATAATAACATGCAGTCGGAGGCATGCATAAAGAAACTAACATAATGAATGATTTGAATCATTATGTACCTAACCTTTAATATTTTTGTTTCCATCTTTTCAGTTGACTTGTCTTTTGATGCAGACAGGTTTTTAATTTTTTCAATTTATTTTTTTACTAGCGGCTGCCCGCGGTTTCACCCGCGTGGTTCCTGTCAGTGTGTGAATATCGGGATAAAAAGTATTCTATGTTTTAGTCCAGGCTATCTACTATCTGAGTGCCAAATTTCAATCAAATCCGTTCAGTAGCTTTTGCGTTTGAGGAACTAACATCCAAACCCACAAACTTTCACATTTATAATATTAGTAGGAAAGTAGGATATATCACGGTCATGATATACCTACCTTTTTGAAATTCTTATAATAAGCCCTTTAATTTGACACACCCATATTGCAGTACCTTCTTAAGAACACTTGGGCACTCGTACTATTATGAATTCTGTGCTTGGGCTGACTTGACAAATCTAACGATAACTTAATCATAGCAATCCGTTCAGCCGTTTGAAAGATATGAGGTTATAAAGAATATTTACATACCTACAAAAATACAAGATACGTGCGAAAAACAATAACCCTCTTGCAGTCTGGTAACAATATACGACTAATGAATTTCTTTCTGCTGCTTGCAGGTATTCTCCTGGTGTCGTATGTATGGGGCTATGTGTCTGACACCAGGGGACGGAGGCTGTCCCTGGTGGTGAGCTTGCAGGTCAGCTTCGTGCTGTCCACCCTCTGCAGCGTCTGTCCCACCTGGCACATCCTGGGTTTCGTGAAGTTCATTTCTATTTGTTTGTAAGTACTTTGTTTTTTGTTTGGGAGCTTTGACGTAAGTATGTGTTAAAGGCAAATGCCGAAGCTCCGGTACTCCTAGGTTTGACTAGTCAAAAAATAACCTCGGATTTGACAAGAAGCCTTAGTCAAAGTCTTAAACATAAGCGTGTTTCGGCCTTTGACTAAGAGTTAATAGCCAAACCTAGAGAGACCAACTTAGACAGTCAAAGGTCGAAACACAATACTATCAAATCTACAGAATGTGTTATTTAGTATGCTAATTTATCTAAATTAACTATCTTCCTGCGAAACAACTCTGCCTGCAAAGATTTCTGTTGTCTGTTAAAAAAATAGTCTTTAAAGTTAGTCTCTCCTAGGTTTGGCCATAAATTTGTTAGTTAAAGGTCGAAACACGCTATTCGTTTTGGACTTTGACTAAGCCTTCTTGTAAAACCTGTGGTTTGACTAGTCAAACCCAGAAGTATAACTAGATTTCGTCAAGAAATAGAAAGAAAGATTTGTTGACTCCGATGGTCAGTTATTTATTTATTTACTCGTATAAAAATATTAGGAGGCATCAGCAAATTGTAATCAAAACGTTAACAACAAATCGTAATCACAAATCTAATAACTCTCTCTCTCTTCATAAGATATAAAGGACATCAGGCAGAGTCCCATAGAAAAAAACCAAACAATGTGTAACGTTTCTGTTTTTTTCAAAATGTAAGCATGTAATTAGTAAGTCATAGAAAATATTCAGATTTTTACGAAGATTTATGTTTTAAGAGTTATTTACGTTTGAAAGTTTTATTTTTTGGTAACCCCGACACTAAATAGCAACACCAGTTTCACGACAACACGTTTCGTTAGCTGCGTTAGTGATACAGATTAGCACCACAATGTACGAGTTGGAACCGATCAAACGGAAAATCTGTGCATATGTCGCACGTAACAAAACGCTTTTGACAGTTGAGTTGACTGACATCCGGCAGACTTTTTTTTAATGCGCAATCACTTGTGCCACAGAACAAATATACTCAGGGAAGACTTGTGAAATTGCTAACAAAGATGTCCGTTTCATTGATATGCTTTTGTTTTTTTCAATAATTAATTAACGCTAAATGAAGGAGTTAAAAAATAATGTTGCTACTTTTTTATGATTCTAGTAACATAAAGTGTTTATAGATAACAGAATTATGTTTATACACTTTTGGGTCTCATGTGCCTGATGTCCTTTCTCAGTATTTGCTATAGGTACAAAATATAAACTCCGAAATATACATTTCCTCAGAAGTATTTGCGATACAAAAGTAAACATCGTTAGAACACAAACATCGTTATAACAGTTTTACAGTAGAAACCTACCTATTTTTAGCGAACCGCAACTTATGTGACCACATTATTGTGTGCCACAAACACATTATTGTGTGCCACAAACAACACGCGAATTAATTAGTAAGTAACTTTTGCTTGATTTTGATATTAATTATTATGTTTGTACTATACTCCCTATCTAGGGATTATCAAACGAAACAACTTTTACTATAGAACAAACTCTGAAATCGCGAAAAAAATTCAGTTGTTCCATAGAAAAGGACATCATCCATTTTGGTCCAAATGTGAAAGTGCCGGCCAAAAAGCAAAAGTGCTTTATTGTGAAAGATTTTATCCACCTAAGCATTTCTTATTATAGCACCGTAGCTGTAGCACCGCTATGTTTGATTTTAAGTAAGTTCAAAAAGCCTTTTTTTCTACATTTTGGTACAAATGTAAAAAAGTCGGCCAAAAAGCAAATTCTGATAGATTTTGTCCGCCTAAGCATTTCTTATTATAGCACCGAGGCTGTAGCACCGCTGTACTTGATTTTAATTGAGTTTAAAAAGTATGTCTTTTCGTACATTTTGACACAAATGTGATGCGGATCTATAGCTTCGGAGCCATAATAAAAACATTTTTAGATGGACAAAATCTATCAAAATTAATCACTTTTGTCTTTTGGCATATCTTTGGCACTTTCATATTTGGACCAAAATGTATGAAACGTGGATGATGTCCTAATATCAAAATGTATGGAACAGCTGATTCTTTTCGAGATTTCAGAGTTGATCCCATATTAAAAGTTTGTACATACCCCAGGTTTTTTTGTAATAGTTTGTGGTAAATAGATCTAATAAGGATAGACTCATGTTCATGTGTCATGTCAGTGACGTCCAAAAGTTGTGCACATATTTTATTTGTAACATTTTCCAGCTCTTGTGCAGCAAACTCCGCGTCGTATACTCTGCTGGGTGAATCCTGTAATGCGAAGGTGAGGAGCAAGTACATGCTGTTGATGACCTGCCTATTAGTGATGTCACCTGCAGCTGCTGGAGGTAAAACGCACTTTTATTTTATTTATTATCACAAAATCCACAGCACTTAAAATTAACAGTAATTATTATCTTACAAATTTTGTTTAATGCCAAGAACGGATTTACATTTTATTCATTACACTTCTACATTTTAAGCTAGCAGAGTAAGAAAAACCTTTGGTAAGGGTTTTGAATTATTTTAGAAAGAAAGAATGAAAAACATTTATTGGCAATACACATAACGGAACACAAAATAGAACTGAAAATTTAAAAAATCTGGCAGAGACAAACATATGCAATAGAAATAGAGTTTTTTTTTTTTTTTTTTTTTTTTTTTTTTCTGGCTCGTACGATTTGTACATTTGCCAATGTCGAGTAAAAAATTAGGGAAACGGAATTAGAAAAAATGGAATTAGGATATCGGAATTTAAATGGGATCAGGAAAACTTTTTGGTAGGTATTTACATAAACAGGATTATATACATAGTACATTTAGAGTTTAATATTGTTAAGAATAAGGAAGGATATTATACATTTATATACATTGCGATCATTAGAAGATAATAAAGTTACAATACTGGTCGGGAATGGAACACGAAGCGTTAGTAGGTCCTTCCAGAAATCATCTCTATTGTATTTTGGGCAACTTAATATTATATGATTTGGGTTTCCCTCGTCCAACCCGCACTCACACCCAGGGTCGTTAACGATATGGAGCTTGGCAAGATGCGATGGTGTACAGGCATGGCCTAATCTTAAGCGAGTGATTATAGATGTCTCCATTTTGCCAAACTTCATTACTGAAAACCAAGGTTTCGTGGGGATATTTTTTTGTATTTGAGAATAAAATCTGCCCCTTGTTTGCTGGCTGTATTTCCATGCGTTTTTCCAATTATCCTGTAAATATGTTTTGGGAAGTGCTAAAAGATCTTGACAATAATTTTGATAAGGATAAACATCTCCACAAGACACCGCATCGTGAGCAAGTTTATCTGCGATTACATTGCCACCTATGTTTGAATGTCCCGGAATCCACGTGAATTCTATGTGTAAGCCTTTATCCAGACATTCTTTTGTGATTTTTCTGATATTGAAAATTAAAGGAGAATATAGTTTTAAGGTAAATGGATTTTTTTGTAAAGCCTGTAGGCAACTTTTCGAATCTGAAAATATCACAGTTTTGTTTAATTTCATAATTTTTATGAATTCGACAGCTTTTAATATTCCTAGACATTCGCCAGAATAGACCGATGACTCGGGTGGCAGCTTTACTTTTTGAACAATATTAGATTGAGAATGGTACACTCCTATGCCAACACACTCGGAGGTGGAATGCTTAGAAGCATCAGTGAATATATAATGGAAATCCTTGAACTTGGATTCAACAAGATGGTTGAATTCAGTTTTAGGGCTTCCATTTTTGACAAAGTTAAGATGTATGACTAAAGGATAGATTAATGAATCATAACTGACACTAAATAAAGGAAGAAAATTAGATCGGTAAGTAGGAGAGTTTAAAGATAAATATTTTTGATAGCTAACTAAAAGACATGGAGGAGATTTATGTGTCCAATAGCTTGACTCTTGGTACAACTCATATAAACACTGGAGTTTGTCAAGTAAAGGATGGTTGTTAAACTGTAGAGTACGGAAAAAGAACTTGTCACATAGAAATTGCCGTCTCAAGTGCAGTGGTGGGTCGCAGCATTCAACCTGCAATGCATTGGTAGGGCTAGACTTCATGGCACCGGTTATTATTCGTAAGGCTTTGAATTGAATCAAATCTAATTTCTTGTAAGCTGAAATGTTTCCTGGCTCAAGCAAATATGTACCATAATCTAACACGCTTCGAATGAGAGCATTATAAACAAGTTTTAATGAGTAAGGGTGAGCTCCCCACCATACGCCCGCTAAACATCTTATCATGTTTATCAATCGTTCACATTTGCCAATGACATAGTCGCAATGTTGAACACCCGTTAATTTGGTGTCCAAAACGACTCCCAAGAATTTAACATGAGCCTTAACTGGTATGGTTGCATTATCATAATTTAAAGTGATATCTGGAGGTTTATTCATGCGCGAAAAAAGGACAACCGCACTCTTAGATGCTGACAATTGAAGGCCATTCATATCCATCCACTCTTTAAGATTCGCTAATGCAACTGACAAAGTGGACAGCGAAATATTGATGGAAGAATTAGCGCTATATAATAACAGATCATCAGCATATTGCAGAATTTTAATGTTCTCATTTACACAAATATGGGACTGTAGATCGTGGGTATAGATGTTATACAAAAGAGGACTGAGAACAGATCCCTGAGGAAGGCCTTTGGAAACAGTTCTAGAGAAGTTAAGGCCATTTATGTTTAAATTTATTGTTCGTTCCGATAACATATTAATTATAAAATGTGTGAAAATTTGAGGAATTTGCAAAGACTCTAGTTTAATTTTTAGGACGTCCAGGAGGACATTATCATAGGCAGAGCATAAGTCTACAAATACGGCTAAGAGTGAGTTATTTTTGGAAAAAGCAATGCGGATATCTGAGGTCAGAATGGCTAAATTATCAATAGTGCTCTTACCCTTTCTAAAACCAAATTGAGTATTTGCTAAAAGCCCTTTACTTTCTAAGAACCATTCTAATCGATTCTTTATCAAGTGCTCGGCTATCTTTATTAGTACAGATGATAATGCAATAGGCCGATATCCTGCAACATCGGTTGGTTGTTTGTTTGGTTTTAAGAAGGGCAACACTGTTTGTTGTTTCCAAGATGGAGGAATGTTCCCTGTCAACAACACTTTATTTATTAAATCCAAGTAATAGTTTAATGTATCGTCGCAAACGTTTTCAAAAAATGCATATGGTATGCCATCATTCCCAGGAGCTGAGTTTTTACAATTGTGAAGAATTCCTTTTAATTCGTGTAAAGTAAACGGAGCACTGAGACCTGTTAGGTTATGAGGTGATAAGAGGGGACAAGTGGGAATGTTGTTATCAGCAACCCAAGGGGGTGCTAATTTATCCATAAAAGAATCGGCTAATTCTATTGGAATTGTTGCGGAAGGCTTATTATAAGTGGCAGATTTATATCGGTTGATGTATTGCCAAACTAGGCTCGGTGGAGTATTTGGGGAAATTGATGAACAGAATGAACGCCAGCCTTCAAATTTCTTTTGTTTGAAAAGTTTTTTAGTTTCTGCTATGGTTTTAATCACTAAATCGTAATTACTATCCGACATGTCCGCTCTATACCTTTCTTCAGCTTCTTTTCTGTTTTTTATTGCATTGGTGCACTCGCTATCCCACCATGGAGGCGAGGGAATTTTATTGGAGCCACTTTTTTGTGGAAAAATTTCATTAGCAGCCTCAATAAGAACATTACCTAATGCCTTTGCACTCTCTATCTCGGAACGATTAGTCACATCTGGGAGTAGCGGTAGTTTGGACTGTACATTACATTTATATTTTTCCCAATCTTTATTATCCTTATCAGGAAGCTTGTGTTTTAGATGAGAGGTACGTTTTATATTTACAGGTTTATCAAATGGGAAGGTTATGATGATGGGGTAATGATCACTGCCATAAACGGATGGAAGTGTATCCCATAGTAAAGAGCTTGCAAGAGATGGAGAACATAAAGAAAGATCAACTGCACTATCAATCTCATTTGGTTTTGTTAAGCGAGTAACCTTTCCCGTATTCAAAATACATATATTAAGAGAATCAATAATATCTATCATTTCTTCTCCATAATTATTAGTTTTAGAGCTGCCCCAACTCTGATGATGACAGTTAAAATCACCTAGTACCAAAAAGGGCTTAGGTAAGTTAGAAATAATTTGTTTAACTTCACTGAGTATAGGTAGAGATGGATGAGAAATGTATATAGAAACAAAACACATATTAAAAGTTTGTATGGCAAATATAGAAATTTCTTTATGATGAGACGGTATAGGTATTATGGAATAAGATATTGAGTCTTTAATAAGTATAGCAACTCCTCCATGGCCATCATCTCTGTCCTGACGAAGAGTAGTGTATCCAGTAGCTTTAAATCTTTGATGTGGTTTAAGCCATGTTTCTGATAAGACAAACATGAAAGGGTCAAACTTGTTTAAAAGATAAATTATTTCACTTCTTTTACCAAGTATGCTTTGACAGTTCCATTGCAATATTTTAGCCCGACTGTCCATTTTGGAGGATTTGGATAAAATTACTAATGATGGAGGCAACGTTGGACGGTGAATTATTATTACTGTTATTATTACTGATAAAACAGGTAAGCAAATTGAGAATTAATTTAATCAGTTCAGGTAGGGATATATTTTGAGAATCAAGCTCTTTTTCTGTTTTACTATAACCACACCCATTATTAGGTGATGGTATATCATATTCCCTAAGAATGTTATTATGAGCTTCAATGTCATAACCTTGACTTACTTTAGGAGGAGAACGGGGTTTGAGAAAGACTGTCTTCTTATATGAAGTTGATTCCGGTTTATTGTAAATCTCATTATTTTGGGCAGATTGATTAGATTTAGTCATAGTAGGAGAGAGGTTTTTAGCAGTGACTCTGGAATATAATTTTGAGACACTAGGGAAACATTTTGAAGCTTCTGCATAAGATGTACAGTTATGGGCCATGTAATCTTTAATTTCCTGCTGTCTATTATACTCTGGACAAGTTTTGCTTGTTGCAAAGTGGGAACCTTCACAAGAGCAACAAAAGGCATCATAGTTTTCTTCTCTATTACAGGAATCACCAGAGTGGTTGTCTCCACATTTGAAACATCTGGGTTTAGATCTACACTGGGCTTTAGTGTGTCCAAAACGACAACAGTTGAAACATTGTATTGTAGGGAAAATGTATAGATCAACGGGTAAAGCATTAAAGCACATGAAAATTCGCTTTGGTAGCACCTGGCCATCAAAAGTCACCACTATGGATTGTGAAGGCTTCCATATTGCAGATCCATCTTGAATTATTTTAAAATTGATGCGTCTCACTTTAATTATTTTACCACAACCTATTGGTACAGAGATGTTTTCCAGTATTTCCTCAGGAGACCATTCTGTGGGGACTCCACGAACGAGTCCCATCCTTGTTACGTTAAATGTTGGGATAAAGGCTTTCATTTTGTGAGCTTCTAAATTTTTATTACTCAGAAAAGAATTAGCAGACTTGTGAGATGAAAAGGCTATAGTAAGTTTGTTACGGCCAATACGCTTAACACTCCCGTTAACAATATCTTGTACGCAATTAGTTTTCAGAAAACGACCAAATGTCACTGGATGCAGTGAAGTGCCATCATTAGGGGCAGCTTGTATTATCTGGACATGAACAACATATGGAGAAATATCGGTTTCATTATAAAGTATACGTCCTATAGGCAAGGGTGCAGGTATAGGCGAAGGAGTAGAAAGTGTTGTTGTAGGATCCGGATTGGAAACCAATGTATTTAATTCCTTAACAACGGGTGTTGGAGCCTTATCTTTGATGGAATTGTACTCTTGTTTAGGAGATAAATCAGTACATTGACAATTATTATGGCTGTCTGTTCTAGAGTCCAAACCTTGACGACGCTTTTTATTGCATTGCTTACATACGTGTAAGCGACTACGTTTACGTGACCTTGTAGTAAAAGAACCATCGGTTTCCATTCCCGACTCATTCGATACTATTGTAACATACTTTCCTGCCGGGGGAACTATGTCCCCCGGGTCAGGAGGATCAGTCATAATGAAAACTTCGACTTACCAATTTTCAGCTATTTACACTACTAAACTAATATAAATTATACACTATATATACAATTAGATACAAATAAGATAAAATTAAGTGATTCTGACCACCAATAACACTATAAATTAATTAAAATAAATCTCAAACCAAAAAACGCGTCCGACAAGTCAAACGTTTCCCGCCTTTTTTTTTTCAGAAATAGAGTGTAAATTTAATTGGCTCTGCCTCAGCATAAACTTCTGGTTCCTTTGAGAATGATCCAGAAGTGCTGTTATTATTTAGGGTTTCGTACCCAAAGGGTAAAATCGGGGCCTTATTACAAAGACTCGACTGGCCCTCTGTCTGTCACCAGGCTATATCTCTTGAATGGTGATAGCTAGACAGTTGACATTTTCACAGATAATGTATATCTGTTGTCGCTATAACAACAAATACTAAAACAGAATAAATTAAATATTTAAGTGGGGCTCCCATGCAACAAACGTATTTTTTCCGATTTTTTCACAGAACCCTTTGTGCGCGAGTCCGACTCGAACTTGGCCGGTATTTTAATCTTAGCGCTATCGATCCCCTTTGCTTGTGCTTCAGGCACAAATCACGCGTGCAGCGTGCTCATCAGTGCCTGGTACCACTTGCGTGTTTTATATAAAAACAGGACATTTTATAATAACCACACAATGGGAGTGCAGACAGCTCACCGAAATCATAATACATGGCGTTAGTGAAAAAAATATTAACGAAGAAAGACTTCTCTCACCGTGCCTCCTGTCGTTTCTTCGCGTGGCTGCTGTTTAAAAGGCCCCCTATACGTATAAGTATATAATGTATCGAAAATTTACATATAGGCACAGAATAGATATGTACTACCGTACAGAAAGGAAACTCTCCGCTCCACCCCGCATTAAATTACCTCACCCCACCGGCACCGCGCGAATTCGTGTGCGGAATCGTGTGCTCATTCAATAGCCCTAGACTTCACGCACGTGCGTGTGTTTTAACGTCACTGTGTAGCGTCTGTGTAATAGGTAGTTGAAACGCGGCGCTTGTATGGAGTGCCCGGGGTGTGATATAGGTACAGATTGAAGCTAATATCTATGAGTAGTTTATTTACAAACAATAACATTAGTAAAATAATAGGTCTTTACCTATGAAATTGCCGATTTGTATGGAGATTTTTCAAGAAGTTGCATTTTTCATAATAGCATTTTCTTTGTTCATTTAACAACCATGAACACTCATGTAACAAAACTTTTATGTACTAATGTTTGAACACTATGCTAACTTATTTCCATTTAAGATAAGCGAAAAAATAACTTTTGGATAAGTTACAACCCCTTCGGTCACCCTTTTTTTGCTCACAAAAAAGAGTCACTTTCAAGATCTTTTTTTTAATGTCACGAAAGCTAAAATATGGACTTTATTTTTACTGATAGTTAACTATCATGATCATAACTCGATGTAATATTCACGATTTTGTTAAAATTTTAAATTATAGAAGTTATTATTTTCTCTGTATGTGACAAAATATCGGCAATTTCATAGGTAAAGACCTAATATACTTAGTTCATTTTATTAGGCAAAAGAGCAAAAAGTGGCCACTTTAAGCATTTTGGCCCACTGCTACTACAACGAGCTATAATTTACTGAGATTAAACGAAAGAAACCAAAGAACCTAGCTTCAATAAAGTAAATTTTTGATACATTATGTACTTAGTGAGCAATAAATTTAATTGCCACCAAGGTGAAACGTACGTGACGCTCGTATTTTAATTTCAGTGGTCACTTACCCTATTCTCAAACTGCAATTCGAGTCTCCATTATGGTTTGGAGTCACCTTCACTCCCTGGCGGCTGCTCATCATTGCCCTGGCGTTCCCCTCAGGCATCGGGGCAGTAGCCATCTGCTTCTTCCACGAGTCACCGATTTTTCTGGCCAATTGTGGCAGGAATGATGAGGCTCTAGATGTGCTTAAGTCTATACATGCTATAAACCATAGAGGTTCTAAGGAGGAGTACGAGGTAAGAGCGCATATACACGCTAAAATTGCAATCATTTGGTTCCCGCAGTGGGGTGGTTCCACTTAAGATTACTAGCAGCTTTTATAATGGGGTAAACTCTGATATCGAAAAAAAATCGGCTGTTCCATACAAAAGCTGATATTTTTTCGCGATATCGGAGTTTCGGCCCCATAATAAAAATTGCTTGTAATCATCAGTGGAACCACCCCACTGCGGGAACCAAATTATTAAAATTTATTTTAGTTTTACTATAAGTACCGTATTTTATAAATTAGCTCATCAGCTTTTGGATAATTTTCAATTAAGTAAAAACAATTTATTTTAAAATTTTAACTCGTTGTGTTTGGTTTTTGAATACATATCTTCATTTTATAACCAGGGGGTTACTCCCGACACGATCAAGAATATCGAGATCGAGTTGGAATTGAGTAATAGTACATTATGAGACAAGTTAGCTTAGGTTGCTTATTGCACCCAAGGCTGTGGGTTGCAGCCCGAGCCGGTAGGCGAGGGCGTAACTCAGCCGAGTGTGCAATGAGCAAAAGCTCACGAGTTTCATACGACGTTTTTCAACACATTTGCGAGGAAAATACAAAATAATTTACCACACAGCAACAAATACGACATAAACAAAATATGACAATTACGGGAAAAGGCGCGTAGGTTTTTTTTGTTTTTTTTTCACACGCCCAATGCAATAATATTTTGCGAACAAAGGGGTGAGTGAGCATACAGCCTACTTCAAAATTATAATTTTAAGTGATAAAATGCAAATATTTTTATATTTTATAACAAAATATTGTGAATTATGAATAGTTTTATAATAATAAATATTTGTTTGACTTAATTAAGGACTTACACATTTATTTATTTCAAAAATGAATATGAATTTTCAGCGGCATAGAACCTCTTTATTGTTACTGAAACAAATAACTGTATTACCCGATTAAATTGGGAATGCTCTGTTTACTCGCATAGAACTTGCAGTAGGGATAATTCTATAACAACCTAGTGTTTTATATATTATTGCACGCGTTTGTTATAGCTCGGTTTATGGCCCTAAAAGCGATGTATTAGGGCTCACTTTACGAGCAAGTGTGTTGAAACGTCAAAACAGTACTATGGAAACCATGGAAACCGTTATCAATGAACCAAAATAACAGATTTTTTACGCTTATTAAATCCTGATGTGAACTTGATCCAGTCAATTTCCGTCGAGAGTAGGGCAGATAATAAATTATTATGCATTTATACGATGATATGATATGAAACAATATTTTGACTATGTACTCTCTTTTGTAGGTAAAGACTCTGGTAGTCAAAGAACAACCGCAGAAATGGAGCCTAGCGAAAGCGCTTTTCGAGCAAAGTGCCCCGCTGTTCCGTCCGCCGCTGCTGTGGAGGACCCTGCAGCTGTTCTACATCGTGGCTGTCGTGTACATCACGTGAGAACAGGTTTCATTCACGGACCTAGCATTACACTTGAACCTCGCCAGGGGGGGCTCACTCCGCGCTTAAACTTTGCTCGCGGCTGACTCAGTCGAGCCAGCGCACGAGGGATGTCAAGTATCGGCTGAATCAGAGCTACGCGAGTAAAACGACAGAAAAAGAAGACCCATACAATAATAGGCATGCAGCGCTGTGCTATTGGATATTGTACTTTATTGCCGTGCATCTAGAGTAACTTATTATTTTATTGTTCTCGCATGGATGGACTTCTGTGCGTTTAGAACTATTATGTATTCTGTGACCACGGACATGCTTGATAACGGCTGCAAACAGACGTGTTACACAAAAGTAGCATTATCCAAAAAGTTATAGTCTAGGGCCTAGCTTTGCAACAGAACGAACGTTAAACTGCCGTTCGGTCGCTCTGTTCCAAGACCATGTTATAATAGTACATTATGATACAAGTTAGCCTATGTTGCTCATTGCACACAAGGGATTGCAGCCCGAGCCGCAGGCGAGGGCGTAACTAAGCCGAGTGTGCAATAAGTAAGAGCTCACGAGTTTCATACGACGTTTTTCAACACATTTGCGAGGAAAAAACAAAGTAATTTACCACACAGCAACAAATACGACAAAAACAAAATGATAATCATGGTGAGAAAAGGCGCGCAGGTTTCTTTTTGTTTTTTTCACACGCCCAATGCAAGAATATTTTGCGAACAAGGGTTAGTGAGCATACAAGCCTACTTCAAAATTATAAATTTAAGTGATAAAATGCAAATATTTTAATATTTTATAACAAAATATTGTAAATTAGGAATAATTTGATAGTAATAAATATTTGTTTGACTAATTTAAGGACCTACACATTTATTTATTCCAAAAATGCAAATGAATTTTCAGCGGCATAAAACCTCTTTGTTGTTACTAAAAGAATATTTGTATTACCCGGTTAAATTAATAAACAGAGCATTTTCACTCTGTTTACTCGCATAGAACTTGCAGTAAGGTACCTATTTAACTTTGTAGTGATAATTCTAAAACCAACTAGTGTTTCATATATTATTGCACGCGTTTGTTATAGTTCGGTTTATGGCCCTAAAAGCGATGGATTAGGGCTCACTTTACGAGCAAGTGTGTTGAAAAGTCTTATCCAATATCGAGGACTTATTTAAATCAGCCTTCAGAATAAGCTCTTGAATTTCTCGGATAACTTAGTCAAAATAATTAAAGACAATGAATAACAAAATAACAAAGAATTCGCAATAGTCGGACGATATTTGGGATCTAATTTCTGATATAATAACGTCACGACGTGAAACGAAACTCATCCGCTTATCATAGGTCAATTGTTGAAAAGGTCCTTATATTTTGCTTGGTTTCAGTAACAACACATTCCTGGTTTGGTTGGCGCACGTGATGAACCTGGTGCGGCTGGCTCTGGAGTCCAACACGAGCGGCAACGTGTGTCAACTCATCTCCAAGATCACACAAGACGGTACTGCCTCTAACGGTACCACCAGCGTCACTGTAAGTAGCATCAAGCTAATTTTAAATAGGTAGGTAGGTACTTAAAATGACATGTAATTAATACACGCTGGCACTATTATTGTGCTAATACACGTGTAGTACTATTATGTGTTCTGTGCACATCAAAATGATAAAATAAATTCAAAATTTCAAAATTCAAAAATAATTTATTCAGTCTAGGCTGTTACAAGCACTTGTGAATGTCATAGAAGCTACACCATCGGTTCGCAAACCCTAAGCGGGAGACCTTGTAACGAGAAGAACCGGCAAGAAACTCGTCAAGGGCTTCTTTTTTCTCTCTGTATAGTGTGTACAGAGTCGTCAACATTGAAAAATGAGCTCCACGTTTAAAGTGAGGTCATTTTCCATCACAATAATTAACAAAAGTTTGCACACAATGGGTAGGTAGTTTAAAATTAAATATCTACTACATTCAGATAGGTAAATGTGAGAATAAATAACTTTCAACTAGTTGAGAAATCACTCTGTCTGCTTGCTACTCGAACCAAAAAACACTTGATGCAAGACATAAAAAATAAAAACGCAATTCTTACAATTCAATATGCGTTAAGATAGGTACTAGATAGGTAATAGCCAATACTTACTTAGTTATTATAATGTAGTAAATTACGGCAGTGAAACCAGTATGCTGATTATGTAATTTTGTTGCAATCATCTCTGACAGAAATCGCAGTAACATTGCTGCTTTAATTAGAACCAATTTGACAACTATCTTACCTAAAGCAGCAATGCAACTGCGATTTCAATCGAGAAATGTTAGCAACAAAGTTACGTAACTCGGGGTCTGATCGCTATAACTATGGGTCTCATAAGAAGGCTCAAGGTCACCCCGCGTGCAATAGAGAGAGTCATGCTCGGCGTTTCCATGCGTGATCTAATTAGAAATGAGGAGATCCGTAGGAGAACTAAAGTAATCGACATCGCTCGGAGGATTCCTCTGCTGAAGTGGCAGGTGGGCGGGACACATAGCGAGAAGAATCGATGGCCGTTGGGGCGGAAAGGTTCTTGAATGGCGACCGCGCACCGGACGACGCTCCGTGGGTAGGCCCCCAACAAGGTGGACCGACGTGAGGGTGAAGGTCGCGGGAAGCCGCCCAATACGGGCCAAGCAGGACCGATTGTTGTGGATATCCTTATGCCTAGCAGTGGGTGTCGTGTGGCTATATGATGAATGTAGTGAATATTTGGTATAATAACTATTATATTACGAACGAGGCAGAGTTTTTAAAAAATCATACTATTTCTTCTTTTTCAGAAGCACATTTGCGTTGGAAACATAGAAGAAAACGTAGTACTGACGCTGATCGCCTCCCAATCCATCTTCGCATTCCTCAACTTCGCACTCTCGCACTTATCCCAACGACGAAAGGCTGTGCTAATAACAACCTTAGGCATATCATCTTTGAGTGGATGTTTACTTAACTTAACCCCGGAGCCAATATCCAGTGTCTTCTTTTTCATGCTGTTTACGTGCACCTGCCTATGTATGGGGATCTTGGCCTCGTATTTTGTGGATTTATATCCACCTTCTTACAGGTGAGATTCTGTTATTACATTGGGCCTCCAAAGAGCCGAAAAGGAATTCACGATAATAGAACAATGTTCAACCAAAAAAGCGGAACGAACGTTGGTCGAATATCGTGTGTTTGTTTTCGGAGTATCTAAGCCCTGTCTCTTTTTCTATAGCAATTATGTAATACAATATCGGAAATTATTCTGTAATTCATTTTTTGCCTCTTCGCTCAGGCGGATATCTAAACCATCCTCAATAATGTCAAAAAGGCCCTTATCTGATTTGTCGGTGCGGTACAGGATGTCTATTACGAAAAGTTTAATGCGATACACGCAGCTGCGTCCGTGCTTCGTTTTGATTGTTTCCTATTACAAATCACTTTCGTATGTGATATTGCGAAGTGATTGCGTGAGTTTGACAGTTTCCGACATCGTTCGTTTAGAAGTCTATAGACTACGATAGCCAAATTCAAAATGTTTGTTATAACTACAACCAACGAACTGCAGACGACTATCGTGGATTCGTGGCCAAGTGACTGCGTTACGCAATTGCGTACTTTATTTTCATAATAGGCCCCCAGATTTCATACCGAATCTGTACTGCGCCGTGCTCATGTCGCGCCGCTGGCTGCTGCGTCCAGTAAGCATTCGGAATGCTTTCGGTGGGTACAGCATATTCCGATATTCCGAGAATGCTGATGTCAGCGCCGATAAATGAGAAAAAGCTCTAATCGTTGCACTACTGTTCAGATTCTAAGGCTCTGTCTTAATTGGCCATCGGTCGTGCGATGTTGCGTCCGTCCGATGAAACTGGAGCCCTATTTTTGAATCGCTCGGCAGGCGTCGAGCGCTCTTTTCTACTGATTTTCGTTCGACATCTCATTGTTTTAAGTCATATGTCAAACGAAAATCAGTCGAAAAGAGCGCTCGAAACCTGCCGAACGATTCAAAAATAGGGCCCCTGGTCGTGCGACCGTGCGATCAAACCTAGTGAAATCTATTGAATGTCCTAATTGACAGTCGCGCGATCATGCGATGCGACCAAATTGTCTATAGTTTAGTTTCATCGCACTATGAAATCGCAACGCATGATCGCACGACCGATGCCAATTAGGACAGGGCCTAATACTGTGACGTAATTACTATACATCGTGTTTAATCATTTGGTTCCCGTAGTGGGGTGGTTCCACTCACAATTACAAACAACTTTTACTATGGGGCTAACTCTGATATCGCGAAAAAATAAATCAACTGTTCCATACATTAAGGTCGAGTAGGTATTGCACTTTTGTATGGAACAGCTGATTTTTTTCCCGATATCAGAGTTTGCCCCATAGTAAAAGTTGCTTGTAATCATGAGTGGAACCACCCCACCGCGAGAACCAAATGTTTAAAATTTCAGAGTGTATTATAATTTGGTTGTTTCAGAGGTATGGTGGCTTGCCTCAGTATAATGGTGGGTCGTGGTAGTACCTTCATCGGCATCAACGTGGTGGGGAACCTACTTTTCAACCACTGTCAGCTCACCTTCTATATGTGGTCTCTGCTTGTGCTTAGTAAGTGCTTTTTATTTTATTGTTGATGTTTAAAGATAGAATAATTGATTTTTAATAATATACTTAAAAAAAATCTACTCGTCACCAGGGGCCCTATTTTTTGAATCGCTCGACTCCAGTCGAGCGCTCGTTTCGAATGATTTTCGTTCGACATCCCATTGTTTTGAGTCATATGTCGAACGAAAATCAGTAGAAACGAGCGCTCGACTGGAGTCGAGCGATTCAAAAATAGGTCCCCAGATCATTTTCTAAGGCGGGAATCGAACCCGCGACCGGAAGTCCAGTCCAATGCTCTTCTAACTGAGCTACTGAATCACTAATAGTGGTATCGTCGAAATTGGATGTCGAGGCAATTCCTCACATTGATAACGCTGGCTTGCAGTGAAAGAGCAGGATTACTAAAAAAAATAAATGATGCCACTACATTATAGCAGGGCTGGAAAACCTGGTTATAATTCGCAACCAGGTTTCGCGCAGCTTCATACGTTTTGAAAAGAGCGTTTTTATTTCGATTCTGCTCGTCGAAACCGGTATTATTTCTGGTTAAAGCTCGTAGACCGTTTTGGTTTTGATTCCGCTCCCAAAACCTGGTTAATACCAAAATGATTTTGTTCGCTCCGCCCACACGATGCAAAGCAACGAAACGAAAGACCAGGGCTGGTTTTAATTAACCAGGTTAATTTTGATCTCAAACAGGTTTTTTCGTAAGTGTTGAACGTGTCCATCATTCTGGCAGCGCCACGGTCTCCGATTTGCGTGAAAAAAATTCACCATGTAGGCCGATTTTTTGCCAGTCGGGAAAAAATTGGTTTGATTTTTTCCCTCCACTGGATCCGAAGATATACGAGGTTTTTTGTGGCGCTGCCAGAACGACGTCGTCCTGGCAGCGCCACGGCTATATCTCATTAATTACAAAAGCTAGAATAAATCTAATTACACACAGATTTTTGGCTTTTTTTTCCATTTCACACAAGCTAACATCCACCCGTGAATGTCAACAGATTCAGGAGTAATCGTGGGTCATTCGTGGCGCTGCCAGAACGACGTCGTTCTGGCAGCGCCACGGCTGAATCTCAGCAATTTGATTTTTTTTTCCTGGAAACGGTGTGGGTATATATTTAATACCTTCGTCATAAGGCACGGAAAAAAATGAATTTCTACATTTCATCGTGGATTAAGGATTTTATAGGCATAGAGAAATTATAACCTCAAAAAAATTTTTTTCGCTCTAACGCCTTTAATTGATGTATTAAATAACATTCGCACATTCCCACATCTTTTTTATAAAGGGAAAAAAATAAACCACCATCGCAGCATTAGCCGTTCCAGAGAAATCATAGGTTTAGATTTGGTTCATACATTAGGCATCGTTCTGGCAGCGCCACACCCAGTGCAGCATGATCCAGGGCACCTGTCGCCAAACTGAGTATGCCAATATTTAGTACCACCATAGCGAACACGGAAAAAAATCTGATTACGTGTATAACACAGCTACTTTCCGAGAAATAAGCCTTTGATTCAATATGCCATACAATTGGTACATTCGAGTAGAAAAGTTTTAAATTGCTTTTTATTTTAGCATTTTAAGTATCCGATCTGGTGCCCAGAACCAGTTTTTACTATACAGGATGTTTGGTAATAGCCTTATAAAGCCGAAAATGGTAGATAGGGATATTTCGTTTATTAATTTTTGTATGAAACAGCTGATTTTTTCTCGCGATTTCAGAGTTGGTTCCATAGTAAAAGTTGTTCAGTTTGATGGTCTCTATATCTACAATATCCGGCTTTATAAGGCTACCAAACACCAACAAACATGAAAAGTAAAAAATAAAAATAAAAATGCATTTGTGATGAAAGCGGCTGGCATGCTTGAAAGCGGGCTACAGCTGGCTAGTCAAGCGGGAAAGTGTGAATGAGGCGTTAAGTTAGTAAGCTGTGAAGCTGTCAATTAAATGTCATACATAAGTCACGCACGTCTGATGCTGTTTGGGCTACCTCACGACCGAAATTGCGACTAGTTTTTCGTATTTTGCGATAGTCTCAAATTGGGCGACTTCACAAATTTTTGCGCAATTTTTGGGCTACTTCACTTCGCTGGCAATGGCAACATCCAATTGGTTTTGGGCACCGGATCGGATACTTAAAATGCTAAAATAAAAAGCAATTTAAAACTTTTCTACTCGAACGTACCAATTGTATGGCATATTGAATCAAAGGCTTATTTCTCGGAAAGTAGCTGTGTTATACACGTTATCAGATTTTTTTCCGTGTTCGCTATGGTGGTACTAAATATTGGCATACTCAGTTTGGCGACAGGTGCCCTGGATCATGCTGCACTGGGTGTGGCGCTGCCAGAACGATGCCTAATGTATGAACCAAATCTAAACCTATGATTTCTCTGGAACGGCTAATGCTGCGATGGTGGTTTATTTTTTTCCCTTTATAAAAAAGATGTGGGAATGCGCGAATGTTATTTAATACATCAATTAAAGGCGTTAGAGCGAAATAATTTTTTTTTTGAGGTTATAATTTCTCGATGCCTATAAAATCCTTCATCCACGATGTAATGTAGAAATTCATTTTTTCCGTGCCTTATGACGAAGGTATTAAATATATACCCACACCGTTTCCAGGCAAAAAATCAAATTGCTGAGATTCAGTCGTGGCGCTGCCAGAACGACGTCGTTATGGCAGCGCCACGAATGACCCACGATTACTCCTGAATCTGTTGACATTCACGGGTGGATGTTAGCTTGTGTGAAATGGAAAAAAAAGCCAAAAATCCGTGTTTAATCAGATTTATTCTAGCTTTTGTAATTAATGAGATATAGCCGTGGCGCTGCAAGGACGACGTCGTTCTGGCAGCGCCACAAAAAACCTCGTATATCTTCGGATCCAGTGGAGGGAAAAAATCAAACCTATTTTTTCCCGACTGGCAAAAAATCGGCCTACATGGTGAATTTTTTTCACGCAAATCGGAGACCGTGGCGCTGCCAGAACGATGGACACGTGTTGAACCGATTCGCGAGCAATATTGCTTCTGGGATAAACCTGGGATAAATCCCGCCCGCAGATAAAAAGAGACAAAATATATCGCTGCACTATTCACGCGCGTCGCGGAATTAACCAGATTTATCCCTGAAGCAATATCGCTCGTGAATCGGTTCCGCTCCGCTCCGAGTGAACACTTACGAAAAAACCTGTTTGAGATCGAAATTAACCAGCCCCCTTAATTACGTAACTTTGTTGCAATCAAATCTGACAGAAATCGCAGTAACATTGCTGCTTTAGTAAGAACCGTTTGACAACTATCTTACTTAAAGCGGTAATGTAACTGCGCTTTCAATCGATTTCAATCGAACATTGTTAGCAACAGACTTACGTAATCAAGGTACAGGTTAATTAGAAACCGGTTTCCAGCCCTGCATTATAGTGACTCTGTAGTTTAGTTGATAGAGCATTGGACCGCACTTCCAAGGGTCGGGGGTTCGATCCTCGCCTGAGAAAATGATCTGGTGACGAGTCGAGTTTTTCCAGTAGATATATTATTTATTTAATATTATATAAAAATAGCATTTTGAATGCTAAAAATCTCAAAGGACATGTCCCATCGCGCCTATGTTATTTGCCCCACCATTCTCCAAAAATGAAAGTCTATCGCGTCTTAATCAAAGTAGTATGTCAGAGTAGGTATTTTACTCTAAAATCAGATTGATAATTGTTTTCTGCATTTAAAAGTGGGATTTTTAAGTTAAAACGCTTTTAAATCACAATTTTTTATCATTAGAGTACTACTATCTACTTACATTTTTTTCACAAAATAGGTACTTGATAAAACAACTTAATGTTTTTGTAATTGTTTTTCTAAATATAAAACAATTCTTGACTGATACTATACCTAAATAAAATGTAATTAGCATTTTTTTATTATGAAGGAAATAAATAAAATGAAACTGGGGCAACGCTGGGACATCTCCTTTAAAAATAACATAATTAATCTGGCCACGCAACATAGCGCAACATACGACGACGGCTAATTGACGGTGAGTCGCACAGCAGCAGTATAATTGTGGCCAGGCATTTTATTTTGGAGGAGCTCGGTGGCGCAGTGGTTTAGCGCCTGGCCTAGCGATTGCGTAAGTTAAGCAACGTTCGCAAGGGTCGGTCATGGGATGGGTGACCAAAAATTTACTATCGCGAACTCCTCCGTGCCTCGGAAGGCACGTTAAGCCGTTGGTCCCGGCTGCATTTGCAGTCGTTAAAACCCACCAATCCGCATTGGGCCCGCGTGGTGGGTTATGGCCCGTCCTCCTTATCCACCCATAAGGAAGGCCTGTGCCCCAGCAGTGGGGACATCAAAAATGGCTGATGGACATTTTATTTTGGGAATTAATTAATTGGGTGACTTAAATACTAAACCTGGCAGCGGTTTATTTTTTGGGCGACTATGTTTAGCCCGTTTAGTTATTACTAAACGGGCGACAAACTGTGGATTTCAAAAATACGTAAAACGGGCGACTACATGTGGGAGATGAATAAATTAAGTGAACAGTGAAAATTCTAAATGAGTGATAAAAATACTGAGTGGGCAACTATTAGGTGTACCAAGTAGGTAACTATAATATAATACAACTGATTTAAGCTGCCCAACATGTATTTTGTCATCTCGATTAGGATAATAATCACCTTTTTTAAATAAAATATATGCCAAATTTTAAATGTTTTGTGTGCCCTAAGGTTGTCGCCCAAATAATATTTTTTTCGCCCGTTCTAAATAACTAGTTACTCAATTTGTATTTTAAAGTCACCCATTTTAAAGTCACCCACAGCCCGTCGCCTACTTTGTATTTCAGTACGCTATATTCAGTATTTTTGATACCCAAAATGGGAATTTATTGTTACCCGATTAAATACTACCCTTTTATTTTAAGTACTTTCAAATAGAAATATGCGTAAAACCGAGTCTAACGAAACAACTGTCCTCAGAATCGAAGTAACGTTCCTTTTCTACTTCCTTTTGGATTTAAGTATCATATTATACAACGTGTCACAAAAATACTCCTTATGATGAATATGGTAGATGGGGACCATCAAACTGAACAACTTTTACGAAGGGACTAACTCTGAAATCGAGAAAAAAATTGCTGTTTCATACATTTTGATATCTCGGTTATTAATTTTTGTATGAAACAGCTGATTTTTTTAACGCGATTTCAGAGTTGGTCCATAGTAAAAGTTGTACAGTTTGATGGTCCCTAATCTACCATATTCGGCACGGTATTAGGGTTTTTTTTGTAACAAGTTGTATAGGCACACCCCGGGTACTAAATACAAGCGTCGCGTTTCAACTACCTATTAAGGCTGGTTTACATTATCTTAGTATTTAGTAGAGTGCTTAGTAGCGTGCGAGTAGATTCGAATGCGAGTGCTTTAGTAGTTTTGGTGCCTTTCCAGTGACCGTTTACACGCTTCCAGTAGAGTGTCATTTTCGCCATACCGGGGGGTGAGCGGGCGCGCAGGGGGTGCTACTGGAAAGCGAGTAGAAAGGCTACTAGAACGTTACTCTCTTTAGTCATAAGACGACCGTTTACATGTATCCACTAAAGCACTCTCCTACAGCACTCTACTAAAGACTAAGATAATGTAAACCAGCCTTTACACAGACGCTACACAGTGACGTTTTTGCACACGCGCAACTGTGTGCGAGCTATTGAATGAGCACACGGATCCGCACCTTGATTATCTAAAAAGAAACTATTTAGCGACCGGTTTCATTCCACATACATTGCTACTTTTCTTTGGTATGTTTTTTTTTAATCCAAAAGAAGTACCAATGGATCACTATCATCTATGAACTGCAACCGGTCGCTAGGTGGTTTCTAATTAGATAATCAGCCCGCGGCACACGGAACTCGCGCGGTGGGCGCCGGTGGGGTGAGGTAATTGATTGTGGGGCGGGGTGGAGAGTTTCCTTTCTGTACGGTAGTACTTATATCTATTCTGTGGTATAGGCACATGAATAAAAAAACGTAAGCAATAGGGGACTGTATATGGTTTTCCATACAAACGAGCTAATTTCAGAAAGGGCTTTTTTATGTAAATTCAATCTGATTTTATTAATTTTATTCTGAAGTTGTAATAGTCAATATGCGGACTATTTCAAATTTTCTGTTTAATTTCTCCTAATCGCCGAGTGTTAGTAAGAATAGAAAGAAATTGGGGTTTCATGCAAAAATATGTGAATTTTACAGCGCGGCTGTTTGAACTAAACTTAAGAAAAGCCTAAGGGCTGGTTTACATTATCTTAGTCTTTAGTAGAGTGTTTTAGGAGAGTAGAAGTTCATTGCGTGGTGTGTTTGACGTTCTTTTAAAATCGACGAACATGCCAAGCAATGTATTTCTACTCGCTACTCGACTCGGTCGTCTACTTGCCTAATGTAAACCAGGCCTATGTCTTTTCCTAATAACAACCAAATTAAAACGGGGTCATGAACTTAGCTGTCATACAGCTGTTATGTGTCTTATTATCTTGGTCGAGTTGTACTTAGGAAAAGACTTAAGTAGGCGATTCTTAAGTTTAGGTCAAACGGCTGTTAATGTTTTTTTTTATTGTAACTGACAAACGACCGCCGCCTCTGTGGTCTAGTGGTTCGCCCACCAGTGTAAGACACAGGGGTCCCGGGTTCGATTCCCAGGGGGATTCTCGGTTTGGTTGGTGGTAGGGCTTATTTTAAGTCCGCCTGGCTAGCTACCACCATCTTACCTAAGTCTGACGCCATAACACCAACTTAAAAATTGTTGTGTGTTCCGGCAGTTAGAGGTAAGATAGCCAGTTCCTCAGTGATGACGATTCCGGGTGTAGTGTGCTTCTACCTTCGGCCTTATCGTCACTTAACATCAGGTGAGATGAAGGCCAAGGACTATCCCACTGTGAATAAAAAAAACGGCAAAAAGGATAAATTATACAGTTAGTTCGACAGTAAAGTCCGCAAGTTGACTATTATACAGCTTTCGAACAATCAAATTCAAATAAAATCAGATTTAAAAAAAACTTTTCAGAAATTTGCTCGTTTGTATGGAAAACAATACAGTGGCCTATATTTTCTTTTGAATAGTTAGTATATTTGGAATTATTATATTTTTACAGGTAGTCTCATAGTGGCATTGTTCCTGCCGCCAGATAAGGCGAAATTAACCTCGACCAGGATGTAAAAGCAATTTAAATTATGAAATAGAAAACGACTGTGATTTTAGTTTTAAAATTTAACGTGGGCTGTTAACTTATCTCATAAGTAATTTTTTTATATAAAGTTTATACCGCTAATATCGAAATGGAATTTGAGAAGAATATTCGGTAGATAGAAAACTCATTGATTTCAGTTTTTTTTTTGTTTTCTATATCTTTTTTATTTATTACTTAGTTCAATTTTCTTGGTGATACTGTTTCAAGGCAATTATGTAGATGTGTTACGGCTAATACCCGAAGTGCGGCTAAACCAAGTTTTAATTAATTTTACTGTCTTTATTTTGATTTTTATTTTGTATTTTTGAATAATGGGTCTGTGCCTGAAATAAATGCTTTATTATTATATATTATATTATTATTTAGCCGGCTAAAACTAGGCGTAGCCGATAGTTGTAGGGTAAAACTAGTGTGTAACTAGGTGATTTTTTAACAGACAACAGAAATAACTTTCTTAATACCCCATAAATTACTCCCCCTTAGTAGAAGCACAAACAACGCTAGACACCCCCTTAGTAGAAGCACAAAGAACGTTAGACCTAGTTTTAACCGGCTACATCTAGTATTAGCCACGAGCAAATCCGCGACACCTAGGTTTAACCAACCAGCTATCGGCTACACCTAGTTTGAGCCGGCTTAAACTAAGAGTAGCCGCATTTCGGATATTAAATGTAACAGAGATGCAAATATAGGTAATGTTACCACTAAGTAAAATAGTTTTCAGATTTTGAATTCACATGGATTCAGATTAGTAATTTAGTTTAGGACTAGTTAATACGGTTGGGTTCCAACAGCTAAAAGCAAGACATTTTGTATTGTAGAAAATCGAACAAGATTAAACAAATTGTGCTATTTAAAATAATATATTATACATAATTAACTAAATCTTTTTGCAAGAATGGTTTCTGTTCCTATATTCCATTCATTTATATTTTTTACATTATTTTATATTTTCATAATTATGCTATACAAGGTGCATTTGTGACCACTGTCCAAATTTTAAGGATGTGTTCAGTCCATGAAACTGAACAACTTTATCTAAGAAACATAGGGTCAAATATGTAAAAAAAAACTTTTTATACAAATCAAAGAGATCACGTGATCAGTTTAGTGAACACATTCTTATTTGGAGAGTGGTTACAAATGCACCCTGTATAAGTTAAAAGGATAATGGAAACACTGAAGTAAATAATAGACTAGTTTTAATGAAAGCTTTATTACAAATAAATAGGTAAGTACTTAATAATTGAACTTTACTTACTTAATACTAAACATACAAAACTCTACCTTAAATATGTATAAGTATCTAAAATATCGAGTTACATTTTTAATTTGTCATAGATCTTTAAATCACAGTTCAGATGATATTTAATATCAAATGATTTATAAGTCTTTTGTGTCGACCATCTTTGCTTATGGATATTGCATGTTTATTGGCGGCTCATACAAAATATCCACTTTTGCGCAGTTTTCCATATCCAATTATCCAATCCCGCAACTAAAAATTAGGTAAGTACCACATTATATAGTGTAATTTTAATCATTTGGTTACCGCAATGGGGTGGTTTCACTTATGATTGATTACAAGCAACTTTTACTATGGAGCCAACTCTGATATCCCGAAAAAAAACCAGTAGGTACCTACTGCGCTTTTGTATGGAACAGGTGATCAGCGATATCAGAGTTGGCCCCATATTAAAAGTTGCTTGTAATCATAAGTGGAACAACCCCATTGCGGGAACCAAATGATTAAAATTTCACTATGGGACCAACTCTGAAATCGCGAAAAAAATCAGCTGTTACTTCTAAAACTTAATAAGGAAAACATTAAAATGTATGCAACAAACAGCAGATTTTTTTTCGCGATTTCAGAGTTGGTCCCATAGTAAAAGTTGTTCAGTTTGATTATTAGGCATTAGGGGTATTTTTATAACACGTTGTACTATATATTATATCTAAACTATAAGCACTAAGAAAAGAGCCTTTTTAGTGTCATGTGGGTGGGTAACTTACAACTTCCGCGTGCGTTATTATATCACGCATTTTAATAAAATACTAGATGAAAAGTTGTCCATTTTCCTGTTACACGTATTTACGACTGCTTGTATATCTCCGCATATACTTACGGGTCTTTTTCATATTCAGTATTATTAGTATTATTACTTTTTTTCATGCGTTCTATATGCATAGGTACCTACTTAATACCTATGCGGACGTAGATAAATCGCTTGCGTACTATATCGTCCGTATGCGGGTCAGATCCGCACTGGAATAAGCATCCGCATGACGGGAAAAGTGCTCAAATATAAGGCACTAAATTGGTATTTTTTAATCTCAGCACTTACCAAGTATTTTTTACTTTTTTGTTATTTGCAATATCCATAAGCATAGATAAAGGAAAGTAGTAAGGTAAACAAAGGCTTAAATATAACAGTTCTGTTTGTAAATGGCGATTTATAATAAATATTTGTTAAATATGTTTTTGTGTCTTTTTTTAATACTAGTTTACACCATTAAGTAAATTCAAATGATGATCTTGTCATTACTTACACACACCATTAAGTACGTATAATTTTTCTTACAATTTATCGCAACAATAATACGAGTAGTTTTTAAGTGGTTTTAATTAGGAACTGATTGTATTACACTCATACACTTTTATCTTGGGTTTGTCATTAGATAATTTTGAAATATACCTACAGAGTATTACTTAAGTCTTTTACTGTTAAATACTTCGATTATATATACCCTGATCGAAGGTTAAATAAAATCATACAAATTGTATTTCCACCATTGAAAAATAGCAACACGAGGAACATACAATAAATAGGTACCTTAGCTCAATAAAATCTTCAATTCCGCAAATGTACTGCTCCTTCAATTTTGTTGCATTTCACATGAGAAAATAAGACAATTACTTATTGCATTGCCATTTTTGTATTTTAGATTAAATAAAGAGATGATGTGACAAAAATAAAAATGTGTACATATAGGTACTACGTCAGCCTTTAAAATTGGACCAAATAAGGCTAGCATCTGATGCTCATTAATGTATCAATATTGAATGTGTTAAATAGTTACTCCACGTAATTTCGCGTTAATCTGGACCATAGGACTGGCTTTATGCTGGTGCCACACTAAGGACTAATGCTCTATTTTCTCGCTTTGCCTGGATACTGGTTTATTCGTCGGAACGCCGCCGTTCGCCACTTTGCTTGACCAGCACAGACCATATAAAAAATACGTGACCAGTCAGCCTAGCATCCGCACCACGCCTATCTTTAGACACTTATCTTTGCTCGTGCTATCTGTCCCGCTCACATTAGTACAGTGCGAGCGAAACATTATCTAGCACTAGAACGCACTAACGTCAAAAGTATAAACATCATTTTGTCGTGGTGCGCTTACTAGGCCGGCAGCAATGACGAAGGAATAATATGGACCTGACGTACCCACGTAAAAAAGCCTGCATACCTACTTCATTGTTCTCCATTCAAACACAACTAAACATGCCGGCTTAGCTTAGTGTACATACACCTTATGTAAACAGCATAGAGTCGAAATTGTAACATGTAACTGCAACACAATATGGCGGACACGGCACGCGCCTAACGTCACGAATCTTTTGTTATTTCAGTTTGTGCCACTTCCATAGGTTTCCTTTTTCTGAGGCCGGTAGCATAGTAGGGTAGGCAGTAAAGCGTTAAGTCATGGCTACACTACGCATATCTTAAATAGTTTTAGTGTCCCCCCCAAAAAATAATTGAAAGTTGTGAACGCCCCCCAATCACAAATCTATTTTGTGCCAGACGTCAAGAGTGAAACTCCCGTGTATATTACGTTTTCTTGTTATATTATACCTGCTTCCTAATTACGTAATTTTGTTGCAATCAACTCTGACAGAAATCGCAGTTACGTTGCTGCTTTAGTGAGAACCATTGTGACAACTATCTTACTTAAAGCAGCAATGTAACTTCGGTTTCAATCGATTTCAATCGAGAATTGTTAGCAACAGACTTACGTAATCAACCAACAGGTCTACTCTGTGCATTACATTACTCACTGAAGTTTTCACATATGAGTAGATATATATCTGTCGAGGCCAATTGGCTTCTGGTTCTGGCTCTCATGATCCTCGTCATCATCTGTAGGTGGGTTGTTGTCGTCCAGTTTGATCATCATGATGCCAGCAACTGACACTAAAGAGGAAAAAAAAAGTAGATAAAAAGTCGTTCATGTCATAATGTTGATCATAAGATGTCGTCAGTTTTTAATTAATTAATTTTCACTATTGAATGTACGTAACGTACCTATGCACAAACCAGAAAAATAAAATATCTTTAAGAAGGGGGAAAAACAAGAAATCAAACGGTAGGTATAGCATGCTTTTTCATTAATAATCGAAAATGTCACTTTGAAAGGTGAGCATCAATTTGGCGGGATCAAGTCCCCAATTTGAAATGTATCACATTAAAGTGTTTGTGCCACATATGTACTATTTGTACCCTGAACCAGACATGTGTACCTCTAAAGGTAAAGGCAGTATGTCTGGACCTCCCTCATCCCGCCACTTTGACGTCAAAGTGGCGCGACCTTCTGAAAGTGCTACTCAGAGACAGGTAATTCAGACCCGAAGACTTAGTACTGCATATGTAGGTACTTGTATATGCTCAATTTTCAACACAATTGTAAGTGCCGAATTAAAGTTATGAAGATGTTTATTGTTGAAAAAGCCATCAATGCTACGCCCGAAATAACCTGAAACTTAAGTAAACGTACTAACTAAACGTAACTAACGTACGTAACTAAACGTAAGTTTTCATCACGTAAAGTAAGTTAAGGCAATACCTTAATATGTAGGTCATATTCATGTTCAATATGATTGATGGCTTAGCTAAATGCTTAGAATAATAACACCTAGAACGATAGTTCTCTACAAAGCGCACTGTCAAAAGTGAGGCAACTAAAACAGCCAAAGTGGCTCCGTTTTCAGATTGTTATTCTACATTATTACCTAATCATACCGCTTAAGTACAAAACAGTTTAAATTTTTCCACATTTATAAGACTAGTTACTATAATATTGGGTTTCAGTTACGATTAGTTAACGTATGAAGGATATACATTTGAAAACTAAGCCATTCTGGCTTGGTATTAGTTGCCTCACTTTGCATACGAGGACACGGCTTCTAGGTGTTATTATTCTAAGGCTAAATGGTTAAAAATATGAAAACAATTACTTTCATTGTTTACCTATAGGTACTTTAGCCGAATTTAATAATGAAACACTAATATTGGTAGGTAATCATGTTACTAAAAATAGAAGAGCCTGTTTTCTCGATCAGCTGTTCGGACGCTTGTATGGAAAGTCGTTTTTTGCCTTTTTCGGAAAAATTGTAGAACAAACGTTGTTGTTATTTCACAAATAATAACCCAAATAAGGATGGGCTACAATAGTAGAGATTAGGTTACAATAGTAGCCCATCCTTATTTATCCATCCATAAGGAACGCCTGTGTCCCGGCAGTGGGGACATCAAACTCAAAGTCATTTATTTTAATTATTACAGGCACTTGTAATTATGTCAACTACGGCATCGGTTCGCAAACCCTATGACCCTGAAGCGCTCATGGTGGAGCTTGACAGACTGATCGTACTCGATCACGTTTGTTAAGCAACGCTCGATCCGGCCAGGTGTCGGATGGGTGACCGTTAAGTGACATTACATCTGAGCGCTTCCGTGCTTCGGAAGGCACGTTAAACCGTCGGTCCCGGCTGTTGTCATCTGATAACAGTCGTTCTAACACCAGAGGTGGCCACTATTCCTCATTCGATGAGAAGAAGAAGAAGCAAACCCTATGCGGGAGACCTTGTAATGAGAAAAACCGGCGAGGAACTCATCAAGGGATCAAAATGAATTATCGTTTCGTAGCACGCCCACCACCACGTTGGACTCCACGCCGTCCGTGCGCCCCCACCACGCGCTCCAACATACGTTGGCACTTGGCGAGATCATACTTACTAGTTAGTAGCGCGGCGACTGCGATGAAGGGCGCGGGGCAGGAGTAGTCGAGCAGCGCGCCCACTGCCAGGTTGGACGCCACGCCGCCCGCGCGTCCCCACCACGCGCCCCAGCATACGCCCAACCCACTGAAAGATTAACCACTTATCAAATACTTGAAAGGAATCGAGTATCTTGGTGTTTAAACACCTGGTATTCAAAACGGCGCATTGTGTAATAATGTACGATTCAAACAGACCGGCCGGAATCGGCTCGCATCGGAACGCATTTTACAAACTGTTGAAGGAAATGTAACTTTCAATTTAGGTAATAATAAGTTCTATATTTCCTTGAAATTAACGCAGCTAGGAACTCGACCGGCTCCGTCGGCACGCGTAGGCATGCGTCCGCATCCGTACGCATCCGTTCGGATGCGTAGGCAGCCGATCGGCTCCGTCCTCACGCGTCGAAGCCGACTGGCTTCGCATGTACGCCGTGACAGCCGACCCATCTTATTTATTTGTTTACGTACAACCATAAAACACAAAGAACAACGGCGAAATATTTGTTGAGTTAATTATTTAGCGTATTAAAATGTCACTCGTATAATATTAAAATTACGTCAACGCGGGCAAGCAGACACTGACTAACAGACTGCAATGCGCTCCTCCTATAAGAACGTACTGACTGACTAATGCGAACGCGTGTCGACGGATACGGACGGATCCGTACGCATGCCGACTGCTGCGTTCGGCTGCCGACGCATCCGTTCTGATGCGGGCCGATTCCGGCCGGTCTGTTTGAATCGTACGTAATTGAGATGAGATATAGGTGCGTTGCGTAGTGCCAGTTATATCATTTGAATATATAGGTCCAGCTTACTCTTCCAAGTTCCATCTTTAGCTAGCTTTTTCGTAACATTAGTTACAGATTATGTGCATGTCTGTGACCAATGTTATAAATGAGGAAGCATGCAAAAGTGAAGCATGTTCCAAGTCAGGACAGAAAGACAAGGCTGTATACTGGCTTGCTGGCTGGAACCGGAACTTCAAAGAGTTTCCGGTTCAACATTTGTGGGCAAGACATAAAAACATCGTCGCCGGTCTTGCAGCTTGCGTCTCGGCAACCACTGCACTATCGCGACGACGAGCTGACAGACCGACATATAAACAGCGCGCAGTGGTTGCCAGGACGCGAGACGCAGGTCCGGCGACACGCTGCAGAATGAAAGTAGGTAGCGTAATCGTTATAAGCCTGTTCTTCTTATTTTTAGTTTGGCAATCTACTCTCCTCTTTAGGGAGTAATTTTTGCCTGTGTCAAGTGTTGAATAGTTCAGTGGTAGATTGTTTCAGTTTACATTAAAATACGGGTGCAACGCATTCCAATGCTGCTTGGAGGATTTGGCACCAAGTATATCAAGACAGTTTACTTGGTAAGATCAGCCGAGGTAGCCACTACAGTAAAAGTCTCGGCTTCACACAACCAAGATCGCGCCTATTTCCATTATCCCACTTATTGTTCAGTTGCGTTGACACTTGTACCACAAAACTGCACCAATTTTAAAACACAATATCCACTATGAATCAATTTGCGAATAATTAAAATAGTCATCTAACTGAACTCGACAAAATGGCGCCAAAAACTCGTTATAAGCCTCTGAAAAAGGAAACCTATGGAAGTGGCATAAACTGCAATAAAGGCACGCGAATGCTTACGAATGCTTTGGCATTCATGACGTCAGGCGCGTGCCGTGTCCGCCATATTGTGTTGCGTTTACATGTTACAATTTCGACTCTATTGCCACGTGGTTCCCTTTGAATATTGCCCGCTGGGACCCACGAGACAAAAAGAATAAATTTAAGGTTAAAAAAATAAAAAATGGTATGGGTTGAAACAGTCTATATTACTAAAAAATTGGTTTACACCTTACATGAGAAAAAATTCACAAATCTAGCTCAGCGACAGGGGTCGCTACATGGATTCTATTGGTTGGTGTGTGTCGGGTCGCAAAAAGAGTAAAAGTTACAGTTTATATTAAATTATCATCCCTAATTGGAAAATACCACGGTTCACAATATTTAAAGGGTAAAAAAGCACCGACCTCGTGTGTCCTGTATTTACTAATGTGGGATTATTTAGACCTCTGAACTCCCTGGAGGATTATCATGTAGTTGTGGACAGCAACTCATCAGCACATGACGTGGCACGTGGTAGACCCAAAGACTATCAATGAAATTAATTTCCCATAGCTGAAACAAACGTGTAGGATTAACCAAACTGAAAAATAGACTTTGAACACGTTGTGGCTATGCAACATGGCGGCGTGGCGTGGGAAAAAATGTTTTCAACTTCTTACCAGGTCTTGCTAAAGCAGCAATCCTGATTAGCAGGATTTCAAACCGCCTGCTCCCTCCACCCGTTTGAAATTTTGCCTGGCTGACTCCTCAAGCCACGGCAAGTAACCTCGAAGATCCTGGCAAACCTTCAGGCCAGCGACCAGAAACAAACGATGGTCTGCAACTTGAGGTTTTACCTGTAATAAACACCACCTCAGAAAATGTTCATGGCGTCTTACGAAGTCTGCCTTGAAACAGATATCACTCCACTTACCTCAGTAGCGTTTTTCTCTCTATAAATTAATCGACCGACTTCGGCCGCGTTAAATAAAATAATCCAAATCTTTTCTCAACACATTTGTCATCCTTTTTCCTGAAAACTGAAGGCTCGCTTGGTGTTGCCCTAACCCGCTTCGATACTCCTTCCAAAACGTTCCGTTTTCCGAAATTCGAACACACTTGGAAATTAAATAAAATTACCAAATATTTTGCAAACAAAATTTAACCTACAGAAATAAGTATCTGTGCGTCTCCTGACTATAAAACTTTTGGACAAAACGCAAAGAACTGTCAATCGACGCTTCAGCTAGCAAAAAGGTGTTCGCGCATAACTTCAACAAAAGTGTCAGATGGAAGAGCGTGACACGAGATGGCAACACCGTAGCTCCGAAATCTGCCTTCCTATTGGGCGTTGTTGCTATTGGTCAGAATCATCACGCGCGGCACGCGCCATCTTCTATCGTCTAATTCCTTGCTAAACTGAAGCGAAATTTGAGAGACTTTGCTCTGATTCTCAATGTTTATTATTTTCAAAGCCTTATGCAAATAATAAAAAATTTGAAAAGACATTTATTAAAGTTGCGACTGCTACAAAAAACAACCAATGACGTTAAAGGGGAGGTGCCAATTCCTGCAAAATACTGAAAACTACCATTTCGCTTGCGCGCCAAGATTTAAACTTGTGGATTGTCAGAACACAACGTTACAATACCCCCTCTCCTGAAAAAAAGGCGCTGCCCTCAGCGTCCTCAACTACAAAACCTACTATCAACACAAAAAAATCTATTGAACGCAACGATGCAACAAACCATGTCGACCGTCAACCCAAAAAAACATGAAATACCCTGGACGTACAACCCATCACCGTGACATCACATTTGACGACACAGGACATCCACCTAACGAGACAAAACGAAACAAAACAACACCGCACAAACAAAACATTTACAACGCAAAACCGGTTGTAAACCGCAAAAGGAGTCGAAAACTACGCTCCAAAAAAATTTAACATTCACTAAAATATGCGAATGCAACAACAGTTGTTGTGACTGTACAACAACTAAATATTCAAAATAAAAAAAACAAGTTCGTGACATAAATTTCAGTCACCCAAATAGAAAAAAAAATCCATTATCTTTTAGTAACAACTCATCGCAACATTGGAATATGAATTGAAAAAAAAATAAGTTTCACTACCTCCCTGACAAGAGCAAACAAAAAAAAATATCAAGATTTACCCGAATCTACACCATGGTAAAAAAATAGATTCGACACTTGTAACAAAAGGTGAATTCTAACTCATTAGAGATTAGAACCACACAAAAAACTAAACCAGGCCTCCATCTACCTATAGCTTGGCTACCGGCAATTCCCTGCTCTTTCACACCCAAATTCCTCCGCATGCAATCGTCATACATTCATTCATCACCATTTGTCCATTCATACTTCACCGTGCAAACTAATAGTGTCACACTGAAAATAACTGTAAACACCACACAGAGACACACGCTTCGTGTGCCAAATTATGTGTATTTGACACACTACTAGAGAAGATGTAATAAGTGCCCTAAGCTTTTAAATCCTTAATATGCCAAGAACCTATAGATTGACCATCAGAAACTCTTTCCAAATCATACACCAAAGGCGATAAAACTTTCTTTACCCTACATTTCTCAAATTTAGGTGCCAATTTGGCCATTTTAAATTTCTGCGCATCACTCTGAGTAAATGTTCTCTTCCACACAACATCACCTACAGAAAATGTTTCCGCTCTTCTTCTTAAGTTATAGTGAGTGGTGTTCTTAGCATGGGCTTTTAATAAGTGCTCGCGTACCTTTTCGAAAATCGTCTTTAAGACGTGAAATTCACCGGCGTATTCGTCCCTAGGTACCCCAGGTTCGTATTCCTTATCTGTGTCTTTATAAAAGGTACCACTGATGACGGGTTCCCTAGCATGTACGAGAAAAAATGGTGAAAATCCAGTGGACTCGTTCACGGCACTATTTATTGCTAACTGAATTTTCGGCAATTGTTCATCCCATGTACGATGATTATCTTTAACATAAGAAGAAACAGCTGTCATTATGGTTTTGTTGTATCTTTCAACCAAATTTACTTGAGGTGTGTAACGCGGGGTAAAATGGAGTTTCGGAACTTTATAACGTTCGAGCATTTGGCGGAACTCAGATCCTGTGAATTGCACTCCGTTATCAGCAATTACAGTTTCTGGGACGCCGTGTACTAATATTACGCGTTGTTCCAAGTTTTTCACCACTTCCGCACAAGTAGCACGTCTCATAGGAAAAATTAAACAATATTTAGAAAAGCAACAGGTAACTACCAAAAGATAAACAAACCCAGAACGAGACCTTGGCATTGGCCCAACGATGTCTACGGATAAAACCTGAAATGGTCTATGGCAGACTTTCGGTTTACCCATTAAGCCTGGAGTTGCCTTTTGTGATGGTTTGTATGCGGCGCAAGTGTCACAGTGTTTAATGAAATCAACAATGTCTTTGTACATTCCTGGCCAATAATACCGTAGACAAAGGCGTCTATGGGTTTTAAAAATCCCCAAATGAGCCGCTGTTGGTTCACAGTGGTTCTCCCTAATAATGGCCTCTCTCTGGTCTCTTCGTACTACCAGCTTCCAATCAAATTCACTCAATAAATTAAATTTACACTTTGAAAAACGATACAAATTACCATCCTTTACACAAAAATTAGGAAAATTAAGTGGATGCGACTTACAACCATTGAAAATTTTATCAAACCACTCGTCCTCCACAGAGTTGATCACGTTTAAGGTGTTAGCGTCCATAAGTCTGGATAACGCGTCTGGAACCACATTGTCCGTGCCTTTTCTGTGCTCAACCTGAAAATCGAATTGAGACAGTCGACAAAACCAACGTGCCAGTCTACCTGAAGGGTTCTCCAGCTTAGTAAACCATTTTAGAGATGAATGATCCGTGACAACTTTAAAAGGACGAGATCCCAAATAAGGTTCAAATTTCTCGACCGAAAACAAAACAGCTAAGGCTTCCCTTTCTGTAGCACTGTAATTTCTCTCTGCTTTATTTAAAGAACGACTTACAAATGCAATAGGGTGATCATGTCCGTCAATTTCCTGAGATAACATTCCTCCTAACCCATATGAAGATGCATCACAATGCACAGTAAAAGGTTTCTCAAAATCTGGTACAGCTAAAACTGGTGCTGTAACCAGGGCATTTTTTAAAGTATTAAAAGACTCTTCGGCTTCCTCCGACCAAGAAAAAGGTGGCGCATTCTTCCCACTACATGTCAACTTATTTAGTGGTGCGGCAATAGTCGAAAAGTTACGGATAAACCGTCTATACCAGGAACATGTTCCAAGGAACATTTTGACCTCACGACTTGAAGTTGGCGTAGGAAAGTTCAAAATTGCGGAAACCTTCTCCGGATCAGTTCTCAGACCGAATTCGTCTACAACGTAACCTAAATATTTAATAGAACTTCGGAAAAATTTAGATTTTGTAAAATTGATAGATAAATTGGCTTCTTTAAGCTTGTCAAACACCCGTTTTAAAAGTAGTAAATGCGTTTGGAAATCAGAACTACAGATAATAATGTCATCAACGTAACAGTAAACTGTTCCGTTGTCAATATCACTGCAGAACCCGTGACCCAACAACCTATCCATCAAACGTTGCTGTCTAGCCGGAGCTCCGCACAGTCCAAACGGCATCACCTTAAATTTAAAGATACCTCTTCCGGGAACGGTAAAACTAGTCTTATCCTGCGACTCAACTTGGAGTGGAATTTGCCAAAAACTGGAGCTTAAATCTATCGAGGATAAGTACCTAGCCTCCTTAAGGCTGTCAAGTATCTGAGGCATGTACGGAATAGCATATGCATCGCCCTTGGTAACGGCGTTAAGCTTCCTACAATCAAGACAGAATCTCCAATCGCCATTCGCTTTCTTGACTAATAGAACGGGATTATTCCACGGACTTTCACTAGGTGTTACAACGTCTAATTCCAGCATTCTATCCAATTCGTCGTTTAAGGCTTTTTTCTTTTCCGGAGACAACGGATACTGTCCTATCCTAATAGGTGTGGCCTCTCCCGTATCAATTACATGCTCAGTTAAAGAGGTCCTTCCTAACCCAATCCTTTCTGAAGAAATTGATTCAAAGTCTTTTACCATTGAATCAGCCAATTCTCTTTGACTAAAAGACAAACTATTATACGACTGAATACTATTTATTTGTTCCGAGTGAATTGAACTACTATTATTAAAAAATGATTTAGGAGCGTTCCTATAATCTATCTGATCAAAAATGTTCTTCCCTAAATCGAAAGATCTCCAAAAATCACAACCTAGTATCACCTCCGTGACTATACTAGGAATCACAAAAAATTTCACTACCCGGCTAATTTTACCAAAAGTAACCGGTACAAAAATAAACCCTAAAGATTCTAGTTGAACCCCATTTGCAACACTACACGACCTGTCTACACGCTCCTGTAGTTCAAACCCAAACTTTATAAATTGTTTGTGTGCATTGTTCCCTAAAATTGAGATACAAGCACCTGAATCTAATAAACCAATAATTTCAAAATCATTTACTTTAAATTTTAAGTAAGGCCTAACATCATTTTCACTAGGTGCGAAGAGAACCGAAGCGATGCTACGAAAAGATTTAAATTTACCCTCACTATCCAATAAATTTGTACCTCGGTTCTCACCAACTAGTTTTTTTGTCTGTGGTAAACCTTTAAAACTTGTGCCCTTACTGCAATTCGGACACGAAGTGACAGTAAAACCTACTTTGCCACATTTGAAACATTTTATATTTTGGGGTGTCACTTTACATAACCTAAAATTGTGGTTACCCTTGCCACATTTATAACACACTCGTTGGTTTGCAGAAGGCATGGAATTAGAATTAAACTGTTGTGATGTTGTTGGCGGTCTACTAGTGTTGTGTGTTGCTACATAATTAACTTGTTTTGCTTTACCCTTGTAGCAAAACTCCTGACTCAGAAAATTCGACTTGGTCGGTTCCACAAAAAAATCTGAACGTTGGGGAGCAGATTCAAGCTTACGACATTTTGTCTTCAAATCAGAAATTGTAGTAATATCTAACAAAGCTAACTGTTGGGAAAAATACGGTCTGATGTTGTGCAAAAGGATTTCAAGCTGCTTCTCGTCCGGCAGTGGTGATTTCAGTCTGTTGAATAGGCATGCCATTACTGAAAAATAAATGTGTGTTGGCTCCTCCATTCCTTGTGTTCGTGAACGGATCTCACCCAGTAACCTGTAATCATAATCAACCGGGTCGAATTCTTCGAGCAACAAAGATTTTAATTCTGCCCAACTGTCAACCTGACCTTTAATGCCACGATACCACAGCAAACCCTGTTCTGAAAATAATTGAGCAGCTGAGTTGAACAACTTGCCGTCAGAAACACCATATGAAACTTGGAGCTCGTCGACACGTTCCAAAAATGAACGAGGGTCTGTGGTCCCGTTGAATCTCAAGTTCCACTTTGCCACATTCCTATCACCAGAACATTCCGCAACTGCTACTACTGGCACCGGTTCCACCTGTGTGTCGCACTGTTCAGGATGCTGTGCTCTTGTTGACAAGAAAAACTTTTCAGAAACTGACAATAAAAACTCGATTGCGCTAGACAACTCTGCCTTTTGTGACAAAACAGCAGGGTCATCCGACACAACTCGCAATAGCCTATGATGTAAGTGTCGTACCAAACCACGGCATCTGCTCAAACAATGTGCTGTAACAGATTTTTCACTAAGTTTTGCTTTTAATTCTTTAATTTTATCTGAAATAATTTTAAGTTCTGAACTACTTTCAAATTCTGTTTCCATGATTACCTCAGAGGGACACTCAATAAGAAGTTGTTTTAGTTGCTTTCTCAACAAAGGCACTGTAGATGTCGGTGTTTCAGACCTAATTGTCACTTCATAAGTAAGTTCATCTTTTAAGAGTGAATGTACTAAAATTTCTAAATCCATCGTTAAGAACTGGTGGTATTTCCTTCACAATCAATTTAAATAAAGGGTAATGTTAAATTATCCAACACTAAATCAGAGAAAACACAGTATTCAAGAAAATTATTTGTAATTGTATTGACCACAACGACACACCGCTTGTAACAATATTGTAATATTCACCCAATTGTATAAAATGTAATTTTAACAAAATGTATCAAATTTATAAATCACCGTATGGACTTTAAATTTAACAAAATGTATTCTTTGTAAAAACAAAATAAATTTTTAAGTTGAAAACTGAAATCTTTCTTTGAAAGTATGAATGTGTACACAACACTAGATTGTTACCAAATGTAAAATCTGATATTTATGTCTGTTTAGTTACTTTTTATCATGAAAACAATATAACTTGAAGTTAACTTTAAAACATGAAACATGTAGGTACCTGAACATATAAATCTTATGATAACCCTAGTTTTATAAAAACATATAACACATAACATAAAACATGGAACAAAGGCTTAACACTTAAAAATTTAAAGGAAATAAAACAACCACACTTGTGTTTTTTTTTCACTTTATAACATTCACAATAGCAGCACACCACAACATAAAATTACAAACTAGAACCTGTGGTATTCCAACCTAAAAAAACAATTTCCATCTATGCCGCTACTGTTGCTTACAAAAAAGACAAATTCTAAGCAAAATGTTCCAAAGAAAAGTATTAAATTGAAAAAAAAAATCTTTACTGTGGTTATGTTGTTCAAGCACAAAAAATGACTCTTAAATAGAGATGGGAAAGTGTTTCTGCCCGGGCGGGAAAATTGGGAAAAAACCCAGGCACATTGGACATAAATCTTTTATGCCCAAATAAATGCCCAATCTGTGGGCAGAAAAAAACGATTGTTCAACAACGAATAAATGAAAAAGTTTTAAGGGAAATAAAACGAAATATTAGTTATTTACAAATATTTATTATAATTTGACTTTTGGGTATATATTTTACTGATAAGTAACCAAACTATCTAAGCAAACAAAGGTAAATAGAATCAACATTTTTAAAAACTCGCTTATATTCGCCTTCTATCCATTCCGTGTCACTGTCGGTACATCAAAGGAAATAAGACAAATTAGCCCCCTGGTTCGCACAAGTAGGTAGGTAGGTTCTCGGGTAGTTTCGCCAAGTTTTATGTATGGTAGGCGAACTATCTCTCCAGATTGCCGCTGTCCCTCGCGCCAGTTGGCCGACATTCACCGTAAATAATGAGCCTAATAAAAGCTTTTAAAAATGTCGGTAAATTGGACACTCGAAATATTATTGTATTTATTAGGAACTATTATTTTATTTCGAACCATTATTATAATATTATTAGAAATTATTTTTATTTTGAACCATTATTATATTCATTAGCTTATCTATCTGGGTTCAATTAACGTTATAAAGAATTAATGCAATGTAAAATTTTATGTCTAGGTACCTACTCGGCATAAAGAATTTTATTGCGATTATACTATTCCCTTTTTTCTACCTACCTAATAAGAATAGTAGTTGGGTAGGTATCTTGCATTACGGATGTCAGCAAAATGTCAGATAAATAATCTATACTTCTATAGGTATGTATACCTAGTATCCCCGTAAATTACATAAAAACCTGGCGGCCATTTTTTTAAATCCAAAAACGAAAAACAATTGTAGTTCTTCTATTTTTTATTTCCTAGACCCTATCTTATTGAAAATAACAATTAAATAATTAAGCGGATGACGTTAACGTGGATGTTAATGTAACAATGTTCTTCGTATTTCCATTTTGGGGGATAGTTCCCACAATGAGAGTAAATGATTAATTTACTTCTTCGATTAATAAACCATTTATACCGACTCGTTTACTGGTAGACTTATGATAAGATAATACAGATTTATAAACAAAGCTTATGCCGTCATTTCGCACAGACTCGCCGCTCTCGCTATTCGCCAAAAGTTTTGCCCATCGGCGAACACCGGGAATGTAGGGAGCCACTCTCGTCTGCTCTCGCTAATGCCGTTGTTTGACAAACGTTTTGTTTCTCGGCAAAAACGATGAATGAGCAACCTACTAGTATTAACCTCACCGAGTGGTGCGGGGTGGCCAAGCGAGTTTAAATCGGGAGTGTCCTTCTCTACTTGTATTTTCATATTATTATTTTCATAGACTTTACTAGCGTTTTCCTTTAATATAATTTTTACCACTTTCGAAGATTTTGTAACAAATATATACTTACGTCTACGATTCACATACAATGTTTTGATTAGGATATCCAAATTCATGAAAATATAAACTCATGAACGATAATCTTAACTAATTTAATTAAAATTAACCATATTTTAATGTTAAAATAAATTTTGTAGATCAATTTTGTAACAAAAAATAAATGCCCAGATAAATGCCCAGTGGGCGGGAATATATGGGCGTTTATTGGGAATATTACCAATCTGCCAAAAATGCCCGGCATTTTCCCCATCAGTACTCTTAAATGTTGTTCACACAATTAAAATGAAGCTAAATATTCTTATTTGAAAAATATATAACTCTAAGTTACACAAAATACATATATGACTCTAGTAAATACTTTCAAAATATGATTCTAAGTTAAGCAAAAATATATAATGACTCGACTGTAAACTTTTACCAAAACACAAAAACACTCCCCTACTCTCTCCTACCCTCTCTCAATCAGTGCTAAAATCATTCCATAAGTAAGCCAAAGGGGTGGGCCAGGACAGTTGTTACACACTCAATATACCCTGCGGTCCGGGCCCAGATATGAGAAAGTTGGGGATGTTACTGACCAAATAAATAAATGTGGGCGCCATTTGCCACGTGGTTCCCTTTGAATATTGCCCGCTGGGACCCACGAGACAAAAAGAATAAATTTAAGGTTAAAAAAATAAAAAATGGTATGGGTTGAAACAGTCTATATTACTAAAAAATTGGTTTACACCTTACATGAGAAAAAATTCACAAATCTAGCTCAGCGACAGGGGTCGCTACATGGATTCTATTGGTTGGTGTGTGTCGGGTCGCAAAAAGAGTAAAAGTTACAGTTTATATTAAATTATCATCCCTAATTGGAAAATACCACGGTTCACAATATTTAAAGGGTAAAAAAGCACCGACCTCGTGTGTCCTGTATTTACTAATGTGGGATTATTTAGACCTCTGAACTCCCTGGAGGATTATCATGTAGTTGTGGACAGCAACTCATCAGCACATGACGTGGCACGTGGTAGACCCAAAGACTATCAATGAAATTAATTTCCCATAGCTGAAACAAACGTGTAGGATTAACCAAACTGAAAAATAGACTTTGAACACGTTGTGGCTATGCAACATGGCGGCGTGGCGTGGGAAAAAATGTTTTCAACTTCTTACCAGGTCTTGCTAAAGCAGCAATCCTGATTAGCAGGATTTCAAACCGCCTGCTCCCTCCACCCGTTTGAAATTTTGCCTGGCTGACTCCTCAAGCCACGGCAAGTAACCTCGAAGATCCTGGCAAACCTTCAGGCCAGCGACCAGAAACAAACGATGGTCTGCAACTTGAGGTTTTACCTGTAATAAACACCACCTCAGAAAATGTTCATGGCGTCTTACGAAGTCTGCCTTGAAACAGATATCACTCCACTTACCTCAGTAGCGTTTTTCTCTCTATAAATTAATCGACCGACTTCGGCCGCGTTAAATAAAATAATCCAAATCTTTTCTCAACACATTTGTCATCCTTTTTCCTGAAAACTGAAGGCTCGCTTGGTGTTGCCCTAACCCGCTTCGATACTCCTTCCAAAACGTTCCGTTTTCCGAAATTCGAACACACTTGGAAATTAAATAAAATTACCAAATATTTTGCAAACAAAATTTAACCTACAGAAATAAGTATCTGTGCGTCTCCTGACTATAAAACTTTTGGACAAAACGCAAAGAACTGTCAATCGACGCTTCAGCTAGCAAAAAGGTGTTCGCGCATAACTTCAACAAAAGTGTCAGATGGAAGAGCGTGACACGAGATGGCAACACCGTAGCTCCGAAATCTGCCTTCCTATTGGGCGTTGTTGCTATTGGTCAGAATCATCACGCGCGGCACGCGCCATCTTCTATCGTCTAATTCCTTGCTAAACTGAAGCGAAATTTGAGAGACTTTGCTCTGATTCTCAATGTTTATTATTTTCAAAGCCTTATGCAAATAATAAAAAATTTGAAAAGACATTTATTAAAGTTGCGACTGCTACAAAAAACAACCAATGACGTTAAAGGGGAGGTGCCAATTCCTGCAAAATACTGAAAACTACCATTTCGCTTGCGCGCCAAGATTTAAACTTGTGGATTGTCAGAACACAACGTTACACTATGCTGTTTACATAAAGTGTATGTACACAAAGCTAAGCCGCCATGTTTAGAGCGTTTGAATGGAGAACAATGAAGTAGGTATACAGGCTTTTTTCCTAGGTATGGCAGGTCCATCTTATTCCTTCGTTATTGCTACAAGCCCACCTCAACTTGGCCGGTAGCGCGTGCAGCAGTAGCCGGATCAGCAGCACGTTCCCGTTCAGCGACGCAGCGTTCAGCGCCGCCCCCGCCGCCACCGCTATCTGATGAACGCACAATGGTATTGATTAGACTGAGGATAAATATGGCCTTGTTGATGTTCATTAGGACTTTGAAATGGAGGATGAGTGAACTTTTTCAAAGCTCAAATTCTAAGTTTTTATTGTCATGTAGGACGTCATTGAGGAGCTCGGTGGCGCACATATTTAGCGCCTACCTTTGCATTTGCGGAGGTTAAGCAACTTTCACAAGGGTCGATCATGGGATGGGTTACCAAAAATTTATTATGTCGAGTTCTTCCCTGCTTAAGCCGTTGGTCTTGACTGCATTTGCAGTCGTTTACACCCACCAATGCCCATTGGGCTTGCGTGGTGGGTTTATGACCCATCTTCCTAATCGACCCATAAGCAGCATTTGTTTGTGGTGCCATTTACAAGAAATAATGTATCACGTAACAACTCACTTGTGCGCTTCTGTAGACTTTATAATTTGTTATGTAAACAGCTTGATATATTCTACCAAAGTCCTAACACATTTGTAAAAATAATAAAAGATCCAGAGAACATTGGAGCACTAGCACAAATTGAAGATTAATTTCTTTAATTTGCTTTTCTTTCGAGTAATTTTGCCAATATTAAGTTCGTTTTTGTATTAGAATTAATTAGAACTACCTAGTTAGCCGCAATTTTTACGAAAACTATATTTGCATGTTGTGCATGGTTGTAATTGAGGTACAAATTTACACTTTTATTTTTATTTGAACTGCTTGGTTTGTATCTCGTAACTGTGCCAAACAAAAAAAAAAATAAAAAAAATATATTAAAAAATATTAAAAACACGACTGCCCTGCCAAAAACGAACTAAAAAGTTAAACAACAAGTGTCATTGCGGTCGGGGGACCTTATTATGGAACAATTTTTGATGAAAGAGGTCCCCCGATTGCAATGACACTTGTTGTTTAACTTTTTAGTTCGTTTTTGGCAGGGCAGTCGTGTTTTTAATATTTCTTAAATTTATTTATTTTTATTTCACACATTTTAGTGACATATTATATAGTTTTGGAATGTGCTCATCAAGGCCTTTCATTTGATGCCCCATATTGTAATAATATAAGAAAATAGTAGTTTATGATACAAGGTTGGTAAGGTGGTTTTAAAAAACCTTAACAACCGTGTGCCATACTACGTTTTTCAATACATTTGCGAGAAAACATTATAGGTACTACTGAAATTGTAATCTATACATATAATAAAACTGTAAATTCTAAATATTTGTGCGCGTACTACGCAAAAACAGCTGAAATAATTTAGTGGGCTTTTCACAATTGATTAGATTAAGATCCAACTTAAAATCTAAGCTATGTTCATTAAATTCAGGTGGGTGGAACCAAGGAAACAGCTTGGACTCTCCTTAGTACTAGCTTTCATACACTAAAGAGGTCATTTTAAACTGGTTGCTATACTTTTCTACTGTCCACGCAGATGAAGTCGCGGGTGGAAGCTAGTAGAAATTAAAAAAATCATACGTAAACAAAAACGCACGGTGCGAGCGTGCGGTAAAATCAACTTACCGCACGCTGTACTAAACCGTAAACAAAAACGCACGGCGTGCGGTAAAATCAACTTACCGCACGCTGGCCTGTCATCGTAAGCTCACATTTTCGAGCAACTGTATTGAAATAGTAGATTGTACAACAAGTGCATAAAATGGGTTTTATGTACGAGTTATACACTCTGCTTTTCACTTCGATTGTGAGGAAATTAAACAACAATAATGTAAAAATAAAAAAAAAATCTTAAATTTTAGTGACAAATTCTATATTTTTGGAATGTGCTCATCAAGACCTTTCATTTGATACCCATATTAAAAAATTGAAAATAAAAATTTTTTTTCTTAATTTTTGGTGACAAAATATATATTTTTGGAATGTCCTCATCAAGGCCTTTCATTCGATACCCATATTAAAAAATTGAAAAAAAAATGTTTTTTCTTAATTTTTTGTGACAAAATATCTATTTTTGGAATGTGCTCATCAAGGCCTTTCATTTGATACCCATATTCAAAAATTAAAAAAAAAACTATTTTTTTATAAAAAAAATATAATTTTGGAATGTGCTCATCAAGGCCTTTCATTTGATACCCATATTCAAAAATTGAAAAAAAACTCATTTTTTTATTAAAAAAATATTATTTTGGAATGTGCTCATCAAGGCCTTTCATTTGAAACCCATATCCAAAATTAAAAAAAAAAATATCAAGGTCTTTCAATAAAATTGATACCCATTTTCAAAAATAAAAAAGTATTAAGTATAACACAACAAAAAATGAAGAAACAATGAAATACCAAGTTAATTTAACGAAGTTAAATTGCGTGTGTGGCTGTTTACCTGACGACCTTTGTCTTAAAGTCTGAGACTTAGACGAAGATTTTACTTTATGCACTAGAGCATAAAAAGCGATTTTATGCAGCCTATACCCAACATAAAGACGAACTTTACGAGCATGAGAAGTGAAAAATAATTTTTTTCACATTTGAAAATGGCGTCGTACAGTTGACTTTTCTAAAAAAAATATAGCCAGTGTCACTCGGGATGCTGTAAGGATTCTAATGATACCCCATTTATCCAAATTAGTTCAGGCATTAAGAAGTTATGGTGGAATAAAGAAACTCACATACCCACATACATGAACCCTGAACACATATACACTCTCTTTGCTTTGGGCAGTCGTGTAAAAATGAGGCAGGCCTGTGCCCCAGCAGTGGGGACATTAAAAATGGCTGATGTCGTCTATCATGTAGAAGTGATGTCTTGTTCATCATTAACGATTTCGACCTCAGTGGTCGAGTAGTTTGTACACCGGTTTCAAGATGTCGCCATCTCTGAGGTCCCGGGTTCTATCCCCCGCTGAGTCAATTTAGAAAACGAACTATTCTATATTGGCTCAGGGTTGGGTGTTTGTAGTTTCACCGTTGTCTCTGATTTACATACAAGTGCTTTAGCTACTGAATCAGACCAATGTTTATGATGTTGTATTATATTAAAAAAATATTTTAAAAAAATTTACTATTTCAATCAATATCATATTTTATTGATACAGAATTATTTCCTTTGCAAACTGCATTGTCATAATTTCATGAATTATTACTACTTTGGTATAAAACTCAAGCAAATGAAACTGGAAAAACCTTGTCGGAATCTCCTCAATAACTACCTTATTTGAAGAAGCGCAGGAGCAAGCACATGCTGCTAGACACGCGCACGCCAGCGCACACGCCAGCGCGCACGCGGCCGCCGCGCGCCGCACGCCGCCGCCGCCGCCACGCGCGCACAGCAGCGCGCACGCCGCGTTGCCCAGCACGCAGCACGCACCTACTATCAGACCTGACGTGAAGACCTGTTGTGGACAATACACAGTACCGCTATGAAAAACAAGGATATCGAAAAATGAATATTATGCTATTCGGCCAGCCCCCCTAGAAAACCGCCCACCGAAACACGCTATGTTTCGCGTGAAAATCTTTTCTATATCATTTCGCATTTCGCCGGTCGTGCTAGGGGGGCAAAGCTAGAATTAGTCTCTATAGTAATTTACATTTACTAAAGAGTGCCTTTGTAGTCTGAAAAAGCAACGCAGTAGCCCGATTGGCGCTTTTAAATTTTGAATGAAAATTAGCAGTGGCGTATTTATATCTAAGTGCAGTGGAATGAAAAATTTAAGATGAAAAACGCAAACTAACATAAGACCCAAATATTAGCTCATATAAAAAAACACATCTGACTCACATCATCGTCCATGTGGTCGTCACACTTGTCCCCTCCTCTGACGTCATACGCGTCGAACGCGCTGTCATTAAGCCCGCCCTCCTGCGGGAACAAGCTGGCGAACTCCCGCCAGGCGGTGGCGTTCACCAGCCGCGCGGTCTCTGGCAGCAGCTGGCGGCTGAACTTGCACTCCTTGCCTTGCATTCGGAGGAGGAGCTCTGGGATCCAGAGGTTTAGGCCGAACCCTCTGGTAAAATAAATCAATGGTTGTAATCAAAATACTAAACTCTTTTTGGGCTTCTTAAAAATATATTTTTGTTTTCGCCAGTTGTCAAGCAAAAACGTACAATTGCTGGACAACTGACAACAATGGAAAAACTAATTTCTGTCATGGACGAGCAACCTATCTTATACGTCCGGTTTCTAAGGCACACACGACAGCATGTCAGGTTATACAGTTAAACTGCAAAAACAGCTTTTATTACGTAGGACATAAAGGCAGTCTCATGGTCAACATGTACTTATGTAGTCTGAGGTGCCGTCGTGTGTACTTATCGGTGGTTTTTCTGTACTTATTAGGGGGGTCCACAAAGTCCACACTATCTGGATTAAATGAACATAATTAAGTAAGTGCTAAAATTATTAGTAATAATCAAATTAATAACTTAAAACCAGATAATGTGGACTCCTACAATAAAGATAAGCCTCTGATAGTGTATTTCAGAAACCGGGGTTAGGTAGATGTTAACTTTTCTAATAATATAGATCACAGTAATGCTCACATTTTTTTACCTAATGTCAAATAATCAGGTACTTACGCAGCCATGTTGGCGAAAAACACGAACAGGATAAGACTCGATTTGACAGCGTAACTCTTGGAGACAAACACTTTGAGGTCCTTCAGAACTCCCAGGAAGAGAACCTTGGTCCGACTCTCCTCCGTACCGAATAACTTGTCGATGAATATGTCTTCCTGGATGATCTTTTTGATCTGTTGAATTTCGCATAAGATAATAATATAATAATAAATTGCATGATATATTTAACAGACGTAATTATTAATGGTTCTTCACTAAAACCCGAATCACCAAAATTCATAACAGATGAAAACCCCCAATCTGATACACAAGTTCCAGTAGCACTTTCTCTTGATTTAATTTCAAATAGAACAGAATATCTGTCAGATTATTATTATATTTACTTTTTTAATACAGATAGTCCTAACATGCCTGGTGGTAAGCGATGATGCGACGTACGATGAAAGGCGCTTGTCTAGAAGTTACCTATTCACTCGCGACTTGAAGGTCCCCAGATTATACCTATCAGGAAACACTCAGGCAAGAAGGTCCACTCTCTAGCGGTGTGTACTAATGTTAAAATTCGAAGCAAAAAGCTTAGTGCGAGTCTTTGGGACATCCATCAAAAAACGGTGGCGCTGATTCATACGTCTGGATGTACGATGGAAGGACGTAGATGGCGGAGTTAAGTTGTGCAATTCCGCTGCCCACTCTCCGTAATATATCCGATAAAAGACCGATAAGCTTGCAACCTTTCGTCATGTTCAAGGCTTTTGAACTTATTACAGAAAAGATTGTCACTTGGAACTGATTGGACCATGACTAAAATCTGTGAAACTTTGAGACTCTCAAATCTTCGTTTCTCACCTTAAACTCGACTCCCTTCCCATTATTCCTCACGTGTATCTGCGTGAGGAGCTTCAAAGCTTTATCACCCCTGTTAGTGTCAGCTAGTAGTCTCGGGCTCTCAGGTAGAGTCAGCATCCACAGCCCACTAATGAACCCTGGTATACTGCCCAAAGCGAGGTACAACCGCCAAGATGCTATCGGCAGAACCGTGTGGTAGTCAACCGTCTTGAACGGGATGACCAGCCATGCGATTGCTGAAAAGAAATTGGCGATTAGAAATGTGGTCTACTATGAGTTTCAGTATTTTTGCAGACTGCAATGATACAAGAGTTCATGAGAAAGCTGATATGGTGTAACAATGAACAATACAATAGGTAAATAATAAAGTAATGGGTTTTGAGAAGTTTTGTAGCAACAATTTGTTGTTGTTCCGTTTCTAAAGCGTATCCATTCCCAGTGTTCTTCTTTGTCTGTTTCACAATCAAAGTAAGTTCTGAGTAGTTTACTTGCCAGACGATTTGACATATTTTTCATTTCACAACTGTAAAATCGTCTGTCAATTAAGCACTTAGTACCTACTCAGAACTTACTTTTTGATTGTGAAAGTAGACCCTTAGAAAAATTGTTTCTCTGTTGTTGCAAACTTGGAAATGATTTTTTTTTTTTTTTTTTTTATACACAACGGGATAGTGCTTGACCTTCATCTCACCTGATGTTAAATGACGATAAGGCCGAAGGTGGAAGCGCACTACACCCGGAATACTGGCTATCTTACCTCTAACTGCCGGAACACAACAATTTTTAAATTGTTGTTATGGCGTCAGACTTAGGTAAGATGGTGGTAGCTAGTCAGGCGGACTTGAAATAAGCCCTACCACCAACCAAACCGAGTATAAATTGTACCCCCCCTGGGAATCGAACCCGGGACCTCTGCGTCTTACACGGGTGGGCGAACCACTAGACCACAGAGGCGGTTAAGATGCGATGTGACCACTGTCGCAAAGTGACGCTGAATAACTGTCGATGATCTGTAAACTCCCTTAGCTTTTTAATAATAATAATAATATTATATTATTATAATATTGTTATAATAATAATAATATTGTAATATGGTGGTGTTTAGGTGATAATCTACATTATTATCTCAAACATTAACTAATTTTTTTTAAACTTGTCTAAAAACAATAAAAATAAAAAATTAAAATATAAACTTGAACATATAAAAAAACAAAAGTAAGTCATCGAGCGGGATTCAAACCCGTAACACTCGTTTCTTGCCGTTCGCGTCTTAACCCGCTGGACCAGAGACAGGAGACCAGATTCTGCGTCGAAAGAAAAACGCATGAAAACTCGAAATCACGCTCTTTTTCAAACATAAGACTAATCTAGATCGATTGTTTAGTTGTTTACCCCCGAAAACCCCCATATACCAAATTTCAGCGAAATATACAAGAATTGCTCGTTTAAGGGTATAATATTACAGAAAGAAGGACAGTTACAGAGAAAAATCATACAAGAGGCGGCTTTATTGCTAAGCAGTCTCTTCCAGTGAGTCTTGGGTGAAAAATAAATAAAGATAGGGCAAAAGGGGAGTGGGGTGCAATTAAAAAAGGAATAGCGCGTTTGAAAGTAAATATATCTAAAGATAAATACAAATAAAACTAAAGGAGAATCATATAAATAGTCAGACAGAATAAGAGAAAAGGAAATAACTTCTAACTCTATTTCAGAAGGAACTAAGAGTCTGAGCTTTCCTGATATCCTCTGGAAGAGAGTTCCAGCAGCTGTCCATGCTGGACAGTAAAGGAAAAAGAAAAGAAATCGGTGTTGTGGAATAAGGGGTAAAATTTGAAGAAGATCGTAGTTTGCACTTCGAAGAAGAGAGGGAGAATTTTATATTTAACAGGCGGCTCGTATACATGTTTTCTATTCAATTCTGTCTGTCTGGCACATAAATAAATAAAATATCTAACAAGTTCAAGTCATTAAACACACTGAATAGTTCGCAAGTAAGTTGTGTTGTGACAGACCAAATTACAAAGTGACAGACTGTCATTTTTATTATATGTAGTAAGAAAAATTTGACAAACCGTGACCACAAATTAATCTGCTAATTTTGTTTTTCACGATGGACTACTTTTGAAACTCAGTTTTGTCGGCCAAATGGAAAAATGCTAACCCTCTTTCTGATGATATTGGAAGAATAGTATAAATTTGCTAATTATGTAAGCAGAAAAACTTTTAGCAGTCCAGAGGGCTTACTCAAATGAGTGATTCGTCAACTCGTCCCACATGCCTACGGCTCATTTAGTACGAGTTGAAAAAAATCAAAATAAATTAAATGTTCATTCTGCAACTCGTCCCACTTTATTATCTTAATAAGAAATGGTACAATCTGCAGCAAAAGTGTTAGAGTGGAAATCTTAAAAAGACTGATACTAAAATTAACACTAGGTACAATAGAATAAGCGGGCAACAATTGATCATAATCAGACCCCGGATTTTCGGTAGCACGAATAAAATGACGTTTAATAGTGCGTGGACAACTTGATTATCTATTTGTGTAATTTATCGATAAAAAAATATTATTATGTAACGTGATATACTTATAGACTTACTGTCGGAAATAGTAGAAATTACCTACCTACATTGAGAAAAGTGAAAATCGTGAAATGTATAAATAATAAAATTCACTGCAGTTTTTCTTGATGTTTGCATCAATCTTTGGATAGCAAAGTCAAAGTGAGTGAAGTAGAATGTCAAATTTTTAAGAAATACATCCTCCTTGGTAAAATACAAAAAATAAACACAGACGCGATCAAAGAAGTTCCACTTCAAAAATATTTTCAAAACATCGATGTATAAAAACATTTACGATAATTTGGTAATCACTACCAAGTTTGTATTCCTGCCACCTCAAATCCGGCCTTTAATCATAATACCTATTTTATTTAACAATGTTATTCACTATCTCTGAATTAAAAAAATGTAAGTACTTATTTATGTAGCTAATTAAAATGAATTACCTGGTAAAATAAGCCACGCAGCAACGAAGCACATGCCCGTGATGTTGAGGTAAAACTGTCTCTTTTTAACTCCAACTAAGTCAGACAGGTACGTGAATACCAGCGTGGATGGACCGCCTGCAGGAAATTAAATACCGTTACTTTTAAAGGATTAAAATTTGAATTCACTATTGGGATCACATAAAACCATGCAACTATTTGACAATATCTATGAGATATTACTTATTTGCGTACGCGGTACAAATTAATAACTTATCTATCTTTCTTCACTGATCAGTAGATCATTCTATACAGTGTTTTCGAACACGCTTATACCGGAAGCACCAATGTTAATGCATTCAAAGTTAGAGGTGGGGTGGGTTATCATATTATTCATCATCAGCAATTTTACGAAAGGGCCTACTAAAGCTCGGAAGACTTTAGAATATATTTTTAAAGGTTAAAGTGTACCTTCTTTAAGGGCTACTCAAACCTGATCGGTATCCTGTACCGGTGGCGGTAACGGAATACCGGATATCCCCACCGGTATTTTAGGCCTTATGGGTTGCTTAGCTGACACAATCGCAAGCCTAACCTAACACTTAAGGCTAATTAAAAATTACATCACCTATTAGGAACCCGTTGATGCTCCTAGCAGCCAGCAGCACCCGGTAGTCGTTGACGGTGCTCTGCGCCAGCATGATGGCAGCGTCGAGCAGCAGCGTCAAGCTCAGGATGTTCCGCCGACCGAACACGTCGCCGACTATACCCCAGAAGAAGGCACTGGCTACACCTCCTAGAAAAAGAAAATATTGAATGGAGGTTTTTCAATTGTTCACTTGGCTCCACATTTTTCCGGCTTATTCTAATAAAGCTAGGGTTTTCTAGGATGACGGTGCCGTCATATTACGGCCGTAATTTAGTGGCGTAGAACATTGCCTATGTAAACAATACGGCACGCCGTACTTTGGGGCTTATAGTGGAATATGTACGAACTGTAAAGTTTCGAGAACAATGGCTTTGGGGTATAGTGGAATAAGTCATTTTTCCATTTTCTTTCGCCAGCCACGCTCGGTGACAACCTTAGAGCATCGCGGCTTCGTCTGGGACAGAAGCGCGTCTTACTCTAAGGTGACAACCGACTCGCTAATATCAGAGCGAAAGCGGCCGAATGGTTCTTTAAAAATCATCGCTTCCAAATCTTCCAATCCAAAACTCATATCACTTTATTTTTAATATAAAAACAATATTATTTGCTTACTCCTTATGTGCTAACTGATTGCGAAGTTATGCATAACTATGGTAACAAAATAATTTTTAGTATTAGATCTAAGTTTTTCACATCAAGCCATTAACTATTAACTAGAAATAACCAAAAATAATTTTACAGATATTAGAGCACTAACAAAATCAATTTCTCGAATCTTCTTTTAAAACATCGTAAAATAAATACTTAGATATGATTAATATTATGTAGCTAATATTGCAGTAACACAAAATTGATTTCAGGAGTGGGTACTGAATTTCTACTCCGGCAATTTAGGATTAATTTCATTTTTAAGTTAAGTTCATCAAAACATTTTTAAGTTAAGTTTTTAGGTTTAAAATTTCTATAGGTATAGGGTATTAGGGTTATAAATATTTACAGAAGAATTATTAATTTTTTACTTTTTAGTTTGTTTTTACTACTCTTTGATGTTTGTAGTCCGATTCATTTTGTAATAATTTAGTCCGTTTTAAAAACGTGTATTGAAAAAAGTTTTTTGTCAGTAAATTATTATTTTCTGCTTTTTAGTTAACGAGCTAAGACTAAAATAAAAATATACCATCTCCTACTCTCGCACTCGCACTCGTCAAGACGATTCAAACGAGCCCAAACTCGATCGGGTTGCCTGGTTTTATTACAGAGTCCCAGTGGCCTACTTCCGGCTCCATTATCAGACCCTGGAAACTATTTCCCAACAAAGTACTCGTCAAGACGATTCAAACGAGCCCAAACTCGATGGGGTTGCATGGTTTTATTACCGAGTTTCAATGGAATTCTCCGGGCTCCATCATCAGATCCTCGAAACTATTTCCCAACAAAGAACTCGTCAAGACGATTCAAACAAGCCCAAATTTGATGGGGTTGCACGGTTTCAATATTGAGTTCCTATGGCATGGCCTTTCAGCTTCATCATCAGACCCTGGATCTCGTTTCCCATTAGAGTACTCGTCAAGACGATTGTAACGAGCCTAAACATGGTGGGGTTGTATGGTTTCATCATAGAGATCATGTGGCCTTCTTCCGGATCCATCATCAGATCAGCTCAATAACACCAAAATATTGAATTGCCTTCCAGTTCTGACCTATGTTCAAAGTTTCAAGTTTCTAGCTCATTGGGCAGTTAGTACAAAATCGTTCACAAACTTTGCGGAAAAACGAACGAACGAACACATAAACACACAAACGAGAAAGCAACCTTATAAAAACGTGTTAAAAAATTGTGTTCCAGCAGTTAGAGGTAAGATAGCCAGTTCCTTAGTGATAAGGATTCCGGGTGTAGTGCGCTTCCACCTTCAGCCTCAGATGAGGTGAGGCCCATGCACTACCCTTTTGTGCATAAATAAAATCCAAAAGCGACTCGTAATCGACCCGAAGTAAGATTTCCTGGACGCCGGCGCCGCTGGGCTTAAGAGTTTCTGTAGTTAGGTGGCGAGTCACAATAGATCTTCGTAGTGACTACAGCTCTGTCAAATCAGCAGAGCCCCTAACACTCAAATAATAATAATGTTACCGCTCATGAAGGCCATGTTGATGAGTCCCGCCTGGTAGGTGGTGAGCTGCAGCTCGCACTTGGCCGCCGGCAGCACGTACGACATCACGCAGTTCTGCACGCCGGTCGTGAAGAATGCGCACGCGCACGCCCCCAGCGCGCTCCGGCTGAGGCTGCCGTAGCCTGCGATAAAAGTTACGAAAAATAATACAAACATAAATAAAGCCAAATTCGTTGGTTTTATCCCAAAGCAAGTTGTTAACTACTATGATGAAAACCGAGCAGCAGCCGTTGTACTTAAGCTAGAGTTTCCTAGGATGACGGTGCCGTCATATTACGGCCGTAATTTAGCGGCACGTTGTCAATGTAAACAATATGGTGCGCTAGCGTAGAAGGGCGGCACGCCGTATTGTATACATAGACAACGTCGTACGCCGCTAAATTAAGGCGGTAATATGACGGCACCATCATCCTAGGAAACCCTAACTTTATATCTATTCTGTGCTTCAGCGGCTGAGGGGGTCGTACGTAAAATAGCCCTTGACTAAAAAAAGTATGTATATTGTCTGTATTGATACTAAATTTACTTATGTGAAATTAGGTGTAGTATATTACATTATTATCGCTATACTCGTATGTTTACACACGATGATATAACAACACCATTTTGAAGTGCCTCGAAATATGCAGGTATTTCCATAAGAATATTATTCTTATGGTATTTCGTCCAATAAATTTACACAACTTTCATTTTGATCACAGTCTCGTCTCAGTAGCACTAAGATTATTTAAACTAAAAATAAATTTAAAATTTTTAAAAAACACGACTGCCCTGCCAAAAACGAACTAAAAAGTTAAATAACAAGACGTGTCTTTGCAGTCGGGGGACACCGTTTTGTGGAACAATTTTTAATTAAAGAGGTCCCCCGACTGCAAAGACACTTGTTATTAAACTTTTTAGTTCGTTTTTGGCAGGGCAGTCGTGTTTTTAATATTTTTTAAATTTATTTATTTTTATTTCACACATTTAAGTGACAAATTATATAGTTTTGTAATGTGCTCACTAAAGAATAAAGAAAAAAAATAGAGAATAAAGAAACTCACATTCCCACAAACATACATGAACCCTGAACACTTATACACTCCTTTTTGGGCAGTCGTGTAAAAAACAAATTTCCCGCTAGTACCACCGGTGGTACCTGTGGGAACGAAGGGAACACAATGTCGTGAAATGTAGAGTATCGGAAAATCAAGGTGTTTAATCAATGAAATTCAATTATTTTTCTACTGATCAATCGACTAACAGAAGACTAGAGTAATTGTAGTTTTATAATTGAACTAAGGACCTTGAAATACTAAAATGATTATCAAACTGTGAAAGAGAAAATTCTTGCACCATGTAAAAATTGGCTATTAATTGTTTTTTTATGACTTATGAGTAACACTGTCGTTAAACGCACCATACTGTGTGGGCTATAACCGGCAATAAAACGTCGGGTAAAATACCATAGTTTATAATACAACAATATGTATTTAACTCATAGACATAGAAAAATTTTGGCTGCGCTCAAGAAGACCAACAAAGCGTGGAAAAGAGAAGTTAACATCATACGGACACGGTCTATGTAAAAAAACCGGCCAAGTGCGTGTCGGGCCACGCGCAGTAGGGTTCCGTAGGTACATTATACCATACCATATTTTAATACCGCTATCATTTTTCGTCTGAAAAAATAACTTTGTTTTTCACAGTGTTTGTATGAATGACAAAGTTATATTTGCGGTTTTGGAAAATGTACTATATCTCGAAAACTAATTACTGTATCTCGTTCAAAACAATTTTCGTTGAAAGTGTTTATTAAGATCTATAGTTTATATTTTTTTTAGATTTTTCACCCTCTTACTTTAAAAGTTAAAGGGGGGGGACACACATTTTACCACTTTGGCGGCATATATTTTTCAAACGGTTGACTTAAAAAAAAAATAGTCGTAGGAACCTCAACGTCATTTTTAAAGACCTATCTATAGACACCCCACAAGTATTGGTTTGATGAAAAAAAATATTTTCAGTTTCAGTTCCATGTATGGGGAGCCCCCCCTTAATCTTTTATTTTTTTTATTTTTGTATAAAAATCGTAAAGCGGTTCACAGAATACACCTGCCTACTAAGTTTCAACTATGTAGTCCTAATAGTTTTGGAATAAAGTGGCTGTGACATACGGACGGACAGACAGACAGACAGACAGACATGACGAATCTATAAGGGTTCCGTTTTTTGCCATTTTGGCTACGGAACCCTAAAAAGAGACAAAGGATCAAGTGACATGTGCCAACATTTTTTACAGTAAGAGCCCCTAGCGTCCCGCCTAGCAAATGAGCAATCACAGTTTGTTTAAAATATTTGTTAATCTTAATTATAATTTAAAATAAAGGTGTCGTGGAGCTACGGTCTCTTGTGCTCTAAGTAATTGTGATGAGATAAAAAGAAATAATCCAAGTAATCACACTTTTCACAGGTAAATAAGATATTGCCACACATTTCTCTAAAACCAAATTTCTCTACATTTATTCGTTTATCGACGAAGAAAACAGTATGGAACATAGTTTATTAATTTCCTTTGCCGTATATAGTCATATTTTATGAATCCAAGTCATATTTTACGTATCTCATATAAAATGTATGCATTCGTTTTCGGATCACCTGTTTATTGACATTGTTGTTCTTTGACATTCTATTTTTATGATTTAACTCGTTTATACAGGAGAGGGTTATTTGTCAAACACCACCAACCAAGGAGTAGATTATTAACATCATAAACAACAACATTTTTCCTATGACTTTTCCGAAAACCATAAAGTTAATATTTAGCGAAATTTTTCTATGTCTATGCCGAAAACAGACAAAGAAAAATGGCCTCTCCGTACAAAGTACCGAACAGCTGATCAAGTTTCGTATGAAAAGTCGACTTTTTTGTCTGTTTTTAGAAAAGTCGTAGAACAAATGTTTTTGTATTTATGATATCACTAATCTACTCCTGCGAGGTTGTTGGTGTTTTACAAATAACCCTGTATAATTAATGATTAAACGAACTTACCTGTAAGTGAAGTTCTATCATAATTATACGAAGGATTCTTCCGAAGATATTAGTACTATTAACACATGTAGTATCGCTTGCATGTATCACCACTTAGCACGTTATTTTAGAGTAATAACCTAAAAAACCTAAAAAGAGAAGGTATTTGATTTAGAATTGACAGATATTTTGACATTTCCGGCTCGAATTCTCCTCGCCGCCATTCGGCGCCAACCTTTTCATTTAGTTTAAAGTCCAAATCGTATGATATTTCCTCATTTTCTTCAGTGGGTGAACACTTATTGTAATTAACAATAAGCAGTAGGGAGGGTGGGACTCTATACTAATATCTTCGGAAGAATCCTTCGTATAATTATGATAGAACTTCACTTACAGGTAAGTTCGTTTAATCATTAATTATACTTCAGGATTCTTCCTTCGATATTAGTACTATTAACACATGTAGATGTTTAAAGCATTATATAAGAAATTGGAAATATCATCTCTTGTGTAATTAGTCTTTAAAATTTAAAAAAGAAAATCAGTCTCATTTAACATAATTCTTAATGTTTTGGTAGCAAATATGGTACATATAGATGGTTGGAACCAAAAAAAAAATAAGCAAGATTTGTTAGGAAAATTCAGTTTAATTATCATTAATCGATGATATCTTGCAAAGATAGTGAAATCATCTACCATTTCGCCGTGTTACGTGGAATTTCTATAATAAAAAATAAATGTTATGGCTACATAGCCATAACATACCTATATAGGTATCGGCGTACGTCGAGTGCTACAACTGGTTACCATGAATTTGAGTCTACTTCACTATCATTGAATTTTACATTTCAGTAATCCATTATCTATTCTACATATAAGAATTTCATTTCTTTTTTTTTTCTTTTTTATATGTATTACTATTTTTATTTTATATTTATAAATAAAAAGAAGTGATTATGAAATATTTATTATAGTAATAATATGTAGCATTCTCGAAAAAGAAGGTAATTATAGAATGGTTTATGTCAAACTAAGAAGAATTCATGTTTCATACTTGAAGTAAACAAATAGTTAATAGATTATATTGTTTTCATTCTATGTGCAATAGGCAAGGTTCTTCAATGTGAAACTTTTTTTTTTTAAGTTAGAAAAGTTAGAAAAAAACTAATTGGAAAATATTTAATAAATAGTACCTAATAAGAAATCTAAGATATCCATTGTATTTGAGCAATGTAAGTCTACGCCAAGGCGTAGTTAAATTCGATACCAAACCTTGAGATTAGCTCATATTGTGCAATCAATAATTAATCCAATATTAAATAATACTAATAATTGTGTTACACACTTCTGTGTTTATTATGTCTATATTGTTATTTGGTGAATAATCGAACCATTTTTATAATCAAGCTCTGTACTTTCTGATAGTATCAGCAGACATACAAGCTTAAATAACATAGTAATATACCTGTAAAATAATATCACCTTGATAATCGGGAGTCTCACCACTTGTTTAGAATAGAAACTTTATGTTAATAAAACATTTTTTATTTTATTTTATTTTATTTAATGTTGTACAAACCAGTCTATTTGTGCGATGAATTTCCGTCCCTGGAATTGGAAGTTATAGGATGTTAGTACTTTAATAGACAATATATTACATGTAAACAATGGGTATCAAGGCTAAAAATTGTGACGATCATGATGGCAGAATTGTAACACTAAGAAACTGGTACAAAAGAATAAAAATAATAGCTTGTTCGATTGATAGTGACAGAATTGTCTTTGTAAATAAAATAGGCACTAAACAAAAATAGCGTTGTAAATGCTTAAATCTAAAATAAAAAAAAAATCGCTTTGGGATCCAAATGCTAGGAATCAAGAAAAATATTTCTACTATATTTTATTTCTACTACCTAATTCGACTTGCATTCGAATTTACTCAATTTCAATCCGAAAATACTAAAACTGGTAATAATTTTTTGAATAAGTGAATCAATAACGACTAGAATACTTTACACCGAATACAATAATAAAAAAGGCAATGAAAATATAATAAGCTGCATGTTCTAGCTAGATAATTTATATGCAATTATTTTTCAATGTTTTGATTCCTGGCCACAAGTGTCCCCCAGTCTACCCCGTTGTTGAGAGGTACCAGAGAAAAATATTCCACAACTATGTCTTCTCTAATTCGGTGTAAGTATCGATGACATTCAACTAAATAAAGAAAATTTAATATTATACCGATATCTACAGGTTTAATACATTCATAAAATAGTCATAATTTATTTTGCAGTTTTGTGAATGTTTTTCTTGTAAAAGACCTTAATGGAAAGTTGTGAAGGTAGCTGTATAAAAAAAAATGTGTTTAAAATTATTGTGTATCTCAATTATTTAAAAAATGTTCTGAGACACATTGTTAGAGTAAATATTATGTCCAATATAACAGGAAGATAATGATGTCTAAGAAGTCGTAGCCGGCGGCATAAATTTTGTAAAAATATGGGCACTACAATACCCAAAAGTTAAGAATTTAAATTCGTATATTTCTATTACTTTTCCAATATTAAAACCATAAAGTTGATGGGATTTCTAAAATGCAAAGACTTCTATGTTGTATTCTTGTTTTCTTACAAACAATAACCATTTCTTATTTTCAATATAGGTTAACTTTTATACTGTTTATAATAATGCGACTTCTGAGATTTATAGAATGTGTTTTGTTATAAACAATAAGCATTTTTTATTCTTATTATAGGATAACGTTTTTACAGTTTATACTAATATGACTTCTGTTAGATTTTAACTAAACCCGATATGACAACCTGATAAAACATTTTTTCTCGAATAAAGATGTTGAACCTTCAACTTAATGTGTAGTTGACAAATTATTGTCTGTCACTAAAATACATACGTATTATGTGGCTGTTATGTATTTCGCCCGAATTTTAGTCAAATTAATGTTAGAATTTAATATATATCTCTGGAGATGGCACAAGTGAGTACGAGTGAGTATAAAAGAAAATAATAATAATCTTGGTGCTCTCCTAGCGCAGTCAAAATAGTATTTTCACTCATGTCGAATTTAGACCAAACAACTATGCGGACGCCTATGTGCCTATAGTTGCGACCACTGCCTGTATTCGCTGAATACAGATAAATGCTGCACCAGATCCTTACGAGTATCCTTACCCCGCGTACGATGATCGAATGTGAATGTTGACGAATGTATCCTCGATTCCTCGGCAACTGTTTCGATGGACCGTAACAGCCGCCTGCGGGTCTGCTGCTATCGACGAAAGAAATCGTTGATGGGGCTTCGTCGCCGCGTCTCGATATTCGTTTGCCGTCGGAATTAAGCATATGGTATACCTGGCTGCATGTTTCGTTTGTTGTTTTCAAGTTTAAATTGTTTTAAAACAAAATATACCAGCAAATAAATACATAAATCTCTTTTAAAATTTATGTTTTATTTAAGTACTGCGCCCGGTTTACTTACAGTTTTTTCGTTGATCAATATCGTTAACCTCAGGCCTGTGGCCAATGCATCATTCATATTCGTCTCAACTGTTGGTGGCCTTTTAAGTGGACAGCATCAATTACACTTGAGTTGACCATATACCTTCTGTTTATAATAAAATGTATGTTGTGCACAACAAATGAATGTTGCAATGCCCCATTGTATAATGTATAAAGTGCAAAACACTGTCTTAAATTACTGTCATAAAAAAGGTTTTCTATATTGGAAAGCTGCTCCTTAAGCTTCATTATCACTATAATATATTCACTTGGCTAATAATTTCTACACATCAGAATCATTATCATTAAGATCAATCAATTTATGTTTTCGACACACAAATTCAATTTGAAAATTAATAGACAGGTAATTTTTACATTTTACAAGGGCATAGCTTAGAAATAAACATACTAATTAGTTAGTGATTAAACATAAATAATAAGCCTGAAACATAGGATCTCCTAGTAAAGGCAAATGTTTAAAGTTTATACTTATTAAAACTGTGGTACACAGTAATAAACACTTACTGCATTTATGGATAACAAAATGTATGGATTCTATTATTCAATTTCTTATTGAAATTTCTATCAGCAGGCTCATGTTAGGCGTACCTATATTAATAGAAGCTATTTCACATAAAAATTGTGAAATATCAGGTATCAGCTAGTTGTTGTATAACTTATTATCTGGTTCCATGAAGTTGATAAATTTTAGCATTTATTTATAGCTCTGCTTATGAACGTTATACTGGCAGTTTTTCGTTACAGTTGTAACAATGTGTATAATAAAATCATACATAATGATATTACATAAATTTTGCAAGCCAGAAATTTATCTCAGTACCGATGGTACTCTATTATTCCGTTGGGATCAACGCAACACCAAGGATATCTATGATATCAAAATTCATACCTGATGAACTAAGCTGTTGTCAGGGCTGCTGTTGCAGCTCCAGCAGAGCAGCCGCCTGGCTGGAAAGCGGATGGCGGCGAATTCGGCGGACGGTGGAGTCACCCGATTGGTGCTCGGCAACGGTTCCAACATGGTAACCTTTGTGGGCAGCTTGCTTTTTACACTGTCGTGTCATCAGGGGCACTTTGAGTTGCTGCACTTGTTGCAGTTGCGTTGTCTGACCTATCTATGCGGTGAAATAGTCCAGTGTGACTATTTCGAGTGCAAAAGATATTTGGTTCATGCCTTATTAGACACATGCCTTATGACAGAAAGTACCCAGTATGGTAAGTTCGTGTCAGACAAATAAAATAATTAAATGGTAAAAGCCCAGTGTAGCAGTTACGCATTTTTAAATCTCAGCAAACAATGTTGTCTGGGAGGGAATTCTATTAGCATTAAGTCCGCTCTTTTTGTACTCATGTACATTAAAGTAAAATAAATATATATGGTAAAAGCCCAGTATGGCAGTTACGCATTCATAAAGGTAAGCAAACAATTATGCAGTTAAGGCAAGTAAACGGTAAAAGCCCAGTTTGGCAGTTACGCGTTCAAGCCAAGTAAACAGTAAAAGCCCGAAATGGCAGTTACGCATTTAATAGTGTTTCTCCATCTTGAATTCTTCTTCTTGTCCTCCTCCGTCTTGAAAACTTTTTTCCTTTCTGCACGAAGCATTTTAACTAAGTATAATTAAATTTTCACTGTATAAAAATAATTCTGAAGAATTCTCACTTTGAGATTGTATGCGTGCGTCCGTGGCGAAGCACGAAAAGCGAAAAGGTTGGCGCCGAATGGCGGCGAGGAGAATTCGAGCCGGAAATGTCAAAATATCTGTCAATTCTAAATCAAATACCTTCTCTTTTTAGGTTTTTTAGGTTATTACTCTAAAATAACGTGCTAAGTGGTGATACATGCAAGCGATACTACATGTGTTAATAGTACTAATATCGAAGGAAGAATCCTGAAGTATAACTTTAAGTAATAGGATTAGGGAAATTATTTGAATATTTTTTTATCGAAGAATTTTTTCATATCACACCGAAGTCTGAATTAAGTTTAAACTTCAGCTGCTTATATCGTAAAACACAAGGTTTAGTACCCACCCACCATTGACCTCTATATTATTACACTGGACTGGCTGCTGTCAAACTGCTCTTGTGCCTATTTGATTTCCGTCATTTTGGCGCTGTAGGACGTAGCGTGAGCATAGCGTGAGGGACATGGTACTAAAGTCTGAAGTCTGGAGAGACCATCACGGCAACCATTTTCATTGTACGTCAAAAATTATTTCTTTAGTTGTCACGCTAGAGGCGTTTCAAATAGGCACATGAACTTTGCTGTCAAATCATACAGACAGCCAGTCCAGTTAAATAGAAAAAAAAAATTCAGGTCAGTGCCACCCACCCATAAAATAAAAACGCATCAAGTTCTAAATTATTGGAATCTGGCATGTTCTATTCTAATACACTCCAATACCACCTACCTACCTCTAAGAAGAGAAATAATAATTTTAGTGCATAAAAACTTGACAAATAGGTATGCTTGTCATTCATCCGGATTGTCCAATTTCGCATTTATGTCCGTACTTTACATTCTTGTTCGGATTGTTTCATTCATGTTCTCAAATTTTACAACCAACGAAGTGCGTGACGCTTGAATTAAACAATAATTTTTCGCTTGAATTCATTTTATTTTTCGCATTTTTGACAGGACAGGGAGTCACGTCCGGATTTCACTCTAAAATGATATAGAAATTAAGACATATAAGGCTATAAGCAATATTATATTTAATTCGACAGATTTTCGTACAAAGGTACAAAGAAATCGAATCTACGAAATGATGACGACATCACACTCCTAGATGTCTAGTCTAGAGTACGTCTAGCTGGTGGATAGTCAATAACTTGTAGTACTTTTTGAAAAGTATTCTGGGAAATGGTGACGTGCATACGAAGTGGCTACGTATTTGCTCTTCAACCTTCAATAGAGCAAAGACTAGAAAGCTCGTGCAGTTTTTCTATGAGGTGCTTCAAGCAGAAAAAAAATGCACTGGCTGCTAACGATATGCAAACAACTGTGTGGGTAACCAAACAATAGTTCTGTAGTGGTAAGCATTGCCTTTTCTATTGATCCGTACTTTAGAAAAGAACGATTCAAATTGTGAACATAATGTAACAAAGAGAAATAATATTTTCAGAACTGCCAAGAATGCAGAAATTGGCAAAATCTTAGAATTTCTTTGTCGATTCAATTTATGCAAATTTTCAAAATGGCGGAGCGTTGCCTTTCAACTCGGCCGCACGCAGCTGTGTAGCATACACTCGCAGGCGCGGTCTATTGTACGCGTTACATTGCGTGGTAAAGTATGCAATGCTTTTTTAACACCAAAAATCAAAATCGTTTCCCAGCAATAATTTTGAACAGAAATGGTCCTGATGATGGGCAGAATACGTAGACTTCGGCTTCGTTGTGGGTCTTGTTACACCCGGTATATCATCTGGTGCCGAATCGCCGAACACTATTAATCACTCAGACCAAAAAAAAAAGGAAGACGGAGTCTTCCGAACAACGCGGTGAAGCCAGTAAAACTACGCCTTGGCTGTATACATACACAGTTCACGCACACGCATGTGACGAAACTACGCCTTGGCTTTCCATATAAAACCCTGCCGCCCGGCCCCCGCTCGCCCTCTTGCAGGCACACATGTACCATCGAAAACCGGCTTCACAACGTTGTTCGCAACGCATCTTACTTTTTTACCGACTTCAAAAGGAGGGAGGTACTCAATTCGACCAGTTTTTTGTTTTTTTTTTTGTTTTTTGTATGTACACCGATTACTCGAAGACGGCTGGACCGATTTAAATGATTCAAACGTTATTACATTAGGTAAACTTCCAAATTGGTCCCATTTTTTAAAATTTTGAAATCGGTTCAGTACTTTTCAAGTAATCTTGAAAAAAGCACGAAAATAGTATGATTTTGCGTGAACTACCTCGATGATCACGGGGGCTTTTAGAATAAAAAAAAGGGATTTGTACTCCAGCCCCACCCGACTTCAATAGACGTGTTTTTATTATTACGAATATTATTTCTTGCTTTTTAGAGGTAGGTTTTTTGAAGTCGGTTTTTTGTTTTTTTAAACAATTTTTTTGATCTGAGATTAATCAGCTATATTTGTCTAGTCTAGTCCCATAACAATGTTTACACCCTTATCACGCAGTTTTTAAAGCTGTGCCCTTATTCACGCAGATGTGGCCAACTCTTTAACGTGGTAATTTACGTTACGAACGACATATTCCTACCTAAATATACTTATAAAATGCCTTAGCTAACGCGTACTTGGATATTACCATCAACGATGAGCCGTAGCATAAAACATAAAGTAAGTTGAGATTCACCGGAGCAGCACTTTCTCTCTCTCTCTTATATTATGCGATTGTCTGTAATAATAATTATTATTTTTAAAATATTTTTTGTACTTACTTGTTGGCTGTCCTAATAAATTAATAAAATAAACATAAATAAACTTAGACTAAAGATAGCACTGATGCTATCACTTCTATTCGCTGAAAGAAAGACATACTAACACTTAGAGCAAATGCTCTAAGTACTAACATCATAAATAACATCGTTTGTTCTACGATTTTTTGTTCGAACAAAGACAAAAAATTTTTTTTTGTTTTTACGGAAAAGTCGTAGAACAAACTTTTCTGTTTATAATGTTAGTATCTACTGCTACATGTTGTCCGTGTTTTATAAATAACCCTTTATATAAAGTCATTTTCTAAGTCTTAAGATAATGATTGATTTATCAGTTTATTATAGCAGGAATTAGGATGACTTAAGAGCACAATAGTATGTTTTAGATTGCCACCGTCCGTTTATAATAATATTTGGAGTTACACTTCGCGCCGTTTAATAATATTGCTCGCACCGCACTGCATACTATTCAATGCTACTATTATGTTATATTGTTATTCAACCACCTGTTCATAGGGGGTAGTGTATTATAATCAAATATGTAAGCTAATAGATGTAATAAATTTATAAAAACCTGACTGAGTGAGCTGTTCTTAAAATTGTAGGACTTTTTCAAATCTACAGTTTTAAGGTATTCTTTTGAGAAATACTTCATAAGGAACATTTTAAAGGGTCCGTACAAGCCGATTCCCATTGGCTTACCTTTAAGAAATTCCAGCCCACCGATCCACAGATCACAACATTTTTGTTAAACGGCTTACCTTTGCCATAATTTCACCTCTCGCCACTGCTAGGTAATACCTAATGTTAAACAAGGTTTTTGCTTCCAAAGTAAATTTAGATATTGACAGTTAGAGACTTTTCTAGTAAAAATACCTATTTGACGTGTATTTTCTTAAATAAATAGTTCATGTTAAAATAATAAATAAGGTACGTTGGGATAAGAACGGATCAGGTAAAGATCGAATAATTCAAATAACTCCCAAACAAGGGAATATTTCTTATTGCTGGCAGCATAATATGAAACGCCACTTCTTTCTGCCCCTCCCCTCATTCTGCCTCATTCTGATACATAATTATAAATATAATGATTACAGTTTTTAAATTCAGTTTCGATGAAAACTGCGATGACATACAGGTGTTTTTTTTAGAGCAAAAACTAAAACGACTCATATTCGTGTCTCAATCGAAGATCCGGACTTCCACCAGGCTACATTTTTTAAATTTTATGATGTGTTAATTTGTTTTCTGCTTATATTGTGAATGTGAAATAATTTGTAACGTGTAGCGATTTTGTAAAACTGATAAATGCAATTGTAAGATGACTGTCAGCTGAGATCCGATCTTGCCCCTTATGATTGAAGATCTAATTTACATACTATTATCCTATTTTTAAAATAGAAATAGTATTTTAATTTTTGTAATGAAACTACTTATATATTTTTTTATTCTTTGGTATACTCATAATACGGAAAAAAGCGAATATTTCTATAATGACAACCTTTCGTTTTAAGCCAAACAGCCGCTTTTAAATAGTAGTCCGTACCTGGCCCACTATGGTCCGGTCATTACCTAGTATTTTGATTAGCAATCCTAATCTTCACAAAGGTATAACTTAGCAAAAAAAATATTTGCTGCAACCTCTTCAACTAACCGAAAAACCGTCCAACCTTACCCCAACAAACCTTATTACAATAACCTTAAACAAATGTAATAATGACTAACATATATGTAAACAAACGGTATAAAGAAATAAAAGCATGACAACACAATTTTTTGCATGACAAGAAAAATATATATATAAAAAATGCACGAAAATAAAAATACATTATATACCTATTATATATAAAAAAACTTCATTTTTACTATTTTTAATGATATAATATTCTACTCTATCTTAAGGAGCTCAGCGCGGAGCAATCTAATTGTAAGATCAAAATAAAAAAAATAAAGTCAACGTAAAAAAGTGTCTATAGACTATAGTTTAATTTAATAAAAAAAACCTTATTACAATAAATATGCTTTGATCATCATCAGTGACGTAAACATAATAGTGCCTACCTAATCAGAATTACCTATTATTACGAAATTTAAAATTCAAAATGATTACCTATTTAACTTGGCTGATAGTAAGCGCTATCGCACACGGGCAACTTAATCGCCCAGCAACTGTTTTGTCTCTCACATGGTTTGTATGAAAAGTTGCTGACGACCGTGTCGCTTCGTGTGCGCGCTTCCATATAAACCTGTGGACTTGATGTGAGAGACAAAACAGTTGCTGGGCGACTAAGTTGCCTGTGTGCGATAGCGCTAAAAATACGCCATTTTGTAAATCAACTAGGAAACTCAGCTAAAACTTTTTTGTGCATGTTTTATTTCGTATAGAGTAGGTACTATCCAAGAACTTAAGAATTAATTTAAAGTTATTGGTACTGTTGTCAATTAAAAGTGTTCTTTTTTAGGGTTCCGTACCCAAAGGGTAAAAAAGGGACCCTATTACTAAGACTCCGCTGTCCGTCTGTCTGTCTGTCTGTCACCAGGCTGTATCTCATGAACTGTGATAGCTAGATAGTTGAAATTTTCACAGATGATGTATTTCTGTTGACGCTATAACAACAAATACTAAAAACAAAATCAAATAAATATTTAAGGGGGGCTCCCATACAACAAACGTGATTTTTTTTGCCGTTTTTGGTAGGGAACCCTTCGTGCGCGAGTCCGAATCGCACTTGGCCGGTTTTCTTATTTTTGGTTTGGCAATTCACTTCTCTTCAGGGAATACTTTTGCCAGTTTCAAGTGTTGGATAGGGTTCAGTAATTTTAAATCGACATCAAATTCCACCACAGCCTGTATAAATAATAATAATCTGTAAGGAATAAGTCATCGCTTATCAAAATAAAATGTGTCATGCTCGTGATGACGGCGATTCGAATGTTAATACAAACACACGCACGTTGCACTCGACATAAGAATTACAAATTATTAAAAAAAAATGCGTGACAATCATGTTTAATGATAAGGAAACAACACGTATGAAAGCCTACATTGATTGTGGTAAAGATAAATAATTGATAAAGGTAAAGTAAAAAAATTTGAACTCAGTAGTTTAAAAAAAACTACTGAGTCAACATTTACCACTACAGAGTTCACTTATCGCAGATTTCTTAACTCTGCAGTGGAAAATTACGCTTTGAACTTCGGAAATTGTATATTTTTCATCCACATGCGATTTATAGTTACCTAGGCTATAGTGCTGGTTATTTACTTATATGAAATAGACAATATCATTTTCCTGAGTTAAGAATCTAGGTATTTATGCTACGGAAATAGGAAAGAAAGTGTAAAGGCTGGTTTACATTATCTTAGTATTTCGTAGAGTGCTTAGTAGCGTGCGAGTAGATTCGAATGCGAGTGCTTTAGTAGTTTTGGTGCCTTTCCAGTGACCGTTTACACGCTTCCAGTAGAGTGTCATTTTCGCCATACCTAATACCTATTATTTAATTCAATTACACGTCACGCGTTCACCGGCAAATGCACTCTACTAAAGACGCTACTAAAATGTCGATTTACATGCTTCCAGTGCGAGTGCGAGTAAAATATCGCGCGGGGGGTGAGCGGGCGCGCAGGGGGTGCTACTGGAAAGCGAGTAGAAAGGCTACTAGAACGTTACTCTCTTTAGTCATAAGACGACCGTTTACATGTTTCCACTAAAGGACTCTCCTAAAGCACTCTACTAAAGACTAAGATAATGTAAACCAGCCTTTATGGAAATATTATAATTTCGGAACTGTGTAATAAACAATTCTCGCATGCAAAATACTATTACAGCACTCCGTTATCAACTAAAACAAAAAAAAAAAAAACTAGATCTGTCTTTCATTAATTTCAAACAGTTTCAAATGAGAATTGTTAGCAACAAATTTACCTAATCGGGGGGCTGATCAAATAGCCTGTGTTTTTTTACTTCAAGGAATTAATTGCGTAAATTCTGCGTAGGAATTTAGCCTTAATTGAATAAATCGGTATTTATTTATTTAATAAAAGGGTTATTTTCTTTAATCGCGATACTAATTGATAAATAAAAACCCAGCCAAGTGCGAGTCGGACTCGCGCACGATGGGTTCCGTACCAAAAAACGGCAAAAAAATCACGTTTGTTGTATGGGAGCCCTCTTAAATATTTATTTCATATTTTTTTTAGTATTTGTTGTTATAGCGGCAACAGAAATACATCATCTCTGAAAATTTCGACTGTCTACCTGTTGCCGTTATTAGCAAAAAACGGCAAAAAATTCACGTTTGTTGTATGGGAGCCCCCCTTAAATATTCATTTTATTCTGTTTTTAGTATTTGTTGTTATAGCGGCAACAGAAATACAGTGAAAATTTCAACTGTCTAGTTATCACGGTTTATGAGGTGACATACAGACAGACATACAGACGGACAACGGAGTCTTAGTAATGGGGTCCCGTTTTTACCCTTTGGGTACGGAACCCTAAAAAAGATAACGTGTTATAAAAAAAAATCTCATAATGCCGAATATGGTAGATAGGAACCATCAAAATGAACCACTTTCACTATGGGACCAACTCTGGAGTCGCGAAAAAAAATCAGAAGTTTCATACATTTTGATATTTTTGTTATTAATTTTTGCATGAAACAGCAGAAATTTTTTTCGATTTCAGAGTTGGTCCCATAATAAAAGTTGTTCAGTTTGATGGTCCCTATCTACCATATTCGGCATTAGGGGTATTTTTGTAACACGTTGTATATATATATATGTACAAATAACTCACCAGCTGTGTCAAGCGCAGTTTCATAATCTGCAACTTCTAGTGTTTGCGTCGCCTGCGCATCTGCCGCGGCACACCTCCGTGTTGCTGATAAAAAAAAAACTTTTTAACACACTTGCTCGTAAAGTGAGCCCTAATACATCGCTTTTAGGGCCATAAACCGAGCTATAACAAACGCGTGCAATAATATATAAAACACTAGGTTGTTATAGAATTATCCCTACAAAGTTAAAATTAGTACCTTACTGCAAGTTCCATGCGAGTAAACAGAGCATTCCCAATTCAACCGGGTAATACAGTTATTTTTTTTAGTAAAAACAAAGAGGTTTAATGCCGCTGAAATTTCATATTCATTTTTGAAATAAATAAATGTTTAAGTCCTTAATTAAGTCAAACAAATATTTATTATTATAAAATTATTCATAATTCACAATATTAATTCTTAAAATTATAATTTTGAAGTAGGCAGTATGCTCACACACCCCTTTGTTCGTAAAATATTCTTGCATTGGGCATGTGAAAAAAAAAACAAAAAAAACCTACGCGCCTTTTTCCATAATTGTCATATTTTGTTTTTGTCGTATTTGTTGCTGTGTGGTAAATTACTTTGTATTTTCCTCGCAAATGTGTTGAAAAACGTCGTATGAAACTCGTGAGCTTTTGCTCATTGCACACTCGGCTGAGTTACGCCCTCGCCTGCGGCTCGGGCTGCAATCCCTTGTGTGCAATGAGCAACCTAAGCTAACTTGTCTCATAATGTACTATTTCAACACACTTGATCGTAAAGTCAGCCCTAATACAATGCTTTTAGGGCCATAAACCGAGCTATAACAAACACCGTGCAAGCACTTGTACCTACGTTAGGTATAGAAATTATCCCTACAAAGTTTAATTAGTACCTTACTGCAAGTTCTATGCGAGTAAACAGAGCATTCACAATTTAACCGAGTAATACAGTCAGTTATTTTTTTTAGTAACAACAAAGATTTTTCAACACACTTGCTCGTAAAGTGAGCCCTAATACATCGCTTTTAGGGCCATAAACCGAGCTATAACAAACGCGTGCAATAATATATAAAACACTAGTTGGTTATAGAATTAACCCTACAAAGTTAAATTAGTACCTTACTGCAAGTCCTATGCGAGTAAACAGAGCATTCCCAATTTAACCGGGTAATACAGTTATTTTTTTTAGTAACAACAAAGAGGTTCTATGACGCTGAAAATCCATATACATTTTTGCAATGAATAAATATGTAAGTCCTTAATAAAGTTAAACAAATATTTATTATTATCAAATTATTCATAATTCACAATATTTTGCAATAAAATATTAAAATATTTGCGTTTTACCGCTTAAAATTATAATTTTGAAGTAGGCTGTATGCTCACTAACCCCTTTGTTCGCAAAATATTCTTGCATTGGGCGTGTGAAAAAAACAAAAAAAAACCTGCGCGCCTTTTCTCATCATGATTATTATTTTGTTTTTGTCGTATTTGTTGCTGTGTGGTAAATTACTTTGTTTTTCCTCGCAAATGTGTTGAAAAACGTCGTATGAAACTCGTGAGCTCTTACTTATTGCACACTCGGCTGAGTTACGCCCTCGCCTGCGGCTCGGGCTGCAACCCAGAGCCTTGTGTGCAATAAGCAACCTAAGCTAACTTGTATCATAATGTACTATTATGGCGCGAAAATTCATATACATTTTTGAAATAAATAAATGTGCAAAAACAAATATTTACTATCAAATTATTCATAATTCACAATATTTTGTTATAAAATAATAAAATAATTGCATTTTATCACTTAAAATTATAATTTTGAAGTAGACTGTATGCTTACTCACCCCTTTGTTCGCAAAATATTATTGCATTGGGCGTGTGAAAAAAACCTGCGAGCCTTTTCCCATAATTTTCATATTTTGTTTTTGTCGTACGTATTTGTTGCTTGATTTCCCTTGCAAATGTGTTGTAAAACGTCGTATGAAAACTATTAAATAACAGCCTGTCGATTCTGGGGGTCTGGGGTTACGAAAAGTTTAATGCGATAAACGCAGCTGCTTCCGTGCTTCGTTTTGATTGTTTCCTATTACAAATATCACTTTCGTATGCGATATTGCGAAGAGACTGCGTGAGTTTGACAGTTTCTCTCTAGTGTAGACGACATCGTTCGTTTAGTAGTCTATAAACTACGATAGCCAACTTCAAAATGTTTGTTATTACTGCAACCAATGAACTGCGGACGATTATCGTGGCCAAGTGACTGCGTTACGCAATTGCGTACGTTATTTTCGTAATAGGCCCCCCGTAACGAAACTCGCATCTTTCTTCGAACTTCACTTCGCTTTGCATGAATTTGTTATTATAAATATCGGGGGCCTTATTATAAATGGCCGAAAAAAATCAAATCGGCTGAATATTTTTTTATAGGTAGGAATAAGGTCCCTTAGTAATGGAAAAAAGTTTCAGAATTTTCGGTTGCGTAAAAATTTTCAAATAAATCAAAGTCTCTTCGAAATTAAACAGTATTATCTACCTAACAAAATATGTAAAATAGTGACTCGCCGTCACCCAGATAAACCCTGTGAGGTTTTCGTGGTGCGGCAATGAGTAAAAGAATATGTATCTAAAGTTTATTGAATAAATGATTAATAAATAAATAAATATTCAGCCGATCTGATATTTTTCGGACATTCCCCATTGGTTGAATATAAGCTACTAACTTTACCGATTGCAAAAGGTTTCAGGTAGCTACCGTATCTATCTAAAATCTTTTGCGATTAAAACAAAACAGCCTATCATTATCTTATTTATGATTTAAAATTTCCGTGCAGTGAAGTGAAATTCGAAGTGAGAATCGAGTTAATCGACAGATTGCAATAAAACACTTTCCGTATTGCAACACATATTTAACTATCCAAGGCATTGTTCTAAAATAATAACCTTTTTTTAACTTCCCTAGACGTTTCGGCTGATTAATTAAATAATTTGATCACTAAATATTGATTTACCAGCGGACGACGCCTTGACTTCGTTTGCGTGTGCAACTATTTTTCTATCTCGGGATCAGTATGTTTTTTTAGATGACAGTTACCCTATGTCCTTTTCTGTACCCCTGACCGCAAAATTTCATGATGATCGGTGCTTAACAAACAAACAAATAAAATAAACAAACAAACTTACTTTCTCATTTATAATCTTAGTTAGATTAGAATTAGCCTAAATTATATTATTATTTACCCATACAACAATCGCGAAATAAATCAGCTGTTTCATTCATTTTGATATTTTCGTTATTAATTTTTGTATGAAGCAGCGGATTTTTTTTTCTGATTTCAGAGTTGGTCCCATAGCAAAAGTGTTTAGTTTGATGGTCCCTATCTACCATATTCGATATTAGGGGTTATTTTGTAACACGTATATTTATGTTTCTAAAAAAATCATTTCAATTTCATGATGCGCTAACGCTGCGCTGTATAATAATATCATTAGTAGGTAATTTCATTATAAGTTCAAGAATTCACTGAACTGAACTGAAAATCAGTGCTTTGCTTTAATTTAAAAGCAAAGGCATCACTGAGTTTTTGCCTTTTTCTGTCTCGATGCGGCACACAGTTCAGTTCTTTTTTATATGTTTCTTTATAATTTTGTCATTTATCATCTGTGTACTGTGTGTGATGGAAATAAAAAAATTATCTATCTATCTATCTATCTATCTAATTCACAACTAAAGCATTATGCTTAAGTACAGTCAACAATAAAAGTAGCTTAAGGTTGTAGGTATATCCGCATTTCAAAGAAATTAACGTTTTTCCATAAAAGTTATCTAAAGAATTAAAGCAATTACTATTGATGTACACTTATGACATGTTTGACTTATAACAAGTGGCAATGGGCAGAACACACAGCGAGAAGAACTGATGGCCGTTGGGGCGGAAAGGTTCTGGAATGGCGACCGCGCACTGGACGACGCTCCGTGGGTAGGCCCCCGACAAGGTGGACCGACGATCTGGTGAAAGTCGCGGGAAGCCACTGGATGCGGGCAGCGCAGGACCGATGCGAGCCGACCCGAGCGTGGGTGTCGTGCGGCTGATATGATGATGATGATATCTTTTTAATAATTCAATAGGATTTTTTAAAGTTCGCCCTCATTACGGCTCGCACAGAGTTGTTTTGATCATTTGTATTGAAAATTTGAAAATGTAACGTGATCCGAATATACAGTCTTAACACTTTAATACCTTGTCATTACAACTTTTGTATTCATGTTTCAAACTGTGAGACATTCTGTCAAAAATGTTGCTATGTATAACCATGGGGTCTCATTTGGTACATCAGATGTGGCTTAGTTAGCATCCAAATTTTAAGGATGTGTTCAGTTCATGAAACTGAAAAACTTTCTCTAAGGAACACATGGTCAAATATGTAAAATAAAAATCGACCTTCCATACAAATCAAAGAGATCACGTGATCAATTTAGTATGGGATGACCAAAATTTTCTGGCGAAATTTGACAGATGTTTCTTAGAGAAAGTTGTTTAGTTTCATGGACTGGACACATCCTTAAAATTTGTATGGTAAGTTCAAAATGACCCGATATTATCTGTGGTATAACATACTAAAAGTATTGAGCGACTTTCTGGTCGTCCTGTAGGTTACTGTACTAGGTAATATGGAAAAGTTTATTTTATACGAGCAAGTAACTTTTAGGGCCATGTGCCATTTTCTACATTCTCCAGGAGAAATTAAGTTGATCATGTGCCAGCCGACCCTCTAAGGAAATGATTTCTCGATAATTATCCTTACTAATATTATAAATGCGGAAGTCCGTTTGTTTGTTTGTTTGTTTATTACGCCTTAACGTCTTAACTACTGAACCGATCATCATGAAATTTTGCATACACGTTGTCAGGGATACAGAGAAGGACATAGGGTACATTCATCCCGAAAAAAAGTATTGTTCCCGAGGGAGAGCAAAAAATCTTTCCACGCAGACGAAGTCGCGGGCGGCCGCTAGTGAGTTAATAAAACATGTTTTATGTGTTACTCGTTTAAGAATTGTAAATTACTTAAAGTTAAACTTAAACTTTTTTCACTTCTTTTCAAGTTTGACTTCTTAGAACTGTATCAATTTTTTTATCGAAAATCTACCTACTGATTTTACACGACATAATATCCCTGCAAAATTTCCCTCCTTTTAATACAATTTCAGGATTTTTATAATTATAACATTTATTTATTTTACATAAAATTTAATTATAAAAGCATACCTCTGTTGTTTTTATGTTAAATCTTTTTTAATATGTGTACTAGTGAGCGAAAAGTCATAATATATCGGGTCATTTTGAACATACCATCCAAATTTTGAGGATGTGTTCAGTCAATGAAACTGAACAACTTTCTCCAAGGAACACATGGTCAAATATGTAAAATAAAAATCGACTTTCCATACAAATTAGAGAGATCACGTGATCAATTTAGTATGGGATGACCAAAATTTTGTGGCAAAATTTGACACATGTTTCTTAGAGAAAGTTGTTTAGTTTCATGGACTGGACACATCCTTAAAATTTGGATGGTAAGTTCAAAATGACCCTGTATATCTAATATTATCGTAGGTACTCATTAATAAGTCTACAAAAAAAAGAACTCCAAAACCGTAGAAGTGATGAGTATAGAACCAATATTATGTTAAGTTTACTAAAATTTATGAGAGGTCACACGGAGTTAAACTTGCAATTTATTCCGGATGCTTCCTAAAGGTAACGGTATTTATTGGCTTAGTACATAACAGTGGTTCGACCGCCTCTGTGGTTTAGTGGTTCGCCCACCCGTGTAAGACGCAGAGGTCCCGGGTTCGATTCCCAGGAGGGGGGTTAAATTTGTACTCGGCTAGCTACCACCATTTTACCTAATTCTGACGCCATAACAACAATCTAAAAATTATTGTTTCCGGCAATTAGAGGTAAGGTAGCCAGTTCCTCAGTGATGAGGATTCCGGGTGTAGTGCGCTTCCACCTCCGGCCTTATCGTCACTTAACATCGGTTGAGGTGAAGGCCAAGCATTATTCCGTTGTGCATTAAAATAGTGGTTATAAAATGTTATACTAGCGTATCCCCGTAATGTAAACCAAGATTGATTCACATTGGTAAAGTAGCTACTACAAAAGAAGAGACATGTATATAAGCCATTCTTCCTTCATAGGATAGCACTCTTTAATTATTTCTTCACTAATTGGAATCGATTATCAGCCGTTTTTGTCCACTATTAGTGTTTTTGCCAATTGGAAACACTTAATTTCCTTGATTTTTGTCGCCCATCAAAATGACATCAGTAAACTAACAAATTGGCAAAACTAATCAAGTCAGTAAATCGACAGGTCGGGACGTGAAGATTGTGAAAGTTAAGCAACTGTTGCATAGGCAGACAGCCGGATGGGTGACCAAAAATTTTGTAAGTTGCTGCATTTTCGTTAATTGATTTATTTGTGACACTTGATATTTCACTATTTTGTTTTGTGAATTTACTTAACTTATTTTCGTATTTTTTACAAAGAGACATTTTTATATTTTTCCAACTTTTATAATTTAAATACAACTTGTTCTCAAAGAAACCGGGAAACCGTTAACTTGATAATAAAATAAACTTTTTTTCTTTTTAAGGTTTTTAGCAAAAAAAATACTCACGACTGCTAATCTTCGGCACTACTTTGCAGACCATCTCTGTTTCATAAATATGGCACTTTCACAATCTATTAGGTTCCCGCGTAAACGATATGCGTGCAAGACGCATTGACCGAACCGCGCTATTCGGAACACGTTCTGGCGCGCACTGCCGTCCAGCGGGCGCGATTCGGACAAGCTGGTAAAAAACGCGCGGCCAGCCTATGTTGATCTTCTATGAGGGTAACATTGCCTGGAGGAGACCCTGTCTTTAAGAACCCTATACAACGTGCTACAAAAATCCCCTAATACCGATGGTAAGGGGCTATCAAACTGAACAACTTTTACTATGGGACCAACTCTTAAAAAAATGATATTTTCGTTATTAATTTTTGTATAGCAGATTTTTTTTTTCGCGATTTCAGATTGGTCCCATAGTTAAAGTTGTTTAGTTTGATTTTCCCTATCTACCATATTCGGTATAAAGGTATTTTTTACACGACTGCCCAAAAAGGAGTGTATTATAATAATATGTGTTTAGGGTTCATGTATGTTTGTGGGTATGTGAGTTTCTTTATTCCACCATAACTTCTAAATGTCTGAACTGATTTGGATGTATAGGTTAGAACCCTTGCAGTATCCCGAGTGACACTGGCCATATGTTTTTTTTGAAAAAATTCTATATGGCGACTGTACGACGCCACTTTCAAATGTCATTAAAAATATTTTTTCTGCAATTATTACAATATGGGCATCAAAATTCGTCCAAGGCATCAAAGTTGGACGAAGCATCAAATGAAAGGCCTTGATGAGCACATTTCAAAACTATATTTATTTGTCACCAAAAAGTGTGAAATAAAAATAAATAAAATTAAAAAAGATTAAAAACACGACTGCCCTGCCAAAAACGAAATAAAAAGTTAAATAGCAAGTGTAATTTGCAGTCGGGGGACCTCTTTGATCAATAATTGTTCCATAAAATGGTCCCCAGACTGCAAATTACACTTGTTTTTTAACTTTTTATTTCGTTTTTGGCAGGGCAGTCGTGTTTTTAATATTTTTAGGGTTCCGTACCAAAATGGTAAAAAAGGAACCCTTATGGTGTGACTCAGTCTGTCTGTCTGTCACAGCTGGATATCTCGAGAACTACTAATGGTATCAACTTGAAATTTGGAATAGTTTAAGATGACATTTGCCCAACTATTTTGCAAATAAGAAAGAAATAATAAAATTAATATTTTTTTTACAACAGGGACTGAAAAGGGGTCTTAAAAATTTTAAGTGAAGTGACTAGGGCGTGTGGGGTATCATATGAAAGAACGCTGTTTGCACATTTTAAAACATTTTTTTCTTTTTTCTTAGGCCGCATAGTTTTCGACTTATGATGAAAAATGTAAAAAAAAATACCGTTCCCCCCCCTTATCTCCGAAGTTTGCAAAGAGAAAAATCTGAAATAATTCTATGTAATAGTAGTTTACGTAAAGATTACAGGAAAAATAAAACGAGGTCTCAATATAACACACTTTTTTAGAAATTCAAAAAACAAACAAGAATTCTTTAGTTTTACTACCCGTCAACAGATGGCGGTGACCTAAGAATGCTGACTTGCGAATTAAAATAGTTCCACTATCGGTCAAGAGATGGCGCAACCTAATACTACAATAATAATTGGTGACTGGTTCTTATATAAATTACCTACTATTTGCCGTACGAATAAACGAAGAATAAGTTCCTACTTAGTAATATAAACAGTTTGCAATGTGGAGCGGCTGAAACGTTTTTCAGTCACCATAAGCAACTGTGGTTAAGATTTGTAAATTAACTGTCCGCCTGTTCGCCCTTCCACCTGTCTGCCGTTTATCCTACTTTTTTAAAGACTGTACTAAAGTAACATATCCAAATATATTTATGATTGTACGGAACCCTCGGTGCGCGAGTCCGACTCGCTCTTGACCGGTTTTTTAATTTTGTTTATTTTTTGTAACATGTTGTAGACCAAAAAGTGGCGTCCTCATCTTAATTTTAACCTACTAACCTTTAACCTACACATTGCACATGTACACAGTAACAGAGCCGTCCAAAATCAATATAATTTTATTAGTAATTAATGAATGAATGAATTTGTTATTTAGGAATTATTTTAATTTTATACTTTTTAATGTGACTACTTTTGATAATTAATTATTTTTATTGTATTTATTTTTATTGTATTTGATGTAATTTGATGTAATGGGTCTTTGACACCCGAAATAAATGAATAGGGAACATGCATAAGTCACCGATTTTGATAAATTTGAGCTTAGTCGCTGCGGACACGTATAAAAACATGATGGAACAGAAAAAAAAATATAAAAAAAAATTATTTTAGTTTTATCACACAGGGGAAAATAACGAATTTTTTTTTTTTCATTTTCGGATATAATGCACATAACAGTCGGATAGAATATCGAATAAGAAATAATATTTTGTATGACACATATGTACTTAAACGCGATATTTAGGGAGATATTTGAAAATTCTTAGCTAACTCCATATAATGCGCCTGGAACGTGACACGAGTGACGTCACAAATGTTAACCTTTTTGTATAGAGCGTTTTCGGCGGGAGCTGATACGTGATAACTTCAAGTGACTATATCACGAGAAAAAAACGCATGAGAAAAGTTTTAATATTACAGTTGATTTTCTCACGCATTATACTTTTGATTTTGATACAAAAAAAAATTGATGCATGTTCCCTATTATTATTATTATTATTAATTAAAATTGCTCGCTAAGTAGGTACATAGGTAGTGTATCGAAAATTCACATGTCCAGATTGCAGCTAAGGTTCTATAGTTTATTTACAAACAATAACCTCAGTAAAATTTAGTTCGTTGTTAGTAGAGGTAAAAGTGCAAATAGCTTTACTTTTTGCTCTTTTGCCATAATAAGAGCCATAATTTGCAGTTATTATGATTAATATTACCCAATTTGGACTTACTATTAACCACAGATCACAAATAAATATGGCGAGGTGACTCGCCTCTGGTCTCTCAGCCTCTCTGGTCCATACCAGAGAGGCAACCATGGGCCATGGCAGACCTTTACATATAACTATACATTAACAACCAGAGTTCCGAATAACTTCCAGATACCTTATTTGTCAGATAAATTCATAAAAATTCTGCTCCATTTTTAAATCAAACTTGAAATTAGTGCTAACTGCAACCTGTGACACAGGGCCAATATTTTTGCCTACCATTATAATTATAAATTATAATGGATTAAGTTTGAAGCCGATATTTCTGGCGCAGTTGGCAGGATGACATGTGAAGAGTTAACTCTGAAAATACTGAAATGTTCCAAAAAGTATTCTTAAAGTAATTGTTTTGTAGTAATTGTAAACAAGTAAAGTAATTATAAAATAAATACCTAATAGAAAATTTTCCTACTTGAATTTATTTATTACGGCGTTTCATAACCTGATTTAAGTAATTTCTAATGCGCAAGCGTTATACACATAGCTGACACAATGAAAAAACACAAGTGTAGCTTTTTATAGATATGTAGATATGTAGGTTTGTTTACAAAGAGTTTTTAGGGTTCCGTAGCCTAAATGGCAAAAAACGGAACCCTTATAGATTCGTCATGTCTGTCTGTCTGTCTGTCTGTCTGTCCGTATGTCACAGCCACTTTATTCCGAAAGTATTAAGACTACACAGTTGAAACTTGGTAGGTAGATGTATTCTGTTAACCGCTTAACGAATTTAATACAAAAATTAGAAAAATAAAAGATTAAGGGGGGACTCCCCATACATGGAACTGAAACTGAAAAAAAAAACCAACACGTGTTGGGTATCTATAGATAGGTCTTTAAAAATGACATTGAGGTTTTTAAGACAACTTTTTCTCAAAGTCAACCGTTTGAAAGATAAACACCGCCAAAGTGGTAAAATGTGTGTCCCCCCCCCCCCTTTAACTTTTGAAATAAGAGAGTGAAAAATCTAAAAAAAATATATGCTGTAGATCTTAATAAAAACTTTCAACCAAAATTGGTTTGAACGAGATATAGTAATTAGTTTTTGAGATATAGCACATTTTCCATAACCGCAAATATAACTTTGTCATTCATATAAACACTGTCTCAGACCAAATAAAAAGGGAAGACGGAGTCCTCCAAGCAAGGGACTGAAGCCAATTTTTTCATGCATTAGTGTGTGAGCCGGTGTTGCCATAGTAATTCATATTACCCCAATGTTATAAAAATAACGCGTTATGAAATAATAACGTTATTTATCACATATCAGAATCAAAACAAAAAACTGCCTGGATTCAAGAGATCATAATACGGTCCCAAGGGGGGTATTACAAGCTCTTAAAACTTGTCAGTTTTCTGAATGGCTATCAAAGCGTCTCTTTTATTTATTACTGATGAAAGAGACGCAGACTATGATAGGCATTCAGCTATTCTGACTCGGGTGTGAGGCGACGGCTACACGCCTGGTACTGTGATCCATCAGTATTTAATCAGGGGCCTATTTCATAAAAGATTAGTGAATTTACTATAATAATTTACCACAGTTATTATTGGGGTAGAATTATGTTTCTTATTAATTATAAAACATAATTCTATCCCAATAAACTATTACTATGGTAAATTACTGTACTTTTTTATTCTTTTATTAAATAGATCCCTGATAAATAATACTGATGGATCACAGTATTTACCACACGTGTAGCCGTCGCCTAATGATAGATAGAAAAAGTGAGCTTCTCAAAGCCCTGCATGCAGGGCTGTGAGTAGCTCGCTTTAAAAGTAGTGGCGGAAGTAGGAAGGAAATAGGAAAAATGTAAAAAATAAAACTAACGAATACTAAAGTTTCGTGTATTTAAGGCAAGATGTTTGTTCTGACATGTTAGGCATCCAATACACGGTAGGTTTTGCTGTCAGTTTAACCACAGTCACGGGCTGTGACTGATGATTAACCTACCGTGTAATGTAGTGACTGATGGATGCATGATGTGATTTGTTCTTTCCATCAGTCAATCAGTCAAACTCATAGCATCCTTCCTTCAATATGTATGTATAGTACCCTACCTAAATTAATTTAAATTGGGAGATATTTTCGTAAAACCACTTATTTTACCTTTGTTAGGAATACCTATTTTTTTTCACTTAATCCTTTAAGCCCGGAAAATGAGACACAATATTCCATTTCCATCAGGGATTGCAGGATTAAAAATAACTATTTTAGGTGACGTAGGTTTTTTCAAAGTTTTAAATGTTGCTTTTCATTTTAATTTTTTTAAAGAATTCATACTTCTAGTTTTAAAAAAACCCGCCTGCATAAAAAGACAAGTCTACTGAAAAGATGGAAACAAGATAAATATTAAAGGCAACATAATAACATGCTGTCAGAGGCATGCATAAAGAAAGTGACATTATGAATTATTTGAATTATATACCTCCGACTGCATGTTATTATGTTACCTTTAATATTTAGTCTTGTTTCCATCTTTTCAGTTGACTTGTCTTTTTATTGTCTTTTCTGCGGCAGGCAGGGGTTTTTTGATTATATAATTTATTTTTTTATTTATATCTTTTTAGTTATCATATATTACGGTCATGATATACCTTTTAGAAATCTTCATAATAAGCCCTTTAATTTGATACCCATATAGCAGTATTCTAAATAAAAAATTTTTTTCCACTACGTATAATAGCACCGTATAGCCGCCATGTTGGTTTTTTAGAACGCCACCTTCTTAAGAAGTTTTTTAGAACGCCATCTTCTTAAGAACAATTGGGCTGACAAGACGAATCTAACGATATCTTAATCATAGAAATCCGTTCAGTCGTTTAAAAGATATGAGGTAATAAATAATATTACATACATACAAGATAGAAGATACGCGCGAAAAACATAACCCTCTTGCAGTCAGGTAAAAACAGCATCTAAATCGGTCAAACCGTTATGGAGATAAATGAAAACATGATGCTGCAGCACTCCCTAGCGGCTAAATACTATAACACTTATCTAAGAAGCATCGCCGAAAACCATTACAGAAAGCCGTAGCGAAATCGGTTTAGTAATTTTTGAAAAACGACAAAAACTGCATTGAAATCGGCCCAGAAGGTAGTTTCCGAAGAAAATGGTAACAGACATAGACAAACAAACAAACAACCTCTGAGGCGACGGCTACACGCGTGGTAAATACTGAGATCATCAGTATTTAATCAGAGGTCTATTTCATAAAAGTATGAAAAAGTACAGTAATTTACCATTGTAGTAGTTTATTGGGGTAGAGATTATGTTTTATAATTATTAAGAAACAGTTCTACCCCAATAACAACAATGGTAAATTGTTATAGTAAAGTTACTAATATTTTATGAAATAGGCCCCTAATTAAATACTGATGGATCACAGTATTCTAATCCCAAACGCATATACCACCTCCATTCCGTTCCGTCCGTCGTGGGTAAAAACAGTCCAGAAACAGAAATAATTAACGCGTTATTTTTAACAAGAAACAAATAACGTTACGTTACTTTCCATGTTACCCAATAACAGGTTTAAAAAAGAACGTTTGGCATGGCAACACTTGTGTTGACGTTTTGTGTTTCAAGTAATACCATATTGTTTATTTTGAATTAGTGAAAATATTAGTTTCCAATTTTACTTTCGTGTGAAATGTGACTCCATCCTGCTTTTTATGTGTCGAAAATTGGTTTTTACACCTTTTCACTACACAATTCGGCATTTTCTTTGGTGAAATTCATAATTTATTAGTACGTCCTGGTACGTCCGCTTCGCACGCTGGCTGTTAACAAAAGGCGTAGTTTCGCTACATGTGTGTGCGTGTAACTGTGTGTGTACACGCCAAGGCGTAGTTTTATTGGCTTCACTGCATTGTTCAGAGGACTACGTCTTCCCTTTTTTATTTGGTCTGAGAACACTGTGAAAACAAAGTTTTTTTTGCAGACGAAAAATGATAGGTGGTATTAAATATGGTATAGTATAATGTAACTACGGAACCCTACGGCGCGTGGCCCGACACGCACTTGGCCGGTTTTTTTCTTTCTTATAGTTTTTTTATGCACTTATACTGTCTCACTATCTCGTTACTATTAAAGTAGTGTGTTTACAAAACAGTTTATTTCATTAGTCTATATGTCGTGGGCCAATCGTTGAATTGGGCCGATCGAGATCTGCCTGGGCAGATCACGATACGCCGGCATTTCTTGATTTGCCTTTTCAAAACCTGCCATATCGTTCAAAGCATAACGTTTGACGATTTGCCTGGCCATGCTTAGGCAAATCGATTCTGTGGGGTGGTACAAGCAAAATGAAGTTTAGAAAATAATTATTTTACTAGATAATAAAGATAAAACCAGCCATGCTGGGATAAATAGTCTGTAGAGTGACCAAAGTAAAATGAAAAGAATGTAGTTACCTACTTTAATTATTTTTTTAAATTTTGTTTATTATAAATCATCATTCTCATCTTAACATTCTCATTATTATCATCTTAACACGTGGTTAGTTATACAAATATCGCTTAAAAGCGTATTGTTTTTATTATCACAATTTTCGATTTCTTGTGACGCCGCCATCTTGCTTGCACGTAAACACACAGCTGACAGAGCACAAACAGCGTTACAGCGCCACAAACGTCGCGAAACGGAAGTATATTACGATGCGCCCAGCCATATCTCGATGTGGCTAAGTACTAGTAGGGCAAATCGACGAATAGGTTGCTTTTATCGATCTGCCTAATTTTTGATTGGGCACATCATGAAATTATTAGCCAGATCATGAAATGCCGGCACATCGTGATCTGGCCAGGCAGATCTCGATCGGCCCAGTTCAACGATTAGCCCACGACATATATATTTTTATTATTAATTAAAGACACAATAACAGACATCAGACAGAAAACAAATTACAATAAAAATCTTATATTTAGGTGCACGTCTGTGCCCAATTACAATTGTGCACAAAATTTTTAAAGAAACAGGACATAAGAGTTAGGTATCTACTTGTTGATTTAATAGTTACTTATTAATTTTAACACATAAAAGAAAGAATAGGTATATAAAATAGAGTTGAGAAAAGAAAAATAACATTAGATCAAAATAAAAAAATACTTAAATCTGGATACGTACTTAAAAATAATTAAAGAATGGGATTATGATATGAGAGCTCTTTTTAAAGAATTGACATGATGATTATGAACTTATATATATTGTCTCATTGTCTAGTAACTAGTCTATCTCGTAAAAACCTAGTAAGTATTAAAAAATTGTAAGTAAATGCTTTATTCTGTTTCAAGTCTAGGTAAACCATTTAATATCTTTTCTTTTCACTGAAATCGTGAAAAAAAATCTGCTGCTTCATACATTTTGATATTTCCGATATTATTTTTGTATGCAACAGCAGATTTTTTTCTCAATTTCAGAGTTGTTCCCATAGTAAAAGGTGTTCAGTTTGATGGTCCCTATCAACCATATTCGGCATTAGGGGTTATTTTGTAATCCGTTCATACACTTATTATATTAACGCGTATTAATCTCAGGAAGGTTTTCTTTTGTTTTTTGTTTTATCTCATACAAGGTTGTTAATTGAAAAGTGTTGTTATAGTCCGGGTAGTGTCGCGGGCTCACGACAGTATTGCCTACGTCATATTATTATGACATCACGATGAAATGCATGGCACACGGTCGGAAAAATTGTGCTGAGCGAGGATCAGAAGATTATAATATATATATTATTACACGTTGTATACATATAGGCATAGGTACCCTTACCTAAAACGGTCGTTTACTCATCTTTTTTTGGCGGTGCTACCATGTACGTATCGATCGTGATACTGAATCCAGACAGCAAAAAAACATATTTAAAAAATCTTAAAAAAAGAAAAACTGCCTTCAAAAACCTGAAAGTGAAAACAAAAACAACTTCAAAATTAAATACCTGACTGAAAACAAGAAAAAATAAGAAATAATATTCAAATCATTGGGTACGTATTTGCACGCATATCAATTTAAAAAAAACGTCTATTGAAATCTGGTGGAGCTTTTTTAATTTTTGAAGTCGGTTAATAATTATCACGATACCTTAAATGATATCAATATATTTTTTTAAAAGCTGGATCGCGATATCGTGTCGCGTATTATTGATAGTGTAATAAAATAAGTCTATATATCTCTGGCGCCATGTAAGATCATAATCACCTCGTCTATCATTAATCTCCATAAATAAACTCATATTGCATTGGCTTTCACTTCCCTATCACAAGTATTCATTAAAATTAAATTTCTCTGCAACTGCAGTCGCCAGTTACATTCGCAATATCGTCAAGTAATCGAGAAATAGTTATTTGTCATACAAGTGACCAAAATCAGTTTGTGCTGCGAGTGCCGACTTTAAATCACGAACTAGCGAAGTAGGCTAGAATTGAATCACGAGCGTGGCGAGTGATTCTAATATAGATTACTGAGCACAGTGAGTGATTAGTCACGAGGCAGAACAAAATTTTGGTCTTCTGTAAAACAAATAATAGTACAGTAGCCCGTAGAACATTTAAATCACCAGAAAGGTTACCGTTTGCCGTTGTGATATAGTTATTTATTACGAAATTATAGATACTTTAACCCAAGTTTTACAGATCGCAACCCACCGTAACCTAGATTTGTATATCACCAAAAAATGTTATTTTTTTATTTTTCAATGTTTACCACATGGTTTAGCTATTGTCGTGTTCTACAGCTTTGTTTGATTGCCACTGATAATAATAAGACTATGGAAAGTGATCATACACAGATTTAAGACCAGGTAAAGTCCAACCATTTTCATCAGGTCTTAAATCTGTGTATGGCTACTTTTTATAGTCTTACTTTTTTCTCTGGCAATCAAACCAAGCTGTAGAACACGACAATAGCTAAACTATGTGGTCAACCTCGAAAAATAAAAAAATATCAATTTTGTAGAGACACAAATATAGGTTACGGCGAGTTGAGATCTGTAAAACTTGGGTTAAAGTATCTATTATTTCGTAATAAATCACTATATCACGACGGCAAACGGTAACCTTTTTGGTGATTTAAATGTTCTACGGGCTACTGTACTATAACTTTTCACCTCTACCAGCGAGAAAATTTTTACGCGAGTTTCCTGGTTAAAGCTGAATTTCAGCATTAGAAACTTGTTCACTCAATTCTTTTGTAGTTAGACAACTATCTTCATCGTTGGACGCACTCATTTTTTGTAATTTATCACAAAAATAGTTCGATCAAACCTATGCTGAAAATTTTTATGCCTAAAGTAGATTCCCGCCGTTTTTAACCGACTTCACAAAAAGGTGGAGGTTCTCAATTCGATTGTATACTTTTTTTTTTATCGTTGTTCGCGCGTATCTTCGACATTTATGGACCGATTTTGATGATTCTTTTTTTGTTCGACTGAGTTTTCTTGCGAGATGGTCCCATTTAATTTTTATTTCATCGGTTTAGTAGTTTTCAAGAAATCCTGATAATACTATGATTTTGCATCAACTACCTTGACGACTTTGTTATTTATAAATCGAATTAGATGTTTCTTTTTGTTGGGAAAGGGTACTTTTAGTGTAGTCTTTTTAACCGACTTCAAAAAAAAGAGCTGTATGAATGTATGTTTCTCCGCGAATATCTCACGTTTGACTGTGCCAATTTTTTATACGAAATAATATACCTACACTACCTAATAGAGAAGGTACTTACACTAAAAATTAAAAAATTGTTTTAAAAAACAAAAAACCGACTTCAAAAAACCTGCCTCTAAAAAGCAAGAAATAATATTCAAATCATTAGATACGCATTATCATTGTTATAATAACAAGACGTCTATTGAAGTCGGGTAGGGCTTTTAGAATAAAAAAAGGAAGTTGTACTCCAGCCTCACCCGACTTCAATAGACGTCTTGTTATTATAACAATGATAATGCGTATCTAATGATTTGAATATTATTTCTTGCTTTTTAGAGGCAGGTTTTTTGAAGTCGGTTTTTGTTTTACATTATTACGTTGTGCTTTTCTCTTATTCATTTTAATGAGTATGGGTTGGGATTTCGACCTATGTTCCATGGAGAATGTTGTTCAGTTTCAGTAACACTATCACCCGTTTTAGTATCTGACTGGGTCAGATACTAGAACAACTTTTACTATGGGATCAACTCTGAAATCGTGAAAAAAGAATCAGCTGTTTCATACATTTTGATATTTTCGTTATTAATTTTTGTATGTAACAGCTGATTTTTTTCGTGATTTCATAGTTGGTCTCATAGTAAAAGTTGTTCAGTTTGATGATCCTTATCTTAATTACGAAACACACTATATATTGTATATCATTACACCGTTACTTCACGTAACTTCAATCAATGTTGAAAATTCAAAAAGAATTGTTTTCAAGGATACTATTCTTTGTATTAATCGTACTATCGAGCAACGTGGTACTAAAGACAGCTTAACCTTTAAAGTAAATGATAGAAAACTTTGTTTGATTATATCACACAAGTCTGGGAATATTTTTTTACCCTTACTTATCTGGAGCAAAGGAAAACTGTAACAGTATTAAATTATCCCCAAAGTCATCTCATAATTTTTGTATAATTAGGTCAGTTTTTTTGCAGTTGTGTCACTATCGCTCCAAATGAGCGATATGTGTTCTATCTACTTATTTTGGTCACCATCGTACAAATTACCCCCTTCGCAAATCTTCATCATTAATTCACATTCGATTTCGAAGTATTAGATTTGATAAATAAGTATAGATTTTTAATTAAAATTTATTTTTGATGATAACAAAGATAGGCAAACGTGACATCGGCCATACATATACATGGGCTGCTTGTTTGGGACAAATTCTTGGTATATGTTGCTCGGAATCATGTTGTTTATTTACATTTTTTTAAAAGAATGATAATGTTATAATTTCAGCAAAAACAACTTGTTAGTAAGTACATTCATAGTTGACATGTCGGACGTGCGTGTCACCGATTTGTCTACTTAGGTCGTCGAAATACATAATAAAGCGAGGTATTTTTCCACTATTTCAAGTATTATTTATGTTAACATATTATACCTAATCACAGTTACTGTCTCAATCATTTTTTTTGTTGACAACATAATCTAGTTTGTTACAGAGCACTTAATTGGCCACAATTTGTGATATCCACAACAATGGTTTTTACTAAGGTCTATTATTTTGTACCTATGTATATTAGTGTTGCTAAAAATAAACAGTTTTAGTAGACAGACAATTGTGTCTTAGGTACCTACGTGAACTTTACATTGGTAAAATTCACGGAACTATTTCGTCGACTTTTGCAATGTAACTTTTGAAAACAGTTCAGACAATATTAGTTTTAGACCACATTATACTATGAAGTCTGGCATACTTTATTTATATACGGTGAAGCGCGTCTTACTCTAAGTATACGGTTTTAGAAGAATATTGCGTAGTCTATTATTTTACTTTACAATAGTGATATTTTTTTTTCAAACAGCTATCCATAATTGACGTGTTTTCATTTTTTACAAGGTGCCTAAAATCGAAAACCATTTCGAGGTTTTTCAATTTCAGACACCTTACATATTTTTTCGGGGTTTTTGATCAATTATTTAATGAATTATGTGGAAAAAACCCTGTAGCGTCGAGATATAGGAATAATAAAAAATACACTCCTTTGCGTAAAAAAAGTTGTGTGATTGTCGTTGAAGTGACAACTGTCGCTGTCAAGGTTACAATGTATGTCAAAGTCTGTGTCAAGAATCAAAATATTTTTCACTTTTGCTCGCTTCGTTTTGAATGTTTTGATTATATTATTTACTTGAATTAGTGTTTTAGTTATATTTAACATCTCTCGAAATATAATATCAAGTTTTCTGAAGAATTTTTAATGGCAGACAGTCGTCGGCGAAACGTATAATTTTAGGAAAAAAAGATATTACTTACGTTTCAATTGGTTTAATAAATACAGTTTGATTTCAAGTGCATTAATTTCAATTTCCATTAAACTCTAAAGCAACATACCACTGTAAACGAGTAGACTTTGGTTTGGCACGTAAAACAGTGTTTGTTTGGGCATTTCATCACAGTATTTTTGCAGGCAAGAACTACACATGAGATTATGGAATCTAATTTACGAATATCTTTATCTATTATTGTTAAAAATAAGGTAAAAATAGCGACAATAAAAGAAAACAACCTCGATCAAAACATAATCAAACAAACGTGATTAGCGTCCATAAATTAGGTTGACAGGTTGACGTCAAAGTGTATTTTTTATCCATATGGGCAAAGGAAAAACCGTCAGAATCCTATAAACTGCACTTACGCTCTTTTGATGTAAATGATTTCAATGATGTAAATGATGTGCTTAGTGTGTATGGTTTTGGCTGGCTAATAGTCTTGTTCACGACTAACTGTATAATATATACATATACTGCATTATACATTAAATTTACTCTCACCTTCATTATATTTACTATTTATTTACTAAACCATATAATATTAACCTACAATAATGGCTCCCAAAACTAAGTTCATAAAGTTAGGTTTGTATAATGCAGGCTCTCTAAACACAGGACATGATAATTTTCTTGTGGCCATGGATAAATTTAAAGCCGATATCGTGGCTATCAATGAGACGTGGTTGGGGAAGGGACAGGAGGGGTGTGCACCTGCGCCACCTGGTTATAAACTGCGCTGTACTCCTCGTCCGTTACATATGTGTGGTGGTCGGGGAGGTGGTGTAGGATTCTACACTTGTAATAAACTCCGAGTGCGTTATTTAAAAAACCCAGATGACTCCATAGAGCAAATGTGGTTATCTACAAAAGTAAATGGGTACTCCTTAGTGGTCGGAACAGCATATAGGCCTGCTTGGGTGAATATAGATACCTTTATAGATTCCCTGACTCAGTCGGTTGCAAAGTTCTCTAAATATGATTATATGGTGCTTGCAGGTGATTTTATTACAAATATGTCAGACCATTATGATATCAAAACTGTAAAATTTAATCAGTTCCTGAGATGCATGGGCCTACAACAGGCCGTAACTGAAAATACGCACTTTACAGCCAAATCCGCTTCTTTAATAGATGTAGTGTGTACTAATTGTCCAGTTCGTGAGATCTCGGTCTCAAATATCACAGGCACAGTGGGGCATTCAATGGTAAACGCTACACTATCTCTTAAAAAAATAAAAGCACCACCCAAACGCGTTGAATACAGACCTCTTAAAAGCATAGATATTAGTAGTTTTAATAGGGATTTGAACTCCATAGATTGGGAGTCGGTTGTTGGACAACCATCTGTGGATACCATGGTAAGTAAATTTAATACCTTGCTTATAGAACTTTATGATAGACATGCGCCTGTAAAAACTATGTACATAAAGAGCGATCGTTCCTTGCCATGGATCACTGACACACTTAGAGAAATGATGTTACTGAGGAATGAAGCTCATGAGAGACAACGAAAGACTAAGAGTGATGTGCATAAACAATACTATAGGGACCTTAAAGAGCAAGTTGTATTAAGTCTCAGACAAGAGAAAAGGGCGTTCTTTAACCATTGCGTAAATTCAAACGTTAGCGATAGCAAGCAATTTTGGAGGAATTTAAAAGACAAAATATTAATAGATCCAAGTAAAAATGATTTTCTTCCTGACAGTTTTAATGATCCTGATTTAATAAACAACCATTTTATGGATGTACCCGCCGGTGATTCTGTGTCTATATCAGACATGACTTTTTTCGAATTTAATAGGCACGGCGAAAACACCTTTAAAATGCAATCAGTTGATGAAACTACAGTGTCTAAGTATATTATGTCCATTAAATCAAATGCAATGGGTGCTGACGGTATTAGTAGGGATATGATCATCTTGACTCTGCCCCGAACTTTAGCCGTGATAACCAGCATTATAAATAAATCAATTAAAACGGGAGTCGTACCGGCAGAATGGAAGAATGCTATAGTAAATCCAATACCTAAAACGGACCATCCTACTGGCCTTAAAGATCTTAGACCAATAAGCATACTTCCATTCTTATCTAAAATACTCGAAAAGGCAGTGTACAGTCAATTAATTTTGTATATCGAAAGTAATAACATACTGCCTCCTCTACAGTCAGGTTTTCGTAAGGGCCGGGGTACCGTCACTGCCCTGCTTGACGTCACGGATAATATTTTGAGTGAACAAGATTGTGGGCGTGGCACTGTTTTGGCATTGTTAGATTTTTCGCGTGCATTCGATTGTATTAACGTATCTTTGTTGTTGTCTAAGCTATCTTTTTACGGATTGGACCGGCAAACATTAAACTGGTTCAATAGCTACTTGAGTGGGCGGGTCCAGTCTGTAAAACTCAAAGGAAGTAATGGCACCTGTGTTTTCTCCGAGCCAAAGTCGATTACGCGTGGTGTCCCGCAGGGATCGATACTTGGGCCTCTCTTATTTATAATTTATAGTGCTGATCTAGTAAATGTAATAAAACATAGTAAATATCACCTATATGCTGATGATGTCCAACTGTATGTATCTGAAACTCCAAGTAATATATCACATGCTTTGCAAAAACTGAATGAAGATCTAGATGCAATAATGGATTGGTCTAATAGAAATGGTTTGGTTCTGAACCCTGATAAGTCAAAATTTATGGTGCTTGGCTCGAAGTTACAAATTGAGAAAATTATTGACAGTCAACCCGTAGTGAGTATGAAGGGCCAAAACATTCAACGTGTCAATGAAGCAAGAAACTTGGGAGTGTTGATTGATGGTGAATTGCGTTTTGAAAAGCACGTGGAGGCAGTCGTGAGGAATTGCTTTTACAGAATAAAAATCCTGTATAAAATCCGTGATTTACTCTCTGAGAAAGCAAGAATAACTGTTTGTGAATCACTAGTTTTATCCCGACTAAATTATGCAGATATCGTGTATGGCCCACGTCTCTTGGCAAGAACGCGGCGATTGCTGCAGCGTGTTCAAAACGCATGCTGTAGATTTTGCTATTACATTCCACCGCGAAGTCACATAACACCATATCTAAATAAATCGTCGACACTAAACATGGATTCGCGGCGACGACTACATCTCGCTTCTCTAATGTTTGATATCGTTAAGTTTAAATGTCCTGAATATCTTTACTGCAAATTGAAACACCCTAGTAGTAAGACTTTTTTAGGTCGTGATCTCAGACTCGTACGTCCAATATTTTCGATACCGCAGCACAGAACAGCAGCCTTTACCGGCAGTTTCCGCTATAGCGCAACGAAGTGCTGGAATAACATACCACCACCAATGAGGAATTTGACGTCGAAGTTTACGTTCAAGAAAAAAATTAAGATGATTCTTCTCGAGAGTCAGAAATTTGGGTACTAGCACTTCTTGCATGGGCGGGTATACAATTTTGTTTAATTTGGTTATTTTTTTTTATTATTCAATTTTTTATGGAATATATTTTACACGATTTTGCAGCAATTTATTTATTTATCTATCTATATGAAATGAAATGAAAATATTACGAATACATTTTTAATTTAACACATTGAATCCAATTACTAATTTAATTTAATTTGTTTTATTATTATTATATTAATGATCATAAAATGCATGTTAATTATAAATCCCGAGCACTTTTTGCCTCAGTGGGCCCTCTATGGTTGCGGCTGAAAATCAGTGATTTGCTCTAAAAAAGCAAATAAAACGCTGAGCTGTGACCTTTTTGCACTACTACAGTACACATACTTTATTTAGTGTAAGATGCATGATAGTTTTAGGTCATTTATGTTTCATTGCTTTTATGCACTGTTTTATGTATGTGTCTGTAGTTGTCAAATAAAAATGTTATCTATCTATCTATCTATCTATCTTTTAGAATGAATAAGTTTTCAAATTAATATTATGACGACATAAATTAAAATTTTGGAAAAGAAAAAAATATGTGTCTCTTGTTTTCATCAGTAATTTCTAAATAACAAATTAAAAACCAGGACAAAAATTTTGAAACGCTAATACACCTACTACGGGTATGTGTTACAATGCCGAAGTAGAAAAGACCGAATTTTACAATACCTATGGACGAAATCCCGAAAATTAAAAGGCCGAATAGTTGTTTGGCCGTACGTTTAAAATCACGAAAGTACATTTTACCTAAAATACTAAATCCCGAAGCTTAAAATACCGAAGCTTAATATACCTAAGTTCTATACCCCGAACTAGTTAATACCGAATTGGCTGTGGAGGTATCTTTGGGCCTCGCCTGAAAATTTAGCTGCCGAAAATTAGTCTAAACTAGTCTACTGGGACTTAGAAACCGTAGACCGTAGGTCACCACACGAAATAGGTGCGAGGAGCGTAGCGACGAGCATGTTAGGTTGACATAAAACCAGCGCGCGAGCTGAGCGAGCGAAGCGAGCGTGCCGCGGCAGCGGCCGGCGAAGCGCCAAAAAAAAACAACTATTTCAAACTCGATTGGTGGATTTTGTCAAAATAATTACCATTTTACAAGCATTTTTGAGTAAAACAAATTAACCGCAACGCCTACCTTCATAAATGTATGCGTAGGTGAAGTAAGTTTCGACATTTTAACTGTAGGGATTTTGACCTTTCGGGATTTTGACCTTTCGGGATTTCGACCTTTCGGGATTTCGACCTTTCGGGATTTCGAACTTTCGGTCATTTGATAATCGATCTTTCAAGTTTCGGCCTATCGGATATCGATATTTAGAATGTTCGGTATTTTGAAAATAGGTGTTTTATGTGTCGATATTTCGGTGGTGTGTATTATGAATTGTCGGCATTGTAATGCATACCCACCTAATTCAGATTAGGATTTATTTAGTAAAACTACTAGTGATTGCACTGTCTGCATTTATTTAAACGTTTCAAATATACAACATGACAAAAAATAACATGCCCTGTTTATTTGCTTTTCGAAGAGAGAATGAAAAAAGACATGACCCATATATTTTAGTCAAGAACCTTATATTCATAAGGTTCTTGATTTTAGTTTTTGTTAATTTTTTTTTTGCTGAGGTTGAGGGCCAAATCTAGAAACGTTTTTTTTTATTTTGACAAAATATTTTTGTCGTGTTGTCCATTGTTTCTTTTCCCTAGATTTTCACGCAAATGTTGAATGCATTTTTTATTTATTATCTTGTAATGTTAGCGGTTTTTAGCAACTCCTACGATACCACCTTACATTGCTATTTAGAAATTTCATGCATAACGATTTTGAAAGGGTGAAATAATTGTCAGGCCAAAAGCCAAGAAATCGCAAGTTTTAAAAAAATAGAAGAATTTGCCACAGAATCAGTAGTAACCATAAATCTGCCTCAATTACCCAGGCATGTCAATGCTATTACCCCACTTTTATTAAATTGGAGTATCTGTGATTTCCTAATTATATCAACGACTAACGGATAGCTTGCAAGTATACATGAGTAATCTGTATAATTTCTCTGGAATATGAATACATAATTCAAGGGTTTTCTAGAAATCGCAACCGGTCGGGCGAGTGGTCGCTCAGTCGCCTGATCACGCCACTTGGTAATTACAGGATTTGAAACTTCACCAGAAGTCACCATGATGAGAAAGAGCTCGATGTTGCATTATCCAAATTCCTTTTACATACCTAGTGTCATTGTTGTCATCATCACATGACAACAATGACACTGACACATACCTTTCATCCAGGAAAATATACTGTCCCCGGGGATACAGACACTTTTCCGCCATAACAACGCGTTCTACTGTCATGAATATAAAATGATTATAATAAATTAACAATATAGAAATAATAGTATTACGGATAAACTGGTCGCTGGCAGAAGCTAGTATTATTTGAATAGAAATTTAGCTTTGTTTATTAAAAACATTTCCAAATTCTCTTATTTTTAAGATATTTTCTTTCAGCCCACTTTTTCAATTAATTCTTCTTCAAAGAAAACAAAACCACAAATTTGGTCTTTATTATAAAAAGTAGTAAAGCCAATTTTGCAATGACCTGTCGGCAAATTAGTTCTCGTTCACGAACGCGACTTCCGAAAGTAAAACGATCATTGTTTTTATTTGCTAGATTGAAGCTATTTGGTAATTTAATTTAATTGTAACTGATTTTCCGCTTAATTAACATTTACAACCACCAGACGGCCTAGATTCATTACCCAATAATATAATTAATACTTTTCTTTATTTTATTTTTCCAAATTTTTTTCTCGACTGAGGGATCCCAGTGGGGGACTATGAGAATAAACCAATAAATCTTATTTAGTTAAAACATAACTTTTTAAGTTTAACACGGTAGTACTATATCTATTCTGTGGTTTTACGTAGTTTCTTTCAACTAAATTAGCGTAGTTACGCTAATTTATATTAATAATTTAATAGCTTTTTATACAGGGTTATTTGTAAAACACCAACAACACAAGAGTAGCTTACTAACAACATAAACAACAACGTTTGTTCTAACGACTTTTCCGAAAAAAGACAAAATAAAACCGACCAAACAGCTAATTGAGTTTTGTATGAAAAGTCGATTTCTTTTTCGTAAAGTCGTAGAACAAAAGTTGTTGTTTATGATGTTAGTAATATACTCCTGAGAAGTTGTTAGTGTTATACAAATAACCATGTATAGCTAATTTATATGTATAGTTATATTATTTTCTCGTATGCTCAAACAACTTCGGAACAAAAAAGTTGATTCTAACAGTGTTTTGTTTTAAATAAGTTCCTAAAACAGCTGAAAAAGATTCGAATAGTCAGGAAATGATAAAAACAGGTTAACTAAAACACTAAATTAAACTAGTGAACAAAATAGGTAAGTAAGTACTTAGTATTTTAATTCAATAGTGCGCGCTTAAAATATAATTAATACTTACCTAGGTGATATTTTGATATTGATAAAATTTTAAATCTAGAACTTTCACATTGAAAACAGCAATATTTTATTTTATTTATTAGGTTCACTAACAATTGCAACACTCAAACTTATACAACACTATTGCACAATAACAAACACTCAGCTAAATAATATAATTACTTAAAGGTACACCACATTCTCCGTTATAATACGCCGAACAAAAAAAAACAAATTAAAATAACAAAAAATAAATTATTCTACTACACAATTCTATGTGTGTCTAACATAAAAAGTTAAAAAGACAAAAAAGACAAAAGTAGGTTAGTAAATAAAAACATAACGATGATCAATCTGATAGGTATTCACGTACGGTGGAAGTCAGTGCCAAGGCACTGAATTCCACCGTACGTGTACTTTGATAGTCCCAACCCAAGGGTTGGGACTATCAAAGTGTATATCGAGTTTATCACTGAAGCCATTCAATATTTTGCAGAACCTTGCATAAAGAGAATTTGCGCCCAAAACTGTTCTTCTTAATGGCGGACAAAGTGGTGTGATCGGCCTACGAGGCATTCTTGCAGGGGCACGAAAGTTGATGCGACTCAATCATAGACATAGAAAAATTTTCGCTGCGCTCAAGAAGACCAACAAAGCGTGGAAAAGAGAAGTTAACATCATACGGACACGGTCTATGTAAAAAAGAGACAAAGGATCAAGTGACATGTGCCAACATTTTTTACAGTAAGAGCCCCTAGCGTCCCGCTTAGCAAATGAGCAATCACAGTTGTTTAAAATATTTTTTAATCTTTATTAGAATTTAATTTAAAGGTATCGTGGAGCTATGGTGTCTTGTACTCTAAGTAATTGTGATGTGACTAAAAGAAACAATCTAAGTAATCACACTTTTCAAAGGTAAATAAGATATTGCCACACATTTCTCTAAAACCAAATTTCGCTACATTTATTCGTTTATCGACAGAGAAAATAGTATGGAACATAGTTTATTAATTTCCTTTGCCATAATATAGTCATATTTTATGAATCTAAGTCATATTTTACGTATCTCATATAAAATGTATTGATTCGTTTTCGGATCACCTGTTTATTGACTTTGTTGTTCTTTGACATTCTATTTCTATGGAATCAATAGTTACACTTTAACTTTTTTGATTCGTGACACGAAGTTCAAATACTTTTTACATCTTTTACTTACCTAATCAAAAAAAAAGTAAAAAAAGGTCACGTGGTAAACAATTAGCCACATCTTCCTCATTGTTTTAGCATTGTTTTTCTAACTCTTAAAAAATGGTTTTAGGTACATTAGTTTAGTGCAAGAATTCTTTCTAATTCTATCTCTAGTTTATTACGCGAAGGATCAATAAACTCGGTTCTAAATATAGCTCGGGAGGTTCACTCCAGGGTTCAATGCCTGGTGTAAACAGTAGGCTTTTATGGCTATTTCATTCATAATGCAATAGATGTAGGCTTAATTAAATAGATTTTTCACAGGAAAAAACTGCGTACTTAAAAAAAGATAAAAAGCTTTTTGTATAGCTTTCATTTTTTAACTTAGTTCAAAAGTATCGGTCGAGAGAATTGAAACTTCCGATAGAAAGTTGAAAAAACCAACGTTTCGTAGTCCCCTATTTCCTCCTAAAAAAACTTGACCGTTTTAAATATCTAGACTTTTTTCATCAAAAAATAAAGAAACGCTTTGGTTGTGTTCCTATGTTTTGCTTTTTAGGGTTCCGTACCCAAAGGGTAAAAACGGGACCCTATTACTAAGACTCCGCTGTCCGTCTGTCTGTCTGTCTGTCCGTCTGTCTGTCTGTCTGTCTGTCACCAGGCTGTATCTCATGAACCGTGATAGCTAGAAAATTGAAATTTTCACAGATGATGTATTTCTGTTGCCGCTATAACAACAAATACTAAAAACAGAATAAAACAAATATTTAAGGGGGGCTCCCATACAACAAACGTAATTTTTTTGCCGTTTTTTGGTACGGAACCCTTCGTGCGCGAGTCCGACTCGCACTTGGCCGGTTTTTTTATATAATTTCGTCTTTGATTCATGGTTAACTAAACACTATGACTTTTTTTTAGTTTTTAAAGATTAATGTCTCTTTTAATAATTAATTTATGAAAAAAAAAGAAAATGTGGGAACAGCCAAATCTCTTTTTTAAATTTAATGAAATAAAGCATATAAATTGGTCCTATTTTGGAGGAGGAAAAGGGGACTACGAAACGTTTATTTTGTCAACTTTATGAATTTTTCAATTCTCTCGCCTGGGGTGTTTCCTCGCGAATGTGCAAATATGAGCGGCGGCATATGATAGTTGATAGCAAATCCTTACTAATATTATAAATGCGAACGTCCGTTTGTTTGTTTATTTGTTTGTTTGTTTGTTACGCCTTCACGTCTTAACTACTGAACCGATCATCATGAAATTTTGCATACACGTTGTCAGGGGTACAGAAAAGGACATAGGGTACCTTTCATCCCGAAAAAAAGTATTGTTCCCGAGGGACATCAAAAAAAACCTTTCCACGCAGACGAAGTCGCGGGCGGCAGCTAGTAATATATAAAAGTGTCATTTAGACAGATTAACAATATTTTTTTCTCGATTGTTTTGCTATAAGAGCGAACATAGTGTGTACCCACCTTAAAGGCGCACTAGTACAGGAATACCTTCTTAGTTGGGACAACATTCCTGTGTTCCTGACCAGTATTGCATTGACAGGGAATCGAATCGGTAAATACGAGAAAATTAAAGGGATTTAGAGTTACAACGGGACCTAAGTAGTGACGACAAATGCAAAATAATATTTTGCATTATATTATATTATTATATTATTATTATTATATATTATTATTATTATATTTTATTATTATTATACTATATATTATATTATATTATTATATTATTATATTTGCAACATATTATGTTTTCGTAGATTTTTTTTTTGTCTTTTTCGTTTTCCTTTTCATTGTGTACCTTCAATTCCGGTGCATATAATAAAGCGCTCATGGCGGAACTTGACAGACTGATCGTACTCGATCACGTTTGTTAAGCAACGCTCGGTCCGGTCAGGTGTCGGATGGGTGACCGTTAAAGTGGAATTACAACTGAGCGTTTCCGTGCTTCGGAGGGCACGTTCAACCGTCAGTCCCGGCTGTTGTCATCTGATAACAGTCGTTAAGCCAAGTTAGAGGTCTTACAAGCGGATTGATAAACTCTAACATCAGAGGTGGCCAGGCCACTAATCCTCATTCGATAAGAAGATGAATAAAGTTTTGTCTCGTTTGTTTTTCTTTTACAATGTCGACTTATACCTAGCAATTAGATAAAAATAATAGGTAGGAAATTACTCCATCCAATCCAAAAAAGTTAATCCATTCATGTAAATCCTCTTGTAACTTCATCACATTTTCACCACTCTGCCGCATATTGACTGATATCAATAAATTCCTGGCTAACCAGTCTGAGTGCGATGTGTTTGCGGATGAGTGGAAGTTAATCTCAAGAATGTGTTTATTGTTTTGTGAGAAGTCAGAACCTAAATCCAACTGTGTGTGATCTTATTTCCTATAATTATTTTCTTTTATTTTTATTGTTATTTCTGCACCACCATTTCTTTTGTCGTGTGTAATTTACTAATTACTGTAAGTGGTACTATCTACTGTTGTAATTAGAATAAATAAATAAAATTAAATAAAAAATCAATTTGAGATAATTAACAGAATATTTTCTAAATTTTAATAACATAAAGTAAAAAGTGAGCTTGTTTGTCACACCTTCCACATCTACGATCATCATAAAATGAAATTTTGCATACAAGGGGTACACAAAAGGACATAGGGTATCTTTCATCCAGAAAAAAGTTTCCGATATACAGGTCATTTTGAACTTACCATCCAAATTTTGAGGATGTGTTCAGTTCATGAAATTGAACAACTTTCTCTAAGAAACACATGGTCAAATATGTAAAATAAAAATCGACTTTCCATACAAATCAAAGAGATCACGTGATCAATTTAGTATGGGATAACTAAAATTTTTTGGCGAAATTTGACACATGTTTCTTAGAGAAAGTTGTTTAGTTTCATGGACTGGACACATCCTCAAAATTTGGATGGTATGTTCAAAATGACCCGATATTGAAAATAACTCCCCACGCAGACGAAGTCGCAGGCGGCTGCTATCAAAACCATATTTTGCGGTTTTTTTGATCCACATAGGGAGCGATAACGATAAGGCCGAAAGTATAAGCACACTACACCCGAAATCCTCACCACTGAGGAACTGGCTATCTTACCTCTAACTGGCTAATTATAATACCTAAAAAGCCACGGACAAAAGCTATGTATTTGAAAAATGGTCATTAAGCCCTTTCATTTGGTACCCAACACGGCATCATTAAAAAATATTTTTTTTAAGTCCTCTAGAGGGCGCCCTATTCGATTTTATGTAACGTCACATAGTTGGACGATTAAGACGCTTCTAACGATACCTTATTTGTCAAATTATAGTAAGTAGTTTAGAAGTTCTGAGGGACAGATGAATTTACATACAGGTCAAAATCTTATACCCTCCGTTTTGGCTTCGCCGTAGTCGGGTAAAAAAGTCTAGTTCAAGTCTATCTAAGGGTCAAGTGACTGTACATTTACCGAGCACACAATAAACCTGCATATGAGTAGGTACAGGCGGGCTCGCGTCGTAAATCAACCATCGCCGCATTACCGCCACGCCTTGACATTGAACTTGTACAGTCACCGACTGAACGGTTTCGCAATAAACAGCTAATCGATTTTGAACTTCAGAAACCTTAGTAAGTGCAAAAGTTACTAACTGTGTCGCGTTTGTGTTAAAATTTATAGAGGTAGGTACTATGATGTTAACGTTTCAGTTCAAAATCCTAAAACCTCAGATTTATGCTATTAATGTTATTATTTTGTATTAATCTAAACTCGTAAATATTTTCCTTTTTTGCAAAGATGATGCAGCATTTTTGCAAGTCTATTATATTGTACACGTTTATGTAAAATGTAAAATAATAATTTGAAATAGTTTGAATAAACGAAGTAGCAGTGTCGAAGGGTCCATACATGTCGATTCCTATCGGCTTCCCTTTTAGAAATCCCACCCCAGCAATACACCATACAGTTAAGAGAATTTTTTGAGAAAAATTTGGTCCTGCTTGCCATTGCCATATTTTGACCCCTCGCCACTGCGAAGTAGTGTTGTCAAGCAAGACATAAAAAACATAGACTTGGTATAAAATGATGCATTTAATTATGTACTTACTTTATTATTTTTATCTACACCCATGCTTTAAATCCTCTGAAGAGTTTCTGAAACAGTTAGCTTACTGCCATCATTACAATATCCCGAGCGAGAGCTGGTCCTGCAGCGCCGCGCGCCCACGCGCTAGCGTTGCATTATGAAATTCAGTACAACATTATAACACTCTTGCAGAAGACATAATGACGAGGAGGGAGAGGAAAGTCAAAGTCAAAGACAAAGTCAAAGTCAAAACCTTTATAGAGGATACATATTATGGGTTTAGATAAATATCATGGGTGTTTTTAATCCATATGTATTAAAATATTGTTTGTTTCCCTAATAAAAATAAGAAAAAATATAAAAATGACTGTAGATAAAGTCTTGTATGCAACTGTACGTAATTAGGTATTAAAACACTCATGTGATAAGCCCACATTCGTGTTTTAATACCCCTCGTTATAGTACAGTTGCATAAATAACTATTATCTACTCTCATATCGTAAAATTCGAATTATGAATTTCAAAACGAATTTATATTGACATACTTTATACACGTGATAGATTTTGAAAGATAGAGCAATGTTTAACCTAAAACTAACCTATCGTCTATTATATCTCTTAAGTTTAAATTGCAATTAAGGTAAACTATTGAATTGAGTCTAGACTATTTAACTGAATGAACTGAACTATTTAACTGAATGTAGGTAGTCTATTCAACTGAATGTAGACTAACTAAATGTAGGAAAACTAAGGGGAAATACCATTTAATAAAACGTAAGAAGTCCTTCAACAATTTGTTCAAATAATTTATTATTTTAAATAATTAACACAATCGGAACATTCATTAAGCAACAATTCTATAAACCAACTCAGATAAGTAACACATTTACCATAAAAGAACGTTCATTAAGCAACAATTCTATCAACCACTTCCAATAAGTAACACAATTAATTTAATAGGAACGTTCATTATTCAACAACTAATCGACCAGATCAAATAAATAACACAAGCAATAATGGATGATTGAATGGAATATAATAGTCTAAACAGCAGAAATAAACATGTTAGAATAATACTTAACTTTCTGTTCCACAACCTTTTCACTTGACTCACTACTGCAGAATGTGTCTAAAAATATGCTATGCTCGGCAAGAGCAAGAAACATCCCGCATTACAGAAAACAAGTCTGCCACAATGGCGCCAAACGATCAAATCAATACTTTTATACAAATAACTATTAATTTAATAAACAACCTGTGACAATTAAAATGTAATATTGTTAACATTATTTATCATTGAATTAATAATAAAGATATCTATTTTATACTTATTTTAAAATGATCATCGAATAAAAGGAAACTGTAACAAACGGACATGAATCAAGTAATCAAATCAATTCCTTTTTATAACAATTAGCAACAAATAATCAAATAACAGGAAACGGTAGCAAATCGTCATGGATCAAGTAATCAAATCAAGTAATTTTAATAAACTTAGTAACAAATAATGATTTAAATATTACATAAACTTACAAACAAATAATAAACTTTACATCAATCATTGTAACTATGACATTACATTATTTTCTATAGTTTCATTTTCACTATATCTATTACGGCCAGACTGACAGTACTTCGTCCTCGAAGGACATTAAAATATATATTAAAATATACAAAAGAAAAAAAATACAATGTTTGTTTTATTCTTCATAACCTTATTGAAATACACATATTTAAGTATGTTTTGAACATTGTTTCATAATGTCAAGTAATTTGGTACTTCGATAAATCTCACGAGTTCCGGCCACTTCCGGTTAGTAATAATACAAACACTTTGAATCTAAGAATTAAGAAAATTAAAGAAAACAAAATTAAAAAAGAGAAAAAATAAATAAAATTAACTATGAAATTATTTGTTAAGAAACTTAACAGGAACTTAACCGGAATCCGTGAGACACTTTCTTTTATCAATTAAATACGTTACTCCACTTTGCCTTTTTATTAATTAATAAACATTTTATTCCATTTTTATTTTACAACACAAAATTTTTAGTAGGTATTGCCAGACACCTAGACATGCCAATAACATTCACTCGCTGCTGGTGAGAATAACTGACACCAAGCATCTGACCGACCAGCGAATACCATGTTTCTTAATATCAACATAACTTATAGGTAGGTATTGCCAGACACCTAGACATGCCAATAACATTCACCCGCTGCTGGTGAGAATAACTGACATCAAGCATCTGACCGACCAGCGAATACCATGTACCGAGGCCACGATTGCCAAATACATAGACATACTGATCACATTCACTCGCTGCCAGTGAGATCAACCAGTACCAAGCATAAGGCCGACCAGCGAATATCATGTACCTGGTATACCTATAACATTCATCGCCAAATCATACATAGACATACCGATCACATTCACCCGCTGCCAGTGAGATGATTCGGTACCAAGCATGTGGCTTAACAGCGTTTTAAATATTATACAAAATGGAATAAATATAACTGCCAAATCATACATAGACATACCGATCACATTCACCCGCTGCCAGTGAGATGATTCGGTACCAAGCATGTGGCTTAACAGCGTTTTAAATATTATACAAAATGGAATAAATATAACTGCCAAATCATACATAGACATACCGATCACATTCACCCGCTGCCAGTGAGATGATTCGGTACCAAGCATGTGGCTTATCAGCGTTTTAAATATTATTACAAAGTGGAATTCACGTAGACTTGAATACAGGTAAGGGTATAATTTGGTTCTATCGCTATCAGCAATCGCAAAGGTATTAAAACCAGTGGTTTTTCGAACAGTGCTCTGTTGTACTTTACACAAACCGTTTGGCCAATCTGACTTTAAACAATAGTACCTAGGTTAGGTATTATAATAATAAAATATAAATAGTCCTTAAAAGAACATAATAAAACAGTTATATGGCTGTCTTGTGTCTATATTATAATCAAAACCACTACCCATTCACAACAACAGACAAAGTCAAACCCTGGACTGGCCAAAAATAGTTCAAATCAACATTTCCACACCTAAAAACAGTCAAAGCACTAGACTAAAGCACTATAGGTAGGTACTTATTACTAATATTTACAATTAAAATCAATATGTATAATTAGAAAAGAATTCTATTAAAACAAAAATGTGGTACGATATCATGTGGCTTCATCAGTTTGCGAATAAACAAGCATTATCATTATCATAATGATGAATCATTACCATTATCAACATCATCATCAACGTCAATACTAGCATCAAGACCAGCATCAAGGCCAGCATCAATGCCAGCGTTAATACCAGCATCAATACCAGCATCAATACCAGCATCAATCCCTGCATCAATACCATCATCAATACTAACATCAATACCAACATCAATACCAACATCAATACCAACATCAATACCAACATCAATACCAACATCAATACCAACATCAATATCAACATCAATACCAACATCAATACCAACGTCAATACCAACGTCAATACCAAGGTCAATACCAACGTCAATACCAACATCAATACCAACATCAATACCAACATCAATACCAACATCAATACCAACATCAATACCAACATCAATACCAACATCAATACCAACATCAATACCAACATCAATACCAACATCAATACCAACACCAATACCAACATCAATACCAACATCAATACCAACATCAATACCTATATCGACTCCTAAATCAATACCTACATCATTACCAAAAAGGATTTGAAGTCAAGGCATCCGATAATATATTTAATTCCTACAACATGAGAATTCCAAGAATATAAATTCTATCAGAATCTCGTAATAGAAACTAAGCTTTTAGTTTGTCTAACAATATAGTTATCAGACCAATAGAATACTCTTTGCCTGGAACAACTAAAAATATTCAAAAACTTCGTAGGTATGACCATAGAATATGAATATAAGACTCTTGGGTATGACCTAAGTTTTTTTCTTACACACCCGCGAAGAAAGTTGTCAAAGAAATGTTCCCGATAAGTTTTTTACATTATTCAATAACATGAAAAAAATAACACTAATAACTGAATATACATAATATCAACCTTGTCACAGATTAGGTAATAGTACAAGTACCTTGTGTTTTAATAAAAAATAGTGTTTATCTTATCACGCCGTTCTTCTTTCAAGTGGTAACCGGTCACCAAAAGTATCTTTACTTAATACGTTTTTTGTAGACTAGTTCGAAAGTGAACAATTAAAACTATAATAATATAGATCTCAAGAAAAACGGGAACATTTAAATAAATTATAAAAAGTTAAATATATGTAGTTGATACTTAAATATCACAATTACGAAATAAATTACCCAAAAACATGGTCTAATCAGTTGATAGATTTAAACTTATTGGGGTAGTTAATAAATAGTAGTAGTAGTAGTATATAGTAGTAAATAAATAATATATAGTAGTAGGTACTACTATCTATATTTATCCTATGAATAATAGTAGCACAATAGCAGCTAATAGATTCATTTAAGGGTCCATGATAGGAAAACATGGTTTGCCGGGATCATATTTTTATATAGAAAACTTAAAGTTGTAGCCACAAACAAAAAAAAAAAAACACACGACAAGCTAAAGAGATTCTCTAGTAGCTATAAGAATTTAATTGCGTATAAACCTCACTGATGATTGTAAAAAAATTTCCGAATATCATCAAAACATAACGTGCTGTGCAGTCCAATCTCCAAAAAATCTTTCAAGAAAGATAATTGTGCTAAACATAATGATGAAAAAAAAAAACAACGTGAAACATCGAAAAAGTGTAGAAGAAAAGTTATTTTCTACCCTTTACACGTAAAGAGAAGACAGAGACAAATGTTTCCGCATAACCGAGCCTTAAGGCTAGACGAGTTTACGGTCTGACGAAAAGATTGATATTTTAGTTTTCAGTGTGAGGACATTATTTAAAATTCCTCAACACAAAACAAATACTATCTACTAACAAAAGAATCTAAAAAAAACCCATTAACCGAACAGAATATTGGAAAATGGCTTGGTAACTCAAAAATAAAATCGTAAATATCATCATAAGAATAAAGTTCCACTTGTCAGATTTTGTAGTATTCAAAGACAGTGATATGATGTTTTATACAAAAAGTTTTAAATATAACTTTTTGCTGTACACAATACCGGGTATACTTTTATTTTGGTCAAGTATTTCAGGAAATCAATTAAAAGGTACTAAATTTTGTCAAATTTCTGGCAAAGTGACAAATAAAGCTATGCAGTGATCCACCATATTGTACAGAGATAGAGAAAGAGTAGATTTCGTGAACTGCCTGGCCTAAATTGGAAAAAGATAACAACTCAACTATACTCAACTCAACTCAAAATTATTAATTTAATAGATTAAATTAATAATTAGTCTAGCCTAGAGGCTGTTAAAAGCATTTGTTAATTTCATAGCATCTACGTCATCGATTCGCAAATGCTATGCGGTAAACCTTGTAATGACAACAATAAATCTAACCTATCGTATGATTAGAAGTATAGATTTATGTAGTAATAGTAACCAGCAATAATAAAAAAAATTAAGAATGAAAAGGCTAAAACCATTGATACTAATACTTCGATAAAGGTTAGAATATTACTGCTTTCGTCAAATGATTTTATTATTACTTTGCAAATGATAACCAAAACGTCTATAATGTTTAAAATATGATCTACACAAAATACATAAATAATATTACTTCAGCAAGTTATTTCATAGTGTAGAATTATAATAACTACCTAGTGACGTAGTTAATAAGCCGTGCTGCAAAAAAAAAATATTTGCTTAACCCAAACGGTCACCAGTTTCTATGCACTTCTAAAAGTTTGGACGTACAATACCTATATACAACCATTGTACATACTTAGTAAAATCTGCCTACCTACTTGTAAACCTATATTAAGTGAACAAATATTTTGTTAACCTCGTTTTGATTTCATTATCCTACTATACGCCACTAATGACACCACATAAATGTGTACCACAAATACCATCACATGTCAGTTTTTTTTATAAATATCTTTAGATGATATCGATTACTAATCTTTCTCTTCAAATTTTACGACAATAATTCGCTAAATTCAACTAACTGAATAGCAGGTTTTATGAGTAAATTACAGAAATCGTAAAAAAAACACAGCCACCGAGGGCCTTACCGGCCTTTGCAGCAAGGAACGAGTCCGGATGTTTTTCTTCTTTTCGAAGCAAGGTACTCGAAACTGTTGTGACAGCAGCTTGTATCCCCGCCGATGCAGTTTTCGGGATCAGGACCACACAACGGCAGCGGAGCGGAGACATCTGGCCGATCACATCAGCATCCACCCTGAAAATTATTAGGAAACGGTGTTAATATTTTGTAATGGACAGAGACTATCCCACTTCTGATGATAGATTTTGAAAGATAGAGCAATGTTTAACCTAAAACTAACCTATCGTCTATTATATCTCTTAAGTTTAAATTGCAATTAAGGTAAACTATTGAATTGAGTCTAGACTATTTAACTGAATGAACTGAACTATTTAACTGAATGTAGGTAGTCTATTCAACTGAATGTAGACTAACTAAATGTAGGAAAACTAAGGGGAAATACCATTTAATAAAACGTAAGAAGTCCTTCAACAATTTGTTCAAATAATTTATTATTTTAAATAATTAACACAATCGGAACATTCATTAAGCAACAATTCTATAAACCAACTCAGATAAGTAACACATTTACCATAAAAGAACGTTCATTAAGCAACAATTCTATCAACCACTTCCAATAAGTAACACAATTAATTTAATAGGAACGTTCATTATTCAACAACTAATCGACCAGATCAAATAAATAACACAAGCAATAATGGATGATTGAATGGAATATAATAGTCTAAACAGCAGAAATAAACATGTTAGAATAATACTTAACTTTCTGTTCCACAACCTTTTCACTTGACTCACTACTGCAGAATGTGTCTAAAAATATGCTATGCTCGGCAAGAGCAAGAAACATCCCGCATTACAGAAAACAAGTCTGCCACAATGGCGCCAAACGATCAAATCAATACTTTTATACAAATAACTATTAATTTAATAAACAACCTGTGACAATTAAAATGTAATATTGTTAACATTATTTATCATTGAATTAATAATAAAGATATCTATTTTATACTTATTTTAAAATGATCATCGAATAAAAGGAAACTGTAACAAACGGACATGAATCAAGTAATCAAATCAATTCCTTTTTATAACAATTAGCAACAAATAATCAAATAACAGGAAACGGTAGCAAATCGTCATGGATCAAGTAATCAAATCAAGTAATTTTAATAAACTTAGTAACAAATAATGATTTAAATATTACATAAACTTACAAACAAATAATAAACTTTACATCAATCATTGTAACTATGACATTACATTATTTTCTATAGTTTCATTTTCACTATATCTATTACACGCAATACCGAAAAAAATTAAAAACTTATTTTATAACATACCTTCGCTATACTAAGCAATGTTATAAAATAACTTTTTTTCTCATTACGATACAGGGCAAATCCAAGAAGAAGGCAGTGCCGCGATATAAAAAAAAACAATGATATTCCCATATACTTTCCATGATTAAAACGTACTCTATGGTGATCGATGACTTAGCGTAACGATTAGTCTACTGGAATGCACTTATTTCGTTATTCTTTTTTCTAATAGAATACGCGCCATTTTTAGATTTTAATTTTTACTTTTGCTTAAAATATCATAGTAGTGAGTGTAGTGAGTGAAAATTTGAATCCACCCGATATTTTAGTTGCGGCGACGGAAAAAATGTCTTACTTAACCCTAGGTAAGTAGTGCCGACCTACCGAACTCTTTTTTATCATTGATATTTTATTTTGTAGGTTCAATCGGTTCAATAACAAATTGCATGAGAGTAGATAAAGTAGTGTATGAAACTGTACATAACTAGGTATTAAAACACTCGTGTGATACTATTAAAAACCTCGCCTACGGCTCGGTTTTTAAACACACACTCATGTTTTAATACCCTTTATTATGCATCAGTTTCATAAACTACTATTATAGTTGTTCGCGGTTTTTATGTTTGTTTTTTTTATAGTTATTCGTGCGTAACTTCGACTTTTATTGTCCGATTTTGATGATTTTTTTTTGTTTGATTGAGTTTTCTCTCGAGATTGTCTCAATTTTTATATCTAGACTACTCCGTAGTCTGTCAACCAAGACAAAAAAACAATATACTCAAACTAAGAATTAATGTAGGTATTCTAATACTAAAACCGTATGTGGATGCTAACTAAATTATTCCTTTTTGTATTGTGCACATACCTGTCCCTTAGTTGGATACTTACATTCGAAGAAACGAAGACAAACCAATTGACGGCGTTTGCGCTCGCGCCCGAAATATGACGATATGTGTGCGACCACGGCTAGGACACACACGAGGTAATTTATCTGTGCCCTTGGGGGCACAGGGTCATTTACAGTCCCAACCATAACTTGGCTAAAAATGTACTGACGATGACGGGGTGGGTTGTTCCTTAGGATCTTTTCTCAAAAAAAGTATCCTGATCCAAAAGGTATTAATAATTTATAAATACGTTTACATAATTTAAAACTACAATAAATTCTGCATATATATATATATGCCCAAGTATTAAACCTCAGTCACACTTTTGACATAATTTTTACGTGTTATTTAAAAATCAGCACTTTGAACCCCGGGCTCGCCTACTCGAAAGAAGATCCCCTATCTTCTTCGTTGGCTTTCGAACAATATCAAATTCAAATAAAATCTGATTAAATTTATCATAAAAATACTTTTCAGAAGTTAGTTTTAAAGTTTTGAAAGCCATTATAAAACTATTTTAAAGTGGCCCCTATTTTCTTTTGAGTAGTATTCTGTTGGAAGATGTTTCAAGTTTTGAAAGTGCTTAAAAAAATTTTTCCTTTTTATGATGCCTCTCCAACTAGTGAATATTGGCAATCAGCTCTACATATTTGGACTTGTTCTTGGCAAGGTAAGTTTTCGGCGGTACTTATTATTCCCGTTCTCTCCCAGATGTTTCGCACGCAAGACTTCCATCTGCGATCCTCTTTCCAGCTACTTTTCCTATCATATTTAGTTTCAAGAATATTTTTTTCTGTTGTTAATTATTACTTATCTTAAAAACAAATTAGTTTCGATCACATATTCACATCTCGCGAAACTAAAATATTCAACAGTGAGTACGCTCCCTTACAATAAATTTTGATTTACTTTTTTCGTAACTGGTTGTGGTTCGCGGAACCAATTCCGTACCGGGATTAATAACCAAGTATCAACGGTATCGACAATTCGGAAACTTATTTCTCGGTACAGAATTATTTCAAGAGTTATTTTTAACTGCGATTAACTTTCAACTGGATTTGGAACACAGTAAAAAAAGATTGGTAGCTTTACGATTTAATATAGGTAGGTGTACACTTTACAAAAATCTAATACAAAAACCAGCCAAGTGCGAGTCGGACTCGCGCACGAAGGGTTCCGTACCAAAAAACGGCAAAAAAAATTACGTTTGTTGTATGGGAGCCCCCCTTAAACATTATTTTTATTTTATTTTTAGTATTTGTTGTTATAATGGCAACAAAAATACATCATTTGTGAAAATTTCAACTGTCTACCTGTTGTCGTTATTAATTTCGAGCAAAAAACGGCAAAAAAATCACATTTGTTGTATGGGAGCCGCCCTTAAATATTAATTTTATTCTGTTTTTAGTATTTGTTGTTATAGCGGCAATAGAAATACATCATCTGTGAAAGTTTCAACTTTCTAGCTATCACGGTTCATGAGATACAGCCTGGTGACAGACAGACAAACAAACAGCGGAGTCTTAGTCATAGGGTCCCGTTTTTACCCTTTGGGTACGGAACCCTAAAAATCGTTAACGGCGATACCCATGGTTCACCTTACGGGTAGACCACGGGTACAAAAAGATACCCAAGGAACACCTAGGTGTACCACGCAGGTGTACCACGGGTCAAAAAGGATTTATTTCAATGCCTTACCATTTTTAGGTAGGTACTATTTACGCTAGTAATATAATAAGTCTATGTATTTAGCACATAATTTGACACATTTCTCTATTGTTCCCTCGATATCGACTTTCTGAACACTGAAGTAACCTCTGAGGTTTTTATTTAATAAGTTGTAATAGAAAAATATTTAATAACTCTTTTTATGGATTTTTAGGGCTCATAGTCTATTTATAGTGTTTTAGAAGGTATCACTACATTCCCTCGTAGTCATTCATAGAAGTAGATAGCAAATGTGTCAAAAACGGCTACTATTAGCAGTTTTGCTGTCTACTTCTAGCAGTGACTACGAGGGAATGTAATGATACCGTCTAAAAATACTAGACTATGAGCATGCTATGAGCCCAAAAAATTTGTTTTATGAAAATTGTGTATTAGAATTAAAATATTAAATAAAATTCACCGCGGCGCCACTATCAGTCAGAAAAGCGCCTTATGGTTTTCATAATCCATCGAAATGCTAGACCAATTATAACTATAGCTCTTAGGAAGCCGACTTTTCTACAAGTTACAGTACGAGGCATATAACTTGAAATCGGGTGGGGATTGCGCGAAACGCTTATTTTGGGTATGCGTAGCGGTGAGGGGCGCGGGCGGCGGGAGAGGGGCGCGCGCTGTTGGTCGCTCACAAGAGCACATGCGCGAACTTATCCCCACTCCGTCGAAAAAATTTCAGGATACGTGCCTAGTAATGTAATAGTTTTTCCTTCTGCACCCCCTTGCCCCCTCCCCTAGTTTTCCAGGCGCTGACATCGTAAGCACGTGGTTGTCTCGGTTAATTTGCTAAATTGCTTGAGAGCAAACATTTCATGCTGACCAGTGCAAAGTTATCATGTGAATCTTTATAGATGTATCTAGTTGTCTAATTAGTAAGGCGTAGTTGTCTTACATCAATATTTGGATTCAACTATATTTCTTTGTTTTCAATACTTATAAAATAAATTGTTGTATTGACTTGGGGTGAAATGAACTCTCTTGTTTATTCGCAGCATATTCTCTTGCACAATTAATTATCCTGTCTACTTTCTTTATTTGAGATTTTAACATTCACAATGCTATTTTTATACAATACTAAATAATATACTAGAAATAATACCATTAGTGACTAGGTAGCCCAGCGGTTAGAGCAGACCGGACTTCCAAAGGTCGCGGGTTCGTCGCGTCCGAGAATTGATCCTGGTACGAGTCGTATTGTTTCTAGTATATTATTTAGTACTGTATAATTAACTACTTGTTTCACTAACATACAACATAATAAGCATATTTTTTTATATACTTATTAAATCACTACCTTAAGGCTCCGCTATGCGAAATTATTGGTCTCTGTCTTTTTCTTTACGTGTAAAGAGTATGGAAAATAACCTCATTTCTGCACTTTTTCGAAGATTTTCGTTGTTTTTTCATCATTATCTTTAGCACAATTATCTCTCTTGAAAAAAAGTTATTGGAAAACTGTACAGTACGCTTAAGTGTATTTTGATGTAAAATTCAATACGTTTACGCTATTATTTACGCCAAAAATATGGCCCGCGACAAGCGCTTTTCATGATATTCTATTTTTTTACAATCATCTGTGAGGTTTATACGCAATTTAATGTTTGTAGCAACTAGGTAAACCCTATTTTGTCGTATGATTTTTTGGTGGCTACAAGTTTACTTAATATACAAAGATATGGCCCGCGCAAACCATGTTTTCCTATTACCGCCCCTTAAGCAAACACTACGTCAAGTCGAGCTTTGGTAACTTGTTCTTACCCCTATAAATTAAAGAGGTGATATCCTAAAAACTGAAATAAAAAAGATTAATGCTGAAATTAAACACATTTTATTAAAATAATAATTGAATGTAATTACAAAATCAAATCTTCACAATCGCACATTGTGGGAGCTCCCTTATTCTATTAAATTTTTTATCTAAAACACTACTAATTTATTATTACATCTACCATACTTACATGCATACAAAAATTACATATACACAAGTATGATAACATATTTATAACACATATCATCAATTACATAAAAATCTTAATACTATAATACCTACTTATTCAATTAAATTAATTTAATCTTACATGCTAATAATATGAGACCATTTTCGAGGGAAATGGAATTATATTGACAACTTTTTACACATAAATATACAAAAACTAATAAAATCTTTACTATTCATACATTAACAATAAGTTTTTAAGATTAATTACTATTTGTTTATTGCACATAAGTTACTTTACCGCCCTGCAGATGTTAAGATTTTAATTTGTATGATATTTCTTTTATCAAAGTGAACAAAGCGAAACTATTAATAATTACAATAATTAACACATAGTGTAATTAAAGGACAAAGTAAGGTTTAGTTAATACCACAAAATAATCACTACTACGGATCGCCGGCCGCTTGAAAAAATCACAGTTGTTTTTCTTCGAGTTATTAGCAGGTACCCATAGACAATTTTAACAGGTTATATACAACGTGTTATAAAATAACCCCTAATCCCGAATATGGTAGATAGGGACCATCAAACTGAACAACTTTTACTATGGGAGCAACTCTGAAATCGCGAGAAAAAAATGTATGAAATCAAATTGTATGAAACAGCTGATTTTTTTCGAGATTTCAGAGTTGGTCCATAGTAAAAGTTATTCAGTTTGATGGTCCCTATCTACCATATTTGACAGTAGGGGTTATTTTGTGGGGTTGTATTTATATTACCTACATAATTATGAAAATTCACATTTCTGAGGCATTTATTTTGCTATTTTCACCCTTTTATTCCCAAGACTATCATCACATTATCATCATACCCATTATACCACTAGTGAGTATGAGTGAGTATCATTTTACCACTTTTATTTTCAGTATAATTTGTGAACTAAACAAAAAAACACCTAATTCCTGGACTTTTTGTGAAAAAAAATCATTGAACCTGGCACATTTACTTATCACCAAATTAAATTGAAATCCATAAGCGATATTATTGAAAAAAACTAGTAAAAGGAAATATTTATCAATCATTGTTGTTATTAAAAATCATTGGTAATTATTTTAAAAATCAATGTTCTCTGGCAACACAAATCTATGACTTTTTTATTTAGACTTCCACTGTTCGGGCATCGGTGAATGTCTAAAACATAATGATGAAAGTAAATTAAAGATAAGTTAAAGTCAAGAGATTTGTGTTGTAAAAAAACGTAATAGTAATGATTGTAAATCACGAATTGTAAGTTACAAAAACTGATTCTATCGTAAAAGGTAAAAAACATGCAAAATCAGGTAAAAAATAATTGATCGCTTTTGCAATAGAAGCACATTATTGTAATAATTTATTAATTAATTAAATGATGGTGAAGGTAAAGAAAGATTAAAGAAAGAAAGAAAACTATAAAAGATAAATAACTGAAAAAGATTTTTCATAAACAGCCCGTCAGCGACACACTACATAAATATAGGCGTTTCATACCATTAAAAAGCCGAATATGGTAGATAAGGTACCATACATACATACATACATACAACCCGGAAAATTATTATAAACCCTGAAATGCACCAATTATTTGTTTTCTTTTTATGATAAATAAACTGCATAGTGGCAACCTTAGGACGAAATTGAGTTTTACCTTTGTCCATTAATGGAATTGATTATCGAAAACAACAGTCTATTTGCGTCTAGGGTTGTCACTTTGCAGTTTTCCATACAAAAAAAAAAATACAAAATTCGTGGTTTTCAGGTTTTTATGATAATTTTCCAGGTTTGTATGCTTGGTACCCTAATCTACCCCATTCAGCTTCATATGGGTATCACCAAACAGCCTGCGTAAATGAAGATGAAAATTTTGACTTATGAATTTCAATTTAATATCCATTTATTAAACACACATAAATCAACCTACAATTAAACTGAAAATAAAAGAATTTCATACATTCAATTTTCTTTTCATCTTTGTTGTATTTAAATCTAACTCTAAAACCGTTGACAAGAACTATCGAGTCTCTATCATAGAGCATTTATCTGGTATTTATTTACTGGGTTAAGACCTAATTTTCTTTGAATCTGCTGAGGTCCATCGTGGGAATAGCTAGGCTGTCGCAAGGCACTGGTTCGTTTCTGGACAAAAAGTTTTTATAGTTATATATACAGGGTGGAATTTCTTAATGCCACCTGGAGGGAAAGTACTCTAAACAATGGAGATAGCTAATTTCACTCAAAGAAAACATTCCTTTATTTTTAAAAATAAACAAAACTGCATTCAAAGTTTTTTAAAAATACGCTTCCCACACCCAGGAATCGAACCGGCTAAAATTCAAAAAATCAATACCCTGTACTTTTATGATATCAATCGTTAGGGTCAAACATAAGGATCAACTCTCTCTAACAAACATGGTATATTAAATGAAAGGAAAACCATGAAAGACAAGATAAAGCACTTTTACTTAAGGCTCCATTATGTTAGTTAGTTCACAATAAATTATCTATGTAGAACTATTTCGATAAGATGTTCATAATGCAGACTATTACGCATCCATTGCATGCAAATGAGTTCCTTAAAATAATAAATTTATGTATCCAGCAACATGGGGCCAATTTCGAACAACTAATTAGTTAAGCTTTTTTCTCGTTCAATTAAAATAAGTTTAGATTTAATGATTTTCCTTTCATTTAATTTACCATGTTTGTTAGAGAGATTTGAACCTTATGTTTGACCCTAACGATTGATAACATAAAAGCACAGGCTGTTGTTTTTTCGAATTTTAGCTGGTTCGATTCCTGGGTGTGGGAAGCATATGTTTAAAAATCTTTGAATGCAGTTTGTTTTGTTTTCAAAAATAAAGGAATGTTTCCTTTGAAAGAAATTTGCTATCTCTATTATTTAGAGTACTTTCCCTCCAGGTGGCATTAAAAAATTCCACCCTGTATACTTATGTATTTTATAGTTGCATCGCAGCATTAATATTATCATAAGTGACTACTAAATGTAATGTACGAAATGTCGAGTTAGCATAGGTTTACTGTAATTTCTTTTAGAATAATACAGATCCAACCACGGAACTATAAACATTTTGTTTCCCTTAACCACCACCACCAACCATTATTCTGAAGTTATTCTCGAAATCAATTTTGTAGTTTTTTATAAATAAAACAAATAAACGAAGAACAAGTTTATACTTAGAATAACCGAAAAGTTTGTTTAGGAATATGATGCTTTGCACCATAGTAAAAGTTGCTTGTAATCATGAGTGGGACCACCCCACTGCGGGAACCAAATGTTTAAAATTTCAGGATAATGACGAAAATACCTACTTACCCTGGTAAATCTGCTCTTATGAAGGCATTGGGTGGTTGTGCGAACAAGTCAATACCATCTTTGTTGTCGCATATTATTCTTGAGAGAGTAACTTTCTTGATTTCTGCTAATTGACCTTAAAACAGACATGAATTTATATGTTGAATCTGCATAGACAAAGTTATCTAGTGACTATTGCAAAATGATTATTAGATATCTAATTTATTTCTAAATCGTTGTTATTATTTATTTCTAATTCTAAAAGGTCTTACATTCACCACCGACTGGCCTTTTTTCGCTAAAAGGCAGATTCTGGAAACGGCAGATTCTGTAAATGGCAGATTCTTTTAACGACAGATATTGTACAGTAGAATGTTGTTTGGGACTGTACTTCTGCCATTTACAGAATCTGCCGTTTACAAAATCTGCCGTTTCCAGAATCTGCCATTTAGCGAAAAAAGGGATTCAGGTAGGTACCTAACTTTATTTGTTTACACGAGTGCTTCAGCTAATTAACTTGACAGTGATAGATGATCCAAGTTTCCAGTAAGTGTAATATAAAAATTTGAAGACCACGGGGGGAAAATAAGGAATTTCAATCAAAGGCATTTTTGTGTAAATCAACATTTAAATTTTAAAAGTCTGAAACTGAATGTGCTCTGGGGAAAACAAATCAGTAGTAAACAAGTGATATAAATGAAGAAGAAAGAAGAAAATGGGAAGAAAAAAGAAAAAATCCAAAATATAAAACGATGTCACTTGACATTTTGGCTGACATCGGCTGATCGTCGTCGTCGTAATTTTTTCATACCACAAATAACTCCTACTAAAATCCCTAAAATCGTTATGGCCGGTAACATTTATTGCTTTAATTTATTTGGCAGGATTATAGGTACACACAAATGTCACTAGATGCCATTAGTTTAAAATCGATGTTCTGCTGACATTCCTCGTTTTTCCCCTATGGTCTTCTAGTATAGTCAAATTAGCAAAAATCGAAACCTAGGAGCGCCACCTTTGTGACGTCGTAGGTACTTGTTCCACTACTTTAGCGCGGAACAAAAAGTGATTTGATGATCAGTAACGCATACGCAACGCGAAAGTAGCGAAACAAGTACCTGCGACCTCACAAAGGTGGCGCCTCTTAGGAATAGATTTTGTCAATTATCTCGGTAACTTTTTATCTGATTTAAGCAAACTAGGTATGCAATGATAGGTAATTAAAATTGAAACAACACATGGAAAGAAACTGTTATTGTAGGTATCATATTTAAAAAAAATATTGGGACTTTAATTTTAATATCTAACATTAAACGATGTTCCGTACATAGCAGGAATGGTGCAAACTCGGAGGAGACTTATATTCATGTCTTCTAATGATTCCTTAAAAAATTACAACTACACGAATTACTTCCGATCTTTTTGCAAATTCGATCTAATTTGACTACACTATTCATTGGTCTTTACCTGGTGTAAAGGCACCTGGATTAACATCCGGTCCGTTCTCGTAAAAGTACCGGTCGCCCCTCTTGATCCTGGAGAACTGGTCAGCCAGGATGTGTGCGAAGGTCACCCCCACCACTGACCCCTCCGCCGGCTCCTCTAACAGTCCGCCAACCCATAAGTCAATGTCTTCTGGACTTTCGTACACCGAAGCCAAGCGTTGGGCAGCCTGGAATAACATCACTATTGTACTATCAGAAAGTAGAATACGAGAAAACCTTCATATTGAGCTGACATCAGAGTTGATGTGATCTTTTTTTTTATCGTATGAGGATTAATGGCCACCTTTGGTGTTAGAGTTTATTAAGGAGTTAGTTAAGAGTTTCTATCGGCAAAGCCAAAGAACTTCGTTCTTACACTAATCGCCTCAGTTTTTTTGGTATGTTGTCGTTATCGGATAGACGTGATTTACTAGATATGATGTGCTTAATCAAAATAGTAAGAAACATGTCAGATTGCCCACAGCTATTAGCCTTTTTCAACTTCCGAGCACCCGCCAGAATCCCACGTAATCCAATTACACCACTTTGCCCTCCGTTGAGGAGAACAGTACTTGGATCCAGCTCCCCCGTCGCGAGGTTATGCCGAACTCTAAACAAATTCAGTGACATTGTTGACATCCATCATGATTCGGTGAGTTCGATGCGAAAAAAATACTCGATCTCTCTAAGTCATAATTTCATACTCATTATACTCATATGATTCTAACTTGCTTGTTCATCTCATTCCACTCACACTCACGCGCATACACATACACAAACATTCCAACACACAAACTCACTCACACACACTTACATACCATTAATTTAATTAGGCGCTAAGTACTTAAACTTTAGTATATTGCATGCTAAAACGCTAGTTTTTTTTTCATTCTCTTTGGTGCATTCTGTGTTCACCTATAAGTAGTTGTACATTAAGTTTAGTATTTGTTATGAATTAATCGACGTTCTTGACAATCTCTTTTCTACTTATAATATGTTTTTGCAAAAGTATAAATGTATCAACTGTTAGTAATCCAAATAAAAAAAAAACCGGACAAGTGCGAGTCGGGCTCGCCCACCGAGGGTTCCGTACAGACCTACATCTATACATAAAATAAAGCTATAGAAAAGTTGTGTCCGTACAAAGGAAATATTTTGAAAAAAAGTGGTTGGTAGTTATTAGTTTTTTATATGAAAACTGTACTACGGAGAGTTCAAGCTTTATCCCAGGTTCTACCTACCGGAATTATGTGAAAAATTGCTTAGATTATAAGTTGAACTCCAAGCTACCAAACTGTAAAAAAATACCATCAAAATCCGTTCAGCAGACTGCTATATATAGATAACCATTTGAAATCCTTTATCGCCACGTAGAAAATAACCCTTCCAGGGATTACGACAAAGAATTGACCACGGGCGAAGGTTTGAAATGGAATAGTACATTACTGCAGCGGCACTCAAGACAGGCATTGAAGAACATACGTGAGTCCATCAATGCCTAGTTGCGGCCAAGGCTTGTGTAGTACTTTTAAAATTTAAACTTTTTAGTTTTAAAAGTTTTAAGTTTTTTATTTTAATTTTAAATTACTTACAGTAATTAAAAAAAGAAAATGGAAAATGGAATGTGCACATAAAGGCCTTTCATTTGATACCCATATTGCAAAAAAAATATTATTTTTTCGTTCTTTTTTTTCAGTTTTTTGGAATGTGCTCATCAAGGCCTTTCATTTGATACCCATATTGCAAAAAAAATTTTACCTTTCGTTTTTAATTTTTTTTCAGTTTTTTGGAATATGCTCCTTGATGAGCATATTCCAAAAAACTTTTCAAAAAACTTTCATTTGATACCCATAGGTATTGAAAAAAAAAATATTTTCGTTTTTTTTTATCTTTTTGGAATGCGCTCATCAAGGCCTTTCATTTGATACCTATATTGCGCCAAAACAGTTTTTTTTTCGTTTTTATTTTCTTTTTCAATTTTTTGGAATGTGCACATAAAGGCCATTCATTTGATACACATATTGAAAAAAAAATCCGTTTTTTTTCATTTATTTCCAGTTTTTCATTATTTTTTTTTTCAGTTTTTTGGAAAGTGCTCATCAAGGCCTTTCATTTGATACCCATATTGCAAAAAAATATTATTTTTTGGTTTTTTTTTTCAGTTTTTTGGAATGTGTTCATCAAGGCCTTTCATTTGATACCCATATTGCAAAAAAAATTTTACCTTTCGTTTTTAATTTTTTTTCAGTTTTTTGGAATATGCTCCTTGATGAGCATATTCCAAAAAACTTTTCAAAAAAACTTTCATTTGATACCCAGGTATTGAAAAAAAATTTTGTTTTCGTTTTTTTTTATCTTTTTGGAATGCGCTCATCAAGGCCTTTCGTTTGATACCCATATTGCACCAAAACAGTTTTTTTTCGTTTTTTTTTTTTTTTTTTTTTTTGTAATGTGCTCATCAAGGCCTTCCACGTGATACCAGTATACCGAATATAAAAAAAAAATTTGGAATATGCTCGCTCATCAAGGCGACATTTGATACCTATATTAATTGTGTTTCATTGAAAAGTTCGCTCCATTTCTGAATTACACGAGTGTAATGAGTTTTAATAGAAACATTACTAGACAGACGCCGGCAATTTTTGTATGAAAATCCATTATTACACGTTATTAATGGATTCTCATACAAATATTGACTGAACAATATGTGGGATAATGGGAATAGGCGAGATTTTGGTTGTGTGAAGCTGAGACTTTTATTGTAGTGGTGGCTACCTCGGCTAACCTTACCGAGTAAACTGTCTTGATTATACTTGGTGCCAAATGCTCCAAGCAACATTGGAATGCGATGCACCCGCATTTTAATGTAAACTGAAACAATCTACCACTGAAATATTCAACACTTGACACTGGCAAAAATTACTTCCAAGAAGAAAGTAGATTGCCAAAACAAAAATAAGAAGAAGAAGACCCCCTGTCATACAGCGTGACATACCGCCATGTTGCGAAAATATTTAGAGCCAAATTTATTACTTTTTAATTTTATTTTTAAAAGTAATTAACTACAACAAGATTTGAAAGGATCTGAATAATTAATAATAATAAATATTGATATTTTAAAAAGAATTAGTGGCGCGATTAATCCAAAAGTAATTAGAAGTTAAACTATGACCGCGCATACCGTTGTTTCACCAAGATGATTAATAATTACGTATTTTAATGACCATATTTTATTATGATTTAATTACAAATATACAGTTTTCAGATTTATTCCTGTAAGTGTAGTATAAGACGCTATTACCTGCCAAATTTCATAGTTCTAGGTCAACGGGAAGTACCCTATGAATTTTGATTCCTTTGAGAGTATCGAAAATGCGTTTTTTGCGCCCTAAACGGCAGTATCTTTTTTTTACGTTAACTTAGAAGTTTGATTTTTTTACAGTTTCAAGGGCCCGTAGACCTTAGTATATGGTTTAAATTTCAATTCGATACCTCCACGCGTTCCTGAGATAAAGGGTCTTGACAGACAGACGGACGGACAGACAGACAGACGGACAACAAAGTGATCCTATAAGGGTTCCGTTTTTTCCTTTTGAGGTACGGAACCCTAAAAAGCCACGTTAAGGCCTCTAACTTAACTTGGCTTAACAACTGTTATTAGATGACAACAGCCGAGTCAAAAGGTTTAACGTGCCCTCCGAAGCACGGAAGCACTCAGTTGTAATGCCACTTAACGGTCACCCATCCGACAACTGGCCGGACCGAGCGTTGCTCAACAAACGTGATCGAGTACGATCAGTCTGTCAAACTCCGCAATGAGCGTGTTGACGTGATGAATATTTTGCACACTCAAGACATGGTTTATAATTATTATGATTTGTGTATAACTCTGCTTAACAAAGTCATTACTAAATTGTTGGTGTGAATAGAATATCAAAAGTGTGGTTTGATCTTTCTATGTGACTTCTTTTCAACAAAAGTTAACTGAAGATGTTAAGGGTGTAGACGCGCATCACATTCCATTTTTTAAATTTTTCCAATACAAATGATTAAAACAACTGCGCGAGCTGTAATAAGAAACTTTGAAAATTCCCATTAAATTATTAAATATATAAGTATATACAAAACACGCAATACAATAGACAAATACTAATAATTATTATTCCTAAGAAAAATAAAAAATACTTTAGAATCTGTAAATACCCGTAAAAAAACATGTCAAAGGGTACCGATTTGAGCATTTTTTAATATTTTATTTCTCTGTAAATAAAATATGTTTTTTTAATTTTCTCTCTAAGGGCACTTTTTGACAATAGCAACAATAAGTGAAAAATTAATATGAGTCGTATTTTTATTTGTTACACAGCCGAAACGTTTGTGAAAAATACCTCTGACAAGTAAATTAGAAATTCCACTTGAACAGATTGTCTTCATTTTAAAATACTTATGCTTTTTTCTCAATACGGCACTAATTTAAGAATTTTGCTTCCTAAAACTAAAGTTTACATAAATAGTAATGCTTTCATTCTTCAGATAACTTCTTTGGAAAAACGTAAATTTGTTTGAATTGCGGATATACACTCTTAAGGTAACCCGCAGTATAGTATAGTAGTATATGGTACTAACGTTAGGCGCGAACTGGTTAAAGTTGACGATGGGCCCCAAGCCGACCAGCCGCCGGTACTGGTTGTATGCGCGCACGCCGTAGTCGCGCCCGCGCTGGACGTTGATGGCCGCCAGGTCGATGCCGAAGGGATTCCCACCGTGGAATAGGTATCGTGTCAGCTGTGGAAGGCAATTAACAGACGTTAAAGGTAGCATTCAGGAAGCATCGCAAAATCTTTGTGTCCGATTTACCTCAGTGTCTCTAGACGAAAGTCTATGATTTGTGTGTGTTACCAGTGATGACTCACGACAGTGAAATGTGGTCGCTAACTATAGGTCTCGTCAGGAGGCTCAAGATCACCCACCGTGCAATGGAGAGCCATGCTCGGCGTTTCTCTGCGTGATCGAATCAGAAATGAGGAGATCCACAGGCGAACTAACGTAACGGACATCGCTCGAAGGATTGCTCAGCTGAAGTGGCAGTGGGCTGGACACATAGTAAGAAGAACCGATGATCGTTGGGGCGGAAAGGTTCTTGAATGGCAACCGCGCACCGGACAGTGCTCTGTGGGTAGGCCCCCGACAAGGTGGACCAACGATCTGGTGAAGGTCGCGGGAAGCCACTGGATGCGGGCAGCGCAGGACCGAAGGTCGTGGAGATCTTTGGGAAAGGCCTATACCCAGCAGTGGGTGTCATGCGGCAGATATGATGATGATGATGAAAGGCAAATGATACAGCAATCCACGTTTTGCCCGTGTAGTTGGTTATATGACCTATTCTCAGCTGAGCAGCGGAAAAAACATTAAAATTTCCGATGATAATGATGCGTCTAAATAGGGGTTATTGTAAATTCACCACCTCAGTTATACGTCATCAGAAAAACGGCAAAAAACGGGTAAACTCACCACCATCCGCATTTTAAAAATAAATTTGCTTTTTATTATTTACTCTATTGTAAACTCGCCACTCTAAGATGTTTTCATATGGACTGCAGAAAAATTAACATCAAGTTTTGTAGAATATATTGCCCATGGTCCACCTAGCAACTCTCTTTTCAGCTAATGAGCAAAAATGAGCAAAAGATTGGCACAGGTTAAGGAGAAGGGTTGGTACGTATCGATAAGTATGTATTTTCTTACGTAGATGTACACTAAACATTTTTCGATATACAATTTTTGCAACCATCCTCTGGTTCTTGGTTCGTTTCCACTACATTAAGAAAACGAACATTGATTGAGATTGAGATCAGTACTAATTATATGTTTGGTTTTTACCTAATCACCTCTACTTTTTCTTTTATTGTTGGTGAAGAATATTCTTCAATAAATCAGTTCACTCACCCCCTCTGTGACAAACGGATCGACGGCCTGCATAGGCTGCCATGACAACCCAGTAATGAGTCTATCCAGGAATTGACGCAGCCGGAGCCTGGAAGGTTGGAACATCACTTCCGGGATGAAAATGCTCTCGTAAACACTGCCCGATCTTACGTTGGGAATACTGGAAAAAAAGAGTTCCAATGTTGAACAGTTCTCCTTACCTTCAGCCTTTTATCGCAATGAATCCACGTGCTATAATTATTTATCTACACCCATGCTTTAAATCCTTCTGTAAAGGGTTCTGAAACGGTTACCTTACTGCCAACATTACAATATCCGAGCGAGAGGAGGTCGCACTACGCCGCGCGCCCATGCGCGAAGTGTTACCTACATTATGAAATTCAGTACAACATTATAACACACTTTCGGAAGATATATTGACAAGGAGAGGGAGGAAAGTCAAAGACAAAACCCTTTATAGAGAATACATAAATCTTGGGTGTTTTTAATTCACATGTATTAAAATATTGTTCATTTCCCAAAAAAAAAAAAATGGGTGTAGATAAAATCTTGTATGTATATAATTAGGTATTATAGTACAGTTGCATAAATAACTATTAATTAGCCCTCCATTGTTTACATCAATGTTAATTAATAAATTCAATAAATATCAAAACCAGCATTCAAAAGTCGTTTTCCGGTAGGTATTTTATTGTTAGGAATGCTTTAAATGCTATAAAGCTAATCTTATAATAGCTTATAAAGCTATTTTCTAATTATCCAGAACTTTAATCTGCAAACACGAAAGAGTTTTATTAATATACCTAAAGAACTTTTTTATATAACTTACGTAATTCTTCCATCGACGACAGAATGTCCAAATCGCATGGCAGCAGTAGAAAACTCCGCTGTCAAGGAGGGGTTGACGAGGTGGTCGTATGAGGTGCAGAAGCCAGAAGATGGGGACAGTCCGAAGGTTTGGACGAGTTGGGGCCCTAGAGAATTCATAACAGATTTATAGACACGTTTTCATTATTCTAGGTGGCGAATTTATTATCCTTTGATAGTAATAAGAACCAATTAGATACTTCACATATCAGAAATTTATCACTATCAGGAATAATATCCTCACTGCTGGCTGGTCTTTCTCATAGAAGGATAAGGAGAAGTGGCAGCCTTAGTTTTAGCAATATTTATACAGCAAACCTGGTTAGCATAGCAAGAGCATGTTTTGAACTTCAACATTTTTATGAGAACTTGCTTACGTCCTTGCAACATGGTAAAAAAATTTTTTCGTTTTTTTCTTTTTTTTTATTGGTAACTGGGCAGGCATTTGACCAGCATATTGTTTGGTAAACAGGATATGGTCTAAGGTGTAACACGCTTGCTCAGGAAATGCCTATTCACTCTTGCCTTGAAGAGACCAAGGTTGTAACTATCGGGGAACACATGAGCAGGCAGCGCATTCCATTCTTTAGCAGTTCGCAAAAGAAATGTATTGGCAAAGCGCTCAGGTACGGACCCTTGGAGTATCTACTATGTGAGGGTGATATATGCTGCGTCTGATACCCCGATGGTGGAAAGGGGCTGGTTGTTTAGTTTTTAATTTAGTATTGTATAAGAGAAACTGGCTTAAATTCTACATCACCTAAGAGCAACGGCAACCATTCGCTGTACATAATATGCTGGAACTCGGCCTGGGTGATCCTGCGAGCCTCCAGGTATACTCGGTCCTGGTCCCAGTCCGGGTTGAGCCGGGCGAGGGCGCGCGCTACTCGGTTATGCTCCCGCGTCCAGAGAGTGTGCAGGACCGTTAGCGAAATTATCTGGTTGCCGTGACTGTCTCCTGTAAACAAGTCGACACCAGCCATTTTTAATGTCCCCACTGCTAGGGCACAGGCCTTCTTTATGGGTGGATAAGGAGGATGGGCCAGAAACCCACCACGCAGCCCCAAAGCGGATTGGTGGGTGTTGACGACTGCAAATGCAGCCGGGACCAACTTCCGAAGCACGGAGGAATTCGAGATGATAAATTTTTGGTCACCCATCCCACGACCGACCCTTGCGAAAGTTGCTTAACCTACGCAATCGCAGGGCCAGGCGCTAAACTACTGCGTCACCGAGCTCCTCTGTAAACAATTGCTTTTTCAATTACCTATCTTACGTTTTAGTTGTTTAAAGTTATTGAAACAAAAGGGTCTGGCAAATCTTAAAACTTCCACCCCAAATGATGAGCAGTTGCAGTGGTATTTTTAGGGTTCCGTACCTCAAAAGGAAAAAACGGAACTATATAGGATAACTTTGTTGTCCGTCTGTCTTGCTATCATGACCCTTTATCTTAGAAAAACGTGGATGTGTCAAGTTTAAATCAAAACCATATATTCAAAACTACAATCCCTTGAAGCTGTGAAAAATCAAACTTCTAAATTAACAAAAAAAAAAAAGATAAAGCCTTTTTTGCCACAAAAAAATCCGATCAAAATGTATAGGGTATGTACTTTCCGTTAACGGTAAGTTGGTCAACCTAGATTATTAATATGTCGTCTTATACTACAAGTACAGGAAAAAATTTGAAAACTATACCTATACTTTTGTAGTTAATTCAGAAAAAAATCCGGGAAAATCACGGAAAAAAACTGCGAGACTCGATTCCTGAACTAATTATAATATGTACTTACGGAACCCTCGGTGAGGGAGTCCAACTCGCACGTGTCCGGTTTTTTTTATAACTACTACAGAGAGACAGATGACACTCGACAAATTTTGTGTTGTGGCTTAGACCCTCAAACTGAACAAGTTTGTCTATGGGACCAACTCTTGGACGAATTTAATCAGAGCAAAAAAATATCAGCTGTTTTTGCTCTGATTAAGTTGTTCCCATTGACAAAGTTGTTCAGTTTGACGGTCTAAGCCACACCACAAAAGTCAACTGTTTTCGATTTCACTCTTTAGTAAGCCCTTTCAACAGTAATTTATCAGATTCCATTAAAAGAAGGTTTTTTATAGACAGATACTCAATTTCTACAACTATCAGCAGGTGTCCATCAGCCATTTTAATGTATCCACTGCTGGGGCACAGGCCTTCCTTATGAGTGGATAAGGAGGACGGGCCATAACCTACCACGCGGGCCCAATGCGGATTGGTGGGTGTTAACGACTGCAAATGGAGCCGGGACCAACGGCTTAACGTGCCTTCCGAAGCACGGAAGAGCTTGAGATAATAAATTTTTGGTCACCCATCCTATGACCGACCCTTACGAAAGTTGCTTAACCTCCGCAATCGCAGGGCCAGGCGCTAAATTACTGCGCCTCCGAGCTCCTCGACAGATAATCGATAACAACTGACCAGATTCAAAACATGCGGCCCCCTCCTTCGCAGTGAGGCACTCCTTCCCCTCGGTCAGAGGCGGCAGTTCTCGTCCGTAATCGTTGAAGGTCCTCAGGAGACCACCAGGGCCCCTCAACAGTGATATTTTCTCGTCAGAACTTCCGTACAGATGTGATAAATCAGGAAAATGTGTTGCACCATTCATCTGTAAAATTAGTAAAGTTGGGAATTAATACTTTAGTTAGCATACCAGAAGACACATTTATTCTCCAAAATTAGTAAATGATCACTAAATCCTAAACCGCCCAAGAAGATTTGGTGAGCATTTACTAATTCTGGGTTAGTTTGTACGGTGATCACTTAAACGTAAGCCGTAAAAATTACCTAAAATACAAATTACCTGAAACAGATTTCAGTATCACTTTAGTTACAAATCTAAATGCATAAAATTTTGACTCTTTAGGATGATGAACTACATTTGTTTAATTATTACTTGCTCATGAATTTACAGACATTATTTCATAAAAGAAATACGTTTTTCTTAAGTTGTGTAAGCACATCTATTTCATTATATATATTCTGTCATTCATCATCATCATCATATCAACCGCATGACAGTTTGACACCAACTGCTTGGTAACGTCCGTCTTTATATGTACTATAGTTTCAAATGATCGTTTACCTGTCTAGCATATCCCACTGAGCAATCAGCTGATGGAGCCAGCTGAGCCCTCACGAAGTTATGGCACTGGTGATTGAACTGGCCATAGAAGTCATCTGCTGGCCCTGAAGAAATGGGGGCGCAGGCCCAGTGCTGGGCCTCCGGAGGGAGGAAGTCTTCGCCGTTAGGGGAACAACAGGAGATGGCGCTGCCGTTACCTGATGTGGTAGAAATTTGAAATATATTATAACGCTTGTACCGTAATACTACATTAATGAATTCTCTTGTATCAACAACAAATTAATTTAGGCCAATGAGGAATATTGGCGAGAGCTTCATACATATATTTGCATTCGAAAAGAAAAGTGGAGATATGAGGTAAATATAACTCCCATTCCTTTAACTGCTTAACCAACTAACTATTCAAAATACACTCTGAGTGCTATCACAATCTCTAAAAGACTATTTACGAGAAATATCAATCTTTCGAACTCACCTATAGTGAATATCGTTCCCGAACGGGTATCATGAGCTATGAACTGGCCGAACTGCATAACCATCTGGTTGTGAGTGAGGCTGGGATACTCATGTCCACTTGTCCAGGATCAAGCTATTACCATCTTTATAAGACTATTTTACGAATAATGTCAAACTTCCGAACTCACCTATAGTGAATACAGTTCCGGCACTGGTATCATGAGCTATGAATTGGCCGAACTGCATAAACATCAGGTTGTGAGTGAGGCTGGGATGGCTCACGTCCATCATTAAGGCGTTACTGACTGCGCGCGCGCTGGGGAGTGGAGCTCCAGACGAGGATACCCGCATAGCCCAAGTACCTGAATAAAGCACCACGTTTTGCCTGGAGATCAATTTAAAAAGAAGCAGTGTCGTGACACTGCACGTTTAAGATTTTTTCATTCCAAATGTATTAAACGCTGAAAGCTACCTTGACAAATCAATAACAATGTGGATCGCAGGAGTTGATTACTAACATCATAAACAACGTTTGTTCTACGACATTCCGCAAAAAAAAACTACTTTTCCCAAAACTTTTTACAAATAACCCTATGAAGAGTGTATATCAAAATTCTGACAAGCCAAAATCTGTCAAAATCCTGCTCGATCTCGAGATCGCGTTTGTGCACATGCGCAGTGGCTACTTGAAATCACAGAGAAATATTTTATATCAAACTTTAAAATATAGTGCTTACTATATGCTAAGTTTTTTATTAGTTCATTTGTCAATCAGATCTAAAAAAAATGATTAATAGTTACCATCGCTATAATCTGGAGGTAGCAGCCTCTCAAAGCCAGTGTGGACAGCTCCCCAGGTGGGGAATTTGGGATTGTTGCACTCCCCGCCGAAACTGCGGTAGCGGCTGGGAGGAGTGGGGCAGGTCGGTGCAGGGGGGCAGAATGGACCTAAGCACAGACATGATCTAAGTAACAAGACAAGATGTTGATGTTTGTGTGACCGCATGAATTAGGGTTCGCCATTTTGGCCCAATCAGGGCTCGAATTATCGGTTTTAATTTGAAACCCGGCAGACTTTTCGAAGTTCGATGCCTTAGCCGGTACGGCCCCTGAGCCAATATAATAAAGTGCGCTTTCTTAATTGACCCAGCCGGGGATCGAACCCGGGGTTCGTGTGTTACGCCCCCGGTGTGTTTCGGCCCCGTGGTGGATGCACCCGATTTTTCACTAAGTAGGTAATAACTTATTACTTAATTGAAAATCGGGTGCATCCACCACGGGGGCGAAACACACCGGGGGCGTAACACACGATCCCGAAACCGGTACTTCATAGATGGCGACACCTTGAAAACCGGTACAAACCACTCGATCACGGACGTCGTCATAGAATTTGGATAACTTAATTAAATTACAGTGATACCACGCCACAGAATAGATATAAGTACTACCGTACAGAAAGGAAACTCCGCTCCGCCCCACAATCAATTACCTCACCTCACCGGCGTCCACCGCGCGAGTTCCGTGTGCCGATCCGTGTGCTCATTCAATAGCTCGCACACAGTTGCGCGTGTGCAAAAACGTCACTACTGTGTAGCGTCTGTGTAATAGGTAGTTGAAACGCGACGCTTGTATGGAGTGTCCGGAGTGTGACCACGCCTCTCCAGCCAGACTTAGATTTTAGACTAGAAGCTCCTTGCAGGAGAATAAAACCTAACATTTTTCGGAGGTTGGACATAATAAAAGATTATACTGATAAATTAGTAAGCAGGATCTAAAAACCAAATCTAAATTCAGAAGCGAATGAAAGAACGATTACCATCCGTGTGACCGGTGAGTCCCAGCGCCAGTTCGTCATCAGACAGAGCTTGACGTGCCTTCAACTCCTGGGCGGCGAACAGGTTCAGGAGACCACCATGAGCCAGCTTTTCTGCTCGTCTGTCTGTCGTCATCACTGACTGGAACGGAAAGATAATCAGACTAAACACGGTTTTCGTGCTCACATTTTTATATCTTCAGATATAATTCCTATGTATTGTAAGGTAATGGGGAATGTCCTAAACAAATCAAATTTGCTGAATATTTTTTAGGGTTCCCTAGCCAAAGGGTAAAAACGGAACCCTATTACTAAGACTCCGTCTGTCTGTCATAAAAACATAATAAAATACATATTTAAGGGGGGCTCCCATACAACAAACGTGATTTTTTTGCCGTTTTTTGGAAAGGAACCCTTCGTGCGCGAGTTCGACTCGCACTTAGCTGGTTTTTATAGATAGTAAATAAGCTCACTTAGTATTAGAAAAAAGTTTCAGAATTTCCGGTTGCGTGATAAAAAATTAAAAATTAAAGTCTCTTCGACTTCACAAAATTGTACAATAGTACCTAACAGCAGAATTGAAATTACCTTCACCTGCCACAACCACAACACGTATTTAAAAAAAAGTAGAAACTTTTTTTTTAATACCATGTTGTGGTTGTGGCAGGTGGTGGCAAAGGTATAATTTCCATTCTGCTGTTACTTTTGTACATATATTCAGCCAATTTGATTTTTTAAAGAAAAGTTAAAACATTGTCTTCGTAATGATAATTAATATTTTTTTATTTGTGTTACGTCTTTAGAGGTAAATAGTATATCCCATATGACCATCAGCTATTTTTAATGTCCCCACTGCAGGGGCACAGCCCTTCCTTATAGGTGGATAAGGAGGATGGGCCATAACCAATCACGCGGGCCCAATGCGGATTGGTGGGTGTTAACGACTACAAATGCACTCGGGACCAAGGCTTAACGTGCCTTCCGAAGCACGGAGGAGCCCATGACCGACCCTTGCGAAATTTCTGGGCCAGGTGCTAAACCACTGGGCTGTCAAGCTCCTCATCATCATTTATCATTTTCAGATATCTCATATCAAAAATGGTATATTCTCCTTACCAGATGGTGTGCAAAGGATGGTGAGCTGGTGTCAAGTATGGTGTTTTTCTGCTGCGCCAGCTTATCAGACTTGTACAGCCACTCCTTCAGTTTCCTCCTTGACTCCTGGTGAGCTACTTTCACTTCCTTTGGGCTCGTCGACGAAGAGGAGCGGAATTTTTGATCTGATTCCGCTACAAAAACATTTATAATTATAGAATACTAGCGGCCGCCCGCGACTTCGTCTGTGTGAAAAGGTTTTTTGCTATCCCTCGGGAACTATACTTTTTTTCGGGATGAAATGTACCCTATGTCCTTCTCTGTACCCCTGACAACGTGAATGCAAAATTTCATGATGATTGGTTCAGTAGTTAGGACGTGAAGGCGAAACAAACAAACAAACAAACGGACTTTCGCATTTATAATATTAGTAAGGATGTAAATAAGATAAGATAAAATAGATAGATGCCTAGAAAAGTGGACCTACTCAAGTGGCCATTCTACTAAAATTAACGCTTGTAAAATAGAATGACAATGTATTGGGAGGGTGCGTAGGTATAATAATCGATCGCAGCGCTCATGGTGGCAAAAAGTAGAAATAAAGAAGGCTCTGTAATCTGCTTGAAAATGATATTTAATTTATTACTAGCGATACAGGAATAATTAGATATGTTTATTATCACTTAGTAAAATTATTAAAGTAGCTTTATCCTCTTGTTTTACAAAATCTACAACTAAAAAAGAAGTAAACAAACCCTGATATAACCAAAATAAAGCATACTCTTTTTGAATAGATCTTACTTGCCATATTGAATTTAAATGACCAAAAATGATTTCACAACACTTTGTCCACCCAAATCATAGTAATTTTGAAATTTACATTAATAACATAATATGTATAGAATTTATTAAAATTTTGTCACAATGCCGTCATTACATATCAAAACGTCAAAACGGTCAGGTCAGAGCCAACAAAGTTGCAACACGCTAGGTGGCGCTAAAAGCGTGCACGGAGCCAATAGGATTAACAGAAGCTAAGCGTCAGCTTATGTCATTCCTGTTCATTGTAATAGGGAATGTCCGAAAAAAATGAAATTGACTGAATATTTTTTATCGATAGGAATAAGCTCCCTTAATAATAGAAAAAAAATTCAGAATTTTCGGTTGCGTAAAACTTATTTTAAAAAATTAAAGTTTCTTCGACTTCACAAAATATGTACGAAAGTAACAGCAAAATATATATTTTACCTTTGCCACCACCTGCCACAACCACAACATAGCATTAGAAAAAAGTTTTGACATTTTGTATTGTAACTTTTTTTTTAATACAATGTTGTGGTTGTGGCAGGTGGTGGCAAAGGTATAATTTCCATTCTGCTGTTACTTTCGTACATTTGTGAAGTCGAAGAGACTTTAATTTTTTTTTTAAGTTTTACGCAACCGAAAATTTGAAACCTTTTTCTATTACTTAGGGAGCTTATTCCTACCTATAAAAAATATTCAGCCAATTTGATTTTTTTCGGACATTCCCCATTCTATTCTACTAGCGTTAATTTATAGAATGGCCCTTTGAGTAGTGAGGCAGTTTTGCCCGCAACTTCATATCCTAAGGGTGGGTACCCACTTAGGTTCGCGAACCTCCGCGCTCCGCGAACCTGCACCGAAAATATCGTTTATCCTCTGCTGAAACAGGGCGCCGAGGTGTGTACGTGAGGGAACTCGTATGCGAAGCTGGTTCGCACAGGCACACACTGTAGCCAAAGTAAAAATATTTGTTTTTGCTGTGGATCACTGTTCTAGGTTCGCGGAGCGCGGAGGTTCGCGAACCTAAGTGAGTACCCACCCTTACGTTCTAGTAACCTATTGTCTAATCTATCCCTAAATTTAAAATTCATCAAAATTTAGTGTAGCGTTTTAGGAGTAAAACTTAATAAAAAATTTACTGAAAAAAAAAATTTTTAAAAACACGTTTTTAAAACGGACTAAAAAGTATTAAAATCGGACTAAAAACATTAAAACGGATTAGTAAATAAAAACAGACTAAAAAGTATAAAAAAAATGTAAATATTTATAACCTACCTACAGAAAATTTAAATCTAAAACGTGGGTCGCGGTTTGTAAAATTTATCATCCATATTGTCTTTAGTATGCTTTACTGAAAAATAAATTACTGAATAAATTTACTGAAAAAATATATTTTTTTACAGTAAATTATTATTTTCTGATTTTTAGTTAACGAGCTAAGACTAAAAATATACCATCTCCTGTCGGAGCATTCGCCAAGACGATTCAAACGAGCCCAAACTCGATGATGGGGTTGCATGGTTTTATTACAGAATTCCAGTGGCCTTCATCCAGCTCCATCATCAGACTCTGCAAACTATTTCTTAACAAAGTACTTGTCAAGACGATTCAAATGAGCCCAAACTCGATGGGGTAGCGTAGTTTTATTAAAGAGTTTCTGTGTCCTTCTTCCGGCTCCATCATCAGACCCTAAAAACTATTTCTCAACAAAGTACTCATCAAGACGATTCAAACAAGCCCAAACTAGATGGGGTGCATGGTTTCAATATTGAGTTCCTATGGCATGGCCTTCCAGCTTCATCATCAGACCTTGGATCTCATCTCCCATTAGAGTACTCGTCAAGACAATTCTAACGAGCCCAAACACGATGGGGTTGTATGGTTTCATCACAGAGTTCCTGTGGCCTTCTTCCGGCTTCATCATTAGATCACCTCAATGACACCATTATATTGCATTGCCTTCTAGTTATGACCTATGTTCAAAGTTTCAAGTCTCTAGCTTATCGAAATAAAAAAAAATCAAATCCTCACATTACCGTGTATTTATATTTTAGAGACATGCAAATTTGTCAGAAAATACCCAGAATTCTATCAAACGCGAGAAGAAACAACGACAAGATATAATCTACGCTATCAGAAAAAGTTAACTTTACCTACATTTCGTTTAAAGATGCACTCTACTGGACCACTAGTAATGTCAATAAAAATATATAACAAGTTGCCAAATTCAATAAAAGATTTAACTCCAGATAAAGACTTCTTAACACAATTAAAAACAATATTGATTAATAAACATTATTATAGTATCCAGGAATACCTTAACGATACAAACTTAAAATAATATATTGATAACTAAAATAAACTAGCAAAACAAATAAATCATATAAAAAAATATCTATAAATAATAGGTAAACTAGTTACTAATATAAAACTAAAATGTTGTCACATAAAGTGAAAGGTCTCCCCTCTCACCATTGTTGCTATGCCCGACAGGGTCCATGATGATCTACTATATTTCTATTATATTATTATATTAACATCTTCTGTACATTATGGTCAAAGCAATAAACATATGAATATGAATATGAATATGAAAGCTAGTATAAAATCGTTCGCTATCTTTGTGGAGAAACGACCACACAAACGAGAATACAACCTAATAAAATCGTGTTTAAAAAAACCGAGTCTTACTGTGGCATTTAAAATATTGGTAAGAATCAAAGGATTTGCTAAACAAGTTTGTCACCTGCATGATCGCTGTTAGTAAAACAGCAGACATCTAGCTGTTTTCCCTCCAGGTGGCATGCTAGGTTAAAGGACCCAGGTGTCATTGGAAGCCCTGTATGTAAGTAACCTGGAGAATATTCCATAGTAATCAAATTAACCATTTCACCTGCATGATCACTGCTTGTGGTGCAGCAGACACCGAGCTGTTTTCCCTCCAGGTGGCATACTGGGTTGAAGGACCCTGGTCTCAAGAGTGCTGGACACTGGATCCTGGGCACGCATCTGCCCTGGCGCGGGCATACTGCACACGGTCGTTGTTGCTTGTGGATATGGGCTGGAGAAGATGGGAATATTTTTATACAAAATCTACATACCTAATATAAAAAAGTTTCATTGGATTTGGAAAATGGACATTTTCTTATCACTTTGATGAAAAAAACCCGTATTGTCATTTGAAATTATAGCTAAGTTAATTAATTATTAAGTTAGTTTAAGTAAGTTAGTTATTAAGTTAAGAAATTATTAAGTTAATTATAGTTAATAGGTAATTATTATCACCACACTTACTTCCAGCAACACACTTTTTTTAAAGGATTTACAAAGTGAAATTTTGACCGAAAAGGCAACACAATATATTAATAAATATTTAGAATTTTTTTTTTAATAATGTAAGCTGCTGTAAGCATTACAAAGTCTTTTACTTTTTTTTTAGAAATTCAAAGCTAATTTATATTTAAAATAAAAAAAATGTTACATTAAATACTTACCTTCTTCTTTTTCAACACCAAAGCGATTAGTTTTCCCATGTGCTTGTGAAATGACTTTTATAACAGGACACACCAATACCACTAACACAAATACTTCCAAAACTGCTCGTAAAACATTCATTGCTAACAGATTTCAAATTATTAATTTAAATAACTATTTTAACATAATTCCTGCGCATGGGTCTTCTGTCGGGCGCTAAAGAAATGGTCGTCGTCACATCTATGAAAATTAGGGTAGAAATTAAAATTTATTTTTCTTATAATTGTGGTAGATGTAACATCAAAACCACTTGTGTGTGTTGCGAATAAAAATAGCAAAAGTTGAGTAACGGAAGAATTGCTACTTATCATTATCAGTAACATTCGTTTATGTTACGGTTCCACCTGCGTCTTAACGCATAGCTAAGCGTTAATTTTGGCGTGACGCAGATGTGGCCAAGACTAACGTGTTAATTTACAAACGACAGTACTATAAATTTACACCTTAGATAAAGCGTAGTTGGACATTACAATTAACGTTAACGCAGGTGGAGCAGTACACCTAGAAAGAATAAACTAAACTAAGAAGGGTTGTATGTAGAGGATTCGATCCAGGGATCCCGGTTTTCAGGATCCCGGGATCCCGACCGTTTTTCAATCCCGAAATTTTTTGGTATTGAGTTTTCATAATCCTGGGATTTTCGGGATTGGTTAATTAATTTTAAAAAAGTTTCAAAATATAGTGCGTGAAGCTAAACGCTAAGTGCCAGTGCTTTCAATATAATTGCACGCCTATCATTTTTAATATAAAATACAAGAAAACCTTCTGTATTTCATTAAAGCAGCATTCCAAGCAAGCAACACAAATTAACCCAACGGGTTTTCGATAGTTTCTTGGAATAAAACTTTTTCTTTTAACTAAAATTATAGACGAGCAACTCTAACCGGGTTATGTGGTGATATAGGTACTTCAATGTTACTACTACTGAACAAAAATATATGAACATTTTTCATGATTAGTTTTGAAATGCGACATTTTGTGACTCGTGAATATTATTTTAGATCAGTTTTTGCTAAAAACTACTTTACTAGCGAAATACTAACTAGGTTTTTAAATGAAATCCTTCTATTTGGTCGACGTTAAGAGAGGTTTTGTCAATTATCTTTATTTATTTGCACTGTTGGTTAGACAACTTCAATTTATTTAAGTTTAAAGAGATCTTATGCATTCTTGAAAAATATTTTTTTTAAATATAAAAACTGTCAAACTAATCTAACTTAAAGTCTGGTTAGACTTAATTTGACGTACTCTATCTTTGATTAGTTAGTGGTTAGATTAGCTAGGTGTGTAATGTAACGTAAATGTTGGTTTTTGTTGACAAATTTGGTTAAGTACGTCGATTTTTGACCAAATCTTAATTACGTTAATTTTTGTCTATTTTCATTTGTTGATTATGGAGCCGATTTTTGTAAGATTTATCTATTTTTATTTTTAATCTTCAATCCTGAAATAATCCCGGGATCCCGGGATAGAATAAGTGTAATCCCGAAATCCCGGGATCAGAAATAAGGGCCGGGATCGAATTTCCTAGTTGTATGTTAAAAACAAATCCATGAGATTTACATTCCCAATGCAATTTTTCTGGGTGGTGGATTTACTAGATTTTTTTCATAATCTATTGCAAAAAAACACATTTTAATATGCCTTGGATATTTATATTCAGAAATTGAAAGAAAACAATGATATTTATTTCATAAGTACTTTTATTAAATGGTACCTTTTGACACTTTGTTGTATTTTTCTAACATATTTTTTCTTTCTCTTTATCAGCCGCATGACGTCCGCAGCTGGGCATTTATGACCTTTAAAGATCTACATCACTATATTATAAAAACTATTGATTTATATTACTTTCGAAAATATGTGACATAATTACTATACCTACTAAATAATTACACATAGGTACAAAATCACAGTCGTAACAGATTTTTACAAATTTAAATACAGCAAACCATCATTTATTGAAAAGAAAGATGTTCTCCAAGTATTATAATAGTCAAATAAGATGTTCTACAAATTTTAAAGAAAACTTATTTATTCAAAAATGATCAGTAAAGTTTTTATTAAGAACTTTCAACCATCCAAAATAATGCTAATGTTTTTTTCCGAGTTGTCTACTTCAAGGCGAATCGTCAGGTTTCAATGCTGTCCCGTGGAGGAGGTTTCGCTTCACTCGGGAGTAAGAAACCAAGACCTGCTCCAGCTGGAAGTAAACGACACAATTAAAATAGAGTTAGGTCACACGTAGCTAATACAGAAAACTGGCACTGTTGGAGCGCGGGCGGCGCGCTCGTTATTCTTCGGCGGCGGTCGGCGGTCGGGCCCAACAGCAGGGACCCACTGACGTCCATTGTATATACAATGGACGTCAGTGCAGGGACCGGATGGCGAACGGCCCCCCACTTGGCCATCCACCTAGCGCGCGAGCGGGCGACCATAATGACTTTCTCATATTTTTTTTGATTTATGTACCAATATACAAATTAACGACAGTCCGCTGCTTTCATTCCATAAAGGAACCAACAGGCACGCATTCAGAACCTCCATTTTCGAGATAAATGTGTTTCTCGTTCTTGGTCAAGGCCTTCGTCATCGCCATTTTAATCCATACATACCTACATTTACACACATACCTACATCATCATACATACATCCGTACATACATTTTAATTCCCACTGCTGAAGCACATGCCTTGCTTGATGACCAACAGCTAAACGTATCTTCCGAAATGCAGAGGAGTTCGAGATAGTTTTTGGCCAATGATGATATTTTTTTATTTGCTACAGATGATGTCATAACTCCATCACTCACCTATAGCGATACTGCCAAATATATAGAAGGAGGCTTCGCAATGATTGTCCAGCATATACTTAAGGAGGTTGACTCCCAGCACTGCGCTGCCGCGGCCCACCATCAGCGTCAGGCACACTGCCATAGCTCTGTCGACAAACAATTTATGAATTCATTATCATATCAGGCGCACGACACCCACTTCTGGGTATAAGGTCTTCCCCAAGGATCTCCACAAACGTCCGAGTCCTGCGCTGCCTGTATTCTTACGGAAAGTAGAATTCCTTGCATATAAACAAAGTCGCGGCTGGATATTCGTATGTAATAAATAAAATCTTACTTGACATAAGTAGGAAAGACATCTACGCTGAAACTGGAGAGCATTCCAAAGTTAAGGACACCTGCGATGAAGGTGATGACCAGGATCCCGCTGAGGTACCAGATCGTGGTGAAGTTTACGCAGATCGCTGCGATACCAGCGACGATCTAGTACAACACAATGGTTTTAAAAAAAACTTCATCTTATCATAAGAAAGGGGTGAATTCTCTGTCTTTCTCGTTGTTTGTTAAGTCTTTCGCCTGATTTTACCTGAATGGTGATGAGCAAAGGCTTCCTCCCGACATAGTTGATGATGGTACTAATCAAGACGTTGATCGTAGCGAGCAGGATGCCCACGGCGAATACGGTAGTCAGTGCGAACTCGTTCATAGAACAATCATTTTCCAACTGAAACAAATTTACTATAGGTTTACCATGGTCCAAAAAAACAAGGTCAGTCAGCCTGCCTAGCATGACCGATTTATATCGCGTGGTATTATAGCATTTTATCGACACTCAACTGTCAAATTCCTTTGTCTTTTTGACATTTAAACGTGATAAAACGCTATATCACGCGATATAAATCGGTCATGCTAGGCAGGCTGTAGGCCTAACATGACCGATAAAACACGATATATATATATATATATATATATATATATATATATATATATATATATATATATATATATATATATCGCGTGATATAGCGTTTTATCACGTTTAACTGTCAGAAAGACAATGGATTTTGACAATTGAGTGTTGATAAAATGCTATATCACGCGATATATCGGCTCATTTTGAACTTACCATCCAAATTTTAAGGATGTGTCCAGTCCATGAAACTAAACAACTTTCTCTAAGAAACATGTGTCAAATTTCGCCAAAAAATTTTGGTCATCCCATACTAAATTGATCACGTGATCTCTTTGATTTGTATGGAAAGTCGATTTTTATTTTACATATTTGACCATGTGTTCCTTAGAGAAAGTTGTTCAGTTTCATGAACTGAACACATCCTCAATATTTGGATGGTAAGTTCAAAATGACCCTGTATATCGTGTTTCGTCGGTCATGCTAGGGGGGCTGGCATTCCGGGAGATGCACAGCCCCCCTACTCAAATGGCCAACTTTATATTCGTCTGAACGCTACGCTTACTTTTAAAGCTTAAATATGAGCAATAGATGATTAAATCACATGTCGCAAACTTATGTAAATCACAGACGTCAATGTATTGTATGGAATTGCCAAGATAACGGTGCGTAATTTTATAGTTTACTGCTTATTTTAAAGTTTTAATAGTAAGCGTAGCGTTGAAACGAATGGAATGTTGGCCATTTGAGTAGGGGAGCAGGCATATCTACGTCACTATCCAGTTGCGCGACTTTATAGTAACAAGCAAATAATTAAGGATTTTTTTCTGTCACATTAGTTTCAAAATTATTATGGTGCATTTTAATTATGATTTGTTTCTCTTACAGTCAGTTGCAAGAACGATATTTAAAGTAAATGCTTCATTTAATGTATCGCCATCGCCTTCATTCATTAAATGTGAAGTAAAGGACGGTGATACCTTTAATGACGCATTAACTTTAAAGATCGTTCTTGCAACTGACTGTTAGCAAATGAAACAGCGGAGAAAACTAATAGCTTAGATGACGTAAGCCTGTGCAGGCCCATCACTTCGTTTGTCTCGAAAATGCTATACCTGCCTGGCGCAGTATATTAGGTAACCACGAGTTTGACAAAATAATGACGAGCGCCTTGATTGACCGACTGTTAACTATTCTCTTAAAAATAAATAACTATTCTCTCTTTTTGTCATAGAATGAAACTTGGGCAGATAACGCAAACGCAGATTGCTCAAAGCCTGGATATACAATTACGATTTTTTTATACCAGCTGTATTATTGTAGGTATTAAATTTTATGGGTGAAACAGGATGGGGAACACGGCCAGTTTTCAGGGGGTCAAGTCTGCTAATGTTTTCGTCAAAATCGTAGTTCAATAGTGTTCTAATGGTAATGCTTTTTGACACAGTTCTTGTTTCTTAAACCCAAAATCAAGACACAATATGTTTCCGTTTTGGGTTAAAGAAACACAATCTGTTTCAGTTTTGGGTTTAAGAAACAAGAACTGTGTCAAAAAGCATTACCATTCGAACAACACTGAACTACGATTTTGACGAAAACATTAACAGACTTGACCCCCTGGTGGGGCGCTCATAAAATATATTGAACTATGGTATGGAGCTAAATTACCTAAATTTTATTAAGAGAGGCGTGAAGATTTTTGCAAGTCGTTAGGAAGGCGCGACTTCCAAAAGGTTGAGAAAACCGAGTGGGTGAAGTTGCGCGTGGCAGCATGCCTAGTGCATAATACTTTGCCATCAATATCTAATTACTATTATTAAACACCAAATTAACAATTTACAACGAAATTCTTACTTATTTACGCAAAAGTTGCTTTACATAAAAATTTTGAGATAAGTAAATATGCTATCCATAAATGCGAAAGTAATTCTGTCTGTCTGTTAAGTTTTCACGCTTAGACCGCTGGACAGATTTTGACAAAGGACATCATCCATGTTTCATACATTTTTGGTCCAAATATGTAAGTGCCGGCCAAAAGACAAAAGTGCTTTATTCTGATAGATTTTGTCCACTTAAGCATTTTTATTATAGCACCGAAGCTGTAGCACCGCTTCACATTTGTGTCAAAATGTATGAAAAAACAGACTTTTTAAACTCAATTAAAATCTAGTACAGTGGTGTTACAGCTTCAGTGCCATAATAAGAAATGCTTAAGCGGACAAAATCTATCAGAATTTGCTTTTTGACCGACTGTTTTACATTTGTGCCTAAATGTATGAAAAGTCAGACTTTTTTAACTTATTTCAAATCAAGTATAGCGGTGCTACAGCTTAGGTGCCATAATAAGAAATGCTTAGGTGGACAAAATCTATCAGAATAAAGCACTTTTGCTTTTTGGCCGGCACTTTCACATTTGGACCAAAATGGATGATGTCCTTTGGGACGGATATAGATGGGACCTTGCGGAAGGACATAGGGTTTAGTCCCACTGTTGGGCACGGGTCTCCGCCCGCACTATATAACCTGTAGTCCACGCGGGTGCAGCTGCGAGTGGAAACTAGCAAACGGAAGTTAAAACGTATAAAAGTTACATATTATTATGACAAAGTTACAGGCTCACGTGTACTGCATAACGTTTAAATACACAAGCAAACACACGTAATCTCAAATAGAACTACTGCTATAGCAAAACAATGGTTTGTCTGTTATTTTAAAGCTTAACGTTTGTGATAGTGGGATACTGGTTATCAAAGTTGCGAATTCATTGGCAAATAAACTAAGATATGAGACATATACAAGGACATCAAATAGGTATAGGTACCTAATATTACTATTATAAAGGATGCAATGTATTAAAATATTGGCCATCGTTGCCTGATAGCAAATAAATAATAATAATAAATGCTTGGAGAATTTCACACAGCTTGTACCTAATATGGGTGCTATAGATCAAGAATAAAGATAATTTATTTGCATAAAATATGATACATTGAGATCTTAACATCCTAAATATAGTTCTACATATTTTGCCAAATCAACATTGTCAAAGTGTTGAGTGTGAAAGTGTGCGAGAGTGTCGATGTGTCAAGTGTAAAATGTCAAAAAGGTTATTAGTTGAATTTAGGTATTCTTATATTGTCAAGTTTTATTATTTAAAAATTCATTAATAGTATAAAAAACATCTATTCATCAACATTTATCATCCAGCTAGACATGCTGATATACCTATACGAGTACCTACTTATATACTTTTTAAACATAAACTTATGATATTTATTTTGAAAAAGAAATATATGTAGCTTACTTCCGCAAACAAAGCCAGCAAAGCTTTTGTTTGCGAAATATTTTCAAATAAGAAATAAGGTCCTTTACCACTGTGGTTACATACATTTCTTGTAAGTGTCCTCTATTATAGCGCGTATTTCCAAAATGTGTAGCTATGACCATGAAGTATTCTGTGCTACCATCGTCAACTAACTAACTAGAGTTAATCATCACCTGAACCATGGTGTCGTTTTGTGAATTTCTCAGTCTTTGACAGAAGCTGATGTCCAGGTCTCCACGCTGTACAGACTTCGTGAAACCATCCGTCATGTAAGGCAGCCATACCATATGTGGATGCATACTAAAAAGGAAAATTTTCATTGATACTTTAAAACACTCAGGTAGGATCGAGATTAGAGACGAGTTGTGAAATTAAATGTTCTGAAATTTAACAGTACATTTAACTCGTAGTTTGGTATGTTCGTGGTCCAAATTCCAACAAAGATGACGAAGAAAATATTGAAACTAAAGGTACTTTCAATATTTTCTTACTTCAAAAATAATGTTTTATGGCGTTATCAAATATGGTGGTCGCGAAACGATTTTATTAAAGGTAGGCCACAGAAAGACAAACACGTTTGACAGAACTTTACAGAAGGGATGTTTGAGGAAAGCATCCAACTGCTAAAAGTGTTTTCACCGTTCCATCTAAAGGCTGAATTAAAGCCTAATTACCTTAAATGCAAGATGTTAATGATGGCATTATACTTATAGTTATACCTAAACGCTAAACCACGAAAGATTTGCCTAGGTTGGCTCTTAAAAAACAAATGAAGTACGTACCAAATATAAACAATAATAAAGGTAAGAGAGAGCAATATTGTGTTCTTCAGTAGAGGAGGCTTGAACAACGGAATAGTTTGATACTTTATCGACGAGAAAAACCCATTTGCCACATGTGTTGCACTCTGTTCATCTAGAACCATTGATTTCACCTGTAACAAAAATATCTGAGTAAGCGTCACCGCTCACGGGCGACTTTTTGTAGCTGCGATAATCGCGGCGTTAATCGCGGCGATAATCGCCCGCAAAATGACACGACAAAGATTTTGCATAGCAGAGATAAAAAAGTGCCGCAATTAACGCCGCGTTTATCGCAGCTACAAAAAGTAGCTCGTGGGCGTTTACGTATAGAACTCCGTATGTTTTATTCTGGGAGACAAAAAATCGCTCAGCGATTAATCGCCCGTCAGCGGGGACTCTAAGTAAGGACAACTGTTACAGATTCTTCGATGTTAATTCTATGTCAGTGTCGAATTGACACGTCAAATTATGTTGCTACTGTGTTGTGTATACAGTAGGTATTGAATCGCTAATTTAATGCATGATTTTTTTAATCGCTCAAACTAGAATGACTTGACAATGGTATAAGTCGCACATAAAAACGTGTTATTTGCAGTAGGATTAGTAATAATTATCTTACAGATGTCTTTCTTTACATCTAGAAAGACTTACAGGATATTCGTCCCTGCTTTTGTTGGTATTGATGACGAAAACAGTCTTCATAATTTCCAAAGCTTTTTCCTCTTTTCCTACACTGAGCAGGAATTTAGGGCTCTCATAGGAGAAATATAATCCAATGGCGCTTAAAGCACAAGGACTGCTGTAAATAAGGTTCAGGACCCTCCAGGAATTGAAGTGGATGTTTAGGAAAGGCACATAGTAAGAAAATTTTAGTGGTAGGACTGGAATAGCGATAACTGTAAAAGAAACAAGTTATTAAAATAAGTTAGTGGTTAAATAAAAATCAAATAGTTACTGTTAATATAAGAGAGGTGTTGTTAATGGATACAATGAGATATTGAAAGTTGAATTAGATTGCTCAAGATTTCACAAACATACATTTAAATTAATTTCAATGTCATATTGAAGAGATATTTTTATAAGCAGTTGTAAATAAAACAACGGGAAAGAATTTCCTCAAAATTTTAACTGTTTGTCAGTTTACTTATCAGGTAGTATGAAGTGTTAATTTCTTGCAAATTGACATTAAGCAACTTATCTATTCCAAGAGTAATATAATAAGTCTATGATTCCAAGAGTAAATCTTGAAGTCAGATAAGAAGTCATACCAAAAGTAGTCGTGTATATTTAATTCTTGAGTAATAATAAGAGTGTGACGAATGTGACGATAATAGATGTGTGTAAGATAATCTTACTGGCCATAACACCGTTGCAGCACAGGAATACAGAAGAAGTAAGGATGATGAGGCTTGATCGCTTCGCCTCCGGCGTGCATTCGCTGAGCAAAGTCATTGACAGCGCGAATGCACCTGACACTCTGAAAACATTTCATAAAAACATGTAAAAAACTGGAACAGCAACAAAGAAATAATAAGTGTAGTCTGAAACATAGACATTCTTATTGAAAACCCACTTGTTTCTCAATGTAATCCTTTACGCACAACATGTTGGAAATTATGATTTCTTAAAAAAACTACTCACGCGCTTGAAGACAGAAACTTGAGAATGCTAAAAGTAATCCAGTCAGTAGACAAGGCGGCTAAGGCACCGGTGAAGAAACTGAGGGTCATAGAGAAGCAAAGGACCCTCCTTCTTCCCCTGGTGTCAGCCAAGTAGCCCCAAAAGTGGGACGTCGCGATAACACCTGATGACAAGATCGATGATGGTTAGGGTATGCATTTATTATGAATTCAAATCACTACTACTTAACCTTGATATTTATGAGCGTTTTTACAATGAAAACCTCGTGTCAAAAAACTAAGATGTGATAAATGGTCGAAGATACAATGCTCATATATGTTTAATAATTTTATTAGTAAAGAACCTAATCTGCCTTTCTGCTATCGTATACTTAAATAAGTAGATCACGTATTTACATAGGGTTTAAATTTAAATTCCAGAAGTCATTTTGAAGTTCTCTTACAACAACGAGAAAGATAACAATAAGATATAAGAATTTGAAATCACCGATGGTTTGCTGATGGGATGACTAAGATACATACCAATCAATGGAACATCAGCAATGGTCTATTGCAGGGATGGCGAAACAATGGCACGCGTGCCATTGATGGCACGCGACACAATGTTTTGAGCACGTCACCGATCACCAAATTCATTACGCGACTATTTGATAGCACGTCTATCACCTCATTAAAAAATAGCACGTTGATACAGTACGAGGCATATATCTTGAATTTTTTTAGACGGAGTGGGGATAAGTTCACGCATGTGCTCTTGTGAGCGACCAATAGCGCGCACCCCTCTCCCGCCGCCCGCGCCCCTCACCGCTACGCATGCCCAAAATACGCGTTCCGAACAATCCCCACCCGATTTTAAGATATATGCCTCGTACTGTACCTACATAAAGGTTCGCCATCCCAGCCCCCCTACTCAAATGGCCAGTATTCTATACGTTTGAACTAGGGCACAGAATAGATATAAGTACTACCAGGGCTCTGTCACTCCGCGCACGAGTATGAAGCGCTCGGCGTCCTCTGAGAGGACAAATTTCATACGTCAGAAAAGATAAGACCTAAGCGATAGAAAGAGAGGCAACTACTAAGTGAATGTTTTGGAGCGAAGGGAGCGCTGTGCGACCTAAATTGCACTTTATTGTGTCGGAGCAAGAGTCGCAATTTATTTAAACGATTTTGCGGGAGTGCAACTTCTGTACGCTAGTACTATTATCTATCCTGTGGTACTACCATACAGAAATGAAACTCTCCGCCCCGCCCCACAATCAATTACCCACCGGCGCCCACCGCGCGAGTTCCGTGTGTCGATCCGTGTGCTCATTCAATAGCTCGCAGACAGTTGCGTGTGTGCAAAAACGTCACTGTTTAGCGTCTGTGTAATAGGTAGTTGAAACGCGATGCTTGTATGGTGTGTCCGGGTTGTGATTTGAACGCTACGCTTACTTTTAAAACTTGAATATGAGCAACACACGATTAAATCACATGTCGCAAACTTATGCAAATCAAAGACTTTGATGTATTGTATGGAATTGAAAAGCTAATGGCACGTAATTTTATATTTGACTGCTTATTTTAAAGCTTTAATAGTAAGCGTAGTTTCAAACGAATAGAATATTGGCCTTTTGAGTAGGAGGGCTGATCTATTGCTTGTTTGTATATAACAGCTTCTGTAAGTATAGAATTATTTGCTATGCGTAGTTGATAATTTGTCTGGCGGTCTTTCAATCAAAAAACTATTTTGTTAGTAGCCGATATTCAGATACTCATCGATGCAGGCATGGACCCCTGCTGGTTGCTGTTGTTGAGCAGCTCTCAAGAACTAGTAAGAGCTCAGACGCCATGGGCTATGATAAGAATATGCTGCTGCATAGAGAGAGAACACGTCATGCTTACTAGGAGCCACAGTCGAAAGATCATTTTAACACGTTTTTATTAGGTTGCTCTCTCGTTTGTTTGTTTGTTTGTTTGTTTGTCCGCAAAGTTTGCGAACGATTTTAAACTTACTTCCTGATGAGCTAGAGACTTGAAACTTTAAACATAGGTCAGAACTGAAAGGCAATGCAATATTATGGTGTCATTGAGCTGATCTGATGATGGAACTGGAAGAAAGCCACAGGAACTTAATGATGAAATCATACAACTCCATTGTGATTAGTTAGAATCGTCTTGACAAGTAGTCTGATGGGAGATAAAGTCCAGGGTCTGATGATAAAGCTGGAATGCCATGCCACTGGAACTCGGTAATTAAACCATGCAACCCCATCGAGTTTGGGCTCCTTTAAATTGTCTTGACGAGTACTTTGTTGGGAAATAATGTCCGAGGATCTGATGATGATGCCGGAAGAAGGCCACTGGAACTAAAACCATGCAACCCAATCGAGTTTGGGCTCGTTTGAATCGTCTTGACGAGTACTTTGTTGGGAAATAGTCTCCAGGGTCTGATGATGAAGCCGGAAGAAGGCCATAGGAACTCTATAATAAAACCATGAAATCCCATTGAGTTTGGGCTTGTTTGAATTATCTTGACGAGTTCTTTGTTGGGAAATAGTTTCTAGGGTCTGATGATGGAGCAGAAAGAAGGGCACTGGGACTCTGTAATGCATGCAACACCACCGAGTTTGAGCTCATTTGAATCGTGTTGACGAGTTCTTTGTTGGGAAATAGTTTCCAGGGTCTGATGATGGAGCCGGAAGAAGAGGACTGGGGTAAACCTATACCTTCAGAAATTTTAAACCTTAAAACGTGGGGCGCGTTTTGTAAAATGTATCATCCATATTGTCTATAGCATGCGCCCCACGTTTTTTGGTTTAAATTTTTTAGGTTTAAAAATTCTGTAGGTATAGGTTATTAGGGTTATAAATATTTACAGAAGAATTTATTTTTTACTTTTTAGTTTTTTTTTACTAGTCCGTTTCAATATTTTTAGTCCGATTTTTGTTAATTGCTGATGCTATTGTTAAGATACTTACCGATCAATGGGACAGCAGCCATCAGACCCTGCTGGTTGCTGTTGGTAAGCAGTTCGCAGGCACTAGCAGGCACCAGGTAAGCCACCGAGAACATCTCAAACGCCATGCCCATGATGATGCTGCTGCACAGCACGAATGTAAGCAGGTTGAACTTGCCGAAACCTATTAACATCATTATTATTATGGTGCATAATTTTACAACCTCCGCACCCATGTTATCTGCCCCGTGATTACGTAACTCTGTTGCTAACAATTCTTGATTGAAATCGATTAAAACCGTAGTTACATTGCTGCTTTATGAAATATAGTTGTCACATTGGTTCTTACTAAAGCAGCAATGTAACTGCGATTTGTGTTAGAGTTGATTGAAACAAAGTTACTAATTCAACCCCTGGTGTCAACTCGGAGATTTCAGGTTTTGATATTAGCAGAAAACGATATCTGTTTTTTTTCAATGTGGATTAGTGAATTTGTATCATGTACTTGAAATGTACATCATCCTACTTGAAATGGATCACAGGAAACTCGCTAGATAGGTACTGAAAACAATGAAAGCATTTATTCTTGGTCTTATATTTATCACTGTTAAAGTGCGGAAATCAGTGAATCAGTTAAAGTGCGAAAAATTGTTTCATTTCGTACTTTAACTGGGTAATCTGCAGAGTCTGATCAACTATCAACAGATTAACTAGGATCAGTTTAAGTACGGAAACAGGTTCTTTTATTGAGGAAAATGTGTAATAACATAAAAGGGGGTAGACACAAAAGCGGGGGACGGGGGGCAAAGCCCCCCGCTATGGAAAAAGTCTCAAAGAGTTCATTAGGTTAGGTTAGTATTGCGACTAAAAACGCGCGAGCCGAGCGAGCGGAGCGAGCGTGCCGCGGGAGCGGCCGGCGAAGCGCCAGAAACTAAGTTTTTGTAAAATAAACTTTCAATATAGGTCTTTTACTTAAATTTCCTGAAGCCTTGGCTATTTCACTCACTGTTTTCCGCACTTTAACGGTGTAGCATCCGTTAATGCGCAGATTAACTATTTAAGGCCAGGCAGTTCACGAAATTCACTACGTCTTTAGAATAAGGTTGAATATTGCATAGCTTTAATTGACGCTTCGCCAAAAATTTGACGAAATTTAGTACATTTTTATTGATTTCTGAAATATTGGATCATTTATTAAAAATGTACTCATTTATTGTGTTAGCTCATTATAAAAGCTATCCTTTTTGCATAAAAAAAATCGTATCACTGTCGTTGAAAATTACGAAATCTCACGATTGAAAGTTTATTTTTATAAATTTTCATAGTGTTATTCAGGATTTTTTACAGAGTTACCAAGCCAACTTTCAATATTCTGTTCGGTTATTGTGTTTCTTTATTTTTTTTTCAGTCTACAGTAATTTTTGTGAAGTAGAATTCTACATCAGTTCTTCACATTGGAAGTTCAAAACTCAATCTTTCCATCGAATCGGTAACTGGCCTCGCCTTAAAGTGCGGAAATCATCTAGAAAAATTTCGCACTCTAACTGACTCGACCAGTTAATCTACAGATTCACTAGTTAATCTGAAGATTAATGGATTCCGTACTCTAACGGTAACATATTGACTAAGTCAGACTAGTGAGTGACGCTTTTGAGCCCCACGAATGTCCAGCGTAACCACCTGGGTTTGAAGCCTGCTCGCCGCTTTTTAAAATAAGTACCTATAAAATTTATTTCCGCGTTATTTGTTCTTTTCATGCCATTGGTTGTATACCACGTAATTCATAATGGCGGGGTTGTATACGTTCGATATCTCACGAATATTCAATTTTGGCACATAGACAATATAATATAAATAATTACTATTGTTTCGCAGGTTTCTTATTTAAACTTACCAGTTAAGTTCAGGGCCTCTTCAAAGGAGACCTTTTCAAACTTAGACATCTTCTTTAATTTCGTTTAGCATTCACTATAACAAAACACTTCGGTTGCTTAAATTATTCACCACCACACATTCTCTCTCCATATCTAATGCGAAATACTGAGTTTCATCATAGTTTGAAATTGTTATATAAAATCATCTGGTGTTATCAATTCAGTCTGCAAACAGAAACCTTTGTATACACAGGTTGACGTGTAATAATAATAAATTAATGCATGGTCATGGCAAATTCATACAATATACAATCTGCATATATTTTACTAGCTTTTGCCCGCGACTTCGTCCGCGTGGATATTAGAGAAAATCACTTTTTTTTTTATTGAAAATAAGTGAGCATTTGTCCACAATCACACTTGGTGTTAAGTGATGATGCGGACTACGATGGAGCATGCTCCCTTAGATAAAGCCTATTTACTCTAGCCTTGAAAAGGCCCAAGTTATAACTATTAGGAAACACATCGGTAGGCAGGCTGTTCCACTTCTTAGCTGTTCGCATTATAAAAGTGTTAGCAAAATGCTTTGTGCGGATGGTTGGAATATCAACAACATAAGGGTGGTACGCTAATCTGCGTCTATTGCTTCGATGGTGGAATGGGGCTGGAGGAATTAATTCGTGTAATTCCTTCGCACACTCTCCGAAGTGCATCTTGTAAAACCTCCTTCAAAAACCTTGAAAATAATCTAACAAAAAACAGTTTCAAAAATAAATTAATGGCTCTAAAAAGCAAGTAATAAAATATTGAAATCTGTATAATAACTAACTCGAAAGTTTGTATGCATATCTTATATTAAACAACGCCTTTTGAAGTCGGGTGGGGGGGGGACGAATGATATTTTTTATCTAAACTTTAATCATGGGTTTAAACCCCACCCGACTTCATAAGACGTTGTTTAATATAAGATATGCATACAAACTTTCGAGTTAGTTATTATACAGATTTCAATATTTTATTACTTGCTTTTTAGAGCCATTAATTTATTTTTGAAACTGTTTTTTGTTAGATTATTTTCAAGGTTTTTGAAGGAGGTTTTGTTTTTATTAAAAACTTTTTTATTTTAAACTTTTTTGTGGTAAGTATATTTGGTGATGATATTATCTAAGTTACAATAGCCTTATGTCAACGGCTCATCACCTTTTACATAGTACTGCTTTTCCCGACGCAGGGGCGTTTATTGTTGAGGAGTAATCCTGGTACTTCACTATCAGCTCTTCTTCACCATATGAATTATGATGAGCATAAATAGCCTAGCAACCATATTAAAGTAATCGTATCGTACCAGTGAACTACTTAGTATTGAATAGTTCCGATGATCATCTATGCTGGTCTTCATCATCAGTTCTACTTCACCGAAATAGTACTTTTCGAAAGCAAATGCACAAGTTACTTAAGAAAATACTAAAATCGCTATAGATGTGCCTATAATATTTGAAGAGTTCCCTCGATTTCTCCAGGATTCCATCATCAGATCCTGATTTCATGACAATGGGACCAACTTGGAAGTATATACTTTCAAACAAAAAAAGAATTTTTCAAATCGGTCCAGCCGTCTTCGAGTAATCGAGTAACATACATAAAAAAAAAAAAAAAAAAAGATTCCGACGAATTGAGAACCTCCTCCTTTTTTGAAGTCGGTTAAAAATACCGACAAACAAGCTATTCTACGGCGGTGGTCGAGGCTACTTAGTTTGGCATTCGTGAGTTCGGGATCTCTAATAAGTCGCTTAGCCCGTTTTTCGACCGAGTCCAGAGCGGCAAGCTGGTATTTGGCTGATCCGTCCCAAAGGTGACTGCAATACTCCATGACCGGTCTGATTTGCGCTTTGTAAAGTTGAAGGAGCTGATGCGGGGTGAAGTAACCTATGAGAGGATTCCAAGCTTTTTCGCAGCGGATTGCCCTAGATTGAGGGTAGTAAATATCCGGCAGGGTAAATTTTAGGGTATTGATTTTCTTAGGGTATTTCTTAGGGTTATTCGCTGGCAACACTGACCGGTCTAGCTGTCAAATCTAAGCAGCTGATTTTAAAATTAATTTTAACTAATATAATATTGTTTTCATTTAGTAATATTGTTTTTAAAGTGTTTATTACAACTTAAATATTATAAGGAAGTGTTTTCTGACAAATCCATTGGGTAGTTTTCGAACTACCAAAACGACCGAGCTTCACCTATCCACCGCCCGCCAATGTTGTTTTGGTGAACATTTCATAGAAAAGGAGAAATCTGTGGAATACTACGCACTAAACCGGGGAAGTACATTTGTTCCGTAATTTTATTTATATTATTTCAACTTAGACTACATCACTAAGCCAATCAGACTGATTCTAAACATTTTTATTTTTCAAAGCAACAGCGTAGGTAGGTACCTACCTACATTTATATATAAACTCACGGCTTGTGTGGCATTTTGGTTCTCAATTATCCCAACTGTTCTTTACTACTTGTACAAAATTCACGTAAAGTGAGTAACGTCAATACTCAATACGAATTGGCAGAGTCAATTTCTCTTTACTTGACGTGAAGTGGAAGTAAAGTTGAGATGGTGACTACTATTGTCACAGACATTCACTAAACTGTTTACACTTTACAAACATTACACTACTCATAAATACAATACAGCTATAAGTAAAACAATCAAAACATTGTGTAACCATTTTGCTACTTGAATACTATTGTAAAAGTACTATTGTTACTTATTGATTTATTTGGGTCAGTCAGTCTGTCTGTTTAGTGTTATTGATATTTTTTTTGTTTTGACTTAAACATCATCCATGTTTTATTGCTATAATTATTTAAATTAAGCATCTCATCTACCTATAGTGTCTCTAACTATAACCAAATAGTATCTGGATTAATTCTTTTATTTTTATAACTATTATAACATTCTTGTGTACCTACATAATGATTAAACTTCACTAAAAGTATAAGACTAAACTAATGTTATAATTTAAATAGGTACTTACATACACTTACTCATAGTTAAAAAAAGGAGTAGGTATAAATAAGTAAATTATTCCCAATTACTTAACAATTGTGGCCTACTGTCTTATGTTTTTAATTTTGTTTTCTTCCAAGTATATTCTCTGATAATAAATAAATAATCAATATTTGTTTTAAATAGTTCCTGATACTGTTGTTTGTAAACTTTCAGGACTTATAAATTCATCATGCTGACCCGTAAGGCTGCAGCACAAAGCACCGAGATGAAGTTGAGGCAGGCACTGCAGGAACTGAAGGAGTCTAGGGATACTTGCAGCCAGCTACTACGTGAGCGAGACGACAGCGAAGAAGAAATCAGCAAAGTTATTGCTCGCAACTCTCAACTGAAGATTGAGATGGCTCAGATGCATTCTGAGCACATGGAAGTAATACGCCAAAGAGACCAGCTCGAGAACACCGTTAGCGGCTTTGATGAACAGTGCAGCACTTACGAGAGGGCCCTGAACCGCATCACTGATTTGGAACGGGAGCTGAACGATGCTAACATGCAAATATTAGACTTCAAGGAGCAGCAGCAACTGCAAGAAGTGGACCATACACAGAGTCTTTTTGAGGAGCTCATGATGTCTTCACCTGCTGTACAGTCAGCAGAACAGTTAATAACCAAAGACAGTGACTTTTCACCTCGACCTCAAATTTTAGGTGCTAAGAAACTAAAGAAATATATTAGAATACGTAAATTAATTAAAAAAACAGGAAAACTAATTAGAAAAAATAATTGTTTTTCTAAAAATATTGCTTTAAGAAAAGAACGAATTAGCCTCTTGGATTCTTTGGAAATTTATAGTAGTAAATTAACTGAAAGCAGGCAAATGTATGACCGGGACACTAAAAAATTGCAATTGAAAATCATACAGTTGCATGAGTCACTTGAACTTGTGCAAAAAAAGTACTCTCTTGCGCAGAAACAAATTGATGAGCACATCAAATCTGCCACAGAGTTAGTGGAACTCTGCAATTACAATGCGGACCGGTATGACTCATTAGTAAATAGTCAACTTATTGTTGAATCTTCAGTTGTTCACAATAATGATTCTTATGTAAATAAAATTAGCAAATCTACACAGAGCCCCTGCCATTCATCATCCTGCATAGAAACATTGCAAAGTAGCTATAGTAAATGCACTTTCAAACCAGCATTATCATGTAACTCAAAGGAGGCAAAAACGATTATGTTTTCAGACAAACTAGGTCAGGGATTAGGTTTAGCTCTAAGAGATAAGCTCTCTAAAAAACTTATTAATATTTGTACTCCTGGTGTATCTTTTAAACAAATTGTACAAAATATTAATAAGTCACATATTGATGAAGCCACAACAGTAGTAATATTATGTGGGGACAGTTCCCATATTACAAAAAGGGACATTCTTAAAAATATTAAAATTTTATTAACATTACAGTCTGTAACAAGATGTAAAATAATAATTAGCGCTTTCCCTTATGCAAGTAACTTTAACTGGGATCAAAATAAGCGCATTTTTTATTTAAATTTGAATATATATAATTTGATTTGTCGTCACAGTGACGTTATTTTATACTTTGACGTTAATAAATTTATTAACACTTTTACATTGACTCCAGATAGTATGTATCTGCCGAAAAAATGTAGGATGCAAATAGCTAATTTGTTAGCTTACAATTTACAGGACTCTGTTACAGCTGTAACTAAGTCCATAAAACCGAGTATTAGTACTTCAACTTCTACTCGGCATATTGTTTCAAATAAAACAGTGACAAACTCAGATTTAAACTGAGGCACAAGACAACAGCCAGGCCTAATTGTATCAATATAATTAGTCAAAATATTCAGGGCCTGTCTGGCAAAGATCTAGAATTAGAATTATTTGTTGAATGTAATAATATTCAAATCATTTGCATTACAGAACACTGGCTAAAGCCTGGTGATATGTCATTTAATCTAAATAATTTTCAACTAGCAAGTGCGATGGTTAGGCAAACAACTATTCGTGGCGGTTCTGTAATTTTTGTGAATAATAATATAAAGTATAAAGAAAGAAAGGATATTGTGAACGTTACATCAGAGCGCCATGTGGAGTTGTCTTGTATAGAATTAGATAGCATGATTATTGTGTCTGTATACCGCCCCCCTAAGGGTATCTATGAAATATTTGAATCTGTCATGGAAGATGTTCTAAAAAAGTTAAGGTTAAAAAATAAACCAGTAGTAATTTGTGGCGATTTTAATATTGATATTCTTGAGAGCAATTCTTCGACCACTCGTTTTCTGGCATTATTTAAAAGTTTTAATTTGCATAATAAATTTTTAGAACCCACTCGGGTAACTGAACACTCCGCCACTTGCATAGATAATGTTTTTTCAGAATGTGATCCGGAAAACAAATTCGTTTTTAGTAATATTTCATCCGACCATTACGGTTTGAAAGTTTCATACGCTGTGAACGTTATAGATACACCTAAGACTGTAGAATGCAGACCTATCACAAAAAAGGGATTGGACAATTTTAAAAATAACATTGATGAACAAATTTCTTTATTGCCATGGATTTCAGATAATCCTGATGTTTTGTACGGGAACCTCTTTCATTTAGTTACTAATGAGTTTGATAAATCATTTAAAATCAAAACTATTAAATGTACTCAGAAATTACGGTTCTGCGATTGGACTACGACAGGTATTTATAAAAGTAGAAACAGACTTTATGAACTTTACAAGCTTAGAGAAACTAACCAAAGCCCAGGTTTTTTAGAACATGTTAAAAAATACTCGAAGACTTTCAAAATGCTATGTGCAGTTGCAAAGTCTAACTGCATTAAAAAGCAAATTAAAAACTCGAGTAACAAAACTAAAACAACCTGGGATATCATTAATCGTGAAACTGGTAAAACTAAAGCACGGGAAAATAGCCTAACGCTTAATATTAATAATGAATTAATAAAATCAGATAAAGAAATTGCTAACATTTTTGATAAGTTCTTTGTAAACATACCAGTAGAAACTACATCAAATTTGGATTCCTCACCAGCGGCTGCTGTATCTATGCTAAAGAGACATGTGGCTGAAAGTGATTCATTGTTTAATTTTAAATGTATTAATGCTTTAGATATAATAAAAGCTTTCAAATCTCTAAAAATGAAAAGCTCCACTGATTTATGGGGCATATCAGTTAAGGTTATTAATAATATTGTGCATACTATTGCCTTTTATCTTGCTGACATTTTTAATCGGTGTATTGATCAAGGAATATTTCCTGATCTTATGAAGTTTAGCAAGGTAATACCATTGTTTAAATCAGGAGATAAAGAAGACCCTAGCAATTACAGACCAATATCGATATTACCTGCCCTAAGCAAGATTTTTGAAAAAATAATACTTGAGCAATTATTAGGTCATTTTAATGTAAATAAACTTCTGCACAATAAACAATTTGGCTTTACGAAAGGTCGTTCCACAACTGATGCTGGGGTTGCGCTTTTGAAGCATGTCTTTGAGGCTTGGGAGGGGTCTCAGAATGCCCTTGGCATTTTCTGCGACCTGTCCAAGGCTTTTGATTGCGTGGACCACTTGACGCTGCTGTTGAAGCTAAATCATTACGGTGTAAAAAATAATGCCCAAAAATTAATACTGTCGTATCTCAGTTCAAGGACTCAAACAGTTAATATCAATGGAGTAAGTTCATCAGGTTCTCATGTAAAAATGGGCGTTCCGCAAGGCTCCATTTTGGGCCCTTTTTTATTTTTAATATATATAAATGATCTACCCTTTTTTGCAGAGAGGTTCTGTGATATTGTTTTGTTCGCAGATGATACTTCTTTAATATTCAAAGTTGACAGGAATAAAACTGATTTTGACGATGTGAACAAGGCACTCTCGCAGGTTCTTACTTGGTTTAATGTAAATAATCTCCAGCTTAATGCTAAGAAAACCAAATGTGTTAAATTCACTTTACCTAATGTACAGGCGTATCCCACTGAAATTGTAATCAATAATGAGAAATTAGATTTGCTCGATTCAACAGTTTTCTTGGGTGTTACTCTTGACAGTAAACTTCAATGGAATATGCATATCGCAGCTCTGGCTGGCAAGCTCAGCTCTGCTGCCTATGCTATTAGAAAAGTTAGACAGTTAACAGATGTAGAAACTGCTAGATTAGTGTATTTCAGCTATTTTCATAGCATCATGTCATACTGTATTCTTTTGTGGGGGATAGCAGCCGATATAAATACTATTTTTGTTTTACAAAAACGAGCAATAAGAGCTATTTATCAACTAAGTTCTAGAACATCTCTTAGGGATAGATTCAAAGAAATTGGTATATTGACAGCAGCATCACAATTTATATTAAACTGCATACTTTTTGTGCGTCGCAATATTAACTTATATACAAAAAATAGTGATTGGCACAATCGGAACACCAGAAATAAAGACAAACTTGTAATGCCTCAGTATAGATTAGAAAAAATCCGTGGTTCTTTCATAGGTCTTGGTATAAAGTTTTATAATAAAATTCCAAGTAATATTTTGGATTTACCATTTGAAAACTTTAAGACTCATGTAAAGAATTGTCTTCTTAAAAAACCGGCCAAGTGCGTGTCGGGCCACGCGCAGTAGGGTTCCGTAGGTACATTATACCATACCATTTTTAATACCGCTATCATTTTTCGTCTGAAAAAATAACTTTGTTTTTCACAGTGTTTGTATGAATGACAAAGTTATATTTGCGGTTTTGGAAAATATACTATATCTCAAAAACTAATTACTGTATCTCATTCAAACCAATTTTCGTTGAAAGTGTTTATTAAGATCTATAGCTTATATTTTTTTTAGATTTTTCGCCCTCTTACTTTAAAAGTTAAAGGGGGGGGGACACTCATTTTACCACTTTGGCGGCATATATCTTTCAAACGGTTGACTTTGAAAAAAATTGGTCTTAGAAACCTCAATGCTATTTTTAAAGACCTATCTATAGACATCCCACAAGTATTGGTTTGATGAAAAAAAATATTTTCAGTTTCAGTTCCATGTATGGGGAGCCCCCCCTTAATCTTTCATTTTTTATATTTTTATGTTTAAATCGTAAAGCGGTTCACAGAATACACCTACCTACTAAGTTTCAACTATGTAGTCCTAATACTTTTGGAATAAAGTGGCTGTGACATACGGACGGACAGACAGACAGACAGACAGACAGACAGACAGACAGACAGACAGACAGACATGACGAATCTATAAGGGTTCCGTTTTTTGCCATTTTGGCTACGGAACCCTAAAAAGGATACTATACCGTTAAAGATTACTTAATTGATAAAACAGCTTGGTCGTAGATTTTTCTATTCTATGTGAAAATTGGGAGAATTGTCCTACCTACTTAAAATGTATTGTAAGCTTTTTGACTCGACGCCTTAATGCGGGTAGCTTTAGTATGTCATGCTCACTTTAAACATTTCTGCGGTGGTTTCGTGTGAGGCGGGTCGTTACGTTCCCTCAAATATGGTTGAGCGAAACGATGGCTGGTTCATGCGTCATGCTCGTGAACGGGTGCTGCCAGTGGGAAAGGGTCTGCTTCTGTCTGCTTGTACTAAGGGCGTCGCATATTTTTTTTTTTTCCTGTTTAATATTATCAATCAGTATGGCACTTCTTACTCAAAACATAGAATTAATAACTAATCCTTGTTTTGATTTCTCACTTTTTTATTGCTAATGACCAAAATGATTATTTTGCTTTCGTAATATTTTTTCGTATTTTTTCGTCTATAGTTTTGTAAGTAAAGGCCTATGAAAAGCTTTTGGATATTCGTTTTCAATTCGGTGCCTTAGGATGGGTAGCCTAAGTATGTCATGCTCTCTTTAATCATTTCTGCGGTGGTGTCGTGTGGGGCGGGTCGTTACGTTCCCTCAAATATGGTTGAGCGAAGCGATGGCTGGTCCATGCGTCATGCTCGTGAACGGGTGCTGCCAGTGGGAATGGGTCTGCTTCTGAGTACCTATCTTAACGCATATTGAATTGTAAGAATTGCGTTTTATTTTTATGTCTTGTATCAAGTGTTTTTTTGTTAGAGTAGCAGACAGAGTGATTTCTAAACTAGTTGAAAGTTATTTACTCTCACGATTATCTAACTGAATATAGTAGATATTTAATTTTAACCTAACTACCCATTGTGTGTAACCTTTTGATAACTATTGTGATGGAAAATGACCTCACTTTAAATGTGGAGCTCATTTTTCAATCTTGACGACTCTGTATGAAATATACAGGGAGAAAAAAGCAGCCCTTGACGAGTTTCTTGCCGGTTCTTCTCGTTACAAGGTCTCCCGCTTAGGGTTTGCGAACCGATGGCGTAGCTTCTATGACATTCACAAGTGCTTGTAACAGCCTAGACTGGATAAATTAATTTGAATTTTTTGAATTTTATAGATTTTCTTAGGGTATTCCTTAGGGTAAATCTTGTATTAACTTTACTCCTACAAAAACAATGTTAGACAGAATTATGACCATTTCTGTCCCGTCAAATGTTGATTTTTTGCCCCATTCACCCCCTAAAGGGTTGATTTTCGGAAAACCACGAAACACGTGTTTTCTTATTTGTTTTAAGAAGTACTTCTACGAAGTTTCAAATCGAAATGTCTTTTTTTTTCATACAAGCTTTGAACCCCCATTTCACCTCTTTAGGGGTGGAATTTCCAAAAATCCCTTCTTAGTGGATGCCTACACTGTATAAAGTATCTTTATAGAAAATTTCAAGTCCATAGGCTCAGTGGTTTTGGCTGGGCGTTCATATGTCAATCAACCCTTCACTTTTATATAAGAGACTAGCGGCAGCCCGCGGTTTCACCCGCTTGGTTCCCGTTCCCGTGGGAATATCGGAATAAAAAGTATTCTATGTTTTAATCTAGGCTATTTACTATCTGTGTGCCAAATTTCAACCAAATCCGTTGAGTAGTTTTTGCGTGATTGAGGAACAAACATCCAAACATCCAAACCCACAAAATTTCACATTTATAATATTAGTAGGAAGTAGGATATGATTGACGACCTCCGTGGTTGAGTGGCTTGTATGCTGTTCTTCAGAGTGTCACCATCTCTGAGGTCACGGGTTTGATCCCCAGCTGAGACAATATGGAAAAAACAAATATTTCCTATACTGACTCAGGTCTGGGTGTTAGTGGGGAAAAATTACGGTTTTCCGTGTACGCACAGGCAAGCCAAACTAAACATTTTAGCGCTATCGCACACGGGCAACTTAGTCGCCCTGCAACTGTTTTGTCTCTATGGATATGGAAGCGCGCACACGAAGCGACGCGGTCGTCTGCAACTTTTCATACAAACTATGTGAGAGACAAAATAGTTGCGGAGACAAAAGTCCCCCGTGTGCGATGGCGCTTAGGGTTTCGTATCAAGGGGTAAAAAAAGACAAGTCAACTGAAAAGATGGAAACAAGATTAAAATTATTAAAGGCAACATTATAACATGCAGTCGGAGGCATGCATAAAGAAAGTAACTTATAAATGATTTGATTTATATGCCTCCGTCCGACTGCATGTTATAATTGCCTTTAATATTTAATCTTGTTTCCATCTTTTCTGTTGACTTGTCTTTTTATGCAGGCGGTCTTTTTTCATTTATTTCTTTTTAGTTATTATATATTACGGTCATAATTATATCTTTTTGAAATCTTTATAATAAGCCCTTAAATTTGACACCCATATTGCAGTATTCTAAAAAAAATTTTTTTCACTACGTATAATAGCACCGTACAGTCGCCATGTTTGTTTTTTATAACGCCACCTTCTTAAGAACACTTGGGCTGACGAGACAAATCTAACGATATGTTAATCATGGAAAACCGTTCAGCCGTTTGAAAGATATGAGGTAATAAAGAATATTACATGCAAACAAACAAACATACATACATACATACAAGATACGCGCGAAAAACATAACCCTCTTGCAGTCGGGTAAAAATGGGACCCTATTACTAAGACCCCGCTGTCTGTCTGTAGCTCTGTCACCAGGCTGTATCTCATGAACTGTGATAGCTATATTATTTGCCGTTTGAATTTTCGATACACATGTACTTGGCGAGCAATAAATTTAAATAAGATGAGGGCGCCACTGCGAGGGCACTAATCGTCTTAAAAATAAAAAATAAATTACTTAACTAAAAAAATATTAAAAACACGACTGCCTTGCCAAAAATTAACTAAAATGTTAAATAACAAGTGTCATTGCAGTCGTAGGACCGTTTTGTGGAACAATTTTAATTAAAGAGTTCCCCCGACTGCAATGTCACTTGTTATTTTAGATTTTAGTTCGTTTTTGGCAAGGCAGTCGTGTTTTAATATGTTTTTAATTTATTTATTTTATTTCACAAATTTTAGTGACAAATTATATAGTTTTGAAATGTGCTCATTAAGGCCTTTCTTTTGATGTCCATATTGAAATAATTGAAGAAATATTTAACGATACCCCATACACCACAAACAAACAAACAAACCCATTGAGCCATTTGTAAGTTATGATGGAATAAAGAAAATCACATACCCACAAACATACATGAACCCTGAACACATTTACCTACACTCCTTTTTAGGCAGTCGTGTAAAAAGACTAAAATTTTTACATAATTTTAATCAGTCCAACAATGCTTGTAATTAATAAACTGCTCATAATTTAAATAAAAATCAAAGTAACTTCAACCGCAAATCAGGTCATTATAAGTCTCAGGTTTCAGGGCAGCTCTTTGTAGGTGGTTTTGCGTCTTTTGGTAGTAAGAAACAAATAACGCCGCCAACTGAAAAACAAATAATAATAACATAAAGTCGCATTACTAATTTCCCAGCAAAAATGTAAACAAAGAAACGTCACTGTCAAATTGACAAACTGACCCTGATGACTGAGTGATATTTTCAGACATTTAAAACCTTTGGTTACTTTTATAACTTTTTAATTTGTAATAAATATAATGTCATCCAGGGTAATTTCAAAGTAAGATGATAATAAGAACTTTTATTTTAACCTATCATATTTTTTTGATGTTAAACGTTCTTGAAACGAACTGATAAGAAAACTATAACTATCAAAATTATGTAGCATCTTTGCCAGTTCCCCCCAATACCAAAAGAAATGTTACTACTACAGCTACTACTCGTAATACTATTTTTTATGAAATTTTATAAAATGAACCAATGGTTGATGTGTACGATTTGCAGTTGATGTGTGCACAGCATCATAAAATGTTTTCTACTATAAAACTGTTATTATGAAATATTAAATTATATTACGGTTTTTGTCGCAAGACTCATGATTCAGAATATTTATCTAATCTATTTTTATTAGGTTTGTGATGAAAAAACACGTAAGTGTGTTAATTTCTTGACTTAGCAATATACTATTTCCTTTTGTGTTGTTTTGTTCTGGCAACACCTTTGTTTAAATTTTTGCTGCGAAATTAGTAATGCGACTATAGAAGGACAATTTTGTAATTTAATGTAGGTACTTAACATGATTAACAGCCGAAGATTTTTATATTAAAATCAATTAAGATTAAAAAAATCTAGACTATTCTAGACGGTCCAAAAATGCTTAGACTTACAAGTACATATTTACCTAGTACTTGTATTAAAGGTTCATTTAGATTAGTAAAATTTCATTCATACAAATTAAGACTGAATTACTTGGTTATCTCTTCTACTGATTAACGTAAGATGGCGCCTTAACTATTAACTGCCTTTGTGGTCTAGTGGTTCGCCCACCCGTGTGAGACGCAGAGGTCCCGGGTTCGATTCCCAGGGGGGTCCAATTTGTACTCGGTTTGGTTGGTGGTAGGGCTTATTTCAAATCCGCCTGGCTAGCTTAGCTACTACCATCTTACCTAATTCTGACGCCATAACAACAATTTAAATATTGTTCTGCCGGCAGTTAGAGGTAAGATAGCCAGTTCCTCAGTGATGAGTATTCCGGGTGTAGTGCGCTTCCACCTTCGGCCTTATCGTCACTTAACATGAGGTGAGGTGAAGGCCAAGCACCATCACATTGTGTATAAAAAATGGCCATAAACAATAAAACCCACCTAATGTGATAGTACCGAACATATAGAATGCAGCTTCACAGTTAGTATCCAGCAGAATCTTCAAGACATTGATGCCGATGACGGCACTGCCACGCCCGATCATCATCGTTAGGGAAACAGCCATCGCCCTGCAACAAGGAGAACGATCAGGAGATCTTATAAAGAGGAAAAAAAAGAAAAATGAGAATACACAAAAGATTTTCCATCGTTATGCAGCCCGATCGGGCCGCTCTCGGGCGTTAATTGATTAAAGCGTTACTGGATTTGCCCATTTACAAAATACTGTAGATACCCAAAACTTATTGGTAGGAATCTCATTTCCAAACCACGTTAGCTGGAAGATTTAAATTTCTGGGATGCGACAAAGAAATGGGCATTCAGTTGGCACCACACATTCTCTTCCTGAATACCATGAGCATGACATGAATTTAATCAACAACGTACTTGAGCTGTGTTGGAAAGAGGTCGACGCTGTAACTGGTGAGCAACCCGAAGTTGAGGAGCCCGGCCATGTAGATGATGATGAAGAGCGCACTCAGCTGCCACACCGGGACGAAGCTGATACAGATACCGGCCAAGCCGCCCAAGAACTAGGAAAACATAAAATTAAACATGAAATATATATTATACTTATTATGTGTTACAGAATGGATGAGATTGGTTACATCACATAAAAAGAAAAATCTACATAGATACTATGAACGCTGCCGCTGTAGTATTGGAGATTCTGGTATCAATAGTATAGTCGAGTTCATTGATATTATAATATTTTTGTCAGATTATTGACTTGTATTAAGTATAAAGTACTTAGGGATGCCGAATTTTCAAAAGTGTAAACAATAATTAACTCGACTTTACCCTCGTTAAGTAAAAAACGCTGTTCTGCCCCTCTGTGACTGTACATATTTTATCATCTTGTAGCACACCTATTTGTTTAATCAATGTCCTAGGTACGCCTCTGGCTCGTGCCATGGGTTTCACAGTTAGCTTCGTCAAATCAATCATTCCTGGTTCTGGGCTTGGACATGGTTAAGTTAAAGCTTCTTACTAGAATAACGATGACGAGGCGCTTCCTCCCGATGTAGTTGACCAAGGTGCTGAGAATCGCGTTCACGACGGCGAGCAAGACCCCCAAGCCGGACACCATTGACAATGCAATGGAGTTTATTGAACAGTCATTCTCCACCTGTTTAGATTTTATAATAATTTTAGGCCAAAATTTTAATACAAAAATACTTAAACCACAATCTACGACCATGTGGCACAGAATATAAATGCTAGGTAAAAGTTTAACACAGAAGTGCAGTGTTTCCCAATAAGTGATACACGGATCAATGTCTAAACTAAAAGATATTATATCAGTAAAAAATTTTTTTGAAGTGAAAACTTATTTAGTGGCGTTGTACGCTTTTTGTATTTCTCTCTCTTTCTACGGGGCGCGGTGAAAATGGCGGCGCGTCATTTCAAGACGTAAACACTTGTGTCACCATAGCAACGCGCTGAATTTTTAATTCAATGTCAAAACTCTAGATCTTCTGTCAAGCTATGGATAAGACTTTCGTACAATACTGTTCTGTATTCGTAAATTCAAATGCAGAGTAAATTCGTAAGACGGCAATTGGTGCAAAATTATTCCCTAACCATTCCAAAATATTTTGATATTTTGGAATTGTTAGGGAATAATTTTGTATAATGCACAATGTTAATATTCAAGTTTTCACTTCTGCAGGCACTCCCGGAGTGCATCCCGATTTTTTTATTTTTCATTCTTGCTGGGGTGCAAACAAGGGCTACGCTAATTTAAGGTCGTTCTTGGATACGTACCCCACGTAGAAAAAACTAATCGGGAACAACTGCAGTTGTGAAATAAAAATGTTTCAGAATGCGTTTAGCTACGACAGTGGTAATGAACTAATGATAGTTGTGAAGTACCTATCAAGCATAGAACTTAAGCAAAACATCTTTACAAAATAGCTCATGTTGGTCACCTTAACTTCTGACGCATTTTGTGAAGACCTCAATCTTTCGCAAAATGTCAAGCCCTCTTCCCCATTTTGAACAGATCTCATAAATCCGTCAATCATGTAGGGCAACCAAACCAGGTACGGTTGTATACTGAAATTATTTAAAGATCTACGTAAAGAGTTTGTATAAATAATATTAATATAACATAGGCATATATTGAGACTTAGACTCATAAAATGTAATGTAATGTACAAATATAGGAATATACAACACTTGAGATAAATTTAACTTACCAAATTAAAACTATGATAAAAATAATAGACATAAATAACGTTGTCTTCAAAAGAGGGTGTTTGAACAAAGGCACAGTTTGATTCCAAACTGATGAGAAAAACCCTTTACCAGTATGAGTGGTACTCAGCTCATCTAGGACCATTGCTTTCACCTGTAAAACATACATTATTCAAATATTACAAAGTAAATCACGTTTGTCTCTTTTCGTATCATTATGTCAGACACACAATGCCCCTACGAACAAAGATACTAAGGAAGTGTAATTCTGCTCAAAAAATAGCACCACGCAAACTACAACCGAGTGGGCGGGGCTAAAAAAGTACAACCGAAGCACTGTTTAGTCATGTCTGTCACGCGCTCGGTGACAGTCGTTAACGCAACGACAAAAAAATCATTAAAAAGTGGTAAAAAATGACGTCATGTGTGGTCAAGTGGTGTAAAAGACCAATAGAAGGCATCAAAACAAATACGGTCATATCATATCATTGGTAAGTAAAATATTTTTCGTTATTTAGAAATATCTATGAGCGTATACATGCAATCTATGGTAGCTATTATGCAACAAGTGTTCAGTCACTTTGTGGGGCAGAGTCAAATCTTCACGTTCACTGCTATCACAGATTTTTAATCAAGAATAAAACTCTCTCATGAAATTCAGTACAACAGAAAAAAAGGAAAATTAAAATCAAAATCCATAGAAAACGAGTAATCTGATGTAAACTCCATTGCTTTTTATCATTATACAGGGTGTAACAAAAACTCTGTCCAATCCGTGAAGGGATGATTAGGTAGGTACCTATAAAGTTTCGATTCTATTCACACAATCCTCTTTGATTAACAAGTAAAAGAAATCCCTGGTTAAAATAGAATAAACGAAAAATGGGGAACTCACATTGCAACACCGAAGGCAGCGGCACCACAAGTAGTGACGTCATAAGGTCAACACAGTCAGAACACAAAGTAATGACAATTTCCAGAAACTATGATTTTTATGCAGCTCTGAAAACAGCTTTTTAATATGGAGTTTGATTCGCGGATCGTTCTGCTGGAACCCCAATATGAGATCTGCTGCGAAGTTGCTACTCCATATTTTCACTACCAATAGCAATACATGCCCAGCAACTGTGCACTAGATTGTCTCGAACACTTTGCAGCACACCTGTATTCAACTTAATAAGTACAAAAGTGGCTATTATTCGCAAACGCATTACGGCTTCACTCTCACAAATGTTTTTAAACATCAACTGTTAACATGACCTCACAAATAAAACTCAAGGGGTGTCAAATCTGGCGATCGCGCTAGCTACGGAGTTGATCCACCTCTTCCAATCCACCGTCTCACATATTGCTAGCTTAGGTATTCGCGCACCGGTCAAAAAGCATATTAAAATAGTCTGCATTTGAAAAAGATTTTTGGCAAGAATAAATTTTGACTTGGTGGAATACGCTGCAATAAAAAAATATATTCCGACGAACTGAGAACCTCCTCCTTTTTTGAAGTCGGTTAAAAAGATGTCGCTATAAGAATTTTGTACTGCCAATTAAAGCATGCTTTTTTATGTGAAAAATAAAAATAAAGCAACGTATTAATACGCAGTCACACCTCTAAAAGACGTATTGAGGCGTTGTTTTCGCCAATGTGATAATTATCAACATTATGTACTTACATGGTATGAAAAAGAAATTTCTACATAATACATTCTCTTTTATTAAGCATACCTATTTTATTTCAATACCTTACCTAATTTTAGTCCTTCTTGAAATCAAGTGTCTTACCAATTAATATGATCATCATTCATCAACATCATCATTTTATAATTTTCAAAAAATAAAATAACAATAAAATCATCACACAGCTGAAAGACGTCCACTCCTGACATTATGTCGCTTTTAGTTTTCCAGAGCGACTAGTTGCAGACGATTTACATTCAGCGTATTCGAGCGATCTTTACCAAGTCGTCTGTCTACATAATAAAACAAACATTATTATCTAACAAATAATAATGTACTAATTTCATAAAACAATTTTATGATGCCGCCCACCGCGCCGGGCCGTAGTGATCTTAGCAGGTTAGGTGTACTGACTGCATTCTACTTTACACCGTCCTCGCTTCAATGACAAAGGCACGACAACGGCCCAATGAGTGAAACGGCGCGAGCCAAATATCCAATCATGTTTGATCTGCGTTCAAACCCCAGCCAATAGAAAACGTGATATGCGTTAGAATACAACCTAATACCGATTATGCGTACATTGTAATAAGGTATGTTTTTACTAGTTCATTGTTGAGTTTGCGACCTTTTTGTGTTACAGAATATGCGAAGGTGCTATTTTTTAAGCAATATTTGTTAGGAGTTAGGCTTCCTTAGTTCTTATTTCGTTGCAATGCCCACTGCTGAGCACAGGCCTCCGGTTTTTCTCCTGATCCATCTAGTGACTTACCACTTTCTTTCATTTACTGTTCTTGTATTTAGAGGCATGTATCTGGTAATGTGTTTCATCTTATTATTCAACAAAGCAAAGGTAATCTTTTTGATTGGAGACAATATTTTTCATACCTTAATCGATGAAATAAGATAGTTCTTAAATATCTTAATCAACTTTGAAGTAAAATATGTAATGAATATAAATCAACTCACAGGATACAAATCACCACTCTTGTTATTGTTGATGACGAAAATTTTCCTCATGATTTCCAAGGCCTTATCATCCTCGCCTACGCTTAAGAGATATTTTGGGCTCTCGACCGAGAATAACAGGCCAAAAGCACTCAAAGTACAAGGTGTGCTGAAGATAAGGCTGAGTGCTCTCCAAGAACAAATCTGGATGTTGAGAAATGGAACGTAGTAAGAGAACTTCAGAGGGAGAATAGGGATAGCAGCAACTAAAACAAAGAACAAACACAAATGAAAAGGTTTGTCTACGTGCATTGTAGACAAATAATAATTATTTCATACCCACCCGCCATGAGACCATTGGTACTGAGGAATACAGAAGTGATGAACATGATGAGTGGCGAACGTTTTGCTGCTAGCGTACACTCGCTGAGTAGCGTCAGAGATAAAGCGAAGGCTCCAGACACTCTGAAATAAATGTTTACTCTACATGATAATTTATTAGATTTTCAACATTACAGAAAAATTCAAGGCACAGTGTCAGAGTGTCAGTAAGGCGTTGGTCTCCAACAAACGCCGGTAGCGACGTTGGAAGCCGCGTCCAGCGTCCCAGACGCCGGACGCGGCTTCCAGTGTCACTGCGATGGTCACTCGGAACTGTTTTTAATTTCTCGCATGCGCTCAATGTAAACGGACATGAGTGATTAAAATAATGGACGAACATGTAACTTCAAGTGTTCTTCTTCTCGAAGAGGAGGAGGATGATGATAACATTAAACAAATGTTACTGAAACAGGAGATTGTTTTACATTCTTTATCGCTGGCATCATATAAAACCTTATTTAATTTCACAATTTCTTTAAGGATTTCGTCTTGTTCCTTAGAAAATTTCACCATTTTCAATGAGACCGCGCGCCAAAAACGCGACGTCCTGTACGCCAGAATGCTCAAAATGACAGGTGGTGTACGACCTACGGATGCAGCGCACGGCGTTCGTGCGCCGCGTCTGGAGTGTGAGGTGTGAGAGAGACCACTATAGTTCATTTCCATTAGTAAGCATTCGTGGGCCGCGTACAGCGTTACGCCGGACGCGACTTACGGCGTTTGTTGCATACCACCGCCTCAGCGTAAGCGTCAGCGTCAGCGTAAGCATCAGTGTCAGCTTCATCATCAGCGTCAAAGTGCCAGAGAGTTAGTGTCAGAGAGTCAGAGACAGAGTGTCAGTTGCGTAGTGTCAATGTCGGACTGCTAGCGTACACTCGCTGAGTAGCGTCAGAGATAACGCGAAGGCTCCAGACACTCTGAAATAAATGTTTACTCTACATGATAATTAATTAGATTTTCAACATTACGGAAAAATTCAAGGCACAGTGTCAGAGTGTCAGTAAGGCGTTGGTCTCCAACAAACGCCGGTAGCGACGTTGGAAGCCGCGTCCAGCGTCCCAGACGCCGGACGCGGCTTCCAGTGTCACTGCGATGGTCACTCGGAACTGTTTTTAATTTCTCGCATGCGCTCAATGTAAACGGACGTGAGTGATTAAAATAATGGACGAACATATAATTTCAAGTGTTCTTCTTCTCGAAGAGGAGGAGGACGATGATAACATTAAACAAATGTTACTGAAACAGGAGATTGTTTTATATTCTTTATCGCTGGCATCATATAAAACCTTATTTAATTTCACAATTTCTTTAAGGATTTCGTCTTGTTCCTTAGAAAATTTCACCATTTTCAATGAGACCGCGCGACAAAAACGCGACGACCCGTACGCCAGAATGCTCACAATGACAGGTGGCTTACGACCTACGGACGCAGTGCACGGCGTTCGTGCGCCGCGTCTGGCGTGTGAGGTGTGAGAGAGACCACTATAGTACATTTCCATTAGTAAGCATTCGTGGGCCGCGTACAGCGTTAAGCCGGACGCGACCTATGGCGTTTGTTGCAGACCACCGCCTGAGTGTAAGCACCAGCGTCAACGTAAGCATCAGCGTCAGCTTCATCATCAGCGTCAAAGTGCCAGAGAGTTAGTGTCAGAGAGTCAGAGACAGAGTGTCAGTTGCATAGTGTCACTGTCGGAGTGTTAGTGGCAGTGTTAGTGTCAGTGTCAGTGAGAATAGCAGAGCGTCACTGTAAGACCGTTTTCACATTATCCGATACGATATCGGTATCGGACCACGATACGGTAAAAGAGGAAGTAAAATGTATGAAATATGTGGCTCCGATTTCCGATATCGGGCCGGAAAATGTGAAAGACAGATACATATTTCATACATTTTATTTCCTCCGATATCGTATCGGCGGCCGATACCGATATCGTATCGGATAATGTGAAAACGGAGTGTTAACGTAGACCCGACGTTGACGGTGACGATAAACTTCGTAATTGTTCACTTACGAGCCAGACGACATAAACTTGAAAACACTGAAAGTGATCCAGTTTGGAGAGAACGCAGCCAGCACGCTACTAATGGAGCAGATGTCGCGACCAGACCGGGACCCTTTATAATCTCTCTCAGTGAACGACTTACATATTTATAATTAGTCAATATATAGTTTAGTAATTTATTATTATGGGGTGCTTCGCATTGTCATTAAGGTTATAAAGGGTATCCAGCGCGACACTGTGTAGACACATACCTTCAGGATGTCGTCCTCTCAACCAACCTTTCCATATTCTCCAGTCCCGGGGGCACTGAAGTGGTATACTTGTATTATCCGTTACTGTTTCCTTCTCTTCATCTTATTTATGTCTCACCTGTAAGTATAATGTCCCATATTTATCTGGGCTAAGCACACACCTACTTTCTCTAGTTTATCAGATACTAATAAGACAATTTACTTTATACTGTTAACTTTAATATGTATTATTAAATCATTCAACGCTGTTATGTCTTTTATTCTTTATGATATTACTTTATAAACATGTACTACTGCCAATCTTTCTTATCAAGCCTGGAAGATGGCTGCCTGTGACAGGCAGCCCCCTTCCAGCGCTGTTCTTTCATTGTTTCACTTTATCAAACTTTACTAATATGTTTATTACATCAAGGAGCTAATCGAATCAGGACCCTGCGTTCCTCATTCGCCTTAGCCTCCAGTATGCAGTTGTTCATTCCCTCTTAAGTGTCCGGACCTGGCCACCCGTCGGTGAACACATTTAGGTAAAGGCTTATTCTTGGGACTGCATACATCTCGCCGCCGATGGTTTCTGCTTGCCTAAGGCATCCACCACCGGCGAACTACGTGATCAGGCCTGGCCACGTTCAGTCGATCCTATCACGACCAGGATCGAACATTTGGCTCAGTAGTATTGCTTTCGATACTCTATAAATCTAGATTAAGTAAGTATGTGACTTAGCTGTGAAATCCTCGGTGCTACTGCAAACTCGGCCTCCTTTAACTACGATTACACTGGTGTTGAAGAAGATCATCACATTCATTTTATGAGGTTAGAATGACAGATTAGTTCAAGCGCATACGCGCTAGGGAAGGGCGAAAGTGGTGAGTTGTCTGTCTGATTTAGTGTTGCCATTTAATTGTTATTATGTTTAATCAATGTATTTACTTTGATAGTTAGAGACATCGCGATACCGTAATTCGCGACACTCCCGACGACGACAGAAGTTACATGTTCTCCATTAATCTACGCGTCCACTCGCGTATCTTTTCACGAGCCTTTAAAGACGCATCTCTTACTTCTCTCACTTCTTCGGGTTGTGTGTTTTCATTAATGTTGATGCTTTTAGGTGTGCTCTTATCATCACGTCCTTCATCATGTACTGATTGGATATCATCTTCTGTGGTAAGTATTCTATGAGGTATTTGGTCTACTGTTTCTATTATACTTGTTTGTCTGCTTTCTGTTTCAGGTTTGTCGACGAGTTCTTCTGTGGTTCTTGGAGCTGAAGAGATATCTTTGGTGAGACTAGTTATGTCTAATTCTTCTAACAGAGGTAAGTCGTCTAACGTTGCTGTTACGTCTTCTCTTTCGAATTCAAACATAACCTCTTCTCTTCCAGGTACTTCTTCATCAACTTCCAATGGGTAAAGATGAGCGATGGAGCGCGTGAATTCCGTGTCGTTCACCTTTATTCGTGCCACCCTGCATTGACCGTCTGCTCCCTTAAGCAGAGATGTGATCCTTCCAACTTTCCAGTTTTCTCTATTTTTCGTATCTCCTTTAATTTGTACTATGTCTCCTATTTTTGGGATTTCTGACTTAGTAATCCTTGGTTCTTTCAGAGCGTGACGATATCTTTCCCTTAAACTCGGCAGGTATTGCTCGATGAACATCCTTTTAAATTCCTTTAACATGTTTTGTCCTATTTTCCAACCGTCTACTAGGTTTTGTTTTGTCACCGTGCCTTCTTGTGGAAATTCAGCATCCGAAGGTGTTGTCGTGATGCATTTGTTCAAGGTTAGAAAATCTGAAGGCCTAAGAATGTCTTCCAGATCAGATCCTACACAAGTTAATGGTCTCGTATTTATCACCGCTTCTATTTCTTTTATAATGGTGTTAAGTTGATTATCTTTCAATAGATTCTTTGTGAGTGTTCTCTTGAGACAATGTTTAACTAGTCCAACTAGTCTTTCGTAGAATCCTCCATGCCAAGGAGCTAGTTGTGGAATAAATTTCCAGTCTATTTCGTTAGTGATGCAGTAATTGCTTGACAGTATTTCTGCAGTCAGTTTGAATTGTAGTGCATTATCTGAAACTATTCTATCCGGTACGCCTCTACAAGATATAAATCTTCGTAGTGCTAATAAGCATTCTTCTGCTGTAAGATCTTTGACAACTTCTAGGTGTACAGCGCGTACTACCAAACAAGTGTACAGGCATATCCATCGTTTTGCTGTTTTACCGTCGGTCCTTACTTGGAGAGGACCTAAGTAATCCATGCCGGTGTATGTAAATGGTGAGCTATAATTTACCCTTTCCTTTGGAAGCGCAGGAGGTGGTGGTAGTTTAAATGGACCTCCTCCATGCTTAACGCAATTTGTGCATTTTTTAAGTATTTTCTTAACTTGACTTCTTCCTTGAGGAATCCAATATAACAATCTGATCAGACTTAGAGTGTGGTTAACACCTACGTGATAGTTCTTTTTATGTGTTTCTAAGATCACGGTGTTAGTAAATTCACAGTCCTTTGGAATCAGTATTGGATATCTTTTGTCATAAGACCAGTCAGCATTTTGTAGTCTTCCTTTGCAACGTAGGATTCCGTCAACGTCAGTGAACACGTTTAAATTTCTCTTTAAATTTGTATCTTTACCTACTACTTCTTCAGGAAAATGTTTTGCTTGGATTCTTTTGATTTTTTGTACGTATGACAGTGTATCGTCCTCGCATTTCTCTGAGGGATTCTTTTGCAATTCTTCATTTAATTGTTGTCTCTGATTTTGTGAGCTTGGTTCTCCACTCGTGAGACCCTCCCCAATGGGAAAGGAAAATTGACGATCCACAGAGGAATGCGTGGCAATCAGTACACTTTCATCTTGAGTAAGCGGAGAAACTTCCCTCCTACGACTCTTTGGCCATTTCTTGCAGTCTTCTAGCAGGTAATCTGGTCCGGATAACCATTTGTGCTTGAATTTTTCAGAATCTGTGGGTCTAGTCGCTACATCAGCTGGATTTAGCTCTGTTGGTACATACCTTATCGTTGCTGACACATTTCCCTTTATTTCTTCTATTCTTTTCGCTACGAATGGTGGTAATAGCTTACCGCCGTAGTACCAATCGATTATTATTTGACTGTCCGTCCATATAGTATTCTTTTTGGATTCGAAATTCAGAAATTTGTTTACATACTTCAGTAGCCTGCTACCAATCAGAAGTCCTAATAATTCAAGTCTTGGAATTTTGAGATTGTCTTGATCTTTGATGGGTACTAGTCTTGATTTCCCTATCACGAAACTTAACTCTCTTCCGTTAGAAATGTATACTACAGCTGCGTATGCTTTGGTCGACGCATCTGTAAAGGCATGTAGCTGAATGTCTTCATTGCCCCTTTGTTTGAAATATCTTCTAGGTAAGACAATATTCTTTGTTCTTTCTAGTCGTTCTCTAATAATTTGCCATTCTTTAGTTATCTCTTCTGGTAAAGGAGTGTCCCATTTAAATTTGTTTACCCATAGATCTTGAAGTAGAAGTTTTGCTGGCAGCAGATCTGGCGCAGCATATCCGCATGGATCATATACTGAAGCTACGTTTTTTAATATTTCCCTTTTCGTATTAGCCTCTGTTATTTTCTTTGGCCTTAAACTGATAGTGTCCTCTTCTGTATTCCAATTCAGACCTAGTACTTTCACTTCTATGTCTTGGCAAACGTCAGTTGGATCTATTTCCTTTGAGAATTGTCTGGAGTTAGAACTCCATTCCCGAAGATTCATCGAAATTTCTTTGAACGCAAATTTGCATGACTCATACATTTCAATTGCTTCATGGATGGAGTCCGTTCCCGTAACTAAGTTATCCACATAAATGTCGTTCATTATCCTTTTCAGGATTTCTTCATTGGAACGCAGTAGATGGTGTTTCAAAGTAGCGTTTAACAGGAATGGGCTCGATATCACTCCGAACGGAACACGACAAAACCGTAAATGTAGAATATTATCTTCCGTGGCTGCCTTTTCTATGTCTTTTAGCCATAGGAATCTAGTCACGTCCTTGTCTTTTTTGTGTAACGCGATCTGCAAAAATGCCTTCTCTACGTCCGCGGTTATTCCCACTTGATGTGACCTAAATCTTAACAACATTCCTGTCAGGTCTCCCAACATGAGTGGACCACAGTGTAAGCATTCATTTAAACTTTTGCTGTTCTTTGTTTTCGCTGACGCGTCGTATACGATACGTGTAGGTTTTCCTGGATGACTTACTCCATGATGTGGCAGGTAATGGATAGGATGGTCTATACCAATATCACACCTTTCTTGATCGGGTACGCGTTCTATAATTTCTTTCTCTAACTGCTCTTGTAACGTGGCGTTATATGACTTTAATGCTTCTGAATCTAGTTTCTTCAATAAATTTACTAGTCTACCGATTGCAAGACCATAATTGGTTTCTAGTTCAGGTGGATAATCGATCCATGGCCAGCTGATCGTATATCGGTCATCTATTAATTCTATTGTTTCATTAAATTGATTGATGACTTCTTCGTCTCTAGTTAGATTTGGTGAATCGCATATCCCTATAGATTCCAATTCCCATAAACATTTGATGCTTCCATTGTATAATGGTAAGTCAGGCGGAGTTAATTTGTTCTCTACTCCTTGGAAGTACGTTATCACCGATAATGGGTCCACATCCTTAGCCGTGGTTCTTCCGGTCAATATGTAACCAAATCTTGATTCAATCAAGTATAAATTATTTTCCAGTTGGATTTTGTTTCCTAGTATGAATGAAAAATAGAAGTCGTTTCCAATTAGAATATCTACTTTCGGTGACAGTGAGCCGTCATCAGCCAAAATTAGATTTTCTTCTCTTCTGCTTAAGTCTATATTTGAATAAGGAACTCCATGTGATATGTGTGTGACAACGTTTGCTTCTATTTCCAGAATATCGTTTGTTCTGGTTTTCATTTGTAGCCTAACTATTGGACTTTCAATGATTTGAGGAGTTTTAGCACCGAATGTGAAAACTGATAGAGTATTTTCTTCTTCTATGGGCAGTTTTAGTTTAGAAGCTATTTCTTGTGTGATGTAGGTACGCTGGCTGCCAGAGTCTAACAAAACTCGACAAGTTTCTTCTTTGGTATCATCGTTTTCACGTCGGGCTTTGACTATTGCTGTTTGCAGTATAGTGGAGTTAATGGAATTGGCGTGAAGAGTTGTGACACTTTCAGAGTTAGATGTTTGTCCTTTTAAACAAAGTGCTCTATTGTGAAGATTAGTTTCTTTACAGTGAACGCAGAAAGTAGATCTCTTGCAATTATTTCCTTTATGGCCGAGGCCTAAGCAACGATAACATCTGTTCTTTAATCTTCCTTTCCTTTCTTTTATGGTTTTGAATTTATCGCATTGATCATTAAAATGTGATCCTTGACAGAAAACGCATTGCCCTCTCCTTTTCTTTCCCGGTGGAGCATCCCTATTATTTTCTCGTTCTTGAAGCTTCCTTTTCAATGGAAGTCTGTTGTAGTTATTGTATTTGTGAGATGATCCAGGTTCGTTGAATCTATCTTCCTTCTTAATATCTTGCCTTTGTTGTATAAATTTGTGTCTCTTGAAATCTCTTTGGCTTCGGTTGGGTTTTCCTGGTTTCCCTCCTTTTACGTACGTATTCACGTGTAGAGATTGAGTAGTGTACTCTTCTACATTTTCAGAAGTAATTCTCTGCGCATCTTCTCTTGCCGAAATGATCACTTCCAAATGTTGCCGGATCTCCTCAATAGATTCAGTATTCGCTCTCAACTTTAGCTCGTAGACTACGTCCGAAGGCATCTTCTCCAAGATGAGAAATCTCAGATGATCATGGTTGATATTTTGGTTTAATGAATTTAGAATTCTAAGGTGCTTCTCAACTTGGCTAAAGGTCTCCCTCAGGTCCTTTATGCTACCCTTAGAAGCCTTAGGAATCTTATGTAGAGCTGCGTAGTGTGCGTCCACTATGTGACTCTCCTTGCCGTACCTCCCCTTTAAAATAGATACAGCTACCTCGTAGTTCTTGTTGGTAATTTCAAGTCCATCGATGATCCTCTTCGCATCGCCTCTCAAAGAACCCTTGAGATAGGATAGTTTATCCACATCAGACAGATCTCGGTTCCCTATGTTGGAACTGAACTGATCCCAAAACTGGTACCATTCTAGTATATCTCCTGAGAATTCTGCTAATTGTAGTTTAGGTAACTTTCCGGTCAATGCGATACTTCTACCAGGCGTTGCTGCAGGTGTAGCACTTTCTTTTACTCTTTTCAGCTTGATATTTAATTCTGCGAAAGTTTCTTCGCCCCGTAGTTGTATCTCACTGAACGAAGTGATCTCTTCCACGAAGGATCCTAGTTCATTTATCGACAAACACTGATTTAATTCTGTACCAAACCTCTTTACCGCATTGTCTAGTTTTGTGAGCAATATTTCTACGTTTTCAGCATCTTTTAGGTTAATATTATCTTTGTACTCGAGAGCCTCTAAGGTAAGCTTTTCTATGGCGTTAGCTATAGACTCTAGCCTATTTAGAATAATTTTTTCCATGTTTCTGGAAATCAAAAAATTTTAAATTTATACCATATAATTTGATTTTCTAAAACCCTACACCCTATATAGTGTTAGTTTCAAATCGCCTAATACACGTAATGTAATATTTCTTAGAAAAAAAAAGTTTTTTATTTATCACCCTGTATGTTAAAAACACGAGTCGAAAGTTTGCACCTCAAAAATGAGCCGTCTGCCAACCGTCGACCAACCACACAAACAAATAACATTTCAACAATTGACACCCTGTATACACTGTGGCGTGTCAGCTGTCGGTACCCTCCCTAATAAGTAGCATACCAAAAACTGACACCCTGTATATTTTTTAATTTTCATCAAGATGTGAGAAATAAGTTATTTTCTATAAAGCGGTGTGTTCTCTGAGTCGAACACATCCATAAACTTGTAATTGTAATATAAATTCCTTCATTTAAAATTATTTCTATAATTGTTTTAGAATTCAATTGAATTCAGATTTTATTTCATCAGTTATCATCCTTATTGACGGATAAGCAGGTTCATTTCATCAGTTTAGTTTCAAAACTTTAAATTTCTAAAAGTGTTTCATGCTCTGCAATTTACCCCAGTATACCCTTTCAGATCATATGAAAATATTGGTATTATTTTTGTAACTCATACTTACACATGTGAAGAACCAACATTATTTGTGTATGCATCCACAAAGAATGCTACGTTCCCCATGTATTAACATAATATTTATCTAAACGAGTACCAAATCAGATTAGAGGTACTTTGGTCAAATGGGACTATTGTTTTGCATGAAATACAATCAAATTGAATATATTCATTTAGAAACATGTTTATCCGTTGGTTTAATTTTGTTTTGCAAATATTATTTAGTTTGTGTTTACTATACCTATCATGAACATAAGAAAATGTGTACCTTAGTTCTTTCTATTAGTTTATTATTTATGAATTTTAAGTACCTATGTAGTCATCAGCGACTTGATTTAATATTTATTCGATCACCTATTTAGAAATATCAACCTTTAGGTTAGTAATCTTTACATAAACTCAGATGATACAACCTTATTGTTAGGTATACATGAGTATCTCACCTCATGCCACAATCGCTTGCCTACAGAACCCTTAGAATAATTTTACTGTCAGACTTGACAGAATATGAGTTGACTTGGTAACTACCACAGCTTAAAATGTCAATAGTTTACCTTGCTATCTTCCTTGTCGATCCTGATCATCAATTCAATCAGACCTTTCATTCAATTTGGAAATATGCACTTAAAGGTAGGTAATTTTCTCATAGGAATCTTCTTACTTCTTTGCCACAACTGTGACCTTTCCAACGTCAACCTGTAATTTCCATACGTTTTGTGTGTTAGGAAAGCTATGAGCTACTTTCTTATAAGATTCATCGAATTTTCCTCACAATTGTGGGTGGATGATGCATTTTGTCATCCAACTATTTCTGTATAATATTTATTTATGCTCGTTAGTGAATTGTATTGTAGACATTAAAACTCAATCGCCTTACTTGCTTTTCTCACTAATGAGTCATATTTCACAAGAAACCTTAGTTACATTTACTTATTAGATGTTTCCAAACAAAATGCCCTATGCAAATTTTGGCAAAGTAAATATTGCTTAAACTCACCAGTACTTAGTTATGTAGTCTACCTGAGACTAATTTGTCGTTTAATCACAATTTTATTACTGAATTATGACGCTCCTGTGGAAAATAAACAGTACTATTTAGGATTTTATCCTTTTCAGGCAGACTTCTCAACACCTTCCCAAGACGCCATCTTCAAAGTACGAAAGAACTTCCCTGTCTTCAAAGAGACCACGCGTAACTTGTTTACTTCAACCTATCCAGTGTAATTGTTTACAACATCATTAAGTAAATTAGTTGCCGAATTTTACATAGTTTATTTCTTAAATCAAATACAGTTTCCAATTGAAATCTATTAAGAGTGCGTTCATTTGCCCTCTTACATGACGGATGACGTCTTTTACATCACTTCCGGTTAAGGTTCATTTTCATTTGACAAATAAAGGCCGCGTTCCGAATCACGCTGACAGCGCTGTCAGCGCGAAGTCAAATACACACCAAACTACGAGGTGGACATTTCAATTAATTCCAAACGCTATACATTCTATGTGTACTCGTTTTATAATCTTTCAATTTAAGGTATCTTTAAGAAACTTTCAATTTAGCATTTATTTGTGCGCCGTACATGAATAATTATACCATGCTTTTACAATGATGGTATAATTTAACTTTGGCGCCTTTAAGTAGCTTTCATGTGGTTTTGCTTATAAGGAACCAGTACCAAAAATATCTCATAGATGTCACTACTATTCAGTTTTACAGAAATGGAATAGGATTTAATTGTTTCTGAGAATTTTACCAATGGAAAGTTTGGTTGAGATTTCGCTTTGGGTTGCTTGATCGGGATTCTTCTATATCCCAGCACCTCCACCATTGTCGCGACCAGACCGGGACCCTTTATAATCTCTCTCAGTGAACGACTTACATATTTATAATTAGTCAATATATAGTTTAGTAATTTATTATTATGGGGTGCTTCGCATTGTCATTAAGGTTATAAAGGGTATCCAGCGCGACACTGTGTAGACACATACCTTCAGGATGTCGTCCTCTCAACCAACCTTTCCATATTCTCCAGTCCCGGGGGCACTGAAGTGGTATACTTGTATTATCCGTTACTGTTTCCTTCTCTTCATCTTATTTATGTCTCACCTGTAAGTATAATGTCCCATATTTATCTGGGCTAAGCACACACCTACTTTCTCTAGTTTATCAGATACTAATAAGACAATTTACTTTATACTGTTAACTTTAATATGTATTATTAAATCATTCAACGCTGTTATGTCTTTTATTCTTTATGATATTACTTTATAAACATGTACTACTGCCAATCTTTCTTATCAAGCCTGGAAGATGGCTGCCTGTGACAGGCAGCCCCCTTCCAGCGCTGTTCTTTCATTGTTTCACTTTATCAAACTTTACTAATATGTTTATTACATCAAGGAGCTAATCGAATCAGGACCCTGCGTTCCTCATTCGCCTTAGCCTCCAGTATGCAGTTGTTCATTCCCTCTTAAGTGTCCGGACCTGGCCACCCGTCGGTGAACACATTTAGGTAAAGGCTTATTCTTGGGACTGCATACATCTCGCCGCCGATGGTTTCTGCTTGCCTAAGGCATCCACCACCGGCGAACTACGTGATCAGGCCTGGCCACGTTCAGTCGATCCTATCACGACCAGGATCGAACATTTGGCTCAGTAGTATTGCTTTCGATACTCTATAAATCTAGATTAAGTAAGTATGTGACTTAGCTGTGAAATCCTCGGTGCTACTGCAAACTCGGCCTCCTTTAACTACGATTACACTGGTGTTGAAGAAGATCATCACATTCATTTTATGAGGTTAGAATGACAGATTAGTTCAAGCGCATACGCGCTAGGGAAGGGCGAAAGTGGTGAGTTGTCTGTCTGATTTAGTGTTGCCATTTAATTGTTATTATGTTTAATCAATGTATTTACTTTGATAGTTAGAGACATCGCGATACCGTAATTCGCGACAGCAGACTGTCATGCACACGCACAGGACCTTCTTCCTCCCGCGGGTGTCCGCCATGTATCCCCAAAAATGCGACGAGATGACAATTCCTAAAAAAACAAAATTGGGAAGCTTTATGACCAAATTGTACTTCTGAAGAGATTATAAGCAACCAACACACTGAAAGCCGACGGGGTGCCACGATGTTTTCATTGGGTTTTTAATAGATTCTTGCATTTTCCAACATAACATGCTACCGATGCTAAACCGAATCGAACATCACTTTTTTGGCACTGCATAATGACGATGAAAGATATAAAATGGCCATCTCCCATGCAGTGTGTCAGCTGCGCTTAACGCCTCCTTCATTTTGCATCTCGGCACCCACTACGTGCTGTCTCGATGTCAGCCTCTCAGCTAAGCATCGCGACCGCGTAGTGTAAGATGCGCGTGCGGTGATGTCGTGGCCGATGGGTAAGAAAGGACTGACCAATCAGAGGTAGCGCAGCCATCAGTCCCTGCTGCGTGCTGGTGGTGTGCAGCTCGCACGCGCTGGCCGGCACCAGGTAGCCCACAGACAGCATCTCGGACCCCATACTCATCGCGATACTGCCGCATAGCAGAAACGTCAACACGTTGAATTTCCCGAACCCTGAAGATTTATTACAAAAAGTTGAAGCTTCAGTAGAACGCACCAACCATTCTATTGCATTTTGCTCAATAAACTCAACATCAATAATTTGGTGAATAAATTGAAATTATGATAATTGAAATAAAAAATAATCTTAAGGGAACATGGGAAACCATCATTTCAAAATTAACAGCTGCAGTGTAAATTATGAAAGCAATACACATTGACATAAAAATAAACAACCCACTTTGTATAACGTGGTATAACTAACTGAAAGATAAAGCTAAATCAGAATGCTACGCGAGGCTATTGAAATCAAAAAATATCCAAATTTCAATAGAGAAGATGGTTGGAGAGTACCACCAGCTTAGGACCCCATAATTGACAACATTTCATTTTGAGATAGTACTAAAATTAGAAAACCATTTCGAGATTTTAGTGTTCTAAGCTCATATATTGTGTAGGCGCGGGTTGCTTTAAAGAGTTTAATAGATTTTTCGATGATTAGTTTTGTGACACAGTGGCGGCTAATTGCTAGGAACAAGGAAAATAAAAATGGAAGGCAAATTTTGCAGCTTACCAAAAGTCCTGGAACGAAGTGGTTTCGGGAGCTCCCAAACAGCTGATGGACACTGTCGGACACTGTGATTTCGTAGGCACTATAATTTTGAGTTTTCTTGGATATTTGGAACAATAATGTATGAGTAATTAATTTTCGGTCGCGCGCGCACGTCAACAATCAGGATACTGGCGCCGTGCCGGCGTTTTTCTTCTCGCTGCATTTGCCATTAAGGATGCGGAAATGGAGCGAGATGGCAATAGATAGGGTCATAAGAAAGACAAGGATAGGAAGCATTTCGTCGCTCCGTGTCACACTATCTATTAAGATTGAATAGGTACTTATGTATATTATTATAATAATAAGAATGAATTATTTATTGCCTTATTGTGGCGTTAACATATTGTTTTTCAGAATTTTTAGATCAGTAATTTTTACGTTAATTAAAAAAATCTAAAATCTAGTCCATATAGGAAGTGTGAGTTGATTCTCTTTGCCTTCTATTAAAAAAAAAACATTAGGGCCCGCTGAGGTAATTTACCCTATATTTAGGGTAAAAAATATCCGGTACTAAGAGACGACACATTGCCCGTTCGAGTAATTTTAAACCCCGAAAGTGAAATTACAGCATACCTATTACCCTATTTCTTTCTTTATAAATCAGTATGGGGTAACGTTAGAATCCTTACATCATTTCGAGTGACACTGGCTATATTTTTTTGAGAAAAATCAATATGGCGACTGTACGACGCCACTTTCAAATTTAAAACATTTTTTCTTCTATTATTACAATACTAGCTTCCGCCCGCGACTTCGTCTGCGTGGAGAGTTTTTTCGCTATCCCTCGGGAACTATATGTTTTTTTCTGGATGAAAGGTACCCTATGTCCTTTTCTGTACCCCTGACAACGTGTATACAAAATTTCATGATGATTGGTTCAGTAGTTAGGACGTGAAGGCGTAACAAACAAACAAACAAATAAACAAACAAACGGACTTTCGCATTTATAATATTAGTAAGGATGAGCATCAAATAAAAGGCCTTGATGAGCACATTCCAAAACTATATAATTTGTCACTAAAATGTGTGAAATAAAAATATATGAATTTAAAAAATATTAAAAACACGACTGCCCTGCCAAAAATGAACTAAAAAGTGAAATAACAAGTGTCATTGCAGTCGGGGGACTTCTTTGATCAAAAATTATTCCATAAAACGTTCCCCCGACTGCAATGACACTTGTTATTTAACTTTTTAATTCATTTTTGGCAAGGCAGTCGTGTTTTTAATATTTTTTAAATTTATTTATTTTTAAGTATTGTCATAACTTTGGCGGAAATAAGAACAAACACCTAATGATTTTTTTGCTTTCTTTATACCAAATAAGTTCCATAACAACACTTCTTCTGCTTCTGTTCTGTTTTGCATAAAAAAATCGAAACCAGTAGAAAGACACATCTAAACTTATGGAAAAAGTTATTTTTACACGTTTATGTGCTGATATCCATTTTTTTTTCATTTATTTAGGTAAGTACTTGGTTTATCCTCAATTCGATTTTTGTAGGGCCTAGTCCAACTCTGATCAGATTTTTATCGTGGCGACTATACTTTACGTTTTTCATGTAAACTATGACAATTTCCAAACTCGTTTTTGCTGCAACCGACAAAATGTTATGTAAGTTCATTTTTTTCAATTAATTATTTACTTACCTACTCTTTGATTATTGTTTTTCATCTTCTTCCAATAATTGAATTAACTTATTAACCAGTGTTTTATTTTGTGAACAAACAAATAAAATAAAATGTAAGTCATATTACTGTTAAGCATACCTGTTAAATTAAGAGCATCCTCGAAAGGGATTTTTTCAACCGTAGACATTATTTAAAACTAACTTCCTTATAAGTTTTAACACTTTAATCGCACTATTTTCATTTTAATCACCGCCACCTTTTGTTTTTCCATGGGTATAAAATGAACTGTATCTTTATGGTTGCGAATCATTATATAAACTGTTATCAATTCATTATTAGCTTAGACAAACATAGGGTTGAACCAACACTTACAATTTACCTTTAGATAATTATTCTTGTACTATGAATGTTGTTAAATTTAGCAGCCCTATTATAGGACGATAGTTAAGGAATAGATGGCCTTCTGTAAGATTTTTGCATGATAAGAATAGAGTTGAACTTTATTTAGACGGGTTTCATTAGATATCGGCCGCATTTTGTTACGTAAAATAGTTAGTGTGGGATGCTATCCCACATTAGATGATATTGATAGAAGTGATATAAAGATGATAAAATATGATAATTGCTATATGATATTAAATGATAATTGAAACGACCGTTTGATACGAATGCGTGTAATGCACTGATCGGTTGCTGGCTGCTTATGAAAATGCTTTGTAAGTAGAAATGCTAAGTTGACAAAATTAAATATAAATTCGATTGCGAAATGTACGTCACCGTACATCTTGCGCCTCTCAACAAAGGGACAAAAGGAGGCTATGATACAAAATAGATTATGATAAGTACTTAGGTATTAAAATAATGCTTAAGGATAGGTAACTAAGGTTCTTAAATATTTCATTTTCACAATAGTTACTTATGTATTTCAACAATGTGCTCTATAATAGTGATATAAATATTTCTAAAATACTTAGATATTCAATTTTAACAAAGGTGACTTATGATACGTAGGCTATTAAACTAGTAAAGTCAATGTTCAGTGTCTCAGAACTCACTTTCACTTCACTCTATTTTCACTGCACTAGGTACCTCAAACTTTACTGATCGTGATTTTATAGGTGAGGTAGCTTGATCTACACTTCTAGCACTAATAACACTGACACTAGCTTGGTCCGTTGGTCGCGGCACCTGCTCTCCAGCTTCCTCAGAGCTCATCTTTAGAGAGCTCCTCCTCCGCCACCACAAGTAGACAAGGACAACAACTACTAGTAGCCATCCAGTAGCCAAAACGTAAATGGCTGCGTAATGATGTACGTCATGGATACTTAGATCTTTGTTCTCCTGTTCTTTGATGTCATTTATCTGATCTCTTATTTTTGAATATAGTTGCTCATGATCTTCAGCTTGATAGTGATCTAAGTTAGTGATACTGGTATTGATAAGATTATTTAGTGCAGACTGCGGTATATCCACGTTATCAAATTGTTCTTGAATATTTTTGAAATAATGACTATGTGCATAGATAGTAAACGTATCAATGTTAGATAAAGCAACCGTACCCTGCGGAGAAGCAGACGAGTTATTATCACAGCAAAGAACTAATATTCGAGCATTTTATAGACTATCAGATCGCATAGATGAGCTAGATTTAGCAGAAAAATGGGAAATCGAAGACGAACTGAAAAATCTTGACCGTCGCTGGTTAGTTATTGACGAATTACATTTGCGCATTGACAATATCTTGCGAGGAGAAAATGAGCAATACAATAATGAATTTAATAAGGTGGAAAGAATATATCATTACGTCAAACGACAGTTAAACAACAAATTGAGCTCAACTGTACATTTGAATCATTCAACCCCCAAGATAGAAATACCTACTTTTTCCGGGAAATATAATCAATGGCCTATTTTCTTCGAATTGTTTACAGAAACAATTCACAACAACGTACTTATCAGCAAGGCCCAAAAAATGCAACATTTAAAGACTAAATTGAGAGGGGAAGCAGAGCGTCTTGTCCAACACCTTCATATTTCTGCTGAGAACTATGATACTGCTTGGGAATTATTAACCCATCGCTACAACAACCCCCAAGTACTATTTACCAACCAAGTTGAAATAATTTTAAATCAGCCTTCAATACACAAGCAATCATCATATGAGTTAAAACGCCTCCATGATACTACTATGGAGTGCATCCACGCCATTCACAACTTGGGCGTGGACACATCAACTTGGGACCCTCTCCTGGTGCATTTAATATCAAAGAAGCTAGATGCGACTACGTACAGCGATTATAAAGAATCGCGCAAATCACCACGCGATTTACCATCATTGGACGAGCTCATGAATTTCCTTGAGAGTAAATTTACAGCTCTCGAGCCTATTAATAGGAGAGAGAAAGAACCGTCAGCTCCTAAAACAATCCCTCCACCCCAATATAACTCGTCAAGATATGAGCCAAACAAGTATAATCATTATCAGCCTAAGTATCAGAACAGAAATTATCAAGCATTCGCTACCAATAATCATAAGTGTCCAATATGTACTTATAATTCCGATCATCATTTGTTCCAATGCAAAAGGTTCATGAACCTTCCAGCGGACGCAAAATTGAGGACAATTGCGAAACACAATATTTGCCAAAACTGTTTGTTCAAGCATTACGGCAACAAATGCATTTCCACGAAAAGATGCAAGCAGTGCAATTCAGAACACAATACTTTAATTCATGATGCAATTGTCGGTCAATCACCTAATGCACGACCCGTGAACTCGACTCCGCATGTGACGACATCTACAGCATCCACGAGTAATAAGAGTTCAGCAGCGCCTTCTACAAATAATAAACAACATAATGTTAATCATGTGGCTAATGAAGATGAAGAAATATTACTCACAACACTATCATTGAAAATTAAAGCCGACGATGGTACTTACGTCGTCCTTAGAGCACTCCTAGATCAAGGGTCTCAAATTACTCTCATATCAGAGAACGCAGCACAAAGGCTGGGATTACGCCGCACTAAGTATCCAGCATCAGTATCAGGCATTGGTTCCTCATCAAAACAAAGTAAAGGCATGGTCACCTTAGATTGCATGTCGATCTATGACGATTATCAATTTAATACGCAAGCTCTAGTTATGTCGCGAGTCATCAATAATTTACCTAATTCATCATTTAGCAAGCAAGTATGGCCTCATCTGCAACATATCAACTTGGCCGACCCCGAATACAACATATCGAAGCCTATAGATTTATTATTAGATGCCAGTGTTTATTCCGATATAATTATGAGTGGTTTAATTAAGGGCCCAGCGCAGGCTCCGATCGCACAACAAACTAAGCTAGGATGGGTTCTATCAGGCAATGTGAAGACGTTTCACTGCCACGTCATCATTAATAATACCGATGATATCAGTAAATACTGGGAGATAGAAGATATCAAAGAACCATCGATACCAGCACTGACAGCGGAAGAACAATATTGTGAAGACTTTTATCAAGCAACTACGAAACGTTTAGAAGATGGTAGGTACGAGGTCGCCCTACCTATGAAACCAGACTATGAAAAACATCTTGGCACATCAAAGCCTAAAGCAATAGCGCAGTTTCTACAACAAGAGAGAAAAATGTTAAAAAACACACAATTATTAGAAAAATATAGGCAGTTTATGCAAGAGTACCGAGATCTAGGCCACATGCGTGAAGCGGAAGACACATACAATTTTACGACGCCTAGATGTTATGTGCCACATCACGGAGTGTTAAAACTAGATTCGACCACTACAGCTCTAAGGGTCGTATTTAACGCATCCTCAAAAACATCCACCGGGTACAGCCTCAACGATTTGATGGAGTGCGGCCCTAATTTACAAAAGGACCTCCTAACCCTTATCATTCAGTGGAGGAAGCATAAATACGTCGTGACCGCGGACATTGAAAAAATGTTCCGCCAAATACTTATCAGAAGTTCTGATCAGCCACTCCAATCTATCATCTGGAGAGATTCGCCTACACAGTCGCTAGAAAAATATAATCTGACCACTCTGACCTATGGGACCAAGGCTGCTCCGTTTTTGGCCATGAGAACTCTAAGAAGAATAGCAGCAGACAACGCTGATCACTACAACCTCGCAGCATCCTCATTGACATCAGAAATGTATATGGATGACTTGATGAGTGGAAGCAATTATCAAAATCATTTAAAGGAATTAATACGTCAGTTAATTGAAGTTCTGCAGGGAGCTGGAATAAACATCAGAAAATGGTCCAGTAACGATCCCGAGCTCATAAAGGATCTACCAGCACACAAACTCAATACACCACTCGAGTTTAAAGATTCAGAATCACGTAAAACGCTTGGTCTACAGTGGAATCCGTCATCTGATACCTTTACATTTCAAAACAAATTAGAATATCAAAAAAATCACAACTACAATTCGAAGAGACAATTATTATCAGATATATCTAAAATATACGACCCACTTGGCTGGTTGGGTCCTATCACAATAAAAGCCAAGCTTTTATTTCAAAAAACATGGCTCACTGACTTATCATGGGATGACGAATTACCGAGTGACATTTGGAAGGAGTGGCTCCAACTTCGAGAAGATCTGAAAAACATAAATAATTTTATCATACCACGACACATAGGAGATACAGAAGATAAAATTCATTTACATGGGTTTTGCGATGCATCGGAGAAGGCCTATGCTTGCTCAATTTACGCTGTAACAAGGAACAATAAGGGCGAATACACATCAAGATTGATAACAGCCAAAACAAAGGTAGCGCCACACAAGAATAAAATATCATTACCTAGAATGGAATTATTAGGTGCTAAACTATTATCACTATTAATGAAGAAAACTGTCGACTCATTAGCTATCGAGAATATCAAAATTTACGCTTGGACGGACTCTATGGTGGTCTTGGGATGGCTCCAGGGAGATGTATCAAAATGGAAGGCTTTTGTGGCTAATAGAGTCGGACAGATTTTGAATATCATACCGTCATCATTGTGGCGTCATGTAAAATCAGAGGACAACGCCGCTGACTGTGCCTCTAGAGGTATGACCACGACGCAATTATCAAATCATTCTTTGTGGTGGCAAGGGCCAAAATGGCTCCTAAAATTCAACTGTGAAGAAATCATACCTATCACTTACCCAATACCATCAATCGAAGAAAAGAAGCCCAGTGTGTCCGCAGCTTTACAATCAAATACACATTCATTCATAATGCAATTATTAAATGACAACAGCTCAATCACTAAGGTAAATAAAACAATGGGCTGGGTGTCGCGTTTCATAACAAGCGCACGCGCCGCTAAGCAACATGATCCGGCACAGGTGGCGTACGAGACCGTCTTATCACCGAATGAAATACAACACGCTCTTGATTTAATTATTAAACAAGTGCAACTAATTGACTTTGAAGATGATTTAAATAATTTAAAGAAACATGGTCACGTTAGAAACAGTAGCAAATTATCAAGCTTATCACCGATATTAGACAAGAATGGAATTTTGAGGGTCGGCGGCCGCCTTGAACATGCAAACTTGAGTTACGGCGCGAAACATCCTATTATATTATCATCACACAGCCGATTTACAGAACTTATCATTGATCAAGCACACAAAACAACATTACACGGTGGACCCAAGCTGACACTATCATATCTTAGAGAAAAATATTGGATTATAAGTGGGGTTCGCACCGTTAAAAAGCAAATCAGGCGCTGTGTTAAATGCTGTAAATTAAATCAAGAAAAACAACAACAGATCATGGCCAACCTGCCACAACCAAGGGTCACTCCGGCACGTCCTTATGCTAGAACAGGCGTAGATTTTACGGGTTTCATAGACGTGAAATCAGCAAAAGGCAGAGGGGTACGAACTAGCAAAGGTTATGTAGCCGTTTTTGTATGCTTAGCCACAAAGGCGGTACATCTAGAGTTGGTCTCTGATTTAAGCTCGACCACCTTTCTTGCCGCATTCCGAAGATTAAGTGCCCGCCGAGGGACCCCCAAGGATATGTTTAGCGATAATGGAACTAACTTCGTGGGCGCCTCCCGATTGCTAAAAGAGGAATATCAGCAAATTATATCATGCATCGACACGGACTTCATCAAGAACTTAAGCGAGCTAGGCGTCACGTGGCATTTTAATGCTCCTGCGTGGCCAAATGCGTCAGGACTTATGGAGGCAGGTGTGAAAAGCCTTAAATATCATTTGAAGCGCACCTTGGGCGAGCAAAAGCTCACTTATGAAGAGCTCACAACCTTATTGCATCAAATAGAGGCTTGTATGAATTCTAGACCACTTTGTGCGCTCACCGAAAACCCCGACGATCTCTATTTGACGCCAGGGCATTTTCTAGTCGGAGACACACTTATATCAAGACCGCAAACTGACCCCGATATAGTCAACTTATCAACACGATGGCAGATGGTACAGGGTATCAATAAACAATTTTGGAAGAAATGGTCATCGGAATATCTTCAACAACTTCAAAGTCGGTCAAAATGGAGAACAGTATGCAAAAATATCAAAATCGATGACGTGGTAGTTATTAAGGAGGATAACTTGCCACCTGGAAGATGGGCGGTTGCCCGTGTAATAGACACCCATCCTGGTAGTGACGGTTTAGTCAGAGTTGTGTCACTCAAAACACAGAATAACATCATTAAACGACCAATAAATAAATTATCATTATTACCAATCAACGATGACGATGACTGCGCATCGCGACTATCAACTAAAGATAATTCCAACTTAAAAGAACCATGCCGTACTAAGAAACCGATTTTTAGTTCTTTACTAACAACTTTGCTTTTATTTTTATTCATGTTATCACCGAGCATGCAGTTATCAACGCCTTATTCTTACAATATTACAAAACTAGAACATCAAAGCTTGTATTTTGACAAAATATCCGATCTACAACATATCAGAGATGAATGGAAATTAGTTGTTTATTATAATTTATCAACATACTGGCAAAGTATATCAAATATCGATCATTATGTAACACATTTAAAGGAAGTCAGCAGTACTTTGGAAACACAATACAAAAGTATCACACTGCAATTGGAACACGAGTTAAACGAAATTGAACATTATAATGAGTTAATTAAGAATCAGAATAGTCGAAAGAAAAGAGGAATTATAAATGGAGTTGGATATGCGATGAATTCATTATTTGGGGTGTTGGATGAAAGGTTCGCAAAGCAATACGAAATCGACATTCAGAAGATAGCTAGCAATGAGAATCATTTACAAAATCTTATTAAAAATCAGACGCTAATAATTGAATCCCAAAACAACATTCTAAGGCGCAACGAAGATATAATGAATAAGCAGTTTACTTCTATCAAGGATCATATGAACAATTTAACACTTCAAATCAATGAAGTACGACTGGTTAAAAATCAAGAAATCTATTTAACATCTTCAGCGCTAGCCGCTAGCATAATCATATCAAATTTGAGACGGATGCAACAAGCCTTATTAGACTCTCTCATAGACTTCCGGCACGGCCGCATCGATACACATTTGTTGCCTCCAGAGCAATTAGAACAACAGATAAGCATTATCACTAATCAGTTACGAAACGGTCTCACCTTACCTATGGACAGCTCTAATACTAGAGCCTTATATAAACTTCTACGTGTTTTCTCTCGAATTCACAATAATTATTTTATCATTGAGATCCGCATACCTTTAGTGAGCAGTGAATTGTATGAGCTCGACAAAATCATATCAATTCCACGAAAAAAGGACGAGATATTTTACGAATTAAAGCCAGTTTTCCGATTTATTGCTTTTAATCTGAAAAAGGACATGGCAATTATGTTGTCAGAGTTTGACTTACAATCTTGTTTGCACATACATACTAGCAACAAGCTTCTATGCTCATTAGATAAACCTGTCTATGATTTAACAGTTAAAAAATCAATATGCGATATAAAATTACTAAACGAAGCTTTATCATGCTCCGACACTGTGTCAAAATTAAAAAATGACCGGTGGATCAAATTACATAGAGATAATACATGGATATTTGCATGTCAAGAAACATGCAGGGTACGTATTTTCTGTGAATCCGAGATGGAAATAGTGGATTTAAGTGGAAACGGTCTAATAAGCCTACAACAAGGATGTTTACTAAAAGGGGATACGTTTACTATCTATGCACATAGTCATTATTTCAAAAATATTCAAGAACAATTTGATAACGTGGATATACCGCAGTCTGCACTAAATAATCTTATCAATACCAGTATCACTAACTTAGATCACTATCAAGCTGAAGATCATGAGCAACTATATTCAAAAATAAGAGATCAGATAAATGACATCAAAGAACAGGAGAACAAAGATCTAAGTATCCATGACGTACATCATTACGCAGCCATTTACGTTTTGGCTACTGGATGGCTACTAGTAGTTGTTGTCCTTGTCTACTTGTGGTGGCGGAGGAGGAGCTCTCTAAAGATGAGCTCTGAGGAAGCTGGAGAGCAGGTGCCGCGACCAACGGACCAAGCTAGTGTCAGTGTTATTAGTGCTAGAAGTGTAGATCAAGCTACCTCACCTATAAAATCACGATCAGTAAAGTTTGAGGTACCTAGTGCAGTGAAAATAGAGTGAAGTGAAAGTGAGTTCTGAGACACTGAACATTGACTTTACTAGTTTAATAGCCTACGTATCATAAGTCACCTTTGTTAAAATTGAATATCTAAGTATTTTAGAAATATTTATATCACTATTATAGAGCACATTGTTGAAATACATAAGTAACTATTGTGAAAATGAAATATTTAAGAACCTTAGTTACCTATCCTTAAGCATTATTTTAATACCTAAGTACTTATCATAATCTATTTTGTATCATAGCCTCCTTTTGTCCCTTTGTTGAGAGGCGCAAGATGTACGGTGACGTACATTTCGCAATCGAATTTATATTTAATTTTGTCAACTTAGCATTTCTACTTACAAAGCATTTTCATAAGCAGCCAGCAACCGATCAGTGCATTACACGCATTCGTATCAAACGGTCGTTTCAATTATCATTTAATATCATATAGCAATTATCATATTTTATCATCTTTATATCACTTCTATCAATATCATCTAATGTGGGATAGCATCCCACATTTTGGTCCTTCGAGCCGGATTGTTTTTACTAACTGTACGTCACCGTACAGTTAGTAAAAATAATCAAATAAGTGGTAAGTATTTCAGAAAAATAGGTGTTTACCAGAATTAACCACGCGCAAGTACTTTTAACTTGAAATGTTTGGAAAAGTCCAAACACCAGTTCTTTCTCTGAGAGGCCTCCCAATTTTGTGAACTGGTGGTAGATTCAGTAGCTAGATCGTGTTTTCTAATTAATTTTAATCAATTTAATTCAATAATAATTATTAAAATCAGAACGCAGCTATAATAGTACATTATAATATAAGTGCGGTACGTTGAAAATTACAGCCGAGGCGATATTGCTAGCCCGAGCCGAAGGCGAGGGCTACAAGAAAGCAGAGGCTGTAATTATCAAAGCGCACGTATGTCATACGACGTTTTATAACATATTTGCGAGGAAATAAATAAAACTCGGACTTTGCACCTTTGCTTGTTTTCCATATGATTAAATTTTGATACGCTTGTAAGTATCTTATCGGTCAATTTTTTGGGCAAGAGGCTTAGAGTAGCCTTTTTCGCTGCCTCTGAGACTTCTGGCGGTGTTGAATTAATAAATTCATCAGTACTTGACGACATTTTCAAATAAAAACAACACAGCAAAAAAAATTAAATTAGCAATGCGCGCGCATCAGCGCTTTTTTTAAGGCAAAGGCATAAAAACAGCCAGTATTACTAATAAAGTAAATTAATATTTTTGTGTTTTTGTCACAGATAAATGGTTGTAATTTATTGTCAACATTAATTAAATTGAATAATTAAATGTTTATTTATTATACTTTATCTCCCAAAGTTAATTTTATCCATAAAATGTTGACCTCTTTTCTGACATAAAAACTCTTTGCTAAGATTTAAAAAAGTACCGTTCGTTTTAGACGAAGTATCTTGATAAACCGTGCGGTAATGTAAAGTAAAACGCACGGTTTATCAAGGAAACCGTGCGTTTTACTTTACATTACCGCACAAGTTCGTAATGAGATACAATACGATATTGAAATTGGTGTAATAAGAGACCCTTTACGAGCAAATATGTTATAAAATAATTTAATATACTTGAATCATAGACTTATTATATTACTAGCGTATTAAATCATTGACTTGAATGTAAAGTTCCGAGCGGGTAATTTCATAAGGGTCCCCCCAGACCTACCGGTTTCTTTTCTTTGCTTTGCTGTTCTACCTTGCTGTTTAGACCGCCGGCCAACAGGGTCATTTCCAATCTATCGAATATTGGGACCAGACCAAATTGGCAAAATAGCCATTAGCTTGGTGTTGTCAAATAGATGGGAGATTTTGGGAGATATGCCACCCTGAACATGGTCTCCGATTGCTAAAAATAAATCGATCGCATATTTATATAAACTGTGAACAGGGTCGTGGGTGGCATCATTACCTACCTGAACTATTTTTTTGTGTTTTCATGACGATCGTTTAAGAAACAAAGCTCACATATGTGAAATGTACTTAGATTGAAAATGAGCCTCTTGGCCGGCGCTCCATTGCCGAACAGCAAAGCAAAGAAAAGAAACCGGTAGGTCTGGGGGGACCCTAAAAATATGCTTCTTACTTCAGTCGGTCCCGTGACCACGGCCCCTGGAAAGGTGTCGAAACGTCGGGAAACCCAAAAAACCAACAAATCAAAACTAAATAATTCTAAAATAACATCTGAATTAACCAATATACGCGCTGTAATCTGTAAAAAGTGTTTTATTTCTAATAGTAGGTATGAACCTCTATACAAAAAAAAAGTTGGGAGTTACAAGTCGTGATAAAGTTTGGCCACATAATAGAAACCGATCTGTAGGCTGTTCCTAACTAATATTGAGCTGAGCCAAACTATCCTTACACACAGTTCCAAACCTGGCGGGTTGAATAGCGCACTTTTCCCAGCTTCATTCTAAAAACTGTAACAATTCAGGTTTAGCTAATAGGTCAAATGTGGTAACATATTCGGATAAATCAATAACGTAGAACTTATTTCTGATATAAAAAAATGCAATTTATTAAGCAGTTTCTGAAAAATTACACATTAACCAACATTTTTAAACTTCATTTTTTTATTTTAGGTATTGGCACTTGTTTCAGTATTTTCAAAAAACTACCTTAAAGAAGCGTTTTTCAGGTTAATTTGTTAAAAGCTTTTATTATGCTAACTATATTTTCTACAATTTGCGCCTAACCCAAGTAGTTTAGGTCCATTGTTTGCGGAGACACAGCTAGTCAAAAATATGCATGTTTTCACGAAATAAAAGGGGTTTCCGTTTCGTTCGGAAGCATTTCTAATTTTTTTTTTTTGTTTATATTTCTCTAAAGTTAATTATATTTTCTACAATTTGAACCTAATTTGAGTAGTCGAAGCCGGGAAAAGTGCGCTATTTAACCCGCCGCCGTATGGAACTGTATGTAAGGATAGTTTGGCCCAGCTCAATATTAGTTAGAAACAGCCTATTAGATCAGTTTCTATCATGTGGCCAAACTTTATCACGACTTGTAACTCCCAACTTTTTTTTTGTATATAGGTTCATACCTAACCTACTATAATCTATATACAGTGCCTTTGGTCTTGAACTAGCGATAATTAAAAGGCGTAAAATACACCTAATTTTATCGACAAAAACACCCAAATGTTGGGGTCTATCCCCACTCCTGTTGGAATGGCCGCCATTTTAAATTTGACTTTTTGTTTTAGATGTTCCTGCGGAAAAATATTAATTTCTCCGGATTTAAAAGTGCTACAGTTATAACAAAAATACTATTTGAAAGCTAATAATATCACCTATCAATTTGAAAAATAAAATGTGTAAATTTTTGGTTTGAATACGCCATAAAAAATTACTGAAATAAAATTTTATACGAAATTTGTGAGATTTTTTTGAGTTTTTATAACATTTTTCAAAAACGAGAAAATTAATGTCAACTTTTTTTGCATTATTCAAATACACAGGGATATTATCTACAGAACTATTGTAAAATTTATTGCTTTATGTTGCATATTTCGAGAGTTATTTTTGTTTGAACTATGACTCATACGTAACCAAAAAATGATTATTTTTGAAAATGGACATAATTATAAGCATTTTGAACATATTTTAAATTAGGTTGATAATTTTATTTGAATACTAATTTCATCAAATGATAAAATCTAGTTTTTAGGAGTTTTGATTTTTTTATTTTCGAAAATAACCATTTGATATATACCACAAATATGCAACATAAAGCAATAAATTTTACAATAGTTCTGTAGATAATATCCCTGTGTATTTGAATAATGCAAAAAAAGTTGACATAAATTTTCTCGTTTTTGAAAAATTTTATAAAAACTCAAAAAAATCTCACAAATTTCGTATAAAATTTTATTTCAGTAATTTTTTATGGCGTATTCAAACCAAAAATTTACACATTTTATTTTTTAAATTGATAGGTGATATTATTAGTTTTTGAACAGTATTTTTGTTATAACTGTAGCACTTTTAAATCCGGAGAAATTAATATTTTTCTGCAGGAACATCTAAAACAAAAAGTCAAATTTAAAATGGCGGCCATTCCAACAGGAGTGGGGATAGACCCCAACATGTGAGTGTTTTTATCGATAAAATTAGGTGTATTTCACTCCTTTAAATTATTGCTAGTTCAAGACCAAAGGCACTGTATATAAAAGAGAAAATCACTGACTCACTCATTACGAAATCTCAGAAACTACAAATGCTAGGAGTCTCAAATTTTGCATGGGGGTTCCGGGGGTTCGGAATTTTGCAAAATTCAACCCCTAAGGGGGTGAAACAGGGTGGCAATGTTTGTATGGGAGAATGCGATTTCTTGGCCCGATTGACTTGAAATTTGGCATAGACATTTTTTAACAAAATGAATTAAACACATGTTTTGTATTTTTTTGAAATGTATTATATAACAGTGCCACGTGAATCCCTTTGAATATTGCCCGCTGGGACCCACGAGACAAAAAGAATAAATTTAAGGTAAAAAAAAATAAAAAATGGTATGGGTTGAAACAGTCTATATTCCTAATAAGTTGGTTTACACGTTACATGAGAAAAAATTCACAAATCTAGCTCAGCAACAGGGGTCGCTACATGGATTCTATTGGTTGGTGTGTGTCGGGTCGCAAAAAGAGTAAAGTTACAGTTTATATTAAATTATCATCCCTAATTGGAAAATACCACGGTTCGTACTCACAATATTTAAAGAGTAAAAAAAGCACCGACCTCGTGTGTCCTGTATTTACTAATGTGGGATTATTTAGACCTCTGAACTCCCTGGAGGATTATCATGTAGTTGTGGACAGCAACTCATCAGCACATGACGTGGCACGTGGTAGACCCAAAGACTATCGATGAAATTAATTTCCCATAGCTGAAACAAACGTGTAGGATTAACCAAACTGAAAAATAGACTTTGAACACGTTGTGGCTATGCAACATGGCGGCGTGGCGTGGGAAAAAAAGTTTTCAACTTCTTACCAGGTCTTGCTAAAGCAGCAATCCTGTTTAGCAGGATTTCAAACCGCCTGCTCCCTCCACCCGCTTGAAATCTTTTGCCTGGCTGACATCTCAAGCCACGGCAAGTAACCTCGAAGATCCTGGCAAACCTTCAGGCCAGCGACCAGAAACAAATGATGGTCTGCAACTTGAGGTTTTACCTCAGTAGCGTTTTCCTTTCTATAAATTATTCGACCGACATCGGCCGCGTTAAATAAAATCATCAGAATCCTTTCGCAACACAAAATCATCTTTTTTCCTGAAAACTGAAGGCTCGCTTGGTGTTGCCCTAACCCGCTTCGATACTCCTTCCAAAACGTTCCGTTTTCCGAAATTCGAACACAATTGGAAATGAAATAAAATTACCAAATATTTTGCAAATAAAATTTAACCTACAGAAATAAATATCTGTGCGTCTCCTGACTATAAAACTTTTGGACAAAACGCAAAGAACTGTCAATCGACGCTTCAGCTAGCAAAAAGGTGTTCGCGCATAACTTTAACAAAAGTGTCAGATGGAAGAGCGTGACACGAGATGGCAACACCGTAGCTCCGAAATCTGCCTTCCTATTGGGCGTTGTTGCTATTGGTCGGAATCATCACGCGCGGCACGCGCCATCTTCTATCGTCTAATTCCTTGCTAAACTGAAGCGAAATTTGAGAGACTTTGCTCTGATTCTCAATGTTTATTATTTTCAAAGCCTTATGCAAATAATTAAAAATTCGAAAAGACATTTATTAAAGTTGCGACTGCTACAAAAAACAACCAATGACGTTAAAGGGGAGGTGCCAATTCCTGCAAAATACTGAAAACTACCATTGCGCTTCCGCGCCAAGATTTAAACTTGTGGATTGTCAGAACACAACGTTACAACAGGTTTGTATAACAGGTTTGAAAAGGGGTAGAAAGCTACTTTTGGGGTGATTGACTTCAATATCGGAATTGAAACTTCTTAGTGCATTTGAATGATTAAGGAAAATAAATGTCAGTTGTCAGGTTGTCACAAGAACCTTATATTGATATTCTATGACACTGGACATTCTACTACTGAAGGATGGTTGGGGATGAGGTCATTCACCTTTGCAGATTTCTTTTATCCCTCTCAGACTGTGACTGAAATTGCCATGCTAAGTACAAAATATCCCAATCCATAGTCAATTTACCCAGGTCATGTACAAAAATTTATTAGATTTTCTAAATAAATGTAAATATCGGCACACTTTAAATTAGTTACATGATGTTAAAATTTATAAGTACATGCCAAAGTAATTATTTAGAGGACAGATGAGTCCATTTTGTTATTACAATATTTTACGTTTAACAGTAATTTCTCCATATTTCATAAGTTACCAAATAAAAATAAGGTGGCATCACTGATGGAATTGTCTTTGATTTGACATGTCACTAATGTCAATGATTTTCCACCGCATCTCACGTTTATGTACAAAAATATAAAATTATTTAAATAAAATTCGCGTTACAAAGCATGTGTTGCATTGTGCAAAATTGCAAAAGTGTTTCAAAACCAAATTTTAACATTATATTTCAAAAGTAAGTGTTTTTTAAAGTATTTTCAGCATTCAATTTTTCCTTCTCAGAAATCTGAATTTTAGCAGATTTCAAAGATTGTTTCCGATCTAATTCGGAAATATTATAGAAGTTAATTATAATTCCACCTTAATTACGTATTTTTTATTTCGATATAATAATTAAAATATGTACAAATCTGTATTCATTTTCGACACATAAGAAGCTTTAGAAATATTATCTGCATATCGCAGGGTGACCATAATCACAGCAGAACTTTTGAATAAGAAAGAAAGATTTGGATGAAAAATTTACGTTTACATTTAACATTACATTTTATGTTTTTATGCCACATTTAACTTTGAGAGCGGAATTATTTTGTATTCTTAACAGAGAGAAAAAATGTAATGTAAACTAAAATATTATCTTACGTAGTTGAGTTAAATAATTTACATCAGTTTCAGCTAAGAATCGGACCTACCTAACTTACTACCTTACTACTATACTAGTTATTATGGTCTTTGACACCCATTGTTTATTCGTAGTAACAAAATAAAAATTAATCTTATTTTATTTTTCAGATTCCGAAACGATGAGCAAAAGAAACATTTATAGTATATCCCAATTACCGTTAGAGGGAAATTATTTTCAACGGCCAAAATAATGCAGTTTTGACATTTTATATTGCAACATTTTTTAATACAATGACTTATAATGAGACTTAATTTTTTTTTTCACACAACCGAAAATTCTAAAACTTTTTTCTATTACTAAGAGCGCTTATTCCTGCCTATAAAAATATTCAGCCAATTTGTTTTTTTTGGACATTCCTCATTGTACAAAATAAAAATACACGTGACTTTAGGGTGGAAGGGTAGGTGTGTATAAAAAAAAACTGCCCGGCATATATGTTGGCAAGAGAAAGAAAGGGACAAAAGATGCGCAGTAGCCATAAACACTAAGTTTATGGCTACTGCCCATCTTTTGTCTCTTTCATTTTCTTGCCAATATATATGCCGGCATCTGTACCTAAGTCTTAAACCTCACCACGTATCTCCAAGTTTTGACTTTTAACCAGCCGGACCGTACAGGACCAAGGGGTCAAGTTTGCTATTATCGTGACTAACGCCGTAATCGTGTTTCAATGGTGTTTGGATGGTAATGCTTTTTGACACAATTCTTGTTTTTATAAACCCAAAATTGAAACACATTGTTTTTCCTAAAAATCCAAACCCGTTAGACACTGTGTCTCAGTTTTGGGTTTAAGAATCAAGAACTGTGTTAAAAAGCATTACCGTTCAAACACCATTGAAACACGATTTTAAGATCTTAACAATAGCAGACTTGACCCCCAGTGTGACCACCATTCCAAAACAGTATCGTCCATCCGGAGAGGAGCCAACCGAAAATAATCATTAAGTAAATATTTTGTGTTGCGCGCCACCGCTGGCCAAAAGGGGGGTTTGAATGAATATATAGAAAGGTTATAATATGGTTGGTCAAGAGTAGTAATAATCCTATAAATGCAGTAATATTCTAAATGCGAATGTTTGTACGTTTAGAGATACCCAAACATACAAACTTTGGCACTAACTAACATCTAAACTATTCTAAACATTCAAATGTTTAGAATCTAAACACTTTTGAATGTTTGGATTGGTCGTCCAAAAAACTTACGCCGTAGGCATAAGTTGATAGCCTGTAGTAAGTACCTATTTGTAGTGACTGTCCTACGAATGGACAACATTGTTGTCACCCTAATGAAAGAGATGGAAAATATCGTTGACGTCATTCAAGGTTATTTTTTCGTTCTTCAAGCCCCAAAAGGTGACGCAATGTCCAGAGTCATATATAAGGTTCTTGGGTTGTCACCTCCCCTGAGAGTATAATTATTATGTTCGTTGGTTCACCACAGAGAAAGCAAAAAGATGTCATCGCACAAGCTGACGTTTCATGTTGTATAAGATGTTATCCCGATTTTCACTATTTTACGAAATAGTGAAAATTTGACTAATGTCAAATAAAACGTGGCAAAATCTGGCAAATATCAGATAACGTGACAAGGAATGTGGTATATAGAGAAGTGTTGCAATGGAGAGCCTGATAATAATGCACAACATTAGCTGCACCCGACATGCGTTGCAATGTCACGTTATTTTAGCCAGGAACTTTTTCAGTCGTAAGCAGAAACTCAACAAATATTTATTATAAGCGTACCAAAGTTTCATCATAATCGGATGTGTATGGAATGGTTTAGGAGTGCATAGGTAACAAATAAACATACATAGATTTTTATTTAAAAAGAAGATACCTAGTTACCAAAGTATTAAGTAGAGTATTAAATATTACATTATATTATTTAAATTACCGCTAAGGAATTTTATTAAGTACCTACCTACCTACCTACCTAATACAAAATCGTGAACAGGGCGTCGGTTCTGTAACCAAATAACTCGAACCCCACTTCGAATCTCACTTCATTGCACGGGAATTTTAAATCATAAATAAGATAATGATAAGATTTTTTTTATAACAAAAGATTTTAGATAGCTGCACTAGCTACCTAAATTTTTTGTAATCGGTAAAATAGCTCATTTAGTTAGCTAATTTCTAATAACAAATTCACGCGAAGTGAAGTGAGGTTCGAAGTGAGATGCGAGTTTGGTTACAGTATCGACAGGCTGCGCGGGTAAACCCGCGGGGTGCAGCTATTGCCTACATATCACAAAATTGTAAAAAATGTGAAAGTTTTGATGTTTGGATGTTGTTCATGTTGTTACTCAATCACGCCTGAACGGGTGAACGGATTTAGACGAAATTTGGCACAGAGATAGATTATAGTCTGGAATACTTAACACAGGCTTCTTTTCATCCCGATCATTGGTTTCCAAGGGAAGACTTAAAGTTTAAAAACGATTACCGACACCCACGCGGGCGGAGCCACGGGCAAAAGTTATACATAGTATAAAACAAAGTCGCTTCCCGCCGTCTGTACGCTTCTCTTAAAGTATCTATACATAAAAACCGCATTAAAATCGATCCACAAGTTTTGGAGCTAGGTTGCCTCAGGCAGACAGACACACACACACACACACACTTCAATTATTATATTATAACACCCCTTTCGTACGTCGTATATATGTATTTAGCCTGTAGTATAATCAAATAAGTTCACACTGACACCACATTAGTACAATTTTATGTTAGTAACTACATTGCACCCGTGCAAAGCCGGAGCGGGCCGCTCGTACATTATTAGTACATTACTGCCGCGGTCACTAATGACTGCGTTGCTGGCAGCGATGATGATGGCCGAAAGCGGAGCTTAGCGCAGGTCCAGGCCGTCACAGCGCGGTCAGCATTGCAGCCCTTGATGGACAAGCTAGAATAAAGGCCGAGACCGGAGGTCGAGGCCTTTATAGCGCGGACAGCAAGGGCTGCAATGATGACCAAGCTTGAAGGCCGAGAGCGTAGGTAAGCTTAGCTCGAGGCCATCATAACGTGGCCAGCAGTGCAGTCATTGTGGACCAAGGCTTGTATAGTACTTTACTCAAAAAATGTGAATACTGCCTACTATACCTACTATAGTAGGTAGTTATAACCTAATTTCGAAAAAATACAAAAATGCAAATATCTCAGAAACGGTGCGTCGGAGCCAAAAAATAAGGTTTTTTTTGATCCCCTTTGTAATCCCGGAAGTAGATAAGAGGTATTGAATGAAAGGTCAAAAAACGGTCAAGTGCGAGTTTTTTATATTTTCCCATACTAATTTTATATAAAAGTACAAAAACATCATCTAGGTACAACAATACAACACCCGCGCAGATATAGAATGGGATTCAAAATGGCGGCTCACCGCACTTACCACAACGAGTGTGACTGAGAGCCATTTCTAATCCCATTCTTTATCTGCGCGGGTTGTACAGTGTATTTTTCATCTAACTATGTTTGAAAGAAAACTCGACAATAATGGATTCTCAAAGGAAATTGCTGGTGGCTAAAACTCGACAATAATGAAATCCCATACAACTTTGTTGCGTCACCATCGGAGAACACCGGCAAGCTCGACTTTGTTCAAAGAAGGTTGTCAAAATAATGACCATATTACAAGCTTTTTTGAGTAAAATACTTTAATGTTACTGTTTTGAAGAAAACTTAAAAAAAAACGAAAATTCAAAATTATGAAATATTTGTAAATTATTTGAAAAAACAAAAAAGGCCAGTCAATATTGACATAAAAAAAGCCAAAAATTGTAAGCGCATAATGTAACACGATTGTATCCCTTGAAAGCAGTTTATACCGAAGTATGCAGCCCTGAAACCCTGAGCTGCTCGAAAAATATGGCATATTTTCAGTATCTTCAATAAGAATATCTTGTTGAAGCATTTTTCAAGTTATTTGGTCCTATACTTTTATAAAAATTACTAAATTAACTACAGTTTAAGCTTAATTTGAGTATTCTAAGACTATTGGTTGCAGAGATACAGTAGGTCAAAGCTGGTATTTTTTCATTTTTTTCCCACTTGCCTATCTTTGACTAACTGAGTCTTCGCAATCAATAGTCATAAATCACTAAAAATAGGTTTAAACTATCGGTAATTTAATGAGCTTTACAAAATATTATGATCAAGTTACCTGAAAAACACTTCCTTAGTTTTTTTGAGGAAACTGAAAAAAATCCAAGTTTTTTCGAATAGCACAGGGTTTCAGGGCTGCATACTTCGGTATAAACTGCTTTCAAGGGACCTTACAACTTTTATGCAATCGTGTTACGTGTGCGCTTGCGATTTTTGCCTTTTTTGTGTCAATATTGACAAGACATTTTTGTTTTTTCAAATAATTTACAAATATTTCATACTTCTGAGTTTTCGTTTTTTTTTTTAATTTTCTTCAAAACAGTAACATTAAAGTATTATAATGTTTATATATTTGGAATCGACTATTTTTTAGCTTTCATTGGATACTAATATTGTTATACTTTAATAAAAAAATATCTTTTATATAAGAAATAGACGGCGCGCGAAGTAAAAAAAAAATTTTCGCCATTTATTGTTAGTAAAAGTACCTAAAAGTTATATTTTTTCAAATTTTCATTAAATGGAATTTAACAGCATATTTCTTTGTTTGCAAATAAAATTATCAGTTTAATATTTACGATAACATAAAATAAAATTAAAAATGGGTAGTTTTTATACATTGAATTTCCATATTATTTAAAATATTTCCATTAGTGTACCACTCAGACAATGTTTTGTATTATAACATTATAGAACACTTAATTCCCTTTAATCTGACATCCCACACATGTTTAAGAGATTCAAAGAATCATAATCATCGGTATTTTACAAAATACGTCAGCCGCCATTTTGATGACGTCATATCTCCGGAACAATGCACAATTTACAGGTAGTCTACTGACGGTTTTTAAGAGGAACTAAAACGTTTCACAACATACTAAAATTTGATGCTGCTTTCACAAAGTGAACTGTTCCGGCCTTGAACAGAACGCATTTTTAAGATTTTTTTATGCCACTGCCACGCTTTAAACGCATTTGTTATGAAACTGTTCCAATGAAACTTATATTTTTAAAATCTATATTAATGTGGCTTTTCAATCATATTTTTTATCACCTTGTCCAAATTTTGGTAGGAGTCAACTGAAACATGCCTGTTGATAGGAGCAGTGTTTTCCTTTCAGTAAAGTCACGGGAAATATAGAAAGTCACGGACTTATTGATCGGCCCTCGTATTTTAAAGTTTAGTTTAACTTTCAGCAAATTGTTTCAATTGGGAAGGAAGGAAGCAGCCATTTTCACTGATCACTCCATCCAGCCAGTGTATAACTGACTGAGCGCAGTTGTGTTTTGTTTTGCATATTTGTCTCGATCGCATCCCGAGCGTGCTTGAAGCTACTATATTTTAGAGTACCTAAAATACCTAGTTAAATTCATCAACGACAGCGGCAGTGCTTTGAACATAAAATATTGATACTGAACTGGACCTACACACATCCCAAAAGTGTCTCGGAAAGTATAAGTAAGTCAAGGTATTTTATTTACATATTTATTTAAGTATATAGATTGATAAGTAAATAATTTGTTTTCGTGTCTCTAGATTGACGAAGACCTCTGTTTTTGCATTATAAATATATTAAAGACTGCAATATTTGCTTAATTGGATTTTGACCTTAGTTGATCACTAGTATTAAAGAGAGATAAAAATACACTGATCTCTAGCTAGCACTTTGTTTGTTGAGTGAGTGTCATTTATTTATTTACGGTATGTATGTACAGTCAGCAGCGCATGAGGTTATACAAAACTATAAAAAATCTGTAATTTATGTTGAACCTTAATAGCTTTGCATTTAAGTATTGATTGAATATAATTACTCTGTCGTAGAAGCCCAGCGTGCCGTTTACCGTTCATACCTATTACCTACTTACATATTATATTATCATATCATATATTATTGTCGGTCATATTTTAGTATCAATTCAATTAAGCAGCTATTCAGACGAGTCAAAGTTTTTTAATACTATAGCCGCAGGCCAAGTACCTTAAAAATAAATAAATTTAACCCTAGATCACTAACCATTCGTCAAAATTACGACGCGTACCTTAGGCCGCTATTACATTATCATATATTTATCACTTATATATGATTTCATATCTGTCAAATTCTATGATCATAGTTAAATGATGCTGTCCTTCATTTTTACATATTACACTTATGATCCACCTATGATCATATAAACAATGTCATAAATCAAGATGGATAACGATTTAGCTGTGTTTTCCGTTGCTATGAGGGCAATTTTTATTAATAGCATTAAAAAAGAAAAAAACTGTTAAGAACAAAGCAAAAAATAAAAGACGTATTTGAGTTTTGTAAAAACATATTTCGTTATCCGGAACAAGATTATTATATAAACACTCATTTTCGTCGTAAAGAGTAATTAATATTTTTGTTATTTCAATATTCCAGTCAAAATTCTTGCACTTGAAGACGCCATTTTTTGAAGTTAGGCGAATAGAGGAAAGAATCGCTACTGGGGCGACGAATATGATCCTACTTGTACGCTCGCTGTCAAATAGGATCCCATAACTATGATCAAAGACAATATGAATCACATGTAGTTATTAGACCGTCCTATTTTCGTCATATAAAAATGACTCATACATATATGATCATATTTATATGATAGTCTAATAGCACTCTTACGTAAATATTTTTTCAAAGTTGCCCATATAATAATTTGTCTGTTATTACTACAAAAACGTATTATTTTTGTTATTATTATGGTTCATTAATTATGGTAATTATAGTACATTACAATTACACAACTATATTTGAATAACATTAGCAACTTGTTGATATTTTGTTGCTTTTATAGATTTTTATTCATAAGACTAACCGATGGCTACTGTGCTTATTATAAGACATTCTAAGTCTTTGCGTAGTGAATGTTTATGTTATTCTCGCACCTAAAGGGATTCAAAATGGAAATAAACAATTTTTGATGAAAGAGGTTCCCCGACTGCAATGACACTTGTTGTTTAACTTTTTAGTTCGTTTTTGGCAGGGCAGTCGTGTTTTTAATATTTGTTAAATTTATTTATTTTTATTTCACACATTTTAGTGACATAATATATAGTTTTGGAATGTGCTCATCAAGGCCTTTCATTTGATGCCCATATTGTAATAATAGAAGAATTTTTTTTCACATTTGAAAATGGCGTCGTACTTTCGCCATATTGTTTTTTTCTAAAAAAAAAAATATAACTAGTGTCACTCGGAATGCTGTAAGGATTCTAACGATACCCCATTTATTCAAATCAGTTCAGGCATTTAGAAGTTATGGCGGAATAAAGAAACTCACATACCCACATACATGAACCCTGAACACATATACACTCTTTTTGCTTTGGGCAGTCGTGTAAAAATAATGGTCTGGGTAAAATTAAACATTTAAAGTATCATTTTGTTGAAAGAAATAAATATATTGTTTAGGTACATATTTTTGTTCGTATCGTTGAAATGTCCCTTTTCATTGTATGAAATTGATGACATGTCAACTCGACTGGACAACCTTTAAAATACGAACAAAAATGTAGACAACATATTTATTCCTGTTACCAAAACGATACTTTAAGACTTAAGCTTAAGTACCTATTTTTAAACTAATCAATTATTTTTTTATACTATACATTTTTGTGTTTGATCAAAATTATGGTATAATTAAAAGTTGATTGACCCATTTGTTTATTTATTTCAGGTTATTTGAATTCGGAGCCCTCATTTTCCAATAATACCTAAGCAATATGAAACGATTGTTTTCTAAAAAAAAAGAAAGTGGGGCTGAAGGACGGAAACGACGAAAATTGCAAGAGGAAGCAGCTCGAAATTCTAGTAAATATTTCAAGAAATATTTTGATCTTGAAAAGTCTGCTAGTGGAAGTTCGACATGTTCTAAGGAATTGCCTACAACATCGACATGTACAATAGAATCCAAAGTTTTCAACACTTATTCAGCACAAGACAGGGTGGATATTAATTCAGATAATTCTGAGTTTGACGAAATGAAGAGCAGTGAGGTTATGAGGTCTAAGGCTACTGGAGGATTTGAAGAAAACATTAGTATTTCAGTAGAAGATAAAGATATTGTGGATGATATGGTGTATGATGTCAAAAGCCCAATTACTATCATACCAGAAGTAATTGAAAATAATGATATTGGACTTCTAAACTTTGATAAAAACACTGGAAAGCCAATTATTTCAGATAGTTTGAAAATAGAAATAATTAAAATGGGTTCAAAACATTTTCAAAATACTGAGGGTCCTTTTCTACCTACAAATAACCGTTGTATGAACAAAAGTTGGTTTAAGAAGAAACTTGGGAATCGCGGTGAAGAAGTGACGCGTTCGTGGCTTGTCTATTCCCCGTCCAAAAAATCTGCCTTTTGCATCTGTTGTCTTATATTTTCACAATTAGATAATCAATGTTCATTAGAGCATGAAGATGGATTTACCCAGTGGAAAGCACCTGAAAGACTCACTGCACATGAAAATGCGAAGAACCATCGTCAGTGCTTCAACCAGTGGAAAGAAATGGAAAGAAATTTTGCAGCAAATAAAGGAATTATTGACACTGAATTTCAAACCCAGATCGAGACAGAAAAACAAAAGTGGCGTAGTGTGCTCATGAGAATCCTTCATTGCATCAAATTCCTTGCCACTCAAAATCTAGCATTACGAGGTCACAGGGAGTCACTTAGTACATGCGATGAATCCGAATCCAATAATGTTGGTAATTTCCTAGGATTAATAAAGCTCCTGGCCATATTTGACCCCGTCATAAACAACCATCTCACTCAAATTAAAAATCATCCTGGAACCACATCTTATTTTTCACCTAGTGTTCAAAATGAATTCATTCATCTTATGGCGACCACTGTTCGTCAGAGTTTATTGCGAAGCATTCGCAAATCAAAATACTATGGTCTCATGTTTGACTCGACTCCTGATCAGGCACATCGTGAGCAGATGTCAGAAGTAGGCGATATGTAGAAGTTGATTTTGAGAGAAAATCAGTTCGCGTTCGAGAATCTTTCCTAGGTTTTATCAAGATAAGTCAAAAAGACGCTGGAAGTTTAGTTGATGAAATCCTTAAACAGCTAGAGTCAGACAATATGGATCTACAGGATTGTCGTTCACAATGTTATGACAACGCTGCTGTGATGGCTGGGCACCGAACTGGTGTTCATCAAAGAATAAGAGACAAGAATAATCTGGCGATATTTGTGAATTGTGATAACCATTCACTGAATTTGGTAGGAGTACATGCAGCCAAGCAGGATACTATAATGGTCACGTTTTTCGGAACTATTGAATCTCTTTACGTCTTCTTTACTCGTTCCACTCTGCGCTGGGAAAAACTCAAGAACTCCGTGCCTGTGGTTGTAAAATCAGACTCTGAAACAAGATGGAGTGCAAAGGTAAAGGCAGTTAAGCCGGTTAACAAATATCTTAAAAATATGCTGAAAATTCTCCAAGAATTGACAGAGGATAGCAATCAAACCAGTAAAACAAAAAGTGATGCCAGACTTCTATATAATCGCATGTTTTCGTACGATTTTTTGACTTTGTTAGGATTTTGGAACAATGTACTCGCATCTATTGACCGTGTTCAAAAGCGGCTACAAGATCCTAGTATGAATTTTCATGATGCTGCCTTGGATATAAAATCCCTCCCAGACTATTTTTCTAATGAAAGAGAGAAATTGGTTAATTATGCACTCGTGAAAGGTTTAAATCTTTGTCAGGAATGGGATGTAGGGGTTTAAAGACGTCGAAGGCCAAAAAAACGCATGGCTGGAGAGAATGCGATCGACGCTGGGTTGACTGCTAAGGAAGAAATAGAACGAGTTATGAAGGGATCACTCGATCGTATTGTCTGTGAAATGAACGAAAGATTCACTCGTCTGCATGAAACCGACGCTAGATTTGGATTTCTACTTAATATTAAAAAATTGTGTTACGGCATTGACGATTACGACGATTTAAAAAAGAAATGTACAGAATTTGGAGATTCCTATGCTTGTGATGTTAACGGAGAACAGTTGTATGAATAAATATTAGATGTTCGAATGTTGATATCCACAAAAAAAAAACTTAAAGAGACCTGAAGAGCTCCTTGAATTTATTGTTCAGTATGGAGATGAGAGCGTCTTTCCGAATCTACGCATTTCAATTCAAATTCTACTTACGATTGCAGTATCCATTGCAAGTTGTGAGCGATCCTTCAGTAAACTTAAACTAATACTTTCGTATTTGAGGGCAACAATGGGTCAACAAAGACTAAGCGACCTAGCTTTGCTCAGTGTAGAGTGAGAAGAAACCGAAGAAACAGATTTCGAAAACGTTATAAATCTGTTTGCTTCGCAGAAGGCAAGGAAGGTGTTATTATAAGTTTATTTCGATAAAAAATGCATGTGACTGACCGAAAGTGCACTTTTACTTATTAATTTCAGTGTAAAACCGAAAATAAAAATGTAAAAAAAAAAGACTTAAGACTGTTTTATTTAGTGTATCTATTTATTTTACATTTAGATAACTTATGAAGGGGCGCAACTTCTGTGCTTGCCCTAGGCGCCGTATCCGGTCGGTACTCCACTGTAGTACTTGCAAACATGTACGTCATTCCTCTCCTTTAATTATTCTACTTTCCTTGATGTGTGCACGTATCATTGCTGTCCTGCTCGCTCACCTACGCGAGAGAGTGAGACGTCAGTAGCGAATCGCAAACTGTCGGATGGAAGACATCTTGAATTCCCTTCGATCATCGACGCGCGCCACGGTTACATGTGCTAATCAAAACCTTTAAAATTATACGTATTTAAAACGCTAATTGCCCCTAAAAATTGTGTAAAAAAGTGTGTGGACTAATCGGGATTCCTAGGTGTGTGACTTGAGCTGTGAATTTAAGCTACCGCCCCAACGCGCCGCCAAGCCGCCAAAAGACCGTTGGGCGAAATCAGGACTTGGAGACGTCACCTTCGGCAGCAAACAAGTAAGTGTGCACATCCTATTTCCTGCAGGAGCTGTGATTGTGTCCTTTGTCTCCCGTCCATTTATTACGGCTCAAAATTCTCCGCCCTGTCACGTGTTTGCAAGCCTATAAAGAGAAATTACCTACTTGCGTATCACGAATATCGCAAATTTATACAGTCCAAAAGAATATTTTATTAGAATTTAATCACCACTAATAAAAATTGTAAACAAATTAAATTTTTAGAGTAGCTTGTATACATCTTGGTTTTATATATTGCGTATTATTTGTTTTATGACCCTTCAAAGTTGGGTGGACAAGTCCATTTAAAAAGTTTAAAATTTACTAAAATAAATAATATCTTTTATTAATCCGTAAAAAGTATAGCTTTGTCTAAGAAACCATTTTGATAAACACAATATTTAATATAGCTGCCGAACAAATTTCCTACGTGTTGCATACAAACTACTCAAGCGTGACGTCATAATTGAGTAGCCGTAGTATGGAGCGTTTTTGGGTGAGTCCATTTGTGTGCATTTCAAACTATGATATCTGGGGCAGTTTTCATGCTAGCGAAATATTTATTTTACCAATGTTTCTGTTTTTGGGAGGTAATTTATGTAACATAAAATAAAAAAATGTCATCATGCCAATTGTGATTTTGCTGAGCTGTCACCATTAGGAATACGAACAACGATTATCATCCCAGACAACGACGAAAAGCGACTCATTAAGGTAAATAAAATAGTCTTTCAATATCTCAATAAGAAAATATAAAATAATAAAAGGAGACTTGTGATGTCACAATTCAAAAAAATATAATTATAGAACCAAAATTTCACGAGAATCGGTTAAGAAATGCGACATGCAAAGGAGAGACAAACAGACAGACAGCCACACAGACATATGAAAGCCTTTTTGCCCAAGCTGAAACAGACAGAGACGCTCGCTTGATCAATAATAATATATGATTCTTCGCCGCTCCATACAAATTACATTGTATTTTTTTTTTTTTGAAATCATATACTTACCTAATTCATAATCAGGTAAAGGATATTGCAACTTATAAGCTATTTAATAAAAATATAAATAGGTATTAAAACTTATTTTAATCAGTCAAAACATTCAATGATTGTAATTTTACAAAATGCTCATTATTTAAATCAAAATCAAAGTAACTTCAACCGCAATTCAGTCACTATAAGCTGAAGTCTCAGGATTCAGGGCAGCTCTTTGTAGGTGGTTTTGCGTCTTTTGGTAGTAAGAAGCAAATAACGCCGCCAACTAAAAAACAAATTATAATAAAATAACTGAGAAGGACAATCTTGTAAGAAAAAAAAATACCTACTTAACATGGCCGAAGATTTTTATATACCTAAAAATCAAACAAGTTTCAAAAAATCTAGACTATTCTAGACGATCTAAAAGTGCTTTTACTTATAAGTACTTAGTACTTATTTTAAGGTTCATTTAGATTAATAAAATTTCATTCATGCAAATCAATACTGAACTACTTAGTTAGGTATCTCTTCTACTTATTAACGAAAGATGGCCATAAATAATGAAACCCACCTAATGTGATAGTACCGAACACATAGAATGCAGCTTCACAGTTAGTATCCAGCAGAAACTTAAGGATAGTGATGCTGATGACGGAACTGCCACGCCCGATCATCATCGTCAGGGAAACAGCCATCGCCCTGCATAAAAAAAAACAATTAGATCTTATAAAGAAGGAAAAGAAAGAAAAAACGTTCTTATTTGTATTACACAACGCATGCGTAACCCGCTGCATAGGGGTTATTACCAAAAGTCCACAGCTCTATTGTTTTAAAAAAAATAAGTTCATACTTTGGTTCCCAACGGGTCCACGACATTATCGGGACATATTACTGTTAAAAATCTGAAACAAGGTTTGGTATGAATCTGATTTCAAAACCACGTAAGCTAAGAATTTCTGGGAATGCGTCAAAGAAATGGGCATTTAGTTGACGCCACACAAACATAAATATAAATATCACTCCTGAATAGTACATGAGATGACATGTTAATCAACAACATACGTGAGCTGTGTTGGAAAGAGATCGACGCAGTAACTGGTGATCAACCCCATGTTGAGGATCCCAGCCATGTAGATGATGATGAAAAACATGCTCAGCTGCCACACCGGGACAAAGCTGATGCAGATGCCGGCCAAGCCGCCTAAGAACTAGAAAAACATAAAATCAAACATAAAATCTATTAAATATTCACCTAGGTGATTACCACATTGTTGGGGCTAAGATTGGTTACATCACATCACGTGAAAAGAAAAATCTCATACGCAGATAACGCTGCTGCTGAAGTATTAGCGATTGTGGAATTAATATTATAGTCAAGTTCATTGATAATTTAATATTTTTGACAGGTTGTTGACTTGTTTTATAAAGTACGCAAGGTTGCTGAGTTGTCACTGTCAGTTTAAGGAATATATAACCTCGAAAAGAAAAAAAAATCGCTGTTCTGCATCTATTCATATTTTATCATTACGCAGCACACCTATTTGTTTAAGCATTCTCTCAATTTTATGCCTCTGGCTCCTGCCATGGGTTCATAGTTAACTTCGTCAAAAACATTGATTTCATCAGAACAATTATTCACGTTCTGAGCTTGGACATGGTTAAGTCTATGTTAAAGCTTCTTACTAGAATAATGATGATGAGGCGTTTCCTCCCGATATAGTTGATCATGGGGCTGAGAAGCGCGTTCACGACGGCGAGCAAGAGCCCCAAGCCGGACACCATTAACAGCGCAAAGGAATCTAGAGAACAGTCATTCTCCACCTGTTTAGATTTTGTAATAATTTTAAAACAAAAATACTTAAACCAAAGTCTACGACCCTGTGGCACAGAATATAAATGCTAGGTAAAAGTTTAACACAGTAGTGGTATTAGCTACGATATTTATAATAAACCAATGATATATTGTGAAGGTTATTATGAAGCATTAAGCACAGAACTTAAGCAAAACATCTTTACAAAAGAGATCATGTTCACCATAATTTCTGACGCATTTTGTGAAGACCTCAATCTTTGGCAAAATGTCAAGCCCTCTTCTCCATTTAGTATAGACCTCATAAAACCGTCAATCATAATGGGCAACCAAACCAGGTACGGTTGTATACTGAAATTATTAAAGATTTATAGAGTTCGTATGCATAATATTACTTAATATAACAAACAGTTTATGTAGAATGCAATTAAATAGGCACATAATGAGACTTTGGTGCTTTAAATGTAATGTAATGTGAAACTTACCAAAATAAAACAATGATGAAAATAATTGACATTAATATTGTACTCTTTAGAAGAGGGTGTTTAAACAAAGGCACAGTTTGATTCCAAATTAATGACAAAAACCCTTTACCAACTTGAGTGGTATTCAGCTCATCCAAAACCATTGCTTTTACCTGTAAAAAATACATAATTCAAATACCTATTACCCAATAAAAAATAAAATGCATTTGTTTCCTTTCGTTTCATTATGCCACACTGTGCCCACTATTGGGCACAGGCCTCCGTTTTTCTTCTGGTCCATTCAGTGACTAACCGCTTTCTTGTATTTACTGAGACATCTATCTGATGTTGCATCGTGTTATTAAATAAAGCAAAGTTAATCTCTTTTTGATAGGATACAATATTTTATAAGGACTTTTTCATACCTAAGTAGATATGACAATCAAAATAGGTATAAAATATCTAAATCCGCGTTGAAATAAAATATGCCATGAATATAAATAAACTCACAGGATACAAATCACCACTCTTGTTATTGTTGATGACGAAAATTTTCCTCATGATTTCTAAGGCTTTTTCATCCTCGCCTGCGCTCAAGAGGTACCTCGGGCTCTCGACCGAGAAGAACAGACCAAAGACGCACAAAACACTAGGTGTACTGAAGATAAGACTGAGAACTCTCCAAGAACAGAACTGGATGTCGAGAAATGGAACGTAGTAAGAGAACTTCAGAGGGAGAATAGGGATAGCAGCACCTAAAACAAAGAACAAGCACATAAATGAAATGGTTTGTCACAATGTAGACAAACTTTTATTTATCTGTATACAAAAATCTTCATCCGATACCCTATGCTTGCTGAATCCCTCTCGCGATTGCAATCAGTCAATCGAGGCACTTTCGTTAGACTGATAATAATTTCTTTATTTCATCATACAGTAATTACATTTACATGTGGTATGTACTTAACATTATTAATCAGGAAATAAGGTAGCCATTATGTGAGACTAGCGGGATTATTTATACCCGTAAAAGTAAAATTGAAAATAATAATTATTTTATTTTATACCTACCGGCCATGAGAACATTGGTACTGAGCAATGCAGAAGTGATGAACATTATGAGTGGTGAACGTTTTGCTGCTAGCGTACACTCGCTGAGCAGCGTCAGAGATAAAGCGAAGACTCCTGACACTCTGAAATAAATATTTACTCTACATGGTAACATTAATTCAAGTCACAGTGTAAGTGGCAGCGTAAGTGTAAGCGTAAGCGTCAGCGTCAATGTCAGTATCAGAGCCCGATTCAAAGCGTCTGCCTCAATGTCAGTGTGTCAATAATTCAGAGTCAGAGACAGAGTACTTTTCAGTGTCAGTGTCGATATGTCAATGTCAGCGTCAGAGTGTCGGCGTCAACGCGATGATGATGACAATAAACTTAGTAATGGTTCACTTACGCGCCAAACGAAATCAACTTGAAAACGCTGAAAGTGATCCAATCCGGAGAGAACGCAGCCAGCACGCTACTGATGGAGCAGACTGTCATGCTCAGGCACAGAACCTTCTTCCTCCCGCGGGTGTCCGCCATGTATCCCCAAAAATGGGACAATATGATAATTCCTGGAAAACCAAAATAGGTAGGTAAACTTTATGATTATTGCACTTCTGAAAAGATTATAAGCGACGAACACACTGAAAACCGACGACGGTGCCACGATGTTTTTATTGGGTTCTTAATTATTTATAAACCAAATCGAACATTGGTTTTTTTAGCACTGCATAATGATGATGAAGGATTAAAAATGGCCATCTCCCATGCAGTGTGTCAGCTGCGCTTAACGCCTCAAGCAGGACATCACCATGCGTGAGTCCTGCATCTTGCATCTCGGCAACCACTTCGCGCTGTCTCAATGTCAGCCTCTAAGCTAGTCGTCGCATCCGCGCAGTGGTTGCCGAGACGCAAGACGCGTGCGGTGATGTCGTGGCCGATGGGTAAGAAAGGACTAACCAATCAGAGGTACCGCAGCCATCAGTCCCTGCTGCGAGCTGGTGGTGCGTAGCTCGCACGCGCTGGCTGGCACCAAGTAGCCCAGAGACATCATCTCGAACCCCATACTTATCGTAATACTGCTGCATAGTAGAAATGTCAACCAGTTGAACTTTCCAAAACCTGAAGATAGAGGTAAGTATTTAAAAAAGTTGCATCTTCAATCAGTACACCTTTAGACACAACACAGCCAACCGCACCACCATACATATTCTATTGTACATATTTGCTCAATAAGTTCAATACGAATAGTTTGGTGTATAAAATGAAAAGATGATAAACAAGTGTGTAAAAAAAATCTGAACTGAAGAAACATAACAAGCCACAATTACAAATGAATAAATTAAAAAATATTAAAAATACTACCTAAAAACTGCCAAAATACGAACTAAAAAAACTTTTTTAACAAAAAAGAAAAACCTCCTTCAAAAAACCTGAAACAAAAACAGCTTCAAAATTAAATACCTCTAAAAAAGCGAGAAATAATATTCAAATCACGCATAACATTATTAATAAAACACGTCTATTGAAGTCGGGTGGGGCTGGAAGACAAGTAATTTTTTTTTTATATTTCTGAAAGCCCCACCCGACTTCATTAGACGTGTTTTATTAATAATGTTATGCGTGATTTGAATATTATTTCTCGCTTTTTTAGAGGTATTTAATTTTGAAGCTGTTTTTGTTTCAGGTTTTTTGAAGGAGGTTTTTCTTTTTTGTTAAAAAAGTTTTTTATTTTCAACTTTTTAGTGGCAGGTATGTAAGCATGTAAATATTTTTTAACTTTATAAAATATTTTCAATGGTAAAATGCCCAGAACTCAAATTCCTAATTTACGCTGTTTGTTTTTGAGGAGTTCCATTGTGTCTTCGTAGTCCAACTCTAGTCCAGAACCTTGCATTGCAGACCATGGTTTGGTTTGTTTTGGATTGTCATAAACCTACCAAAATCCAAATCACTTTACATATACTATTTGAATTTGAGGAGTTCTCTTGTGTATCTTCGAAGTTCAAACTCCAATACCGATGAAATTAAAATGTGACCACTCTTGAAGTATACCCTTTCAAACAAAAAAAGAATCAACTAAATCGGTACATAAACAAAGATGTTATGTTCGAAAATCCGTAAAAACACGTGTGATGGCAAGCTAAATAATTGACATTTTTCAGGATTATGAAAAAACTACCAGCCAGATCTCTGTAATTTTTTTATGGGACCACACACAAACTATGTTCTTTAAGATAAAAAAAGAATTGTATAAATCGGTTAACAACTGACGAAGTTATGGTAAAACATACATAAAAAAAAAATAAAAAAAAAAAAATACCGACGACTTGAGAACCTCCTCCTTTTTTTGAAGTCGGTTAAAAATAACAAACGTCATTGCAGTCGAGGGACTATTTAAAAATTCTTTCACAAAACGGTTAAAAAATTTTTTATTTTAAATTCACACATTTTTGTGACAAATTAAATAAATTTTGAATGTGCTTATCAATGGCTTTCATTTGATGCCCATATTGTAATAAAAGAAGAATATGTTTGCTTATTTATTTTCACATTTGAAAGTGGTGTCGCACAGTCGCCATCATATTACATCCGTTAAGGCATTTAGAAGTTATGGTAGAATAAAGAAATTCAAATACCCACAAACATACATGAACCCTGAATACTTTTTTTGGGCAGTCGTGCAACATAATAGTGTCATTGCAGTCGGAGGACCTCTTTGATTAATAAAAAAAAAATTCCCATAACGGTCACCTGACTGCAATGACACTTGTTATTTATTAACTTTTTAGTTTGTTTTTGGCAGGGCAGTCGTGTTTTTAATAAAAAAATATACTTAAACTATGACAATGATCACGTTTTTGCTGAAAATATACTTTTTTTCCATTTAGCTATTTAACCACTGTTTGATGATTTATTTGCAATCATTTAACCTAACCTAACCTTCTTCCAATCATTTACCCGTTTTATTTAGAAAAAAAAACAGTTATATGACTGACCCTCAATTCGACGTTGTACAGCATTTTATACGTTTAATATATTATAACGGAATAATGTACCTAGGTACTTATATTTTAATGGTTTTTTACAATCAAGAGCTGTGGCAATACCTTTAGCTGTCAAAAAATATATACTTAGCCTGTCACACATCTGTCAAGTATCGAAAAAAGATTCGAACAAAATGGACCATTGGAAAAACGCGCCGGTATGTTATATTATTTTACTAGGTAAATATTAGTGATTTTTATTGCGTGTTAACTATACAATTTTACGACTTATTATCCAAACTATTATACAAATCAATGTTTTTAATAGATTTGTTGTTTTATCTTACTCACAATCTGGTTTAAATAATTTGTATAGCCCGCTATACATTTCGGTATATTCTGAAAAGGTATTATGTATAAAGGGCTCTACATTTCTTGTTGCAGTGTTGAATTACTTCTTTGCTATTTTTAGGATTTTTTGTTGTTTTTTGTTTTATTTCGCATTGGTATGGGTATTGAATGATGATTTTTTTGCTCTAGTATGTTACTTCTCGAACATAGTAATATTTGCGCTGATACCAGCGAACGGCGAAAAATCTGACACAAGCGGTGAATCGCATCAAAAAGATGATGAGAAAGTTTTATTTAGACCAAATGTGGAATCAGACGTTCCTTCAGATTGACGGATTGACGGAAAGGATTCGACTCGCCACCAGATATTTTTTTTGGTAGGGAAGCGAACCTGCGACCTGAAATAATCTGATGACGAGTTCAACTCTTTGTAGTATATTATTTAATATTCTATAAAAACATAGCATTGTAAGCGTGCCCGCAGACTACAGACTTTCTATCGGCCGACAGTTTAGTCGGGCTCTCAATCAGTATGAAGGTGTATGTATGCAAGTACACACACTAGAACGATTCGGTATCGCCCGATTCTTCATACAAAACCAAGTATTGGCCAACTATCAGATTATCGTAAAAAAAAACCATATAAAATATGTTTTTATTAATTTAGTCACGGATTGTTTCTATGTTTTTATCGAAAATGTATAGCCGGCTATACTAAAGTGTTCTCTTTTAAGAACCCAGATATGTATATAGTATAATATACTATCAATTTCTCAAAAAATTAATATTAAAAAAAATTGTGCGTATAATTACGCACAATTTTTTTATTCATTTGTACATTTAATAAATACAAAATAAACATATATTAACATTAAAATTGAAAAACGTATTTTTTTTTTTCGAAGAAAGGGTTAAGTTATACATACCTGTTAAATCAAGAGCATCCTCGAAAGGGACTTTTTCAATCAGAGACATTAGATATTATTTAAAAATAACTTCCTTATTAGTTTTAACAATTCACTCGCACTAACAATTTTGTTTTCATTTAAGTCACCGCCACCTAAAATGAATTGTATCTTTATGTTTGCGAATCATTATATTAAATGTTATCGATTCTTTCTTAGCTTAGACAAACATAGGGTTGAACCAACACTTACAATTTACCTTTAAAGTTATTATTCCTATGCTATGAAAGTGGTTAAATTTTAGCAGCCCTATTATAAGACGGTAGATAAGAAATATATATGACCTTCTGAAAGATTTAAGCATGATAAGAATAATCCTTGAACTTTATCTAAGCAGGTTTCGTAGTAGTATATCGTAGTAGATATCGGTGGGTTTTTTTTTTATTTACGCAAAATTATGATAATAAAAATCCATAGGTACTAATATTATAGGTGAATGCGAAAGTATATCTGTCTGTCAGCAGACAGACAGATATACTAACTGACAAATTACGCTTTCACGCCTAAACTAATAGCCAATTTTGATGAAATTGAAGCTTAGAATCTTCAAAGGTCAATGGGAATTTTGTTCGCACGTTTGACCTATGGCGTACACAAACGAAATAGGGCTAGAAATGTAGATAAATGTATCTGCTACTCAGTTATATGGGTCGCATTCTTGCAGGCCATGTTCCATTTTTTATCATAATATCATAGCATTTCAATAATAAATAAAATAAAATAAATAAATAAAGACACTACAAACGTTTATTATGCTTGTAACACACACTTTCACAATGCTGAAAGTAAAAAAATCTGTTTTATTAACAAAGGTTTAATAACGTAATACATATACTCGCACTCATGCTGTAAAATAACTTTTTTCTGCCGGTCGGTACATAAAAAAATAATACTTAATATTTTGAAAAGTGGGATTGAATTCTTCAATTTAAAACTGGTTTAGTTTGTGTACGGGAACTTTTATCAAGCAGGTCAAATATGCCCAATGACCCTTTGTCTTTAGCCTAACGACTAAAAATTGTAATTGCCTCAGGATTTTTGATAATACCGTCCCCGAAGAGGTGAAAAGGGGGGGATGAAGTTGTGTACAGAAAATCCTTTACTTTCGAAGTCAAAATCACTAATTACAATTTATGGTTGGAAACATTGGTATTCTTGGAATTTTAACGCTCAAGGAGGTGAAATGGGGTAGATGAACCTGAAAATTGAAATTGATGTCGTTATTCTGGTTTTATGAGATTTAGATTGTCAAATTATGTTAGATAATTCTAAAGTTCAACACGGTGGACATGAATCATGATTTGACCCATAAAGGGATCATATTGGATATTTTTTTATGAAAAAATAATATACCTACTTAAAATTCAACATTTCGACTTCAACGTTCGTACCTAGGAGTACTTCTAAAAAAACAGACAATAGCGAATATATAGTCCGACTGGACTTGCCCTCCGAGGGTTCCATTCAAATTCTGTTTTTTAATAATAATAATAATAATAAAAAGAAAAGCTTTTGATAGTATACCGCACTCTTGGTTAATAAAGATATTAGAAATATATAAGATTAGCCCCACAATAGTAAATTTCCTCAAAAATATAATGCCACATTGGAAAACCACACTACATTTGTATAATAAAGATAATAGCATTGTTACGAGACAAATTTCTATCAAAAAAGGTATCTATCAAGGGGACTCCTTGAGTCCCTTGTGGTTCTGCCTCGCTTTAAACCCACTCTCCCACCGATTGCATGGAAACCGAGCCGGGTATCGCCTTAAATATGACACTACAGAAACTATCATATCACACCTAATTTATATGGATGACATAAAATTATACGCCAAAAATGAGAAAAAGATAAAACAACTTATCAAAACTACAGCAGATTTTAGTACAGATATTAATATGTAGTTTGGACTAGATAAATGTAAGACAGTACACATAATAAAAGGAAAAATCCGGCCCGGCGACTATGCAATTGATGACACAAACAATATAGAAGCACTCGAACAGACTGACCTATACAAATACTTAGGATTTCAACAACTGAAAGGACTAGGCCACACATCTATAAAACAAACTCTTACAACAGAATACAAGAGCAGAATCAACGCCATCTGCAAATCACAATTATCTGGAAGACATTTAATCAAAGCACTAAACACATATTCCATCTCGATTTTAACTTACTCATTTGGAATAATTAAATGGTCAAAAACTGATTTAGAAAAAATAGAAAGAAAAACGCGTACACTTCTAACCAAACACAACAATTTGCACCCCAAATCTGCAATAGAAAGAGTAACAATCAAAAGAGAAAATGGAGGCAGAGGTTTGATAGATGTGCAGCATTTATGGCAGAAGCAGGTCTACAGTTTGAAAAAGTTTTTTTACAATTTATTGTAGAAAAGCTTTGGTTTGGTTTGGTTTGGTTTCGTTGAAAAACAAACACTGGTTTGTAATTTATCACAAACCAGTAATATCCACAAAGAAAAAGTACAAAACGATAAAAACTATACTCCACTTAGCTTAGAAATAGACATAGGCAGCCCAATAACCACAGACCAGCAAAAAGCGAAAACAGAAGACTGGAATAAGAAAATTTTACACGGCCGTCACCCACATGATTTAAGTCAACCCCACTTAGACAACAAAGCCTCTAACATGTGACTTAAAACCAGTAGCATATTCCCAGAAACAGAAGGATTTATGATAGCAATACAGGACTAAGTTATTAACACAAGAAATTATAGAAAATTCATAATTAAGGACCCCACACTTACTAATGATAAATGCCGCAAATGCCACACTCAATCAGAAACCATTCAACACATAACAGGAGCATGCATAAATCTCACACAAACAGACTACACACACAGTTACAATCAATTGGCACAAATAATACACCAAAAACTAGCATTCAAACAAAAACTCATACCACAGGAAACAAACACTCCATATTACAAATATACACCCAAAACAGTCCTAGAAAACACAAAACACAAACTATACTACGATAGCGCCATCCTCACAGATAGAACTATACACCACAATAGACCGGATATCACCCTACAAGACAAAACAAATAAAACTACATATTTAATTGACATCGCAGTACCTACAGAAAACAATAGCCGAGAAAATTAGTAAATACATAGACCTAAAAGAAGAAATAATCCGACTGTGGAAACAAGATAAAGTTTATGTTGTACCAATAGTTATTTCTACGACAGGTGTAGTACCAACTGATCTCCGTCAAAGCTTAAACATCATAAACCTTAAACCCAGCCTCATCAATACTCTACAAAAAGCTGCCATACTAAAATACTTGCCGTATAGTGAGAAAGTTTATGCAGATTGACGGAAATAACATAACCTTACACTTTCCAGCAAACATAGCATCAAATCACCACACCCATACTTGGCCTAGGCTCGTTATTGCAGGTAAAACCAGCTTTGCTGGCTGTGAAAAATTAGACTTTTTCAAATAATAATAATAATCATTTATTTCAGGCAACAAAAATATCATTTAAAATATTTGGCCTATATAATAAATACCTTATAGACTAACATACAAAATATATTTAAACTATTTATTTACACGTAGAAGGCGGTGACGTGTTACGCAACGCAGTGTCCGGTAGCCGACCTCTAAACCGGTGGAATAGGACACCCTTCGGCTTGGCCAAAAATCTTCCTTAATGAAGGTCGACAGATGTTCAGTCGGCAACACTCCAACCGCTCGACCCTCACTGCCCAAAAAATGTGAGTATATGTGTTCAGGGTTCATGTATACATGTTTGTGGGTATGTGAGTTTTTTTATTCCACCATAACTTCTAAATGGCTTTACGGATTTAGATGTATGGGGTATCGTTAGAATCCTTACATTATTCCAAGTGACACAGGCTATATTTTTACACGACTGTCCAAAAAGGAGTGTATATGTGTTCAGGGTTCATGTATGTTTGTGGGTATGTGAGTTTCTTCATACCACCATAACTTCTAAATGGCTCAACGGATTTGGATGTTTGGGGTATCGTTAGAATCCTTACATCATCCCGAGTGATACTTGCTATAACTTTAAAAAAAAGTCAATATGGCGACTGTACGACGCCATTTTCAAATGTGAAAAAAAATCTTCTATTATTGCAATATGGGCATCAAATGAAAGGCCCTAATGAGCACATTTCAAAACTATATAATTTGTCACTAAAATGTGTGAAATAAAAATAAATAAATTTAAAAATATTAAAAACACGACTGCCCTGCCAAAAACAAACTAAAAAGTTAAATAACAAGGTGTCATTGCAGTCGGGGGACCTCTTTGATTAAAAATTGTTCCACATAACGGTTCCCCGACTGCAATGACACTTGTTATTTAACTTTTTAGTTAGCATTTGGCGGGGCAGTCGTATTTTTAATATTTTTTAAATTTATTTATTTTGTTCTCTTTGGGTACGGAATCCTAAAAAGCGATTGCTCTTTAGGATTCCGTACCCAAAGGGTGGTAAAAAATGTGATTACACTTTCTGATTTCCCGAAAATCAACTCCTTTTAGGGGGCAAATGCGATACGTAAACGTAAAAGTCTATAATTACATGAATGTCGTACTTGATTTTATGGCATGTTAATTGCAAAACTGGAATTTACTTGTAGTTCAACACGGCGCCGGCGGACATGATTCTACCTCTAGACGGAGACGAGAACGGGGACGGGACAAAAAGGGAAAGGAAAAGGAAAGGCAAAAGGGAAAGAGACGGGGACGGGAACGGCAAAGGGGAAAGGAAAGTAGGGGCAGCGCACTTGGTGGGGCCCCGCCTAATTACGTAAACACGACTGATTGGATTTTGATGAAATAAAAATATAGAATACGATCCTGGTTAAAGGTTCCCTAAGGATTTTTTCAAATAACGACGCGGACGAAGATGCGGGCGGAAGCTAGTTAATAATAAAATAAGTGAAATTACCCGCGCAAGCACTTGTATGCTTTTGTAAACATTACAATTCAAGTGCATCTGACAAGATTGCTTTCGTGTAAAATTGTTGATTTCGTGGCACTCAGAAGAGAGATGAGATAAGTATAGGTACTAGAATCTATCTGATTGTACGGTTGGGTAATATTTGAATCATCCTTTGATTATTTTAAGATTGCGTGTGAGTTGTGACTGATGAAAACATGACATCACAGAATAGATATGACGGCGCGCGAGAGAGAGTCGATTTATGGCATTATTTCCGTACGATTATTGTAATTTTTAATTAAGAGCGGGTAACACCGAATAGGGTCGTGAGTGGCATGGCGACGCTGGTGTCATCTCTCATGTGACAGCCACGCGGTGCACACGCACAAATCCATTGGCTCTAAATCCAAGTTTATTTTTTAATCATTTATTATTTTTTTAATCTATTGTGGTCAGATTATTTCAGGTCGCAGGTTCGCTTCCCTACCAAAAAAAATATCTGGTGGCGAGTCGAATCCTTTCTAGTCAATCTGAAAGAACATCTGATTCCACATTTGGTCTAAATAAAACTTTCTCACCATCTTTTTGGGGCGATTCACCGCTTGCATCAGATTTTTTGCCGTTCGCTGGTATCAGCTTAAATATTACTATGTTCGAGAAGTAACATACTAGAGCAAAAAAATCATCATTCAATACCCATACCAATGCGAAATAAAACAAAAAACAACAAAACATCCTAAAAATAGCAAAGAAGTAATTCAACACTGCAACAAGAAATGGCCCTTTATACATAACACCTTTTCAGAATATACCGAAATGTATAGCGGGCTATACAAATTATTTAAACCAGATTGTGAGTAAGATAAAACAACAAATCTATTCAAAACATTGATTTGTTAGGTTATTTGTATAAAGGATAGGGTTACCTCTATCTGAAACTTGATGCTCCGAAATTTATTTGGCAGAACACACTTGGCAGAATCTTCTTTAAACGAATATTTTTAAGGCAAAAAAATTGTTTAATATAATTATAGTACTGTAGCCCCCGGACATCTAAATCACCAAAAAGGTTACCATATGTCATTGTGATATTGTTATAGATTTTGCAATATTGTATACTAAAACCGAAGTCTTAAAGATCGTAACCCGCCGTAACCATAGACAGTGATAAATCTAAAATCTCCATTTTGAAAAAAGAAATATATGTAGCTTACTTCCGCAAACAATGTATGCAAGATGCACCGCCCACCCGCCCGCAAAAATATGCACATGCACACCACAAAATATCAGTGCACAAACCTGCATTTAGCAAGACAGCAACACACCTTGCACCTTCACCAACCTCAGGAGTTAGATCGTGCGTAAACCAACACCGAACACTGATTCGGAGTTGGTTTACGCACGATCTAACTCCTGAGGATGCTCCGGGTTGGGGCGAAACACGTGTAGAGTAGCCTAATTGGTGAAGGTGCAAGGTGTGTTGCTGTCTTGCTAAATGCAGGTTTGTGCACTGATATTTTGTGGTGTGCATGTGCATATTTTTGCGGGCGGGCGGGCGGTGCATCTTGCATACATTGTTTGCGGAAGTAAGCTACATATATTTCTTTTTTCAAAATGGTTTGGGACTTCCGCCAAGTGACGCCTGATTCAATCAAATATCTAAAATCTCCATTTATGTTAGTTATTCACATTTCGAGGTTACCGCATTGTTTCACTATTGTCATGGTAAACAGATTTGTTAAATTACTACACATATCAGTAAGACTATGGAAAGTCGCCATACACAAATTTAAGACCAGATGTAGTCCGGCCATTTTGATAATAATTTACATTTTAGAGTTACCGTTTCAAATTTATACTAAAGATAATAGGCCCTCTGAACAAACCATAGACCAATTTTAAGACGGTTTCTGTGGCCGGTTTAGATTTTAAGACCCATTTGGTCCATAAACAAAAAATGCAAAAATTAAATAAAAAACATCAAATTTTATTTATTTTTTATTTAAATGAACTATATTTTAATAGAGTAACATTTTATGAAAAACTATGAGACAACAATTTTACAAAATATAATCAAACAGTCTTCCTTTATTTAAGCAAAAAATAATCAAAAATACATAATTTCGTTGGGCAAAAAAAAATTTAAGTGAATGGAAATAACTATTCAGAATACCAGTGCTTCTGAGTCATCCTGAACATCAAAGAATGACCCAGAAGTTAATTTTGCTGAGACAGGGCCCATTAGCAGCACACTTTTGTTTTATATTCTACGATTTATTAAGTATTTATTACTTTTCTTTCTTGTCTGTAACTCGTTCCAATGTATACTTTTTTCCTATGTGTTTATTATTATATACTTTTTCTATTCTATTTTCTATTTATTTATTTTATTTCATAGGAAAACATACAGTGACTTAATAGCTTTGTAAGTAATGCACTATTATAAGTTTTCGCATATAACATCTAATGCTTGCTGATTAATATGAAAAAAAAAACATGCATTCACATACTAAATACTAAACAATCACGAAGCAAATAAGCAAAAAATGTCAGTTAACCATAAGCGCAGATACAACACAGATTAAGACAAATTAAGAATTAAGAATGGTCAATCAGAGAACCATCAAACCACTTCTGCACCACAAGATTTTGAATACTTCGCGAGCTAGAATTAAATAGATATAAATCAGTAAAGTCTACAATTTTATTATATTCTACAGCCGATCTAATGAAAAAAGAGTTACGACGATATTTAGTCGCGGACTGCGGCACGATAAAACATGCCGGTCGTCTTAATGTGGTTCTCGCTGGTACTTGAAGCTGAATGTTGGAGAGAAGTTCCTATGAGTCTATTTCATTTTGAGCAATATTCAAGAGGGTTTTCAAATCTGAAATATTACGCCTTATTTTCAAGGGTAAGATATGGTGCCTACGACATCTATCTTCATAACTAGGGTCAGAGCTTCTACATTTATATTGCACAAATTTAAGGAACCTACGCTGGACTGATTCAAGTCTTTTGATGGCATAATCGTACTGCGGGTTTCAGACTTGCGAACAATACTCGAGGACGCTGCAGACGAATGAACAGTAGAGTATCTTGATCACTTTAATGTTATTGAATTGCGAACTAGATCTAAGCGCCATCTCAATTACAACATCGCTTCGATATTACTTTTGACAGTCATTGTAGGGGGGCTGAACGCACCTTTAATAATTCGTTACGTGCTTGCTCTACCGTTTCGATATAACATAAAGTAAAATTCAATTATCTTATTATCATTAAGGCTCATATATAACGCCGGAGGGGTGTCAGGATTTTGTTCAGACATTAGGTATACGGACAGAAATAATACTGAATTTAAAATAATTAAGTTTACTATTGATCAAAATTATTAATCACACTGTATTTCAAAATACATCAAATTATTACGACCGATCGCGGGACAGTTCCCAGGAGACTTGTGCACGCAAATCAAATCAAATCAAATCAAATCAATCATTTATTCCACCTTGTAACATGGTAAATACAGCTGTTTTAAATATTTAATGATCACAACATATTACACTAAAACTAGTATGTGGAAATTATAAGAATTTTTGAAATTGCATTTAAATTACATTTAAAATAACAAAATAACAATTTTTCTATTAAAAGTAATTATCTTGACAATGGATAACTGAATAAGATATTATAAAATCTTCAGTTCATTTTAGTTTTAAATTAGTACATCATTATAATAAAAAATGTCAAAAGATAGTAAAAATGTCAAAATAGATTATGTACATACACATTGAATTGCATTAAAAAAAGGAAAAAAAAAATTCATTAATGTCAACATCATAAATTTAGTAAATTAAATATTAACATTTACAATTAAAATATTCTTCAAGTGAGTAGAAGCATTTTTCTATCAACCATTTTTTTAAACATGTTATAAATTGATTAAATGGCAACTCACGAATGTGCATAGGGATGTGATTATATATGAAGGATGTCATGAAATTACAATTTTTCCTGTGCATAATGCTTCGAGAGCCAGGTATTTGAATTTTAGTAGGATCTCTGCGAGAATATCTACTAGTCGTGCAAGATTGTGCAAACAGTTGTGAATGTTTCCTAACGAAACATCCAACTTCATAAATGTATAAACCTGTGACTGTAAGTATTTGTAATCTTTTGAACAAAGGTCTGCAGCTATCTAATGGTTTTGCTCCACAAATCGCCCTGATACACTTCTTTTGTATCAAAAAAGTCTTGAAGCATGATGCAGAAGCACCCCACAATAGAATGCCGTATCTCAGAACCGATGCAACATAACCATGATATGCAATTTTAGCTGTTGGTTCCCCACTAGTTGCACGGATTTGTCTCAAGGCATAAACAAACTTGTTGAGTTTGCTGCACGTTTTTTCTATATGAGCTCTCCAATTACAATTCGAGTCCAAAGTTATGCCTAAGAAGACGGATTCTCGGCTTTGCTCGATAGTTTCACCTTGATATGTGAGGTTATGTAAACTAGAGCTTGCGTTATAGTTTTCAAATTGAACTAATTTTGTCTTAGATAGGTTAGCGCGCAAATCATTAGTTTCTAGCCACCTCATAACATCCTTTAAAATAGAATTTAAAGTTTCTGTGTGGGATATCCCGCTACATTTAACTTCCGGAACAACTACACATACATCATCCGCGAACAAAATATATTTATATTTATTAATTTCCGGTAAATCGTTGATATATAACAGAAACAAAAGAGGGCCCAGAATGGAGCCTTGTGGAACCCCACGCGGGTTTAATTGAAAATTAGACCTACAGGGTACTGAATTGAGTTTATCATCAATCCTATTAATTTCTGTACTTTGAAATCGGTTTTTGAGGTAGCTACTAATCCAGTCTAATGCCGGTCCTCGTATACCGTACTTTTCGCATTTATCAATTAATAAATTATGGTTAACTAAGTCGAATGCACTAGACATATCAAAAAATATAGCAGCTACTTTGATTTTTCTATCAATATTTTTTGTAATATCTTGTATTAAGGAAAAAGCTGCTAGCGTAGTCGACTTGTTTTTTTGAAACCCGTTTTGTTCTTCCTTTATAGTATTGTGCTTAACTAAGAAACGATTCAGTCGCGACATGTACAGCTTCTCAATGATCTTAGAAAAAACGGACAATAGAGATATTGGTCTATAATTCCCTAATTCTTCCTTTGCACCCTTTTTAAATAAAGGTTTCATAATGGACTTTTTTAACCGATCGGGAAAGGTACCCTGAGAAAGTGACAAATTTACCAAGTACGTCAAGACTGGTGATATCAGATGCACACATTGCTTAACCACGTTAACAGAGATGCCATCAAATCCAACTGCCTTCGTATTTTTAAGACTCCTTACCACTTTTATAACTTCATCTTCTGAAACTGGCACAAGAAATATAGATGAGTTATTTCTTACTATCAGCCTAGGGGGTCTAGTCTGTCCTAATGCCGGTTGAGCTTTATTAATAAAGTGATTATTAAAAGCAGAACCTATTTTACTGGCATCATCAATATTTTTCCCGTCAATATTAATATTATCAATACTATGGTAAGAAATATCTTGATCTAGTTTGTCGTTGATCACGTCCCAAGTTGCCTTACATTTATTAGAGGAATTGGCTACGAAATTACAATTAATAATAAACTTTGAATTTACAATGCATTTTTTTAGTAAATAGCTGTATGTCAGGTAATTATGTTTGTTTACGTCATTCTTTTTCTTATAATATTTATATCTTAAATTCCGTTTTGTTACGCATGATTTCTTTAAACCTGTAGTAACCCATCTTGGAGATTTATTATGCGAATTCATTTTAATTTTGTCAAACGGAAAACAGAGATTGTAAAATAAACAAAATAAGTCATGAAATATATTAAACCCTGAATTGCAATTATCGTCAAGAAGGACTTCTGTCCATCCTAAGTTAGCTAAACAATTTATAAATTTTGAGAGGTTCTCAGTACAAAAATTTCTTCGCTGAATGAACCATTGATTAGATTTCTGTTTAATTTTTTTAATTTTGAATGTAAGAGACTGGCTAGTGTTGCTAGCTAGTGACGCAGCGACTGCCGGAACGAAAGTGAGTCCGCCCCGTCCGCTCACGCCACAGCTCCTAGACTCTGCACAGCGCCAATAGGTGGCGCTTGCGTTCCGGTCCAACTTCAGAGTGGTCATGAGTACGGATTCAAAACACTAAAGTGTCCGTAATCATGACCCTAATGCGACATATATATATCTCAAAGCATGAATTTCCATCTTTTTTAAATGCGTTTCTCTCCATAAATATTATAGTTATAGCTGTCAAAAATATATATGTAAAACTACATTATATATTAGAGGGCATAGTTGTTTTACTAAAAATGGATAAAAAATCTTGAACCTACCTCCATTATAATTTTTAAATCCATTTCGCTCGGTTTATATTATTTTTTCCTTGTAAATATTCTACAAAAAAAGACGCAGGGCATGGTTACTTTAGATTTTTGATTAGTGGTCAAAATAATTTCAATTTTATTATATTCCATTCCGCGCACGGTCACACGTCGTCGTGCCCCTCTCTCGTGCAAAAAATCAGTGGGGGAGGAGGCGTCTTGCTTAACGGACCTGTGTCGCATTGCGCAATTTTTTGGCGTTTTGCAATGACAAATATTACATTGAAGTGCCACAGAGTACGCAATTCTTCAATATGCCAATTAAATAGTACCCCCAAGAACCTTATATTCATATTCTATGACACTGGACATTCTACTACTGAAGGATGGTTGGGGATGAGGTCATTCACCTTTGCAGATTTCTTTTATCCCTCTCACACTGTGACTGAAATTGCCATGCTAAGTACAAAATATCCCAATCCATAGTCAATTTACCCAGGTCATGTACAACAATTAATTAGATTTTCTAAATAAATGTAAATATCAGCACACTTTAAATTAGTTACATGATGTTAAAATTTATTAGTACATGCCAAAGTAATTATTTAGAGGACAGATGAGTCCATTTTGTTATTACAATATTTTACGTTTAACAGTAATTTCTCCATATTTCATAAGTTACCAAATAAAAATAAGGTGGCATCACTGATGGAATTGTCTTTGATTTGACATGTCACTAATGTCTATGATTTTCCACCGCATCTCACGTTTATGTACAAAAATATAAAATTATTTAAATAAAATTCGCGTTACAAAGCATGTGTTGCATTGTGCAAAATTGCAAAAGTGTTTCAAAACCAAATTCTAACATTATATTTCACAAATAAGTGTTTTTTAAAGTATTTTCAGCATTCAATTTTTCCTTCTCAGAAATCTGAATTTTAGCAGATTTCAAAGAATGTTTCCGATTTAATTCGGAAATATTATAGAAGTTAATTATAATTCCACCTTAATTACGTATTTTTTATTTCAATATAATAAATATAATATGTACAAATCTGTATTCATTTTCGACACATAAGAAGCTTTAGAAATATTATCTGCATATCGCAGGGTGACCATAATCACAGCAGAACTTTTGAATAAGAAAGAAAGATTTTGATGAAAAATTTACGTTTATCCTACCTAACATTACATTTTATGTTTTTATGCCACATTTAACTTTGAGAGCGGAATTATTTTGTATTCTTAACAGAGAGAAAAAATGTAATGTAAACTAAAATATTATCTTACGTAGTTGAGTTAACAATTTAGATCAGTTTCAGCTAAGAATCGGACCTACCTAACTTACTACCTTACTACTATACTAGTTATCTCTGTAGTAGTCTTTGACACCCATTGTTTATTCGTAGTAACAAAATAAAAATTAATCCTTTTTTATTTTTCAGATTCCGAAACGATGAGGAAAAGAAACATTTATAGTATATCCCAATTACCGTTAGAGGAAAATTATTTTCAACGGCCAAAATAATGCAGTTTTGACATTTTATATTGCAACTTTTTTAATACAATGACTAATAATGAGACTTAATTTTTTTTTCACACAACCGAAAATTCTCTATTACTAAGGGCGCTTATTCCTGCCTATAAAAATATTCAGCCAATTTTTTTTTTGGACATTCCTCATTGTACAAAATAAAAATACACGTGACTTTAGGGTTGAAGGGCAGGTGTGTATTAAAAAAAACTGCCCGGCATATATATTGGCAAGAGAAAGAAAGGGACAAAAGATGCGCAGTAGCCATAAACACTAAGTTTATGGCTACTGCGCATCTTTTGTCTCTTTCATTTTCTTGCCAATATATATGCCGGCATCTGTACCTAAGTCTTAAACCTCACCACGTATCTCCAAGTTTTGACTTTTAACCAGCCGGACCGTACAGGACCAAGGGGTCAAGTTTGCTATTATCGTGACTAACGCCGTAATCATGTTTCAATGGTATTTGGATGGTAATGCTTTTTGACACAATTCTTGTTTTTGTAAACACAAAATTGAAACACATTGTTTTTCCTAAAAATCCAAACCCGTTAGACACTGTGTTTCAGTTTTGGGTTTAAGAATCAAGAACTGTGTTAAAAAGCATTACCGTTCAAACACCATTGATACACGATTATATGATGTTAACAATAGCAGACTTGACCCCCAGTGTGACCACCATTCCAAAACAGTATCGTCCATCCGGAGAGGAGCCAACCGAAAATAATCATTAAGTAAATATTTTGTGTTGCGCGCCGCCGCTGGCCAAAAGGGGGGTTTGAATGAATATATAGAAAGGTTATAATATGGTTGGTCAAGAGTAGTAATAATCCTATAAATGCAGTAATATTCTAAATGCGAATGTTTGTATGTTTAGAGATACCCAAACATACAAACTTTGGCACTAACTAACATCTAAACTATTCTAAACATTCATATGTTTAGAATCTAAACACTTTTGAATGTTTGGATTGGTCGTCCAAAAAACTTACGCCGCCGTAGGCATAAGTTGATAGTCTGTAGTAAGTACCTATTTGTAGTGACTGTCCTACGAATGGACAACATTGTTGTCACCCTAATGAAAGAGATGGAAAATATCGTTGACGTCATTCAAGGTTATTTTTTCGTTCTTCAAGCCCCAAAAGGTGACGCAATGTCCAGAGTCATATATAAGGTTCTTGAGTACCCCTAATAACAGCTCTTGTCTTTTTTTGATGATAAGATATAAATAAGTCTAATAATCAATATAATTATTAGGTATTAATGTTAAAAAAGATGACATCGTGCAAAATGGCACCAATGTTGTAGGCAAGCGTTTAAATGCAGAAAGAGCGAAAAGCCCCAATTTGGGCTGTCTTTGTTTTAAGATGGAGAGAGCCATGCTCGGCGTTTCCCTTCGTGATCGAATCAGAAACGAGGAGATCCGCAGGAGAACTATAGTAACCGACATCGCTCGAAGGATTGCTCAGCTGAAGTGGCAATGGGCAGGACACATAGCGAGAAGAACTGATGGCCGTGGCCGGGGCAGCTGGCGGCTAACTGCTTGTTATTATGATTGGCGTGTAGAGTAAAACTATAGGTTAATAGGTGCGGCGTGCTGAATGAAAAAAGGGGGTTGCCGGCGGACTCCATGGCCCGCTAATAAAAGTATAAGAAATGAGCTTTGGCCTGCTGGATAAAAATTTTTGAGGGTCGCCGGCGGACTCCATGGCAGGGAGAGTGTTAATTTAGATCAAAATAATCTTTCTTTAAATTAGTAAAGGGAAGAGGGAAAAAAATACAAAGACGGAGACAAAAGATACGGCCCTCTTACTACCTGCTTGCCATTCTTTCAAACTATACCTACTACCCTACTAGTTAACTTTCAATGGCTGGTGAGCATTTGTTTGTTTTGAACATTTGATTCCTAAAACCAATAAAGAAACTGCATAAAAATGCATCTCAGATTAAACTGTGAGTGCGTGCATTTTATTTCGCCGAGCTTCCATTGTTATTGGTGTTAAAAGTGTTAAAAGGTCTTAAACTAAATCGAAATAATAGTTTATGATAGTCCTCTGAAAGTTAATGAAGCTACGCAATTTTAAATATTGGTGAATTTAATGGAACAGTTAGTACCTATCTACCTATACTTCTTGTAAATATAATATATATTCACCTTAATATATTCACCGTAAATAAAAATCAAATAAAAATAATTGTTTTGTAAGATTGACTGGATCAAAGGAAGGACTAAAAAATAAAATATTAATTTGCCTGCGTAGGTGATAACAATTCGTCTTGCATTTCAGTGATCGCTAACATCCTTCAAACAAAACATATATAGTAGCCATAATAAATTAATAAACACTTCAAAATATTCTTGCAAAACACTGAAACGCTCGATCTCACTAGCGAATCAACAAGTGAGTTACTTAACTACTACGTTTGCGTTAGTTAACTATTCGAGCTGTCAAACTTGTCAATTACACTCACAAAAAGCACCCAAAAACCCAATTCGGATAGCAAAACGCGCTCGATGCGTTTAAAAACGGATCGACCTACGTTTTGATCAAACTTACACTCACGAGAATTGGTTCATCCTCTCGCCGCATGGCGGCGCTGTACTTTCCCCATACAAATGTTGCTCGAAACGTAAACGCTGTAGTTACGTTTTTAGGGTTCCGTACCAAAATGGTAAAAAAGGAACCCTTATGGTGTGACTCAGTCTGTCTGTCTGTCTGTCTGTCACAGCTGGATATCTCGAGAACTACTAATGGTATCAACTTGAAATTTGGAATAGTTTAAGATGACATTTGCCCAACTATTTTGCAAATAAGAAAGAAATAATAAAATTAATATTTTTTTTACAACAGGGACTGAAAAGGGGTCTTAAAAATTTTAAGTGAGGTGACTAGGGCATGTAGGGTATCATATGAAAGAACGCTATTTGCACATTTTGAAACAATTTTTTTCTTTTTTCTTAGGCCGCATAGTTTTCGACTTATGATGAAAAATGTAAAAAAAAATACCGTTCCCCCCCCCCCTTATCTCCGAAGTTTGCAAAGAAAAAAATCTGAAATAATTCCATGTGATAGTAGTTTATGTAAAGATTACAGGAAAAATAAAACGATGTCTCAATATAACACACTTTTTTAGAAATTCAAAAAACAAACAATTTTTTTTAGTTTCACTACCAGTCAACAGATGGCGCTGTCCTAAGCATGCTAACCTAAGGGACAAAAATAGTTCCACTATCGGTCAAGAGATGGCGCAACCTAACACTACAATAATAAATTGGTGGCTGGTTCTAATATAATTACTTACTATTTGCCGTACGAATAAACGAAGAATAAGTTCCTACTTAGTAATATAGTAATATAATAATAACGAGGAGCTCGGTGGCGCAGTGGTTTAGCGCCTGGACCAGCGATTGCGGAGGTTAAGCAACGTTCGCAAGGTTCGGTCATGGGATGGGTGACCAAAAATTTATTATCTCGAGCTCCTCCGTGCTTCGGAAGGCACGTTAAGCCGTTGGTCCCGGCTGCATTTGCAGTCGTTAACACCCACCAATCCGCATTGGGCCCGCGTGGTGGGTTATGGCCCGTCCTCCTTATCCACCCATAAGGAAGGCCTGTGCCCCAGCAGTGGGGACATTAAAATGGCTGATGGACTAGTAATATAAACATTTTGCAATGTGGAGTGACTGAAACGTTTTTCAGTCACCATAAGCAGCATTTGTAAATTAACTGTCCGCCTGTTCGCCCTTCCACCTGTCTGCCGTTTATCCTACTTTTTTAAAGACTGTCCTAAAATAACATATCCAAATATATTTATGATTGTACGGAACCCTCGGTGCGCGAGTCTGACTCGCTCTTGACCGGTTTTTTCTTTGTGAAAACCTACACTCGGGACTCTGTATTGAAATATTCTGAACCAATGTCACAAGTAAAATTGAAACATTACCAGAACCAAATTTTGAAGCCAATAACTTATATAATCATTTATTTAGCGTAATACAAACTGAATTTAGTGAAACTTTTAATCGAAAAGTCGTCAAATGTAATGATAGTACAAAATTTAGTGACTGGGCTATATGATAGTATGAAATTTAGTATTATTTACGGTATATATAAAAGAAGAAAGAAATTATACGGACTTTATGAAGAGAAAGCTACTTCCTGTAATCCTAACTTCATTGAATTTGTCAAGAAGTATTTACAAACATTCAGACAAGTTTGTATCCTAGCAAAGTCCAAGTACTTTGCAAATAAAATAAAATTAGCTGATAATAAAATTAAGGCTGCTTGGAATATTATTAATAAAGAAACGGGCAAACTTTGCAAGTACCGTAAGTTGCTAGCGGACGAAGTAAATTTTAGTTAAAGTTTAGTTACTTTGGATTGGTATCTACCTAAAACTAAGATGTGAAAACTTTCGTTATATTCCATTCACTTTAATTTTATTTGCCCAACGAAATTATGTATTTTTATAATTTTTTGCTTAAATGAAGGAAGACTACTTGATCATATTTTGTAAAATTGTTATCTCATTGTTTTTCATAAACTGTTACTCTATTAAAATATAGTTCATTTAAATAAAAAAAGATGTTTTATTATGAAACGACCTTTATGTTGACATGAACGTAACATTTTGTACATGTTCGCAACAAAACGTGCGCGTAACTGCATTTACATGCACGTAACGTTACAATTATTTTGAGAAATATCCATTTAATCTTCAAGTTTTTGTAGTAGAAAGTTAAGTAAATGCGTTTTATTTAATTTTTGCATTTTTTGTTTATGGACCAAATGAGTCTTAAAATCTAAACCGGCCACAGAAACCGTCTTAAAATTGGTCTATGGTTTGTTCAGAGGGCTTATTATCTTTAGTATAAATTTGAAACGGTAACTCTAAAATGTGAATTATTATCAAAATGGCCGGACTACTTTTGGTCTTAAATTTGTGTATGGCGACTTTCCATAGTCTTACGGATATGAATAGTAATTTAACAAATCTGTTTACCATGACAATAGTGAAACAATGCGGTAAACTCGAAATGTAAATAACTAACATAAATGGAGATTTTAGATTTATCACTGTCTATGGTTACGGTGGGTTACGATCTTTAAGACTTCGGTTTTAGTATACAATATTGCAAAATCTATAACAATATCACAATGACAAATGGTAACCTTTTTGGTGATTTAGATGTCCGGGGGCTACAGTACTATTATTGTTTGGCAGAATGTTTACATGTCTGAATTTACAATGGCATACTATTCAGATGGCAGAATTTCATTAGGCATAAATACCTTTGGCAAAATTTTTATTCGCAGAATTTCGTTTGGCATAACGTTTATTTAGTCGACAATTATTTGGTATAATTTTCACATTTTCATATACTACGAATATGGCAGAATTTCATTAAGAATAATGTCATTAGGCATATTGTAATTACAAAAAAAATGCATTTTAACCTTAAATAAAATAAAATATTTGTCTTAAAAAGTCAATATTATGTTAAATTTTTGTAAATGTTGAGCTACAAAAGTCAACAACAGAACGAATCGCTGCAAAACCGACATGCATGCTGCTTGCTTGCATGCTTGCTTGTTTGCTTGCATGCATGCTTGAATGCTTGTTTATGCTGCTTGACCACTCGCAGTGCTTGCATGCATGCTGCATGCTTGCTTGCTTGCATTCTGCATGCTTGCTTGCATGCTGCATGCTTGCTTGCATGCTGCATGCTTGCTTGTATGCATGTTTATTTGTCTGCATGTAAGGATACATGCAGCATGAAAGACGCGTGTAAGAAATACAAAATTATTCTAGCAATGAATTTTCTATTAAATGTATGCCAAAAGATGATTCTGGTGCGGACACTACAACGATTTGATATCGGCCGATTCTTCATACAAAACCAATTATCGGGCCAACTATCGGCTGATAGAAAGTCTGTAGTCTGCGGGCACGATTGTTTTTGAACATCTCTGCGGAAAATACCTACATGGCTCGATGAACTTTTTCGAACATTTCTCGAAATGGCTGAAATATGATTTTTCCCTATATCTCCACCATTTTGAAAATTTTCGAAAATCTGCGATTCGACAAAAAAATATAACTATAGAACCAAAATTTCATGAGAATCGGTTAAGAAATGCGACAGCAATGGCCGGCTGTCTGTCTGTTCAATGGAACAGACAGACAGCCGGACAGACATACGAAAGCATTTTTGCCCCTGAAACAGACGCTTCACGCTCGCTCGATCAATCTATACTTATAATAAAACTGTAACAGGTCCAATTCTGTACATTGAAGATATTTTGAAAAAAATGTTTGGAGGGCTCTCTAGAATCGATACTGAAGCCAAAACTGTATTTTTTTTTTATTTTTGTCTGTCTGTCTGTCTTTCCATCTGTTTCACATCCTCTATGGACTCCGAAACTACTGAATGAATTCAAATGAAACTTGGCATGATTAGAGTTCATATTACGAGGAAGGTCAACGTATACTTTTATCCCGAAATTCAGCACCGTTCCCTTGGGAGAGGGCATGAAAGTCAAAATGTGTACTTGGTTGTTATGCATTAACGCGTAGTCCGATTTCATTCAATTTTTTATGTTAGATTGGAGATACTTTTAAGATTGTCGCGTAAATATTTCAAGGTCGTCCGTTTTGTAGAAATAAATAAAATAAATAGGTAAATAAGTAGTCCAAATTGTATTATGTTTAAAAAATCTCATCATAGACATCTATTATGAGAACTTTTAAACAACATACAGTTTGAGGCGTGTTCCTCAGTGGCCGGACCACATTTAAGTACTCAGATGGTTTAGTTCCACATAGTTGCTACCTGAAGTCTACCTTCACAGGAATATATCATAATTAATAGTACCTCAAAAGATAAGGAAATATTTAACAAATAAAGTGGTCCGGCCGCAGAGCAATGCTCTCTGGCCGCACCAACTCAAATTTTAAAAAGTGTGATACATTTTCAAGAATTTTATATCGCAGTAAAACCTACCTAAATAGTACCTTCCACACGACAAGTTTCGTAAAATAAAACTCATTGGCTTAGAAGTTACAAGCCGTAGTTTGTGGTCCGGCTGGGAAGCATTCTCTGCAGCAGGTCAATATCGTAAGTGTGAAACATTTTCAAGAAAGTGATATCCCAATAAAAGCTTCCTAAATAGTACCTTCCACACGAAAAGTATCGTAAAATAAAACTCATTGTCTTAGAAGTTACAAGCCGTAGTTCGTGGTCCGGCTGGGAAGCATTCTCTGCAGCAGGTCAATATCGTAAGTGTGATACATTTTCAAGAAAGTGATATCCCAATAAAAGCTACCTAAATAGTACCTTCCACACGACAAGTTTCGTAAAATAAAACTCATTGCCTTAGAAGTTACTAGCCATAATTTGTGGTCCGGCTGGAGAGCATTCTTTGCAGCAGGTCAATATCGTAAGTGTGATACATTTTCAAGAAAGTGATATGCCAATAAAAGCTACCTAAATAATTTAGGTAGCTTTTATTGGCATATCGCTTTCTTGAAAATGTATCACACTTAATAATTTAGGTAGCTTTTATTGGCATATCGCTTTCTTGAAAATGTATCACACTTACGATATTGACCTGCTGCAAAGAATGCTCTCCAGCCGGACCACAAATTATGGCTAGTAACTTCTAAGGCAATGAGTAATAGTACCTTCCACACGACAAGTTTCGTAAAATAAAACTCATTGGCTTAGAAGATAAAAGCCCTAGTTTGTGCTCAGGCTAGAGAATATTGCTCTTTTATTTCATCAAACTATTAATTTGTATAATAAGCTCAAAGTATTTAATCCGGCTAGGAAGGACTACTTTTCAGCGAATGGAAGCAACTTTCGCAAGGGTCGGTCATGGGATGGGTGACCAAAAAACTGTGCTTCGGAAAGAACGTTAAGCCGTTGGTCCTGGCTGCATTTGCAGTCGTTAACACACACCAATCCGCATAGGGCCCGCATGGTGGGTTATTGCCCATCTTCTTTACAGTTCTTTACAGCAGTGGGGACTTCATTCGCGTGGACATTCGAGAAAATCCTTAGGAAACCTTTAATCAGGATAAAAAGTATTATATATTTTAATGTCCTGCCTCGCAAGACAGCGCGCACAGTGTGGACGTTTAAACATAGAATACTTCTTTTCCTGGTTAATGGTTCCCTAAGGATTTTCTTGAATGTCCACGCGAACGAAGTTGTGGGGGGAAAATAGTATTCTTTTCGCGTCCCGCTTTGAAAACTCAGAATATTGTAATATCATGCTCTACTGACTGAATCATGCTCGAATGTCCACGCGAATGATGTCCCCACTGCTGTAAAGAACTGTAAAGAAGATGGGCCATAACCCACCATGCGGGCCCTATGCGGATTGGTATGTGTTAACGACTGCAAATGCAGCCAGGCAGGACCAACGGCTTAACGTTCCTTCCGAAGCACAGTTTTTTGGTCAACTCTGAAATCGTTTAATTTTTGGAACACGTTGTATTATAAATGTGAAAGACGGCTTTGTCAAAAAGAACGCGTACTTAGCGCGCGCTAAAGCGCTATCCTGACGTCGCGCTATAGCGCTGAATTGTGTTGTAGGACGTGCATAGTTTAATATCAAACACAGCGCCAGCGCTGCGTACTGCTCTATAGCGCAACGTCAGGTTAGCGCTCTAGCGCGCGCTAAGTGCGCGTTCTGTCTGGAGACGGCTGAACGGATTTGGAATAGCACACAGATAGTTTTACTTTTTATCCTGGTCAAAGGTTCCCTAATGCCTTACAAAGGCCTTACGAATATGAGGGACCGCATCAAACTATATGGAACCATTTTCTAAACGTCCACGCGGACGAAGTCGCGGGCGAAAGCTAGTAATAAATAAGTATGATTCTTCATCCAAATTATAAATTGTAGTTTTTATTTTGAGATTCATTATACACGCTGAAATTTTAGTCATTTGGTTCCCGCCGTGGGATGGTTCCACTCATGATTACAAGCAACTTTTACTATGGGGCCAACTCTCCTACTCGCAAAAAAAATCAGCTGTTCCATAAAAAAGTGCAGTACCTACTCGACCTTAATGTATGGAACAGCTGATTTTTTTAAATATATTTATTACACCCATGCTTTAAATCCTCTGTAAAAGGTTCTGACACGGTTAGCTTACTACAGTATCCAAAAGCGAGAGGATGCCAAAGATTTAAATCGAAAGATGAGCCCTTGCCATACTATAGCGGCCGAAAATGTGGCATCGTTGGGAAGAGTGAGCTCACTCTTCCCGTGTCAGTCGCTTGTAGAAAGCAGTGAGCGGTGCACGTTACGTAAACATCTTTGATTTAGCTAATTAGGTTCGTTCAGCTACAAAAATGCCTTCCTGTGCCTTCAGAAAGTGTTCTAATAACTCAAGAAACACAAACAAATCCAAGGGAATTACATTTCATGCGTAAGTACAGAATTATTAATTATTTTCACTGTTTCTAATCAAATAAACAAATTAAAATGGTGACCGTCACGTGTTTGTATGACAGAGAGCGAATGGTTGCAATTTGCAGTATGAGTGAGCGAGATGACGCTGTGTCTCTTTTTTCGTCATAATAGCATTGGTTACCTGCCAGATAAGATTGAGCTCTTGAATAACTGATCGTTGTCCGTACTAGGGGTCAAGTTTATGTAGACGTAAACAAACCGAGCGGCGAGCGTAGCCGAGCCACGCCGAGACCTACGAAGAGCGAAACTATTGGTACCGTCAGCAATAGAAATCATTATTGTTGTGTACATTAAAATCTATTTTTGTCCAAAGATAACCTTATTAAAAGTAACCTATTTAAACTAAGATGTATAAAAAGGGTGTTAGGTTAATTAAGTTAAAAGGGAATTGTTCTGTCCCGGCTTTACGTGAACAAGTTGTTCTGTAAAAAGTATTTTAGCAGAAAAATTTAATTGAATTTTAAATTAATTTCCTTGTAAATCTCTTTGCCAGAAAATAAAAATAAATCATTTAAAAAGTATTATGTTGAAATCCTTACTAATATTATAAATGCGAAAGTCCGTTTGTTTGTTTGTTTGTTTGTTACGCCTTCACGTCCTAACTACTGAACCGATCATCATGAAATTTTGCATACACGCTGTCAGGGGTACAGAGAAGGATATAGGGTGCCTTTCATCCCGAAAAAAAGTATAGTTCCCGAGGGATAGCAAAAAACCACACAGACGAAGTCGCGGGCGGCCGCTAGTAATATATAAATATCACATAGTTGTCTATGTTGTAGTATGTAATGGGAACTTATTGAAAACTTTTTTCAAAACATGGCAAAATACCAGTAAGTACCCATTGTCAACCAAAGAGTACCTACAACTACATGTAATAAAAACCATCTAAACTACGTTTTTACTTTTTACCAACTTTTTACTGTCAAAAATGATGACACATTCTGATTTATAAATTACTATATTTAATGTTTACGCAAAGCCAAACCTCCCTTATAACAGAACCATTTTCTTTATTAAGTGTTAAAATTACGCATTGTCATTATCCGATTAATATTGTGGGAGAAATGCTTAGACAAACATTCACACAAACATTCATACGTACATACGTAAATTTTTGTGTCAGTATTTGTTTGGAAGCCTTATTATCAATGTGTATTTAGTGCAGTCCCAATTAAGTACATACGTGTCAAATTGTATAACCTCCTTTTTAGGGTTCCGTAGCCTAAATGGCAAAAAACGGAACCCTTATAGATTCGTCATGTCTGTCTGTCTGTCTGTCTGTCCGTATGTCACAGCCACTTTATTCCGAAAGTATTAAGACTACAAAGTTGAAACTTGGTAGGTAGATGTATTCTGTTAACCGCTTAACGAATTTAATACAAAAATAAGAAAAATAAAAGATTAAGGGGGGGCTCCGCATACATGGAACTGAAACTGAAAAAAAAAATTTTTTCTATAAACCAACACGTGTTGGGTGTCTATAGATAGGTCTTTAAAAATGACATTGAGGTTCCTAAAACAACTTTTTCTCAAAGCCAACCGTTTGAAAGATATTCACCGCCAAAGTGGTAAAATGTGTGTCCCCCCCCCCCTTTAACTTTTGAAATAAGAGAGTGAAAAATCTAAAAAAAATATATGCTGTAGATCTTAATAAACACTTTGAACCAAATTAGTTTGAACGAGATATAGTAATTAGTTTTTGAGATATAGCACATTTTCCAAAACCGCAAATATAACTTTGTCATTCATACCAACACTGTGAAAAACAAATTTATTTTTGCAAACGAAAAATGATTAGGTGGTATTAAATATGGTATGGTATAAGGTAACTACGGAACCCTATGGCGCGTGGCCCGACATGCACTTGGCCGGTTTTGTTAATAAAGAATCGTTTGTGAACTTGTTTTTTGATTTTTAATTTTAAAATGCTCGTCCTGATAGAACGCAACCATCGCAATACAAACGCACCACTATATATAAATTACTTATTTATGTCGTAAAGACACCCAGTCCTTATTGTGTATGAGTACAGTACTACGTCAAGATAAAGAATTGGCATCGGCTAAAGTACCTAGTATTTTTGCTTTTCTTAGAAATGACGTTGACATTTGTTACATTGAAATAAAGAATTGTAAGTGATTTTTAGGACCAAACTACTTTTTGTTAATTTGTTTTTGTGAAGTTTGTATGCTTCCAACGTTTTCCGATGCCCATTATTAACCTTGAAGTACTGTAAGAACATATCTCGCGCTAACTAGCGTTGTTCGTAACGATACCTTAGTATAGTAGTACCTAATAATTATTAGTTATTTATTGCTAACTTAACAAATCTAGAATGCTGACGGTACCTACCAAAATGAAGCGGCGGCGCGCGCCCATGTGTCGTGCGTGTGAGACGTTACGCACACAGACAATTATTATGTGGACACTTTTCAGGCGCACAGGGCTCATCTTTCGATTTAAATCTTTGGAGGATGCATAAAATTGGGCATATAGAACTGCGCCGCGTGCCCACGCGCGAAGTGTTGCAATATGGGATTCAGTACAACATTATAACACTCTTGCGGATGATATAATGACGGGGAGGGGAAGTCAAAGTCAAAGACAAAGTCAAAGTAAAACCCTTTATAAAGGATACATATTATGGGTGTAGATAAATATGATGGGTGTTTTTAATCCGTATGTATTTAAATATTGTTTCCCTAATTAAAAATAAAATAAAAAATGAGTGTAATTAAAGTCTTGTATGCAACTGTACATAATTAGGTATTAAAACACTCATGTGATAAACCTACATTCGTGTTTTAATACACCTCAGTAATTAAATCATAATACAGTTGCATAAATAACTATTAAATATTAAAAAAGTATTTTAATCAGTCCAAATATTCAGTGATTATATTTTACCAACTGCTCATTATTTAAATCAAAATTAAAGTAACTTCAACTGCAAATCGGGTCACTATAAGCTGAAGTCAGGTTTCAGGGCAGCTCTTTGTAGGTGGTTTTGCGTCTTTTGGTAGTAAAAAACAAATAACCTTGCCAACTGAAAAAACAAACAATAATAACTTAAAAGGACATTCTTGTAAGAAAAACAAATTACTTAACATGATTAAAGGCCGAAGATTTTAATATAAAAATAAATCAAGTTTCAAAAAAATCTAGACTATTCTAGACGATCCAAAAATGCCTATATGTACTTACAAGTACTTATATATTTTAAAGGTTCATTTAGATTACTAAAATTATTATTTCATTTTTGCATGAATGAATCTTTTACTTATTTACAATAAAATGGTCATAAACCATAAAACCCCTAATGTGACAGTACCGAACACATAGAAAGCAGCTTCACAGTTAGTATCCAGCAGAAGCTTCAGGACATTAATGCCGATGACAGCACTGCCACGCCCGATCATCATCGTCAGGGAAACAGCCATCGCCCTGCAATTACGAAAACAAGTACAAGTAGAACTTATAAATAGCGAAAAGAAAGGGAAAACTTTCATATCTGAATAACACAACGCATTTGCTGCATAGACTGTTAAAAATACTTATTTATACAACTGTAGTATAATACCTAATTATGTACAGTTGAATATATTTATCTACCACTCATGATAGGAAACCCTCTAATAAAAGATTTTGAAACATTAGCATTTCGCCAACAACAACAACAACAACAAAACAACCAGTGTCATGGTAGTCGTAATATCCGAACGAGGCGCGGGCGGGCACGAGGGCGTGCCCGCGCCCGCCTCCGTCATAATATCATCCAAACGAGTGTTTCAATGTTGTACTGAATTTCATAATGCAACTCCTGCGGGTGTGGGTGCGGGGGGAGCGAGCATTCACTCGTTCGGATATTATGGTTACTATATTATGTCACTGGTTGTTTTAATGTTGGCTATAAGCTAACTGTTTCAGGATCTTTTACAGGATTTAAAGCATGAGTGTAGATAAAAGTAATTAATTCCATCACATTGCATACTGTCGAGTTTATGATGTTGAATGAAGGTAAGTAAAACAAACCCAACTACCTGAAACAGAGTTTGGTATGAATCCGATCTATTAACCACGTTAGCTGGAAGATAATTTGAATTTCTCGGAATGCGAGAAAGAAATGGGCATTCAGTTGGCACCAAACATTCATGAATAATAATGTTACTCCGGAATAGCATGAATATGGCATAATCAATAACGTACTTGAGCTGTGTTGGAAAGAGATCGACGCTGTAACTGGTGAGCAACCCGAAGTTGAGGATCCCAGCCATGTAGATGATGATGAAGAACGCGCTAAGCTGCCACACCGGGACGAAGCTGATGCAGATGCAGGCCAAGCCGCCCAAGAGCTAGAACATATAATCAAACTTGAAATCTATTAAATATTTAACTACCTAGGTGATTACAGAATTGTTGAGACTAAGATTGGTTACATCAGATAAAAAGAAAAATCTACATAGATACTTAGAACGCTGCCGCTGCAGTGTTAACGATTGTGGTATCAATAGTTATAGTTGAGTTCGACAGATTATTGACTTGTATTATTAAGTACGTGGGAGGGTGCGAAGGTATAATAATCGATCGCAGCGCTCATGGTGGCAAAAAGTAGAAATAATGAAGGCTCTGTAATCTGTTTGAAAACGATATTTAATTTATTATTAGCGATACAGGAATAATTATATATGTTTATTATCACTTAGTAAAATTATTAAAGTAGCTTTATCCTCTTGTTTTACAAAATCTACAACTAAAAAAGAAGTAAACAAACCCTGATATAACCAAAATAAAACACTCTTTTTGAATAGATCTTACTTGCCATATTTAATTAAAATGACCAAAAATGATTTCACAACACTTTGTCCACCCAAATCACAGTAATTTTGAAATTTACATTAATAACACAATATGTGTAGTATTTTTTAACATTTTGTCACAATGCCGCCATTACATATCAAAACGTCAAAACGGTCAGGTCTGAGCCAACAAAGTTGCAACACGCTAGGTGGCGCTAAAAGCGTGCACGGAGCCATGAGTTGTCAAAAGTGTAAACAATAATTAATTCGACTGTACCCTCGTTAATTAAAAAATGTCGCTGTTCTGCGATTGTACATGTTTTATTATCACGCTACCTATTTGCTTATGCAATGTCCAAATTTTGCTTATGAAATGTCCAAATTTTACGCTCTGGCTCCTGCCATGGGTTTCACAGTTAGCTTCGTCAAAAACATTGACTTCATCAGGGGCCGTACCGGCTAACGAATCGAACTTCGAAAAGTCTGCCGGGTTTCAAATTAAAACAGATAAATCAAGCCTCATTTGGGCTAAACTGGCGAACCCTAATTCATGAGGTCACACAAACATCAATATCTTCCAAATAACTTCAACAAATAATACAATATGAAATTCCTTACTTCGATTTATCTGTTTTAATTTAAAACTCGGCAAAATTTCCGAAATTCGATTCGTTAGCCGGTACGGCCCCAGATCAATCATTCCTGATTCTAGGCTTGGACATGATTAAGTTGAAGCTTCTTACTAGAATAATGATGACGAGGCGCTTCCTCCCGATGTAGTTGACCAAGGTGCTAAGAATTGCGTTGATCATGGCGAGCAAGGCCCCCAAACCGGACACCATTGTCAGCGCAAAGGAATTTATTGAACAGCCATTCTCCACCTGTTTAGATTTTATTATAATTAAGACAAAAATAATTAAACCAAAATCTACGACCCTGTTGGCACTAAATATAAATGCCAGCTAAAAGTTTAACACAGTAGTGCAGTTTGTCCCAATAAGTGGTACCCGTACCCAACTTAGATAAAACATCTTTACAAAAGAGGTCATGTTGATCACCTTAACTTCTGACACATTTTGTGAAGACCTCAATCTTTGGCAAAATGTCAAGTTCTCTTCTTCATTTTGAACGGACCTCATAAAACCGTCAATCATGTAGGGCAACCATACCAGGTACGGTTGAATACTGAAATTATATAAAGGTCTATAGAGTTTGTATGAATAATAATAGTATATTTTTATTATTATTGTTACACTTCTTTTAGAATGAGAATAAATAGGCATTTACCTAATGAGACTTGGTTGCATAAAATGTAATGAATGGAAAAATGAGAAAATTCAATGAGCATCTACAAAATTTGAGACAAGTTTAACTTACCAAATTAAAACCATGATGAAAATAATAGACATTAATAATGTTGTCTTTAGAAGAGGGTGTTTGAACAAAGGCACAGTTTGATTCCAAACTGAAGTGAAAAACCCTTTACCAGCATGCAGCAGTGGTACTCAGCTCATCCAAAACCATTGCTTTTACCTATAAAAAATAAGTTATTCAAATATTATCTAATAAAAAATAAAAGGCATTTGTTTTCTTTCGTTTCATCATGTCAGCCACACGATGCCCACTGCTGGGCACAAGCCTCCGTTTTCTCCTGGTACATCCAGTGGCTTACGGCTTTTTTCATTTACTGAGGCATCTATCTGGTAATGTGAAGTTAACCTCTTTTCAAATTGAGACAATATTTTATGATGACTTTTTCATATATTAGTAGGTATGAAAATCAATAAGTCTAAAATATCAAAATCCGCTTGGAAATAAAATATGCCATGAATATTAATAAACTCACAGGATACAAATCACCACTCTTGTTATTGTTGATGACGAAAATTTTTCTCATGATTTCCAAGGCCTTTTCATCCTCGCCTACGCTCAAGAGGTACTTCGGGCTCTCGACCGAGAAGAACAGGCCAAAAGCACTCAAAGCACAAGGTGTACTGAAGATAAGGCTGAGAGCTCTCCAAGAACAGATCTTGATGTCGAGAAATGGAACGTAGTAAGAGAACTTCAGAGGGAGGATGGGAATAGCAGCAACTAAAACAAAGAACAAACACAAATGAAAAGGTTTGTCTACGTGTATTGTAGACAAATAATAATTATTTCATACCCACCCGGCCATGAGACCATTGGTACTGAGGAATACAGAGGTGATGAACATGATGAGTGGTGAACGTTTTGCTGCTAGCGTACACTCGCTGAGTAGCGTCAGAGATAAAGCGAAGGCTCCTGACACTCTGAAATAAATAATTTACCATACTTATAATAAAACTACCTACCTATAATACTACATATAATTTTGCCTATTATTTTTTTTATTCTTCAATACCCGGGCGCCCGCAGTGTCGGTGTCAGCGTCAGTGTCAGAGTCCCTCAGATTGTCAGAGAGTCAGAGACAGAGTATCAGTATCGGAGTATCAATCTCGGAGTGTAAGTGTTAGAGAGTCGGCATCGACGCGTCGACGGTGACAATAAACTTCTTAATGGTTCACTTACGAGCCAGAGGACATAAACTTGAAAACGCTGAAAGTGATCCAGTCCGGAGAGAACGCAGCCAGCGTGCTACTGATGGAGCAGACTGTCATGCACACGCACAGGATCTTCTTTCTCCCCCGGGTGTCCGCCATGTAGCCCCAAAAATGCGACGAGATGACAATTCCTGAAAAACCAGAATAGGTAAAGCTTTAAAATAAATTGCACTTCTGAAGAGTTCATAAGCGACTAACACACTAATTTCTTTTTCCAACACATATATACACCTTTACTGCTAAACTAATCGAACATCACTTCGTTGGCACGGCATGATGATGGTGAAGGATCAAAATGGCCATCTCCCATGCAATGTTTCAGCTGCACTGAACGCCTTGGCCACGACATCACCGCGGGCGCGTCCTGCGTCTTGCGGCTCAGCAACCACTGCACTCTGTCTCGATTTCAGCCTCTCAGCTTGTCTACGCGACCGCGCTGTGGTTTCCGAGACGCAAGACGCGCGTGCCGTAATCGATGATGTCCTGGCTGAGAGTTATCTCGCCCGCTCAATTTCTGGTCTGCCTGGTCTCCGGATGAGACGTAAACAGCTATGGTAATATTCGCCCAAAGTAAATTTGCGGGTAGGCACAGTTGTGCCTTTCTACAAACAATTATGGGACAAATCGTCCGGAAGGTTCATAATGATATAAATGTAAGTAGAATGGACTGACCAATCAGAGGTACCGCAGCCATCAGTCCCTGCTGCGTGCTGGTGGTGCGCAGCTCGCACGCGCTGGTCGGCACCAGGTAGCTCACGGACAGCATCTCAGACCCCATACTCATCGTGATACTGCTGCATAGCAGTAACGTCAACACGTTGAACTTTCCAAAACCTGGAGGTTTCAAAGCTTTAGTAAGTTAAAGTACCTTACAAACCATTCGAAACAGGAAATGCATCACCATATTCTATTGCTTTTGCTCAATAATCTTAATATGAATAATTTCCTTCCCCTTTCCCTTCCCATTCATTTTCAAAAAAATAAATTTTCCTGAATATATTTTTAGGAATAACCTCTCTCAGAGTTTTGGTTCCATGAAAAATCAAAAAAAAATACTTTGTCTTCGCAAAATGTACGGAAGTAACAGCAGAATGGAGCCTATTAAAAATAAGTCAAATGTGATTGTGTGTGGTAAAAAAAATAAAAATTAAATAACCCGCCTGCATCGAAGACTAGTAAACTGAAAAGATGGAAAAATTATTAAATATTTCCCAAGCTGAAGCAGAGAAACTTCGCTCGCACTTCGCGCTCGCTTGGTTAATAACTAAAACCAACTTTTTATTTTATTAATAACTCAATAATAAAAACTCGCCTAGATCAAAGACAAGTAAACTGAAAAGATGAAAATAAGATTACCGAATTAATATTAAAGGCAACATAATAACATGCAGTCGGAGGCATGCATATAGGTAGTAGAAAGTGACATTATGAATGATTTGAAGTCGAATGCCTCCGACTGCATGTTGTTATGTTGCCTTTAATATTAATTCGGTAATCTTATTTTCATCTTTTCAGTTTACTTGTCTTTGATCCAGGCGAGTTTTTATTATTGAGTTATTAATAAAATAAAAAGTTGGTTTTAGTTATTAACCAAGCGAGCGCGAAGTGCGAGCGAAGTTTCTCTGCTTCAGCTTGGGAAAAAAATATTTCGTAGGTATGTCATCTTTCCTTCCGGCTGTCCGTTGGCTGGCATTTCTCAACCGATTCTCGTAAATTTTGTGAGCAGTTTTGATAATTATATTATAATTTAGAATTTTTCAGTCGAGCCAGTTTTTCAAAAATTTTCGAAATGGCGGAGATATGTAAAAGAAATCGGTTGGCACTCCGGGAGTGCCGGCAGAAGTGAAAACTTGAATATTAACGTTGTGCATTTTTGATATTTTGAAATTAGCGGCAAATGATTAAAATTGTTTCTTTCCTATTACTATACAGTCACACAATTCAATCAGTTTGTAATTAGAGGAAATTCTAAAGATTTCGCGCCAGTGGCCTTTTTAATTTCTATATACATGCACGCATTCTACGATTTAAACTTACGCCGCCATTTTCAACGCGCCCCGTAGAAAGAGAAGGGGATACTTCCGCCGCCAGCTGTCTACTCTCCATCCGTCACATCCGTCTTACGCATTTTCGATCAGCCACGTGATTCTTACTGACGCGAGTTTAGCATTTTTTCCCTACACAAAAAGCGCACAACGCCACTAAAGAAGTTTTCACTTCAAAAAAAATATTATTTCAGCCGTTTCGAAAAAAGATCAAAAATGTAACAAAGGCTTGTCGGAACTCGGGCTTCATCCTGTCGGAGAAGTATCTTGACGGAATTGGGTTTTACCCAGTTCCGACAAGACACTTTTCCGACAGAACGTAGCCCCGACAGCCCGAGCTCCGACAAGCTTAAGCTCCGACAAGCCCGAGCTCCGTCAGGACAAAGCTCCGACAAGACGCCGCTACGCCAAGACATAGTTCCGTGTTTGGAAAAAATCTATGTAATGTGGGTGTCTCAGTAAGAGTGCACTTTTTAATTTTAAAATATAAACACGAATTTTATGAGAGATAGTTGTGATATTTTTATTGGATTGTTAAGAAGATATGTTCTGATCATGTATGGAATAAAATTTATTCAAATGCCCACGGCTCTGATGCCAGGCCATTATTATTTTCATAAAACCACGAATTTTTCATAGAGAGTATCTCAGCAATGACGCCTTGGATCTCGGATTTGAGCTCGCCGATAATCGAACCGATCAATCGATTTTTGGTGCCTCACCTCAGAGTGTGACACTTTGACCACGGAGGTACCTAGCCGATGTCGTCTGATACTCACCTGTTAAATTAAGAGCATCCTCGAAAGGAACTTTTTCAACTTTAGACATATTGAAAATACTTAACACTTTAATCGCACTAACTTATATTTAAATTTTAGTCACCGCTACTGGTTTCTTTTTCCATTGGTTTAAATGCACTGCATCTTTATGATTGCGAATCATTATATTACAAACTGTTATCAATTCATTTTTAGCTTAGACAAACATTATAGGGTTGAACCAACACTTCCAATTAACCTTTATATAATTTTTCTTTTGCTATGTATATGATTACATAAAACTTAGTAGAATTTACTGACTGCACAGCAAAGACTTATTTATTTTGAATACAATAGTTTCCTCTTGTATTTACTTAGTTAGGCTGCCGACGAACAACTGGCTGAGGCAACGCTTTCCAGACAGTTTTAATAAGTTCCCCCCACCATTTATTCCGCTACTATTCTATTCGAAGTAAGGTGTTGCAAGCATAAAAATATCAAGATAAATAGTAGAATACGCAAAATACTTCAATCACGACATGTTTGTGGTTAAATTTAGCAGCCCTATTATAAGACGGTAGTTATAAATTAGATGGCCTTCTGAAATTTATGTATGATAAGAATAATCCTTGAACTTCATTTAGGCAGATTTCGTTAAATATCGGTGGCATTTTGTTATACGCAAAATAGTGATATTAAAAAATAATGAAATAAGTGGAATGTAACAAAAATAGGTGTTTACCAGAATGACCCGCTCAACATCATCATCATCATCATATCAGGCACACGACACCCACTGCTGGGTATAGGCCTCCCCCAAGGATCTCCAAGACGATCGGTCCTGCGATGCCCGCTTTCAGTGGCTTCCCACGACCTTCACATGCCTTCACCCTCACGTCGGTCTATTGTCGGGGGCCCCGCGGAGCGTCGTCCGGTGCGCGGTCGCCATTATCTTTCTTTTTTGTAACAGTCAACTTGTTCAGTAAAATAATATAATAATAATATAATATAATAATAATTATATTTCGTCGTTTCATTCTTCGATATAATTTATAAACAATGTAGTCCCTTTATCCTACAGGCAACATCGCACGTCTTTAGAGTAACTTATTCATTAAAAAAAAAAAAAGTATGTCTCTGCTAGCTGTCAATGTCAGTTTGCTTGGCGCTATTTCCCCATTCCTTTTTCGTGCGAGGCGACAAGCGCTCACGTCACGCAAAAATGCCGAAACGCAGTGCACAGGAAAAAGTGGAACGTTATGAAAATAAGATTCGAAAACTTATAAGAAAAAAGGAACTCTTACAACATCAATGTTCATCTTCTTCCGAGGAGGACGAGGACGTTATAGGTAATTATCATTCTAGTTGAAAATATCTGTAGATTTCAAATCAACAAAAACTGTATTTGTCTGTTGAACAAGTGAATTCATTTATTGATCTGGCTTTAGTTTAAAACAAAACATAAATCGAGTTTGACTGCGGGTCATTCGCGATATCATAATTAGCTGCGGGCTAATTATGGATCATTTGTTATGACATGACGTAGAAATTACCTGTGTTCTAGGATAGACGCAAGTTATCTACAACCATATTGTCTGCGGGACAATAGTCACACTATTGGGTCCATATTTTTTCTCTTTTTAACGATAATTATTGTTTTAGATACATTTAATGTCGTACAAAACGAAACGGAACCAGAGGCTGATGCGCCAAACCCAACCGACCATCAATCCGATAATATCGATCAATCGTTGTTGTTACAACCCCCTCTTCCGCAAGTCACGGAATCCCAAGAAAATAAAGAGAATAATCTAGAGACTCCATCGGAAGTGACCTTAGATCCAGAAATATTGTCAGCATTGGGGGTGTCTACATCTGATACGCCACAGTTTGGAGCTTCAATTCACGAGAGCCTAGCAAGCTTATGGACACCTTTATTAATAAAGGGCTTACCTAGAGAACAAAAAGATATTCTGACAAAGGTGAGAGAATATCTAGTGCCCGAAAACTGTAAAATGTTGCAATCACCAAAATTAAATCCCGAGATTTCTGCTGCAGTCTCCGACGTCGTTCGAGGACGTGATAAGAAGTTTTTTGTCTTTCAACAACAACTTGGCATGGGCATTTCTGCAATAAATAGAGCAATGGACATGTTGCTCTCATCAGATAATAAAATACAAGCACTCAAATACCTAAGCGATGGTTGTCGCATACTGGCTGACTTACACCATTCTCTAACCAAAGATAGGATAAAGCTGATTATACCTAGTTTGGAAAAGAATTTTCTACATGTTATACAAGATTCTGAAAGAGACAACACATTATTTGGGAATAATTTATCTGAAAAAATAAGGGCCAGCAAGGCAATTGAACGACAAGGTTCTCAAATAAGAAAACCATTTACGACCCAGAAGCCTGCCACAGTCCAGTCGACTGCCAATCGTCCTGTCCATCAGGGAAACTGGTCAGGACCTCCTCGGTACCCGTTCAACAGGGGGGGGCGGGGAGGTCAGAGTCACAGAGGGCAGAGACATGTGCCGCCACCACGCCGGAACTATCCCCAGCTGACTTCGAATGTGAAGAGCTACAATCAACCAAGGTCACGTGCACCGCCATAGTCACACAGGTACACGCTGGTAGAATTAATTTTTTTTATAACTGTTGGTCTCATATAACAAAAAATCAAGTTGTTCTATCATGGATCCAAAATGGATACACTATACCTTTTTGTACTCAGGTGACTCAGTCTGTCATTCCGAAATCTAAGTTGACACTCAAAGAAAGTCACGATATGGTTCTTGCTTTGAACAAGTTAATTGAATTAGGAGCTGTTTCACAGTGTACCCCAGCAAAAGACCAATTTATATCAAGTACCTTCCTTGCACCCAAGTCAAATGGTGGAAAACGTTTCATCTTAAATCTAAAACCGTTAAATAGATTTATTGAAAAGACCCATTTTAAAATGGAAGACTATAGAACCGCTTCCAAACTCATACCTCAGGACGGTTTTATAGCAACAATTGACCTCAAAGAGGCATACCTACTAGTTCCAATGCATAAAATGGATCGTAAATATTTAAGATTTCATTTTCAAGCTCCAAATTCAAATAACTTATTAACCTTCGAATTTAACGCCATGCCATACGGCCTGTCTGTGGCACCCAGGGTTTTTACCAAAATTATGAGAGAGGTTATGTCCTATCTTAGAAAACGAGGCCATAAATCAGTTATTTATCTCGACGACATCTTATGTATCGGCAATACTCCCCAAGAATGTTCAAATAACGTACATGAAACCCTTAAACTGTTGCAATGTTTAGGTTTCATCGTTAACCATGACAAAAGTGTATTAACTCCTTCTCAAGTTTGTACATTCTTAGGCTTCGTATATGATACTCAACATTTCTCGTTATCATTACCGATAGATAAACGTGAAAATATTGCACAGATGATCAGAAGTTATTCAAAATTACCAAAGTGTACGATAAGAGATTTTGCAAAATTAATTGGTGTTCTAATTGCGGCCTGTCCAGCAGCCAGATATGGATTCTTGTACACAAAAATTCTAGAACGCCATAAATTTTTGGCATTGCAACAACATAACGATAATTATGAAGCGAAAATCACCTTGCCTAGTTTAATTTTAGATGATTTAAATTGGTGGCGTGATAATATTTTTTCAACTTACTGTCCTATGAGAACGTTAAATTACAAAAAAGAAGTATTCACAGACGCTTCACGTACTGGGTGGGGAGCTGTCTGTGACGGTAATAAAGCAAATGGAATATGGAAGGTTTCAGAATTAGAATACCACATCAATTACTTAGAACTTCTTGCTGCTTTTTTGGGACTGAAAATGTTTGCGGAAAACTGTGATAACTGTGCAATATTATTGCGGATAGATAATACCACAGCTATAAGTTACATTAACCGTCAAGGCGGAATTCAATTCCCACACTTAAATAATCTAGCACGTAGCATTTGGCAATGGTGCGAGCAGCGAAAGATTTGGTTACATGCGGCCTATGTGAACACAAAAGATAACTGCGCGGATGCCGAGTCAAGGAAAATCAACCCTGATATAGAGTGGGAATTATCTGACGAAGCATATCAGCTGATACTATATAACTTCGGTAATCCAGAGATTGATCTTTTCGCCTCCCGCACCAATGCAAAATGTGATACATTTGTTTCCTGGAAACCAGATCCAGACGCCTATATAGTAGACGCCTTTACTATTAATTGGAAATCATTCTTTTTCTATGCCTTTCCACCTTTTTCCTTGGTCTTAAAATGTTTAAGAAAAATAACTGATGATGAAGCTACGGGCATTATAGTATTCCCATACTGGCCATCTCAGCCTTGGTTCCCACTCTTACAAAGCATGCTCGATTCGGATATTTTATTTCTCAACCCAAATAAATACCTTCTGCAATCCCATTTCAGGGACCACCACCCCCTGCATTCACAACTTACCCTGGGTGCCGCGAGGCTCTGCGGGCGGCGTTCACACACCAAGGCACACCCCCGGACGCCCTGTACCTAATGTTGGCATCATTATCAGACAGTACCATCAAACAGTACAGTGTCACCTTAAAACTGTGGTGGGATTTTTGTACACTTAATAAGGTAAATGTTTTCGAGGCCCCTAAAACTTTAGTACTGTCTTTTTTGACACAACAATTCAACAAAGGTTGTTCTTATGGCTCTCTTAACAGTCACCGTTCCGCACTTTCACTTTTTTTAAATAATAAAATCGGCTCAGATGAAAGTATTAAAAGAATACTAAAGGGAGCATATAAACTTAAACCAAGTCATCCCAAATATACCTCAACTTGGGACCCACAAATGGTTCTCAACCACATATCTAATTGGTACCCAAACATAGAACTGAGCATGGAAAAAATAACAAAAAAATTAGCTATTTTATTGGCAATCTGCACAGCTCATAGAGTGCAAACTTTTTCACTAATTAAACTTCAAAATATCTCAATTTCTCAAGACGGTGTTAAGATAGCCATAACTGACATAATTAAAACTTCTGCCCATGACCGTGAACAACCTGTGCTGTTTTTGCCGTTCTTTCGCGATAACATAAACATATGCCCCGCTTCAACCCTCAGGGATTATATTTTTGTAACAAAAAATATGAGAATCTCGAACACAGACAAATTATTATTAACATACAAAAAACCTTACAAAGCCGCCAGCTCCCAGTCAATTAGTCGCTGGATTAAACAAGTATTAGCAGAGAGTGGTGTAGATGTAGAAAAGTTCAGCGCGCATAGCACACGGCACGCCTCCACCTCGGCCGCGCTCGCCGCGGGGCTCAGTGTGGACGTGATCCGAAAAACAGCTGGCTGGACCAGCACATCTACAGCATTCGCTCGTTTCTATAATAGGCCGATTGAAAGCGAAGGATGCTTTGCGAAAACTGTAATGTTTCCTAATAATGTTTAAATTGTTGATTAGGTACTTAATTGATTTCTAATGGATGTTGTATTGTTTGAAAATAATAAAGATATTTTTTGTTAATGTTCTACATTGGAATATAATATAATATAGAAGCATAATTGAAATAAAATGGTCATTATTTCTATACCCTTACATTACATAGATAATGCTAGAACAAAACTTTAATAACTATCTCTAAAAATCTACATTGTTTATAAATTATATCGAAGAATGAAACGACGAAATATAATAGATGATCAAACGAACTTCTAAGTGAAGTTCGATCGCTATTATATAAGTCGTTTCATTCGAAGATATAATAACCCCCCCTACCCCTTGAACCTCAGGTCGAAGACAGAGGTATACCCATTAGTAAGGTTTTGTTCTAACTAGAATATCTCTAAACGAAATGAGGAAATAGCGCCAAGCAAACTGACATTGACAGCTAGCAGAGACATACTTTTTTTTTTTTTAATGAATAAGTTACTCTAAAGACGTGCGATGTTGCCTGTAGGATAAAGGGACTACATTGTTTATAAATTATATCTTCGAATGAAACGACTTATATAATAGCGATCGAACTTCACTTAGAAGTTCGTTTGATCATCTATAATAATCGTTTATTTCTGTCACAAACCAGGTAGTACATTATCTAATTACATAACTATCTTATTGTCTAATTTAAATTAAGTAAGTACACCTTGCTTATGAAAGACTGGTGCCTAACATAGATATAGTATCTGTACTGCAGGTCACCAGGTCCTCCCCATTCTTATTGGGTTGTATCATTTAAAAGTAGACAAATGAATGTTACTGATGCTACCAGTTTACATATTATGTGATCAAAAAAATTACACTGTAGTAAAAAAAGAACAAAAAAATACTGAAATAACAAGACAGTGTTTAGTTTTATTACATTAGTAAACACAGGTTTTAAACGCGTTTTTAACTAACCTTTTCCCGACGTTTCAACCGAGTTGCATCGGCCGTGGTCACGGGCTGACTAGAGCTGCGGTGTTACGCCTCCTCCTCTGCGGTGGAATCTTCATCCACCGTCGAACAGTTTTTCCAACTACCGCCGCACACAATACTAACGGTGTCCCTATTCTAAGGCTATGATACAGAATAGGGACACCGTTAGTATTGTGTGCGGCGGTAGTTGGAAAAACTGTTCGACGGTGGATGAAGATTCCACCGCAGAGGAGGAGGCGTAACACCGCAGCTCTAGTCAGCCCGTGACCACGGCCGATGCAACTCGGTTGAAACGTCGGGAAAAGGTTAGTTAAAAACGCGTTTAAAACCTGTGTTTACTAATGTAATAAAATGCAACGCGAAAGTTTAAAAGTGTATAGTGTTTAGTTTGATATTAGATACCATCAATAGAGAATATGGATTACAGAGCAGATTATATAATGCTATACTAATTACACAGGTAGTTTTAGGTGTGTGGATATGCGTGAGTGTGTAATGGATGTATGAGAATCAGTGAGTGAATGTTACTGGGTAATATTTAAGCGTAAGAACGACTAAGAATCTAAGGGAACTAATACCTTTTCCGTATCATCATATGTCAGGGATTTCAGCCAGTTGGAGATGGTAATTTTGCATTTACCTTTTGGCAGATGGTATATGGATATTTGCGCATTAGTCTTATTATAAATATAGTCACCTAAATAGTAGTAGTAATCAGCCAACTTAGCAAAATGACTGTTTTTTTAGTAGAAATCAAGCTTTTTGTCAGGATTTTTAGATATACCATCTGGTAACCTAGCCCCAACGGCCATCGGTTCTTCTCGCTATGTGTATGTACTCACTCAAGCACTTTTAACTTTTTAAACTGCATCTCCAAGATTAATGCTTGTATTTTCGGGCAATCAGTATAATTATACCTACTACACCCTACCACGAGCATCTATCGAGAAAAAAAAAAAAAAATATTAAAAACACGACTGCCCTGCCAAAAACGAACTAAAAAGTTAAACAACAAGTGTCATTGCAGTCGGGGAACCTTATTGTGGAACAATTTTTGATGAAAGTGGTCCCCCGACTGCAATGACACTTGTTGTTTAACTTTTTAGTTCGTTTTTGGCAGGGCAGTCGTGTTTTTAATATTTTTTTAATTTATTTATTTTTATTTCACACATTTTAGTGACATATTATATTTTTTTGGAATGTGCTTATCAAGGCCTTTCATTTGATACCCATATTGTAATAATAGAAGAAATAATTTTTTTTTTCACATTTTAAAATGGCATCGTACAGTCGCCATATTATTCTTTTCTAAAAAAAATATAGCCAGTGTCACTCGGGATGCTATAAGGATTTTAACGATACCCCATTTATTCAAATCAGTTCAGGCATTTAGAAGTTATGGTGGAATAAAGAAACTTATACCCACAAACATACATGAACCCTGAACACAATATACACTCTACAGTCGTGTAAAAAAGAACCGGCCAAGTGCATGTCGAGCCACGTGTGCAGCAGGGTTCCGTATTTCCTTACTCCATACTCTCCAAAGCGTAGTAAAAAAACAAATTGACACATACATTTTTATCAACGCCATCTATCGAGCCCATAGTTTTTTGTCATTTTGAAAAGCCGTCATTCATTATAAGAATATCTGATTAAGTTTAGTTTCATTGTAACATTTTATAAACCACATTGAAACTTAAATTGTTTTGTTTCGAGTGCTTTGCACAAGTTTCCGTGGAAGTTCATTTAGTTATTTTTATAATAAAATAAATATTAACGTATTCATTCAATCATACCACCTACTATTGAGTACTATTCACTTTAACTAACTTGTGATATTCAAATTAGCTTTAAATTTTCAATGCGGATCTCTAAAATTTAATATGCTTAAATATGTATAAGGGTATTCAAGTGAACTGTTGAAGAACTGCATACCAGCTCAAGGCTGAATATGAGCCTAACCCAGATATATTGTACAGTAATTGACATTATAATGGTACACATGCGAAAGTAGTAAAAAATATTCCTAAAAATATTTTAGTTGTTACAAGAATATAATCCAAGACACGTGTAGTTGGATTCAAGACGCCGTTATTTGTACAGTCAGTCAAGTGAATATATTCTTGATACGAAAAATCTTCTTTATCTCTTAATTGAGTAGGTAAATTATTATTTTACTCATAATAAGTAGGCAAATGTTTAGTTGGCTTAAGTAATTACTGATTTTCATAAAAAATATACTTAAAAAAAGGGAAATTGTGATTTTTTTCTTGTTATCTATTGATGACCTCACGTTAAAATATAATTCCTTACATTAAGTTCCTGGTTTTGTTGTATCAAAACAGTTGATGTCTTTGTTAAAGAACTTTGTACCTCTTGTTTAGTGTTTATGATAGCAGCCAAACCCGATTTCAAAACAAATTCGATTTGGCCTAGGCTAAATTAGTTCTTCCTATAAGTACGCGATTGGTTTAACTGGTGTAGCCCAGGGGTGGCCAACAAGTCGATCTCTGGAGACAATGCATTGCTTGTGCACAAGTGCTTTGCTTGTAGCGCCATTCGTAGAAGGCAAAAAACGAAAAATATGGCTATCTATGAACCAAAGATTTTCTTCGGTAGGATTGATCCTTGTGTTCCTTTACGAAGTGAAACCACTGGATTTTTCAAGCAGGGGGAAGGGGGAATTCTGCCTTAACGAAGTCCGATGTTAATAACTGCCTAAGTTTATATGCTAAGCCAAGTTTGGTATCATTTTCGGATAAATCAATGACGTAGAACAGGGGTGGCCAACTTGTCTAGGGCTGCGATCTACTTTAAAATTTCCTTATTTTCCCTATTGAGATCGACTAAGCATTTTCATTTTTTGTGGTATTTTTCACTACAAAACCGTCGTACCCGCCTCCCACACCGTTCAGTTGCTATTTGCTTTGCTACCACAATAGTGGCGTCTTTAGGGTGAAAAATACGGTGTTTTATTAACCAAAGATTTCTTTGGTAGGATTGGTCCTTAGGACCCTAGGATGGATATAAGAAGTCGAGCCACCACGATTTTTGTAGTAAATTTTTTGAAGTTTTGGTTTTCAGCCCAATCTCGATAGATGTATTAGTTAAGCAGCTATGCCCATTTTGATATTCGTATGAATTTAGGGTATGGAAATCATTTTTGGATTCATATTTGTATGATTCAATTGTTAGACTATTTAAAAAATAAAAACAAAATTAAATACTTGCTGGATTAATGAAAAAAAAATCCATTAAATACACAAATTGGAATATTTGAAAAAGAAAAATACCTCGTAGGAGCTCTATTATCCTTTTATTTTTAAAATAATAATAATAATAGAAAATATTATTGTTTGGTTAATAAAAAAATATAATTTCGTTACCGTTGTAAGGAAGTTATTATTTTTATTAAATATTATTTTTTTTTAAATCAAATCGAAACTTGTTTGTGATAGGCTCAAATTGTAGCAAATTTAGTTATTAGCTTTATAAAAGTATAGAAATACCTGTGAAACGCTTCCTTAAGGTAGTTTTTTCAAAAATACTGAAACAAGTGCCAAGTTTTTCCAGCAGAACAGGGTTTCCAAGGGTTAAAACTTGGGTAAAACTACTCTCAATTTACCTAACAACATCTGAAAAAATTGTAGTTACATGCGCGCTTGTGAAATTTACCTTTTTTAACCGACTTCAAGAAAGAAGGTTTTTTGGTCGTCTGTATATTTGTTTTTTTTATGTGTATGTCCACCGATTACTCAAAAACGGCTAGACCGATTGAAATGATTAAACGTTACTTCATCGTTTATTCCCAAGTCGGTCACATTTTTTTGAAAATTTGAAATCGGTTCAGTAGTTTTCGAGTAATTCTGAAAATACTGGTGAATATTGCTCGATTTTTTACGGATCTACAGATACAGGATGCATTTGAAATCACTCTCCAAATTTTAAGGATGTGTTCAGTCCATGAAACTGAACAACTTTCTCGATGAAACATGTATCGAAATACTTTTGATCATCCCATACTAAACTGATCACGTGATCTCTTTGATTTGTATGAAAAATCAATTTATTTTTTTACTTATTTGACCCTATGTTTCTTAGAGAATGTTGTTTAGTTTCATGGACTGAACACATCCTTAAAATTTGGAGAGTGATTTCAAATGCACCCTGTATAACTTCTTTGTTTATGAACCGATTTAGATGATTCTTGTTTTGTTGGAAAGGGAATACTTTAAAGGTGGTCTCATGATAATTTCATTGGCATTGGACCTTGGAATTCGAAGATACACATGAGAACTCTTCAAAATCAAATAGGATAGTGTACTAAGTGTTACATTAAAGTATTGAAAGATTTCGCATTAGCCATTTTTATTGGGATACAGGCTTTGCTTACGGATTGATGAAGGAGGATGGGCCATAACCCACCGCGCGGGCCCAATGCGGATTGGTGGGTATTAATAAGTGCAAATGCAGCTGGGACTAACGGCTTAACGTGCCCCTTCTGAAGCACGAAGGAGATCGAGATAGTATATTGTGGTCACCCATCCCACGACTGACCCTTGCGAAAGTTGCTTAACCTCCACATTGCAGGCCAACCGGACTTCCAAAGGTCGCGGGTTTGATTTCTGCCTGAGAATATGATCTGGTGCGAGTCGAATTTTTCTACTATATTATTTAGTAGGTACCATTATGTAAATATGTGAATGCTAAAATCTCAAATTTAAATATTTTAAAGCTGCTTCTACTTATTGTAAAATGAAAAAAAATGAAAAATGAAAAAATGTTTATTTTAACAATTACACAATACATTGTACTATTGGAGCCACCCAGTAAGCATAATGATATATTTGTGACAGGCAACTCCACTCCTTCGTTGAAACCTTACACAGTATTGCATATATTGTAGTAATAACTAGATACTTTTTAACTAAAACATAACAAAATTAGGTAAGTGTCTGTGTAGTTAGTTTACAGTAACAATTAATTTTTAAGATAGATACTGTAGTAAATCTTCCACTTCATTATATGTAAGTGGTTGAGGGGTTGTAGCCAGTTATTTAGAGCGTTCTTACAGTCTTTTAACTTTAAAGAGTACAATTCAATTCTTTTATTTATTTCATTATAAGTGGACAGATAGAACTTTATACTGACGTTTGGCTGACTTTGTGTGTTCAATTGTCAAAATAACTTCTGAAACTTTCTTAAACTTTGTTTTTGTGGTATACCTACCACAAAAAAGTTAAAAATAAAAAAGCATTTAAAAAAAGAAAAACCTTCAAACAAAAACAAAAACCGCTTCAAAATTGTCTCTAAAAAGCAAGAAATAAAATTCAATACGAGATACGCATATAAATTTTTAAAAAACACGTCTAATGAAGTCGAGTTGGACTTTTAAAACAAAAAAGTTGTCCTCCAGCTTTAAATATAAGTATATATAAAGCGTTGCATTACAAGTGAATACTGCGGTACCCTAAGGGGCCATAATAGGAAAACATGGTTTGCGCGGGCCATATTTTTATATAGAAAACGTAAAGTTGTAGCCACATTAAAAAACATACGACAAGCTAAAGAAATTATCTAGTAGCTACAAGTATCAAATTGCGTATAAACCTCACAGATGATTGTAAAAATAAATCAGAATATCATCAAAACCGCTTGTCGCGGGCCATATTTTTGGCGTAAATAATAGCGGAAACGTATTGAATTCTACATCAAAATACACTTTAACGTACTGTGCAGTTGCTCCAATAACTTTTTTTCAAGAAAGATAATTGAGCTAAAGATAATAATGAAAAAACCGACGAAAAACGTCGAAAAAGTGCAGAAGTGAGGTTATTTTCCATACTCTTTACACGTAAAGAAAGAGACAGAGACAAATGTATATAATATGAGTATAGTACTGTATAACTCATTGCCGCAATATCTGAAAAATCTAAATGGGGTTTCTTTCAAAAATAAGCTAACCAAATGGCTCTTAGAGAAGTGTTTTTATAGTACTAAAGAGTATTTAGAATGTGTGACGGGGCAGCCGTTTGGATAAAAAGAAAAGAAAGGGCTGTGCGTCAACAAAAAAAAATTATATTGATAAAAAAATACGAGAGATAGGGTCGCGGAGAGAAGCCCCTTAATTTGTGCTCCGCGGATCGGCACTTCCCTGTGTGTCTGCCGGCTTCGTCGCGCAGGTGGTCGGCGACGGATGGGGTGGGCCACAAGTTGGTGTTCGGGCGCGTAGTGCGGCGGTGTCCACGCGTGAAACGTCCCGGGAAGAAAACGTCCCAGGGTTAAAATCCGTGCGTAAAAACGTCCCAGCGTCAAACGTCCCAGCGTCAAACCCTGGAATTCACCAACATTGGGCGTATTAGAATACGTCCATCACATCCAAAGATGTATTAAAAACTTTTTTAATACATCTTTGATCACATCGAGCTATCCGATCAACCGCAGCAGAAGGCTATCAGAGATGACCGATAATAGCGGTGTAGTGGCTTGAATAAAATTAATGCAGATAGGAATTTACATAAAAGGAATACTAATATTTTTTTTTATAATTAAGGAAATTACTTTTACTGTTTAATTCAAGTAAAACAAACTAAATTTCGAAACTTTAACAATTTTATTTTTATATGAGGGTAGAATTTTTTACAAGCTGTAACGGCTAACTAAAATTATAGTTAATGCTTTAAAAGAACAATGATTTACATTTATGTTACTAGGAGCGTCGTAATAAATCACCAAACTACAATAATAATTTAAAGCATAGAAATAAAATCAAATACCTAGGTCACTACGACGTTGCAAGCTAACACAATAAAATCGATTCAACACTTACCCAATCGGGGTTGAAAACATTTTTTAAAAGTGGTATTAAACGATACCGAACTGAATTTTTAACCGACTTCAAAAAAAAGAAGGAGGTTCTCAAGTCGTCGGTATTTTTTTTTATGTATGTTTTACCATAACTTCGTCATTTGTTAACCGATTTATACAATTCTTTTTTTATCTTAAAGAACATAGTTTGTGTGTGGTCCCATAAAAAAAATTACAAAGATCTGGCTGGTAGTTTTTTCATAATCCTGAAAAATGTCAATTATTTAGCTTGCCATCACACGTGTTTTTACGGATTTTCGAACATAACATCTTTGTTTATGTACCGATTTAGATGATTCTTTTTTTGTTTGAAAGGGTATACTTCAAGAGTGGTCACATTTTAATTTCATTGGTATTGGACTTTGAACTTAGAAGATACACAAGGGAACTCCTCAAATTCAAATAGTATATGTAAAGTGATTTGGATTTTGGTAGGTTTATGACAATCCAAAACAAACCAAACCATGGTCTGCAATGCAAGGTTCTGGACTAGACTTGGACTATGAAGACACAATGGAACTCCTCAAAAACAAACAGCGTAAATTGGGAATTTGAGTTGTGGGCATTTTACCATTGAAAATATTTTATAAAGTTAAAAAATATTTACATGCTTACATACCTACCACTAAAAAGTTGAAAATAAAAAACCTTTTTAACAAAAAAGAAAAACCTCCTTCAAAAAACCTGAAACAAAAACAGCTTCAAAATTAAATACCTCTAAAAAAGCGAGAAATAATATTCAAATCATTAGTTACGCATAACATTATTAATAAAACACGTCTAATGAAGTCGGGTGGGGCTTTCAGAAATATAAAAAAAAAATACTTGTCTTTCAGCCCCACCCGACTTCAATAGACGTGTTTTATTAATAATGTTATGCGTAACTAATGATTTGAATATTATTTCTCGCTTTTTTAGAGGTATTTAATTTTGAAGCTGTTTTTGTTTCAGGTTTTTTGAAGGAGGTTTTTCTTTTTTGTTAAAAAGGTTTTAATAATCAAGGTGTAATTTGGATAAATACGATTAATGTCTAAAGAAATGTTAGAAACGTATTCCCTCCAAGCCACTTTGGAATGATCTGGCCACGAACGTTATTCAAATGTCGCTCCGAGCTCAACGTCGACCGGTTTCGAATACAAAAGAAACAACTTAAAGTACAAGTGGTCACACATCGCGGAGGACAATTTATATTCAATTTATTTTATTTGTTATGTTTTTGTTTAGTGTTATCAATTTTTATAGTGACGTAATTGTGTTAGTAATTAATATTTAAGTAGGTTTGTAGTTTTAAAAGTATAGTTATTTTAATATTTAAGAATATTTTTATTATTAATTAGGTTAAGGTTGTAAATAGTTTTATTAATATTTTTCTTTAGTTATTTAATAAATAATATCGTTTTAAATTGTATATTATTTATTTTAAAATGTAGTTTATTAAAAAAAATACGTATCAATTTATAAATATGTACGTGCAACGTTACAAATGGAACAATTAGTTTAGATTAATAAGTTAAGTAAAGTTTTGCATGTCTGCGAGCAGGCTGAACACACGCGCATATTTATATTTAAGATCTGTAATAACTGTGTTTTGTGAAAATAAAATATTTGTATTTGTATAAATGATTTCGCATAACGAAGCCTTAAAACTAAATTTAAAAGCGAGAATTTAACAAATTATGAGAACAGAAGACATATTCCAAGGTGGTAAATTTGATAAAGCGGTAAAAAATATTCTTCTGGAAAAAGCATATTATAACATTAAGGAATTTGAAGATGATAGACTATATTGAGGTACCTACTATTGTTTAATTGTAAATTTAAAGTTTATCTAATGTTTTATTTTTTATTCAATATGTTAATCCGCCCAGTATTAATAATACATATAAAATTATTTTTTAGGTTTTTTTTGTTCTAAAACTTATCGCGTATGGTATTGAATGAAAGGGCTTGCTACGCCGATTCTAAAAATATATTATCACATTATTACATTTCAGCCACTAGTTCTAAATTAAACCAAAAAACATTTTCAAAACACACCAAGTTTGGGCTCCTTCAGATCCGATGAGGTTATAGTACATTATGATACAAGTTAGCTTAGGTTGCTTATTGCACACAAGGCTGTGGGTTGCAGCCCGAGCCGCAGGCGAGGGCGTAACTCAGCCGAGTGTGCAATAAGTAAGAGCTCACGAGTTTCATACGACGTTTTTCAACACATTTGCGAGGAAAAAACAAAGTAATTTACCAAACAGCAATAAATACGACAAAAACAAAATGATAATCATGGTGAGAAAAGGCGCGCAGGTTTTTTTTTTTGTTTTTTTCACACGCCCAATGCAAGAATATTTTGCGAACAAAGGGGTAAGTGAGCATACAGCTTACTTCAAAATTATAAATTTAAGTGATGAAATGCTAATATTTCAATATTTTATAACAAAATATTGTAAATTAGGAATAATTTGATAATAATAAATATTTGTTTGACTAAATTAAGGACCTACACATTTATTTATTCCAAAAAATTGTCAGCGGCATAAAACCTCTTTGTTGTTACTAAAAAAATAACTGTATTACCCGGTTATATTGAAAAAGCTCTGTTTACTCGCATAGAACTTGCAGTAAGGTACCTATTTAACTTTGTAGGAATAATCCTAATAACCAACTAGTGTTTTATATATTATTGCACGGCACGCGTTTGTTATAGTTCGGTTTATGGCCCTAAAAGTGATGTATTAGGGCTCACTTTACGAGCAAGTGTGTTGAAAAATTATTTTTTATAGAATACACCTTAAGAGTTATATAACATCCTCATATCAAATCACAAGAAAGCAATTTCGAAAATATTTACATTTAGTATTTTTTTCTAATTTTTACCCAAACTTATGTTTGTATGGGATTTTTGATAATTGATTTTTGGTTTAATTTAAAACAAGTGCCGAAAGATAATTATGTGACATGTTTTTAGAAACTGCTCAGAAAGCCCTTTCATTCGATGTCACACACGATAGCTTTTTTTAACATATATTATCACTTTGTAAAAGCTTCGTAATCATGAAAAATTTTAAAAAAAACTTAATTGTCAATATTTTCAAAATTGCATTCTTGAGATTGGATATGTAACCTAGTAAAATTATACATGAAAAGGGGGTAATAGTTGCATCAAATCAGGTATTTTTGGTTTTTGGATATATTGTTGGTAATGTGGAGGTAATGTTAAATCCAAGTTTTCAACCTGGGCAGACGACCGGGTCATTCTCAATTTTGACCCAGAAAGGCTGGTTTGTCTTCAAGATAAATTTGCAACAATTTGAGTGTAAAACGGTTTTGATACGACCGATACTTTCAGAGACACAGTTTTTAAAAAATTCGCCATCCTAACTTTGAAAATGAAGGTTTTTCCAGGTACAATTTCATCCCTCTTTTCACCCCTAGTGAAAAGAGGGATGAAATTGGATCTGATCTGATCTGATCTCACATCGGATCTGATGGAGCCCAAACATGATATGTTTTGAAAATGTTTTTGTTTTAATTTAAAACAAGTGGCTGAAATGTAATGATATGATATATTTTTAGAACCGCCTCAGCAAGCCCTTTCTTTAAATACCATACACGATAAGTTTTAGAACAAAAAAATATTTTTCCCCATACAAAAACAGATGACACCATAACTCCTGTCCTAAGGGAAGAATTTTTAAGAACTGCGGGTCCAAAATTTTGTTTTGACGTGTACCAAGTACGTTTAAGTATACATGTACCAAATGGCTATGCTGTAAATAGATTTGCTGTTTTCCATTAATTTTGAGCTCGTAGAACGTCAACTATCGGTCAATAATAATTCTGTGAATGATTATTATTTACACAGAACAAAGAAAAAATTTTTTCCCCCAGATTATTTACCGCTTCATCAAAATTAAGTATTTTTTGAGATTGTATACTTGTATCTCAGCCATTTTTTGATATACCCACTGCTGGGGCACAGGTCTTTCTTATGAGTGGATAAGGAGAACGGGCCATAACTCACCACGCGGGCCCAATGCGGATTGGTGGGTGTTAACGACTGCAAATGCAACCGGGACCAACGGCTTAATGTGTCTTCTTAAGCACGGAGAAGCTCGAGATAATAAGTTTTTGGTCACCCATCCTATGGCCGACCCTTGCGAACGTTGCTTAACCTCCGCAATCTGGGCCAGGCGCTAAACCACTGCGCCACCGAGCTCCTCGATTGATTGTACTTACCTAATTCATAATAAGGTAAAGGATACAACTTACAAGCTATTTATACATATATAATATATATATTTAATATAAAAAATATTAACCTATTTAACTTTAACCTATTTAAATATTAAACATTAGTCCAAACATTCAATGATTGTAATTTTACATTACATTATATTGTATTTTTTTTTTGAGATTATTATACTTACCTAATTCATAATCAGGTAAAGGATATTACAACTTATAAACTATTTAATAAAAATATAAATAGGTATTAAAAATTATTTTAATCAGTCCAAACATTCAATGATTGTAATTTTACAAAATGCTCATTATTAAAATCAAAATCAAAGTAACTTCAACCGCAAATACTACAAGCTGAAGTCTCAGATTTCAGGGCAGCTCTTTGTAGGTGGTTTTGCGTCTTTTGGTAGTAAAAAACAAATAACGCCGCCAACTGAAAAAACAAATTAAAATAACTTAGAAGGACAATCTTGTAAAAAAAAATGTACCTACTTAACATGGTTAAAGCATAAAGGCTGAAGATTTTTATATAAAAAAATTAATCAAGTTTCAAAAAATCTAGACTATTCTAGACGGTCCAAAAATGCTTTTACTTACAAGTACTTAGTACTTATTTTAAAGGTTCATTTAGATTAATAAAATTTAATTCATGCTAATTAAGACTGAACTACTTAGTTATTTCTTCTACTTATTATCGAAAGATGGCCATAAATAATGAAACCCACCTAATGTGATAGTACCAAACAGATAGAATGCAGCTTCACAGTTAGTATCCAGCAGAAACTTAAGGATATTGATGCTGATGACGGAACTGCCACGCCCGATCATCATCGTCAGGGAAACTGCCATCGCCCTGCATAAAAACAAACAAATAGATCTTATAAAGAAGGAAAAGAAAGAAAAAACGTTCTTATTTGTATTACACAACGCATGCGCAATAGGGTGGGTCGATTTTGATATTTTTCGAATTTTGCTTCACAAGACCCCTCAAAAGTTGCGTAATGCGACGTAGGTTATAGGAAAAATAATATAAAAAAATACGATTATCACTTTTAGCCCTCTACTAGCGTTCGAATTTTTATAAAATACCTGTGTTTCGTGTATATTAGACTTAATAATTTTGCATTAAATGACCCCTCAAAAGTTGCGTAATGCGACATAGGTTCTAGGAAAAATAATAAAAAAATAGTAGATAGGAACCGAATTTTGTAAAAAATTATTAAACAAAATTCGATTTTTCCAATCGGGTTTTGATAAAGTTCCTGTTTCAAAGTAATAAGCTTATTTTTTTAATTATTTTTCCTAGAACCTAGGTCGCATTACGCAACTTTTGAGGGGTTTTTTAATGCAAAATTCTTAAGTCTGATTTACACCAAATACAGGTAATTTATAAAAATTCAAACGCTAGTAGAGGGCTAAAAGTGATTATTTTATTTTTTTATATTATTTTTCCTATAATCTACGTCGCATTAGGCAACTTTTGAGGGGTCTCGTGAAGCAAAATTCGAAAAATGTTTAAAATCGGCCCACACTAATGCGCAACCCATAGCGCAATGCATAGGGGTTATTCCCAAAAGTTCACAGCTCTACTGTTTTCAAAAAATTTAAGTTCATACTTTGGTTCCCAACGGGTCCACGACATTATGGGGACATATTACAGTTAAAAAACACTAAATTAATTACATCACATTGCATACTCTCGAATTTGTAATGTTGAATGAAGGTTAAACAAATCCAACAACAAGATAACTTCATTCCCTTTTATATTTACAAAATACTGTAGAAATCTGAAACAAGGTTTGGTATGAATCTGATTTCTAAACCACGTAAGCTAAGAATTTCAGGGAATGCGACAAAGAAATGGGTATTCAGTTGACGCCACAGAAACATAAATATAAATATCACTCCTGAATATCACATGACATGACATGTTAATCAACAACGTACGTGAGCTGTGTTGGAAAGAGATCGACGCAGTAACTGGTGATCAACCCCATGTTGAGGATCCCAGCCATGTAGATGATGATGAAGAACATGCTCAGCTGCCACACCGGGACGAAGCTGATGCAGATGCCGGCCAAGCCACCTAAGAACTAGAAAAACATAAAATCTATTAAATATTCACCTAGGTGATTACCAAATTGTTGGGGCTAGGATTGGTCACATCACATCACATGAAAAGAAAAATCTAATACACATATAACGCTGCCGCTGAAGTATTAGCGACTTCCTAACTTCTGAGAAATGACTCATAATGTAACCCGACACCCAACACTTGATCACCTGCGGGGGGCCCCGCGCCACTGGGCGCCATATTGGATTTTCAAGTGGATGCCACCAGAGAGGTTATAGTCAAGTTCATTGATAATTTAATATTTTTGACAGATTGTTGACTTGTATTACCTATATAAAGTACGCAAGGTTGCTGAGTTGTCAAAGTTTAAGGAATAATTTAGTCGACTGTAACCTCGAAAAGAAAAAAAATCGCTGTTCTGCATCTGTTCATATTTTATCATTACGCAGCACACCTATTTGTTTAAACATTCTTACAATTTTACGCCTCTGGCTCCTGCCATGGGTTCATCAAAAAAAATTGATTTCATCAGAACAATCATTCACGTTCTGAGCTTGGACATGGTTAAGTCTATGTTAAAGCTTCTTACTAGAATAATGATGATGAGGCGCTTCCTCCCGATGTAGTTGATCATGGGACTGAGAATCGCGTTCACGACGGCGAGCAAGAGCCCCAAGCCGGACACCATTAACAGCGCAAAGGAATCTAGTGAACAGTCATTCTCCACCTGTTTAGATTTTGTAATAATTTTAAAACAAAAATACTTAAACCAAAGTCTACGACCCTGTGGCACAGAATATAAATGCTAGGTAAAAGTTTAACACAGTAGTGGTATTAGCTACGATATTGATAATAAACCAATGATATATTGTGAAGGTTATTATGAAGCATTAAGCACAGAACTTAAGCAAAACATCATTACAAAAGAGATCATGTTCACCATAATTTCTGACGCATTTTGTGAAGACCTCAATCTTTGGCAAAATGTCAAGCCCTCTTCTCCATTTAGTATAGACCTCATAAAACCGTCAATCATAATAGGCAACCAAACCAGGTACGGTTGTATACTGAAATTATTAAAGATTTATAGAGTTCGTATGAATAATATTACATAATATAACAAACAGTTCATGTAGAATGCAATTAAATAGGCATATAATGAGACTTCGGTGCATAAAATGTAATGTAATGGGAAAAAATTGGGAAAATTCAATGAGAATAAAACTAGAATAAGACAAGTAACTTACCAAAATAAAACTATGATAAAAACAATAGAGATTAGTAATGTACTCTTAAGAAGAGGGTGTTTAAACAAAGGCACAGTTTGATTCCAAACTAATGACAAAAACCCTTTACCAGCTTGAGTGGTACTCAGCTCATCCAAAACCATTGCTTTTACCTGTAAAAAATACATTATTCAAATACCTCTTTCCCAATAAAAAATAAAACGCATTTGTTTCCTTTCGTTTCATCATGTCAGCCACACTGTGCCTACATTTTTCTCCAGGTCCATTCAGTGACTAACCGCTTTCTTTTATTTTCTGATGCATCCATCTGGTGTTGCATCGTGTTATTCGACAAAGCAAAGTTAACCTCTTTTTAATAGGAGACAATATTTTATAATGACTTTTTCATACCTAATTAGGTATGATAATCAAAATAGGTATGGAATATCAAAATCTGCTTTGAAATAAAATATGGCATGAATATAAATAAACTCACAGGATACAAATCACCACTCTTGTTATTGTTGATGACGAAAATTTTTCTCATGATTTCCAAGGCTTTTTCATCCTCGCCTACGCTCAAGAGGTACTTCGGGCTCTCGACCGAGAAGAACAGGCCAAAGGCACTCAAAACACAAGGTGTACTGAAGATAAGACTGAGAACTCTCCAAGAACAGAACTGGATGTCGAGAAATGGAACGTAGTAAGAGAACTTCAGAGGGAGAATAGGGATAGCAGCAACTAAAACAAAGAACAAGCACACAAATGAAATGATTTGTCTACAACGTAGACAAACTTTTTTTTTATTTGTATACAAAATCTTCGTCCGATACGCTTATTTAATCCCTCTCGCGATTGCGGTCAGTCAATCAAGGCACTTTCGTTAGACTGATAATAATTTCTTTATTTTTCCATCATACAATGGTCATATGTGTTACTTAACATTATTAATCAGTAAATAAGGTAGCCATTATGTGATACTAGCGAGATTTTACGGGGAGACCCGTAAAAATAAAATTGAAAATAATAATTATTTTATTTTATACCTACCGGCCATGAGAACATTGGTACTGAGCAATGCAGAAGTGATGAACATGATGAGTGGTGAACGTTTTGCTGCTAGCGTACACTCGCTGAGCAGCGTCAGAGATAAAGTGAAGACTCCTGAGACTCTGAAATAAATATTTACTCTACATGGTAACATTACTTCAAGTCAGAGTGGCAGCGTAAGTGTAAGTGTAAGCGTCAGCGTCAATGTCAGTATCAGAGTCCGTGTTAGAGCGTCTGCCTCAATGTCAGTGTGTCCATTTCAGTGACAGAGACAGAGTACTTTTCAGTGACAGTGTCAGTGTCGATATGTCAATGTCAGCATCAGAGTGGTGGCGACATCGCGATGACGATGACAATAAACTTGGTAATGGTTCACTTACACGTAGAGAGGGATTTTCGGGATTGGTTAATTAAATTAATTAAAGATGAAAAATATAGTGCGTGATGCCTATCACTTTTATTTTAATACAAAATACAAAAAAAACCTGTATTTCATTCAAGCAGCATTCCAAATAACCAACACAAAGTAACCCAGCGGGTTTACGATGGTTTCTTGGAATAAAACTTTTTTATAGTTTTGAAATGAGACATTTTGTGACTCATGATCATGAATATTATTTTAAATCAGTTTTTCCTAAGAAACTACTTTACTATCTAAATACTAACTAGGTTTTTACATGAAATTCGTCGACGTTAAGAGAGGTTTTGTCAATTATCTTTATTTGCATAGTTTATTAGATATTTCAATTTATTGATGTTCAAAAGATCTTATTCATTATTGAATTTTTTTTTTTTATATATAAAATGTGTCAAACTAACCCGGCTTAAAGTCTGGTTAGACTATTTGACTCTAACTTTGATTAGTTAGTTATTAGATTAGCTAGGTGTGTATTGTAACTTGTAGTTGGTTTTTGTTAAAATTATGATTAAGTACGTCGAATTTTGACCAAATCTTAATTACGTTTATTTTTGTTATTTTCATTTGTTGATTATAGAGCCGATTTTTGTAAGATTTATATATTTTTATTTTTCAATCCCAAAATTATCCCGGGATTGGCAAAGTGTAATCCCGAAATCCCGGGATCAGAAATAAGGGCCAGGATAGAATTCCCTACTTACACGCCAAACGAAATAAACTTGAAAACGCTGAAAGTGATCCAATCCGGAGAGAACGCAGCCAGCACGCTACTGATGGAGCAGGCTGTCATGCTCAGGCACAGGACCTTCTTTCTCCCGCGGGTGTCCGCCATATATCCCCAAAAATGGGACAATATGATAGTTCCTGAAAAACCAAAATAGGTAGGAATGTTAACTTTATGATTATTGCACTTCTGAAAACACACAGAAAACCGACGACGGTGCCACGTTGTTTTTATTGGGTTCTTAATTATTTATGAACCGAATTCCATTCGGTTTATTATAATTATGAACCCAATCTATAGGTACATACATATAATAAAGCTGTATAAAAGTCGTGTCTGTACAAAGGAAATATTTTGGGGTGTTTAATAATAACGAGTAGAACCCATTTCTATAATTTTTGGAATTTTTGTCTGTTTGTCTGTTTACCTGTTTGTCTGTCTACCTGTTTGTCTGTATGTTTGTGCGCTAATAACTTAGAAAGCGCTGACCCAATCGTAATGATGTTTACTTACAAATATAGTGTGTATCTTGCAGAATAATCAAATTTTTATTTCATTGCAATCGATTACTCAATCAAAAGATACACGAATTTTAAGTTTTTAAGAAGAGCTTACGATGGTATTTTTCAATCGTTTTAACAATAGGGAACATGCATAAGTCACCGATTTTGATAAATTTTAGCTTGATCTCTGCGGACACGTATAAAAAGATGATGGAACAGAAAAATAAAAAATAAAATGTATTACTTTAGTTTTATCACACAAGGGAAAATAACGAATTTTTTTTTCGTTTTCGGATATAATGCACTTAACAGTCGGATAGAACATCAAATAAGAAATAATATTTTGTAAGACACATATGTACTTAAACGCAATATTTAGGGAGATATTTGAAAATTCTTGGCTAACTCCATACTAATGCACTGAAACGTGACATAAGTGACGTCACAAATGTTGACCTTTTTGTATAGAGCGTTTTCGGCGGGTGCTGCTGCGTGCTAACTTCAAGTAACTATATCACGAGAAAAAAACACAAGAGAAAAGTTTTAATATTACAGTTGATTTTCTCACGCATTATACTTTTGATTTTGATACAAAAAAAATTGATGCATGTTCCCTATTATCTTCGCGGAATTATACTAGTAGAACGATCGACTACCAGCCCCCCTACTCAAATGGCCAACATTCTATTCGTTTGAACGCTACGCTAACTTTTAAGGCTTAAATATGAGCAATAGATGATTAATTCACATGTCGCAAACTTGTGTAAACCACAGACTTCGATGTATTGTATGGAATTATCAAGCTTACGGCATGTAATTTTATAGTTTACTGCTTATTTTAAAGTTTTAATAGTAAGCGTAGCGTTCAAACGAATAAAATGTAGGCCATTTGAGTAGGGGGGCTGGTGTTTCCACATCTGGCACAGTGAAATGGTCGATAGCTTAAAAGTAAACAATAACGTGTGGAGTTGCGGTCTTTCTTTTGTAATTTTTAGAAACAAAATGCACGTGCATGCAGTAAATTTTAAGCCCGCTTTCTATTATATTATTTTTTACTCCCATCTTCTGCCAGCGACTTCGTTCGCGTGGAGATTCGAGAAATCCTTAAGGATAAAAGTGATATATGTTTTATAGTCCTGACAGTCCTGTCTGCTAGGCAGCGCGGTTGGTGTGGACGTACCTCGCGTGCGGCAGGTCTCGGGTGAGCGCCTACGCAACCGATTGCGATGTCGGGCCGCGTGAGGCCTGCGGCCTGCCGCACGCGAGGTACGTCCACACACACCAACCGCGCTGCCAGCAAGGCAGGACTATAAAACATATAACACTTTTATCCTGGTTAAATGTTCCCTAAGGATTTTCTAGAATCTCCACGCGAACGAAGTCGCGGGCGGAAGCTAGTATTTAATAATTAAGAACCCAACCCATAGTTTTTTTACCACTGCATCCATAATGATGATGAGGATTAAAAATTGTCATCTCCCATGCAGTGTGTCAGCTGCGCTTAACGCCTCAAGCAGGTCATCACAAATCACCGTGCGTGAGTCCTGTATCTTGCGTCACGGCAACCACAACGCGCTGTCTCAATGTCAGCCTCTCAGCTAGTCGTTGCGTCCGCGCAGTGGTTACCGAGACGCAAGACGTAAGATGCTCGTGCGGATCAGTCGTGGCCGATGGGTAAGAAAGGACTAACCAATTAGAGGTACCGCAGCCATCAGTCCCTGCTGCGAGCTGGTGGTGCGCAGCTCGCACGCGCTGGCCGGCACCAAGTAGCCCAGAGACATTATCTCGAACCCCATACTTATCGTGATACTGCTGCATAGTAGAAACGTCAACACGTTGAACTTTCCAAAACCTGAAGATATAGGTAATGGTTAGGCACATTTCGTGGGGACCGTTTTGTGGAACAATTTTTAATCAAAGAGGTCCCTCGACTGTTTTAGTACGTTTTTGGCAGGCAGTCGTATTTTTAATATTTTTTAAATTTATTTATTTTTATTTCACACATTTTAGTGACAAATTATATAGTTTTGAAATGTTCTCATTAAGGCCTTTCATTTGATGCCCATATTGTAATAATTGATAAAAAAAAAACATATTTTTTTTCACAATTGAAAATGGCGTCGCACAGTTGCCATAGTGACTTTTAAAAAAAAATAGCCAGTGTCATTCCGAATGATGTAAGGATTCTAACGATACCCTATACATCCAAATCCGTTGAGCCATTTAGAAGTTACGGTGGAATAAACTCACATACCCACAAACATACATGAAACCCCAAACACATATACACTCCTTTTTGGGCAGTCGTGTAAAAATAATAAAATTGTTTTTATTTTCACATTTGAAAGTGGTGTCGCACAGTCGCCATATTGTTTTTACACGACTGCCCAAAAAGGAGTGTATATGTGTTCAGGGTTCATGTATGTTTGTGGGTATGTATTAATAGTAGATTTTTATACAAGACGCGAAAATGGCCCATTGCATACTAAATAGAAACCAAGTTACAATGGGTTTAGCGTCGTGTGTTACACTCTACTTTTTACTACGATTGCGAGAAAATAAAATACAATATTAAATACCTAGTTTATACTTCCGTAAACGAATTCACTCGTTCTTCTATCCTCCACTTCATTAAACTTTTCATACAGTATGATTTGTGCTTGACGGCAAAAGATTAAAATTATTTCTTTCCTATTACAGTCACACAATTCAATCAGTTTGCAATTAGAGAAAAATTCTAAAGATTTCGCGCCACACTTGTTATTTATTAAGAGGAGGCTCCCAGAATTTGGCAATATTTGAACTCAAGTAGTGACGTCTGTACAATCTCAATGAATGTCAAATTCAGATATATGCTTTTATGGACCTTCATTTAGTGGATGACGGCAGGATTTCAGAAATTATTGAGTTTGGCTCGATAGTTTTTTATTCTGAAAACATGTCCTTTTTAGGGGAATTTTTAAAATATCTCTTTAATTATACATCGTTTCTGAGCAAAATTTATGTAAATCATAAGCAAATTACGTGTTCCTGTGACTGACGGCACAAAAATCGTATATATTAATTATTACTATTGTTATTACCAAAAAAGAGATTAAATACCAGCGCGCTGCGGGCGCCGCCTTCGTTAGTACTGCGCAGTGCGCCGTCGAGGTAGGACGTGTGTCGCTCGCGCATCGAATTTTTCATCAGTACGAGCATTGCTTTGCAATCTATCTATACAGTTGTTTAACGTATTACTTGCGCAGAGCAACGGAGGGGATTTCGCGAGGGCTAGGGCGGTTTCCTACAAATTTCTATGATAAAGATTGTATAACTGTGGTATGGGTAACAAACAGCAAAGCGCGCGTGTTCATCGTTCTGGCAGCGCCACGGTCTCCGATTTGCGTGAATAAATACATCACGAATGTCAATTTTTTGCCAGTCGGCAGCTCGGGAGAAAGTAGGTTTGATTGCCCCCCCACTGGAAGAGGTACATCCGAAGATGTACGTATATGTCCATTATTAGGTTTGAGGAGCCACGTCACACCATTATTTAGCAGCAAAGTAGATTATTTTGTAGCACAAATCCTGAAGTTAGCATCATAATATATCGCGAGAGGTATCAATGCAAAGGTGGCTCCTCAGTCTAAACATCAGGTTTGAGGAGCCATTCTGGAACTCGCTAAGTACCCGTTGAAAACTTTAGAAAATTAATGCATCGTTTAGCAGCAAATGTGTCTTTACACATTGCTTGCAATTTTTTTTTAATTTTTAGTTCAGTAGTGCTGGAGAACGCAATTTGTATGGCTCCTCAATGCTGACGTTTTGCATATAAACAACTTACTTACTGTACCTACCTCAGATAACAATGGAATCAAAACCAGATACGCTTACATTTAGCAAAAATTTCTGTTATATATGGCTTTTTTTCGTTTCCACAACGCGATGTGGTCGTTTGGTATGTTGACATGATTACCACAACGCATTCAAACAAATACACGCATACAAATAAATAAATAAATAATGCTTGGACAATTTTCCACACAGCGCCATCTAGCCCCAAACTAAGCAAAGCTTGTAATATGGGTGCTAGACAACTGATATTACTTATATACTTTTTAAATATATACTTATTATACATAGTAACACCCAGACCCGTCACAGAAATTGAAGTTCATCATTTCAATTTCGGCCCGACTGGGAATCGAACCCGGAACCTCTGCGTGGTAGACCAGCATGTTGACCACTGCACCACTCAGGTCGTCTGATATGATGTCAAAGTAAATAAAAAAAAACTACTTGTCCTGGTTTCATTCATATAATATGGTTACCTTTCACAGCGAATTCTTAAGGAATATCGGAAAGTATTGTATTTCAGTCACCGGAAGAGATACAGTGCTGAATTTTATAGATGTACTTAGCCGACATTTCTGCTAAATGTTAGTGTCTCTTGTTTTGTACAGCAAAATTCAGGGCACCTGTAACCAAACTGAGCATGCCAATATTTAGTTCTACCTTAGCAAACCCGGAAAATATCTGTAACGAGTATAACACAGCTACTTTCCGAGAAATAAGCCGTTGATTCAATATGCCATACAATTGGTACATCGAGTAGAAAAGTTTTAATTTAAAAATAACATCATTATCGTAAATTAATTTTCTTGAAACATTCTCTGAATGTTGCTCACGACAGCAATACACACACACAGTGTCCTTATTTGTGCCTTGTTTTACCAATTTTATAGTCATGAAGTAATTTTATTCTTAAATTTTGTGTTTTTTACTTTTAACTTTGACGTTTTTTATGTTACCGTAAATGTAGTGACGGGGATAGTAATATTTTGAGACTACTATTTAATTTGGTCGGATTCGCGCTAAAATTCGATTTCATCGCCATGCGGACCGCAGCTCAAAACAAAGAGTATTTCTTTGTTTTTTGACACCGACAAAGAGTATATTTTTATTTTATTATTTTTTAACTAGGTCAAAATGTCATAGGAGAGGCAAAGAGACCTAATTCCATGCAGCCAAATAGATATTTTTTTTTTTTACTTCCTCTTGATATTTTTTTTTATTTGTTTGTGCATGTAGAATCGATGCTTGTTGGTATTATCTTCTTCTTAACGAGTCGACTCGGTATATGTATAATTATATTTGTGAGGACCAGAACTCAGCCACTGATATCGCATTATCGCGTTGGTATTATTATTATGTAGGTATTATTTAGTTGAAATTGTCTTTTCTGTATTTTATAGGAAGTAGAATTGTTTTTTTTTTGGTTTGTCTGTCGGTTGTCGTCACCAAGTAGGCTCCTCCAGAATACTAGCGTTGCAGTGGTATGCTCCGGTATGCCACAGTAGCATTGCTGAGGTTGGGGCCTAGTTGGCCGCACACAAATTAGTTCGTGTAGGTACATTGTTTTCTTTTTTTTTGCTTTATAACTTTTATTTTTAATAACCTTACTGTCTATAATGTTTTACGGTCAATAAATAGTTTTTCTTTCTTTCTTTCTTCTTTCTTTCTTCTTTGTACCTAACTAATAATATGTGTATATACTGAATGGGGAATAGTAAAAAGCATTTTCTTTAATTTTCTTTCTTTCTTATTAAGCTATGTAAGCTTGCCACAAAAAGATAAATACATATCCATATCTATAGTTATATTACTTACTTTTATACTTACCTTTATAATTCTAATGAGTGTTCTCAGAACAGATCAAGCCTTGTTTGCAGGCGAAAAGATACATAAAAATCATATAAAATATATTTTTTAAATCAGTTGAAAATTTTGCACTTTAAAAATCGGAAACCGGGGCGCTGCCAGAACGATGGACACAAAGCGCTCGGCCGCGCGATAAAGTGCGGGAGCGAGACAGTTGCGAGTAAAATAAGTGGGTGGGGGGCAGCGAACGCACGTAAAAATTTTGCAAGCGGACTCTTAACTTTTTATTTCGTTTTTGCAGGGCGTCGTGGTTTTAAAAAAAACACTTAAACTATGACAATGATCACGTTTTTGCTGATTATATACTTTTTTATTATATTAGCTATTTACCCACTCTTTGATGATTTATTCACATGTTCTTAAAATCATTAACCGTGTTTTATTTAGAAAAAAATTACAGTTATATGACTGTTAAGATAAACATACCTGTTAAATCAAGAGCATCCTCGAAAGGGACTTTTTCAACCTTAGACATTATTATTTGAAAATAACTTCCTTATTAGTTTTATTTAACACTTTAGTCGCACTAACAATTTTGTATTTTCATTTAAGTCACCGCCACCGTTTCTTTTTCTGTTGGTTTAAAATGAATTGTTATGGTTGCAAATCATTTTATTATAAACTGTTATCAAACATAGGGTTGAACCAACACTTACAATTTAGCTTTAAAGAATTATGCTTGTGCTATGAAAGTGGTTAAATTTTAGCAGCCCTATTATAAGACGGTAGATAAGAAATATATTAAATAACCTTCTGAACGATTTGAGTATGATAAGGATAATCCATGAACTTTATCTAAGCGGGTTTCGTAGTAGTATTTCGTAGTAGATATTTTTAGGGTTCCGTACCCAAAAGGTAAAATCGGGACCCTATTACTAAGACTCCGCTGTCCGTCTGTCTGTCTGTCTTGTCTGTCACCAGGCTGTATCTCATGAACCGTGATAGCTAAACAGTTGAAATTTTCACAGATGATGTATTTCTGTTGCCGCTATAACAATAAAAACAGTATATAATAAATATTTGAGGGTGGCTCCCATACAACAAACGTAATTTTTATGCTGTTTTTTGGTACGGAACCCTTCGTGCGCGAGTCCGACTCGCACTTGGCCGGTTTTTTATTTACGCAAAATAATGAAAGTAAAAATCCTTAAGTATACACTAATAATATTATAGGTAAATGCGAAATATCAGAATAATGCGAAATAGCTATCAGAATTTTGATTAAAATTCTTTGTTGACATTGGACATAAGTAATTTTGTAACAACTGTTATGTTGCTAAACTATACTTACCTTATATATCATCTGTATATGAAATATTATTATGTCAGTCTTTTCTTCGTGAGTTATAATGCGAAGATGAGCGCTATTCGTGGTCATCTTTCGTGATTCGCACTGTACCTATGAGTACCTAGGCGAATCCTACTCGCCCTTGTCCGCTTTTGTTAGGACAAAAGCGGAAAAGGGCGAGTAGGATTCGCCCACCGAAGGTTCCGTACAAATTCCGTTTTTAGTATTTGTTTGTTGTCATAGCGGCAACAGAAATAAGGGTCCAGTTTTTACCCTTTGGGTACGGAATTCTAAAAAGAAATCACATTTTGTGATTTTCCGAATATCAACACCTTTTAGGGGGTAAATGGGATAAGTAAACCTAAAAATCGATTATTATATGGATGCCCTCTTGATTTTATGGGATACTAGCGGCCGCCCGCGACTTCGTCTGCGTGGAAAGATTTTTTTTCTTTCCCTCGGGAACTATACATTTTTTCGGGATGAAAGGTACCCTATGTCCTTTTCTGTACCCCTGACAACTTGTATGCAAAATTTCATGATGATCGGTTCAGTAGTTAGGACGTGAAGGCGTAACAAACAAACAAACGGACTTTCGCATTAAAATATTACTAGCGGCCGCCCGCGACTTCGTCTGCGTGGAAAGGTTTTTTTGCTATCCCTCGGGAACAACACTTTTTTTCGGGATAAAAGATACAAATAAAAGATGCCATTTATTTGTAGTTCAACACGGCGGACATGATTCAACCTCTAGACGGACACGGGGACGGGAACGGGACAAAAAGGGAAAGGAAAAGGAAAGGGGAAAGGTGTTGTGATACTGGTTAGTTACAATGTTTAATCTAAATTCTGTGATTCTATGTCATAGACAGCTGTTTATACCTGTACTTTGTTTACTTGGTTACCAAAATTTTCACTAGTAAATACTGATTTTACCTGCTCAATTCTTGTTTAATTCCTTTTACAACAAAAGGGAAAGAAACGGGGACGGGAATGGGAACGGGAAAGGGGAAAGGGAAGTCGAGGCAGCATGCTTGGTGGGACCCGCTAATTACGTAAAAACGACTAATTGGATTACGATGAAATAAAAATATAGAATACTAAAGGTACCCTAAGGATTTTCTCGAATATCCACGCGGACGAAAATGCGAGCGGAAGCTGGTTAATAATAAAATGGTTCCCTATGTATTAATAAGTGGAATTCCACAGAAATGAGCGTTTTAAGGCTGGCGTCCACTACAGTCGCGTCGAACCGCGTCGAGTCGAATCGCATTTTTTCCGTAATTCGCCTCCATACATTTACTATGAAGCTGCGTCCATTGACTGGCGTCGGTCGATTCGGCGCGCTTCGGCTCTTCTCCAATGGATGCAGTTGCATAGTAAATGTATGGAGGTGGAATTATTGCGATTCGATTCGTCTCGACTCGGCGCGCCTAGTGGACGCCAGCCTTAACAGAATTATCCACGCAAGCACTTGAATCCTTATCCAAACAATTCAAGTGCATCTGACAAGATTGTTTTCGTGTAAAATTATTGATTTCGTGACAATCAGATAGAAGAGAGATGAGATAAGTATACAAGAATCTATCTGATTATACGGTTGGGTAATTTGAATCATTCTTTGATTATTATATGATTCATTTGCTTGCATCTCGTGTGGCCTAAGTGTGACTTTGATAAAAACATGACATCACAGAATAGACTAATATAAGTACTACGTACAACTCAGACGGGCTCACCCCGTCTGAGCTGCTACGGGTGGGACGATTTTTTCTATTAAACTATTGCATTGCGAATGCATAAAATCTAAAAAAAAAATTCAATTACTAGGTAAAAGTCAAAGTCAAAACGGATTTATTCAAATAAATCGTCTATATTTCCTACCAGCGGGAGTAAGCAAAATCTAACTCTCGAGTTTTAATGGTGATCTGTGATTGGTCAAGAAACTCATAGTACAGTAGCCCGTAGAACATTTAAATCACTAAAAAGGTTTGCCGTTGTGATATAGTTATTTATTACGAAATTATATTTACATTAACCCAAGTTTTACAGATCGCAACCCGCCGTAACCTATATTTGTATATCTCCAAAAATGTTTATTTTTTATTTTTCGAGGTTTATACCACATGGTTTAGCTATTGTCGTATTGTAACCGAAAATTCTGAAACTTTTTTCTAAAACTAAGGGAGCTTATTCCTACATATAAAAAAATATTCAGCCATTTTTTTTTCGTACATTCCCCATTGTTCTTCTTTTTATGTTTTCTGTATTATTTATCATGGTGTACAATAAAGAATATTTTATCTTTTTTTATCTTTATCTTAATATTCCTTACTATGAAATTGAAGGTTTGTATGGAGAATTTTTAACAATTTGCATTTTCCATTCTAACGTTTTTCACAATCTATTTTACAACCGTGAACGCTATTGTAAACCGATTGGCGGGATTTCTCCCGGTTTCGGGAATTACGGACCGTAGTCGAGATTAAATCGGGAATCGATGAAATAGGTAATAAATACAAATTATAATCAAATACTAAATGGTTTATGATATTTTTATTTTAACGCTAGCAACATTGTAAGACGGGGGCTCCTATAAACATAATTTTACTACTTATACTCTTTGCTCCATTCTTCTTCATTCTGACACTCTCACTTACTAACTTCATCTCATTTCGTTCGTAATCGTTTCATTCGTTCTATTGTCTGATTTGTATATTTGATTGAGTGGACAAAACATACAATAACTCTAGCCAGACTAAAATCCTTATTGTATAAAAGATAATTTTCAAAAAAATATGGAAAGACGTAAAAAACATTTTAAATCGCAACGCAATATAACTAACAGATGATGGCGCCAACCGTTTTTTTAATTTATTTAAATAAACAAATTTACATTTTTATCTTAATCCAAATAGTGCAATAAAAACCAGAAAGGTTTATTCGTACACTACACATTCGTCACTGATAATTATGAATGAAGGTATATACCTACACAGTTACAAGTTAGTTACAATTATTTCCTAGCATCATCTAAAAATAAAAGTATGCGACAAACAAGGAAGGCTGGCGCGTGGTTTTGAATCGCTCGACTAGCGTCGAGAGCTCTTTTCGACTGATTTTCGTTCGACATATGACTCAAAACAATGAGATGTCGAACGAAAAAACCGACTTCAAAAAACCTAAAAGCAAGAAATAATATTCGTAATAATAAAAACACGTCTATTGAAGTCGGGTGGAGCTGGAGTACAAATTCCTTTTTTTTATTCTAATAGCCCCACCCGACTTCAATAGACGTGTTTTTTTATTACGAATATTATTTCTTGCTTTTTAGAGGTAGGTTTTTTGAAGTCGTTTTTTTGTTTTTTTAAACAATTTTTAATTTTTTAATTTTTAGTGTAGATACCTTTTGTATTAGGTAGTGTAGGTATATTATTTAGGTAGAAAAATCGGTTCAGCCAAACGTGAGTTAATCACGGAGAAACATACATGCGAGTCAAACTACGAACCTCCTTTTTTAAGTCGGTTAAAGAACTACACTTAAGATATCCCTTATCAAACAAAAAAATAATTATCTTATTCAGTTCATAAACAAAGAAGTTATACGACTGATCATCGAGGTAGTTCACACAAAAATCATACTATTTTCGTCCTTTTTTTAAAATTACTTGAAAAGTACTGAAACGATTTCAAAATTTAAAAAAATGGGATCAACTTAGGAGTTTACCTAATGTAATAACGTTTGAATCATTTCAATCGGTTCAGCCGTCTTCGAGTAATCGGTGTACATACAAAAAACAAAAAAAACGGGCCGAATTGAGTACCTCCCTCCTTTTGAAGTCGGTAAAAATCAGTAGAAACGAGCGCTCGACTGGATTCGAGCGATTCAAAAATAGGGCCCCAGGACAAAAACACACATACGCTCACACACGTGCAATTGCCGATGCCGAATGCCGATGCCGATGTACGTTTTCCATGTTGGTTATGAAATATAGGTAATAGAAATTTGTTCGTTGTGACGCTTCTGGTTAATTTATTATGGCTAACTTTTTTTAGTTCAGTATTAAAGAACTGTTCTGTTAAGATATTATATTTTGCGCTCAATACGGTTTCAGGCGGCGAATATCCACCCAGGATGCCATTACAGACCATACGTCTTCGATTATCTCCCTTATTATTGAATCTATAAAAAAAAACCGGACAAGTGCGAGTCGGGCTCGCCCACCGAGGGTTCCGTACAGACCTACATCTATACATAAAATAAAGCTATAGAAAAGTTGTGTCGGTACAAAGGAAATATTTTGAAAAAAGTGGTTGGTAGTTATTAGTTTTTTATATGAAAACTGTACTACGGAGAGTTCAAGCTTTATCCCAGGTTCTACCTACCGGAATTATGTGAAAAATTGCTTAGATTATAAGTTGGACTCCAAGCTACCAAACTGTAAAAAAATACCATCAAAATCCGTTCAGCAGACTGCTATATATATAGATAACCATTTGAAATCCTTTGTCGCCACGTATAAAATAACCCTTCCAGGGATTACGACAAAGAATTGACCACGGGCGAAGGTTTGAAATGGAATAGTACATTACTGCAGCGGCACTCAATACAGGCATTGAAGCACATACGTGAGTCCATCAATGCCTAGTTGCAGCCAAGGCTTGTGTAGTACTTTTAAACTTTTAACTTTTTAGTTTTAATAGTTTTAAGCTTTTTATTTTAATTTTAAATTACTTACAGTAATTGAAAAAAGAAAATGGAAAGAGGAATGTGCACATAAAGACCTTTCATTTGATACACATATTGAAAAAAAAAATCCGGTTTTTTTTCATTTATTTCCAGTTTTTCATTTTTTTTTCCAGTTTTTTGGAAAGTGCTCATCAAGGCCTTTCATTTGATACCCATATTGCAAAAAAATATTATTTTTTCGTTTTTTTTTTTTTCAGTTTTTTTGGAATGTGCTCATCAAGGCCTTTCATTTGATACCCATATTGCAAAAAAAAATTTACCTTTCGTTTTTATTTTTTTTTCAGTTTTTTGGAATATGCTCCTTGATGAGCATATTCCAAAAAACTTTTCAAAAAACTTTCATTTGATACCCATAGGTATTGAAAAAAAATTTTTTTTTCCTTTTTATTTTTTTTTGTCTTTTTGGAATGCCCTCATCAAGGCCTTTCATTTGATACCCATATTGCACCAAAACAGTTTTTTTTTCGTTTTTATTTTTTTTTCAATTTTTTGGAACATTCCAATGAGCACATGCTCATCAAGGCCTTTCACGTGATACCAGTATACCGAATATTAAAAAAAAAATTTTTGGAATGTTTTCGCTCATCAAGGCGACATTTGATACCTATATTTGTGTTTCATTGAAAAGTTCGCTCCATTTCTGAATTACACGTGTGTAATGAGTTTTAATATAAATTTTTGTATGAAAATCCATTATTACACGTTAGTAATGGATTCTCATACAAATATTGACGGCGCGGTTTAGGTCCGTCCGTAAACTCCGATTTAGCACGAAGAAGGTTGTCAAAATAATGTTCGAATTTCCAAGCATTTTTGAGAAAAAATAAAATAATTACAAACCCACCGCACCTGTATAAAATACAAGTACTGTTGATTGTCAACAGATGGCGCTGTATATCAATAGTACACTGTATAATGTTCTGTGAAATGGTTTTATCTATCGCAATGTTATTAGAGAAAATGGGTGTATTCTAACAGGACCCTTGCTCCGAAAGTCTGTTTCCATCCCGTTCGAGTCACGTCATATTGTTAAAAACGCGCTGATTGTTATATACTTACTCTGTGGTGATAGCTATTGGTCTGCTGGAATGCACTCCGTTGATTTTGGTTGTGTGAAGCCGAGACTTTTATTGTAGTGGTAGCTACCTCGGCTGACCTTACCGAGTAAACTGTTTTGTTTATACTTGGTGCCAAATGCTCCAAGCAACATTGGAATGCGATGCACCCGCATTTTAATGTAAACTGAAACAATCTACCACTGAACTATTCAACACTTGACACTGGCAAAAATTACTTCCAAGAAGAAAGTAGATTGCCAAAACAAAAATAAGAAGAAGAAGACCCCCTGTCATACAGCGTGACACACCGCCATGTTGCGAAAATATTTAGAGCCAAATTTATTACTTTTTAATTTTATTTTTAAAAGTAATTAACTATAACAATATTTGAAAGGATCTGAATAATTAATAATAATAAATATTGATATTTTAAAAAGAATTAGTGGCGCGATTAATCCAAAAGTAATTATAAGTTAAACTATGACCGCGCATACCGTTGTTTCACCAAGATGATTATTAATAACGTATTTTAATGACCATATTTTATTATGATTTAATTACAAATATACAGTTTTCAGATTTATTCCTGTAAGTGTAGTATAAGACGCTATTACCTGCCAAATTTCATAGTTCTAGGTCAACGGGAAGTACCCTATGAATTTTGATTCCTTTGAGAGTATCGAAAATGCGTTTTTTGCGCCCTAAACGGCAGTATCTTTTTTTTACGTTAACTTAGAAGTTTGATTTTTTTACAGCTTCAAGGGCCCGTAGACCTTAGTATATGGTTTAAATTTCAACTCGATACCTCCACGCGTTCCCGAGATAAAGGGTCTTGACAGACAGACGGACGGACAGACAGACAGATGGACAACAAAGTGATCCTATAAGGGTTCCGTTTTTTCCTTTTGAGGTACGGAACCCTAAAAAATACGGCATTTTGTAGAAAATTTAATCAGCTTTATTTCTTACAAAAGATTTTCTTTTATTATTTGTTCCGTCATCGATATCCGGAATCCATATTGAGTTAAGCCTTCCGTTTTTTGTGCGTTTCCGTCTAGTCTTACCCTCTTTCCGCTAGGAGCGCCACCTGTTTCCGTATCCTGTTGTCCGTATTTCCGGCAAATGGACGCCATGTTTGTGGCCGGTTATTTCATCATTATAGCGTCGTTTTTCGTAGCGTTCACACGTCTAAGAAATATTACGGGACATTTCCCAATTTTAAATTAAGTTATTTTTGCCCTCTTTTTCGCGATTAAAAGTAAAAAAAGTGCAATCGTCGAGTAAAAGCAAATTAAGTAAAAGCAGTGCGTCGTGTTGAGACAGGATCCTGCATTTCGTCGATCGCTTATGTAGCGGTATGATCGCGCCGCTACACGTCGCAGTCATCAAGTTCAAACATCGGAGACGGTGTCGGGTAAGCTGGCAGCAGCTGGGGCCGGCCCGCGGCCTAGAATGCGGGCCACGCCATGTAAGTGATTTGAAATCTCTGTATTATCGTAACAAGTGAGTTTTTATTGCTACTTTGATTACACACCGACAGTTAAGTAATCATTGTAATATCTGGCATGAAAATGAGTCCCACTCGATATTACGCAGAGGTTAGAAAATAGCGATTCTGTTGATGTATTCATTTTGTGACCACTATCTGCCACGAGTACGGAATACGCAGTGGAAGCAAGGATCCTAATCCAAAGTTGATCCGACGTTAGTAGTACGTCGTTTTAATACCGGCGAGTAACATTCTATCCAATTTGTTGCCGATGTGAAAAAGAAATATTTATAAACCCTGGCTTTATCTACCTTAAAATTAATAACAAAATTTTATAGAGATTTACGTAGTCTCTTATTAACAAGGATTTATGTTTATAACTCTTCTTTACTGTGCAGTAACTTGCCAAAGCTAGTTACGAATGTAACGCATATTTAAATATGATCATTCTTATCATATTCTTGATTAGTCGCGTAAAAAGATACTGAGTGGACACCAATACCAGTTATTTTAAACAGTTAGCTTTTATGAAAGTGAGCAACAATTATTTACATATAGCATGCGGCAAATAAAGCAGATTAGTTAACGCTGCGATCTCCAATCAGGCTGCCAAGCATGGAGATTATAGCGACATCTTCGCGCAGAAGAGCTTTTTGTTCTGCAGTGGAATATAGGAGGGTTGAAATGATAAATAAAATAATAAAAACATATCAATTTATTTGCAAAAACACTTTCACATTGCAAAATTGATCTGCTCTTATATGAGGTCAACCTGTATATGAGACTTTAACAAGATAATGTAATGATGATGATAACTTAGTTATATCTTGAAATTTTTAATGCATATTCAAGCGCCGGGTTGCCTTTTCTGCTCCGTGCAGAGGTATTATTTGATGCTTTTCGCTTTCTATGGTCAAGTATTATTCTGATTCTTGCTCGAGGCATTCTCAGCAGTCTCGGCACTAGTAGTGGTCCCAGAAGGATGGTTCCTGCCTACAACCAACTGAAAGAAAAAACTCTTTCATGCCAAGGCTACCAAAGCAAAGGTAAGATAATCAATTCAAAAGAAACAGGACTTCTCAACAGAAACAAAAGCAGTCACGGACAGGACGATCTGCTACCGCTACTTAGCAAGATGCAGAAATTGTCGTGCTTGATTTGACGACCGTTCGTGGTTAATCGTAAGGTCTTTCGTCAATTGACTTTTGGCACCTATTACATCTGACTGCATGGTGCATTAAACATAACCACAAACTTTGGAGGTAAATATACAAAATCTTTAACTTTAAAACCACTTTATGTCTGGTAATGTCAAGTTTTGCACAAAACGATCATCTCAAACGTCTATTCAGATAAATGACATGATCAACACTGTGTGATCGAGGGAGCGGTGCCTCATCCAACTTACTGTCAACTCGTTACCTGATTTTGAGGTTGGACGGATCATTTCGATCAATTTATCAGTTTGATAAGACTGAACGGGTTTGTATCTAAGGAAGCTACTTCACTTTTAACTTTATTACATGCCTTAGTCCTGCAATTGGACAGTATACAATACAGTTACATTTGAGCGATGCTTATGTTCTATTGCTAATAGCTCAGCAGCGCCGCAGCTTTCTCAGGCCGAGCTACTGATACACTTACCAGACAAACTTGCCTTTTGGGCTGTCTGCAACGCCAGGTATTTTTAAATCAGTCACCAACTTGGTCACAAAACACCTGACGAACCTCGACATTCGCTGCTTCATCTACCTGGCTCACTTTCTACTGGCTAATCGGTCGTACAAGTGGCTGCAACAACAGGTCAGAAATACTGTCGCTTTACTACGACTGGGATGGACGGTCTCAATTTTGAGAAATCTGTTCTGGTTCTGACGTAACGTCTGGAGTTTCTAGACGTTACCTGAGACACACGAGGCAACTCTAGTCTCTGTCAGAACCGTAGTGCCACACGCGCCGCAGTGCACTTACAGAACAGAGGAGCAGTTGGTCCCTTAGACAGGCCTAGCTCCTAATGGGGAGACTCAACTTTGCTTCGTCCGTCATCCTGAGGGAAAGGCACAGCAGTCGGACACTGCAATACTTCAGCCGACAGCTGCCTAAATCCCAACCATACTTACATATTCGTTTCCGGAACCAGTCTTGCCGAAATGAATTCGTAGGTGATGATGGCATCGAGTTCAACACCACTGCACAAGTGAACACGAAGTCCATCGTGCTCAATACGGACGCATCCGACGTGGAGCACAATTAGGACAGAAGTCCGTATCAGGTAACAATGGAACTGGCACCTCTACTGCAAGGAGCTGGCTGCGATATATCTGTCCAATGGCATCCGAGATAACCTGTCATACTCCTACAACGGGTAACTGTACTATCATTGCCTAAAGTTAGAATGTAGAACGAGGACCACAAAAGTTGCAGAACTGACCAGACAGCTGCAGACCCTGTTCGATTATCTAAACGTCACTTTGATAACTCAGTACTTCCCCGGGTGATACCATGAAGAAGTAGATTACATTGTCACATAAGCCGATCCAGAGCGAGTTCTGTTACTTGTTACCGCTGGCAACGACGGCCGTGCTCTTGCGCCACGAGACCACGATGCTACATTTCACAGTCGATAGGACAACCTACCTACAGCTTGCGTAGAAGTTCCTAGCGCTTTACCTTGTACCCTAAGGCTAAATCGTCTCGACTCAGCTCGTGGCCTTATCGCCTCAACTCAGCTCGTAGTCACATCACGTCGTAGTCACATCACGTCAACTCTGCTCGCGACCTTTTGTAACGCCTAGATGGGACAAAGTATTTTGGTCGATGGACCTAAAGCAGAAGCCGTTCAGATTTCACGTTTCACGTCAGATTCAGCGCCTGCCACAAGGTTTTCGAGACAAAATCAAAATCCAGCTAATGTTAGCAACGTGTTCTTGAGACAATTCTATTTTTTGCATGTAAAGTCACTGTTCGTCTACGGCAAACTGGAGATAGTCGACCATTCAAACATACCTCTACGATATGCATCTACATGGAGTAGAGTAGCAAAACGTTGCGTTTACATAATTCAGTTATTTAACCTGAACCTGGCTTATTTCTGTAGCTCAACAATACGGCTCAGCAATGCCGCAGCTTTTCAAGGTGCGCCACTCTTTACCAGATGTCATGCCTGCCTTGCAGCCTGTCTACAGCGCCAGGTATTCCCGCTTCAGTCACCAAGTGATTCGCGGAACACCTCAGGCATCACCTCAGACTTAACGTCCGCTTGCGTGGTGTGCCTGGACGATTTCTACTATTGGCTTGAACTATAGGTCAGGAATAAAGTCATTTTACTACTGCGGCTGGGACGGACAGTCTCAATTTCGAGAAATCTGTTCTGGTTCCGTAACGTCTGTAGTTTCTAGATGTTACCTGGGATACACGAGGCAACTCAAGTCCCTATCGGAACCGTAGTGCCACGCGCTCCGCAGTGCACTTACAGAACAGAGAGGCAGTTGGTCCTTCAGACAGGCCCAGCGCATAATGAGGAGACTCGATTTTGCCTCGACGGTCATCCCGAGGGATATGCACCGCTGTCGGACACTGCAATGCTTCAGCCGACTAATTGGTGAGTAAAGATGGCTTCGAGTTCAACACTGCTGCACAAGCACTCTATGTGCTCACCACAGATAGAATATGGTCTAAGGAGCACAACTAGGACAAACAGGCGTTCTTATCAGGTATTATCCCTCCCTATTTGTAAGCTGTACTTCGAGGAGGCTGGAATTGGGGCGACACCTGGATCTGTTCGATCAGCGGTTTCTTCATTGATTAGGTTAGAAAACTTTTTATAGATCAGATTCTTGCCAATGGAAACTGGTAATAAGAACAGACATTTTAGTATTATTATCAAAATGCAATTTTATTTGCAATTATTTAACAAAATCTGTTGAATAAGCTACATAACGCAGTTCTGAATTTACTTAACATGTTACAAAATTGTTAAGTTAGATTTGATTTTATTTCAAAGCGAATATGTAAGTTGTTGTCTGTTTTTATCATGCTCTTTTACAACTCAAGGTCGCATTTCGTTTACCTGTATACTACACATTATAGCATCACATTGTATACCAGGAGAAACCAAACACATCACTCAATATGGATTCCGGATATCGATGACGGAACAAATAATAGAGAGTTTTACCTACCAATAAAACTTACCTATTATTTTTCCTGAGATATCCGGAATCCAAGTAATTCCTACCTGGTATTAAGACGTATAATGATGAAATAACCGGCCACAAACATGGCGTCCATTTGCCGGAAATACGGACAACAGGATACGGAAACAGGTGGCGCTCCTAGCGGAAAGAGAGTAAGACTAGACGGAAACGCACAAAAAACGGAAGGCTTAACTCAATATGGATTCCGGATATCTCAGGAAAAATAATAGGTAAGTTTTATTGGTAGGTAAAACTCTCTATAAAACGCATGGTTTTTGAGAAAACCTATCTGATCCCTATTTATTCCTACGACTATTATTTATATTTTTATAACATATTTGCTCGTAAAGGGTCTCTTATTACACCAATTTCAATATCGTATTGTATCTCATTACGAACTTGTGCGGTAATGTAAAGTAAAACGCACGGTTTCCTTGATAAACCGTGCGTTTTACTTTACATTACCGCACGCTTTATCAAGATGCTTCGTCTAAAACGAACGGTACTTTTTTAAATCTTAGCAAAGAGTTTTTATGTCAGAAAAGAGGTCAACATTTTATGAATTAATTTAACTTTGGGTGATAAAATATAATAAATAAACATTTAATTATTTAATTTAATTAATTTTGACAATAAATTACAATTATTTATACAAAAATATTAATTTACTTTATTAGTAATACTGGCTGTTTTTTTATGCATTTGCCTTAAAAAAAGCGCTGATGAGCGCGCGCATAGCTAATTTAAACAAGTAAAAATTATTCCACGCGCTTTTTTTGCTTTATTGTTTTTATTTGAAAATGTCGTCAAGTAGTGATGAATTTATTAATTCGCTAAGCCTCTTGTCCGAAAAATTTACCGATAGATCTATAAAAAAAGACAAGCGTATCAAAATTTCATCATAATATGGAAGACAAGCAAAGGTGCAAAGTCAGAGTTTTATTTATTTTCTCGCAAATATGTTATAAAACGTCGTATGACATACGTGCGCTTTGATAATTACCGCACTTATATCATAATGTACTATTACAGCACGATTTTATGTTTCAGATTCGGGACAGCTCCCATTACAAAATAATTATTTTTAAATTTGAGGTTTTTGCATTTACAATGCTATTTTTAAACAATACTAAATAATATACTAGAAAAAATACGACTCGCACCAGATCAATACTCAGACGGGAATCGAACCCGCGACCTTTGGATATCCGGTCCAATGCTCTGACCGCTGAGCTACCGAGTCACTAGTGACATCGTCGAATTTTTCCTAGTATATCCTAAACTCTTACGCTGTAAGCCAGCGTTATTTCACCAATGTGAGGAATTACCTCGACATTCAATTGAAATATCTTTCCAGATATTTTAACAATTGATTAAGATGAAATAGCTATATAATTTTTAAATTTGAGGTTTTTGCATTTACAATGCTATTTTTAAACAATACTAAATAATATACTAGAAAAAATACGACTCGCACCAGATCAATACTCAGACGGGAATCGAACCCGCGACCTTTGGATATCCGGTCCAATGCTCTGACCGCTGAGCTACCGAGTCACTAGTGACATCGAGGTAATTCCTCACATTGGTGAAATAACGCTGGCTTACAGCGTAAGAGTTTAGGATATACTAGGAAAAATTCGACGATGTCACTAGTGACTCGGTAGCTCAGCGGTCAGAGCATTGGACCGGATATCCAAAGGTCGCGGGTTCGATTCCCGTCTGAGTATTGATCTGGTGCGAGTCGTATTTTTTCTAGTATATTATTTAGTATTGTTTAAAAATAGCATTGTAAATGCAAAAACCTCAAATTTAAAAATTATATAGCTATTTCATCTTAATCAATTGTTAAAATATCTGGAAAGATATTTCAATTGAATGTCGAGGTAATTCCTCACATTGGTGAAATAACGCTGGCTTACAGCGTAAGAGTTTAGGATATACTAGGAAAAATTCGACGATGTCACTAGTGACTCGGTAGCTCAGCGGTCAGAGCATTGGACCGGATATCCAAAGGTCGCGGGTTCGATTCCCGTCTGAGTATTGATCTGGTGCGAGTCGTATTTTTTCTAGTATATTATTTAGTATTGTTTAAAAATAGCATTGTAAATGCAAAAACCTCAAATTTAAAAATTATATAGCTATTTCATCTTAATCAATTGTTAAAATATCTGGAAAGATATTTCAATTGAATGTCGAGGTAATTCCTCACATTGGTGAAATAACGCTGGCTTACAGCGTAAGAGTTTAGGATATACTAGGAAAAATTCGACGATGTCACTAGTGACTCGGTAGCTCAGCGGTCAGAGCATTGGACCGGATATCCAAAGGTCGCGGGTTCGATTCCCGTCTGAGTATTGATCTGGTGCGAGTCGTATTTTTTCTAGTATATTATTTAGTATTGTTTAAAAATAGCATTGTAAATGCAAAAACCTCAAATTTAAAAATTATATAGCTATTTCATCTTAATCAATTGTTAAAATATCTGGAAAGATATTTCAATTGAATGTCGAGGTAATTCCTCACATTGGTGAAATAACGCTGGCTTACAGCGTAAGAGTTTAGGATATACTAGGAAAAATTCGACGATGTCACTAGTGACTCGGTAGCTCAGCGGTCAGAGCATTGGACCGGATATCCAAAGGTCGCGGGTTCGATTCCCGTCTGAGTATTGATCTGGTGCGAGTCGTATTTTTTCTAGTATATTATTTAGTATTGTTTAAAAATAGCATTGTAAATGCAAAAACCTCAAATTTAAAAATTATATAGCTATTTCATCTTAATCAATTGTTAAAATATCTGGAAAGATATTTCAATTGAATGTCGAGGTAATTCCTCACATTGGTGAAATAACGCTGGCTTACAGCGTAAGAGTTTAGGATATACTAGGAAAAATTCGACGATGTCACTAGTGACTCGGTAGCTCAGCGGTCAGAGCATTGGACCGGATATCCAAAGGTCGCGGGTTCGATTCCCGTCTGAGTATTGATCTGGTGCGAGTCGTATTTTTTCTAGTATATTATTTAGTATTGTTTAAATAATTATTATTAAATAGTTCTCTTGATGTTTAACACTTTGGCACATCTACCACGGCAGTCGCAGTCTCATATTTCACGTAGGATGAAAATCACTCCGTAGCTACTTTTCCAGCTGGCAAAAACAATACCACTATAATTCCACCTGAAACATAGAACAGAAATGAGATTAGTATACCTAGCTAAAAAAGGTAGGTACTTAAAGCCTACTCTACCTACCTACTCTAATCTGACCGGTATCCTGTACCGGTGGCAGTAACGATATCACGCGCTGTTCAAAGGTGTTCGGCAACAGCTGCGGTAATGCCATTCAAAATACCGGTCGGGATATATATAGTTAGGTCGGGTATACTGCTACCGCCACCGGTACACGATACCGGTCAGGTTTGAGTAGGCCTTTACTCGTAACCACAGGTATACCCTGTGAAAAAAAATCTTCTGGAATAAAAAAAACTATGTTAGATTTATTGTAGAAAATGAGTAACAGATTAATACCTTGCTATTTTGGTAAATGTGATTTTGGAAACTGTTAATCAGAGGAGTTAGGAACAGTCATGTACCAAAAGGAAAAATTCTTACATATATTTAATACATTATCCTTGCAAGAAATAAAAATTACCGAATATAAAACAGTAGCTGCATATTTGAGTATACATAATTTCGCACCAAGTATTATCCCGTTGTGGGTTAAAAAAACTCATTTCATTCTGTTGATTAGGAAGCTTAAAATTAAATTACTGATGCAGCCAAAACCTCTGAAGTAAATGAAAACATTATTAGTTAGGGAAGAACTTACAAACAAAAACAAAGTAGGTAAAAATGTTTTTATTTACTTAGAGCCAAGTAAGCACTATCCCGTAGAACAACAACGGGATGTGCTTGACCTTCACCTCACCTGATGTTAAGTGACGATAAAGGCAAAAGTGTAAGCGCACAACATTCGGAATCTCACCACTGAGGAACTGGCTATCTTACCTCTAACTGCCGGAACGGAACACAAATTATTGTTATGGAGTCAGACCTAGGGCTAATTTCAAGTCCGCCTGGCTAGCTACCACCATCTTGGTAGCTAGCCAGGCGGATTTGAAAGAAGCCCTACCACCAATCAAACCGAGTACAAATTTTACCCCCTCCTAGGAATCGAACCCGGTACCCCTGCGTCTTACACGGGTGAGCGAACCACTAGGACTACACATCATCATCATATCAGCCGCACGACACCCACTGCTGGGTATAGGCCTCCCCCAAGCATCTCCACGACGCGACGATCGGTCCTGCGCTGCCCGCATCCAGTGGCTTCCCGCACCTTCACCAGATCATCGGTCCACCTTGTCGGTGGCCTCCCACGGAACGTCGTCCAGTGCGCGGTTGCCATTCAAGAACCTTTCCGCCCCAACGGCCATCGGTTCTTCTCACTATGTGTCCAGCCCACTGCCACTTTAGCTGAGCAATCCTTCGAGCGATGTCGGTTACTTTAGTTAGCCTGCGGATCTCCTCATTTCTGATTCGAAACGCCGAGCATGGCTCTCTCCATTTCACGCTGGGTGACCTTGAGCCTCCTTATGACACTAGACCACACAGACGGTTAAAATGGAACTAAAGCTCATCATCATACCCACCAGCAATAAAAACCGCCATAGCATAGAAGGTGAAGCCGCAGTAGTTGACGATGAGCACCCCCACCGCATTGGTGCCTGCGAGCGAGGCCAGCCGCGCCGTCATCGTGCCCAGGCTCATCGCCAGACCTCTGACACACAAAAAGATATTATAGATAAAATATCAAGGGTGGGTCCACACTTGCAACATTTTGTCGTTACATGTCAGCTCAGAACACCGTGTTTTTAAGCTACAGGCCACGTAGAAAGGTCGCCTGTCGCGGACCAGTCATCGCCCTGTCTGCGACTACGGGTCCGCGACGGGCGGGCGGGGCGTCTTTTCTCTGTGGCTTGCGCCTAACATACATCGCTAGTTTGGTTCGGCGTACTCTGGTAATACTGTATCAAAAATACGATGTATCAAAGAGAATGTAAAAAACTAGCGTTTTACGATGTATGATAAAGACACTGTGTTCTGACACCCCCAAATGTTACAAGTGTTTCTCAACTTAACTGCTTGGCCCCTGCGAAGGGCGCGACGAACAAATTCCTTTTCATTTGTAGCATTCTCACACGGCATGGGAATCCACGCGTCGCATCGCTGGTCCGTCAAACAATGAAAATGATAAAATGTGGGCACACCACCACCCACAGGCAGTATTTGAACCTGCAGACCGTGCCAGGTGCCGATGACGTGATCGGTCAAACTCAAGCTCAAAGTGATTTATTCAGTCTATGCTGCTACAAGCACTTGTGAATGTCAAAGAAGCTACGCCATCGATTCGCAAACCCTAAGCGGAAAACCTTGTAACGAGAAGAACCGGCAAGAAACTCGTCAAGGGCTATTTTTCTAATTTTTCTAACAAACCTGTAAGCAGTAGGGTAGAAATCCACAAAATACGATGCCACACTCCCTATTCCCAGTACTGTCCCCAGCATGAGCATGAAAGCCAGCATTGTCGCCCACGGCGCGGTCAGTAGGTTCAGGAGCACTGAACTAAGAGCAGCCACTGTGAACGAAGTTATTAAGACCAGCCGCCTCCAAGGAGCCACTCGGGACACCACCAGGGTCATCACTGCGTAGAACAACCCGAAGATGATGCCGGAGTACAGCGTGTTGGGGGATATGACGTCATCGCAGCTAGACTAGAACAAATGAAAAACAAAAGAGATAAGTAATGCAAAATTGATTCATCCCCATTTTACAAAGAAGTACACTAAAAATATCGTTCAAGATTTTATTCTATCACTTTTTTGGCGTTTTTAATATAAACAAAACATTCATGCCAAATTACAGCTTTCTATTACTAAGGTGCAGACTGCAGACGGACAGATAGGCAGACGGACATGACAAAACAAGGATATAATAATATAGAACAAATGTTGTTGTTTATGATGTTAGTAATCTACTCCTACGAAGTTGTCTAGGTGTTTTACAAATAACCCTGTAGAATCAAACTCAAACTCAATTCTCTGCTTGAGTACAGTTAGAAAGGGATAGTGTTATTCATCGCATTTAACGCCATCCCTTTCTAACTGTACCTACTCAAGCAGAGATTTGAGTTTGAGTTTGATTCTATAATACGAGCCTAAGTGCAGGCATTTTCCCCGGGGAAAAGAAGTTGTTACGTCACGGTAGAATAAATTTAGAAACTTACTGAATCAACAGGGGTAATGGTCAAGTTTGAGACTATCCTCTCACAAAAGGATCCACCATCATTAGCACCCGCCAACGACTTGAAGAAGAGATTCACGATCATTGAGAACCACAATATAAACACGTTGTTTCTGCCAATAAATAATTTTATTAGATACTTGACCTTCTGGTGTTAATATTTACACCAGATGAAAATCGGATGCAAAAAATGTTCCAACTTTGACATGTTAAATTAGGCGTCACAACTATCGGTCAAGGTGGTCGGTTTATAAACATTTCAATAGACAACATATTCTTTGCTCGTGCCTAAAATATATGAAAGGATAGGACCAAAACCAAAAGATCCCAGTGATGACTTATTTGGCATAGGGGTCATACTATAGAAATGTTACTCACGGCCCACAAACTATAGTTATCAAATAGAACAACTGCAATGTCCTCCACAACAACGGTGGTTTGAACAGAGGGATCGTCTGCGCCACCACTGAGTTCCAAAATCCTTCCTCTCGCCTCTCTGTTGTATCAACTACGATACTTTTTACCTGAAAATTTTAAAATTTAAATTGAAATAACTTAACCTAAAACAACAATAACTCTCGAAGTATGCAATTCAGAGCAATTATTTTAATGTCGTTTTGTAGATAATATTCCTGCCCCCCTACTCAAATGGCCACTTTTCTATTCGTTCGCTAACTTAAAGCTTAAAAATAAGCAATTAAACGATCAAATCAGACGTCGCAAGTTTATTTAAATCACAGACAATGTTGTATCGTATGGAATTGACAAGCCTACGACACGTTATTTTGGTGTTTATGGCTTATTTTTAATTTTTAAGTTAGCGAACGAATAAAAAAGTGGCCATTTGAGTAGCCCCCCTGTGTATTATAAGAATGCAAAAGAAATTGCACATTAATGGCCTAGTTTTTGAGATCTGTAAGAAAAACTAAAAAAAAAAGCACACTAATTTGGAATATACAAACCGGATAATGATCCTTCTTGCCACCATTGGTCTCATAGATCACTTTAAGTGTCTTTATGGTATTGTCAATATCACCTCTATCAGCCAAAAACTTGGGGCTTTCTTGGAGGAAGTACATCATCAGGACTCCTAACCCGAGAGTGGAAGCCATCATCAAGGTGAAGAGTCGCCACGGGCGAAAGGTGATAGAAAGCCAGCTCATTGGCACATTGAAGTTCAAGGGCAGAAGGAAGTATGCTAATGCTGAAACAAATATGTATGTTTGAAAGTTTCACGTCAAAATATAGAATCGCGTGTATATTTTTACTGTCTTGTTTAGAGTAGTGAAAATGGTGATTTCCGTAAAAAAGATGAGGTGATTGTATTAAATCTGCTTAAACTCTAGTTTTCTATCAAAACACCCTGTTTTATGAAGGTTTTATGCAAACTAGCAGAGTAGTTCGAGCCGATTGATAATATCATAGTCTGCATCTAGGAACTTACCAAAAGAAACAATTTCAGACGCGAGGTTGGCTGCAGTCATTATGAACAGGTACCGGTCCCGCTTGGCAGGTCCCGTACACTCCCCCACGTAAGTCATTGTTAGAAAAAAAGAAGCATTGGAACTGGAAAAAGCGGATATCATATTATTATGTATCAGCACTGGTATATAATTGTTTTTTTTTTATAATATTGGTATGGTCAACAAACGTTAGACTAAACCAAAGGGTCCAATGAAAAAAACACAATAATTAAAAATAGTTCAAAATTAATTAAAATTTTTTAATTAATTTTGAACCGTATTCCTGAGCTAATAATGCCACGAAACAAACAATTGTTGTGGTTAAGTAGGTACTTAGAGTCGGCCCTCAGCGTAATGGACATGGTAAACTTCAGCATAGCTAGCCCAAACCATATACCCATACCCCGTGAAAGTATAACCTAGCTTCTCACTAAAGAAGTACAGCTGCAGTCTTCTGTAAGATAGATGCAGCTTTCCTGAACCTGTCTTAAGATTAAGAATTTGGGAAAATCCTCTGGCCCCAATATCTCTAAAACCCAATTGCAGACAATCAGAGGAATACTTACAAAGCACTTCCCATAATCTTCAGGCCAAGCATAATCTGCCAGGTGGGCGCAAAGCTGGTGAGGGCAGCCATGATGAAACCAACAGAGGTGGCCAGCAGGAGTGCCCGTCTCCTGCCACGAGTGTCAGCATAGAAGCCCCATGGATATGCGAATATCAGACCTGAAATATTTTTGAAACCTTGTTAGCCTAAAATATTATGAGAAGGTTCCACGATTATATGATACATTAAAGCCACCCGCGACTTCATCTGCGTGGACAACATTTAATTATGCCTCGAGAACAGTACTTTTTCTGGATGAAAGTATCCTGTCTTTTTCTGTACCCCTGACAAATCATTGTGAATAATTAACTTTTAACATTATAACACTGCTACAAGTATTTTTTTATGTAACTATATTAGTTCGTATTTATATGAATACGCCGGAGTCATAATATCCACGCGTACGAAGTCGCGGGCATCAGCTAGTTGTGAATAATTTCGTAGCGCTAAGTATACAATATGTAACAAAAACCCTGTCAGATACTGAAACATGTGATAGTATTGCTAAAACTGAACAACATTCTCCAAGGAACATAGATCGAAAAACGATTTTTTTTTCGCCTTTTCGTACTAAGTCGGACCAATAAATTTTGTATGGGAGTATGAATAGGCTAGTTGACAAACTTTGGAAAATAGTTTAAAAATAAAGTTTGGTATCTATTTTACCCCAAAAATATATTATTTTAAGAAAAGTAAGTCATTTTACCTATGAATTTTGAATTTTAAGAAATGAATTCAAAATGACATCGAAAAAGGCCAAAACTGTCATGCCGTCTTGAATGACGTCACGCCTCGCGTAACATTCGTGTTTGACACCTACACACATACACCTCTGTGTGTTTGTGTGTGTAGTGTGTGTGTGAAAATGACAACAACAACAAAGGTTTCGCGAGGCTTGACGTCATGCGTCTCTGATTGGTGTTCAATGTCACGTGATTAAATGGCCAATTTTGCCGATTTTTTAATCTTTATTTATTTTAATGAAAAAAGTGTTTTTTTGGTTACAATTTAACATGATTAATCATTAGAAACCTTATGATAGCCGATTTATTCTTAGTGGAAACAAGCCTATTGTTTTTTTTTTTCGTTTTTCGACCTATGTTCCATGGAGAATATTGTTCAGTTTTAGTGACACTGTCACCTGTTTTAGTATCTGACATGGTTTTTGTTACATGTTATAACCAAGAACCTTATATAGTGTCATAGAATATGAATATAAGGTTCTTGGTTATAACAATTGCTTTTTCAAGTGTCACCTGTGAATGGCGCCGATGCCAAGGCGCCGGTCTCCGCGAGACCCAGCTGCAGGTCGCAGCTGGCCGCTGCCACCACGATGTTGAACCCGAACGAGTCCAGCGCCACGGCATGGCTGATCAGGCTGCAGGCTATCAGTAGCTGGTAGTTGTAGCGACCGTGACCTGGAATATTAGGTTGTCACCATAAGAAGAAGAAGAACTTCTTCTTATTTTTAGTTTGGCAATCTACTCTCCTCATTTAGGGAGTAATTTTTGCCAGTGTCAAGTGTTAAATAGTTCAGTGGTAGATTGTTTCAATTTACATTAGAATGCGGGTGCATCGCATTCCAATGCTGCTTGAAGCATTTGGCATCAAGTGTATCAAGTCAAGACAGTTTACTCGGTAAAATCTGCCGAGGTAGCCACCACTACACTAAAAGTCTCAGCTTCACACAACCAAGATCACGCCTATTTCAATTATCCCACGTATTGTTCAGTTGCGTAGACACTATTGTACCACAAATTTGCACCAATTTTAAGATATGTATAATATCCACTATGAATCAATTTGAAATAATTTAAATAGGTAGTCGCCGAACCGAGCTCGACAAAATGGCGTCAAAAATCCCCTGTCATCAGTTTATAAACTTGTCTCAGATCAGAGAGCAGACTGCAGCTACCACGACGCATGTTGAATCCAATACCCGAACGAGTCCTGCGCCACGGCATAGTAGCTTGCAGTTGTACAGGCCCTCTGCACGGATCTTGAGCGGTGAAATTTAGTACGCAAAAGCATACTCTATTGCTACTATAATAGAGACTTTTTTTATTTCACCACTCAAGATCCCTGTTAGGCCCTATAGCGTGGCTGACCTGAAATATATGTTACGCCGGCATCGGCACAATTTGTCGTACGTTGATGCTTTTGAAAGAATCTCTTTGAAGGATTTGTTACAAAACCGGCAACGTACGATGAATTGTGCCCATGCTTGGCGAATATGTAGTGCCGTGCACCTGTGTGTGTTTTGTTTTGTTCAAAACGTGTTTTTCGTTCGTTAACTTTATTTGTTCGTTTTTTTTGGCCTGCGTGCAGCGAGGTATTGCGGCTATTATTAAGGTAATCGAGCCGGGTAAAATAATGAGGAACAGCAAAAAAGAAGGATTACATAATTAATTTGGACATCACTATCTACTGAACTACAATCACTTAGATACAAGATAGTATGGACTGTATTCTGAACTCGGAAGTTCTGAAATAGAAACGCCAGTCTCAAGATAACATTAGTTTAAAAGTCTAAACACAACACAGTTATAATTTAGTCATTGTCTTAAAACTAAAGTTTGTTTTTTTGGTACCTGTTAGTCCAATAGCCTCATCTAGGGTATAGACACCCACCTCCTTGTCAGCTTTCACCGCAACCATTACAAACCACAAAAAAAACGTTTGATATTCGTTACACTTCCATTTGTTATAGGTTAATGATAATACGAGTAATATAACGACATTAATAAGGACACAGGTAGTTAAGAAAAGCTAAGGTCTGTTTCCATTGTCGGCGCTTAAACGCGGCGTTTTGGATCAACACCACCAACGTTTAAGATATTTTTTTCTGATGTTCAATTTGGGTGTTATAATCTTTGGTTATATCTATGATCTTCTTGAGGATAAATCTAAGAAAAAAGGTTTCGGGTTGTTGGTCGCTTTTTCCGCGCGCGTTACCTCTGATTTCCTCACATTGGAATCGGAGCAATGTATAAAAATAGATGTCTCTGAATCTGAATTTAGTCTGAATGCGGCTGTAAATAAATATTAATTTGCCTACGAGATGTCTCCTCTTCTGATATGTTATCTAACTTATCTTAATGTTATAATTTTTTACTAGGTATTTATTTGCTAACCTAATATAATGTAAATACTCGTTTATTTTGAGTCTTTCATAGATTCTGGATGGCATCTTTATTTTATATATTTTTTATTGGAACTTTCCTTTAATTAAAAAAAAAACATTAATACCAAATTACATGGACGGGCAGATGGACGGACAGACGGACGGACGGACGGATGGACAGACGGACATGCAATATATTATTTTACTCTTTGATTGCGAAACTATAAGGGTTCCTTGTTGATTTGACTACGGAACCCTAAAAATAGCAACTAGTACTTATATTATTCCTATTTTTTGAAGAACATTTTTGATTTCACTTTAACTAGACTAGAACAATAAAAAAATAGAGTTAGTTCTAAAGTTTTCTAAAAATTATGATGTTATAGTACATTATGAGACAAGTTAGCTTAGGTTTCATAAGAGCTCACGAGTTTCATACGATGTTTTTCAACACATTTGCGAGGAAAATACAAAGTAATTTACCACACAGCAACAAATACGAGATAAACAAAATATGACAATGGGGAATGTCCGAAAAAAATCAAATTAGCTGAATATTTTTTATAGGTAGGAATAAGCTCCCTTAGTAATAGAAAAAAGTTTCAAAATTTTCGGTTGCGTAAAAAAATTAAAGTCTCTTCGACTTCACTAATGTAATGTACCTGCCACAACCGCAACAAGTATTAAGAAAAAAAGTTTTGACATTTCTTTTTTTTTTATATTAAAAAATATTCAGCCAATTTGATTCTATCGGACATTCCCCATTATGGGAAAAGGCGCGTAGGTTTTTTTTTTGTTTTTTTCACACGCCCAATGCAAGAATATTTTGCGAACAAAGGGGTGGGGTGAAGGAGCATACAGCCTACTTCAAAATTATAATTTTAATTGATAAAATGCAAATATCTTAGCATTTTATATCAAAATATTGTGAATTATGAATAATTTGATAATAATAAATATTCGTTTGACTTAATTAGGGACTTACACATTTATTAATTTCAAAATTCTATAACAACCTAGTGTTTTATATATTATTGCACGCGTTTGTTATTTGCTCGGTTTATGGCCCTAAAAGCGATGTATTAGGGCTCACTTTACAAGCAGTTGAAAAATCAATTAAATCTCAGCTATAAATAACCCATAATAACTCATTTCTGTCACCTAGGATATCATGCTGTGCGATAGGAAGTCCTTTGTCACTCTAGGGTTGCTAACTCCCTAATAAATATGAGTCCGTTACGCCAGCAAGAAAGTAGCTTCTAGAGGGAAGCGAGTATGATGAATAATTTGTGCGCAATTCGGTGTAAATGTGCGCCAAATAAAAAAAATTGTGGGCCTTATAGTTTTGGAATAAAACGGGAAAAACGAATTCTGCTGGGGTAACGGTACTCCAGCAGGAAGATTCTAAACTAATGATCGCAGAGAAATAAAAGATATATGGGCGCGTAGCTTGATACTAGCAAGAAATGTGCGCCAAATGTATAATTTGTGGGCCTTATAGTTTTGGAGATATTTGATTTCCTGCTGGCGTAACGTTTTGCCGGATCCCAGATCTCGGAAACTACTAAATGTGCGATCTTACAGTAAACATATATAAGTAGCCCCTAATTTGTGCTATTTGTGCGGTAGAAAACGTTTCAAAAATATTCACAAATTTTGAAGTAATCGGGCATTTTCTGAAAACAGAAAATAATTCTAGCGCTTAAACTACCACATAAATAAAGAAACCAAAAACGGTGTTCTATTTTTCTTTTTATTTCTCATTACCATAAAAATTTTGAAAACCGCACATTTACACATTTTTGAATAATACCCACATGAAGGTGAGACCGACCATGTCATGACTTTGACGGTCAGCAGGATAAAAATACTAGAGATTATTTAGATCCTGGCCCAATGAATAATCTGTGCGGTTACTGAAGTACATGCTCTGAAAATTTCAGCTTCAAATTCTTCGTATTAAAGGAAATATCAATTAAAATACAAAACAACTGTCAGTATTCCGATTAACCGACCAAATTCAATAGACCACAAAAAAGCGACGCGTTCATACATATTGATGACCTTCTTTAATATGTCGTATTATACAGAAAAAATTTATGTACAGTCGCGTTCATAACTTCTTATTGGCAAATGTGGGTAAATAGTGTTTTAACATTTAAATAGTTAGTTTGAGCCTGTATTTATACCAATACAATGTGGCGTTGATCTGTTACATTACACCCGGATTATATATTTTGCGGACGGCACTCTTCGAACACGTGACTGTGAAACCAGCTAAATTTATTAAGTTACTTGAAGATCTGTTTACTTTTTAGTGAAATATACCAGAATCATTGTTGTCTAAACATCAATAGCATAGCTGTTTTTATTTTCAATAACAGAAAACAACTACCTAGCTGTCTTAGGTAGGTATGTGTTTATAACTTCATTCGAACCGAAAAGAAGCACTAAAATCAGTTCTTCATAACTTCATTCGTTATTTAAATAAAAGCACTCACTCAAATCACTTTTTCACTTAAATGTACGTAGACGTGACGTGTACAAACCTGTTCGACAACAAAGTTAAGGAGGTCATCAATATGTATGAACGCGTCGCTTTTTTGTGGTCTATCGAATTTGGTCGGTTAATCGGAATACTGACAGTTGTTTTGGATTTTAATTGATATTTCCTTTGATACGAAGAATTTGAAGCTGAAATTTTCAGAGCATGTGCTTCAGTAACCGCACAGATTATTCATTGGGCCAGGATCTAAATAATCTCTAGTATTTTTATCCTGCTGACCGTCAAAGTCATGACATGGTCGGTCTCACCTTCATGTGGGTATTATTCAAAAACGTGTAAATGTTCGGTTTCCAAAATTTTTATGGTAATGAGAAATAATAAGAAAAATAGAACACCGTTTTTGGTTTCTTTATTTATGTGGTAGTTTAGGCGCTAGATTTTTTTTTCTATTTTCAGAAAATGCCCGATTACTTCAAAATTTATGAATATTTTTGAAACGTTTTCTACCGCACAAATAGCACAAATTAGGGGCTACTTATATATGTTTACTGTAAGATCGCACATTTAGTAGTTACCGAGATCTGGGATCCGGCAAAACGTTACGCCAGCAGGAAATCAAATATCTCCAAAACTATAAGGCCCACAAATTATATATTTGGCGCACATTTCTTGCTAGTATCAAGCTACGCGCCCATATATCTTTTATTTCTCTCCGATCATTAGTTTAGAATCTTCCTGCTGGAGTACCGTTACCCCAGCAGAATTCGTTTTTCCCGTTTTATTCCAAATCTATAAGGCCCACAACTTTTTTATTTGGCGCACATTTACACCAAATTGCGCAAAAATTATTCATCATACTCGCTTCCCTCTAGAAGCTACTTTCTTGCTGGCGTAACGGACTCAATAAATATTAGAATCCATATATGACCGAACGCGTCAATACAATATTGTAAAAGCTGTGTTTATGTCTGAAATCATTTATTTCATACACTACAACCAGGATTTTATACTAAATAACAAATTAAAAATTGTTTAAAAACAAAAAAACCGACTTCAAAAAAACCTGCCTCTAAAAAGCAAGAAATAATATTCAAAACATTAGATACGCATTATAACGTCTATTGAAGTCGGGTGGGGTACGAACGTACCGTACGTACATACGGGAAGTACAACTTCTTTTTTTATTCTTAAATCCCCACCCGACTTCAATAGACGTTATAATGCGTATCTAATGTTTTGAATATTATTTCTTGCTTTTTAGAGGCAGGTTTTTTTGAAGTCGGTTTTTTTGTTTTTAAACAATTTTTTATTTGTTTATTTTTAGTGTCAGTGCCTTTGTATTAGATAGTGTAGGTAAGTTTATTATTTAGGTAGAAAAATCGGCTCAGCCAAACGTGAGTTAATCGCGGAGAAACATACTATATACAGGTCAAACTGAGAACCTTATTTTTTTTTGTAGTCGGTTAAAATGACTACACTAATGGTATCCCCTTTCCAACACAAAAAACTTCATCTAATTCGGTTCATAAATAATAAAGTCGTCAAGGTAGTTGATGCAAAATCATAGTATTTTCAAGATTACTTGAAAACTACTCGACCGATTTGAAAAAAAATTAAATGGGACCATTTCGCAAGCAAACTCAATCGAACAAAAAAAGAATCATTAAAATCGGTCCATAAATGTCGAAGATACGCGCGAACAACGATAAAAAAAAAAAAACATACAATCGAATTGAGAACCTCCTCCTTTTGTTGAAGTCGGTTAAAAACAAAAATATTGTCAACTAAAATTATAAAAATAACTTCAGATATTAATAGCAGTTTCAATTACCTACCTGCACTGCTAGATTCTGGATGGTCACAACTAAGAAGCACTAATAAGATTAATTTCTTATAAGTATTAGACACACTTTTAAGCGGTGTTTTTGAATTTTATTTCGTTTCGTTAAAAAGTCAAACTGTAAACAACTGAAAATATAAATGATGTCTAATTAGTTGACAACCCTAAGACATAAACGACTGTTGATCGACATAGATAAGTTTGTACACAGAATGAATAATACATACTTTAGTTGTAATGTTTTTCTAACCATTTATTTTATTTTATTTCGATTGAATAATCTAAAGAATTTGCTAATCTTTTTTTTTTACATAATTAGCTAGGTACTTCGCTGTGACACAGTATGGCTGTGTAGTGTTTATTTATTACCTTTTGTATAAAACTTGACAAACAGTACCTATATAATTTAATGTTTCTGACATAATTAAAGCATATTTTACCAAATGCCATAACTTAACTATGTCGTCTTATAGTAGTCGTAAACATCGACCTAAATTTTTGTTCAGTGTGTTATTATATGTGGTTCTAAAACACACAGCGTTGGTTATGAAGAAGCGTCTATCGATCTCACCATTAATTTAAGTAAATAAGTTTACTCACCCAGTTAGTCCTGATAAATTTCTTTCTTTCACTCACCCAGTAGGCTGTATGATACAAATTCCCATGCAGCATCTCAGTGACTGACAGATGACAGTCGCTTGTCACTTTTAGTGTCATAGCGTTTTTTGATTTTGCCGACACCGCGTGCAAAATGTTTTGTACTAACTAAAAAATAGTTAAAAGTGCGGTTTTTCTTGAATCTAAAAGTGAATTCAAGAATCCTAACTACAAAACTGAGCGTTTCGTAAGTTTTTGTTACATTACGTAACGAGATGGTGTTGATTTCGAGTGTTCGAAGTACAGACGCTGCTTCAGACGAAGAGCAAGCAGTAATCTTGTAAATACATTGGTGAATTAGTGTCGGTCGGAGATGTTTCATCAGCGGATGATGGACACTAACTCCAAACTCTCTCTCTTAACCGAGAAAGCAGTACCGAACGAACCGAACCGATCACCCACGCATCTTACTCGTGCGATGTTTTCATGACTTCAAGTTTTTAGAAATTGTTCTAATCAATTTAAAAAGTATTAACTCTTCGATTGTTTCGACCGTTTCGACTGGTTCCATGGCTAAAACGGCGCCCAGCTGCCATGAGTCTAAACTCTTGTCACACTTTTAATAAAATAAACTTTGTAATTGGACTATTTGTTTTGAAATGTTAATCTGCTACAGTCAGAGTTAAACTGCCTTTGTTCAGTAAATTTAAAGAGTAGGTAATTGGCATGACTAGTCTCGCAAGTGTAAGTGTATAGCACCGAGACCTGAGATACCTACGTAATCACTCGGAACTTATCACATTGGGCTGCAACTCAGTCAAGTAAGTTTTTTTTTTTAAATCTTTCTTACTAATAGAACAGGTTGACTATCACCGTGTCCTGGCTTACTTTTGAAGGACTGCTATTATAAGATTACAGAGAAGAATAAGTGAGTGAATAGAAATAAGTAAGTTGAAAACTCAGTACTTACCTAAAGAATTTATCTAGGCGCTGAGTATCTATCTAGTCAATAAAAACGTTGTTGCTTTTTTTTTTTCAAACTGAGACACAGGTTATTTTAGACCTATGCCACATACTTACTCAGGAGTTAAGTAAAGTTAGATAGATAGACAAGATATGATATAAAAAGTTTTAACTTAATGTTAAAGAGTAAGCTTTCATTATGTTAGTGAAAGTTGTGAAAGAAGGAAATAATTTTTTTTTCTTAATGATGGACCATCATATTGTGATCATGTTTGGAACTACACAATTAGCCGTTTCCAACATGCATGATTATTTAAATAAACAAATACCTACTTGTACACCGTTTCCAACATGCATGATTATTTAAATAAACAAATACCTACTTAAATAATAATATTAAATAATAAGAAGATATTCGACGATGCCACTAGTGACTCGGTAGCTTAGCGGTCAGAGCATTGGACCGGATATCCAAAGGTCACGGGTTCGATTTCCGTCCGAGAATTGATCTGGTGCGAGTCGTATTTTTTCAAGTATATTGTGTGGTATTGTATAAAAATAACATTGTAAATGCAAAAGTTACAAATTTAAAAAATACCTACTTTTTATCCTGAAGAGAGAGTAAGTAAAAGGAAAATAATTGTTGTGCATTAGTTTGAGTAAGTCATTGTGATGACAAATAATACTTTGTTGTGTATGTTACACAGTACCTATGTTACTTTTTTAAGTGTGTTAATCCCGTTTGGACTAGTAAATTCATGATTGAATTATGTGTGTTAGCATATTAGTGAATTGATAATAGCAGAGGCTTTTAGTTATTTGAATAACTAATATTAGAATGTTTCACTGCACAGTGCTACTTGAGTTTTGCTAGTAAATACCAGAATTAAAATAAATCTTGAGATAAATAAATACTCATAAAATAATTTGAGTTAGATTATCCAAGGGGAGAACACCTCTGAGTTTAGCAAGGAAACTAGACAGATGAATAGAGTTAACCTTAGACTTAGAGGGGGTCTGACGGTAAAAGTAAAAACCAAATTCTACTTTTATACTGTCTAACAAGGTCAGATATATTCGTTCTGTGTACGTGGAGAAATGAGACTTCTAATCTACCTTGAAAACTATTTGCTGGTAAATCAATATTGAGATTGGGTAACTAGCCAAACTCCAGCAGTGTTTATGATTCTTGAAAATATGGTTTAGTAATTAATTTATGGGAGTCAATCCTAGAACAAAGATAATCTGTGTATCTTGCAGAACAGTCAAAGTTACATTAATATGGCATTAGTGCCATTTGGTACTTTGGTACCAAAATATTAATGAATATTAGTGCACTGTACTATCAGAATTTCTCAGAGTGAGCGCAGCCTTGTGCGAGATGTTAAGTGTGTTCTATTGAACTATATATATAGACAAGCCCGAAAGAGGTTTACACTGTCGATTTAGGTACAATATTTTCGATTACTTAACTGACAGAATCTTGCCTCACAAATTCACTATGAGCTAGTTGTTGGCTTAAAATCATATAACATATTCCCCAGGCCTCGGAGGCTCTACTCTAAAAAGGGGTCGTACCACAAACAGAGACTTGGTAGCCTTGGGACATAGGCCTTGGTTAAGGATGACAGTCCTTAAGTACAGTTACTTTTATTATTATTTTTATTGTTGCGGTACCTGCGTACGTTACTATTACATAACTGTTTTGGTGGTTAAGGTGATTACGTCTCAGCATTAAGCTAATCTAAAATAAGATCCACAAGAGACATTGTCAGTATTGACACTCAGATGTTCCTAAGTGCAGATGTCTGCAGTATGTGCCAGTTTATCCTTAAAGTGCCTATTAAGAGCAGGGAGCGGATCCCGGTCTCAGAGTATGTACATACTCGTCCAGTAAGACAACATAATCTTGTTGATGCACCTCAGGAATGATATAATAGTAATATGACCTAGTTGGCCAGTTGGACAACAGAACTTTGATTGATATAACTCCGCTACCATTGTTGTAGGTATGCGTTTGATTGACACATACACCTCCACTACCAGGTTTGTAGGTATGCTTTTGCTCTATACACTTCCGCTACCAGGGTGGTAAGTATGGGAGCAATTACTTTACTCGAAGGGACGGTAGGGCTGCAGGATAGCCTAGTGACTTACCATCACGCTTTCGGCGGCGTACCTCTCGGGGGGGTACAATGGCTCTGCCGACCGCCAAGTTTGAGACGACGGTGCTAGAGTGGCCTCGTACTCGTTGCCCCAGGCCTCGGAGGCTTTACACTTAAATGGGGTGTCCCAAGCGGTGACTTGGTAACCTTGGATAAGGTACTTCACCTGGGACTCAAATCATGGCTATGCAATACTTGACAACCCTTCAACCATACCGTCCTTGGCAGTTCAAATGCTGTCTGTAAAATGCACAATCGAGCTCAAGATTCCGAGACATCTAAATTCATCTCATTAGGTAACCTTAGTTCCTAATTTTTTGGCTTGCGGACCTCCAAGCCTTTGCAGAACCTTAAGTAATTATACTTAGATTACCATATCAAATTTTACAAGGGACAAGAACCCACCTCAAATGGATAATCTACCGTACCGTACCGTTATATGATTACAAAATTGGGGGGGAGGACAGATCAGTTAGCTCACACTGGTTGCTGCTAAAAGCTATGTTAGTATGAGCTAACGTGATTCAACATTAACTCATAAAACTCCTTGCTTAAGGTGGTTCACATGTAAAGTAAACATAGAGTAACATCTACAGAGTGAATATCTACAGAGTAGATTGAGATAGAGATATTCTTGCAATAAATATTACAGAATAATTATGCAAATTATACTATTCTTATACCTACCTACATAAAATTTGAGTACAAAAAATCTTATCTACTGGGTAAAATATATTGTAATTCCTCAGAGATTAGTGTCAAAGTTCATGTCTTTGGCAAGACCACACCCTATTAAATCACTGATTTGGGTCACAAAGTACTCTTTAGAATACACAGTTCTCAGAAAGACTGTAAGTTATAGCAACAATTCTGATTTGATTGCTAGCTTGTAATGGCTATGCATTTCCATTACTTTAATTATCTACCATATATAGGTAGCGATAAAACAGTGTTGTGGTCTAATTTTTTGATTAATAAATATACCTTAGGTAACTTTCAAGGTACTAGGGTTAATAATGTTTATTAAAATTACACCTTGATGTTCAATATGTACATTTCGGTATATTATAGCAAAATATTGCTATAATGAACAATAGTTCAGAGTAGGTACACCTATGATAGGTATGTTTCAAGTTAGATAATTCAAACAAGTTTAATTCTTTTAATTGATTGGCACTGGCCACGAGAACAGAATCTAAAGAAACTAGAGTCAAACTGTTAGTATGTAGTAAAAAAATGCTACTTTTTATAGATCTAGTGCAGGAGTGCGCAGAGAAGATAAATATAGATGGTAATTAAGTACCTCTATAGATTAATTTAATTTGATATTTTATTTCAAGATAATTTCATTGATCTCAAGTATTTGAAATTCCAGAGAATTATATTACCTACACATTTTTTTTAATAAATATTACAGATTTTATTCAATTGCAGGTAATTTTAAATATTAAAACAATTATTTAATATTATCTGCTACATTATATTTATTATAATAAATATTATTTTAGATTGTTGAATAATTGAGAATTCACATAGCGTTTGTCTTTCTTTCACCAGCAGATATCAAACAGGTCTTCATAACCAACGCTGTGTGTTTTAGAACCACATATAATAAAACTGTTTTGCATTCCAACAAAACAGTTATTATGTGTGAGAGAAAACACACAGCGTTGCTTAAGTTCTTGCAGGTGAAGACTACTATGACACTAAAAGTGACAAGCGACTGTCATCTGTCAGTCACTGAGATGCTGCATGGGAATTTGTATCATACAGCCTACTGGGTGAGTGAAAGAAAGAAATTTATCAGGACTAACTGGGTGAGTAAACTTATTTACTTAAATTAATGGTGAGATCGATAGACGCTTCTTCATAACCAACGCTGTGTGTTTTCTCTCACACATAATAACTGTTTTGTTGGAATGCAAAACAGTTTTATTATAATTACTTATTTGTCATTGAGCTATAATGATAGTTAGTTTCCTATTTTCAAAGCATGCTTTTTACTAAATTTTTACCGTTCGACGTTGTGTGAAGATAAAACGTTGAACCACTCGGATTTTAAGTTACAAAATATATTTTCAAACTTTTTTAAAAGTTACGTTAAATTGGTGGACTCAACCAAAGGTACAGACGCACTCGTAGGAAGTAGGTATAGGAATATTTATTTATCAAACCTACTCAAACGTACCTACCTAGTTATTATTAATTTAGTGGTTAAAGCTACCATTCGGGTACTAAGTATGGATTTAACTAAAGGTCAGAAACTAATAAGGTAGGTATTGCAGTTGACTGTTATGGAATAATCAAAATTTTTGAAATTACAAGCGCCAGTATTTTTTTACAACTCACCAGACATAAATACTTTGTTTTGTAGCTTACCGTTTTTCAACCAGAAAGTTGCAGTGCCTGGTGAGTTATAAAAAAATACTGGCGCTAATAAAATTCAAAAATTCAAAATAATTTATTCAGTCTAGGCTGTTACAAGCACTTGTGAATGTCATAGAAGCTACGCCATCGGTTCGCAAACCCTAAGCGGGAGACCTTGTAACGAGAAGAACCGGCAAGAAACTCGTCAAGGGCTGCTTTTTTCTCCCTGTATATTTCATACAGAGTCGTCAACATTGAAAAATGAGCTCCACGTTTAAAGTGAGGTCATTTTCCATCACAATAATTAACAAAAGTTTGCACACAATGGGTAGGTAGGTTAAAATTAAATATATCTACTACATTCAGATAGGTAAATGTGAGAGTAAATAGCTTTCAACTAGTTGAGAATTTGAGAAATCACTCTGTCTGCTACTCGAACCAAAAAAACACTTGATGCAAGACATAAAAAGTAAAAACGCAATTCTTACAATTCAATATGCGTTAAGATAGGTACTCAGAAGCAGACCCATTCCCACTGGCAGCACCCGTTCACGAGCATGACGCATGGACCAGCCATCGCTTCGCTCAACCATATTTGAGGGAACGTAACGACCCGCCCCACACGATACCACCGCAGAAATGATTAAAGAGAGCATGACATACTTAGGCTACCCATCATAAGGCACCGAATTGAAAAGTAATATCTAAAAGCTTTTCATAGGCCTTTACTTACAAAACTATAGACGAAAAAATACGAAAAAATATTACGAAAGCAAAATAATCATTTTAGTCATTAGCAATAAAAAAAGTGAGAAATCAAAACAAGGATTAGTTATTAATTTTATGTTTTGAGTAAGAAGTGCCATACAGATTGATAAAAGGATAATATTAAACATGAAGAAAAAAATATATATATATGTGACGCCCTTAGTATAAGCAGACAGAAGCAGACCCATTCCCACTGGCAGCACCCGTTCACGAGCATGACGCATGAACCAGCCATCGTTTCGCTCAACCATATTTGAGGGAACGTAACGACCCGCCTCACACGACACCACCGCAGAAATGTTTAAAGTGAGCATGACATACTAAAGCTACTCGCATTAAGGCGTCGAGTCAAAAAGCTTACAATACGTTTTAAGTAGGTAGGACAATTCTCTCAATTTTCACATAGAATAGAAAAATCTACGACCAAGCTGTTTTATCAATTAAGTAATCTTTAACGGTATAGTATCCTTTTTTGAGAAGACAATTCTTCACATGAGTCTTGAAGTTTTCAAATAGTAAATCCAAAATATTACTTGGAATTTTATTATAAAACTTTATACCAAGACCTATGAAAGAACCACGGATTTTTCTAATCTATACTGAGGCATTACAAGTTTGTCTTTATATCTGGTGTTCCGATTGTGCCAATCACTATTTTTTGTATATAAGTTAATATTGCGACGCACGAAAAGTATGCAGTTAATATAAATTGTGATACTGCCTGTCAATATACCAATCTCTTTGAATCTATCCCTAAGAGATGTTCTAGAACTTAGTTGATAAATAGCTCTTATTGCTCGTTTTTGTAAAACAAAAATAGTATTTATATCGGCTGCTATCCCCCACAAAAGAATACAGTATGACATAATGCTATGAAAATAGCTGAAATACACTAATCTAGCAGTTTCTACATCTGTTAACTGTCTAACTTTTCTAATAGCATAGGCAGCAGAGCTGAGCTTGCCAGCCAGAGCTGCGATATGCATATTCCATTGAAGTTTACTGTCAAGAGTAACACCCAAGAAAACTGTTGAATCGAGCAAATCTAATTTCTCATTATTGATTACAATTTCAGTGGGATTCGCCTGTACATTAGGTAAAGTGAATTTAACACATTTGGTTTTCTTAGCATTAAGCTGGAGATTATTTACATTAAACCAAGTAAGAACCTGCGAGAGTGCTTTGTTCACATCGTCAAAATCAGTTTTATTCCTGTCAACTTTGAATATTAAAGAAATATCATCCGCAAACAAAACAATATCACAGAACCTCTCTACAAAAAAGGGTAGATCATTTATATATATTAAAAATAAGAAAGGGCCCAAAATGGAGCCTTGCGGAACGCCCATTTTTACATGAGAACCTGATGAACTTACTCCATTGATATTAACTGTTTGAGTCCTTGAACTGAGATACGACAGTATTAATTTTTGGGCATTATTTTTTACACCGTAATGATTTAGCTTCAACAGCAGCGTCCAGTGGTCCACGCAATCAAAAGCCTTGGACAGGTCGCAGAAAATGCCAAGGGCATTCTGAGACCCCTCCCAAGCTTCAAAGACATGCTTCAAAAGCGCAACCCCAGCATCAGTTGTGGAACGACCTTTCGTAAAGCCAAATTGTTTGGTGTGCAGAAGTTGATTTACATTAAAATGACCTAATAATTGCTCGAGTATAATTTTTTCAAAAATTTTGCTTAGGGCAGGTAATATCGATATTGGTCTGTAATTGCTAGGGTCTTCTTTATCTCCTGATTTAAACAATGGTATTACCTTGCTAAACTTCATAAGATCAGGAAATATTCCTTGATCAATACACCGATTAAAAATGTCAGCAAGATATGGGGCAATAGTATGCACAATATTATTAATAACCTTAACTGATATGCCCCATAAATCAGTGGAGCTTTTCATTTTTAGAGAATTGAAAGCTTTAATTATATCTAAAGCATTAATACATTTAAAATTAAACAATGAATCACTTTCAGCCACATGTCCCTTTAGCATAGATACAGCAGCCGCTGGTGAGGAATCCAAATTTGATGTAGTTTCTACTGGTATGTTTACAAAGAACTTATCAAAAATATTAGCAATTTCTTTATCTGAATTTATTAATTCATTATTAATATTAAGCGTTAGGTTATTTTCCCGTGCTTTTGTTTTACCAGTTTCACGATTAATGATATCCCAGGTTGTTTTAGTTTTGTTACTCGAGTTTTTAATTTGCTTTTTAATGCAGTTAGACTTTGCAACTGCACAAATTATTTTGAAAGTCTTCGAGTATTTTTTAACATGTTCTAAAAAACCTGGGCTTTGGTTAGTTTCTCTAAGCTTGTAAAGTTCATAAAGTCTGTTTCTACTTTTATAAAGACCTGTCGTAGCCCAATCGCAGAACCTTAACTTCTGAGTACATTTAATAGTCTTGGTTTTAAATGATTTATCGAACTCATTAGTAACTAAATGAAAGAGGTTCTCATACAGAACATCAGGATTATCCGAAATCCATGGCAATAAAGAGATTTGTTCATCAATGTTGTTTTTAAAATTGTCCAATCCCTTTTTTGTGATAGGTCTGCATTCTACAGTCTTAGGTGTATCTATGACGTTCACAGCGTATGAAACTTTCAAACCGTAATGGTCGGATGAGATATTACTAAAAACAAATTTGTTTTTCGGATCACATTCTAAAAAAAACATTATCTATGCAAGTGGCGGAGTGTTCAGTTACCCGTATGGGTTCTAAAAATTTATTATGTAAATTAAAACATTTAAATAATGCCAGAAAACGAGTGGTCGAAGAATTGCTCTTAAGAATATCAATATTAAAATCGCCACAAATTACTACTGGTTTATTTTTTAACCTTAACGTTTTTAGAACATCTTCCATGACAGATTCAAAGATTTCATAGATACCCTTAGGGGGGCGGTATACAGACACAATAATCATGCTATCTAATTCTATACAAGACAACTCCACATGGCGCTCTGATGTAAGGTTCACAATATCCTTTCTTTCTTTATACTTTATATTATTATTCACAAAAATTACAGAACCGCCACGAATAGTTGTTTGCCTAACCATCGCACTTGCTAGTTGAAAATTATTTAGTTTAAATGACATATCACCAGGCTTTAGCCAGTGTTCAGTGTAATGCAAATGATTTGAATATTCTCGCTCGCACGGTCGTGACGTTCGGGTGTGTTCGGAAAAATGTCTACAGACAAATTAAAATGTAACAGTTGCAATGTAGTAATCAGTGAACTATTATCATATATTCAATATAAGCAGGATGTGATGGATACGGAAAGCTTGATTCGTATATGTGGATCTGCGTTTTCGTCAGATGAGATTGAAGAAGCGAAAACATTATTATTTCAGTCCATACCGACTGACAAGCGAAAAATTTCGCGCCGAAAAGAAGGAAGGAAAGAAAAGAAGAACTTGGAGGACATCATCAGTCTTTTTAAGGAGGTGGATCCCGATTGCATACCCGTGTTTGTTGCCCGAGACCTACAAAAACTGCCGCCAGTGTCTATAGACCACGTAGACGTTGTTACAATTTTGAAAGACATAGTGCAAATGCGTAATGAAATTCAAAGCATTAAAGATGTTTATGCAACTCAAGAGCAAGTCAGTGTTATTATGAAGGAACTAGAAAGTATGAAAATGAAATCTGAAATGGTCAACCAAAATCCATATTGTAATATCAATACCCAAAAGAGAGGTACATTTTTGTATAACAGTGGCCCGTTCGGATTATCACATCATAATTCAGACGTTGAGAGTGATAATTATTGCGATATTGAGGGTAGCGATGGTCGTGGACACGACAACCCTGTCTGTTTGCCTATGAGTGAGCGAGAACAAAACACACCGTGTGCGCGCGAATCCATGCAAGTTCCGAAGCCGAGTCCGGTGAGTCGAACATACACGACCGGGACCGAGGAGCGTTCTAATGCCGCCGTTGGGGGTGCTCTGTGCGACGAACTGTCAAAGTCAAATCCGTCGTCACAAAACAAAAACACCGCGAGTCGTACTATGGCGGATATTGTAAAAATGAAGAAAACTGAACGAAATACCCATGATGCCGATGAGTGGATTACAATTCAGAAGAAAAAACGTGAAAATAGGTTTAAAGGAAAAGCCGGAAAAGCTGTACTGGAGCCACAGTCAAAATTTAAAGCAGCGGAGGTCTACATACCTTTGTTTATATCGAATGTAAACAAGGAGACATCTACAATGGATATCTGCGATTACATTCAAAACAAGATTGGCGTATCAGTTACTTTAGAAAAAATAGCAATGCAGAAGGAAAGACCATATCATGCATTTAAAGTGATCGTGCCGAAACAGAAAATTGACTTATTCCTGGACGACAAATTATGGCCAGAGGGAATTACTTTCAGACGATATATTTATTTTAGAAAGCGCGACGGAGCGGCTGATCAGACTATGGTGAAAGCTGATTCAAAGAATACTAATGGCTGACACAAGGAATGTACTTAAGCTAATAAGCTATAACTGCAAAAGTGTAAAAAGAAGTATTGAATGTATAAGATCGTTATGTCAAACTGCTGACATAATAGCTCTTCAGGAAACGTGGTTATTGCCCTGCGACCTACAATTTCTTGGTGAAATTGATGACAACTTTAGCTATAGTGGGAAGTCGTCAGTGGACGTAGCCTCAGGGATCCTGTGTGGTAGACCATATGGCGGTGTAGCATTGCTATGGCGCAAAAGTGCGTTTGTGAATGTCTCGGTAATTAAGTGTATAAGTGAGCGTATCGTTGCTATTAAAGCGGTCACTAGTGCCAATAAGGAAATTTTAGTATTCAGTGTTTACATGCCTACAGATAAAGTGGTCAACCTACCACTGTTTTCTCAATGTCTCGGTGAGTTATGTGCAATTATACAGGATAATCAAGTTGAAACTGTATTTATGTTAGGAGATTTTAACGCACATCCTTTTGCTTCGTTTGGTGATGAATTATTTAATTTCTGTAGTGATAATCAATGGATATGCGCTGATGTTGTAAAACTAGGTATATCGTCTGGAACATTTACTTATGTAAGTGAGGCACACAAGTGTAAGCGCTGGCTGGATCACTGCATAGTAACAGCATCAGGGTGGCAAGCGGTCACAAACGTCAAAGTTCTCTACGACGTTTTTTGGTCAGACCATTTCCCACTACAAATTGAATGTGATATTGGTACCATAAAAGGGACCAAAATAAAGCACTCGGTTCAAAATAGTACATATAGTAAAATTATTTGGGGTAATAGGAGTCAACTGGAAATAGATAAATATCATGAGCTGTGTAATGAGAAACTGAAGAGCATTGATTTTCCCTCAGAGTTCCATGAGTGTGCTGATAGACTATGCAATAATCCAGATCATACATCTGTTATTGATAATTTGTATAATGAAATTGTTAATACCTTGTGTCAAGCATCTGTTGATAGTGTTGAAAATAGAAATAAAAAATCCTCCTTTAAAGGAAAATGTATTCTTGGCTGGAACAAGCATGTGTCAGAAGCTCACAGGCAGGCTAGACTTGATTATGAAATGTATGTGTTGTATGGCAAACCAACCAGTGGGCCTGTATATGAAAAAATGTGTGATAGCCGAAAAGTTTTTAAATCTAAACTTAGATTTTGTCAAAACAATCGGGAACAATTAAAAATGGATATTATTGCATCAGAACATTCAAATAAACAATTTAAAAACTTTTGGAAAAGTACTAAGAAACTAAATGGTAAAGTTAGTCTGTCTACAAGTATAGGAGGAGTTAGCGATCCCTTAGATATTGCAAATAAATTCAAAAACCAATTCATGATGAAACCATTGACTAACTCTAAACAGGTGTGCAATGCTGAGCCCGGTGGTGATAAGCGAGAACCCATTGGAATTAATGCAAAACAGGTGCATTTATGTATTAAAGAGATGAAACGGGGCAAGTCACCTGGTCATGACGGGCTCAGCATTGAACACCTGCAACATGCTGGTGTGCATGTGGATAGATTATTAGCTATGTTGTTTACTTTTTGTATTCGTCATTGTTATTTACCACAGAATCTGATGAGGACTGTTGTTGTACCTATAATGAAAAACTCCACCGGGGACATTGCGGATGAATGTAATTACAGACCAATATCCTTAGCTACTATTCTGGCTAAAGTGCTGGATAGTGTTATTAATAGCTACTTAAAGAATTGTATTCAGTTGCAGGACTCTCAGTTTGGTTTTCGTGAGGGACTATCTACAGAAAGTGCTATAATGACCTTAAAGTTCTCTGTTAATTATTATGTTAAAAGGCAGACTCCTATATATGCATGTTTTTTAGATCTCAGCAAGGCTTTTGATCTTGTTTGTTATGATAAGCTTTGGAATAAACTAAAAGATATAGGTGTCTCTACTGAAGTTATAAATATGTTGGCCCATTGGTATGGTAACCAGAGAAATGTAATGAAGTGGGGAAATGTATGTTCAGAAGAATATTCCTTAGAGTGTGGGGTAAGACAGGGTGGACTGACTTCTCCATTGCTTTTTAATATATATATGGACAAGCTCATCGCTGGGTTGAGCAGCACACATGTTGGCTGTTACATAGATAATGTCAGTGTGAATAATATCAGTTATGCTGACGACATGGTGCTGCTCAGCCCATCGCTGGGTGGCCTCAGAAAGCTCCTGCGAGAGTGTGAGGACTATGTACAGGAGCACGGCCTAAGGTACAACGAGAAAAAAAGTGAATTCATGATCTTTAGGGGTAACATTAAGAGACTTGAAAATGTGCCCCCACTACTTTTGAACGGGGTTCCTATGGGCCGTGTAAGTCAGTTTAAATACCTCGGTCATATTGTGACTGAAACCCTGGATGACAATTGTGACATAGAAAGGGAACGCAGGGCGTTGTCGGTTCGTGGAAACATGGTGAGGCAGAGGTTCGCACGGTGTACAGTAGAGGTTAAGTTAACTCTATTCAAAGCCTACTGTCAAAATTTTTACACCAGTGGTCTGTGGTCCAATTTTACCCAGCGTGCCTACAATGCCCTGCGTGTGTTATACAATAACATCTTCAGATCCTTGTTGGGGCTCCCACGTTTCTGCAGTGCATCTGGCATGTTCGCCGATGCTAGAACTGATGACTTCTATGCTTTGATGCGGAAGAAGTCTTATTCCATCATCAGAAGAATACGGGGGAGCTCTAACGGCATTCTGAGGATGTTATCGGAGAGGTTAGATTCTCCTTTGTTTGCAAGGTTCACCGATTTGCATGTCAAAAATGTCAATCGGTGCAGCTTGTTTTCATTATTATAATTTTCAATTTGATTTACTAACATAATGTGTAAGCCGTTTGTTACTAACAATATATGGACCCTTGAAGTCTGAAATAAACAAATTTTATTTTATTTATTTATTTATTATTTTATTATTACATTCAACAAATAATTCTAATTCTAGATCTTTGCCAGACAGGCCCTGAATATTTTGACTAATTATATTGATACAATTAGGCCTGGCTGTTGTCTTGTGCCTCAGTTTAAATCTGAGTTTGTCACTGTTTTATTTGAAACAATATGCAGAGTAGTAGATGAAGTACTAATACTCGGTTTTATGGACTTAGTTACAGCTGTAACAGAGTCCTGTAAATTGTAAGCTAACAAATTAGCTATTTGCATCCTACATTTTTTCGGCAGATACATTACTATCTGGAGTCAATATAAAAGTGTTAATAAATTTATTAACGTCAAAGTATAAAATAACGTCACTGTGACGACAAATCAAATTATATATATACAAATTTAAATAAAAAATGCGCTTATTTTGATCCCAGTTTAAGTTACTTGCATAAGGGAAAGCGCTAATTATTATTTTACATCTTGTTTCAGACTGCAATGTTAATAGAATATTAATATTTTTAAGAATGTCCCTTTTTGTAATATGGGAACTGTCCCCACATAATATTACAACTGTTGTGGCGTCATCAATATGTGACTTATTAATATTTTGTACAATTTGGTTAAAAGATAAACCGGGAGTACAAATATTAATAAGTTTTTTAGAGAGCTTATCTCTTAGGGCTAAACCTATTCCCTGACCTAATTTGTCTGAAAACATAATTATTTTTGCCTCCTTTGAGTTAAAAGATAATGCTGGTTTGAACGTGCATTTACTATAGCTACTTTGTAATGTTTCTATGCAGGATGATGAATGACAGGGGCTCTGTGTAGATTGGCTAATTTTATTTACATCAGAATCATTATTGTGAATAACTGAAGATTCAACAATAAGTTGACTATTTACTAAGGAATCATACCGGCCCGCATTGTAATTGCAGAGTTCCACTAACTCTGTGGCAGATTTGATGTGCTCATCAATTTGTTTCTGCGCAAGAGAGTACTTCTTTTGCACAAGTTCAAGTGACTCATGCAACTGAATGATTTTAGATTGCATTTTTTTAGTGTCCCGGTCATACATTTGCCTGCTTTCAGTTAATTTACTACTATAAATTTCCATTAAATCCAAGAGGCTAATTCGTTCTTTTCTTAAAACAATATTTTTAGAAAAACAATTATTTTTCCTAATTAGTTTTTCTGTTTTTTTAATAAATTTACGTATTTTAATATATTTCTTTAGTTTCTTAGCACCTAAAATTTGAGGTCGTGGTGAAAAATCATTGTCTCTGGTTATTGACTGTTCTGCCGACTGTACAGCAGGTGAAGACATCATGAGCTCCTCAAAAAGACTCTGTGTATGTTCCACTTCTTGAAGTTGCTTCTGCTCCTTGAAGTCTAATATTTGCCTGTTAGCATCATTCAGCTCCCGTTCCAAATCAGTGATGCGGTTCAGGGCCCTCTCGTAAGTGCTGCACTGATCATCAAAGTCGCTAACGGTGTTCTCGAGCTGGTCTCTTTGGCGTATTACCTCCATGTGCTCAGAATGCATCTGAGCCATCTCAATCTTCAGTTGAGAGTTGCGAGCAATGACTGCTGATTTCTTCTTCACTGTCGTCTCGCTCACGTAGTAGCTGGCTGCAAGTATCCCTAGACTCCTTCAGTTCCTGCAGTGCCTGCCTCAACTTCATCTCGGTGCTTTGTGCTGCAGCCTTACGGGTCAGCATGATGAATTTATAAGTCCTGAAAGTTTACAAACAACAGTATCAGGAACTATTTAAAACAAATATTGATTATTTATTTATTATCAGAGAATATACTTGGATGAAAACAGAAATTAAAAACTTAAGACAGTAGGCCACAATTGTTAAGTAATTGGGAAGTGTAAACAGTTTAATGAATGTCTGTGACAATAGTAGTCACCATCTCAACTTTACTTCCACTTCACGTCAAGTAAAGAGAAATTGACTCTGCCAATTCGTATTGAGTATTGACGTTACTCACTTTACGTGAATTTTTACAAGTAGTAAAGAACAGTTGGGATAATTGAGAACCAAAATGCCACACAAGCCGTGAGTTTATTTATAAAGGTAGGTAGGTACCTACGCTGTTGCTTTGAAAAATAAAATGTTTAGAATCAGTCTGATTGGCTTAGTGATGTAGTCTATGTTGAAATAATATAAATAAAATTACGGAACAAAAGTACTTCCCCGGTTTAGTGCGTAGTGTTCCACAGATTTGTCCTTTTCTATGAAATGTTCACCATAACAACATTGGCGGTGGCTAGGTGAAGCTCGGCCGTTTTGGTAATTCGAAAACTACCCAATGGATTTGTCAGAAAACACTTCCTTATAATATTTAAGTTGTAATAAACACTTTAAAAACAATATTACTAAAGTAAAACAATATTAGATTAGTTAAAATTAATTTTAAAATCAGCTGCTTAGATTAGACAGCTAGACCGGCCAGTGTTAATAATTTCTATAGGTATAGTACCTTCGGTACGCCAGCCATGTTCTTTATTCTCCGATTGAATGATCTCGGCGCGTCTCGGCGCGGGCGCGCCTGTTGATCCTAGGATGTAATCTGTGATCTAGGCCACCGCTAGACCACTCGCGACACTCAATTAAAGACCACGAGATACCAGCTACATAATGTACGCGAGTGGTTTGATAAGTTCATGACATGACTTTGTAAAGAAGAAATACTTTTTTTCGGCATAATTTCTTCGAGAGAGCTTCGAGAGAAGTAATTTTCCAGTGGTGACGAAATGCAAAACATTTTTTTTCGACAGTATCAATAAATTAATTGATAGATCTAATAAATGTATTAGAGTTGAGGAAGAACACATTGCAAAGGAAAAATATGTTTGATTTTCAATTCTTACTTCATACCCTCCATTCCGCGAATTTTTTGACCTCCCCTCGTAGCATATTTTACGCGGATTTTATAGGTTTTTTTAACCTATATTAAAGCTAAAGGGCATCTGCCAAATCCCTTAAAAACCCTAGGTCCGGTGCAAAAGAATTGTATCTCAGATTACAGAGTAATATTATTAGAAATATTGTAAGTAAAGTATCGCTTTTCCGAATTCGGTTGCTAACACTGTTTTTTTGCCATAAGAAGTTTCGTAGGCGCTAGATGTGAAAATGACACTTTGTAACGAAAAACTTCTTGCTTGTGTACTAAACTAATATTAACAACATAAATTAATATGTATGAACCTGAAAGTACTTGTTGTATGGTCTGTGACCGGAACCTACTATTTATAAATCAATTATATCTCATGTGTAGAAAATATATCTTTTTAGTGTTCCGTAACCAAAGGGTAAAAAAAAACGGGACCCGCTAAAAAGGTTGAAATTTTCACGGATGATGTATTTCTGTTGCCGCTATAACAACAAATACTAAAAACAGAATAACTGTAAACAACTGTTCAGATTTTTACTATGCATATGTAATTGCTAAGACAACTGTAAGACATCTTAATAACATAATCAGTATATAAATGATGATGAGATGAAGCACGAGTCAATTGACTAGGGCAGTGAGCTTGAAGTTAAATGTATTTATTTACAATAATTTAACTTCAGTTGTACATTGTTATGTACAAAGATCTACCTATAAGGCGCCCTACTACCCACTGCTAGCGCCGCCAATAGGCTAGTTGACAAACTTTGGAAAATAGTTTAAAAATAAAGTTTGGTATCTATTTTACCCCAAAAATATATTATTTTAAGAAAAGTAAGGCATTTTACCTATGAATTTTGAGTTTTAAGAAATGAATTCAAAATGACATCGAAAAAGGCCAAAACTGTCATGGCGTCTTGAATGACGTCACGCCTCGCGTAACATTCGTGTTTGACACCTACACACATACATCTCTGTGTGTTTGTGTGTGTGTGAAAATGACAGCAACAACAAAGGTTTCGCGAGGCTTGACGTCATGCGTCTCTGATTGGTGTTCAATGTCACGTGATTAAATGGCCAATTTTGCCGATTTTATTTTCCGTAAATATTGGTAATCTTTATTTATTTTAATGAAAAAAGTGTTTTTTTGGTTACAATTTAACATGATTAATCATTAGAAACCTTATGCTAGCCGATTTATTCTTAGTGGAAACAAGCCTACATTTATTTTTATTATAGTTCGAATCACGAAAGATGGCCACAAATGGCGCCCATCTACGCATCATAACTCGTGAAGAAAAGACTTAAGACAAAATAATATTACATATATTTAGATAAAATATATAATATATCTATATGTATATGAAGTATTATTTTATCTGAAGTCTTTTCTTCATGAGTTATGATGCGAAGATGGGCGCCATTAGTGGTCATCTTCCATGATTCGCACTATACTCGTAAACCAAGTCAATATTTTAAAAAGCTAAGATCATGCCCTCTTAAATTGTCTCTATTATTTTTTTAATAACTCATCAACAGTTTTCATTCTTTCTGTAAGTTTTAAAATCCATTTTAGCTTAAAGTGGCCACTTTTGGCTAGACTGGATTTTAAAACTTACAGAAAGAATGAAAACAGTTGAAGATTCAAAAAATATTAGAGACATTTAAGAGGGTATGATCTTAGCTTTTTTAAAATATTGACTTGGTTTACGAGTATAGTGCGAATCACATTTAGGGTTCCGTACCCAAAGGGTAAAAACGGGACCCTACTACCTTAGTAATACTCCGCTGTCCGTCTGTCTGTCTGTATGTCTGTCTGTCACCAGACTGTATCTCATGAACAGTCATAGCTAGACAGTTGAAATTTTCACAGATGATGTATTTCTGTTGCCGTTATAACAAAAAATACTAAAAACAGAATAAAATAAATAATTGAGTGGGGCTCCCATACAACAAACGTGATTTTTTTTCTGTTTTTGGTACGGAACCCTTCGTGCGCGAGTCCAACTCGGACTTGGCCGGTTTCTTTTTTAATATTGACTTGGTTTACGAGTACTAAAAATAAAAGTATTGGCGGCGTTCGTAGCGGGTATAAGGGCGCCTTAAGGCGACTATCACCGTCAAGTGGCGCCCTCACCTTAATTAAATTAATTGCTCGCTAAGAACATAATAAAATTCTCATGTTCAAATTGAAGACACATGAGTAAAGAAAAGGTTAAAGCTAAGGTTCCCTCAGTAGAATATTGTTCGTTGTAGTAGTACCTAGTATAGTCCAATCAACGGGGCTTATGCAACCCGAATAATTCTCCCGTCTATGAAATTTGGCATGTGATGAAGTTAGGTAATACAGATTACAGATGAACAATAATCCAATAAATTTTGTTTACGTTAGTTAGATATTTTTACCTAAACATGAAAATCACTTATATCTCTCTGTGAATATTTCCTCGGGCTAAAATACTTTCTGTATACGTACTTATGTTTTAGTTAAAATAAGTAAGTAAGGAATCCAACATTTTTTCGATTTCAGAGATACGCCAAATTTTAATTTTAAGATTTTTTAATATTTCTTCTGTTAAATAATTTATCTGTTGACTATTATTTTTAATATGTTTTTATACCCTTATTATATAGCTTTGTTCAGTAAGCCAATAAATTTTATTCTTTAATCATATTTATACATAAATGTATAAAAATGGACCGACTATTTTTTCACATTAAAGTCAAAGTCAAAGTCAAAGTCAAATAAGCTTTATTCAAATAAACTTAATTATTAAGTACTTTTGAATCGTCTATATTTTCCTACCACCCGTTCCAGACTTTTTTAGCTGACAAGAAGAACGGGCGCAAGAAACTTATCAGCTGTAACAGCCATAAGTAACGATATTTACAAACTTTAATATATCGTTACCAAATAATTACAACAGGGTGACAGGATTATTGGCAACAACATTACCTCTTAAGACCAAAAAATAAAAAATATGATTAAAGAAGAAAATTTATTGGCTTACAGAACAAAGCTATATATAAGCGATTTTCATGTTTAGGTAAAAATACCTAACTTCTCGTAACAAAATTTATTGGATTATTGTTCATCTGTAATCTGTATTACCTAACATCATCACATGCCAAATTTCATAGACGGGAGAATTATTCGGAAGTCTCCATACAACAAATATGCTCATTGATTGTACTAGTAGGCAAAAGTGCCAAAAGTGGCCACTTTTTGCTCTTTTTCTAACTACTACTACAACGAACTAAATTTTACTGAGGTTATTGTTTGTAAATAAACTATAGAACTTTATAGTACAGTAGCCCGAAGTATATTTAAATCACTAAAAAGGTTACCGTTTGCCGTTGTGATATAGTTATTTATTACGAAATTATAGATACTTAAACCAGGGAATGTTAACGTTATTTTTAAATATAACGTTAATTTTTACTCTTTTTACCGTTAATTTTAAAATTAACGTTATGTCAAAAATAACGTTAATTTTATCGTTAATTTGGGAAATAACGTTAAATTTAACGTTATTTACTGAAATAACGTTAATTTTAACGTTAATTTAACGTTAGTTTTAAAATTAACGTTATTCCAATTAATAACGTTAATTTTTTAGCGATAATTTTACCGGTAGTAAATTTAACGCTATATTTAACGTTAATTTTACCGGTTAAATATTTTTAACGTTATTTTTACCGGTAAATTTACCGATAAAATGTTTTAACGGTATTTATAACGTTATTTTTTATATCGTAATTTTTTTTTAACGGTATTTCAATCCCTGACTTAAACCCAAGTTTTACAGATCGCAACCCACCGTAACTTATATTTGTATATCTACAAAAATAATATTTTTTTATTTTTCGAGGTTTACCACATGGTTTAGTTATTGTCGTGTTCTACAGCTTTGTTTGATTGCCACTGATAATAGTTAGACTATGGAAAGTGACCATACACAGATTTAAGACCAGATAAAGTCTATCCATTTTCATCTGGTCTTAAATCTGTGTATGGCTACTACTATTATCAGTGGCAATACCCGGGCCTACTACGGGCTACTGTACTGTTAGCTACAATCTGTACATGTGAATTATTTTCGATACATTATGTACTTTGGGTGCAATTAATTTTATTATGATTAGGGCGCCACTTTGAGTAACATAGGGGCCTTAATTCAATCCAATACTCGTGTCATTGTTTCCGCAAAGCCGATCCTCTTAATCCAGTTACAGCGGTTCACGCTTGACCGATTCATTTGATTAACACCTCTTATGCAATGCTATTCAATAATGTCACTTGAAAAGAAACCATGTGGAAAGAAATGATGCACTATACTTAGATCAAGATATTATTTTTTAGTAGGGAGAATGTTTTGACTTATACCATCTTATCTTATACCTATCACGTGTCTAGCAAAAGAATCTCTCAGTTAAATCAAAAGAAAATTGAAGAAAACTTAATTAAGAAAAAATATTTTTTTTTTTTTTAAAACAAAAAACCGACTTCAAAAATCCTACCTCGAAAAAGCAAGAAATAATATTCGTAATAATAAAAACACGTCTATTGAAGTCGGGTGGGACTGGAGTACAAATTCCTTTTTTTTTATTCTAAAAGCCCCACCCGACTTCAATAGACGTGTTTTTATTATTACGAATATTATTTCTTGCTTTTTCGAGGTAGGTTTTTTGAAGTCGGTTTTTTGTTTTTTTAAACAATTTTTAATTTTTTTTATTTTTAGTGTAGGTACCTTTTGTATTAGGTAGTGTAGGTATATAATTTAGGTGGAAAATTCGGCTCAGCCAAACGTGAGTTAATCGTGGAGAAACATACATACATGCGGGTCAAACTGAGAACCTCCTTTTTTAAGTCGGTTAAAGAACTACACTTAAGATATCCCTTTTCCAACAAAAAAATAATTATCTTATTCAGTTCATAAACAAAGAAGTTATACGACTGATCATCGAGGTAGTTCACACAAAATCATACTATTTTCGTACTGTTTTCAAGATTACTTGAAAAGTACTGAACCGATTACAAAATTTTAAAAAATGGGACCAACTTGGGAGTTTACCTAATGTAATAACGTTTGAATCATTTCAATCGGTTCAGCCGTCTTCGAGTAATCGGTGTACATACAAAAAACAAAAAAAAACGGGTCGAATTGAGTACCAACCTCCTTTTGAAGTCGGTAAAAAAGCAAAAGAATATCTCAGTTAAATCAAAAGAAAATTTGATTAAGAAAATGACGAAGTCGTCCGGAAGGTGAACACTCTCAGGACGACTTCTCGTCTTTTTTTTCTTAAACTTGACACTTTCCTAACATGTCTCTTTTTTAACTCGGCACTTTCTTAGTTGGTCTCTTTTGCAAAGTTGACACTTTCCTAACTCGTCTCATTTTTAACTCGGCTCTTTCTTAGTTGGTCTCTTTTGCAAAGTTGACACTTTCCTAACTCGTCTCATTTTTAACTCGGCACTACCAAAAAAAGAAAAAATATTTTGTATGTTTTTATGCTACCAATCGAAAGGGTTTCTCATAAGGATTATTTTTTCTTAACCCCTCAGGACGACTTCGTCATTTTCTTAAACTTGACACTTTCCTAACTTGTCTCGAACATTATGTGGAAACTTTTTAAGACACGTAATATTGAAAAGAGTAAAAATTTGTCAAAAAAAACTCTTCTGTGTGCAGGTTTGCATACTTGTTTCATCGAAATATTATTAGTAGTAACATTTCGATTACTTGTTTACGTATTTTATAATCATTTTCCATTCAGTCAATTACAGGTTTATTTGTAAAACACTCGAGTCCGAAAATAGACAAGAAAAATTCCACTTTTTATTCAAAACTCAATCAGATGTTCGTACATTTTGTATGGAAAGTTGATTACTTTTTGTCTGTTTTTGTAAAAGTCGTAGAACAAATGTTGTTGTTTATGATGTTAGTAAATCTACTCCTGCGAGGTTGTTGGTGTTTAACAATTAACCCTGTATAAAAAAATTCTTCATTTCATTCCTAATTCAGTCATGATGTTTGAAGAAAAACAGCAGTATTCAAGGCCACAGGAGCTCTGCAATAAAACCATACCACTCCATCTAGTTTGGGCTCGTTTGATTCATTTTGACGAGTACTCTTTTGAGAAATAAAGTCCAACCAGGGCCTAGTGATGGAGCCGGAAGAAGGTCACAATTAAGACCTCAAACCACACAACCCCCAATCCCTTATCAAGTTTGGGCTCGTTTCATTCGTCTTGACGAGTACCTATACTCCGATGAAAGACGATATCCAGGATCTGGTGCCGGAAGAAGACTGCAAGATTTCTGTTATTAAACTAAACATCCCCATCAAGTTTGGGTACGTTTGATCCGCCTTGGCAGGTACTCTGTTGGGACATAGTATCCGGGGTCTGGTGCTGGAGCCGGAACAAGACCGCAGGAACTCTGTAATAAAACCATGCAAGCCCCATCGAGTTTGGGCTCGTTCGATTCGTCTTGACAAGTACTCTAATGGGGTACGGTGTCTATATGGTCTGATGATAGAGTCAAAAAACCGGCCAAGTGCGAGTCGGACTCGCGCATGAAGGGTTCCGTACCAAAAAACAGCAAAATAAACACGTTTGTTGTATGGAAGCCCCCCTTAAATATTTATTTTATTCTGTTTTTAGTATTTGTTGTTATAGCGGCAACAGAAATACATCATCTGTGAAAATTTCAACTGTCTAGCTATCACGGTTCATGAGATACAACCTGGTGACGGACAGACAGACAGACAGACAGACAAACAAACAGACAGACAGACAGACAGACAGACGGACAGCGGAGTCTTAGTAATAGGGTCCCGTTTTTACCCTTTGGGTACGGAACCCTAAAAAAGCTACAGGAAAAAATATAACATAGATAAGCCTAAAAATAAAAAAAATATTATTTACTAAAAAAAATATTTCTTAAAGCGAACATTTTTCTACGTCTATGCTTAAAACACATCAGGACATATATTAAGCGATATAAAGGTGTATAGTATAGTCAAATTAGCAAAAAGGTTGGAAGTAATTCGTGTAGTTGTAATTTTTTATGGAATCGTACGTACGTACACATTGAGCTACATTCAATAAAAAAAGCCTTAAAAGCCTTAGACTCTTCTAAAGGGCCGGGCCCTGATGGCCTACCTGTTCACTTCCTCAGGTCGACAGCCGATTCCTTGGCATACCCCCTATATATCTTATATAACAAATGTCTGAGGGAAGGTGTCTTTCCATCTATTTGGAAACACGCTAATATCACACCTGTACACAAAACTGGGGACAAGCATAATGTTGAGAATTACCGTCCCATCTCCATATTGTCCGCTTTGTCAAAGCTATTTGAGAGCTTAGTGCATGACATTATTTACCCTAGTATACACAACATTATTATACCCCAACAGCACGGGTTTGTTAAGCGTCGATCTACTACCACGAACCTAATGATTTTTACTAACTATCTATTTGAGAACATGGATCGGCGCCTGCAAACGGACGCTATATATACTGATTTTCGGAAGTGTTTTGACAAAGTGGACCATGAGTTACTGTTAACAAAAATAGCATTTAACGGTATCCGCGGTAATTTGCTGCGATGGTTTTCCTCGTACATCTCAGAGAGACTTCAAACTGACGTAATAAATGGCTTTAAATCTGAAACTGTTAACATATCCTCAGGGGTACTCCAAGGTTCCATTCTTGGACCTCTCTTATTTATCATGTACGTTAATGATATCAAAGACTGTTTTCAAAATTCTAATTTCCTTATGTATGCCGACGACCTTAAAATTTATTCAACAATCAAAGACGATACTGATACTCACTTGCTCCAGGAAGACCTAGACAGATTTGCTAAATACTGTATCGATAATAAATTACGGCTTAGTATTAATAAATGTCAAACTATAACATTTACTAAAAAAATGCATAGAATCGACTGCAAATACCACTTATCTCAAACGTACCTGAAGTCTGTGGATGTCATCAAGGATCTTGGCGTGTTTCTAGATACTAAATTGCATTTAGATCACCACATTAGTGCAATCAAAGATAAGGCTTTTAGACTGTATGGATTTGTGCGGCGATCAGCGTGTGACTTTAGGCGTCCCTCTACACTCCTTCATTTATATAAATCATTAGTTCGACCCCAACTGGAGTATGCCATAGCCATTTGGAACCTTAAATATCAAAAATACGTGGATATGTTAGAGAGAGTACAACGCAAGTTTTTGCGTTATGTTGACTTTAAGATCTGTCGTGCTCGCCGGTCATACACGCAACTTCTGGGCAAATATAATGTACTTAGCCTGGAGCCTCTAGCCACAGACGTACACTTCTCAGTGCTATGACACTATATGGCATTTGTAACAATAAGTTTGATTGTACTGAGCTGAGCAACAAATTGTGCTATGTTGTCCCTTATATTATACATCACATCGTCGCGCTGTACGCGTGAATTGCGTGTTCTACACACCGCATTGCCGTACACACGCCGGTAAGCGCGCGCCCTTACATCGCTTGGCTCACACGTACAACTCATCCTTTCCTGATATAGACATTTTTGCACACAGTCCTCAAAAATTTAAACGACTTTTGATAGAATGCTTATAAAACTTGTAAAATTAGAAATTGCAAAATTAAAAAAAAAATATAGATTCGGTACTTACTTACTTACATATTGTTTCTCAGCTCGCACTTAATAATAATAATTGTTTTTAATCAACATAAGTAATTGTTTTTCTCTTCTGTTTTTTGTTAGGTTAATTAAATTCGCGTTACGTATGCGCTACTGATTATCAAATCATTTTTTGTTCCTCGCAAAAGTAGTGGAACAAGTATCTATGACGTCACAAAGGTGGCGCTCCTAGGTTTAGATTTTGTCAATTATCTCGGTAACTTTTTATTTGATTTAAGCAAGCTAGGTATGCTTTGATAGGTAATTAAAATTGTAACAAAACATGAAAAGAAACTCTTATTATAGGTATTATATTCAAAAAAATATTGGGACTTTAATGTTAATACCTATCATTAAACGATGTTCCGTACATAGCAGGAATGGTGCAAACTCGGAGGAAACTTATATTCATGTCTTCTAATGATTCCATAAAAAATTACAACTACACGAATAACTTACTTCCGATCTTTTTGCAAATTCGACCTAATTTGACTACACTAGTAAGAAAAGGTTTATACTTTCTTCAGTCGATAAAAGGTTTGCAACAAAAAGTTGTGTTTCGTTTCATTGATGTTTTCGTTTTAGCCAAGCGTTCCCGTAGTTGGCGGAAACGCGCGTTATCGCTCGATAACACTTTTTATGCTAATCGTTGTTAATTTCCCAGGTTTTCGTTGTTCGATTTTCAATGTAGGTACCTCCTTTTTTTCAGGTTTGGTATAGTAGTCTCTAAATTCAAAATACAGTTAAAGATACGTTGTGACTCTTAAGTGTTAGATTATATTTTATGCGCCTAAGTAAGTATTTAATTATTAATTTGTTTTTTTGTTTGTCCACAAACTTAGGAAACGATTTTATACTAGCGATAAGGTAGAAACTTAAAACTTTGAACATAGGTACACATCAGAAGTGGAAGACAATGCAATATTATGATGTCATTGAGCTGATCTGATGATGGAGCCGAAAAAAGCCACATGAACTTTATGATAAAACCATGAAACCCCATCGAGTTCGGGTTCGTTTGATTCGTCTTGACAAGTAGTCTGATGGGAAATAGTATACAAGGTCTGATGATGGAGCTGGATGAAGGCAAAAACTCCATAATTAAATTACACAACCCTATCAAGTTTGGGCTCGTTTGATTCGTCTTGACAAGTACTCTGATGAAAGACGGTATCCAGATTCTGGTGATGGAGCCAAAAGAAAGCCACAGGATTTCTGTAATAAAACCATACCTACAACACCATCGAGTTTGGACTCATTTGATTTGCCTTGACAAGTACTCTAACGGGAGTAGTCGCGGACGCAGCCTGAAATTTTGGGAGGGGGTCACTTATAATAATAATTGCTTTTCTGTAAATTTTTAGAAGCTTTTTCTATGTGACGTGTACGATTTGGGGGGGGGGCTTTGCCCACCGTGACCCCCCCCCCTCTCCCTCGGACCGCGCTTGAACGGGAGATTGGTGTCCCGGATCTGATGATAGAGCCGAAAGAGTCACAAGAACTCCATAATAAAACTATACAACCCCATCGAGTTCAGACTTGTTTGATTCGTCTTCACAAGTACTCAGATGGGAGATGGTGTCCAGGGTCTGATGATGAAGCTGGAAAAAGCCACAGAAAAAATAACAAATTATATATATAATAATTATTTTCTGAAAATACCTTTTTTAACAAAACGAACTAAAAATATAAAATCTGACAAAAAACATAAAAAAACGGAGTAAAAAGTATAAAACAATTTCTTCCGTAAAGGTTTAAAACCCTAAATAGTAGAAGTTTAAAATCATGAGGCAAAAGACAATGATGGATGATAAATCTTTCAATAAATGTACCCTGCGTTTTTATTTTAGGTTTAAAACTTATGTATAGGTATAAATATTATAAATATTTACGGAAGAAATTATATTTCTTAGTCTATGTTTATAGGTTTTAGGTCCAATTTTTTTTTGTTAAAAATAATTATAATAACAATTTTGAAGCATTATTTCACTAATATTGAAAATGTTGTTGTGATTTTAAACCATAATCTGGTTTAAATTAAATCCAGTTTATTTGCAACTATAGTCATTCTCGACCCGTCATAAACTAAAGATTTCCGAAATAATAATGTAGATATCTAATAATAATTATGAAATACGGTGACTCTTTACGGAGCCATAGAGAGCTTAAAATAACAGTAATAAACAATTTACAGAGAGATAACAATCACAATTAGCGATTAGAAGCGATACACACCGGATGCGTAAGCGTGCACGTAGACGTACCATGACGTTGTAATGCCTGAAACTTTATGAGACATGGCACACCGCTTGCGTAACGTACGCGTGCACGTAGACCGATGCGTAACCCTACGCATTGCAGCTCCCATGAGACAAACAGGCTGCGTACCTACGCAGACCGGAACGCATTGATGACGTTGTAGTCAATGGCATTCCCTATTGGACGTCACACCGAACAAATTCGAACACGAACGTATCTTTGCTGCGCGTCACTACGCGCGTAACCACGCGCGTGACTCTACGCATTCATTTGTATTTGTTTACAAATAGTAACGGTACTACCGGTAAGTGGTGTTTTATTTTGTTTTTCATCATCACAGCCATTTTAATGTCCCCACTGCTGGGGCACAGGCCTTCCTTATGGGTGGATAAGGAGGACGGGCCATTAACCCACCACGCGGGCCCAATGCGGATTGGTGGGTGTTAACGACTGCAAATGCAGCCGGGACCAACGGCTTAACGTGCCTTCCGAAGCACGGAGGAGTTCGAGATGATAAATTTTTGGTCACCCATCCCATGACCGACCCTTGCGAACGTTGCTTAACCTCCGCAATCGCTGGGCCAGGCGCTAAACCACTGCGCCACCGAGCTCCACTGGCTCTCCGGCCATTTTGTTTTTAACTAATTGAATAAGTGCGAAAAAATTAGTCCATTTACTCAATCTTCGTCTGACATCGCGCACTAGAGTCGTAAAGATGGCTGTCGCAGCGGCTGGGTACGCAACGAACACGTAGACGTATGCGTAACCCGGTGTGTCCGAGGGGTTACGAGCGTAGCTACGCGCGTGTCTACGCAGCCGGTGTGCCCAGGCCTTTACGCTACCTAGCGACACGTGCGATGGATAATTTATAAGATTTGCTACGTTTTATGTCTAGTAAACACTTACGAACTTAGGATATTATGAATTGAAAAATAAGAAATGATTTACACAATGTCAGGACTTCATAAAAGTAGGCTCATCCATAATTCGGAAACAATTAAATTCTTAAATCGTCGAAAGTTTACTATACAAAGGTGCATTTGTAACCACTCTCCAAATTTTAAGGATGTGTTCAGTCCATGAAACTGAACAACTTTCTCCATGAAACATGTGTCAAAATACGCCAAAAAATTTTGGTCATCCCATACTTAATTGATCACGTGATCTCTTTGATTTGTATGAAAAGTCAATTTTTTTCTACTTATTTGACCCTATGTTTCTTAGAGAAAGATATTCAGTTTCATGGACTGAACACATCCTTAAAGGAGAGTAGTAACAAATGCACCTTGTATTTAATAAATCGACTTAAAATTAATTTATTTTCGAAAATTGGTAAAACTAGTGGCTCTATGAGCTGTAGATCTCAATAATTTTTCAAAAGAAAAATTTCGAAAAACTGAGTCGACAAAAAATTATATAATTATGGAAACTGCTCACAAAATTTCACGAGAATCGGTTGAGAAATGCGACCTGTAGAACAGACGAACAGACGGACAACCGGATGGACATACGAAAGCTTTTCCCGCGCTTGCTACTATTATGACTTGAGACAAAAGCTCAAAAAAAATCGGGTTGCACTCCGGAAGTGCCGGCAAAAGTGAAAACTTTTTGCATGAATTGCCGTCTTACGAATTTACTCTGCATTTGACTTTACGAATAAAGAACAGTATATACAGTACGAAAGTCTTATCCATAGCTTGACAGAAAATCTAGAGTTTTGACATTGAATTAAAAAATTAGCGCGTTGCTATGGTGACACAAGTGTTTACGTCTTGAAATGACGCGCCGCCATTTTCACCGCACCCCTTAGAAAGAGAGGGGGATACTTCTGCCGCCGGCTGTCTACTATCTATCCATCACATCCGTCTTACGAATTTTCGATCAGGGTCACGTGATTCTTACTGACGCGAGTTTAGCATTTTTTCCGCATTACAAAAAAGCGTACAACGCCGCTAAAGAAGTTTTCACTTCAAAAATTAGCGCGTTGCTATGGTGACACAAGTGTTTACATATTCTTACGAACTTTCGATCAGGGTTACGCGATCCTGACTGACTGACGCGAGTTCAACATTTTTTCTCCACACAAAAAAGCGTACAACGCCGCTAAAAAAGTTTTTACTTCAATAATAAAAAATAAATATCTTTTACCAAAATAATGTAAACCTTGAATTTCTAAAAAAAACGCACGTATTCGATAGAGCAATTCTCTATGGAAAATCGAATTTTGCTTTTCACGAAATTTCCAATGTAAAATTACTCTATCAAAATTTTACGCGCATTATTTTTTCGATAGCGCTGTTCGTGCTACGGGTAATGATATGATGCGGTCGACAGTACACACGTAACAAGCATGATCCGCTGCGCTGATGCATTTAGTTGTACGTAGAGCAATATAATAAATGGAATAAGTGCAGCATCCTTTCTGTAAATAGTGCGGACCTAGATCCCTGGTGAGATTTTTATTAGTAAATTAGATGACCTGCGCACTACGGCACTCCGCAAAGTTCACTGGGACACACGGGCGATGACGATGACGAACACTTTGACGATAAGAAAGCTATTTTTGTTCAGTTCAAAATCAACAAATCTGCGTTGTACTATTTTATGTTAAATATTATGTTAATTTAAAACTAATCCGTAATAAAAAACAAAAAATCAGGCAACTAGGTAGGTAGGTATTTATAATAAACTTTTTAATAAGTTCTTGACAGTGACACTTCTTGTCTGCTCTAAATCTTTTCATGAGATTAAGCATGATCTAAATAATGTAAATTCTAAGATTTCCGCGCGTACAGTTCATTAGAAATAAAACACTTTTTACGGATTACAGATTACAGCGCGCATATTGATATTAGTAATTATGATGTTATTTTAGAATTATTTGGTTTTGATTTATTGGTTTTTGGGTTCTCGGATATTATGAGCAGCCTTTTTGTTTTAGTCCTCCCGTGTTCACGACCCTACTATTAAGTAAAGTGAAAAATGTAAAATTCCACCTGAAAAAACCATTAATTGACTCAACGTTACGAACAATTTCAAAAAGGAAGGAAAGAAACTCTAGTAGAATCTGAAGCGACTGTACAAGAAATTATTAGAGAATCTTCTGGAATTTGAGCATTTATAAACCCCCTGAAACGAAATGGGTAAATGAATAATAAATAAGTCTGCTATGATTTTAATGAAAATTGTAATTAATTATAATTGCATTTGAATGTTGGCATTACATAATAAAATAGACAAGGTGTTAATCACGCAACATAAGGTAGAAATATAATGCCGATCGCCGTAACACAAGACTGCCGGAACAAGATAGGCCTATTAGGCTCGGCATTCTAGTCGCCCTTGCGTACATACGGTACATACAGTATAGCCGCGTTTTATCACACCACAGAGTAAAGGCACGCCGGTTCACGCAACATTGATGCCTCTGCCGAACGCGACGCGAAAAAATACTTTTTACTTTTTTATTATTAAAAAGGGAACGATGTATAAAAAGTTTTTATTCCGAGGATTTGGTCCAGTCGACACTGGTGTGTGCAATAGTGCATAACAAAAAAAAGTTTAGTTATTTGTTTATTAAGTTAAGATGTTTACTACTGTGATAGTTATGATAAGTTTATTAGGTGAGTTAATTAAGTGTTTTTTTTTTGTTTATCACTGAAAATAACATAATTTTCGTTGTTATTTTTGTTTAAAAAAAGTAAAGGTTTTGCCTAATTTAAATGTTTTTTATTATAATTATCGAAGTTATTTTTGTTTTTAAAAAAACGTGAAGTGTTTTGCCTAATTAGACGATAGAAAGTTGTGAATATCCTTCTCGTAACATAGAACAAATAATTTAATTTTTCAATAATCGATTTAATTACATACCTACTATAAAACGTATTAAATCACTATTGATGCGAATGTTTTTGCTTGAGTTTAAATGACCTATTTTGCTTCATTAAAATTCAATTTTTTTCAAGTTCAATAAACGACTACAAATTTTTTTTCGTAGACCCGTAGCACAAAATAGATATTAGTACCCGTAGCTCGTAGCATCTTCGTAGCTCTATAATTATTTAATTTAAATACTTTTGTTTTGGATTTATTCACAATGCGATTTTATAATAGAAGAAAAAATAACTAGTCTCTCACTTAGTAAGTAGATAGGTAGGTACTTACTCAGATGGGAATCAAATACTCAACCTTCCGCAATCCAGGAGATTGTTCTACCACTAGAACTGCTGACAACGAATCTTTTTTTAACATTAAAACGAATGTTTTTAGTATAAATATACAGAATTAATATTTGATGAACATCTTAGAATTAACGAAACTCATTTTCCAGAAATGAGCGAATTTACCTTGATACATAAAGTGCTTTATTACAATGAGCGGTTTTCAAAAGGCAGTTTAAGAAAAAAAGTAGTACATAAAAAAACTATACGTCGTTGAACTAAGTAGGTAGCTTTTTATGACAAATATGAAATGTAATTACTTTTCTATTATACGTTTGTTGAGTATGTGGTTTGTTGCGGTGGTTGTCCGCTGGCGTGTTACGAAGAACTTTTCTATGACTAATATGACCATTAGTGGGAAACAATATTTAAAAAATCTACCTAGTTGAAGTAGCGCGTAAATACAACAAAAACAAAATAATTTTTTTTTGGGAAAAGGGCGCGCAGGTTTTTTTTTCACACGCTCACTGCAAGAATATTTTGCGAACAAGAGGTGAGTGAGCATACAGCCTACCTCAAAATAATAATTTTAAGTGATAAAATGCAAATAGTTAAATATTTTATAACAAAATATTGTGAATCTCACATATTGGTGTGATGCTCCGGGGCGGGACCACCTTAAGCTAGGTAAATTTAATAAGCAAGAAAAAAATGTATATAAAATGTATAAAATTGTATACTCAATTAAAAAAAATGTATATCTATAGTTTCGTTGTAAACATTATATCAATGTGGGTCCGCTGGAGAGCATACTCCCCAGCGGGACCACCACGATAACTCCGTTACTGAAGGCTTTTTAAATACGCTTATGACACCAAAAAAATGTATATTAAATGTATACAAATCTACTATAGTCAATTTGATATTTAGTTAAGTCTATACCAATTTACGACTACTTTTAAATTTCCTTTCAGAACATTAGAGAATCATGAGCGTCAAAATGGCGGGTGTATCATGGCGAATCGAACTGTCTCAAATACCAAAAAAATTACCTAAAATGTACTATTTAGTACCTGGAATAAAAAAAAAATTACCTTAATTAGAACCATTAAACATAAAATATAACTACATAAAAAAGTACCTTAAAAGCACCACAAGGAAAATAAACACATGCTCGATTACTTAAGTTGTTTCTGAGAAATCAAATAATTGTTTTTTTTGTGATTGACAAGATGGCGGGATCCCTTATGGTTTTGGAAGTATTTCATGGCTAGAATTTAGTGCTATTCAAATTTTGGTATTTAGTGAGGAGCTCGGTGGCGCAATGGTTTAGCGCCTGGCTCAGTGGTTTAGCGCCTGGCTCAGCGATTGCGGAGGTTAAGCAACGTTCGCAAGGGTCGGTCATGGGATAAGTGACCAAACATTTATTATCTCGAGCTCCTCCGTGCTTCGAAAGGCACGTTAAGCCGTTGGTCCCGGTTGCATTTGCAGTTGTTAACATCCACCAATCCGCATTGGGCCCGCGTGGTAGGTTATGGCCCGTCCTCCTTATCCACCTATAAGGAAGGCCTGTGCCTCATCAGTGGGGACATTAAAATGGCTGATGGACATATTTTGGTAACAACTATTTAGTACTATTCGTTTGGGACTATTTGGTACCATTTATTAGGTACTATGTATTTATTATAATTTATTTGGTGCCATATAATGAGATTAATTTTTTGCTATTTAGTACCATTCGTTTGTTACTATTTAATATAGTACCGTTCTTTAGGTACTATTTAGTACAATTTATTTGGTACCATATAGTACCATTCCTTTATTACTATTTAGAACCATTCATTTCTTTCAGTAGATTTAGTACAAATTATTTGGTACCATATTACTATATGGTACCAAATTAATTTATTACAAATGCATGGTACTCCATGCATTTGTAATAAATTTAATTATTAAAAACTAAATTTATTGTACTTAAATTTAATTAAAAACGTAATATATTTATCGGAGCGTGAGCACCATACTGCTCAAGATTATTGGATCCCCTAGCGCCATCTATTAAGTGTAGTCGTAACTATCAAGTCGGAAACGTCAAGTGGCTCACTTGGGTAAGGTCGATACAGCGAGTGTGTGATCTGTGCAGCAAGCGATGTCTTTGTCAATGACACAGTTTGACAGTTTGACGTGTGACAGTTGACAGATTTGATGTTTGTCAGTTTGACAGTTGACAGTCTTGACGTTTCCGGAGGCGGGAAAATGTGAAGAGCGCGATTTCTGGATAGTCTGTGGGACATTCTGTTACCGGCAGCCGTAGTGAACGGTCGTTGATTTGAATTCGCCTCACTGTGTCGAACTTGCCGCGTTTACCGACTTGAATCCGTGTGAATCTGTTCGATCATCCTTTATTTTCTGCTAACTTGATGTTGATTGTAAGAATAGAGGTTGTGCATTGTAAAGAGACAATTATTTCATGCTCGGCGAGGAATAATCTTATCCTGACGACACCCAGCTCCTTCCCTTCGCCGTCATATTAATAAGAACCATTCATTAGGTACTATTTAGTATAATTTATTTGGTACCATATAGTATAATTTATTTTGTACCATATAGTACGATTCGTTTGTTACTATTAAGGACTATTCATTATGTACTATTAAGTTTGAATTCTTTGGTACCATATTGTATTATTCGTTTGTTACTATTTAGTACTATTAATTAGGTACTATTAAGTACAAACTATTTGGTACCATATATTACATTTTATTTGGTACCATATAGTACCATGCATTTGTTACTATTTAGTACCATTCATTAGGTACTATTTAGTGAAAAGCATTTGGTATCATTTAGTACAATTTATTTGATACCATATTATCCTATTCGTTTGTTACTATTCAGTACCATTAAATGGTAATAAATTTTATTAGGTACTATTAAGTATCATATAGTACCTTTTTTGTTACTATTAAGTACCATTCATTAGGTGCTAATACTGGGCGACCGAGCTTTGCTCGGTTATTACTATTTATTGTAATATGGCGGTGTTTACGTGATAATCTACATTAGCTACATTTTTTAAACTTGACTAAAAACAATAAAAATAAATATATAAACTTGAACATAAAAAAAACATAAGTAAGTCACCGGATTCGAAGATTCGAACCAGTAACACTCGTTTCTTGCCGTCCGCATCTTAACCCGTTGGACAAAACGGACAGTGGCCGACAGGACGAAATTAGCAACCATATTCTGCGTCGAAAGAAAAACGCATGAAAACTCGAAAACACGCGTTATCCCAAACATAACACTAATCTGGATCGATTGTTTACCCCCGAAAACCCCCATAATACCAAATTTTAGCGAAATCGTTAGAGCCGTTTCCGAGATCACAGAAATTAATTAAAATACATGCAAGAATTGCTCGTTTAATTTAAAGGTATAAGATTTAGTACAACTTATTTGGTACTGTAGCGCTCGTGCGCTTCTACAAATGAGCCCGCCATCTTGTCAGTCACAAAAAAAACTGTTGTTTTATTTCTCAGAAACTACTTATAGCCCAGTAAAATTATACATTTAAAATGCAAAACGCGATGTAAGGCTGCATTTTGTTATGTTATTTGGACCCCCTAAGGGAGTGTGGACCCATGTTTTGCAAGCAAAAAAAAGTTGTGCTAGCTGCGTTATACGTGAAAAACTGCAAAATTTTTCAGCTTTTGTAGTTTGGTTTAAAAACTATAGGCTTTTGACATTAGCTGTCATAATCATTTTGAAAATGCATTAAATTTCAAACAATCAAAGCTAGCCCACAGCTCTGTATGTCTAATAGTTTTTGAGATATGATGCTTGAAACATTGACACTCACCAGCACATCTAACCACCCACACCGTTATTTTCATACAAACATGCTCACTTCACAGTCTCATAAATATAAAAGTTTACGGGTCTCTGCACGGGTTTTTATGTTTATAGATTAGGAAGGTGCTCGTTTTTCGAATAAGAATGTCAATTAAGCATAGACATCTCTCAATTTCGCCAAACATAGAGTAAAGCAATGCTTAATTTTAATACTATATATATATCATTGTATGGAACCAGAAAATTAGTTTACCTTTATATAACGCAGCTAGCACAACTTTTTTTTGCTTGCAAAACATAGTTCCACTCTTTCCTAACTCCTAAGGGGTCCAAATAACATACCATAAAATATGCAGCTATACATCGCATTTTGCGGTTTTAGGAAAAATATTTGTAAGATTTTACTGGCCTATTAAGTAATCGAGCATTTGTTTTTTTTTGCCTTAAAGTACTTTTTAGGAACATTTTTTTGATATAGTTATATTTTATGTATAACTAGCGGCCGCCCGCGACTTCGTCTGCGTGGAATGATTTTTTGCTCTCCCTCGGGAACAATTCTTTTTTTCTGGATGAAAGGTAACCTATGTCCTTCTCTGTACCCCTGAGAACGTGTATGCAAAATATCATGATGATCGGTTCAGTTGTTAAGACGTGAAGGCGTAACAAACAAACAAACAAACAAACAAACGGACTTTCGCATTTATAATATTAGTAAGGATTGTTCAACATTGATTTATTAAGGAATTGACGTCAATATCAATATTGACGTCAATATGGCGGGTGTACTTTAATTTCGATATAACTTTTGCTAATTTAGGTACATTTTTTTTTATTCTAGGTACTAAGTAGTACATTTTAGGTACATTTTTTGGTATTTGAGACAGTTCAATTCGCCATGATACACCCGCCATTTTGACGCTCATGCTCCTCTAATGTTCCGAAAGGAAATTTAAAAGTAGTCGTAAATTGGTATAGACTTAACTAAATATCAAATTGACTATAGAAGATTTGTATACATTTAATATACATTTTTTTGGTGTCATAAACGAATTTGAAAAGCCTTCAGTAACGGAATTATCGTGGTGGTCCCGCTGGGGAGTATGCTCTCCAGCGGACCCACATTGATATAATGTTTACAACGAAACAATAGATATACATTTTTTTTAATTGAGTATACAATTTTATACATTTTATATACATTTTTTTCTTGCTTATTAAATTAACCTAGCTTAAGGTGGTCCCGCTCCGGAGCATCTCACGAATATTGAGTAATTTGATAACAATAAATATTTCTTTGACTTAATTAGGCACTTACACATTTATTTATTCCAAAAATTTACCTATATGAATTGTAAGCGGCATAAATGGCAATGCTCTGTTTACTCGCATAGAACTTGCAGTAAGGTACTAATTTAACTTGGTAGGGATAATTCTATAAAGTGTGTTTTATATATTATTACACGATTTTTGTTATAGCTCGGTGCTATGCCCTAAAAGCGATGTATTAGGGCTCACTTTACGAGTGTGTTAAAAATACCTAAATTAAAAATAATATTTTTGTTGAAGGTTTATGCGCGTCTGACTCCGCACCATCATGGAATCATCACGGTTAGTACTGCATTAAACATTTGTTATCACATAATTAATTTTTTACAAAAAAGTGTTCTAAAATGAGAAAATAAAAATTAAATATCGGGCTTTTTTCTGCGCTCTTTTTGATTGCGGTACCTGTCTTCATGGCATTTATTTTAACTAAATGATTAATTAATACAGGGTCATTTTGAACTTACCATCCAAATTTTAAGGATGTATCCAGTGCATGAAACTAAACAACTTTCTCTAAGAAACATATGTCAAATTTCGCCAGACAATTTTGATCATCCCATACTAAATTGATTACGTGATCTCTTTGATTTGTATGGAAAGTCGATTTTTATTTTACATATTTGACCATGTGTTCCTTAGAGAAAGTTGTTCAGTTTCATGGACTGAACACATCCTCAAAATTTGGATGGTAAGTTCAAAATGACCCGATATATTTGAAATCAGTTTATTACTACATTCCCATGCTTAGAATACCAGCGTTGTATTTTAAGGCTAGATAAATAGGCTGCTTCTCAAAGAGATTTTTGCTGTGTTGTGGCTTCAATATTCCTGATACATAATATTACAGTCAAGATTCACAAGTCACAGATTCAAGACCAGATAAAGTCCAACCATTTTCATTCTGGTCTTAAGTATTAAGTGTATGGCCACTTTCCGTAGTCTTATTATTATCAGTGGCAATCGAATAAAGCTGTAGAACACAACAATAGCTAAACCATTTGGTAACCTCGAAAAAAAAAATCACTTTTGGAGATCATTTAAAATAGGTTACGGCGGCTAGCGTTATGTAAAACTTGGGTTTTAGTGTCTACAATGGCGTAATAAATAACTATATCACAAAGGCAAACGGTAACCTTTTTCGTGATATAAATGTACCACAGGCGGCTGTACTAATAGTCTAAGCCTAGCCGAAATGTTCTTGTTATTGCTGGCAACTGTATTGCAGTCAGAGCAGTTATTACCCGTTTAGACGCCTCATAGGCCGTTTGGCCACCGCAGACGCGCCGCCCGCCGTAACCGAGCCGTCATTGTCACCTAGAACGAGATTATTTTAGCTGGAATCAAGCGGTTCGTATGCGCGCGTATCGCCTCTGCACGAACTAAATGTATGTTGTGACAGCGCGTCGTGCAATCTCTTTCTCTTTACCAACTCGGTGATAGCGGCGGTGAACAAACGGCTTAGGGTTATTCAAATCTAATTCCGTTTATAACTGGCAGACGAATCAATATGGCCCGGCAAGTGTCAGGTGGGGCTGGAGCAGTCCCCCATCAATATCGTGCTAAAGGACACCCTGGCCGACCACCACGGCTCCCACATCCGAGGACCCCTGGTTTATCGGGGGTACGAAAATGTCTTTGTCACGGCGAAGAACACCGGTTATAAAGGTAGGCTGTTATTTTTTTTTCACTTCTCATGCTCGTAAAGTTCGTCTTTATGTTGGGTATAGGCTGCATAAAATCGCTTTTTATGCGCTAGTGCATAAAGTAAAATCTTCGTCTAAGTCTCAGACTTTAAGACAAAGGTCGTCAGGTAAACAGCCACACACGCAATTTAACTTCGTTAAATTAACTTGTTATTTCATTGTTTCTTCATTGTTTGTTGTGTTATACTTAATACTTTTTTATTTTTGAAAATGGGTATCAATTTTATTGAAAGACATTGATAAAAAAAAAAATTTTCAATTTTTGGATATGGGTATCAAATGAAAGGCCTTGATGAGCACATTCCAAAATTATATTTTTTTAAATAAAAAAATGAGTTTTTTTTTCAATTTTTGGATATGGGTATCAAATGAAAGGCCTTGATGAGCACATTCCAAAATTATATTTTTTTATTAAAAAAATGAGTTTTTTTTCAATTTTTGAATATGGGTATCAAATGAAAGGCCTTGATGAGCACATTCCAAAATTATATTTTTTTTATAAAAAAAGGTTTTTTTTTTCATTTTTTGAATATGGGTATCAAATGAAAGGCCTTGATGAGGACATTCCAAAAATATATATTTTGTCACAAAAAAATAAGAAAAAAATTATTTTTTTCAATTATTGAGTATGGGTATCAAATGAAAGGTCTTGATGAGCACATTCCAAAAATATAGAATTTGTCACTAAAATTTAAGTTTTTTTTTAGATTTTTACATTATTGGTGTTTAATTTCCTCACAATCGAAGTGAAAAGCAGAGTGTATAACTCGTACATAAAACCCATTTTACCCTCGACTTGACTATCCACCCTCGCCTGCGGCTCGGGTGGATATATATGTCTCGGGTAAAATGATGCGTTTTATGCACTTGTTGTACAATCTACTATTTATTTATGTAACCATTTATTTCACGCATCAATGGCCCATAGGTACAATAAATACCTTATAGACTAACATACATAATAAAAACAATCTTATAATTACACTTTATCACGTATTGGCGGCGAAGTGTTGCGCAACGCAGTGTCTCTTCGGCCAAAAATTTTCATTCTTGAAGGTCTTCAGATGTTCATGTTAATCAATGGATCAGATCATTAGCGAGAATCGAATCTTTTACAGCAAAGATGCAATTAGAGAAAACAAATACCTAGTTGCAGTTGTTTTTACCGACTTCAAAAGGAGGGAGGTACTTAATTCGACCAGTTTTTTTTGTATGTACACCGATTACTCGAAGACGGCTGAACCGATTGAAATGATTCAAACGTTATTACATTAGGTAAAAATTCAAGTTGGTCCCATTTTTTTAAATTTTGAAATCGGTTCAGTACTTTTCAAGTAATCTTGAAGAAAGCACGAAAATAATATGATTTTGTGTGAACTACCTCGATGATCAGTCGTATAACTTCTTTGTTTATGAACTGAATAAGATAATTATTTTTTTCTTGGAAAAGGGATATCTTATGTGTAGTTCTTTAACCGACTTAAAAAAGGAGGTTCTCAGTTTGACCCGCATGTATGTATGTTTCTCCGCGATTAACTCACGTTTAGCTGACCCGAGTTTTCTACCTAAATAATATACCTACACTACCTAATACAAAAGGTACTAAAAATTCAAAAAATAAAAAATTGTTTAAAAAACAAAAAACCGACTTCAAAAAACCTATCTCTAAAAAGCAAGAAATAATATTCGTAATAATAAAAACACGTCTATTGAAGTCGGGTGTGGCTTTTAGAATAAAAAAAAGGAATTTGTACTCCAGCCCCACCCGACTTCAATAGACGTGTTTTTATTATTACGAATATTATTTCTTGCTTTTTAGAGGTAGGTTTTTTGAAGTCGGTTTTTTGTTTTTTAAACAATTTTTTTTTTATTGCAATCTCACCCCTTATTTCCGTTGCCGGTTGAAAACCACTTATCCACATGCACGGAGAGAAAAGTGCATTTTTGTTTCACACTGTTTTAAAGTTACAAGAAATCTTATACCAAGAAGTCAAAGTTCCACTCCCTCTTTTTGCTCTTAATCCATTATTGGGTATAATACTTAATTTGGAGGAACCAGTTTTAAAGGGGTTGATGATTCGCAATTTATTATTGTATTTATTGCACTAAATCTTTGATGACGTAACCTTTAATAATTTAATCATACATTCAGCTCAGAAATTTTATGATATCGAAATCCATCTGTCAATAAGTAATTGTACATGATAATAATTATTATCATTATTTATTATACTTTATAAAATTATGTCATCAACTAATTCGTCATTTTTAATCTTTTACAATAGCTTTAATATAATCTGCTAATACAATATATTAGAAGTATTGCTTTATTTGGTAATCCAGTCCAATTTTTTTATTTAATGGTAAATTATTTATATTGCTTGTTTATCAACACATTTGGTGATAATAATAGTGAACCGATTATGATGATTAAAATTAAATTACCATACAGTAATCATAGAAATTGCCAGAATATGGTGAAATTGATTTACCGTATCGACATTAAAATCAATTTTTGCTCCATTTTGCTACGTCCGTCCATGCAAGTACACGTTTTCATAAGTAATAACTTCCTTACTATATTAATACTAGTGGCCACCCGCGACTTCGTCTGCGTGGACAGTTTTTTTGCTATCCCTCGGGAACTGTACGTTTTTTCTGGATGAAAGGTACCCTGTGTCCTTTTTTATTCAAAAAAAAGAGATGCGTGTATTCTTCGGTAACAGGCGGAAGACAAGAGGTCAAAAACATGTGTTGCCACACGGCAGTTATAATTTTACCTAATGTTGCAAGTACAATATTGAGATACTCCCAACACCCATGAGAAACTGTATGCAAAATTTCATGATGATCGGTTCAGTAGTTAAGATGTGAAGGCGTAACAATCAAACAAATAAACGGACTTTCGCATTTATAATATTAGTAAGGAAAAGATGTTACGAGTCCATGCAGGGGCCCTATTTTTGAATCGCTCGGCAGGCGTCGAGCGCTCTTTTCTACTGATTTTCGTTCGACATCCCATTGTTTTGAGTCATATGTCGAACGAAAATCACTCGAAAAGAGCGCTCGACGCCTGCCGAGCGATTCAAAAATAGGGCCTCTGAGCCCCCTGGGCCCCTCTCACTATACCATATACATACAGTTGTGGCCATATAATTAAGAACGTTTATTATGACAGATTATTTCTTACAATGTCTCATAATAAATTACCAATGTTTTCTTTTATTTTTTGTTGTATCGCAAAAAACTTCCGTACTATTTGGACATTCGTTTAAAACAAGAGTAATAAAAAAACAGAGAGATAAATTTTATATTTTATACAGTACATAACGTAGCATCTGAACCTAGGAAGTATTGGTACAGGCTGGTCATTTAATTAAGAACGCTGAATATTTTTCTTATAATTACAATTTAAATCAAACACTTTGTGATAGGTCACTTTTTGTTTAATTTCGGCATCCTTTATTGCTGAAAACTATAAAAAACGGTTTGCTTTATTAAAAAAATGGCAAATACGAGAGAAATTATAATAAAACTTTGTGAGAAGAACTGGTCATCCAAAAATATAGCAGACCACTTGAAATGCATGACAACTATGGTTTTCCATGCTCTATAGCATTTTAACACGTATGAAACTTATTCAAATGTTCCACGCATGACTAAAAAGAGGAAGACATGTCGTTAAGTCGACAGAAACATCATACGTTTGGCAAAACAATATTTTTTTAAAGGGTCCAATGAGATAAAAAAAGTTTTTTTTGGCGAAAACAACCCCTCGGGAATCTCGACGCGGATCATCCGAAGGCGTTTGGTGGAAGAGAAGTTGTTTAGGAGGATAGCCAGGAAGATACCGATGTTGACATTGGGCCTTAAGCAAGCCCGTATTGCTTTTGCAAAACGTTATGAAAACTGGACAGCCCGACAGTGGAAAAAATATTTTTTTCTGATGAAACTAAAATTACCAGGGTGTGCTCAGATGCAAAGCAATACCATATACGTACGGCGCCCTTCGAAAAAATTATATTCAACCCCAAGTTCACAAAAGTGACATTAAATGATGGCGGTGGAAATGTGAAAATCTGGCCATGCTTTTCGGGTAACAGAGTCGGGCTTGTTAGGCTTATAGAAGGAGACATGGAGCAGTTCCAGTTCATAAATATACGAGAGAAAACGATGTTACTCTATGCTGAAGCTGTCCTTCCGGTCATTTAGATATTCCAGCAAGACAATGACCCAAAGCATACTGCACGTTCAGTAAAGGAATTCCTTGACTGACAACCTGTTTCTGTATTAAATTGGCTAGCTAACAGCCCGGATTTAATTTCGATTGAATATCTTTAATGTGAAGTTAAGAAAAAGGTTTCAAATAGACAGTGTGGCAATTTTAGAGATCGTACGACTTTTATTAGAAGAATGGAACTCTGTTTCTCTAACCAAATGACAAAAATTGATAGAATCAATGCCTCGCCGGCATAATGCACTGATTAAGAGTTTTGGACATGCCTCTCAATATTAAATAAGATTAAAAAGCATTCAAGTTCTTTTATTTTGTGTAACTTCATTGACTATTAGTTTCATCCGATGAATATTTTATTGATCGTTTTTAATTATTTGTCTAGCTTAATTTATATGCATAATTGTTAGATTTCAAATAAACGTACACTAGTAAATAAACTCAAGTGTAATTTATATTTGTTCTCCTAATAAAACTTGCTTTATCCATGTGCCTATTTCATAATACATTAAATTATTTCTGAGAAGAAACACGATCGAAAAATCATAGGCCGTAATTGAAATTTTTTGAAACTAAAAATCGTTCTTAAAATGACCACAACTGTATATGTGATCACAACAAACATACAGATGATTTTCTCCGAAAGACTTTGGAATGTGTAGTGCAAACGTCATAAGTAATTAAGTATGTAATTTCGCAACCAATTTTAATTTCAAATGTTCTGTACCGTGCTCGGTGCCTTTAACGCTCCAATCGGGGAAGCGACAGGACGGATCAATCAAGATCAGCTACAAGTCCTGATTGTAACTTTGATTAATAAATATGTTTTATATAATTTTATATATTTTTTAAAAAACGCCTACCGGCGGCAAAAATCTTATTTAGGATTAAAATGCGGAATTCTGTTTGTGTTACGCCTTCTCGTCTTAATTTCTCAACAGATGAAATTTTGCATAAACATTGTCAGAGGCACAAAAAAGGGTTCCCGAGGTTTAGAAGTCGCGGGCGGTCGCTAGTAAGTGGTATTTCTCGTTCTGTTAATTATAATCCTTACCAATATTATAAATGCGAAAGTCCGTTTGCTTGTTTGTTTGTTACGCCTTCACGTCTCAACTACTGAACCGATCGTCATGAAATTTTGCATACACGTCAGGGGTACAGAGAAGAATAAAGGGTACCATTCATCCCGAAAAAAAGTATTGTTTCCGAGGGATAGCAAAAAAACTTTCCACGCAGACGAAGTCGCGGGCGGCAGCTAGTAGCGAATAAAATATAAGAACGAAAAATAAATTAACCCATCAACGCCCAGAAAATGAGACACTATAGATTTTCTATTGTTGTCCGGACGCCGGCGTCCGCACAGATTGATAAACTGCTGGATTTGGTCCAAGGAGGTTTATAATAGGGAGTGAGTACTCTACAAAAAATTTCACTTATCGTTTAAAAGAAATTCAACTTTATTGCATTGCACATAGAGTTGAAATTCTATCGACGACATTGACTGAAGGCACTACTGTGTGAATGAGACAACACCAGGTGGAGGTCGGTGTCTCGTTCGCACAATTGCCATTACTAAACAATAATACCACGATAGTAGGACTAAAAATATGTACGTTACCAATCAAGTAGTGTATCAAAATTAAGGATTCGGAGTGGGAAGTCGAATATATACTATTTAAATATTAATTTTAGAATGACACATAATAATTGTAATATAAAACAGAACTTTTTTGATTTAATTAGATATCTACAATAATGCTAATCAGCAATCATCGGTGAGGTGGTAATAAATAGAAGTGTCAATCCTGGCAACTCCGATTTTGACCTTGACTTTCAATTTAAGAATTTCAATCTATAGGAAATGTTACTTTACACAACTAGTGTGACCATAAATACTTCACCATTTAAGATTTCCAGAAAAACGAAATTGTTCTATTGAAATGGCTAGAGGTCGCAGGCGAGACGGTAAAATTAATAATAATAATCAAATTCATATTTGTGCGCCTATTTCGATGAAACTCGGTTTCTGGTACTATTTTAACATGAAAATAACAACGCAATGTTGAAAATTTTAAAAATCCAAGATGGCGGCCTACTTATTTGTTTTTGGGCCGATTTCGATGAAACTCGGTTTTTGGAACTATTTTGACAAGAAAATAACAACGCAATTTTTAAAAAACTAAAAATCCAAGATGGCGGCCAACTTTTTTGTTTTTGGGCCGATTTCGATGAAACTCGGTTTTCGGTACTATTTTGACAAGAAAATAACAACGCAATGTTGAAAATAAAAAATCCAAGATGGCGGCCAACTTTTTTGTTTTTGGGCCGATTTCGATGAAACTCGGTTTTTGGAACTATTTTGACAAGAAAATAACAACGCAATTTTTAAAAAACTAAAAATCCAAGATGGCGGCTAACTTTTTTATTTATGGGCCGATTTCGATCAAACTTGGTTTTTGGAACTATTTTGAGAAGAAAATAACAACGCAATTTTTAAAAAACTAAAAATCCAAGATGGCGGCCAACTTTTTTATTTATGGGCCGATTTCGATGAATCTTGGTTTTTGGAACTATTTTGAAAAGAAAATAACAACGCAATTTTTAAAAAACTGAAAATCCAAGATGGCGGCCAACTTTTTTGTTTTTGGGCTGATTTCGATGAAACTCGGTTTTCGGTACTATTTTGACAAGAAAATAACAACGCAATTTTAAAAAAACTAAAAATCCAAGATGGCGGCCAACTTTTTTATTTATGGGCCGATTTCGATCAAACTTGGTTTTTGGAACTATTTTGAGAAGAAAATAACAACGCAATTTTTAAAAAACTAAAAATCCAAGATGGCGGCCAACTTTTTTATTTATGGGCCGATTTCGATGAAACTTGGTTTTTGGAACTATTTTGAAAAGAAAATAACAACGCAATTTTTAAAAAACTGAAAATCCAAGATGGCGGCCAACTTTTTTGTTTTTGGGCTGATTTCGATGAAACTCGGTTTTCGGTACTATTTTGACAAGAAAATAACAACGCAATTTTTTAAAAACTGAAAATCCAAGATGGCGGCCAACTTTTTTGTTTTAGGGCCGATTTTGATGAAACTCGGTTTTTGGTACGATTTTGACAAGAAAATAACAACTCAATGTTGAAAATTTAAAAAATTCAAGATGGCGGCCAACTTTTTTTGTTTTTGGACCGATTTCGATGAAACTCGGTTTTTGGAACTATTTTGACAAGAAAATAACAACGCAATTTTTAAAAAACTAAAAATCCAAGATGGCGGCCAACTTTTTTATTTATGGGCCGATTTCGATCAAACTTGGTTTTTGGAATTATTTTGAGAAGAAAATAACAACGCAATTTTTAAAAAACTAAAAATCCAAGATGCCGGCCAACTTTTTTATTTATGGGCCGATTTCGATGAAACTTGGTTTTTGGAACTATTTTGAAAAGAAAATAACAACGCAATTTTTAAAAAACTGAAAATCCAAGATGGCGACCAACTTTTTTGTTTTTGGGCTGATTTCGATGAAACTCGGTTTTCGGTACTATTTTGACAAGAAAATAACAACGCAATTTTTAAAAAACTGAAAATCCAAGATGGCGGCCAACTTTTTTGTTTTAGGGCCGATTTTGATGAAACTCGGTTTTTGGTACGATTTTGACAAGAAAATAACAACTCAATGTTAAAAATTTAAAAAATTCAAGATGGCGGCCAACTTTTTTTGTTTTTGGGCCGATTTCGATGAAACTCGGTTTTTGGAACTATTTTGACAAGAAAATAACAACGCAATTTTTAAAAAACTAAAAATCCAAGATGGCGGCCAACTTTTTTGTTTTTGGGCCGATTTTGATGAAACTCGGTTTTTGGAACTATTTTGACAAGAAAATAACAACGCAATTTTTAAAAAACTAAAAATCCAAGATGGCGGCCAACTTTTTTATTTATGGGCCGATTTCGATGAAACTTGGTTTTTGGAACTATTTTGAGAAGAAAATAACAACGCAATTTTTAAAAAACTAAAAATCCAAGATGGCGGCCAACTTTTTTGTTTTTGGGCCGATTTCGATGAAACTCGGTTTTCGGTACTATTTTGACAAGAAAATAACAACGCAATTTTAAAAAACTGAAAATTCAAGATGGCGGCCAACTTTTTTGTTTTAGGGTCGATTTTGATGAAACTCTGTTTTAATAACAACGCAATGTTGAAAACTTACAAAATTCAAGATGGTGGCCAACTTTTTTGTTCTTGGGCCGATTTCAATAACAAATTAGCAGTCATTTTGATCTTTTTTTATTTTTCCATCAGTTTACATTGAGTTGTTTTTTCTTGTCAAAATAGTACCAAAAACCGAGTTTCATCGAAATCGGCCCAAAAAACAAAAAAGTTGGCCGCCGCCTAAGATTTTAAGTATTTTAAAAAATTGCGTTGTTATTATTTTGTCAAAATATTACCAAAAACCGAGTTTCATCGAAATCGGCCCAAAAACAAAAAAGTTGGCTGCCATCTTGGATTTTTTATTTTTTCAATATTGTGTTATTGTTTTCTTGTCAAATTAGTCCTAAAACCGAGTTTCATTAAAATCAGCCCCAATCACAAATAAAAGAGTTGGCTGCCATATTTGTTTATATTTTTAACATTTCGTTGTTATTTTTTATCAAAATAGTAACAAAATCGAGTTTCATCAAAATCGGCCCACGAACAATATAGTTGGCCGCCATCTTGGTTTCTTTTTATATTTTTAACATTGTGTCGTCGTACATTTCATGCACCCATTTTATTAACTTCACAAGTAAAGAAATTGGTGCAAGAATTTTAGACCTTATTGACATATTTACCAAAATAACAGTTTTTAATGAAACAGCAAAGTAAATGAACAAGTATAATTATGGGAAAAAGCAACCGAATTTCAAAGGTCAATAAAGTGGAAAATCGTTTGCATCTTTTTTTGACTACAGATCACTAGACAATGTTTTCCTACTTTTACTTGTTTTTCCAACATTCATTTGTTTTTCCGAAGTTCACGCACATTGTATTTTTATAATAAAATGGAATAAACTTTAAAGTTGCGTAATTATTTACACTTGAACTTAAATTGAATAGAATAAACTAGATTTTGTATTGGTTGAACTACCATATTTAAAAAATAAAAACAAAAAAGCAATTTAATAAAAAAATTGTTTAAAAAAACAAAAAACCGACTTCAAAAAACCTACCTCTAAAAAGCAAGAAATAATATTCGTAATAATAAAACACGTCTATTGAAGTCGGGTGGGGCTGGAGTACAAATGTCTTTTTTTTATTCTAAAAGCCCCACCCGACTTCAATAGACGTGTTTTATTATTACAAATATTATTTCTTGCTTTTTAGAGGTAGGTTTTTTGAAGTCGGTTTTTTGTTTTTTCTTTTTTTTAAATATTTTTTTATTTTTAGTGTAGGTACCTTTTGTATTAGGTAGTGTAGGTATATTATTTAGGTAGAAATTAAAATCGGCTCAGCCAAACGTGAGTTAATCGCGGAGAAACATACATACATGCGGGTCAAACTGAGAACCTCCTTTTTTAAGTCGGTTAAAGAACTACACTTAAGATATCCCTTTTCCAACAAAAACATAATTATCTTATTCAGTTCAAAAACAAAGAAGTTATACGACTGATCATCGAGGTAGTTCACACAAAATCATACTATTTTCGTGCTTTTTTTCAAGATTACTTGAAAAGTACTGAACCGATTTCAAAATTTTAAAAAATGGGACCAACTTGGGTCGAATTGAGTACCTTCCTCCTTTTGAAGTCGGTAAAAACGTGATAAATAAATTGTTCCAAAATTTTTTTTAATAAATAATTATTTTCTGTTTTTTAGTTAACGAGCTAAATTAAAAATATACCACCGCCTATCAGAGTACTCGTCAAGACCATTCAAACGAGTCCAAACTCGATGGGGTTGAAAGGTTTTATTACAAAGTTCCTGTGGCCTTCTTCCGGCTTCCTTCATCAGACTCTTGGATACTATTACCCAACAGAGCACTCGTCAAGACGATTCAAACGAGCCCAATTTCGATGGGGTTGCATGATTTCAATATTGAGTTCCTATGGCATGGCCTCCAGACTTCATCATCCGACCCTGAACCTCGTCTCCCGTCAGAGTACTTGTCAAGACAATTCTAACAAGCCCAAACACGATGGGGTTGTATAGTTTCATTCATCATAGAGTTCCTGTGGCGTTCTTCCGGCTCCATCATCAGATCAGCTTAATTACATTGTAATATTGCATTTCCTTCCATTTCTGACCTGTGTTCAAAGTTTCAAGTCTCTAGCTCATCGGGAATTCAGTATAAAATCGTTTGCAAAATTTGTGCTCAAACAAACAAAAGAGCAAGCAACCTAATAAAAACGCGGTAAAAAGTGTTAATTATAAATAAAGAACTACCTAGGTATTTATGTTTATATTAAACAGTTTAAAGTATTATGTATGTCTCCGGCCAACCATACGGTTTGGTCACCCTAATGAAGAAAAGGACACATACATCTACTTGACCTCTCTGTCGGCTCGTTTTGGGGCGAAGCGCTCATTCCGGTTTATAGTACTATTTCCATGATTTGGTCATGAGCAGGTTTGCCAGGTCTTTTTCAAATAAATACCGATCAGTGAGCAAAAGAAACACGTTGCACACATTTTTGTCATACCGAACACCGAACACACTGCTAAAATACCGAACGGTTCGGTAGAACACCAAACACCTGGCAAACCTGGTCATGAGTAATATTGACTGTGGATTTTTTGCAGTGCGCTGGGCCCTCGCTCCTGGGTCCTCGGCCCCCTCTCTGTCCGGGGGACCTCTCAGGGGGAACTACAGCTTTGCAGAGGTGCACTTTCATTGGCTGTCAGAACACACCATCGATGGCATCAAGTGAGTCATTATGAGCTTTTTCTGACAACACTTTTCAATTAACAACCTTGTATGAAACAAAACAAAAAACAAAAGAAAACCTTCCTGAGATTAATACGCGTTAATATGTCTATTAGTACAGTATATATAAGTCTATTAGTACAGTAGCCCGTAGAACATTTAAATCACCGAAAAGTTTACCGTTTACCGTTGTGATATAGTTAATTATTACGAAATTATAGATACCTTAACCCAAGTTTTACAGATCACAAACCGCCATAACCTATATTTTTATATCTCTGAAATTGATATTTTTTTTATTCTTCAAGGTTTACCACATAGTTTAGCTATTGTCGTGTTCTACAGCTTGGTTTGATTGCCACAGATAAAAGTAAGACTATAAAAAGTAGCCATACACAGATTTAAGACCTGATGAAAATGGTTGGATTTTATCTGGTCTTAAATCTGTGTATGATGACTTTCCATAGTCTTACTATTATCAGTGGCAATCAAACAAAGCTGTAGAACACGACAATAGCTAAACCATGCGGTAAACCTTGAAAAATAAAAAATAAAAATTTTTGGAGATATACAAATATAGGTTACGGCGGGTTGCGATCTGTAAAACTTGGGTTAGAGTATCTATAATTTCGTAATAATTAACTATATCACAACGGCAAACGGTAACCTTTTTGGTGATTTAAATGTTCTACGGGCTACTGTACTATATGAACGGATTATAAAATAACCCCTAATGCCGAATATGGTTGATAGGGACCATCAAACTGAACACCTTTTACTATGGGAACGACTCTGAAATTGAGAAAAAAAATCTGCTGTTTCACACATTTTTGTAACACGTTGTAGAATCTTCCCGAAATTAGAGATATAGATCTCTCACTACCGGGTGTAACAAGACCTTCAACGAAGCCGAGGTCTACGTATTCTGCCCATCATCAGCAGGGTTGCCACCCGTCCCGATTTTGCCGGGACAGTCCCGATTTCGATGAAATTATCCCGCGTCCCGACGATCCATCAGTTTTGTCCCGATTTTTTATAAGAACACGTAATCAAAATCAGTTTTGATAAAAAAATGGGTTGAAATCTTTAAAAGCATAAAGGACAGCAAGTTGAATGCCTTATTTTGCTTTGTATCTCGTTAAGTAGGTAGGCCTTCGATGTTAAGCGAGTATTTTCCCATATGACGCTTAAATGATCTAATATCAAAAAACGTTGCTCAGTAGATTTAATGAAAGCTCAATTTCAAGAAGAAAGTAGGCAATAACGAATAAATAATATTTCATAAAAAATTGTATTTTTTTTTTTACTTTGACCTTCAATAACTTCGTAGCTATTGGTTTCCCAGGTATAGTCTAAAAGACAAAAATGATCCTGATGATGGGCGGAATACATGGATTTAGGCTTCGTTGAAGGTCTTGTTACACCCATTATATCTATGGAATAACTTTTTGATATATGGGCTGTTTATTTTCCCCAATATTTTTTGCAAAAAAAACTGCTTACCAAGAAGAACAGTTTGAAATTGATTGAAATCTAGTTAGGCTCTAGTCACGCAATAATTTCATCCCTTTTAAAAAAAGAAATAGGATTATTTTCTAAGATGTGAGTCTTCGGTCAACCCACATACGAACGCTGTACCAAACTGATGAATTATTCAATACAATTCAGGCGCATTTTTCAGGGGAGTAAGGGTTTCAAGACCCCCGTTTGGGATGTAGGTAGCGTGGGTGGGTAGTTATTATGGAAATTGATCCTATAAAGTTCGTAGTGTATTCCATCCGACCGTGAAGCACTTAAAAATATTATGTGCTTACTAAATCAAAGTCAAAGTGTTTATTTGCAAAGAATAGGTACACAGTGAAAAAACTTATGCAGTTGTGGCCATATAATAAAGACAGATTTTTAGTTTCAAAAAATTTCAATTACCGCCTATGATTTCGCGATCGTGTTTCTTCTCAGAAATAATTTAATGTATTATGAAATAGGCACATGGATAAAGCAAGCTTTATTAGGAGAACAAATATAAACTACACATTTGTTTGTCATAGTGTAAATTGAATACGTAATAAAAATTACACTTGAGTTTATTTAATAGTGTATACGTTTATTTGAAATCTAACAAATATACAAACAAATTAATCTGGACAAATAATTAAGAACGATCAATAAAATATTCATCGGATGAAACTAATAGTCAATAAAGTTACACAAAATAAAAGAACTTACATTAAACAAGGTAATTGAATGCTTTTTAATCTAATTTAATACTTAGAGGCATGTCCACGACTCTTAATCAGTGCCTTATGCCGGCGAGGCATTGATTTTATCAATTATTGTCATTTTGTGAGAGAAACAGAGTTCCATTCTTCTTAAAAAACTAAAAAAGTTGTACAGATTTCTAAAATTGCCACACTGTCTATTTGAAACCTTTTTCTTAACTTCACATTAAAGATGTTCAATCGAAATTAAATCCAGGCTGTTAGCTGGCCAATTTAATACAGAAACAGATTGTGAGTCAAGGAATCCCTTTACTAAACGTGCAGTATGCTTTGGGTCATTGTCTTGCTGGAATATCTAAATGACCGGAAGGACAGCTTAAGCATAGAGTAACATCGTTTTCTCTCGTATATTTATGAACTGGATCTGATCTATGTCTCTTTCTATAAGCCTAACAAGCCCGAACCTGTTACCCGAAAAGCATGTCCAGATTTTCACATTTCCACCGCCATGATTTAATGTCACTTTTGTGAACTTGGGGTTGAATATTTTTTTTCGAAGGGCGCCATACGAATTGCTTTCCATCTGAGCACACCCTGGTATTTTTAGTTTCATCAGAAAAATATAATTTTTCCACTGTCGGGCTGTCCAGTTTTTATAACGTTTTGCAAAAGCAATACGAGCTTGCTTAAAACGCAATGTCAACATATCGGTATCTTCCTGGCTATCCTAAACAACTTTTTTTCCACCAAACGCCTTCGGATGATCCGCGTCGAGATTCCCGAGGGGTTGTTTTCGCCAAAAAAAAACTTTTTTTTATCTCATTGGACCCTTTAAAATGATATTGTTTTGCCAAACGTATGATGTTTCTGTCGACTTAACGACATGTCTTCCTCTTTTTAGTCATGTGTGGAACATTTGAATACGTTTGATACGTGTTAAAATGCTTTACAGCATGGAAAACCATAGTTGTCAAGCATTTCAAGTGGTCTGCTATATTATTGGATGACCAGTTCTTCTCACAAAGTTTTATTATAATTCCTCTCGTAGGTTTATCTCAACTTTTACTATTTGCAGAAACTACAGTACCTAAGTCACAACACCGGCTTCACACGCAGGCACAGTCTTTTACAACATTAGATCAAAAAAACCGGCCAAGTGCGAGTCGGACTCGCGCACTAAGGGTTCCGTACCAAAAAACGGCAAAAGAACACGTTTGTTGTATGGGAGCCCCCCTTTAAATATTTATTTTATTCTGTTTTTAGTATTTTTTGTTATAGCGGCAACAAAAATACATCATTTGTGAAAATTTCAACTGTCTAGCTATCACGGTTCATGAGATACAGCCTGGTGCCAGACAGACAGACAGCGGAGTCTTAGTAATAGGGTCCCGTTTTTACCCTTTGGGTACGGAACCCTAAAAAGTAGGTAGTTTCTGTTCTCAAATTTCAGTTGGCCTTAAAGAGTATTTTGATCACAGTAAGAAATAATATCGTTTGGCAATAAAAAATATTTCGACTTGATTTATCGTTTTTTCGTACAAAATGTATGGGAAAAGTTTTTTTGCGATTTCTGTCGTTTCTAGTACTCATACCTTAAATAGTCCCATAGAGTCTTTTGATCCCCACATGAAATAGGATCGATTGGCATAAAAATTATTTTTTTGGTATTTTAGCATTTTTTTTTCGAACGAAATCTGTGAATGTAGTTCAGAATATCTCACAAAGTTATGGAAGGTCTCGCAGGAACGTTTTCCTGTAACTATAACGGTTAAGATACATACCTTCCCCTAATGTACCGTCTCAAAAATTCAACCTGTATATACTGTGTTAGGTACGAGTAACACATAAGATGTTACATAGAATTTCAACCGCTATTAGGTTAAAAACATTACCATTTAAAATTTTACAATTTCGAAAATTGCGTTTCCATATAATTTAAAAGTTGCGTTTTCCGTCCGAATAGTAACTATAGTTCTCTGTCTGTGTGAAAACATCGATGATTTTATAGGTAACTAGCCACGAACCAGAAAGTTTTTTGCCATCCCTCAGGAACAGTACTTTTTCAGGATAAAAGGTACCCTAGATGAAAGGTCGTTCTCTGTACCCCTGAGAACGTGTATGCAAAATTTCATAATGGTCGGTTGAGTAGTTAAGACGTGAAGCCGTAACAAACAAAAAACTGACTTTCGCATCCTTACTAATATTATAAATGCGAAAGTTCGTTTGTTTGTTTGTTTGTTTATTTGTTTGTTACGCCTTCACGTCCTAACTACTGAACCGATCATCATGAAATTTTGCATACACGTTTTCAGGGGTACAGAGAAGGACATAGGGTACCTTTCATCCCGAAAAAAGTGTTGTTCCCGAGGGATAGCAAAAAACCTTCCACGCAGACGAAGTCGCGGGCGGCTGCTAGTTAATTATAATAAAGTAGGTACTTGATACAAATAAGGCCTACCTTATTTGAAATGCATATTAAAGGTTACTAATAAACACATGGTTAATTAGCTTCTAACATTCTTAAATATAGGAATCTAAGAAAAAAATATACAGTTTTTAGCTTGGCCTTAATAAATTGACTACATTTATTAAGGCCTATACTAATTCAAAGTAAAAAAAAAACCTTTAAATTGAAGTTAAATATGAAATGAAATTAATTAAACACATAGGTACATTAGCAATAAAATGTAATATTTATTATAAGACAGTAAAAATTCCTATTATATTATAAATTTTTAAAAAAATCTCACTCAGTCTCAAAGATTTGTATTTATAAGCCATATTAAAATACCTAACTTTTTATTAAATTCCTTATTTTCGATAGGTTATTTTTTTCTTTGATTCCTACAGTTAAAGAATGAAAGAAGCAAATTAACCATGTTCTTATTTGAAACTTTTAATATATATATTGAACTAGCGGCCGCCCGCGATTTCGTCTGCGCGGACAGTTTTTTTGCTATCCCTCGGGAACTGTGCATTTTTTCTGGATGAAAGGTACCCTATGTCCTTCTCTGAACCCCTGACAACGTGTATGCAAAATTTCATGATGATCGGTTCAGTAGTTAGGACGTGAAGGCGTAACAAACAAACAAACAAACGGACTTTCGCATTTATAATATTAGTAAGGATTATAAGCGTTTCAAATTAGGTAGGCCTTATTTTATCAATTACCTTATATGTCTTTAAAAATGTATAATTAATGCATCTAAAGCTTATAGTACAAATTAACTAATAGCTATTTATAGATATTAAAAAACAATTACTAAGAGATGAATATTATACTAAAACAGCGTAACTTTAAGTGAAAAATTACCACGAAGTCACACGATAAAGCAGCACTGAATCATCCACCCCCATCGAAAAATGCATGCAAACTTTTACTAAAACGTAACGGGACGCTCATGCACTCGGGTCGGGCGGGCGTTTGTATACGTGTCCATCAAGTTCAGTATTTTCACGGTGGGATTTATTTATCTAGGTTTTTAACGCATAGGCCTTATTTGTATCAAGTACCTTATTATTAGTAAGGATGATCTAATTAAAATTAACTCTCGAATATACACACGTGGTCCTGCTTTTAAAAGTGCTGTTAAAAAGATCAACTGACTGTAATATCGTGACGTATACTTTCTAACCTTCGACAAATTGTTCAGATACCCTTTGGAGATCCACCTGGTTCATGTGAAGTACGGATTGAACTTCCAGCAGGCTCTGACACGGCCCGATGGGATCGCTGTCATCGGAATCCTGTCTGAGGTAAACATTAACAAGAATATCAAGAGACTAGTTGGCGAGAACAAATCCATCTCTTTGTGTTAAAGCTATTGGGAACCGATTCTACAAATTCTCTAAAAGGAAATGTCCCAGCTTTGCCCCAGTTTCATTTTATTTAATTACTTTCATGATTAAAAAATCCTAATTACATTTTATTTAGGTATAGTATCAGTCAAGAATTATTTTATATTTAGAAAAACAATTACAAAAACATTAAGTTGTTTTCTGAAGTATTTTGTGAAAAAAAAATGTAAGTAAATAGTACTATCATGATAAAAAATTGTGATTTAAAAGCGTTTTAACTTAAAAATCCTACTTTTTAATGCTGAAAATAATTATTAATTTGATTCTAGAGTAAAATACCTACTTTGACATACTACTTTGATTAAGACGCGATAGACTTAGATTATTTGAGAATAGTGAGGCAAATGACATAGGCGCGAAGGGAAATGTCCTTTATACGTTTAATTTCGATTCTTGCACAAAATGGTATTCCATAACGTTATTACTTCAATTATGATTACGATTAGCTAAAACATGTTAGTAGAAATGTTTTGAATTTTTTCATGAAACAATTGATTGTAATTGACGAGAAAAAAACAAAGAACCCACTTGTATGAGCCGCTTAGTTGACCACGTACTCAATTCACCATAAATTGAAGTTTAAATAGTTATAGTAATAGTAGTTAGTTGGAGTGTCTTGAAGAAAACCCACGACTTGAGATTTTACTTTATTATTAAATGTTTACAGTTAAACAGTTGCTTAGACACTAATTAAAATAGAAGTAAAATTAATTATTACGACTTTGTATGACGCAAGTATTGTTTATATGTAAGCGCATTGAACTCAATGCTGACGTCGCGGTATGTGCGTGTAAACCGTACACCACTTGTTTTGTGTAAAAAATTCGCAATATTCCGTCCATAATCGTCTTAGTTTAAAAAATTCTGCATGTTTACGATTTTTTTACGCAAGACAGAAGTAGGTTAGTTATGGAAAACAGAATTTATCAGCGACTGAATTTGTCTTTGAAGGCTATAAACAGTGTGTTTTGTGCTAAAGTTATGACAATATGAAAGTGATTTTTGCACTTTTTCACATTTTTTTACCTGCATCTACAAGTTTTGTCTTCAATAGATTTTTGATTTTTTATTACGTTTTCTTTATAAACATAATGTTACAATCCCAGAACACGTTTGCCTTCATGCCTTCTCTTAACCAGGTGGGTACGCCCAACGTGTCTCCAGTACTGGACGACCTCATCCCATCAGTCTCTGGCATTTTGACTAAAACTGACGAAGATTCTCCAAGCTTCAATGTTAACATAAGGTACGTCTAATATTAAGGACCACTGATACCCATCGTGATGATAAGAGGTAAAGCGCAGACTATGACGAACACTTACACAATGAACTTTATCACGCTCCAATAAGGATCAATAGTGGCGTCCACCACAATTCGGTATTATCCAGTTACATTGAAAGGATTGATTGACGAATTGTGCAACCATTTAATTTAACATAATGATCCAACTATCAAAAGATAAGTAATTCTTAAAATAGAATCTCTATCATTTTTGTGATCTAAATCGATCTGTTTGATTCGAAAATAACAATGAAAATGTGCAACAAAGTGCGATTGTAACTTTTTCTCAAGGCCAAAAAATAATTGCATTTACTCTTTAATTTTGGGAAATTGTTTACAACGAAGACACTCAAAGTTCAGGGGTAACGTATGTAAATTCACATCTGCCGGTAGAAAGTCTGATTGATAATGCGATTACAGATCCAAAAATAAAACGTCCTTACATGTGAATCTTTCCGGTTCATTGCTGAACTTTTTGGTCGAAACATAATTAAGATTTTTTCGTCAGAATATTCTCCAAAGTTAAATTTGTTTCCGCTAAAAACAGAAGTTGCTACAGATGACTTAAATACAGACTTTTTCTAATGATCGAAGTTTTCCAACTTAAAGGTGTACGTCCATAATTTTTATTTAATCTTCTTCTTATAGAATGAGGAATAGTGGCCACCTCTGGTGTTAGAGTTTATCAAGCCGCCTGTAAGGCCTCTAACTTGGCTTAACGACTAATATCAGATGACAACAGCCGGGACCGACGGTTTAACGTGCCCTCCGAAGCACGGAAGCGCTCAGTTGTAATGCCACTTAACGGTCACCCATCCGACACCTGACCGGAACGAGCGTTGCTTAACAAACATGATCGAGTACGATCAGTCTATCAAGTTCCGCCATGAGCGCTTCATTTTTATTTAATGAAATAATGTGTTCCTTGCAGAGAGCTGTTCAGCCCTGAGCCTCAGAAGTATTACACGTACCACGGCTCCCTGACCACGCCACTGTGTCCAGAAGTCGTCACCTGGATAGTCATGGCTAAACCCACCATCGTGTCACACGAAAATGTAAGTAATAATCCATCTTTCCGTTAAACTTGAAATAAAAAGAACTTTGAGATTTGTTAAAGTTATTGGAACATTGGAACAACAATGTCTAAATGCACTTCTACTTTGGTTTTTCCAAGCCGTACTAAAATGTTGTCGATTGTAGACGAATACAACTGTTTTCGTACAGTCTAAGGACAGCGGGTACAGTACCCGCTATCCTTAGAATCATTGATCTAACTAAACATACCAATAAGTCCTATAACCTTACCTTTCTCTCCGAACAGTACAAGAATCTCTCCAGGGTGGACCTGAACGGCATCAACAATGACCGCGCAGTGCAACCAATCGGCAGCCGGCTGGTGTACCGCTCCATGGGTGTGATAACATCCTGCTCTAACACGCTATCTGCCTCTAGCTTTGGCGCAGTCGCCGCGCTGGCCTCTTGCTTCGCCTCTAAGGTTTCTTCTTCCGTTCTCAACGGAATGTGCAAGCTAGCTAACATGAAGAAGAAACTGTTAGGGGTAGCTAAGAAGCAATGCAGCTAAGATTTAGTTAATAGTTTTCATTGTGATAGAAGAAACAGTTGCTCCAGTTTCCATTAGGGACGTTGTGAGAGGGACTTAATGTAGTTTTGCCGCTTGTAGATTTTTGGCAATCTTTAGAAACTCATTATAATGGTTCATATCTCTTTCACAATACAAAAACTTGCAGCTCTACTATTTTCTAGTCAAATTTTATGTCTAATCTTGTGCAAGTGGACTTGCATTAGTGAAGCGACAGTCACATCAATAAGACGAACTACATGTATGTGTGTAGCCTGTCTCACAGGTTATTTACTTATTAATTTACACATAGCTTAGTTTTAAAATGGAATCAGAATTTTTCCGAAAATATCTGTCAAGTGAGCTGTGAGTAGGGTTACCAGATGACAAGAATTTTCCTGACATGTAAGAATTTAAGGCATCCGTCAGGAAAACAGAGAAAAACTTTAGTTGCTAGGGAATTTTTAAATTTCAAAACACATAATTTGTTAATAATTTTGGTGAGAAAAAAATATCAAGCGTTAACTAAATTAAAAATGTAGATGTAGGTGTACAAAGTGTCAGGAAATTTACTGAAAAGTCAGAGGAAAAGTCAGAAAGTCTCACTTTCTGGTAACCCTAGCTGAGAGGTATATCCGCATAGACATAGAAAAATTTTCGCTGCGCTCAAGAAGACCAACAAAGCGTGGAAAAGAGAAGTTAACATCATACGGACACGGTCTATGTACAAAAGAGACAGAGGATCAAGTGACATGTGCCAACATTTTTTACAATAAGAGCCCCTAGCGTCCCGCTCAGCAAATGACCAATCACAGTTTGTTTAAAATATTTGTTAATCTTAATTATAATTTAAAATAAAGGTATCGTGGAGCCATGGTGTCTTGTGCTTTAATAATTGTGATGTGACAAAAAGAAACAATCCAAGTAATCACACTTTTCACAGGTAAATAAGATATTGCCACACATTTCTCTAAAACCAGATTTCGCTACATTTATTCGTTTATCGACGAAGAAAACAGTATGGAACATAGTTTATTAATTTCCTTTGCCATAATATAGTCATATTTTATGAATCTAAGTCATATTTTATGTATCTCATATAAAATGTATGTATTTGTTTTCGGATCATCTGTTTATTGACATTGTTGTTCTTTGACATTCTATTTCTATGTATATCCGGAATTCATCCGTAACCTGTGAGTTACTTAATTTGAAGGTGGACCCAAAAGGTATACCATAAGAGTCATAAGACCAATAGCCATAAGACGCAAACTGCTGGCTATAGGAGTCCCCAAGGATGTCCATCAAGCCCAAAAATGCGGTTTGCAGATCGGAAAATTCAAAGGTTCGAAATTCTGTATTGTCTATCGATAATATCGAGAGCGACGCTTCCCCGACCCCCCCTCCACCACCCAGTGCGCAGCCAAAGACTTAAATATTCATTGGAGTTTTATGATTGTAGCAAGGCAAAATATTATCGGCTATGATTTTAAAATTAGGTAGGTAACTATATTTTTTCTTTCAGTGTTTTGCTCCTTGATCTCTATGACAAAAATATTTTCTTTTTAGTTATTGCTGTTTGTAAGTACTAGTCATAATACGTTTTATTGGATTTATTATTTGTTATCAAGACCCTGGGCCCTGTAACATTCAACCGGCGATTTTTCTACCGGTGAATATGCTACATTCAACCGGCTACTTCGAAAGTAACTTATAAAATATACTGCATTTTGATTATATTATACCTATTACTGGTTGAGAAAAATTGTTTAAAAAAAACAAAAAACCGACTTCAAAAACCCTACCTCTAAAAAGCAAGAAATAATATTCTTGGAGTTTTTGGCGGGATTTTGTCGAGTTCAGTTCGGTGACTATTTTAATTATTCGCAAATTGATTCATAGTGGATATTGTGTCTTAAAATTGGTGCAGTTTTGTGGTACAAGTGTCTACGCAACTGAACAATATGTGGGATAATGGAAATAGGCGCGATCTTGGTTGTGTGAAGCTGAGACTTTTATTGTAGTGGTCGCTACCTCGGCAGAACTTACCGAGTAAACTGTCTTGATATACTTGCTGCCAAATGCTCCAAGCAGCATTGGAATGTGATGCACCCACATTTTAATGTAAACTGAAACAATCTACTAGAAATACTGAATTATTCAACACTTGACACTGGCAAAAATTACTTCCAAGAGGAAAGTAGATTGCCAAAACAAAAATAAGAAGAAGAATAATAATATTCTTAATAATAAAACACGCCTATTGAAGTCGGGTGGGGCTGGAGTACAAATCCTTTTTAGGGTTCCGTAGCCTAAATGGCAAAAAACGGAACCCTTATAGATTCGTCATGTCTGTCTGTCTGTCTGTCTGTCTGTCTGTCCGTATGTCACAGCCACTTTATTCCGAAAGTATTAAGACTACACAGTTGAAACTTGGTACGTAGATGTATTCTGTTAACCGCTTTACGAATTTAATACAAAAATAAGAAAAATAAAAGATTAAGGGGGGCTCCCCATACATGGAACGGAAACTGAAAAAAAAATTTTTCTTCAAACCAACACGTGTTGGGTGTCTATAGATAGGTCTTTAAAAATGACGTTGAGGTTTCTAAGACAACTTTTTCTCAAAGTCAACCGTTTGAAAGATATACACCGCCAAAGTGGTAAAATGTGTGTCCCCCCCCTTTAACTTTTGAAATAAGAGAGTGAAAAATCTAAAAAAAATATATGCTGTAGATCTTAATAAACACTTTCAACCAAAATTGGTTTGAACGAGATGTAGTAATTAGTTTTTGAGATATAGCACATTTTCCAAAACCGCAAATATAACTTTGTCATTCATACCAACACTGTGAAAAACAAAGTTATTTTTGCAGACGAAAAATGATAGGTGGTATTAAATATGGTATGGTATAAGGTAACTACGGAACCCTATGGCGCGTGGCCCGACACGCACTTGGCCGGTTTTTTTATTCTAAAAGCCCCACCCGACTTCAATAGACGTGTTTTATTATTACGAATATTATTTCTTGCTTTTTAGAGGTAGGGTTTTTGAAGTCGGTTTTTTGTTTTTTTTAAACAATTTTTTATTTTTTTATTTTTAGTGTAGGTACCTTTTGTATTAGGTAGTGTAGGTATATTATTTAGGTAGAAATTAAAATCGGCTCAGCCAAACGTGAGTTAATCGCGGAGAAACATACATACATGCGGGTCAAACTGAGAACCTCCTTTTTTAAGTCGGTTAAAGAACTACACTTAAGATATCCCTTTTCCAACAAAAAAATAATTATCTTATTCAGTTCATAAACAAAGAAGTTATACGACTGATCATCGAGGTAGTTCACACAAAATCATACTATTTTCGTGCTTTTTTCAAGATTACTTGAAAAGTACTGAACCGATTTCAAAATTTTAAAAAATGGGACCAACTTGGGAGTTTACCTAATGAATCATTTCAATCGGTTCAGCCGTCTTCGAGTAATCGGTGTACATACAAAAAACAAAAAAAAAAACAAAAAAAAAAAACGGGTCGAATTGAGTACCTCCCTCCTTTTGAAGTCGGTAAAAATAATAAAGTACAGGCTTCAATATTGTAATCAACTTTGTCGGTAGAATCTGAAATATAACAACCGATAGAATGTGGAAAATATATCAACAGTAAAAAATGGAAAGCCGGTTTAATGTGGAAAAACCCTAATGTTAATAATTTTCAGATTATTTTAAATAAATATAAGTATATTGTATTTGACAATCAAGTCAACTTTAACTCATTACAATACAAATTTTATCTTAGTAAAAATCGTGTTGTCATAAAGATGAGAATTTGACTGTTTTATACGCATTTTTAGGCATTTGTTTAATGTAAAGGTTAGTTACCTAAATAAGTGGGACTCACTCAAAGTCGATTGCCATGCCATACCCACTAAACGGAGGGCGCATAATAGGTAGAGATCTAATATGCGCCCTCAGTGACTGCCCTGCCTGCTGTCCCCCGGACCGCACCTCATAAAATAAGCAAAAGGGTTACCTAAGTGGGATACTCACTCAAAGTTGGTTGCCATCCATACCCACTAAACGGAGGGCGCATAATAGGTAGAGATCGAATATGCGCCCTCAGTGACTGCCCTGCCTGCGCTGTCCCCCGGAGCCCCGGACCACACCTCATAAGATAAGCAAAAGGGTTACCTAAGTGGGATACTCACTCAAAGTTGGTTGCCATACCGTACCCACTAAAAGGAGGGCGCATAATAGGTAGGGACCTAATATGCGCCCTCAGTGACTGCCCTGCCTGCTGTCCCCCGGACCGCACCTCATAAGATAAGCAAAAGTGTTACCTAAGTGGTATACTCACTCAAAGTTGGTTGCCATACCATACCCACTAAACGGAGGGCGCATAATAGGTAGAGACCTAATATGCGCCCTTAGTGACTGCCCTGCCTGCTGTCTCCCGGACCGTACCTCATAAGCAAAAGGGTTGCCTAAGTTGGACTGACTCAAAGTTGGGTTGCCATGCCATATACGCTAAACGGAGGGCGCATAATAGGTAGAAACCTGATATGCGCCCTCAGTGACTGCCCTGCCTGGTCTCACTCAAAGTCGGTTGCCATACCGGCTAAACTAGTAGAATAGAATGACAATGTATGGGATTGACAGGAGCTAAGCGTTAGCTTATGTCATTCTCTTACATTGTAATTCTATTCTACCAGCGTTCATTTATGACTATTTGAGTAGGGGGGCTTATTATCATTAAAAATACTTAGAACAGAATTCCTATCGACTTATTTGTCAAGTAAATAAGTACCTAAGTTAGTTGTAACTTATCCGGAAAGTATGAAACTATCTTGGAGTTGAGATTGATATTCAATGTGTATTCCACAATAATATCTTATGTTGTATTGTAGTGTATAACTTGTATGTTGTATAGGTACTAGATGTTATTAGTACAGAAGTTTGTTCCTATTTTTTTAAGGTTTTTTTATGTTTAAGTAAGTGATTTTAAGACATTAATGTTATTTTTTTTATTAATCTTAAGCTTTTTGACAACTTGAAATTATTGTTTTAATAAAAGGGAATTATTTGAAACGTGTGTTTGATTCGTTACACTCAACTCAAGGCACACCTCACTACCTACCAACATTCGATTGTTTTTTTAATTAATGAAAACAGATAAGTTTCTATAACGTAATAAGACTCAACATGAATTGACTGCTTGAAATCCAAAGTTTCTAATACTTGCTTGAAAAGTGTCAATTTCTATGAAGAATTTTAGAGATACAGCTGTATATAAGTACAAACATTTTCTTAATCAAACGACAAAGCAATCTACTAAAATTAACAATCCAATAAAATTTGTGGACAAACGTCCACAAATTTTGCAAACGGTTTTATACTAACATCTCGATGAGCTAGCTAGAGACTTGAAACTTTGAACACAGGTCAGAACTGGAAGGCAATGCAATATTGTGATATCGTTGAGCTGAACTCTAAAATAAATCCATGCTACTCCATCGAGTTTGAGCTCGTTTGAATCGTCATGACAAATACTCTAATGGGAAATAGTGTCCAGGGTTTGATGATGGATCTGAAAGAGACCACAGGAACTCTGTAATAAAACCATACAACCCCATCGAGTTTGGGCTCGTTTAATTTGTCTTGACGAGTACTCTGTTGAAAAATAGTTTTCAGGGTCTGATGATGAAGCTGGATGAAGCCTTCATCCAGCTTCATCATCAGACCTTCATCATGAAGACCACATGAACTCGATAATAATACCACACTATCCCAAAGAGTTTGGCCTCGTTGGATTCGTCTTGATAAGTAGGTACTTGTAAGTCTTGATGAGATGTTTTTTTTTAGTTTTAGCTTATTGACTAAAACGAAGAAAATACTAATAAATTACTGAAAAAAACATTCTGGTACATTGAAAATGAATTTAATGAATTAAACAAAGCATAAACTTTTTTTCCATTGTTATAGTCATTAATATTTTATTGGAAGGCAACTTAAGTAGGTACATACAATAAAATATCTGAATTTCTAAAATAAAATAACCTAATAAAAAATCGAATTAAAATCAAATGCAGCTTACGAGACTCGCGCCGACTTCATCATTACTCGAATGTACGATTTAGTTATTAATAATTTCATGTAAATCAAATCAAAACTTATACTTAAAGTTAATAAGTAGGTACATAAAGTACTCTAACACGCCTTAGTGCCACGCGCCTCAGTCCTCAGTACACTATTGCAAATTTCGCTGAATAAAGGTAAAGCCACAGCCTATACAGTAAGAAATAGAGAGGTCCGGTTTTTTTTTAATGTAGCTCAACTCAATACCCCGAGGATTTATTTTTTATTTTATCGATATTTCTTTTTGTTGTCGAGATCTAGACGTTATTAGTGAGAAAACTCCCCGAAAAATGCCTAACTTTTTGACATTTTTGCAATTTTTGAAATAGTATTGGACTTTTTCGGATTTTTTTCAACATCATGTAGCCCTTGCCAAGATCTTTTGAGATCTTAATAATTCACGTAGCCCTAAAACTCACGACGCAATGTCGATGCGAAAACGTTTTCAATGCTAAAATCGTTTTTCATAAAAAACATGTTTTGAAAACGAACTAAAAAGTATGAAATAATTTATCCCGCAAAGATTTGTAACCCTATATATAGAAGCTTTAGTTAAACCTAAAAACGTGGGGCGCAGGCAAATGACATTATGATAAATCTTACAAAATGCACCCTACGTTTTTAGGTTTAAAATATTAAATCACCTGCCTGAAAGAATGAAAGAACTTAACATTAAACAATTCTTAAGTAATTTATTTAAATGGCTTATCGCACATGTCTTTTATTCAGTGAAAGAATATTTGAACCACAAACATTGCGAATCATGTACTATAAGGTAATTTTTTCTTGTAATTGTAAGTAGTAGGTTATTTTATATTAGAAAAGTATGTACTTACTGCGCAATTGTATAGCCTGGGTGTTTTATATTTTTATTTTATTTTATCTCACTTGACATAACGTATTAATCTAATAATTCAGAATTGACATCTTGACAAAACTTTTCTTTTCAAAACTTTTCATTCGCTTTCCAAAATGGCAGCCACGCCATTTTTCCATGTTTAGATTATAGTGACATTGACATTGACCAAAGAGTAAAATAATACATTGACATTTATCATAGACAATTTAATTTGACATTTGTAAACTTTTTTATGGCGAGGGGAATAGAATCATAAAGCCTCTGTCACGTAGTGATAATATTCTCTTTGGCCTACAAAGGCCTACAAATACAAATTTGTGATTGCCATTATTGTTTTTATTGTTTTTTTTTTTGTGTGACTTGTTGAAATATAGAATCATTTTAATAATTATTATCTATAATATATAATAAATTTGCATGCTGCTATTGTTGGCTGAATGGGAGGAGATGTTATTAATTAAGACCTATAAATGTACCCCAATCAAAAGCAAATAAAAATTATTTCTATTTCTATTTCTATTTCTATTTTAAAACTTCTATATAGGGTATAAATATGCGGAAGTAATTATTATTTTCATACTTATGAGTTCGTTTTAAAAACGTGTTTTTTATGAAAAAGAAATCAGTAAATTATTTAGGACCTAGCTAGAGTGTGTGTGTACTATCTTTCTTTCTTATCGAATGAGGATTACTGGCCACCTCTGGTGTTAGAGTTTATCAAGCCGCCTGTAAGGCCTCTAACTTGGCTTAACGACTGTTATCAGATGACAACAGCCGGGACCGACGGTTTAACGTGCCCTCCGAAGCACGGAAGCGCTCAGTTGTAATGCCACTTAACGGTCACACATCCGACACCTGGCCAGACCGAGCGTTGCTTAACAAACGTGATCGAGTACGATCAGTCTGTCAAGTTCCGCCATGAGCGCTTCTTGTACTATCATGATTTCTGCCTTAATGTAGGTTATATACCTAGTATAAGTACTTACGTATATACGAGTACCTACGTAATATTTTGCAAGCAGACGATTAAATAAAAGAAAATTTTACAATTCAATTGCGTTTTAAACACATGAAATGTAATACAAAGAGATTATTATATTTGTTGCATCCGTGGATTATATTTCAAACTCACCTGCCTGAACGCAAATAAATTAATAATAATAAAATAATATTATACATTATGATATGACAAACATTGATCTGATTCCAAAGTATAAGTAGTTAGCTTAAGCACTTGTTATGGAATTCATAGACAACGGTGGAACTACCAAAACAGCCAATAAAGGAAAGTTCGTTTTCTAAATAGACCCAGCCGGGGATCGAACCCCGGACCTCAAAGATGGCGACACCTTGAAACCCTGTGTACAAACCACACGACCACTGTGGTCGTCATTCAAATCATATCGGAAACAGGTAAGTACCTATGTTACCACAGAAAAAGTAATAATTAATTCAATTAGAATTTTGATGCGAGCCAACCGAACACACGCTCAATGTATCTATTTTAAATATTTATATTACCTAATTAATAAGGGAAATATTATAATCGATGCATGGTCGATGCAATCAAAGTTGGAGTCAACTTAGTCACAAAACAAAAAAACCGACTTCAAAAAACCTACCTCTAAAAAGCAAGAAATAATATTCGTAATAATAAAAACACGTCTATTGAAGTCGGGTGGGGCTGGAGTACAAATTCCTTTTTTTTATTCTAAAAGCCCCACCCGACTTCAATAGACGTGTTTTTATTATTACGAATATTATTTCTTGCTTTTTAGAGGTAGGTTTTTTGAAGTCGGTTTTTTGTTTTTTTAAACAATTTTTTATTTTTTTATTTTTAGTGTAGGTACCTTTTGTACTAGGTAGTGTAGGTATATTATTTAGGTAGAAATTAAAATCGGCTCAGCCAAACGTTAGTTAATCGCGGAGAAACATACATACGTGCGGGTCAAACTGAGAACCTCCTTTTTTAAGTCGGTTAAAGAACTACCCTTAAGATATCCCTTTTCCAACAAAAAAATTATTATCTTATTCAGTTCATAAACAAAGAAGTTATACGACTGATCATCGAGGTAGTTCACACAAAATCATACTATTTTCGTGCTTTTTTCAAGATTACTTGAAAAGTACTGAACCGATTTCAAAATTTTTAAAAATGGGACCAACTTGAAAGTTTACCTAATGTAATAACGTTTGAATCATTTCAATCGGTCCAGCCGTCTTCGAGTAATCGGTGTACATACAAAAAACAAAAAAAAAAAAAAAAACGGGTCGAATTGAGTACCTCCCTCCTTTTGAAGTCGGTAATAAAGTTAAGTAACTATGTACGAAGTTCTAACAAAACAGATGTTGGTAAAAACTTGCTCTCGTAGACAAAACATAGACGACTTGTAAAAGTAACGTTGTACCTAAATGCAAAAATCTGAACGGCGAAACGTTGCGCAAGTATTATTTAATTCGGCAGCTTTTTTCCTAGGCCTTGCACATCGAGATGTTTTTCATGCCTAAATTGACTTCCTGAATTTATTCTCTCAGAAGTATCTACTTCTGTCACTTTCATCCATTGCAGCCCGTATTATCTGGACAACCTGCTAAAGTGCTAACGGGAAGGATATGTCTAATAAAATTGTCGTTACCTATGTTGGTCAGCGGGAAACTGTTTTTATAGTGACCCATCTTGAATCCAGTGCGGAATTTTGAGACGTCTTTATGGCATTCATTCAAATTAACGTTGTTCTACTACTTTTCCGAAAACAGACAAAAAAAAATCGGGTTCCGTACCAAAATGGTAAAAAAGGAACCCTTATGGTGTGACTCAGTCTGTCTGTCTGTCTGTCACAGCTGGATATCTCGAGAACTACTAATGGTATCAACTTGAAATTTGGAATAGTTTAAGATGACATTTGCCCAACTATTTTGCAAATAAGAAAGAAATAAAAAAAAAATCTTTTTTACAACAGGGACTGAAAAGGGGTCTTAAAAATTTGAAGTGAGGTGACTAGGGCATGTGGGGTATCATATGAAAGAGCGCTGTTTGCACAATGTAAAACATTTTTTCCTTTTTTCTTAGGCCGCATAGTTTTCGACTTATGATGAAAAATGTAAAAAAAAATACCGTTCCCCCCCCCCCCCCCTCCTATCTCCGAAGTTTGCAAAGAGAAAAATCTGAAATAATTCTATGTGATAGTAGTTTATGTAAAGATTACAGGAAAAATAAAACGATGTCTCAATATAACACACTTTTTTTGAAATTCAAAAAACAAACAAAAATTCTTTAGTTTCACTACTAGTCAACAGATGGCGCTGTCCTAAGAATGCTAATCTAAGAAAAAAAAATAGTTCCACTATTGGTCAAGAGATGGCGCCACCTAATACTACAATAATAAATTGGTGGCTGGTTCTAATATAATTACCTACTATTTGCCGTACGAATAAACGAAGAATAAGTTCCTACTAAGTAATATAAACAGTTTGCAAAGTGGAGTGGCTGAAACGTTTTACAGTCAACATAAGCAGCTGTGGTTAATATTTGTAAATTAACTGTCCGCCTGTTCGCCCTTCCACCTGTCTGCCGTTTATCCTACTTTTTTAAAGACTGTACTAAAGTAACATATCCAAATATATTTATGATTGTACGGAACCCTCGGTGCGTGAGTCCGACTCGCTCTTGACCGGTTTTTTGTCTGTTTTTGGAAAAGTAGAACAAAATATTGTTGCATATTATCTATATATATAAAAGAGTAAATCACTCACTGACTCATCACGAAATCTCAGAAACTACAAGTGCTAGAAGTCTCAAATTTTGCATGGAGGTTCCTTTTAGGGTGAAGGTGCTCACTAAGACGGGATTTTGCAAAATTCAACCCCTAAGGGGGTAAAACAGGGTGGCAAAGTTTGTATGGGAGAAAGCGATTCCTTGGCCCGATTGACTTGAAATTTGGCATAGACATTCTTTAACAAAATTAATTGAATACGTGTTTCGTATTTTCTTGAAATGTATCCCCTAACAGGGTTGAAAAGGGGTAGAAAGCTATTTTTAGGGTGGTTGACTTCGATATCGGAATCAAAACTTCTTAGTGCATTTGTAAGATTAAGAAAAATAAATGTCAGTTGTCAGGTTGTCACCGCCCCTGAGATTGTAATGAGAGACTTTCCAGGCAACGTTCCTCAAAAATTTACTAGATGGCGCTGTCCAATTCCCAACAACCTTACTTGATACTATGGTATATGAATGTAAAACGTAGTGATTATTTCCTCTATGTATGAATGTGCTATCTATAGTAATAAAGAGTACCATCGTAAAAACATATGATTTTGACAATTTGGTTTCATTGTAATCTTTATGTAATATTGTTGTGAATATTGAAAATAATTAATATTATTTATTATAATACTATTCACTAGTACCTTTATTTTGCTTTGAGGTATCTATGTATTATTACTATGCGTGAAGACCTTGTAACTTTCTTGGACTCCAGCAGCGCCATAATGTACCCCTTAAACGGTCAAGCATGGCTTTTAGCATGTACACGTAATTACCACCACCACTACTATTTGGGGGCGTGGCCTACCTTTGATACAGTAGCCGGCAAACATCTTGAAATCGGGTAAGGGTTGCGCAGAACACGTATTTTGGGTATGCGTAGCGGTGAGGTACGCGGGCGGTGGGCGCGCGCGCGCTATGGGCCGTTCGTAAGTGCACATGCGCGAACTCATCGCCATTCCGTTCCGTCGAAGAGCGTCAAGATGTTTGCCGGAATCTAGGCCACAGTAATCACGTGATACCTACGTGCTTGATGTCAAGCCATCAAGCATCGCCCCTAGACGATCAAAATTTGATTAAACTGCCAAAAAATTTACATGCTTGACAAGCTATGCCTGACCGTTGCGTAAATTGAGGAAGGAGGCTCCGTCGCAATGTCCCTTTCGCAGAAGGTCCCCCTTGTACCCCTCTGAAAATCGCATAAAAGACAACTTTTTGATGTGATATTTTTTTATTAAGTACCAGCCCCCCTAGCATGACCGACGAAACACGATATATATCGCGTGATATAGCGTTATATCGACACCCAACTGTCAAAATCCATTGTCTTTTGACAGCTAAACGCGATAAATCACTATATCATATCGTGTTTCGATGGTCATGCTAGGTAGGCTAGGCAGGGGGACATTCTGCGAAAGGGACATTTTGCGAAAGGGACGTTTTTCGAAAGGGAAGTTTTGCGAAAGGAATGTTTTGCGAAAGGGACATTTAGCGAAAGAGACATTCTGCGACGGAAGGAGTTGAAGAAGCGCAACCATAGAAATTAAGCGCAGCGAAAATTTTTCTATGTCTATGAGTGCAACGAACCGGAAAAAACCGGCTAACTGCATGTCGAGCCACGTATAGAGAATAAGGTTCCGTCCGTAGTCTCTGTCTCTGATCCAACTCAGAATGTTTCGGACAGATTGAGGCGAATTCGCCGCGCGATGCGGCATTTTGACCACCGAACTCAAAGCGATAGCCATAGCGTATAGCCAAAGCAATGCTCTAGCAATTGTTATGGCTATGGCTATCGCTTTGAGTTAGGTGGTCAATATCCGTCAAAAGACCGCATCGCGCGCGGAATACGCCTCATCTGTACGAAGTTTTATAGGTAGGTACTGTTCATTAATACGTACTTATTAGGTTTATTGAGCTGTATTTTCCCTTATCCAATAAAATAAAATAAAGACAGACAGGGACTGACGTACGGACGGACGGATGGACTGAACGATCTTATGGGTAATCATCGTATAAGTTATTTCCTTGTTTTACTACGGAACCCTAAAAAAACGGTCATTCAAAGGCAAGTACAACTGTATACACTACGCTAAGCTAACCATATTACATTAATATTATCTTCAACATAAGTTTTGTCGCCGCAAAACGATTATAAAGAAAAAACACAGTTGATACTGTCAAAATCATATACGTATTTTTACGATGCTTCTCTTTGGTTAGACTATATTTGTACCACGTTCATTCATACTACATATACTCAACTGCCAGGAATTGGACAGCGCCATCTAGTATATTTTCAAGGAACGTTGCCTTGAAAATCCCTCATTATATGGTAATTATGTCACCTCACGAGCTGACATTTCATGTTGTATAAAATTTTATCCTGATTTTCACTACATAATTAACGAAATATTAGTCTACTTATAAAACGTGGCAAAATCTAGCAAATATCAGATATCTAACGTGACAAGGAATGTGGTGTAAAGTGTTGAAATTGAGAGCCGGATAATAATGCACAACATAAGTTGCACCCGACATAATTTGCAATGTCACGTTATTTTAGCCAGGAACCAGGAACAAATAAACATACATAGATTTTTATTTAAAAAGAAGATACCTACCAAACTATTAAGTATGAGTATTAAATGTTACATAATATTATTATACTTATTTTATTATATTACTGCTAAGAAATTTTATTAAGTACCTACCTACCTACCTACCTAATACAAAATCGTGAACAGTAGGGCGTCGGTTCTGTAACCAAACTCGAACCCCACTTCGAATCTCACTTCACTGCACGGGACGGGAACTTTAAATCATAAATAAGATAATGATAAGATTTTTTTTTCATCAAAATATTTTAGATAGCTACCTAAATTTATTGTAATCGGTAAAATTGCTCATTTAGTTAGCTGATTTCTAATAACAATTCACGCGAAGTGAAGTGAGGTTCGAAGTGAGATGCGAGTTTGGTTACAGAATCAACAGATTGCGCAGGTAAAACCGCGGGGTGCAGCTATTACCTAATTATTCTAAGCTATTACCTACATATCACAAAATTGTAAAAATGTGAAATTTTTGATGTTTGGATGTTGTTCATTTTGTTACTCAATCACGTCTGAACGGGTGAACGGATATAGACGAAATTTGGCACAGGGATAGATTATAGTCTGGAATACTTAACATAGGCTTCAGGCTTCTTTTCATGCCGATCATTGGTTTCCAAGGAAAGACTTACAACGATTACCGACTCCCACGCGGGCGGAGCCACGGGCAAAAGCTAAACATAGTATAAAACAAAGTCGCTTCCCGCCGTGTGTACGCTTCTCTTAAAATATACATAAAAATCGCAATAAAATCGATCTTTAAGTTTGGGAGCTGGTGGCCTCAGACAGACACACACACACTTTTTAACACCCCTTGCGTACATCGTATATATGTAGATATCCTGTATTATAATCAAATAACTTCACACTGACACCACATTAGCACAGTTTTACATTAGTAACTACATTGCACTGCACCCGTGCGAAGCCGGGGCGGGCCGCTAGTATATGATATTACTAATCTACTCCTGCGAGGTTATTGGTGTTTTAAAAATAACTCTGTATAAACCTTAGAGTAAGACGCGCTTCTAAGCCGCGAAAGCCGCGATGCTCGAAGGTATAAACCGATATTTCTCCATTCACACTTAAAAATATATGCACTATAATTTTTGTTATTTTCTAATTTCTCTAATATCTAGGTTCAAATTTTTCTCTAGTGGTGGAACTTTATGTTCCAGCATTTTATGGTCGAATTGGAGTACCTACAATACCTACCTACTTGTTGCATTATTCCCCTGCCCTGACTCCGTACCCCCAGATTGCCCAGATAACACGTCACAGGTTAAATTTCCTGCAGCTATAAGTAACTAAATCTGAGAGGGGCAGCGGCAACGATCCCCCGTAATTGTACAATTGTCTGATTCTAGCAATCACTCTATCACTATACTTTTTTTAAAGAGACACAAGTCGTCAGTCAGTACATACTGTGCATACTTAATATAATTATGTTCAATCAAGTTCAAGTAAATTAAATCTGTCCGGCTGTCAATACCTATAGTTTATAACTACTTAATACAAGTTTTATATTTTTCAGAATTTTATTAAACATAAGTAGTTATTTCGTTGTAATGATTCTTTTTTATTGGCGGCGCTCTAGTGGAGGCCTGGTGCGCCCTTAAGACCCGTCAACGGCCACTTCCGTCTAAAAATACTAGACAACGTTGTCTAGTATTTTTAGACGGAAGTGGCCGTTTTTGACACATTTGCTATTTACTTCTACTTCTTGGAGCTTCTAATCCTTGGATCCTTACGAATATTATAAATGCGAAAGTCCGTTTGTTTGTTTGTTTGTTACGCCTTCACATCTTAACTACTGAACCGTTCATTATGAAATTTTGCATACACGTTGTCAGGGGTACAGAGAAGGACATAGGATACCTTTCATCCCGAAAAATAGTATTATTCCCGAGGGATAGGAAAAAACCTTTCCACGCAGACGAAGTCGCGGGCGGCAGCTAGTTAAATTATAAAATAAAAACCTCTGAGGGCGCCACTTTAAACGAATGTGTAACGCATTCTTCGTTATGTAAGTAATAAGTATTTTATAACAACCAAAATATCATACGCAGTATCAAATTTCCCTTCCTGGGAGGTTATGCAGCGCTTAAAAAATGTAAACATCATTTTATAATACGGCCGTTTTCGGTTCGAATTCAATAATAAACCGAAACAAACAGCCCGTCTGTTTATCAAACACAATAATTAATCTGACGTCATTATATATCATTTCTCCCATTGTCTTGGTTTCAGTAGCATGTGGTCCGTGGAGTGGTGATCATGTCAGTTTGTAGGTTGCAACTTGTAGGGGCTTTGGTGTGCTTAGGTAAGTTTTTTACTTAAATTCTGACGGTTAACCCTCGACCCTTTACCTAACGCGGGAACTTTGCCCTGTCAGATGTGGTCAGAGTTCACAACTATCAATTTTTGTCATTTTCTCCAAACTCAAAAACGGCAAACGGTTAAAACTTAAATAAACTTTCAGCTTAGCTCTATCCCTCTAGATCATAATTTAAAATTATGAGCTTAAAGTTAAGTAGAATAAGTTTTTAGAAACAAGAATACCTACTTACTGGTTTCCATGGCGTGGTAAGATCAGAAATTAAGCACGAACAAAATCCAATGGAATTTTCTGAATAAACAAGTTCAAATGGCAGTGGACAAGCTACTCGAAGGACTTTAGCAATGGGTTAGCTGCTTAGGCGGCCCCTAGACGATACAATAATATTGCGCAATATTGAACCCTTTGTAGACTCGTGTGATATTTTTTTTACCCAGTCTAAGGTTCGGAATGACCAAAAACTTTAAAGTTCATGGTAGCTTCACAAAAAACAGTTTTTATTTGAATAAGATTATAGGAGGAATGTTTAAATTATTAGTATTCCAAATGGAAAGACTTTGTACTATTAATGACATTTAAAGTTCTTGGTCGTTCCGAACCTTAGAGTAGTGAGTAAAAAAATTGAAGGGTTAAAATATTGTGCAATATAATTGATCGTCTAGGGGCCACCCTAGTTCCGCAATCGGCACCCTGATTATCTAAAAAGAAACTATTTAGCGACCGGTTTCATTCCACATACATTGTTACTTTTCTTTGGTATGTTTTTTTTAATCGAAAAAGAAGTAGCAATGGATCACTATCATCTATGAACTGCAACCGGTCGCTAGGTGGTTTCTAATTATTGTGGATGTGCAAATGAAAATAGTTTGTTCATTCATTGTGTAAATTGTGTTACACAATTAACACAAATTTGGTAAATTTCGTTCTAGAGAAAAATAAAAAAAAAACTATGATTTAACACTTTATTTAAGCTCTGCTGTTTCGTACATTTAGATATTTTCGTTATTAATGTTTGTATGAAATACTTAGAACTGATTTTTCTCGCGATTTCAGAGTTGGTCCTCTATTAGAAGCTGTTGTTTAGTCTGATAGTTCCTATCTACCATTTTGGCATTAGGGTTTTATTTTTTTTATAACATAGGTAGTACTAAAACTTAACTAAAAAGTAGCTACTCAGATGATTTAGGTTGCTTTGTCGTTTGTTTGTTTGTTTGTTTCTCCACAGTTTGCGAACGATTTTATACTTTAGCTTCCCGATGAGACAGAGACTTGAAACTTTGAACATAGGTCAGAACTGGAAGGCAATGCAATATTATGGTGTGATTGAGCTGATCTGATGATGGAGCCGGAAGAAGGCCACAGGAACTCTATGATGAAACCATACAACCCAATCGTGTTTGGGCTCCTTAGAATTGTCTTGACGAGTAGGTACTTTGTTGGGAAATAGTTTTCAGGGTCTGATAATGGAGCCGGACGAAGGACATAGGAACTCTGTAATAAAACTACGCTATCCCATCGAGTTTGGGCTCGTTTGAATCGTCTTGATGAGCACTTTATTGGGAAATAGTTTCCAGGGTCTGAAGATAGAGCCGAAAGAAGGATACATGGACTCTTTAAGAAAACCACGCTACCCCATCGAGTTTGGGCTCGTTTGAATCGTCTTGACGAGTACTTTGTTGGGAAATAGCTTCCAGGGTCTGATAATGGAGTCGGACGAAGGACATAGGAACTCTTTAATAAAACCACGCTACCCCATCGAGTTTGGGCTCGTTTGAATCGTCTTACTTTGTTGGAAAACAGTTTCCAGGGTCTAATGATGGAACCGGAATAAGGCCACTGGAACTCTGTAATAAAACTATGCAACCCCACGTCGAGTTTGGGATCGTTTGAATCGTCTTGACGAGTGCTCCGATAGGAGATGGTATATTTTTAGTCTTAGCTCGTTAACTAAAAAGCAAATAATAATAATTTTCTGAAAAAATATATTTTAAAAACTCGTTTTTAAAAACGTGTAATAACATTGTATCCATAGATGAATTAATTTAATCTAAGATTGTGAACCATTCTAATGTTTTTTAACATAGATAATTCAGAAGCTTACATAATTATTTTGGATTAAATTTCGAATATTTTGATTTTCAGAATTAGTAGCTTCAACATCTTATAAGGAGCCTGTGTGGAATTATGATGGTAATGATCCTTTAATCCATTGTCAACGTTTGAAGTTTTTCGCAAGTTCATTTTTTACGTTTTGCTATTTCAATAGGTTCACAACCTTCAGGTTTGTATGTTTATTGTTATTTTACACCTCTATCTATTATTCTATGCAGTAACGCATAGTTTTTTTATGACAAATATTTCCCCATAGGTACCAAAAATTCACTTAAAAATTGTATTACCTAGGTACTCATTAAATTAGTAATGCGGTCAACTGCTTACTTACAAAACTAATGTTGGCAATTATCTTTAAGTGAACTAAATACTTAAAGACCTAATTTCATTAAAAATGCTTTGAATGCATTTTTGATATTAGTTACTTATATATATTCGTCTTTAAGCGCCATTTATCTCACTAGGACACCAGTCGCGCTACCAACAATATTTTTTTTAATCATTCATTTAAAATCATTCGTGTGAGTTAAGTCACATGCGACGTAAAGTCACAATTTAGGTACAAAACGCACTCGACAAATTGACAACGACAACAATTTTGTGCATATCCTAGAAGACAGGCATCCTCTCTTAGGGAAATGGTAACTATATTAATGGCCCACAGACGTGGATTGCTTGGGTGTAAGTAATCTTAATTTGACATGACGTCCATGACTTAATATTTCTTGACCTTATAGTTCTTTGCTAAATACTTACAGACGTCAAGAACAAATCACGTGATTAATAAAGATTAAGAAAAAAAGTCCGTCATCTGCATAGTTCTTAAAGAACAAAAATGGGCAGATCAATTCTTAAATTCCAGATGAGTCAAAATGGCCAGGTTTCCACTGCAAGGAGGGGGGCAAGAGACAGTCCCCTATCGACATCCGGACCGCTGACGTCATCAAGGACTACACGAAGGCGTTCATCAAGTACGGCTCCCTCAAGCTCAGCGGCTACCACAGGGTGCTTGTATCCGGGATCAATAATGGGCATACAGGTATTTGAAAAAAAATCGGGTTGCACTCCGGGAGTGCCGGCAGAAGTGAAAACTTTTTGCACGAATTGCCGTCTTACGAACTTACTCTGCATTTGAATTTAAGCTTGACAGAAAATCTAGAGTTTTGAAATTGAATTAAAAAATTAGCGCGTTGCTATTGGTTATACAAGTGTTTACTTAATTTTCGATCAGGGATCACTGACGTATTATATAAGTGTATTATCTATGATCAGGGTCACGTGAACGTGATCCTGACTGACTGACGTGAGTTCAACATTTTTTCCCCATACAAAAAAGCGTACAACGCCGCTAAAGAAGTTTTCACTTCAAAAATACGTTAGAAAATACAGGAAAAAATCATTAGGAGGCTGGCAGTCAGTAGGACCACAGAATAGATATAAGTACTACCGACAGAAAGGACACTCTCCGCCCCGCCCCACAATCAATAAACCTCACCCCACCCCGCGAGTATGCTGAATCGTATGCTATAGTCCGCTCATACAGTACAAACTGCACGGTAACCCTAGAGTTACACACACAGTTACTAAACTCAAGTAAACTCCAAAAAATACATAAATATTAAACGTACTTTTTTTTATTTATTTCTTAAAAAAATAATAATAATAAAATTACTTATATTGGTATTTTTTGGAATTTCAACCCTTAAGGGGGTGCTGCAAGGGCGGGGGGGTCAACAAGACTGGCATTTAAGATTAATTATATGTACTAATACTATAAATTACAGGCACAGATAACTTATAGTACTTACAAGTTTACAGGTGAATATTATATTAGAAGCATTTGGAAGTTTCACTCAAGTCATACTTTACAGAAACACACACACGAGAAGACACGTTGAATAACGACCCCCGTATATAGACGGAAAGCGTCTATATACGGGGGTCGTTATTCAACGTGTCTTCTCCCCACAGTGCAGTTCAGCTCAGAGGGCGACGAGACCATCCACCCGACGCTAACCGGCGGGCCCCTGGAGCACCGCTACCGGCTGGAACAGCTGCACTTCCACTGGCTGTCCGAGCACTCCGTCGATGGGGTCAAGTAGGTTATGGTCAACATGCTTCTAATAAAACTTAAGCCAACAGTGACCCTACCATGAGTTGATGCAAACTATTTACGCTCTACCGTAACGGCCCGTCACAGCCAGCCGCGGCGGGCGGCGCGTCAACCTAATTCAATAATCAATACGCCCTTTCTCGATGAAAGCCTCTCAGCTCGCCGTCACGACCGCGCCGTGATTACCGAATCCGCTTGCCGTACCGCCCGCCGCGGCTGGCTGTGACCTGGCCGTAAAGCTCACTGTGACCGGGCCGTAAAGCTCACTGTCAATGCGAGTGAAAGAAAACGATAGTTTACAGAGCGTAAACGGTTGGCATCCACTTATGGTATGACCACTGATTGGTTTCATTTCAATACTGCTGGATCATGGCATTCTCTATGGAAGATTTAGGTGATGAACCATAACTTGCAAGAGTTGCGGGTGATAGGCACAGGGTAAACAATTGTCTTTGGGTTGACTTTACTATACAAGTAAGGTCAAGTAGGTTATGGCCAAGATGCTTCCGATAAAATTGAAGCCAACATATTGGTTTCATTTCAATATTTCTAAGTTGAACTTCGTTATAGTTCTAGAAGGGGACTGGGTTGCCAATTCCCGTCCCTGATGCGATGATGATTCATCAGGGGTATTTTAATGTCCCCACTGCTTGAGCATGGCCTTCTCTATGTGTGATTCAGGTGATGGACCATAACTTGCAGAAGTAGTAGCGGGTAATAAAATAACCATTCGGACCTTGGGCAAACAATTGTTTTTCGGTCGACTAAGATAGTAGGTTGTATGTAGGTTATGTTCAAGATGCTTCTTATAAAACTGAAGACAACAGATTGGTTGCATTTAAATGTTTCTAATTTGAACTTTGTTATAGTTCTGGAAAGTCCCAGTCCCATGGGAATAAATGCCCCATCCCATTAATTATCAGAAGTATTTAATGTCCCCACTATAGTACTGGAGCACGACCTTCCCTATGTATGATTCAGGTGATGGACCATAACTTGCAGGAGTAGCGGGTAATAACAATGCGGGCCTTAGCACAGGGTAAAGAATTTTGGGTTGACTTAGGTATGCGGATTGGAGGTGTTTGTTAATGACTATAATGTGGTTCCCTGCGTGATCGAATCAGAAATGAGGAGATCCGCAGGCGAACTAAAGTACATCGCTCGAAGGATTGCTCAGCTAAAGTGGCAGCAGGCTGGACACATAGCGAGAAGAACCGATGGCCGTTGGGGCGGAAAGGTTCTTGAATGGCGACCGCGCACCGGACGACGCTCCGTGGGTAGACCCCCGACAAGGTGAACCGACGATCTGGTGAAGGTTGCCGGAAGCCACTGAATGTGGGAAGCGCAGGACCGATCGTCGTGGAAATCCTTGGGGGAGGCCTATACCCAGCAGTGGGTGTCGTGCGGCTGATATGATGATGATGATAATGTGGTCGGAAACAAGTTAACGTGCCTTCCGAAGCATAAAAGAACTCGGGATGATACATTTTTGGTCACCCACTAAGCAAAGCAACTATCGCTAGAGTAAATCATTGTTAGCCTGGCGATTGCACTAAATCACTGCACCTTCGAGCTCCTCTTCCATCGAACACTAATTTTTGAATTAATCCTTGCAGGTACCCGATGGAGATCCATTTTGTCCACGTAAGGTCTGATCTTGCGGTGGCAGAAGCGCTCGTCAGCAAGGATGGTCTCGCTATAATGTCCGTCTTTTGTAACGTGAGACTCATTAGTCATTACTTACTATACAGGATGTCCCAAAATTTTGCCACACGGAGAGAAAGTACTTAAATATTTAAGATAGGAAATTTCACTGAAAGAAGACTTCATTTTGATTTTTAAAATAATTGGAACTGCATTCAAAGATTTTCGGCAAGGAATCGAACCTACCAAATTAGAAAAAAAACAATCTTTTATTTTTACGATACCGATCGAAAGGGTTACTCATTAGGATTATTTTTGTTAAGTAACACAGCATCGTAAACAAAAGAAGGACCATGAAATTCAACATTTAAATTTTAATTATTATCTACGTATTATATCAATTTGTATAGGAATGAATGCCATTTTAAAAAAAATCTTTGAATGCAGTTCGCATTATGTTTGGGAATCTTCTTCGGCAATAATAATAACGAATAGAGGTAATGAATGATATATTACAGAAAGAAATTAATACAAGCAAGACTGCGTGCGTACGTCGCGCGTGGTATGAAGAGGTGAGTGAGTCGAGGGGGGGGTACAGCTGGCAGCCGTCGCCAAGCTGTCTAACTGGTTTTCTGCGCAGGCACACATTACTTGCGTAAACAGGCTCCCCGGGTTGGAACGTCCTGTTCCAAGATGTCTTCAGAAGGCAACAAGCAGAGCCTATTATAAGCCCTCCTCAACACTCCTGTTGCGGTGTTGACGTCTGCGACGCGCGTGATGCCGTCATTGCCAGGATGCAGGCTGCTGATACGTCCAAGCTGCCACCGGTTTGGGGGCAGCCGATCTTCCTTTATCACCACCAGGTCTCCGATGCGCAGTTCACCTCCACTGGTGCGTTTCCATTTCTGCCTCTTTTGCAAATCAGAAATGTACTCCATGTAGTACCGATTCCAGAAATGTCGGGTTAAGCTCTGTACCCTTTGATATCGAGGCAGTGTGCAGATTCTGGCCGGTTCTTCCACCTCGATCTGAGATGTAGGCAACATCGTGAGCGTGCGACCGATAAGAAAGTGTGATGGAGTCAATGGGATTAGATCGTTAGGATCTGAGGAGAGAGGGGTTAGGGGACGAGAATTTAATATACCTTCTATGCCAACTAGTACAGTTGTCATTTCCTCATACGTTAAATTTGCTAGAGAAAGGACTCTCTTCAAATGATGCTTTACCGATTTCACAGAACCCTCAGCCAAACCGTTGAAATGCGGGCTGTATGCGGGAGAGAATTTAAAGACGATTGACCGCTCCACTGATTTCGAACTAATGTCATCACAGTTGGTTTTTAAAAATTTAGAAATTTCATTCGCGGCTCCTACGAAATTTGTACCATTGTCAGAGTAGATAAAGTCAGGCTTACCTCTGCGAGCAACAAATCTGTTCAAAGCGGCCAAAAATGTCTCAGTGCTTAAGTCAGTCACCAATTCTAAGTGAACCGCCCGCACAGCTAGGCGTACAAATACACAAATATATGATTTTAACAATCTGCATCCTCTACCTTTTCTGTCCGCTAGCATAATGGGACCAGCATAGTCCACGGCGGTATTAGAAAATGGAAACTGGCCATGAATTCGTTCCTTCGGCAGATTAGCCATTATAGGCTGAATAGATCTTCCCGTAAACCTACAACATGCATGGCACTCATGTGTTATTTTTCTAGCCAGATTGCGGCCTCCAATTATCCAAAACTTATGTCTTAAAATGGACAACAATAATTGAGGACCTGCATGCATAAGTATCGTATGATAATGTCTAAATATTAATTTTGTAACATGGTGCGATGCATGAAGCAAGATTGGATGTTTTGTGTCGTAGTCATAATTAGAATTGGACAATCTGCCACCCACACGAATCAAATTTTCATTCGACAAAAAAGGGTTTAGGTTTAAAATTTTTGATCGAACTGACAGTTGTTTTTTGTTGTATAAAGAAGCGTATTCATGTGAAAAAATATCCAACTGCACCATTTTGCATAATGAGTATGTAGCAGAATTCAACTCAGATAACCTTAAATGACCACTGCTCCTACTTATTTTATTTTTCGCTGTGCGACAGTTGTTAATGAACCGCAACATGTAAGCCGTGATCCTATTCAGTTTGGCAAAATTGGAAAACTTGTAAGTAAAATTGGGTTGTTCAGTAACAAGTTTGCATTCAACCTTGATCTCAGGTAAGGGTATGGATACGTTTGTGGGTTGAATGGGCCACTGAGACTCCGTTTGCGTTAAAAAGGATGGCCCAGAAAACCATAACAGAGATTTCCGTAATTGATTTGCGTTGCACCCCCTAGACCCTAGGTCAGCGGGGTTTAAATGAGTAGGGACATACCTCCAAGCCTGTGGGTTACTGTGTTCGGTAATTTCATTGATCCTATTAAGTACGAATGTTTTAAGGGAAGCTTTAGGAGTTCGAATCCATCCCAGTACTATAGTGGAATCACACCACATAAAACAGTGATCAACATATAATCTTAATGCGTTTCGAACCTTTTCCGTTAATCTAACTGCTAGCAATGCACCACAAAGTTCCAACCGAGGCACAGTCATACCTTTCAATGGGGCCACCTTACTCTTGGCCATTACTAATTGAACAGTGGTGCTACCAGTTGCCGAAACAGACCGTAAGTATACGCAAGCACTATATGCGTGTAACGACGCGTCGCTAAAGGCATGAATTTCTATAAGAGTAGGTGAGTCACACAGTGTATGGCGTGGAATTATGATTTTATTTAGTTGCGGTAAAGTAATTAAAAATTCTGACCAAGCCATTTCAATTTCAGACGGCAGAGGCTCATCCCATGATGCTTTAGAAGTCCAGAGTTTTTGTAAGATTATTTTCCCCTGGAGTATGCATGGGTTTACAAGCCCTAAAGGATCAAATACCTGTCCTATTGTGGATAAAATTGATCGCTTGGTCATTCTGTTTGGAGGCGATGACTGAATATCAACTGAAAATTGGAGTGTATCTGAGTTACGAGCCCACCTTAAACCTAAAGTTTTTGCGTCACAATCATTCACTAGCTTAAGCAACTCATCATGACCGTCGTCTTCTTCAATATTACTCAGTATCTCTGGACAATTAGAACGCCACTTTCGCAAATGAAACTGACCCTGTTTCAGTTGATTAATGACACCCTGTATAATGTGTATGAGAGTTGTTTTCGATTCGTGACCACTTATATAGTCGTCTACATAACAGTCCTGAATTATGGTTTCGCGTACCAATGGATCTGAACATTCGTGAGCCAACTGTGTCAGACAACGAGTAGCCAAGTATGGCGCTGACGCTGTACCATACGTCACTGTGTTGAGTTTGTATGCCTTTAGTTCGTCACTAGGGTTAAACCGCCAAAGTATTTGTTGCAAGCACCTTTGATGTTCTGCAACTAGTACACATCGGTACATTTTTTCGCAATCGGAAGTTACCACGTACTTATGCTGTCGGAAACGAATCAAAATACTTATAAGATCGTCCTGTACAGTCGGCCCTATGGTCTGAATATTATTGAATGATAAGCCTGATGTGGTCTTTGCCGAAGCATCGAATACCACTCTCAGCTTTGTTGTAAGGCTAGATTCTTTAAGAATACCATGATGTGGCAAAATGTATGTGTGTTGATCGTCTTCACTATTAGTGTTTAGGGACATGTGACCTAGGCCGATGTACTCCCGAATAAAATCACAGTATTTTTGTTTAAATAATGGGTAGCGTGAGAATTTGCGTTCTAAAGACAAAAAGCGGTTAAATGCTTGATCATAAGATTCACCCAACGCTTCTGGTGACTGGTGTAATGGAATCTCGACGACAAACCGGCCATCATCTTGTCGTGTCGTGGTGGCGACAAAATGCAGTTCGCAATCATTTTCTTGTTTCGTAGTTTTGCGGGGTGAGGGTACTGATTCCAGTTCAAAAAATCTATCTAGCTTATGTTGTAATTCAAAGTCATTTACAAAGTGACAATGGACTGTATTAATGTGCGTAGACTGTTGATTTATTGTATTACTAACCCTCTGTGACTGCATTGCACCCGACACTAACCAGCCGAATTTAGTATTACTAAGAATTGGCTTATTTTTGCCTAATGTGATGCGTTCGACACCCAGTACATTCCAGAATACATCAGCACTAAGCAACATGTCAATGTCAGAAGGTGAGTTAAAGGTTGGATCAGCTAACTTTATATTTGTGGGTATGTTCAATGATTGTATATCAAAATGTGTAGCGGGTAGCATTTGCGTTATTTGTGGTATGACGAAACAATTAATGCTAGTATTGTATTTTTCAGTACGTGAAAATAATGTAACAGTACACCGAGAATTAATGCGAATTGACTCGCGGCTTAAACCTTCGACCGCTGTCAAAGTTGAATAAAAAGGCAAATTTAATTTCCTTCTTAAATTGTCTGTCATAAAGTTAGACGTACTGCCGTTATCGAGTAAGGCACGGACAGTATGATGCACGCCATCGCTGTCAGCCACGTTGATGAGAACCGTGGATAATAGAACGCAACTATTATGTGTAGATGACAAGGCCACTTCGGTTTGCTCCGACATGTCACCGTCGTCGACGGAGCGTGAGTCATCGTTCGACGAGGTCGTTGAGATCTCCTGAGTTGTTAACATAACACAGTTGTCGTCATTAGTAGTAGAGGCAGATTCCTCACGCTCAATCTGCGACTGAGCTTCAGTATGCAACAATGTGTTGTGCCATTTAGCACAAATCCTGCACGGACCCAACCTACATTTGTTTGCCTCATGCCCTTGGCGCAAGCAATTCATACAAAGTTTTAACTGGGTTGTCTTATTAATTCTAGCTTGAACAGATAATGATTTAAATTTTGAGCATTGATAAATAGCGTGGTTTTGTTTACATAATGGACAAGGGTATGCAACCCGTTGTATCTGAGTGGTAGCGTTTGTGACAAATGCGCGCGACCTCGAAACGACTGGTTCGCTATGTCTACGTTTAACCTGACTCAAATTTATAGTTTCAAGCAAACCAGCACGATCTTTAATAAATTTAATGAACTTTTGTAAATCAGGGTACTTTTCAGAACTGTTACTATATTCTTTCCATTTTCTATTGGTTACGTTGTCCAGTTTGCTCGAAGCCATATGTATTAATAGCATATCCCAGTTATGAGTACTAATATTTAGACTTTCAAGTGCTCTAAGGTTTTTATTCAAGTCATCAATTAGTTTTCTCAAAGCGACTGACGACTCTCTTGGAATTGTTTCTATGTCAAATAACGCTTGAATATGGTTATTTATTAACACTTTGTTATTATGATATCGTTCGCACAACAACTGCCAAGCGATATCGTAATTATTAGCGGAAAAATCTATTGAGCCTATAACGTCCGCAGCTTTGTCCTTTAACGACGTTTGCAAATAATGAAACTTGTTAATACTGGGAATACTATTATTGGAATGAATAAGTGACGTGAATGTATCGTGAAATCGTAGCCATTCCTCAAAATGGCCAGAAAAGGTAGGTAGCTGAATAGTGGGAAGCGTCAAAGTTGCACTAGCTGTAGGGACAATACCTGTTACGGATGGTGCTGATGCGTAGCTGTCCTTGTCGTGCTGCGCAGAAGTGAACCTGCTTGCCCACTCACGCGCAGTTCCAACTAATGCGAAATAATCGCTCTCAAACTGCTCGCGATAAAGGTACTCTTTTTCGCACTCCCCTTCTGGAATTTCCAAACAACTTTCTATTTCGATCTGTAACGCGTCAAATTCACCGTACCACTCTTCAATTTTTGTTAATCTCAAATTTAAATCACTGAGCTGCACTGCACTAGGTTTTTCTGATGATGAAAGAATTGCTAAGTATGATTTAAATTGCGTAAGCTTAGACTTATATGAACTACGCTTCCTCTTCAATTCGGCTAGCTTAGTCATGATTGTAAGGTTGAAAGTGGATTAAATAAAGAAAAATAAAATTAATTAGCAAAAGAAGTTATGAACAAATAATGACCTAATTATTTAGTAATGAATGCGTAAAGCTTATCGGTGCGGTCGGCTGATTTACCGTTATGCGCCAGCTGCAGGTAATGTAAACAACAAAATATGGATCGCGCAAAATAATGACTAAGGTATTTGTGCACAAATGGCGGAATGGTGATAAGTGGAAAGGATGTTAGAAATATCGAAACTGCGCTGTCACTTAGTTGCACTTGCACTTTATGTCTGCGCCTCTTGCTCTGGAACGTTGAAAGCCGTCGAGTAACCTTCCCAAATATAGGTCGCTCAGCTGATGAATCCGGCTCGAAGGACCAACTTGTTTGGGAATCTTCTTCGGCAATAATAATAACGAATAGAGGTAATGAATGATATATTACAGAAAGAAATTAATACAAGCAAGACTGCGTGCGTACGTCGCGCGTGGTATGAAGAGGTGAGTGAGTCGAGGGGGGGGTACAGCCGGCGGCCGTCGCCAAGCTGTCTAACTGGTTTTCTGCGCAGGCACACATTACTTGCGTAAACACATTATTTCTTAAAACAAAACGAAGTCTTCCTTCAGTATAATTTCCTATCATCAATATTTAAGGTACTTTCCCTCCATGTGGAAAAGTTTTGGGACACCCTGTATATTCGAAAGAAGGCAAGCCATTGATCTGAAAAATTTTTTTTCTTAGGTAAGTTCCTTAAGTAGGTGGTATGCTTTATGCGACACTAGGTGAATTATTATCGGTTATCAAAATCTACATCTTAAATCTAAATAGGAAACAATTCTTAGAAACTTGTAATATTTAGGGCCTTTTCCAATGTTTCCGGACTGCTTATATTATCTGGCTAAATTTAAAAATGGATCGTCATTTCATTTATCTGTCAAGTTAATAAGAACTTATCGTGATAAATTTTAATAAATTGTGATATATACTTAGACCCTTAATTAATTCAAGAAATGACCTTCCTCAAGTGAATAAACCAAAGGCCAACACCAAAAGCCTACCTAATAAAGGAACTTTTATTATCATGTTTTTTCTGACGTCATCATAAATTTGAATCCAGGTTCAAGCAGACCTTGATGACAACCAGCAGGCGGCGTCAGCAGAAATCATGCAGTACATCCCCAGACTGTTGGATACTGGCGATCGGATCAGCGGGGTATTGCTCGATATGACGTGAGTTCAGGTTGTAAACTAAGCTTATGAGTTCAGAAGCTTAGCCACCACTTTAGATGTCGCACTTTGACAGCGTGGCATTCCACTGCCCGTGGGTTTTCCTTCCTCCTTTTTTTAACGGATAAACTTTTTAGTAAGCAACTGCCTATACCTACATTACCTACCTAACCTAAATAATTCGTACTTCATCATCTGATGATATGATTATCATCATATCAGCCGCACGACACCAACTGCTGGGTACAGGACACCCCCAAAGATTTCCACGACGATCGATCCTGCGCTGCCCGCATCCAGCGGCTTCCCGCGACCTTCACCAGATCGTCGATCCACCTTGTCCGGGGCCCATGCGTCGTCCGGTGCGCGGATGCCATTTCAGAACCTTTCCGCCCCAACGGCCATCGGTTCTTCTCGCTACGTGTCCAGTAGCCCACTGCCACTTCAGCTAAGCTGAATTCGTACTTAATAGTCATTTATTTGTTTGACTGTGTAATTATTTTCCGCCGCCCATTTTTTTTTTGTCGGCGTCATCGGCGTCAAAATCCAAGTGTAACAAACAAGTACAAAAGCTAAATAACTTGCATCTTTTTATTCTTTTCCTCTATTTTTTGTTTTAGTTTGATTGTTGCCATAGAGGTTATTTTGTACTGTGATTTTATAATTTAATCATTATCATATCAGCCGCACGACACCCACGCTGGTAGGGTTGTCAGATGGTCGTGATTCACCTGGATTCGCATGGATTCACCCGGAATTTCAAGTGATCTCCCGACTCCCGAAAAATCTAAAAATCACCTGGGAAATTAGCTGTTCCGAAAGTTCTCTAGAAAGCAATAATTTTCACGGATGAAACCATAGATTACAAGATTATTGGATAAAACTGACTAAAAATCGCGCAGTGCGGCCATTTTCTTTTACTATAGACAGGCAATAGTACAAGATAAGTGGATGAAATTGACTACAAACCGCAAAATCCCGACATTTTAAAATTTTCTCCAGAGATTTTGGACTTTCGATCTGGCAACCCTACACGCTGGGTATAAGCCTTTCCCAAGGATCTCCACAACGATCGGTCCTGCTTGGCCCGCATCCAGCAGCTTCCCGCGACCAGATCCAGATCACCCTCACGTCGGTCCACCTTGTGGGTGCCTACCCATGGAGCGTCGTCCTGTGTGAGGTCGCCATTCCAACCTTTCCGCCCCAACCATGTGTCCCGCCCGCCCACTGCCACTTCAGCTAAACAATCCGCCGAGCGATGTCAGTTACTTTATTGCATCTCCTCATTTCTGGTTTGATCACGCAGGGAATGCCGACCATGGCTCCCTCCATTGCACACTGGGTGACCTTGAGCCTTCTATGAGACCCATTTACGGCGCTGAGTCAACTGTGGCAACACACACTGATCATAGACTTTTGTCTTGTGACACTGAGGTAAGTTGGATGCGTAGATTTGTCGATGCTTCCCGAATGCTGCCCATCCGAGCTGGATTCGATAATAGATCTCTTTTTCGAAGTCAAACTTACCTAACTGGACTGTCTGTCCTAGGTATATGTAATAGTCAACAACTTCGTGTGGCGTTGTGTTCCCAACATGAGCTGGAGTGGGTACAATATGAGCACATGATTTTCGTCTTATCCATCTTCATTCTAAGACACACTTTTTGAGAGGCACTACGGATATCTTCGAGCATTGTGTTCAAGCCTTCCATGGTCTCAGCCATAAGAACTATATCATCGGCAAAACGAAGGTACGTTAGGTACTGGCCATTAATGTTGATACCGACTACAGAGTCCTTTCCAGTCCAACAGCTTAAAGATGCCTTCCATCGCAGCTGTGAACAGTTACGGAGAAATAACGTCTCCCTGTCTCACACCTCGCTGTAGTTGGATGGGATCTGTGCTTTGATTCTGTACTCGGGCTGACATGGTGGCATTTTCTTATAAGTGCCTCAACACCTTAATATACCTAGTCCACTTGGTGCACTTCTGGAGACTGCAACACTGCCCAGTTAGGTGATTGTGTAAAGTCAATCATATTCATTTGACAGTTCATATTGTATCATAATATATGTCATCCCATACAAATTGCAGCCGATGGAATACGATATGAACTGTCAAATGAATACGATTACCTTACGCAATCGCACCCCAGACCCCGAATTACGTAAGGCTGTTGCTAACAATTCTCGATTGAAATCGCAGTTGCATTGCTGCTTTAAGTAAGATAGTTGTCACATTGGTTCTTACTAAAGCAGCAATGTCACTGCGATTTCTGTAAAAGTTGATTTCAACAAAGTTAGACAATCAGCCTACTGGTCTCAATCGAATGAAAGACGTTCTCATAGACCAAGTGGCAGATTATACTCCTCAGTCTTCTGTATAACCTGCCGCAGCGTATGGATGTGGTCTATAGTGCCAAAGCCTTTTCAAAACGTGGTTTGTTCGGGAGGTTGGAAGTCGTCGAACTTGTGAGCGCGACGATTCGTAAGATTCGTATTCTTCAAGAGGGTCTTGTCACCATTGTTAATGATCAGAATCACCTCACTTTCACCTCACTTATGTTCCATGTCTTCGGCGTTCTGCCCTCGACAATGACGGAATTGAAAACGGAAAAGTCTTCTATTCTACTTATTTTGACCATCCACGCTGATTACGCCGATGACGCCGCCGCCGCCGACAATTTAGAGGCCAGACGCCGCCGCCGGTCAAATGACCATCGGCGCACATGTCTATTAGGAACTTAATATTTCTTAAACTGTCCTAACTTTCAAGCAGGAAATCTTGATTAAGACAGTCGTCAATCAATTTATCCCAAATTAAAGAAAAATTGAAGTCAATCGTTGAATCTATTGATTTGACCTGGAATTCTTAAAATGTTGTCTTCTGTATCAAGTTATTTAGAAAGTAGGTTGTAGTTTTGAGAGATAAACTAAGCGTTTCCAAGAATTGATTAGTAAGTTTGTAGACTACAAATTGCCCCAATAACTAAGTAAAACATCAAAATATTTTCATATAGAAGAAAGATTGATTAATAATAGCAAGAACCTCCGGACATTAGGCTCGCATTCTGATTGCCAAATTAAAATTCACTAAATACTAGGTAGGTAGTTACCCCAGTCATCTGAAACATTCTAGGTCGCAAAAAATTGCAAGGTTCTGCATTTTTGGGATGTTGTTAGGATAGATACTAGTAGTGTAAATCCAAATTTGCAACCCTGAAAGACCTGTGCTAACTTCGTAGTGCTCGAAAAACCTTGACTTTTTTCAGTTTTTGGCTTACAAGTTCTAAAAAATGAATTCTACTTCAAAGTCGTCTATGACACTTTTAAAGAAGATAAAATTACCAACAATTTGAATCTAATTTTAGCTCTAAGTGTCATATATATCTCGAGATACACACTTCAAAAACGGTCCATTTTTGACAAAAAGTTATTCAAGCTAGCCTTTCGAACAAAACAACGTCTAAAATACTCATTCTACGAGGAAAAACATAAGAAATAAAGTTGCATAGCAGCTATTTAGCTTTAATTTAAGATTTAGAAAAACTCTTTAGGACCAATAATAATTTTCTTGTTATCAGATAAAAAAAATAGGTAGGACTATTTAAAAAAATAAGAATGATGTCTATCAGCGGAAAACAGTGTATCATGCAAAATTAAATTAAATAAAATTAATGTTAACGTGTAATCACTTCACATTATAAAATAAAGTTCTCCGCCTCGTCTGTCTGTTTGTTTGCGATAAACTCAAAAACTACTGCACAGATTTTCATGCGGTTTTCATTAATAGATAGAGTGATTTATGAGGAAGGTTTATTTATATCATTTGTTAAGGTTTAATGTAAATTAGATGAAATATAACATAATCCGAGCGATAACGCTCCTATAATAAACAGATTTTTGGCGCAAATGGAGGTGCCGACTGGAAGGTATTTGTTTTCTTTTAGGGGTGATGAAAGGTTGCAATTGGTAAAATAAAGGCATAAATCAAAGCAAAGCCTGAGTAGGTTGCCAATTTCTTAATAATAAAGTCACAGTGGCGAAATGATGGAGGAACCTAGACATTTTCTGACTTTTTTCAGATCTTGGCTTACAATTTCTAAAAAATGCATTCTACGGCAAAGTTATCGAAAACACTTTTAAAGAAGATAAAATTGTCAACAAATTGAGCGAAATTTTAGCTCTGTATGTACTATATATCTTGAAATACAACACCTCAAATTGGGTAATTTTTCAAAAAAAGTTTGATGTTCATAGTAAGCTAGTTTTTTGAATGAAATACTGTCTAAAGTACTCATTCTACGAGAAAAGACATAAGAAATATAGTTGTAGAACAGTTATTTAACTTTAATTTAAGACTAAGAAAAACGCTTTAATACTAATAATAGTTATCTTGTTATCAGGTAAAAAAAAATAGATAATTGGAAATTTCAAAAAAGAAGCCTGACGCATTGTAGGACTCTTTTAAATGGTAAGAAAGACATCAATCAGTGTAAAATTGCTTATCCTGTAAAATGAAATCAAACTCAATATTATTGTGTTATTTCATAATAATGTCACAGTGGCGAAGTGATGGAGAGACCTCAGCTTACATCTGCGATAGAAACACGCAACACGTCAATTACCTACTATTTATTAATCAATTACAACAAAAAGGTACATAAATAGATAATAAATTAACAACTAATAGATAACTGTGCAATGTTGTTAACAATTTACATTCAAAGCTCAATTTCTTGAAAAATCAGATTTTCTAATAATATTTTTTTACTTGATAACAAGAAAATTATTAGTCATTAAGCGTTTTTCTTAATCTTAAATTAAAGCTAAATAACTGGTCTACAACTTTATTTGTTATGTTTTCCTCGTAGAATCAGTATTTTAGACGGTATTTTGTTCGAAAGACTTGCTTTACCACAAATTTACAACTTTTTGTCAAAAATGGACCGTTTTTGAAGTGTGTATAATATGACACTCAGAGCTGAAATTAGATTCAAATTGTTGGTAATTTTATCTTCTTTAAAAGTGTCATAGACACTTTGCTGTAAAATGCATTTTTTAGAAGTTGTAAGCCAAAAACTGAAAAACGTCGAGGTTTCTCGTGCACTACGAAGTTAGTGCAGGTCTTTCAGGGTTGCAAATTTGGATTTACACTATTGGTATATATCCTAACAACATCCCAAAACCTCACAACCTTGCAATTTTTTGCGACCTAACGCGATTTTTGTGTCTACGACGACTGGCCTAAGTGTTCTACGGTCATATAGCAGTTACTCAAATATAATTTTATTAAGTATCATAGGTAGGTGCTTGCAACTAAAATTTCAAAACACATCAATTTAAAAAAAACTACCTGACAAGTCAACGCTTGTATTATAGATTTGATTTAGATTATAGAGGTAGTAAGTCCCCTTGAGTTTCATTGAATTTCATTGAGAAAGTTACTTTGTCCCCAGGAAGCTGATGAGTCCAGACCGCGAGTCGTACTACACGTACGCCGGGTCACTCACTTCACCAGAGTGCAACGAAGCCGTCATATGGATCATATTCGACACGCCCATATTTCTCTCTGACTCTGATGTAAGTATGTAACCTAAACCTAACCTTATCATCATCATATCAACCGCACGACACCCACTGCTGCTTGGCATTATCCTACCCCAAGAGTCTCCTCGACGACAGGTCCTGCGCTGCCCGCATCCAGCGGCTTCCCGCGACCCCAACCTTTGGGCCTACCCACGGAGCGTCGTCCGGTGCGCGGTCGCAATTCCAGAATTCTGCCCCAACGGCCATCGGTTCTTCTTGCTGTGTCCCACCGCCCACTTCCACTTCAGCTGAGCAATCCTTCGAGCGATGGCGGTTACTTTAGCTCTCCTAATAAACCTTATAACAACAGCAACTGCCATAAAAGCCTGGCTACGGAACGGCACAGAAGAGCTCAATGGCGTTGTGGCCCAGCGATTTCAGAGGTCAAGCAGCTTTCGCATAGGATGGGTGACCAAAAATTTATTATTTCAAACCTCCTCCGTGGTTCGGAATCGGAAGGCACGTTAAGCCGTTGGTCCCGGCTGCATTTGCAGTCGTTAACACCCACCAATCCGCATTGGGCCCGCGTGGTGGGTTATGGCCAATCCTCCTTTATCCACTTGTAAGGAAGGCCTGTGCCTGAACACTGGGGACATCAAAAATGACTGATGGTCACGAAACGGAGATTACCTTAGCGCACCGCCCGGCGCCCACCGGCCGCACGCGCAGCCGGTTGGTCCCAGTTTCAGCTGCAGCCTGGTAGGTAGTTTATGTACGTAAGATAATATCCGACGTTAAAGAAATAGCTGTGGCGTAGGCGTAGGGTACATTAAGTATTCTGTGACCGGGGCACAGTGTAACCTATACCGTGTCCGTTCAATTTGTATAGCATACGCGGTATAGCGTCTCTCATAAAAAGTTCAGGGCGTTTTGTTCGTTTTGCTCGTTGCTCGAGCACGCGTAGTACTAAGCTTAACTTCTGTAGTCTCTCTATCTGGTGCTGTAATGGACTACAGACAAAGATTATCACATCTTCCGTTGATCCCCAGTACCGAATGTTCGGCAAGGTGGGCATCGGACGGCACAACTTCCGCAGCCAGCAGCGGCTGAACAGACACCAGGTGTACCGGCCGTCGGGCCCGCACATTATGACGCCGAAGGTCGTGAAGGTCTTTGACGACGCCTTCAAGATGTTCTCGACTTTCTTCAGTAAAATCAATGCGTATGTGTCTACTTATAGTCACCGGTCTTTAAAGTTCAGCTCCCCTAGCATGACTACTGAAATGCGATCTTAGACTATATGCGATATGATATGATGTAGAGATATAGGAAAACATGGTTTGCGCGGGCCATATTTTTTTTATAGAAAACATAAAGTTGTAGCTACAAAAAAAAACATACGACAAGCTAAAGAAATTATCTAGTAGCTACAAGTATTATATTGCGAATAACCCTCACAGATGATTCTAAAAAAAAACAGAATATCATCAAAAGCGTTTGTCGCGGGCCATATTTTTGGCGTAAATAATACCAGAAACGTATTGAATTCCTAATCATCATCATCAATAACGGAGCCTTAAGGCTGCGCAGTCTGCACACTAGCGCCGCCATTAGAAAAAAAATCATAGTGCTTAAATAAAGACAAATTTGTAAATTATCTCTCTGGAGTGCACTCCGAACAAGCTTTGTGGTACTTTTTATCACTTAAGCAATATTTTCTAGTCTGTCGTTTAGTTTAATTGACTTTTATTGTTAAAAGTGGCCACTTTTCGCAATAAAAGTCCATATAACTTAACAACAGGCTAGAAAATATTGCTTAAGTGATAAAAAGTTCCGCAAAGCTTGTTCGGAGTGCACTCCAGAAAGATAATTCATAATTTCTTTTTTATTTAAGCACTATGATTTTATTTCCAATGGCGGCGCTAGTGTGCAGACTGCACGCTCTTAAGGCTCGGCTATGCAAAATCATTTATCTCTGTCTTTTTCTTTACGTGTAAAGAGTATGGAATATAACCTCACTTCTGCACTTTTTCGATGTTTTTGGTTGTTTTTTCATCATTATCTTTAGCACAATTATCTTTCTTGAAAAAAAGTTATTGGAGCAACTGCACAGTACGCTAAAGTATATTTTGATGTAGAATTTAATCCGTTTCTGCTATTTTTTTTACAATCATATGTGAGGTTTATACGCAAATTAATACTTGTAGCAACTAGATAATCTATTTCGCTTATCATATGTTTTTTTTGTGCCTACAACTTCACGTTTTCAATTGTATTTGATACCTAGGTAACTTCAAATATTTAGTAGGTATGTACCTCGATTGACAACGAGAAAACGTGTAAAGAAAGTGGCCAGTTGGTCTAAGGGCCAGACATTATGACGTCAGGTTGTTTGGATTGGGCCACATATTTTTAATATTTAATTTTAAACAACACAAGTAATTGATCTCTTTATAAACATATAGTTCCTTTTAAGTAGGTACCCTAACATATATTTTTCCCAATTTTTTTTGGCGTAGGTACCTACAAGAAAAATTTTACGCATGAAAGTTTTTTTTTTATAATGGACATTAATTTGATGGGGCACAGGAACATACATACAACCCCATCGAGTTTGGGCTTATTTCATTCGTCTAGCTAAGTACTCTGTTGGGAGATAGTGTCCAGGGTCTGATGATGGAGCAGGAAGAAGGCCACAGGAACTCTGTAATAAAACTATACAATCCTGTGTAGTTTGGGGCTCGTTTGATTCGTCTTGAGAAGTATCTACTCTGTTAGGAAATAGTGTCCGAGGTCTGATGATGGATTTGGATGAAATTGTCCCGCGTCCCGACGATCCATCAGTTTTGTCCCGATTTTTGATGAGAACACACAATCAAAATCAGTGTTGCTGTTGATAAAAAAAATGGGTCGAAATATTTAAAAGCATAAAGGACAGCAAGTTAAATGCCTTATTTTGCTTTGTATCTCGTTAAGTATACCGCCTTTGATGTTGAGCGAGTATTTTCCCATATGACGCTTAAATGATCTAATGTCAGAAATCGTTGCTCTGTAGATTTAATGAAAGCTGAATTGCAAGGTCCACCCCCCCACCTCCCCTCCCTTGTCCCGACTTTTATGTTCCTAAAGGTGGCATCCCTGACTTTAAGAAAGACCGGATATGATATGAGATGGGTGACCATGTAGGACTGCGATACGATACGATAAAACGCTATAATCACGCGATCTATCGTGTTTCGGTGGGGTCATGCTGGTGGGGGCTCGTGAGAGAGCGGATGGGGACTGGCGACGTAAATAGTTTCAGTGACGCCAAACGCGACGGGACATTATAAGGGTGAAACCACATAGATTTGCATTGTTATCTATTGCCTGAAACGTACGCAAGAATTTGGGCCTTTGGAACTGTAGGTAAGCATGCGGTAGGCTTCCATAAGAGTGTTCAATAATCATCCAGCTAACGTTTTAATAAACGTTTTTAATAAGTAAGCTAACTTAATAAAATAAATGGTAATCGATGCTGATAGATGTGTTTCACGGTTCACCCATGTCCTCTATATAAGTATAGGTACTAAGTAGGTAATGGTGGTTTCGTGTCGCCGTCCCACCCCGCTCGCTGCCTGTACTGAGTTTCAATATTTAATCTACTTTTAGGCACCGCCACATAGACGGAATTTTCATTCTTAATTCCGAAACGAAATAATTCCGACCGAACGCGGCTAACCCATAAGTACAAGTCTGTGGACCTACCACACACATACGGTATTTTTCCGTTCGCAGATTTCATACATTAAGTATCGATATTTGATCATACTGATTGATAATTCCGAATTAGCCCGGTTATTCACCATGTCGGAAATCTACTCGAAAGCATTCGATTCGAATCCGTATCCTCCGATAGATTCGAAAACTGCTATTCACAAATATATTCGATTCACTTTCCGACGGGAAAGCGCAATGCATATACAAAGTTTGGTAGCATAAGTTAGAGAATAAGATCCGAAGACTATCCGATTCGATTCGGAAAGTTGGTTTCCGACAATCGTGAATGACCCCCCAGATTCAGTCTGTATGTGGCGCGCCTTTCCGTTTATTATCTACTTATATTTTTCCTTACAGATTCATGAAAAACAGTTTAGGACAAGGTGGGTAACACGGCAACACTTTTAAAGTAAATGCCAACAATCACCAACTCTTCTACGAATAGAACACTAATATAACTGTAAGGAAACAAATTGTGATACTGTCTCTAGAATAGAAACTAAAGTTTGCTGAATTTTCTACGAAAAGCACATCGATTATTTTTACGAATGAAAGTACACAGAAACAAAGAGATGAAAACTCGTAAGCGACTTGACTTTTTACTAACATTTTTTTTATATTGCGACCCTGCGTAGGTGGCCATTAATGGTAAAATACGAGCATTTTAACAACAACCTCTAGTACGCCACGATAACATTTCCACTTTTGCCTATTCGAGGGGAATAGGCAAAAGTGGAAATGTTATCCTATCTTATAACGAAACGTCTCGTGCGTATTATCATGTTTGAGTAGGCTTGCAGTCAATTCTATAAGCGTGCCCGCAGACTACACACTTCCTATCGGCCGATACAACCCCGTCGAATTAACTCGGCACCTGAAGCGCGATAGACCCCCCTCGTTTTCTCCTTACCTCACGCCACCGTCGTCAATTTTTTGAAAGTTTTCTATTGATTATCGATAAATTATCGCTAACAAATATACTAACGCTACTGGCATGACGACAGTGGCGTGAGGCAAGGAGAAAACGAAGGGAGACTATCGCGCTTCAGGTGCCGAGTTAACTCAACCGGGTTATAGTTGGTTTTTATGTGAAGAACCGGCCGATACCAAATCGTTGTAGTAGTGTGCGTTCTTGCATAATTCTTCATACTGATTAAAGGCCTGACCCAACTATCGGCCGACAGTTTGGTCAGTAGTTTACGAGTGAGTCCCAACCACCCCGGTGGCTCTGTCCCGGTGGCGGGACCGTTGGGAAAAAAAGTTCCAACCACCCCGGTGATTCGTGTCTTGCTGTTTAACGGGGTGGATGGCACTCGCGAAGTTCCAACCACCCCGGTATTTTATTTAACGGGACGGATGGCACAAATCTTGTATCATGCACCCCGGTATTGCGTTTAGGAGAATATAAAAAATATATAAATCGACACCGTAAAATTAGACCCATTTAAAGAAACCAAGATATTTTTATGTAATAATCAGGTTTTATTATGACAAGAAATATTAATGTTAATATCCGCGGTTTTAAAAAACGGTCTTCATTTTAAAAGTAGAATGATACATTATTATACAAAGTTAAATAATACATATTCGTAGAAATGTTTAATTATTATAAGCAGTTATGACTAGGGTTGCCAACCGTCCCGCAATACGCGGGACGTCCCGTTTCTGAGACCCTCAACGAGACGTCCCGCTCTAGGTGTGTGCAGGACGCTAAATGTCCCGCTTTTTGGACGAGCGAGCTACGCACGCACATACATCGACTGCACACAAACCGCAGACAACTTGTCTGATTAGATTATAAAAGACAAAAGATACAAGATTAGTTGATGAAACCGATTTAAAAGTCGCGCTGCGTGGCCGTTTTTTTACTATAGGCAAGAGTACAAGATTAGTGTATGAAACCAACTTAAAATTCACGCTGCGCGGCCGTTTTTTTTATACTAGAGGCAAGTGTACAAGATTATTGGAAGAAACCGACTAAAAATCGCGCTGTGTGGCCATTTTTACTATAGACAGACAAGATTAGTGGATGAAACTGACTATAAATCGCGCTGCGCAGTCGTTTTTTTACGCTTTCTTCACGTTTCTTTACATTTGAAGGCAGGTCCCGCTTTTTTTGGCTATGTCCCGCATAAAATTTTTTAATTTATTAATATTATAAATCAGCACACAAAGTATTTAGTACCATAAACTTACTAATAAAATAAGTAATACTTAAACAACTGATAAAATTAACACCTTTCAGCAAAAATCAACGTCGTAAAACTTACAGTTTTATTTGCAAACATTATAACAACAAACAATAAACAACTTAGGCACTTAGGCTCGTATAGTTATAGAATGAAACTCAAACTCAAATCGCTGTAAAGTACTTACTTTCAACATAATTTTGCGGCTACATTTTAGTTTTCTTCTATAAATACATTCCCATGCCACCGTTCCATTTTTATAATTTTCTTTTAATATATATTGGTGCCCAGCACGTAACAGAACAATACCACCGTTTCTTTTTATAAAGATTAAAGGGGTCAGACCTTTAGAACCTTGAGCTTCTTCATCTGCCATTATTTCTGGAATCCAACAATTTCAAACTCAATAATGTGCACAGCATCTCTCTCTCACATATCCACTAAGAAAAATATTTCACACTGAAAACTTATAAAGTCACTTCACTTACCAACAAACTAAACACCCTTTATAAATGACACTACTGAAAACTTTGATCACTCAAGGTCGACTGACATCACCGGCACCAACAACAATGCATTTTTATGAAGTGCAATCGCAGGTACCCTACCAAGCTTCCTATTGGTTGAACTACATAGCGTACTGAAGTTGCACTCCGCAAAATCATTTAGATAAATAGCGACTCTTGAACCGAGACAATAAAGTTCAATTCAGAAGGCACAACGCTCCCTTCCATAAATTCCTCTCTTACTATCGCGTAGCTCTTATCTTTTCTGACGCATTAAATTGGCCTTGTTTTGTTCAGTGGGAACTGGGAAGCTAAACCTAACTAGTTAGTGCAAAATGAAAGCGTGGTGATTGATTGAGCTTCTTCTTTACAGATGTGCATAATATTTCTCTAGTTGCAAAACATTTTTTTTAATTTTAATGAGTCTATTTTATGTTCGTATGTCTTATGTTATTATTAATTTTCTTATTTTATTAGTATACATACCAAGATAAATATTATAATACTAGAAAAAATTAACACCCTTACAACGAGCGCAGTGTTGTATTGTAGGCGTGTTCGTTTTTTCTAATATTTTATTAATATTTATCTTTGTACCTATATTAACAAGTCATAATATTTTCTTAGTAGTTTAAGTATTAATATTAAAAGCCCATTAAAATAACAAATTTTGTTGGAGGTGATCTTTAACACATAAGAACTGATACTTATACATGTTTTTGTCTAAGTATTATTCACTTTGTAGAATAATATATGTATTACTCTGATTTTATAATGAAGATTGATTTTTAGAACCAGGGACATTAACATTTTATATTTCTTGTCATAATAAAACCTGATTATTACATGAAAATATCTTGGTTTCTTTTAATGGGTCTAATTTTACAGTGTAGAATAAATAATATATTTTTATATTCTCCTAAACGTAATACCGGGGTGCATGATACAAGATTTGTGCCATCCGTCCCGTTAAATAAAATACCGGGGTGGTTGGAACTTCGCGAGTGCCATCCACCCCGTTAAACAGCAAGACACGAATCACCGGGGTGGTTGGAACTTTTTTTCCCAACGGTCCCGCCACCGGGACAGAGCCACCGGGGTGGTTGGGACTCACTCTAGTTTACGGGGACTCTTACTCTTTTTTCCAAACACTATTAGTTATAAGTAATCAGGAAGCAGGCAGGTTATCAGGTTATCGTATCGGTTTACGTTATGGTACCAACTTCCCTTTTCGCTGAATATAATAATATGGCGAAGAGATCCACGAAGAGATCTTGCCTGCCTTAACAGCAATAGACCGTGAAAGTGTGACGTCACACAATGGCAGAATTTGACATTTTGGGTAAAAACAAACATCTAAACAAAGCAAGTTTCTCTTCTTGAGACAGAATACACCCAGAAGCAAAACAATACGGCATAATACTTATTCCTAACACCAAAATGAATTAATAATTTGATATCAAAGCAAAAGTGCCAACGTTCTCATGTTTGTTTTTACCCAAATTTAGGTCATATATTCCACTGTCTATGTTTCTTCATAGAAGGCAAACTACTGCCTAAACTTAATTTAATACCAAAAACGATGAAAGCTTTTGTCCATTTTATAGTCTTATATCATATTAAGATAATTGGGCAGCGAACTAAAATCTATGGAAGTGTAATTGCAAACAAATATTGCTTAAAAAATAGCACCACCGCGCCGAAAAAGTACAACCCGCTCAGCTTTAGTCGGGCCAGCCACCCGGTGACTGACGTTAGTGTTCTTTTCAATAAATTGCAGTTAGTATTATAGAGAAAAGATAGAAAGAGAGAATTTATTAGAAAATATCTATGAGTATACAAATTATGGTCGCTAATAAGCCAGCAGTGTTCAGACGCTTTTTGCTCAGCTGCATATAGATTAAGTTTTCAAGTGCCAATCTGTTATTGTCCACACTTATCCACATTTAAAATAATGTTTTATAAACGTGAAGACCTTTAATTGGCTGACTGTTGATATATTTAAGATATTATTCTGTTTGTCTTGCTGTTGGTCTTCCAAAGATTAAAAAAAAAAAAAAAAAAAAATATTTAAATGCCAGCATTTTTAGCCCCATCCACTTAGTTGTACTTTTCGTGTGGTGCCATTTTTTGAGCAGAATGCTTATTCCATAGATATTAGTTCGCTGTAATTAGGCTGTATAGTATTATACAGCCTAACCTACACATTTGAAATATGTAGTTCTGCATCGTTCTAATGCTTTTTAATCTGTGGGTAAGGCCGACTAACTTTGCCGATTTCGTATGATTGACAATGTCCGCAAGTTTAAATAAATAAATAAAAAAAATGGTAACGATTTTTATGAACTCTAATTATTGTCATAATTAAGTCACATTTACACTCTAAAAATAAAAAATAAATAAAGTTAGTACAATGTATTTACTCAGTTAAATTAATATATTTTTTAAAACACTGCGTTCTGGTTCCATACAAAATTTGAGTGTCTCCATGAGACCTTGCATCGGATATTGTTGATTCATTTGGGTTCTAAGTCAAAAATACACAAAGTATTGTGTTTTCATAATAGTGTAACGTATAAATATAGGAAAAGTATTATGATTTATTATTTTTTATTATATTTTATAATTAATTCACTGCAAATAAAATGTGTCTCCATATATTTTGCGTCCGTTACATTTTTCATCCGTTACCGTTTTCGGCAGATTTCACTTTAGAAACTGGCAATATTTACTTTTTTTTAAGAAGCGCCAACACTGCTTCGGTTGACATTTATGTTATCAGCAGAGATGTGAATTATTTGAAATACATGTATTTAAAATATAAATACAAAATACAAAATACGTATTTGTATTTTGTATTTAAAATACTTTTTTTCAAAATGTATTTTGTATTTTATTTGAAATACTTTTTATGAGGTACTTAGTATTTTTAAAATACAAATTACTTTTTTCTGTGTATTGGTATATGTATTATGTGGTATAGTATGTCATGTCAATGTCAAACAAAACAAAACAACTAATTACAGAGCTCGGTAATTTGTCATGACACTTCGTTTAATTTCTATCTATACCAATGGGTTCTAAGTTCTAATACTTCTAAGGCCTGGTTTACATTAGTCAAGTAGACGACCGAGTCGAGTAGCGAGTAGAAATACATTGCTTGGCATGTTCGTCGATTTTAAAAGAACGTCAAACACACCACGTAATGAACTTCTACTCTCCTAAAGCACTCTACTAAAGACTAAGATAATGTAAACCAGCCTTAATGGGTGCATTTCAGCAGACTAATCGCTAAAGAGTTCTACACTAGGCAGACGTGGGCCACGTATGCCGATCTGCGTATAATATTAAGGATGATCTCTTTGAACAAATGCTAGTGTTAAAAATCGGTGAAGTAATATGAAGTTATTTTATACCATATTTTATTTATTTGACCAGTTTTAACACTAATATTTTTTGAAGCTACAAAGATCCCAAGTTAGAGTGTTTGTAAAAATTAGTCTGCCGTTTTTGGCCCAATTTAAAAAAAAGTATGGTACAGAAACGAAACTTGTTTCCAAGTATAAAGTCTGGCCAACGAGTCGTGTCATCTCAAACCCGCGAAAAATTTAAAATTTTCTTTCTCTAGATATTATTATCATTAGGGTTGACTTATAATATGGCACCAAAAAAATGTATCCCAGTGAAAAAAAGTTATAACCTCCTTCAAAAACCTGAAAATAAAAACAAAAATCGTTAAAAATAGCTCTAAAAACCATGAAATAATATTGTAATCACAAATACGCATATAAATTTTAATAAAAAAAGTCTATTGAAGTCGGTTGGGGCTCGATGGAGGAAAACTTTTTTTATTCTAAAATCCCCATCCGACTTCATTAGACGTTATTTTTTATTAAAATAGATATGCGTATTAGTGATTTTAATATTACTTCTTGCTTTTTAGAGCTATGTGAAGCTGTTTTTGTTTTTATTTTTAGGTTTTTGAAGGTATTTCTTTTTTAAAGAAGCTTTTTTATTTTTAACTTTTTTGTGGTAAGTGCCTAAGCATGTAATATTTTTAATTTTATATATTTTCAAAATGCCCATAACTCAATTTCTTAATTTACGCTGCTTGTTTTTAAAGAGTTGTTGTGGTTTTGTAGTCCAAGTCTATTCCAGAACGTCGCAGACCATAACTTGATTTGTTTTGGATTGTCACAAATCTACCAATATCACAATCACTATACATATCCTATTTGAGTTTGAAGAGTTCCCTTGAATATCTTCGAAGTCCAAGGTCCAATGTCAATTAAATTAAAAGGACACTTAAGGGTATCTCTTTTCCAACAAAAAATCGGTTCATAATAACCAAGTCGTCACGGTAGTTAACGCAAAATCATAGTATTTTTAGGATTATTTGAAAAGTACTGGAACGTTTAAAAAAATTATAAAAATTGGGACCATCTCGCAAGAAAACTCAATCAAACAAAAAAGAACCACCAAAATCGGTCTATAAATATCGAAGATACGCGCAAACAACTATAAAAAAATACAATCGAATTGACAACATTTCAAAATTTTTAGGTACTTGTTTTTATGGATATAATGAAAATTTATCGTTTTTTAGGCAACACGTATTTTTTCGTTTCCATTTATTTTCACACATTACTGAGATATTAATTAATAAAAAACAGTTTATTCTAAAAAGACGTAAGTACAAGATATAGGTAAAATATAAGCGATGCCTTTGCCTTGCCTCTTAAAACGTCAATTTAAAAAAAAACTGTCTTTGATGCGAATTATGATGTCCATAGAGATATAGGCACGCTAGTATATTTTATCGATAATAATGGTATTTTTGTTTCATGTTTCATAATAAATAAGAACATATTAACAACTATAGTAACCCCAATAACAACTATAGTAAATTATCGTAGTACCTTAAGGGGTATGAGTAATTTTCTATGATGAGGTGGGTCATTTTTCTTTCAGTATCACTTTCTAAAAACAGTTTCAACTAAAAGCCCCCATACAAAGACTGACAAAAGTAATATCGAAGCGACGTTGTGATTGAGAAGTGCGCTATACGCGATGTATAGCTCTGTCTCTATAACAAAACAACATCACTTTGAGGTTGCTATAAGAGCTCAGAGTACGACCTTTGGTAACTGCCCCCCTACTCAAATGGCCAACATTCTATTCGTTTGAACGCTACGCTTACTATTAAAACTTTAAAATAAGCAGTAAACTATAAAATTACGTGCCGTAAGCTTGACAATTCCATACAATACATCGAAGTTTGTGATTTACATAAGTTTGCGACATGTGATTTAATCATCTATTGCTCATATTTAAGTATCCTTAAGAACTTTCTCGAATGTGCATGCAGACAAAGACAAGGAAATAAAAGAACAGGTAAAAAAATGACAATGTTTATTATTTGAAGGCATTTTTATCTCTTTTTAGTTGTCGCTGCAAACTAGTAATCATTGCTTCATGTCGTCGACATCACGCAGGCTCATTACATTTTGTGGTATGTTGGATATCGGCTCCTAAAACAAAGAAATTGAGCTTGTAGTAGCAAGTATCTACATACAGAACATTAAGTTGAAACTGATTTGATTTAAATTGAATTAAATAATTGGATTATCATTTATTTAAAAGAAAGATGTGCCAGGCTAGCCAAGCCATGCCATGTGATGGTTTTCTACTTTTTGTTCCCATCAAATATAAAGTACCTAAGAAAGTACAATAAAACATATCGATATAGAAATGCACATCACTATGCGAAAAAACACACTTCAAAGACCTGTAATAAACAGATCTAATATTTGCAAAAATCGACAAAGAACTGGACACAAACGACTGTTTGCACAAATTATTAGTATATTATAATAGTTTCAGGCTATTTACATAACATAAAAAAATGAAAACAATATGAACTCACCGATTAAATGATAATATCTATTGATTATTTTCTTATGTTCCTGTGTGCGATTTCCAGCCTTCAATCACACAAAACATAATGTTACAGGTAACGCTTAAGTATCACAAACGATGCTACGACTTTCTTTTGATTTTCTTACAAGAATACTTTAAAAATATCTAAATTTTACTGAACATAGAAATACACTCGAAAGATTTTCAGACATTATTATGACACATTTATGACAATTGATTTTTTCAGTGTTGCCAGATCAAATGTTCACACTACCCTAGGCTGGGTCTCAATTTACCCTAGATCACAGAATAGATATAATATAAATAAATAATAATTAATAAGTACTACCGTACAGAAAGGGCACTCTCCGCCCCACCTTACATGTACATGGAAGAATTGTTTGTTGATTTATAAAGAAAGAAATAGCTAGTGGAAAGAAATATTTTTCTTGTATTTAATTATACTAATCCGGTTATGAGTATGCTGTAATTTCAATTTCGGGATTTAAAATTACTCGACCGGGCAATGTGTCGTCTCTTAGTACCGGATATTTTTTACCCTAAATCTAGGGTATATTACCCTAAGCTGGCACCACTGTTTTTTTTTTAAATAGAGGGCAAAGAGACTCAACTCAAACTCCCTATATGAACTAGATTTTAGATTTTTTTAATTAACGTAAAAAATACTGATCTAAAAATTCTGAAAAAAAATATATATGAGCTTAGAACACTAAAATCTCGAAATGGTTTTCTAATTTTAGTACTTTCTCAAAATGAAATGTTGTCAATTGAGAACCTCTTCCTTTTTTGAAGTCTGTTGAAAAAAGACAACCCGAATGATATTGATAATATCTATATTTGGAAACAAGTTTCATTTCTGTATCATACTTTATTAAAAATCGGGCCACAGGTCAAGGGAACAGAGTGGAACAGTTGCATTGTCTAATTGCGTTGTTTTTTGGAAACTGTATTTTTTACTTTACTTTAGAAGAAAGTTCATGAAATAATCTAGTGTCGGCCACGGTCATGCTCTTTGTTTTCTTATGTTATGTATTAGGCATGAGGGAGGCAGTTGTTTTCATAACAATATACCTAATTTTATCGACACAAACACCCACATGTTGGGGTCTATCCCCACTCCTGTTGGAATGGCCGCCATTTTAAGGGTCATAATTCAAACAAAAATAACTCTCAAAAAATGCAACGTAGAGCAATAAATTTTGAAGTCGTTTTGTAGATAATATCCCTGTGTATTTGAATAATGCAAATGTCCTAGTTTTTGAGAAATGTAATAAAAACTCAAAAAAAGTACACAAATTTCGTATAAAATTTTACTTCAGTAATTTTTTATGTCATATTTGAGTTGAAAGTTCACACATTATTTTTTAAGTTGATAGGTGGTATTATTAGCTTTCGAACAGTAGTTTTGTTATAACTCTAGGACTTCTAAATCCGGAGAAATTTATATTTTTCCGCAAGGTCATCTAAAAAAAAGTCAAATTTAAAATGGCGGCCATTCCAACAGGAGTGGGGATAGACCCCAACATGTGGGTGCTTTTGTCAATAAAATTAGGTATATTTCACGCCTTTAAATTATCGTTAGTTCAAGACCAAAGGCACTGTATAAACATTTATAACGCTTTTAGAAACTTTGTGTTTTTTGTTTATTGCAAAAGATAAAGATAACGTCTTCTAATTAATTATTATGGACTGTGTAGTACCTAGGGGAACGTACCCATACTACGTGACCCGTTAAGGGGGGGAGGGGGGTCTTTAAAATACCACGCTTGGTCACAGGGGGGGGGGGGCTATGTTTTGTCACGTAGTCAATATTGTCAATGGAAATCTGGTTCTTTTTTTTCAAGTTGTATTCAAATATGGCACGCAGCGAAATTTTTTTCTTCTTGATACATTTTTTCACTTGTGATTGTATGTAAAAGTATAATACACACTCTTGGCATTACGTGGCAAGCGCCTTACTAATGAAAAGACAAAAATGAGCAAGTATTTTTTAAATTTCCTTTGAAAGTGATGTAAAACCATTATCTATGAAATACTACGTGAAAACCAGGGGGGAGGGGGGGGTCTTGGCATATACTACGGGTGGTCACCAAGGGGGGGGAGGGGGGGTCAAAAATGGTAAAATATAGGTCACGTAGTATGGGTACGTTCCCTAGTGTGGTAGTACACTTGTAACTGTTAATAAAAATAATAACAATGATAAAAAATAAAATACGAAAAAAGGTATTTTATTTGAAAAAAGTATTTTGAAAATACGTATTTTGTATTTTGTATTTAATAAAAATTTTTTTGAAAACTATTTTGTATTTTTATTTGAAATACAAAAAATAGCCAAGTATTTGTATTTTATATTTAAATACTTTTAATAAAGTATTTTGCACATCTCTGGTTATCAGCTCTATTTCACCATTTTGTTTAAATAAAAGTGTTGAACGACTTTGTGTTCGCAGCGTGTCAAACTAATATTTTCGTCAAAAAAGCTGTTTTTCGTTAAAATAAGTGAATGTTCCATTAAAATTTTCTTTAAAAAGTGTGGCTAATGGTTAGTTACAGAGGATTTGTGCAAGAAATTAGGTAAAATACAAAAGAATTAAAACTGAGGTTAGATTAAACATGTAGCATGGGCGCCCGTTACCGTCTGTAACTCGAATCAGTTACCATCCATAACCTAAAGCTTAGTTTAAATCAAGGTTTTCTAATTGAATTCGGAAAATATAAAAATGACATTAATATTGTACCTCGCCGCTACAATACTGTTATAAACGTGAAATAAAAAAACCTTCGGTAAATTAGCTTTCTTTGAATAGTTACTTATTTTAGATATTATAGAATATAATGTAATAGGTATATACGTTTTTATTTTATATATAAATAAATTTTTGATTTTATACTGTAAGATGCAGCACAATTTTTGTTAATTTAAATGTTTAAAAGACTATTTAAAGCGATAATAAAAAGAAATTGGTTGATATTTTTATATTGCTATTTTGTTTGATCTTTTAATAGTATGTGAACTAGACTTTACAATTTTGTCGCGTAACCGTCCGTTACCTACCGTAACCGTCCGTAACCGCGTTAGCGGCAAAGTTTCTCGGCCTTACCCCTGTACTACAGTACGAGGCATATATCTTGAAATCGGGTGGAGATTGCGCGGAACGCGTATTTTGGGCATGCGTAGCGGTGAGAGGCGCGGGCGGCGGAAGAGGGGCGCGCGCTATTGGTCGCTCACAAAAGCACAAGCGCGAACGTATCTCCACTCCGTCGTAAAAAATTCAAAATATATGCCTCGTACTATACTATGCCTATTTCCAACTATACTCAATACCTTAGAAAATTGATCGTGAATGTGTTTTCTTTTGTAAATAGACCGAAAGTCAGCAATCTTGATTTTGTATATAAAGTTCCTTATTTCCATTTCAAAAATCATTATTTACTTAGTAGTATACAAGTTGTATAAAATAGTTATAAGATAGTTAAGTTAAAGAAATAAAATAAGGTATGTCGTATAATTCTTTTATTTAAATAATATTAACAACTATACATTCTCTCATGTACACAATCGTGCGCAGCACATTGACAACAAAAACCTAGATTTTCATACAAATAAGTTACTTATACCAGCCCCCCTACTCAAATGGCCACTTTTCTATTCGTTCGCTAACTTAAAGCTTAAAAATAAGCAATTAAACGATCAAGTCATACGTCGCAAGTTTATGTAAATCACAGACATTGTTGTATTGTATGGAATTGACAAGCCTACGACACGTAATTTTGGAGTTTATGGCTTATTTTTAATTTTTAAGTTAGCGAACGAATAGAAAAGTGGCCATTTGAGTAGCCCCCCAGTTCTGAATTTACATAAGTAATTCAGAACTGGACAATTCAAAAATGTCTGTATACATTTCGCATGTGAGTTACAAATTAAGTATTATTTTGATGATGAATACTATTTCATTCTTATTTTTAGTGCTTAAGGGAGCTCGGTGGCCTTGCGATTGCGAGGTTAAGCAACTTTCGCAAGGGTCAGTCATTTAGTTGGGAAGGTCATTTATATAAATGACCTTCCCAACTACGCGAATAATTTATGTGAGACAGTACTATTTGCGGATGATACTTCTTTAGTTTTTAAAGTAAACAGAGGTAATAACTGTTCGGACGAAGTAAATAGTGCCCTCTCTAAAGTTTCATACTGGTTTAATAGTAATAATTTAGCACTTAACCCCAAAAAAACTAAATGTGTTAAATTCTCATTACCTAATGTTGAGCAGACAAAATTAAATATTAATTTGAATGACGATGAAGTCGAGTTTATTGAGAGTACAAAATTTCTAGGTATCACACTAGATTCTCGACTGCAATGGGATCCACATATTGAGGCCTTGTCAAGTAGACTTAGTTCAGCGGCATTCGCTGTTAAGAAAATAAGGCTTTTAACTGATATTGAAACGGCAAGGTTAGTATACTTTAGTTATTTTCATAGTGTAATGTCATATGGACTGCTATTGTGGGGCTCAGCTGCCAGTATTGAAAATATTTTTGTAATCCAAAAAAGAGCTGTTCGCGCCATATACAATCTACGGCGAAGAGATACCTTGAGAGAATTGTTCAAAGAAATAAATATTTTAACTTTGGCAGGCCAATACATTTATGAAAATTTAGTTTATGTAAGGAAACACTATGATTCATTTGCTAAGAACAGCAATATTCACCAGTTTAATACAAGAAATAAAGATAAACTTGCCGTTCCAAGATTTAGGCTTGCAAAAACTAGAGGTTCATTTATGGGGAAAGGCATAGCCTTTATTAATAAAGTTCCACAACAAGTGATTGATCTTCCTTTGCATGAATTTAAAAACCATGTTAAAAAATCGCTCATGGGTAAAGGTTATTATAAAGTAGACGATTATCTTAAAGATCAAAATGCGTGGAAATGATGTAACACATAACTTGCTACTATAAGTACTTTGTTGAAGTAATATAACAATAAGTCTATGTTGTTGCCAATAATCCTGTCACCCTGTTGTAATTATTTGGTAACGATATATTAAAGTTTGTAAATATCGTTACTTATGGCTGTTACAGCTGATAAGTTTCTTGCGCCCGTTCTTCTTGTCAGCTAAAAAAGTCTGGAACGGGTGGTAGGAAAATATAGACGATTCAAAAGTACTTAATAATTAAGTTTATTTGAATAAAGCTTATTTGACTTTGACTTTGATGGGTGACAAAAATTTTATTATCTCGAGATCCTTCGTGCTTCGGAAGGCACGTTCAGCCATTGGTCCCGGCTGTGTTTGCAGTCGTTATTACCTACCAATCCGCATTTGGGCCCGTATGGTGGGTTATAGCCCATCCTCCTAAACCACCCATAAGGAGTACCTGTGCCCCAGCAGTGGGGACATTAAAAATGAAAAATGTATATTTCGATTGCAGTCTTTTTGTCTAAATATCTCTAAAGTGTGACGTTTTAGACCCTTACATAAAATATGTCCGTAATCAAAATATACATTCAGTGCGGCGCCAATTTTAAAAAAATCCGACGTCGTGGACTGTGCCAAAAGCTCAAACCCATTTAAATATTTTTTAATATGCTACAAATCTTGGAAATATTTTGGTAACATAAATTATCAAAACTGAATCCATAACTAACAAAACTTGCGAGAACTTTTCTTTAAAACGAACCTTAAAATTTTACCTTAAATTCTCTGACAATAAAACTCAAAATCAAATAAAATAGTTATGTTTCATCCGAACTGTTTTTAGTATGAAAATTATCACATTTCACTCTCAACATGAGAATTATATTTGCAATTCTCGGTTATGTCAAACGTAAAACTTTGTACTAATACTCTTATCCCATTGCAATAAGGTTCATATTAGTATTGACAATGTTATGATTTGTTATTCATCTCTGATCATCTATAATTAAGGATGTCACTGTCTGTTTAACGGGTGTAACAAGACAACGAAGCCGAAGTCCACACATTCCGCCCATCGTCAGGGTCATTTTTGTCTTTTGGAAACCTGGGAAACCAATAGCTATGAAGATATTGAAGGTCAAAGAAAAATTTTTTTTTCAAAATTTTTATGAAATCTTTTTTTATTCGATATTTTCTATTTTTTGTCTACAGAATCATTATCAAACTTTTATGTATTTCGTAACAAACAATGGCTTCAAAACGTCATCACTCAATGTATTTCATGAGCACTCACATAAACGTTGCCTTTCAACTCGGCCGCACGCAGCTGTGTAGCATACACTCGCAGGCGCGGTCTGTTGTATGCGTTACATTGCGTGGTAATGAATGCAATGCTTTTTTAACACCAAGAATTAAAATCGTTTCCTAGCAATAATTTTGAACAGAAATGGCCCTGATGATGGGCAGAATACGTAGACCTCGGATTCGTTGAGTGTCTTGTTACACCCGTGGGCTGATTATCTAATTAGAAACCACCTAGCGACCGGTTGCAGTTCATAGATGATAGTGATCCATTGCTACTTCTTTTTGGATTAAAAAAAACATACCAAAGAAAAGTAGCAATGTATGTGGAATGAAACCGGTTGCTAAATAGTTTCTTTTTAGATAATCAGGGTGCCGGTATGCTTTGTGTTTACGGATGCTTTAATTAAGTATTACAAAAAAAGACCGTTTTAGTGGAAACTAACTCTAAGCCCATGCCTAGTTCACATTAGGGTGAGTAATTAAGTCGAGGGGAAGTACATTGCCTGGCATGTGTGTTGATTTTAGAATAACGTCAAACACACCACGTAATGTACCTCCACTAGACTAAATTACTCGCCCTAATGTGAACTAGGCATCGTTTACATGGTACAGGAGTTAGACCGGAGATCAACCGAAAGGACCGGAGTCGGGCCGAAGTGCAACAACACGCCTCCTTTTTTCACTAATATTTGTTGCTATGGCAACGGGGCCATTCTGTGTAAGCGGTTTTAGCAAGTGTAGACTGAACACCGCCCCTCCCCCCTCAAATCACGTGTATATTTGTTAGGTTGAACATTTTCGGAATTTTCGACATGGAAATCGCGTACATCGAAAAATAACGAACACCACGTGATTAAGAAAATTGTCAAGCAAACGGTCTCCATGCAAACGGCGATAACGTTTCCCACCCTCTAAACCTTAACCTACAGCAACGAATTTTTGGTATGTTTTTCAAATGCCTTAAAACTAGGGTTGTACGTTTTGATTTTTTAAATATCTATAATAAATTTTGAAATATTTGCATTTTAGTGATTTCTTACAAAACAAAAAAGTGCCAATATTTTTAAATCTGCAATGAATATTAAAAAATCAAAAGGTACAGCCCTAGTTTTTAGGCATTCCAAAAAATACCAAAAATTCATTGCTGTAGGTTAAGAGCACAGCACATTAACTGCACAGTACGTTAAAGTATATTTTGATGTAGAATTTAATCAGTTTCCGCTATTATTTACACCAAAAATATGGCCCGCGACAAGCGTTTTTGATGATATTCAGATTTTTTTGTACAATCATCTATGAGGTTTATAGGCAAATTAATACTTGTAGCAACTATGTAGATAATCTCAAAGATAATGTAAAAATAACTAGCGTTATAAGAGACGGGAGTGTCATACAAAAAAGCGTGAGTATGAAACGGAGGCGAATTCAACGAAAACAAACAAAAGAGAAACGTCAAACGGCATTGGCGGTAAAACGGTCAAAGATGTAGATACTCTTTGATGGGGCGAAGTATAATACGCCTTAATTCGAATGTTGTCAATTATCTACTCCTTTGTGGATTGTCAACGTTCTTTCAAACTTAGACAAGTTAAAAATTCGCCTCCGTTTCATAGATCGTTTTTTACTGAGAGAGTTGCGCCAGGCTGGATAATCTCTTTAGCTTGTTATATGTTTTTTGTGCCTACAACTTTATGTTTTCTATATAAAAATATGGCCCGCGCAAACCATGCTATCCTATTATGGACCCTTAAAAGACGATCTCTTAGAACGGCATCTCGGTCTAGCTTCAGTTGAATTCTGCCCTGTCAGAGACTATCCATAAATATAGATGATCAACATTTATTACAATTATTACCTATAAAATCGTCAACAAAATTTAAGTGCACATTTAAATTTTGCTGAAGTATGTACAAGATATAAACTCGGTTTCAACAAGAGTCTAATTTTATAATAATATATAACATACAATAATTTACAAAAAATAAATATAAAGTGTTTATTTTATATTTTACAAAAAAATCTTATCAACTTGGAAAGGAAACTTCCGAGCTTCCAATAGATTAGAAGGCCATAACAAATTTGGTAACGATCGCGTAAGTGGCTGACTCTGGGTTCACAGGATGGAGATGCACTCTCTGATGCTAAATATGTCAGTCTTTTTGCGTGAAGTGGTTGCGTTCTTTTTACATGCAGGTTGAAAAAAGCCTATAATTTTTTTGAAAAGAAATTATAGCCCATGTTACTCGCTGATAATGTAGCTTTATATAAGTGAAAAAATTATCAAAATCGGATCAGTACTTTTTGAGTTTATACATTACAAACAAACAAAAAGTTAATCGCGTATACCTACGAAACGCAACCGAATTTTGGTCAGTCCTTACACAGTTCACGTGAGTACAACTAGTACTTACTTGCTGTACTATTGTCAGCCACTTATCGTTTTTTTTCTGGCAACGATAACACATTTTTCACCCTGCATATAAAAAGAACGCAATCACTTCACGCAAACAGACTGACATATTTAGCATCAGAGAGTGCCTCTCCATCATGTGAACCCAGAGTCAGCAACTTACGCGATCGTTACCAAATTTGTTATGACCTATTAATATACAAGGAGTTTGTTAATTTCCTTCAGAAACCGCTGGGGAAACTTTACCTATTATAGTTAAAGGCCGGATTTGCGGTGGCAGGAATACAAACTTGCTAGTGATTACCAAATTATCGTAAATGTTTTAATATATCGATGTTTTGAAAATATTTTTGAAGTGGAACTTCTTTGATCGCGTCTGTATTTATTTTTTGTATTTTACCAAGGAGGATGTATTTCTTTAAAATTTGACTTTCTACTTCACTCACTTTGACTTTGCTATCTTTGCATCAAGAAAAACTGCAGTGAATTTTATTATTTATACATTTCACGATTTTCACTTTTCTTAATGTAGGTAGGTAATTTCTAATATTTCCGACAGTAAGTCTATATATCACGTTACATAATTATATTTTTTTTATCGATAAATTACACAAATAGATAATCAAGTTGTCCACGCACTATTAAACGTCATTTTATTCGTGCCACCGAAAATCCGGGGTCTGATTATAGTACAGTCGAGATCAATAATATGTACGCACTTTTGACAGTTTATCAACCTATCTTTGTAATAAAAGTCAACATGCTGTCAAAAGTGCCAAGCATATTAATGAACTCGACTGTATGAGTTTAAGCAAACTATATTCGTCATACAAAATTAACGCTCTCTTTTCTACATGACTGTTTTTCTAAAATACGTCTTCGATATCGTTTGCCGTTGACAAAAACTCCTACTGCCGTACAAATAAACGAAGAATAAGTTTGTACCTAGTTTAATCAAATATATTGCTTGGCAATATTACACCTTACGTATAACGTCTCAAAGCATGTTCCGAAACAAAGTTGTAGTGACGCGATCATATCGCTACAAAAGCAATAGGCTATTTGACTAATTTTGTTAAACCATTTAAAATTATTCCTTATTACGTAATAAACGCACTACATTGATATTTCAGGAAAAATCAATGTATTTCATTAAAAAAAAATGTTCTAATTTAAAATTTTAAAACCGCGTCAAAAACGCTATGGCGTTGGACACATGACTTGTTGAGGTCACAAGCCCGTAAACATTGTAATATCCTTAGCCATTTGACAGCCATCAATCGCGGATCCTTAGTCTACGGTCGTGTCAAACGCCTGAAGCCATATTTATTTACAGGCAAGTGACGTCATCAGTCATTTTAGAGCGTTTTCGGCACAGAAAAAAATTCAAAAATTATTGCATTTTTCTAGGTGAAATTAATCAATTAATAGACTTAATTTAGTGTATATAATAGTTGAATATGTTTTTTTACGCCATTATCTGTTAGGATGACCACACTTTGTAGTATATTTTCAATGTTGTCAAATACCCTATTGACGAATAACGAAGAAATGCAGGATCAGCTAAAAAGTATAATATGTAAACATTACGCAGACGTGACGTCGCACTACGTCAAGCTAATATCGAGACAAAAACGTATGGAAACCTGACTCATGATATTAAAGTTTTTTAAGCACTTCGCATAAATACAAATTCCAACACCAATCAGTTGGTCAGTCGAGCACAGACACCTAGCTCGGTGGAAGTACTTCCCTTTACGCTGAATATATGGTGAAGAGATCCTGCCTCAAAAACTTTTGGTTATTCTGAATATAAAATTATTCTTCGTTTATTTTGTACGGCAGTTACAGTGCAACTAGGCGCGTGGTATGAAAAGGGACTAATTCTAACAGTTATAAAGGTCACTTTCATTAATTGAACAGAGGAAGAAATGCTACCACTGCATATATTTACACTGGACTGGACAGGCTTATGTCAAACTGTTTTTGTGCCTATTTGATTTCCGCCATTTTGGCGCTGTAGGACGTAGCGTGAGCATAGCGTGAGGGACATGGTACTAAAGTTTGAAGTCTGGAGAGACCATCACGGCAACCATTTTCATATTGTACGTCAAAATTAGTTCTTTAGACGCACGCTAGTGGCGTTTCAAATAGGCACAAAAACTTAGCTGTCAAATCATACAGACAGCCAGTCCAGTTAAATAAAAAAAATTTAATGTCAGTGCCGAGAACAGACAGTGAAATACAAAAGTGACGAAACTGCAAATTTAGTTACTTTTGAGTTTCATTTAAGTTTTATTTGAGTTTATGCTATAGAGTTGTAAATGAAACCACACACGATGAAACGCATTTTAAACAGATTTCTAACTCATTGCATCGTGGTTTCCTAGTTACTTTTGAGTTTATGCTATAGAGTCCTATATGAAACCACACACGATGAAACCCGTTTTAAACAGGTATCAAACTCATTGCATCGTGCGTGGTTTCCTACAGGACCCTATGGCATAAACTCAAATAAAACTCAAATGAAACTCCAAAGTAACTAGAGTCGCATTTTCGTCACTTTTGTGTTTCACCATCTGTTCTGGGCTTAACTCTGAACTTCGGACACGTCAGAAGAAATAGGAGACTGTTCAATCGCATTATCAACATTTCTATTTGATTTATATACCACAGACTACTCACATAAACGACCAATCTCGTTGAAACCAAGTCCTTATACCGCATTATACTCAACCGCACTAGCACTAGTGTTACGCCGCGGGTTTGTCTGCGATCAGTTCCTGTAGTCGCCGGTTGATGTACTGCACTCTGGTCACTAGCTTGTCTTTAGGGTTGAACTCTGTGTACGGGATTTGAAGGACTTTGAAACCCTGTAAGTTGAATTTTTATTATCAGTGAAATGTTAATGCTATCATTTATAAGTACAAATTGTGCATGATTGCATAATACATTACATTACATTCCAGTACTTGTACTTTGAAACCCTGTAAGTTGAATTTTTATTATCAGTGAAATGTTAATGCTATCATTTATAAGTACAAATTGTGCATGATTGCATAATACATTACATTACATTCCAGTACTTATACATTACTAGCGGCCGCCCGCGACTTCGTCTGCGTGGAAAGTTATTTGCTTTCCCTCGGGAACAACACTTTCTTTCGGGATGAAAAGTACCCTATGTCTTTTTCTATACCCCTGACAACGTGTATGCAAAATTTTATGACAATCGGTTCACTAGTTAAAACGTGAAGGCGTAACAAACAAACAAACGGACTTTCGCATTTATAATATTAGTAAGTATAATGTTTATAAGACAACGTCATTAGGTAGGTTCAGATCAGAATGTTCAAAGGACAACCCGCACCCTGATTATCTAAAAAGAAACTATTTAGCGACCGGTTTCATTCCACATACATTGCTACTTTTCTTTGGTATGTTTTTATTTTAATCCAAAAAGAAGTAGCAATGGATCACTATCATCTATGAACTGCAACCGGTCGCTTGGTGGTTTCTAATTAGATAATCAGCCCGCCGGTTTTGGGCCCACCTGTTGCAAGATGTTAACTTAGTTTAAAAAGAAGCATATTTTTTCTTGATTATGTATACAAATTAATTATGGTGAATTTCTATGGGATATAAGCTATACACATATTTTTTTTTGTTACAACACAAAACAGGCTTCATAAATTCTATCGTCTGGAGTTTTGTTTCGTTGTTTGTAGATACACATGATTTACGTATATATTCCAAAGATATGATAGTAATATAACGAAAACCTTGATTAGGACGCAAAAAGAAGATTTAAGGATCGTTCACATGGGCGATTTTTTCAACGCGCTATATTTTACCGCTGACGACGTTCCACGAAAACAGGTACCTAATGGTCAGGCTATAAGGCAGCGAACTAAAACTATAGAATAAGCATTCCGCTCAAAAAATGGCACCACACGAAAAGTACAACTAAGTGGATAAAGCTAAAAATGCTGGCATTTAATTATGCAGCACAAAGCGTCTGAACCCTAGTTGCTTATTAGCGACCATAATTTGTATACTTATAGATCTTTTCTGTACTTGAACTAAAAAATAAGATACGTTATTTCTGCATCTTTTTACTGCCTTATTTGCATCTTTTACACCATTTGACTATAAAGGACGTCATTTCTAATAAACTCTCCCTTACTATCTTTTCTCTACAATATAAACTGCAATTTATTGAAAAGAACACTAACGTCAGCCACTGGGTGCGTGGCTGGTTCGACTAAAGCTGAGCGGGTTGTACTTTTTCGCCCCGTGGTGCCATTTTTTAAACAATATATGTTTGCAATTACACTTCCATAGATTTTAGTTCGCTGCTATAAGGTAACTTTTCCCATGGAACGTCGTCATCGTTCGTGTGAACACGTGAATAAAACATTCAGTGCGACGAATCTTGCATTCCTACTAAACTCCAAACCAAACCTACTTGAACGACCTCTGCGAGAATTCTGGATTTGGTCTTATCTGATCTACTCAGTATGAACCAAAATAATTGGACTCGGAACAATGCTATTGGAAAACGGTCGTTGGATAATAGTGACGCAGTAGTTTATGAGTTTATTGCGAACAGACAGACAGACAAACAGACAATCAGACGCGCGAAAGACTTTGTTTTATAATATATAGTAAAGTTGTTTTATTTTCTTAATCACGTTTTTGTTCCGTTACATATCTTTGCTATCCCATAGAAAAAAGAAAAAAAAATGACAACTCAATGTCTCTTAAATTATCTCTTTAATGGTGTTGTTTTCGTTTCTGTAACGCTGGGCCCCACGATGTATGGAAACTTGGCGATGTCCTTTTAATCATTTTTGGATCCTCATTTATTAATAAAGAAAAATAGTGAAAATCTCATCAATAGACTTCTTAAAGAGAGTGAAATGTTGTTAAGAGCCCGTACACATTTTGCCGCTGACTGCCGCTCTCTCGCTCGCACATTTCATGTTTTCTCAAGATTTCTTCAATCTGATTGCGTAATTGAAAAATGTGTGTCGACCACTTTTCATAATATAAGATTACGGACATTTCTACATATATTTCAGTTTGGAGTTGCTGACGTACGCACGGCAGCACGGTAACAGTTGGACTACGAAAACAGCTCTTATTACGTACGGCATAAAGACGGTCTCAAGGTCAACATGTATAGTCTGACGTGCCGCTAACTGTACAAAAAGTTATTGTTTTTGCCAGTTCAAATAACTGTTACAAATGACAACTTTTTGTACTTTAGTAACAAAAAACTGAAATATATTTTAAAATGTCCGTAATTTTATATTGCGAAAAGTGGCCGAGACACATTTTTTTTCAATTACGCAGCGCACGAGAAAACATGAAATATGCGAGCGCGAGAGCGGCAGTCAGCGGCAAAATGTTTATGGGCTCTTATACCTTTTTCGCCGAATGAAGCTAGTACGGAAAGGATGCGCATGAACACGATTGGACGCAGATAAGAGGCTAAGACCGTGTTCACAATGCGAGTCACAATTAGTCTGTCGTTCTCGTTGCTCTCAGTACCGTTCAGACGTCTACCGCGTACCTTGTCCGTTGCAATCATTGTGTTTATGATATATTTTTGTGTTATACTTAAACCTAATATTTTTTTATTATAATTTTAATTAATGTTGTTACTTAATTATATTATCTTAACATCAAAGTAATGTTTAATTGAAAAAATCCCAATCTATTAACCACAGTACTACAGAACATGAAAAAAGATATTGACCCTGTATTAACAGTTTGAACACGCCTTACGATTTTATACCTGTCGCGGGCGCTCGTGGGCGGCGCTAGGTCATTTGTTGTCCTTATCGTTTGTATGCAAATGTGAGAAAGAGACAGCGCTTTGCTAGCTTGATTCAGCGAACAGGGTGTAAGTATAACTCTTCCTACGCATCAGAATTCTGAAGCCGTCGGCATTGTATGGATAAATTATTCAAATTGTCATAATATATGTTGGGCACCACGAGAGAGGGAGAAATATGTGAGTCAAGAGCGTGAAAACCACTCGGTCGTTTTCTTTTTCTATGAATAACACAATAAGAATATAGTCCTCATTATAATAAGGGCTTGGAATACCAGTATTTTCCAATCCGGCACCCTGATTATCTAAAAAGAAACTATTTAGCGACCGGTTTCATTCCACATACATTGCTACTTTTCTTTGGTATGTTTTTTTTTAATCCAAAAAGAAGTAGCAATGGATCACTATCATCTATGAACTGCGACCGGTCGCTAGGTGGTTTCTAATTAGATAATCAGCCCGCCGGTATCAGTGGCTTGGACAACAAACCGGTATATTTGTTCAACAGGTAATAAAAATATAGGTATTATTCTATACCGGTGTACAAAATAGCAGGAGTAACTTTATAAGTACCGGTATAAATACCGGTATCGACCATGGTAACCAAATGTCAAATCATGTGCAAGTGAGACAGATGTAACGCCGCTGCATAGTCGTGAGCTTGACAGAACGGCATCGTCGCCTTTCGCCCGCCCGACCGAACCGCGTGCCGAGCGTGAATGTGTGTGCGGAACTAGCGAGTTGGAAAATACCGCTATTTTTCGGGCTCGGACTAAATTAAAAAAGTAAAGACGGAGTCTTCCGACAAAGCGGTGAGGCATGTAAAACTACGCCTTGGCTGTGTACATACACAATATACGCACACACATTGTATAGTCATACTATGTTCATAATGACAATTATTCATTATGAACATAGTATTAAAACAGCACTCGGCTCTTACTTTTAACTCGGAAATAACAAATAAAAGACGGAAAGATATAGTCTGCACTCAAACAGTTTCGAAACAATATGCTTTTACAGCAAAGTTTTATCTGTTTTTGGGCCCATTTCTCTACAACAGAATAAATCGGATAGCTAACATCATCATCAGCCATTTTTTAATGTCCCCACTGCTGAGGCACAGGCCTTCCTTACGGGTGGATAAGAAGAATGGGCCATAACCCACCACGCGGGCCCAATGCGGATTGGTGGGTGAGCTAACATCTATCCACTAAATTATAGGAATTGTAAAATAACGTTAAAAAATACTCTGCAAAGCATGTCGTATGACGATACAGAGAAGCTATTGGTAGTTATAAAATAGTATTGTGTATTATAATAAGTATGTATTATTTTAGTGTTATTTTAAAAGCGTTATTTGTAATGTGTAAAAATTACTTTTACTCATGTTTGTTTGAAAATTGATTTTACGCTTATTTTTTACTTCTGTAGAAATTATTTTTACTGTATTAAAAATATTAATATAAGTTAGTGATTATTTGATTCATATTAATTAATGTCGGCTATTCTCGCCTGAAACACAGGTTTTTCCTAGTTTAGGCAAATGATATTATTATTTTATTTAAGTAAACTATGTAAATGATTGTATAAAACTGTATTTTTTAAAATAAATAATTATTTTATTCTATTCTACATGTAACGAAACTACAAGGCGTAGTAAACTACAAGCCAACGCCGCTTTCGTTCGTCATTAGGCGTTCCATATTAGAAGACGAGAAGGACTGAGAAAGGATCCAGCTGACGACGCAGCAACTCATATGTCAAAGTTGAAGAACATTTGGACCTCATTGAACAAAGAGCTCGGCGAAGATAAGAAGCTTCCGCATCTTCTTCTCATATGCAAAACGCTCGATACACTGGGAGAAGAATACGTTCAATTCAAGAGTGGATGGTTAATGTGTCCAACGTCCGAACGAACCATTGACAACCTAACCGATCGTCTGTGCGTGTTCGAAAGGAACTTGATGGTGTCTACCGTGCCACCAGAACAAGAGGCTTTAGCAACAAAGACCATACAGAATGGGACAAAGAAAAAGAATAAGGATGCAAAGATAAAATGCAACTACTGCTCCATCAAAGGTCACCGCGTGAAGGATTGCAAAATATGGCTTCAAGATGGCAAACCTCCGAAAAGCAGTAACCCGCCTCGTTCTGTTTCGTCTCGGATAGATTTCGTCCGAACCCTGCCGCCCAGCCCCCGCCCGCCCCCTAGTACGCACACATGTACCATCAAAAACCGGCCTCACTTAGTTGTTCGCAACCACTGCACAACGCTCCATCTTCCTTTTTTATTTGATCTGAGTTTTCAGGTATATCTGTATAGTTTGCGATACCTTTTCACAGGAACCGAAATGGAAACACCTTTAAAATATTGTCACTATAGGGAATATGCATCAATTTTTTGTATCAGAATCAAAAGTATAATGCGTGAGAAAATCAACTGTAATATTTAAACTTTTCTCTTGCGTTTTTTTCTCGTGTTAGCACGCAGCAGCTCCCGCCAAAAACGCTCTATACAAAACGGTCATAATCGACGTCACCGGTCACGTTTCAGGCACGTTTATTATGGAGTTAGTGAAGAATTTTCAATTATCTCCCTAAATTTCGCGTTTAAGTACATACGTGTCATACAAAATATTATTTCTTATTCGATATTCTATCTGACTGTTAAGTGCATTATATCCGAAAATAAAAAAATAAAAATTGTTACTTTCCCCTGATTTCATCGTGTGATTAAATTAAAATAATACATTTTATTTTTATTTTTCTGTTCCATCATGTTTTTATACGTGTCCGTAGCGATCAAGCTCAAATTTATGAAAATCGGTGACTTATGCATATTCCCTATTGGAAACCTCTTTAAAATATTGTCACTATTGTCATATCACCTGTATTTGTGATACCGGTTCCAAACTTGTCCAAGCCCTGGAGCCCTACCAGCTAACTTACATGGCTATCGTAATCGCTTTCATTTGACAGATGGGTGTGATATATTGCTACTTTTCTTTGGTGAGGTTTTATTTGTGCCAAAAAGAAGTAGTAATGTGTTACATCCATCTGCCAATGATAGTGATATTTCGCTCCTTTCATACTCATTATGGGCCAGGCATTCCCAGATCAAATCGACCTCTATTGGAATTTCATGTGCATAAGACTGTGGCTTTCACGGGCAGTTTCCGCTACCAAGCGACCAAGTGCTGGAACAACATACCCCCTCCAATAAGGCAATTGACGTCAAAATATACATTCAAAAATCATATAAAATTAGGCTTATTGAAAATGCAAAATTGAGGTACTTATACGCACTAGTTGTTGTTTTGATTGTTGAAATTATGTATCTTTTCTTTAATTTTAATTTAATTTTTCTGTCTATGCGCATGTGTGTTGTGATGCTAATAAATCATCTATCTATTTATCTATAGCGATTATGATAACCATGTCAGTTAGCCGGTAGGGCCCCTGGTTATAATTAGAGTGCATACCTGCAGTTGCAGCAAATTTGCGCTCAGGCGATGCGCGCCGATGGGATGCGCGGTTTTGCGCGTCATGTCGTGGTAGTCTAGCCCCAACACCGCTATCCGGTGCTTGCTGTCACAACATCACATTACTTTAACTGCCGTTTGAATAAACGAAGAACAAGTTAATAATAGGGGTTTAAAAGTATGAAATTGCCGATTTTCTCACACACAGAGGCTCTCATAATATCTTCTGATGCAAAGATGCTTCAGTTACTTGTTATTATTTCATAAATAAAAAATCAGCAATAAAAATATTTCAGATTTTCTTTCTTGAACATTAAAAAAAGTATCTTAAAAGTTACTCCTTTTTTCGTTAGCAGAAAAGACCATTCAATGGGGAAGGCAACTGTCAAAATGGCGCTGCGTACGCTTGTTCCACGAGAGCTATGAAAACAAAGGACTTTTACTTTAAAAAATTGTGTTTTTAGCTTTAAAATGATTAAATTCTGTGTAATAGACTTTAAAATTGTTGGTACTTACAAATTTCCGAAAAATCTGGATATAGAAAAAAAATATAAATTCTGTAAGAATAAAAACGTCTTAATTTGGCTTTCAATTCCTGCATTTGTATTGTAGAATAGTCTTTTATTTCCATTTTGGGTCAATGGGTCTTTTTCGGTAAAAAAAAATACCACAAAATAAATACCTATTTTACCATAGATTTGTTCTGAACGTCTACTGTCTTAGGAACAAGCGTACGCAGCGACATCTACAATTAGCTTTGCGTTGCCAACCCCATTCGTTGTAACTTAGCCGATACTTATTTTTTTCACTTAACACATATATGTCATTAGCTAGCTGAGTGTTCAAACATTTGTGCATAAAAAATTTAAAACATTGGCGTTCATGTTGTTAAATAAATTAAGACAATTTTAGTATGGAAAATGCAATTTCTTGAAAATTGTCCATACAAAACGACAATTTCATACTTATCGGTTCAGTAGTTAAGACATGAAGGCAAACAAACGGACTCTCGCATTTATAATATCAGTAAGGATTTGATGATTCTTTCACAGTAAGATTTGGCATTAATTTTAATAATAGCAATAAAACAAATTAAGAAAACTTGTCCATAGTAAAGTTTACTTAAATGATAGTCGTGATGGAAAAAAACATGTTTATCAAAAAAAGCAATGTGTTAAAACTTAATGTAAAATACAATACCTTTTGTCATTAAGTGCTTTTTCTAAAGGAACTGGGTGGCATTTGTTGTCGACAGCAAATTCTGCGTCTGTAAAACCAGCGCACATGTTAAAAAGTTGTCTCACCAAATGTATTTAGGATAATCATTCAGAACGTTAGTAAAGCTTGTCAAAATTTCTTGTTTTTTTATTGCTATTTTAATCTGTTAGATATCCTACTTACAAGGAGCACTCCTTTAGCTAACGAGGAGCTCAATGGCGCAGTGGTTTAGCGCCTGGCTCAGCGATTACGGAGGTTAAGACCAGTATATTCGAAATTATCGAATTTGGCCTATTTTTGATTCAACAATAAACAATCAAATATTCTTTATTTTGAGCAGATAAAAATATATGTTGAAGTTTCATAAGCGATCTTGATTAATTTACGGTCAAAAATTCGATACTCGTTTCTTCACTCAACTAAAAAATTATGCAAAGACTAAGTCAAGTCAAGTCAAGTCAAAATTAGCTTTATTCAAATAAACTTAATTATTAAGTACTTTTGAATCGTCTATATTTTCCTACCACCCGTTCAAGACTTTTTTAACTGACAAGAAGAACGGGCGCAAGAAACTTATCAGCTTTAATAGCAATAAGTAACGATATTTACAAACTTAAATATATCGTTACCAGATAATTACAACAGGGTGACAGGATTATTGGCAACAAACATAGACTTATTATATTACTATCATTGGCAACAAAGTACTTACAGTAGTTATGTGTTACATCATTTCCACGCATTTTGATCTTTAAGATAATCGTCTACTTTATAATAACCTTTACCCATGAGCGTTTTTTTAACATGGTTTTTAAATTCATGCAAAGGAAGATCAATTACTTGTTGTGGAACTTTATTAATAAAGGCTATGCCTTTCCCCCTAAATGAACCTCTAGTTTTTGCAAGCCTAAATCTTGGAACGGCAAGTTTATCTTTATTTCTTGTATTAAACTGGTGATTATTGCTGTTCTTAGCAAATGAATCATAGTGTTTTCTTACATAAACTAAATTTTCATATATGTATTGGCCTGCCAAAGTTAAAATATTTATTTCTTTAAACAGTTCTCTCAAGGTATCTCTCCGCCGAAGATTGTATATGCCGCGAACAGCTCTTTTTTGGAGTACAAAAATATCTTCAATACTGGCAGCTGAGCCCCACAATAGCAGTCCATAAGACATTACACTATGAAAATAACTAAAATATACTAACCTTGCCGTTTCAATATCAGTTAAAAGCCTTATTTTCTTAACAGCGAATGCCGCTGAACTAAGTCTACTTGACAAGGCTTCGATATGTGGATCCCATTGCAGTCGAGAATCTAGTGTGATACCTAGAAATTTTGTACTTTCAATAAACTCGACTTCATCGTCATTCAAATTAATATTTAATTCTGTCTGCTCAACATTAGGCAATGAAAATTTTACACATTTAGTTTTTTTGGGGTTAAGTGCTAAATTATTACTATTAAACCAGTATGAAACTTTAGAGAGGGCACTATTTACTTCGTCCGAACAGTTACTACCTCTGTTTACTTTGAAAACTAAAGAAGTATCATCCGCAAATAGTACTGTCTCACATAAATTATTCGCGTAGTTGGGAAGGTCATTTATATAAATTAGAAACAGCAATGGGCCCAATATTGATCCCTGCGGCACACCCATATTGATGGGGGCTCCAGTAGATTCAGTTTTATTTATCACTACTTTCTGAGTTCTATTGAACAAATACGATTTCATTAGGCTAACTGATTTATCAGAGACACCATAATGTTCTAGCTTCTTTAATAGTGTTTGGTGATCAACGCAATCGAATGCCTTAGAAAGGTCACAGAAAATGCCAATTACATCTTGCTTTTCTTCCCAAGCGTCAAGAATATGTTTGAGAAGTGCAATTCCAGCATCAGTAGTACTTTTACCCTTGGAAAATCCAAACTGATTTTTATGAAGTATATTATTGTATGTGAAGTAATCTAATAATTGGGAATATATAATTTTTTCAAATATTTTACTAAGTGCTGGTAGTATAGATATTGGCCTAAAGTTAGCTGGGTCACTTTTATCCCCAGATTTAAAAAGAGGAATCAATTTACTATTTTTCATTAGATCAGGAAAGACCCCTTCGTCAATACATTTGTTAAAAATAAAAGCCAAGTAAGGGGCTAGTATATCAATTATTGATTTAATAATGCTTGTTGACATGCCCCAAAGATCTTCTGTTTTTTTAACATTAATTGTTTTAAAAGCTTTAATGATATCTGCACTATTTATATATTTAAAGGAAAAACTTTCATAGCACTTATCAACACTAGACTCCAGAAGGGAGACAGCGATGTTGGGACAAGCACTAAGAGTACTGGTAGTTTCTACAGGTATTCTAGCAAAGAAATCTTCAAAAACTTTAGCGACCTCATTGTCAGATTCAAAAGTTTGATCACCAGTTTTTAAACAGAAGGAATTTATATTGGATTTTGATTTGCCCGTTTCTTTGTTAATAATATTCCAAGTAGCCTTAATTTTATTGTCAGCTAATTTTATTTTATTTGCAAAGTACTTGGACTTTGCTAAGATACAAACTTCTCTGAATGTTTGTGAATACTTCTTGACAAATTCAATGAAGTTAGGATCACAAGAAGTAGCTTTCTCTGCATAAAGTTCGTATAATTTCCTTCTGCTCTTATATATACCGGGTGTGGCCCAGTCACTAAATTTCGTACTATCATTACATTTGATCACTTTTTGTTTAAAAGTTTCACTAAATTCAGTTTGAACTATGCTAAATAAATGATTATATAGGTTATTGGCTTCAAAATTTGGTTCTGGTAATGTTTCAATTTTACTTGTGACATTGGTTCTGAATTTTTCAATACAGTGTTTTTTTATTGGTCTACACATTATTTCCCGTTTAGGCGGAACATGAGAAAAACAACATAAGAAAATTTTCATTAATTTTATATTTTTTGGATAATACTTAAAGTCTATTAATCCTTTATTCTCGAAAAATATATAGAAAAATAGGTAATGACATTTAGAAGAATATTCAACGGTTACTTTTTCAAAAAGTGACTTTATGCTCAAAATATCTACAAAAACATTGAAAAAATGAAAAAGTGAGGTTATTTTCATTACTCTTCACACGTAAAGAAAAAGACAGAGTTTTTGGAATATACTGGCCTTAAGCGACTTAAACATACTGAATAATAGTTATTAATGCAACTGTACTATAACGAGGGGTATTAAAACACGAATGTGGGTTTATCACACGAGGTGAAGCCCAGTGTGATTATAGTATCACATGAGTGTTTTAATACCTAATTATGTACAGTTGCATACAAGACTTTATCTACACCCTTTTTTTTCTTATTTTTATTAGGGAAACAAACAATATTTTAATACATATGGATTAAAAACAGCCATGATTTGTATCCTCTATAAAGGTTTTGACTTTGACTTTGTCTTTGACTTTACTCTCCCTCCTCGTCATTATGTCTTCCGCAAGAGTGTTATAATGTTGTACTGAATTTCATAATGCAATGCTCGCGCGTGGGCGCGCGGCGCTGCAGGATCAGCTCTCGCTCGGGATATTGTAATGATGGCAGTAAGCTAACTGTTTCAGAACCCCTTACAGAGGATTTAAAGCATGAGTGTAGATAAAATCAATTTTAATCTCTTATAATATCTCCTACACGTTATAAAAAAATTGCTTAACTAACATCCTATGCAAAATCCTAGAACTAAAAAATATTACTCACCATATAAAAATCCCATGCCAGAATTGCAATCCCTCTTCAAGAAGGTTTCAGCAGACACCAAACTCTTGAAGGTATCCAGTATAGTGTTTACATATGCCGCCTTCTCTTTAGTATTTACTACAGGAACGCCCACAGAAACGTCCTCGGCCAATCGCGGGATAGTACCGTTGTAGCGGAGCCGAGCGTATGCGTCAATCATCATCAGCTTACGGCGGGACGGGATTGAGATCTCTATTGTGACAAACATAAGGTTCATATTAGATACACCTACAGAAACGTCCTCGGCCAATCGCGGGATAGAGCCGTTGTAGCGGAGCCGAGCGTATGCGTCTATCATCATCAGCTTACGGCGGGACGGGATTGAGATCTCTATTGTGACAAACATAAGGTTCATATTAGATACACCTACAGAAACGTCCTCGGCCAATCGCGGGATAGAGCCGTTGTAGCGGAGCCGAGCGTATGCGTCAATCATCATCAGCTTACGGCGGGACGGGATTGAGATCTCTATTGTGATAGAAATAAAGTTCATATTAGATTGATTTGTATCTTTCTACAAATCAGCTTGACTTGTCTTAACATTTAGCAAAAGTTCTCTATAATAATAGTACACTAAGAAACGCCTACAGAAACGTCCTAAGCTAATCGCGGGATAGTGCCGTTGTAGCGAGCGTATGCGTCTATCATCATCAGCTTACGGCGGGACGGGATTAAGATCTCTATTTAGACAGACATAAGGTTCATATTGGATTGAATGTGGGAATATTCATATGAACGCTTACAGAAACGTCTTTAGCCAATCGCGAAATAGTTGATGTCATCAACTTGCGACGAGATGACATATAATGTTTTTAGTATTTGCTGTTATAGCGGCAACAGTAATACATCATCTGTGAAAATTTCAACTGTCTATCTATCACGGTTCATGAGATACAGCCTGGTGACAGACAGACAGACGGACAGCGGAGTCTTAGTAATAGGGTCCCGCTTTTACCCTTTGGGTACGGAACCCTAAAAAATCCTGTCAGATCCTGAAACAGGTGATAGTATTGCTGAAACTGAACATCTTTCTCCATGGAATTTGTTCTTCTAAAGTCTTACCAAAGATGTTTGGTAAGACTTTTTTGTACCAAAAAGAAGTAGCAATGTACAATAGTCTTACCAAAGAAAAGTAGCAATGTAAAGACTTTTTGGTACAAAAGAGTCCTACCAAAGACGTTTGGTAAGACTCTTTTGTACCTAAAAGTCTTACCAAAGAAAAATAGCAATGTATCACATCCATCTGTCAAATGAAAGCGATTACGATAGCCATGTAAGTTAGCCGGTACGGCCCCTCCCTGACAGGGTTTTTTGATACATGAGTATAGGGATATTAAGGATGTCAAAAGATACGTCCTCGACCAATCGCGCAATAGTAACGTTGAACCAGAGCTAATCGTATGCGTCTATCATCAGCTTACGACAGGATAGGATTGAGATCTCTATTGCAATGGATATAAAAATCAAATTACTTTGATACTGACGCAGGTATCCCTTCAAATATGATATTTTGTATTACAGGGTTATTTTGCGACCTCTTTACAAAATCAAATATAAGTTCAAGGAAGTAATAAAAAATATAAGACGAGATAATTATCTTTGATTTCTTTTTAAATTTAGTTTTCAGCCACTTTTTATATCCTAAAAATCTAGGCGTGTACGCTCACCCTCGCGCACGGGACGCGAGCGGGGGGAGGCGGGCGGCGGGAGGGGGGCTCGCGCGGGTCGACTTGTGCGATGCGCAAACAGTGACAACAAATTCAATTTGTGTAGGGAAAAGTTTGGGGTAAAAATGTAAAAACAATTTTTTTTTACTTCATAGATTGATTGTACCGCTGTCATAAAATGACCTGACAAAATTTTAAAAGGGGTCCAAAAATTACCCTATATTTAAAAAACCGGCCAAGTGCGCGTCGGACTCGCGCACGAAGGGTTCCGTACCAAAAAACGGCAAAAAATCACGTTTGTTATATGGGGGCCCTTAAATATTTATTTTATTCTGTTTTTAGTATTTGTTGTTATAGCGGCAACAGAAATACATCATCTGTGAAAATTTCAACTGTCTAGCTATTGTTACGGACGCGGGGTACGGGATTGGAAGGAAAACGCTGTGGTTGCAGTGACGACGCTTTATTACCCAAAAAACACATCCACATACTCCGAATGTCGTGGTCCGCTCTTCTGTGTGGTGTAGTCTTCTTGCGAACGACGTAGCCACCCAGCGCTGTTACACGATGACATTCCCACTACTCCTCTTCCGATGTCGCAGTCCGCCCTTCCAAGTAGCGTCACACGTCCGAGCGACGTAGCCTCTCGGCGCTGAACCCGACGACATCCTCTTCTACTCCTCCGTGCTAGCACCAACTACTGCTAGACCTCACCTCCAAACTTCTCTTCTTCACCACTTCTTCATCTTCTACTTCTTCACTACCACTTTACAACTTCTTCATCTTCCTTCTTCTTGTTCCTTTCCCTTCTTTACTGAACTACCACTTCTTAACTACTACTCCGTTCAACTACATCGATTGTGCGTTTCGCCGCTGCTTATATACCCCATAGATCCTTCTAGTAACTCTAATTTCGATAGTCAGTTCGTTATTCTTTTCGTTTGTCTTTTGTAACCATTTCCTGTCCTTTTTCATCTTTTCCATTATTTCTCGACGATACTAGAATGTTCTATTTCTCTATCAAATATGTAAATAAACTTTGTATAAACATGTAAACATTCTAGAAATATCGTAAAAACCATCAAAATGCTTTGATCCGTCAGAGGCTCGAACCGCGGGCTCTCGTGTATAAAGCGAGAAGCCACACCATTTCGCCACGGCGACTTGACAGCCAGCGACTAAATTGGTCATCGCTTGATGCTGTCTGTCTCAACTACGTAATGTGACGTCACGGCCGTCACACTACCCCCCTCTAAGACATGCTCGTCCCGAGCATCGTCAGACTCATGATAAACCGCTGACACGTCTACATGTTCTGTCTTCGCAGGCCGTCTAGCTGGATCCCAGGCCTCTGTCGGTGACGCAGATTTCTCTTCCCGTCGGCCCCCTTTTACCACAGACGCGCATCCTCCTTCCGCTGACCCTCTTCTTACTTCTGACAATGCGCTTTCTTCTTCCGCTAGCGCCGGCTGTCTTCCTTCTTCCACCGGCTGTCTTCTTTCTTCCGCCGACTGTCTTCAACCTCATAGCGTCACGTATCCGCTTCCCAGCGACGCACTTCTAAGTTCGACTTACGCGCGACGACGCGCTTCACCTCCCGCCAATGCGCTGCCGCATAGCTCCCAGCGACGTGCTTTTCACCCCCCCACAATGCGCATCCACCTCCCGGCCACACACGCCTCCCCAGACGCCGCGCTCCCTCGCGACGCTAATCCTTCTCCGGTGATGCACTCCTTCACGACGCTATCCAGCAATGGTGGAACGTGTCCCCGACGACGCTCTTCTTCCCTTAGGCGTCACTAGCGTCTTCTTAACTTCCAATCCCACTTCTGACACCAAATGTTACGGACGCGGGGTACGGGATTGGAAGGAAAACGCTGTGGTTGCAGTGACGACGCTTTATTACCCAAAAAACACATCCACATACTCCGAATGTCGTGGTCCGCTCTTCTGTGTGGTGTAGTCTTCTTGCGAACGACGTAGCCACCCAGCGCTGTTACACGATGACATTCCCACTACTCCTCTTCCGATGTCGCAGTCCGCCCTTCCAAGTAGCGTCACACGTCCGAGCGACGTAGCCTCTCGGCGCTGAACCCGACGACATCCTCTTCTACTCCTCCGTGCTAGCACCAACTACTGCTAGACCTCACCTCCAAACTTCTCTTCTTCACCACTTCTTCATCTTCTACTTCTTCACTACCACTTTACAACTTCTTCATCTTCCTTCTTCTTGTTCCTTTCCCTTCTTTACTGAACTACCACTTCTTAACTACTACTCCGTTCAACTACATCGATTGTGCGTTTCGCCGCTGCTTATATACCCCATAGATCCTTCTAGTAACTCTAATTTCGATAGTCAGTTCATTATTCTTTTCGTTTGTCTTTTGTAACCATTTCCTGTCCTTTTTCATCTTTTCCATTATTTCTCGACGATACTAGAATGTTCTATTTCTCTATCAAATATGTAAATAAACTTTGTATAAACATGTAAACATTCTAGAAATATCGTAAAAACCATCAAAATGCTTTGATCCGTCAGAGGCTCGAACCGCGGGCTCTCGTGTATAAAGCGAGAAGCCACACCATTTCGCCACGGCGACTTCACAGCCAGCGACTAAATTGGTCATCGCTTGATGCTGTCTGTCTCAACTACGTAATGTGACGTCACGGCCGTCACACTATCAAGGTTCATGAGATACAGCCTGATGACAGACAGACAGACAGACGGACAGCGGAGTCTTAGTAATAGGGTCCCGTTTTTACCCTTTGGGTACGGAACCCTAAAAATGACACTATAAAGTACAATAAATTAATTTCACTTCATTTCATTTCACAATTTGGCTTATTTATAAATAGCTAAACTTCATTGTAGCTCACCTCCAGATAGCAGGAGCTTGTCTATAAACTCGGGCCGTAACGTGGACACGAGGTGCTCTTTCTTTGCCCTCTCCAGTATTAGGAGCGCGAACACCAGATCCAACCATGACGATGATTTGGACATTTCCTCTTCTTTTAATGATACAGCTACCTGAGTGTTATAAACAGAACATTATTAATCAATAAAAAGTCATTTTAACTCGTCAACGCCCGGAAAACGAGACACAACAGATTTTATATTGGTGTTCGGACGCCGCCCGGCGCAACAGACTATGGTTATATTACAAATAAACCAAAAGTAAAAGTTGAAATATGAATCCCATTGGGTTTAATTTTCCTGTGAGTCTCGTCAAGTCAAGTAAAATTTTAAATAATCTTTATTTAAATAAACTTAAAAACCGTAGGGCTGCTGGCGCCCAGACCACGGGCGTCCGTTATGATGGCAATAATTAGCAGGCCTTAATTTGTAGTGAGTTTAGGAATTCTGGTTTTTACTGAGTTTATTTCAAATCAAATCAAATAAAAATATGTTTATTGCGAATACAGGTGGTAAGAGATTTCACATTGGTAGCAAATAAGTTCAGCCATATTCTGCCTTTCTGACATGCAAAATATGGTCTTTTACTAACGGTAACTTTTTCCAAAATCTGTGAATGCAGTTTAAAATTACTTAAAAAGTTATGGAAGGTCTCCTAGGAACGTTCTCTTGTAACTATAACGGTTAAGGTACCTGCCCTTAATGTACCGTCTCAAAAATCCACCCTGTAAATTCCAAGGAACTTTGTTACATTCACTTCTTGAATTTTTTGATTTCTTAAGGTAACATCATAGTCCTTTCTAGAATTATTATAATTATTAGAAAATGACATGTAATTAGTTTTGTCAATATTCAATATTGTAAAGTGAGTCACACATTTTATTGCTTAGGCTTTGGGTATTATTATCAACAAATATTGCTGTACTGTCGTCAGCAAATAGTATATTTTTTTCATTTAACGCTTTTGGTAGGTCATTAATGTATACAAGAAAAAGTAAGGCACCAAGTACACTCCCTTGGGGTACACCTCGTTTAACACATTTGATTTCAGATGTATACATTACTTCTTTTTTACTATCCATACATAATCGAGTTATTCTAAGTATTTACAATTCAACTTTCGATGGCTCACCTCATACAGCTGTTCGCTCTGCGGCGGTACAAAATTAAGTGTAGCGAATGTAACCAGCGCAGAAGCGAATTACGCGCGCGCGCGTGCGCTCGACGCACTTGCAGCCAATCTGCCAGCGCAAACAGCACCGCCTCGTGGCGGTAGCGGATGCCAAGCGATACCGCGATGGAGTTTATTCTAATATTTACAATGTAACTTTCGATGGCTCACCTCAAACAGCTGTTCGCTCTGCGGCGATAAAAAGTTGAGTGGAGCGAAGGTAACCAGCGCAGAAGCGACATCACCCGCGCGCGCGTGCGCTTGACGCCACGTGCGTGCGCTTAACGCCACGCGCGTGCGCTTGACGCGCTTGCAGCCAATCTGCTGGCGCGGATAGCACTGCCTCGTGATGATACCGGAGGCCGAGCGACACCGCAAAGGAGTTTATTCTAAGTATAGCCCACGCAGATGAAGAATGGGACTGAAAATTTCGGATAACCGTGCTTGCCACAATAAATATGAGTGGGAGAGCGATATAGGTTTGGTGATATATTATGGTGTGCGAGCGAGAAGTGAAAATGTACGATACAATTTTCAATAGCATTCTTTAACGCGGGTAGTAAGCGCGGTTAACCAAAATTTCCAGTCCCATTCTTTATCTGCGCGGGTTGTATTTACAATTTAACTTTTGATGGCTCACCTCAAACAGCTGTTCGCTCTGTGGCGGTACAAAGTTGAGTGTAGCAAAGGTAACCAGCGCAGAAGCGACATCTCCAGCGCGCGCGTGGGCTCGACGCGCTTGCAGCCAATCTGCTAGCGCGGATAGTACCGCCTCGTGGCGGTAGCGCAGGAGGCCGAGCGATACCGCGATGGAGTTCACGACGGACGGCTTGTCTTTGTTTGAGGGCAGGCTCTCTATCACGTCACTGGCGTGAGAAAGACATTAAAATTATTAATTATAATAGGGATGACGACTAATGAATAAAATAATGAAATACTAAAAAAAAATCGTGAACATATTAAACTTTTAGAGTAGCTTGTATACCTCTTGGTTTTATATATTGCGTATTATTTGTTTTATGACCCTTCAAAGTTGGGTGGACAAGTACATTTAAAAAGTATAAAATTTATTAAAATAAATAATACTTTTAATTAGTCCGTAAAATTTGTCTAAGAAACAATTTTGATAAAGACAATATTTAATATAGCTGCCGAGCAAATTTCCTACGCGTTGCATACAAACTACCTAGGCGTGACGTCATAACTAGGTAGCCGTTAGTATGGAGCGTTTTTGGGTGACTCCAATTTGTGTGCATTTTAAACTGTGATATCTCGGGCAGCTTTCATGCTATCGAAATAATTCTTTTACCAATATTTTTTTCTTTTTGAGAGGTCATTTATGTAACATAAAATAAAATAAAATATTCCCTATTATCATATCAGATAAATATTGCCTTGATCCAAGGTACAGAATATATATTATAATAGTACTAAACACGCAGAAGCCCACCCACGATTTTTTTCAAAATGCACAGCACTGCGTGCTTATTATTATAAGCACATCTGAAGCGCTTCACTTTCTGTTGCACATGACATCCCTCGTGCGCTGGCTCGACTGAGTCAGCCGCGAGCAGTAAGCTAATATAAAAGTTTAAGCGAGGAGTGAGACTCTCCTGTCCTAGATTAGGCAATATTCTTAGGAAAATTTATAGCAGATGTGAAGTTTGTCACAGCCACCGTGAATTCATAAATAGTCAACAAATTCAAGGTTTTTTACAGACCTATGAAAGTGGTTAGTATTTCTAACTTATTAGAATCCATCTTTTTACATGCCACATAGCACGGAACATTATTAGTACATTACTGCCGCGGTCTATATTGACTGCGTTGCTGGCAGCGATGGTGATGGCCGAGAGCGGAGCTTAGCACAGTTCCAGGCCGTCACAGCGCGGACAGCAAGGGTGATGATGACCAAGCTTGAAGGCCGAGAGCGCAATTAAGCTTTGCTCGAGGCCATCATAACGTGGCCAGCAGTGCAGTCATTGTGGACCAAGGCTCGTATAGTGCTTTACTCAAACAATGCAAACTACCTAACTACCTTTATGTATCAACGTGTAATTTTTCATATACCCTTTCATACATCCATACATTCAAATCAAATCAAATCAAAATATGTTAACTGCGAATACAGGTGGTAAGAGATTTCACATTGGTAGCGAATAAGTTCAGCCATATTCTGCCTTTCTGACATGCAATAATTAAAATAACAGTAATTAAGGTACGTACTATGGGCAACAGCGTCGCTTAACCACTGCTAAGGTTAAAATCGCTTGCACGCCGCGCCCGCCGTCACATACGTTTAGTTCGTGCAGGGGCGATACGCGCGCACACGAATTTTGTTGCAAACTGGTTAAGCGACGCTGTTGCCCATAGTACAATGCCAAATCTAAGTACTTATCTTATTATCTCACAAATTATTAGCTACATCAAAAAATTTAAATATTATTGCAACATGTCAAGGCACAATTATTAATGATGTCAAATTACAAAAAAATGCAAGGAGGTTTATAATGGGGAGTGAGTACTCTACAAAAATTTTCACCTATCGTTTAAAAGAAATTCAACTTTATAGCATTTGGAATAGAGTTGAAATTCTATCGACGACATTGACTGAAGGCACTACTGTGTGAATGAGACAACACCAGGTCGGTGTCTCGTTCGCACAATTGCCATTACTAAACAATAATACCACGATAGTAGGACTAAAAATATGTACGTTACCAATCAAGTAGTGTATCAAAATTAAGGATTCGGAATGGGAAGTCGAATATATACTATTTAAATATTAATTTTGAATGACACATAATAATTGTAATATAAAACAGAACTTACTCTTTTGATTTAATTAGATATCTACAATAATGCTAATCAGCTATCATCGGTGAGGTGGTAATAAATAGAAGTGTCAATCCTGGCAACTCCGATTTTGACCTTGGCGCCGAATTTCAATTTAAGAATTTCAATCTAAAGGAAATTTTACTTTACAAAACTAGTGTGACCATAAATACTGCACCATTTCAGATTTCCAAAAAAACGAAATTGTTCTATTGAAATGGCTAGAGGTCGCAGGCGAGACGATAAAATTAATAATAATAATCAAATTCATGTTTGTGCGCCTATTTCGATGAAACTCGGTTTTTGGTACTATTTCAACATGAAAATAACAACGCAATGTTGAAAATTTAAAAAATCCAAGATGGCGGCCAACTTTTTTGTTTTTGGGCCGATTTCGATGAAACTCGGTTTTTGGAACTATTTTGACAAGAAAATAACAACGCAATTTTTAAAAAACTAAAACTCCAAGATGGCGGCCAACTTTTTTGGTTTTTGGGCCGATTTCGATGAAACTTGGTTTTCGGAACTATTTTGACAAGAAAATAACAACGCAATTTTTAAAAAACTAAAAATCCAAGACGGCGGCCAACTTTTTTGTTTTTGGGCCGATTTCGATGAAACTTGGTTTTTGGAACTATATTGACAAGAAAATAACAACGCAATTTTTAAAAAACTAAAAATCCAAGATGGCGGCCAACTTTTTTGTTTTTGGGCCGATTTTGATGAAACTCGGTTTTTGGTACGATTTTGACAAGAAAATAACAACGCAATGTTGAAAATTTAAAAAATCCAAGATGGAGGTCAACTTTTTTGTTTTTGGGCCGATTTCGATGAAACTTGGTTTTTGGTACGATTTTGACAAGAAAATAACAACGCAATGTTGAAAATTTAAAAAATCCAAGATGGCGGCCAACTTTTTTGTTTTGGGGCCGATTTAGATGAAACTCGGTTTTTGGAACTATTTTGACAAGAAAATAACAACGCAATGTTGAAAACTTACAAAATCTAAGATGGTGGCCAACTTTTTTGTTCTTGGGCCGATTTCAAAAACAAATTAGCAGCCATTTTGATCTTTTTTGATTTTTCCTTCAGTTTACATTGAGTTGTTATTTTCTTGTCTAATTAGTAACCAAAAACCGAGTTTCATCGAAATCGGCCCAAAAAAACGAAAAAGTTGGCCGCCATCTTAGATTTTTAGTATTTTAAAAATTGCGTTGTTATTTTCTTGTCAAAATATTACCAAAAACCGAGTTTCATCGAAATCGGCCCAAAAACAAACAAGTTGGCTGCCATCTTAGATTTTTTAATTTTTTCTATACATATTGTGTTATTATTTTCTTGTCAAATTAGTACTAAAAACCGAGTTTCATTCAAATCAGCCCACAAATAAAAGAGTTGGCTGCCATATTTTTTTATATTTTTAACATTTCTTTGTTTTATTTTGATCAAAATAGTAACAAAATCGAGTTTCATAAAATCGGCCCACGAACAATATAGTTGGCCGCCATTTTGTTTTTTTTTATATTTTTAACATTGTGTCGTCGTAAATCTCTTGCACCCATTTTATTAATTTCACAAGTAAAGAAATTGGTGCAAGTATTTTAGACCTTATTGACATCTTTACCAAAATAACAGTTTTTAATGAAACAGCAAAGTAAATGTACAAGTATAATTATGGGAAAAAGCAATCGAATTTCAAACGTCAATAAAGTCGAAAATCGTTTCCATATTTTTTTAACTACAGATCACTAGACAATGTTTTCCTACTTTTACTTGTTTTTCCAACATTTATTTGTTTTTCCGAAGTTCACGCACATTGCATTTTTATTAAAAATTGGAATAAACTTTAAAGTTGCGTAATTATTTACACTTGAAATTAAATTGAATGAGGGATTTTCCAGGCAACGTTCCTTGAAAATATACTAGATGGCGCTGTCCAATTCCTGGCAGTTGAGTATATGTAGTATGAATGAACGTGGTACAAATAGTCTAACCAAAGGGAAGCATCGTAAAAATACGTATATGACTTTGAAAGTATCAACTGTGTTTTTCTTCTTTATAATCGTTTTGCGGCGACAAAACTTATGTTGAAGATAATATTAATGTAACATGGTTAGCTTAGCGTAGTGTATACAGTTGTACTTACCTTTGAATGACCGTTTTTTTAGGGTTCCGTAGTAAAACAAGGAAATAACTTATACGATGATTACCCATAAGATCGTTCAGTCCATCCGTCCGTCCGTACGTCAGTCCCTGTCTGTCTTTATTTTATTTTATTGGATAAGGGAAAATACAGCTCAATAAACCTAATAAGTACGTATTAATGAGCAGTACCTACCTATAAAACTTCGTACAGATGAGGCGTATTCCGCGCGCGATGCGGTCTTTTGACGGATATTGACCACCTAACTCAAAGCGATAGCCATAGCCATAACAATTGCTAGAGCATTGCTTTGGCTATACGCTATGGCTATCGCTTTGAGTTCGGTGGTCAAAATGCCGCATCGCGCGGCGAATTCGCCTCAATCTGTCCGAAACATTCTGAGTTGGATCAGAGACAGAGACTACGGACGGAAACTTATTCTCTATACGTGGCTCGACATGCAGTTAGCCGGTTTTTTTCCGGTTCGTTGCACTCATAGACATAGAAAAATTTTCGCTGCGCTTAATTTCTATGGTTGCGCTTCTTCAACTCCTTCCGTCGCAGAATGTCCCTTTCGCTAAATGTCCCTTTCGCAAAACGTTCCTTTCGCAAAACTTCCCTTTCGAAAAAAGTCCCTTCCGCAAAATGTCCCTTTCGCAGAATGTCCCCCTGCCTAGCCTACCTAGCATGACCATCGAAACACGATATGATATAGTGATTTATCGCGTTTAGCTGTCAAAAGACAATGGATTTTGACAGTTGGGTGTCGATATAACGCTATATCACGCGATATATATCGTGTTTCGTCGGTCATGCTAGGGGGGCTGGTACTTCATCATCATCATATCAGCCGCACGACACCCACTGCTGGGTATAGGCCTCCCCTAAGGATCTCCACGACGATCGGTCCTGCGCTGTCCGCATCCAGTGGCTTCCCGCGACCTTCACTAGATCGTCGGTCCACCTTGTCGGGGGCCTACCCACGGAGCGTCGTCCGGTGCGCGGTCGCCATTCCAGAACCTTTCCGCTGGTACTTAATAAAAAAATATCACATCAAAAAGTTGTCTTTTATGCGATTTTCAGAGGGGTACAAGGGAGACATTCTGCGAAAGGGACATTGCGACGGAGCCTCCTTCCTGCATGTACGCGACGGTCAGGCATAGCTTGTCAAGCATGTAAATTTTTTGGCAGTTTAATCAAATTTTGATCGTCTAGGGGCGATGCTTGATGGCTTGACATCAAGCACGTAGGTATCACGTGATTACTGTGGCCTAGATTCCGGCAAACATCTTGACGCTCTTCGACGGAACGGAATGGCGATGAGTTCGCGCATGTGCACTTACGAACGGCCCATAGCGCGCGCGCGCCCACCACCCGCGTACCTCACCGCTACGCATACCCAAAATACGTGTTCTGCGCAACCCTTACCCGATTTCAAGATGTTTGCCGGCTACTGTATCAAAGGTAGGCCACGCCCCCAAATAGTAGTGGTGGTAATTACGTGTACATGCTAAAAGCCATGCTTGACCGTTTAAGGGGTACATTATGGCGCTGCTGGAGTCCAAGAACCGTAGCCTTGATTCATTGGTCGACGGTTATCGGAATCCAAGAAAGTTACAAGGTCTTCACGCATAGTAATAATACATAGATACCTCAAAGCAAAATATAGGTACTAGTGAATAGTATTATAATAAATAATATTAATCATTTTCAATATTCACAACAATATTACATAAAGATTACAATGAAACCAAATTGTCAAAATCATATGATTTTGACAATTTGGTTTCATTGGTTTCGTTTTTACGATGGTACTCTTTATTACTATAGATAGCACATTCATACATAGAGGAAATAATCACTACGTTTTACATTCATATACCATAGTATCAAGTAAGGTTGTTGGGAATTGGACAGCGCCATCTAGTAAATTTTTGAGGAACGTTGCCTGGAAAGTCTCTCATTGAATAAACTAGATTTTAATTGGTTGAATTACCATATTTAAAAAATAAAAACAAAAAAGCAACTTAATAAAAACGTGATAAATAATTTGTTCTTAAAAAATATTTTTTTTAATCAATATTAATTTTCTTTTTAGGGTTCCGTACCTCAAAAGGAAAAAACGGAACCCTTATAGGATCACTTTGTTGTCCGTCTGTCTGTCCGTCCGTCCGTCTGTCTGTCAAGACCCTTTATCTCAAAAACGCGTGGATGTATCGAATTGAAATTTAAACCATATACTAAGGTCTACGGGCCCTTGAAGCTGTAAAAAAATCAAACTTCTAAGTTAACGTAAAAAAAAGATACTGCCGTTTAGGGCGCAAAAAACGCATTTTCGATACTCTCAAAGGAATCAAAATTCATAGGGTACTTCCCGTTGACCTAGAACTATGAAATTTGGCAGTTAATAGCGTCTTATACTACACTTACAGGAATAAATCTGAAAACTGTATATTTGTAATTAAATCATAATAAAATATGGTCATTAAAATACGTAATTATTAATCATCTTGGTGAAACAACGGTATGCGCGGTCATAGTTTAACTTCTAATTACTTTTGGATTAATCGCGCCACTAATTCTTTTTAAAATATCAATATTTATTATTATTAATTATTCAGATCCTTTCAAATATTGTTATAGTTAATTACTTTTAAAAATAAAATTCAAAAGTAATAAATTTGGCTCTAAATATTTTCGCAACATGGCGGTATGTCACGCTGTATGACAGGGGGTCTTCTTCTTCTTATTTTTGTTTTGGCAATCTACTTTCTTCTTGGAAGTAATTTTTGCCAGCGTCAAGTGTTGAATAGTTCAGTGGTAGATTGTTTCAGTTTACATTAAAATGCGGGTGCATCGCATTCCAATGTTGCTTGGAGCATTTGGCACCAAGTATAATCAAGACAGTTTACTCGGTAAGGTCAGCCGTGGTAGCCACCACTACAATAAAAGTCTCGGCTTCACACAACCAAAATCTCGCCTATTTCCATTATCCCACATATTGTTCAGTCAATATTTGTATGAGAATCCATTACTAACGTGTAATAATGGATTTTCATACAAAAATTGCCTGCGTCTGTCCAGCAATGTTTCTATTAAAACTCATTACACACGTGTAATTCAGAAATGGAGCGAACTTTTCAATGAAACACAATTAATATAGGTATCAAATGTCGCCTTGATGAGCGAGCACATTCCAAAAATTTTTTTTTAATATTCGGTATACTGGTATCACGTGAAAGGCCTTGATGAGCACATTCCAAAAAATTGAAAAAAAAATAAAAATGAAAAAAAACTGTTTTGGTGCAATATGGGTATCAAATGAAAGGCCTTGATGAGCGCATTCCAAAAAGATAAAAAAAAATTAAAAACGAAAAAAAAAATTTTTTTCAATACCTATGGGTATCAAATGAAAGTTTTTTGAAAAGTTTTTTGGGATATGCTCATCAAGGAGCATATTCCAAAAAACTGGAAAAAAAATAAAAACGAAAGGTAAATTTTTTTTTGCAATATGGGTATCAAATGAAAGGCCTTGATGAGCACATTCCAAAAAACTGAAAAAAAAATGAAAAACTGGAAATAAATGAAAAAAAACCGGATTTTTTTTTCAATATGTGTATCAAATGAAAGGCCTTTATGTGCACATTCCACTTTCCATTTTCTTTTTTCAATTACTGTAAGTATTTACAATTAAAATAAAAAGCTAAAACTTTTAAAACTAAAAAGTTAAAAGTTTAAAAGTACTACACAAGCCTTGGCCGCAACTAGGCATTGATGGACTCACGTATGTTCTTCAGTGCCTGTCTTGAGTGCCCCTGCAGTAATGTACTATTCCATTTCAAACCTTCGCCCGTGGTCAGTTCTTTGTCGTAATCCCTGGAAGGGTTATTTTCTACGTGGCGACAAAGGATTTCAAATGGTTATCTATATATAGCAGTCTGCTGAACGGATTTTGATGGTATTTTTTTACAGTTTGGTAGCTTGGAGTCCAACTTATAATCTAAGCAATTTTTCACATAATTCCGGTAGGTAGAACCTGGGATAAAGCTTGAACTCTCCGTAGTACAGTTTTCATATAAAAAACTAATAACTACCAACCACTTTTTTTCAAAATATTTCCTTTGTACCGACACAACTTTTCTATAGCTTTATTTTATGTATAGATGTAGGTCTGTACGGAACCCTCGGTGGGCGGGCCCGACTCGCACTTGTCCGGTTTTTTTTTTAGTTAACGAGCTAATCTAAAAATATACCACCGCTTATCAGAGTACTCGTCAAGACCATTCAAACGAGTCCAAACTCGATGGGGTTGAAAGGTTTTATTGCAGAGTTCCTGTGGCCTTCTTCCGGCTCCATCATCAGACTCTTGGATACTATTACCCAACAGAGCACTCGTCAAGACGATTCAAACGAGCCCAAACTCGATGGGGTTGCATGATTTCAATATTGAGTTCCTATGGCATGGAATCCAGACTTCATCATCCGACCCTGAACCTCGTCTCCCGTCAGAGTACTTGTCAAGACAATTCTAATAAGCCCAAACACGATGGGGTTGTATAGTTTCATTCATCATAGAGTTCCTGTGGCGTTCTTCCGGCTCCATTATCAGATCACCTCAATGACACTGTAATATTGCATTTCCTTTCATTTCTGACCTGTGTTCAAAGTTTCAAGTCTCTAGCTCATCGAGAATTTGGTATAAAATCGTTTGCAAAATTTGTGCTCAAACAAACAAAAGAGCAAGCAACCTAATAAAAACGCGGTAAAAAGTGTTAATTATAAATAAAGAACTACCTAGGTATTTAAGTTATATTAAACAGTTTAAAGTATTATGTATGTTTCCGGCCAACCATACGGTTTGGTCACCCTAATGAAGAAAAGGACACATACATCTACTTGACCTCTCTGTCGGCTCGTTTTGGGGCGAAGCACTCATTCCGGTTTATAGTACTATTTCCATGAAAAAATGACAAATTATAAGATGAATGTCAAAACACTATAAAATACAAAATAATATTAATGTCAAACAAGAAGCAAATTACTTAAGTCACAAAACCAAATCTAATTTTTACATTTTATCTTTCAAATATTCGTCAACCGTATAGTATGCCTTTTCAACCATGTAGTAGCTTCTTAATGCTGGTTTTAAAAGACTTCTATTTCATTTGTTTCTTTCAAACTTTCTGGTAGCTTATTTTATTATACAGTCGGTCACGGCGCCATGCCAAAGATACTTTTATTGAGCAGAGCAGTTCTTCTAGGAGGGAAACAAATATCGTTTCTTTTCCTCAAGCTTCTAAAATTTTCAATTTATCAATCATGTAGTAACTACATGATTCGAAAAGGATTGAATGTAAAATCTTACTTGCATATCCTATCCAATAGCACGGGATCGGGGAAGTTTAGCGCAGCCATCGAGTAGAGCAGATCAGCTGACTTCTTGAGGTCGATGACCTCCGACTGCCGCGTGATGTTGTATGACAGCGCGCGCAACAGTGGCGTGCTTCGCCGACCTTTTTGTTGAAGGGCTTTCATCACCTACAATTTCAAAACACTGTTAGGCCCGTATGTCTAAACCATAGACATAGAAAAATTTTCGATGCGCTCAAGAAGCCCAAAGAGAAGTTAACATCATACGGACACGGTCTATGTAAAAAAGAGACAAATAGGATCAAGTGACATATGCCAACATTTTTTACAGTAAGAGCCCTTAGCGTTCCGCCTAGCAAATGAGCAATCACAGTTTGTTTAAAATATTTGTTAATCTTAATTAGAATTTAAAATAAAGGTATCGTGGAGCCATGGTGTTTTGTGCTCTAAGTAATTGTGATATGAAAAAAATAAACAATCCAAGTAATCACACTTTTCACAGGTAAATGAGATATTGCCACACTTTCTCTAAAACCAAATTTCGCTACATTTATTCGTTTATCGACGAAGAAAATAGTATGGAACATAGTTTATTAATTTCCTTTGCCATATATAGTCATATTTTATGTATCTCATATAAAATGTATACATTCGTTTTCGGATTACCTGTTTATTGACATTGTTGTTCTTTGACATTCTATTTCTATGGTCTAAACCAATCTCAACATTGAGAGCTATCTTGAGATCATGCCCTGAGATGATGTTCCTTTAAGAAGAACATCTCAAGATAGCTCTCAACGTTGAAAGTGGTTATAAATACGGGCCTTAGATAGGCACAGTTATTCACAAGTTCTGCTGAAAGATGTTCGATCGAAGATATTAGATTCTTATTGACCGAGGGAGTGCGAAGCGTCTGCTTCAGCTTGGACAAAAATGCTTTCGAATGTCTGTTTGTTAAGGTTCCGTACCCAAAGGGTAAAAACGGGACCCTATTACTAAGCCTCCGCTGTCCGTCTGTCTGTCTGTCACCAGGCTGTAGCGGGCGGAGGTTATAATAATATAATAAAAAACCGGTCAAGAGTGAGTCGGACTCGCGCACCAAGGGTTCCGTACCATCATAATTGTACCATAAAACCACACTGCAGAGTAGAATAATAAAATTAGTATTGCAGTTTTAGGTCAGCGCTATCTCATGACCGATAGTGGAACTAATGTTAACTTTTTCAGAAATTTGATAATTTCTAAAGTGTGCTATATTGAGACATCGTTTTATTTTTCCTGTAATCTTTATATAAACTGCTATCACATAGAAATTTTTCAGATTTTTCTCTTTTCAAACTTCGGAAATAAGGGGGAGGAACGGTATTTTTTTCCATTTTTCATAACTATGCAGTCTAGAAAAAAAAATATTGAAAACGTGCAAACGGCGCTTTTTCATATGATACCCCACATGCCCTAGTAGCCTCACTTAAAATTTTTAAGACCCCTTTTCAGGCCCTGTTGTAAAAAAGACATTTATTTTTTTATTTATTTCTTATTTGCACAATAGTTGGGCAAATGTCATCTTAAACTATTTCAAATTTCAAGTTGATACCATTAGTAGTTCTTTAGATATCCAGCTGTGACAGACAGACAGACTGAGTCACACCATAAGGGTTCCTTTTTTACCATTTTGGTATGGAACCCTAATAATAAAAATAACATAACATAAACCTTTATCATCTGTGGCAATGTCAAATTAGAAATAAGCCTCGCTGCTTCATCATCGCCAGTGATGCCGAGCACCGTGCCCAAATCTTCGGCCATGGTGAGGGAGCTCATGGCCTGAGCGGTGGGCGTTCGCGCCAGGATCCGGCACAGCTTCAAGAAACGAGGGTCTTTCTCGAAGTCCCCAATCTTCACTTTGTTGCTGTTTGACCATTCTGATAATAGAGACACCATCTGAAAAGGTAAAGTTCGAAAGACTGTTTGTTGGGAAATGGTTTCAGTTAGGGAGACTGACCTTCTGTCTTCGCTGGCATACCCCTCTCCAAATATTAATGAAAATACTGATTGTTTACCCTGGGGCCCTACCCAGGTTAAACCTATACAGGCTAACTTACATGGCTATCATATTCACTTTCATTTGACAGTTGACAGATGGATGTGACACATTGCTACTTCTTTTTGGCACAAATAAAACCATGCCAAAGAAAAGTAGCAATACATCACATCTATCTGTCAAATGAAAGCGATTACGATAGCCAATGTAAGTTAGCCGGTCGGGCCCCTGGTAATTCCCGTTTTCAATTTCTTAGTAAGTACTTGGTACTTATACGGTAATAATCTAAGTACATTAATAATAATCAATTACCTTGTGTGTTTCAAGGCATGACTAGTTTATGTTACTTTATTGCTAACAATTCTCAATTGAAATCAATTGAAACTGTTTGAAATTGATTGAAATTAATAAAATTTTACAGTTATACTTGTTAACAGAGTACTCTGTTAGCACCTGAAACTAAATAGATTGCAAACAAGAATTCTTAATAACAAAGTTACGTCCAAAGAAGCAGCGTTAATGGCATACCACGGTTACGTGATGTCTTTACTAAGATATGGACTTATTTTATGGGGTAACTCTGTTGATATGCCCAGAGCATTTAGAGTACAAAAGAAATGTGTTCGATCCATCTGTGGTGCAGATAGGTTGGATAGCTGTAAGCCGTTGTTCAAAGCTCTAAACTTGCTACCGCTTCCCTGTCTGTACATACTTGAGATGGCACTTTTTGTTAAAAAATATAATGGACTATTTAAAGTTAATAATAGCAATAATCTATACAGAGGAAGAAAAGGTGAAAATTATTGTATACTAGGCCAGAGATTGATGCTTTATTCTAAAAATGTCCACTGTATGGCGATTCGCATATTTAAAAAGCTACCGAATGACATCAAAGAACTGACATATTTTAAGTTTAAATCAAAATTATTAAATTTATTAATGGACAAAATGTATTATAAAATCGCTGACTTCATTAATGATAGAATTTGACATGTTTATTATTATTATATTTTTTTTACATTTTATTGACATTTTAATGATGACTAAGTAGTGCATGTAATGATTATTATAATTAATGATTATTATTATAAATTTGAAGTAGGGAATTATTGTTTAAATTGTAATTATGGAATTTTTCAACTGATAACTTGTAATTAATAAATTTTTGCACATCGTATCCACAACGATAGAATATGTTGGTAATTAGTAATTTAAGAACACAATGTACCATATTCACGCAAATAAACGATAACTTACTTACGTAATCAGGGGGCAGGTAATTTCCATTTTCAATTTCAAAGTTTCTCAAATCTAAGTAGATTAATTATAGTTAAATTAAATTGTATGTTTCAAGGCATGACTAAGTGTAGATCTGTTGTTATTATTATATATTTTTTTTGACATTTTATTGACATTTTAATGATGACTAAGTAGTGCATGTAATGATTATTATTATAAATTTGAAGTAGGGAATTATTGTTTAAATTGTAATTATGGAATTTTTCAACTGATAACTTGTAATTAATAAATTTTTGCTCATCGTATCCACAATGATAGAATATGTTGGTAATTAGTAATTTAAGAACACAATGTACCATATTCACGCAAATAAACGATTACTTACTTACTTACGTAATCAGGGGGCAGGTAATTTCCATTTTCAATTTCAAAGTTTCTCAAATCTAAGTAAATTAATTATAGTTAAATTAAATTGTGTGTTTCAAGGCATGACTAAGTGTAGATCTGTTTTAAACTCAAGAATGTAGCTTATAGTGAAATCAATCAAGTGTCCTCTACTACAACAGATGCTGCAAAGATTTTCAACAAAGTATTAACAACACTTCATAACAAAATTAACCAGGGGCCCTACCGGCTAACTTACATGGCTATCGTAATCGCATTCATTCGACAGATGAAAGTGATACATTGCTTCTTTTCTTTGGTAAGTTTTTATTTATGCCACATAGAAGTAGCATTGTGCCACATCCATCTGTCAAATGAAAACGATTACAATAGCCATGTAAGTTAGCCAGTACGGCTCTAGGCTTGTGTGGGACAAGCCTGTTACTTTTGTTTTTTTTTATTAGTCAACATCATATACATAGCTGCTACAACAACTATTTTAGCTAGAAGCAAATGTTATAACATACTTTTAACGCATGGCGCCGCGACACAACTGCATTCTCGGCCACAACCAACAGACTGTCAATGTCATTCGCCTTCTGTATTTGGCTATCCAACAGCTGGACTTTGCTCTGCTTCACGGACTTCAAGCTGGGCTTCTTGTCACTTTCCTCGGGTGCGTTTAGTGAAGCAAATGCTGCAGCGACAAGACCTAAAATAGTTAAAATAATATTAGTAATTTTAGATGGTTTAAAGTTATGGTGATTTGTAAAAATAGAATGTGTGCCTTGGTAGCAATGTTAAGTTAAGCTCCGGCCAAACCGACGCAAGCGAATCGCGCGCGTCGCTCATTTTGACAGATTTTGATCACGTAACTCAAAGCAATAGCCATAGCCATAGCCATTGCCATAGCAATTTCTTTGACAATGGCTATGGCTATGGCTATCGCTTTGAGTTACGTGATCGCACTCGCGAATTTCGCGCGGAATTCGCCTCAGTCTGTACGAAGCTTTAATGCACAATTAGGGTTATCATTGTATTATGTAAGAGAAGATGCCTGTCTAGGGTGCATAAAATGCCTGATTTTTCAGGAAAATGCCTGTCAATGTTGAAAAATGTTTAGTCAGTTTTATCCACTAATCTTGTAGTCAGTGGTTTCATCCTTCGGCCCGCAGCTTGGGCTTACATGATTGGAGCATGTATGCTAAATTGCAAACTTACAAACAGCTAGAACCAAGCAAAATTTAAAAATGTCTGTCTCAGCTTAGCGCTGGCCGCATGCCTGTCCAAACTGTAAAATGCCTGTCAAATCCAACAAATGCCTGTCAGATTGTAACCCTATACATAATACAAACATTTAACAATATTTTCAATCAAATCGTACATAACAATAAATTAATTGAATAAAACTGATCAACATCCTTACTAATATTATAAATGTGAAAGTCCGTTTGTTTGTAACGCCTTCACATCTAAACTACTGAACCGATCATCAAGAAATTTTGCATACACGTTGTCAGGGGTACAGAGAAGGACATAGGGTACCTTTCATCCCGAAAAAAGTCTTGTTCCCGAGGGATAGCAAAAAAACTTTCCACGCAGACGAAGTCGCGGGCGGCCGCTTGTGAAATCATAAAACAAAGAATTATCTAATTGAAAATAGCAACTGAAATTAAAATAATTTAAAATAATATGGGACACAAATCATCAACACAAATTGTCTACTTTTAACAGCTTACACGGATATTGTTGATTTATGTCCCACCTTTCTTGTTACCTGCGTTCTCTTTACTGGTCTCTGGCAAACCTGGTGTGTGCTTATCAGATACACTTCTGGGCTCACTCTTATCTGCCTTGAATGCAGTGGCGCCGGGGCTCGAATATTTTCGTACAGTCGCTCTGGTTCCTAACCTCCAAATCACAGCACCACTGAATTTCAACATCTACAATAAACAAACCAAATATAAACATGGAATTAAATCAGACACGATTAGTAAAGTTATGTAACAGTAGAGTAATAAAGAATAAAGCAAATATTGTTAATAAATCGACTAAAATTGCTCTTCTTACATCACGACCTGAGAATCTCTATTCACTAATTATTTTACAAACACAGTAGCAATGTTCTGGCTCTGGCGACATTTGGCTTTACCTTTTTGCAATATTTAATGTAGAATTTTATAACAATTTTAATTATATCTCCAACATTTGGTAAATAAAAATTTTATGTTTTTGACATATCTATCCGTCAGAAAGAAGAAGAGACAAGACAGACAAGACAAGAGTACAAGACAGATCAGTCCACCCAGGGGGAAAAATTTTTTCATTATTCTGTGGATCAGTCAAGTCAATCTAGACACGAGAGGAGAGACTGATATCCTCACTTCTTCATCAATCAAAAAAAATCAAGGATTGAAGATTATGTGTAAAGAGACTATATACTATAGATAGCTCTTTAGTTCTCTATTGTATATCTATGGTAGTAACCATGGCAAATTACTTGTTGATAGATTTTTCTATCTTTGACAACTGGTGATCTTTTCGCATATTCAAATACTTCTTAAACACTTGTTAATATTTAGTTTAACTACAAATAAACAACAATTCACTAAGTCAAATCTGTTTATTATTGCCACATAGTGATTCTTCAACTGTAAAAAGTTAATATGGTAGCAGAGCGTATACAAACAAAAATCAAGCGAATCAAGTGAAACGTTCTTTGTGCTATTACAAACATGCCGAGGACATACCACATAGATCCACTTGAAAAAGATAACTACGACACATGGGCAATCCAAGCAGAAGCAATATTAGTGAAAAACAATTTATGGAAGTATGTCACTATTCCTCTAGCCCCAAACGCGAGTGCCGAAGCCGTTGAGGGTGACAGACAGGCGAAATCAGAGCTAATCCTTATAATCGCCCCCTCACAGCTAAAGGAAATTAAAAAGTGCACTTCTGCAAAGGCTCTTTGGGATAAACTTAAAGAAATTTATGCAAGCAAAGGTCCCGCACGTAAAGCATCCCTTCTCAAGCAACTAATTCTTACAAAACTAGAAGGAAACGATGTGCGTGCACACTTAAACAAGTTGATGGACACAGTTGACAAACTGGCGGATATGGATGTAAACATAAACGAGGATCTGTTGACGATAATGATGTTATATAGTCTATCCTCAGAATACGAAAATTTTCGTGTTGCCATAGAGTCACGCGACATCCTGCCGAAACCAGAAGAACTTAAAATTAAAATTATAGAAGAGAGTGAAGCTCGACATCACAATGATGAACAGTACGATCTTGGTCAGCAAACCCAAGAAGAAAACGCACTCTATACTTTTTGTAAGGTCTGCAAGAAAACTGGAAGAAATATATTTCAGAAAAAGACACACAAAATATGCTCAAACTGCTGGAAGAAAAACAAAGAGAGGAAGTCCAACAAATCTCTCACTCCAACAACTAACTATGCTGAAGAGTGTCTTCTTACCTTGAACAGGAATAATCAAAACGATTGGGTACTTGATAGCGGTTGCACATCTCATATGACACATCAACGTGAATACTTCAAAGACATGAAGTCAGTGTCAAGAAAACTCAACTTTGCATCAGAAGATCATTCTGCTGATATCAAAGGAGAAGGCAGAGTTACTTTGAATTTGAAAAACAAACTACAAAGAATACATCTAGAAGACTCACTATTTGTACCCGCACTCTCTGTTAACCTACTCTCAGTGTCTAGTATGACCAATCACGGTGCCACAGTGAAGTTTGATAAAGACAAAGCAGTCATACGCAATAAAACAGGAAAATTGCTGATGACAGCAGAAAAATCAAATGGCCTCTACTACGTTAGATCGCCAAACATTGAAAGAAGCTTTACAGCAACGTCTGCAACAAGTTCTACAAACACAATACAAGACTGGCACAGGAAGCTTGGACATATGAACGACAAAGACCTCCACACAGCTCTCAACAATGAGACGTTAATTGGATTAAACTTTAATAAAAATGAGACTTTGTCAGATTGCGAAACCTGCATTCAATCAAAACTAACTCGAGTGCCAAGCCCTCCTAAACGAACTACACCCAGAACTACTGAACGTCTAGAGATTGTACACAGTGACGTATGTGGTCTAATTAGTACACCATCTCAGGGAAAAAACAAATACTTTGTAACTTTTATTGACGATTACAGTAGGTACGGACGGGTCTATTTTTTGATGAACAAATCAGAAGTCCTTGATAAGTTCAAAGAGTATAAACAAGAAATGGAAAACTTTACAGGCAACAAAATCAAACATTTGCAAACGGACAACGGTACGGAATACATCAACGGGAAATTCCAAGCCTATCTAAGAGAACACGGAATTGCGCGAAGACTGACCGCACCTTATACCCCACACCAAAATGGTATCGCTGAACGGAAGAATCGAACATTATTGGAGAAAGCCAGAGCTATGCTTATTGACGCAAATGCACCAATGCAATTATGGGCAGAAGCAATCTGCACAGCAAACTACCTGTCCAATAGAAGTGTGAACAGTGCTATTGAAAACAAAACACCATTCGAGAAATGGGTGTTAAGAAAGCCCTGTGTTTCTCATCTCCATCCTTTTGGATCCAAAACGTTCATACTGAATAAAGGGCCCAGAGGTCATAAATTTGGCTCGAAAGCTATACCAGGACTGTTTGTTGGATACTCTGATACCAGCAAAGCCTACAGGGTCTTCGTTCCGTCCAAACGCAAAACATTTATTTCCAAAGATGTAAAAGTTGTAAAAGCAAACTATTACTCAAACTCTACTCAACAGATTGATATCAACGTTCAAATCAACAAATTGACATATAATGAAAACAAGATTTGTAATTCGGATTCAGAAAGAAAAAGCATGCAAGTAGACATCGATGACGAAGACAATAATCGCTTTGAAAATGTCATAGACGCAGAATCTACTCAGCATGATGATAATCAACAAGAAGTCGTTAATGGTCAAGCAACTGACAGTGACAATGAAGAGTATCATGAAATATCTGAACACGAAGCTCTTGTCAACGACTATGTAGCTGAAATCGAACAAGAACCTGAACCGAATCATTACAATCTTAGAGACAGATTAGCAATACAATCGCCACAACGGTATGATGACTTCGTACTGGCAGCTGTTGCTGAAGTAGAAAACTTACCTGAAGATCCAATGACTTATAAACAAGCCTTGGACTCACCTAACAAGGAAGAATGGCTCAAAGCCATGCTGAGCGAGATAAACTCACTGAAAGAAAATAGCACCTGGGACGTAGTAGAATTACCTAAAGGACGAAGAGCACTACCATGCAAATGGGTTTACAAACTGAAAACGAATCCAGATGGCTCTATCGACAAATTTAAAGCCAGGGTAGTTGTAAAAGGTTATTCACAACAAGAAGGCGTCGACTACGATAAGACGTTTAGTCCTGTGGCCAGACTCAGCACTATAAGAGCAATCATAGCGATCGCCACAAAAGAAAATTTGAACCTTCGTCAATTTGATGTATCAACAGCCTTCCTTAATGGCACAGTTGAAGAAGAAATTTATGTTAAACAGCCCGAAGGCTTCCAAGATGGAACAAAGCGGGTATGCAAATTAAATCGCAGCTTATATGGACTGAAGCAAGCACCACGATGCTGGAATGCGTGCATTGCTGAATTTCTGTTAAAAAGCGATTTTAAACAAAGTGAAGCTGATCCTTGTCTATACATTAGAGTTAAAGGACAGTACAAAGTTTTAATCGGTCTTTATGTTGATGACGGACTTGTGGCGTCTAACACAGTCGCTGCTGGAGATGACTTCATCAATGAAATTAAAACTCGTTTCAAGATAACGACTAAACCTGCCTCTTACTTCCTAGGCATAGAAATTAAAGCAGAAAAAGGAAGAATAACACTATGCCAACAAGCCTATACACGAAAGGTCCTTGAGAAGTTTGGTATGGTGAACAGCAAGTCAACACCGACTCCAATAACAAAAGAAAGTGTCAACGACACAGAACCTAGTGGATATAGACCAGAATTTCCATATAGACAGGCTGTCGGAGCACTTACCTACTTAGCAGTGGGCACAAGGCCAGATATAGCTTACGCTGTGAGCAAAGCATCCAGATCTCTAGAGGCACCTACAACAACTGATGTCTTGCTAGTGAAACGGATCTTTCGCTACCTGAAAGGAACTACTGATAAAGGCTTAGTATATAGACACACTGCAGACACCCCAAATAATTTAGTGTGCTATTCTGACGCTGATCTTGCAGGAGATCAAACAACAGGGAGATCCACAACTGGAATGGTGTGTCTACTCTCAGGAGCAGCTATTAGCTGGAAAAGTCAACGACAAACTGTCGTGTCTCTCTCATCAACTGAAGCGGAAATTATCGCAGCCAGTGAGACAGCACAAGAAATTTTGTGGCTGAACAGCCTATTGAAAGACTTGGCCAACTTGGAAAAACCGGTGCTTTATCTAGATAATGAATCGGCTGTGAAACTTTCTTACAATCCTAAATATGAGTACCATAAGAGGACCAAACACATTAAGTTGAAGCACTTGTTTGTACGTGAATGTGTTACTAACAAAGAATTTGAAGTCAAACAAGTACCTTCTGCTAGACAGCTGGCTGACATGTGTACCAAGCCACTCTTTGGCCCAAAATTAGAAGAACTAAGTGGAAAGATTGGCTTAAAGAGAATTTAAAAATTCTTAAAAGTTCGGAGGGTGTAAAGAGACTATATACTATAGATAGCTCTTTAGTTCTCTATTGTATATCTATGGTAGTAACCATGGCAAATTACTTGTTGATAGATTTTTCTATCTTTGACAACTGGTGATCTTTTCGCATATTCAAATACTTCTTAAACACTTGTTAATATTTAGTTTAACTACAAATAAACAACAATTCACTAAGTCAAATCTGTTTATTATTGCCACATAGTGATTCTTCAACTGTAAAAAGTTAATATTATGAAACAAAATGTAAAAACAGGAAACATTTTCTATGTCTCTCTTTTTTATGTGTAAGTTATCTGGATAAAAAAATGTAGCTCCGCATCACAGATAAATCTCCGCATCGATTTCCAGAGGAGCTAGTAGACTTTCAAATTGATGTTTCAAAAAATTACCACAAGTGGGCTTTCCAAGGGCACTCTTTTCCGTTATGAGCCGTTTACACGGGTCAAGTACTGTCGTCGGTCAACTACGGACGATTTAAAAGTCCTTTTAAATAAGTCTATCTAAATAAAAATATTTATATTTCTATTCTATTTCTAATTCTATAACTAAATTTTCACGTGTAAACAGCCAATTAAGTAGTAAGTAGTATGATGACCACTAAGTGGGAAAGAACAGCCAATTAAGTAGTAAGTAGTAAGATGACCACTAGGTAGGAAAGTAATTAAGTAAATTTAATCTATATTTTTTGGGCAAGTAACCGCGCCGCCAGCGGGTTAACTGTAATTTGACAGATGGATGATGTGATACATTGCTACTTTTCTTAGGTAAGTTTATTGGTGCCAAAACGAAGTAGCAATGTATCACATACACAACACATACATCTGTCAAATTACAGATAACATTAATTTGATTGTTTTTAGCCGGTAGACTCGCAGCACCGCATGGTCCGCATGCCCCTTGCTGGGCGTGGCCACGCGCTGTACTTGCCACTTGCTGCTGATTTGCAGGATTTCTCTTGATTTCAGGAAATATGGACCGTAATCGGGATTAAATCGGGAATCGATTTAATTCGGGACTTTGGGTCTTTTGGATGTATACATATAAATGGAAATTATATCAAATATTAAAACGAATGTAAAACGAGAATATGGCAAAAAACCACCGAATGTCAAACGTCGTCAATAAGGTCGAAAATCACTTGCACCCGTTTTATAGTTAGTGAAGTTAAAAAAACGGATGTGAGAGATTTTCGATCTTATTTCTGGCTTGGCATTCGAGCATTATGGCCTTTCGTAGTGGTGATAAAATCGATTTTAGCGCGAATCCAACCAAATTAAGTAGTAGTCTCAAGTTATTACACCTCACAAGACATAAAACAAATCAGAACGACGGTATGGTAATTTACGTAAAATGTACTTTGAAGCATAAAGTAAGTGAAGTAAAACTTTTCCAAGCTTCTTGTCTCCAACTTGATATTTTAAATAACACAATACTTTGTATTTATCGCTCTCCTTCTTAGCTAACGCGGATGATTTTGTTAATTCACTGAGTACTCATCTAGATACACTTAATTCTGCTAAAAGCATTATAATTGCGGGTGACATCAACATTAACATTACAATTAAATCTGTAGAACCGCCACAAGAACAAAAAACCGGATAAATTACTTGAATATGTTGTCACTCTATGGCGTACTCGCTGGTCATACACCACTTCATGCTGAAAATAAATAAAACAAAATTTCAGGCCTCAGTAGCTGTGTTAGAGACTAGCACTACTGATCATTTCACGACATTTCTTGCTCTATCAAAATATAAAAACAATTTACCTGCGTCTAAAATTAGTAAAACTATTAATTTTGAATCCGCCCTAACGGACTTAAAAAATAAAAATCTTGCGGAATTACTGTTTTGCGATAATCCCCACTTAGTGATTGAAGGTTTAACATCTAAATTAATGGATACTATCAAAGAAAATACAGTGACTAAGACTATTCCGAGGAAATGTCGTATTCGTAAGCCATGGATCACATCCGGAATTTTACGTTGCATTCATAACCGTAATAAATTACAACTCAAGGTAAAAAAGGACCCATTTAATGAGGTATTCAAAATTACATATATTAGGTATAGAAATTACTGCAATAACCTTATAAATAAAATTAAAAGGCAGTATGAAAGGGAAGTTTTGGCTAAGTCTGTTAAAGATAATAAATTATTGTGGAAGAATATTAAGAATATCACTTACACTAACAAAAACAAAGGCATTAACACAGAACTACTTAACATTAAACCATCTCCAACGGCCTCTGCTGATTTTGTCAATGACTACTTTGCAAACATCGGTAAACAGCTGGCTCAAAAAATACAACCTAATTTGGACGATTATAATACCTATATCCGAAATTTACCTCGCCATGCTAACTCTTTTGTCCTGCAAGAAACAGATCATGATGAGGTTAATCGCGTACTAATGTCATTGAAATCAAATAGTGCACCAGGCTGGGATAATATTCCTACCAGCTTTCTAAAATATGCTAGATTAGAAATTGTACCCATATTGCAAATCTATGCATTGATCAGGGGGTCTTTCCATCTTCACTGAAACAATCAGTCGTAACTCCAGTGTACAAGGCTGGTGATAGAGACAGTGTTAATAATTATAGACCAATCTCAGTCTTACCAGCCATATCTAAAATAATAGAAAAAATACTGAATTTTAGGCTTCTAGACTACCTAAATAAATATGATGTGTTATCCCCTTCTCAGTTTGGCTTTAGACAAGGTAGATCAACTGAAGATGCAGTTTTGGCATTAAGTTCGTTGATAACTGAGCAACTCGATAAACATAATAAATATGTCTCAGTCTTTCTAGATTTAAAAAATGCATTTGACACTGTCTCTATCCCCATTCTTGTTCAGAAACTGGAAGCGATTGGTATACGAGGATCATCCCTCGAACTTTTCAAAGATTATTTGTCTAACAGGAGGCAGCGAGTTAAATTGGATTCCTACATAAGTGAAGAGTCAATGGTGTCATACGGTGTGCCACAGGGAAGCGTACTTGGTCCCACACTGTTCCTTATATATATAAACGATATCTGTGACTTACATCTTAATAATGCAAAAATCTTCTCTTACGCCGATGACACTGCTATTGTCTTTAACGGAGATACATTGGATGATGTTAGATATAGAGCTGAGTGTGGGTTGGAACAGATAAATAAGTGGTTATGTAATAATCTTCTTACATTAAACACCGCTAAAACAAATTATATTTGTTTTAGTATTTATAACAATAACCAACCTAACAACGAATTTAACATTAAAATACATAACTGCAACAGAACTGCAAATAGAGTTACTTGTGACTGTCCAATTATTAATAAGGTTGAACAAACGAAATATCTTGGTATTTTTGTGGATCAGCGGTTGTCTTGGTACCCTCACTTAGAACATGTTATCACCAGACTCAGGAAGCTTACTTGGATATTTAAGACACTTAGGTATGTGGTACCAAGAACGGCTGATGACTCGCAGAACTCGGATAAGGATCTCCTCAGAGACATATATGTATCGTTGGTTCAGTCTATTCTGATATACTGCATTTCTGTGTGGGGCGGTGCAGCTAAAAGTAGATTTTTGGATATAGAACGCGCACAGCGAAATTTAATTAAAGTCATGCACTTTAAAAAAAGACGTTTTCCAACGGATCGCCTTTAAGAAATTAGTAAGTTGCACTCTGTTATGAAGCTTTATATCATACAAACAATTCTAAGGAAACATAAATCACTACCATATAATACGGAAATCACGAACAAAAGAACTAAACGTATGGTCAGGCGTCCGTCACTCGCTCAAGGCCACGCGTTATATACCTACCGCTCGGCGTATCGTCCACGATACAACTGGCAAAAGGCCGCACGCCCGCCTGAGCGCGACCACCGCACGTTTCCCGCGTTTACTCCACCTTACTCCTCGAAATGCCGAAACCAGTGGATGGGTGTCAAAGTAAAAAAAACAAATGAAAAATTATGTTGTTATTGAAATAATAATTTATAAATAGATACACACTACAGCACGTCAGGTTACAGTTAAACTGCAAAAAAAGCTTTTATTACGAAGGGGATAAAGGCGGTCCAAGGTCAACATGTATAGTCTGAGGTGCCGTCGTATGTACCTACTTAAGAAATAAATTATTTGATTTCGTAAGAAAACATAATTTGTAAAAGGTGTTGTAGGGTAGGTATGACACAAGAAACAAGAACTGTTTACTAAATAGGACAAGTAACGATAAACACTACAATCCCCGTCAATTGGTAATGCGCCTGGAGGCTACGATTTAATATACCTAGAGTCTAGGTATATAAAAATTTAAATTTCTAGGTCCTAGACTCTATCTTATTGAAAATAATAATTCAATAATTACAATATTTACTTTTGAACAAGAAAATTCTAATACCTATTAGAATTTTCTTGTTCATGACATTTTAAGGGGATCCCTTGTTTTCGCATAATTGTTTTATACCTAATTTGATTTGGCATAACGGATTTGGCATAATCTTTTTTGTCATAATAATACTTTCGCATAATTGTTTTTTGGCATACTATTTATATTAGCATAATTATCATTTAGACTAATTTGTTTTCGTATAATGTTATTAGGCATATTGTCTATTCGCCTAATATTATTTAGACATAAAAATCTAAAACAATAAGAATAAATATTTTTACGCACTCATTTATTTTCATTCAAAAGGGGTAGGTGTAGGTATTGTATTAAAATGCCAAAAACTCATAACACATACGACCTAAATATCGTCTCATAAAACACCTATTTTTAAAATACCGAAAATCCTTAATGTCGATATCCAATAGACCGAAACTTGAAAGATCGATTATTAGACTGATGATAGTTCAAAACCCTGAAAGTTAAAATGCCGATAGTTAAAAATCCCGAAAATTCGTTTAGGTCTATTAGGTGCGACGACGAGCGAGCGTAGCGAGCGAGGAGGAGGTAAGGTTCCATTGCGACCAACAACGCACGAGCCGAGCGAGCGAAGCGAGCGTACCGCGGCAACGGCCGGCGAAGTGCCAGAACCGACCTGCTGGCATGTAACCCTCAATTAACCTTCGGTTTTTTAAGCTTCGGGATTTTGTATTTTAGGTAAAATGTTCTTTCGTAATTTTAAACGTCGTGATTTTTTTGTTTATAAAAATATGCGTAAATAACATTATGCGTGTTTAAATTTATGCTAAAGAATATTATGCTTAAACATGATTATGCTTAAAGTAGTTATGCTAAAAAAAAATACGCATAAGCTGTTATGACTAAATAATATTATGCGTAAACATCATTCGGCGAAATCATATTATGCTATGACATATTATGCCTTAAAATTTTATGCAAATACATAGGGAACCCATTTTAAGTTGCGGATCACGTGACAAGGTTCCAGCGCATTACCAATTGACGGGGATAATAAGTAACCTACCTACCTATTTAACTAGGCAACAAATGTTGACTTTTGTTATTTTTATGTCTCCCATATTTACGTCTACCTAGGTAGTTAAGTACCTAGTTAGATTATTAAGTATTATTAGTAATGTTCAAATATTATTGTAAGATTTTCTTTAACTATAGCACCTACGTAAAATCGCTTTCCTTTTATGATATAATGCTACGCAGTTCATTTATAAGCAGACAACCCTAACGGTGTCAGAAGAGATGAGAGCTACGCGATAGAAAGAGAGAAAACTTCTAGGTGCTGTAGCGATGTGCGATCTGAATTGCGCTTTATTGCTTCGGAGCAAGAGTTGCAATTTAATTAAATGATGTTGCCGAATGCGGCTTCTGTACTTGTACTATTATGTATTCTGTGGTATGGTTGTGGATGTTCCGAGAATAAATACTGTATTTGCTTCTAGGGAATATAATCGACGTTCGATACATCTTTACAACACAGTAAACAAGGAAATAGATGTATATATAGTAAGCAATTCTGTGAGTGTAAAAGGCTATTTTATTTTATTTTTATTTATTTTTCGAGGGAAAACCAACAGCACATGCGACATTATTAATGTTTACAATAAGTAGTGGATTGCCAATTACAGGTCTTCACGTTTAGAAATCAAATAAATTAGTTCCTACATGTGGACACAACGCACTTGGTACTCATAATGTAAACAATTAGAATAACATATAATAACATATAAGGCTACTCACTGAATGGCTAGAATCAAAAAATTATGATGATATTGAGGCTTTACTAAACTAATTACTTGTCTTCTTACATTACACAAACTAAACACACACGCACACGCACACACACACGCACGCGCACGCGCGTACACACACACGCACACACACACACACACACACACACACACACACACACACACACACACACACACACACACACACACACACACACACACACACACACACACACACACACACACACACATGCAAGCTTTCTATAGTCGTTTCTGGCATAAAGTTGTTTATAGTATAGTTAAGGTAGCTAGTAAAAGTAAATAATAACAATAATAATAAGACCTGTAACTTAGTTCCTAATTTTTAATAAGTTGAATTTTTATTTTTTATTTTAAGTCTTAAATTTTTCTGATAACCCTGTTTCATGGAAAAGCGGTGTCTCCTGATACAGGCCAAATGTGGCTTAAAAGGTGGCATCGGTCCTTACTATTTATAAAAATGTATTTAGTTAAAGCCAAATAAACTATTTTATTTTTTATTTATTTATTATTACACATAATAGGGTTTTTGTACCTACTGCATTTATACGGATTCGCGATAATATCGATATTATCGCTAAGCGGACCGCAGCCTTAAACCATGTGAACGTCTATTCACTAAATTTTAAATTAAAATTAAATTGTCCATGTACATGTACTACTTAATCGCTTGACCCATGTAAACAGCCAATCATATTATTTTATTTATTATTATTTTAGCGTGCCCACAGACTACAGCCTTTCTATCGGCCGACAGTTTAGTCGGGCTCTCAATCAGAATGAAGCTATGGCATGAAGGTGTATGCAAGTGCGCGTCACACCAGAACGATTCGGTATCGGCCGATTCTTCATACAAAACCTTAGAGTATAGTATATAGAGACGGCCTGTTGTTCTATATGAACTACACTACGGTTATACAAATATGATCTAAATCGACATGCCACTCATAAACTTGTAGCTGTCTCGTTTTAACTTACCTACATTACCCCATGTAAAAAGAGACAACACTATATTTGTTTGACCTATTTCTGGCAACATTGAAATATATACTCATAGCTATGCATGAATGCGGCCGGTTCGCCATTTTTGTTTCCCACTGTAACAGGTATGTGAGCTGTCAACGCGAGTTGTATTTTTAGTGTTTTGTGTTATAATTGTTTTATTTTAGGCTTTTTCGTGTGAATAGTTATTCATTAAGTGAAAGAAAGCAACAAGGAACATGCCCAGTTGCAGTGTAGTAGGTTGCGGCATCAGAAAAAGCGAAAATCGAGCAAACATAACATTACACAGGTACGTACTATTATTTTGCAATATTACCAAACAAATGAATAAATGCCTTATGTTTTGGCTTTCTTATGAATAGTTTACATATTAATTCATAGCAATATGGCGTAAACTACTTATTTTGGAGGGTTTTGATAGTGTATTTTCAAGAAATTAAAAACACTATTTTTAGCGATAGAGTTGTCCTTCAAAGCAATTTTCATATCGATGTTTTCAAGTGTAAATTATAGTGAATGAATTTTAACTGTTTTTTTTCGTTTCGTTTTAGGTAGCCTAAAAATGCCCGTAAAAGAGAAATATGGCTGGATACAATAAAAGAATGGAGAATTTAAAGACTCATGCGAAAACTATTTTCATTTTGAAGAATCGTGTTTTAATCGAACTTTAAATATTACGACGCTGCTGGACCGTTATGAACCTTTTTAGTAAGTAGGTATTTTACTGGACCAGTCCCACAATTTCGCTCGCCTAGATTTGAAAACTTTTTAACATTAGTTTTTTTCAAAGGGGGTTCAATATTGGTATTAATAATTTAAGAAGTTTCAAATAGGTAATTATAAATCTGACCCAAAGTAATTTTATAGCCCATACTTCAAATCCCCTTTATTTTTAGAAATCCTTACTTAGCAAATTATTTCCTGGCAAAATAAACCTATTTACTTACCTAACGTCAGTTTCTAGTCTATTAATTTTGGCTGATAAATAATGTTCTCTTTTATACTTATTCTTCATGCATGTTTCAGCCGCCGGTCCCGATCCAGTGCATCGAGCACTTTAGCAGAATTAGACCTAAACCAGAGTCCATCTACTGTTGATCAGCACAGACGAGATACTTAAATATCTCGTTATTTATTACTTGCAGTACTTCTTACCTATTTACGATAAACTATAAACCGTAGTTCTAATAATGTTTTAATAAGAGCAGGCTGGCCCAAGTATTTTACATTTCGATTTCAATATGAAATAATTAAGCCCATGATAAACAGGGGGCTAATTGTCCAATTTCAAAATCTATCGCAATCGCTTTCATTTGGCAGATGAATGAGACACATTGCTTGCATTTCTTTGGTACGTTTTTATTTTTGCCAAAAATACGTATCAAATAAAAGCGATTGCGATCGATTTTGAAATTAGACAATTAGTGGGCGGGCGGGACTTGAAACTATTACTATGCTATATTCTTATTTTTGTTCTCAATATATAATATATACTAGCGGCCGCCCGCAACTTCGTCTGCATGGAAAGTTTTTATGATATCCCTCGGGAACAACCCTTTTTTCGGGATGAAAGGTATCCTATGTCATTCTCTGTACCACTGGCAAAGTGTATGTAAAATTTCATGATGATCGGTTCAGTAGTTAAGACGTGAAGGCGTGACAAATATAGAACCCTGGGATTTAAATATAATTTTGATTTACAGGTCCCAGATGCAACACTGGAAACTTACAAAAAAATAGGAGAATCACGAGAAAGAATTACGCATTAAATGTAAAAATAAGATGACAAAAAAGAAAACTGTGGATTTTTTAAATATTATCAAAGATAAAAAAAACGAATTTGGTGAATGCAGAACGAAAAACATGCGGATGCCTGGGCATTCTCTTTGTGATTTGTATTGTAATAATATTGTTTTATATAAAAAAAAATCATGCAATGCATGCGGGCGGCAGCTAGTACTACATATTGCAAGATTGCCACAAGGATTTGTGGCAATCTTGCAATATGTAGTACTAGCTGCCGCCCGCGACTTCGTCTGCGTGGAAAGTTTTTTTGCTATCCCTCGGGAACAATACTTTTTTTCGGGATGAATGGTACCCTATGTCCTTCTCTGTATCCCTGACAACGTGTATGCAAAATTTCATGACGATTGGTTCAGTAGTTGAGACGTGAAGGCGTAACAAACAAACAAACAAACGGACTTTTGCATTTATAATATTAGTAAGGATTTTGTTTTATTTATTTCCTTTTTTCTTTAACTAGTATGAGTGACCTTTGATCTTGAATTCTATGGCATTCGCTCGATAGAATTCAAGATGTCTTGCACTGAAGAGTCTAGCTAGACTTAATAACTCTGAAATCGCCAAAAAAAATCGGCTGTTTCATACATTTTGATTTTGTATGAAACAGCTGATTCTTTTTAGCGATTTCAGAGTTGGTCCTTTAGTAAAAGTTGTTTAGTTTGATGGTCCCTATCTACCATAATAATATTCAGCATTATCAGGGGTTATTTTGAAACACGTTGTATATCCGTGCTTCGGAAGGCACGTTATGCCGCCGTTGGTCTCTCCCGGCCTATCCTCCTTATCCACCAATATCAATAAGGAATGCCTGTGCCCCAGCAGTAGTAGGCACTGAAACATTAAAAATGGATGATGTCGATAAAAATATCGATATACAAAAGGGCAGCACTATGGAAAGGTGCCATTTTTGTTTCCTAGTAAGTTTAGGTATATACGTTTTTTTCGTAGGAATGCCTTCTCCATATACTTCCCTACTCTAAGTACAAAACCAACTTTTTTTTATCGGTTGACAGTTTGGTCTGTAGTCTGCGGGCACGCTTACTCTTTGCTTATTAGTCTGTGTGTGTACTCTATGTTGTCTTGTCTGTCTGTCTCTGAATAATTGTGTTCTGTGGTCTGTCTACTCGGTCCATGGAAATAGTACTATAAACCGGAATGAGCGCTTCGCCCCAAAACGAGCCGACAGAGAGGTCAAGTAGATGTATGTGTCCTTTTCTTCATTAGGGTGACCAAACCGTATGGTTGGCCGGAGACATACATAATACTTTAAACTGTTTAATATAAACTTAAATACCTAGGTAGTTCTTTATTTTCTCTAATGGTATCGCAAAAGCAATGAAGAGAACCCCATATGCTGACCGGCTTCGACACTTTAAAATGGTATCGTTATCGTCTCGTTACGATATCGCCGACATTAGTTTTACTTGGAAAGTTTTAAACGGTAAAATTGACTGTCCATCGCTCCTGTCATTGTTTAAGTACAGAGCTCCTAAAAGATACCCCCGCACCGTGATTACACCATTGTGCCCTCCCCTTCGCAGAACTGCTTATGGCACCAATTCACCCGTTCCACGACTTTGTAAGCTTACTAATAAATTTAGCGACATATTTGATGTACATGGTGACTCGCTTAACTATGTTCGCAAAGCAGTAGCTCGATTTAATGAGAAATAATGGCCTAACTAATCATTATATTATAAAAATTAAAATTATCACACCTTTTAAAATATATATATATATATTTCTTAAAAAAATTGTTTAAGGATACGTAATTTTTGAATGTTGTATTTGCCTATAATTGTTTGTTACATATAGCTCATAATTAATAATCTAAGAACTCTAAGTGTTGTAATAATGTACTCAAACGTTGGTGAATCTGAAATAAATAAAAAAAAAAAAAAAAAAAAAAAATTTATAATTAACACTTTTTACCGCGTTTTTATTAGGTTGCTTGCTCTTTTGTTTGTTTGAGCACAAATTTTGCAAACGATTTTATACCAAATTCCCGATGAGCTAGAGACTTGAAACTTTGAACACAGGTCAGAAATGGAAGGAAATGCAATATTACAGAGTCATTGAGGTGATCTGATAATGGAGCCGGAAGAACGCCACAGGAACTCTATGATGAATGAAACTATACAACCCCATCGTGTTTGGGCTTATTAGAATTGTCTTGACAAGTACTCTGACGGGAGACGAGGTTCAGGGTCGGATGACGAAGTCTGGATTCCATGCCATAGGAACTCAATATTGAAATCATGCAACCCCATCGAGTTTGGGCTCGTTTGAATCGTCTTGACGAGTGCTCTGTTGGGTAATAGTATCCAAGAGTCTGATGATGGAGCCGGAAGAAGGCCACAGGAACTCTGCAATAAAACCTTTCAACCCCATCGAGTTTGGACTCGTTTGAATGGTCTTGACGAGTACTCTGATAGGCGGTGGTATATTTTTAGTTTAGCTCGTTAACTAAAAAAAAGAAAATTAATATTTATTTAAAAAAAAATACTTTTTAAGAACAAATTATTTTTAAACTTTTAGATTTTTTAGGCATTCACAATGCTATTTTTATATTAAGATTATTAATACAATTGAAAAATATTAGAAAAAATCGACTCACCCATAGCAGCTCAGACGGGACTCGAACCCGCACCCTTAGGATTCCGGCCCAATGCACTAACCAATTATGCTACCGAGTCGCTAGCAGGATTGACGAAATTTTCTAATATATTTCACGTCTCCGCTGTAGGCCAGCGCCATCTCATCAATGTGAAGTGAATTACTTCGACATTTGAAAGCAGCACCTTTGCAGGTGCTAGACAATCAATAATTGGTTAGTGCATTGGGCCGGAATCCTAAGGGTGCGGGTTCGAGTCCCGTCTGAGCTGCTATGGGTGAGTCGATTTTTTCTAATATTTTTCAATTGTATTAATAATCTTAACAAATTATTTATCACGTTTTTATTAAGTTGCTTTTTTGTTTTTATTTTTTAAATATGGTAATTCAACCAATTAAATTCTAGTTTATTCAATTCAATTTAATTTCAAGTGTAAATAATTACGCAACTTTAAAGTTTATTCCAATTTTTAATAAAAATGCAATGTGCGTGAACTTCGGAAAAACAAATAAATGTTGGAAAAACAAGTAAAAGTAGGAAAACATTGTCTAGTGATCTGTAGTTAAAAAAAGATGGAAACGATTTTCGACTTTATTGACGTTTGAAATTCGATTGCTTTTTCCCATAATTATACTTGTACATTTACTTTGCTGTTTCATTAAAAACTGTTATTTTGGTAAAGATGTCAATAAGGTCTAAAATACTTGCATCAATTTCTTTACTTGTGAAATTAATAAAATGGGTGCAAGAGATTTACGACGACACAATGTTAAAAATATAAAAAAAAACGAAATGGCGGTTAACTATATTGTTCGTGGGCCGATTTTATGAAACTCGATTATGTTACTATTTTGATCAAAATATAACAAAGAAATGTTAAAACTTAAAAATATAAAAAAAAAATGGCAGCCAACTCTTTTATTTGTGGGCTGATTTGAATGAAACTCGGTTTTTAGTACTAATTTGACAAGAAAATAATAACACAATATGTATTGAAAAAATTAAAAAATCTAAGATGGCAGCCAACTTGTTTGTTTTTGGGCCGATTTCGATGAAACTCTGTTTTTGGTAATATTTTGCCAAGAAAATAACAACGCAATTTTTAAAATACTTAAAATCTAAGATGGCGGCCAACTTTTTTGTTTTTTTGGGCCGATTTCGATGAAACTCGGTTTTTGGTTACTAATTAGACAAGAAAATAACAACTCAATGTAAACTGAAGGAAAAATCAAAAAAGATCAAAATGTTATTACATGTAATAAAATGCAACGCGAAAGTTTAAAAGTTTATAAGATCAAAATGGCTGCTAATTTGTTTTTGAAATCGGCCCAAGAACAAAAAAGTTGGCCACCATCTTGAATTTTGTAAGTTTTCAACATTGTGTTGTTATTTTCTTGTCAAAATCGTACCAAAAACCGAGTTTCATCAAAATCGGCCCAAAAACAAAAAAGTTGGCCGCCATCTTGGATTTTTAGTTTTTTAAAAATTGCGTTGTTATTTTCTTGTCAAAATAGTTCCAAAAACCAAGTTTCATCGAAATCGGCCCAAAAACAAAAAAGTTGACCGCCATCTTGGATTTTTAGTTTTTTAAAAATTGCGTTGTTATTTTCTTGTCAAAATAGTTCCGAAAACCAAGTTTCATCGAAATCGGCCCAAAAACAAAAAAAGTTGGCCGCCATCTTGGAGTTTTAGTTTTTTTTAAAATTGCGTTGTTATTTTCTTGTCAAAATAGTTCCAAAAACCGAGTTTCATCTAAATCGGCCCAAAAACAAAAAAGTTGACCGCCATCTTGGATTTTTAAAATTTTCAACATTGCGTTGTTATTTTCTTGTCAAAATCGTACCAAAAACCGAGTTTCATCAAAATCGGCCCAAAAACAAAAAAGTTGGCCGCCATCTTGGATTTTTAGTTTTTAAAAAATTGCGTTGTTATTTTCTTGACAAAATAGTTCCAAAAACCGAGTTTCATCTAAATCGGCCCAAAAACAAAAAAGTTGGCCGCCATCTTGGATTTTTTAAATTTTCAACATTGCGTTGTTATTTTCTTGTCAAAATCGTACCAAAAACCGAGTTTCATCAAAATCGGCCCAAAAACAAAAAAGTTGGCCGCCATCTTGGATTTTTAGTTTTTAAAAAATTGCGTTGTTATTTTCTTGTCAAAATAGTTCCAAAAACCGAGTTTCATCGAAATCGGCCCAAAAACAAGAAAGTTGGCCGCCATCTTGGATTTTTTAAATTTCGACATTGCGTTTTCATGTTGAAATAGTACCAAAAACCGAGTTTCATCGAAATTGACGCACAGACATGAATTTGATTATTATTATTAATTTTACCGTCTCGCCTGGGACCTCTAGCCATTTCAATAAAACAATTTCGTTTTTTTGGAAATCTGAAATGGTGCAGTATTTATGGTCACACTAGTTTTGTAAAGTAACATTTCCTATATATTGAAATTCTTAAATTGAAATTCGGCGCCAAGGTCAAAATCGGAGTTGCCAAGATTGACACTTCTATTTATTACCACCTCACCGATGATAGCTGTTAGCATTATTTTAGATATTTAATTAAATCAAAAGAGTAAGTTCTGTTTTATATTACAATTATTATGTGTCATTCTAAATTAATATTTAAATAGTATATATTCGACTTCCCATTCCGAATCCTTAATTTTGATACACTACTTGATTGGTAACGTACATATTTTTAGTCCTACTATCGTGGTATTATTGTTTAGTAATGGCAATTGTGCGAACGAGACACCGACCTCCACCTGGTGTTGTCTCATTCACACAGTAGTGCCTTCAGTCAATGTCATCGATAGAATTTCAACTCTATCAACAATACAATAAAGTTGAATTTCTTTTAAACGATAGGTGAACATTTTTTGTAGAGTACTCACTCCCTCTTGACTCGGTCTTGTCTAGGGATGCGCGATCCGGGTCCTTCGATCCGATTTTCCGGATCGTAATGAATCGTTAAGCCATGATTCGATACACGGATCGTATCACATGCCATCGATCCGATCTTTAAGAAATCGATCCGGATCGGATGCAAATCAATAAGACACAATTGATTTTAGATCTTTGTTACGTGTAAACCCATGTAAAACTTGTAAACAAGTACCTTGAAGATTTAAAGGAAAAACAGTGTGAAATAGTAATCATTAAATTGTACTTAGAGAACTTAAGAAAATACTTATTATATTTCTCTAAAGTTTAGACTTCGAAGACAGGGACGGCGGATGCCTAATTACTAACAGTTAAGTACAATTTTATAGGCGCCAGTCATCGAAGTCTAAACTTTTGAGAAACAGTAATTTTGACAGACAACGTAGATCCAGTCTGTTGCGACTTTCACACAAAGTTAAATTGGCCGATGTATTATGATTCGTTTATTAATAATATAATGTATAAGATTATTGGATCTACCGGCAAAGTATGCCGCCGAGTTGAAAATGTAAACAAAGATAAAGTTTGCAACAAATAAACCTAAGTAAGTACCCAATTTTTTGTAAACAAACCGCGTTTTAATTCATACGATCCAAGCGATCCGATCTTTCAAGTTTTGTATCGATACAGCAAAAAATCGTATAGCCTCGATCCGATCTTTCAAAAGATCAGATCGGATGGCGCATCCCTAGTCTTGTCTTGTCTATGTCTTGCTTGATCTGCGAAGCTGCCGTGCGTGGGAGATTTGTTGTGATATTTTGTTAATAATTCAAGTGAAATAAAAATTCCGGCGCTTAATTTAAGGCAAGGAAATGGTAAGTTTCATTCACATAATGGTAAATAATCATTTTACTGTAACACGTTGAGCAAGTAGATGAAAATTTTAAATTTTTGTTTGACAGGATAGTGTTAACGATTTTGAGTAATAAACACAATAATTCTTTGTTTTAATATGAGGGAAAAACTAATTTAACTGAAGTAACATACACAACGCATCTTAGTATTAGTATTTCAGACTCGTATAACCATGGGTACAATATTTACACTTACCTTCAAATAAATGATAAATATTTCGTTGGGCCAAGTTCTTATTATTCAACTCATAAACCTGTGCAGTCTGTCTGCATGTCTGAAGTAAAAATTCGAAGTAACAGGGATGCAAAATTATTACCCTTTTTTGTTTTATAAAATCAAGACTGCTAGTTGGTGGCTGATATTAACTCAGAACTAAAAGAGGGTAGGTATGTAAAATGTTTTAGCTATAAATATTCCCTATCTATATTCAAACACTATCAGTGCCCTGTTTATCAAAACATAAAAGTCTTGTACTTATAAAAAACAAGCATTTTCATTATGAAAGTAATTATCCAATTATTCCACAAATCCGTTTATCGAAACACATTAAATTAAACGCTACAAATGTTTTTGTTTATTTGACTGATATGTTTCTGCCCTTATATTAGTGATGTCTTTAATCAAAAAAATATAAACTTGTAAAAATATCTTACAACTTGTAATAAACTCAATGGAAAATCCTGAGTATTCCTGAGGGTGTCTCCCGGTGTCTCTCCATTCTTTCTGACAATTTTTACAAGTGTCTTGCATCAATTCTTCGGAAAAAGACATAATTTACATGAACTTGTAAAATTTTTCTTTTGTAAAGTACCTACTTGTAGACTTGTAAGTTTTGATAAACAAGGCACTGGGCTGCTATCAGACACTTATTGCAAATCAGATTTTGCTATGTTACTCGCCACATTTTTTTTGCAGATCTTTACTATTATGCATTATTGAATTAAATCTTGATAGCACATAAACAGATAAAAACTGGCTAAGTGCGAGTCGGACTCGCGCACGAAGGGTTCCATACCAAAAAATGGCAAAAAAAAACATGTTTGTTGTATGGGAGCCCCCTTAAATATGTATTTTATTATGTTTTTAGTATTTGTTGTTATTGCGGCAACATAAATACATCATCTGTGAAAATTTTAACTGTCTACCTATTTTCGTTATTAATATCGAGCAAAAAACGGCAATAAAATCACGTTTGTTGTATGGGAGCCACCCTTAAATATTAATTTTATTCTGTTTTTAGTATTTGTTGCTATAGCGGCAACAGAAATACATCATCTGTGAAGTTAAAAAACTATCACAGTTTATGAGATACAGCCTGGTAACAGACAGACAGACGGACAGCGAAGTCTTAGTAATAGGGTCCCGTTTTTACCCTTTGGGTACGAAACCCTAAAAAAGAAGTTGTCATTCAGCAGAGTTTTCAAGTTCATATTTTATCACTAATAGTTCATGTTTACTGATTTGACACAGAAACATATTCAATCAATTCAATTCTATCACAGATTATAGAAAGAAAAGGACATTGAACACAATAAACCAACCCCTCATACATTATTGAGGGTTCCGTCTAGGGTTGCCAAGATATTTAGTGTAAAAATATAGTAGATGGCGAAAAAGTAAAAAAATATAGTAGGTTGCCATTTTATATGGAGGATTTTAAATAAGTTGCATTTTTCATACTTAAATACTAACATTTTCATAATTTATTTAACAACCACACAAGTATTTAATCACAAAAAATATTATTCAATTACTTATGTGCATATAAGAAATATTTTTTTTTGTTGCTTTTGTTTAATATATTCACCTGAAAAATATAGTAGTTTTGCCTACTATATATTTTTTCAAAAAATATAGTAGGCGAGCCCTCAATATAGTTGGATACTATATTATATAGTAGTTGAAATCCTATTTCTCATGTACACATGACAGCATGTCAGGTTATACAGTTAAACTGAAAAACAGATTTTATTACGTAGGCCATAAAGGAGGACTCAAGGTCTACATGTATAGTCTGGGGTGCCATTGTGTGTACATGTGAGATATCAGGTTGAAATTCATATCAAATACTGGAAGTCAACAGCCTCTTGGATCTAGACACGTTAATACTAATATTTTGTGGCTCGACTTAGGTCCTTTTCAGTGAAAAGATATAATAGTATGTCACATATAGCTCTCATAGTCTCAGAGCAAATAAAATGTCCCCTATCTAAGGTAAGAAATAAAAATAATGGCATTAAGCTAGATCCAAGAATTTTATATTAATATAAAATTAGCTAGCGAATTAATTAGATAGCGAAAATACAAATATAAATAAAACAAAGTCGCTTCCCGCTGTCTGTCCGTATGTCGCGACCTGAGTAGTGCAGTGGTCAACATGCCGCCTACCACGCAAGAGGTCCCGGGTTCGATTCCCGGCCGGCAGAAATTCAAATGATGAATTTTAATTTCTGTGACGGGTCTGGGTGTTACTATGTATAATAAGTATATATCAAAAAAAAGTATATAAGTAGTATATCAGTTGTCTAGCACCCATATTACAAGCTTTGCTTAGTTTGGGGCTAGATGGCGCTGTGTGAAATTGTCCAAGCATTTATTTATGTATGCTTAGATCTTTAAAACTACGCAACGGATTTTGATGCGGTTTTTTTTAATAGATAGAGTGATTCAAGAGAGGAAGGTTTATAAGTATAATACATGGTGTAAAATTCCACACTACACCGAAGCAAGGGCAGGGCGCTAGTAGAAAACAAAACGGAACCCTGAAAATATTTTTTAATGAGAGACTTGAGATAGAGTGTGAACCAAAATAAATAATTGCAATTTTAAAAACTAATACTATGCATCTATTCTCTTACTAGCTTCTGCCCGCGACTTCATCCGCGTGGATGTTAGAGAAAATCCTTAGAGAACCTTCAACCAGGATCTGACCAGTCATTTTTACGTTTCCGGTTCCGGTTCCCGTTCCCGTTCTGTTCTCGTCCGTTCCCGTTCTGTTCTCGTCCGTTCCCGTCCCTTTCCTGTCCCGTTCTCGTACCCCTTCCGTTGCCATTCCCGTTCCCGTCCCGTTACCGTCCCGTTCTCGTTCCCGTTCCCGTACCGTTCTCGTCACGTTCCGTTCCCGATTCATTCCCGTTTCATTCCCGTTTCATTCCCGTTCGGTTCCCGTTCCGTTCCCATTCCGTTCATGTTCCCGTTCCCGTCCCGTCCCGTTCCGTCCCCGTCCCGTCCCCGTTCCCGGTCCCTTTCCGGTTTCCGTTCCCGTTCCCGCCCCGTCCCATTCCCGTTCCCGTCCGGTTCCGTTCCCGTTCCGTTCCGTTCCCGATCCTTTCCCCTTAGTTCCCGTCCCGTTTTCGTTCCCGTTCCGTTCTTGTATCGTTCCCGTTTCGTGTCTGCTTCGTTCCCATTTCATTCCCGTTCCATTCCCATTCCGTTCCATCCCTTTCCATTCCCAATTCGTTCCCGTTCGCGTCCCGTTCCCGTCCCGTACTCCTTCCGTTCCTTTTCCCGGTACCGTTCCCGTCCCGTTCCTGTCCTTTTCTTTTTCCCGTTCCATTCACGTTTCGTTCCCGTTCCCTTCCCGTTCCCATTCCGTTCCCTTTACGTTCCCTTCCCGTTCCATTTCCGTTCCAGCCCGTTCCGTTCCCGTCCCGTTCTCGTCCTGTTCCCGTTCCCGTTCCTGTTCCTGCGCCCGTGCCCGTGCCCGTGCCTGTTCTCGTTCCCGTTACCTGGATGTGCATGTCCAGGTACAGGTCCATGATGTGTCATGTCCACCGTGTTGGACTTCAAAATAAATGTCATTTTCGCAATCACCATCCCATGAAACCTCAAGAACGACATCCACATCGATTTTCATGTTTACTTACCCCATTTATACCCTAAGGGATAATTTTCAAAATAACAAAATATGTGTTTGCTTATTTATTTTTAGATGTGCTCCTACGAAGTTTAAAGTTGTAATGGCCATTTAATATTTTTTTCCATACAAAATTGGAACCCCATTTTCACCCCTTGAGGGTTAAATCATATCCACCGTGTTGGACTTCAAAATAAATGTCATTTTTGCAATCGCCATCCCAGAAAACCCCAATAACGACAATGCCTATTTATTTTTAGACATGCTCCTACGAATTTTAAAGTTGTAATGTCTATTTTATATTCTTTATCCATACATTTGAACCTCATTTTCACCCCTTTAGGGGTTAAATCATGTCCACCGTGTTGGACTTCAAAATAAATCTCATTTTCGTAATCACCATCCCATAAAACCTCAAGAACGACCTCCACATCGATTTTTATGTTTACTCACCCCATTTACCCCCTAAGGGGTTGATTTTCAAAATCACAAAATATATGTTTGCTTATTTATTTTTAGATGTGCTCCTACGAAGTTTAAAGTTGTAATGGCCATTTAATATTTTTTTCCATACAAAATTTGAACCCCATTTTCACCCCTTGAGGGTTAAATCATATCCACCGTGTTGGACTTCAAAATAAATGTCATTTTTGCAATCGTCATCCCAGAAAACCCCAATAACGACATCCGTATCTATTTTTAGGTTTACTCACCCCATTTACCCCCTAAGGGGTTTATTTTCAAAATCACAAAATATATGTTTGCTTATTTATTTTTAGACGTGCTCCTACGAAGTTTAAAGTTTGTAATATCCATTTAATATTATTTTTCCATACAAAATTTGAACCCCATTTTCACCCCTTGAGGGGTCAAATCATGTCCACCGTGTTGGACTTCAAAATAAATGTCATTTTTGCAATCGTCATCCCAGAAAACCCCAATAACGACATCCATATCTATTTTTGGGTTTATTTACCCCTTTTCACCCCCATTTCATCCCCGTAGGGGTTGAAATACTAACAATAACAATATACGTTGCGTTAGATTTCCATCCATAAGCCTAAATTATATATTTAGCAATTTTGACTTCGAAAATAAAGGATTTTCTTCATTACACAACTTCATCCCCCTTTCGAGCCCTTCGGGGGTAGAATTTTGAAAAACGCTGAGACCCGTATTTATTCATTTTCAATCGTCAGCCTAAACACAAAATTTGACGATCCTAGCTTCAAAACTGAGGGACTTTCATACAAACTTTCATCCCATATTTCATCCCCTTAGGGATAGAATTTTCAAAAATCCTTCCTTAGTGGATGCCTACATTGTATAAGGTATCTGTGTGAAAAATTTCAAGTCTCTAGGTCCAGCGGTTTGGGCTGTGCGTTGATAGATCAGTCAGTCAGTCAGTCAGTCAGTCATTCAGTCATTCAGTTTACGATTTTATATATTAAGATGAGAACAATGGGGGTACCAGATAATTGTATTATATGAATAATCAAACCCTCAATTTAGCGACCAAGACCTAAAATGACGTGACGTAAAATGAAACAACAAAAAAGATTACACAAGATTTTTGAAGTGAAAAATGCTAAACTCGCGTCAGTAAGAATCACGTGACCCTGATCGAAAATTCGTAAGACGGATGTGACGGATGGAGAGTAGACAGCCGGCGGCGGAAGTATCCCCCTCTCTTTCTACGGGGCGCGGTGAAAATGGCGGCGCGTCATTTCAAGACGTAAACACTTGTGTCACCATAGCAACGTGCAAATTTTTTAATTCAATGTCAATACTCTAGATTTTCTGTCAAGCTATGGATAAGACTTTCGTACAATACTGTTCTGTATTCGTAAATTCAAATGCAGAGTATATTCGTAAGACGGCAATTCGTGCAAAATTATTTCCTAACCATTCCAAAATATCAAAAACGTTAATATTCAAGTTTTCACTTCTGCCGGCACTCCCGGAGTGCAACCCGATTTTTTTAAAGTACTTAGGACTGCTGAACTGTCAAAAATGTATTCTTAATAGTGAATTCGATCAGGGGCCGTACCGGCTAACGAATCGATTATCGAAAAGTCTGCTAGGTTTCAAATTAAAACAGATAAATCGAACCCCAGTTGGGCGAAAATGGCGAACCCCATTTCATGATGTCACACGAACATCGTTATCTTCCAAATTACGTCAACAAAAAGTACAAGACGAAATTCCTTACTTTGATTTTTCAGTTCTAAGTTGAAACCGATTCAGATTTTTCGATAATCGATTCGTTAGCCGGTACGGCCCCAGACCACCAAACTCGTTAAAAGAAATTGCATTGCTTAATAAATTATTTGGTACTAAAATCACAAATGTTGAGGGCCAATCAATCCCATCCTGCGCGTGCGTCAGCCGACTACGAAAATAGCCGTAGTTCCCGTAGCACTTTTTTTATTTGAAGAACGTGACATATTATTTATTTTATCCATGGTGACTGATGACGTGACCAAACTTACTAAAATTAGGGCCAGCGACGAGATTGATTGATCCTACGGAAGCACGCCCTTTTGGTTTGACGTTTCAAATGCAAGCAAAGATATACTGAACTATAAAAAAAAACCGGTCAAGAGCGAGTCGGACTCGCGCACCGAGGGTTCCGTACCTGGATGTCTACTATGAAACGTTCATCCGTAACTTCGGGCCCGTCCGTAACCCGAACGAAGTACGCGACTCGTAGCTACCACGAACTATTTTCGGATTCGTAGGTTTAGTACGGACGCATAGACAAGTTACGTGAACGGATGATTGAAAAAGGTTTTTTATTATGTCTTCACAAAAAAAACCGGAAATGACACTAATAATTAAAATTATTTGTATTTAAACAGTTTTGATTCAATAAATTACAGTAATGATTAGCGGAATGCTGCGTATGTTATTAAAACTGCCAATTTTTAACAAAGACATCTTGTTATTACACTTTAACGCGCCATGACAGCCCGGGCTCTTAGTCTGTGGCAAAGTGGCCCCCGACAGGTGATAAACCAACCTAATCAAGAATGTCACGTTTCCACTAATAACATTTTGATGTTATGGGGATATTTCCTGTTGCAGCATTATACACCTAACCTATTTTGCTGATTTTGTTTATTTACGTTTTATGTGAATACATTTCTAAAGTGGTTCGCCGCAACTTTCGGAGCTATTTTTTGCTTTTGTTCAAATGAAGTTATAATTTCAAGTGTTTCCTACGACTCGCACCGAATTTAAGTGTTCTAAATCAATTATGAGCAATACTTAGTAAATAAGTGATAAGTGTTTGCTATATTTCATCTGATAATGGTAAACTCAAAAAAGGGACATTTAACCATGTGTTCCTCATTAGCACTCCTTTGGATTTAGTGAGAATCGGTTCACTTCACTCTCATGTAAGTAAATTTACTATATTATTAATATCTGTATTCTATGTACCTACTGTCTTTTATGTAACTTTAAACGTTGTGTTCTCCACCGCCGGCACCACCCACTGCAGAGCAAATTGAAATGCTCCTATCTTTTCTCCAAGAGCATCAAGATCTTGCCAGAGGTCACCTGAGGGATGTCTCGGGACGAGCTCGCACAAGTGAGCTCTGGCAAGATCTTGCAAACAACCTGAATGCCTGCGGTGGTACGGTGAAAACCGTGGAACAGTAGCAGAGGGTAATAATTGAATAATAATAATCCTTTATTTAACAGAATGTAACTTAATAACATTTAAAAGACAGTTTCTATTAGGTAGATTTTAAATGCCCCCGTCAAAACAAGATCACAAAAATTTCTAACACCAGGCAATTAAAATTAGTAACTTGGGTCCCGTTATAATTTTTTTTCCTGTTTTTAGGTCTGGGCAGATCGGAAATATCTAGTAAAGAGAGCTACCAGCGCTGCCAGACAATCTGCCACTGCTACCGGTAGTGGTGGGCCATCAACTGCCCCTCCCATTTCCAAGATTGACCGAAGGATAATTTCCATAATGGTTGAAGGATTTGGGAGTCAGCAAATGCATTTTATCCTGTAAGTATTTAACACAATTTTATAAGTTTTAAGTCTTAGACAGAACGGCAGAATTTGTGACTAATATTAAAATAATGATTTTTTATGACAGTATCACAGTAATAATATGTTTTTTTTCTCTAAAAGGAATTCTACGTTCGGCATTGTTTATTATTGTTTATTATATTCCCTAAGACGTTCTGATTGTACAAACCAAAACAGTTGATTTAGGTTTAACTTAATTTTTTTACTGTAATAGTAATATGCACAGACATAAAACTGCTATTAAATACTGCCCATTTACCTTACCATAGTATTTTATCTGTGTTTCGATTACTATTGGTGTATACCTACATTACCTACCTCTGTCTCATAAAAAAATATTTCTTTTCAGAGCCCCGGGGTCAGCCAGCCAGAAGAACTTTGAGGGCTAGAAGAGAAACGAGGAGTGGCTAATAGCCTCAATAGTGACTGAGTTACTGCAGCTGATATTAGCGATTACGGAGTCTATGAGAGAGGTGATACAATTATTACTGTCAAGATAACAATAAACTGACCAATTTAATAGAGAAATTATTATTGTCTTGTTCGTAATCGTGTTCCATATCTTCATCACTGCTGTAATTTAGTCATTATTAAGTATTCACCAATTACCTAGTAAGTTTTTATTTTTCTAGGATAGTTTGTAACATCGTAACTTAATTTTTCTGTAATAGTTTGTTACATATACTTAGTTATTTAGATATTTTTTAATGATTATCTAAGTATTTAAGATGTAACTGGTAAAGAATAATAAAACAATTTCAATAAATTATAATAAAGTTTTTTTATCTGATTTCATTGCATAAGTATCCTTTTTTAGGGTTTCCTACCCAAAGGGTAAAAACGGGACCCTATTACTAAGACTCCGCTGACCGTCTGTCTGTCTGTCTGTCCGTTTGTCTGTCTTTCTGTGTCTGTCTGTCTGTCACCAGGCTGTATCTTATGAACCGTGATAGCTAGACAGTTGAAATTTTCACAGATGATGTATTTTTATTGCCGCTATAACAACAAATACTAAAAATAGAATAAAATAAATATTTAAGGGGGGCTCCCATACAACAAACGTGATTTTTTTGGCGTTTTTTGCTCGATATTAATAACGACAATAGGTAGACAGTTGAAATTCTCACATATGATGTATTTCTGTTGCCGCTGTAAAAAAATTACTAAAAACAGAATAAAATAAATATTTAAGGGGGCTGGCATACAACATACGTGATTTTTTGCCGTTTTTTTGGTACGGAACCCTTCATACGCGAGTCCGACTCGCACTTGGCCGGTTTTTTAATAAATCTATTATCTAAGTAATTTTATCAATCAATCAAAACAGTTATACCAAAAAAATCTGTGAAAAGTACAGAGTATTAAATATGTTACAATATAATTATGTATGTGTAGGTATTTATAAAAGTTTTTTCATATATGATGTAGTTAACTTATATTATAATTTAGTACACCTTCTTAGTAGTCAAACAAAACCCAAACTGATATAAAATTGACAATAACACAGTTATTTTTGGAATAAAATGTTAATCCGTAACTCTTACGGTAGCACTTGAGTTCTCGTGAGAAGTGAGGTTAAACGCCCGAAAAACTGTATGTCAAAATCGAATTTTCGTGTCGGGTTCGAGCGTTCATAGTAAGCTATCCGTAACAGCAAACGTCAAACTCCGATTACGTTCCGTTGACGGGCCCGTAGTATTTTCGTGGTAAGAAACAGCCCGAAATTACGGAGTTCGTTCGGGTTTCGTGTGTTCATTGTAGACCTCCTGTGGCGGGCGCGGCGGGCAGACGACGACGAGAGCACTTAAAAGATCGTCCACACGAAACCACACACGTCACAAATAATAATACCACTTGATAACTCTCAATTAGTGGACTGTAAACACTCAAAAGTCTTCATAGGATTATCGCCGGCTGGACGAGGAAGGCGGTTGAACACTCGGTCGGAAAAACACTATCACGGTATCACCAGTCAACAGTGTTCATAAACTAATGTCACTTTACATAAATGTCACACTAACGTATCACAAATTCTTTTCACCATTTTCACATTATTTTGTAGTCGGCGCAGTCAATATTCGTAGCAAGACACGTAGCTCCGTAGCAAAGCACTAATTCACACTTATAACATAGTCAAAGTTACTAATTCACCACATTGAAGCACTTTGAAACATATTATTTGGAGCACTAAAATCTTAACATTGTCGCGCTTACTGCCAAGATGCACCTTATTACTGGGACCTTTACTTCATAATGAAACCACTATTTACTGTTTCTTCTTTTATTTCTTCCTTTTGCTTCCTTTTACAATGATATCTTCATTATTGGAAAACTATCGGAAAACTATGCGCTTACTTCGACCTCTCCGATTTATATATCGATCGAAAATTAATCCTAGAAAATTCGGAACCAATTAGATTTCTTGGAATTTTCATGAAAATCAATCTGGTACTTTCTAGTTTTTCTAGAACTCGGACCTCTCTGTCGCACAGTATGTCTGTCCTGTTCACGCGCAACTGTCTTTGTCTAATTCTAAACAAAACTATCTCTATCTCTTTCTAATATCGAAATAAGCGGTTGTTTTTACAAACCTTTGATAAAACTAACTCAAACTTAATTTCTATAGATAGAACTATAAACATCTAATCGATTATTAACTATTTTAAAACAAAATCTCAAAAATCTCAATTATTTCAAAAGATATTTACAAAAAACCTTCGGGGGCTTTCTATGTGGTATTGCCCCTTTGATATGCCTAATTTCCAAAATTGGGGCTTTGTCTTTAAGGTATTGCCCTGTTGGTATACCCTATTTTCCCACTGAAAAAACTGAAAATTACTTACAAATAGCAAAAACCTAGATTCTAATAGAACGTAAAGAACTAATACAAGGTCTAACTAACAAAGTCTTACATCTAAAGCGTAGATTCACTAAGTTAAAGTCCTTAATTTATTATTCATAAGTCTCACTTCACTAATTGCAATTCACTATTATAAGTTTAACACTTATCACTTTAAGTATTAATTTTATCACTTATAACGTGTCACTAACACTCATAATTCACTTGCGTCGCTAACAGTACCATCATAATTGCACCATCAAACCACACTGCAGAGTAGAATAATAAATTAGTATTGCAGTTTTAGGTCAGCGCCATCTCTTGACCGATAGTGGAACTAATGTTAACTTTTTTAGAAATTTGATAATTTCTAAAAAAGTGTGCTATATTGAGACATCGTTTTATTTTTCCTGTAATCTTTATATAAACTGCTATGACATAGAATTATTTGAGATTTTTCTCTTTGCAAACTTCGGAGATAAGGGGGGGGGGAACGGTATTTTTTTTTACAATTTGCATCATAAGTCGAAAACTATGCGGCCTACAAAAAAAAAATGTTTGAAGCCGTGCAAACGACGCTCTTTCATATGATACCCCACATGCCCTAGTTGCCCCACTTCAAATTTTTAAGACCCCTTTTCAGTCCCTGTTGTAAAAAAGATATTTATTTTTTTATTTATTTCTTATTCGAAAAATAGTTGAACAAATGTCATCTTTAACTATTCCAAATTTCAAGTTGATACCATTAGTAGTTCTCGAGATATCCAGCTGTGACAGACAGACAGACTGAGTCACACCTATAGATGTGAAGGCGGTTGTTATCTTGGTCAGCCAGCCGGTTACCAGCCGCTTTTTTCGCTGACTACGGTGATCACCCATAAACAGCGGCTGGCTACGATTGAATGTAATATTGAATCCGTTTTATGTCCTAAGTGATTATTTTTGTTTATCTACATACTACCTACTTACGCATACGTTACTTCAGATTTAATAATTCGGGTAAGCGCTATTTTATATTTCTTAGTTGCGTCGATGTTATTTTGAAATACTTAACTTTTGAATTTAATGTTTCATCTTACTCGGGCTAATAACATAATACCAAAAACACAAAAGAACGTCGTAGGTACACATGTGAAACTTTGTGAAACGCCAAACTTTGCGAGTCTTGCATTAAGTGGCGAAGCGGAGTTTCATTATTATCTACAGATTAAATACTAATTATATACCGTTTAAATAAGTAGGTCGTTAGGTACATTAGTTAATTATCTATCTTGTTGGAGGACATTGCAAAATACCTAAGTCATAATATTTAACATTTTATGTTTTAAATCATGACAGAGTAGGTAATTAATTTAGTATAAATACCTATTTGTATATAACGGCTCGTAAATTATAACAATTTCTACTCGGGAACTGTAAAAATTGAAAGACCTTTTGGTATTGAGTCGGATAACCAGCTGCTTGTCAGCCGCTGTCTAATCGTTATTATCGGCTGCTTTGGATAACTACCCGATAACAACTGCTGTTTTACAACTATAGTCACACCATAAGGGTTCCTTTTTTACCATTTTGGTACGGAACCCTAACAAGGCATGTCTAAAAGTAATAAGGCTATTATTATAAGCTGAACAGCTTAGTCTTTGGGTCCTGTTATTTATGATGCTATTTTTTTTTAATTGTTAGAAAATCTTTGATGTAAGACTATGATTATGTACGTGACATTAGACACTTACCCTCGTATCTATAGATGAGTAAGTACCTAAGTAATGACTTTAGTAAAACTTTTAATTTTCAAATGCCTCTATTAATATAATATTCATATGCAATTTATAGTATAAATTAATCTATAATATCTCTGCGAGCAAAACTGGTCCCGATTCGCTCGCAGTGTAAACCAGGCCTAAGACAAGAGGATGTGGAATGCCAAACAATATATTTTTATTTATTTATTTACCTTTATTGCCAACCAATTTACATAATCTAAAATCACAATATAGAGAGAGTACAGTAGTTGAGCTTAGCACTTGCGCGCTCGAGCAACGCACACATAGACATCTTTCACCGACACTGTATAACTTCAATCTCATACCACTCTCAAAACAGTTCGAGTACGTGACGCAGCGGCGAGAGCTGTCTTTGTGTGTGTGCGATGCTCTAGCGCCCGTAGTACTAAGCTAAACTTCTGTTAGTCTCTCTAATTTGTGCTAAAATTTAATACAAAACTAATTATTTATGATGTCGGCGTGTTTTGAAACACAAAGGCCTCCTCCAGCATTTTCCATTCTTCTCTTAAATTAGCCGTTCTACTCCATACTGGGCCCGCAATCTTTATTTCGTCGTACCAGCGTTTCCTTTGCCTTCCTCTTCTTCGTTTTGTTTTGAATCTAGGGGTCCACTCTGTTATGTCTCTTGTCAATTTGTTTTTCTGTTCCCTTAGCATGTGACCAAACAATATAAGGTGGTACCAAATGATCTGATGATACTTAAACAGGTGATAGTATTGCTTAAACTGAATAACTTTCTCCAAGAAACATAGGTCGAAAAAGGAAAAATAAATTTCATACTTCCATACAAAATGTATTGGTCAGCTGACCGCCTTACTATGGAAAGGCGAAAAACAATTCATTTTTCGACCGATGTTCTATGGAGAAAGTTGTTCAGTTTAAGCAACACTATCACCTGTTTACGTATCATCAGATCATTTGGTACCAGCTTATATATAATTGTCAAAACATGAAATCTCATTATGAAACGTTAATTCAAAACAGCTGAACTGAATAAATAAATGGCTGAGTCTGCCGTTGGCACATGGCTCTCTGTATCAGACAGCTCTTCTCAATCCGATATTGTTGTCTACAGGCGGGGGCCGATGGCGTTGGTGCAGCTCACTGAGCGCGCCCGCTCCCCGCCCCCTCCCGAGCCCTGCGCAGCTCCCGCCGTAAGTATACCTACACAGTGGTCACATAATATTAAATAAAACCGGTCAAGAGCGAGTCGGACTCGCGCACCGAGGGTTCCGTACCATCATAATTGCACCATTAAACCACACTGCAGAGTAGAATAATAAAATTAGTATTGCAGTTTTAGGTCAGCGCCATCTCTTGACCTATAGTGGAACTAATGTTAACTTTTTTAGAAATTAGATGATGTCTAAAAAAGTGTGCTATATTGGGACATCGTTTTATTTTCCCTGTAATCTTTATATAAACTGCTATCACATAGAATTATTTCAGATTTTACTCTTTGCAAACTTCGGAGATAAGGGGGGAACGGTTATTAAAATATACTATATCGGGATTTTCACCATGTACCTTTTTATTTTTGAGACTCCGATATTTCGGCGCAGTTGCATGCGCCATGATCACGGAAGAACTGTCGGTTGTCACGTGCGGGTAGATGTTATTGGAAAGCTTCCACCCAGACACACGAAAAAGCGCCAGTTGCAGAGGCAGGAAGTAGATAGACAGCCAGTATTTTTGCCATATGTAAAGGGAGTGACGGATAAGGTCTCAAATATATTACAAAAGTACGCCATAAAAAATATCTTCACTCCTTTAAAAAAGGTATCGCAATGTCTACGGTCCCCGAAAGACAGTTTTCCTTTGGAGAAACCTGGTGTTTATAAGATCGACTGCAGTTGTGGTAGTTCATATATCGGCCAAACTAAACGCACAATAGCATGCCGTATAAAGGAACACATAAAAGCGGTCAAAAACAACGATACGCAAAAATCGGCCATCGCTGAACATTTAATTCATTCGGACACAAATCACTGGATCGAGTTACATAACCCTCAGATCATCTCCACAGAACGCCACTACATACCAAGAATGGTCAGGGAAGCGATTGAAATTACCAAATACAAAAATTTCAATCGTGATGATGGGTTTAAATTGTCGAGTGTCTGGAATCCAGTAGTCCGGCTGTGTCAAAACAACAAAAATAAAAAAGTGCCGTTCCGCGTACAGATACAGTGAGTGTCGTGTGTCGAGAACAGATTCGAGTGAATAGTGAGTTTGCAGACAGTGGTACCGGTACCGACCGTAATAAAAGAACTAGACGGCGGGTAGACCGATTCGTCTGCCAATAACATCTACCCGCACGTGACAACCGACAGTTCTTCCGTGATCATCGCGCATGCAACTGCGCCGAAATATCGGAGTCTCAAAAATAAAAAGGTACATGGTGAAAATCCCGATATAGTATATTTTAATAACGTTAATAACCATGGAAATTTAAAACAATATAGGGGGGAACGGTATTTTTTTTTACATTTTTCATCATAAGTCGAAAACTATACGGCCTAAAACAAAAAGAAAAAATGATTAAAAACGTGCAAACGGCGCTTTTTCATGTGATACCCCACATGCTCTAGTAGCCGAACTTTAAATTTTTAAGACCCCTTTTCAGTCCTTGTTGTAAAAAATATATTTTTATTTATTTCTCATTTGCAAAATAGTTGGGCAATTGTCATCTTAAACTATTTCAAATTTGAAGTTGATGCCGTTAGTAGTTCTCGAGATATCCAGCTGTGCCAGACAGACAGACTGAGTCACACCATAAAGGTTCCTTTTTTACCATTTTGGTACGGAACCCTAAAAACGCCAGTCCATTTTTATACAAACGAACTTGAAGCCTTGGTTCTCCGCCGGGGCTCTCCACCTGTGATCTGATGATAGCCATCCAGGGGCTGAATGGAGAAGGTTCAGATCGCTATATACACCATACTGAACTGATCAGCATTCTAAGAGATATGAGGATCAGAGTTTTCAATTTCAGGATTTCTATACATTATTATGCTAATATAGCGGTTTTATTTTAAACATATCCTTATATTACATGTCTTACAGGAGGCCTTTGCCTATTGGCAATCAGACCTAAGGCATATAAACAAAGCCCAAATACTCAACTAACAAGGAATGTCTGATGCAAGAGGCTGTTATTATTATATCTCTTAGAAATCAGATCAGTTGGGTATGTGTACGTACTGTAATGATCTGAATCTCCCTGGATAGCCATCATCAGATCACAGCTAGGTCAATCCCTGGCGGAGAACTAAGGCTTCAAAGTTACCTCGTTTGTATGAAAATAGCGACGGGTGTCTTTAATTATGTGACTGCCACTCCACTGAAGCTTATTTCCTTTGAACACTTACTTAAGTATCATGTCGCACCAAAGATTGCGTTCATATGGTTAGGTAACATCAAATCAAGCGTAGTAGCTGCTGCTGTGACAAATTACTACACAGTGCTTAGTACTTTGTGGTAACTACTTACAAGGTCGACTGAACACCTCACCTAAAAGCTCTGACTTCACCTAGTCGCTTTCCCTTTCCTTTTGTGCTCTCATCAGAGCACAGACATTGTCTGTGCATCAGAGACATGCAAAGGCACATGCCCTATCTTCTAAAAAAAAATCAAAGTTTGTATGGCATGCGTTTGGCACAAGAAGCTTTGGTACTGTTTCAAATTAAATAACAGATAAGGCAAAGAGTGACAGTGACATGTTAGTACAACAAAAGTTTCAATATGTCAAGGTTCTAAGTATGCTCAACTTTTTCATGGACTGTACACATAGATATAGGCTGTACATTGCTGGGTTTTAAGAGTTGTCACATACTGTTGCAGCAAAGTACTTACACCTTTTGTTCATGAAAGAAAAATCTTCTAGTTAATATGTAATTTCAAAGATAATACAAAAGCCTCGGTATTGATGTTAACATTAAAGTGACCCATTGGTTTTCTAGTATAGTATTATTTATATTAAACTGTGGTTTTAGGCAGAACTGTTCCGGAGGTGTTAGTGCTGCTCCAGTCACCCTGGCGAAGCTCCGATGGAACGTGATCCGGCTTTCATCCAAAGGTAATTTATTACTTTTCATTTTATTTATTCGTTTTGATAAAAATTTGTTAGTTTTGTGTAAATATAAGCGGCGAAGGCTCTACGGCTCACCTTTTAGAAATCCCACCCCACCGATCCACTATGCAGATGATAACATTTTTGCAGAACGGCTTATCGCCGCCATCATTTTACCCTTCGCCACTCGTATATTAAATATTACTGCTACGAACTCTTTTAACCATTTTATTATGTTAATGGGCGGTAATAGGAAAACATGGTTTGCGCGGGTCATATCTTTATATAGCAAACGTTAACTTGTAGCCACCAAAAAAATCATACGACAAGCTAAAGAGTTTACCTAGTTGCTACAAACATTAAATTGCGTATAAACCTCACAGATGATTATAAAAAAAATCAGAATATCATCAAAAGCGCTTGTCGCGGGCCATATTTTTGGCGTAAATACTAGCGTAAACGTATTGAATTCTACATCAAAATACACTTTAGCGTACTGTGCAGTTGCTCCAATAACTTTTTTTCAAGAAAGATAATTGTGCTAAAGATAATGATGGAAAAACAACGAAAAACATCGAAAAAGTGCAGAAGTGAGGTTATTTTCCATACACTTTACACGTAAAGAAAAAGACAGAGACAAATGATTTCACATAACGGAGCCTTAAGGTGGTTCGATGAGTTCTGTAGCGCCAGTGGAAATAAATCATTTACGTTATATTAAGGGCTTAGAATAAAAGTTTTGGTTATTTTGCGCAAATAGAAGAGTAAAGTGCAATTTTTAAATATTTTTTCATGGCCTCAAATATAAGCAATAAGTTATGAATCTCGATACTGCTAAATGTGTGGTTACTATTGAGATGCACGAGTTCTTGAAACTATAATTTTTAACCGACTTCAAAAAAGGAGAAGGTTCTCAAGTTGTCGGTATTTTTTTTTAATTTTTTTTTATGTATGTTTTACCATAACTTCGTCAGTTGTTAACCGATTTATACAATTCTTTTTTTATCTTAAAGAACATAGTTCGTGTGTGGTCCCATAAAAAAATTACAGAGATCTGGCTGGTAGTTTTTTCATAATCCTGTAAAATGTCAATTATTTAGCTTGCCATCACACGTGTTTTTACGGATTTTCGAACATAACATCTTTGTTTATGTACTGATTTAGATGATTCTTTTTTTGTTTGAAAGGGTATACTTCAAGAGTGGTCACATTTTAATTTCATCGGTATTGGACTTTGAACTTCGAAGATACACAAGGGAACTCCTCAAATTCAAATAGTATATGTAAAGTGATTTGGATTTTGGTAGGTTTATGACAATCCAAAACAAACCAAACCATGGTCTGCAATGCAAGGTTCTGGACAAGACTTGGACTACGAAGACACAATGGAACTCCTCAAAAACAAACAGCGTAAATTGGGAATTTGAGTTGTGGGCATTTTACCATTGAAAATATTTTAAAAAGTTAAAAAATATTTACATGCTTACATACCTGCCACTAAAAAGTTGAAAATAAAAACTTTTTTAACAAAAAAGAAAAACCTCCTTCAAAAAACCTGAAACAAAAACAGCTTCAAAATTAAATACCTCTAAAAAAGCGAGAAATAATATTCAAATCATTAGTTACGCATAACATTATTAATAAAACACGTCTAATGAAGTCGGGTGGGGCTTTCAGAAATATTTAAAAAAAAATACTTGTTTTCCAGCCCCACCCGACTTCAATAAGTCGTGTTTTATTAATAATGTTATTGAAAATGAATTTTACTCTTTTATTTGCGCAAAATTATCAAAACTTTTAATCTACGCCCTTCATAATTCTTAATTGATTTATGTCCATTGGTGACGCTACTGAGCCCATCGAACCACCTTAACATCAGCAACAAGCTATATTTAGTACAATTTCAAATCCCAAAAATTACTTTCTAGTTCTACATGTATTCGTAACATTAGTGAATCAATATTCTGTACTGCGTGATTTATAACTTAACATTTAAAGCTAATTTCAACCTAGCACTGGATACTTGCTTGTGCTGCGTATAAATCAGCCAAAAAAGCGCCCGAAAAACGCAGCAACTTTACGCTTTCCATTTTCGTTTAGACTTGAAAATTGAGCTATTAAATATCAAGCCCTATTTGCAAGTCGACAAAGATGATTTCCGCGTGCAGCAGTTAGCTAGATCGATACCTACAGGTGCGATCTCCGACCTACTCACACACAGGAATTTTCCCCCTTGGGCCTGAGAATTTTATGGTTTTCCATGCTAGAGTTCGCGGTTTGTTGACCTCCGATAATATCGGATCTGTTTTTAATATTGGACCGGACCGATATTAATAACGGTGAAAGATAACACCTTTACTTGTTTTAATAGTTGCAAAAATTGCGTTACTGCCGTTGTAGCAAGTTGTAGGTAATTACTACTTTTGTTGAAATTTTAAACGTAATTCCAATTATGTATGTCACAAAAGTAAGGTACAAACAAATCAAACAATACCAAACAACTGGAATGAGAAATTCTCAGATAATTAAGTAGACAGTGAGTGTGTTACATTATTATGTTATGACCCATTTCGAATGTTAACGGCAGCTGGCTACAGTATAAACCGAATAGTTAGAATGCCTTTAGTAGCAAAGCTTTCTTCTAGTGCAAATTCCTTTGTATCTATAGTTAGTTAGTGGCCTTCGAAGGTAGCAAAGTTTACAAATGCAAAAAAGTAATTTTGTAAAAGTGTCTTTAATCTTCATAAAATTCCTCTAAAGGAAAATGCAGTTATTAATATTGTTTTTAAAAGCAGAATTTAAAGTAGCTACCTGCGGTTCCTCTTTTTTTAGTCTATTATGACATTTAATTATATTCTAAGGTCGATGAGAGGAAAGAAAGTCCAGCCCTAAACTGCCCCCCTACCCTCGACGGGAATTGACGGGATCGACGATTCCTGATATTATCATCGATCGAACGTCAAAAATATCTTATTTTAGTACATAGAAAACGGTTTCCATGGTTTCCATAGTACCGTTTTGACGTTTACTCGATTCCAACTCGATCTCGATATTCTCGATCGCGTCGGGAGTAACACCCCTGATTATTGTAAAAAATATACTTTCATTCATCTTCTAAAAAGGTGTCTCCTATCGGGTTGCTCGCGTGGCTGCTTTTAACTTGATCCCCATGCTCATTTGTTTTCACATGTCATTTGCCACGTCGCGCCGCGAACACGATTCATGGTGCCCCTGTCCTATGCACTACGCTTGGGGTGCTAATAATAGGATCAATACTAACATTACTCACTGAACCAGGGGTATCGATACCGATGTCTATTTCTAAAGTTTCTAGAGATATTATAAGCTTTTCTCAATAGTGATAATCTTTGTCATAAAGTACACCTACTATTATTTATTATATGGTCATGCACAGTGCTTTGTCTGTTTTCTTTTTAATGTCTTAAACTTCGTAATTTGTCAGTTACAAGTGTATAATTTAATTTAACCCACACATCTACTTTACAACATAAAGTTACTATACTTTTTTCCTATGCTTTACAATCATTATTAATGAGATGTATCCATATGTTTGTGCTTTCATAAAACTTACGTCCACGTCATATCGCTCAATTCACAGTTTCCCTCGTCAAAAATTTCAAACAATGAATGCCAAATTAAGATATTAACTGCAGAGATCCCTTTATGAAAAGGTTGACTGCGGCCAGATCCCCGTAGAATAATAAACGTTACACAGTTATCTGTTCTGACATTTATAGCTGATGAGTGCAAACGAGGGAGGGATGGCAATACTTTATAGTTTATACGGATTATAAAGGAAATACTACAATATCCATATTGCACCAGGATTTTAAGGTAAGGCATTTTCACGATAATGTATGTATTGAAAACTGAGTTACTAAAATAACGTTGAATGTGAATTCAAAATATCCACTCTTGATAGTTCTATGCAGTTACTGTTAGAAAGTGATGTTTTTATACTTATATCCAACTTTCGAAAACAGAAGTGCTTGGTCATTATCGCATCTGGAGATAAATGAAATGAATAGACGAAATTTTTACCAAGTAGTAATTCCGATAAAACAATAAGATTACATTTCAGTTTCATTCAAATCAAAGCTGTCCACTCAATTGCGTAAACTAAAGTCTGGTCAACAAAAGATGAGACAGAAATAGTGGCGCCACGTTAAATTAACGTTTAGAAGTTTTTGGAAACGGACCTCCTAAAATAAGACGCAAAATTAGTTCCTTTTTCAACCGAGACCGAGTCTCATCTTTCGTTGGCCAGACTCTATGAATAATTTCGTCTACTGAACTTCACTATAGGCCGAAAATTTCGTCGTTAATATTATAGTCTTCATTTTCTTAACCACAAAGTGCAAATTCCTTGAAATTTTGGTATTTATTTCGGTCTTCATTATAATTGTTTGAAAGGGATAGGATCGATAAAACGTGGCTCATATTCACGTGTATGAGTGCATAAACCGTTATGCGGCTTCGTAGAAACGTAGAGATTAGATAAATAGAGAGCAAGGTTATCTAGGGTTAAACAGCTGGGTATGCAAATCAATTAAACACTGGACAGGCTATCAACTTTGCCTTAGTTACCGGTAAAGTTAGATAAATAGGTAAACGATCTGCTAAGTCGTGGGAGTGACTTGTGAAGGTTGCCAGACCCACCTTTCCGTTAAAACAGAAGGAACTAGGTCTAAAAAACATAGGTATCCGTATAGGTATATAGGTACCTACTTAAATACATGACTCTATTTTCTAGTACATATCTTAAACCCTTGAATAGTTTTATTCCATCCTCAGAAATAAAATTGTACAGTGTTCATACTTTGTACGTTATATGATTATATGACATGCATGTTTACAAAAACCTCATAAATCTACGCGAAATGGAGGTTGCTGCCGGTCTTGCGTAGACTGTTCTGTTTCTAGACAATGCATAATGCCTATTGCACTGTCACTGTCACCGTCGCGTTCTGATGTTATTATCTCCTAACAGTGTATTTATTGGTCCAATTAAGGTGTCAATGGCGAGTGTGCCGTGTTTGACTTTCTCACTGTTATTTATTCTTTGGTTCTTTATCTACTACGCTAATATAATCACAGCAAAGATTTTTTGTTCCATACGATTAAAACTCTTTACGTGATCGATCGTTACTGATCGTAGTTGCATTAATTGCAATACCTACAGTGTTTTTGATCAATCTTTTCGAACGTTGTAGAATATCCTTCATTAAGTTTTTTGCGATCGATCTCTACCACAATTATTGCACAAAAAGCAATAAACTGCTGCTGGTTCTGTCACTTCCGTTCCCATATTCCACCAATATTCGCATTTGGCTTCGGCAGCCGGCTTCCTCTGGCGTTGCGTGATGTGAATACATTGTGTCCGACGCTGCCCGCTCATTGGGCACCACTTGACCTACGCTACGACCATAACTGAATGTTTTATTTATACAATATCGCCAGTACTAATTTCATTGAGCTCACTGAAACTCAAAACTAACATGGAAGTTGGAAAAGTAAACGAGGATATCTTTCACAACAAATAAGTGAATTATTTGATGTGAAAGATTATTCTTTTATCTTTTTTTTCGTACTTTGGTATTTGATTATCAAGGCCAACTTTAATAAGAATTTCCTAGTTACCAGGCTTGGCCTGGACTACCTTGAGCTTATTGATTTAAGTACAAACAATCTCCCGCCTACACACATTTAACAGTTCAATGGAACATTATGATATATAACAAATGTAATTTATCCTTTGTGAGTCCTTCGATACGAAGTTTAGCTATTCTTCCACAATTTTCACGACCGTTAAACCAGCAATTACTACTCTTGTTATCCAATTAGTTATTTCTCCCACATTTGCTAAAAGGGTCGAGAAAGATCAATTACAAAATGCTCGGTCATCAACGTTGACTGCACTTTACTCTACGGACCAGTAGAGGTGTTTACCGTCCGTCCTGGAGCTAAAAATTTAGCTTTTAATGAAATCGGTTATACAGCTCTGTAGAAACAACGCCCTCTATGCCGTTTACACCCCCGTTCAACCAGCAGCGACCGCACCTCAGCCCTGTCCTACCTTACATCACCAACACTACGCAAAAATCAACTCTAATTTCACTTCCATACAGTTCAAGACCGTCATATCGTTCCCTGTTTATAACTTTTTATAATCGAACGGCAACTGTTTTACTAATAAAATTTCTTTAAAGGAAAATCAACGTTATGTTCATAGCAATGGAGTTAATATTTCTAATGTGCATGCGCGCCAATACGCAGCCTCCCCTAGGGTTGGCACGGTCGATCCTTCCAGTCGCGTTGCCGGCGTGGCCCGGGCACGACTCCAGACTAAGTTTAAGTGGAAAATAAAAATAAACGAAAGAAAAAAAACCACCACCTCCTTCCTCAAATGAAAGGAGACTCGGTGGCGCTTAGCAAAATAATTTCGCGTTCTTAACTGCAGTGGTTAATTTCGTTGAGATTCTTTTTGTGTTAATTGTTTCGGGAGTGATAGAAATTCCTCAGTTAGTGGATACTATCTGGACTAACAAGTGATATCAATGCTGTGTTATTTTCAGTGGATATACAAGTTTTATATAAATACTTAGTGACGTATTCACCGTTCCCATTATCGCGTTTTACCGCAAAAAATATTCAAGAGAGCTTAGTTTTCCAGCTTAGTATATATGTATTAACAGTATTAAAATTATTTGTGGAGTCTTTTACAAAGAGGTATTGTTTGGAATTTTGATGTATTGGATATCGTCGTGTGTTCGCTTGTAGCTAGGTCCGCAATATGCAAAATCGCTTTTGTCTTTGTGGGACAAACAAGCTTGGAATTGCCGGTTTCCGTGAGTGATTTTTGCAATCTTATTGATAGATGTGCACAACTATGACACTAAAAGAACAGTCTATAAATCGACCCTGACATACTAAATTATGATAGATCACCATTTCCCAAAAGTCACTGGAACAAAAGATAAAAATTATCATTGCTCACGTAATGCTGTCTTCCTCGATAACGAATGACTGTCTTCGAGGTGTGACATCACCAGTTAATTGTTTAGTGTCAACTTAGTGCAATTGTTCCTACGTAGCCGCACCATTGCACCAGTGCGTTGAAGTTAATATTAGATTTCCTGTTACTGCGATCAGGCGTGGCTTCGTGTTTATCGTAAGGGTTATTTCTAACATCATCCATTTTTATGACGGGATCATCTGTTCCGGTAACATTGGGTGGGCTGCTGGTGTTTCGTGGCATTGAATTGTCAATACAGCCATGTTTACAGACGCAATGCGCAAGCCCGTGGCACCGAGACTCTGGCTGGCTTCTTGCCAGGTTGTCAGCTGTTTTGGGCTTACCTACTTTGTATTCATATCAACAATAGGTTGATGTTACAAAGACTGTCAACCTGTGAATCATAACTTTAATCTGGGGACGTGATTCCAGCGTCTTACATTGCCTATTTTTTTTAAGCACTAGTTTTGGTAATTTTTGTTAAATTTGCTGTGTTTAGCACTTAATAATCCACCCTAAAATTAATGTCACACACTAAATCATGTTATCTAACGTTGATGAAAGCCGAATTGATAGGATACAAAATTCCTGTAGGGATGTATCCGCATTACCCAACAGGGTGCGGGAGTCACGGGCCGAAACGAGGGGTTCCGATTCCATTTCGGCTTCCCGGGCTTTAATTCACGCACCAATGAATTAGGTAGTTGTATAATGATTGTTATTAAATTTCACGTAACATTTTTGATTGATATTCCATGGCTTTAAAACTATTTCTCAAGAAATATCCAAAGGTTACTTGACACTTGAGGATGTTTGCCTGCAGTGGCTGCAGTCTAAGATGTGAAAAACTATATGAACATCTTGGGATCCTACAATACTTTTAAGGACGTCTATACTCTACAACGTAACATACCAAAGAATTTCAAGTTCATTTACATTTTCTTTTAAGTCACTTAATAAAGAGTTGAACTTGGTACCATTCGCACTAAATTTGCCTGACATTTGCAGTTCAAGGTCCACACATTATATAAGTTTACTGGAAACCTCCAATATTGGTCTTAGCTTTATCTGGCTTCTATATTCTGTATTAAAGCAAGCTGACATTGTCATTAATCATCATTTCGTAACATAAATTACTCCATAAATGTTATTATAGCTTGCTTTCTGTTGTTTAATATTACGAGTTTGATATTCATGTTCGATGAAATACTGGTGAAAATAACATGAAAGTTGCTATTGGAAAATCACGGAACAATAGCGATTAGATAAAACTCTCATAACACAATGTGTGACTACAACATTCTCACACTTCGTTGTTGATAACATGAGTGTTATTCCCGATGGCAGATATAAATTGCAATGCAATTTGTGTATAGTGGTTTTTCTTAACTAGGTTAACTGCACAGCTTCGTCATACGAGTATATAATTATTATTTTAACTATCGATTCTAATTTCTCCTTTACTTTTACATTATTTTAATGTGTTCTCGCTTAAGTATCCTGCTTTACTTTGATCCATACCGCCAATTAATTCAAGAACCCATTATGGTTCATTCGGTATTTGCATAGGAATGGATCTTTAAATCGTCTTCATTGCTCTAGACGACATGGCAGACATCGCTTTTGCTATTTAAATATGTCTTATTCTTATTTCTGTTTAGCGATCACAGTAATCAAATTATCTAACGATAGGATTAGATTCTAATCCATTAGTAAGCGTGAATGGTGGAGCATGCAACACTCGGGCGCCTAGACTACTATTTTAATGTTTATATACTAGACGCCCACCGTTTTGATTACTATATTTGTATTGTAAGTAATTGATATTAAGTATAACGTGCAGTCAGGGGCCTATTTTTGAATCGCTCGGCAGGCGTCGAACGCTCTTTTCGACTGATTTTCGTTCGACATATGACTCAAAACAGTGAGATGGCCAATTCAAAAATAGGGCCCCAGGACTTTGTTCAATTCCAGTTATTTCTACCGCACTGTTTTATCATTTATTTTATAGTTGGGTCTGATTTTACAAGTATCAAGTAATTCCCTTTATTCGACTACTGTCATTATCTCATTATTGTAGTATCTAACAGATATAATAAGTTATTTCTGACCATTTAAAAAACAGCACATCTAGATGATGTGCTGTATTATAATTATTGGCTAAGTTTCAATAAATCTTGAAGAAAATAATAAAATGAATAAATAATAATATGATATAAAGAACAGACCAATCCAACAATATGTATTGAAACATTTGTATAAGGAATCGCTGTCATAACCGGAAGATAAGAGAATCATTAACATTCACTTACAAATCAATACAACCATATCCATTCGAGCATATCTTCACTGTACCGGAAGAGATGTCTCAACTATAACAATAGCAAGCGGAAATGGCTCTTACTATGTTTGTATAAAGACTATCTGTAGTGTAAGTATGGTGGTGCATATGTCTCGGACATTCAGAGCGTAACTTTGTCGCCGCAACCTCGATGTTCGATCGACTTTACAGCTCTGCCACCTCTCGGATTCCTTTCAGATCTTTACTTATTGGCTTCATCGCTCTAACTGCAGTTGACCATTTAACTTGGTGGAAAGGAAAGGTTTACTTTCCTTTTCAATACGGTGCTACTTTAAATTAGTTTTTGTTTTCTCTTAGTTTTTTAATTCTTTAGTTAAGACGCTACCTTGGCTTTTGCCTTGAGTTTAAAAATATCTGTATTTCTGTTAAACAGGTTAAACCTGTCTGGAATTCGATCTCTTTCATTAATTGGTAAAATTATAACTATAAACGGTTTAGTCAAATCTTATTAATTCTAGTAATTTTCCCTAGGTTCTAGTGGTTCTACTGTGCTACAATGCTCCGCAAATGTATGTGCATATTTGCCAAGTCGAAGCCTCGCATGTGCTATGCTTAAGTCTCGCACAGGCTTCTCAATTTAAAATCTTTTATAACCAACACCTTATATGCTCGTTTGTATATTATGTAATCAAATCTAATGCTTTATTCCCTGTTTTTGTAATATCGCCACTGCCAAATACCATTACAAGAACAATTTCACGATACTGACCACCACTGATTGACTTACGTCATACCAAATTCCTTTTTACTTCACTAAACATGGGTTTAAGTTACAGTAATTCGATAACTATAAACAAATACTGTCTTAGTCGGTGAAATTAGGGTTAAGACATCACCGTCAAGCTATTGCGCGATCGATTACGATTTAATGCAGTAATCGGAGGAGACATCTATTAATCAGACGAGCGTCGCATGCGTATGAGCAACTCGACGCATATCATTATGCGCTTTCTTGCGTGATCCATCGTGTCACGCTCCGATACTGATGGCTGACTCCTCTGTTATATTGACCTCTGATAGAATGAAAGCTTACATAATTTTGTTTCAATTTCAATATGTAACAGTGGCCATCATTATCGATACTTCAACTGTCATCGTGATTTATGAGAAGAAATTGATCAATAAAAACATCCCGTGCACAAGTTTACTCATTGTTTTACGATAGTTTATGCAAATGTGCCACATGTTGACTGATCTGTGGAATAACACCAATGTCCTATATGAAACATACAGTGGTGGACGTATAAAATGAAACTCCAGTCGATTTTCATACAAACGAGGTAAATTTAAAGTCTTGGTTCTCCTTCGGAGATAGATCGAACTGTGATCTGATGATTGATGTCCACCAAGTGAATGGAGGAGATCTAGATCGCTATATACACACAACTGATCTGGGGGCTTATTGTCTAATTTCAAAATCTATCGCAATCGCTTTCGGGATTTGATACATTGATGCTTCTTGTTGGCACAAATATAAACTTACCAAATAAATGCAGCAATGTGTCACATCAATCTGTCAAATGAAAGCGATTGCGATAGATTTTGAAAATTAGATGATAAGTAGGTTAATCAGCATTCTAAGAGCTATAGGATCAGAGTCGCGGTTTTTTTACATCCAAATAGCTTTTAAAGTGCTGATTAGATCAGTGGGATGTGTATAGCGATCTGGATCTCCTCCATTCACTCCCTGGATAGCTATCATCGGACCACATCATCAGATCACAGCCTGATCAATCCCTGGCGGATAACCAAGGCTTCAGAGTCACCTCGTTTGAATGAAAATCGACTGGTGTTTCCAATTATCCGTCCATGCACCACTGCACTGTATGTAAGTACCTTTGCCTTTTTAAGAAAGTCTGAAGCAATGTTCCTTTGCCTTTTTAAGAAAGTCTGAAGCAATCTATTACAACAATGGTATACCTATATTATTATAGTATCTATTTCTTTAAATTAAAGGAACAATTAATGAACTCATTCGACGATCTTACGATATCTGAAATGAAATAATATCCCACCCCTTACCGCGGCCGGGCAGTCAGTATGTATCGTACGCACGCACGCAACGAACGAAGCGCTGCGTACGCGCCGCTTCAGTCTCCGCAACACGCGGGCACTGCGCGCACACTGCCGCTGCCGCGAACGCGCAACTTTCAAATTTCGAACGCGTATCGTTACTCAAATTAAAAAAAAGTTTATTGGTTTTCTTTTTGTATTTTTTTCTTTGTATTAAATAAACTCAGTTTTAAAACAACCAGTGACAGCAGTGACCCAGTGATTGTTTCTAAAAAACTTTGTAAAAAAAAACTGTTTAATTGATTAATAAGCCTTATTCTATCGGCGGAATGCATAGAAATCGTTTCGCACGAGCGATTCCGTACAAGACCATCATGGAGTGACCAGCAAGGGTACTTCTTCCAATTTCAGGCACCGCTGCCTTTTTCATGGCGGCTGCACTCCTCAATTGCTATACCGTTGTAATTACGCCTGGTTTTTTATTTACGTTCACTCGTAAAACCGGCTGATTTATGAATGAAAATCCAGTAGCCTTCAACGTTGAACCAAAATAGATGTTGGTCAATTGTATAGTATCTCGATATTTTCAGTTTTTATCGCTTTTGTGACCAATTTTTACATGCTCGTTCCTTATAATTTCACAGCAAGATAAAATTCATGAGAATTAGAATAATTTCGTAAAAGTAGTGAAGTTGAACCTTTTTTAAAATACTTGTTATAATTAAAATTAGAGTAATTTCCAAATGTCGGCATTTTGCTATCATATTTACAGCTGTAGTTAGTAACTAACACTGATCGCACTAGCACTAGCTCTAGAAAAAATCATTTTAGAAGCATTTAGAGCACCAACACTTGTAAAGCGCATTCTAACAAATGTGAAAAGAATACCACCCTCACTATTTAACCGGCTACAAGAAAAGGCACTCCCAGAAATGAAGACGTCGCGCCGGCTTTAACTACCGGAAGTTTATGAGAGTTACTGTTCTTTACCAACCCATCAGAACTTAACACGTCACCTTAAAGTTCAAAATCGTCTGGAGACGAAACATATTACTTCTAAAATTGTTTCAAACATCAATGGAGAGTTTGTTCGTGGTTAAAATGTTGTTTAATATGGTTTAACTGGTGCAAGTTCTGTTAAAGTTAAATAAGCTTTAAGAAGTTTTTATTTAAAGGCTTTGTTGTAAAGTTAGATATTTTGACATAGTTCTTGATTTATTTTGAAACGGTATGATTAAAATGTTCAGCTTTTAGAAGCGTTTCAAATGTTGCTTCATGTATAGAAGAAGCCCTGTCTTTATCTTTGTTGCCTGCTGTCAAATCTACGTTTATTTTGATCTCTAGTCTACCTGCTACATTATACCTAATAAATATTTTTGAGAATTTTTAGTATTGTTCTCACTTCTGTGGCAAATGCAGCTCAAAAAGAACAGGTCCTGTCTAAAGTAGAATATTTGAATTAGTCTGAAGCGAATCACATAATTAAAAAAAAGTATGAAGGCACCAATGTGTACCTGTAAATACCTGTGAATTTATCTTGTCACCGTTCAGTATACATCTGGCGAAAGCACCTACATTTATCATAATATTTTCATTCTTACGGTACAATGGTTGACGCATCAGCCGATTCTTCGAACGTCAACGCTTGGAATACTAAATGCCTCTGGAGTTCAATAGCTGTGCTGTGCACCACTAATATTTGTTAATCAAAGTGGCTTCTAATCATGGCGGCTCGGTGCTACCTCCGGTTCTAATAGAGAATGGTTGTCGTGTTGGTGTTTTGCATATCGGCATGCTAATTGACACACGACTAAATGTTAAAAGGAAGACTTTAAATTCAATTAATCCAGTTTCCTTTTTTTTCTTTTTGGCGAAACTCAGAGGCCAAGTTCTTCGTAAGACATCAATAGGTGAACTGAGAATTCAATACTTTTCAGCAGTATTATGCTTTCCTTCAAGTACCACATTATTTGATTTTTTCTCCAGTTCTATGCTTGATGTATGTACATTTTCTCTCATTTTCTGTGTGGGAGAAACTGTCGTTAGCTGACAAGCAGTACCCCTGTGTCGCATTTAGAAACTGAACAAGTTCCATTAAGGTTAATATCGGCGACCACGAGCTAACGGCGCTGGTGGATTTGCCAGCAAACACTGTAATGTAATGAGACCATTTGTGTTAACAATTCCAATCCGTCATGCACATTGTATTGTTATTGTGGTAATTCGAATCTAAGGAAGAGAAACCTAACCTACTGAACAGGTTCTTTGTTTTTTTCAGTTTACTTTTATAATGATTTCATACTCTGATGCTGTATTTTTTTTTCTGTGGCCTAAAATATTATAATAAGGTGGCAAAGAACATCATCTGATTTTAATATTCTCAAACATTTTCTAACACGCTGAACTGAAATCTTCTTAATAGCAGGAGCTGTTACTATTAGAAAAAATACATGAAAAGTATAGGTCCGTTACAATCAGTGGGATACGTCTACATCCTGTATTTTCTACAAAGAACATCATCTGATTTTAATATTCTCAAACATTTTTTAACACGCTGAACTGAAATCTTCTTTATAGCAGGAGCTGTTACTATTAGAAAAATACATGAAAATTATAGGTCCGTGACAATCAGTGGGATACATCTACATCCTGTATTTTCTAGCTCATTTGGCATATAACTAACATTTAAAACAAATATACCAACCAACTCTCATGGTGTGATCGTATAAAGCTAGTTTCACGTTCACAGAATTCTCTGGCATTGAAAATTATCTCTCTGACTAAAGCATAATATTATAGAAGCATTCTCCATTGTAATGATTAGCCAAAAGGTATTTCGTTATATCATCATTATCAGCCTAATTATAATTAGTTCCCACTGCTGGGGCACAGCCCTCACCTAGCTTTAAACCGACAACTATTCATCATGAATGCGACAAACAGTCCCCTATGTAGAGGATGCCTAGACGCAGAGGAAACAGCCGCCCACGTGATCCTGGAGTGCGTGGGTTTGGCCACACACCGGGCAGAAATCCTCAAAGACGTGAGGTCGCTTCTAGAAGCCTGTGAGCGCCCCAGGAGGCTTTTGCGCTTCTGGAAGGAGCTGGGATGGCTTGACTAGCCACACCATGCTGTGTTCACACATAATGTACCAAATGGGAGTCTAAATGCGGAGAAAAGAGCCCATCACCAATACCAATACCAATGGGACACAGGCCTTTCTTATGGATGAATAAGAAGGGTGGACAATATGGATGTTAACGACTAAAAATGCAGTCATCTTTGGCGACGAAAGCACTGGATCTCTAGCTATATAGTACATTTTTGGCCACCCGTCTCCATCCCATGAACGATCGCAGGACCAATTCGCTGCGCCATCTAGTTCTGGTTCGTTATTATAAAAGTAGATGATTCTTTTTTCATTAGTTTCCGTCTCATTTCCATAATTTTACAAGTATGTATTACTATTACCTCTGTTATGTGCGCTGCACAGCCTCTCATTTCATTACACTACCTAACTTTCTTCGCAGTGGAAAGTAACGATCACGATCTTGACCTACGTTTTAAAAATAATGCACTCGTAATTATCTAACTTATTACCGGAGCGTCGGCCGCGGCCAGTGAGAGTTGTAATTTTATTTATAATTATACCACCGGTATATGATGTACAAACATACACAGTATGTGATGTCCACACATTTACAATTTTCTCTCAAAGATCAAAGTGTTTCTTTGGCATTTTGACTGATGTGTTTAAGCTTTGCCGGCTTTGCTTTACACAGGTGTTGTTTAAAATTAATGTTATAAGGACATCTTGTTAATGTTAATTGTTATGGTAGAATTTCATAATCTCAGATAATTAAATACTAATTTTTGTATAGTTACCACAGTTAATATCAGAACTATCTGATATATCAGAACAGATTCTGTTTGTGATGTTCCCTCTTTGATTCAACATCATTATCTTTGACAGACTATTTCAATTAATTAGTTTGTTCTATCTATTTATCAGCCTTAATCGCAATTTGTCATCATAAATTAAGTAAAGTGATTCAGCATTCGATGAAATTGTTACTGTAGTAGGTATGAACCTCTATACTAAAAAAAGTTGGGAGTTACAAGTCGTGATAAAGTTTGGCCACATGATAGAAACTGATCTGTAGGCTGTTTCTAACTAATATTGAGCTGGGCCAAGCTATCCTTACATACAGTTCCATACGGCGGCGGGTTGAATAGCGCACTTTTCCCGGCTTCATTCTAAAAACTATAACAATTCAGGTTTAGCTAATAGGTCCAATGTGGTATCATTTTCGGATACATCAATAACAAAGAACTTATTTCTGATATAAAAAAAATCAATTTATTAAGCAGTTTCTGAAAAATTACACAATAACCAACATTTTTAAACTTCATTTTTTTAAGTTTAGGTATTGGCACTTGTTTCAGTATTTTCAAAAAAACTACTTTAAAGAAGCGTTTTTCAGGTTAATTTGTTATATGCTTTTGTTATGTTAACTATATTTTATACAATTTGCGCCTAACCCAAGTAGTTGAGGTTCATTGTTTGCGGAGACACAGCTAGTCAAAAATATGCATTTTTTCACGAAATAAAAGGGGTTTCCGTTTCGTCCGGAAGCAGTTTTTAGTTTCTTTGTTTATATTTCTGTAAAGTTAATTAAATTTTCTACAATTTAAGCCTAACTTGAGTAGTCTAGGTTTACTAGTTGCAAAGACACAGCTAGTCAAAGATATGATTTTTTCAATTAATTTCAATAAAAAGCCCATTTTTAACCAACTATGGCTCTGCAACCAATAAACCTAGACTACTCAAATTAAGCTCAAATTGTAGAAAATTTAATTAACTTTACAGAAATATAAACAAAAAACCTGAAAAATGTTTCTGAACGAAACGGCAACCTTTTTTATTTCGTGAAAAAATGTATATTTTTGACTAGCTGTATGTCCGCAAACAATGGACTTAAACTACTTGGGTTAGGCTCAAATTGTATAAAATATAGTTAGCATAACAATAGCATATAACAAATTAACCTGAAAAACGCTTCTTTAAAGTAGTTTTTTTGAAAATACTGAAACAAGTGCCAATACCTAAACTAAAAAAATGAAGTTTAAAAATGTTGGTTATTGTGTAATTTTTCAGAAACTGCTTAATAAATTGATTTTTTTTATATCAGAAATAAATTTTACCTTATTGATTTATCCGAAAATGATACCACATTTGACCTATTAGCTAAACCTGAATTGTTATAGTTTTTAGAATGGAGCCGGGAAAAGTGCGCTATTCAACCCGCCGCCGTATGGAACTGTATGTAAGGATAGTTTGGCCCAGCTCAATATTAGTTAGAAACAGCCTACAGATCAGTTTCAATCATGTGGCCAAACTTTATCACGACTTGTAACTCCCAACTTTTTTTTGTAGTATAGAGGTTCATACCTACTACTGTTCTGCTAGTCTAATTTATACTAAAGTTTAGGAAGAAAGAGATTTCTTCCTATAACTTTAGTACAAATTATGAAAGCTTTACTTACAATAATCAAAGTTATAGTACTAGCACATTGTTTGCTATATGACTCACGCGCAGGAATACACGCTCGGGAATAAAGAGGTCATAGTAACCCAGCAGGCGGTACATTAATTGTTACAATAACACTTAAATTGTTGTACTAATTGTTACGCCCATGACGGCAGTAGTTCACATTGTTGTTTAAATTAACTGGTTGGCTCATGGCATATTCGTGTACAAATGACACGTTAAAATCAATGGAAGAATTATCCAGTAAGCAATAATTATGTTAATTAACAAAGTATTAAAACTGATTTTGTATGGCAACATTTGGCTAGTAGGTATACATACTCTGAGAGAAAACATAATCTGAAACCAAATCAAATGGAATGTTAGTCACTCAGTGACCTCAGTGTCGATGACATTGTTCACGAAAACTCAGAATTTGAGTTTCACCTTTCTCATTCTCTTTGTGTTACTTGTATTATTTATGTGTTCGTAAATATGTCTTGTTTTTTCCAAGTTCCGTAACGGCCATAAAAGTAGACACCACCTAGCAGTCTCTTTGCGATTTTGGTATTAATGTCAGTTAATTAGCATCTCCCCAAATTTGAAAAGAGCAAAACAAATCGCCAACGGTGCGCCAACCTGCGCTGCGCGGGCGCAGTGAATCACCACAGGTGCGGGTGGCCGACTAATGGCGGCGTCTGCCCCGAACGATGACTCATTTGCGTTTAAGTTTGTGGTCTAGTTCTACCCATCATCCGTGGAACATCATTAGGGACAAGTATTAAAAGTACTTGGCCTATTTCAATAAATATATATTTATCAACGACTACTAAAAAGAAATGAGAGATGGTAATCTAGTGCTTTTAATAGCCCTGTACAATTATTGAGTAAATTGCTGCAGTCGTCAACGGTCGCACGCTCGTTAGCTTTATATCTGTCTGAAACAATTGCTCCCTTTATTTCAGCTTCGGGAGGAAACCGTCTACCGTTTAAATTCGTCTATGTACCTCAACCGTATTGCTTTATCGTCATAGACTATATTTTTAAAAATATTGATTACGTTATCAATCACAATGTATTCAGTTTCACATAAAAAAATCACTTGATTTAACAATCGGTTAATCAATGTTAATGTCGTTGTTTTGAGAACACGAGTTATGTATTGACATGATGTTTTTGTGTTCATCATGCCCAGTCATCTGCAGCATGAGAGAAGTATTGTTATAAATATTCCAAAACATTATTCATTCTGTTTGACGACAATGCGCGTTTTTCAGAAACAATTACAGTCGATGTTTTCTTGTATAACTCATTACCCAAGTCGTAACAAAAGTATTGAACATACCTATCGTATTATTTAAATAAATTGTGTTTAAACACTGGAACACAGAAGAACTTGTGAAAAAACCTACACTTAGGTACATTGGCTTGATTAGTAATTTGTCGCATCTGTACAACCATATCTTGCTCTACAGTATTTTGGTTTTGTATCATTGGATTGGAACCTTTTCAAAAGAGACTTCTGACCTTTTAAATTACATCACACAGGCTTACCTGCAGTGAGTCAGATCATGGCTACACAACCGGTCTGGATTGTTACTATGTGCAACGGAGATAGCAGACAGTTTCGACACCAAAAAATAAACGCAACAACCAATTTGATGCTAAAGCTGTTCCAATCTGATCGATCTCCAAACCTGTTTTAGGTTTAGCAATTCTTTACACTAATAATCTTTCAAAGAATGAATCACAACATTTCAGAATTGAAAAACTATGCTACTACAAAAACGATCATTTCTCTATTATATTTCGTGCTGACATAATAATTTTACTTTCTCCTATAGATATAATCGATTCACGGAACAAATTGTTTTAGATTGCTGGTATCTAATAGTAAAAATAACTTTCTGAATGAAGAATGTTCAGTGTTACTGCTATTCATTCTTGCAAGAACTTATATTTATGAAATTATTATTTATCTGTGACTAACTAGCAGTGCACTCACTTTCTCATATTCTTTAAATGGTTCCTGTTTAACTTTATACGAACATTTGACCTAAATAAGTGTAATGGTGTAATCCGTTCTATTTTGCTTAATGCTGCAACGTCAAAGTTCCTTCAATCTTGGGCACCCACGCGATAAATTCATCTTCCATTCAAACCGTTTTGGAATCCTCAACTATACATTGTCTGGTGTGCCTACGCACCCGATTGATATTCAACGATTGGACCTTCTGATGCCTTATTGGTTCTCTTCACAATCGCTTCGTTTTTATTAGTATCGGTATCTGCATATGAATGTGCTAATTGGTAACAATCTTGCTCATAAAATCTCGAAATACTTGCACAGCGCACAATCAAGAAAATTTATTTAGGGATATCGCAATCGTCACATTAAAAACCGACTTCAAAAAACCTACCTCTAAAAAGCAAGAAATAATATTCGTAATAATAAAAACACGTCTATTGAAGTCGGGTGGGGCTGGAGTACAAATTCCTTTTTTTTTATTCTAAAAGCCCCACCCGACTTCAATAGACGTGTTTTTATTATTACGAATATTATTTCTTGCTTTTTAGAGGTAGGTTTTTTGAAGTCGGTTTTTTGTTTTTTTAAACAATTTTTTATTCTTTTATTTTTAGTGTAGGTACCTTTTGTATTAGGTAGTGTAGGTATATTATTTAGGTAAAAAAATCGGCTCAGCCAAACGTGAGTGAATCGCGGAAAACATACATGCATGCGGGTCAAACTGAGAACCTCCTTTTTTAAGTCGGTTAAAGAACTACACTTAAGATATCCCTTTTCCAACAAAAAAATAATTATCTTATTTAGTTCATAAACAAAGAAGTTATACGACTGATCATCGAGGTAGTTCACACAAAATCATACTATTTTCGTACTTTTTTCAAGATTACTTGAAAAGTACTGAACCGATTTCAAAATTTTAAAAAATGGGACCAACTTGGGAGTTTACCTAATGTAATAACTTTGAATCATTTCAATCGGTTCAGCCGTCTTCGAGTAATCGGTGTACATACAAAAAACAAACAAAAAAAAAAACGCGTCGAATTGAGTACCTCCCTCCTTTTGAAGTCGGTAAAAACAGGGTATCTATTCGATCCTTAAAAAGGGCTTTAAACCTTCAATAACTTCCGAAAGACGTGCTTCTTTAGGCCGCGAGTTCCTTCCTGCCTTCATGCTTCATCATGATTGCCATCGTTTTGACCTCGTCTGGCGGGAAATTGCCAAAAGCTTCCCGTGCCATAGGAACTGCAGAGTCACGCTTCAGAATTGTTTAATACCATCAGGGATTCTTATGGGATATCCATCACGAGATTTTGTGATGTACGTGCTTATCTGGTTATAAAATCAAACATTTATAGCTGACAGCCATTTTTACTATTAATTCCAAAAGAATTTAATTATTCACTTTATCACCAAGTATGTCTTCAATCGATGGAGATCTTAATTGCTTATTGTACACTGCTATTAGAAGGAAATCACACTAAAATATTACATAGCTGAGTTTATTATGGAATTTAAAACTGTTTGTCATTTTTGTTACACAAGCGAACTTCCGATCTGCAGTTAATAACTGGCGAAAGGTCATATAATCTTTATCAACATCGTCCGCTCTCGCTTTACTATCTCAATATCGAGACTGTAAATCATAATTATCTCGAGGAGAACTCATTATTCTGACAGTGTTATGTTTCTATTATCTTTCTAACACTTCTATTTTTTTGCGCTTGACTTCCTCGTGATAAATTGATGAGTCAGCTAAAGTATTTATCCTTGATCTTTAATTATTTAATAGCCGCAGCAAATGACAGTTAATATTTTTTGACTTTCGGTTTTATTTATAAGGTATTATTGGCGCTCTTTTATGTTTTGTATTTTCGTTTTCATATTTACATATTTTGCTGTTGTTATATTACAATACATCTATCGCTCGATTGTTGCAGCGACTATTCATTTTATAAACAATGCAAGTTGTAAAACAAGGCTTGCGTGGAATGAGCCAGCCATGTTATCTCAGAGATTCATAAGAAACTAGCTATTGTACGTCTCGGTACTGCCATAATCCCAGGTTATAAAAGTCAAATTATTACGTGAGCCCAGAAGTAATTCGTCAAAAAATTTATGTCGAGGTGTAAGTTCATGTAAAGAAATGACATCTTATTATTCGCATGTTACGTGCGTTCCATTGTTACTTTTTTAACTGAATTATGTATTGTGTTACGTGTTATATTCCTTAGTCTATCTATGCAAGCACATTCTGTTCTTTATTAGGTAAGCCTATGTGCCGTTAATTTTATTACTTTTGTTATTTGCTCTATCAAATGTCCGTTTACTATTTCGACTGCCGCCGCTTTTTACTTTCTACTAGGCAAGTAATTACGTACCGTATAGTCTTTTTCCTTTTCGTGTCGTCTCTAATTAATAGTAATTGCTTTTATTATTATTGCTGCTACTGTTGCGTCACCAAGTTCAACGATCTTTATGGCACACCCGTCGTTTTGATATTTTTTATTTTTATTGCCCTGCCCTTCGATTAAAAGTTCATTTTTAGGGTTCCGTACCAAAATGGTAAAAAAGGAACCCTTATGGTGTGACTCAGTCTGTCTGTCTGTCTGTCTGTCACAGCTGGATATCTCGAGAACTACTAATGGTATCAACTTGAAATTTGGAATAGTTTAAGACGACATTGGCCCAACTATTTTGCAAATAAGAAAGAAATAATAAAATTAATATTTTTTTACAACAGGGACTGAAAAGGGGTCTTAAAAATTTTAAGTGAGGGGACTAGGGCATGTGGGGTATCATATGAAAGAACGCTGTTTGCACATTTTAAAACAATTTTTCCTTTTTTCTTAGGCCGCATAGTTTTCGACTTATGATGAAAAATGTAAAAAAAAAATACCGTTCCCCCCCCCCTTATCTCCGAAGTTTGCAAAGAGAAAAATCTGAAATAATTCTATGTGATAGTAGTTTATGTAAAGATTACAGGAAAAATAAAACGATGTCTCAATATAACACACTTTTTTAGAAATTCAAAAAACAAACAAAATTTTTTTTATTTTCACTACCAGTCAACAGATGGCGCTGTCCTAAGCATGCTAACCTAAGGGGGAAAAATAGTTCCACTATCGGTCAAGAGATGGCGCAACCTAACTACAATAATAAATTGGTGGCTGGTTCTATTAGAATTACCTACTATTTGCCGTACGAATTAACGAAGAATAAGTTCCTACTTAGTAATATAGTAATATAATAATAACGAGGAGCTCGGTGGCGCAGTGGTTTAGCGCCTGGACCAGCGATTGCGGAGGTTAAGCAACGTTCGCAAGGTTCGGTCATGGGATGGGTGACCAAAAATTTATTATCTCGAGCTCCTCCGTGCTTCGGAAGGCACGTTAAGCCGTTGGTCCCGGCTGCATTTGCAGTCGTTAACACCCACCAATCCGCATTGGGCCCGCGTGGTGGGTTATGGCCCGTCCTCCTTATCCACCCATAAGGAAGGCCTGTGCCCCAGCAGTGGGGACATTAAAATGGCTGATGGACTAGTAATATAAACATTTTGCAATGTGGAGTGGCTGAAACGTTTTTCAGTCACCATAAGCAGCATTTGTAAATTAACTGTCCGCCTGTTCGCCCTTCCACCTGTCTGCCGTTTATCCTACTTTTTTAAAGACTGTCCTAAAATAACATATCCAAATATATTTATGATTGTACGGAACCCTCGGTGCGCGAGTCCGACTCGCTCTTGACCGGTTTTTATGTTTTATCGTTACAGCGCCAAATGGAGCTCTTGATATCACACAACCTTACTAATTTTTTTTTCCGCAAATGTTTTGTCTTAATATTTAGACATCACTATGTACAATCAATTTATCACTTAAAAGGCAAATCATATCTTCAATGCATTGCCGAGATATTTATTAAAATCTCAAATGCTTTGAAATGAGTTGCGTGCAGATCATCTCTGTTATCTACTAGTGTTTTTATTTGCACGCATGTTATAAATTAATTTGTCTTGATTTAACCTGATTTTTCCATTATCGATTGCTCTAAAAATGAATTATTACTAGGTATTTTGTTGTAACTTTATCCAGCAAAGCGCCAAATCAAATAAACCGAAATATGTAAATAGTGACATCTTTGCAATTGAGAAGAAATAGAATGGAGCAGAAGTAATAGTATGAAAACAAGAAATTTTGATGAATTTAATGTTGCCAGATGATGATCTCGTTTGAAAACCCATACACTCCTCAGAGCGACGAGAAGACATATGACAAAGACGTGGGTGGTAATGGAATGGAATATCGTATTCGACGTAGGTATTGGTTGTCGCATTGCAGGCTCGCTCCGGTCTCCGATGCACTGACCCGTGCCCACAATATCATCTGGGTTAACTGCCGCCGCTCGGAATTTACAACTTTTCAGGAATTCTGCTGTAAGGTTACACTACATATTGGATAATACAATTTCTAAACAAATCCTATAGGTACTTAGTAAGTAAATTTTTAGGGTTCCGTAGCTCTATGGCAAAAAACGGAACCCTTATAGATTCTCATGTCTGTCTGTTTGTCTGTCCGTCCGTCCGTATGTCACAGCCACTTTATTCCGAAACTATTAGGATTACACTAGATACACTTGATAGGTAGACGTATTCTGTAAACAGCTTTACGATTTTTTTTCTTTAACATGTGTATTATACTAAGTCGAATTTCTATTAACAAGATCTCCCCTATAATAACTTGGTTAAATGGTTTTGGAATACAGTTGACGGTTATTTTACGGATATCTGCCATTATCTCGATATTGGCAACGTAACCAATATGTAAATCGTTTTTATTGTCCTAACAGTATTATCTATTCGATACACAGTACTGTTGTTCTTAAATCGTAGTTTTAATACATCTACAATGAATATTCACTTTCACTACTCACGAATCATGATCTTTCTTCTCATGCGATGGCGACGTGACCTATCTGCAAGGCTAGCTTACAAGATCGTTATGTGCCAGAGCAAGAATGCCAGTTAATAATTCGCTGTCAACATAAAGGTTTCATGCCAAACTTATTCAAGCACAAGGTCTGCATCATACCCAAATAAGGTAGAGCTTTACTGGAAATTATAATGTTCTTCCAGATTTACTCCGCTGACCATGAAGTTAAAAATTAACAAGCCTTGACCATTCTCCAACAATTTATTACTCTTTACTCGATTTCGAATTTATCAAAAACAGGTAAAAGCTGCGGTAGATTGCATTAAGTAAGTATAAATGCCGTGAATTGCAATTTTTATTGCACATTATGATCAGTCGCTTATTTTATTGGCTTGTAACAAAAAAGTTTTATTAAAGCAATTATTCACTTTTACGTTAAATGTTAGGTGAACGACTTCAATAAAAGATTATCTTACTTATTCATTATTTTCCAAATCCACATTTAACTTATTTGCCATACATTCGCAACAATCGTATCCATCCATAGTGCTTTGCCATGGTTAGTCAAGTCTAGTCCCGACGTCTCAGTCCAATTACCATAATAGCTGGGTGCATCGCAAAATTCCATAACTTCACTTTCACCAGCGGCTGCCTTGCTTTCATGTGCCTAATAGTTAGAGAGAACATTGTCTGCTATGTTTTTGCTCACTCATTGTCTGTCTTGTGCGCTATTGTGTTTTAATTATATCTTATAGTTTTAACATATGAACTCATGAGTCAGAGCTGCAATACAGCTAAGGTTGTGGTAGTGAACTAATAATAGTAATGTATTTAGTTTAAAAAATAGCATTTTAAGACATATATTTCAATAACTTAATTGTAACAGTAACCCACTCTTCGAAATATAATTTAATAACCTAAAAATTATAGACGACCATCCCGCTAAAAATTCCATAAGTGGGGCCGAAAACCAAAAATCTATTTAAAGCACCATTTCCTGGACTGGACACCCGAGTTTTGTCGCCCCGCTCCAGAACTGTGAGTGTAACTTGCTTCCCCTTGTCACACAATTTTAATTTTCATAGAACGTGAAGTGTAGGCAATAAAGTTTAAAATGTCTCCAGCTTTATCGTGGGAAGTTGACACGTAATAATTAGGTTTTCGTTTCAGCGTGTAGCGTGACGTGTCGTTTAATTTGTAATGTGGAAGCTTCTTCTCTTTTTCTCTAAATATACTCGCGCCCGGAAGTTTGTTTTTATCATCAAAATCAAACTAAGAACAATCCAAAGCCAGTCTGTTATTATATAGATTAAACCGAAGAAATTACGCCAACACCTGCTACACTTAAACACTTGTTAAATCATTTTCAATATCCTTCCAGATTTGACTGGATTGAGTGTTTTATAAATCGCTTTTTGGAATTTGTGTAAAATATAAATTCCTAAATAAAACAAATTCGTGATCTACGTTCACTCTAGTTGATAGTCTTATAAACCCACTTAATTTTCCTCAAATCATAAAAATAAAAGTATCTACTAAAGAAGAAAGCACATTAAGCTTATTTTCTATACTTTCCTTGAAATCGTCTAAGTACTTAGAGTCTATAAAACCACAATTTGCGGTTACTGTGCCCTAAATTCAACTGCATCGCGCCTTATAGGTGCGCGCGTCCACGCGTAACGACCTTTTTGCTAACTTCCACTTGTGTAATAGTTCATTGGCTCCACCTCACCACACGTCTTGCGACCTAATTCACCACATTTGGGCTATGACCACTCGCAGCGTGACAATGAACAATTAATTATAATAATCTTTCTTGCCTCCCTTGTTTTAATAATAGACTTTAGTAGCTACGCTTGCCTTTGTTTCTCTTAAATCACCTCCTTTGTTACTGTTATATAAGATTTATTATCTTTTAGTTTGTTGTGTGTTTCATCATCATCATCATATCAGCCGCACAACACCCACTGCTGGGTATAGACCTCCTCCAAGTATCTCTACAACGATTGGTCCTGCGTTGCCCGCATCCAGCGGCTTACCGTGCCAGATCGTCGGTCCACCTTGTAGAGGGCCTACCCAAGGAGCGTCGTTCGGTGCACGGTCGCCATTCCAAAACCTTTCTGCTTCAGTGGCCATCGGTTCTTCTTGCTATGTGTCTCCCACGCACTACCACTTTAACTGAGCAATCCTTCGAACGATATCGGCTACTTTAGTCCTACGGATCTCATTTCTGATTCCATCACGCAGGGAAATGCCAAGCAAGGTTGTCCATGGATGTGTGTTTAATTTTGTTCAACTGTGACATCTGCATTCCTACTTATTATTCTACGGGCTAATTATTTAATTCCTAATTTTAAAAACTGCAAAGCGTTAAAAATAAAAAACTAAAAACTAAGGCTAATTAGTAAAGTGTCGTTCATAAAGCTTCGAATCCAAAAGTATCAAGTTTTAACAATTTTATTTGGCACGTCAAGTCGATGGCAGCGTAAGCAAAGGGCCATCGAAACGTCGGCAAAGAATCCAGAACTGGGTCGAGTCGAGTAAATGAGGCGACGACAGACAAGTGCTGTCTGCCGCACTGACATAAACTTCTGCTAAAACAAATCTTACCCCTCTGAGATAAACAACGCGATCTTTAGATACAATATCTTAAAACATTCTTACTGATGCTAAAAATACAAACAAAGGTGATGTTCTAATGATAATGATTTAATATATTCACATTACATCTGTCTAACAACTGAAAAATAATCCAACTTATATACGAGAAAATGATAGAGTAAATATTGCGCTAGAAAAATCTTAATATCCTGTGATGATATAAGAATTTTATTGATTTATTATATCCACCCTCTCGTTAAACTAAGCCTTGCGCACATCAAATAAAAACAAATAACAGACTTTTATTCCAAGCGTCTCGTTTACGAGCGTCGTCGTAGTAATGGTGTATTTTTGTCTCCAGTAATGATGGAATAATGTGTTTAACATATGGCGCGGCTTCTGTTGTTAAAAGTCATCGGTTATGCAACATGTAATACTTAAACATATCCTGCCAATTACACTCCTAATTCTTAATAAACAAAGATTGTTTAACCATTAAAATGCTGACGCTCTCAAATGTACCAACATTTTCATTCATAATTTCTGATTAACCGTTGCCTGCCTCATTACTTTAAAAGCTTTTAAAAATCTGCAGTCATATATCACGATAAGCAATTTTTCATTTCACTTTGGCGATCTTCCAACAATAGAATGGTGTACATAATAAATTTGTAAATCTTTTTTCCCGTAAGAACCCTTCTGTTGATCCAAATATAAATCTGTTTATCACCGACCTATTTCGCGACTGTAATCTGGGGCAAGATAGTATGAAGTGTTCTAAACTTTGGTTTATTTAGAGACGTGAGGTATCTGTTTGTTTTGAATTATTGTTGTAATGAAAATAGAGGTATATCTGGGCTAGTTTTGATCTTCATCATAAGGATAAACTTTATTGCGAATTACAACGGTATCCAATACATACATCGAATAGCAAACATATCCGCCGTAGAAGAACGCTTAATATGAACATCTATTCGTAGGAACCGTTAAGTCCTCCAATAATGAGATAGAATCATAAATCGCAAAAGTTGTGATACTAGCAAAATGAGTTGCCGCGATTATTACAAAGTGAGCTACAACACCAAAGACTCTGAGCGCTCCAACATGCGGTTGGACAATGTGCTTGACAACGACACCGAGTTCAACGCGAACCAGTTCAAACTTTACGACGACTTCACTACTGACCTTCGGATTAACTTCAATCCTATAAGGCACAAATTCCAAGACTTGTCTAGGAAAGAGGTCAGAAGAACTGGAGATCCCAACGACTCTGGAGTCGATATGGAAAACGGGAACCCCCTTGATGATGTTGCCACATCTAAAGATAGCGATTTGGTAAGTGTGTTTAAAATAGATAGATCATAGGCTACGAAGCAGTCTGAAGTTTACAAAACACAGTTTTTTGATTAATTTTGGTAGTTTGCGTGTGGGATAATTTATTGATTTGGCGAGATGTTATAAAAATTGGATTAAACGAAATTGTTGTCAATACAAAAAACGAGTTTACTGCATTCCGTTGTTATTGATAACAGATAATCTTTTACGTATTGATGCAAGGAAACTTTCTGTTGTTTTCAAAACAATTCGGATTCTTCAATTGTCGAATTTGGAGGAACTATGCAAATGGTTTCCAATGGCGCGGGCGTAGCATACTTCGTGATTAGCAGACGCCGGCGCCGCCCGGCGACTATTGTTTCTTGCTGCCCACCGGAACCGAGCCCGCTATTGTATACAGCGCGTGGAGAATTGTACGTCGACGATTGGAACTTACAATAAATCGATACTATGCTTATCGTTCACATTCTATGAAACAAAACAAAACTTTTGATTGGTGAACTATTATTTCGGGGTTATTATCAAATAGAAAGTATTTCTGTTCGCTTTTTAAATTCTGCCACATAGTTACTGTTGTTTCCGAGATACGTGACACAAAAATTGAGCATCGTGTTCTTATTGGTTTCTGGAGGTGATGAATCTGTAATTAAATTATAAACGATACAATTATTCATTTTTTAAACACTAATCACGTAATCACATTACAGCGAGCTACACCTCTTAAAACAAGCTGTATATGTACCATCATTGTTTCATATGTCAAATTGTACTTTACACTGTTGTCGCATCTCAATAATTGAAGTATTATGTTATGACTAGTTATTTTTTTGCACCAATTACCAACTATTCGCGCTTTTGTTTTTATGCAACGAGCAGTAACCAGTATTTAGCACTTATAGTAAAAGTATGATAACATGCATGTACTCACCGGCCTCGACCGCGTGACTAACTTCTCTGGTTTCGATCCATATATGACTTAACTGATTACCCCCTTAACTGTCAGTGTCCTTAACCTTGACTGTATTTGTGGTCCAATTTAAAAATAATCTTATTTGTTACAGTTGGAGAACGAAGTTATGGTAGATCCTTGGAGCAGTATGGACTCCTCGAATTCACCATTAACTGACTCCGGACCATCCGCCAGCGAAGACTGCACTCCCTCAACGTCTAGTGAGCCACCCCGCGGGCCTCTAGATGCAGAGTCTCCTCTCTCACCTCTTGCGCGCCGCTTACCCAACCCAAAAGATGCCAAACCCCTTACCACAAAGAACATCCTCCCGAAAACAAAAGACAAGGCGCGCTCGCGTGACCTAACTTTAGAATTGGAGACTCTAGAGCCAAATACCCTTCCACGCCGGCCCCATTTTCTTGACGAAGATTACCAACCATCGTCCAAATCGAACATCGAATGCCGCATTCCAAAACCACACTTCTTAGATCATTCACCCTCACCAGACGAGTTCGACGAACGTGGCGATATCACGAATCCAAATTTCCTTGACGACGAAGTTGACGGTGATGATAATATAGCACAAAAGAAAGCTGGGGCGCTTCCTAAAAGATCAGTTAAACCACAAACCTCAACATATTCATCGCATGAAGATCGACCACATAGAACCAATTATAGAACTGCATTACACTATGGATTGGAGAGTGCGGCCAGGTCGAGTGAACGAGATAAAAGAGCTTCCCAGTTATACAGAGGGACCTGGCCAGGAGAGCGCGATGTTTGGACAGGTCATGACTCTTCAAGCGTTCGAAGCTTTTCAAGCAACGGCTCTAGTGATTGTCCAAGAACGTCATCTAACTTAGACAACAAAATGGATTGCGTGTTTTCCTTAATTTCCTTGTTGAGTTTATCTCCTGAGAATAACGCAGACCTCAGTGCACCTCTTCTAGAAATGAGTCATTCAGTTGAAAGCTGCATTGCGATGAGACAAGCAGGATGTATACCTTTGCTGGTGCAACTGATACACTCAAAAGTACCTAGAGATATTAGAGACCGTGCTGCAAAAGCTTTGCGCAATATAATCCACACACAAACTGATGACAAAGCTGGCAGAAGGGAAGCTAGAGTATGGAGATTATTAGAACAAGTTAGAGAATACTGTTACGTTTTAGAAGATGTTGTTGAAGCTAGAAAAGAAGGGAGAGAAATCATCGAAGACGATGCGACCAAGCATCCAAGTCAAAGCGTAGCAGCTTTGATGAAGTTATCGTTCGACGAAGAACATAGACATGTAGTTTGCCAGTTAGGTGGCTTGCAAGCGCTGGCCGCTTTGGTGAGTGGGGACCAAGCAGCGCATGGCAGCAGAACTGATGATAATACGTGTTTGACCATGAGAAAATACGCCGGAATGACCCTGACCAACTTGACATTTGGTGATGGCAATAATAAGTCGCTACTTTGTTCGTTTAAGGACTTCATGTTAGCGTTAGTCGAACAACTGGAATCTCCCAATGACGACATGCGTCAGGTGTGTATTGTAATCATAAAACTAAAACAAATTATCCGTATAACTATTATTGAAATATTGTTAATTTGAATCTTTGTTTACAGGTTACTGCAGCTGTGCTCAGAAACTTGTCTTGGAGAGCAGACACTAACAGCAAACAAGTACTCCGGGAAGTAGGTGCAGTCAAAGGGTTGACTAAAGCTGCGATGACGTGCCAAAAAGAAGCTACTCTCAAATCGGTGCTATCAGCTTTATGGAACTTGACGGCCCACTGTACTATGAACAAAGTGGCCTTGTGTTCGGTTGACGGAGCTTTAGGGTTCCTCGTTGACATGCTTAGCTATAATTCTCCTACGAAAACGTTGGCGATCATTGAAAATGCAGGCGGCATCATGAGAAACGTGTCAAGTCAGATTGCCGTTCGGGAAGAATACAGACAAATTCTCCGAGAGAGAAATTGTTTAAGTGTCTTACTGCAGCACCTAAAATCGCCGAGTCTGACAGTAGTCAGCAACTCGTGTGGCACTCTGTGGAATCTTTCTGCGAGATGCCCTTTAGACCAAGAGTTTCTTTGGGACCATGGAGCGGTGCCTATGCTCAGAAGTCTTATTCATTCGAAACACAAAATGATAGCAATGGGCTCGAGTGCCGCTCTCAAAAACTTACTAAATTCCAAACCAGGAAAGACGCACATAATTTCCTTAGACACCACAGCTAGGAGTATGAATTTACCTGCTTTGCCCACTTTAGGAGCACGCAAGCAGAAGGCACTAGAACAAGAGTTAGATCAAAACTTAGCAGAAACCTGTGATAACATCGAACCGGCTACTTCACCGTCCACCAGCAACAGGGAAGAGAAAAATTTGTTCACAGCGACTGAAAGACAGATCGCTATGAACCTTGAAAGACATAGAATGACGTCTAGTTCGCCTCTTATGGGCACTTTAACATCACAAATATCGTTAAGTCACAGTGCACATTTGGCGAGTTATTTAAGCTGCAGTAACACTTTATTAAAGGGTGCTATGGTGCCGAGATCTACCACGAGTAGTTCAGGAAACGTAAATAGATCAGAGAGTAAAGATTCTGTAACGAGCACGCATTCCGATTCAGTTTTCGAACGTGTCATGCGCACTGGCAAAGTTCCCGTGCCGACGCCTAGAAGTAAAGACTTGATGAAGGCAGATACAGGTGGCGAAGCGTTTAAAGTGTCCTCGAAACAACTCGGCCAAGAAGGTTTCATGCCCTTCCCCACTCAGCCGCCCATTCCTCCTCCGAGAAGTTCGACAGACGTGAGATCAAACATCACAGAATCAGGTTACGACGTCGACCAAGATTCTTGCGACCAACCAATAGATTACAGTCAAAAGTATTCGGAAACGAAGGCGGCGGATGGGGACTCCCTCGAAAAGAGTAAAACTTCGGAAGGAACTAAGAAATACTCGAAGAAGGAGGACCAGAGTACTTATGGAGATTACCAAGAGACAGATCTGGACCAACCGACGGATTACTCTTTACGTTACGCCGAACACCAATCTGAGACCGGTTCTGATTCGGAACCGCCGGGGCCCTCGGACACTATTAAACACTTCGCGACCGAAGGAACCCCTTACGAAACGCCTATAATATTCTCTACGGCGACATCTATGTCTGATCTTCGGGTCATCGGCAAAGACGTAAAACAGAAGACTCCTAGCGTGAAAGAGAACCCTGAAGTGATGACTCATTCAGATGAAAAGGATACGTGCTCGATTGAGGACCCTCCGCGACACGACAACGACTTGGCGGCGACTACTCCTCAAGGATCTAGTCTTCCAGAGCCAGAACCGAAGCGGGAAATCTTCGATACCAAGTTCAGTTCTGGCATGATAAGTCCCGAGAAACCTGTGAACTACTGTGATGAAGGCACTCCGGGGTATTTCTCGAGAGTGAGCTCGCTGAGCAGCGTCGGGGAGCCGACGGAGGAAGATTGCCTGGCCAAGAAGAATGCCATGGCTACCATCAACGTGGAGCCCGGTCCTGAAGAACCTATCAGCAGTTCAGTTAAAGATAAAGAAGGTGAGTGATACTTTCTGAGAAAATGCATGTTTTTTTAATTATCCACATCAGTTCCGCATAATTCGAATACCATTCTTTCTATCGCAGATAATTAAACAAAAATACTGTCTTTAGTCTCGGTAGCTCAACAGATAAGAGTATTCATCCGAATAGCGAAGGGTTCGATTCCCGCTTGAGTGAACAGAGTTTATGCTGCCCTTAAACTATTCGGTGTTAATTTGGTTCACGAATTTAGTTACACCAAACGATCATCGACCTAATGTAACGCCCGTAGCACACCTCCGCCGCGAAATAATACCAGCGAAACAGCAGTAGGTTCCGCCATGAATTGTCCAACTGACAATACGACACGACATATACGACGATACGAGAAGCCGAAACAGATGCGAAACAGCCTGTTCTAACGCACAAATTTAACTATGATGCTGTCACTTTCACGCGCGATCCCGCCCGATCCGCTCGGACTGTTACCTCCGCCCGAAACCGCTGTAGTGTGATCGTCATATATCGTCGTCAATAGAAGACATGGCGGAGCTACTGCAGTTTCGCTGGTATTGTTTCGCGGCAAAGATGTCCCGATGATGATTTTAAAGATTGTCCCGTTGTGTCAGGTTGCAAGGCGGTGACATTTGCGCGGCCGCCCGCAGCCACATCAGCGGGCGAGACGCCTGGCGTTGCGTCGCCGCGCGCGGACGTACAAGAGACCCCGCTCATGTTCTCAAGGTCCAGCTCGCTCGGATCGCTGCCCGACTGCTCGCACGACGACCAGGGGTCTGTGCTCTCGGAGTTCAGGTAACTATACACAGAACATAGAATGACGTTTTCGTGATCAGTAATAGCTCCTACACACAGTGCCGCCGGGCAAGCCGCGGTGCGCTCGGGAGCTTTTAGCTTAATAAATGTGCCGTTTGGCAAATGCCGGCATGTGTGGCTTAAGATCTATTAGAGGATTACTATTGTCATCGTAAATCATAATAACATTACTAATGTTTTTGGCTGGGAAAAGACAGTGACGAAAAGTAAATAACTACTAATTTGTTAAATTATTTTTACAATCTAGGAAAAGATCGGGGCTAAAATCCCGGTTTTGTCTGTCAACAGTTGTGTGAATAGTTATTTTTTTCCTTGTTAATGAATTGTATGTTTTATTCTTTCTACACACAAGTCCTTGTTCTGGTGAATTTAAGATGGAGTGAAGTTCGCGCGCGCTGAGCCGAATGAATCTTTGTTGTAATGCAAAGAACACAAATCTTCTATCACGTGTTCTTTGTTTTTTGCTGGAATTAATTTAGCCCAGAGCACGTTCTAAACGATTGCTGAGAGTTTATTAATGTGTTTGTGTTAATTGTCAGTCGGCTGCCGTCGGGGCTGCTGTCCCCGAGCGAGATCCCGGACTCGCCGGGCATGAGCATGCCGCAGTCGCCGCGGCCCGAGCCCGCGCCCGCGCCGCCCACGCCGCCGCCAGGTCACTACATTATTGGGATACTCCTAGAGCCCTAACGGCTGAAAGTAGAGACACCATTTTTGGAGGGTAGATACTAGTGATGTAACATGAAAAAAAAATAACTTTGTTTTTTTTCACAATGTTGAAAAAAAACGCGTTGTTTTTTTCTAAATTCGTTTTTTTTTTCAAGAATACAATCTTTGGAAAATAAATGTTTTATTTAATCAAATTAATAATTATATTAAACTTTTATTCTTCGTCAATGTCTCCAGATATAATTTTAACTTTTTTCCCACATCTCATTAAATTTTTCCCAAAATGATAAATTTGTATGAAGAGAAGATTAAAATTTTTCCCCCAATGCGATTTTCTGTTCTCCAAAATGGTACGATTTGTATTAACAAAAGAATTTCTTTTTTCCCCAAATAATTAAAATTTTCCACACAGTGGGGAAAACACCAATTTGGAGACACTGTTCTTTGTTCTAAGTTCATAGGTACTTAAAAAAAAACATAAACTGAATAAAGACTGTTGAAAACTTTACTTTTCAACCAAAAAGTAATGTAGGTTCAAAAATGAACAGAAAACTTTAATATGAACTCATAAGTATTAATCTATAACGGAAACTTCCTTAATAATTTTGATTTCTGTACTCTTAAAAAAAACATGCTCCAAAAATAACACGTTTTTCCGTTTTTTTTTCATGTTCGAAAGAAAACTGTTTTTTTACAACACTAGTAGATACCTTTCATGGTGTAGGTGAGCTCTAAGAAAGGATTTTGAAAAATTCCTGGGTACTACAGGGTGTACCATTTAGTATAAGAATTTGTATAGGGTTGAAGGGGATTCGAAAAAATTTGCTCATTTCTCTGCGTAAAAACTCACCATAGTAATTAAGCTATTTGTTTCGGAATTTTCAATGACTGTTTTGTTGTTTATGGACAGAACCGGGACAACGGTCGGTGTTCGAGGAGCGCGTGTCCCAGTTCGTGGTGGAGCACACGCCGGCGCTGCTGTCCGGCGCCACCAGCCTCAGCAGCCTCACCATCGACGACGAGCCCAAGGTAACGACCACCACAGTCCCAGTTCGTGGTGGAGCACACGCCGGCGCTGCTGTCCGGCGCCACCAGCCTCAGCAGCCTCACCATCGACGACGAGCCCAAGGTAACGACCACCACAGTCCCAGTTCGTGGTGGAGCACACGCCGGCGCTGCTGTCCGGCGCCACCAGCCTCAGCAGCCTCACCATCGACGACGAGCCCAAGGTAACGACCACCACAGTCCCAGTTCGTGGTGGAGCACACGCCGGCGCTGCTGTCCGGCGCCACCAGCCTCAGCAGCCTCACCATCGACGACGAGCCCAAGGTAACGACCACCACAGTCCCAGTTCGTGGTGGAGCACACGCCGGCGCTGCTGTCCGGCGCCACCAGCCTCAGCAGCCTCACCATCGACGACGAGCCCAAGGTAACGACCACCACAGTCCCAGTTCGTGGTGGAGCACACGCCGGCGCTGCTGTCCGGCGCCACCAGCCTCAGCAGCCTCACCATCGACGACGAGCCCAAGGTAACGACCACCACAGTCCCAGTTCGTGGTGGAGCACACGCCGGCGCTGCTGTCCGGCGCCACCAGCCTCAGCAGCCTCACCATCGACGACGAGCCCAAGGTAACGACCACCACAGTCCCAGTTCGTGGTGGAGCACACGCCGGCGCTGCTGTCCGGCGCCACCAGCCTCAGCAGCCTCACCATCGACGACGAGCCCAAGGTAACGACCACCACAGTCCCAGTTCGTGGTGGAGCACACGCCGGCGCTGCTGTCCGGCGCCACCAGCCTCAGCAGCCTCACCATCGACGACGAGCCCAAGGTAACGACCACCACAGTCCCAGTTCGTGGTGGAGCACACGCCGGCGCTGCTGTCCGGCGCCACCAGCCTCAGCAGCCTCACCATCGACGACGAGCCCAAGGTAACGACCACCACAGTCCCAGTTCGTGGTGGAGCACACGCCGGCGCTGCTGTCCGGCGCCACCAGCCTCAGCAGCCTCACCATCGACGACGAGCCCAAGGTAACGACCACCACAGTCCCAGTTCGTGGTGGAGCACACGCCGGCGCTGCTGTCCGGCGCCACCAGCCTCAGCAGCCTCACCATCGACGACGAGCCCAAGGTAACGACCACCACAGTCCCAGTTCGTGGTGGAGCACACGCCGGCGCTGCTGTCCGGCGCCACCAGCCTCAGCAGCCTCACCATCGACGACGAGCCCAAGGTAACGACCACCACAGTCCCAGTTCGTGGTGGAGCACACGCCGGCGCTGCTGTCCGGCGCCACCAGCCTCAGCAGCCTCACCATCGACGACGAGCCCAAGGTAACGACCACCACAGTCCCAGTTCGTGGTGGAGCACACGCCGGCGCTGCTGTCCGGCGCCACCAGCCTCAGCAGCCTCACCATCGACGACGAGCCCAAGGTAACGACCACCACAGTCCCAGTTCGTGGTGGAGCACACGCCGGCGCTGCTGTCCGGCGCCACCAGCCTCAGCAGCCTCACCATCGACGACGAGCCCAAGGTAACGACCACCACAGTCCCAGTTCGTGGTGGAGCACACGCCGGCGCTGCTGTCCGGCGCCACCAGCCTCAGCAGCCTCACCATCGACGACGAGCCCAAGGTAACGACCACCACAGTCCCAGTTCGTGGTGGAGCACACGCCGGCGCTGCTGTCCGGCGCCACCAGCCTCAGCAGCCTCACCATCGACGACGAGCCCAAGGTAACGACCACCACAGTCCCAGTTCGTGGTGGAGCACACGCCGGCGCTGCTGTCCGGCGCCACCAGCCTCAGCAGCCTCACCATCGACGACGAGCCCAAGGTAACGACCACCACAGTCCCAGTTCGTGGTGGAGCACACGCCGGCGCTGCTGTCCGGCGCCACCAGCCTCAGCAGCCTCACCATCGACGACGAGCCCAAGGTAACGACCACCACAGTCCCAGTTCGTGGTGGAGCACACGCCGGCGCTGCTGTCCGGCGCCACCAGCCTCAGCAGCCTCACCATCGACGACGAGCCCAAGGTAACGACCACCACAGTCCCAGTTCGTGGTGGAGCACACGCCGGCGCTGCTGTCCGGCGCCACCAGCCTCAGCAGCCTCACCATCGACGACGAGCCCAAGGTAACGACCACCACAGTCCCAGTTCGTGGTGGAGCACACGCCGGCGCTGCTGTCCGGCGCCACCAGCCTCAGCAGCCTCACCATCGACGACGAGCCCAAGGTAACGACCACCACAGACACACTACTGTGTGTTTCGTGAAATATTGCGTTTCGTAAAATGTACATTTCCCAGCAAAAATGTAAACAAAGAAACGTCACTGTCAAATTGACAAACTGACCCTGATAGTGACATTTTCAGATATTCAAAACATTTGGTCATTATTATAACTTTTTAATTTGTTTATTATATTTTGAGTCATAATAAATGTAATGCCATCCAGGGTAATTTTAAAGTAGGATGATAATAAGAACTTTTATTTTAAACTATCTTAATTTTTGATGTTAAAAGTTCTTGAAACGGACTGTTAAGAAGAAACCTTTACTTAGATATTAACTGTATGTAAACTATCAAAAATACGTTGCAACTTCGCCAGTTCCCCGCAATACCAAAAGACAAATGTTACTACTACAGCTACTACTCGTAATAATAATTTTTATGAAATTATTAATTTTATAAAATGAAATGAACCAAAGGTTGATGTGTATGGTTTGCAGTTGATGTGTGCACAGCATCATAAAATGTTTTCTACTATAAAACTGTTACTATGAAATATTAAATTATATTACTGCTTTTTCCGCAAAACTCATGATTCAGAATATTTATCTAATAATAATAATGTATTTATTTTCACAATAACCTTTTACAGATATTTTCTTATCTAATAAACATTATGGCTAAGAAATTTCACATTTTGCTTGATAGCATCTGTAGCCGAACTAGTCGAAACTGTATTTCGGCTTACAGCGCTCTCCCTCCGATATGTTTAATTTTATTAATTCTAGGCCTTAGAAAAAAAATAAATTTAACCATTTTATCTAAAAGAAGTTACATAGAAAAAAAACAATTTAAGACATTAATTAATCTATTAAAATTAAGAATTAAATTAAAAAATTAAATTAATTAAACAATTATTACATTAAAGAATTAAATTAAATCGAGACAAAATAAGTGTGTATGTGTATTGACCTCTCTTTGTGTAGAATGCAAATGAGTGTATGAATGTGAGAGGGTGTGTAAAGCACTTGAAAAATTAAATACGTGTTTTAGTAACTGAATTGATTAAATCACTACACGTTACATTTCATTATATTAATTCTTAAAATTTTAATAAATAAAAATAAATTCAATAAAATGTAACAAATAATAGCCAATAATTATTATAAATTGATTATTTTATTCATACAAGAGTTTCCTTTATGAAATAATTTTAATTAATTCCTCAGTCTCATCATAGGTAAGCTTTTGTAAGTAGTCATGTACAATTTTTTTACACTTCGTTCGATTTAAAGGATAAATATTTAAAATGTGGTTCAACTTGTTATATACATAAGGTCCCATAAAGTCCAAAAATCTAGTTTGAAATGTCGTATTTCGCAATGTTAAGCTTTTACAGACATTCCGTTTTCTTCGCCTTTTTGATAAATATGCTGGATCAAATGGAGTTTTGTCATGTTGTAATATCACACACTTGAATATGAATAATTGCCGAACAGTTAGTACCTCACAGAATTTATAGAGTGATTTAGTGGCGAATAGCATAGGTTTAAATGTTGCTACCTTCAGTATTGCACGTTGAGCTATTTCTAGGCTTTTTAGGGTTGTTTTAGGAGCCCCGCCCCAGGTTGAAATGCAGTAAGAAATTACTGACTGACAAAGTGCAAAGTAGATTTGTCTCATTAGCTCAGGCTCTGCTACATATCTAAGGTTTTTGAAAAGATATATAAGCTTTCGGACCCTACCACTGACTATTTTTATGTGTTCTTTGAAATTTAATTTGGAGTCAATAGTAACACCCAAATATTTCACAGAATAAACCCTCTCCAGTTTTTGGCAATGGCAGCCACCATCCATGTGACAGAAATGTGAAACAATACAGTAGTCACCCTCCAGCTCTATGTCGCCACGAATGTTAAATAGCATATACTTCGTTTTGTCTACGTTCAGAGTAAGGATATTGCTTCGTAGCCACTTGTTTACCATATTAAAACCCATTTGGGCAGCCGCAAAAACCTCACCCCAAGAGGCACCCACAAAGACCAAGGCCGTATCGTCAGCATAAGAGACGATCTGACCCTGGGGTAATTTTAGAGATGTCAGATCATCAATATAAGTGAGAAACAAAGATGGGCCAAGAATACTACCTTGTGGTACCCCATAGGATACCGGAAGGTCGATACTATAGTGCTCTCCTATTCGCACACATTGGTATCTGTCTGTTAGATAGCTTTGAAAAAGCTTCAGCTGTTCTCCTCTTATACCCAGTCTTTCGAGCTTAATTATCAATTTCGGTATAGAAATTGTATCGAAAGCTTTGCTTAAATCAAGGTATATAGCTAGAGCTTTTTTCCTCTTATCCAACGAATCACAAATATGACTTGTTAAAGTATTTACGGCTGCCTCGGTAGATTTACCACGTCTAAAACCAAATTGATTCATAGACAAAAGCTGATTGTTCTCTAGATACTTAGTGAGTCTAGAATTAATTATTTTCTCCAGTATTTTAGATAAAGATGGTAATATAGAGACAGGCCTATAGTTACCGAGGCAACCTCTATCTCCGCATTTGTAAATAGGAAGAACTTCCGATTTTTTAAGAAAGGTTGGGAATACACCTTGCCGCAAACAAGAATTAAAAATGAAAGTTAGTGGAGGTACTAGAAAGTCTTTGTAAGCTTTCAGTATTGTATTGCTGATTTTGTCCCACCCCACTGCGCAATTATTCTTCAACCCCATAATAAGGCTCTCAATTTCCTCCTCATTAGTATCTTCACAAACAAATGATTGGAGACGTGAAGTACTCTTAGGGTTTTCTTTTGTATGGGTTGAGGAGTCATTGCCTTCCAATAATTTTTCAGCTAAGGAGCTTCCAACACTGATAAAATAATTATTAACCATGTTTAAAGACTCATGAGGAGTTTCGGATATTGTGAGTAACTCCTTGGGATAATTTGGTGATTTATTTATATGTGCAATATCTTTAATAGTTCTCCAGAGCCTTTTGTTATCATTTTTTGCATCCTTTATAAGATTCTGTTCATAAGTTCTTTTTACTTTTTTTAGCAATGAATTACAAAAGTTTCTATAACGTGTGTAAGTAACCTTTAAAATAAAATTATTTGGTGATGATTTAGACTTCTTATGCAAACGGTCTCTATTTCTGATACACCGTAACAGCCCAGGTGTTATCCAGGGTTTAATGATTGCCTTACGTTTAGATATTTTAATTTTGATTGTGTTTTTTTCAATGGCAAGTTTTATACTACTTATCAAGTAACTCATGGCAAAGTCAGGGTTTGTCGATTCATAAATGGGTCTTAGATCAATTTTTAAAATATCTTGTTCCAGTCCTTTATAATCAATTTTTGTTCTGTAGGAACTATTGTATTGACGAGTTTTCTCATAGCCCATAGTCATTATGACAGGATCATGATCAGTCAAAGTTATACGAGGGACTAGAACGAGAGCACGGTTTTGAGTTCTGAGCAGAACATGATCTAGGCATGTTCCGCTATCCCTGCGACTTACCAATGTGTGAGCCGGTAAGAGTCCATGCATAGCAGCAAGATTTAAATAGCTTTCGCCAATTAAATCAATTTTTTCCTGATTTATAGCAATGTTAATATCACCAATTACCATAACATTCCTATAACTGGAACATTTTTGAAGGGTTGTATTTAATGATGTCAAAAATGGTTCAAGATTAGTAATTGAAGGAGACCTATATATTGCTATAACAGCAGTGTGACCATCCAAAAAAGCGATCATACAGTTACCATCCCGAAAATCTGGTTCATCAAACATAATATTGAGACTTTCTCTATAGTAAATGATAACACCATCATTTTGATTCATGTTATTTCTAGTATACGTTGATCGATATCCGTCGAGAAAGGGGATCGCTGAAACTTTGGATAGCCAGCACTCGGTGAGTATTAAAAGATCACACCTGATTTTAAGTCTACTCAAAAGTACCTCGAACTCTGGAAAATTACAATTAACGCTACGTATATTGTGCGTAAGAACAGAGAATTGAGATATCGGCTGGGACATCAATTTGTGACAATCCTCAGGATCACATGCCAGTGAGTCAGATATAGATATGTCATCCACTGATGTGGACAGGTCACATATTAATGGCATCATTTTTACTAAGTATAAAAAATATAATATTTAATCTATGTATCGTCGCCCTTTCAAGACGATATTTTAATTGTAGCGATAAACTCAGAAAGTATTGTGGCAATATAATTTCAATATTTTTTATAATTTTTATTCCATTAATTTTTAATTGTAGATAATTAATAAACTTTTTAATATTACAGTGTGCATGTTCAGTTGTAAAGTATTCGAAGCATATTTGTAATTCATAATCCAGTATTTCAATTCTATGGGTCCCTAAAATAATAGTAACAATTGCTGAGTTGATTAAGGAATCAATTAGGTTAATTAGCATTTTTAATTTAGTCAAGCATAAAAAGTGAAAATATAACAAATTTAGGAATATATAATGTAAGATCAGTGCTGAAATAATATACTGTTTGTTTGTAATTAGTGTAAAAGTGTAGAGAATGATGGTGTGATAACTTGACAAAAGTAATATTTTTTGTATTACAAAGATAAATAAGTTGCTTAAGACTAAAAACATAAAGAAAAATAAATCAATGTAGAAAAATACGTGTTTTTCCATACAGAGACAAGCGTGGTCTGCGTGATATATAGTTTTATACAATAAATTAGAATGATTAACCAGAGATAGTCATTCTGAGTTTTTAAGTTTGTTCAAGTCACTTTCGGTAAGTATACGTATTTGAGAAGATTTTTCATTTTTACGTAGGTATACTACTCCTTTTGCTGTCCAGCAAAAAGCATAGTTTTTATCTTTTTGAAACATTCTGGCTTGATAAAATATCTTTTGGGCTGTGTGAGTTAAACATTCTGATATATATATGGGCTTTACAGGCAGAACGGTGTTTATATGACTCGTGTTTAATTTTTCTCCTTTTTCTTTGGTTTTATTGAAGCTCTTCAGACTCTTGATGATATTTTCTTTTAGCAAAATTGAAGTAAAATCTACAATAACAGGGTTGGTGACGTCTTTTGAGTTTAATCGATAGATATATCTTATATTTGTTGGATCAATTTTAACATTCAAAGTTTTGCCTAAATCAATTACCATTTTGCAAAGTGAGTCCTTAGACTCGCCATTTGTTTTTGGTAGATTTCTGATCTCAATTCCCGACGCACGGGTTTTACGTTCCATATTTTCAATCTTTTCTTCCAATTCACTTATAGTTTTTTTATTTTGTTCTTTCTCCTTCTCCAACAACGAAATTTTTGAAATAAATTCGTCATATTTTTGCGACATGAACTCTATACTTTTCTTAAATTCCAAGTTTTGTTCATTGATTTTATTTATGGTAGTTTGTAAATCTTGAAAGCGCTTATCCTGTTCTTTAGAAAAAGTTGTGAACATATTTTTTAGTATTGTAGTTATGTCACTACTATCTCCATCATGTTTCCTTTTTTTCCGCTCAGATAAGTTGGAAATGTCCGCTTGAAGCGTGTGTTGAACCGGCGCGGACTCACAGCGTTGTAAGGTAGCTTCATTAGTAGAATCGCTAGTAGCGGCGATGTTCATATCTTTACGAGTAGAAGCAGTAGTGGACATAGCCGCCGGCATAGGTGAAGTAGGGGGCGTATACTTTAGCTTAGGCATATTAGGCTAATTATTCTTTCACCTTTATAGTGTACAGTCACTAGACAGCAACGGAGCACGGCAGTAACAGCGAGCAGTGTATATCGTAATAATGAGTTACCAGGAGCACAGCTACGTACCTCCCGACGACGATGCTACAAACAGTTGGTTGGTAACTCGCTTAGCCACTCGCGACGTGCAGCAGCAGCACGCAGGCGGAGTGTTGTTGTTGCGCGTGCGCCTGATTGGTTCCTCCTCGAACGCCCAGGTGGGTGGGGTCTTGCGCTTCAATGGCGGGGTAGCACGGAGGACGAATCACTGAGACGATGAACCGGGAGCGTGGGTAACGAAAGATCTTCTTTGGTTTATGCACTCCTATTTTTTCGAATCAATTTAATTTTGTAATTTTGCATTAAAATTAATATTAAAAGCGATAAAAAGCAACACGTTAAAAGCGTCTGAACTCCTCAGAGGTCCGGGGGGGAGGATATCTATTCTATTTTTATTAGGTTTGTGATGAAAAAACATGTAAGTGTGTTTATTTCTTGACTTAGCAATATACTATTTCCGTTTGTGTTGTTTTGTTCTGGCGACACCTTTGTTTACATTTTTGCTGGGAAATGAGTAATGCGACTTTAGGCATCTATAGATCATTTAGTGCGACGCAAGGCTCTCTGTGCGCGGACGGAACTCTATGGTGCTAATGCCTTGTTCAGTGCTCGATGGACGGTCCGTTAACCGCACTGACTGTTAACTGTACCCGTGCAGATACAAGACAATCTGTAAATCATATCAGCCGCACGACACCCACTGCTGGGTATAGGCCTCCCCCGCGTATCTCCACGACGATCGGTCCTGTGCTGCCCGCATCCAGCGGCGCACCGCCATCGCACACCAGATCGTCGGTCCACCTTGACGGAGGCCTACCCACGGAGCGTCGTCCGGTGCGCGGTCGCCATTCCAGAACCGCCCCGCCCCAACGGCCATCGGTTCTTCTCGCGTCCTGCCCACTGCCACTTTAGCTGACCGATCCTTCGAGCGATGTCGGTTACTTTAGTTCTCCTACGGATCTCCTCATTTCTGATTTGGTCACGCAGGGAAACGCCGAGCATGGCTCTCTCCATTGCACGCTGGGTTACCTTGAGCCTCCTTATGAGACCCATAGTTAGCGACCACGTTTCACTGCCGTAAGTCATCACTGGCAACACACACTAGTCATAGACTTTAGTCTTGAGACACTGAGGTAGATCAGACGCGAAGATTTTTCGAAGCTTCCCGAGTTGGATTCGACGAGAGATCTCTTTCTCGAAGTTGGACTTACCTAACTGGACCGCCTGTCCTAGGTATAAGTGGTCAACAACTTCAAGTGTAGTGTTCCCAACATGAACTGGAGTGGACACAACATGGGCATTCGACATGATTTTCCTCTCATCCATGTTCATCCTAAGACACAGTCTTGGGAAGCACTATGGAGATCTTGGAGCATTGTGTTCAGGTTTTCCAAGGTCTCAGCCATAAGAACTATATCTATATATACACGTGTATTGAAGTCGGATGGGGCTGGAGCACAACTTCCTTTTTTTAGGGTTCCGTACCAAAATGGTAAAAAAGGAACCCTTATGGTGTGACTCAGTCTGTCTGTCTGTCTGTCATAGCTGGATATCTCGAGAACTACTAATGGTATCAACTTGAAATTTAGAATAGTTAAAGATGACATTTGCCCAACTATTTTGCACATAAGAAAGAAATAAAAAAAATATTTTTTTTTTACAACAGGGACTGAAAAGGGGTCTTAAAAATTTGAAGTGAGGTGACTAGGGCATGTCGGGAATCATATGAAAGAGCGCTGTTTGCACATTTTAAAACATTTTTTCCTTTTTTCTTATGCCGCATAGTTTTCGACTTATGATGAAAAATGTAAAAAAAATTACCGTTCCCCCCCCCTTATCTCCGAAGTTTGCAAAGAGAAAAATCTGAAATAATTCTATGTGATAGTAGTTTATGTAAAGATTACAGGAAAGATAAAACGATGTCTCAATATAACACACTTTTTTTAGAAATTCAAAAAACAAACAAAAATTCTTTAGTTTCACTACCAGTCAACAGATGGCGCTGTCTTAAGAATGCTAATCTGAGAAGAAAAAAATTGTTCCACAATCGGTCAAGAGATGGCGCAACCTAATACTACAATAATAAATTGGTGGCTGGTTCTAATATAATTACCTACTATTTGCCGTACGAATAAACGTAGAATAAGTTCCTACTTAGTTTAAGTTACTTAGTCGTAGAATAAACAGTTTGCAATGTGGAGTGGCTGAAACGTTTTTCAGTCACCATAAGCAGCTGTGGTTAAGATTTGTAAATTAACTGTCCGCCTGTTCGCCCTTCCACCTGTCTGCCGTTTATCCTACTTTTTTAAAGACTGTACTAAAGTAACATATCCAAATATATTTATGATTGTACGGAACCCTCGGTGCGCGAGTCCGACTCGTTCTTGACCGGTTTTTTATTCTCGACTTCAATAGATTTTTTTTATTATTACAATGATAATGCTTATCTAGTGATTTGAATATTATTTCTTGCTTTTTAGGGTTAGGTTTTTTGAAGTCGGTTTTTTGTTTTAATCACAGATTACATAATACTATAGTACAGATACCTCATCCCATACTAAAGAAATGGCCATCGTAAGGCGACTATCAGGGCGATTAAAAATGTTTTTCTTGTAGAATTCTAGATGGCGCCGCTATCGTCGCAGCATGCTTAGCGCAGATAGCAACAAACATTACCGAATTTTTAAAGAAAATACAAATTATTGCCGATAGGTGTCACTCAATTTTTATTGAAATTTGTTTAAAAAACCCTTCATTCTACTGTTTCATTACAATTTTGCATTAGGTGATTTTTTTTAAGAAGCAATTTATAAGTTTCATGACTTTTTTATCTGTATTTGAATATTACAAAAACAAATCGAAGCAGGTACCGCCAACTAGTGAGGTAAATTTGAACTAATTCCACATTAATTTAAATTCACCTTACTAGATGGCGGTACCTGCTAACTAAGCCACATCTGATGTACTAAATGGGACCCCATGTTTTAATCAATTATTTATTTATTTTTAGTGTAAATATCTTCTGTATCAGGTAGTGTAGGTATATAATTTAGGTAGAAAAATCGTCTTAGCCAAACGTGAGATAATCGCAAAGAAACATACGGGTCAAACTGAGAACTTCTTTTTTTGAAGTCTGTTAAAAATACAAACAGACTCGCCTCTCATCGCATTGGTTTCCGTTTATAATATATAATATAATAATAATTTATTTATTTCAGACGTTAGTCCATATTTTGTTAGTAACATTACCTTAATCTATGTTAGTATTGTACATTTTAAATAATAAAATTATAATATTTTCCTATGGGGAAATATCGCTACTGACTATAGCACTATTTCTCCATATGAAGCGCCACCCAGTGCTGTAGCAAGGAGGAGTCCCACCTATCAACCAACGCGCACAGGATGCTGTTGGAGCTGGCGCGCACGCGACTTAGAAGTGATGCACATCGCTTACGGATTATGGCGTGGAAGCCGTCCGTCCTAGCGTCGGCGAACAGGCCCGACGCGGTACAGTGGCGCGGCAGCCCCATCAGCACCCTGATTTTTAGCGAGTTTAACCTGCTCGCCATGGTGTTATTAGAAAAATGACTAATTTATATTTATTTAACAGGCATCCGCACGACTCGTCAGAAAACTACCACAAGACCTGCCCATTACAGCGCACACGAGGAACGAATCTCTACTACAATTAGAGAAAGATGAAATGCGGTAAATACCCCTCGACGATATTATCACAGAATAGAGAGACTACAGAAGTTAAGCTTAGACCGACGACACTGCGACACGCATTCGAACTGGCGGCACAGAAAAAATAATAGTACAAGTACAGAAGCAGCACGCCGCAAAGTCATTTAAATAAATAGTCACTTTTGCACCGACACAATAAAGTGCAATTCAGGTCACGCAGCGCTAATGGCCTACAGTTATATTCACCCAGTAGTTTCCTCTCTTTCTATCACGTGCTTTTACCTTTTCTGACGACGCAACGTTAGGGTTTACTTTTTTTGAATGAACTACGTAGCATATATCATAATGTAAAAAACGACAATTACTTATTGTTTTTTTTATTTAGACATCCGTACACGGCACAGTAATGTCGATTCGACATTGTTACTATAATAAAGAGACAATACCTACGCAGGTAGTAAGATGCCACGCGACTACACAGGCGGGCGTTTGGCGGCCCTCTGCTCACTTGTGCCTCCGTAGGCACGGCTAGCGGTAGGTGCATATCGCGCGACATTGAGCGAGTGAAGGAGGCCTGCGGGGGGTTAATTGTCTAATTCAAAAAATCTATCGCAATCGCTTTCATTTGACAGATAGATGTGACACATTGCTGCATTTCTTTGGTATGTTTTTAATCGTCCCAAAAAGAAGCTTCAATGTGTTACATCCTGAAAGCGATTGCGATAGATTTTTAAATTAGACAATAGAAAGGCTAGTTTATTCCAGTTTACAGTGTCAGTGAGAGATACCTATGTGTGCGTTGCTCGAGCGCGCGTGGTACTAATCTTAACTCAACGAAATAAGAACTAAGGAAGCCTAACTCCTAACAAATATTGCTTAAAAAATGGCACCTTCACCATGCTCTGTAACACAAAAGGCCGCAAACTCAAAAATAAACAAGCAAAAACAAACCTTATTACAATACATGCATAATCGGTATTAGGTTGTATTCTGACGCATATACTATTATCTATTGGCTGGGGTTTGTACGCAGATCAAACATGATTGGATATTTGGCTCGCGTCGTGTCACTCATTGGGCCGTTGTCGTGCCTTTGTCATTGAAGCAAGGACGGTGTAATGTAGAATCCAGTCAGTACACCGAACCTATTACGGGCACTACAGCCGGCGGCGGGTGGCATCATTTAATTATTTTATGAAATTTGATGTCTATAGGTATAATGTTCGTTTTATTAGGTAGACAGACAACTTGGTAAAGACCGATCGAATACGCTGGCTGCAAGTCGTCTGTAATTAGTAGCTCTGGAAAACTAAAGGAGACCTATGTCAGCAGTAGACGTCTTTCGGCTGTGATGATTTAATTGTTAGGTATATTATTTTATAAAAAATATAAACTGATGATATTGATGAATGATGATCATATATTTTGTCACAAATAGGTAAGATACTTCATTTCAAGAAGGATTTAAATTAGGTAAGCTATTGAAATAAATTAGGTAAGCTTAAAAGACAGTGTATTCTAGATAGATATTGTTTCAAACATGTAAGTACCTACCTACATATCATATTTTGTAATTAATTAACATATTTGTACGAGCAACGTCTTAAGAGCGTTCATACGCTGCGGCCAACTACAAATTTCACTCACACAACTTTACGTAAACACGCACACGGCAATCATTGCTATCGCGACGAACGCCGACTATGCGCTCTTTGGAATAAAAATCTTGATCATTTATGCTACTCAAATTAAATCAGTAAAATGAATAAACAAGTACTTAATGGGATAGAATTTATTTGATAGTTTTCAATTTAATTCACATTTTTATATTATTATGTAAAGTATGTAGGTAAGTTGCGCCGGTACCTATCATACTTTCAAAACTTTTCTGTTCGAATTTAATTTTTTCGAAAACGGTACGTTGACGTTTTAAATACCAGATTGGTTGTTTTACATAAATTTGTTAGAACATAAACTGTTTAATTTTCCAGAAAAACAGTAACTCAAATTTCAAATCACTTATTTTTCAGATGTTTGACAGATGTTTTTAACCATAATTTTCTTACTAGAATTTATTAAAGATCGAAGTAACCTTTGATAGAATTTCGTGTTTCATAATATGTAATCAATTTAGAAAATTCGGGTGTATTTTCCTTCTAACCCTAATATTGGATTGCATACTAGTCAGTAACAGAAACGAATCACCGAAAACGGCCACGTAGTCTTGAAGGTTAGGTTAGAAGTGTTGGAAAAAAACAGTTTTTTTCTAACGTGAAAAAAACATGAAAAAACGTGTTTTTCTGAAATATGTTTTTTTTTCAAGAGCACAAAAATAAAAAACATTAATGAAGTTTCCGTTAAAGATTAATACTTATGAGTTCATATTACAGTTTTCTGTTCATTTTTGCACCTACATTACTTTTTTGGCTAAATAGTATCAAATTTTCAACAGTTGGCAGCATTTAAACACGCGCACGGTGAAATCTTCATTGGGTTATGTTTTTTTTTTAAGTACCTAGAACGAAGAACAGTGTCTCCAGATTGGGGTGTTTACCACATTGTGTGGTAAATTTTAATTATTGGGGGGAAAAAAGAAAATCTGTTCTTCATACAAAACGTAACATTTTGGGGAATAAAAAATCGCGTTAGGGCAAAATTATTAATCTTCTCTTCATAAAAATGTATCATTTTGGGGAAAAATAGAATGAGATCTGGGAAAAAATTGAAATTCTTCTTAAGATTTCTTAAAACTGAGTGCGTCATTAAAAAATATGTCTCGGCAACTTTTCGCAATAAAAGATTACGGACACTTCAACATATAATCAGTTTCGAGTTGCTGAATTACAAAAAGTTTTCGTATCTGCCAGATCAAATAACTGTTAGAAACGACAACTTTTTGTACTTAAGCAACAAAAAACTTAAATATATTTTAAAATGTTGTAATCTTATATTGCGAAAAGTGGCCAAGACATATTTTTCAATGACGCACTCAGTTTTAAGAAATCTTGAGAAACATGAAATGTGCGAGCGATAGAGCTGCAGTCAGCGGCAAAATCACTACGGGCTCTTAATCAGTCTAGGCTGTTACAAGCACTTGTGAATATCATATAAGCTATGCCATTGGTTCGCAAACCCTAAGCGAGAGAGCGTCAAGGGCTGCTTTTTTCTCCCTGTATATTTCATACAGAGTCGTCAATATTGAAAAAAGATCTCCACATTTTCCATCACAATCATTTTTACACATAATGGGTAGAAGATATTGAAATTAATTACCTACTACATATCGGACAGGTAATAATATTGTGAGAGTAAATAACTTTCACCTAGTTAATAAATCACTACTGTCTGCTACTCGAAAGTGCACCTAAGTGTGCAATTTTTTACCAAAATCATTTGATACAAGATTAGAGAAATAAAAAAAAATTCTTGTAAGACGAGTTATAGAAACTGACCAATTGACGAATTTCGCAAAACTGACGAATCAAGTAAACTGACCAGATTGAAAAACTGACGAATTGGGGAAACTGACGAGTGATACCCCGACCCATTCAATATGCGTTAACCCATTCAATAGGCACTCAGAAGCAGACCCATTCCCACTGGCAGCACCCGTTCACGAACATGACGCATGTTCGAACGAACGAACCAGCCATCGCTTCGCTCAACCATATTTGAGGGAATGTAACGACCCGCCCCATACGACACCACCGCAGAAATGATTAAAGAGAGCATGACATACTTAAGCTACCCATCCTAAGGCATCGAATTGAATTGAAACTAGTATCCAAAAGCTTTTCATAGTCCTTTACTTATAAAACTACTGACTATAGAAAGTAAAATGATTGCAATAAAAAAGATAAATCAAGACAAGGTATTAGCTATTAATTTTGTTTTGATTTTCAAAAGTATCAATCGCTTCATTTGCTTCGCCGCGCTATACACTAGCTTTATCGTTTAGCGTGGCGCGTAATCAAGCGACACAGGTCTTCTCTCCAGGAGGCCTCGGCCGCGACAGAGCGCGGCATTGATTCCACGCAGTTTATATATCACTTTTAAATTATTTGTTATGAAATAATTATGCATTATAATGTTTTTTTACAATGTTTTAAAATATAATTGAACGTATGTTGGTTGTGCGATTTTTTTCTTTAATATTGAGCTTGATTTTCTTAATAAAATAACGAGTAAAAGATAACACAAAAACTACTGAATTGGCAATTTTGTTTATTTTTTTTATGAATGAAAATTCATAGTTTTTTAATTTTTTTTCTTCTAGTGTACTTAAAAGATATATGGAGTTTATCATAACATTATTTTTGTTAAATTTCTGCCGATACTTTAACGTGTATCTCTCATCAAGGTAGACCTTCAACCTCTGATTTCAAAAACTAGTTGGTGAAACAATGTTAAGCTTATGAAAACTGCTCATAAATTCGAAAATGTTGTCTTCTAGTGCACTAGAAGAAGAAATTTCCAATTTAGTGACCTAAATAACTTATTTAAAATCTAAATAAATCATCGATAAATCTAGCAGCAAAAAAAGGTGATTTCGAGTCCGACGCTCGTCTAGCGCATGTATCCTCTTAATATATCTTCTAGAGGTGTGGTGTAATGTGACTGATAAAGAACAACGTATTAACACGTCGTTTTATTTTTATTTTTAACTTATAAAAGCAATAAAAATGTTGATCTTACCTATTTACTTAAGTACCTACCTATTTTTAAGCTTTGATGGTTTATAAATTGGTAGGTAGGTAAATAATTGGTCAGATTGTAGGAACTTGATTTATAAAATTTTACTTTACCGAGATTACCCCTTTTTGAGGTAACGTAATAACGTTGTCAAAAATCATCCAACGTTAGCGGCGTTAGTGCTCTCACAAGCTACGAACAAAGATACTAAGGAAGTGTAATTCTGCTCAAAAAATAGCACCACGCAAACTACAACCGAGTGGGCGGGGCTAAAAAAGTACAACCGAAGCACTGTTTAGTCATGTCTGTCACGCGCTCGGTGACAGTCGTTAGCGCAACGACAAAAAAATCATTAAAAAGTGGTAAAAAATGACGTCATGTGTGGTCAAGTGGTGTAAAAGACCAATAGAAGGCATCAAAACAAATACGGTCATATCATATCATTGGTAAGTAAAATATTTTTCGTTAATTAGAAATATCTATGAGCGTATACATGCAATCTATGGTAGCTATTATGCAACAAGTGTTCAGTCACTTTGTGGGGCAGAGTCAAATCTTCACGTTCACTGCTATCACAGATTTTTAAACAAGAATAAAACTCTCATGAAATTCAGTACAACAGAAAAAAAGGAAAATTAAAATCAAAATTTTGTAATGCTGTAAAAATGGCGCGTCCTGCAATATACAATCCATAGAAAACGAATAATCTGATGTAAACTCCTTGCTTTTTATCATTATACAGGGTGTAACAAAAACTCTGTCCAATCCGTGAAGGGATGATTAGGTAGGTACCTATAAAGTTCTATTCACACAATCCTCTTTGATTAACAAGTAAAAAAAATCCCTGGTTAAAATAGAATAAACGAAAAACGAACTCACATTGCAACACCGAAGGCAGCGGCACCACAAGTAGTGACGTCATAAGGTCAAGACCGTCAGAACACAAAGCTGGAAATTGTCATAATTTCCAGAAACTATGATTTTTATGCAGCTCTGAAAACAGCTTTTTAATATGGAGTTTGATTCGCGGATCGTTCTGCTGGAACCCCAATATGAGATCTGCTGCGAAGATGCTACTCCATATTTCCACCACCAATAGCAATACATGCCCAGCAACTGTGCACTAGATTGTCTCGAACACTTTGCAGCACACCTGTATTCAACTTAATAAGTACAAAAGTGGCTATTATTCGCAAACGCATTACGGCTTCACTCTCACAAATGTTTTTAAACATCAACTGTTAACATGACCTCACAAATAAAACTCAAGAGGTGTCAAATCTGGCGATCGCGCTAGCTACGGAGTTGATCCACCTCTTCCAATCCACCGTCTCACATATTGCTAGCTTAGGTATTCGCGCACCGGTCAATAAGCATATCAAAATAGTCTGCATTTGAAAAAGATTTTTGGCAAGAATAAATTTTGACTTGGTGGAATACGCTGCTATAAAAAAATATATTCCGACGAACTGAGAACCTCCTCCTTTTTTGAAGTCGGTTAAAAAGATGTCGCTATACGAATTTTGTACTGCCAATTAAAGCATGCTTTTTTATGTGAAAAATAAAAATAAAGCAACGTATTAATTCACACCTCTAAAAGACGTATTGAGGCGTTGCTTTCGCCAATGTGATAATTATCCACATTATGTACTTACATGTTATGAAAAAGAAATTTCTACATAATACATTCTCTTTTATTAAGCATACCTATTTTATTTCAATACCTTACCTAATTTTAGTCCTTCTTGAAATCAAGTGTCTTACCAATTAATATGATCATTATTCATCAACATCATCATTTTATAATTTTCATAAAATAAAATAACAATAAAATCATCACAGCCGAAAGAAGTCCACTCCTGACATTATGTCTCTTTTAGTTTTCCAGAGCGACTAGTTGCATACGACTTACATTCAGCGTATTCGAGCGATCTTTACCAAGTCGTCTGTCTACATAATAAAACAAACATTATATCTAACAAATAATAATGTACTAATTTCATAAAACAATTTTATCTACTCTCATGTCGTAAAATTCGAATTATGAATTTCAAAACGAATTTATATTGGCATACTTTATATACGTAATACCGAAAAAAAATTAAAAAGTTATTTTATAACATACCTTCGCTATACTAAAGTATGCTATAAAATAACTTTTTTCTCATCACGATACAGGGCAAATCCAAGAAGAAGGCAGTGCCGCGATATTTAAAAAAAAACAATGATATTCCCATATACTTTCCATGATTAAAATGTACTCTTTGGTGATCGATGGCTTAGCGTAACGATTAGTCTGCTGAAATTCACTCATCTCATTATTATTTTTTTCTAATAGAATACGCGCCATTTTTTAATTTTAATTTTTACTTTCGCTTAAAAATCTCTGATAGTAGTGAGTGTGAAGAAAAACTCCCCGATATTTTAGATACGGTGACGGAAAAACGTCTTACTTTACCTAGGTAAGTAACCTACCTTAACCAAAGTCGAGAAACTACTTATTCTTTTTATTATTGATATTTTATTTTGCAGGTTCAATCACAAATTGTATGAGAGTAGATAAAGTAGTGTATGAAACTGTACATAACTAGGTATGAAAACACTCGTGTGATACTATTAAAAACCTCGCCTACGGCTCGGTTTTTAAACACACACTCACGTTTTAATACCCCTCATTATGCATCAGTTTCATAAACTACTATTATGATGCCGCCCACCGCGCCGGGCCGTAGTGATCTTACCAGGTTAGGTGTACTGACTGCATTCTACATTACACCGTCCTCGCTTCAATGACAAAGGCACGACAACGGCCCAATGAGTGACACGGCGCGAGCCAAATATCCAATCATGTTTGATCTGCGTTCAAACCCCAGCCAATAGAAAACGTGATATGCGTTAGAATACAACTTAATACCGATTATGCGTACATTGTAATAAGGTATGTTTTTACTAGTTCATTGTTGAGTTTGCGACCTTTTTGTGTTACAGAATATGCGAAGGTGCCATTTTTTAAGCAATATTTGTTAGGAGTTAGGCTTCCTTAGTTCTTATTTCGTTGCTCTCAAGCGGTCCGAATCAATGCCTAGTACCTATCGTGAGCACTATTGGCGTGAATCGGAACGCGGCCTGTGTCTCAGCCCCCTAGCATGACCACCGAAACACGATATGACATGGCGATTTTTAATGGGAGAGTTTTATACTTGTTTAAAAATGTGTGATAGCAGTGAATGTGAAGATTTCACTGCCCCACAAAGCGACTGAACACTTGTTGCATAGTAGCGACCATAGTTTGTATTTATACGCTCAAAGATATTTCTAAATAACGAAAAATATTTTACTTACCAATAATATGATATGTCCGTATTTTTTTGCTGCCTTCTGTTGGTCTTTTACACCACTTGACCACACATGACGTAATTTTTTACCACTTTTATGCTAATTTTTTTGTAAGAACGCTAATGACTGTCACCGAGCGCTTGGCAGACATGACTAAACAGTGCTTCGGTTGTACTTTTTTTGCCCCGCCCACTCGGTTGTAGTTTGCGTGGTGCTATTTTTTGAGCAGAATTACATTTCCATAGTTCTTATTTCGTTGTCTTAACTACTGTCCTCTCTCTATATTGTGATAATTATACCGAAACTATTTTAATCATTATTGCTCTAGTATTAACGTCGAAAATAAACAAAACTAAGTATTTGAACAGGATATATGTCATTGTCCGACTAATCTCTGTTGATATAATTTAGGTAATCAGTATATAAGTTGATTTTATTACTTATTTTGTTGCAGAGAACATGTATCGCAATTGCCGCCTTCTAGTTCCACTCCCAACGCGCCATATAAAGGTAAACAATTTAAATTCTTATTATTACAAAATATTTTTAAACACCTGTTTAACTCAGACACCGTCTGGTTATGATGGCTTAACATGACCTTAAGTGTTAAAAGCCCCTTAATAATAAAATAATAAAAAAACTTAGACACTGTTTAATGTGCGAAACACACCGGATGCGTAAGCGTAGACGTGCACGTAGACGTACTATGACGTTGTAATGTATGAAACTTTGTGACATGGCACACCGCTTGCGTAACGTACGCGTCGTGCACGTAGACTGTATGCGCAACCATACGCATTGCAGCTCCCATGAGACTAACAGGCTGCGTACTTACGCAGAGCGAAACGCATCGATGCGTGTAGAAATGACGTTGTACTCAATGGCATTCCCTATTGGACACGTCACACAGAACAAATTCGAACACGCACGTATCTTTGCTGCGCGTGACTACGCATTCAGTTGTATTGGTTTACAAATAGTACTGGTACTACCGGTAGTAAGTGTTTTTTATTTTGTTTTTAAATAATGAATAACGATATTTAAAAAGAACTAATTGAATTAGTGCGAAAAAATTAGTCCATTTACTCAATCTTCGTCTGGTCGCGTTGCGTGCCCAGCACGTATGCGCAAGCGTAAGCGTAGGCGTATGCGTAACCCGGTGTGTCATCAACTTCGCGCGTGTAACAATATTGTAAAAAAAGTGTCAGCATCACATTTAAATCACATGTAAACTTTGTGGAAGAAAAATAAATATTTTTCATTTTTCATTTAAACAGTGTCTAAGTTAAACACTTGTTTAAAAATCATTTGTAATAACACCGTTATTCTACTTCTTCTTGTAAGCTAAAAAGTCTCGAATGGGCGCTAGGAAAATATAATAATATAGATAATTCAAAAACAGTTAATTTCAAAGTTTTTTTTTAACTATAAATTTTTCTATTTCAAATGTTACGATTGTATTTTTCATTTATGTTATCATTCCCTGACTGTGTTTCATTATTTTAGTGTGTATTTTGGTATAATGTATTTTTTTCATTAATTTTACGAGTATCCGAGCTAATATTTTAATAAATCATTTTTGTTTGATAACACTATTCCCAAATTATCATAAAATCTCAGAAGTTTACAGTTTTCAGAAAGAGATTTTTTCCAAAAGATTGTTATAACGTAGTTTAATACAGTTTTAGCAAAAAATACCTATTTGGCAATATATTGTGTATATTAATTCAAACATGCCAAAATTCCTCAATCAATTTAGCACTTAACACCCAACAAACTAAGGTTTTAAATCAATTGGAGAATCGTGCATGACAGTTATGGATAGTCTGATGCCCAGCCCCCCTACAATGACAGTCAAACTCAAAAGTAGGTAATATCGAAGCGATGTTGTGATTGAGATGGCGCTATACGCGATGTATAGCTCTGTCTCTATCACAAAATCACTTTGATGTTGCTATTATGGCGGGTCCATAGCGAAGTTTTTTCGAAAACATTCAACAAAAACACATACACAAAACTTTGTTTCTGAAACATGTTTCTCTACACACGCCATCCACAGCGATTGCGTGGCTTGTGTAGACAAAAAATATAAAATCGATTTCGTATAGGAAAATGTTTCGCTGCTCCGAATCAAATTTCGAATCAAACTTGGCGCACAAAACAATAGCGAGTTGTCAAAATGACAGATGATGACATACCCTGCCCCTCGACCCGCGCAAAATGTTTTGTGTGCGTGTTTTCCACCGGGCATGGAAAGCAAAAACATTGCTTTTTTACACAAAAATGTTTTGCGAAACAATGTTTTGTGTTGACGATTTTGTTGAATGTTGAGATGTTTTTGTTGATTGTGTAGGGCAAAACATCGCTATGAACCCGGCATAAGAGCTTAGCTTATCCCGGCCTCTGATAATTATTGTCAAAAACCTTAATTTCATCCTTCACAGGCACACAAACACCAAGCGACTTCTGCAAAGTATACTTTACCGAAGACACCCCCGCGATCTTATCTAAAGCAGGGAGCAATTCCAACTTATCCGCTTTGTCGATCGATTCTGCGCCCCCTGGGGTGCAACCGGAAATACAGGCCGAACCAACTGTCGACTCGTCCGATTCTTCCAACCTTAGCGATGCGAATGACGTGCTACAGGAATGTATACAGAAGGTGAGATCATAACATTGTAATAAATACACACCCAATAATCCGCATTGGACCCGTTTAGTGGGATATGGCCCGCTTTTATTCACCCATAAGAAAGGCCTATGCCGCTGCAGTGGAGACATTGGCTGATGTAGTTTTAAAGAAAGAGAAAAAAGTCTGGAACGGGTGGTAGGAAAATATAGACGATTCAAAAGTACTTAATAATTAAGTTTATTTGAATAAAGCTTATTTGACTTTGACTTTGATTTTCCCGAATTTCTTGCCAGATCTCCGAGCTGCCCCCGTATTACAATAGGGTTGCCACTTGCTACTACTTTATTTAAGGGTTACCAGCAGCATAAAAATAGGGGTTTTAGGTTTTTTACGGGAGACAATTAAAATTGCTGTTTTTTATAAAGATAATTTAGACCACAGATTCTTTACCCCGTATTTTATGTTCGCAATTACGGGTTTCTGGAATATTTTAGTCTGAAAAACGGAGTGTCGCGTTACGGAAGGTAACGGAGCAGAATTTGGAAGAAAGCTAAATAAAAAATTAAAGTTGAAGTTCAAGAATTTATTTTATAATGACACGTCCCTGCACAGAAGAATACCTAGCAACGAAGAAATTTGGATAACAACTAAGGCGGTTAAAAACTAGGTAGGACTAACAAAGTATGACTAGGGTGGGACGTAGACGGGAACAGGACAGGCACGCAGAGACGTGGATCCAGGTAGCAGGGGTAACAGGAGGCAGGCACGAAGCAGGCAGGCAGATATGGAGTCCCGGCGGAACACAGGAGGGCACGTGGTTCAGCACGGACGTGGTTCAGCGTGACGGCGCAGGGGTGGCACGCAGTCAGACCCCCCGACGTAGCACCGTAACGTAGATTAGCGGGCCGCGCTGATGGGCACGGGCGCGTGTCCGTGTAGACCGACGTCGATGGTGGCGCGGATAGTGCACGGATAGTCCAGGGGAGCTCCCTCTGCAGGTCAGGCGGAAAGGTGCACGACGTCCTGGTGGGTGGCGGACACGTCCGGTGGTTCGTGCCGAAGGTCGAAGGTCGAGGACCGTGCCCCGAAGAAGCCGCTATTTACAATTATAGAATAATAGGACGTATATTTTTTTTACAGTTATAGCACGGCAGCTATAATAAAAATAACTGGACAAGCTCGTGGAAAGACTGACTCACCTGAGCTGCCGACCGCGCTTTTATACCGTCGGTATTTATTTTTTAGAATTCTACTCTACATTCAAATATGAGAACACAGAACAATATTGTACAAAGGTTCTTATCTATAGCTAGGCTGAAGACAAGCTGGAAATCTATGGCTTTGACATTGAATTAAAAAATTAGCGCGTTGCTATGGCAATTATAGTGACAGACATATGTTTACAAATAAATAATTTTCTCAGCAAAGAATAAAAATTGTGTTAAATAAGATCCAAACCGACATAAGAATACAAAATGCAAAATACAAAATGCATGGGAAAAATCTCACGGCCCTATAATGGGCCGTTCCTATGATACAAGCCCTTTAAGGTACATATTCTTCCTCATACCGTTTCTTAGCTTTATTTACACTAGATTACCTATTTATCTTATTTATACATATGGTTTTATAGTTTCCTTCAGTTTACGTTCTTGGGAACGTTTGCAAAGACCTCCTAAAAGTAATAACATTACATTTGGGCCATGGGAGAAATGTAATGTTATTACTTTTAGGAGGTCCTTTGCAAACGTTCCCAGGAACGTAAACTGAAGGAAACTATAAAACCATATGTATAAATAAGATAAATAGGTGTGTCCATCAGCCATTTTTGATGTCCCCACTGCTGGGGCACAGGCCTTCCTTATGGGTGGATAAGGAGGACAGGCCATAACCCACCACGCGGGCCCAATGCGGATTGGTGGGTATTAACGACTGCAAATGCAGCCGGGACCAACGGCTTAACGTGCCTTCCGAAGCACGGAGGAGTTCGCTATAGTAAATTTTTGGTCACCCATCCCATGACCGACCCTTGCGAACGTTGCTTAACTTACGCAATCGCTGGGCCAGGCGCTAAACCACTGCGCCACCGAGCTCCTCGAGATAAATAGGTAATCTAGTGTAAATAAAGCTAAGAAACGGTGTGAGGAAGAATATGTACCTTAAAGGGCTTGTATCATAGGAACGGCCCATTATAGGGCCGTGAGATTTTTCCCATACATTTTGTATTTTGCATTTTGTATTCTTATGTCGGTTTGAATCCTTTTTAACACCATTTTTATTCTTTGCTGAGAAAATTATTTATTTGTAAACATATGGCTGTCACTATAATTGCCATAGCAACGCGCTAATTTTTTAATTCAATGTCAAAGCCATAGATTTCCAGCTTGTCTTCAGCCTAGCTATAGATAAGAACCTTTGTACAATATTGTTCTGTGTTCTCATATTTGAATGTAGAGTAGAATTCTAAAAAATAAATACCGACGGTATAAAAGCGCGGTCGGCAGCTCAGGTCAGTCTTTCCACGAGCTTGTCCAGTTATTTTTATTATAGCTGCCGTGCTATAACTGTAAAAAAAATATACGTCCTATTATTCTATAATTGTAAATAGCGGCTTCTTCGGGGCACGGTCCTCGACCTTCGACCTTCGGCACGAACCACCGGACGTGTCCGCCACCCACCAGGACGTCGTGCACCTTTCCGCCTGACCTGCAGAGGGAGCTCCCCTGGACTATCCGTGCACTATCCGCGCCACCATCGACGTCGGTCTACACGGACACGCGCCCGTGCCCATCAGCGCGGCCCGCTAATCTACGTTACGGTGCTACGTCGGGGGGTCTGACTGCGTGCCACCCCTGCGCCGTCACGCTGAACCACGTCCGTGCTGAACCACGTGCCCTCCTGTGTTCCGCCGGGACTCCATATCTGCCTGCCTGCTTCGTGCCTGCCTCCTGTTACCCCTGCTACCTGGATCCACGTCTCTGCGTGCCTGTCCTGTTCCCGTCTACGTCCCACCCTAGTCATACTTTGTTAGTCCTACCTAGTTTTTAAATTATCCAAATTTCTGTGCTAGGACGTGTCATTAATAAACTCTTGAACTTCAACTTTATTTTTTTATTTAGCTTTCTTCCAAATTTTGCTCCGTTACCTTCCGTAACGCGACAGGAGTAACCCGTAAAATGCGGGGTATCTGGTAACCCTATATGACAGTCTCTTAAAACTTGACAGTTTTCTGAATGGCTATCAATGCGTTTCTTTTATTTGCTATACAGAGAGAAAGAGATGTAACTATAGCAATCCATAACATAACACACGCCGCCGTCAAAACGTGATAAAGTGTCATATAAGATTGTTTTATTATGTATGTTAGTCTATCTATAAGGTATTTTTTGTATGGCTGAAATAAATGGTTAAATAAATAAAACCTAGCAAGTTATAAGAGCTTATTGTAATACCCTCCGCGGTGGTTTGTTATTTCACATTGTTTTTATTTCTAGTTTTTTATTTATGTATGGTGAGGATCGCCGGTGGATTTCCTGTCATTGTACAGGGACATTCTTGTATTATTATAATTCTAATTAAATTGTTTATTTGTAGGGTATAGCGAAAGTAAGTTCGCGACGGAGGCGCCCTCAAGCGGAGCTAGCGGACACTTCGGACAGCTCCAACCTGAGCGACGCCGGGGACCTGCTGGAGGAGTGCATACAGAAGGGGATCGATAAGGTACGCCCTAAAGGCATACCCAAATCTGAGCGGTATCCGCTACCGCCGGCAGGCTAGGCGCACTCCGCGCTTTAGGTACGAAGCTACAAGTAGGCAGCGGGTCCGTCCGGACGGACTAATTTCAGAGGGCTACCGCCGTTGGCTGGCTGTTAGCAGTTCGATTTCGATAGTCACTCACTCGCCGCGTCCATCTTAATACTAATATAAAGGATCCGAACCTCACGTTTTTCACACTTCCAAAAGTTCCAAATGACATCGAAACGTAAAAAGTGCTTGTCTACTACCTAGATATTATTTAGTATCCGTTTATTCTTAGGTAGTTACTTGTCTTATTTGCTAAACAATCTTCACCCAACTAGGTATTTATTGAAATAATAATTTATAGATTAGGTAGGTACTTACTTACCTACTTTCGAAATAAAGTTAATTATTAATGACAATGTTATTTCGTAAGAAAGCAAATTTCCTCAAAGTCAGCATGTATAGTCTGATGTGGCGTCGACTGTACCTAGCCTAGGTTTTTTTGAAATGTATTTAAGTACATTAAGTACCTATTATTTAATTATTATTTAAAAGAACAAACCCTAAAGTCGTTCGAAGAGATAAGAGCTACGCGATAGAAAGAGAGGCAACTTCTAGGTGAATATAAATGTATGGTGGGAGCGGTGTGCGACCTGAATTGCAATTTATTGTGTATGGGATAGAGTCGCTATTTATTTAAATAACTTTGCGGAGTGGATCTTCTGTACTTGTACTATTATGTATTCTGTGCCGCCGGTGCCGTGGGTAGTGGTAATGCCCGAGCAATATCCTTCGAGCAGTTTCCTTCTATAATCGCTCGCTATGACACTACTATGTAAACTGAATTTTTGTTAATTATTGTTTTATTGGCTTCGTTATTGGCTTTATTCCCGCTGCTGTTTTAAGTGTGCGTTTTATGAATAAAGATTATTTCTATAGGGTATTTGGTATGGCGTTTTCGCAGCTGTCGTGGGTACACGATACGTACCGCATGTTGAGATATCGCTACCGGCACCTGTAGCGGATACCGCTCTGATTTGAGTAGGCCGTGATTGATTTTTTAATGCTGCGACCGATCTATCGCGCTGTCGCGAAGCTTTTCGTTATCCTGTTGTACAATTAGAAACTATAAGTGGAAGGATTAAAGTTTATTTTCATGAAATCTCTTTAATTTATTTACTTTATATGAAATTAAACTCTTGATTCCTTGATTCAAAGTTTCTAATTGTACAACACACCAACGGAAAACTTCACGACACCGCGATAGTCTGGCCGCAGCATAACCGTCTAGCTAGTCTGACAATAAATGCATTGGAATAGATGGAAGATTTAGGACCTAGGGCTTGAACTGATAATCATCTGTAATTTGATGATTTATTTTTCCAAATTTATTTGAAAAGTATGGTAGTTACTATGACATTAGATTTACTCATGCACTTTTGACTATCATTCTCATATTTTTAGTTCATACCGGGTGTAACAAGACCTTCAACGAAGCCGAGGTCTACGTATTCTGCCCATCATCAGGACCATTTCTGTTCAAAATTACTGCTGGGAAACGATTTTGATTTTTGGTGTTAAAAAGCACTGCATACTTTACCACACAATGTAACGCGTACAACAGACCGCGCCTGCGAGTGTATTCTACATAGGTGCGTGCGGCCGAGTTGAAAGGCAGTGTTTATGTGCGTGCTCATGAGATACATCGAGTGACGACGTTTTCAAGCCATTGTTTGTTACGAAATACTTAAAATTTTGATAATGTTTCATTGGACAAAAAGTAAGAAATAACGAATAAAATAAGATTTTTTTTTACTTTGACCTTCAATAACTTCTTAGCTATTGGTTTCTCAGGTATAGTCTAAAAGACAAAAATGATCCTGATGATGGGCGGAATACGTGGACTTCGGCTTCGTTCTTGGTCTTGTTACACCCGTTTTATGCCAGGGGTGCCCATACTACCCAGATCGACCTAGCAACGATTTATGACTAAGAGATCGACATTTTGACCGTTGTTGAAAAAAATTGCATAAGCAAAACTACATTGGGTGCAAAGTGTCAAATCTGTTATCCTTGGCTATCGACCTTAATCTCTCGCGATCGACCGTATGGGCACCTCTGATATGTATATGCATTAGACATGTAGATATGATGTGTAAAATGTGTGCATTGTTTATTTCAACATGTATGTAGCACTTTTATTATATTATTTTGTTACCAGGTGGTGAAAAATAAAGGGCCGCCTTCGGACGTATCTTCCGTGCCTTACACCGTTAGAAGTGATGTTTATGTGAGTCCTACGACTATCCTGAACGTTTGTAAATTAGTTCTTAAGTAGAAAACTATATAGTTGATTTTTGTTTGTCACTTGTAGCGATCACTACCGCCTTACTTGCGGTCTTCGACTGAGACGGTTAAGATGTCCCACGAGTTCGCCAGGAACGCCCGTGATAGGTGAGTTTTCATTGTTATTTATTTACTTTTTGTTAGATTTGTAACCGAAATTAATTTAGTCTTATGTTTAATAAAGTACGGTCAACGGCACCTAGGCTTCCACAATGTGTAAAATTTCTTCAATCATTTTTAAACTTTTAAGTCGAGCAGTTAAGATTCAAATTTCATTATAGATTTTTGACTTGATAGCAGACTGTACATAAAATTTAAAGTTGTTTATATTTTGAATTCATGCACTCACTGTAAGGTTGCGTCGCGGGACTTAGACCGTATACAGAGAGAAAGCAGTTTGACGCAGTTTGAGGCAGGTTGCTATATACTAAGCGCTTGTAAGCGCTTAGTATAGCGAAAATATAATATAATGCGCGGGGATAAGGTCCATTTTAGTATAGCAACCTGCCTCAAACTGCGTCAACCTGCTTTCTCTCTGTATACGGCCTTACGCGACTGATTCGCGAATTCATTGGCATTTTGTAAGTCATACCAAAACAGTTGTAATCCAGTTTTTGACATAAATACTTGAGACAAGTAACCGATGGCGGAATAAAAAGTTGCACACGGACGTTAGCACCATCGTCAGTTATTATAGCTAATATGAAAATGTGATTGACTGCGACGATTTTTAAATTATCAGAATTGCTATTATAAAATCTCGTCAAGTTATCAGTCGGTTGAGTTTCAACGACCGACAGTCCTTTAGGGCGATTGTCCACACACGGTTTTTGTCGTAAAAACTTACAGTTAATTCGTCGTGATTAGGATACATTATACGACACGATGTAGTCATACATACATCGTATTTCTGGAAGCTTGTCCGCTGTGTATAAAGTAGGCATCATGTAAAAAGAGTGCTGATAAGTGCGAAGATGTATCTATGTCTTTAGAAAACAGTAAAGATTCCTCTATCATTCGCTTGTCGTTTAGCGCTCATTTTACGTGACGCAATAAATATGCACGGCGAATCAACTACAGATTTTTACGGCTAAAAACCGTGCGTAGACAACAGTCCTTAGAGCTGCCGCACATCGAGGCATTACTCGCGGCCATTAAACGCGACCACAAGCTGCGGAGGAGTTTTTCATAAATTTTGTATAGTATCGGCGCAAACGGCGCCGTAATAAATTTTGTATAGTTTGAGCGGCCGCTTTCGAGCCACAAGCTGCGGGAGTGGCCCGCGTTCGCTACTTGTGGCCGCGATTGTTCCGCGGTGGCCACTAAAGTTAGTGTTTCAACAATACGGCGCGCCGTACTGTTTACATAGACAACGTTCTACGCTACTAAATTACGACCGTAATATGACGGCACCGTCATCCTAGGAAACCCTAGCTTAAGGGGCCATAACAGGAAAACATGGTTTGCGTGAGCCATATTTTTATATAGAAAACGTAAAGTTGTAGCCACAAAAAAAAACACACGACAAGCTAAAGAGATTATCTAGTTGCTACAAGTATTCAATTGCGTATAAACCTTACAGATGATTAAAAAAAAATATCAGAATATCATCAAAAGCGCTTGTCGCGGGCCATATTTTAAATAATAGCGGAAACGCATTGAATTCTACATCAAAATACACTTTACGGTACTGTGCAGTTGCTCCAATAACTTTTTTCAAGACAGATAATTGTACTAAAGATAATGTTGAAGAAACAACGAAAAACATCGAAAAAGTGCAGAAGTGAGGTTATTTTCCATACTCTTTACACGTAAAAAAAAAAGACAAAGACAAATGATTTCGCATAACGGAGCCTTAAGCCACTAGCGGCTGCGATCGGTCGCGTTAGAGGGCGCGACTAGGGGCTCGATGTGCGGAGGGTCCGTGACATACTTCGTTGTGTTGTAGCCGCAGCTGCAGCTCGGAGCGCGCGCCGCCGCTGCCGCCCAAGCTCACGGCGGCCGCCGCGCCGCCCCCGCCCCCGCCCAGGCATCACGGTGCGTATACAAACATACACACATATGTAATTAAATCCACGGCTAGCATTGGTCATTACGACGATGCGCCCTCTGTAGGGAAACGGATTAGTACAGTACTTCGTGATAAAGAGTGGGCATCGCAAAACATCGGAAACGATCGTCTACATATTTCTATTTTATCCCTTTTATCACGCTGCGCTTGCGCTGCGTCGCCAGTGCAAGGCTAGACACGATGTGATTCGTATGGTAGTAGCTAGTGTTTCCTCCGAACCATTTCACATTAGATTTGTGGGGTAGGTAAACATACGTTCATGCTAGCTAGCATTTTGTTCTTTTTATACTACACACTAATTACAATTAAACACGTATTGAGTGAGGCATTTGTGTAGTACATTAAAATTTTAAAAAAAGGTTGTTCAGTTTTTATTTATATTGCTGTGTTTCAGACAGTCTGTGTATTCTTTTATCCATCAAATAGTGCGTTTGTGTTACTTATTTATTGGCACGCTGTCCCTGTTATTACCGGAGACGGGCGTTAGTGCTGCGACATAGTTTTAAAACTTTTGTAGTCATTAACGTTTAATACTAAGTGAAACAATTCTTTAATGGTTCCAAATAAACTATTATTATTATTATATATTACATAACAAAGACAATTAACAAAAAGTAGTTTGGCCCTATTTCAACTTTATTGCAAAGAAATAAATGTCAACGTCATTTCTAAGAAAAGGAAAAATACGATACCCATTTATTATCTTGACTTACTGTATAACAACTTTAAGAAAATGAAGGAAAATAACAACGTTTGATAGTTGTATAATCGGCATGCACTTTTTCATTTAAATTATATTTTAGAAAAATTTTGCAATTTACTATACTTAGTTTAATCATTTTGGTATTTACTGTATTTATATAAACATAAGTGATTTAGCTTCTTGTTGTAACTCTGTTGCTAAAAACTTTTGATTGCAACTGACAGAAATTGCAGTTACATTGCTGCTTTAGTAAAAATTAATGCGACAACTATGTTACTTATAGCATGTACGATCACGTACAAATGTATGTCTGATCTGCTGACTACTACCAACTGAACTATTTTCTACTAAACACTCTTCAAGACCCATATACATAGCAGCAATGTAACTACGATTTCTGTCAGTTTCAATTAAAAGTTAACAACAGAATTACAACATCAGGGGGCCGAGCAATGTTTGTGATCATTATATAAGGGTGGGTACCCACTTAGGTTCGCGAACCTCCGCGCTCCGCGAACCTAGAACAGTGATCCATAGCAAAAACAAATATTTTTACTTTGGCTACAGTGTGTGCCTGTGCGAACCAGCTTCTCATACGAGTTCCCTCACGTACACACCTCGGCGCCCTGTTCCAGCAGAGGATAAACGATATTTTCGGTGCAGGTTCGCGGAGCGCGGAGGTTCGCGAACCTAAGTGGGGACACACCATTAGCCGCACGACACCCACTGCTGGGTACAGGCCTCCCCCGCGGATCTCCACTTGGCTCGGTCCTGCTTGGCCCGCATCCAGCGGCGACCGCGCACCCTCACGTCGGGCCACCTTGTGGGCCCACGGAGCAGAGTCCGGTGCGCGCGAGCCATTCCAGAACCGCCCCGCCCCAACCAGCATCGGTTCTTTTCGCCATGTGTCCAGCCCACTGCCACTTCAACTGAGCGATCCTTCGAGCGATGTCAGTTACTTTAGTTCTCCTGCGGATCTCCCCATTTCCGATTCGATCACGCAGGGAAACGCTGAGCATGGCTCTCTCCATTGCAAGCTGGGTTACCTTGAGCCTCCTTATGAGACCCATAGTTAGCGACCACGTTTCACTGCCGTAAGTCATCACTGGCAACACACACTAGTCATAGACTTTGTTTTGAGACACTGAGGTAGATCAGACGCGAAGATTTTTAGAAGCTTCCCGAATGCTGCCCATCCGAGTTGGATTCGATGAGAGATCTCTTTCTCGAAGTTACCTAGCTTACCTAGCTGGACTGCCTGTCCTAGTTATACGTAATGGTCAACAACTTCAAGTATAGTGTTTTCAACATGAACTGGAACGGGCACAACATGGGCATTCGACATGACTTTCGTCCCACTTTTGTGACCCACTCTTTGAGAAGCATTACGGAGATCTTCGAGCATTGTGTTTAGCCCTCTAATTTCGTAACTTTGTTGCAATCAACTCTGACAGAAATCGCAGTAACATTGCTGCTTTAGTAAGAACCAATGTTTATTTATTTATTTATTATTTATTTATTATTATAGGTCTGCCAACATTTTTACACTTTAGCATACAATACAATTCCTTAAAATAATAAAATTAAAAGTACAGTGAAAAACAGTTATAGGCAAACACAGCATGACTTTTTAGGGTTCCGTAGCCAAAATGGCAAAAAACGGAACCCTTATAGATTCGTCATGTCTGTCTGTCTGTCTGTCTGTCTGTCTGTCCGTCTGTCTGTCTGTCTGTCTGTCTGTCTGTCTGTCTGTCTGTCTGTCTGTCTGTCCGTCCGTATGTCACAGCCACTTTATTCCGAAAGTATTAGGACTACATACTTGAAACTTGGTAGGTAGATGTATTCTGTAAACCGCTTTACGATTTCCTCACAAAAATAAAAAAAATAAAAGCTTAAGGGGGGGCTCCCAATACATAGAACTGAAACAGAAAAGATTTTTTTTCAACAAACCAATACTTGCGGGGTGTCTATAGATAGGTCTTTAAAAATGACATTGAGGTTCCTAAGACAATGTTTTCACAAAGTCAACCGTTTGAAAGATATATACTGCCAAAGTGGTAAAATGTGTGTCCCCCCCCCTTTAACTTTTAAAGTAAGAGAGTGAAAAATCTAAAAAAAATATATGCTATAGATCTTAGTAAACACTTTCAACGAAAATTGGTTTGAACGAGATACAGTAAAAAGTTTTTGAAATATAGTACATTTTCTATAACCGCAAATATAACTTTGTCGTTCATACAAACACTGTGAAAAACAAAGTTATTTTTTCAGGTGAAAAATGATAGCGGTATTAAAATATGGTATGGCATAATGTAACTACGGAACCCTACTGCGCGTGGCCCGACACGCACTTGGCCGGTTTTTATAAATAAGTTATTAACTAGCAACTAACACATAAAATTTTGACACAATGCGTTAAGAGAAAATAAATGTACTACTACTAATCTACAATGTTTTTATGTTATGGTTTAATTAATATTAAATTAATAATTAAATCATTTATTTATTGATATTAGTTAATGTAGACAAAGCCTTCTTGAAACTAATCAGTGATAGGGAAAAAATGTCAATGGAGTTGCAAATAGTGTTGTGTTCGTCGCACAGTCTATTAATAACACTCTGTCGGCCCAAGTTAGTTTTAGAACACCTCAAGTTAAATAGTTTATAATTTGCAATTTTGGAGTTCTGTCGTGGTATTTTGAATTTTATCTCACTTAGTAACTGGGGACAATTAATGTTACCCCTCAAGATCTTATACAACAATACCTGATCGGCCACCCACCTACGATCTTCCAGGGAACTGAATCCAAAGTATTCGAGTCTGTCTTTATAAGAAAGTAATTCGTATTTTTTATTTTGATGTACCGTCAGAAAGAATAGAAGTTTTCTTTGAATTTTTTCAAGCCGAGCGATGTGGCATTTATATTTTGGGTTCCAAACAGAAGAGCAGTATTCCAAAGAACTGCGCACTAATGCAAAGTAAGTAAACTTGAGAACATGATGATTTTTAAAGTTTTTACAACAACGCCAAATAAATCCGAGTAATCTGAGAGATTTTGCTATGATGTGATCGAAGTGTAGGATAAATGTAATGTGAGAACTATCTTACTTAAAGCGGCAATGTAACTGCGCTTTCAATCGATTTCAATCGAGGATTGTTAGCAACAGACTTACGTAATCAAGGTACAGGTCTTCCAAGGTCTCAGCCATAAGAACTCTTATCTTCGGCAAAACGAAGGTGTGTTAGGTACTGGCCATTAATGTTGATGCCGAGTCCTTTCCAGTCTAAAAGTTTAAAGACGTTCTCCAACGCAGCTGTGAACAGTTTCGGAGAAATAACATTTCTCTGTCTCACACCTCGCTGCAGTTGGATAGGATTTGTGCTCTAGTTCTGTACTCGGACCGACATGGTAGCATTTTCGTATAAGTACCTCAACACCCCAATATACCTGTAGTCTACTTGACACCTCTGGAGAGACTGCAGCACCGCCTAGATTTTAATCGAATCAAAGGCTTTCTCATAGTCCACGAACGCCAAGCAAAGTGGCAGATTAAGTATATCTGCCTCTGAGGAGCACCTCGGCCTTCTGTATAACCTGCCGCAGCGTATGGATGTGGTCTATCGTACTAAAGCCTTTTCGGAACCCGGCTTCTTCGGAAGGTTGGAAGTCGTCGAATCTGCGAGCGAGACGATTCGTAAGGACTTTCGAAAACAACTCATAGATATGGCTGAGGAGTGAGATGGGTCTGTAGTTCTTTAAGAGGGACTTGTCACCCTTTTTAAAGAACAAAATCACCTCACTTATGTGCCATGCCTTCGGCGTTAGCCCTCGACGATGACGGAATTGAAAAATTCCTGGAGGACTTTTTTTAAATACCCGGGTACAATTATTGATTCTGTTCCGTTTAAAATATTTGCCTTACTTATCATGTTGTAATTCTCCTAAACAGCGCACCGAACCCGCGACCCCCGCGCTTCGCGAGACGCGGACTCCACGAGCTCGTTGAGCCTGAACTCGTTCGGGTCCACGGACCGAGAGATATTCGAGGAGACGGTGAAGGCGGGCCTGCCGCACAGGGCGCGCTCCCCGGGCTCGAACAGCAATGACTCATTCGGCTCTACCGATAAGGAAGTGTTCGAGCGGTGCGTCAGAGCTGGTGAGTTTGAAATATGTCGTTCAAGGAACTTACAATATAAATATTACTCTAGATGACAAGAATCATAAAAATTCTTCTGTAGAATAATTTATTAATTCTATTGCTCCAATTAGAACGTTTATTAAATATTTGATGACCTCTTTTTATCAATTATTGTTTTTAATTTCTTAATAGACGAATAGTTTATATTTGGTATTCTGTGTTTTAGTCATAGACATAGAAAAATTTTCGCTGCGCTCAAGAAGACCAACAAAGCGTGGAAAAGAGAAGTTAACATCATACGGACACGGTCTATGTAAAAAAGAGACAAAGGCTCAAGTGACATGTGCCAACATTTTTTACAGTAAGAGCCCCTAGCGTCCCGCCTAGCAAATGAGTAATCACAGTTTGTTTAAAATATTTGTTAATCTTAATTAGAACTTAAAATAAAGGTATCGTGGAGCCATGGTGTCTTGTGCTCTAAGTAATTGTGATGTGACAAAAAGAAACAATCCAAGTAATCACACTTTTCAGAGGTAAATAAGATATTGCCACAAATTTCTCCAAAACCAAATTTCTCTAAATTTATTCGTTTATCGACGAAGAAAACAGTATAGAACATAGTTTATTAATTTCCTTTGCCATAAATAGTCATATTTTATGAATCTAAGTAAATTTTTTTGTATCTCATATAAAATGTATGCATTCGTTTTCGGATCACCTGTTTATTGACATTGTTGTTCTTTGACATTCTATTTCTATGGTTTTAGTTACCACTTTGGAAAAAACCATGAGAATTTTGGGTTATTCCGTCCCATTGTATCCAATCTAAATCAGCCACCTTAGCATGAATAATCAGAAACATATGTTCATCTATCCACCCTGTAGTAATAGTGATAGTACTACGTGATCGTACTCCTTATCGAAGCAGTAGAATTGATCACCAGATTCCTACTCGATAAACGGAATGTTTAATCCTGTTTTAGAATGTCGACCATTAAAGATTGTCGTATTCGCAGGTATATCGAAGGCCCGTCGGCCGCGCAGCCTGGAGCGGCGCGCGCGGCCCCGCGTGGACCGGCGCGCGTCGGCCGAGCCCGCGCCCCCGCGGCCCGCCCCCCCCGCGCCCCCAAAAAACGGGGCGGCGCCGTCTGCGCCCCGCGCGCCCGCAGGCGACGCCGCCCCCGCGCGCGCCTGCACTGGCTCTAGCCCCGCCCACACGCCCCACTCACCAATCAGGAGCGAGGACGCACCCGCCGGCGACGCCCCGCCACGAATGGGAGGCGAAAACACACGAGCGCTCGACGGCGCCTGCACAGGCTCTAGCCCCGCCCGTCCGCTGGAAAACTTACCAAATAGGAACGAGGACGTATTAGTATTCGACGGCCGACCCCTCCTACTGAACGATATGCAACCGAACCGTGCGCCGACTGGCGATGGTGTTGACGCCCTCCTGCCTGATGATGAACCTTGTGAATACGAGCGTACCCGAACGGGAGACGAACGAACGCGAGCGTTAGATAAAAACACGCGACTTGGAGACTTGCGAGACGAAGGTGTAGGAGCGATTGAACAAAATACGCGATCGCTTGATGAAAATTCGCAATCACTAAACGAAAGCACTTCTAAATATCGACGTCAAAAAGTCTCTCCACCGCTCGGTGAAAACGCACAACTGCTCGATGTAAACTCTTCAGAATACCAGCAACCACCCGAAATTCACTACGAGGAAGACACCCTCGAGGCGAGGTTGAATCGCCGCGAGCGAATCGACGGCCTCGACCGCCCCGAAGACTTGAATATCTCCAACGAGGACTACGAACTGGCCAGTCTAGATCGCACCAAAGACGCGATCGATTTAGATCGGTCGAACGAGTCGTATGCGGACGTGACCGACGGCGACGTGTCGGACGACGAAAAGCGAGCGAATTCCGCTGCATCTACTTTGAGAGATCTACACAGATCTAACGAAGCTTACGCCGACATCGACGACAATGAAACTTCTCTGACGAAGCCTAAAGATCGAACCGATGGCAATATAAACAGTGCAAACCTCGATACTCGTATTGAAAACGACAGACGACCCGATATCAATATCGCGTCGTATTACACGAGCGACGACGACGTTTCCCGAGCTCATTCCGTGGCGTCGACTCTACAGTACACGCGCGCAGATTACGAGTGGATCGAAATAAAACAGGACACGTGGGAGGAACACACTTGCCCTGATGACGTCACCTTCCCTACCATCAGCTCGGTGCACTTGGACGCGTCTGTAGAATTACCAGACTTGTTAGAGAAGCGAGCATCCGCCCCTTGCAGCCGACCCGATCTCACTGATCGTTTGGAAGAACATAAGCTTCCCGATGAATCGAGCTTAGCTTTAGACGAAAGTGAGACTAACCTCGATTCTTTAATGGCAGCTGCGATAGAGAAAGAGGCGGCTAGATTAGCGGCCCAATTGAAAAACTCGCAGTACGCAATGGAAACATCCGCTACTTCTTTGACTAGCTTAGACTTGGACAACGTCCGCCCGCCCTCGAATTTAGGAAGCCTTTTGTCGCTAAGCGCTTCCGGTCACTGGGACGATTCGGTTCAAACCTCGAAGAAATCGAAAAGTCGGAAGAAATCGCTGCCAGTCGCCTTCATGGTGAAGCGAGCGCTCAGTAATTCCATGCATAGAGACAGTTCGGAGCATTTGGATAGCAACCCTGTTAGTTTCTTGGATAACGTGAAACCGCCTTCGGAGTTAGAAGCCATGGATATGGAAGGCAGTATGGTTTCTGTCGCGAGTATAGTGTCTGAAGTGGCGGAGGGCAAAGAACGAGGCCCGGTTGTGTTCGACTTGAAGCAGCCGATACAAGACTTTCCACTGTGTAGCGCTTTCACGTCAGTCTTCCACGATTTGGACAAAGTCAACCCTCCGTCGTTATTCGATGAAATGGCAGAGTCTACTATTGAGATCGACCAAACGACCGCCCACCAAGTCTTCGACGACTGCGTATCCAATACATTAAACGTCATAACAGATATACCATCCGGTTCCGAAACATGCACTCCGCTGCCTTCGGACGTTAGCAGCGTAGAATCTACGCCCAAGAGACAAAAGTACTCCAATTACTTGACACCCAAAGAAAAGAGATATGTGTCCAAAGACAGATACCAAACCTACACTATCACGGATACTATGACCGAAAACGATATCGCCGAAGTCGAGGACGAAGAATTCCTGACTTGGACTAAGTCGGAAAGCGACAAATCAGAAGAGTACGTCACCGCGACTTCGGAGTCGAAGTCGAGGAGAAAAGTCAGCGCGAAACAGAGACGGTTAGAGGACAGAGCTAGGTACCAAACTCAAACCGTCGATATCCAAAAGATCATTACACAAGAATCTTCGCAGTCTAAAGTGATAGACCCACATATAGAAAGCTTGAAGCGGCGATTGGCCGCGAAGAAAACGATGAAACAGAAGCGGCTCGAGGACGCTGAAAGGTTCCGAACGCGAACCCTTAGCGAAGACATACCGCCGTCGCCCACGTTCGTCACTAAAGACGCTAACTTCGAAAACGTCGAGACGACGACAGGCTACGACAGTTTGTCGTCCAACGAGCTCAATCACCAACAGCTGTTAGACGATCGGCAAAAAGACGACGATGTTTTCCGAGACGGGGACAGCGGCCACAACGAAGACGACTTCGAACTAAACTCCACACAAATGCAAACTTACACGAAAAGCTTCCGAAACTACTTACCAGTGATCGAAAGCCCAGCGGCCGTCGATATGTGCGTCGTGAATAACCTGAAGAACATCGAAATGACGGCGTCGTTCAAACGAACGATGGAACAGGGCGACAAGAATCAGCACCCGAGTAGTAGCGACTTCGCTAGTTATGAAGGCGACAGCAACTCCGAAGACCGGGGACATTCCGAGTCCGACCAGGAGTCCCGCCCGAAGCCGAAAATAGTGAAGCCCACTCGCCGCGAACACAGCCTCGATAGCAACGAGTCGCTAGATAAAGAACAAGATTCCCCTAAAGCCATACGAGGTCGTAAGAAGGCTCTATATGTGTCTCCATACAGACGAACGACAGCCCCACCTAAAAAAGCAACCACGACAACAACTGTTCCGAAACCGACGACAAAAACCATTCCACCCCCTAAAACTGTCACCAACCAAACTAAACCGGGAGCCAGAATTCCCAACAAAACCCCCAGCGCATCGAAACCCCCGAGCGCAAATACATCTCCCAAGAAATCAATTCCGCACCGGTCGCCGACTAAAGTCGCCCAGAAACCGGTGACGATACCCTTGTCGGGCAGCAAACCGTTACCTTTGGAGCGACAAGGGACCTTCACTAAAGAGGAAAGCTCGGTGCCACCGAAAGATCTTCCTGTACCAGACAAAAAGACGTTTGTGCCTCAGTACAAGGCTACCTCACCTACAAAACCCGTGGCCAATACCTCCCCATCGCGACTGCCGCAGCTGAATCGATTCTCGAGACCTGTGCCCGCCGCCAAAGGCAACCAAAAACCGCCTCCTAAAATGACAACCGTGAAACGGCCGGCCGAAACTAACATGAAAAATTCCCCTTCCAACCACAGCCTACAAAGCAATGACAGCGGAAAAACTGTAACGCTGGCGTCAAGAAGTTCCAGACAAGGGAGCACGTCGAGCGTCAACTCGGTGCAGTCATCGAAAAACACTAAAGAAGTGGAAAGCAAAATTGCTAACCTGTGGAAAAAAGTTGAACAAATTAAGAAACAACCGGCCAAAACCGACAAACGAGTGTGGATCGAAAGCGATAAGACTGAGACACCGAAGTTGGTTAGAAGCTCCACGTTCGAAGGGCAGCCAAAGCAACCTCAAGTGTCGAGCACACTGAAACAAAAATCTGCTATCGGTATCCGAGTGTCACAAATACCTAGTTTGCGACCTAAATCGACTCCTGCCAAAGGCAATCAGGTTCCCAGCTCTGCGAAGAAACCTACTGCTAGAGTATTCGCCAGAAAACCGATCAACGGTCAGGTCAATTCTTAATGATACGGCAATAGCTAAGTCTTTCGACTTAATTGAAGTGGTTATTGTATTAACAACTATCAATTTGTAACGTATGTTTAATGTTATTGATGCGTTAGGAAATGACTGAGAAAGTTCTTCCCGTTACCTAATATGAAATCTCCAACAAATCACTGGATGCAAATTATGCAATGACTTAGTAATAAGATTGATTGAAACCTAATTTAATCATAAAATAATCATTTTCATTAAAAAAATATTTTGAGAGGTTTAAAATGTGTTGCAAATTGATTGAAGTTTATTGTGAAAAACTGTTAGTGGACCTTTTTTCCTATTTCTTATGATTTTATTTATAGTTTTATTGTATATTTGTTGCATTTATTCAAGTAGTTACTAAAAATCGTGAATACCTAACCTATTTTCTTGACTGCAACTTTAGTTCTTGTAAGGAAATGTAGACATTGTCGCAAAGTATTAAATAACTGGCATAATATTTTTTATGAAATTCAGCTATGTAATGTGCTCTGAACTCATTTTAGCATCATGGACTCCTTTCATCGAATATATCAGCTTATTTATATCAACAACAACTAATACACGACTAGTATATAGTATAAGTAAATTACTTAAATAAAATAGTACTTGGACATAATGCAATTACAATCGGAATATTTACCATTATGAGATTTCAGGCATTTTCATGTATCACAAACAAATGTATGTCGTTCAGTGTACACAGTTCTGTTTGATAACAAAGCAAGTTCAAATTATAACGTCGCGGTCTCAATGCCAAACGGCAGAACTTACTACTTACATAATATAAATGAAGGATTATAGAAAACGCGCCATCGCTGGCCAAATTGCTACAACAATTTTCAGAAGGAAAAGATTTATCTTTTCTCTCTAAAATGTTTCATGCAGTAGCATTAAAACCATTGTAAATATTTCGTACGGACTTCCTAGTATAAGGTTACCATTAACACAATTTGTATATTTTTCATAATTATTATAAAGTAAACGAAAAGTCACGTCGCTTGAGTAAAAAACTGCTGGCATAATAATGTTATGTGTATGCTCTAATTTTTTACGTCTAGTCAGTTTATTGATAAGCGGGATTCATAGTATTTTTTGGCTAAGGAAAGTAATTTTTACAAAAAAAAGTAATCGTATCGGTTATACCAACTCATTGTAATGTAATCAGTAGTTTATAGCTGGCTTCTTGTAGTTTTTAAGTCGAATTATGATTTTTCTGTAAGAAATTTGTATTTCTTCTCGAAAATCGATTTATCGGCAAAAGCAGTCGGCATCGCTCGGGTTTAGTGCCGCGACACTATTTTGCGTTTAAATCTTTAAACTTGCATCGAATTTTTTATACTTTCAAGTTTATTACAAAATTAGACTTAGCAAATAAAATCAAGGCGTAATTCAATTATTAAATATATAAAAACATTGTAAAATTACGTAATAGAGACAGTCAAACAAGTTATATCAATGAAAATATTCAGAGTTAAAAAGTTCACCACGGTTTGATATCTCTTTTTCGTTGCTTTGATAGAATTTACTTTTTAAACAGAAACACTGATGTAGCTGAATCGCCATTAATGACAAGTGAAAGCCAGTTTTAGTTAAATATAAATAGTTTTAAGCGTACATAATTCGGTGGTAATAAATGATACTTACCTAAAATAAATTTTTATTTTTACGCAGACCCTGCCCATCCCTGAAGAGACTAAACCAGCGGTCGTCAAATAGTGGCACGAATCCTAAAACAAGTTAAATTAATAGATTTTGAACTTAATTAAAATATTTAACAATTTGGTATTATTTAGGCATAGAAAATTTATTACGACAATAAGGTACCTACCTACCTATAGGTTTTTTTATTATAGTAAAGGTACTTAGTCACCTTAGGTTTTAGTCACCTTTTTTTCCGTTAAGGGAAGGCCCTTAACGGAAAAAAGGTGACTAAAAAACCATCGGGAGACAGTTTCTAATGTGGGTTGTTGAATCTCTGGTTATGACGTCATCAAAATGGCCGCTGCCGTGTTCAGAATATGGCGTATACAACAGAATAAAGTGCGGAATCCGTAAATGTGCGAATTAACTGGGGGCTTACCATCAGCAAATAAGAAACCATTCTTGAGCCGTTTAGTTCAAAAGCAGGCCTTAAACAGGACTGCTTAAGGCCTGCTTTGGATCTAACCTTTGAAGTCATAGTACGAAAAAGTAATGCAGTTCAATATAAGTCCTGCTATAAGAGGCCCCTGATCGAGTCAAGTGCGAAATTTTTCTTAAAGTAGCAGATTTCCGCATTTTAACTAGTTGATCTGCACATTAACGGATGCTACACCGTCAAAGTACAGATAACAGTACGTAAAATAGTCAAGGCTTCAGGAACGTGCCGGACTACAGCTGCGCCACAAAAAAAAAAGTTGGAAATCTGACATTTTGACTATGCCATGATTTGTCGCCAAAAACCAGAGTTTGTCGGTCTTCCGTTTAGGAGCTACATGTGGCTCAGCTGTAGAGACGTCTCTACAGCTGCGCCACACAGATCTCGAAAACGGAAGGTCGTAGCGAAAATCTGATTACTTGTATGTATAGCCGTTAGTTTGTCGGAGTTTGTCGCACAAAAACCAGAGTTTGTCGGTCTTGCGTTTAGGAGATACGTGTGGCGCAGCTGTGGAGACGTCTCTACAGCTGAGCCACACAGATCTGGAAAACGGAAGGTCGTAACAGAAATCTGATTAGTCGTGTGTGTAGCCGGTAGTTTGTCGGAGTTTGTCACCAAGAACCAGAGTTTGTCGGTCTTGCGTTTAGGAGATATGTGAGGATACGCTGTGGAGACCTTTCTACCTGGATCTTGAGAACGGAAGGTCACCGTCGCTACAGATATTTTTTTTAATATGTAATGTACTTACAGACACACTTTTTTACTGTTTTGTGTAAGGATAACATATTAATTTAACAGGGTAAGTGGCGCCATCATTTGGATGCTTTCTAGATGGACTTTTATATTCTGTACAGAATAGTTGTTTTGGTTGATTGGAGAGAAAATAATGTGAGATGTGGTACATAAGGCTTACGTTAAACATAGTCGACAACAAAAGAAATTAGCTACCTATACTTGTAAATTAATACCAATATGTGTAATTTAATTATTATTTAGCAACTTTGCTGTTGACTGTACTCGAAGGATATTGTGGCGGAATGGGCGGAAGTACCGAATAAAATACAATGTTACATTCACGTAGTATAATAATTATGTCATAATGTTTACACAATTCAATTCAGATTTCAGTGGCATTCTACATTGAAACGGAACGCAACATGCACATATAATTAATTCGCAATATCTTATGTGTAAAACCAACTTCTTATTACATTATCTGCTTTATAACATACAAAATATAGTATAAATTGTGTGTAAAGGTTATATATTTATAACAAAATCTAGATATTATTAACTGTTATCCATGGAGGCTTGTGGAGGTAGATCGGTATATTATCAGAATTATTAAAATATAAAGCCCACTCATTAAAATATAAAACACTAACTTTACGGGTCACGGTATAAAACAACCAGTCTTCCGAGATAACAGTAAACTGCAACAATCAAAATATTATTTTAGATAACATTAGGAAGACCAGTTCACAATAGGTTAAAATATGCCCGATAGAGGGCTCTATATTTTCTTGATTAGGTATGTTTCACTTTAACGGACACTAAATTGGTAGTCAAGTATAGATACATCAATCTATATAGGTACATTATCAAAAGCGAGACGTATAAACAATACGTTTTCCTAAAAGTATATTGTCAAACATTGAAGCGAAAGCTGGCAAATTATCCTTTCCATCAAAAAAATCCTAAAATACTAACAGTTTGCTTTTGAATCCAAGTAATAAGGGTTAAAGTATGAAATTGACGATTTTTCCTCACACACTGAGGCTGTCATATCTTCTTTGATGTTAAATAAGCTTCGGTTACAGTACGAGGCATATAACTTGAAATCAGGTGGAGATTGCGCGAAACGCGTATTTTGGGTATGCGTAGCGGTGAGGGGCGCGGGCGTCGGGAGAGGGGCGCGCGCTATTGGTCGCTCACAAGAGCACATGCGCGAACTTATCCCCACTCCGTCAAAAAAAATTTCAAGATACGTGCCTAGTACTGTACTTCTTATTATTTCGAGTTATGATCATAACGGCCCACTATCTATCTATCTATACTTATAATAAAATCAGCAATAAAAATATTTCTGATTTTTTTCCAGAACGTTGACCACTAAATTCGTTGTAACTTAGCCGATACTTTATTTTTCACTTAATACATGTAACTAACTAATGTAGCATTAGTTAGTCGAGTGTTATAACATTTGTGCATAAAAATTTTAAAACATTAGAGCTCATGGTTGTTAAATAAACTACCTAATGGAAAATGCAATCTTTAAAATTCTCCATACAAAACGGCAATTTCATATTTAAACCCCTTATTTCAGTAGGTATCCTTTGGATCAGCCGATTATTCCATGTGAAAACATAATTATTATTTTAGATTTAGGTACTCTTATCAGAGAAAAATGCAATGCAACACAGCTAGGGACTCTCAATAAAGCAAAAACGAAGATACATCACAAAATAAACCATGTCAAACATTCATAAAAGATGGTAAGGATAAATTGGATAAGTCTATTTACATGTACGAACGTTTTTTACGATCAAATTCGGAACATAAATGTATTATGCATTTTAGAAGCGCTAATAAGACGTATGTACTGAAATAAAAATTTAGACAACTACACATTAAATCGACCGGGTTTAGAATTTTGTATTTTTTTTAGATTTTTTATTTTATTTTTAAAATTGAATCATAAAAACGTGTTCACGAAAGTGAGAGTACACTTCATATAGATATATTCCCTACTTCTACAAAATATAAAATGTGGCACTAAATTCAAATTTTTAAATATATAGATCTCATCCATAATTATGTATCTCATCGTATTTTTTTGTAAATTTATATTCTCGCGCCATAAAAATATAGATGTAAAGACATTAATTTTACAACATTTAATTCATGGATGCTTAAATATCTTCTCTTCTATAATAATAAATTATTAGAAGAAGAACTCTTAGAGATATAAAACTTAAAATATAAAACCCGGTCAAAAACCTTATTTATTAAACAGATTTAGATGGATACTATGTTACAGTGTCGGGTATTGGGGTAGTATTATGCAACCACCTGTGTGTCAGATGAAGTTTATCACTTACTCGAGAAACGCCTCCGTTAAAATAGAACCACAATACCCTGTGCTCAATCTAACCTAACACCTAAAAGCTAGGGACATATACGGTCGCAAAGGGCACAACCATGATATTACCGCACCTTCTGCGCCGGCGCATCACAGTTAAACTTACTTGAGGATCTTCCCTTTCGCTCATGGTGTCACCGACGTCAATGAAATCAATTATCAGGCGAAAAAGGCCCAAATAAAGAAATGATTTATTATAATGGCGGTATAATCTTTGCCAGTTTTAAATATCATCGAAGACCCTACAAGTTACAACTACAAAGGATATAAATTCCATCATTACATTTAGGCCATTGATAAATTCAATGAATATTTTCAGTAGCGTAATCGCTTCTTCAACACGGCACAAACTATTCGAAAATATCCTGCGAATTGTTCCCTTTGCAACGAAATTTACATCAAAATGGTATAATTTGAATTATCATGATTATAGAAGCTTGAATAAGTACTATTATTGATAAATGAAAGCCTCTGCAGAGGTTTTAACATAGTGAATGATTAATTATGCTATTTTAATTACTGTCAAAAGCTCTGTGCCGACAGCCATCGAATTAGTGTGCAGTAGCGACTCGGGAGAGTCAGCAAAATTGTTCAGCGCCTACTGTGAAACTACTGCACAGTAAGACCGAGGGGGAACCAATCTAGCTCGGCCAGCGCGGCCGCGCCGGGCGCCGGCCGCTGTAATTTCAAGGTTTAATTTAAAAGCACGGAGTCGAGATGTACATAAGTACCTCGCTCCTGCGTACTCAACTGTCTCGTCAGTTTCCTGCATCTGCCTACTGACCTTAGAGAGGTGATCGATGCGCCAATTTTGCACTCTTCACATTTTTATCGATTTCGTGTCAAAGCCTATGTTTGTCGATAGCTACACCGTGATCTATTATATTTTTCTGCTTTCGCGTATCTGACTTTATTCCGCATTATATCCCTGACTTATAAGTCAAATGCGAGTTCAAAGAACTCTATAATACCTAACAGTCTTTGGATACGTTTATCACTAAGACCCCGCCTCAAACTTTGTAAATATCTCTCTCCAAAATATATTTCGGAGTTAATTCATATATTTTCTTTCTTTTCTTACATATACATCAACATCCTTAAGAATCAAATCTTAACTCTTTTCGATTAAGTAAATTGTCTTCGTATTTTGGTGAGTTTACACCTAATTTGTTTGTTTGAACGCATATGGACTGGCTGGACTGTTCGGGACGCCCTGCCCGCCGCTTCTGCTCGCGACGGACCCGCGGTAACCTCACTACACTTTCTTTGATAAATCTCAATTGAATAATGTGTTACACATTACAACTTCTATTGTACTTCCATATGCGCTTGTGTTGTCGTGTCCATATTCTGAGTCGCGGTGCGGTTGCCTCGCGTCGTTGCGAGGCAGAGATACAACGCTCTGTGTATGGTCAGCAAAAAAATACTCCAACAGATTAACACTAAATCACAAGCATTCCCGTGGACCAGCAGATTGATACAACACTAATTCGTTCAGTAAATATTTGTTTGCTAACCGTACGAGTCGCCGCGATGAGTCGCACCAGAATCGGAACGACTTTTGTATCGTTATGTGACCCGAATTCCGTTTGTTCATCATAAAATAACGTTATTTTTGTACTCACTCATTACGTTACGCTCACTAATCTTAACACTAAATGTACATAAAAATATCACAGCACTATCGATTCACTTACACTAAAGCCGCGACGCTTGGCATCGCGGCTTTCATATAATAACAATAAAAGGAATCGAAATAGAAATGCAATCCGGGGCCAACGTCGGACGTCAACCTGGGCAAATATACTTTAGTTACAACCACACGCCCGCCGCGTCACTGCGGAATATCTTCCCTCTGTCGACAACGGAGGGAAAATGAACCTCTTAATGTTACTAGAGGAGTGGGGACGAGTAGACGCTAGTATGAGGTCGTCCATTAATCACGGGATGTTTTTCTAGCAACTATTTAACCCCCCTCCCCTCTTACCCTGGTGATAAATGGCGATATTTTAGATTAACCCGTCCTCCCAGTCCTCCTACCTTAAAAATTACAGTTATTTCGGTTCAAACATCGCGCGTTCAGCGAAAAAATAAATACACGTGATATATTGTGATATTTCGTGTTTTTTCCGAACCCCCTTCCTCCCTTTTGAGCCCCACGTGATAATGGACGAACCCTATGAGGCTAGCTGCTAGCAGTCATACGGCAGTTTACAGGATGCACTGCGAATGTGTGGCACATTATTGTATCGATAAAAACAAATAACCGACGTTGGCCCAAAGTAAGCGAAATTGAAATGCAAATTACAGAGTGCCGCAAAAGTACCAAATATTTACAAAGCTGTCGTTCGCCGAAACCCAACATTACGATTACGAAATTATGTAGACAAACTTTGACAGATTTTTTTTTTTATAATTATGTCGAATGATGAATAATCACATCGATTTACTGATAACATTAATTTTAGTTGTTCGATATCGGCTAACAAATTCTCACCATTCGCTCTAAAGCAAGAAACAACAAATGGCACACCAAACATTCTTGCCCGTTCGTTCGAGCATTCACTAAAATAAAACTTAAAAAACTAAACTGAGGTAGCATTATTATGAATATGATTAAAGTATACTCATCTAATGTTTGGTGGGATACACGTTATGTATAATCAACAGTTAATCTACAAAATAGCTCCTATGGATATTACTGAGGTATATACTCGTTTCGGTGTGAGGTAGACGTGTGGACCGAACGACGAGGTGTACCATCACCGTTATGCCGTATTCCGATATATTTTATTTTATTCGGGACAATTCATAACTATTACTTAGTCCCAAAATAAGCAGAGCTTGTACTATGGGTACTAAATAACGTATAGAATACATAAGTAAGTAAATAAACGAGCATGAACATATGCTTGTGCTCATCACACTAACATCTGCCACTACCAGGATTCAAATCCGGTACCTTTAGCGCAAAAGGCAGCGAACTAAAATCTATGGGACAAGCATTCCGCTCCAAAAATAGCACTATATAAAAATTACAAACAAGTGGGCGGAGCTAATAATGCTGGCATTTAGTTATGCAGCACAAAGCAACTGAACTCTGGTTGCATAAAAGCGACCAAAATCTGTATACTCATAGATATTTTCCATACTTAAAAAATTAATATAAAATATTTACGATACGTTCTCTGCATTTTTTTGCCTTCTTTATCAGCATTTGAGTTCACAGGACATCATTTTTAATAAACTCTCTTTTCTTTAAAATACAAACTGCAATTACTGTAAAGAATGCTAACGTCTGTCACCGGGCGCGTGGCTGGCCCGACTAAATACTGTGCAGGTTGTAATTTTTTAGCCACGTGGTGCTATATTTAAGCAATATTTCGATTGCAATTACACTTCCATAGATTTTTGTTTGCTGGCAAAAGGTATATTTTCTCAATAAAACAAGTTCACTATAATCCCGATAACGCAAATTTATAACTTTGGCAGGAATGCGGCATAACGACGATCCGACGGAAATCCGCCGCAACCGACCGACGCGGATATAATACTATTACAACTATTAAATTCTAAACAACGGTGTATACAACAGAACCTCGTGTATAAGTTACAACGGTGTGGTAAAAGGTGCTGATATACCCCTTACGTTTTGTCACAAATACGTGGCAAAAAGTCTAAAACTTGACAAGTAACTTATACAGAGGGTTTTGCCAAGCGGTATCTGTCCGTGTACATGATTGGCTGGCTTACGATGAATTTGGTTTAGTGGACATACACACTTAAATTGACCGTTGTTCGCCAAATGCCTAAAATTAAGCAAAATCTGCATGGAACTGCCCGCTCGCTTTCCCGTTATGTTTATATACTATTCTTAACATTATAGATTACAGAATGCGTTCGTAAGAGTGAAAATCAATAATATTTCGACATCAAATATGATTTTGCTGTTTAGTACAAAGATTTAGCATAATATGAACAACAATCAAGTGCCTATGTCCACTAAATTGTAATTTGATCCCACACTGAGCTGTCGAAGTCGTAGTAGTCGAGCTTCGTGAGGATGGGAGGTTCCCATTTAGGGGAGGGGATCGGAGTGGGGATGACGGGGATCGGGGGGTTGGGGGGTTGGAGGAGGGTGAGGCGGGGGTCGATGTGGGGCAGCGGCGGGTCGCCCAGCGGGATGACGCCCGCGCCCGCGCCCGACGCCTCCGCCCCGGACACGAACTCCGGCCCGTACTCGTACGGTACGGGGGCTTCGCACGAATCTGGGGATTAATGACGCATATAAATGCCTGGGCCTTATTTAATAACCTGATAGGACAGTTTGCCAATGGGGTTGGCAACGCAAAGATAATTGTAGATGTCGCTGCGTACGCTTGTTCCTAAGACAGTAGACGTTCAGAACAAAATGTATGGGAAAATAGGTATTTATTTTGTGGTTTTTTTTTACCTAAAAAGACTCATTGACCCAAAATGGATATAAAACACTATGTTACAATGCAAATGCCGGAATTTAAAGCCAAATTATACAGAATTTATAATTTTTTTCTATATCCAGATTTTTCGGAAATTTGTAGGAGTCAACATTTTTAAAGCATTACACAGAATTTAATCATTTTAAAGCTTAAGAAAACGATGTTTTAAGTAAAAGTCCTTGGTTTTCATAGTTCTCGTGGAACAAGCGTACGTAGCGCCATTTTGACAGTTGCCTTCCCCATTGTCATGGCAATTTGGTTTACATTGCGGTGTTTAGATGAGTAGTTTGTTCTATTTTCAAATTGGTTGACGCAATGGATATAAAATTGTCATGACAGGTGACAAATTGTCACGTTTATTATATGGGCCCTGCCTGCCTAGCATGACCGACGAAACACGATTTATATCGCGTGATCTTTATCGACACCACCTTAGTCAAAATATGTGGCTTGGCCTTTTCGTTACTATACAAGAACTACTATTGTTGAAGTGTGAATACATTTTTCCCATGTAGCGAAATGGCCAAGCCACATATTTTGACTAAGGTTTTTGAAGTTAGGGCTTGTAGAGTTAGAGCGCGTAGAGTTAGAAGCTTGGCTCTATATGAGGTCTGATAACTTTTTGACAGCACCATATGGAGTCTTGGCAACACTATACATGAAAATGTTTATGGTGGGATTTCTTTTTATTTTCCAAAAACTAAAAAACTAATTGGTAATAGTTGGAGTATTGCCATCTTTGAAGTGCTGTGTACATTTTATTCTGTGGTGCTACTTTACTACACAGCCTCTGCTTGCCGCATAGCATGCTAGCCGAGCACCTATTTCAAAAGTCTTTGCTAGATGGCGTTAGACTACACAAAAATATCCATATTCTGCGTCGAAAGAAAAACGCATGAAAAACTCGAAAACACGCGTTTTCCCAAACATAAGACTAATCTAGATCGATTGTTTACCCCCGAAAACCCCCATATACCAAATTTCAGCAAAATCGTTAGAGCCATTTCTGAGATCACAGAAATAAATTTATAAATAAGGGAACGTACCCATACTACGTGACCCGTTAGGGGGGGGAGGGGGGTCTTTAAAATACCACGCTTGGTCACAGGGGGGGGGGGGGAGGGGGGCCTATGTTTTGTCACGTAGTCTATGCCTATCTAAGGCCTATGTATTGTCAATGGAAATCTGGTTCTTTTTTTTTTCAAGTTGTATTCAAATATGGCACGCAGCGAAATTTTTTTTCTTCTTGGTACATTTTTTCACTTGTAATTGTATGTAAAATTATAATACACACTCTTGGCATTACCTGGCAAGCGCCTTACTAATGAAAAGACAAAAATGAGCAAATTTTTCTGTTGAAAATGATGTAAAACCATTATCTATGAAATACTACGTGAAAACCAGGGGGGAGGGGGGGGGGTCTTGGCATATACTACGGGTGGTCACCGAGGGGGGGGAGGGGGGTCAAAAATGGTAAAATATGGGTCACATAGTATGGGTACGTTCCCTAAATAAATATACAAGAATTGGGATGTTGACAACTTTTTTTATTTTATATTACATAAATTACCTCTCAAAAAAAGAAACATTGGTAAAATAATTATTTCGCTAGCTTGAAAACTGCCAGAGATATCACAGTGTGAAATGCACACAAATGGACTCGCCCAAAAACGCTCCATACTAACGGCTACTGAATTATGACGTCACGCCTCAGTAGTTTGTATGCAACGCGTAGGAAATTTGTTCGGCAGCTATATTAAATATTGTGTTTATCAAAATGGTTTCTTAGACAAATTTGTTATACATTTTACGAACTAATTAAAGGTATCATTTATTTTAATAAATTTTATACTTTTTAAATGGACTTGTCCACCCAAATTTGAAGGGTCATAAAACAAATAATATGCAATATATAAAACCAAGAGGTATACAAGCTACTCTAAAAGTTTAATATGTTTACGATATTTATTAGTATTTCGTTATTTTATTCATTAGTCAACATCCCAATTGCTTGTTTAAAGGTATAAGATATAACATATAAATATTTTCAATACGTAGTTTTAAGAAAATTAAAACTTACCTAGTTGGATAGTTGAGCTTGACCAAAGATCTTTTTGAAACTCATCAATATTAGTAATTGGTTCAACATTAACCTCCTGAGAATTCTGCAATTGCTGTTCCAATATTTCCAGAACTACGGGATCCACTCCGTCAAATGACCATTGATTGTCCGTCTCACTAGTTTCCTCAAAGCTTTGTGTAGTAGTGCTCATGTCGGCAGATGCGTTAGCTTGTAAATCAATGATAGAGTTTTCTTGGAAATTGTTAGTTTCATGAATCATTTGATCAGACATTTCATCGTTCATTTGTGTTTCATTCAAATCTTTACCCTTATCTGAATTATTCTGAATAGCGTTTTTGTTTAACTTTGTTTTATTAGAATGTATTCTACGTTCATGCTTCCTTAAGTTAGGGTAATTGGCAAAGGTTTTTGAACAAAAACTGCATTTAATAGGCTTGAAACTCAAATGAATATTCTTGTGTTGTTGCAACGCATAGGTTTTAGCGAAGCCCTTTCCGCAAATTGAGCAAGTGTGAGGCTTGATTTCACTGTGGACTTTGCTATGCTCCATGAGCCGATTCCCGCTGTTATATATCTTTCCGCACACTTTGCAAACATGTAGCACTGACGAGAAGTGTTGTGGCAAATGTTTTAATAGGAGATATTTCTCTCCGTAATTTCTGTTGCAGATAGGGCATAAAAAACTTTTCTTCCTATGGTATTGTAGGTGTTTCTCACAGGCTGCCAGGCTGTAGAATCGGAGGCCACATTGCCTACACCAATTATTATTGTGGACAGAATTGTGTTCTTTCACATGGAACATTAGATCTTTGGGAGTGTCAAAACTGCAAATATAAAAGCTTCAGATTAGAAAACCTAAAGGTAAATAAATATTGAGAGTGAAGAGTCAAGTTGATAATTACTTACGTTTTTGAACAACCTGGCTCCGGGCACTGGCTATAATAAATATTATGAACGCCGCGATAATGTTCCTTGAGGCGCCGATCGGTTAAAAACCCTTTTTTGCACTGGCGACATGTGTATGGGTACTGTGCGTTTTTGGGTTTAGTGTGAAAATGATATGCTTCCATGTGTATCACTAGCAAAGATAAACGATTGAAAGTTTTGAAGCAATCCTCACACCTGAAAAAATTGATTTTGAAGTATTAACATGTGTCTGATAAGAAAAATGTACTTATTTTTTTATAACCGGCACCCTGATTATCTAAAAAGAAACTATTTAGCAACCGGTTTCATTCCACATACATTGCTACTTTTCTTTGGTAAGTTTCTTTTTAATCCAAAAAGAAGTAGCAATGGATCACTGTCATCTATGAACTGCAACTGGTCGCTAGGTGGTTTCTAATTAGATAATCAGCCCGAGGGACTTACTTAAATTTATCTTTAGCGGCATGGTTATAGCCGTGGTGACCGAGGTTCATGTATTTCTCAAATTCTTTTCCACAAATATTGCAAGCATAACTAATTTCTTTATCTGCATGGTCTAATAAAAAGTGACTATCAAAGTCTTGTTTGGTATTGTAAATGCTCTCACAGTAATTACACAGTATACCACCGACAAGTTCTATCCAAGAGTCGCCAGGCATTCCTATTGTTGCTGATTCATCTCTTTCTGTAAGTACTTCATCAAAATGTTTCGTCAAATGATTTGCAGCATCTTTTAAGCTGGTACTGTCCTCATTGCAGATGGGACAAGTGTAGAACATGGTACAGTGATCTTCAATATGGTGTTCACAATCGTCTGACGTCTCTATTGGATCCCCACAAGTCTGACATTCGTAAGGTGGGCCATTTACAGTATTTTTGTGAACCATTTCATGCATGAAAAATTCTTTTTGACATTTGAATCTGAAATAGATATGAATGGATAAAAATTAAAAAGCCTATAAATATTTTTTTACATAATTTATGTTTATCTACTTACTGTTTATTGCAAATTGAACATGTACTGATTTTATGTACAGTTTTAATGTGTGTTTGTAGGATACATTGTTTTGGAAACATTTTGTCGCATTGTCCACATCTGAAATATTTTTTCTGTTACTATACATAGATCCATTATGGAATTATCTTAAATAACTGTAAAGGAACTTTGAAGCTTTAGGTCAACTGATAACAAAAATATATGTTGTCTATGAAATAGATATCTAACTGACTAAGGTCCGTATTTATAAACTGCTCTCAACGTTGTGGGCTATCTAAGCGCTATCGCACACAGGCAACTTAGTCGCCCAGCAACTGTTTTGTCTCTCACATGGTTTGTATGAAAAGTTGCAGACGACCTTGTCGCTTCGTGTGCGCGCTTCCATATAAACCCGTGGACTTGATGTGAGAGACAAAACAGTTGCTGGGAGACTAAGTTGCCTGTGTGAGATAGCGCTAAGATCATACTTGAGATATTCTTCTTATAGGAACAATAACATCTCGAGTAAGGTAGCTCTCAATGTTAAGATGGGTCATAAATACGGGCCTTAATGTGGATATATGGAAAGGGCAATGATAAATAATGTGATAATGTAATAATAAATAAATAATGGGAAGGTTTTTCTCAGATTAAACAATAACATTCTTGAGCCCATTTGTTTGGCAATGTACTATAAAACTGGGGCCGTACTGGCCAACGCTCTGAACCTCAGCAAGTCTGCTGAACTTCAAATTAATACAGATAATTCCATCCCGATCAGGCCAAAATGGCAAATCCTGATTCATGAAGTCACACGAACATCAATATTTTCCAAATAATGTCAGCAAATAGTACAATATGATATTTAAAAAAAATCATGACTGTATTCTGTTATGTGTCTAATAAAGAAAATTAAAACTAAATTGCGTACTTTGGTTTATCTGTTTAAATTTGAAGCCAAATATTTGCAAAAGTTTGGAAAGTTAACCGGGCCCCTGGTAACACTTACTTGAACTTATCTTTGACAACATGGGCTATATAACAGTGCCCACGAAAGCTCGGGTAACCAACTATCTCTTTGTGACAAACCACACATGTGTATATGACGTCTGCGCTGCCTGTGCCGTGTTGCTTGTAATGACTGTCATAATCTTTTTTACTTCCAAAGGTTAGATGGCAAATGTGGCAGTAAATGCCTCCTACTTTATCGATAGTAGTGGGGTTTGGTTTTTGATTTATGAATTGTTCTAGAATGTTGTCGGCCCCTATGGGGACGCACTTTGAGAGTGTAGCCATCGGGATAGATGCTAGGTATGATCCATCTATTGCAATGTGATGTGTCAAATGGATATTAATAGTGGAGTTGTTGAAAAAAACATAATAGCACCTCTTTTTAGAACTACATGTTTACTGCAAAATCACTTCCTGAAACAAGATTTAAGAATAAAAATTACCTAAAATGTTTGGGCACTATTTATATTGACAAAGGCTCAGTAGTGCTACTCGTATAATTTAGCTTATTCAACTATTCCAAGCAGCTCACCCACATAATACGCACAGAACCACCGGTCGGACCAAAAACCAGGCAATATAATTTATAGTTTACAAATAGATCCTTAGTACAATCACATAATTTAGGCCTTAGGGAATCACCGATATGTGCTCTAAGTCTAATTAGAACGTCTGTAATTCGGTGTCATTGATAAATTCATAGGTTGTTCAGCCATTATCTAAATCGAACGAAGCCAATGAATAGGTGTAGTTTAAAATGAATTTATACTTCCAACACTTACTGAACCAGACGGAAACTTGCATTATCACATTTCCCAACCATATTATTCTTTATTTTACATGATATTACAGAAATAAAATGCGAACTTCACCAAAAATGCAAAACCGGATATCAAACAACGCCAAGAAAACGTGTGAAACGAACAGAACAAAAAGTTTTGATTTTGACAGCTCAAATGAAGATAATCGATAAAATATTTAAGGCAGGTAACACAAGATACATAAAATAAATATTGATAATCGTATTGATATCGATAAAAGTGTATTTTGGTAGCTAGTCGATTGAAAAAAAGGAGTATTCAATTGAAAAGAGCATGTATACACCCCATAAATTCACTATCTTTTTGAGAACTGGACAGGAGTCTTTGGCGCCATTTCGTTGAGTTCGGTTCGGTGACTATTTTAATTATTCGCAAATTGATTCATAGAGGATGTTGTATCTTAAAATTGGTGTAGTTTTGTGGTACAAGTGTCTACGCAACTGAACAATAGTGGGATAATTGAAATAGGCGCGATCTTGGTTGTGTGAAGCTACCTCGGCAGAACTTACCGAGTAAACTATCTTGATTATACTTGGTTTGGTGCCAATGCTCCAAGCAGCATTGGAATGCGATGCACCCGCATGCCGCATTTTATTCTAAACAGGGGCAGGCTAGGCGCACTCCGCGCTTTAGGTACGAAGCTACAAGTAGCCGGCGGGTCCGTCCGGACGGACTAATTTCAGAGGGCCGCCGCGTGCCGGCTGGGACGCACGTTAGCAATTCGATTTCGATACTCACTCACGCACCGCATTTGCGTATTGTCGCGTCGTTCGTTCGTACATTTATGATATTTAACCCAAATGAAGGCATATTGCATCGCACTTTCGAAATAAACTTAATTATTAATGACAATTTGATTTCGTAAGAAAGCAAATTGCCTCAAATCAGTATGTATAGTGTGATGTGGCGTTGACTGTATTTAAGTACACATTTTATTTCACAAACACATAACTTGTAATAAAGTATTGTAAGCTATTATTTCATTATTATTTAAAAGAAGAAACCCTAATGTCGTTAGAAGAGATAAGAGCTACGCGATAGAAAGAGAGGTAACTTGTAGGTGAATATAACTGTAGCGAAGGGAGCGGTGTGCGACCTGAATTGCACTTTATTGTGTCTAGAATAGAGTCGCTATTTATTTAAATGACTTTGAGGAGTGGATCTTCTGTACTTGTACTATTATATACTATTATATATTACTATGTATTCTGTGACAGGGGGCTTACCATCAGCAAATAAGAAACCGTTTAGTTCAAAAGCAGGCCTTAAACAGGACTGCTTAAGGCCTGCTTTCATACTAACCGTTGAGGTCATAGTACGAAAAAGTAAGGCAGTTCAATTTAAGCCCTGCTATAAGAGCTCATAGTAAGGCCCCTGAAACAATCTACCACTGAACTATTCAACACTTGGCACTGGCAAAAAATACTTCCAAGAGGAAAGTAGATTGCCAAAATAAAATAGAAGAACTGGACGTAATATTCCTTTGCCTTTCTAGGTACCTTTCTTTTCTGCCTTTCAAAAAAAGAAAAGAAAAAAATAATTAAAAAAAAGGTAAAAGGAAAAAGCATTTTTTTCACAGATCTTTAAAAATCATATAAAAATTGAGCCGAAATTCTGTGTAAATAAATGTGTAATTATTGGTTTGAAAATCAAACTTGTTACTAAAACTGTAGCATTCAAATGTATACCACGAAGACTCTTTTGGTAAGTGTTTACATAAATCCAATGCTCTTAATTTTTTTTTATATAAGTACAATAATTGCCTATACTAAATACCAAAACTTTGAAATGGCCGTAAATCTAAATTAAATAATTATTTGTTGTGTAGCGGCCAAGTTGCGGCTGTTTTGAGCTAACGCTTTAATTCTGATGAAAATGCGAAAGTTTTCTGTAAACCGTCTTATCAATACGCGTAGTATAGTATTTATGAAATGAACTCGTAGATTTGTAATCAAACTTGGACTGGCATCTTGCCAACAAGATTCCAGAAATAGTACTCGACTCGCCCACGCGTCGGTATGTATTGACGAGATTTTCAGTGTTAGTAAACCAAAACGAGAAATTATTAACATGGACCGTCACCATCCCTTACATTCAAGCTTCCATGGCTCCATGAGGAGCAGGGGCTCATCATCAACAGTAGGCAGTGATCCACGGGAGAAGATTAAAGACTGCTTCAGAAAATTCATAGCATTTATGTTTACACAAGTGGGTGTTGGCGCTCTAGTCGTTTGCTATGCAATATTGGGTGCTGTGTGCTTTATCCACCTCGAGAAATACAACCCGGACAAACAACTACACGATGTGAGACTATGGAGACAGAACTGTGCTGAGACTCTATGGAACATAACTGTATCAATGAATGTATTCAATGAAACTGCATTTGTTCATAAAGCTAATGAAGTGTTAAAAGTATTCCAAAGCAATATAACAGCTGCTATACACACAGGATACAGTGGCAGGTCGGCTGATGACATCTGGTCATTTCCTGCCGCTCTGATGTACTCATTGTCCGTGTTCACTATGATAGGGTACGGTAATATCATTCCAAAAACAGTGTGGGGAAAGATAGTGACTATTGCCTATGCATGTTTTGGTATACCTATATACATTCTTTACTTCTGCAATATGGGAAAAGTTCTGGCTCAGTCTTTTAAATGGCTATACATCACAGCACATGAGTGCAGCCGACGAGAAGACACTCAATTAGAAACAGGAGAGATATTACCGAAGAGAAAGATAACGGTCCCATCTACAGCCTGCCTGTGGGTTATATCATTTTATATTCTGACTGGCACAATCATGTTTGGAGCATGGGAGAAATGGAATTACCTCGATTCCACTTACTTTTGTGTGATAAGTTTGTGTAAGATAGGTTTCGGAGATTTTGTTCCTGGGGCCAATATAGCCGACTCCGCTGGTGGTTCCCATCTTAAACTTGTAATAAACTTTATTTATGTGCTTTTGGGTATGGGCCTCGTGGCCATGTGCTACAACTTGATGTGTGAGGATGTGAGGGTCAAAGTGAGAGAGTTGCGGGAGGATCTCAAGAATTGCCTGGATGACATCACACTGAAGATCACCGTATGCATGAATGACACAAAGTACTACCACCAGAAACAAACCCGTCACATCAAGTGATGTTGTAGAGCTAATTCACTTTTGTATTGTTGACCATGGAAGAAGGTAAACATCACAGATCAGTATCATACCCAAAGGTTTCCACAATATGTATAGTTGTATCTGCTAGTTTTAAAATGAGCTGATAAGTCATTTTGTTAAAATGTGTGCTATAAAATACAATGCTTTGTGTATGTTTCTCATTTTTTTGTAAGATATTGTTTAAATGTACCTACTGTAGTAGCTGATTGTACAAACTAGTTGAATGTTGGAGTTATTTAATTAATAAATTATTGTATTATATTGTTTTATTTAATTCATATCATAAAACCTACTACAAATGATTTATTCATGACCTGCCACCTGATTATGTAACTGTCGCTAACAATTCTCGTTTGAAATTGATTGAAACCAGCTTGATTGATAACAGCTTGCTATAACAGCACTTTGCTATTAAATGAAACTATCAAATTTCATTAATTTCAAACTATTGTAATCAGGGAGCTAGAAATAAAATCATATGTAGAAATTGCAATTCTGTAAATTAATGTTGTATTATTATTCAAAGTATGAGGCCTGGTTTACATTAGTCAAGTAGACGACCGAGTCGAGTAGCGAGTAGAAATACATTGCTCGGCATGTTCGTCGATTTTAAAAGAACGTCAAACACACCACGTAATGAACTTCTACTCTCCTAAAGCACTCTACTAAAGACTAAGATAATGTAAACCAGCCCTTACATACAATAATTTAAAAAAAAGAAGGAAGGAATAGGAATTCACTGGCAGCCCCATTGGTCTCCCATCCCCTCGCGAGCTAGTGCTTTGGAAATTGCAATATTGCATTCGACATGACAATGCCTTATTGGACCACCAGGGTACTTACGGTACTTATTGTGTAATTTCAAAATCTATTGCGTTCGCTTTCATTTGACAGATGGATGTGACACATTGATACTTTTTTGGCACAAATTAAAAACTTACCAAAGAAATGTAACAATTTGTGTGTCACATCACATCCATCTGTCAAATGAAAGTGATTGCAGTAGATGTTCCTTGCAGTAGATTTTGAGATTAGATAATAAGTACCCCGGTTCCGTAATACTGACCCTTAAAGAATCACAACCTCGCTTTGAGAACGCCCACATCCTAATAATGATTTAATTCATAAAATCCTATGCGGTCACATGTGGCCTGCCAACAATGAAATATCTATTGTGACTGGTCTCTCTGGTCATTCCCAGTAGCCACCACCAGTTTCGCCTCCGCTGGTGGAGACGGATTTTTTTAAAAAGGTTCCCATATGCCATCAGTGGTGGCCACTGGGAATTTGCTTTGAAAAAATTGCCAATTGCCCCTACTGATACAATTAATAAAAAATGCAATGATAGTGATAAGACAAGGAAACTAGTCGTGATAAACAACATATCCCGCCCAAGCCTTGTATAAACACATTATATTTAAAGTTTGGTTTTGTATGAATCACTTATAAACCCTTGTCATAAAGTTGCAGCTAAAACTCTTTATCTCTCACACCAAATCACTTTTTCTCTCGCACTTACAGAGCTTACGACGTGACGTCACCAAAATATTGTAAACAATGTGATTGTGATGATGATGAATGTGATGATTGTGTTAGGTATTATATACATTATAAATTATTTAGTGAATTAGTGAAAATGTTTTAGTGCATAGGAGATTAGATAAAAGATGGATAGTAGCCCATTTAACCGGGGTGGCAGGACCGCTCGCACCCCGCCTCCAACACCCTCGCCCCGTGGCCTGGAACATCCGAGATCTCAAGACCAAGAAGAAGAGCCCCTAGAACTTATACCAACTCCAGAAATCCAGAACTGGATGACGAATATAGAGCAGTGCCTTAATGAAGTTTGCCATATTGCCTCAGAGGGTAAATTAAACTCGGATCAAAAACTACGCATAAATAATCTATGTCGTAAAGTGAGCCACGGAAGTTCGCAGATGGCTGTACAGTATCAGTCGCTGAAACTGAAAACCGTTCAAGCCCATACGAAGATTCAAACCCTTAACGCCCAACTTGATCTGTCACAGCAGTTACAGGACCTCAAACTAAGCCTTAAGGAGACACCAAAAACTGATACAGGAGTGTCCTTCTCTGACATGGTCAAAAAGGGCTCTAATAATTTTATTAAGACCTCAAATGTAAGTGCTGTCGCTATTTACCCAAACGACAAAGGAAAATCAAGTGAGGAGACAAAGTCCCTTGTGCAAAAAATTATCTGCCCCGAAGAGATGAAGCTGCAAGTTAGAGGTTTGCGCAAAACCAAAAACGGGGGTGTTATAATAAGCACCGAGACCAAAGACGACATTGAAAAGTTGAAAAAATCCTCTCAACTATCAAACTCGGGCCTTTCAGTCGATGAACCCCATAAGCGAAAGCCCAGAATCGTAGTTATCGGGGTACCCGTGACCATGCAAGAAAAAGAGGTATTTACTTGTATATACCAACAAAATTTAGCTGACCAATTGGAAAACTCGAGCCTCGAATCGTTCCTGACCTCGATTAAACTTAGCCACAAGTCGGGCAAGAAGGAAGCCGAGACATGCAATTATGTCATAGAAGTGTCCGCCGAAATACGAAAAGCCCTTATATCGAAAGATAGGATTTTTGTTAATTGGTCATCTTGCCCTGTAAGAGACTTTACGTTGGTCACGCGATGTTATAAGTGTCAGCAGTACGGACACGCAGCCAAATCTTGTCGGGAGCTGATCTACACCTGCGGTCATTGTGGTGAACAGGGACACTCAATAAAGGAGTGCACAAAGAAAACTGAAGAACCAAAATGCGCTACATGCTCAAGGTTCAAAAAACCTAATGGTCATAACACAGGTAGCGCAGACTGCCCTGCAAAATGTTTAGCCGAAAAAAGGTACATTAATTCTATCGATTATGGAGGCGCCTAGGAGCGCCGCTTACAAGGGTATTATCAGCCCTTCTTAATTTAATTTAATTTTCATTTTCTTTAATCTATTTTTGTAATTAATTATCTTTTACTTTTAATAATATATGATTAATAATTTAATTGATGAGTTATACAATCTCTCTGTATCTGAGTCTAAGTTGTGTGAAGTAGAAAATTGCAAACAATATCTTTCCATCTACAATAATTCACTTACCATACTAACACAAAACATTCGCAGTATAATTAAAAATTTCGATAGTTTTAGTATTTTTCAACAGAGATTAGACATTAATTCCGACGTCATCGTTTTAACCGAATGTTGGTTAGACAAACATTATAACCTTCCCTTATTACCAGGTTATAACATATATAAGACTAATAGAACTCATAATCAAAATGATGGGGTTGTAGTCTATGCAAAAAATCAATTAAATGTGTCTACTGAGGAACTCAACATTGATGAATGCAGCAATTTACTTATTAAAATGGGATCTGAATTTGCAATATTAGCTTTATATAGACCATCCGCTTTTAAAAATACAACTTACTTTGTTGATTCTCTAAACAATATACTGCGAACTTTATCCTCATTTAAAAATATAATTTTAATTGGAGACATTAACATTAATATAGATCCCGAAAAAATTGACTCAGCTGCCCAAGATTACCTCAATGTATGCTCATTTCATGGCTTGCTTCCCGCGCATACATTTCCTACTCATCAAAGTGGTTCTTGCTTGGACCATATCATGCTTAAATCAAATTTTTCTTCACTTGCACTTGTTACTAACTCGACAATAACCGATCATAGAGCTGCCCTACTAACCTTAAATTGTAAACTACCTAGGTTAAACAATAGTCGCACAGTCACTAAATTAAATATAAATAATCTAGAAATTGACTTACGTAACATCGATTTTTCACCAGTATATAATTCCGCTGATCCGCATTTTTGCATGTTATATTTAGTACAAAATGTACAGCAAGCGATTCAGAGAAATACATCGAGTGTTAAATTAAATAACAGAAGTTTTAATATAAAACCATGGATCACTCCGGGTCTCATTAGATGCATGAAACATAGAGATAAACTGCACACAAATGCAAAACGTAATCCTAATAACCCGATATTACAATTGTCATATAAAAGATACCGGAATTTTTGTAACAATGTATTAAAAAAGGTTAAATCTGAGTACGAAAAATCAGTGCTAGAATCAGCGGGAAAAAATAATAAAAAGATATGGAAACACATCAAAAATATTACCTATACTTCAAAACAACATGACTCATCATTATGTTTACTTCAAGAGCACTCGTCGTCACATTTAATTTCCGCAAACAACGCCAATAATTATTTTGTCAATGTTGGTAAATGTCTCGCAGAAAAAATCCATAAAAATGTACAGAGTCCAGCACTTGCCTCTCCTGCCTGTAGCGCTTCCTTAAAATCCTTTGCATTGCTTGATACTGATGAATCTGAGGTTGAAAAAATTATCATGTGTTTGAAAGATGACTGTGCAGTTGGGTGGGACAATATATCTAATAAAATAATCAAGCAATTCAGTCATATTTTGGTGCCTCCTTTGACTTATATTTTTCAAAAAACTTTATCTACAGGTATTTTTCCCAAGTGTTTAAAAAAAGCCATAGTTGTTCCTGTATATAAATCTGGATCAAAAAGTCAAATTTCAAACTACAGACCCATATCATTATTACCATCTTTTTCTAAAATATTGGAAAAAATTATTAATAATAGGTTAGTTCAATTCTTAGAAAAAAAAGCGATTTTATCTGAGTATCAATTTGGGTTTCGAACAAAAGTATCAACTGCTGATGCTGTACATCACTTAACAGATTATATTGTAAATAATTTGGACAAAGGTAATCACACAGTTGGCATTTTTCTGGATCTAGCAAAAGCTTTTGATACGGTGTCCATCCCTATCCTTTTGCGCAAGCTTGAGACTTTAGGCATAAGAGGTACACAGCTGAAACTTTTCGAAAGTTATCTGGAAGAACGTACCCAATGTGTGAGGATTGGAAGTGTCCTCAGTGATGAGCAGGATAATACATCCTTCGGAGTTCCTCAAGGAAGTATTTTAGGACCTACCCTGTTTCTGATTTACATCAACGATCTTTGTAATATGAAACTAGACCATGGGATGATAATATCTTACGCTGATGATACTGCACTCCTTTTCGCGGCCGACTCTGAAGAACAAGTTTACAAGCATGCGCAACGAGGATTCAATGTTGTAAATAATTGGCTTAAAAATAACCTTTTAACACTAAATGCCGAAAAAACTAACTATATTAAGTTTTCTGTGCGTAAACAATGTTTTCCTAACACTAGGCCAGCACTTCACGCTCATTATTGTAGAGTCCATTCGGCTAACAAATGCATGTGCCCCAAAATTAATCAAACAGATAAAACTAAATACCTGGGTATAATATTAGATAAAAATCTTTCATTTAAGCCACATATTGCGGCTTTAAATAGCAGATTACGTAAGTTAATATTTGTATTCAAAAAGTTACGACATATTGCTGAACCGACAATAATAAGGCAGGTGTACTTTGCGCTATGTGAATCAATATTAACTTACTGTATCACGACATGGGGAGGTGCATGTAAAACATTGTTATTAATCACAGAGAGAGCACAGAGAGCGATTCTCAAAGTGTCAACTTGCCGCCCTTTTCTATTTCCTACTAACCTTTTGTATAAGTCCTGTAATTTGTTACAAGTTCGACAATTATTTATAATGAACGTTGTATTAAAACAACACTCAGCACTTTCATTTAGCTCTGATATAATTAATAAAAGACGCAAAGATATAGTTTGCACTCAAAGAGTTTCTACTAATTACGCTTTTACAAGAAAATTCTATTTATTCCTGGGCCCGCTGCTGTACAATAGATTAAATCGTACAGCAAACATCTACCCACTTAATTATAGAAATTGTAAGATCAATTTAAAAAACGTCCTACAAAGCATGTCCTATGAAGATACAGAAAGACTATTGGTTGTATTAAAATAGTATTGTAATTTTATTTAAGTTTTAATCTAAAAATAATTGGTAATGTATGTATACTTTAAACCTTTATTGTGTAAAAATATTTTTTGCTTTTCTAAATAAGTTAGTGATTTATTAATTTTGTGAATATTATTTGCCTAAATCGCCTGAAACACAGGATTTCCTAGTTCAGGCACACGTTATATACTGTTCCTATGTAAACCTTGTACAAAAACATTGTATGTGCACTTATTGAAAATAAATAATTATTCTATATTCTAATGCATTGCCTTCCCTTTTTTAGGTTCATATTTTGTTTTTGACCAATTTGATTCTGTCTAGATTCTATGCTGCTTAATCCTTAATGGTCTCAACGATATTGTGTAAGTAATAAATTAATTTTATGAGATATTTTTGTCTATTAAGCTTGAAATAAAAAAAAAACACTTTCCATTCCGATCAACTGAACTGATCAACTGGAAACTGAACAACTATTTTACTTCTCAAAGAAAAGTCAAACAGTTGATTTGATAAAAATAAAGTCTACAGGGTCTCAATCGGCACAACTAGTTGATCAGAATGGAAAAAGGGAAAAAAATAAAGTTAAAAAAAATAGGCTTATAGGTTTTATAAGTGCACTAATGGGTTACAGTTCACATTACTCTTCAACATCTTCATAAACGATATCTCGTCATGTTTTACTCATGCCAAAATCATTATGTACGCTGATGACATGAAGGTGTTGACGCCAATCAACTCGACTCAAGACGCTCAGCATTTGCAGGAGGATCTCACTAGATTTGAACATTACCAGGCTAGGCGCACTCCGCGCTTTAGGTACGAAGCTACAAGTAGGCAGCGGGTCCGTCCGGACGGACTAATTTCAGAGGGCTGCCGCCGTTGGCTGGCTGTTAGCAGTTCGATTTCGATAGTCACTCACTCGCCGCGTTCATCTTAATACTAATATATCCGAACCTCACGTTTTTCACACTTCCAAAAGTTCCAAATGACATCGAAACATAAAAAGTGCTTGTCTTCTACGTAGATATTTTTTAGTATCCGTTTATTCTTAGGTACTTACTTGCCTTATTTGCTAAACAATCTTCACCCAACTAGGTATTTATTGAAATAATAATTTATAGATTAGGTAGGTACTTACTTACCTACTTTCGAAATAAAGTTAATTATTAATGACAATGTTATTTCGTAAGAAAGCAAATTTCCTCAAAGTCAGCATGTATATATAGTCTGATGTGGCGTCGATTGTACCTAGCCTAGGTTTTTTTGAAATGTATTTAAGTACATTAAGTACCTATTATTTAATTATTATTTAAAAGAACAAACCCTTAAGTCGTTAGAAGAGATAAGAGCTACGCGATAGAAAGAGAGGCAACTTCTAGGTGAATATAACTGTGGGGTGGGAGCGGTGTGCGACCTGAATTGCACTTTATTGTGTATGGGATAGAGTCGCTATTTATTTAAATGACTTTGCGGAGTGGATCTTCTGTACTTTTATGTATTCTGTGACATTACTGCCATGTTAACAAACTTGACATTAATGTCTCCAAATGCTATGTCTGTACTTATACCCGAAAATCTGAACCCATGTTATCATCTTACAAACTATTAGGCGCTGATGTTACCAGAGTTACTACCATACGTGACCTAGGAGTAACTTTTGATAGCAAATTGCTTTTCGATGAACACATAGACAACATTGTGGCTAAGGCATCTAAAGCTCTCGGTTTCGTAATGAGGATGTCACACGACTTCAACTCTATAAAATCTCTAAAAATACTTTACTGTGCTTACGTACGTAGTCATTTAGAATATGCCTCTCAAGTATGGAACCCCTGTTACAAACTTTATGAAACGCGAATTGAAAGGATTCAGAAACGGTTTCTGCGGTATTTACAGTTTAAAACGAATACCTATACTTGTGATTACGATCAGCGATGCCGTAAGTTTCATTTTTTACCACTTGTAGAAAGAAGACGCATTGCAGATCTGTCGTACCTTATCAGCATAGCGGGTGGCGCTGTCGATTGTCCTGAGCTTTTGAGTGGCATTGGTTTACGAGCTCCGGTAGCTTCCTTCCGTAACCCTAACGCACTTCGCGTTCCCTGGTGCAAAACGAAGTATCGGCGAAATTCTTTCTTTATCAGAACAAGCAGGTGTTTCAATAGTGTTGCAAAACAATTTGAAATAGACCTTTTCAACACTTCCTCAAGTAAGCTTAAGCGAATGTTAAGTGATAGTTATTTTTCTAACAAATAATTTGTAAAACCTTAGTAGGTACTTGTTTATATGTAGCTTTAATTACTGTACTGGATGTAATACTTACCTAAAATTCTTAACATAACGTAGGCTAACATTTTTGGTGTCGAATGGGAAATTTTTAAACAAAAATTCCCAGTCTCCCCCAGTGGAGGCGAAACTGGTGTTGGCTACTGGGAATGACCGCATTTTTCCTGTACCTGATGGGTTATTAAAATGAAATGAAAATGTTGACAGTGATGCGTCTGGTGTAAGAAAGATGCTGCCGTTGCGGCTGCGGCGCGTGGCGGGGCACGAGGGCCGGCAGAACGACGCACTGTTCCAGCCGGCGGCCGTGCGCCAGCCGCCCGACGCGCAGCAGACGCTCGTCTACTTCGGCGGCGACGTGCAGGTACACTCACGAGCAGGATGCTGCGGGGCACGAGGGCCGGCTGAACGACGCGCTGTTCCAGCCGGCAGCTGTGCGCCAGCCGCCCGACGCGCAGCAGACGCTCGTCTACTTCGGCGGCGACGTGCAGGTACACTCACGAGCAGGATGCTGCCGTGGCACTCACTCGATAAGAAGCATAAATCTTCATCAAAATGGCGCCGGAGCTTATAACCATATGGACATGAAATACAGACTTATTTTGACATTTGAAGTTCATAGGAACCAGTGTGGGTTTTTTTTAATGCACAATGGGATAGTGCTTGGCCTTCACCTCACCTGATGTTAAGTGACGATAAGGCCGAAGATGGAAGCGCACTACACCCAGAATCCTCATCACTGAGGAACTGGCTATCTTACCTCTAGCTGCCGGAACAACAATTTTTTAATTGTTATTGTTATTACCCCCCCTGGTAATCGAACCCGGGACCCCTGCGTCTTACACGGGTGGGCGAACCACTAGACCACAGAGGCGGCTAGCGAAAAAATACTATTAAATTATTTTGATAGTACTTTTTAGGCTAGCCGCTTTCTGTTAATCGTAATAACGAGATAGGGCTCACGTCAACTCTGTGCTTCATTATTTTTTAATTTAATTAAACCATTTATCTCATCCATTTATCAATGCCCCATACAATAAATTCCTTATAAACTATCATAATAAATCATACTCTATCACGTATTGGCCTGTTGCGCAACGCAACTCCTCACCATAGACAATTCAACAGGACTACCCCGAGGTGATGCAAGCGCACCGCGACAACAGGAACTACGTGAAGTGGAACCTGGAAAACACGGCGCGCATGCTCGGACACACCTTCCCCGACAAACACATACTCGTCGTCAGGCCTTCTAGGTAAGTTCCTTCTATCTTTTGAGTTCGTTGCGCTCGCGCATCGTAGCTGAATAGAATGTATTTTATCTTATAATCTCAAGAATTTCAATCTTAAGTTGCCCGCCTTTACAAAGATATCATAGAAACTGGTACAAAACGAGGTATCTTCAGATATCTGACACAAAAAATGTACGAGACAGCTTGCCCAACCTAGACCAATGTTCTTAAAAGGAAACGTCAAATTAGGTATCTCATTTGATTTTTAACAGCTATAAGTACAGAATATACAGGGTCCCCACCCTGTCCCAAAACATTGCCATACGGAGGGAAAGTACCTTAAATATTTAAGATAAGAAATGATATTTAAGATATGACATTTTACTGAAACAATACTTCATTTTATTTTTACTACGGCAATGAAGTACTGTTATGAGCGCCTCCGAAGCGCTTCTCTTTCTGTCGTGTACCTAGCTCTATCTCAACCGACATATGACATCCCTCGTGCGCTGGTTCGACTGAGTCAGCCACGAGCAGTAGGCTAAAATACAAGTTTAAGCGCGGAGTGAGTCTCCCTGCTATAAGTTAAAAATCTGTCACAATCATAAGTAGGTAATAACATTTGTAAATAATAATAAAAATAAATGCTTCTTGGACAATTTCACACAGCGCCATCTAGCCCCAAACTAAGCAAATCTAATAATATGGGTGCTAGGCAACTGATATACTACTTATATACATTTTTTAAATACATACTTATTATACATAGTAATACCCAAACCCGTCACAGAAATTAAAATTCATCATTTCAATTTCTGCCCGGCCGGGCATTGAACCCGGGACCGCGTGGTAAGCGGCATGTTGACCACTGCACCACTCAGGTCGTCAAAAATGCCAGCTGTACAGCTGTAAAAAATATGGTAGTAACAGCTCTTATCGAAACATCACTTGTATTTCTATGTCTGCTAAAGCAAAACTGGCCGTGTTTTGTACAGGATAGAGTACAAAAGCTTCAGCTGCTACGACAACTTCGTGCCGAGCAACAACGCGGGCGTGCCCGACCACACGCCCACGCACAGCGCCCTGCACCACCTAGAAAGGTACGGAGACCACAACACGACATGACTACAGACTACAGTTGTCTACCAACTTCTAAAACAACATGACTACAAACTGTTGTAAATAAAAAAAAAAACACGGTGAGGAGCTCGATGACGCAGAGGTTTAGCACCTGCCTTTCTATTGTCTAATTTAAAAATCTATCGCAATCGCTTTCAGGATGTAACACATTGAAGCTTTTTTTTGTTACAAATGAAAACTTACCAAAGATATGCAGCAATATGTCACATCTATCTGTCAAACGAAAGCGAATGCGATAGATTTTTAAAATTAGACAATTAGCCCCCTGGCCCGCAGGCTGATTATCTAATTAAGAACCATCTAGCGACCAGTAATAATTACGGAATCGTCGCTGTCAAACTCGATTTCGTACAACCAATCCAGTTTCTAAGAGTGCTGCCTCCAACGGACAACTAAAGAACTAAAATATACGAGCACTTGCAAGGAAATGCTCTGAAATTTTTATTATCTAACTCAGTAACCGCGACGCGACCGCGACGAATTCGCGATTTCTTCTGTCTAACAGAAACCAGAAAAAACGTAATTTTCACACACACAAATCACATCAGACATCAAAAAGAACCTACATCACATTGTTCGTTCCATTCGTTCACGAAAATTGTATATGGATTCGAACTTTGCGTGCGCGTCCGAAAATGATATAGAGTAGGGTCAGACACGAAACTTCGTTTAAATTTCGTTCGTTAACGAAGTTTCGTTTCGGAGAAAGAGAATAGATCTCCTGATTAGTTTTCGATAAATTGTTAGTCTTTACCTTTAACCAAAATTAAATAAAATTGCTATAATGTAAAACAAAAGGCCTGTCTTTCAATACCTACACGGAATTTGCAATTTTGTATGCGAAAAAATGTAAACAAAATTCGAAGCGAAAATAAAAAGGTTATGTTCACAGAACACATATGGTCACACACATACACAGTCACAGAGTACTTTCGGTAAAAAGACTTTTCAGTCGCTCCCACCGGTTACCAGTGGCGCTAGTTTCTATGGAGATTTTAACGAGCATAAACTAATCAGCTATCGCATACATAATACCAAACCAGTGACCTGTGACTCGGTGGGAAACCCCAGGCAGTGCTAAGAGGCAGAAAGGTCGAACAGCGAGCCTCGTTCATGACTGACACCCACCCCAGCAGGATGCTAAATTCGAAATTTACTTGTTTGGACAACGCGGAAGAGGATGGCAAACTGGCAGAAGGCTTAGTGAAAATCTATACAGATGGTAGCAAACTGGAGGGGAAAGTTGGAGCCGCCCTGACCTGTTGGGAAGGGCCGATTGAAACGTGTACCCGGAAGTTTAAGCTGGCGCCATACTGTACAGTCTTCCAAGCCGAGCTGTATGCCATCCTCCAAGCGACTGAAATTATTATTGGCAAAAAATTTAAGGAAACGGCCGTACTCAGCGACTCGAGATCTGCTCTCCAGACGCTACTTGATCCGGACTCTTCACACCCAATCACAAAGGCAATCCAGGGCAACCTTCAATACCTCAGAGACAACCAACAGCTCGTCTCACTATTTTGGATAAGGGCCCATGTCGGAGTGAAAGGGAACGAGAGGGCGGATCAACTGGCGAAGGAGGCGGCTCTCAAGTTGAAAACCAGATCGGACTATGACTGTAGTCCCATCTCGTTCATTAAACGTCACATCCGGGCGGAAACGATCGAGACATGGGACTGCAGGTATAGGTCTGAAAACACGGCCGAGACCACCTAGGTCTTTTTCCCTGATGGGGTGGCAGCTTACGGTATGGTGAGAGAGATGTCCATCGATCGATTGGCGTCGCAAATACTGACTGGTCACGGAGGGTTCTGTGCATACCTGCACAGATTTAAGCGCAGGGACAGCCCCTCCTGTATTTGCGACCCAGCAGCGATCGAGGACATCTTTCACATCATACTAGACTGTCCAATACACAGTACCGATAGGCACACTCTGCAACAAAAAATTGACACAAAATTGAGTAAAGACACCCTGAAGGAAATAATGAGCATCAAGAAAGAAAGAATGTTACTAATGCAGTATGCCAAAAAAGTAGTAGAAATCGTAATAAGGAGGAACAAGGATTGACTGGCACCAATTAGACCCAAATTTATAAACAGGCAGGCAATTATAATGTAAAGCCATCTATTTAGTAAATAAGAAATTGTAATACAGTTATGAAGAAAAATTACAACATTAGAAAATAAACAGGTAGAAACAAGATTGTACAAGAGTAAGAGATATACAATTAAAATATGTATGAAAAAATAGAAACTGTAAATTAATATATTATATGAATTGTACTAGAATCAATATACATTATACATAAGAAATAACATTGTAATAAAATAGAAAAAAAAACAATGTAATATATATAAGAAGAAGAAAACTGCAAAAGATATAAAAACTGTAATATTGAGAAAGAAGAACAAAAAGAGAAAAAAGATACAAGTAAGCTCTTAGAGCATAGAAAAAAAGAAAAAAGACAAGTAATAAAAGCATAAAATAGCAAAAAAGGTCCTGCCAAAAAGCGGGGAGCAGTTGTATAATAATAAAAAAAAAAAAACCAGTGACTCGGTCGCGCGAAGATTTCGAAATAATTCAGGAATTGAGTTCGGTCGCTCAGTTTATATAATCAACCTGCCGGTTATAATCATTTTAATTTATTGTTAAACATAGGTACAGTCAGCAACGAAAGTCACTTAACACTTAAGTACTATGTCACAGCAACTTTCTTGACAGATATCTCACAGTTTGAAATGTTAATAAAATAAATTGCTACGACAAAGTACTAAAGCGTTAAACGACTTTCGTTGCTGACCGTACATACAGATGTAGTAATACAATATAATTGGGGAAGGCAACTGTCAAAATGGCGCTGCGTACGCTTGTTCCACGAGAGCTATGAAAACAAAGGACTTTTAATTAACAAAATCGTTTTTTTAGCTTTAAAATGATTAAATTTTGTGTAATAGGCTTTAAAAATGTTGGCACTTACATATTCCCGAAAAATCTGGATATAGAAAAAATTTATAAATTCTGTAAGAATAAAAACGTCTTAATTTGGCTTTAAAATCCGGCATTTGAATAGTCTTTTATATCCATTTTGGGTCAATGGGTCTTTTTCGTTAAAAAATACCACAAAATAAATACCCATTTTCCCATACATTTTGTTCTGAACGTCTACTGTCTTAGGAACAAGCGTACGCAGCGACATCTACAATTAGCTTTGCGTTGCCAACCCCATTGTTCAGCTATGTCCTGCCATGATAGCATTCAATGAAGGGATCAGTTGTGACAGATTGATTGGGAGTTGTTTGCAGAGGTTATGCAACTTTCGCAAGGGGCGGTCATGGGATTTTATTAAACATTTATTATATAAGGTTATTGAGGAAAACTGTCTGTATGGACCACGTACCTGGTGACTTTTTGGTGTCCTATTCCTGGGGCCCCAGTAGTGGTCGCTGGTTGCTGATGGATCACAAATTCTCTCTAGACGTGCACTGGCTGTATTTTGGTTCACTTCACAGTTCGATTTTGAGTAGGATTTTGGTTCTATGAATTTTACTAATTACGGTGAGGTTATCACAAGCGCACTGCCGCGATTCCAATTCGAATAGTTATTAGTTCTCTATTCTGACGTTGGCAGCACTGTCTATGGTAAGGCGCTGTGACTGTGACTCGTTTTACGCAGGATTTATTGTGGTCGATACAGTTTCGATTTAAAGAAAAGAAAATGATTTGTGCTAGCGTTAATACTATACACAACTTGTTCAAAGTACGGAACAAATGTCCTTCTTAAATAGTGCACAAAAATTTAAGGGATCAATTAACTCATGCATACAAACAACTTTTACTATGGTACCAACATTGAAATCGCGAAAAAAAAAACAGCTGTTCCATACATTTTGATCTATTCGATTGTAAATTTTCTATGGAACAGCTAATTTTTTATTCCCCATTTCAACGTTGGTACCATAGTAAAAATTGTTTGTATGCATGAGTACATTGACCCCTTAAAATTTTGAGCACTATTTAAGAAGGACCTTATACTCAATACTCAAATCATTTATTGCATTCCACAGTGTTACAGTAGTTCTTAAATTATAATATTAGATCACTATGGACCCTGTCGGGCACAACAACAATAATAGATAGCAAACACTTATTTATAATTAGGTACTTAAACATCATTGAATAGAATGTATAGGTATAATTATATCATACATAATGAAGGTTAATTATATATTTTTGCTGTTTGTTTCACTACGATAGGAGTTATTACTTAAATAAAAATAAAAAAGATTTTACTCTTTACTTTCTATTAATTTATATTGCACTTATGTTTTTAAGTTAAGCATTTAAATTTAGTTTAATTTACTTTTTGTCTACAATATTCATATTTCTATATTTGTATCTTCTAAATATTCCTTCATGGTGTAATAACACTTTTTTGTAAGTAATTGTTTTAAATTATTTGAGAATTTTTTATCATCAATGACATTTTTTAGTGAATAGGGTAGGTTATTGAAAATTTTTATGGACATGGCTAGCGGGCTAGATGAATGGTGTTTCATATAAGAATCAGGAAGCGTTAATTTATTTCTGTTTCTAAGATTATGTTTTTTTATTTGATCATCTCGTTTAGTGTAAAAATTTGGGTATTTTCGAACGAATTTACATATCTCTACCTCCTTACTAATAAAGATTGTATAGCAGCTGCATAGTTACACAGTGTTTTGTCACTTTCTTTTTAATGTCAAATTCAAATAGTTTGACAGAGAGTAACCATTGTGTAACTAAACATCTGCTATTCAATCTTTATTAGTAAGGGGGTTAGAATATAGATGCATGGTAAGGTCAAGATTTTATGTTTTTCAAAGTGAGGTTTGCAGCTGTCTGATTCCTCTATGTTAACAATGATTCTAATAAGTTTCTTTTGAACTGTCACTAAACTTCCGACATCAGTACTAGACCCCCATAGGATGACGCCATAGCTTAGCCACGCGTATGCATACGCGTAATAAGTTGTTATTGCGGTGGCTACGTCTGTTGTTTTTTTTATTTCTCGTAGTGCATACACAAAGCTATTTAATTTTCGGTGCAGTTTTTCTACATGAGGCTTCCAGCTGACGTGGGTATCAATCACTAGACCTAATAATGTGTGCTCTTTTACTGTTTCTAATGTGAAATTGTTGTTTTGTAGTTTTATATTTAATTCAGGTTTTTGATAAGGATGGAAGGTCATTAATTTTGTTTTAGTAATTTTAAAAATTATGTTCTGTCAGCCAACTTGTTGTTTTTAATAATATATTATCACTTTTTTCTTCTAATTTTGTAGAGGTTTGACTAGATATAAGGATAAAAATATCGTCCGCGAACATGACACAATATTCATTTAAAGCTTCTGCAAAGTCGTTAATATAAACTAGAAACAAAAGACACCCCAATACGCTGCCTTGAGGTATAGAGGCGTTAACAGTTTTGGTGTTAGATCTAATTTTTTCTATTTTGTGCTGGTTATCATTAAAGTATTCAATTTCAACCATTTGTTGTCTATTATTGAGATATGATTTTAACCAATTATAGCATTGACCTCGGATACCTATGTCATACAGTTTTTTCAATAAAATGTTATACTGAACTCTATCGTAGGCTTTTGACATATCAAGTAGTATTCCAATTGCATATTTTTTACTGTTAATGATGTTATGTATTTCTTGAATAAATTTATAAACAGCTAAGGTGGTTGATTTATGTTTACGAAAACCGTTCTGACATTGACTAAAAACATTGTATTTTTCGCAAAATTTATAAATCCGGTCGTACATAGCCTTTTCAAATATCTTTGACGGTGTAGGTGATAAATCAATTGGTCGATAATTGCTTGGGTCTGTTTTCGCCTCTTTTTTTATAAATAGGTTTAATAAGCGAATGTTTTAGTAATTCCGGAAATTCACCTTCCTCAAAAGATTGATTTACTTAAACCGTTAATGGGTAAGTTAATTCTTTTGCACATTGTTTGAATAATTTAGGGGGGAAGTCATCCACACCGTGACTCAGTTTGTTTTTTAGGTTTTTTAATATTTTGTATATCTCTTCTAATTTTACTGGGTTTATAAAAATTGAATTTTCAGATGGATGAAGAACAGGAAGACCTTTAACTTGGGGGTAACTAGTAGCTCCTACTGCTGCAAAATGATTATTAAAAATATTAGCAATCTGTTTTGGATTGGAAGTAATTTTATTAACGGTATTTAATTTTATATTTGATTTATCTTTAGTATTTGTTTTATTAGTACGTTCTCGGACAATTTGCCACATTGTCTTTATCTTATTTTGGGATGTTTTATTCTATTTATATAGTGTATTTTTTTTGAAGTCGTAACAACATTTTTTAATGTTTTTTCGTACTTTTTATAATAACTTCTCAATATTTTATTATAGCATGATTTTTTAATACCTACAGTTAGCCAATGTTTTTTGTAGTTATTTTTTATTTATATATTATATAGAGTGCGTCCGCGCTTCGGAAGGCACGTTAAACCGTTGGTCCCGGCCAATGATATTAAAAGTAAAGATGAGTTATACGCCAACATCATTGCTATTTAAAACAGCGCAAAGGTACTATAGATACACACATTGACCGCTGCATGCGCATTGGCCGTGAATTGAAAGTGCGTCAGCTGTCTCCTTCACTCACACACGCAAAGCAGACAGCGCGCTCTTTGTACAATATGGCCGGAGAAAGTAATAGAAAATACCAAGGAGGTTTATAATAGGGAGTGAGTACTCTACAAAAATTTTCACCTATCGTTTAAAAGAAATTCAACTTTATTGCATTGCACATAGAGTTGAAATTCTATCGACGACATTGACTGAAGGCACTACTGTGTGAATGAGACAACACCAGGTGGAGGTCGGTGTCTCGTTCGCACAATTGCCATTACTAAACAATAATACCACGATAGTAGGACTAAAAATATGTACGTTACCAATCAAGTAGTGTATCAAAATTAAGGATTCGGAATGGGAAGTCGAATATATACCATTTAAATATTAATTTAGAATGACACAATAATTGTAATATAAAACAGAACTTACTCTTTTGATTTAATTAAATATCTAAAATAATGCTAATCAGCTATCATCGGTGAGGTGGCAATAAATAGAAGTGTCAATCTTGGCAACTCCGATTTTGACCTTGGCGCCGAATTTCAATTTAATAATTTCAATCTATAGGAAATGTTACTTTACAAAACTAGTGTGACCATAAATACTGCACCATTTCAGATTTCCAAAAAAACGAAATTGTTCTATTGAAATGGCTAGAGGTCGCAGGCGAGACGGTAAAATTAATAATAATAATCAAATTCATGTTTGTGCGCCTATTTCGATGAAACTCGGTTTTTAGTACTATTTCAACATGAAAATAACAACGCAATGTTGAAAATTTAAAAAATCCAAGATGGCGGCCAACTTTTTTGTTTTTGGGCCGATTTCGATGAAAGTTGGTTTTTGGAACTGTTTTGACAAGAAAATAACAACGCAATTTTTAAAAAACTAAAACTCCAAGATGGCGGACAACTTTTTTGTTTTTGGGCCGATTTCGATGAAACTTGGTTTTTGGAACTGTTTTGACAAGAAAATAACAACGCAATTTTTAAAAAACTAAAACTCCAAGATGGCGGACAACTTTTTTGTTTTTGGGCCGATTTCGATGAAACTTGGTTTTTGGAACTATTTTGACAAGAAAATAACAAAGCAATTTTTAAAAAACTAAAACTCCAAGATGGCGGCCAACTTTTTTTGTTTTTGGGCCGATTTCGATGAAACTTGGTTTTCAGAACTATTTTGACAAGAAAATGACAACGCAGTTTTTAAAAAACTAAAAATCCAAGATGGCGGCCAACTTTTTTGTTTTTGGGCCGATTTCGATGAAACTTGGTTTTTGGTACGATTTTGACAAGAAAATAACAAGGCAATGTTGAAAATTTAAAAAATCCAAGATGGCGGTCAACTTTTTTGTTTTTGGGCCGATTTCGATGAAACTTGGTTTTTGGTACGATTTTGACAAGAAAATAACAACGCAATGTTGAAAATTTAAATAATCCAAGATGGCGGTCAACTTTTTTGTTTTTGGGCCGATTTCGATGAAACTTGGTTTTTGGTACGATTTTGACAAGAAAATAACAACGCAATGTTGAAAATTTAAAAAATCCAAGATGGCGGCCAACTTTTTTGTTTTTAGGCCGATTTAGATGAAACTCGGTTTTTGGAACTATTTTGACAAGAAAATAACACCGCAATTTTTAAAAAACTAAAAATCCAAGATGGCGGCCAACTTTTTTTGTTTTTGGGCCGATTTCGATGAAACTTGGTTTTCGAAACTATTTTGACAAGAAAATAACAACGCAATTTTTAAAAAACTAAAAATCCAAGATGGCGGCCAACTTTTTTGTTTTTGGGCCGATTTTGATGAAACTCGGTTTTTGGTACGATTTTGACAAGAAAATAACAACGCAATGTTGAAAACTTACAAAATTCAAGATGGTGGCCAACGATTTCAAAAACAAATTAGCAGCCATTTTGATCTTTTTTGATTTTTCCTTCAGTTTACATTGAGTTGTTATTTTCTTGTCTAATTAGTAACCAAAAACCGAGTTTCATCGAAATCGGCCCCAAAAAAACAAAAAAGTTGGCCGCCATCTTAGATTTTTAGTATTTTAAAAATTGCGTTGTTATTTTCTTGTCAAAATATTACCAAAAACCGAGTTTCATCGAAATCGGCCCAAAAACAAACAAGTTGGCTGCCATCTAAGATTTTTTAATTTTTTCAATACATATTGTGTTATTATTTTCTTGTCAAATTAGAACTAAAAACCGAGTTTCATTCAAATCAGCCCACAAATAAAAGAGTTGGCTGCCATATTTTTTTATATTTTTAACATTTCTTTGTTATATTTTGATCAAAATAGTAACAAAATCGAGTTTCATAAAATCGGCCCACGAACAATATAGTTGGCCGCCATTTTGTTTTTTTTTTATATTTTTAACATTGTGTCGTCGTAAATCTCTTGCACCCATTTTATTAATTTCACAAGTAAAGAAATTGGTGCAAGTATTTTAGACCTTATTGACATCTTTACCAAAATAACAGTTTTTAATGAAACAGCAAAGTGAATGTTACAAGTATAATTATGGGAAAAGGCAATCGAATTTCCAACGTCAATAAAGTCGAAAATCGTTTCCATCTTTTTTTAACTACAGATCACTAGACAATGTTTTCCTACTTTTACTTGTTTTTCCAACATTTATTTGTTTTCCCGAAGTTCACGCACATTGCATTTTTATTAAAAATTGGAATAAACTTTAAAGTTGCGTAATTATTTACACTTGAAATTAAATTGAATTGAATAAACTAGATTTTAATTGGTTGAATTACCATATTTAAAAAATAAAAACAAAAAAGCAACTTAATAAAAACGTGATAAATAATTTGTTCTTAAAAAATATTTTTTTTAAATAAATATTAATTATCTTTTTTTTAATTAACGAGCTAAACTAAAAATATACCACCGCCTATCAGAGTACTCGTCAAGACCATTCAAACGAGTCCAAACTCGATGGGGTTGAAAGTTTTTATTGCAGAGTTCCTGTGGCCTTCTTCCGGCTCCATCATCAGACTCTTGGATACTATTACCCAACAGAGCACTCGTCAAGACGATTCAAATGAGCCCAAACTCGATGGGGTTGCATGATTTCAATATTGAGTTCCTATGGCATGGAATCCAGACTTCATCATCCGACCCTGAACCTCGTCTCCCGTCAGAGTACTTGTCAAGACAATTCTAATAAGCCCAAACACGATGGGGTTGTATAGTTTCATTCATCATAGAGTTCCTATGGCGTTCTTCCGGCTTCATTATCAGATCACCTCAATGACACTGTAATATTGCATTTCCTTCCATTTCTGACCTGTGTTCAAAGTTTCAAGTCTCTAGCTCATCGGGAATTTGGTATAAAATCGTTTGCAAAATTTGTGCTCAAACAAACAAAAGAGCAAGCAACCTAATAAAAACGCGGTAAAAAGTGTTAATTATAAATAAAGAACTACTTAGGTATTTAAGTTTATATTAAACAGTTTAAAGTATTATGTATGTCTCCGGCCAACCATACGGTTTGGTCACCCTAATGAAGAAAAGGACACATACATCTACTTGACCTCTCTGTCGGCTCGTTTTGGGGCGAAGCGCTCATTCCGGTTTATAGTACTATTTCCATGGAAAATACATATTTTTATTAAATACAGTACTTACGTGTGAAATTAAGCATTTTTCCAATCTCTGACTGTTACTGTATAATTTGTACATCGTCTAAGATGCAAGGAGAGATATTTTTTAATGGAATTTCACAATTTTATCGCGTCTGACTGACGAGAGCCGCGTGTGTTTCCGTGTCGCGAGCCTGTGCCTGACTAATTGAAAGTCGGGCAATTACCTGACTTTCGTCTTGCCATTTTGGAGTGCGCGTAACGTATCTATACTTTTAATATCATTGGTCCCGGCTGCATTTGCAGACGTTAACATCCACCAGTCCGCATTGGGTCCGCGTGGTGGGTTATGGCCCATTCTCCTTATCCACCTATAAGGAAGGCCTGTGCCCCAACAGTGGGGACAACAAAAATGACTGATGGATAGAAATTGGATGAGGAATGCAAGCCTAAATAAAGCTTGTACACAAAATAAAAATATGCAAGTTTAGTATGAGAACTTAAAACCAAAAATGTTTTTTTTTAATTTGAGATTTTTGCATTCACAATGCTATTTTTCAAGAGCGTCGCCAGCCCCAGGGGGAGGGGGCAAATTAATATTAAGGAGGATGAGAGAAAAATATGAATTGTAGGTACAGTCAAGAGCATCTAGTGAATTTATTCAAGTTTTGAGATGCGGGATTTATCGGAAAAGCAAGTCAATTTCATCTCAGCGGTCAGAGCATTGGACCGGATATCCAAAGGTCGCGGGTTCGATTCCCGCCCGAGAATTGATCTGGTGCGAGTCGAATTTTCTCTAGTATATTATTTAGTATTTTATAAAAATAATATTGTGAATGAATAAATCTCAAATTTAAAAATTATATCATCAATTACATCTTTTTCAACAATTGACAAAATATCTGGAAAGATATTTCAATTGAATGTCGAGGCAATTCCTCACATTGGTGAAATAACGCTGGCTTGCAGCGTAAGAGTAGGATATACCAGAAGAAATTCTACACACCTCCAGTGACTCGGTAGCTCAGCGGTTAGAGCATTGGACCGGATATCCAAAGGTCGCGGGTTCGATTCCCGTCCGAGAATTGATCTGGTGCGAGTCGATTTTCTGTAGTATATTATATTTTAGTATTGTACAAAATAATTGTAAGTGACACCCATTTGGTGTGGTCCAGTCACAAATAGAGAGACTACAGAAGTTAAGCTTAGTAGTACGCGCGCTCGAGCAACGCACACACACATAGACAGCTCGCACCGACCGACTAGAAATGGGCCAAGGACCCGATTTTGACCCGACAGCTGGGTTTAAACCCAGTTATCGCCCATAGACAATTTTGTTGAAATAAATATTTTTTTTAGATATAAGACAACTCTTATTCACCCAACGGAACACCGGACGAAACATAAAGCTTTGTTTAGACTAGTAAAATTTGAGTGTATCAGATCATCGACGTGTATCATTTGGCTAGTGTGGACGCAAATCGATACGCGATCATGCTACGCACCGTATCTGGTACACCCCGATCCGTATGTAACCGCGTATCAAACAAGGCTTTCCGCCTTGTTTACACTTGCGTATCGGAGTCGTGTATCATGATCGGCAGTATTACGTAGTGTAGATGCATTTTGATACTGTATCATGATACGACTATGTGATTTGATACGATGATACACCGCGATCCATCTCGAGGCGGTTTTTGCCCGATCATCAATCAAAGGGGATACGCAATGCCGCTACACGATTTTGACAAGTTTGTGTGTACGTGTTTATATACATTTTCGCACTCTCCTCCGCTGGTTGATGACATACATTTTTGTTGCTCGCGTTATTTTGTTGACTAGGGAAAGATACGAGGAAAATGTACGCATTCACGACACGCGTTGTTGATACGCTGACAAGATACAGTATCTTAAGTGTGGACGTGGTTGTTAAGCCCATTTTGGGCTAATGGAGATAGTGATACGATGCAGTCAAAATGAGCGTCCACACTTAGAATACGAATACTTGATACGATACGGCTGATTTTGATCGTCAAGATGATACGAGTCTGGACAAAGCTTAAGTTGTTCTATTTGATGGCCCCTATCTACTATATTTGGCTTTAGGGCTTTTTTGTAACACGTTGTATAATGATGACTATTCACGGAAATTTTGATATTTTCTACAGGTTGTTACAGTCAGTGAGCAGTAGATTAAAAGCCCTGCCCACGACGGAACTAATAGAAGCAGTTTCAACAGTTTCGTTACCTGAAGAAATTGATATAGAAGAATTACATGTAAGTTCGATTAAGTGTTATTTGTTCAACTAGTAAGCAAAATTATTCTTGGTTGCGAGTGCTGACTTTAAATCACGGGACATAAAAACAATTTGCTCTTTTTGAAACATAACTCTCGTTTACCAGCGAGAAAACTCGCAGCAAAAAGTGTTTTGTTGCGAGTTTTCTCGAGCGTAAGGAAAAGTGATTTGAAACTCATGTTCCTAGCCAATAGTAGATTGTACAACAAGTGCATAAAACGCATCATTTTACCCGAGACGTATATAGTCAAGTCGAGGGTAAAATGGGTTTTATGTACGAGTTACACACTCTGCTTTTCACTTCGATTGTGAGGAAATTAAACAACAATAATGTAAAAATCTAAAAAAAAAAATTCTTAAATTTTAGTGATGAAATTCTATATTTTTGGAATGTGCTCATCAAGACCTTTCATTTGATACCCATATTGAAAAATTATAAAAAAAAAATTTTTTTTCTTTATTTTTGTGACAAAATATATATTTTTGGAATGTCCTCATCAAGGCTTTTCATTTGATACCCATATTCAAAAATTGAAAAAAAAAATTTTTTTTCTTCATTTTGTGTGCCAAAATATCTATTTTTGGAATGTGCTCATCAAGGCCTTTCGTTTGATACCCATATTCAAAATTAAAAAAAAACTCTTTTTTTATAAAAAAATATATAATTTTGGAATGTGCTCATAAAGGCCTTTCATTTGATACCCATATTCAAAAATTGAAAAAAAAAAAATTTTTTATTAAAAAAATATAATTTTGGAATGTGCTCATCAAGGCCTTTCATTTGATACCCATATTAAAAAAATAAAAAAATAAACTCATTATTTTTATTAAAAAAAATAATTTTGGAATGTGCTCATCAAGGCCTTTCATTTGATACCCATATCCAAAAATTGAAAAAAAAATTAAGTTCTTTCAATAAAATTGATACCCATTTTCAAAAATAAAAAAGTATTAAGTATAACACAACAAAAAATTAAGAAACAATGAAATAACAAGTTAATTTAACGAAGTTAAATTGCGTGTGTGGCTGTTTACCCGACGACCTTTGTCTTAAAGTCTGAGACTTAGACGAAAATTTTACTTTATGCACTAGAGCATAAAAAGCGATTTTATGCAGCCTATACCCAACATAAAGACGAACTTTACGAGCATGAGAAGTGAAAAGCTATTTTGATGCGAATTTTTCGTACCAAAAGCGCCCTTTTTGGCTGGAGATATGAAAAGTAAAGTAATTAAACATCTTTTTAGTAAATTTTATTGTTATTTTATTTTTTAGTCTTTGGAAGACCAACAGCAAGACAAACAAAATAATATCTTAAATATATTAACAGTCAGCCAATTAAAGGTCTTCACGTTTATAATATAATTTTGTAGAGTACCTATTAACTTCTACTTATAATAATTATGGTTTGGCAACTTCAACTAGAAAAAATCAACTCGCCCATAAAACTTCAGATGGGTAATTCCAAGTATATTATTTATTATTATAAAAATAGCATTATGAATACGAAAATCAAAAATTTTATAACTTTAATGTGATAAAAAGTAAACGTATTTTATAATTCCACTATTGAAGGTTGTGACTTGTGAAATGGTAGCAAAATGTAAAAAAATAATATCAGGGCCCTATTTAATAAACGTGACAAACTGTCAGCTGTCATGACAATTTTATATCCATTGCGTCAACCATTATGAAAATAGAACAAACTACTCATAACTACATCGCAATGTTACCAAATTGTCATGAGGTCATGACAATGGGGATGGCGACGCAAAACTAATGGCGGGATGTCACAACATTTATCCCGCTTGGTGGCGCTACTGCTGCTGGAGACCTTTGTATGGGCATTTATAGCCGATTTTACCATTTATTTTAAATTATATCGAAAAATGGTTGATACTAATAAATTATTATTATTAGAGTCGGATAGTAAACGAATTAAAGATTGAAGAAAACTGTGTTGGAAGTAAAATTGATATTCACGAAAAATCTATGATTGCGCAAAAATCATTAAATCATTTCGTATTCAAAAATCAGTAAATAACTAGTGATTAAAGAGAAATGCTTCTACACGATTCTGCATATTGGTGATACAAATCATTTAAAACAATTTCGATTTGAATAACTAATGTTGTTTCTAAATAATTTCGATTTTAAGAATTTTTAAGAGGTATTTTTGAAATTAAAATGTATCGAGCCACTTTTTGTATTTTATAAATGATTATTTCAATAAAGAGTTGGGTGAAGATTGTTTACCATATAAGACAAGTAAGGATGGACAGACTTTAGCTACAAGTATTAAATTGCGTATAAACCTCACAGATGATTGTAAAAAAAAACAGAATATCATCAAAAGCGCTTGTCGCGGGCCATATTTTTGGCGTAAATAATAGTGGAAACGTATTGAATTCTACATCAAAATACACTTTAACGTACTGTGCAAGATTATTGTGCTAAAGATAATGATGAAAAAACAACGAAAAACATCGAAAAAGTGCAGAAGTGAGGTAATTTTCTATACTCTTTACACGTAAAGAAAAAGACAGACACAATTGATTTCGCATAACGAAGCTTTAAATAGGGCCGTGCCCCCGTATTACATACAACCTCTTAAAACTTGCCAGTTTTCTGAATGGTTATCGATGCGTCTCTTTTATTTGCTTTACAGCGAGAAAAAGATGTAGCTATAGTAATTCACAGAGCTGGCAGTTTTAAGAGGTTGTAATAACCCCCTGTACGGGCAAGCGCCGTACAGATTGTCACATCAGCATATTTACGCCACATGCATCAATTTAGGTCATTCATTAACTCAGTACGTGTTCGAATATCATAGCAGTCGCGCACTCTCATATCATTCTAATTTTAAGACGTTTTATATAAAAATATATTAGTTTTTTACATTTATCAAAAAAAAATCATTTATCCTATGAATATTATAAATGTGAAAGTTTGTGGGTTTGGATGTTTGTTCCTCAATCACGCAAAAACTACTTAACGGATTTGTTTGGAATCTGGCACACAGATAGTAGACAACCTAGATTAAAACATAGGATACTTTTTATCCCGATACTCCCATGGGAACGGGAACCACGCGGGTGAAACCGCGGGCGGCCGCTAGTATATCATTAAAAGAATTTATAAACCATATACCCCCCTGATATGAGTAATGTTTCCGTAGAACGCGTGCGTGCAGCAGGCGGCGGGCGCGCGCGCCAACGGGGCCAAGCCCGCGCCGCAGCCCGAGCACAAGCCGTGAGTAGGTTTAGTTCCAATGGATGTTGTCAAACTATTATTATGTATTGTATTGCTCTAATTATTATGTATTGTATCTGTTACCGGCAATGTATGAAATGCAGGCATTGTATACAATGCCTGGCCCTTTTAGGCAATGTATGAAATAGAATGAATATAATTGACTATTTCACACATTACTTAGACATTATATATCAATGCCTAGGCATTGTATAGAATGCCTGCTGGTCCACCGGCAATGTGTAAAATAAAAAGATTTTGATCTTATTTGGTTAGAGGGCAGACCTCGAGGGGGGAGGATGAGGGAAGGGGAAGGGAAGGGGAGATTAAGGGATAAGGGGAGGGGTGAGTGAGGGGAAGTCAAGTACAAGGTTAAGGTCAAATAAAAGGTTAAAGTCAAATACAAGGTCAAAATCAAATACCAGGTCAGATACAAGGTCAGGCACAACGTCAGATACAAGGTCAGATACAAGGTAAGCCAAAAGGTCAGATACAAGGTAAGCCAAAAGGTAAGATACACGATCAGATACAAGGTCATATACACAAGGTCTGTTTTAGCTTACTTAATTTTGGCCTACCTTGTATCTGACTTTTTGGTTTACCTTATATCTGACCTTGTATTTGACCTTGTACTTGACTTCCCCTCACTCTAATGTCCCCCTATCCCTTAATCTCCCCTTCCCTCATCCCCCCTCCCTCTCCCCCCCTCCTCCTTAATTCCTTTCCCCTTCCCTCCCCCCCCTCCCCTTCCCTCCCCCCCCCTCCCCCTCCGAAATCAACAGGCTTTTGTAGTATCGCGTCTCGAGGGGGGCTCGAGGGGTACTCAAGGGGGGCTCATTGAGTTTGGAATCGAACCTGCTTTACTCCTGTAGGTCCCGGGTTAGGTTAGAAATTTACGGCGAGCGCGAAGCGCAGCGGAGCGTGAGCCTTAAATTTCGAGGTTATTTTTTTATAACAGTCAACAGAAATATACTTATTTTACACATTGCCGGTGGACCAGCAGGCATTGTATACAATACCTAGGCAATGTATAAAATGAATATCATTTCATACATTGCCTGATCGTTTCAGGCATTGTATACAATGCCGGATTATACACATTGCCGGTAACATATCTATTGTATTGGTGTAATTTAGCCTAAAATAAATGCATTTTTGAGGAGCTCTATGGTGTAGCGGTTTAAGGTTAAACACCAGCACTGGGGGTCAAGTCTGCTAATATATATATACTTTTATTTAACAAACTTTATTGTACATTTAAAATAAATGTTACAAAAGGCGCCCTTAATGCTAAAAGCATTATCTCCCAGTCAACCTCTAGGAAACAGATATCGATGAAGGCGGTACATAAGGTATAAACATAAATATAACATATATATATATATATATATATATATATATATATATATATATATATATATATATTATATTTATGTTTATACCTTATATTATATTATATATATATATATATATAAATAATAATATACATTATTTATCAAATACTTATGAAGGAGATACAAATGTCGATGATTTCAACTCAAAACTGAAACACATTTTGTTTCTTAAACCCAAAACGAAAACCTATTGTGTCTTGATTTTGGGTTTAAGAAACAAGAACTGTGTCAAAAAGCATTACCATTCAAATACCATTGAACTACGATTTTGACGAGAACATTAGCAGACTTGACCCCCTGGACTCACAATAGGGAATATGCATTACTGGCCCGGTGATTGGGTCGGTCATGGGATTTGATTAAACATTTATTAACTCGAGCACGTCCGTGCTTCGGAAGGCCCGTTAAGTCGTTGGTCCCGGCTGTATTAGCAGTCCACATTGGGGCCGCGTGGTGGGTATTATGGTCCATCCTCCTTATCCACCCATTATGAAGGCCTGTGCTCCAGCAGTGAGGGCGATAAATGGCCAATCATGGTCATTAAATGCATTTTAATTTAATTATGAACATTTCGGACGAACAATGTAAACGTGAGAATCAGGGTCGGTGGAAGTGAAACGCCGGTCGTCATGCACTGCGTTTGTTAACAAAAGTAAACTTAAACCATTCAATCTTAACTCTTTATTCAGCACACATATTTTTTTCGCTGTCGACATTTAAACCCGAGCCGAGCGAGTGACTCTGCCGCCATCTTTTTTTGTCCCTCACTTCCTCTCATTCTTTTTTCCATCCATTTCTTGCACTGTTTCACTCTACAGTGTAGAGTCTACACAGTCGGATGCATTCCCACAATCATCTTACTTTACAATGCGATTAAATTGACAATAGACAGTGATTCGCTGCAACTTCACTCGAGAATGTATGGCAAAGAGAGAGAGTCGTTTTGTACCACAAGCGCTCTGAAGTTGCCGTAGATCACTGTCTATTTTCAATTTAATCGCAATGTACTCTCTTTATTCTTATTGTACATCATTAGGATACACACCCATCCATCCCATATAAATATAATGATCCTAATTGGTCACTAGAGCACATTTTTGTTAATAATTAATAAATAAATATTAGATAACATCACAATTGCTGTAATTCCAAAGTAAGAAGCTAAAGCACTGTGTTATGAAAATTAGAGACAGCGGTGGAAATATCAACACCCAGACCTGGGCCAATATAGGAAAGTTCGTCATATGCTCGGTCAGTCTAGACGTGCCTCGCTCTACGCAAGAGCATAAGGCCGGGTCTCCTGCGCCGTGTTTTTGTGTTTTCAAACATCTAAACAATGTTTTCTCAACATGTTTGGGGCGTGGCCTATGAGTTTTGTTTTGCAAAAACACAAAACATGTTTGCCGCGACGAACGGAAAACATCCCCCGCTCTCGCCTGCGGGGAGGGGAAGTAACTCATTTTGTGTTAGCGCTCACTAGATAGACAGACGTCTCGCCTGCGTTTGTGTGCCATTGTGTGATTTGTGTTTCGATGGATTTGTGTAATTGTCATAGTGATGGAGTGGAATAAGGAGAATACTTTATTTTTAATCGAGTTACTCAGAGAAAGACCGCTACTTCGGGATGTTATGGTGATTGGGATGAGCCGTGATTGGCCGAAAATTTTCTTACAAAACATGTTTTCAAAACAAAACCTAGGCGCAGCGGACGTGCGGTTATGCTAAACATGTTTTGAAAACAATGTTTTTTCAACATGTTTTGTTGAAAATTAAGCGTAGCAGACCCGACTTAACAATAAATAAAACTGTATAGAACGGACTCTTCTGTGACCGAGTCCTAAACGCCACCATTTATATACCTACTTCCCCCTTCACGTCGTTATGCTCCGCTGTCGTCCAGACGTGCACATAATAATTAAGTTTTTCTTTGCTTTGAAATCATTATTTTATTCTAGTTATACAAAATATGTGATCAACGACCGATGACGGGGCTATTGAAATAGATTTGACGTCACATAAAAAAATACTGCAAGTACCTACTAAAGTAGGTACTTGCAGTATTTTTAATTAAATTTAATTAAATTTTACTTCTGGGTGAAACGATTGGCTACACAACACAAATAACTGTTCATGTCCTTTTGATACATTAGGTATGAAAACGAAAAATATTTAAAAAATATTACTTACCTCTCATCATCTTTGGACAAACTAAAAAAAACTTAAGTGCGCAACCAAACACACCACAATAACTTGACGCCATTGTAATTTGTTTCCAAATTCGGTCGGAACGCATAAACAGGCAAACGCGTGTGCAGCGACGCCCCGGCCGTGGCAATTCCGACTCAGTTTCCCGTTTAACGTGTAGGCTAATATCGTTGAGGCCGTCCGGAGCGGAAGTGTCCGTTCTACACAGTTGTATTTATTCTTATGACAAGAGCTTGTTTAGTAGGATATCGTTCCGAGGCTGCCTCGCAAGGCTGCTCGCTGTGTGAAGACCTAGCTATTGGTCATTCCTTATGTAAATACTTGTTTATTATGAATAGGAACGAACAACAACTTTACAGACATAAGTAAGTTGAAATAATGCACTTTTTCGGATAACTTTGCAATTAGAACTACGAGTTGCTATTTACTAATAAGTGTGAAAGTTTGAATGTCACGTAAAAACGGCTTGGCACACAGATAGTTTGTAGCCTGGATTAAAACATAGGATCTTATTATCCCATTCAAAGATCCCAGGGATCTTACGAGTATCCACGTGACGAAATCGCGAGCGAAAGCTAGTAGTACACAGTTTGATAAATTAATGTTTGTGTAGTGAATCAGACCCGCTGTGGTGGCGCGAGCGGTTGTCGCTGGACGAGACCCGGCTGACACTCGCGGGGTTCAGCAAGGGCTGCGTCGTGCTCAACCAGCTCATCTACGAGTTCCACTACACCGCGACGCTCACGCCCGGCGACGCGCACATGATGAGGTCACTACATGTCTCTAGGTGTAACCGCGACATTCAGCAAGGGCTGCGCCCTCAACCAGCTCATCTACGAGTTCCACTACACCGCGACGCTCACGCCCGGCGACGCGCACATGATGAGGTCACTACATGTCTCTAGGTGTAACCGCGACATTCAGCAAGGGCTGCGCCCTCAACCAGCTCATCTACGAGTTCCACTACACCGCGACGCTCACGCCCGGCGACGCGCACATGATGAGGTCACTACATGTCTCTAGGTGTAACCGCGACATTCAGCAAGGGCTGCGCCCTCAACCAGCTCATCTACGAGTTCCACTACACCGCGACGCTCACGCCCGGCGACGCGCACATGATGAGGTCACTTTTACTTGTTATAACATCAATATTGTGTATGACTATAGTTGTAAAACAGCGGTTGTTATCGGGTAGTTATCCAAAGCAGCCGATAATATCGTGTAGGCAGCGGCTGACAACCGGCTGCCTATCCGACTCAATACCAAAAGGTCTTACAATTTTTACAGTTCCTGAGTCGATATTATTATATTATACGAGCCGTTATATAAAAATAAGTATTTTACTAAATTAATTGCCTACTTTGTCATGGTTTAAAACATAAAATGTTAAATATTATGAATTAGGTATTTTGCAAAGTTCTTCAAAAAGACAGATAATAAACTAACCCCCTTACTAATAAAGATTGTATAGCAGCTGCATAGTTACACAGTGTTTTGTCACTTTCTTTTTAATGTCAAATTCAAATAGTTTGACAGAGAGTAACCATTGTGTAACTATACATCTGCTATTCAATCTTTATTAGTAAGGGGGTCAATCATTAAATTCAAAATTTAAGTATTTCAAAATAACATTGACGCAACTAAGAAATATGAAAGAGCGCTTACCTGAATTATTAAATCTGAAGTAACGTATAAATTAAGTAGGTAGTATTAGTATAAATGTAAATAATCACTTAGGACATAAAACGGATTAAATAAAACAATGTCATGTTTTCAACTGTATACAGCCGCTGTTTATGGGTGATCACCGTAGTCAGCGAAAAAAGCGGCTGGTAACCGGCTGGCTGACTAAGATAACAACCGCCTTTACATCTATATGTATGACCCACTTTTATTTTGATTTTTTCAGAAGTCATTTTGCATATAAATTAAATTATGTACTTAATGAAACTTTTAAACTAGATTTATCGGTTAGTTGTTTTTTGCGTAATGTCAGAATTATTATCACAGAATGAGGTTGGCGACGCAAAGCTAATTGTAGATGTCGCGGCGTACGCTTGTTCTTAAGACAGTAGACGTTCAGAACAAAATGTATGGGAAAATAGGTATTTATTTTGTGGTTTACCGAATAAGACCCATTGACTCAAAATAGATATAAAAGACTATTCTACAATGCAAATGCCAGAATTGAAAGCCAAATTAAGACGTTTTTAATTCTTACAAAATTAATAAATTTTTTCTATATTCAGATTTTTCAGAAATTTGTAAATGCCAACATTTTGAAAGCCTATCACACAGAATTTAATCATTTTAAAGCTATTTTTTTTATGTAAAAGTCCTTTGTTTTCGTAGCTCTCGTGGAACAAGCGTACGCAGCGCCATTTTGACAGTTGCCTTCCCCATTAGATTAAACTACTTTCTTTGTCACATCACAATTTACTATGTTAATCTAACTGCCACTTGATTGGACTGTATTTCTCAATTGATTTGTCGTTATAACGTGTGTTTCACCCCGGCTAGGTTCATAGAGCGCATCGAGAGCATGTACTGGCTGGACGGCGGGCACGCGGGCGGCAAGAACACCTGGATCACCGCGCGCAGCCTGCTCGAGACGCTCACGAGGCTCGGTGAGCCACATTCACATACACACATCAACTTTGTCTAGGGATACTAGGTGTTATTTTCATACAAACGAGGTAACTTAGGTTTCCTGCCAGGGATGTACTGTGCTGTGATCTGATGACGGCTATCCAGGGAGTGAATGGAGGAAATTCAAATCGCTATACACACCCAACTGATCTGACCAGCATTCTAAAAACGTAATGGACATGTTTAAAAAAAACCGCGGAAATAGCACGAAAATGTATGGAAATCCTCAAACTGAGAACTCTGACTCATTGATCTTTTAGAATGCTGATCAGATCAATTGGGTGTGTAAAGCGATTTGAATTCCATCATCAGATTACAGCACGGTACATCCCTGGCAGAAAACCAAACCTTCAAAGTTACCTCGTTTGTATGAAAATAACACCTGTATCCCTAGACAAAGTTGATGTGTGTATATTAATCGTTTAGTCAAATATTACGTTTAAAGGAATTCTAGTTTGGGTAGCATGGAGGTAAATTGCCACTGATAGGAGGATCAGATGGAAGATCTTCATCCGGATATTAGCCCGGGGACCGCGGTCCAAGCGATGATGGTTGGAAGTTGTATACAAGGTTATTTTTAGTTCTTTGAAAACCTCTCGTGGGGTTGATCAGACCATCAAACTGAACAACTTTTATTATGGGACCAACCTCGAAATCATAAAAAAAACTGCTGTTCCATACAAAGTCTCGAGTCGTCGAGTCTTAGAGTCGCCTATTCCTCAGAGCCTAAAGATGCAAGTCTTCAACCAGTGCGTCCTGCCTGTCATGACATACGGAGCCGAAACGTGGACACTCACTGTAGGGCTGGTTCACAAATTTAAAGTCGCGCAGCGAGCTATGGAAAGGGCTATGCTCGGAGTTTCTCTGAGAGATACGGTCCGGAACGAGGTGATCCGACAGAGAACTAAAGTCATCGACATAGCCCACCTGATTAGCAAGCTGAAATGGCAGTGGGCCGGCCATATAAGCCGTAGAACCGATGGCCGCTGGGGCAGACGAGTTCTTGAGTGGAGACCGCGTATCGGCAAACGTAGTGTGGGACGCCCTCCGACAAGGTGGAGCGACGATCTTCGCAAGGTGGCTGGCAAAAACTGGATGAGTATAGCCGCGGATCGTGCTCAGTGGCGTGCACTCGGAGAGGCCTATGTTCAGCAGTGGACGATGATAGGCTGATGATGATGATGATGTTCCATACAAAAGTACAATGCCTACTCCATCGAAATGTATAAAACAGCTGATTTATTTTTTGCGATTTCAAGGTTGGTCCCATAATGAAAGTTGTTCAGTTTGATGGTCCCTATCTACCATAGTTGGCTTTAGTGGTTTTTTTGTAACACGTTGTATATGTTACCGGCCAAACCCGATTTCATGACAAACTAGTTTGGCCCAGGCTAAACTAGTTCTTCCTATACGCGATGGGATTAACTGGTATAGCCTAGACCAAACAAACAATCACTAGTTTAGCCTGGGCAAAACTAGTTTGTCTGTAAATCGGGTTTGGCCGGTAACATACAGTTGTGGCCATATAATTAATTCAATTCAATTCAATATTTATTTGCAAGTCACAAGTTGAAATAGGTGTTACAAGATTGGTAGGTACAAGTGACGCCCTGCTAGGGCACAGCAAACATGAGGGGCAACTATCGCCTCTTACTTATAAATTTAAATTTAATAATTAACACATATAACTAACAGTGGCAACTATTGTAAAAACTACTTTGATATTGTATTATAATAGTATTATATTATCTGTGATTATACTTACTTTAATATAATATGTATCTAATTAACATTCTTCGTTATATTATTATATTATTGTATCTATTTTATAGATTAAATTGCACCATATTATAATTATTTTTATTTGTAATAGTGGTCATTTAAGCAGGTACCTATTTATATTGTAAATTACTTGTCACATTACACTTAAAGTTTGAAAAAATTAATAACTAATTAAGTTTGAAAAATAAATGTCTAATTAACATTGATCATTATATTACTATTGCAAGTATAATCATTATTTTATTGTATTATTATGTATTATTTTTAATCATATTAAAATTATTTTATTTATTTCTATTTAAGTAATATTCTGTTAGTGGAGGTATCGAAGTGGGTATTATGGATTGCCTATTTTTTTTATACTCTGTCGTTGAAAAATTCTGAAATATCATAATAACATTTGTCTATTAAAAATGATTTTAGATGGTTAATGAATTAAGTTAAGCTTTTGTATATCTTTTAGGTTATTAGGGATATGATTATAAATCTTTATTACCATATGATGAGGGCTAGACGAGACGAGTTTCATGGTGGTGAATGGTTGGTTTAGTTTGTTAAGGGTTCTATTATTTCTTTTATTTGTGTTTTTCATAGGGGAGTATAGTTCTTCATGTTTTCTTACAAATTTGCACGCTTCCAGGATGTAGATTGGCGGTAGGGGCAAAATTTTGTGTTTTACAAAAAATGATCTACAAGATGTCATTTGATCAATATTCGTTAGTATCCTCACACATTTCTTTTGCAAAATGAATAAATCGTTTACTTCACAGCAGTTTCCCCATAGTATTATACCATATGACATTACAGAGTATGCATATATGAATGCATTAAGAACGTTTATTATGAGAAATTCTTTCTTATAGTGCGCGGCACGTAACTTGAAATTTTTTCGACGGAGTGGGGATCAGTTCGCGCATGTGCTCTTGTGAGCGACCAACAGCGCGCGCCCCTCTCCCGCCGCCCGCGCCCCTCACCGCTACGCATGCCCAAAATACGCGTTCCGCGCAATCCCCACCCGATTTCAAGTTACATGCCTCGTACTGTACAAACAATGTCTCATAAAAAAATTACCGATGTTTTCTTTTGTTATTTGTGGTATCGCAAAATACTTCCGTACTATTTGGACATTCGTTTAAAACAAGAGTAATGAAAAAACCGAGAGATTAATTTTATACAGTACATAACGTAGCATCTGAACCTAGGAAGTATTGGTACAGGCTGGTCACTTAATTAAGAACGCTGAATATTTTTCTTATAATTACAATTTAAATCAACAACACTTTGTGATAGGTCAATTTTTTTTTAAATTTCGGCACCCTTTATTCCTGAAAACTATAAAAAACTGTTTGCTTTATTAAAAAAAATGGCAAATAGTAAAAATTGCGATAAACCTACAAGAGGAATTAAAATAAAACTTTGTGAGAAGAGCTGGTCGTCCAAAAATATAGCAGACCACTTGCAATGCTTGACAACTATGGTTTTTCATGCTGTATAGCATTTTAACACGTATCAAACTTATTCAAATGTTCCACGCATGCCTAGAAAGAGGAAGACATGTCGTTGAGTCGACAGAAATATCGTACGTTTGGCAAAACAATATCCTTTTAACGGGTCCAATGACATAAAAAATTACCCCTCGGGAATCTCGACGCGGATCATCCGAAGGCGTTTGGTGGAAGAGAAGTTGTTTAGGAGGATAGCCAGGAAGATACCGATGTTGACATTGCGCCTTAAGCAAGCCCGTATTGCTTTTGCAAAACGTTATGAAAACTGGACAGCCCGACAGTGGAAAAACGATATTTTTTCTGATGAAACTAAAATGATCATAGTGTGCTTAGATGGAAAGCAATACAGACGGCGCACTTCGAAAAAAAATATTCAACCCCAAGTTCACAAAAGTGATATTAAATCATGGCGGTGGAAATGTGAAAATCTGGGCATGCTTTTCTGGTAACAGAGTCGGGCTTGTTAGGCTCATAGTGAGAAACATAGATCAGTTCCAGTACATAAACATACGAGAGAAAACGATGTTAGTCTATGCTGAAGCCGTCTTTCTGGTCATTTAGATATTCCAGCAAGACAATGACCCAAAGCATACTGCACGTTCAGTAAAGGAATTCCTTGACTCACGATCTGTTTCTGTATTAAATTGGCCAGCTAACAGCCCGGATCTAATTTCGATTGAATATCTTTGGTGTGAAGTTAAGAAAAAGGCTTCAAATAGACAGTGTGGCAATTTTAGAGATTCGTACGACTTTTTTAGAAGAATAGAACTCTGTTTCTCTCACAAAATGTCAAAAATTGATAGGATTGAGGCATTGAGCCTCGCCGGCATAAGGCACTGATTAAGAGTCGTGGACATGCCTCTAAGTATTAAATGAGACTAAAAAGCATTCAATTGCCTTGTTTATGGCCGAATACTCAAACGCTACTTAACTTTGAGCGGCTCTCAAACAGCATGCTGTCTTTGTCATATCTTTGATATTTAATGCGACAGGACGACGTTTGAGAGCCCCTCAAAGTTAAGTTTTTTTCTACATTTTGGGGGCACGTCCGAGATCAGCACAATCGGACTGCATTTCGCGAGTTTTGTGCAAAGTCGGCGGCCGGCACGTGGCAGCGGCGTGGTCGGCGATTTTTCGAAATACTGCGAGCCAACGAGCCAACTAGAAAAAAAAAAATCACAAAGAAAGATGAGCAAGGACGGAAAAGAGCGTCGGAAAAGCCGTCAAGAAGATTATTTTGAAGATTCAGTTAGCACGCGGGCTGACTTCCGCGGCAGCAGCATGTTGCAGATGACTTCAGAGTTAGTCACGAGCTTTTCGGGGCAAGATCCTACCTATCCCGCTGCACGATGGGTGCAAGAAGTAGAAGACAACGCCGAAATATTTGGGTGGACGCCACTACAACAACTTTTGGTGGCGAGACGCTCGCTGACCGGCACAGCAGCGCTTTGGTTACGGGCGGAGAGACCTTTCAAGACGTGGGATGACCTTAAAAGTGCAATCGTCAAGGAGTTCCCTGATTCCGTGGACGTAAAAACCATACACGAAACTATGTGCACGCGCAAGAAAAAAGATGATGAAAGCTGCCAAGATTACATGTTAGTCATGAAGGAGTTAGGTAGAAGAGGGAAGATGCCGGATTACGTCGCAATCAAGTACATCATTGATGGAATTCGGGATCTCGAATCGAACAAGATCATGCTTTATGGAGTGACGACGTATTCAGAGCTCAAAGAAAAATTGCGCATCTATGAAACTGTGAAAAGTAAACTTCTTATACAGCAACGTCGAACGGAGGTACGCATCCCTAGACGAAAAGAAGAAAGAGATCGTTGTTTTAGCTTGGAGAAAGACGTGAAAGACGAGTAGGACGTAATTACAAAGTTTAAAGAGGAAATAAAAGTAATTTAAATATTCAGATCGTTTCTATTGCACTGCGAACCCTACATTTTGGGTATTCGGCCATTAATGTAAGTTCTTTTTTTTGTGTAACTTCATTGACTATAAGTTTCATCTGATAAATATTTTATTAATCGTTCTTAATTATTTGTCCAGCTTAATTTGTATGCATATTTGTTAGATTTCAAATCAATGTAATTTATATTTGTACTCCTAATAAAGCTTGCTCTATCCATGTGCCTATTTAATAATACATTAAATTATTTCTGAGAAGAAACACAATTGGCTTTGATAACTTTTTGAACATGACTGGAAATCTCAAAACCATTTCGAGGAATAAGCTTTCGGTACAGTGTCTACTAATTAAATTTAAAAATAAGTCTATATTTTTAAAGATATTTATAATATTCAATAAAAAGCTTTAACCTTCAAATGACCTTCATATGACGTCATCACATACAGATCTCCCAGCCATAATAAAAAAAAGAAAAAAGTGCAAAGACAATTTTGACAATGAACTTGGCATTAGGGATGGTGGAAGGTGGAAGTGAAAAAATATCGATATAGGTAATATTTCTCAGAAAAAAATGGGATGAAATGGGACGATGACTAAGTAATGGATTCTAATTTTAAGGTATTGTAAAACATAAAAAATAGCAAAATAAACCCCTACGCGAAATTTTGGCTCGATTTGACGAATTTTACGATGATTTTTAAGACTCAAAGTTGGAAAAAATCAAAATGCTCCAGTGACAAAATAGTGTCGACTATTAGAATCCATACGTAATTACCAAAAAAATGTTTTGGAAAAATTATTGTAAAAACATCTATCGATATATCAGAGTATTTAATATCGCCCGAAAAATATCGATGAACTTATCTCGTAATTTTTTCCACATCCCTACTATTAAATGTTTGTAAATAGAAATAAAGTATGCACATATTTTCACAATGTTTATTATGTTATCCTGCAAATTTATCAGTCCACAAGCAATCGTTACAATTTCATCCATGTAGCCTACATCCAAAATAGACACAATACATACAATACATTTCGCAATTTGGGTAGATTGGGCGTGTCAGTTTTTACAAAGTTTTTCAGCAGAGTTTCCACTGGTAAGCATTTTTATTATAATTTTACCAACTCAAAAATTATTGCGGCAAATTAAGAAGGTAGGCTAGAACCGTCACAACTGGATTAAATGAATAAAATAGAAGAAATATTAACTATAACTTATTTGTTTACAAACAACCATAAAGTCATTATGACAGTTAATGACACTTGGCCTTTCTTTTTCTATAAGTAGATGGCAAAGGTTTTCTTCTTAAACTTTCATGCCACTAATGACGTCATTCCGGTTGACCATATCCGCTCGACAAATATATTTATAAAAAAATAAATACGGGACCAAATGTTAAAATATTCAAATTAGTTTCTTAAATTGGCCTAATCTGTAGTAAAAAAATATTAAAAAAATACCTTTTATTTTTTAACCAAAGCCAATTGAGAAATCATAGGTGGCAACCGAAATTTTTTGAAACTAAAAATCGTTCTTAATCATATGGCCACAACTGTATAATACAGGGTGTTTGCTAATAGCCTTATAAAGCCGAATATCGTAGATAGGGACCATCGAACTGAACAACTTTTACTGTGGGACCAACTCTGAAATTGGAAAAAAAAATTCTGCTCTTTCATACATTTTGATATTTTCGTTATTAATTTCTGTATGAAACAGCAGATTTTTTTTTCGCGATTTCAGAGTAGGTCCCATAGTAAAAGTTGTTCAGTTTGATGGTCCCTATCTATCATATTCGGCTAAGGCTATTACCAAACACCTTGTATAGTGAAACACGGTGATGACTCGTTTCGTATTTGGTCAACTTTCACATTTATTGTCGGCATTGTCTCGTCTACATTGTCTACAAATGCCAGATTTAATTTTTCTCTTTTTTTGTAATACATCACCAAAAGTAAGTATCCCATTAACGGTCGGCTTTAATTATTTCCAGTCACCCAATTAATTAATTCCCAAAAAATTTTAGAAAGTAGACCAAATGTGAAATGGACCAAATGCGGAATTGACCAAATGCGAGTTAGACGTATTCGAGTAAACGCTTATTCGGTGGCGCAGAGTGTGATGGTGGTATTGTGTGCGCAGACGTGGATGTGTACGTGCACGTGAGCCCGTACCAGGTGCAGGACGAGGGCCGGCCCTGGATCGGCCGCGAGGAGCGCGCCTTCACCGCCCTGCTCAGGAAGCTCGGCGCCAAGGTGACACATACTAGTATAATGTAGCGTACGTGTACGTGCACGTGTACGTACCAGGTGCAGGACGAGGGCCGGCCCTGGATCGGCCGCGAGGAGCGCGCCTTCACCGCCCTGCTCAGGAAGCTCGGCGCCAAGGTGACACATACTAGTATAATGTAGCGTACGTGTACGTGCACGTGTACGTACCAGGTGCAGGACGAGGGCCGGCCCTGGATCGGCCGCGAGGAGCGCGCCTTCACCGCCCTGCTCAGGAAGCTCGGCGCCAAGGTGACACATACTAGTATAATGTAGCGTACGTGTACGTGCACGTGTACGTACCAGGTGCAGGACGAGGGCCGGCCCTGGATCGGCCGCGAGGAGCGCGCCTTCACCGCCCTGCTCAGGAAGCTCGGCGCCAAGGTGACACATACTAGTATAATGTAGCGTACGTGTACGTGCACGTGTACGTACCAGGTGCAGGACGAGGGCCGGCCCTGGATCGGCCGCGAGGAGCGCGCCTTCACCGCCCTGCTCAGGAAGCTCGGCGCCAAGGTGACACATACTAGTATAATGTAGCGTACGTGTACGTGCACGTGTACGTACCAGGTGCAGGACGAGGGCCGGCCCTGGATCGGCCGCGAGGAGCGCGCCTTCACCGCCCTGCTCAGGAAGCTCGGCGCCAAGGTGACACATACTAGTATAATGTAGCGTACGTGTACGTGCACGTGTACGTACCAGGTGCAGGACGAGGGCCGGCCCTGGATCGGCCGCGAGGAGCGCGCCTTCACCGCCCTGCTCAGGAAGCTCGGCGCCAAGGTGACACATACTAGTATAATGTAGCGTACGTGTACGTGCACGTGTACGTACCAGGTGCAGGACGAGGGCCGGCCCTGGATCGGCCGCGAGGAGCGCGCCTTCACCGCCCTGCTCAGGAAGCTCGGCGCCAAGGTGACACATACTAGTATAATGTAGCGTACGTGTACGTGCACGTGTACGTACCAGGTGCAGGACGAGGGCCGGCCCTGGATCGGCCGCGAGGAGCGCGCCTTCACCGCCCTGCTCAGGAAGCTCGGCGCCAAGGTGACACATACTAGTATAATGTAGCGTACGTGTACGTGCACGTGTACGTACCAGGTGCAGGACGAGGGCCGGCCCTGGATCGGCCGCGAGGAGCGCGCCTTCACCGCCCTGCTCAGGAAGCTCGGCGCCAAGGTGACACATACTAGTATAATGTAGCGTACGTGTACGTGCACGTGTACGTACCAGGTGCAGGACGAGGGCCGGCCCTGGATCGGCCGCGAGGAGCGCGCCTTCACCGCCCTGCTCAGGAAGCTCGGCGCCAAGGTGACACATACTAGTATAATGTAGCGTACGTGTACGTGCACGTGTACGTACCAGGTGCAGGACGAGGGCCGGCCCTGGATCGGCCGCGAGGAGCGCGCCTTCACCGCCCTGCTCAGGAAGCTCGGCGCCAAGGTGACACATACTAGTATAATGTAGCGTACGTGTACGTGCACGTGTACGTACCAGGTGCAGGACGAGGGCCGGCCCTGGATCGGCCGCGAGGAGCGCGCCTTCACCGCCCTGCTCAGGAAGCTCGGCGCCAAGGTGACACATACTAGTATAATGTAGCGTACGTGCACGTGTACGTACCAGGTGCAGGACGAGGGCCGGCCCTGGATCGGCCGCGAGGAGCGCGCCTTCACCGCCCTGCTCAGGAAGCTCGGCGCCAAGGTGACACATACTAGTATAATGTAGCGTACGTGTACGTGCACGTGTACGTACCAGGTGCAGGACGAGGGCCGGCCCTGGATCGGCCGCGAGGAGCGCGCCTTCACCGCCCTGCTCAGGAAGCTCGGCGCCAAGGTGACACATACTAGTATAATGTAGCGTACGTGTACGTGCACGTGTACGTACCAGGTGCAGGACGAGGGCCGGCCCTGGATCGGCCGCGAGGAGCGCGCCTTCACCGCCCTGCTCAGGAAGCTCGGCGCCAAGGTGACACATACTAGTATAATGTAGCGTACGTGTACGTGCACGTGTACGTACCAGGTGCAGGACGAGGGCCGGCCCTGGATCGGCCGCGAGGAGCGCGCCTTCACCGCCCTGCTCAGGAAGCTCGGCGCCAAGGTGACACATACTAGTATAATGTAGCGTACGTGTACGTGCACGTGTACGTACCAGGTGCAGGACGAGGGCCGGCCCTGGATCGGCCGCGAGGAGCGCGCCTTCACCGCCCTGCTCAGGAAGCTCGGCGCCAAGGTGACACATACTAGTATAATGTAGCGTACGTGTACGTGCACGTGTACGTACCAGGTGCAGGACGAGGGCCGGCCCTGGATCGGCCGCGAGGAGCGCGCCTTCACCGCCCTGCTCAGGAAGCTCGGCGCCAAGGTGACACATACTAGTATAATGTAGCGTACGTGTACGTGCACGTGTACGTACCAGGTGCAGGACGAGGGCCGGCCCTGGATCGGCCGCGAGGAGCGCGCCTTCACCGCCCTGCTCAGGAAGCTCGGCGCCAAGGTGACACATACTAGTATAATGTAGCGTACGTGTACGTGCACGTGTACGTACCAGGTGCAGGACGAGGGCCGGCCCTGGATCGGCCGCGAGGAGCGCGCCTTCACCGCCCTGCTCAGGAAGCTCGGCGCCAAGGTGACACATACTAGTATAATGTAGCGTACGTGTACGTGCACGTGTACGTACCAGGTGCAGGACGAGGGCCGGCCCTGGATCGGCCGCGAGGAGCGCGCCTTCACCGCCCTGCTCAGGAAGCTCGGCGCCAAGGTGACACATACTAGTATAATGTAGCGTACGTGTACGTGCACGTGTACGTACCAGGTGCAGGACGAGGGCCGGCCCTGGATCGGCCGCGAGGAGCGCGCCTTCACCGCCCTGCTCAGGAAGCTCGGCGCCAAGGTGACACATACTAGTATAATGTAGCGTACGTGTACGTGCACGTGTACGTACCAGGTGCAGGACGAGGGCCGGCCCTGGATCGGCCGCGAGGAGCGCGCCTTCACCGCCCTGCTCAGGAAGCTCGGCGCCAAGGTGACACATACTAGTATAATGTAGCGTACGTGTACGTGCACGTGTACGTACCAGGTGCAGGACGAGGGCCGGCCCTGGATCGGCCGCGAGGAGCGCGCCTTCACCGCCCTGCTCAGGAAGCTCGGCGCCAAGGTGACACATACTAGTATAATGTAGCGTACGTGTACGTGCACGTGTACGTACCAGGTGCAGGACGAGGGCCGGCCCTGGATCGGCCGCGAGGAGCGCGCCTTCACCGCCCTGCTCAGGAAGCTCGGCGCCAAGGTGACACATACTAGTATAATGTAGCGTACGTGTACGTGCACGTGTACGTACCAGGTGCAGGACGAGGGCCGGCCCTGGATCGGCCGCGAGGAGCGCGCCTTCACCGCCCTGCTCAGGAAGCTCGGCGCCAAGGTGACACATACTAGTATAATGTAGCGTACGTGTACGTGCACGTGTACGTACCAGGTGCAGGACGAGGGCCGGCCCTGGATCGGCCGCGAGGAGCGCGCCTTCACCGCCCTGCTCAGGAAGCTCGGCGCCAAGGTGACACATACTAGTATAATGTAGCGTACGTGTACGTGCACGTGTACGTACCAGGTGCAGGACGAGGGCCGGCCCTGGATCGGCCGCGAGGAGCGCGCCTTCACCGCCCTGCTCAGGAAGCTCGGCGCCAAGGTGACACATACTAGTATAATGTAGCGTACGTGTACGTGCACGTGTACGTACCAGGTGCAGGACGAGGGCCGGCCCTGGATCGGCCGCGAGGAGCGCGCCTTCACCGCCCTGCTCAGGAAGCTCGGCGCCAAGGTGACACATACTAGTATAATGTAGCGTACGTGTACGTGCACGTGTACGTACCAGGTGCAGGACGAGGGCCGGCCCTGGATCGGCCGCGAGGAGCGCGCCTTCACCGCCCTGCTCAGGAAGCTCGGCGCCAAGGTGACACATACTAGTATAATGTAGCGTACGTGTACGTGCACGTGTACGTACCAGGTGCAGGACGAGGGCCGGCCCTGGATCGGCCGCGAGGAGCGCGCCTTCACCGCCCTGCTCAGGAAGCTCGGCGCCAAGGTGACACATACTAGTATAATGTAGCGTACGTGTACGTGCACGTGTACGTACCAGGTGCAGGACGAGGGCCGGCCCTGGATCGGCCGCGAGGAGCGCGCCTTCACCGCCCTGCTCAGGAAGCTCGGCGCCAAGGTGACACATACTAGTATAATGTAGCGTACGTGTACGTGCACGTGTACGTACCAGGTGCAGGACGAGGGCCGGCCCTGGATCGGCCGCGAGGAGCGCGCCTTCACCGCCCTGCTCAGGAAGCTCGGCGCCAAGGTGACACATACTAGTATAATGTAGCGTACGTGTACGTGCACGTGTACGTACCAGGTGCAGGACGAGGGCCGGCCCTGGATCGGCCGCGAGGAGCGCGCCTTCACCGCCCTGCTCAGGAAGCTCGGCGCCAAGGTGACACATACTAGTATAATGTAGCGTACGTGTACGTGCACGTGTACGTACCAGGTGCAGGACGAGGGCCGGCCCTGGATCGGCCGCGAGGAGCGCGCCTTCACCGCCCTGCTCAGGAAGCTCGGCGCCAAGGTGACACATACTAGTATAATGTAGCGTACGTGTACGTGCACGTGTACGTACCAGGTGCAGGACGAGGGCCGGCCCTGGATCGGCCGCGAGGAGCGCGCCTTCACCGCCCTGCTCAGGAAGCTCGGCGCCAAGGTGACACATACTAGTATAATGTAGCGTACGTGTACGTGCACGTGTACGTACCAGGTGCAGGACGAGGGCCGGCCCTGGATCGGCCGCGAGGAGCGCGCCTTCACCGCCCTGCTCAGGAAGCTCGGCGCCAAGGTGACACATACTAGTATAATGTAGCGTACGTGTACGTGCACGTGTACGTACCAGGTGCAGGACGAGGGCCGGCCCTGGATCGGCCGCGAGGAGCGCGCCTTCACCGCCCTGCTCAGGAAGCTCGGCGCCAAGGTGACACATACTAGTATAATGTAGCGTACGTGTACGTGCACGTGTACGTACCAGGTGCAGGACGAGGGCCGGCCCTGGATCGGCCGCGAGGAGCGCGCCTTCACCGCCCTGCTCAGGAAGCTCGGCGCCAAGGTGACACATACTAGTATAATGTAGCGTACGTGTACGTGCACGTGTACGTACCAGGTGCAGGACGAGGGCCGGCCCTGGATCGGCCGCGAGGAGCGCGCCTTCACCGCCCTGCTCAGGAAGCTCGGCGCCAAGGTGACACATACTAGTATAATGTAGCGTACGTGTACGTGCACGTGTACGTACCAGGTGCAGGACGAGGGCCGGCCCTGGATCGGCCGCGAGGAGCGCGCCTTCACCGCCCTGCTCAGGAAGCTCGGCGCCAAGGTGACACATACTAGTATAATGTAGCGTACGTGTACGTGCACGTGTACGTACCAGGTGCAGGACGAGGGCCGGCCCTGGATCGGCCGCGAGGAGCGCGCCTTCACCGCCCTGCTCAGGAAGCTCGGCGCCAAGGTGACACATACTAGTATAATGTAGCGTACGTGTACGTGCACGTGTACGTACCAGGTGCAGGACGAGGGCCGGCCCTGGATCGGCCGCGAGGAGCGCGCCTTCACCGCCCTGCTCAGGAAGCTCGGCGCCAAGGTGACACATACTAGTATAATGTAGCGTACGTGTACGTGCACGTGTACGTACCAGGTGCAGGACGAGGGCCGGCCCTGGATCGGCCGCGAGGAGCGCGCCTTCACCGCCCTGCTCAGGAAGCTCGGCGCCAAGGTGACACATACTAGTATAATGTAGCGTACGTGTACGTGCACGTGTACGTACCAGGTGCAGGACGAGGGCCGGCCCTGGATCGGCCGCGAGGAGCGCGCCTTCACCGCCCTGCTCAGGAAGCTCGGCGCCAAGGTGACACATACTAGTATAATGTAGCGTACGTGTACGTGCACGTGTACGTACCAGGTGCAGGACGAGGGCCGGCCCTGGATCGGCCGCGAGGAGCGCGCCTTCACCGCCCTGCTCAGGAAGCTCGGCGCCAAGGTGACACATACTAGTATAATGTAGCGTACGTGTACGTGCACGTGTACGTACCAGGTGCAGGACGAGGGCCGGCCCTGGATCGGCCGCGAGGAGCGCGCCTTCACCGCCCTGCTCAGGAAGCTCGGCGCCAAGGTGACACATACTAGTATAATGTAGCGTACGTGTACGTGCACGTGTACGTACCAGGTGCAGGACGAGGGCCGGCCCTGGATCGGCCGCGAGGAGCGCGCCTTCACCGCCCTGCTCAGGAAGCTCGGCGCCAAGGTGACACATACTAGTATAATGTAGCGTACGTGTACGTGCACGTGTACGTACCAGGTGCAGGACGAGGGCCGCGCTTCACCACCCTGCTCAGGAAGCTCGGCGCCAAGGTCACTATTATAACTACAGTCTGTCTTAAAAGTCAGTTTACATGGGTAATTTCAAAGGTAATTTTATTATTAGGTATTATCAATATAAGTTTTTATAAATAATTTAATAATTTCTCATGTAAACTGACTTTTTAGACAGACTACCACCTTGATACACTATCTCTTTGTTTATTTAAGTATTCCACGTCCAACTTAATGGACAACATGGGTTAGTCAGCAGGGATGGCGAACCAATGACACGCGTGCCATTAATGGCACGTGACGCAATATTTTGGACACGTCACCGATCACAAAATTCATTATGCACTACGAAAAAATTACGAATTAATTTAAATCACGCGTGTAATTGAAACATTACAAAATAATACCTACCTATTCAAATCACATTTTTTTAGTAAATAGAGATGAATTGATTATGTTTATTATTATTATTTTCTCAATAATCACAAAGTCAAAGTTATTCGATGGCATGACTAAGATTTTACATTATGGTTCGCCGTCCCTAGGTTAGTGTGTACACAATGTACTTACAATCTTAAATTACGAATCACGAGCAAGCAAGCAAGGAACAGATATATTTTTTTCAGTTCAGAGAAATTTTAAAAAAGGTTACCCATTTCCGACCTGTCAAATGTAGATTTTATCAATTATCGTGTATAAATAAGTAATATAGCTCTTAAAATTGCATTTTATTGTTATTTGAAAAAATGCTATTTAAAATAAAAATTGGTAGTACAGAAATAGAGAAAATTAGTAGCAAAGATATAAGCAATAATTACAAAATAATTATACTGGAACATATTGATTTTACCATTACATATTTTTTGATTGCCAAATCAAAATTCAATAAATATCAGTGTTCTACGGACATAGTAAATATTCAAATATAATTTTATTTATCATTAATTATGCATCAAGTAATTATAAAGTAAAAAAAGTTATATGACAGGTCAACGCAACGCATTCAAAGAACAATGACCATTTCCCATACAAAATACTCATTGTTCTTTGAATCAGCGTGCTAACTTGTCCAGATTAGCAGATTGTCACCAAATTGACTTTCTTGCTTGTACAGAAAATTAAAAGAACTCCTCAGTGGGTGCCACATTTGCTCTTACATTGTTTTCACGTCACATTCTTTAAAAGATTTAAAGAAAAATAAGTTAAAAGTTTTTTTCATTTTCTTGGTCACCCCCCACGCATTACTACCGAAACACGATATGATATAGCAATTTATCACTTAACTATCATTATGCTATGGCTGCACCAATGTAATACACAAATGTAATGTCCAACTATGCGTTAACTAAGGCATTATATTATACAGGGTTATTTGTAAAACACCAACAACCTCGCAGGAGCAGATTACTTACATCATAAACAATAACATTAAAGGTGAATGCGCAGGTTACATAGAAAATTACTCGAGTCCCGGCACAAATGTAACTTATCTCAGATCAAAGGACCTGTTATTTGTAAAACAACTTAGTATATGTGATCAATGATATAAGATCATGTGATAAGAAGAATAAAACGCTTTTATTATGCTCCAGGCGCTAATATTTTTGTTAAAAATCATACCAAATATCGATAAAATATGAAATAACGTCTTACAACCTTGTGTATTTTAATTATACGCATAAGAAAAAGTATTTTTTTCATTATAAGCGACAAAATAACTTTTTTCTACAATTCATGTTACGAAAATAATAGAGTTTACTGTTTCTTAACTGCATACGTACACGCTTCATTATTGTAAAGAAAGAAAATACATTTATTTTGCAATGATTATTAAAAAAATGTCATTTTGAATAAACAAATAAACAATTACAGCTTCTGTATGTGCACACATTAACTTTTTTTTTTAATTTTAAATTGCCATAGAAAAACATGTTAAAAAAGGTTTAAAACACATAAAAGGTACTAAAACCTGAGATAGATTTCATTTGAACCGAAGCTTGGTTATTTTTGCGCATTCGCCTTTGTTCTACGAATTTTCCGAAAACAGATAAAAAAATATCGACTTTTCACATAAAACTCGGTCAACTGTTCGGGACAGGAAAGTATGGAGAGTCGAATTTTTTGTCGGTTTTTCGAAAAATCGTAGAACAAATTTAATGTTATTGTTTATGATGTAAGTAATCTACTCCTGCGAGGTTGTTGGTGTTTTACAAATAACTCTGTATATATTTTAAGTTCCATTGTTACTAATCATTACGAGTCTTTGTTTCTCGAAATAAATTGAATTGAATATTTAGTAATGTCTGCGTAGCGCCAACATTAACGTGTTAAAATAAAAATAAATAAATTAAGTTACGCGTTAAGACGCAGGTAGAGCCGTAGCATAATAAGATAACTGTCAAAAACAATTTTTGACAGTTGAGTGTCGCGCGATATATATCGTGTTTCGGTGATCATACTACAGGGTCAGGATTTAAAATATCAAACGTTAATAGTTAGTACGTGGTTTACAGATAAACAGATACCTGCACGACGCAGGCTCGGGCGCGCCCAACTCGTTGCAGACACACTTCGAGGTGCTCGCCAACTTCAAGCGCGTGCAGGACTGCACGCCGCCGCCCGCCATACAACTCACAGACTCTTCAGACGAAGAAACCTAACTATTCTTGAAAAATCGTCTTTATTTGTAAAGGAATAAAGTCTTACTATAGTTATAATAGACAAAGTCGGAATTGTTAAATGGTTCCAAAACCAACGAATACGTGTTTGGTGTATAGAAATGACATACCTGCAACTCACCGTCTCTTCCGACGAAGAAACCTAACTATTCTCGAAAAATCGTCCTTTTTTGTAATGAAATAAAGTCTATAGTAGAATAGACAAAGTCGGAATTGTTAAATGGTTCAAAAACCAACGAATACGTGTTTGGTGTATAGAAATGACATATTTGGTAAGCTGTAGTTGTTTATGTTTTATACATGCTGTTTTACTTAAATGCACTGCTCATTAACTATTATAACTTTTCGAATGTGAGATGGTGACATACCATGACATACGTGATGATGACAGACGCAAAGGTCCTGGGCTCGATTCCCAGGGGGGTACAATTTGTACTCGGTTTGGTTGATGGAAGGGCTTATTTCAAGTTCGCCTGGCTAGCTACCACCATTTTACCTAAGTCTGAAGCCATAACAATGATTAAAAAATTGTTGTGTTCCGGCAGTAGAGGTAAGATAGCCAGTTCCTCAGTGATCTGTCTGTCATCAGGATGTATCTCATCCGACTCGCACTTGTCCGGTTTTTTTGTCTGTGATGGCTTTCAAAGTTTGCACAGCTTCTGCATTAATTCCAGTATTTCAATTTCTTCTCGTTGGGCCAGACCCATTATTTGGTCTTGTACCCTTACCTTATACCCAGAAGGCAGCGGCCATGGCTGGTGGCGGAGGTGGTGGTGTCGGCATGAAAGAGGCTGTGATTGTATCAGAAATATTTTTTTATTATATTTAGTCACAGCTATAGCTTCAACTGAGACGGAATGGAGAAGAATATCAATGGGAATTGACACAGAATTTTTCACATGCTGTAGGTGCTTTAGATGGCAAACATGTGTTTTGGAAGCCCTGTGTTATTGAAATTATGTGAAGTCTGTATTATTTTTTATAAAATACCTTTCAGTGTTGTTATTCTAGCCATAGCGGGTCATGCCATGATTATTGTTTCATTTGAGTATACTTATTACCAAGGCAGAAGTGAGCAGAACCTCTGACGGTGGAGTATTCCGGAATTCATCTCTATTCCAAGGCCTAAATAATAAAAAAATGAGCTTGCCGAAGCTGAACCTTTGCCTGGAACACACATTAATTTACCATTATGTAATATTAGCCGATGGTGCTTTCTCACTATCACATTACATAATGAAGTCATACAGTGGCGATCACCAGCAAAGCTTCTCTGTGTTACTTGCCCGTGATCCCCCAGTCTAAATTTCCCTTGGGGTACCACAAGTAAATAGTTTTGCCCGTGGAACCCCCTGAATTCCTTTTATTGTCCGTGGTATTCCATCTCAAACATTTCAATCTGACATAAAAAAAGATTAGGGGTACCACGGGCCATATAATTTTCCCTTTGTCCCCCTTGGGTGTTCCACGGGCTAAAATATTTGCTCGTGGTACCCCAAGGGGTACTTAGACTGGGGAGCCACGCTTCTCTGACCCCTGGGCTAGACTATCGCGCTGTCGCGAAGCTTTACGTTGTCGTCTTGTACAATTAGAAACTATGAGTCAAAGGATTAAAGTTTGTTTTCATGAAATCCCTTTAGTTTATTGCCTTTAAGTCATTAAGTGAAATTAAACTTTAATTCCTTGATTGAATCAAGGAGTTAAAGTTTAATTTCACTTAATGACTGACTTCTAATTGTACAACAGGACAACGAAAAGCTTCGCGACAGCGCGATAGTCTAGTCGACTCTGGCAGTAGCATGAGAGATAGTTTAATTCTATGAGTTATTTTTTTAGTTCAAAGATTATGTCGAATAATAGAGAACGCTTTTGGAATACTGTGTTCAGTATTTAGGATTTTTTTTAAACTGACAGTAGAAGTGAAAACTAATACCGGTCATGTTGGCTTGCGTTGTTTTATACAACTACATAACACCACCAGTAGAAACTTATACACGTCATCGGGTCTCTTTCGACATTTAAGAAAACGGTGAATTAATAGGGGGTTGATGGAGGAATGAAGCAGAAGGCTGCGGCCACTTAAGGATAATAGATATACGATATAAATTGTTTTAAAAAAACTGCGAAATTAGCATAAAAATGTATGGAAATTTTGAAACTGAAAACTCGGTTCCTTATATCTCTTAGAATGCTGATCTGATCAGTTGCGTGTGTACAGCGATCTGCTGAATCTCCTCCATGAAAAGAGGAGTGAACCCCCTGGACGGCCATCATCAGATCACAGCTGAGTCAATCTTTGGAGAACCAAGGCTTCAAAGTTACCTTGTTTGTATGAAAATCGACTGTCCTTAATTATCTGGCCACCACTGTATGTTTCAGCCAACTCTGATGGTTCTAGCTCCAACTGCTGAACCAATGTTAGAATTTTATTATATGACATTTTTTCAACATTGTCCGGATAACATAATTCCAAAAGTAGGGTGATTATTTCAAAAGTTCAAAACCCACAAAAGTCAAGAAATAAATCGGCCATTTTGATGCATCAGATTAAATCTATCAGAGATAATACCTTTCAGAACTCGGCTCTTTTGTATGGAAATTCATACGGTAAATGACCTCACCCCCGCGGAGGCGAACGCGGGTGATGTTATCCATTCGAGATGGCAAACATGTAGAGTGCTTTTGTAAACAAAACTGTTAGGCCACGCCACCAATTGGTAGGTAATAAATAAATAACTAGTTCGTTCGGTGTTAGCAAAACACGATAAAATGACGCAGAAGACCCAGCAGTACGTTTGACGTCACAAAGCGTAATTCCTAAGTAAACTTTTTGATATAAACTATGTCTAAACTTTTCGTTTTTTTTCGTGACGCAAGTCATTAAACGCACTTAAATTTTAGATGTCAATTTGACTTTATCGAACGTGTTAAAACCATAAAGTTAATCTAGGCGATATCGTCGTAATTTTTTTTGTGATATATGTTTATTTGCAATCAGCTGTACTAATGCTATAAGCAAATGTGTTGACTATGGCGATTTGTCGTGTTGGTAGAGTGTGTCCTCCAGTAAAGGCATCTACTCATTGGAGACAGAATGTCTTTCCGCTCAAGGCGCTTTTCATAGCTTCGGGTTGTCAGCTTAGTCGCCAGATCATTAGGGTGTCTCTCCAGCATTTTTCGGTATTTTACAGTGGCATTATGGATTTCTTCCTTAACCGTGTTCATTTCCAGGTAGCTGTGGACCTCATTGTTTGTAACGAGCCATGGTGCGTTGGATAGCGATCGTAATATGGTATTCTGCATCCGCTGTATGATCAAAATATATATCGGATGTATAGATGGTATACAGTACAGGTCCCAACGAGTCACTATCAGAATACCCACATTGTAAAATGACAATATAGCCCAAACGTCTTGATATTAAAACGCAATAGTTACTAAATAGACATGAACGCTAAACGCCTTAGTAGCAAAACGTCTGGATTAGTGATGGGCAGTGGATAAATATCCTAAAGGTAAAAAACTCGGATATTTATCAAAAATAGATAAATATCCGTTTTTATCCATTTTTAGCGGATTTTTATCCAAAAGTGCCGGATAAATATATTCAGGCCTGAATCTACACAATAGATTTGCTTCTTGTTAACTACATTTTTGACGAAAACAGTATTTTGTGCTCGAAACAATGTTTTCTTAATTTTTATTATCTGTATAGCGTTGTACGTAGTGATGGGCATTGGATAAAAACTCAAAAGGTAAAAAACTCGGATATTTACCATAAATGGCGGATAAATATATTTAGACCTGTTTCTATACACTAGTTTTGGTCCCACGTGAGGCCCCGCCCCCGCTACTAACCCAACCACGATGACAACTGTACCTGGCAACATATAACAAGCGCACATTGAGGACTGGTCCCTAGGCTAAATGGTGTCGTTTCATCGCCCACAAGTCCCTTGTCAACGACGTGATTACCATCGCAATTGTGTTGACCAGGGTATGCTGACCGACTTATGGAGAGGGAGAACCTATTTCCGATGAACTGTTTTTTCAGGAAGAGATAATACCAACGCATAATCCAAGATAGCGGCCAGCTTTTTTGTTTTTGGGCCGATTTCGATGAAACTTTGTTTAGGGCACAATTTTTAAAAGAAAACAGCAGAGCAATATTGAAAATGTGAAAATTCAAGATGGCGGTCATCTTTTTTGTTTGTGGGCTGATTTCGATGATACTCGGTTTATGTACTATTTTGACAAGAAAACAGCAACGCAATGTTAAAAATATGAAAAATCAAAGATGGCAGCCAACTTTCTTGTTTTTGGGCCGATTTCGATGAAACTCGGTTTTTTGTACTATTTTGACAAGAAAACAGCAAAGTTATATTAAAAATGACAAAAATCTAAGATGGCGGCCAAACTTTTTGTTTGTGAGCCGATTTCGATGAAACTCGGTTTTTGGTATTATTTAGACAAGAAAACAGCTACGCAATGTTATAATTATGAAAAATCAACGATGGCGGCCAACTTTTTTTTGGGCCGATTTCGATGAAACTTTTTAAAAGAAAACAGCAACGCAATATTAAAAATCTCAAAATCTAACATGGCGATTGGCGGCCAACCTTTTTGTTTGTGAGCGGATTTCGATGAAACTCGGTTTTTAGTACTATTTTGACAAGAAAACAGCAAAGCAATATTAAAAATGACAAACATCTAAGATGGCGGCCAAACTTTTTGTTTGTGAGCCGATTTCGATGAAACTCGGTTTTTGGTACTATTTAGACAAGAAAACAGCAACGCAATGTTATAAATATGAAAAATCAACGATGGCGGCCAACTTTTTTTTGGGCCGATTTCGATGAAACTTTGTTTGGGGCACTATTTTTAAAAGAAAACAGCAACGCAATATTAATAATGTCAAAATCTAACATGGCGGCCAACCTTTTTGTTTGTGAGCGGATTTCGATGAAACTCGGTTTTTGGTACTGTTTTGACAAGAAAACAGCATCGCAATGTTAAAAATATCAAAATCCAAGATAGCGGCCAACTTTTTTGTTTTTGGGTCATTTCGATGAAACTCTGTTCTTTTGTACTATTTTGACAAGAAAACAGCAACGCTATTTTAAAAATGTCCAAAAATCAAAGATGGCGGCCAACCTTTTTGTTTGTGAGCCGATTTCGATGAAACTCGGTTTTCTGTACTTTTTGACAAGAAAACAGCAACGCAATGTTAAAAATATGAAAAATCAAAGATGGCGGCCATCTTTTTTGTTTGTGGGTTCATTTCGATGAAACTCAGTTTTTTGTACTATTTTGACAAGAAAACAGCGCAACGCAATGTTAAAAATGATAAAAATGCAAGATGGCGGCAAACTTTTTTGTTTGTGGGCTGATTTCGATTAAACTCGGTTTTATGTACTATTATGACAATAAAACAGCAACGCAACGTTAAAAATATGAAAAATCAAAGATGGCGGCCAACTTTCTTGTTTTTGGGGCGATTTCGTTGAAACTCAATTTTTGGTACTATTTTGACAAGAATACAGCAACGCAATTTTAAAAATGACAAAAATTTAGGAGAGCGGCCAACCTTTTTGTTTGTGAGCCGATTTCGATGAAACTCGTTTTTTTGTACTATTTTGACAAGAAAACAGCAACGCAATGGTTAAAATTAGAAAAAGCCAACATGGCACCCAATTTTTTATTTGTATGTCGATTTAGATGAAGCACGGTTTTGGTACTATTTTAACAATAAAACAGCAACGCAATGTTAAAAATATAAAAAAATCCACGACGGCGACTAACTTTTTTGTTTGTGAGCCGATTTCGATGAAACTCGGTTTTTGGTACTATTTTCACAAAAAAACGGCAACGCAATGTTAAAAACATAAAAATGTGAAATGGCGGCCAACTTTTTGGTTTGTAAGCCGTTTTCGATGAATCATCGAAATCAGCCTACATACAACAAAGTTGGCCGCCATCTTGGATTTTTCATATTTTTAACATTGCGTTGCTGTTTTCTTGTCAAAATATTACAAAAATGGAGTTTCGTCGAAATCAGCCCACAAACAAAAAAGTTTGCCGCCATCTTGGATTTTTGACATTTTTAATATTGCGTTGCTGTTTTCTTTAAAAAATAGTGCCCCAAACAAAGTTTCATCGAAATCGGCCCAAAAAAAAGTTGGCCGCCATCGTTGATTTTTCATATTATTAACATTGCGTTGCTGTTTTCTTGTCAAAATAGTACAAAAATCGAGTTTCGTCGAAATCAGCCCACAAACAAAAAAGTTTGCCGCCATCTTGGATTTTTGACATTTTTAATATTGCGTTGCTGTTTTCTTTTAAAAATAGTGCCCCAAACAAAGTTTCATCGAAATCGGCCCAAAAAAAAGTTGCCCGCCATCGTTGATTTTTCATATTTTTAACATTACGTTGCTGTTTTCTTGTCAAAATAGTACAAAAAATGAGTTTCATCGAAATCAGCCCACAAACAAAACAGTTTGCCGCCATCTTGCATTTTTAACATTGCGTTGCTGTTTTCTTGTCAAAATAGTGCCAAAAACCGAGTTTCATCGAAATGAGCCCAAAAACAAAAAAGATGACCGCCATCTTGGATTTTTGACATTTTTAACATTGCGTTGCTGTTTTCTTTTAAAAATAGTGCCCCAAACAAAGTTTAATCAAAGTCGGCCCACAAACTAAAAAGTTGGCCGCCATCTTAGATTTTTGATATTTTTAATATTGCATTGTTGTTTTCTTTTAAAAATGGTGTCCCAAACCAATTTTCATCTAAATCGGCCAAAAAACAAAAAAGCTGGCCGCCATCTTGGATTTTTCATATTTATAACATTGCGTTGCTGTTTTCTTGTCAAAATAATACAAAAAACCGACTTTCATCGAAATCGGCCCAAATACAAAAAAATTGGCCGCTATCTTGGATTTTTCATATTTTTAACATTGCGTTGCTGTTTTCTTGTCAAAATTGTACAAAAAAAAAGAGTTTCATCGAAATCGGCCCACAAACAAAAAAGTTAGCCGCTATCTTGGACTTTTGACACACTAAACATTGCGTTGCTGTTTTCTTGTCAAAGTAGTACCAAAAACCAAGTTTCATCGAAATCGGCCCATAAACAAAAAAGTTGGCGGCCATCGTACATTTTCGACATTTTTAATATTGCTTTACTGTTTTTTTTTTAAATAGTGCCCAAACCGAGTTTCATCGAATTCGGCCCAATAACAAAATAGTTGGCTGCCATCATGGTATTTTTTTACAATATTAACTGGTTTCCGAACCCTGCGTGTCAAGTAAATTTTGTGACAACCCTTCCGTTTTTGCGTAAAACTACGTGCTACGTACGTTGGGGGCTGGGGGTGCTAGAGTCATCGAAAGAATTCATTCATAATTCTGAAGTAGTTTGAGAATTCTCAGGATGTAGTTTTCATTCTTCTATTGCATTTTTTGGATTTTTTAATTATAATGCACTTCAATAGCACTTATTTTGTTTAAAATTATTAACTACCTTTATTTTAATTTCAAAATTTACGTGACATATCAAGAAAAGGGTTTTAAAATAAATATTTTATTAGGACGGATAAATATCCGTCCTTTTGGATAAAAACTCGGCTAAAAACGGATCTTTATTGAGTTTTTATCCATTTTGAGTTTTTATCCGGTCAAAAACCCATCACTAGTCTGGATCTTAAAATATCGTCATTCAAAATACGCTAGTAGCAAATAGTCTTTATATTAAAACGCCATAGTTGCTAAATAGACTCATGTCTATTTAGCAACTATGACGTTTTGCTACTATATCATTCAACGCTCATGCGTTGAATGATATAGTAGCAAAACGTCTGGATATTTAAATGCCATAGTTACCAAGAAAAATATAAATATTATTTTTGACTCTCTTTAATGCACGCAAGAGAAGCTTTTTGGGATACTTTTTATCGCTTAAACAATATTTTCTAGCCTTTCGTTTAGTTTTATGAATATTTTTGGCTATCCCATTCTGTGTTTTGTCATCTTACTAATTTGACTTCCGGCTAATAAGGTATTTTAAACATACGGACTATTGCAATTCCAGACGTTTTGCTACTAGCTCATTCTGCTTTTATGTCGTCCGGCTGAGTTGACTCTTTGCTGACTGGGTATTCTGCTTTTATGTCGTGTAGCTGAATTGTTCGGCTATCTTGGTATCTTGCTTTCATGTCATCCAACGTAAAAGGTCTTTCAGCGAAAAGGTCATACTGATAGAGAGGGGTCCCAACACCGAACCTTGAGGTACACCTGCCTTGATTTCATAAAAGGGAGAGGTAGACTCGCCCTCTTTTACTTGAAAAAGTCTGTCCGACAAATATGATTCAAAGAGTATGAAAAAGCTGTGAGGAAGGCTGTTTTTGATCTTGCAAAGCAAGCCCTTATGCCACACTCGGTCAAAAGCTTGGTAGATGTCTAGAAAGACTGATGAGCAATACTCCTTTTCTTCTAGTGTTCTTCTAATTTTATCAACCACTCTATGTATCTGTTCAATTGTCGAGTGTTGCTGCCTGAAGCCGAACTGGTGTTCTGGGATGGTGTTATTATTTTCCAAGAATGGAAGTATTCTTCTTAGCAAAAGTTTTTCAAAGACCTTTGATAAAATCGGCAGCAGACTTAGGTCTATAAGAAACAACTTCATGGGCTGGTTTTCCAAGTTTGTGTATCATCAATACTTGTGATACTTTCCACAGCTTGTGGAAGTACTGCACTCTTAGTTTTCCATTGAAGAGCGTTGTAAGGAACACTAGTGCTTTCTTTAGGGGTTCTATTAGTACTTCCTGGGTAATGAGGTCGATCCAGGAGCTTTCTTGACTTTTAAACTTTTATTAATAGTTCTCCAGACTTCACACGTAAAATAACTAGAAGATTGTTTCTCCCAAGCCATTCTTCCGCTTTAGATGTTAAATATAACGAAATCCGTAGGTATTTAATTCATGTGTTGTGAAGAGAATTGGATGTGTACAAATTGACCTAATGATAAATAAGTAGTTATAGAATAGACTTTATTATGTAATAGTTGTTAAGATATTCGATAAAAATATTAAATTGACAAAAGTTTCACGCTGGGCTGCGTTCCGTCGCTTCGGGTGTAGTTGTTTGGTTAAAATTTAACCCGTTTGAGTTGCAACCAAGCGACGGATCGATCGGCGGGCTGATTATCTAATTAGAAACCACCTAGCGACCGGTTGCAGTTCATAGATGATAGTGATCCATTGCTACTTCTTTTTGGATTAAAAAAAAACATACCAAAGAAAAGTAGCAATGTATGTGGAATGAAACCGGTCGCTAAATAGTTTCTTTTTAGATAATCAGGGTGCGGGTTGTTTTTATAACCTCTTTAGGTACAAAGTTTTCGTTTTCCATTTGGAATACGGATTATTTAAACTTTGTTGTACACTAAATTAAATAAACATCTATTTTTTGAGCAGAAACCATGAAAAATTTTGAAACTTAGACACAAAAACATCAAAATACAAAATAATGTCAAAATGACAATGACATAATTTTGATAAGATAAACGTCAGAGCGTTTTTCAACCATCTAATTTGATGGTTGTTTGGTTGCAACGCTCCAAGCCACGGAACGGATGAAACTACGCTCTGACATCTGTCATCTGTCGGTGAAAACTCTGACATCTGTCAGAGTAAAATTTCACCGAACCACGGAACGGTTAGAGCGCGCACCGGAGTGCGCTCGAGTGCACTCGAGCGAAGCCACGGAACGCACCCCTGGGTTACATTTACACCACTTTAGTTATTCCTCGATAGATAACCCAGAATTTATAGTGTAGTAGTTTTATCTCACGGAGTCCGTTTTGCTATGAATGTTTTTAGGCGTGCACATTATTTTAGTATGCGTATTACGAGAGCGTGCAGACGCACACTAAAACAATGTGCATGCCTGACAACATTCATAGCCGAACGGACTTCGTGAGATAGAACTATTTGTGGATGACCTGTGAAAAATGAAGTTTATGACAGGTGACCTTTACAAATAAAATTACGGCCGTTTGCACTAAACTTAAGAATCGCCTAACTCTTTACCTAAGTACAACTCGACCAAGATACACAGTTTTAATTTGGAACTCAACCAAATAAAGTAGTTGGAAAAAGTTAGAAAAAAAATAGGCGATTCTTCAGTTTAGTGCAAACGGCCGATAGTCTCTTATGTTAAAAGTATTTATAGAGTCTATTGCAATTTGTGAAATATTTTCAAATTATATTTTTTTACATTTGCTTTGACTACTTTAGCGCTCATGTATGAAATAATAAGTATTTTTTTTTTAAATAAATAGGTACAAATTAAAACTGAGTAAGTAAATCATTGGTATATAATTTAAAATAAAATTTATTAAAAGGACATAATGGCATGGGCTGGAATTTTTTCTTACAACAATTTTTTTTCTTTTTATTTTCCTCATAAGCGAGATATTAATTTCTACTAACTTAGCTCGCGGTAGTCCACTTTGTAAAAGACCCGCTAAAAAATAAGATTGTGTCAATTTTATCTCTCCACTTCTGATTATTTTTATAATTACATTATCCAGTAACGGTGTGACACATTACATTATGTTATCCTAATGTCTGTATTTTAATTATTTATCTGCTCACTATGCTTTAAATCCTCTATAAAAGGTTCTGAAACAGTTTATAGCAAACAATAGAGTATTTGACAACATTGAAAATATACTACAAATTGTGGTCATCCTAACAGATAATGGCGTAAAAAACATATTCAACTATTATATCGACTAAATTAAGTCTATTGATTGATTAATTTCACCTAGAAAAATGCAATAATTTTTGAAATTTTTTCTATGACGAGAACGCTCTAAGATGACTGATGACGTCACTTGCCTGTAAATAAATATGGCTTCAGGCGTTTGACACGACCATAGACTAAGGATCCGCGATTGATGGCTGTCAAATGGCTAAGGATATTACAATGTTTACAAGCTTGTGACGTCAACAAGTCACGTGTCCAGCGCCATAGCGTTTTTGGCGCGGTTTTAAAATTTTATACTTTAACACTGTTTTTTTAATGAAATACATTGGTTTTTCCTGAAATATCAATGTGGTGCGCTTATTACGTAATAAGGAATAATTTAAAATGGTTTTCCAAAATTAGTCAAATAGCCTATTAAACGACCAATGCCATAGTAACCATAATATCCAAACGAGGAATGGTCGCGCTCTCCGCGCCCACGCCCGAAGGAGTTGCATTATTAAATTCAGTACATTATAACACTCGTTTGGATGAAATATGACGGACGCGCGCGCGGCCAGCCACTCGCTTGCATATTACGGCTGCCATGACACTGGTTGTTTCAATGTCGGCAATAAACAGTTTCAAAACCGTTTATAGAGGATTCATATCATGTGTAGATAAAGCAGGCGCGGTCCGAGGGGGGGGGTCACAGGGGACATGACCCCCCCCAAAATCGTACATGTCACATAGAAAAAGCATCTAAAAATTTACAAAAAAGCAATTATTATTATTAGTGACCCCCCCCAAAATTTCAGGCTGCGACCGCACCTGAGATAAAGTCTTGCAACTGTACATAATTAGGTATTATACTACAGTTGCATAAATATGTAACTATTATAATATCGAACTGCTGCTTCACCGCGTACGAACTTGTTTGTATAGTGTAAATAACTATTATTATGTAGAACATTAAAAAAATAAGTTCACAATTTAAATGATCTCATGTATGTAAAATCCATGTGACATAACTATCAACTTTAAAAAATAAATTTATTTTTAATGAAACCCTTGACTTTCTTTTACCAATAAAGATTAAGGAAATAAAATACAGTTACTTAGATTTAAAATTTATTGCATAACTTTGACCAAATTAATATACATTACATTGCAACCAAACGTAAATAAAAACCCGCAATATTGATCTAAAACGAAAAATATTTTACAACTTTTAACTCTGCATGCTAATGCTACTGCTCCACCGTCGTGTCGGATCCATCCGATATCGTTTGTAAATAAACACGTTAATTACACGACCGACCCGTGGTCACACCGTTTTACCACACCAGTGTGACTACGGGGATTTTTTTTTACCTGTGGTCACACCGACTCACCCAGTCTTGGCCACATCTGCATAACGCCTAGATTAAAATGTTAGGCTACGCGTCAAGACGCTGGTGGAGCCGTAGCATAATGGACACACCGTGCGCATGCACATATTGTGACAAACAGACACGCCCTACGTCAGATGCTATAATAAATAAGACAGTGGAAGCTATTACGTAAATTTGGCTAAAAACAAACACGAGAACTTAACGTGCCGGACTACAGCTGCGCCACAAAAAAAAAAGTTGGAAATCTGACATTTTGACTATGCCATGATGAAGTCTATAGTTTGTCGGAGTTTGTCGCCAAAAACCAGAGTTTGTCGGTCTTCCGTTTAGGAGATACACGTGGCTCAGCTGTAGAGACGTCTCTACAGCTGCGCCACACAGATCTCGAAAACGGAAGGTCGTAGCGAAATTCTGATTACTTGTATGTATAGCCGTTAGTTTGTCGGAGTTTGTCGCACAAAAACCAGAGTTTGTCGGTCCTGCGTTTAGGAGATACGTGTGGCGCAGCTGTAGAGACGTCTCTATAGCTGAGCCACACAGATCTCGAAAACGGAAGGTCGTAACAGAAATCTGATTACTCGTGTGTGTAGCCGGTAGTTTGTCGGAGTTTGTCACCAAGAACCAGAGTTTGTCGGTCTTGCGTTTAGGAGATATGTGAGGATACGCTGTGGAGACCTTTCTACCAGGATCTTGAGAACGGGAGGTCGTAGCGATAATCTGATTAGTCATATCTATAGTCGGTAGTTCGACCGAGTTTGTCGCCAAATACCAGAGTTTGTCGGTCTTGCGTTTAGGAGATATGTTCCTTCCGTTCTCGAGATCCAGGTAGAAATATCTCTACAGCATATCCCCACATATCTTCTAAACGTAAGATTGACAAACTCTGATTTTTGGTGACAAACTCCGACAAACTAATGGCTACACACTCGAGTTATCAGATTTTTGCTACGACCTTCCGTTCTCAAGATCCAGGTAGAAAGGTCTCCACAGCGTATCCTCACATATCTCCTAAACGCTAGACCGACAAACTCTGATTTTTGGTGACAAACTCCGACAAACTAATGGCTACACACACGAGTAATCAGATTTCTGTTACGACCTTCCGTTTTTGAGATCTGTGTGGCTCAGCTGTAGAGAACGTCTCTACAGCTGCGCCACACGTATCTCCTAAACGCTAGACCGACAAACTCTGGTTTTTGTGCGACAAACTCCGACAAACTAACGGCTATACATACAAGTAATCAGATTTTCGCTACGACCTTCCGTTTTCGAGATCTGTGTGGCGCAGCTGTAGAGACGTCTCTACAGTTGAGCCACATGTATCTCCTAAACGGAAGACCGACAAACTCTGGTTTTTGGCGACAAACTCCGACAAACTATAGACTTTATCATGGCATAGTCAAAAAGTCAGATTTCCAACTTTTTTTTGTGGCGCAGCTGTAGTCCGGCATGTGAGAACGTAAGCACTTTTGCTTTGATATCAAATTATTGAGTTATATTGGTGTAAGCTTTTACTCCTGCCATATCTCAAGAAGAGAAACTTGCTTGCTTCAGATGTTTATTTTTATCCAAAATGTCCTCCATTATGTGACGTCACACTTTCACGGTCTATTTAACGGACAAAGCAACGTGTACGCTTTTTAACTCTGGTAACATTGTTACAGTTCGAGGCATATATCTTGAAATCGGGTGGGTATTGCGCGGAACGCGTATTTTGGGCATGCGTAGCGGTGAGAGGCGCGGGCGGCGGAAGAGGGGCGCGCGCTATTGGTCGCTTGCAAGAGCACATACGCGAATTTATTCCCACTCCGTCGAAAAATTTCAAGATACATATATGCCTCCTCGTACTGTAACACAAAAATGCCTAACATTTTTTTGTTTACCCAAATGATCGGTGTTTGTGTGCATCACATGCATACTCGCGGTACTTATAATAGCGCAGCTGCATCCAAAAACTAAGTGTATAAAAATTACACATCCGTTCCATCAAGGAAGATGGCACAAAGTTCTCAAATGCTATAATATGGTGCATAATTATAAGTAGAACGAGTAGATAACATACATAATATACATTACATATTATTTACGATATAGCTACGAAATATAACGTTTTTACAGGAATGATCTTAGCGAAACGATTTCGAAAACCCCAAGATTTCACGATTATAATACAAATCAGCTATTGGAAAGTATTGTAAGCATTTCTATCGGTTCATAAACATGCTCAAACCCCACATAGTGTAGTCAAATTAGGTCGAATTTGAAAAAAGATCGGAAGTAATTCGTGCAGTTGTAATTTTTTATGGAATCATTAGAGGACATGAATATAAGTTTCCTTTGAGTTTGCACCATTCCTGCTTTCTACGGAACATCGTTTAATATTAGGTATTAACATTAAAGTCCCAATATTTTTTAAAATATATTATCTACAAAAACAGTTTCTTTCCATGTTTTGCTACAATTTTAATTACCTATCATTGCATACCTAGCTTGCTTAAATCAGATAAAAAGTTACCGAGATAATTGACAAAATCTAAACCTAGGAGCGCCACCTTTGTGACGTCATAGATACTTGTTCCACTACTTTAGCGAGTGACAAAAAGTAATTTGATGATCAGTAACGCATACGCAACGCGAAAGTAGTGGAACAAGTACCTACAACGTCACAAAGGTGGCGCTCCTAGGTTTAGATTTTGTCAATTATCTCGGTAACTTTTTATCTGATTTAAGCAAGTTAGGTATGCAATGATAGGTAATTAAAATTGTAACAAAACATGGAAAGAAACTGTTATTGTAGGTATTATAGTTAAAAAAATATTGGGACTTTAATGTTAATACCTAACATTAAACGATGTTCCGTACATAGCAGGAATGGTGCAAACTCGGAGGAAACTTATATTCATGTCTTTTAATGATTCCATAAAAATTACAACTACACGAATTCCTTTCAACCGTTTTGCTAATTTGACTATACTAAAATTTACAAATAGAAAATTGATTGTGATAACAATTCATAGTGTCGTAAACTTCATATTAACACACACACACTACTATACATTATTGTAGAAAACTAAATACTAAAAAGGTACATAGAGAATTCAAACATTTGGTGAGGAGATCTTTTAGTAGTACTGTGAAACTTAATCCAGTGCGTGTGGCACTGAACAAATTTAACTTTTCTTAATTTGATAAGTGTATTTCGTGACTGTAACGAAATAATGTTTTTGTACAATAGTTAGAAATAATTTGCCAAATTTTTGAATGGAAAGGTTGCTGCTATTGTGTCCAATTCACTAATGTAGGTTGAGATAAAGGCAAGTAATGGACAGTAGAAAAACGATTGTATCGATAACGTAATGTTCAGATAATGTGAGTGTTTTTTAAATTTGATATTTTTGCATTCACAGTGCTATTTTATACAATACTAAATACATAATTAGAAAAAAATCTACTCGATACCGAGTCTTCTTCTTATTTTAGTTTGGCAATCTACTCTCCTCTTTAGGGAGTAATTTTTGCCAGTGTCAAGGCTTGAATAGTTCAGTGGTAGATTGTTTCAGTTTACATTAAAATGCGGGTGCATCGCATTCCGATGCTGCTTGGAGCATTTGGCACCAAGTATATCAAGACAGTTTACTCGGTAAGGTCAGCCGAAGTAGCCACCACTACAATTAGTCTCAGCTTCACACAACCAAGATCGCGCCTATTTCAACTATCCCACATATTGTTCAGTTGCATAGACACTTGTACCACAAAACTGCACCAATTTTAAGACACAATATCCAATATGAATCAATTTGCGAATAATTAAAATAGTCACCAAACCGAATCCGAAAAAATGGCGCCAAAACTCCGAAACCGAGTCATTCGGTAGCTCAGCGGTCAGAGCATTGGACCGGATATCTAAAGGTCGCGGGTTTGATTCCCGTCCGAGAATTGATCTGGTGCGAGTCGTATTTTTTCTAGTGTATTATTTAGTGTTGTATAATGTGAGTGATTTAAAGTTAGGTACTATTATTCTGAAACTATTGGACACATGCTATGACAATGGGCTGCCAATTTTAATCAGGTTACACTATCGTACGCCATAACCCTTAAGAGTTTACGACTTAAAGTACGCCGATCCTTATAGTAAATAATTGAACACTCCCAATTTGGGTGGGGCGCACTGGGTAAAAAGTTGGGAACCCCTGGTCTACACACAAATCAGTGATTCAATCGCAGGGGCCCAAGTCTGCTATTGTAAACGTCATAATCGTATTTAAATTGTAATACTTTTTGACATAGTTCTTGTTTCTTAAACCCAAAACAGAAACACAATTGAAATTCGATTTTGACACTAACAATTGCAAACTTGGGTCCCCTATCTATATGTTGTGGCAATTATCACATCATCAGCCCTTTGTAGGCTCGGTAGATATTGGACTTATTCGCGAAATAACCTTTAGCTGTCTTATTCAGAGATGTTTCACAAAACTGGGGTGCAAGACTGTTCTAACAAAACCTGGTTTAATGCTTGTAAACCAATCACGATGCACCTTTTAATCCTTAAACGGTGGGACTAAACGTTAAACTGTCACTCTGAATACGATTTGCACTAAAATGGCGTTAGTCCGCAGTCTAACGCCATGTTAACTTTGGCCTTAGTTTAACAAACGCACTCTGAATAAGACAGTAGGTGTTTATGGAAATCCATCTGTAATAAATAAGTATTCTAGATGTGCCTCATTCTAAAAATGCTCTATTCTACTTTTGATTAATTCGCAGAAAGAATTATTCTTAAAATAGACTTATATTTCGATATGACTTATTTTTCCAAGTGTTCGATAATGAAACCATGTGTATCTATCTATATTGTTCATAAAACCAGAAATTCAGAGTATATAGTAGAAAGGTAAAATAAATCTTTCCAAGAATAGGTCACACAAATAAGGCATTATTCGAATTTATTAGTCATTTTCAGAATGAGGTATTACGTGAACAGATCCTTTCGAGAATAAGCGATTCCGAGAACAGTGGGTCTATTGGCTAAAAAAATGAAGTTAATGTAAGCTTCAATCTGACAGGTGGATGTGACACATCGCTGCTTTTCTTCGGTAAGCTTTTATTCATGCCACAAAGAAGAAGCCACGTATCAAATTCATCTGTCAAATTAAAGCTTACATTAACTTCATCGTTTTTATCCGATAAATTATTTTACGAATAGGTCCTACATCGGTTTTGACGCAGATCGTCACTTTCGCAAATGGTCATCGAGAAAAATTTGGTCACTTTCGCAGAATGTCATCCACAATTTTTTCTTTTTTTTTCTCATATATTCTTTGTACAAACGAGTGTGAATGACATTCGAAAAGACGTGCGAAAGTGACCAAATTTTTCACGATGACCATTTGCGAAAGTGACGATCTGCGTCAAACCCCTACACGTACTAAGCCAGTTGGTGGTTCCCCCCAGCCGTTCACATGTTCTGGAACTGTCCGTCCTTGTCGAGCATGAGTATGTTGGGGTTCTCCCGCTCGAAGTGCGTGGGCGCGCGCAGGCGCTGGCGGTCGGTCCACTCGCCCTCGGCGCCCACCGCGCCCCACTCGCCCACGCGCTCGCCGATCACGTCCACCTCGGCTTTAGCTCTTATCTTCTCCAACTGAGGGGGTAAAAGTCTAATGTTAAGAGGCCGTCCACGTTTTGCCGCTCTCTCGCTTCCTTTTCACTCAAATCTGAGTGAGTAATTAAAAAATGTGTTCCGAACGCGTATATACAAAGGTGGATGCGACACGGACAGTAGCTGCTCTATAACGCAGCCGCGTCCGTATGAATAAAGTATTACGATCACGGCTGCACCACAGCACGATATAGAGAGAGTACAGTAGTTAAGCTTAGCACTCGCGCGCTCGAGCGACACATAGACACTTCTCACCGACACTGTAAGTATAACCGGAATTTCAAACCAGTTCGAGCACGTGACGCAGCGGTGAGGGCCGTCTTTGTGTGTGTACAATGATCTAGCGCCCGTAGTACTAAACTTAATTTCTGTTAGTCTCACTATTTTATGACTACAGACATTTGAAAATTGACTGCAGTGTGATCGGCTTCGTAAGGCATTAATTTAACGAATCCAACTGCAATACAACTACAGCCCGATATTACAAAAACGTCATTTCTTTCACTTCGCCGGCCGTTACCGCGGCACGCTCGCTCGGCTCGCGTTTTTGATCGCAATACTAACCTGGCCTAACCTAATGAACTCTAGATTTTTTTCAATGGGGCTTCACCTCCCGAACCCCCCTTGCGTGGGAACTGCGTCCCCCCGTCCCCCTGCTCTTGTGTCTACCCCTTTTTATGTCTATTCATTGCCTTATACAAACAAATGCAACTGCACTAAAGACTCGCACAAACTACGGGTGTTGCATACGGTCATTATAACATAATATCAGTTTCGTGTTGCTGAAGTACAAAAAAACCGGCCAAGTGCGTGTCGGGCCACGCGCAGTAGGGTTCCGTAGGTACATTATACCATACCATATTTTAATACCGCTATCATTTTTCGTCTGAAAAAATAACTTTGTTTTTCACAGTGTTTGTATGAATGACAAAGTTATATTTGCGGTTTTGGAAAATGTACTATATCTCAAAAACTAATTACTGTATCTCGTTCAAAACAATTTTCGTTGAAAGTGTTTATTAAGATCTATAGTTCATATTTTTTTTAGATTTTTCACCCTCTTACTTTAAAAGTTAAAGGGGGGGGGGGACACACATTTTACCACTTTGGCGGCATATATCTTTCAAACGGTTGACTTTAAAAAAAAATAGTCTTAGGAACCTCAATGTCATTTTTAAAGACCTATCTATAAACACCCCACAAGTATTGGTTTGATGAAAAAAAATATTTTCAGTTTCAGTTCCATGTATGGGGAGCCCCCCTTAATCTTTCATTTTTTTTATTTTTGTATAAAAATCATAAAGCGGTTCACAGAATACACCTACCTACTAAGTTTCAACTATGTAGTCCTAATACTTTTGGAATAAAGTGGCTGTGACATACGGACGGACAGACAGACAGACAGACAGACAGACAGACAGACAGACATGACGAATCTATAAGGGTTCCGTTTTTTGCCATTTTGGCTACGGAACCTTAAAAAGTTGTGTAACTGACAATTAAAATAACAATGGGGAATGTCCGAAAAAAAAACAAATTGGCTGAATATTTTTTTATAGGTAGGAATAAGCTCCCTTAGTAATAGAAAAAAGTTTCAGAATTTTCCGTTGCGTAAAAAAAATTTTAAAAATTAAAGTCTCTTCGACTCCACTCCACAATTCTTTTATTTTATTTTATTTTATTTGTGTTTTTACCTAACTTTGTTGTGTAACTATTGGTGTCAATAAAACATTATTATTATTATTACTTTAAAAATGTGTAAAAGTAACAGCAGAATGGAGATTATACTTTTGCCACCACATGCCACTACGACAACAAGAATAAAAAATAAAATGTTTTGTCATTTTGACATTTGTCATTTTTTAAACTTTTTTTAATACCATGTTGTGGTTGTGGCAGGTGGCAAAGGCATAATTTCCATTCTGCTGTTACTTTTGAATATTTGTGAGGTCGAAGAGACTTTAATTTTTTTAAACTTTTTCACGCAACCAAAAAATCAGAAAGTTTTTTCTATTACTAAGGGAGCTTATTCCTACCTATATAAAAATATTCAGCCAATTTGATTTTTTTCGGACATTCCCCATTAGAAACAACAACTTTTTGTACTTCAGCAACAGCAACTGAAATATATGTTAAATGTCCATAATCTTATATTGCTAAAAGTGACCGGAACACATTTTTTAATTACTCACTCAGATTTAAGAAATCTTGAGAAAACATGATATTTGCGAGCGACAGCGTCAAAACGTATACAGCCTCTTAAGTAACTATACTACATTCGGAATAACCTACCTTGTATGCATCAATCTATGATTAGTATTGAAGTATACATTTGATACTAAAAGATGTTAGATAATGATAATCTTACACAAACTATTATAAATACACAAACTATTGTAAGTAGGTAATGAATTGATATTTTATATTTTTATTTCAAAATAGGACATAATGAGCAAATTTTATTTTATTTTTAATTTCAATTTTCATTTTATTTCATTTTAATTTGACCATACCAAATGAATTTTAATTTTAGCTTATTTTAATTTGATAATAATTAATGAACAAATGATTTTATTTTAAATGCCTTCAATTTAATTGTTTATGATTTAATTTATTATTGTTCAAATGTTTCTATTCAAACTGATGTATGGGTATCAAGCCTGAAATAAATGATTTTTATTTTATTTATATCGGGTCATTTTGAACTTACCATCCAAATTTTAAGGATGTGTCCAGTCCATGAAACTAAACAACTTTCTCTAAGAAACATGTGTCAAATTTCGCCAGAAAATTTTGGTCATTCCAAACTAAATTGATCACGTGATCTTTTTGATTTGTATGGAAAGTCGATTTTTATCTTAATATATAAAATCGTAAACTGAATGACTGAATGACTGACTGACTGACTGACTGATCTATCAACGCACAGCCCAAACCGCTGGACCTAGAGACTTGAAATTTTGCACACAGATACCTTTTACAGTGTAGGCATCCACTAAGGAAGGATTTTTGAAAATTCTATCCCTAAGGGGATGAAATAAGGGATGAAAGTTTGTATGAAAGTCCCTCAGTTTTGAAGCTAGGATCGTCAAATTTTGTGTTTAGGCTGACGATTGAAAATTTATAAATACGGGTCTCAGCGTTTTTCAAAGTTCTACCCCCGAAGGGGTCAAAAGGGGGATGAAGTTGTGTAATGAAGAAAATCCTTTATTTGCGAAGTCAAAATTGCTAAATATATAATTTAGGCTTATGGATGGAAATCTAACGCAACGTATATTGTTATTGTTAGTATTTCAACCCCTACGGGGATGAAATGGGGGTGAAAAGGGGTAAATAAACCTAAAATAGATATGGATGTCGTTATTGGGGTTTTCTGGGATGACGATTGCAAAAATGACATTTATTTTGAAGTCCAACACGGTGGACATGATTTGACCCCTCAAGGGGCGAAAATGGGGTTCGAATTTTGTATGGAAAAATAAAGTTAAATGGACATTACAACTTTAAACTTCGTAGGAGCACGTCTAAAAATAATTAAGCAAACATATATTTTGTGATTTTGAAAATAAACACCTTAGGGGGTAAATGGGGTGAGTAAACCTAAAAATAGATACGGATGTCGTTATTGGGGTTTTCTGGGATGACGATTGCAAAAATGACGTTTATTTTGAAGTCCAACACGGTGGACATGATTTAATCCTCAATGGGTGAAAATGGGGTTCAAATTTTGTATGGAAAAAAATATTAAATGGCCATTACAACTTTAAACTTCGTAGGAGCATGTCTAAAAATAAATAAGCAAACATATATTTTGTGATTTTGAAAATCAACCCCTTAAGGGGTAAATGGGGTGAGTAAACATAAAAATCGATGTGGAGGTCGTATGGGAGGTTTTATGGGATGGTGATTGCGAAAATGACATTTATTTTGAAGTCCAACACGGTGGACATGACACGTCATGGACCTGTACCTGGACATGCACATCCAGGTAACGGGAATGAGAACAGGCACGGGCACGGGAACAGGAACGGGAACAGGACGAGAACGGGACGGGAACGGAACGGGCCGGAATGGGAACGGAACGGGAAGGGAACGAGATTTAAACGGGAACGGAATAGGAACGGGAACGGAACGAGAATGGAACGGGAAAGAGAAAGGGACAGGAACGGGACGGGAACGGTACCGGGAAAAGGAACGGAAGGAGTACGGGACGGGAACGGGACGCAAACGGGAACGAAACGGGAACGGAAAGGGACGGAACGGAATGGGAATGGAACGGGACGAAACGGGAACGATACAGGAACGGAACAGGAACGAAAACGGGACGGGAACGGTAAAGGAACGGCACGGGAACAGAGGGAAAAGGATCGGGAACGGAACGGGAACGGGAATGGGATGGGGCGGGAACGGGAACGGGGACGGGAACGGGACGGGGACGGGGACTAAAAATGATTGGTCAGATTCTGGTTGAAGGTTCTCTAAGGATTTTCTCTAACATCCACGCGGACGAAGTCGCGGGCAAAAGCTAGTTTTACATATGTTTCTTAGAGAAAGTTGTTCAGTTTCATGGACTGAACACATCCTCAAAATTTGGACGGTAAGTTCAAAATGATCCTGTATAAAGTGTAACAAAATTATGTAAGTGATAGTATTGCTAAAACTGAACAACTCTCCATAAACATAGGTCGAAAAAAAACGTTCATACTCCTATACAAAATTTAAATCTCAGCTGACCGACTTAGTATGAAAAAGCGAAAAATGTTTTCTACCTTATGTTCCTTGGAGAAAGTTGTTCAGTTTTAGCAACACTATCACCCGTTTCAGTATAGTATTGTACATGATTTGGTCACACCTTATATTATAGACTAGCGGCCGCCCGCGTGGTTCCCGTTCCCGTGGGAATATCAGGATAAAAAGTATTCTATGTTTTAATCTAGGGTATCTACTATCTATGTGCCAAATTTCAACCAAATCCGTTCAGTAGTTTTTGCGTGATGAGGAACAAACATCCAAACCCACAAACTTTCACATTTATAATATTAGTAGGATATACAGTGATTAAAAATACTATCAAACACACCCGTATTTATAATAAAAAAATAAGCTTTGACCACAACACCACCATCAGCCAAGCTAAGTGAAGAGTTCAAGGCAAATGTTAATAGTGATGTGATGAGATACGCGGCTAAGTGAATAGTTCAAAGCAAATGTTGGCAAGTGATGTGATCAGATACTGATAAAGTGAAGAGCGCGAACCTGTTACCTCCGAGTCGTGCTTCGCGAACTTGTCGAACATGTTCGCGTACAGCTGCTTCTCTTTCTGCTTCTGCTTCTGGATCGTCGCTTTGCACACCAGAATTTGGTTTGCGGCAGCCTGACAACATTATACGTGTTAATGAATTAACGCAAAATGAGAAAACCGTTTCTTCAGCCCATCAAAGTGAACAACTTTTACTATAAGATCAAATCTGGGGCCCTATTTTTGAATCGCTCGGCAGGCGTCGAGCGCTCTTTTCTACTGATTTTCGTTCGACATCTCATTGTTTTGAGTCATATGTATGCTCAAAAAACAGCCGTGTCCTGAATTTTCTGTTCCAGAATGTGGCAACCCTGGTTAGTTTACTTCTTACTTGAGCTAGGGTTCCGCCCAAAAATGGTGAACCAAAAAGGGTTCCGTAGCCAAAAGAATTCGGGAACCGCTAGTGTAACATATACATACAGGTGGATTTTTGAGACGGTACATTAAAGACAGGTACCTTAACCGTTATATGTAGTTACAGGAAAACGTTCCTGGCAGACCTTCCATAACTTTTTGAGATGTTTTGAACTGCATTCACAGATTTAGAAAAAAAGTTACCGTCAGCAAAAAAATGCTAAAATACAAAAAAAATGTTTATGCCAATCGATCCTATTTCATGTGGGTAGAGATGGGAAAGGGTTTCTGCCCGGGCGGGAAAATTGGGAAAAAACCCAGGCACATTGGGCATAAATCTTTTATGCCCAAATAAATGCCCAATCTGTGGGCAGAAAAAAATGATTGTTCAACAACGAATAAATGAAAAAGTTTTAAGGAAATAAAACGAAATATTAGTTATTTAACAAATATTTATTATAATTTGACTTTAAGGTATATATTTTAATGATAAGTCTAAGCAAACAAAGGTAAATAGAATCAACATTTTTAAAAACTCCTTATATTCGCCTTTTATCCATTCCGTGTCGCTGTCGGTACATTAAAGGGTTCTCGGGTAGTCGGGTAGTTATGCCAAGTTTTATGTATAGTAGGCGAACTATCTCTCCAGATTCCCACTGTCCCTCGTGCCAGTTAGCCGACATTCACCGTAAATAATGAGCCTAATAAAAACTTTTAAAAGTGTCGGTAAATTGGACACTCGAACTATTATTGTATTTATTAGGAACTATTATTATTTTATTTCGAATCATTATTACAATATTATTATTAATTATTATTATTTTGAACCATTATTATATTCATTAGCTTATCTATATACACACATCAACTTTGTCTAGGGATACAGGTGCTATTTTCATACAAACGAGGTAACTTGGAAGCCTTGGTTTCCTGCCAGGGATATACTGTGCTGTGATCTGATGACGGCTATCCAGGGAGTGAATGAAGGAGATTCAGATCGCTACACACACCCAACTGATCCGACCAGCATTCTAAAAACGTAATGGACATGTTTAAAAAAACCGCGAAAATAGCATGAAAATGTATGGAAATCCTCAAACTGAGAACTCTGACCCATTACTCTTTTAGAATGCTGATCAGATCAGTTGGGTGTGTATGGCGATCTGAATCTACTCCATTCACTCCCTGGATGGCCATCATCAGATTACAGCACGGTACATCCTTGGCAGAAAACCAAGGCTTCAAAGTTACCTCGTTTGTATAAAAATAACACCTGTATCCCTAGACAAAGTTGATGTGTATAGCTGGGTTCAATTAACGTTATAAAGAATTAATGCAATGTAAAATTTTATGCCTAGGTACCTACTCGGCATAAAGAATTTTATTGCGATTATACCCTACCTTTTTTACCTACCTAATAAGAATAGTAGTAGGGTAGGTATCTTGCATTACGGATGTCAGCAAAATGTCAGATAAATAATCTATACTTCTATAGGTATACCTAGTATCCCCGTAAATTACATAAAAACCTGGCGGCCATTTTTTAAATCCAAAAACGAAAAACAATTGTATTTCTTATATTTTTTATTTCCTAGACCCTATCTTATTGGAAATAAGTTAAATGATAAATGATAAATCAGTTAGCCTTATGAAATCATATTTGTACAATAGAACTCAGAGAGTAGTGATTAATAGAACTGAATCTACTGGAGCCCCCACCAATATGGGTGTGCCGCAGGGATCAATATTGGGCCCATTGCTGTTTCTAATTTATGTAAATGACCTTCCCAACTACGCGAATAATTTATGTGAGACAGTACTATTTGCGGATGATACTTCTTTAGTTTTCAAAGTATACAGAGGTAATAACTGTTCGGACGAAGTAAATAGTGCCCTCTCTAAAGTTTCACACTGGTTTAATAGCAATAATTTAGCACTTAACCCCAAAAAAACTAAATGTGTAAAATTTTCATTACCTAATGTTGAGCAGACAAAATTAAATATTAATTTAAATAACGATGAAGTCGAGTTTATTGAGAGTACAAAATTTCTAGGTATTACACTAGATTCTCGACTGCAATGGGATCCACATATTGAAGCCTTGTCAAGTAGACTTAGTTCAGCGGCATTCGCTGTTAAGAAAATAAGGCTTTTAACTGATATTGAAACGGCAAGGTTAGTATATTTTAGTTATTTTCATAGTGTAATGTCCTATGGACTGCTTTTGTGGGGCTCAGCTGCCAGTATTGAAAATATTTTTGTACTCCAAAAAAGAGCTGTTCGCGCCATATACAATCTTCGGCGAAGAGATAGCTTGAGAGAATTGTTTAAAGAAATAAATATTTTAACTTTGGCAGGCCAATACATATATGAAAATTTAGTTTATGTAAGGAAACACTATGATTCATTTGCTAAAAACAGAAATATTCACCAGTTTAATACAAGAAATAAAGATAAACTTGCCGTTCCAAGATTTAGGCTTGCAAAAACTAGAGGTTCATTTATGGGGAAAAGCATAGCCTTTATTAATAAAGTTCCGCAACAAGTGATTGATCTTCCTTTGCATGAATTTAAAAACCATGTTAAAAAAAACGCTCATGAGTAAAGGTTATTATAAAGTAGATGATTATCTTAAAGATCAAAATGCGTGGAAATTATGTAACACATAACTTGCTACTATAAGTACTTTGTTGAAGTAATATAATGTAATAAGTCTATGTTGTTGCCAATAATCCTGTCACCCTGTTGTAATTATTTGGTAACGATATATTCAAGTTTGTAAATATCGTTACTTATGGCTGTTACAGCTGATTAGTTTCTTGCGCCCGTTCTTCTTGTCAGCTAAAAAAGTCTGGAACGGGTGGTAGGAAAATATAGACGATTCAAAAGTACTTAATTATTAAGTTTATTTGAATAAAGCTTATTTGACTTTGACTTTGACTTTGAATAATAATTAAATAATTAGGTGGATGACGTTAACGTGGATGTTAATGTTAACAATGTTCTTCGTATTTCCAATTTGGGGGATAGTTCCCACAATGAGAGTAAATGATTAATTTACTTCTTCGATTAATAAACCATTTATACCGACTCGTTTACTGGTAGACTTATGATAAGATAATACAGATTTATAAACAAAGTTTATTCCGTCATTTCGCACAAACTCATCGATCTCGCTATTCGCCAAAAGTTTTGCCCATCGGCGAACACCGGGAATGTAGGGAGCCACACTCGTGTGCTCTCGCTAATGCCGTTGTTTGACAAAAATGTTGTTTCTCGGCATAAACGATGAATGGCAACCTACTAGCATTAACCTCACCGAGTGGTGCGGGGTGGCCAAGCGAGTTTAAATCGGGAGTGTCCTTCTCTACTTATATTTTCATATGATTATTTTCCTTTAATATATTTTTTTCCACTTTCGAAGATTTTGTGACAAATATATACTTACGTCTACGATTCACATAATATATTTTGATTAGGATATCCAAATTCATGAAAATACAAACTTATGAATGATAATCTTAACTAATTTAATTAAAATTAAGTATATTTTAATGTTTAAATAAATTTTGTGGATCAATTTTATAACAAAAAATAAATGCCCAGATAAATGCCCAGTGGGCGGGAATCTATGGACGTTTATTGGGAATATTCCCAATCTGCCAAAAATGCCCGGCATTTTCCCCATCAGTACATGTGGGGATCAAAAGACTTTATGGGAGCATTTAAGGTATGAGTACTAGAAACGACAAAAATCGCCAAAAACTTTTCCCATACATTTTGTACGCATAAACGATAAATCAAGTCGAAATATTTTTTATTGCCAAACGATCTTATTTCTTACTGTGAACAAAGTACTATTTGAGGCCAACTGAAATTTGAAAAAAGAAACTACTTTTTGATCTAATGTTGTGAAAGACTGTGCCCGCGTGTGAAGCCGGTGTTGTGACTTAGGTACTGTAGTTTCCTGTACTCAAATTTCAGTTGGCTTTAAAGAGCATTTTGATCACAGTAAGAAATAGGATCGTTTGGCAATAAAAAATATTTCGAGTTGATTTATTGTTTTTCCGTACAAAATGTATGGGAAAAGTTATAGGCGGTTTCTGTCGTTTCTAGTACTTATACTTTAAATGGTCCAATAGAGTCTTTTGATCCCCACATGATATTTCATGTCGAGTCAAAAATAAAAAAAAAAGTATGCCAATCGATATTGGCATATTTTTTTTTGCTAACTGTAACTTTTTTCCAAAATCTGTGAATGCAGTTCAGAATATCTCAAAAAGTTATGGAAGGTCTCCTAAGTACGATTTCCTGTAACTATAACGGTTAAGGTACCTGCCCTTAAAGTACCGTATCAAAAATCCACCCTGTATACCCAATGGGTGTACCTTATTGTGAGGCTCGGCATCGGCCACCTTCTGGAAGTCCTCCAGCGCGTGGAGCGCCTCGCCCAGCCCCAGCAGCGCCTGGCCGCGCCGGAACAGGCCCTTCACGTTGCCGGGCTCCAGCTTCAACGCCTTCGTCGCGTGCTCCTTCGCCTCGAAGTGGTGCACTGGACTCACCTAACACAATGTAACGACACATTAAAAGCATGATTTCAATCTCGGCAGCAAGCAGCAGTGCTGCCGTAGCAGTGCGCTCCAAATTGAACTGCATAGCTATGCAGCCGCGACACTTCTCCGCTCACTTCAAATTGAGCCGTCTTTCATAACGTTACGGTTCAATTTGGAGCGCACTGCTACGGCAGCACTGCTGCTTGCTGCCGAGGTCGGAATCATACCTTAAGGGTGCATCGCGCGTCCACTAGCGCCGCCAATCGAGAAAAAAATCAGTACAACGAAATAATTATATTGAATAAAATTCTGAAAAATATAAAATCTAGTAATAGTTATGAACTATTTTTGTATGCGTTAAATTTTTAGTTTAAATGTGTTCGCGTAGTTAAAATCTGGATTAACGTCCAAAGTGGCCACTTTAGGCGTTAATCATTAAGCGTTAATTAACATGTTACCCACAGATTTGGTTAAGGCTGTATATTTGCATTTCAACGAAATTAGTGTTTTTCCAATAAAGTTATCTAAAGAATGAAAGCATTATTATTGATGTAAACTTTAGTCTTAGGACGCAAAATTCTTAAATTAGTGCCGTATAGAGAGAAAAATATAATAAATTGTCAGGTATTTTAAAATGAAGACAATCTGTTCAAGTGGAATTTCAAATTTGCTTGTCAGAGGTATTTTTCAAAAACGTTTCAGCTGTAACAAATAAGAATACGACTCATATTTATTTTTTCACTCATTGTTTGTATTGTCAAGGAGTTCCTTATAGAGAGAAATTTAAAAAAAAAAATGCTTTTAATCACAGAGAAATAAAATATTAAAAAAATGCTAAAATTGGTAAATACCAGTAAAAAAACTTTGGCATGTTTTTTACTGGTATTTACAGAATCTAAAGTAATTTTTAATTTTTTTTAGGAATAATGAGGTATTTGTCTAATGTATTGCGTGTTTTGTATATACTTATATCTATTTAATAAATTAATAGGAATTATCAATGTTCGCCCTCATTACGGCTTGCGTAGAGTTGTTTTGATCATTTGTACTGAAAATTTAAAAATGGAACGCGATTCTACAGCCTTAATAATATTACTAAATAAATTATTATCTAAATGTCACGAAATGTACCTAACTCGCTCCTATAATTATAATAATATAATGTCACCTAGATTTTTATTTATTTATTAATCTAAACATCTAATGGTTTCTTAATGTTATTACTACGTAAAAAAAAATGTAACTTAGTTTATAAAATGGTAATTAAATAAAAAAACTGGTTTTAACTACACAAACACATTCAAACCAGAAAAAAAAGCAAATAAAAATAGTTTATAACTTATAATAGATTTTATATTATACTTCTGAATTTTATTAAACACAGTTATTTCGTTGTAATGATTTTTTCTTGAGTGGCGGCGCTAGTGGAAGCTCGGTGGGCCCTTAAGAGGCCGTATACGATTTGTCAGGTCGAGGAGCTCGATGGCGCAGTGGTTTAGCGCCTGGCCCGACGATTATGGAGGTTGAGCGACTTTCGCAAAGGATGAGTGGTCAAAAATTTATTATCTTGAGCTCCTCCGTGCTTCGGAAAGGCACCCCCCCACCCACAGGGAAGGCCTGTGCCCCAGCAGTGGGGGGGACATTAAAAGTGGCTGATGGTCATACGACTTGCCAGTCTCTCGCTCGCACATTTCATCTTTCGTCAAGATTTCTTAAATCTCAGTGAGTTAAAAAATGTGTTCCAGCTATTTCTCTCAATACAAATAAATGTGCGATCGAGAGAGCGGTAAATCATAGGCGGCCTTAAACTTGTAAATATTATTAACACAATTTGGAGCAACAACGAAATAGGTAACGGTCGGTCCGGCCAGGTGTCGGATGGGTGGCCGTTAAGTGGCATTACAACTGAGCGCTTCCGTGCTTTGGAGGGCACGTTAAACCGTTGGTCCCGGCTGTTGTCATCTGATAACAGTTGTTAAGCCAAATCAGAGGCCTTTCAGGTGGCTTGATAAACCAGAGGTGGCCACTAATCCTCATATGATAAGACGAAAGAAAGGTAAGAAAGAAGAAGGTAATCAACATTCTAACAAAACTCAAAAGAAAACTAAATAACTTACAAAAAAAAATTACCTTTAGGTACACCAGCGATAAGTTCAAATGTGCCGATATGAGAAGCTCCTTAGCCAGTGCTTTGTTCTCTTCCGTCTCGCTACTATCTTCAGGCATGTCTGTGAAGGTAAAATAAAATAAATAAAGAAATAAAATAAAATAATTTATTTCTCTTTTAAACCTATTACAAAATGGAATAAGTTGGTGTCTCTTTATTTAAGCTGCAAGCGTGTTTTTGGGAGACACCGCTCTACCGTACTTAAATAACAAGACAAGTGAACTTATGGTCTAACTAATTAATATTACACTATAATTGTGTGTGTGTGTGTGTGTGTGTGTTTGTGTGTGTGTGTTTGTGTGTGTGAGTATGAGGGAGTTAGTGCTACAATTAGTAATCTGTGATGAGTAGGTAGGTATACCAAACTCATGACATACGATGCAGTAGAGATTCGGTTTCTTCGTATGTTTTGAGCTGAACCCATTTTGATAAAAGTTTCTTACATTCACGATGTGTTTTATTGTATATTATGTATATATCTTTGTTTATTTTATTGTACAGATAGGTAGATTGCGAGTCAAATTGTCTAGATGCAAAAGCCGTCCTATTTGTGGTTGACTTAATTATGATGTCTTTTCGCCGTTTTTCAAGATACCAGGATCAAATGGCAACGACTAATGAAACGACGGTAAGAAACAAGATTAATGGCCGATTCCAATAGGTAACCTATTGTCAGTTGATTAATTAATTTATTTATTTATATATACATAATTATACGGGATAGACCCAATTACATAATTATGTGGTAGGTACTACAAACATAAGTCAAGTTGGTCAACTAGATTTCGAATTGTCCACAAATACATCAAAGTCAGGGTAGGTAACCAGGAGCGCGTTGAGTGCCTCATGCATGCGACATGGTGGACGCGCAAACAGTCGATGCCTACGACTGGATTTGTTGCATAGATATTTCTGTTAAATGATGGGAAATAACAACAGTTGTCTAGTAACAGATATAGATATACACATCAACTTTGTCTAAGGATACAGGTGATATTTTCATACAAACTAGGTAACTTTGAAGCCTTGGTTTTCTGCCAGGGATGTACCGTGCTGTGATCTGATGATGGCCATTCAGGGAGCGAATGGAGGAGATTCAGATCGCTATACACACCCATCTGATCAACATTCTATAAGATGAATGGGTCAGAGTTCTCAATTACAGGATTTCCATACATTTTGATGCTATTTTCGCGGTTTTTTTAAACATGTCCTTTACGTTTTGAGAATGCTGATCAGATCGGTTGGGTGTGTATAGCAATCTGAATCTCCTTCATTCGCTCCCTGGATAGCCGTCATCATAGTACATGGATAATGAAATGAATAGTCATAAACTTACCTTCAACTATTGAGATAACTCTTTTGTACATTTTGATAGCCAGCTGGAACTTGCTCCCCTTGAAGTAATTCGTGCCTTTCTCCTTGAATATCTTGGCCTGTTCCAACTTCTCCGACCCATCCATCAACCACGTTTCCTTTGCCTTTTCGAAATTCTTCAACGTGACTGTGTATTCTACGGCGGAATTAGGAGGCACGCCTAGCGCCGCATTGCCTTCCGATTTGAACGCGTATTTCGGTTGGATGGTTAACCTCGATTTCTCGTCTTTGGTGAATTTCTCTAAGGCCCTCTCTATGCCTTCGCAGATGTTGCTCTCGCTACCTTCGCCCAGGTTGAATGTAACCGTTCTAGTGTCAAACACTTTGCCGTCTGGCGCCAATCGTCCCTCCAGATCGACTAAAAAGTAATATTATTCTGTATAAACAAGTGAAAAAATAAATAAATTTAAAAAATATTAAAAACACGACTGCCCTGCCAAAAACTAACTAAAAAGTTAAATAACAAGTGTCATTCGGGGGACCTCTTTGATTAAAAACTGTTCCACAAAACGGTCCCCCGACTGCAATGACACTTGTTATTTAACTTTTTAGTTAGTTTTTGACAGGGCAGTCGTGTTTTTAATATTTTTTTATTTTTATTTCACTTTATTTATTTTTATTTCACACATTTTAGTGACAAATTATATAGTTTTGAAATGTTTTCATTAAGGTCTTTCATTTGATGCCCATATTGTAATAATTAAAGAAAAAATATTTTTTTCACATTTGAAAATGGCGTCGTACAGTCGCCATATTGTTTTTTTTTTTTTAATATAGCCAGTGTCACTTATAATGATGTAAGAATTCTAACGATACCTCATATATTCAAATCCGTTGAGCCATTTGGAAGTTATGGTGGAATAAAGAAACTCACATACCCACAGGCGCGGTCCGAAGGGGGGGGTCACGGGGGACATGACCCCCCACAAAATCGTACACGTTAAATAGAAAAATCTTCTATATGCAAGCGGTGCGACTGCACTGGGCGCCCTCGTGTGGGGCGCCGAAAACGCCCGACCACCGGTCGACTATCAATCGTATTGTGGCCTGGTGATGAGCGACGAAGCGACGAATTAAACTGACTAAAAAACGCACTGCGCGGCCATTTTTTAATATAAACAAGCAGGATTAGTCGATGAAACTGACTAAAAATCACGCTGCACGGCTATTTTTTTTTCTAAAAACAAGCGATATTACAAGATTAGTAGATGAAACTGACTAAAAATCGTGCTGCGTGGTAGTTTTTTTCTGTAATAAGCAAAATTAGAAGATTAGCAGATGAAACTGAATAAAATCTGCGCTGCGCGGCCATTTCTTACTATAAACAAGCAAGGTTACAAGATTAATAGTTGAAACTGACTAAAAATCGCGCTGCGCGGCGGTTTTTTTACTGTAATAAGTAAAATTAGAAGATAAGCAGATAAAACTGACTAAAAACTGCGCTGCGCGGCATTTTTTTTTGCTCTGAACAAGCAAGTTTATAAGATTAGTGGTAGAAACTGACTAAAAATCGCGCTGCGCGGCCATTTTTTTACCATAAACAAGCAAGATTACAAGATTAGTAGGTGAAACTGACTAAAAAATCGCGCTGCGCGGCCGTTTTTTGAATAACAGGCAAAATTGAAAATCTTAGTATCGCATAAGTAGGGGGTGCCCCGTAAAAATATCGCCCAGGGCGCTGGTAGTGCTTAAACCGGCACTGCTTCTATAAATTTACAAAATAAAAAAAAGCAATTGTGTGTATAGTGACCCCCTCCAAAATCTCAGGCTGCGACCGCGCCTGCATACCCACAAACATACATGAACCCTGAACACATATACACTCCTTTTTGGGCAGTCGTGTAAAAAGAAAACAATGCTACATCATCGAGAAGAATGTTTATTGTGTTAAAGTTAGATCTATAGCAGTATCTCATTACTAAACGGTTGAAGTAACATAAATACAAAGGTGTCATATAACATCAACTTTCTCTACTTCATGAGAACTAGCATGCATAGAGTACAAATAGAACAAAAGGCACAAACATGGTGTATTATTATCATGGCCGTTTTTTTAAGGCGTCAATTTTCCAACTGTGATGATTAACAACATCGTTTCAGCTGTTAAGACTTCATCTTTATTTTCGCGTCGTCCAAGTTTTCGCGATAAAATAGAAAAATAAGATACCTATTTTACAGAAAACAGGGAATGACCTCAAAGTAATGATTAGAAGTGGACATGGCCTATCAAAAGTAGGCCACGCCCCCAAATGGTAGTGGTTGTGGTAATGCAATGCAATGTTAATGATTGACAAGAAATGCTTGATTTTCTAGGTGCTACTTTACATGCAGGAACTACACTCGCGAGCAAAAGTATGGAATCATTAGGCCAGTAGGCCTATTTTCAAACGAGGTAACTTTGAAGCCTTGGTTCACCGCTAAGGATTGACCTAGCTGTGATCTGATGATGGCTATCCAGGGAGTGAATGGAGGAGATTCATATCGCTATACACACCCAACTGATCTGTGGGTCTATTGCCCAAGTGTCGTCGACTTCGCCGTCGGCTTCATTTGACAGATGGTTGTAATACATTGCTACGTTTCTTGTGTAAGTTTTTATTGGTACCAAAAAGAAGTAGCAATGTATCTCATCCATCTGTCAAATGAAGCCGACGGCGAAGTCGACGACACTTGGGCAATAGACACACTGATCAGCATTCTAAGAGATATAAGGATCAGAGTTCTCAGTTTCAGGATTTTCATACATTTTTATGCTAATTTCCGGTTTTTTTAAACATATCCTAATATCTCACAGAATGCTGATCACATCAGTTGGGTGTGTATAGCAATCTAAATCTCCCCCATTCACTCCCTGGATAGCCATCATCAAATCACAGCTAGGTCAATCCTTAGCGGTGAACCAAGGCTTCAAAGTTACCTCGTTTAAAAATAGGCCTAATAATTCCATACTTTTGCTCGCGAGTGTAGTTCCTGCATGTAAAGTAGCCCCTAGACAATCAAGCATTTCTTGTCAATCATTAACATTGCATTGCATTACCACAACCACTACCATTTGGGGACGTGGCCTACTTTTGATAGGCCACGGTAATCTATCTATTCTGTGGTGCTTGTCAAGCATGGCTCCTAGCCGATCAAAATGTGATTGACAAGCAGATGCAATGTAAATGATTAACAAGCAGTTTGGTGCGTGACGCTGAACTATTATCTATTATTGTACTTTGACCAAATTAATTGAGTATACACCCATTTTCTCCGACAGTAGGTAGATAAGATAGAATTACTCACCAGTGACGAGAGCACCGTCATTAGGGCTTTCAAAGCCCGACCCTTGTTCGATGATGTGGCGGAGGATTCCCTTGTTCTTGTTCGGACTCAAGTCTTCAACTTTCCAGTCTATCATTTCGATCTGCATAAAAAAAGATCATGAATGCTACTACGATTTGGGCCTCATTAGTTGGGAGGTCAGATGAATAAATCTCATTAAAAAGTAATTACTTAAAGTCTGTTCATCCTTACTTGTCTTATTTAGTGAACAGTTTTTGACAGTTGTCATACGTCTTTTAAACTTAAATCGTTATTTAAAAATATGTTAGTAAGTTTATGAAATTATTGTTAATTTATTAACAATTTATTTACATAGATTACATGTGTGAAAAACCATTTGTTTTATCTTATAAATGATTATTTCAATAAAGAGTTAGGTGAAGATTGTTTACCATATAAGACAAGTAAGGATGGACAGACTTTATATCAAGTCATTAGCCACCTAATTTAAATGATACCATCAAGTTTTCATCATCATCTACTTGCCCTTATCCCAGCTCGTTGGTCAATTAATCTATTGACATCTGACATTTTTAACGTCCCCACTGCTGGGGCACAAGTCTTCCTTATGGGTTGGATAAGGAGGATAGGCTACAGCATAGCCCACAACGCATGCTCAATGCAGTTTGTTGGGTGTTAACGACTGCAAACGCAGCCAGAACCAACAGCTAAAAGCTTTGTCCAGACTTGTATCATCTTGACGATCAAAATCAGCCGTATCGTATCAAGTATTCGTATCCTAAGTATGGACACTCATTTCGACTGCATCGTATCACTAACTCCATTAGCCCAAAATGGGCTTAATAACCACGTCCACACTTAGCATGCTGTATCTTGTCAGCGTATCAACAACGCGTGAATGTGGACGTGTACATTTTCCTCGTATCTTTCCCTAGTCAACAAAAAAACGCGAGCAACAAAAATGTATGTCATCAACCAGCGGAGGAGAGTGTGAAAATGTATATAAACACTAGACATGGGTTGTAACAGGGTAAATTGCCTACCTGTTACAACTGTTCCTGTTACATTAAAATAACAATTCCAACACCCTGTTACAAAAATAACAGTCGTAACAATTTGCTTCCATTGTTCCTCCTGTTCCGTCCGTGGAACAAGCGCTTCTTTACTCTAACCTTAAGACTACTTACATAAAGAAAAGAGACGAAGCTTGTTATTTTTATCTATAACGATCATAAACTGTTATTTTTTCTGTTAAGCAAGACTAAACTTTATTACAATTAAGTAAAATCTAATATTATAAAATATGTTTTCCATTACGGCAGTTACGGCATACATGCGACATCTTGTTTGTATTGGGTGAACCATCATGTCACCTAATGAAGTTGCTTGCAGTATTACTTTCATTAAGCTTTTTACTTAAATTGCGATAGATGGCAGTAATTATCATAAATTTACTAAATAAGTTCAAATAATAAAAATAAAAATAGATTGTTGTTAAAAACAGGAGCAAGCGATTTTCGAGCATATTGAAGTTTGAAAGTCAGTAAGGTCGAAAATCGCTTACACCCGTTTTTTAACGAATGATCACTAGTGAAATGTTTTCCTACATTCTCTACATCATTTTGTTCTTCCGGTCATTGTGCCTGTGCCCCAGCAGTGGAGACATAAATGGTGATCATGAAATACCAGGTGAATTAAGTCTGCTGAAAGAAAATTTTTACTACAAAAAACCCCCAATCTGGGAACCATGATCTTTTCCATAACTCCCTGGCAGCACTAGATATCCCATTTCCTACCCGCACATCCTAATTTGCTTATAAATGCATCCATTCCACGTAAATAATAAAGTGCTTAAACATCCTTTAGAATCTAAATAAAAATAAAAAAGTTTTATTTAATTCAGCCTGTTTACCTACCTTATAACATTGGCAAAACAGCCACTCTATTGCCACAAAAAACAAAAAAGGCCATAAACAAACACAGGAACAGATAACACGACTAATTTACAAAGTCGAATGTATTTTTGATATGGTCGGTTTATATAACAGATAAAAATAACAAGCTTTGTCTCTTTTCTTTCCATATATGTTAGAGTAAGAAAGCGCTTGTTCCACGTAACAGGCGGAACAATGGCAACAGGTTGTTACTCTGATAACAGCTCGGTACAGGGAACAGTGAAGACGGCGAGAACAGTCTGTTTCGCCTGTTCCTTTGAACAACAGTTATTTCATAGCGCTCGTAACAGGGCGAAACAGTTACACTTAATTATCCGTTATTTTTAACTGTTACAATAAATACGCCTCATGTCTAATAAACACGTACAAACAAACTTATCAAAATCGTGTAGCGGCATTGCGTATCCCCTTTGATGATCGGGCAAAAACCGCCTCGAGATGGATCGTGGTGTATCATCGTATCAAATCACATAGTCGTATCATAATACAGTATCAAAATGCGTCTATACTACGTAATACTGCCGATCATGATACACGACTCCGATACGCAAGTGTAAACAAGGCGCAAAGCCTTGTTTGATACGCGGTTACATACGGATCGGGGTGTATCAGATACGGTGCGTAGCATGATCGCGTATCGTTTTGCGTCCAAACTAGCCAAATGATACACGTCGATGATACGCGACGGTGATCTGATACACTCAAATTTTACTAGGCTGGACAAAGCTTAACGTGCCTTCCGAGGCACGAAGGGACACGAAATAATAAATTTTTGGTCACCCATCCCATGACCGACCTTTGCGGAAGTTGCTTAACCTCCGCAATCGCAGGGCCAGGCAGCGCTAAACCGTTGCGCCATCGCACCACCAAGCTCCTCAATCTCGAGATCAATAAAAGTGGAAAAACATTTTTATGTTTTCTATTATTATAATGTCGTTTCTTTACCTAAGGGGAAGTGGTTTATGGTACCCTATCATGGGCGAATATTGACCCTATCTGAAAATTCACCACAAAAGTGACCAACCACATCCACTGATAAAACCTGCCGTTTGATAAGATTGTTTTCAGTATGTAAAATATAGGTGAAAAGTCCTAAGTATACAAGTATATACTCTGAACTGCAGAAATATTGATGATAATGAAGTTATTGGTTATGTACACACACACAACACAATATTCCGGATCCAGTAAACTCACAATCCGATAGGATTTATAACTATATTCAGGGGGCTAATTGTATAATTTCAAAATCTATCGCAATCGCTTTAAGAATGTATTACATTGATGCTCCTTTTTGGCAGAAATAAAAACTTACCAAAGAAATGCAGCAATGTGTCACATCCATCTGTCAAATGAAACCATTTGCGATAGATTTTAAAAATTAGACAATAAGTATGCAGTTCCGTCCGGATCAGTTAAAACGGCCCTTTAAATGTGGTGTGAACATTACATTCAGTAGTGATTCAGGATCGACACCATGATCCTATGCAGACTTACTTCAAACTGTAGTGTCGAGTTAGGCGGGATCTTGGGCGGGCTGCCCGCGGCGCCGTACGCGTACTCGGGCGCGCACGTCAGCACGCACACCTCGCCCTTCTTCATCGTAGCCACGCCAATGTCCCATGCTTTGATCACAGACCCTGGATGACAAGAAATGATTTATTTACAAATTAAAATAGCTTTTGCAATTTGTTAAAGGATGTTTCGCCTCTTTGCGATGACAACTTGACATTTCCAAAATCGCAACCTTCCATAGGAGGCTATTTCCAAATAATAAAGAAGAACTAAATTTTTTAAGAGATGTCACGTTGTCATCACAAAGAAGCGACGTCTCTTTGCGACGACAACGTGATTGGATTGGAGATTATTTGAAGCTGTGTTAGGATCTGCACTGCACGAAAGCAAGGCTGTATCGTCCGCATATGTTGCCGTCACTACATCGTCTGAGGTGGGTAGGTAAGAAGTGTATACCGTATACAGAACAGGTCCCAGCACCAAACCTTGAGGGACGCCCGCTTTTATTTCTCTAAGGTTAGATATACTATCCTCCACTCTTACTTGAAATAGTCGGTCCTTGAGATATGATTTTAGAAGCATGTAAGTTGTATTTGGCAGGCAAAGCTTGAGTTTATATAACAAACCCTTATGCCACACCCGGTCGAATGCTTGCGGCACATCAAGAAATACTGCAGAGCAATACTCCTTTCTTTCCATTGTCTGTCTAATAGTATGAGCAATTTGGTGTATTTGTTCTGTTGTGCCATGATGTGCTCAGAAACCAAATTGATGGTCTGGTAACACCTTTTGGTCTTCTAGTATTGGTAGTAGGCGTTTTAACAAAAGTTTCTCAAACAACTTTGACAGGACTGGAAGAAGACTAATAGGTCTATAAGAGGATACCTCTTTGGTAGGTTTTCCTGACTTCACAATCATATTAATGACAAAAACTTTCCATACCAGTGGGAAATACTACAATCACAACATTGAATTAAATACAATTGTTATTAAGATGTTTCCTTTTCTTGGTACTTGCTTTAGGACTTCAGCAGTTATGCAGGGAGCCTTTTTAGATTTTAACTGTGTAATTTGTTTCCATACTTCTCTAGGCTTTACCAACTCTAACGGTAACAACATCTGCTGGTTGCTGTTAATAACAGCATCAATGTCATCTTCTGTTTGCGTCATGTTGGATTCATTCGGTTGAAATACTCCCTCAATATTAATTTGCAAACAAAAGGCATGCTGAATATTTTTTTATTTTATGTTACATAAATTACCTCTCAAAAAAAGAAACATTGGTAAAAGAATTATTTCGCTATTGTGAAAACTGCCCGAAATATCACAGTTTTAAAAGCACACAAATTGGACTCACCAACGCTCCATACTAACGGCTACCTAGTTATGACGTCACACCTGAGTAGTTTGTATGCAATGCGTAGGAAATTTGTTCGGCAGTTATATTAATTGTGTTTATCAAAATGGTTTCTTAGACAAATTCGCTATAAATTTTACGGACTAATTAAAGGTATTGTTTATTTTAATAAATTTTGTACTTTTTAAATGGACTTGTCCACCCCACTTTGAAGGATCATAAAACAAATAATACCCAATATATAAAACCAAGAGGTATACAAGCTACCCTAAAAGTTTAATATATTTACGATTTTTATTAGTATTTTGTTATTTTATTCATTGGTCATCATCCCTATTCAGCTTTATCCTCAAACTTCTGGCCCAATCACCTGTAGGTTGTTTCAAAGCTGGGACATGTTTTTTAGGTCGTTTGAGAATACCAATTTACATAAAACCTCAACTTACATACACCTAAATCTTCCTCAGGAATCACTCTATCACTTAGTGAAAACTGCATGAAATCTGTTCGGTAGTTTTTGAGTTTATCACAAACAGACAGATGCGGTGAGGGACTGTTTTATAATATATAGTGAATCAAATGAATATCTTAGCTGTTAGTAGAGAGTAGACGTACATTGCCCACTGTATTTGACATTCCTTTAAAATCAACGAACATGCCAGGAAATGTACTCTACTCTCTACTAACAGCTAAGATCTTGCTAAGATAATGTAAACCAGCCATTATAGATAAATTGTACTTATTATGTTTCTTACATTAAGAACCATGTGGTTCTTTCCAAAGCACATAGTGCATTTAGTTAGCCAGTTATTATAACCTATAAAGTATCTTACCTTTTCCCAAATTGAACTCGAAGGGTTCGTTCCTATCTCGGCTGGAGTCAAACTTGGTGCCATCCAGAAGCGTGCCAGTGTAGTGTACGGTGACCTGACAGCCAGTGTTCGGAGTGTCGGTGCCTTGTCCCTCCTTGATGATACGTTTGAGGACACCGCGGTCCCCGGTTTTGGTGATATCGACACCTTCGTCTACGGTCATTATGAAATGTTTTTTTCAAGTCTTCTAAGATAAATATGCTTCTAGTGGAAACAATCTTTGAACGTAGCGTAGCGCGCCGGTAAGTCGATTCGCGAAAATAATCGAATGATGAATGAAAAACACGGACGAAATCTAAACTCATGCAAATGCAATCGAAATTTCTAGATGTCACTAGTGATGGGCAGTGGATAAATATCCTAAAGGTAAAAAACTCGGATATTTATCAAAAATAGACAAATATCCGTTTTTAGCCATTTTTAGCGGATTTTTATCCAAAAATGCCGGATAAATATATTCAGGCCTGAATATACACAATAGATTTGCTTCTTGTTAACTACATTTTTGACGAAAACAGTATTTTGTGCTCGAAACAATGTTTTCTTAATTTTATTATCTGTATAGCGTTGTACGTAGTGATGGGCAGTGGATGAAAACTCAAAAGGTAAAAAACTCGGATATTTACCATAAATGGCGGATAAATATATTAAGACCTGTTTCTATACACTAGTTTTGGTCCCACGTGAGGCCCCGCCCCCGCTACTAACCCAACCACGATGACAACTGTACCTGGCAACATATAACAAGCGCACATTGAGGAGTGGTCCCTAGGCTAAATGGTGTCGTTTCATCGCCCACAAGTCCCTTGTCAACGACGTGATTACCATCGCAATTGTGTTGACCAGGGTATGCTGGCCGACTTATGGAGAGGGAGAACCTATTTACGATGAACTGTTTTTTCAGGAAGAGATAATACCAACGCATAATCCAAGATAGCGGCCAGCTTTTTTGTTTTTGGGCCGATTTCGATGAAACTTTGTTTAGGGCACAATTTTTAAAAGAAAACAGCAGAGCAATATTGAAAATGTGAAAATTCAAGATGGCGGTCATCTTTTTTGTTTATGGGCCCACTTCGATGAAACTCTGTTTTTTGTACTAGGTATTTTCACAAGAAAACAGCGCAACGCAATGTTAAAAATGAGAAAAATGCAAGATGGCGGCAAACTTTTTTGTTTGTGGGCTGATTTCGATGATACTCGGTTTATGTACTATTTTGACAAGAAAACAGCAACGCAATGTTAAAAATATGAAAAATCAAAGATGGCAGCCAACTTTCTTGTTTTTGGGCCGATTTCGATGAAACTTGGTTTTTTGTACTATTTTGACAAGAAAACAGCAAAGTTATATTAAAAATGACAAAAATCTAAGATGGCGGCCAAACTTTTTGTTTGTGAGCCGATTTCGATGAAACTCGGTTTTTGGTATTATATAGACAAGAAAACAGCTACGCAATGTTATAATTATAAAAAATCAACGAGTGCGGCCAACTTTTTTTTGGGCCGATTTCGATGAAACTTTGTTTGGGGCACTATTTTTAAAAGAAAACAGCAACGCACTATTAAAAATCTTAAAATCTAACATGGCGATTGGCGGCCCACCTTTTTGTTTGTGAGCCGATTTCGATGAAACTCGGTTTTTGGTACTATTTAGACAAGAAAACAGCAACGCAATGTTATAAATATGAAAAATCAACGATGGCGGCCAACTTTTTTTTGGGCCGATTTCGATGAAACTTTGTTTGGGGCACTATTTTGAAAAGAAAACAGCAGAGCAATATTGAAAATGTGAAAATTCAAGATGGCGGTCATCTTTTTTGTTTATGGGCCCACTTCGATGAAACTCGGTTTTTGGTACTGTTTTGACAAGAAAACAGCATCGCAATGTTAAAAATATCAAAATCCAAGATAGCGGCCAACTTTTTTGTTTTTGGGCCATTTCGATGAATCTCGGTTCTTTTGTACTATTTTGACAAGAAAACAGCAACGCTATTTTAAAAATGTCCAAAAATCAAAGATGGCGGCCAACCTTTTTGTTTGTGAGCCGATTTCGATGAAACTCGGTTTTCTGTACTTTTTGACAAGAAAACAGCAACGCAATGTTATAAATATGAAAAATCAACGATGGCGGCCAACTTTTTTTTGGGCCGATTTCGATGAAACTTTGTTTGGGGCACTATTTTTAAAAGAAAACAGCAACGCAATATTAATAATGTCAAAATCTAACATGGCGGCCAACCTTTTTGTTTGTGAGCGGATTTCGATGAAACTCGGTTTTTGGTACTGTTTTGACAAGAAAACAGCATCGCAATGTTAAAAATATCAAAATCCAAGATAGCGGCCAACTTTTTTGTTTTTGGGCCATTTCGATGAATCTCGGTTCTTTTGTACTATTTTGACAAGAAAACAGCAACGCTATTTTAAAAATGTCCAAAAATCAAAGATGGCGGCCAACCTTTTTGTTTGTGAGCCGATTTCGATGAAACTCGGTTTTCTGTACTTTTTGACAAGAAAACAGCAACGCAGTGTTAAAAATATGAAAAATGCAAGATGGCGGCAAACTTTTTTGTTTGTGGGCTGATTTCGATTTAACTCGGTTTTATGTACTATTATGACAATAAAACAGCAACGCAACGTTAAAAATATGAAAAATCAAAGATGGCGGCCAACTTTCTTGTTTTTCGGGCGATTTCGATGAAATTCAATTTTTTGTACTATTTTGACAAGAAAACAGCAACGCAATATTAAAAATGACAAAAATTTAGAAGGGCGGCCAACCTTTTTGTTTGTGAGCCGATTTCGATGAAACTCGTTTTTTTGTACTATTTTGACAAGAAAACAGCAACGCAATGGTTAAAATTAGAAAAAGCCAACATGGCACCCAATTTTTTATTTGTATGTCGATTTAGATGAAACACGGTTTTGGTACTATTTTAACAATAAAACAGCAACGCAATGTTAAAAATATAAAAAAATACACGACGGCAGTAGGTGATTATTGGGCATTCTGGAACAATTCACTCCAGCGATCTCACGTCCGTTCGATCTCTGTCGTGAAGTGTTCCAAACTGCCCAATAATCACCTCGATCACTTTTCTGAAGTGTTGTTGCGTATTTGATGGGTTCATTACAGTCAATCATAGCAAGAGTACGGTAAAAAAAAAAGTAAATAATTATGTCTGCCACTAGCAAAGATCAATAAGTGTAAAACTTACCAATGATTAATGCTGCTCAATTCACTATACTTATTTTCAAACACTTCACAGTCAGAAGCAGGTGTTATGAAGTTTCTCGTTTTGTTCTATGCCCATATGCGGGTGAATTCACTACACATTTTTTATTTATGAGACTTATTTTGGATTACACTCAGAAGCAGACGTTATGAAGCTATTTGTTTTGTTCTAAGCCGATTGCTCGTGTCAGTGACCAAATTTGGAGAGTGGCACCTTCAATCGAGTTTAAATCACAACACTATGAAAACTATCGTTCTAGGCCGTTTGCTCGTGCCGGTCACCCATTAGTAGTAGCACCTCAGAAAAGATTTCCATCGCAATATGATCAAGATCATTGTATAATAATCACTGTCAGAGTTTAGGAAATCATCAATCTAGGCCGATTGCTCGTGCCTGTCACCCTGTGGGCTGGTGGCACCTAGAAATGACGATCCATCACAAAGGCATTCATAAAATATTTGGTAATCACTGTCGTTGTTCAGGAAACCATCGTTCTAGGCCGTTTGCTCGTGCCTGTCGCCCACTGGCTGGTGGCACCTAGAAATGACGATCCATCACAAAGACATTGATAAAATATTTGGTAATCCTATGGTGACACCTTTAGAATAAAAAACATAGTATGATAATCACTGTCGTTGTTCAGGAAACCATCGTTCTAGGCCGTTTGCTCGTGCCTGTCGCCCACTGGCTGGTGGCACCCAGAAACGAAGTTCCATCGCAAAGACTTTGATAAAATACTTGTTTAGTAATCACTGCCAGAGATTAGGAAATCATCGTTCTAGGCCGTTTGCTCGTGCCGGTCGCCCATTGGCTGGTGGCACCTAGAAACAAAGTTCCATCACAAAGGCATTGATAAAATATTTGGTAATTCTGTGGTGACACCTTAGAATCAAGAACATCGTAAAATAATCACTGTCATAATTTAGGAAACTCGTTCTAGGCCGTTTGCTCGTGCGGATCCTCTATGGGCTGTTGGCACCTAGAAACGATGATCACATAACGCTTTGATAAAAATATTCTCGATATTTTAAGAATGGTTACCGATTTACAAAAATGGTTGGCGACACTTAGAAAAAACAAGGTTTCATCACGAACCCAATGAGAGATGGATGGTCACCCATCTATCCAATACTTAGAGTATACTTAGTAAAACCCGCACTGCACTGTACACACTCACACCCGCGGACGGCATAGCTGCTATGACTTCGATTGCAAGGTTATTGCGTCACGGTGCATCTGCTGATTAAAGGTAGACTTTTTAAATAGCATCTAATCATAATCTGATTTAAGGAACAAATTGCATCGACTATACAACGACTTAATACATTCTAGTCTTTGCAACAGTGTAACATTCTGTTTGGTCAGCAAATTACCACCGTGAGAATGGATTTATAATATGAACTAGTTAAATCACACTGCTTTGTTCGAGTTCATTATAATATTTTTCCGGTGACTTTAAAGGTAGTAAAAAAATGTTAAGGGATTTTTGAAATGATAAAAGCATAAAAACGATATGGCAGGCACGCTCTATTTAGAATAATACATTTAATTTTATAAAATTAGGTTTATTCTGAAGTAATCGGGAATCGAACCCGTTGGAGTTAGTTAACTATGCTACCAGTGCTATGCCACTTGACTTGACTATATTGTTGTATTTACAGCTCGCCTGTAATAAAGAGTGACGATGCACCATGTTTTTGTTTCAATTAGCGAACCTATAATCACAGTTCTTTTTTTTTTTTTTTTTTTTTTTTTTTTTTTTTTACCCAGTGCTTATACTAGTGGCCACCCGGAATACATACTCTTGACAACGTGTATTCAAAATTTTATGATAATTTAAGATGTTAAAACGTAACAAACAAACTTACTTTCACATTTTATGATTATAAATATAAAATATTGTTAGGGTTGATGCAATTTTACTATTTTAAAATTCGATGAACTAAAAATAAGCTAAGATCCATAAACGAAAAGTATGAAAATTAAAGTAAGATTAATTGAAATGGAATTCAACTAAATATGATGACAAATTAAGGAAATGGAATAAAAACCTACCTACACCTAATCGATATGAAAATTGTGTACTTAAGTTTATTCAAATTTTTGTTTACAGTAGGAATATTTAAAGTATTTACGAATTAGCTTTATAATATTATGTAGGACATTATTAATGAAATACACTTAAAACACAATAATACAGCCACATTATTATTTTATCAAGTGTAGACAACCTTACTGAATTTGTCGACATTTGAATATCAAATTAACATTGAAATAAAATACAATATTATGAATATGAAACTTGATTTTCAGTGAAGAACTATGGGAAAATAAAATTTGTTGACGTGGTTCTTTCAGTGGTTGTGAACTATTGCAATATGTACTGGAAAATATTTTGAAACACCAAATAAGTATTGAACTTGTAAAACTTTATACGAATAAGTTGATTACTCATACTTATGTATGTAGTCTTTTTTCTTCATTATTAAATTAATAATATAAACTTACAATTTTAAACTTTTTGTTTTTCATTTTAATTTTTCACTGATAATAAAAATAAACTTTTAATCGTATACTGGTTATTACCTCAGTAATACCGATTTTATAGAAATTTATTTGTTTAAAATAATTTTTATTGAAAATGAAGGTTTGCGATACCTGAACGATAGGTACCGGAACGATTCCCTTATAATGCGATGTAAATCGACCAAAAAATCATTTCTACGACACCGTTATTTCCACTAGTTTTAAAGAGCCCTGCGGGAGTCTGCTCTATCTAGTCGCGAGTGCTCCGTCTGCCCCTCATCCTTCACCTAGTGCCAACCAGCTGGTCCACTACCACAACAAGTTCACCGGTGCTCCGTCAGCTCTGCAAGACAAGTCTGCCCACCCGTCGCCTAGCGCTCGACCAGCTGTTCCACCAGCATAAGCTCACCAGTCACCTGCCAACACGAGGATCCGTGCACTTGAAATAATGTTCGTAAGTTTTGTTTTTACTTATTTATTTATAAACATAGGTATATTTATTTTGATGACCTCCCTAGTCGAGTGATTTTTATGGTGTCACCATCTCTAATGTTTCAAGGTTTGGACCCAGCTGGATCAAATTAGGAAACGATCTTTTCCTTTAGTTATTTTTTTAGTTTTCAAAGGTTGGAGTTGAAATATTTTTATCTCAATAACAGCAGTAAATTTTTCTCATTGTTCGAATTATCTCTTAATATTATGAATTTGTTGTTTCATAATTTTAAAATATTTTTGCAGGTCTGACTCAGAATATAAGGCAAAGCGCAGCAAGGGGGCGAGGAAGGAGCTAGCAGATGAGTTTGCCGACTCCGAGAGCGGCGGCGAGGATACACCTACCAAAATAAAGTATGTATTACAAAGTCTAATCTAATCATCACAAACACAAATTTATTTATCCACACTAAATAGTGAGTCTAATTTTATTCGTGCTTTCATTATTTACAATGAATTGTTGTTCGGTGTGAACAAAACACAGTGACTCAGTCGCTCAAAGCAGTGAATCGGATTTCTAAAGGTCGTGGGTTCGAGTCCCGACTGAGGCGCTGGTGACGAGTTGTTTGTTTCTATTAAATTATTTAACAAAAGACATTATACTATACATTTATTTATTTCATTTAAATAATAAGTACTTGTACTTACCTATATTTTTTTTTTATTTATTATGGTACAAACGATAAATAGAAATACAATTATTGAAATATTTTTCAAACACTAAAGTTATTTGGATAGTATATTTTGCGAGAAATATAATAGGTTAAATAAGAACCCTGTAAATATTTTCTCTACATTGACGACCTTGTTTTTAACAAATGTATTATTTTTTTTCTAGCGCCAAGAAAGAGACGAAGCCCAAGGCTCCACCGAAAAGGAAGGCGCCAAAGAAAACATCGCCGTCTACTACATCGGGATCTGGGTGGCAGCTCGACTCGGATAGCGAGGAGGAAGCGCGGGCGCAAGCTACACGACGTATCAAGAACCAACCCTTGCAGTCGGTGCTGTCGCGGCGTGTCGCCGACGGATACCTGCGCCGCACCACATTTAGAGACGGCGATGTTTTTATTGATGTAAAAATATATAATACAAAAGAAATTTTAGCTGTCGACCCAAAGGACCGTTGGGAGCACGCGGTCGTCTCCCTCAAATATCAGGCAGACGGAAACGCTCCCGAGCTGGCCCCTCTAAAAGAATTTATAAAAAAGTCTAAGAAAAACTTCGAAGAAGAAGGTAAATTTTATAGTTCAAAAAAAAAATAGTTTAGGTACTTGTATAAAATAACTTCTCTGTTCATTTTATTAGTAAGTTGGTTAGGATAGGTTAGGTATAATAGATAGGCGTTTTTAATGTAAGTTTTTAGTATAAGGTCTTATAATAATATAATTAAATAAATAAAAATATTTCATTTGTACTAAAATAAATATCTTGCTTTATTATTATTACCTACTTAATCAACCAGTCCATTCAATAATATATTATTAAATTCTAATACATTGAGACTTTTCTGAATCCAACAGTCATGGCAAGTAGAACAATATATTGCACAGTTTGTGACATATCCGTTAAAAGTAAAGCATTCTCAGGTCATTTGCGGAGTAATGTTCATAAAAATAACAGTTCTATCGAAATAAGCGATGGCATTGAAAAAATAAGTAGTGCGTTCCGAAGTAGGATTGCATCGTATAGAGTGCGGCCTTCCGCGTGCGGCGATAGCGCTGACGAGGCCAAACTCCCATGCCTGCCAGCTGAGTTTCTGCGTAGGCTTCAGTCTCGCGTGCGTCACTTGCTAGACGCAAGACTAGCTACGTATAACACTATTAAAGTAAACTTTGAATTATTCGCTGAATTTATCTTGCCGAAAGATAACACTAGTGACAAAAAATCATTTGCTTTTAGTCAAAATGTGGTATTGCACCGTAATTATGATTTTAGAGCTATATTTTCAAAGATTGTTCACTCAATCATAGCACAAATTGACGAGTTTCAGGAAAGAGATAGTGGCTGGGCATTTTTAAGAAATCTTTATTTAGAAGTCAATATCAACAAGTACAACCCTTTGAGAGCCGCCCGGTTTATTGAATTACCGAAAACATTAAAATTGAAGCATGCTTGCATTAATATACAAAATAATGATTCATTCTGTTTCTTATGGTGTATAATGACAGCATTATTTCCAGCTAAGAATAACGCACATCGGACATCCTCTTACCCTAACTTTGAAAACGTTCTGAACACCCGAAACATGTCGTTTCCAGTCGGATTCTCGGATATAAGGATCTTTGAGAAAAATAATCGCGATATCAGTGTTAATGTCTATGGTATTGCAAACAAGTCGAGCATTGTCGGACCACTTTATAAGTCAGAAAACAAAAAGAAGTATCATATTAATTTATTATTATTGGAAAAGGGCGAATTTAAACACTACTGTTTGATAAAAAATTTTAGTAGATTGCTTAGACCTCAATTAACAAAACATCATGGAAAAATATATTTTTGTGATGACTGCATGATTTTTTTTAATAACGAACCTGCATTAAATGCCCACATTTGTAGCGGTGTCCGGACTTTGTTGCCTGATCCAGGTACTACAATTCAATTTAAACATTTCGAAAGAATGCAAGATATGCCATATGTTATATATGCGGATTTTGAATCATTATTAGAACCCAAATCGAGTAGTGACCATCTCAATTCAAATAATACCACAACGAATTTACAAAAACATTTACCCGCTGCATTTGCATATTACATTGTTTGTTCGTATGATAGCGCTCAAAATAAATACACGTCATATCGTGGTCAGGATTGTGTTGAAAAATTTTTAGAATACCTTGGTGAAGATGTTGCTAACATACAAAAGATTTTAAAAGAAACAGTTCCTATGACACCATTAACAGACGAGGAGCAAGACAGCTTTGATAATACAAAATATTGTTTCCTTTGTAGTCAACTACTATTCGACGATAAAGTTAAAGATCATTGTCACTTGACAGGGAAATACCGGGGACCAGCTCATTCTTACTGTAATTTACAATTTTGTTTACCGAAATTCATACCAGTATTTTTTCACAATTTATCCGGTTACGATAGTCACTTGTTCATACGACAATTAGGAGAAATACCGGGCAATATAAAAGTTATAGCAAAAAATAAGGAAAACTATATTTCTTTTACGAAGTTTTTCAGGACCGGGTGCCAGGAATACATGCCAGTTCGATTTGTCGATTCATTCAAATTTTTAGGCACTAGCTTAGAAAAACTTGCTGGAAACTTGAATAGAAACGACTTTTTTCACTTATCTCAGTTTTTCCCGGAAACCAAAAAATTTGAATTACTTAGACGCAAAGGTGTATATCCTTATGAATATATGACGAACTGGATGTGTTTTGAAGAAGATAGGTTACCATCACTGAAACACTTTTATAGCACTTTAACTGATGAAACCGTTTCAGAATCAGATTATCGTCACGCTCAGTGCATCTGGGAAATATTTAAAATAAAAAACCTTGGGGAATATACTGATTTATATCTTAAAACCGATGTTATTTTACTTGCAGATGTTTTTGAAAACTTTCGTCAAACTTGTAAAATTAATTATCGATTAGATCCAGCATTTTACATGACGGCTCCTGGGTTAAGTTTTGATGCAATGTTGCTTAAAACGAAAGTAAAACTGCAACTTATAGAAAATCTAGAAATTATACGTATGATTCAAAAGGGAATACGCGGAGGCGTTTGTTTATGCTCCAATAGATACTCTAAGGCGAATAACAAGTACATATCAAGTTACGATCCGTCTATTCCTGATAATTATTTACTGTACATTGATTGCAATAACTTATATGGTTATGCAATGTGTTCTTATTTGCCTTATTCTGGTTTTGAACTAATTAGCCAAACGGAAATTAATGAACTTAATATTCTTCAAGTCCCTAATGACTCCGAATATGGTTACATTTTAGAAGTAGATTTAGAGTACCCAGATCATCTTCACGATTTGCACAATGACCTACCTTTTTGTCCTGAGAAATTTACACCACCTGGATCTAAAAACCCTAAATTGATTCCAAATTTGTACGACAAATTTAAGTATGTCATACACTATGTGCATTTAAAAACATGCTTGCGACATGGTTTAATATTAAAAAAAGTTCATAGAGTAATAAAATTCAAACAACATCCATTTTTAAAACAATATATAGATTTAAATACAGAATTACGGCAAAAGGCTAAGTCAACATTTGAACAGGACTTTTTTAAATTATTAAATAATAGCATTTTTGGCAAAACATTGGAAGATACTGAAAAAAGATTAAATATTCACTTAGTCAATCGGTGGACAGATACTAGGAACAAAACAAAAAAATGTTACACGGCCGAACAACTCATTTCACGACCTAATTTTCATAGTTGTACTGTTTTTACAGAAAATTTTGTAGCTGTGCAAATGAAACCCGAGGCAGTTATTTTAGATAAACCTATTTACATAGGATTCACTGTTCTAGAAATATCTAAAAATCATATGTATGATTTTCACTATTCTATTACAAAACCGTTTTATGGTTCCAATTTAAAACTATGTTACACCGATACTGATAGCTTTTTGTACTCTATCGAGGCAACGGACATTTACAAAGACATAAGATCTAATTTTCAACAGTATTTTGACACGAGCAATTACACGGAAAATAATCAGTATAACATAGTTCGGAGAAACAAAAAGGTCCCTGGATTATTTAAAGATGAGATGGGGGGTCAACTTATAATTGAATTTGTAGGTTTGAGATCTAAGTTATATTGTGTAAAAACTCAAGATAAAGAGATAAAAAAGGCAAAAGGGGTTAAAAAATCTGTAGTTAAAAGAATTGATTTTAAAGATTATAATAAAGTTCTACTTCTTAACAAGTCACTTAGGAAGAAAAATGTAATATTCAAGTCTTTGAAACACGTGGTTTTTACGCAAACCGTTAACAAAGTTGCTCTATCTTCAAGTGATGATAAACGCATTATACTTAACGATAAGATATCGACTTTGTCCTGGGGACATAAATCAAGCCTTTTCTGAGTTTTTCCGTTTGGACTGGTTGAAAAAATCATAGAGTCGTGTAGACTTTAATATGGATTTATTAATGCTATTTAACAATCAATGAATAGTGTAGGTATGCCTACCTACTAATGATAAAAATAATGTAAATATGTTAAAATGTATTCATAATAGTCCAAGTACATCGAAAAAAAAAAATGTAATTACTGTCTCAAGCGAGATGTGAATCACAACTTTAGTAAGTTGACAAGTCTGGCTACTTAGCAACTATGGCTAGACGCAGTTTCCCATTCCGCCTGTTACAGCCAAAAAAAAAAAAAAAAAGTTCAATTTCATTATTATTATTTTTTAGTTTATAAATGATCAAATAAAATGTTACCGCATAAGTGTTCCATTCTATGTAATTAGTATGTAATCATGTATAAGTATTTTAGTTTTTAGGAGGTATAGGATAATAATTTTTAATATAACTGTACATATTATGTAAAAGCAGCGCCTACTTATTTTAAAATAAATAGTATATATGTAATTTGTTGTTTTATTCTGAATCTAATTAGGTACATATCACCACAGAATACGTAGTAATCACTATCATCGAGGATTTATAAAATATAAATGACAAAAACAAGTCCTAACTTGTCTAGGATTGAATGAAAACGACACTTGTTTGCCTTTTTTGTCAGCAATACGTTTCCACTTACATAAAAATTCACATGATAACTCAATAAGGTGTCGACATCAGGAACAAGTTTTTACCTGTCTAATTTTAATAGCCGTGTCAGCTATAGGTTTACTTAGAAACTTACACGATCACAAAGCTAGGGTATAAATATTCGTGTCAATCGCTAATGTAAATTTATTTTCATAAGAACATCAAGGATGGTAAGTTGCTTTTTAAAGTTCAATATATTTACTAATTAAATATAGGAATCTGGTTGCATTTCAATATATGACTCATATTATTTGTTTCAGGATATGTCAATGAACACCGAGCATCTCGTCGAAGACCTACGCTCACCATCTCCGGTCTTACAAGACGCGCAGGACCCGCTCGAAGGATGGACACAAATGTTCCCTCCTTGGGTTGTAGAGCCACAACACGAAGAAACGCCGTTGGAGCTCAAAATTCGAAAGGCGGCGTATAACACGCAGAAGAGGAAACGAAAGAAGAGATCGTCCTTCCTCAAGCACTTACACAACACGCAGCAGTCGTTCGTGATGAAAAGTCCGCCGAAGAAAGGACGGCGTCTCATCAAAATTGAGATAATAGAACTCGAGCAAGAAGTGCTGGGTGACTCGTCGGAGGATGCTCTACTGTCTGCGCAGTATGTGGTGTCGGAAGACATGGACCAGATTATGGACCAGGCAGAAGGTCTCATCAACAATATATCAAAAAAAATATGTGGTTATAGCTATAGTTTTTAAAGCTACGAATCAACTTATTTTTGTAAATTAAAGTTCTCGTGTAGGTTTTATGCGTAACTTCTCTTGTTACTTATGAACCTATAAAGAGATACATTTTTAAACTTAATACCTATTATTATTATCTTCGAATGTTAGATATATTATATTGTGTACAAATGTAAAAAGTTTTTGTTACTTTATTAATTAAGGCTTTAGCATAAATGTCAATATATATATATATTTTTTTTTTTTTTTTTAATAAATTAAACTTAAGGAATGATGTCGTTTTATTTCTCTGTTAAAGGCGTTCAGAATAAAAAAAAGGTTTTTTTATGTAGGTAAACTTATTTATTTATTGAAAAAATCATACATTGATATATTATTTTCTAATAACCATTTTTTTATACAAATAACATTTTTCAAAGCACAATATTTAATATGGTTAAAGCAATTAAACGCAAATATATCTTTACAATAGAGCTTACATAGAGTTTCTAAACTAGGTATTCCTTTAATACTTATATCTAAAACATTGTCATGGTCACATATTTCTCGCACCCACTTTACTTTTTCTTCACCTTTCACTATAATTTTGCGCTTCTCTAAGTAAGGTTTAATAACTCTTTTAAATTCCCTGTAGTCAATATATCCCTCGCTCCATCGGTATCCTCTGTTTCTTTCTATCCACCATACATGTTTTCTTTCTTCCAGAGTCAGAGTTGAGAATGGGTATGGGGGTTTTATCAAAAATATTTGTGTGTGTTCTAATGTGCCTATAACTAATTCTTTTAATATAAAAACGTTGTTTTCATTTTTAAAACCTTGTACATCTACTATTATAGTATCTTTATTCATGATAGTTTTTTAACTATATTACTGAGCGGCTTATATTCAAATATACAATCGTTTAATATAAGACAATATGCGGCGGTCTGGTCAGGTATCTCTACTTCTGCTTCGATTTCAACGCGTACGTCTATGGATCCTTTTAGCGTTTCGTGCTGACGAGAACAATCAACAACAAATAAAGGCGCGATTTCCTTGAACTCTTTCAAACTCAACAACGGCTCTGGTCGACGTCCATGATAAGACTGTTGAAATCTGGCATATTGTTCGTATATCAATGAAAACTTATTGTCAGCAAAGCTGATATTCAGTCCTTCATATGGATAATACGATGAATTTAAAAATACTCTTACATCCCGTATAAAACAATGGTCGAACTCTGCCATTGACATTAGTGCATTATGTTTGCGGTTGGTTTGTAAAGCAATTACTACGAATCGTGGTTTTTCAATCTGCGACGATGTTTTAATAGACCAAGTATGTTTACGTGTTCTGGGTAGTAAAGGATACTCATATAAGTCCCAATTACGAAATGCTACTGTTATAGGTCGATCTCTTTCTAATTGCTTTAATAAATTAATCCTTTGGCGGTCTGACACTTTAATATGAGGAACTCGCCATACAATTTTACTTATTATGATATCGTCCACAACTTCACCCGTACTTAATTTTAAAGCATTGAGATTGGTATTGCTTCTCAATAGTACTAATTCATGTTTACAGTTTATAATGATTTTTTCATAATCTTCAGCAAAACCTAATATTTTATTTAGAGGTATAGAGCCAGAAAACAGACCATCGTTAACAGTGGTTGTGCCTGTTGTAGACCAGCCCCAAACTTTCCCACATTTTGATTCATTTTCATTTAATGAAAGATAAGATTTTATTGTTGTAGTGATACCTGCATTTTTTATTTTATCTATTTCTACCCCGTTTAGTTCATATCGAATGTCTTGAAAAAGAAAAAGCGTTGGGTTATTTACAAAATGTACACTCTTTACTCTTTCACTTTCTTTAGTAATACTGTTATGCTTAGTCACATTTACTTTGCCTTCAATATATAAAGTACTGAGGGCAGGCAGCACATACAAATCTTGCTGATTAATAGGTATTCGTATTTCATCATTCTTGTTGAAACTTGTTACATATGGCTTGTACGAGTGATATTCAAAACTTTCGATGCTGTTATCGTATGACACAGGTTGAGATATATTTAAAATATTCATTTTAGCAAACCTATTAGTTTTAAAAATTCTTTATTGTTTTTGGTGAGCTTCTTTTTTTTTCGAAGCGGTGTTTCTTTACTAGATGATCTTTTAGAACTGACACGCATAGGAGGTGTTGACAGGTTTTTATTGAAATTTAACATTTCCTTCTAAAGTGTAAATACAGCTGTACTTCTTCACCACGTAAGTTGATTTGCTTATTTTCAGCATCCAACAATCTTATATTAATAGAACTTATTGAGGTTTGATTGACAGGAAAATAAATTAAATTTTTAGGTATTTCAATTATTCTATAACCGGGTGGTACGTTTGGCACAAATTCGTAAATTATATGACTAGGTTTCCCGTTAACAAATGATCCGCTGATAACATCACATTCGATGCGCACTATAGTTGTTGATAAAATGCTGACAGGATACCTGGACTCAGTTTTTATATTAGCTTTAACTGTTTCCATGCCAAAACCCAAAACTTTACCAAGAGAATCATTTTTATCAAAGTGCAAATCTTCAGAACAATAAATACTTGTTTTTAATGTATTGTTATTGCATGTTAGTTTTAGCACAGCATTCTTAATGTTACTTTTCAAAAAATCACAAATATCTTGGAGTTCATATGAACCTTCAGGTATTTCTATAACTCCATCTTTGCCATAATAAAGTTTATTGTTTCTTTTGTCTATATTAGGAATAGAATTGAAAGTTGAAAAATATAAGAGACCGCATTCATATTCTCCGTGTAATTGCAAGGTTGGCGAGTAATTTGTTATTAAAGTCTCTCCTCTTCCAGTTATTGACACAGTGAAAGACATTTTAGTACTGACAATGTTTTTTTATTTCATTCTTAATATAAATGTTTTTTCCAATAGTCTCTTAAAAATTTTAAACAAAGATGACCACAAATTATAGTACCAAAATTTTGATATTGTACATAATTATAATTTATAGAAATATATCTCAAATAATTTATTAATTCTAATGGTGGTTTTAAATTACCAAAACTATCAAAATATTCACAGTAGTTATTTTGCTTAACGTAGGCTACCCAGTGAGTTCCAGGATTATCAGAACTATCTAAATTTACTATGGCACACTCTATTTTTCTTGGTTTTGAAGGTAGTGTATCTCTCATAAAGACTCCTCGAAAGTAAGGTATATCTGAAGCATGCTCCAATATGTCAAAATTAGTAAGAGGACGTCTAGGTAGCCGTTTAATTAGTTTTTTGAACAATTTAAATATAAACCAGTTCCTTTTTTAAGAGGTTTGATATACATTCCTCTTCCAAGAGCCACAGCTTCCATCATCTTGTTATGTCGTTCAGATTCTTGAAGGCTTTTTTGAGCAACCTTGTAATCATTGACAGCCTTTGCTATACCTGCTGCACCACCAGCAAGAGAACCCAGAGCTGACAACCCAGCGAAAATTGGAATGAGAGGTAAGAAACCCCCACTCTTCGGTATAGGAATACACCGCGGTAAGCGTATTCCTTTTTTATTAATAAACAGTTTTTTTGCAGCTGCATATGCGTATTTTATAGCTGTGCGATTGTCTTTAGCTTTTAATTGTTTTAGTTGAGATTGGATTTTTTTAATGATGGACATAAACGGTCTTACTCCAGCACCAGCTTTAAGTTTTGCTTTCATTGCATTTTTGACAATCCATGATGCAACCTTTTCTCCTTTCCCAGCGTCTTTTGATTTCAACCTTTTTTTCGCCATTTTCAAAAGTTCTAAGTCAGCTTTGTGTCGAACGTTCAAATCACTGTTATTATAAGCAATATCGTGATACATACAAGCTTCATCCAACTTATTTATACCTCGATCGCCTCTAAGTAGCCGTTTCTGAAGTTTTGTTCCTGGACCACAATACTGATATCCAGGAATATGTAACTCAATCGGTAAGTTATTTATTAAGTCGTTAATAATACCACTTCCTTCCTTCATTGATGTGTTTGAAGTGAGATACATCTTATTACAACGCTTAATATATATATTAAAAAATTAATGCACTTTTATTCACCCAACTATTTTCTTTATCACCGAGACCTAACCATTTTACAAATAATTTGTCACCTTTTCTTTTTATAACCTTTTCAATTAGATAGAGTTCAGGAAACTTCGTTTTCTGTAGTTCATATTCATAGAAAGTCCCTAAAATACTCTGTTTATATTTATCTTCCAAGTGATAAGTTAGTGGATGCGTGTAATTTACTTTTTTGACAATAAATATTTCTGTTGACCAGTTTGGAGTATAACCTTTGTAAAAATCTCCTTTATATTTACTGATACGAACATGATCACCAACTTGGAACTTAGGTTGTTGAACCATCTTATTCTTTCGTGTTTTAATTATGTTAACCTTGGCAATCTCTTGGTTTGTTATATTAACATCAAAAGGTCTAAATTTTGTTGTTCGATGAATTGTGTGGTTATAGTTTTCTACAACAGAATTTATATTTTTCCCTATCCATTGATAGCGACCGTTCAAACTAAAAAGTTTGTAAATGTTACATTTTAACGTGCGTATTACTCGTTCTACAATGGAAGCTTTTTTTACAGAGTAAGTAGAATAATGATTTATATTATTTTTTGCTAACAAGTTTTTGAAAGTATCATTGTAAAACTCTTTACCTAAATCAGTTTGTAAATGTTTAGGTTTCCGTGATGAAACAGTTAATATCTCTTGCATTGCTTTTGTGACATTTTTTTTTTCTTTTGATATCAAAGGATTTATCCAGACGAATTTTGATAAAGTATCTATTACTACCAAAATATATTTGTAGCCTTTGTTAAAATGCGAATATTTCTGAAAATCTATAAGATCAGCTTGCCATAAATCATCTATTCCTGTTATGATGGTACATCGTCGTGGATAATTTCTTCTTGCTGCTTTGTGGAGTTCATCAACGATATCTTTTTTACTCATTTTAAGTTAATTTAGCTTTTAATTTAGCTTCAATCAAATTATCTATTTCTGTTTTAGTATAATATAAAGTACTTAGACGATTTGAAGTTACTTTTTCCAAGCTATTTAGATAATTCTTAACGTTACTATTAACTTTTTGTATTTCTTTTCTTATTTCTTCAACAGTTTTATCCATGTAAGCTTTGTTCACTGCTTCATCGTCTTCATTTGGAAACGAAAGACCTTTCAATTTTGATGACTTTAAATCATAGTATCCTGTATCAGATTTCACCAAATAGTCGTTGAGGGTATCAATGTATTCTGTTAATCGTAAACGTTTGTGAACGTGGTGACCAAATTTGTCTATATTCATTGCTGTCTCGATGCTCTTTTCAATGAAATATCAAGTATACTGCCCATCTTCCCCAATGCATCACGCTTTTTATACTCTTTAAGGTTTATACCAATACCGGCTTCGTGTAATTCCTCAACTATCGAAATTATTTCATTATCTACTCCGGTGTTACCCGCAACTCTTGACGCTAGAAGTAATTTTAATCGTTCAACTAATTCGTTCGGATCATCCCAATAAACATAGTCAGTATCTTTTTTAACTTTCTTCAAAACATTAATACCTTCTCCTTGTGAAATACTTTCCACGCTTGTTGTCGCACTTCTAGCAAATTTAAACAAAGGTTTTACAATATTCGTGTACTTAAATCCCTTGTTGCTGTTTATTGGTTTGGACGAATCAAAATTGCGTCGGTGAGCATTTGTTTCTAATAATAATAATTTATAATTTTGTAAGTCATCATCAGTGATTATATCTAAATTTGGTTTCTTTTTAAACAATAGCTCTTTTAATCCGTTTGTTTTTTTTAAATTATGAGTTCCTATTTTAAGGAAACTGCCATCATCGAAAACGCGGGTTTTGCCAAGCATTAGTTTCCCACGGTCATTTCTTATTCCGAAAGGTATATCAGAAAATACTTCAGATGATATAGACCACGACAATGACTGATTTTTATCACTCGTCGATGATGAGTGAAGAGACTTGAATGACGACTCACTGGCATTAAGATCTTCCGAAGGTGATGCCACAAGGGTTTTGTCACCGTATATCCTACTAAGGGGCTTTTCTTCTTCACTATCAGCTTCATTAAGATCTTCACTAGACAAACACGATGACGTTTCGCTATTATTATTATTATTATTATTGCTATTCTTAACTCTTTTCACTAAGGGTCCGTAATGATTTTCTGTCTCGAGATGTTCTTCGTCATTCTTTTTTGCCAATGAGTTAAGTGGGTCAACTATAGGTTTAAGAATTTTTTCCAAGACCATATTTTCATTATTTCTTGCGTCTTTTATCATTTTAACTTTTCTTTTTACAGCTGCAGCAGATTTCACAATTTGTTGTTTAATATTTTTCTCCATTTTACACAGTTTACTGCTCAGTTCTGAGTCACGAATGAAAGTGATGGAGTCAGATCATAACAAACTATTATGTACGTTAATCCACTATTACAAATGTATCAAATGTCAATCTATAGCAGCCTTTATTTTTTTCACAGTCCTTATTTATTACAAGGTAATTGAAAGGCTTACTCCAAACAGCGGAGCACATTTCTCGAAACTGGGGCCAAGACATGTCTGATGCTACATGCTCATCGTAGATGTGTCTTAAATTAATGTCATCTTGTTTAAAAAGTATTATTAAGTTCGAGTTGTCTCTTACAAGCTGTTTCGGTATTTTAGTATAAGTCTGATTTATATAAAAACAATCAATGTTTTTATGGCGTCCCATGGCAAAATAATCTCTGATATTGTTCTGATTTTCACAAGCTACGTCATCGAATATAATAATAGAATCTGGCAAAGCATCATGTGGACTCAATATTTCGCTATTGTGGTTATACTTAAAATATGATATCCTGGGAACCATATCTAAAACCTTTTCTAGATATATGTATTTAGCTTGATACAAGGATTTTGAATACACGTACAGGTTACGAAAACGTAGACCATCTTTATGCAACAATAAACTTATTACTAAATTTGTTTTTCCACAATTTGATGGACCGCACACAATACAACGTATCGAGTTTGGCAACAAGCTACCATGTCGATTTTGCTCATTTGGCAAAGGATTATAAATGCATTTTAACTTTAATGACTGTTTTTGTTTTACAAATTTCATGTCCGATAATTGTACTTATATGACTACGGAGGTTCGTGGGCTGCAATTAAATGACTGAAATAATATAATGCTTCAATATATAAACTGGATACAGGCGAGGTGAAATAAGGTAAGATGATTTAAAAAGACAACACAAGGAAGTTGAACCCAACGTTTTTTTACTCCGTTGTTTTAAATGCGAGTATAAACTGATAATGTCAGCCGCCGAGTGTGATCCATTATCGGTTTCAGCAATCGTCATAAATCAGTGTTACTTATATAATGAGTGCAATTAATAAATTATTGGTGTGCAGTGAGCTAAGCAGCATGTAAGTTTTACATTAAACAATTTTATATTTATTCATCGCGAGTAGGTAGGAACGAGGGAGTTTAACATACACATATTCATTAGGTAGGAACGAGGGAGTTTAGCATACACATATTCATATATTTATTACTGGACTTTCTGAAACAGTTTTTACCACAGCGATCAAGGTGATTATTGGGCAGTTTGGAACACTTCACGACAGAGATCGAACGGACGTGAGATCGCTGGAGTGAATTGTTCCAGAATGCCCAATAATCACCTACTGACGGCGGCTAACTTTTTTGTTTGTGAGCCGATTTCGATGAAACTCGGTTTTTGGTACTATTTTCACAAAAAAACGGCAACGCAATGTTAAAAACATAATAATGTGAAATGGCGGCCAACTTTTTGGTTTGTAAGCCGTTTTCGATGAATCATCGAAATCAGCCTACATACAACAAAGTTGGCAACTATCTTAGTTGGATTTTAACATTATTAACATTGCGTTGTTGTTTTCTTGTCAAAATAGTATCAAAAACCAAGTTTCATCAAAATCGGCCCACAAACAAAAAAGTTAGCCGCAATCTTAGATTTTTGATATTTTTAATATTGCATTGCTGTTTTCTTTTGAAAATAGTGTCCCGAACCGATTTTCATCGAAATCAGCGCGAAAACAAAAAATTTGGCCGCTTTCTTGGATTTTTCATATTTTTAACATTGCGTTGCTGTTTTCTTGTCAAAATAGTACAAAAATGGAGTTTCGTCGAAATCAGCCCACAAACAAAAAAGTTTGCCGCCATCTTGGATTTTTGACATTTTTAATATTGCGTTGCTGTTTTCTTTTAAAAATAGTGCCCCAAACAAAGTTTCATCGAAATCGGCCCAAAAAAAAGTTGGCCGCCATCGTTGATTTTTCATATTTTTAACATTGCGTTGCTGTTTTCTTGTCAAAATAGTACAAAAATCGAGTTTCGTCGAAATCAGCCCTAAAAAAAAAAAAATTTTGCCGCCATCTTGGATTTTTGACATTTTTAATATTGCGTTGCTGTTTTCTTTTAAAAACAGTGCCCCAAACAAGGTTTCATCGAAATCGGCCCAAAAAAAAGTTGGCCGCCATCATTGATTTTTCATATTTTTAACATTACGTTGCTGTTTTCTTGTCAAAATAGTACAAAAATTGAGTTTCATCGAAATCAGCCCACAAACAAAACAGTTTGCCGCCATCTTGCATTTTTAACATTGCGTTGCTGTTTGCTTGTCAAAATAGTGCCAAAAACCGAGTTTCATCGAAATGAGCCCAAAAACAAAAAAGATGACCGCCATCTTGGATTTTTGATATTTTTAACATTGCGTTGCTGTTTTCTTTTAAAAATAGTGCCCCAAACAAAGTTTCATCAAAGTCGGCCCACAAACTAAAAAGTTGGCCGCCATCTTAGATTTTTGATATTTTTAATATTGCATTGCTGTTTTCTTTTAAAAATGGTGTCCCAAACCAATTTTCATCTAAATCGGCCCAAAAACAAAAAAGCTGGCCGCCATATTGGATTTTTCATATTTATAACATTGCGTTGCTGTTTTCTTGTCAAAATAGTACAAAAAACCGACTTTCATCGAAATCGGCCCAAATACAAAAAAAAATGGCCGCTATCTTGGATTTTTCATATTTTTAACATTGCGTTGCTGTTTTCTTGTCAAAATAGTACAAAAAAAAAAGAGTTTCATCGAAATCGGCCCACAAACAAAAAAGTTAGCCGCTATCTTGGACTTTTGACACACTAAACATTGCGTTGCTGTTTTCTTGTCAAAATAGTACCAAAAACCAAGTTTCATCGAAATCGGCCCATAAACAAAAAAGTTGGCCGCCATCGTACATTTTCGACATTTTTAATATTGCTTTACTGTTTTTTTTTTTAAATAGTGCCCAAACCGAGTTTCATCGAATTCGGCCCAAAAACAAAATAGTTGGCTGCCATCATGGTATTTTTTTACAATATTAACTGGTTTCCGAACCCTGCGTGTCAAGTAAATTTTGTGACAACCCTTCCGTTTTTGCGTAAAACTACGTGCTACGTACGTTGGGGGCTGGGGGTGCTAGAGTCATCGAACGAATTCATTCATAATTCTGAAGTAGTTTGAGAATTCTCAGGATGTAGTTTTCATTCTTCTATTGCATTTTTTGGATTTCTTAATTATAATGCACTTCAATAGCACTTATTTTGTTTAAAATTATTAACTACCTTTATTTTAATTTCAAAATTTACGTGACATATCAAGAAAAGGGATTTAAAATAAATATTTTATTAGGACGGATAAATATCCGTCCTTTTGGATAAAAACTCGGCTAAAAACGGATCTTTATTGAGTTTTTATCCGGTCAAAAACCCATCACTGGATGTCACTTTTATTATCTTCCTTCCCTCTCTCTTTGTAGGAAAAAAAAGGGACAGAAAATCAGCATGTAGCAGTTATGTCAACATGACATAACAATGACAGTAATGAACCGTTACATGCAGAATATTTTATCAGCAAAAATAAAGAAAAATTTGATTTTTTATTATCGATTCTCATCTATAATCATAAACAATGTTTACCTTTCCATGAATAGTGTAAATTCGCTTATATAATCAAACTTATTATATTTTATTGTCAATCGTAGAAAAAATTCAAAGAAAGTACAGACTGATTGATGGAATGGACTGATGCCAGTCTGATCATTAAAAAAGATCTCCCTTAAGGCCAATTTACACACCCATAGGTAAGTAAGTAAGTTCAACTGTCCCGCTACTTACTTACTTAATCGGAAAATGGCAAGTTGCGTCCAAACGGTGATTAATTTCGGCAAGTAAGTAAGTTCATAAGTCGACTGCGCGCGTCGGATGACGAGGACATTGCTACCCTGCAAATAATTTTCTCTTGGGACAATCAGAGATGTAAATTAAAAACCAAAGAAATTATTAATACTTTGAAGTACTTATAAATTCCTTGTTAAAAACGAAAATATGCCATAGACAACAGATAACTTATCAGACATATACACGATCAATATATACGGTTGCGCATTTTGTTTAGCCCGTGCTTAATGAAATGGCTGTGAGGCACCTACTTAAATATCTAGAAATAAATTAAACTCCCTTTTTAAAATATTTTTAAGTATTTAATGTTTTTTTGAGGAAGCTTTAATAACGTAATTAGTGATTAGTTCATGAATTGTTGACAGATAACGGCCATTCGTTGCAAGATCTATTCCTTCCGATGATTTTAATAATTTTGCATGTTAAGTTAGCTTAACATGTTGTCCTAATTAATGTACATAACGTCTTTTATACCATGTTAAACAGCAAATAAATAATTATCTTAGCTATCTTATCCTAATACCACAAAAATACCTATACCTTATATATTATTATTAATTTAAATAAACAAAGTATTTGGAAATAGCCTTATAAAGCCGAATATGGTAGATAGGGTCCATCAAACTGAACTTTTACTATGGAACTCTCAAATCACGAAGAAATCTACTGTTTCATACATTTTGACATTCTCATTATTGTTTTTTGTATGAAACAGCAGTTTTTTTCGTGATTTCAGAGTTGGTCCCGTAGTAAAAGTTGTTCAGTTTGATGGTCCCTATCTAACATATTTGGCTTTATTAGGCTATTTCCAAACACCTTGTATATCCTACTAATAATATAAATGTGAAAGTTTGTGGGTTTGGATGTTTGGATGTTTGTTCCTCAATCACGCAAAAACTACTGAACGGATTTGGTTGAAATTTGGCACACAGATAGAAGATAGCCTAGATTAAAACATAAAATACTTTTTATCCCGATTTTCCCACGGGAACGGGAACCACGCGGGTGAAACCGCGGGCAGCCGCTAGTTACTAATAATACAAAAAATAATACCTATACTTTTTTGTCGAAAGAAATTTTCTATATCTAAATAATACCAAATTATTAAATATTTCAATGAACTTCAAAATCTATTCATTAAGCTTGTTTTAGGATTCTTTTATGAATAGTATTGGTTCTGAGTAGAAAATTAATTACGATAATGAACAAATACCTTTGGTATTAGTTTTTGTCATTAGAAACTTTAGAAAGGAATAGATCATTCCGCTGCGACAGATGTCAACTTATGAACTTACTTACTTGCCTGCTGACCTGACAGTGCCGTTTACACAGCGGCAAGTAAGTTGGCGGGGAGCGGAAGACGAAGCGAGAGGGTGTTGCGCGGTACTTACCTGTCCAAAAAATAGAACCCAATCTTATCCAGCGACAAGTTGCTACTTACTTACTTACTTGCCTGACAGTGTCCACACGTGGTTTCTACTTACTTATGGATGTGTAAACCGGGCTTTGACCCCGCGGCACTACCGTCTTAAGCTATTATCGTAATTAATTTTCTACTCAGAACGAATACCATTCAAAAAAGAATTCTAAAACAAGTTAATTGAATAGATTTTGAAGTTCATTAAAATATTTAATAATTTGCTATTATTTAGGTATAGAAAATTTATTTCGACTATAAAGTAGGTATTATTTTTGTGTCATTAGCAATATACAAGGTGTTGGGAAATAGCCTTTATAAAGCCGAATATGTTAGATAGGGACCATCAAACTAAACTAAATTTAAGACGATCGCTCCGCTGCGTTTCGCGATCGTCTTAAATTTCTAACCTATCACGTGACCTACAGTAGTAAGGCAGCTTTGACTAAGATTAACCTAAATATGTATAGTCCATTCATTTAGATAGTGTCGGTACACCCGCAAGCACTTGTGTTCAGAGATAATACCGGTAAGTTTTTGGTAACGTTATACAAATAACGTTACAGATAACGGTAAAAAATAGCGATGATTCTAGCAATAGTTTTAGCTTATTAAGTGTTTTATGTGTGTTTTATACTTAAATCCAAGTTTTAGAAATGTTGATATTTCGCAGTCGTACGTTTATACGGAAAGTCCGTATTATTAGCTTGTAAATTTTCCAGAATCGTGTCTAGTGTCGGAAGTTTTTTATTAGCATAAAATCTGTATACTGTTCGGACGTACTACATCACATTCAAAGTCGTCCGTTTTCGATAGTTGGATTCTTCCGTTTTTACGTTTTTTGTGTTAATGGGCCTATTTTTAATATTATTCCGACGCTAGTTCTGGGTATCCCCACTATTTTTGAAGTATCTGTGATAGGTGCAGACATACTGATTTCAACGCAATGCCGATGGGCATTGATTATAAGTTGTTTACATGTTTTACAAAACACCCGTATTTTTTTGTTGGTTCACTTAAAGTTTCATCTTGAGGCAGTCAACTGTCCTTCCAAGGATAAAAAAATATTTTCAGTATACGTAGTAGAGTTGACAAATACAAGCTTTCACTACGGCGCCGGCGGCGCTTCGATGTAAACTGCCAAAATCCAAATTGACTTGCGGGAGTACGCCGCACGTGGTATCCTTTGTTTATGCGGCGGCATCCTTTGACAAGAGGCGGCACAACGAAATAAGAACTAAGGAAGCCTAACTCCTAACAAATATTGCTTAAAAAATGGCACCTACACCATACTCTGTAACACAAAAGGCCGCAAACTCAAAAACAAACAAGCAAAAACAAACCTTATTACAATGCATGCATAATCGGTATTTGGTTGTATTCTGACGCATATACTGTTTTCTATTGGCTGGGGTTTGTACGCAGATCAAACATGATTGGATATTTGGCTCGCGTTGTGTCACTCATTGGGCCGTTGTCGTGCCTTTGTCATTGAAGCAAGGACGGTGTAATGTAGAATCCAGTCAGTACACCGAACCTACTACGGGCACTACGGCCGGCGGCGGGTGGCATCATTTAATTATTTTATGAAATTTGATGGCTAGTACATTATTATTAGTTAGGTATAATGTTTGTTTTATTAGGTAGACAGACTACTTGGTAAAGACCGATCGAATACGCTGGCTGCAAGTCGTCTGAAATTAGTCGCTCTAGAAAACTAAAGGAGACCTATGTCAGCAGTAGACGTCTTTCGGCTGTGATGATTTAATTGTTAGGTATATAATTTTATAAAAAAATATAAAATGATGATATTGATGAATGATGATCATATATTTTGTCACAAATAGGTAAGATACTTCATTTCAAGAAGGATTTAAATTAGGTAAGCTATTGAAATAAAATAGGTAAGCTTAATAAAAGACAACGTATTCTAGATAGATATTGTTTCAAACATGTAAGTACCTACCTACGTATCATATCATGTAGATAATTAACATATTTGTACGAGCAACGTCTTAATATGTCTTCTAGAGGTGTGGTGTGACTGATAAAGAACAACGTATTAATACGTCGTTTTATTTTAATTTTTTACTTATAAAAGCTATAAAATTTTTGAATCTACCTATTCAGTTAATTACCTACCCATTTTTAATTATAAAAATTTACTTTACCGAGATTACCCCTTTTTGAGGTAACGTAATAACGTTGTCAAAAATCATCCAACGTTAGCGGCGTTAGTGCTCTTACAAGCGGTCCGAATCAATGCCTAGTACCTTTCGTAAGCACTATTGGCGTGAATCGGAACGCGGCCTGTGTCTCAGCCCCCTCTAGCATGACCACCGAAACACGATATGATATGGCGATATTTAATGGGAGAGTTTTATACTTGTTTAAAAATGTGTGATAGCAGTGAATGTTAAGATTTGACTGCCCCACAAAGCGACTGAACACTTGTTGCATAATAGCGACCATAGTTTGTATTTATACGCTCATAGATATTTCTAAATAACGAAAAATATTTTACTTGCCAATGATATGATATGTCCGAATTTTTTTTGCTGCCTTCTGTTGGTCTTTTACACCACTTGACCACACATGACGTCATTTTTTACCACTTTTATGCTAATTTTTTTGTAAGAACGCTAATGACTGTCACCGAGCGCTTGGCAGACATGACTAAATAGTGCTTCGGTTGTACTTTTTTAGCCCCGCCCACTCGGTTGTAGTTTGCGTGGTGCTAATTTTTGAGCAGAATTACATTTCTATAGTTCTTATTTCGTTGAGGCGGCACGTGCAAAGGCGGCGCGATAAAAGGGCGACACTATCTAAGTGAATGCGCTTTATGATATACATCATTCATTTCCGATGTTAGATTTAGTCAAAGCTGCCTTACTCTTGTAGGTCACGTGATAGGTTAGAATTGGTAATTTGGTATTTTTTTTTAACAGACAACAGAAATCTTTGCTTCACAGGAAGATTGTTAATTTAGTTACATTTTCACTCTATAAATAATGTATTTTTACACATTTAAATACAAAATAACACATTCTGACCCTTCCTATTTTAGGTCAACTCAAACCCCGTTTTGAGCGTATTGAGTTTCGGTGTTTGACTATCCAAGTTGGTCTCTCCTAGGTTTGGCCATAAATTCGTTAGTCAAAGCCCGAAATACGCTTTGGTTATGAACTTTGACCAAGCATTCGTGTCAAACCTGAGGTTTGACTAGGTAAACCTAGGATCGCCTGGACTTCGGGGTTTGACTATAACATATATAAATAATAATATTTAAATTTAAAGTACCTATAGGTAATATTTTTTGTAAGTATAAGTTTTTGGTATTAGGAAGGAATAGATCTTGCAAAAAATGGCTGTTATTAATCGCTAATTACGTAATTAAAGCTTCCTCAAAAAATATTAAATATGTACTTAATCTTAATAATATGTAAAAAGGGAGTTTAATTTATTTCTAGATACTTAATTAGTTGCCTCACAGACATTTCATTAACCACAGGCTAAACAAAATGCGGAACCGTATATATTGATCGTGTATGGGGGCCCTACCGCCTAACTCAAAGCTATAGCGATAGCTATGTTCTATCCGTCCTTGTCCTATCATAACACAATGACAAGAACGGACAGTGCATTGACGTCATAAACTTGAGCAATTTGAACGCTTTTTGAGTTAGGCGGTAGGCCTGCGGGTCCGAAAAATTATCTGTTGCCTATGGCGTATTTTTGTTTTCAATTTACATCTCTGATTGTCCCAAGAGAAAATTATTTACAGGGTAGCAATGTCGTCGTCATCCGACGACGCGTGCGGTTGACTTATGAACTTACTTACTTGCCGAAGTTAATTCATCGTTTGGACGAAACTTGCCATTTTCCGATTAAGTAAGTAAGTGAGTAGAGGGACAGTTGAACTTACTTATGGATGTGTAAATCGGGCTTAACTCGATTGCTTTGACTAGAGTGCGTTTCATCGGTTATTACCTATGACGTTATGTTAGTACCCCGTAAATTTATTATTATTGCGATGGAATAAGGTTCAAAATTTAATAAATTTCTGGGGTACCAACATAACGCCATAGGTAATAACCGATTAAACGCACTCTATTGCTTTGGTTTATGACGTCAGTGCACTGTCCGTGTCGTCCTTGTCATCGTGTTATGATATAACAAGGACGGATAGAGCATTGTTATCGCTTTGAGGTAGGCGATCTAGCTGTCGGTCACTCACATTGGCGCAAAAGTTTGTACAGTGTACGAATGTTTGCAGTTGCACGTATGTGAAGGGCTGTCAGAAACTTCGCATACAACAACAACAACCCATTTGCACTTACTCCTACACTTATTCACGAATATTCATTTTTACTTGCGATTTTGTGAACCATGTACCTACCTAGGGTTGCCAACCCTACTCTAAAATATAGTATCCTACTATATTGAGGCCTAGCCTACTATATTTTTTGAAAAAATATATAGTAGGCAAAACTACTATATTTTTTCAAGTGAAAAAATTAAACAAAAGCAGCAAAAAAAGACTTATACCTATGCACATAGTAAATGCATAATATTTTTTGTGATTAACTACTTGTTTTTTTTTTATTATTATTTATTTATCACATAAATGTTACAATGAGACTTATTCACTATAGCTAACACAAAGGAAACCACTAAGGTTTGTATAATGTGTTAGGATTCTACAACGAGATTATCAAAATTATTATTATTTCTTAAATTTTGTAGAACTTATGTAACAATGATTCAATATTAACATTGTTTCAATCTTTCAACATTAAATATGAGAAAAGTTTAAACACTTGTGTTTATGGTTGTTGAATAAATTATGAAAATGTAAGAATGAAAAATGCAACTTCTTTAAAATCCTCCATACAAAACGATAAACAACTATATTTTTGGACTTTTTCGCCATCTCCTATATTTTACACGTAATTATCTTGAAACTACTATATTTAATCCAAAAAAAGTTGGCAACCCTACATGTACCGGTCACTCCACTCACATTCACGCAAATACGCGAACCCACAAATGTAGGACGGACATTCGCAAATGATTTTCGTGAACCCTACTTACACGCATGGTAAATACTCTGATCCATCAGAATTTAATCAGCGGCATAGCATAATTATTATGAAATAGGGCCTATTCACCATATAGTAATAGTACTTACTGCCCGGCACGTAACTTGGTAAGATAAAAACGAGACAAAAGATGCGCAGGGGCCGTATTATGACCTCTTATTTCCTGGCAGTTTTCTAAGTGGATTTCAAACTATCTTTTATTCGCTATACAGCGAGAAAGAGACGTAACTATAGCAATTCATAAACCTGGCAAGTTTTAAGAGGTTGTAATACCCTCACTGTAGCCACAAATATTATACTCGGCGCATCTATTGTCTCATCTTTCTCTTGCCAACTTATATGCCGGCATCTTGTATATTGGGGCAGAATTATGTTTCAGAATAATTAAAAAACCTAATTCAACAGTCCCTTACTTAGTCAGGCGACTCCTTCAGCCTGAAGAAAGACTTGGTAGGTACTAGGGCTCATTATAGCTTATTCCTCTGGCGCATTTTGGCCAGTCCTTCCCTTTCAGAAGAAAGACTTAAAATATTTATTTATAGTTGGATTTTATGAAAATAAATAAGTAAATGTTTGTTTGCCTGAAGGAAATGACAATGTGTGCATTTCAGCAGACTAACCGCTGAGTCATTGGTTGCCATAGAGTACCTTTAAACCATAGAAAGAAAGAAATTTTATAATTACTTTCCATGGTTAAAATGTATACTGTGGTGATCGATGACTCAGCGGTTGGTCTGCCGGAATGCACCCATTGACATTCTTAGTTCCAGTGATTGCCACGAAATTGTTGTTGGCGCTAGTGTCGCAGCAAAAAAGTGTATTCAATCCATCAGCGAGCGATTAGCCAGCAAACACATACGTAATACGATTTTTTTTGACGTTTAGCAATCGATCGCGCGTCTGTCGCGCGTTAACTGCGCGATTATTGCTGATTGCTAAATTTTAGGTAATAAGGCTGCCGAATAACTATGGTAAATAAAATTTTGGTTTATGTACGCGAACTTTCATCAAGCAGGTCAAATATAATGCTCAATGAACTTTAACTATCTTTTATGGAATAGGCCGCTGATTAAATACTGATCATAAAAAAATTTTTTCATGTCAGTGATACTGATCGATCACAGTATTTACCACATGTGTAGCCATTGCCTAAAGGTCAGTTTGACAATTTGGCAGTGACATTTCTTTGTTTACTTACATTTTTGCTAGGTCAATCTCAAATCAAAGGTCTTTCTTTGAGATTGATTAGTAATCAGAATTTAATTTAATAGGTAAAACTGAACCTATTCCACGAAAGTAGGTAGTAGCTACTTGTCAAGATGAATCAAATGCGCCCAAACTTGATGGGATTGTATGGTTTTATTGCAGAGTTACGGTGGCCTTCCTGCACCATCATCAGACCCTGGACAGTATCTTCTAACAGAGTCCTTGTCAAGACGAATCAAACGAGAAAAATTTTATTACACTTAATTTTATTAGACCATCGCTTATGGCTCGAGCTTTAAACCATCCTTGACAATGTAAATGCTAACTTCCGGCTGTAATGCTATTACATCTGAACCAAGAAGCTTATCTGAACTAATACCTGAAGGTGTACAAAAAACAAAGGAATTATTTTTTAGGTTCTAACTTCATTTTTTACAGAACATTATTAAATTCTTGTATTACTTGTAACAATTACTTGGACATTTTATCACATAGTGTCTATAATGTCTTCTGGAGCTCTGTGATAAGATTAGTTTGTTTGGTTCATGTAACCACTCATCCGAACCATCACAACAGTCACATATGCCATCGTTCACTTTACTTGATGGAACTGAATTGACAGCAACTTGTTTTCCAGGGTACTGAGTATCACAGTAAAAAGTACTTTTGACACAAGCACTTGTACTCGGTTCATCAGTGGAGTCTTCACAATCACAATAATCGTCATTAACATACTTAAAAGGAATGCGCTGCTCCGAAAATATACACTTAAACTCATTGTCAGCAGTTGGTCGGTACTTTATCATATAAGAGTACTGTACTCCCCGCAAAACACCATTTTCATTAATGAACTTATCGGCTTCTGATCGAATGTGTGCTTCATTTAACTCCTTCAGTTTTGTGTGTTCCATCGCAGAAATAATTTTATTTCCACTTGTCACTTCAGCTGATAAAGTGAGGAAAAAGTAAAGTTGATAAAGAATAAAACTCACTATCACACAAATTGCGAGAATTATAACGTTTTTCTTCTTCTTGATTCCCATTATTATTGGCTTTTATCGTATATTTTTATCAATTTTACCACGCTATTTCGCCACATTAGTTTTGGAAAAATTTAATTGTTCAGATTTGTTTGCAATATTATTTAATTATTGTTAAATTTTGCTTGCTTTGCTTAGAACAATTATCATATCAATTTTTTGTTTGACAATGGGTGCATTCCAGCAGACCAACCGCTAAGTCATCGATCACCACAGTATACATTTTAACCATGGAAAGTAATTTGATAAGGACACTCACCACTGACATGAAAATTTTATTTTTATTTAACACACTCACGGTGAGTCCATCGCACCAAATGGAATGATGTATATGTTACCGGCAATGTATGAAATGCTTTTAGGCAATGTATGAAATATAATGAATATTGATATCTATTTCACACATTACCTAGGCAGTGTATACAATGACTAGGCATTGTATAGAATGCCTGCTGGTCCACCGGCAATGTGTATAATAAAAAGATTTTCGAGAATAGATTCGAGGGGGGCTCGAGGGGGCTCGAGGGGGGCTCGAGGGGGGCTCGAGGGGGGCTCGAGGGGGGCTCGAGCTGGCTGGAGGGGGGCTCGAGGGGGCTCGAGGGGGGCTCGAGGGGGAAATTTAAGGCGAGCGCGGAGCGCAGCGGAGCGTGAGCCTTAAATTTCGAGGTTATTTTTTTATAACAGACAACTGAAATTTGAGTTTGGAATCGAACCTGCTTCACTCCTGTAGGTCCCGCGTATAGGTTAGAAATTTAAGGCGAGCGCGAAGCGCAGCGGAGCGTGAGCCTTAAATTTCGAGGTTATTTTTTTATAACAGACAACAGAAATATACTTATTTTACACATTGCCGGTGGACCAGCAGGCATTGTATACAATGCCTAGGCAAAGTATAAAATGAATTATATTTCATACATTGCCTGATCGTTTTAGGCATTGTATACAATGCCGGATTATACACATTGCCGGTAACATATACATCTAGGGATTCAACGAGATATAACTGAAAACCGATAAATATCGATATATCGATGCCTAAAAATATCAATATTTATCGATATTGAAGATACACTGATATCGATATATCAATATCGAGTAAACTCAATATATCGCACTATGGTCCAAAAGCCCGATGTAGCTGGACAATATTATTTGGAACTATTAAGTTGCTCCAAGACTTGCGTCTACACATTATTTGCCAAAATATAGCAAAAATAATATAATTATTAAAAACGATTTACTATGTGAAAAGATGTCAGCTTAAATCAGTCCATAGTTTTATTTTAAATATTTTAAACTACCTCAATTCTATGTTTAAGACATCACAAACAAAGCAATATTCCATATAATAAATGATTAATAAAAATACAAAATGTTCATCATCATCATCAGCCATTTTAATGTCCCCACTGCTGGGGCACAGGCCTTCCTTATGGGTGGATAAGGAGGACGGGCCATAACCCACCACGCGGGCCCAATGCGGATTGGTGGGTGTTAACGACTGCAAATGCAGCCGGGACCAACGGCTTAACGTGCTTTCCGAAGCACGGAGGAGCTCGAGATAATAAATTTTTGGTCACCCATCCCATGACCGACCCTTGCGAACGTTGCTTAACCTCGGCAATCACAGGGCCAGGCGCTAAACCACTGCGCCACCGAGCTCCCCGTGGCGAAAATGGCAGAATTGAAGTTATATGCCGAGGCTTGTACTTGTTGAAGCACCACAAATCTTCGGCTCACATGCAACTACGCGCGTAAATAAATACTACTCGACAACGTACTCGATACGAAAGCTAGCAAAATCGGCAGCATGAATTTTACAGAACTGGCTAACGTCAACTCGATAGTAGCAATAAATAAAGCTAACGTGACGTGACACAATCCATTTATCAATCCAATTGAAGCAAGGTGCGTTCAAAAACCATGTTTAATATCTATGTAAATCATAAATATGTAAGTTAAAATTCAATCAAGTTGTTTATCATCATAATTTTACATTTATTATTCTTATTAATAATAATAAATTTGTATGCAATATTTATTTCATTTAATAACTTTAATTAATTTGCAAATTATTATTATGATTTTCAATTTGTGCATGATTTTGCCTTGCCTATGGTTTTGAACTGTCATTGCACCTTGCCCGTGATTGGTTTGAAAAAGAAGAGTGTGTCTATTCTTTCTCTCTTTCTTTCTCATCCTGTGATTTAATGAAAAATATAACCTAAAATAGAAAACCGTAAAGCCATTTCTTTATTTTGTTTTTACCTAAATTGATTTATCTGTGTTGGCTAACAAATAATACAATCGCGAGGAAATAATATGACCTAGGTAGGAGTAAACTACAATGTGCTACAATGTGTCCATAATTTCATCAAATTGTTCTAATTTAAGATTTTTTATAATCTTGAAGAATAACAATGGATTATCGTCAATGAATAAGAAATTGGTTACACATAAAAAATAAAACCTTTGAACGTGCTATGAAAATATGTGAATTTCATAGTAATTAGTGCCTATAGTGTTTGAAGATTCGACAAATTCAAGACTTTATTATGTTTGGGTTGTTATATTTACACCCAATTGCACTAAACTTAAGAATCTAAAATTAAGAATACAACTCGACCAAGTTAAGTAGGCGAATGACAGCTACATGACCGCTAAGTTTGACACCGTTTTAATTTGGTCGTGTTGTAGTTAGGAACAGACTTAGGCGATCCTTAAGTTTAGTGCAATCGGGTGTTTGTGTTTACGTTATAGTTTTAAAGTCTTATTTTTTAAATACCTAAATGAATCATAATTAACTGTGTGCAAACTGTGTGATGTTGTTGCTGAAAACAAATAAAAAACGTATAACACCGTATCCTCTGGTTTTATTTGAGTTTTGTACGTAAGTTCTAAAATATTGCTAAAATATAGGTATGGTGGATGTGGGGAATACCGTGGATGGCATAAAATTACGAGATTTTTATTTTACAAATTTCTTTGTATAATGAGAACAAATTAAGTAGGTAATATTGCCTGTGGATAATTCAGCGGAGATGTCATAGTTCTCAAATTTAATTTTTGTTGCTACATATATGCTTTTAAATTTTAATAATAAATAATACAAAGTCGCTCGAAATGACTCTCACTGAAAAAAGGTCGATGAGTAAGTTGTCGATAGCCAGCTTGCGAGTTTCTCGATACCGTATGTCAAAAGTGGGTTCGTGCTACCGATTTCCATACAAGTTGTAACTTTACTATTCGAACTCGATTCGAAGGCTACTCAATTAGACGTGAGGCGTATTTATTGTAACAGTTAAAAATAACAGATAATTAAATGTAACTGTTTCGCCCTGTTACGAGCGCTATGAAATAACTGTTGTTCAAAGGAACAGGCGAAACAGACTGTTCTCGCCGCCTTCACTGTTCCCTGTACCAAGCTGTTATCAGAGTAACAACCTGTTGCCATTGTTCTGCCTGTTACGTAGAACAAGCGCTTTCTTAATCTAACATATGAAAAGAAAAGAGACAAAGCTTGTTATTTTTACCTGTTATATAAACCGACCATATCAAAAATACATTCGACTTTGTAAATTATTCGTGTTATCTGTTACTGTGTTTGTTTATGGCCTTTTTTGTTTTTTGTGGCAATAGAGTTTGGCTGTTTTGCCAATGTTATGTTAAAAGGTAGGTAAACAGAGGTGAGTGGTGGCAAAGGTATAATCTCCATTCTGCTGTTACTTTCGTACTTTTGTTAAGTCAAAGAGACTTTCAATTTTTATAAATTTTTCACGCAACCGAAAATTCTGAAACTTTTTTCTAATACTAAGGAAGCTTATTCCTACCTATAAAAAAATATTCAGCCAATTTGATTTTTTCGGACATTCCCCATTAAATAAAAATATTTTAATTTTATTGAGATTCTAAATGATGTTTAAGCACTTTATTATTTACGTGGAATGGATGCATTCATAAGCAAATTAGGATATGCGGGTAGGAAATGGGACATCTAGTGCTGCCAGGGAGTTATGGAAAAGATCAGGGTTCCCAGATTAGGGGTTTTTTTCAGTAAAAATTTCCTTGAAATTTTCGTTCAGTAGACTTAATTTACCTGGTTTTTCATCATCACCATTTATGTCTCCACTGCTGGGGCACGGGCAATGGCCGGAAGAATAAAATGATGTAAGAGAAGGTAGGAAAACATTTACTAGTGATCATTAGTTAAAAAACGGGTGCAAGTGATTTTTTACCTTACTGACTTTCAAACGTCAATATGGTCGAAAATAGCTTGCACCTGTTTTTAACAACAATCTATTTTTATTTTTATTATTTAGTTAATTTATGATAATTACTGCCATCTATCGCAATTTAAGTAAAATTCTTAATGAAAGTAATACTGCATGCAACTTTTTTAGGTGACATGATGGTTCACCCAACACAAACAAGATGTCGCATGTGTGCCGTAACTGTCGTAATGGAAAACATAATTTATAATATTAGATTTTACGGGTGCCCTTCGCATCGCATAATTTCGATTGTCCTAAAGTCACTTGGCATAACTCGATTGGCATAATAATCACAAAGCATACTATTTATTTAGCATAAATTTCGATACGCTAAACATCGAATTGCATAACTTTTAAAAAGCATAATATTTCAAAGCATAATAGTTACAATTCCTAATTTCAATTGGCATATTGTCAGTAAGCATATTTTGAAAGGCATAATTTTGTTATGTCTAATATACATAACTACTAATGTTTTATAGCATAATATAAAAGGAAACATAACTAATTTGAATACTAATTTATAAAAAAAAAACTTTAATTGTGACCACCATTGGTGGGTTAGGTTAGGTCAGTGTTTAGAGTTAAGACCACTCTAAGCTAAGCAGGTGGAGCTCAATTATGCTTGCATGCATCTTGCACGCTGCATGCTTGCTTGCATGCTGTGTGCTTCCTTGCATGCATGCATGCTTGCTTGCATTGTGGATGCTTGCTTGCAAAATGCTTGCCGGGGGGTGCAGGGGGGCTGGCTCCCCTGCTCGGGGGGGGTCGGGGGGCCTGAGGCCCCCCGCTATAAGGAAAAACTTTTTGTGTACTAGGTAGGTTAGGTTAGGTTAGTGTTTTGACCACTTGCAGCGGAGCGAGCGAAGCGAGCGGAGCTCTATAGTGCTTGCATATATGCTGCATGCTTGCCTGCACGCTGCATGCTTTCCTGCATGCTTGCCTGCAATCTGCATGCTTGTCTGCAATCTGTATGCTTGCCTGCATGCTGCATGCTTGCCTGCATGTTTGCCTGCATGCTTGCCTGCATATTGCCTGCTTGTCTGCATGCTTGCTTGCGTGTTGGGTGCTTGCTCGCACGGATGCTGCAGGCTGGGTTTTTGCTTGCAGAGTGCTAACCGAGAGGTGCAGGAAGCAGAAGTGATCATATTTTTAATGATTACTTATTCTTAAATAATTATGAGTTTTAAAAAATATGCCTAAAGAAATTAGGTCTCTTATTACAATGCGTTATAAGATTATGTCTTTTGATGATTATGCTTTTTAGACAATATGCCAATTAAAAAATATGCGTTTTGACATTTATGCTTTACGAAAATATGCCATTGAATATTTATGCTTAGCAAAATTAAGCCTTATGATATTATGCGTTTTGAAACTGTGCTATAAAATATTATGCTTAATGATGATTATGCCATTTAACAGTATGCGTTTCATGTTTAGGACAAATAAAGTTATGCGTTCCATTAGGTAATCGATTTTACGTAATTGTAATAAAGTTTAGTCTTGCTTAACAGAAAAAATAACAGTTAATAATCATAATAGATAAAAATAACAAGCTTCGTCTCTTTTCTTTACGTAAGTAGTCCTAAGGTTAGAGTAAAGAGAACAGCACGCGTAGCATGACCAACATCGAGATAAGATTCGACTCAGAGAACAATGGCTTGTCTACACCGAAATGTCACTTTTGTTGGGTTGAGATCGAGATACTCATGCTCGCATTTACAACTAGTAGACTCGCATTGTTCTTTGTCGTGGCCTAATGTCAAAAGTCGACAAACACGAGCTTTTCTCTTCAACTGACATTAATTTGACAGTTGAATCAGAGAAACTTGTCTACCACCCTTTGAGTAGTCGAGAAGGTCGAGAGAGAATCACAGACTAATAAGAAGATTCGAAATAGTTTTCTACGTATTTTATTTTATATGAATCTAAATTTCGCAATAAAAATAAATCTAAATTATCCGTGCTTATATTTTATTCCTTAAAAACTTAAATTAAAATTATTTTCATACGTTGATTTTAATATTTCGTAATTTTCTCGTCATTTTACACAGATTACTAAATTAACAATTTCGTTAGTAGTCTGTGTTATCTTTTCAAAATACTCTCAATAAAAGAAAGGCAAACGAATTTATATCCATACAGCTATATTTAATTAGTTTTAAGAGTTTAGCGTTGTGAAATCTATAGAAAGGAACGGTGCTTTATGAGAAATAAAGTAATTATTTTCTATTGGCAATATTATTCTTCTCGAACTCGAGAGAGCTTGTCTACGGAAGAGAACGCTTTCTTGAGTGCCTCTTTATCTTAGAACTTATAAAAAAAAATGAGAATCATGTTTATGCTAAATTATTTCGGATCAAATTAGATAATTTTGACGTTAATTGGTGTTGAAATAAAAAGATTACCTTTAAAATTAACTTTTTTTATTAAAAGACATTAAAAGGTTTCGAAATTCTGAGAACGAGTCCCACCTATCTGTCAAACTGTGCTCAGCAATCGAGAAGGTCGAGACAACAAGTCTTCGTAGACAAGAGTCTCGTTTGCTCATGCTACGCGTGCAGGAGGAACAATGAAGGAAAATTGTTACGACATTGCTGTTATTTTTGTAACAGGGTGTTGGAATTGTTATTTTAGTGTAACAGGAACAGTTGTAACAGGTAGGCAATTTACCCTGTTACAACCCATGTCTATACTCGATACCTTATGTCAAAATTGAAATCTTAGTTCCGTTTACGGACGTAGTGGCGGGCGCTGTACAAATTTCCATACAAAATTGTAGGATTCGAGTAATTTTACGCGCGTTATTTTTCTCGATAGCTGTTCGTGCTAAGGGTATCCAAAGAGTACCTATGTAACCACTCAGTTATTCTGTATCATTGAGGAAAGGAAAAAAGGTCATACTTATATCATAGTGATTATTTCCTTTATAATAGTGTCATCATACTCATTAAATTTTTACAGATTTGAAAAAACTGCTGTCATGAAGAAAAAATATCTGGGATATTATATTCCTGTTGTATTTAGTTGCTGTTTCTGTATTTCACTAAGGAAAGCAAATCATATAATTGCAGTGCTGGGTATTTTTCCGACAGCAATATGTATATTTCTTGCCACATCCACTGGAACAGACTTCCTCAACCAAAATGGAATACCTGAATCTATGAACACAGCTGTATCAAGTATCTATATAATTCTTGCCGTAATAGTTTTTGTATCTCACGTGGTTTTATTTGTAGCTGGATTTACATATATGAGAAAATTGTATCTTGTTTATTTGTGGCTTATGACGTTTTATATTGTTATAAGTTTTACTCTAGTTTGTGTTATCGGTATTGAAGCTATGTATTTTCAACACTTTTTATTTGGTGCTTTATATTTATGTATGGGTACTGGGTATACAGCATTACTGGTATATTTCTGGTTTGTTATTAACAGTCAAAAATTCATCAAAAAAGAAAAATCCAAAACAGTAAATATTAATATACTTATAATATAATTAAAAACAATAATACCTACTTGATTTTTTTACTAATCTCAGCACCTGTAAACTGTAGAGTAAATTAATAAAACAATTTTAAATACTCGAAAGTTGCTCTGTCATAGACTTAGAAAAATTTTCGCTGATGCTCTAACTAGGTAAGTACTTATATAAGCTTGATACACATGTCAGTACTAAATACCAGAAGGCACTGACATGAAAAAAATTATGCAGGTCAATGCCAGAAGGCCTAGTACCAGTTGTGTTTCTCACCTCACTTTGCGAATAGTATCGAGTAAAAGAGAGGAAATCATGCGAGTGAGTGAACGAGTGAAAGAGAGAAAACGTTAGTTAACTATTTGCAAAGTGAAGTGAGAACAAAAAACCAACTCGAACTAGGCCCTCAGTAACGCTAGAAACATACTATTGTGTTGTGTTGTGTCGTGTCGCGATCTGTCGCGTATCGGATTCATACATTTAGTATGACTAGAACCATACTATTGTGCTGTGTTGTGTCGACATGTGTAGTAATGTGTTTCTAACCATACTAAATGTGTGAAACCGATACGCGACAGATCGCGATACGACACAACACAACACAATAGTATGTTTCTAGCGTAAGATTGATGGAATGGATTGATGCCAGGCTGAGCATGTATCCGTTTATCGCTAGAAACATTCTATTGTGTTGTGTCGTGTCGCGATCTGTCGCGTATCGGTTTCATACATTTAGTATAATCTACTCTATGCATTTAGTATGGTTAGAAACACATTACTACAGTGTGTCGTGTTGACACAACACAACACAATAGTGTGTTTTTAGTCATACTAAATGTATGAGACCGATACGCGACAGATCGCGACATGACACAACACAACACAATAATATGTTTCTAGGGTATATCGCGATTAAAAAAAATCTAGTGTTTGGGTGCATTCCAACAGACAAATCTTTGAGTCATTGGTCACCACAGAGTACATTTTGACCATGGAAAGTAATTTTGTTCAAAATATTTTTACTTTCCATGGTTAAAATGTACTCTATGGCGATTGATGACTCAGAGATTTGTCTGTTGGAATGCACCCCATTTTGACAGCGTGTGTTTGACACAAAAACTGTTGACTTTGACGTTTTTCGAAGACTGATGGATCGGAAACGAAAATATTTTCATTTTGTTGATTTTGTTGTGCGAGAATTTATATAGATATCTTTTAATTTTCACTAGAAAATTGTCTTTATCATATAATACTCTTGTCATAAATTATAGCGAGCCTTAAAAGTAGGCATCTGCAATGGTATGATTTTAAAATTTTAACTATGTAATTTCAAATAAGCATGCAGTAAGCTGAAATAATAAGCTTCTGAAATTTTCCCAAAGCTTAATTAAATTCCATAAGTAGGTACCTATTTTAAAATTAATTCATTTCCATACATTATTCTGAATAGAATGGATTTTCAAAACAGCATCAATTTCCAAACCAACTTTGTAATAGAATGATAGTCTCCCGGATAACACTATCTTCTGGTATAATTTAAAAATGAAACAGATTTTTATAATTATCTGTTAAGTACAATTTTAATTGGAACTTGTTAAATAAAATCATGTCCGACAGTTTTTGAAGCTAGAATGCCAAGTCAGTATCAGCAAGCTAGCAAGCCAGTGATTCTAGCTTCATGTAAACAGAACTGGGGGCTAATTGTCTAATTCAAAAATCTATCGCAATCGCTTTCGTTTGACAGATGGATGTAACACATTGCTGCATTTCTTTGGTAAGTTTTTATTTGACCCAAAAAGAAGCTTCAATGTGTTACATCCTGAAAGCGATTGCAATAGATTTTTAAATTAGACAATAGAAAGGCTGGTTTTATCTGTAGGCTAGTAAGCGAGAGAGCAAGCATTTTTTAATACACAACAGGTTAGTGTCTGGCCTTCACCTCACCTGATCTTAAGTAACAATAAGGCCGAAAGTGGAAAGAACTGGCTATCTTACTTCTACTGCCGGAACACAATAATTTTTAAATTGTTGTTATGGCGTCAGAATTACGTAAGATGGTGGTCGCTAGCTAAGCAAACTTGAAATAAGCCCTACCACCAACCAAACAGTACAAATGTCTCCCCTCCTGGGAATCAAACCATGCGTCTTACGCGGGTGGGCGAACCACTAGACCACAGAGGCGGCGGCAAACCTAAGCAAGCATATTCTAAGGCAGAACAGAAAGCTAGGGCAGTACTGACTTGCTGGGTTACTGATCAGTCTAGATATTATGGCTTTAAAAACTAGCCTCATGTAATTCGGACGCACAACTTAACTGAACTGACAGTACTAAACTTAATTTTAGAATTCTGTTCTTGTCTTTTCGTCACAGAAAGAAAACGAAAAATGGAAATGGAAAATTTATTTTAGTTTAGTTCTGTCAATTTAGTCAAGTCGAGCTGCAGAACATTGATTTTGATCTTTTATGATGAGTGCTAAGCTTTTACTGCCTTACTAATAAACATTTACCCGCGTTGTGTACGGGTGATACAGCGAAATCTTGACTAATAAACAAATTTTGACAGTTCCGTGACATACGCCTGTTGTAATGAGTGGGTAATTACTATGGAAACTTAAACTGTCACTATACACTCACGGGACCTAGTTTAACTGATGTGTAAATACGTAAAATGGATAAAAATAAAGTTTTATCATTATTTCGATGTTGTTTCTAGAACAATTCGATATGAGAAGTCTTTACTAGCATACAAAGCAATGAAACTGGTCAATCAGCCTACAATTTATATAAGAAACCGTACATTACTGAAGTCCTGTCAAAGTTCCTTTTTATAAATTAAGCAAAATAGATTGATTCTATAATCCCATTATCATTTTAATAAGATTATTAACAAACCAACCGTTGCAATGCTAGATCATAATTATCTAATATTGAATAAAAATGCACTAGTTTTTGTCTCGATATATTTTATTTTATAGACATACATAACCTTTAAAAGAAAATAGTTCTTCGTTGTTCTTAAGTTTTTGATCGATGCAGCTTTCTTCAGGTTAGGATAGCGCAAAGATTGAAATCTTTGCGATAGGGTAGGTAGGTAGGTATATAAGTTTCCTTCATGTGCTCGATTCCTCGATCTTATTTCCATGATCTTGACTTAGGTATGATCTGGTGCTTGTTAGATTGTTTCGAGTACAAGTTAATAATTATAAATAATAAATATTATTTATAAAATTGGCAAGAATTACATCTCTCCAGCGTTGATTCCATTGGGATGACATTATTATGCAACTCGTGAGCGTAAATCACAAACTGTGAAAATGAGGTGGGTATTCCAAAGCTTGCAAATCTTGGCTATTACTGAGAAAAACACAAAACAACCGAAAATAATAAAAGAAACGCTTAAAATGTTGTGTATTTACATTTTGAACATTTGAAAATATTTGTTTGTTTATTATTGTCATGGCAACGTATGACATTTCCTGTGATCGTTTAAAAACACGATAGACAGTTCACGAAAAAAATAAGTAAATTAAAACCAAAAAATTAAAAAACCCATTACAATTTAAAGATTTTAACCAAATATGCCTCAATATAAGATATAAATTATTTATTTATTTATATTTCACTAGAAAATAATTAAAGATAATGTTGTTTTAGAACGTGAGCACCAGTGTTGCAAGTGATATTCGTATTAACCTTTGTGTAACTACCCAATACAATAAAAGTCTTTATTAGTAACCGACTGTATACGCGATCTATAACTCATCTATCACTGTCATAGTTACACACTTGTAAAACGGGTGGGTTGCAGTTCTTTATTAGTAAGGCGGTTAGTCAAAAAGTGTCTTTGAGTCAAAGCCACTTTTGATTAATTTAAAATAAGTGAAAGTTATAATTTGCAACTATACATTTTCTATAATATGTTCATATTTATTTCAACTATTGATCAAAATGTTACTATACACGGTTAATTTTTAACTATATCTAAAAATTAAATGGGGATTTCAGACCACGTAAATGAACAACTTTTACTATGGGGCCAACCACGAAATCGCAAAAAAAATCAGCTGTTCCATAGAAAAGTACAACATCGACTCGACTATTATAATGTATGGAACAGCTGTTTTTTTTTTTGCGATTTTGTGGTTGGCCCCATAGTAAAAGTTGTTTATTTACGTGGTCTGAAAACCCCATTTCATTTTTAGATGTAGTTAAAAATTTACCGTGTATAGCGGTGGCCACAAGATTAAGGATGCCAATCATAAGTTAACTTTGAAGCCTTGGTTCTCCACCAGGGATTGATCGAGATGTGATCTGATGATACTTATCCAGGGATTGTATAGAGGAGATCCAGGGGGCTAATTGGCTAATTTCAAAATCGATTGCAATCGCTTCCATTTGACAGATGGATGACACATTGCTGCATTTCTTTGGTAAGTTTTTATTTGTGCCAAAAAGAAGCATCAATGTCCTGTGTGTCCTCAAAGCGATTGCAATAGATTTTGATATTAGACAATAGATACAGATCGCTATACACACTAAACTGATCTGATCAGCATTCAAAGAGATATAAGGATTAGAATTCTCATTTTTAGGATTTCCATACATTTTAATTCATAAATTCCTGTATGGCCGATTGCAGCTGGACAACAATAGAAAATCTATTGTGTCTCATTTTCTGGGCCTTAAAGTGTTAATGCTATTTTCGCGGTTTTTTTAAACATATCCTTACGTCTCTTAGAATTTTGATCGGATCAGTTGGGTGTGTACAGAGATCTGGTTCTCCTCCATTCACTCCCTGGATAGTCATCATCAGATGACAGCTAGGTCAATCCCTGGCAGAGAACCAAGGGTCCAAAGTTACCTTGTTTGTATGAAAATCAACTGGCGTCCTTAATTTATGTGGCCACCACTATATGAATATGAAAAATTGAAGGCATCTTCAGCGGGGTCGGCATCAGGATCTGGAGGAGCGGGCAATGAGTGTGAGGGAGAAGAACCTGAAGACTCTTCTTCCCACTCTAATGACTTGCGGGAAACCAGCGAGGCACTTGAAAGTCTCAATTTGCAAGATGAAATACAGGTACCTTTTTTTTTATTTTTAAATAAGACAAAGTTTTATAAAAAATACTATGTTGATAATGAATGATGAAACATAATGTGATAACCAAGAAACAAAATGATCATGATTCCATGACATTGCACTCCATTTTAATACTGTA